>CM068552.1:5207500-7707500 GCA_035048495.1 Euptelea pleiosperma | reverse complement strand
AATTGAAAATTTGAATCTGTATTTGAAAATTAAATTAGATACTTTTGGATATCTGTTTTGGATTTGGATTTTTTTTTTTTAATATTCGAATAGTTTTTGGATATATATATGATTTTTGGATCTTGGGTGTCCAATAAGTTAATTGGATCCGAATTCGAATATTGATTTAGAATATCGTTGGATTTTGTTGTTGTTTTGCTTTGGATTTAGATGTATTTGATCCGAATAGTATCAGTTGACAGCCTTACCTGTATTGATGTTGACGATAGAGTAGGTGTGGAAGTGGATGTGACTCGTTGGGGTGGGAATTGCATGGATGATGGTTGGAATTGGACTCGGGACCATTTCCCATAAGCTGGAAAACCAAACCAGCATAAAACTGGACAATGACCAATCAATGCCAAATAAATCGAGTTTTCGCAATTATCTTGTCAGTCTCATTATTGGTTCACATCCAAGCTTTTAACCACATCTCTAACTTTTCCTAAGCACATGAACACACACACACACACACCTCTGTCGGTCTTTAAAGTGGGCAGCGACCTCTACTGTACTGAGGGTGGTTTGAGCAGTTAACCATGTACCATAAACCAGTGTACATTGATATGTCGATAGTGCCTGAACGACATTGATACGTGGGACTCACCGATTGGTGGATCCGATCGTCTGCAACTGTAAGGATGGTAACCCATCATCCTTTGGATCTACCCCACAGGGTCTTCCAACAATGATTAGGCCAAGGCATTATGCAACAAAGGTCGGGCACAAGTGTGTCCGGGAAGTTGGTTGAATCTCCTCACTGGCCTTTGTTAATGACGGAAGGAACATGTCAAGACTCAGAAAAAAATGTACCCAGTGTGCAAAGCATTTTTGGGACATCCTCCATCCCTATTTTTGCGTTTGGAAGACGAGGTTGACACTTGATACAGAATAAGTATGTGTGTGATCCCAGCAAGATCTATCAGTTGGTTGCAAACTTACGTTTTCAAGTCGCAGGACAAAACCTGACTTTTGCCACCTTACCACTCCAAAGAGGAGTGAGACCTTTATCCATGTAGCTGCTTTTCCCCCATTTCACGGGTTTCAACTTTTATGTTTCTACTTGATTTCTTGACCTCACGCCCACATAAAGTATTAGAGCAGAAATCCATGGAGATCACCACCCCACTTTCAAGTTTCAACAAATTAAGTGGTGGGTTTCTGGTGGAGAGTCGTACACTCGTACCCCATGAAATGATTCGATCAGTCTCTCCATGAGCCTAGGACCCACTCAGTGTGTGATTGTTCTTGCGTTCTTCTAGCTAAGAGATGGGAGTTAAAACATTCCCCATGCAAATAAAGATGGTATGGATGGATGGAGTTAAATGTAGATTAAGGGCCTGATTGGTAACGCACTGCGGCGGGCAAATAAAATATGTAGCCGCGCTAATATTCGCCCGGCTGTGTTTGGCAGGCACTCGCCCTCGACGAATATTTAGCCGGGTCCACATATTTGCCCTCCGTGGTGGGAAAACATTTGATCACAACCCCAACCCCCCCCCCCCCCCCCCCCCCCCCCGTGACATATTGTCACGCGGATTATGTCTTGGTGAGAAAATTTTATTTTCTCGTCGGAAAATTACTATTTTCAATAAAAATTTATTTTTTAATATATAAAAAAGATAAAAATGAATTTTTTTTTTTTATCTTTCGACATAATATGTGGTTCCCGCACTTGCCTATTTTTGACCTACTTTGATATGTGGGACCCACTCAAATTGAAAGAAAATGAAGTAAGCTAAAGTGAGCTAGCTCATACATGTACCAAACATTGTTAAATATTGCTATGAGTAAATATTTAGCCAAGATAATATTCGCCTGGCTAAATATTTGCCGTCGGAACTCTTTTTCTTACGTACCAAACAGGCCCTAAGAGAATGAGTTGTTAAGTAAGAGGACGAGTTTAAAGGACTTGCCCTTTTGCCCGACAAAACATTATTGAATGATGTTCCTGAAGTTGGTAGAGCATGTGAAAAGAAATATGAGAGGCATGGGGGGGGACCAAATTACTTTCGCAGAAGACATCGCAGAAGACAACCAACTTTGGTAATAAAATAATCAGATCTGTTTTAGTACATATATATATATATATATATATATATATATATACTAGTAGAGAGGTACGTACACATGTAATTAAAAACAAATATATATATATATATATATATATATAATCGTGCATATTAGTTAAGATGAGGAGATCATCCTCACCAAAAATCAGTAATTTTTAAAACTTCTAACCCCGTCAAATATGGACCTAAATTATGGTGAAAATGGATGGTCTAAAAATTTTAAATTTGCAATCCACTTTTCACTAGGCTGGAAATGTTGGAATGAGCTGATTTTTTCTGTGGTTGATATCTATGTTAAAAAGAATATCATCACCAAAAATTAGCTATTAACTCATCTAAATGTGGGCCTCACATCCATTAGTCATTCTATTAGTAAGAATAGCATGAGTCATTCTACTCTACATGAAGGGACGACACCTTGACCAAGCTAGGGGAGATCTTTTTCCCTTAAGGATGTTTTCGTACTTTTATATAGAGATGCAGAAACCCTAATTTCATCTTGGGGTTATATATACCTCAGTTGATTAGAGACGATTATTCATTGTATTGCGATTGTTTCCTTTTTGCCTCAGAGCATAGTGGAATATGTGTGGATCTGTGGGCGTACGTACCTCAATTTAGAGAGAATCACGTGGACTTTCTTCAGCTTCCATTTGCTCGCGGGCGTACCTCAATCTAGAGGGAATGCGTAGACTTTCTTCAGGTTTCATTTGCTCTAAATTCCTACCGTTGAAAGTGGGTATGATCATTTAATAGGATCAAATTCCACATAGGAGATAGGTAGGAGTAGGGCCCATCATGGCATGGTCCCATGATCTTGCGTAGAATATGCCAATTGTAGACTATCTTTAATTATTCATCTAAACAAGCCAAGTAAGAAGCACTCCCAAATATATCTACAATGAGTTGCAGGTAGTGGCTTTATGAGAAATGGTCAGGAAATTCCTCAAAGCTTTAAATGGTCACGAACTCTAGGGCATCATTGGCTTAATATAACCATGCATAGTACGAAACATTGTCCATTTCTAGTAAAACTTTGATGACATGGCGGAATATGAGCCACGTGGCACAATCTTAGAGGACTCAAACCGTACGGTTGTTTGGCCAATATCTCTAGGCGGACCTACAAACCAAAAATCAGCTTGATTAGTGATTTCAAACCTTCGGATCTTTGTACCTAATAATGGTCAATAATGCTCAAATTCCCACGGTTAATATCAACCCATGAAAATAATTCCAATCCAAAGCCTAGAAATCACTAATTGGGCTGATTTTTGGTTTGTGGGTCCACCTAGGGATTGACCAAACAACTGTACAGTTAGAGTCCTCTAAGATTGTGCCATGTGGCTCATATTCTGCCTTGTCATCAAAGTTTTACTGGTGCTTTGAAGCAATATGACTACTTGTCTTTACTCCACTCTTTTATTTTCGTAAATAGAAAATGCTATCACAAGCAACAGCAAAAGAGAGCCGTACAGTTCAGCTGTTGACAGTCGGATTAAAGAGATCTGTGGTCTCTGTGGCAATGACTACATTAACGTCTAAAATGACCCAAATACCCTCTAAAATATTCATTTATTAAAAGAGAAAAGAGAAAGATAATAAAACTCTTTTTTGAAAAATACTCGAGTGGATTAAGTCATTTTTTAGGTAATCAGTTGAAAAACGTCCGTTATAACGAAAATAACAGCCGTTATAACGGATTCTGACCTCCCCGTTAAGTTCTGTACCGTTATAACAAAAATAACGATTGTTATTTTCTGAAATAAATATTGTTAAAAAAACGCTGTTATTTCCGTTATAAATTTTAATGATGATAGCGCTGAGCATTGGCTTCACTGTAGGCCCCGTTGAACTATGGAAAAAATTTTGATGCAGAAAAATCTGGTTGCAGTCAATTAATGACCTTAAGTAGCACATTTTTTGGGCCCACTATCGGCATGGATGTTTAATGGTGGATATACATGTCAAAAATCAGCTTGATTGATGATTTCAAGCCATTGGATTTAGTAAAAAAAAAAATTGCTTGAATCCAACAGAAAGAATCACTCTTTAAAAAGTGTTAAAATCTAATGGCTAGAGATACTTATTCAAACTGATTTTTGATGTATGCAACTGTTATTTCAACTTTTAAAAAAATTACATTTTAGAAATTAAAAACACATTTTTCAAGGAGAATTCAATGGGGGATACAATGTTTGCATACTAGATTTGTCCACCATCACCTACGTGCTTTTGGAGTAATGGTTAGGTTCTTAATATTGGCATCAGGGTCAACATCATGTCACGGGTTCAAGTACCGAGAAGGGTTATCTGGGGCTTCGCTCAAACAGAGAAAATATGGGTATCTAAAAAAATGCTGAGGCTCACTCAAAATAAAATGGAACAAAAGAGTACCAGTATGAAAATCATCTCACAATGGGCCACATTGAACGTTGACCTTGGAAGCGTGGTGTAATGTTATGACTCAAACTGTATAAGGGCTTAGCTTTCTGCTCCACTATCACACGGGTGCTTTTGGAGTATTCGTTAGGTTTCTAATAGTAGGCTAAAAAAAGTGCACTACGTTGGGACACTGATGGACCACATCGATTTTTTCGCATCCGGTCGCCGTTTTGTAAAATAGCAGGTTAGGACCACAACATATTTTAATTTGTCAATATTAAAATTAAAGATTAATGTTACAAATATAATTAATTTGTGTGTACTAAACCATTTTTTTGTTTATTTGGGTAGGAAACAGTCGAGAATATATAGTGTTGTCCCTTATCTGTCTCCATGTCCCGGATGGCTCCAAAATCATTTTAGACAAATCTCTTCATCTCTTTGTTTGAAGAGTGGTCCCGATAACACTTGTGGTCCCCAGGGTGATACCATTAGATCCTAAATCCTCGAGTGGCACGTTGTTTTCTTAGTGCAGATCTAAATGACCTCAGCCCTTGGATTTGGTATCTGACGGCGCAATTCTTAGGACCACTGCGATGCCCCTCTTATCTAAATTATTTTAGTAGGAGACAGTTGGGCACCAGCGAAGCTCAAATTGACGCTCTATAAGGGAAACGCCCGACAACGACACCCCCCCCCCCCCCCCCCCCCCCCCACAATACACAAAAAAAAAAAAAAATGTGTTCACTCTGTATGATACACATGGCCCACCTATGGATCAATCCGGATCCTTCACCCATGGATCAAAAGAAAAACTTAACTTTTGTTGGCCCAATCTCATCACCGTCTGATCATAACTTAACTTGGACGATAATGGTCCCCTTGCACAAATGAATTTCAGAAAGCGACTTGACATAAATATTGGATCATTTAACACAAAAAAAAAAAAAAAAAAAAGAACAATTCCCTACAGTAAAGGGATAGTTGATAGCAAGGTTTAAAGGGACCGTTAGAACGTACTGGGGGCGTTACCGTTTTTTCTGTTATAACGAAAAAAATGCTCAGGGGCAAAAACAGTAAAAGGGAAAATAATGGAATATAACGAAAATAACGGAAAAAATGGCGCTGAAATTCAAATTTTAAAAATGGAAAATAACGGAAAAGGCTATTTTTTCACAAAATTTTTCAGAAAATAACGGTCGTTATTTTCGTTATAATAGCCGTTATTTTTTGGACGTTTTAACGGTCCAAAACATAACAGGGTAGGTCCGAATCTGTTATAATGGTCGTTATATTCGTTATAACGGCTGTTTTTTAAACTTTGGTTGATAGTGGTGTTATTTTTAATCTCCTCTTTTCATGTTTGATTTGGGGTTTGGAGTTTTGGCCCAAACACAAACCCTTGTTCTAAGGTTGAAGATAAGGTCACTTTCGTCCATTAATATAAAATTTGGTAGACAACTCGAGTCAACATTGGTCAAATGCTAGTGGACCAAGTCATAGAGGGTATGTCAACTTTTCAAATGTTGGGGGTATGTCTAATTTTTAAGATAACATGGGGGTATGTCAAAAATTTCCTTTTTTTATACATTGGGAAATTGTTATGTTACGTGGAACCTGACAGTGCTAGAGTACTGTACATGAAGGCAAGATACCGTGGCCCAAGCATAATAGAATCGGTGTGGAACTGTGGACATACTTCAATCTGAGGGAACCATGAAATCTCTGTGATGTATCTTTGTTCTTTAGATTGTTTATTGTTCTTTCTTCTCAATAGAAATATCCGAGGGGATGGTCCTAGGAGGATTCGAACTCAGGACTTCTGCTGATCCGATGCGAGGTCCTGGCCATCTACATCCGACCCTTGGGGGTACTACAATATAACCTCAATGTCAGCCTTTGGATGTGGGATTAATGACATCACAAACATTTTAATGACATCATTATTGATTATTCCTCATATGGGTGACATCCAGGTGGAATATAGAAAAAGTGTACCGGGATAGTTTTGTGGGTAGGGGATCTCTAGAGTGGGTCCCATAAATGATCTTAACCTGCTGCATGTGCTCTTATTTCTTTGTATTTCATTTGTGTTGGTTAGATTAGAATTTCATGATTTATGGCCACAAAATTCCTTTTAAAAAATAAAATAGTTAAGATGGCCTTATATATGGGTCGGTATCGGGGGACAACCATTTTGGTGGACCCACATAGAAGATGAATCAGTGGCTGATTTTTGGTAAGGATGATCTCCTCGCCATATAGATCACCCCAACAAAAAATCAGCCCATTCTGAAATTTCTGATGATCTCCTCACCATAGAGATCATCCTCACCAAAAATCAGCCATTGATCCATCTTATATGTGGGTCCGCCAAATGGTTGTCAGAAATGCTTGTCCCCGATTAATCTTCCATGTGGGTACACTAAAAGTGTTCTCACATTTTTATTGTCAAAATTTTTGTCCCCTGATCTTGACCCATAGCGAAATCTTCTGTGCGCGCATAGCAATAATTAATTCTATTTGTCGATCGGCAGTTCATTTATAATTAATTCTATTTATAGTCGATCGGGCAGTTCATTTATGATGGCCGATCGACAATTCTTATGAAATTTATTAGTTACCACTTTTGCGACCAAGAAGAATTGTAATAACTTTTTGACATACCCCCCATGTTATCTTTAAAATTTGACATACCCCTACAATTTGAAAAAGCTGACATACCCCCCCTATGACCCGGTCCACTGTCATTTGACCAGTGTTGACCTGAGTTGACTACCAAATTTTGTATTAAAGACGAAAGTGCCCTTCTCTTCAACTTTAGAAGTTAGAACAAGGGTTTGGGTTTGGGTTTAGGCCAAATCCCAAATCAAACATGAAAAGAAGAGATTAAAAATAAAAATAAAAATTTATGTTCGTAAACTAGAGAATTTTTTGATGAATTAAGCAAATATTGAGAAGAAAAAACCCCCCCAAAAAATAGATAAAACTGATGAAGGAGTATTTTAAAATTGAAAGATCCCATCTTTCCAAAATCCACATCTCAAAAGCTTAAAATATAAATTGCTTTGTCTTGTTTTTCATTTATGTTAATGAGAATTTTAAAACTATAATTTAACGCTATTTTTTTTTTTTATACCTTGTGTTTTAAATTATTGCTGGAGTGGTGACCGGCTGGCCATGAGACTCCGGTTGGTTGGTCGCTGGTGGTGGGCGGCCAACCCATTAGAATCTCTTGGCTGGCCGTCTAGCACAGCCGTTTGGTTTGAGTTTTTGCCCAAACCCTTGTTTCAAGATTGAAGACAAGGGCATTTTTGCCATTTAATAAAAATTTGATAGTCAACTCAGGTCAGCATTGGTCAAATGACAGTGGACCGAGTCATAGGGGGTACGTCAGTTTATCAAATTGTGGGGGGTATGTCAAATTTTAAAGATAAAATGGGGGGTATGTCAAAAATTCCCTAACTTTTTATGTAGTAACTTTTTACATAGGGTTGGGCTCCAGTTACTGCCCTGTCAATAAGAGCCATGTGGCACACTCTTAGAGGACTCTGACCGTATGGATGTTTGCCCAATCCCTAAGTAGACCCACAAACCAAAAAATAAGTCTGATTAGTGATTTATAGGTGCTGGATCTTCGTACCTCAAATACTGCTCAAATTCCCACAGTTGAGATCAACCCATGAAAATAAGTCCAATCCAACGCCTATAAATCACTAATCGGGCTGATTTTTGGTTTGTAGGTCCATTAGGGATTGACCAAACATCCATACAGTTAGAGTCCTCTAAGAGTGTGCCACATGGCTCATATTGTGTCCTGTAACCGGAGCTTGTCATTTTAGGGCGGTAACTGGACCTTGAGCCTTTTACATATAGGGGTAATTATTTTCATTGATGTTAGTAACCTTTTACACAGTACCGTGTGTAAAAATTCTTAGGCACACTAAAGAATAGTCTTAAATATTTTTTAAGAATTTTTTTTTTTTGACACAATGCATTCATGCCAATTACTCGATAATTGCCCATTCCCGTTTATCTCAGACCACAACTTCATTTATATCAACTCTAATTTTTAATTTCTTTTATATATCTATTGTACTTATTAATGGATGAAGGCATTTCTTGCGTGCTTCATGCTAAACCCAACTATTACAAAAATACCCATGTTTCCCATATGAGAAATTCCCTATGTCAAAGCTCGATATGGCCCGATCAGCTGTGACTTTGAACTGTGCTCGCTCGTGAACCCTCAAGTCAACGAGGCTTTCGATTTGAGTCGAGTTTTCAAGAGTATCAAGACACTGCATGCTTCAAAATTTTGAAATCATATTGACCCTATAGACCCACGTGCATCTCACGTGACAGCAACTTGTAATAATAATATAATAATCTTGTTACAAAACCATCACTCAAACCGAGAAACAGTTAAAAACCTTTTCATATAAAAAGTAGGTAGGTGGGGAAATAATTTAAGTAATTTTGTGCACCCCCCATCATTCTTTAAAACTCCACTTAAGCTTATAAGATTATCTTAAAAATGATAAGATCATTAATAAAGTTGATGTTGTTCTTAAATGTTCAAAGGGTTAGGATCAGGTGACACATAATTTCACTAATTTTTGGTGTACCCATATGATCACCTTACCATATAGATATCACCCTATGAAAAATCAGCCCATTCTGAAATTTCTAACCCCATCAAATGTGGGTTTAAAGTTAAGGGTTAGGCTTGGGGGACCCCCATTTTGGCGTACCCGCATAGAAGATGAATCAATGGGTGATTATTGGTGAGGATGATCTCTATGGTGAGGAGATCATCCTAACAAAAATTCAAATCATTCTGACATTCATAGAACTGTAGATTTTTACTGTGAAACTTGAAAACCACATTTGATGGGGTTAGAAATTTCAAAATGGGCCGATTTTTTTGTTGGGGTGATCTATATGGCAAGGAGATCATCCCCACCAAAAATCACCCATTGATTCATCTTCTATGTGGGTATGCCATAATTCTTCAACTTGTAAACGAGGCTACGAATATCAGAATGATTTGAATTTTGGTGAGGGTGATCTCCTCACCATAGAGACCATCCTCATAAAAAATCATCACATTCCAAAACTTCTAGCTTATATATTGGCCCCTCAATTTTTTGGTGTGAAATTTTGTGTCCCCTGATCCTGACCCATGTTCAAAATCTCTTACAATCTTTTAGGCGCGGGATCACCAGTTTATTTTAGATTATAGGTAATGATGAATACAAACTAGTCATTGTCCCTTACCGTGTCAACTAAAACAGAATATAACTACTAGATCCAAAGTTGACACACTAATTAACAACTCTTCCTTGTCCTTTCGTGTCACGTGTCACGGTCACGTAGTTGGGAGATTGAGATAGCGCCCCTTCTACTCCTCTATGTGTTTCCTATCTGTTTTTCTCCCTGTCCACTCTCTTTATCCAGCTAAAGCGGAAAAAACAAAAAAAAAATAAAGTGGGACCCATTGGAGTGGATGTCTGGTTACCACTTTACCCTTCTCCCTCTACCAAAAGAAAAAAAAAATAATAATAAAGGCATCGCGACAGATCCCTATTTCATTGAAACAGAAACTTTCCATTATATTTTGTGAAGGAGATCAGATGTCATAGAGTTTAGGGAGTTTTTTCAGAGAATGCACGTGGTGGGGTTAAAGTTACTAAAGTATCCTTGCTCTTTCGTCTTCCCAAACACGGCACACATCCACTTTTGGTCTTCATGTTAGATATGAAATTTTGTTTTGGTTTACATGATCCACTTATGGATCAATCTCAGACCGTTCGATGGGTGGACCGTCTCTTGGATGGGAATTAGTAGCCTTCAATTCATCGAAATTGGACAATCTAAGACTTGCCATATAGTGTAAGGTGGGACCACACTTACCTTTGGTTTAATTGGAACAATGTTTGGCAAATGAACGTCATGATCAAGAGTTAATCTTTGCTCTGACCCTCCTCTCGGTACGGCATGTACCTACGGGTGTTCCGGTTCGATTCCTAAAGTACCGAGAGTCGGAACAAAAAAGTGTCTAGTCTCATCGATTCCAGTTCCTATCGGTTCTGGTTCTCAAAATGATGGATACGGAACTGGAACCGATTGTTTGGTTTCAGTTCTGGTTCTGGAACATCGATTCGAATCTTTGATAATACTAGTGGGTGGCCCGTGCCCACGGCACTCCTCGACAAAACATTTGCTAAAATCGGGTGTGAATGGCTGAGATCCACGGTCCAGTTGGGGGATAAGATCTTGGCCCTTCTTTGTTGAAGCCTAGAAGAGGGGGAGACAAATGAGCTCCCTTGTTATATAGATGACACTTTTAACACTATTTTTATATGTAGGTTCCAATTCGGTTCTTGTTTAGTCAGTTCCCAAAATGTAGAACCAAAACCAGGGTTTTTGGTTTTGTTACCAGTTCGATTTTTGTTAAACGGGTATAAATTGACACCCATACATGTATCCCTAAACATGCTATATGCTCCACCGCATGTTAAGAAAGTAGCCCCCAACCCACCTTAGGGTCTACGTTGGACCACCACCTCGTGCTCGCTCCATGTGGCAAGTTTCAGCCCAATCGCCACCATGGCAAAAAGAGGTAGTTCTAAAACAAAAAGGTTAGTCATTCCGAATTGGACAATTAGTGTCCAAGGATACCAATAAAGTTGTGACACGTATACCTAAAGAAACCGGAAAACCATGCATGGTACAGTATAAGTCTGACATGAATAAGGCACTGTCCACGTGGAAAATCCAGATGGATGGCAGAATTTTCCATGTCAGTGTCTACGTGGCAAGAGACCCAATCTTAATAGGACATGGAGTTTAGGGTGACAGACCAAGCTTCAATTTCCTTTCAAAGTTACCCTTGCTCCTGTTCATGCATGTCCACGTGCATTGCACGTGCTAACTGACTATTAAATATAATTTTTTTAACAAGTTTTTAATAAAATGACAAAAATAGCCTCCGAAAGCACACGTAAGACCCTCATAAAAATGCTTAGTTGGAAACCATGTGATTTGGGCAGCTTTTGCCTTCAAGCAGCGGCCCTTGTTTTGTTTTCTTTATCCTTTTCTCCGTTTATGTCCAAAAGAGGACGCAAGCACAAATACCACCCAATACGTTTCCCAAATCCTACTTTGTTTTTTTTTTTTTTTTGGGAGTTAAACTTCGCTGATCGCCCATAATATGAGCCACGTTGCACATATTTAGAGTACGCTAACCTTATGGATGTTTGGTACAAGGATCCAAAGGTTTGAAATCACTAATCAGGCTGATTTTTGCTTTGTAGTCCCATCTAGGGATTGACCAAACATCCATACGGTAAAAGTCGTCTAAAAGTGTGCCACGTGGTTCATATTGGGCCCACTAATAGCATGGATGTTTAGCATACCTCTTGGTGGATCGTGGACACGCACAGCAAAAATCAGCCTGAAAGGTTATATCTAGACATTAGATTTACTACTTTTCCAAAGAGTGATTATAGCCGTGGGATTCAGTCTTTTTTGAGCTAAACATCTATGTTGTTAGTGGGCCCAAACAAAATGAGCTACGTTGGGCCTCTGCATCTAAAATATTTCCCTTTTCCAAGGGGGAGTAAAACTTGTGTCACAAGATGTTGTGATGGAACACGGTCACAGCACTCAATGCGAGCCACGTGGCACACTATCAGAGGTCTTTGACCGTATGGATGTTTGACCAGTCCCTCGGTGGACCTACAAACCAAAAATCAGCCTGATTAGTGATTTACAACCTTTGGATTTATGCACCCAAATAACGCTCAATAATGCTCAAATTCCTACCGTTAAAATCAACCCATGAAAATAACTTCAATAGATTCAGTTAGAAATCACTAATCAAGCTGAGTTTTTGTGTACCAGTCCACGGAGGGACTGCCCAAACATCCATACAGTCATTGTCCTCTAATAGTATACCACGTGGCTCGTATTGAGTGCTGTGACCGTGTTCGGTCACAACATCTTCTGACACAAGTTTTACTCTCCAAGGGGAGTTGCATTTCATCAAATAGGGGTATTTTCGGAATGCTATAAAAAAAAAAGGCAGATGTAAAGGAAGAGGCGCTGAGGGGATCAAAAGAGAAGCGCATGTTTAATCATGATGAGAGCGGACGGGGGGCGCGCAGGTGCTACAGTGCGCCAGATGCGCATATATTTTTTCAAAACGTTTCACATTTTATTTTGCTGAGCTCTATCTCTTAAAAGCTTACGAAGGAGATGAAGAAGATACAGTAGAGATAGAGAGATAGAGTATGTGTTTCTGTCTCTGAATCTGTGTGTCTCTCACTCACTTTCTCGTTATCTCTTTGTTTATCTCTCTGTTGGGTCTCCATTTTTTTTTTCTAGTTCTTCTTCTTCTTCTTCTGCTTCGCTTCCTTCGATGACGTGCAGCTCGAAATCTCGTCGTTTCTTCTTTGGGTTTTCTTTGTTTTATTTCACGCCGATCGAGGGTTGTAGGAATTAGTGTTTTGGGGTTGCATTCAAGTTTCCCGCTCTCATTAAAGGAATGAAATTTTCTTCTCAAGGTCTCTGATCTTTCTTAAATGCTAACGTATCCTTGAAATCTTTGTTACTGTAATTTATTAATTAATATGTTTTCTGGGTGTTATGTTGTTGCAGCGTTCTCTCTTTTTCCAGGAAATAAAGATGAACACCAGAGTCCGGACCACGTTGCAGACAATGAAAGCTCCTATGAAGCATGAAAAAGTAGGCTCCTTTAATTAAAACTCGATCTACATATTTAATTTTCCTTTGGGAAATGGCTTAGTTTCTTCTAGAGAATCTCCAGAACCATCAAAGCTCTTATGCAACGTGATTCAGTAGGTAACTCTGGTGAAATTTCAAAATGGATCATTGATTCTTATTGGAAATTGGCTTCTTTTTACTGGAGAAGCCGCAGAACAGTGGGAAACTCCTTTGAAACGTGATTATACGTAGTTCTGGTGAAATTCCGAACTGGGTTTTGATTTTTCTTCGAAAAAAATGATTTTTTGAAACCAATGGAGAAGCTCGAGAGCGTCAAAGTTCCCAGAAAACTTGAGAAAGTAAGCCACTTTGATATGATAGTCTCAGATGTTTAGATCAGTTTTTTTTTGAAAAATCACGACTATTGTCATACTGGGGAGCCTGATTGTTCTTTTCTGATTTTTTATTTCTATAGAAGGAGAAGATGGAGAAGCAACAGGGTAGTAGATTAATGGATGCCCACAAAGTAACCACAAGTCGACGTCGTTCAAGCAGAGAGAGGAAAATGGCCTTACTACAAGATGTATGGATATTCCTCTATACACCAAGAATCCTTAAGTTCGTCCTTTTTCTTCTCACTCCTATTCTATTAATTTACTCTGTTCTCATCTCTAATTTGTAGGTTGATAAGCTAAAGAAGAAGCTTAGACATGAAGAGAATGTTCACAGAGCCTTGGAGAGGGCTTTTACCAGACCTTTGGGAGCTCTACCTCGTCTTCCTCCTTATCTCCCTCCATATGTTAGTATAATTTGCACTCTATTAGATTCCTTTTATTTTTCTTGTCTCTTTCTCTTCTCTCCTGCAATAAAAAGAAATTTAAGGAAACTATTAAGAATAAGAAACAATAGTTGTAAAAGTAAATGAAGAAGGATGAATGACAATAATGCAATACACTACTTGAGGGGAGGAAAGAGAGAAATCCCAGATGCACCCAACACTCCATCAGCCAATCTCATCCTTGATTGAGGAAAGTAACCCAATTTTCTTGTATCCATAAATAAGAGTCTCTAACAGGAATTTTGGTTTTCATTAATGCAGACATTGGAACTTCTCGCCGAAGTAGCTGTCTTGGAAGAGGAGGTTGTCCGGCTCGAAGAACAAGTTGTGAATTTCAGACAAGGCCTCTATCAGGAAGCTGTCTACATCTCATCCTCCAAGAGAAACATGGAGAATTCGACCGATTTATGCGACCCTTACCCATGTAGAAATCCCAAAAAGGAACAACCCAAATCTTCATCTCAAGCTGAAGGCAGTATGGCAGCGTCCTTCGCAAGGCCTCTACCTTCTCTCCCTTGCAATCATTCAGGTTCGAACCAATTGGCTTCTGACCCCATTTCAGATCAAACTTCGCATTGTTCTGATAAGCCCACAAATGGGAAGCAACCCTTGAAGAATCCCCATTCCAATTCGCCTTTTTCAGAAGATGGGCGGGGCAAAGAGAATCAATCCTGCACTAACTCTACAAAGTACAACAAGCAATCACCCAAACAGCCCAGCCCAAGAATCAGAACCCCAGTAAAGAAAGCTCCAATGGAGCATGGATCCATGGAGAAGCATTTGGATCCGCTGAAGTTACAGGTAATGTATAGATTATTTACTTTCTAAATAAAAACTAGTTTGATTTCTTCTATATGGTGAATTTGAACTCGGTTTCTGAAATTTCAGCTAGAATGCAGAGTAGTAGACCAAGAGAGAGCAGAAGAGAGCTCTCCATTTATTCCGGGTGAAAAAGCATCAGAAGGAGAAAGCAGCAGCCCAAACAAAATCTCCGAGGATATACTGAAATGCTTGTCAAGCATTTTCATTAGGATGAGCACACAAAAGAACAGAGGAATGGAGACACAGATATTTCCTTCCTTGTCTGGATTGGCTTCTCATCAAAACTGTGAAGAAACAGAGCTTCGAGACCCTTATACTATCTGTAAAGAATTTGGAAAGAGAGATATTGGCCCATATAAGCATCTCTGTGCAATCGAAGCCAGCTCAATTGATCTCAACCGAAGAACAAACTCAATGTTTCTGATCCGGAGACTAAAGTAAGTTTTCTGATGTTAAAATTAGATTGGTTTCTGTCGGTTATGCTGTAACCCTTCTAGTAGATGTACTTATTATGTTTCCCCCCAGGCTCCTTCTTGGGAAGCTTGCCTCGGTTGACTTACAGGGTTTCACCCATCAGCAGAAGCTAGCATTCTGGATCAACATCTATAATTCCTGTATGATGAATGTATGAGTGAGACCTTTTCTATGACCTTAAATATTTACAATGGAAGATTTAAAATCCTAAGCTTCTCATTTTTTTTAATGCGGATTCAAATAATTTCTTTATATCAAGGTAAATCATACACCACCATTGTAAAATGTTTCTCTTTTGTGGGTGTTGTATGATTTTTTGACAAGTTCTTTACACAACAATATTAATTGTAAACGAAAAGAGCCATTTACTGTGCTATGTTGCTTCAGGCATGCTTAGAGCATGGGATACCTGAGAGTCCTCAGATGGTCGTTGCACTGATGCAGAAGGTAAGATCTATCTTGCCATTTTATTTCCATGTTAGAATGGTGGAATTTCTTACAGTAGCTTCATTTGTTTCTAGTTACTCTTTTATTTGTTGGCCTATAAGGGTCTATGTTGGCAATTTTGATCACTATGCATATGACCTTTGTATTCTTGGGATCAATGAATTCCAAAGCAACTTGCTCCCCAAATTTGTATATTCTACTGTAAAAAAACTCAGACCTATTGTGTATATATATATATATATATATTATAGAGAATCATATGATTTTTAAGCAATATAACTGTACCCTTCACCCTCCATGTCTCTTCACAAGAGACCTCCTAAGTCAAGGTTTGATCTGGTTGGATGGTCAGCCATCCAAGCCAGACTTTTTCTGGAACATGCGGTTATGACCATCCAACCCAGACTTTTTCTGGAACATGCGGTTATGATCATCTCCTCATGTTAGTTTTAACCTTGGAAATCTCCTAGGTGGGATTCATCAAAATGGTTTCCTCTCTCCCTCCCAAGCTTGAACCTTTTCTATATGGTTATATTACGTTAGAGTTTACGACGGTCAGACCTTAGGACTCTCCTATATGTAATGTGTTTAGCAGTTTAGGATATTTCCATACAATGTAAATTGTGTCAGATAGCTTGGTGATCCATCAAAACCCCAATGCTGTCTATCTCAGGCAATGTTAAACGTAGGCGGGCACTCGCTGAATGCATTGACAATAGAGCATTTCATCTTGAGACTGCCTTATCACTCAAAATATGTAAGTTGGTTTTCATTTCCAAATTATTTAATTTCCTTTTTTTATTTCTATTAAAGAGTGGTAGGTTGGGTTGGTGAGGAAGGGGTAATCAATATTCTTCAAAGCATGAAATTGCAAATTGCTACTGTAATAACTTTTTGTTGAGTTCCCAGCAGACCTACTCAAAAGGTGCAAAAAATGGTGAGATGGCGGCACGAAGCATGTTTGGACTGGAGTGGTCTGAACCCTTGGTTACATTTGCACTCTCATGTGGAAGCTGGTCATCCCCCGCTGTAAGTTTGTTACGAATTAGATCAGGTTGTTGAAGTCAAAGGGAACAGTGTTAAATTTTTCTCAACATCTAACATCTTCTAGATTTGTCCCACTACTACTAATGTGGTCTCAGAAACTTCGTCAAAGCACTTTTGCATCAAAATTATGTCTATGCTACTATTAATACACAATGTTCTCAAATGAAGGTGAGAGTGTACGCAGCATCTCAAGTTGAAAACGAGCTGGAAGTGGCAAAGAGAGACTACTTACAAGCAGCAGTTGGCATCTCAACAACAAACAAGCTAGTGATCCCAAAGCTGTTAGATTGGTATATACTTGACTTTGCAAAGGACTTGGAGTCTTTGCTGGATTGGATCTGCTTGCAGTTACCCACTGAACTAAGGAAGGAAGCAGTTAAGTGCCTTGAGAAAGAGAGAAGAGAGCCTCTTTCGCAGTGGGTACAAGTAATGCCATATGAGTTCAGTTTCAGGTACCTTTTACACCAATAAAAGCTTTCTCTTCCTCGTCTGATCTTCAGTCTGCACAGTTCTGAAGGCTTTGGGAGGAAGGGTCTGTACACAGCTATAGCGAATTAGAAGTATATATATGTATAATCTATCCATCTGTATGTGATTGGGATAGCAATGTTGATTTCTTACATAAAAGGGGTTTTGGGTTTGGAGATATATTTGCTTTTGAAAAAGATTTACATGAAAAAGGCCATTCATTGGGTTAATCACTGTTGTCTTTCCCATAAATCTCTGCAAGTTCAAGTACTTATATCTTTAATTATAATTATAAAATTGATTTAACAAAGATGCTAGAATTCTGGATGTAATCTTACATGGGTCTTTTGAGCTCGAAGGAGGAAGAAAACTTGCTAGTAGTTCTAATTAAATCAAATTGATTAATGGCTAAACCCTTTACATATGTATACACATCGAATGCTAAAAATACTCATGAACAATAAAAATGAAGAGGTAGTATACAAAAGCATAAGAAAATGACAAATCTACTCTATTGTATGTATAATGTTTACAGATACGAATGCTCCCCTTCAAAATCTGTACATATTGAGAGACTATCCAGAGTTTGCAAACTGAAGTCTGTTAGTATAGCTCAGAGTTATAGATTTTGGCTAAGTGGAGTGTGTGACACTGCGGACTTATCATGGACTGCCATGTCATATCAAAATACTTCTAATTTTTTTCTCGTTCTCACCTAGTCAGGACCGACTAATATCAGTTTGCTGTTGCCCAATCTGCTCACTGAAACCGACTCTTTAGCTAGCTGTTATATGTGACTAGACCGACAATGAAACATAAGGAAGTAACAGAGTTTCTTCAACTAATTTTGGTGCAGAGCTCATTACTATAGTTGTAGTCTTGATTGATTGAGTTGCTAGAGATCTGCATGGAACTCTTACTGTCATATTGAGTGGACTATGACCTTGCGCATGAAGACTAAGATTCCATTGAATCCCAACTACTCTTGTGATGACATGGATCGATTCATCGACTTAGTGGTAGAAAGTGCAGTTGTCTCCCTCATCTTTCATTCTCAAGTCAAAGTACACAATGATCAATCCTGATTAACAATCAAATCCTTGAACCACGACCCACCCAATCTAAAATCCATGCCTGACAGCTAGCCTCAGGTCCAATCTATTGGGTCATGGATTAACCCGCGCAATGGTAGATATGCTGGACAGAATTATGGATGTAAATTGGACAAATTTATGTCAGGTCAAGGTCGACCCGGACCTGACCCATTACTAACTGGATCCTAAATGTTTGACCATACGAGACCTGGTATCAAGGGTGTCCCATCTGAATAGATTGTATCATTTACTCATTTTAGGCCATTTCCCCTCTTTGCACCCCCCCCAACATTAGTAAACTCTCTCATCCTTTCATCCCTGACATGAATCCCAGTGAAACTGCGTACATAGGCAAAGACAAGAATGGGTAACACGTTCAAGTAAAGCTTACAAGTACTGCATACCCTTTATACTTGGAATCTAACTTAGTCCCATTCTCAAGAAATTTAAGATAAAGTATAATATTGAAGCAGGAACAAAGTGGCTCCCGAAGTGAGGAAAGGAAAGTATCCCGGGTGACATATAATGGTTGTCTTAACCAAGCCCATCAAGAATGGCCAAATCATCCGGATGATTAGGATCATCGGCGGTTTGTTAGTCGAGCTCTGGACAATCAGAGGTCACACTGGTTGGGTGGTACAATCGGGACCATAGTCAGCCTTGGCTTGGTCTAGCTCAACATAGTAGACTTTTTGTTGGAAGAAAGAACAATAAACAACAAAGATGCAAACACACGACACGGAGATTTACATGGTTCCCTCAAGATCGAGGTATGTCAACGGACTCACACAGATTCCACAGACAAAGCCCCAGCCCAGTCCATTGACGCACTAGATGGTCCGTATCCATTGGCTTCAAGGCCATGTGGAAGAGGATGAGTTGAGGAAGCATGGTTTCTATTGCATTGCATGATTATCAATATTTTGAGTTATTAGATTTCACATCACCAAGGTGTAGGATTTTCAATGTTAGGTGGCAGAGGTTTACCATGGGTGAAGATATTGGGCTTGGGCCGGATCCATGGTCGTCGACCTCAATCCAAATCGGTTTGATCCCACTCAGTCTCGAGCGGGCCCGAGACGATGTGAGACCCCTTTTAGCTAATACAAGTTAGGATCAGGATCTGCCGATCCCAAGTTGTATCAGGCGATAAGACTATGGACTGGACATCCCTCAAACCATGGGTCACGGGGATCAAACGAACGTATGCCATCAAGGACAATGCAAGGAATGAAGAACATTGCATCTATATGAATTGAATGGACCCTTCAAATGGCAAAACTAATTAAAAACTTTCAGGTGTTTTCTCATAAATCTACTCAAATTCAACATAAAGTCAACCTGGATTACTTTTTTAATATGGGTTAAAACGAATTTTTTTGGGTGCAATTCCCTCCTATACCAGCGCTGTGCAAGGTTTAAAAATTGGCCGTTATAACGGATTTGGACCTACCCCGTTACGTTACGTACCATTAAGACGCCCAGAAAATAACGGCCATTATAACGAAAATAACTGGGAAAATTTGTGAAAAAAACGGCCGTTTTTCCCATTTTTAAAATTCAAAATTTGAATTTCAGAGCCCTTTTTTTTTTTTTTTTTTTCCGTTTTTCTTTAATTTTTCATTTTTTCCGTTTTTGCTCCTGCGAGTTTTTTTTTTTTTTTTTGTTATAACGGAAAAAAATGTAACTCCCCAGACCGTTCTAACGGTCCCTTTTAAACCTTGGCGCTGTGGGTCTCTTGAAAATGCGCCGCATGGAACTCTTTTGGGCTCACTGACCCATGAATGTTTGCCTCAGGCATTGGTGGACCTACTCATCAAAATCAGCCCGATTGATGATTACCAATCTGGCTGCTTTTTGGGGTCTAGGTTCATCAAGAAGTGGGCCAATCATTCATGGGATGGGTCAGTGGTCCCAAACGAATGTTCCAACTTCCAAGCAGCGGGTTTTAGAGAGACTCGCAACAAGAGGGAGCTGCAGTAAAAAAAAAAGTTTGTTAACATGGGTTAAGGTTAAGGGTGTGCATCCGGCTCAAAACTCAAGAACCGGCCCAAACCCGAGTATTAGGATAACCAAGCCCGGCCCAGAAGTTTTAGACTGGTCCTGGGTTCCACTTCCTGAGCCCATCTAAACCCAGCCCAGCCCAGTCCGAAAAGTTGAAAAGGGGGAACAACGGTCAAAAGTCAATCACGGCCCACAATACGAGCCATGTGGCACACTATTAGAGGGTGATGACCGTATGGATGTTTGGCCAGTCTCTAGGTGGATCTGCAAACCAAAATCCAGCCTGATTAGTTATTTCTAAGCATTGGATTGAAGTTATTTTCATGGGTTGATTTTAACCGTAGGAACTTGAACATTATTGAGCGTTATTTGGGTGCAAAGATCCAAAGGTTGTTTATCCCTAATCAGGCTGATTTTTGGTCTACAGGTCCACCAAGGGACTCGCCAAACATCCATACGGTCAAATCCCTCTAATAGTGTGCCACATGCCTCATATTGTGGGCTGTGACCAGCTGCGGTCACAACCCCGAAGTTTATAGTTGGTAGGGCTTCAGGGTAATCCAATTTGTCTCTTTTTTGGAATTAGAATTTTTTTAGATGGGTTCGGGTCCATGGATGTTGTCATGGTACATGGTGGTGTCATTTTTCACTGTTCAATTTTAATGAAATTACTTTAATAATTAATTAACTAAAACGTAAAACTTTGCCGGGTTCATAAACAACAAATAACTGGAAGTATTGTCACGTCCTATTTTTCTCGCAGCAACGGGTCGGGTCGGATTGCGGGCTCTCCAATCAAGGCCAGACGACTAAAGCAAGCCTTAGCCAATCAGAGTATTATATAGATTATAGACTTTCTAAAATACATAATGCCTGACGAGGGACACAAACTCTTCCGGCGTCCCGAACCCAACTATGCTTCATGCATCATGACAACATCCATGGACCTCGGACCAAGTGATCATCATGACCCCATTTGACCATGGGGTTCAAGAGCCATGCATTCTTAAAGAAGTGACATTGTTGCTTAAATTTCTTGACAAGTTTGCCTTCTCAACAACTTAAATACATTTATTTATTTAATTTTTGGCAAACAACTTTAGTTTTTAAGATTGCAGGAGTCATTCGACATGAGCATGACATGTATGGCCGCGTGTACAGGTTCGATGGCTGCAAAAGTTGGGTGTTATGTCAACACGTAGGTGTTGAAATTGAAGGTGCCATAGACCTAGGTTCAAAACTCGCCTTCACCGACTTACTTAAAAACAGGCTTACCTCGCAAAAAAAAAGTTGATGTTGAAATTCATACATATCACAAGTTATAACAATTAAATAAACCCGCCAATCTATAAGGTCTTTTATCTAAATTATTTTTTTATTTTTATAAGCCATGCAAGGCAAAGAGACACAAAACCAAATGTGGAAGTCCCTCGATTGGAACATAAGGAATAGAGTGTCAATGGGTAGGTCCTAATTACCACTTAACCGAAACGCCCGACCTTGATTAGTAGAGACTGTCAAATTTTTTGATAATCGATTAAAATCGGGTCTGAGTATGGTTACCAACTGACGGGTACTGAGGGGCTAAATGGGCTTTAAACTTCAAAATATTTTGAATAGAAAAATCAAGTTTTAAGTATATAACGAATGCACTTCGACTTAGCTATATAATAAAACAGGACGGTTGTCCCCCCTCTTATCCGGCTTCATAAAGGATGGCCGAGATCTTATAACACCAAATGGACGGTGGATCTCAGCCACTCACACCCAATTTTGACAAACGCTTTGTCGATGAGTGTCGTGGGCACGGGTCACCTACTATTTTCCTACATATAAGGAATGAAATGGGTTGGATTTACATATAACCCAAGGGTCAGGCTCAGGAGCCACACTTTTTATGTCTCGAGAGGGGTGTTACCGTTAAAACGGATTGAAACGGCCAGGGGCAAAAATGAAAAAAAATAGATTTTAATGGCTTTTAATGATTTTAATGGAAAAAAGTGGTGTTGAAATTCAAAATTTAAATTTTGAAATTTGAAAATTAAAATTTAAAAAAAAAAAATAGAATTTAACAGAAGTTTAATGGTTTTTCTTATACCCCTATTATCTTATATGGCTTCAATAATGAGTGGCTAGATCCACTATGCCTCATATCGATGGCTGAGATTAACTCCCACCCGATTTTGACAAACACTTTGTCGGAAAGTGCCTTGCGCACAGGCCACCCACTCATATATCAAGACAACTTAGTTGTATTCTCTTATCTTATCCATCCATCTAATGTGGACGGTTAGATAAAGAGTGGTTGAGATCAAATCCATTGATCTAATGTGGACGGTAAGATTTCAGCCACTCAATCTGCCTCATTTGACCTCAATTTATTCAAAATTTAAATTTCAACACCCTTATTTTTTGTTATTTCCATTATTTTCCCATTTCTCCCTCGTGCGTTACAATCCGTTATAACAAGAAAAACAGTAACTCCCCAGTCCGTTATACCGTTTGAGTGGCGAAGACACCCAATTTTTGCAAACACTTTTGTTGGAGAGTGCCATGGGCATGGGCCATTTACTATTCTATGTCACAAAACACATTGGTTGTCTCATTACTTATACCTCCTCTTATAAGCATCAACCAAGAAGGGCCGAGATCAAATCCTTCCCCAAATAAACGGTGGATCTTCACCACTCAACTGATTTTGGCAAATTCTTTGTCGAGGAGTGCCGATGGCACGGGGCACCCACTAGTCTATATAACAAGTGACAGTGATTGTCTTATACCCCATCTTATCTTATATGGTTTCAATAATGAGTGGCCGAGATCCACTATGCTTCATATCAATGGCTGAGATTAACTCCCACCCAATTTTGACAAACACTTTGTCGGAGAGTGCCGTAGGCACATGCCACCCAAACATATAACAAAATAACTCAGTTGTGTTACGTTCTCTTACCTTATCTTGTTTCATAGGATAAAGAGTGGTTGAGATCAAATCCATCCATCTAATTTCCCTCATTTATTCATTCACTCCCACTCATTTGACCTCAGTTTATTAAAAATATAAAAGTTGAATTTTAACATAGTTATTTTTTGTTATTTCTATTATTTTCCCATTTCTCCCTCTATGCATTACAATCCGTTATAACAACTGTTATAATGGAAAAAATGGTAACGCCCCAGTCCATTATACCGTTAGAGTGCGGAAGGCACCCAATTTTTGCAAACACTTTTGTCAGAGAGTGTCGTGGGCATGGGCCATTTACTATATAACAAAACAAGGAAGTTGTCTCCCCCTCTTATAGGCTTCATAAAGAAGGGCCGAGATCTTATCCTCCAACTAAATGGTGGATCTCAGCCACTCGCACCCGATTTTGACAAACGCTTTGTCGAGGAGTGCCGTGAGCACAGGGCATGTACTAGTATATAACAAAACAGAGAAGTTGTCTCCCCACTTATACCCCATCTTATATGTTTTAACAAATAAGGGCCAAGATCTTATTTTTAAAATAGATAGTGGATCTCAGCTACTCACACCCGATTTTGGCAAACGCTTTGTTGGAGAGTGCCGTGGGCACGGGCCACCCACTATCTATATAACAAGTGATAGTGGTTGTCTTAAACCCCCTCTTATCTTATATGGCTTCAATAATGAGTGGCTGAGATCCACTATGTTTCATATCAATGGTTGAGATTAACTCTCACTCGATTTTGACAAACACTTTGTCGGAGAGTGCTATAGGCAAAGGCCACCCACACATATAACAAAATAACTCAGTTGTATTCTCTTATCTTATCCTACTTCATAAGATAAAGAGTGGTTGGGATCAAATCCATCATCTAATGTGGACGGTTAGATTTCAGCCACTCAATCCTCCTCATTTATTCATTCACTCCTATTCATTTGACCTCAATTTATTAAAAATTTGAATTTCAAAATTTGAATTTTAATACTGTTATTTTTCCATTTTTTCTATTTTTCCTTCAGTGCGTTACAATCCGTCATAACAGCCATCATAATGGAAAAAAGGTAACACCCCAGTCCGTTATATCGTTTGAGTGCGGAAGGCACCCAAGTTTTGCAAACGCTTTTGTTGGAGAGTGCCGTGGGCACGGGCCATTTACTAGTCTATATAACAAATTACAGTGGTTGTCTCCCCATTTATACCCCCTCTTATAGGCTTCAATAAAAAAGAGCTGAGATCATATCCCTCAATTAGATGGTGGATCTCAGCTACTCACACGGTCACACCTAATTTTGACAAATGCTTTGTCAGGGAGTGTCGTGGACATAGGCCACCCGCTAGCTTATATAACAAGTGAGAGTGGTTGTATCCCCATTTATACCACCTCTTGTAGGCTTCAATAAAGAAGGGCCGAGAACTTATCCCCCAACTGGATGGTAGATCTCAACACTCACAGCCGATTTTGAGAACTACTTTGTCAAGGAGTAACATAGGCACGGCCACACCCACTGCTCACTTTTGACTTATCATGAACCTTCAAGAGTATATCTACAAGAACACGATCACACGATGGCCTGAAAATTGATGTCTTTGATTTGGTAAGTACGGGCTTTTCAAATAAAGGGGCGGGATGATGAGTCGGAACCCAAGTTTGTCTTTTTAAGTTAGATTTTTATTTTCTATCTAGAAGAATTGAATTCAAGCCATTTCTAATGTTGGCACCAAACTTGGTTTTAAGCACATGTTGTGCATTCTTTATTATAAGATATCGAGGATATATTTGTTAAGAAGGTCGGGCTCATGGGACTTCCTTTTTTTTTACCCCTCGTGGTGTTCGTCTGCGCGGCCGTAGATTTCAAGAATCCAACAGTGATTGTCAGCGCTGAGCTGGCATCACTTTTTGGGGCTCTAACAAACACCGTTGGATTCGTTAAGTCCACGGTGGAGCGAAGGGTCAGAAAAAGGGGGTCCTCCTCGGAGCCTCAGCCTTGTTTGGAATTTTGAAGCAGCGAAGCTGCGGCCAAGCACATGGCGATTGGCGCCACAATCGCTGTTGCTTTCATACAAACCCAGAAATGCTTTTTGAACAGGCGATTGTGGCGCCATGTGATTGACCACTGCTTCAAAAAATTTCTCGAAATAGACCCTGCGAATACAGTTTCTTTTTACATACGTGGCAGGCTGGCAGCTGAGGTGGCCGGACAAAGGGGGTCCACCAGTTGGGACATCTCTCGCCGTCAATTGGCAACAATCGGCCATATTGTAATTGACCAAAATGGCAAATAAGTGTAAATTTTCTTGAGTCCTGCTGCCCCACGAATAACCGGACAAAAAATTAAGCGTTTCAAGCCATTGACCGTGGATTCAACAGATCCACGGTCCACGAGACAACAACGAGTTGACATTTTTCAGTTGTTATCTTGTGGACCGACCGTGGATCTCTTCAATTCAACGGTCAATTGCCTCAACCCCACAAATTTTGTCCTGTTATCTGGAGTATCCTGCACACTTTGATCCAGGCGTCCTGGTACTTATAGTTAAGTGCCACCTGTCTTAGGATTAAAGTGGGCCTTGATCGTAGTTGCTTTTTCTCCACTGTTAAGGTAACTACAGTTAAGGGGCAGCTTAACTTCAGGACAGGTGGCGCTTAGCTATAAGTGCCAGAACGCCTGGATCAAAAATTGCCGGTATCAAAAAAATTCTCGGAATTTGGGGTCTGCCATCTATAGTCTATACACGTGAGGATTACAAAAAATGAACACAAATCTATTCACGTGGGAGCTAGGAGGTTACATCGGAACTAGCAAAACAGCACTCTATGCACACCTGGAGTGGAAAGAAACGACGGCTACACCTATCCTTGACCAGCTCAGATAGACTACTTGTGGAAATAATTGAAGCTTAGGTGCTCAACAGACCAAAGTACGAAGGGAGTGCATATTTGCACACCCCACTCCCTGTTGGGGCGGACTCCTGGTCGGGCCACCCTAAAAAAGAGAAAGCTCTCTCTAAAACGTTTAAAACTTCAAACTGGACTGACAAGTGACAGTCACTGACCACCCACAAAATGAGCCAAATGTGGCACATTTTTATAGGATACTGTGGACCAATAAACCAAAAACCTTTCATTCTTGTACCCCAAATTCCACAGTTAAAATCAACCCATGAAAATGGTTCCAATTCAATGCTTAGAAATCACTAATTAATCAGATTGATTTAGGTTTGTAGGTTCACCTAGGGATTGGCCAAACATCCATACGGTCAGTGTCCTCTAAAAATGTGCCACGTTGCTCATATTGTGGCTGTCGCCCGTCAGCCAATTGTTTTCTCTCTTTTGGGTTGTGCTCTGACCAGGAGTCCGCCCCCATAGGATAGGGGAAATGGGGTGTGCCAATATGTGCTCCCAAATAAGAAGTCTACCCTCAAATGAAGCAGGAGTTGTCACGATAAAACTTTGATGACCGGGCCCTGTCATCAAGGGAGATGACAGGGCAACAGATGTCGGCACGTGTATTTTGTAGGCAGACCACCTGGGCCTCACCACACACGTACCCAGGTGAGTACTTGAGTGCTTTTTTTCAAAACAGTCACCTGTGTACGTGTGCAGTGAGGCCGAGGTGGTCCATCCGTACAAAATGCCGTGATCTGCTGCCCTGTCATCCCCCTGTCATCTAAGTTTTACTCGAGTTGTCAAGGGTTCTCAGGGGTACGTGTCAAGTGTAGAGGTGTTAATCATCTGTATTGCTGATTAGCTCTACTCAGCAAAAAAAAAAAATGAATCTCTAAAACGATAACCATTGTGTTTCCTACAGAATTGTAACCAGTTATTGATACAATTTTGTGGAAGGAAAAAGGACACACGAGGGCACTTAATGTAAATTTTCATATCGGACGCCTGATGTGATCACCACCGTTAATTGCTAGGTTCAATGATGTCATAGTTTCATTGGTACGCAGTACGGCTCACCACAGGGTTGACAACAAGGTAAAAGCATAGTATCGGTATCTGAAGTTTTACTCCTAAAAGAAGTATGATCACAGCCGTCACTGTTGATGATGTACTACAGTATGAGCCATGTGGCAGGCTTTTAGAGTGCATTGACCGTATGGAAGTTTGGGCGCCCATCCCTAGGTACATCTACATACCAAAACTCAGCCTGAAAACGACTCCAATCCAGCTCATACAGTTGCAACTCACTAACCAGGCTAATGTTTGGTCTATAGGTCGGTTTGTGTCAAACATCCATATGATCAGCCATCTCTAAGAGTGTAACACGTGGCTCATAATGTGGTACGTCATCAAAGCTCCTACTCCTTGTGCTACCTAGCTATGAACCTAAAAAACTTCTTTATCCGTCTCATCTCATCGAAACTGTCTCACACGCCAAAATTTTACTTGATTTGTGATTTCTACCCATGGGAACTGACCTTTTCCCATGGGTGATCTCTAGCCATTGGATTCAAACACTTTCTTTGGTACTCAGATCTAATGGTAGAAATCACGAACAGGCAGAATTTTGTGTCTAAGTCAACCAAGGGTGGGGATAAACATTAAGGCATCAGTGTGCCTCGAAGACTGGTAAGTGATGCATTTTATACGACCGACCCCATGCCACCATGAGAAAAAAATTTGATTAGTCAAAATCTCGATGAATGGCCCACTAAAAATGTCACGTATCACATAGATGTTTTGGCCACCCCTTGGTGGTTCTACAAACCAAAAATCAGCTTGATTGATGATTTCTAGACGTTGATAATATCAAAAAAATTTGCTTAATTTAGACCAACAGCTAGAATCAATCCATAAAAACTGCTAAAATCTAATGGCTACAGATAAACAATCAGGATGATTTTTGATGTGTATATACCCCAAGGACTGGGCCAAATATCCATGCAATTAGTGGTCCCACCGTACTGGTTGCAAAATAAAATTACACGAAATTTTCAACGAGGCTCCCATCTCCGTCGATTTACAGCTTCCACGATGTTGAAAGTGAAACCCAAGTACTGAACTCTGTGGCTCGCGATTCAACGAATGGAACCTGTTACTAACTTTAGTTCTTCGAAATTCGAATCTACATGAGGCCATGAAAGTCAACATCTTTGTCTCATGAGTGGTCAAATCATGGCAAAATGGTAATATGTATTAGGAAATCATTACTTTTTTTTTTTTTTTTGAAACAGGAATTATTACTGTTTGGCCAATGGAATTACGCTCCAGCGCAGCTCCACTCCTTGATCAGGATTTCAAATCAGAAAAAGCCCAAGGGAACATTTTTCTGAAGTGGGTTGCTCTTGTGGGGTCGCATAAAAATGAGCCACGTAGCATACTACACTAACCGTATTGATGTTTGGCCTGGATCTACACCAATAAAAAACAAAAACCCTGATTGGTCGATTTGAGTCTTTTTCATGGGTTGATTTTTAGCTGTTGGGTTGTACTTCAAATGGCTAGAATCACAAATCAGGCTGATCTTTGGTATGTAGGTCCACCAAAGGGTGGGCCCAACATCAATACTGTCAGCAGTCCCAAGAGTGTACCACGTGTCCTAATATTACGCCATCGAGAGCGACCTACGTTAAAATAATTTCCCATTAACGTTTAACGTAACCAAAGAAACAAACCGAAACAGACATTTCAAAGAGCTGACTTTATTCTAAGCCAATTCTGCAACACGAGTAAAACGCGCATTGGTGCGCAGTGCGCCCTGCAAAAATGCGAGAAAAAATGCAATGTACCCTAACAGAAGCCAGAGTTTGCTGTCCCCTGGGACTTCTTCCCAAAGTGCCAGGTTGAGCAATCTTCCGGCCCCACTGACGTTATGGATGTTGGGTCCCGGTCCTCCTCTTGGTGGACCATCACATCAAACATCAGTTTTATTGCTGATTTATAGTCGTCAGATTAGAGCATTTTAATAAGTTACTTTTGACCGTTGGATTTGATGAATCTATTGGATACTAAAATGTAGCCTCCACAATCACAAATCAAGCTGATATTTAGTTTTTAGGTCCACCAGGAGGTGGAATAATCATCCATAAGGTCATTAGGCCCTACGAAGTGTTCCACGTGTCAATTTAAGAGTGTAAACTTCAAATTTTGTTGTTTTAACGGCAGCAAAGTTTTTCTCACACTGACAGTATCTGCTTACATTTTTAAATTCTAAAATAGATATTAAAAGGTTTTCCGGAGCTACACTTCAGAATACTCGCTGAAGTGCTGCACGTTTTCTTCACACCTGAAGGAATGACGTATTCAATCTAGACCGTCCATACCATAGTTGACCCTCTAAATTGGCCACGTTGATTCTGCCCTTGCAAACATCATATTAAACTTTTCCATTAAATTTTTAATTTTCAATAGATTAAAATGATTATAACGGACTCTCAACATTACTGTTACTGTTAGAACATCCTTATAACAGGTCACATGGTCAAACAAAAGATTAAAAATTATTATATTCTTTCAAATAACTGATAAGGATAAAATAATAGACGACCGACAATATAAGGACCGTTTTTTCTGTTATAACAGCCGTTAAAGCCTCTTTTTCACGTGACGGAACGCTAGGATTTTTTAAAGAAAATGTAGTGAGTCCTGAGAAGAGTTGTGGAGTGTAGCTCCAGAAGTTGGTCAACAGGATAGAGAGAAGGGGGGCTACGTAAGGTACTAAAAGGCGGCTTCCCCCCTTACAGCTTACCATCAGCTTGGTCAATCATTTCCGCTGCTGTGTTTTCGTCGCTCCTTCTCTCTCTGTTATAAAATCTCACAGCCTAACCGATCCCACCTTCTCTATCGACAAGAGTGAGAATCGGAACCCACACCGCCGAGATGGAAGTGCTGATACCAGAACCGACAACGGATTTCAACTTCGACAGCGTCTGTTCTACGCCTTACATAAGCGCTCCGTCGAGCCCTAAACGTTTCGGTGAGTATTACTTCAGCGCTCCTACCAGCCCGACTCGCGCCTCATCGATTTACCGTGATTTCAATAGTCTCTCCTTGATCAACGGTAGCAGCAGCGCTAGCGGTGGTGGTTCTTCAGTGATACCATTTGACTGGGAGGAAAAACCCGGAAAACCCAAGTCCAACGAGACCCACAACAACGAAGATGATTTCGCGTTCGATTTCAGTGGACAGTTGGAAAGAGACTCTCTCACCGCCGAGGAGCTCTTCGACGGTGGAAAAATCCGACCTTTGAAGCCCCCACCTCGGTTACAACTCGGTAGCGAACTAGACGATTCTGGAACTCGGAAGAGCTCTGTTTCATCTCCAAGGTCACCCAGATCACCGATCGCGCAGGGGAAGAAAATGTTCCGGGAGGCGTTCTCTCCGAGACACAGGAAGGATTTCGACCCATTCGCGGCGGCATTCGAACAGACCCGTAAAGGAACAGAACAAGAACGAGGAAGGGAAAGGACCTCTGCTTCTTCGTCATCGAATACGGGCCGTAGAGTGACTAGATCGCTTTCCCCTTTCAGGGTTTCTGAGTTCGCGTGGGAAGAACAACAACAGAGCACGAAACCATCTTCATTGAATTCAAAACCCTCTTCGTCTTCTTCGTCATCGTCATCCTTTTCAACATTTAAGGGTTATAGAAAATGGAAACTGAAGGATTTTCTGTTGTTTCGAAGCGCATCAGAAGGTCGAGCGACAGACAAAGACCCATTAAGGAAATTCACAGCTTTGTCGAAGAAAAACGAAGACGTGAAGAACTCGAGCTTCCGGTCGACCGACAGCTCCGGTTCAGCGGCCGGATCAAGAAGAAAAGGACCAACCTCGGCTCACGAGTTGCATTACACAGTGAACCGGGCGGTTTCAGAAGAGATGAGGAAGAAAACTTTCTTGCCATACAAGCAAGGGCTGTTAGGGTGCTTGGGATTCAATCCGACCGTCAATGGACTAGCCAAGGGCTTTAATTATATACCACGTGGATGATCCAGATCTCTCAATCTGGTTGTTGATTTTATGGATTTGTTCTTCTTTTGTAATGCCTATAAATATACAGACTTTTTTGTTTTTTAATCTCATGGGGGTTTGAACTTTGAACTTTGAATTATTAGAGGAGTTATTATTAGATGGGTTATGCTTTTATGAGGCAATTATTTCTTTATTTCCCCCTTTTTCATTTCATGTGGGGGGTGGGGCCATGCATGCGTTTTAGCTTTATTGAAAGGCAAAGTATGTTGAAGGCAGGGGAGACCATCATGCCATCCCCATAATCATCATTTTCCTTTTCTCCGCTTGTTTAGGGTGGTAAAAAAGGAGCAGAGTGCCAATAATTATGGTTAAAAAAACTGCCGTTATATCCGTTGTAACGGAAATAATAAAGGCCGCTGTTGTAACGATTAATGTGAGTCCAACTGTGGCGCTAAGGGACCGTTATAACGGACCATGCCAACGAAATCGAATGCAATCATGGGTTGGTCCCAAATATGGTGTAGTGCATCATCATCAAAGGAAAATTTACTTCTTAAACGGATTTTTCAAGCTCTATTTCGCTAAAAAAATAGGATAATATATACAACCCTGAATCTCGATTGTTGGCGCCTGTCGCTCGCAGATTCAATGCGAAGTTAAATACAAACAAAAAAGAATTAACAAGAACAGACAAATATAGAATTTACTACTAAAACAGAGAGAAATCCTGAAAGCAACATCTCTATCCTGTGTTTTTTCCCCCAAGTACTCCTTGAACTTTGAATGCATAAGAGTAGTTCCACTATAATATGCCATATAAAGTGCCAACTTGTTAAGTTCGTAAAGTTTTTGAGTGTTCTTGAAACATGGACTTTTAGATTCAAAAATTGCGTTCACCCGAGTTAATAATCTCATTAAAACCAGGCTACCCAGTAGTTGAAATAGTAATGGCTACTCTTGCGTGTACGGTGAACTTGAGCCCGCGACGGTAAACCCCAATGATAAATTATGTATAATGGAAGAGGTCGGGATGATGTTTTTCAGTATGACAGAAAAATAAAATAAAAGTTAGGTTGAAGCCGAGTTAACTCGACAAAGATGTTTAGGTCTAGCAGACGGTGATTATTCCATTTGCAAGAGGAACAATACACTTAAATCGGAGATCTCGAGAACATAAGTCAATGGATGACCTGCTTTGATACCATGATAAGAAAATAAGTTTATTGATAAATTGGATGAATTATGTTGACCTTACTCAAGGGGTTTATATAAAGATAAGAAAGCCTAGAAATAAAAACTAATCTTAACAAATTTAATATAATACCTTAATTCGTAGAAAACCTAACCTTGACAACAATGTGTGACGAAATATATCAATGATGATATGGTGCATCTCACACAACTTATTACAATATTTTCTATTGAAACCAAAATCCAATTACTATCTTTCTACTTGTATTCTCGATGAAAGGTCAAAATCTAATTGAAAGAGGCTTCAAAGGTAGGGCCTTTTTTCTAGAAACGATTCTTGCCCATGAATGTCGGTCAAAGTTTTCTAGATCTACACATTTTTTAAGATAGAATTCATGAAGGATGTGGACTGATGTCTCTAATATTTGATACTTAGGCTGCGTTTGGTTTATAGAAAATTCAGATTCCGAGTTATTTTTTTCTGAGTCATGGTTCAGTCGGTTGATTTTTTTCTATTTTATTTTTCAAAAATATCTTTGTTCCTGTTTTTTTTTCCTTCAACGAACCAAACAAATATTTCAAAATTTTGAGAGAAAACAAAGTCTCCAGAATTCATATTTTCTGCAAACCAAATACAGACATTTCACTAATTAGTCTATACCAGAATTGCACATAATCTCAACTCCTAATCCACCATTTCCGATCAGCCACTGCTTAAAAGCTCCCATTCATCAGTGCTCCTAAACCAGTTGCACCAGGTTGTCTTCAACCCCATTCAGGCCATCTCTCATTCTTCTTTGCTCTTCATATATATTAGGCCAGAAAACAAACTTCAACTCTTTCTTGAAAAATACCCACAAAAAGTACCACGAAACCCCATGCTATATTCAAAAAGTTCAGGGACTTTTTTGAAAAATAAATAAAGGGACTTGTTAGATATTTTTCTAAGTATCAAAGGTAGCCTTATTTTGTCTCAAGTGTTTGCCGTGGCGTATATTGTCCACCAAAGTCCGGCATGTGCAGTCAATAGGCAAGAACATGGTATGCTTCCCTCCCTTTTTGACCTTATCGATTGACTTAGTCTCTCCAATTGTTTTCCTTCAAAACACACCGTCCTTTTCAATAACAAAACCATCTGATGATATTCACACGCACCTTCAAAGTTGTCAACGGCTAAGATTAAATTTGCCCCTGGGACATGGTAATTTAGAACGGCTTGGATTGCTACTGTAAGTTAATCACCATTCCATAGGATCTATGGAATCGGTGTTTAGATAATTTCACTAATTTTCTTTACTTAAATTATTTTAAAATGCGAAAGATCGTCGTCATCATCATCATCATCATCGTAAGCCTTATCGAACGCTATATAAAAATATGATAGAAAAAAAACATTATATGCATGACGCATACACCTCAAGGTGCACCTGAGCCTTTCACTGTAGTAGGTGTGCACCTTAAAAAAATGGTCTATGCCTTAAAGAGTTATGACTCGAGGTCTTGGACTTTTCCTTAGGTCTTGCCTTTAAGACGTGCCCCAAATGTCTTTTTAAACACTGCTAAGATGTTGAGAAGACTTTTGCTTACCGGCTACTATATGAGCCACGTTGCATACTCTTAAAGATTTCTGAGCGTATGTATGTTTGGCCCAACTCTAGATGAACATACAACCAAAAATTTGCTTGATTAGTGATTTCTATACGTTGGATTGGAGTCGTGATCATGTGTTGATTTTTAACCGTAGAATTTGAGCATTCTTGACCATTATTAGGAATTTAGGAGTACAAAGATCCAAAGCTTTGAAATCACTAATCAGGCTGATTTTTGGTTTGTAGGTCTACCTAGGGATTGGACAAACATCCATACGTGGCTCATATTGTGGTCGGTCAGCAACTTTGCTCATGGAGAAAATACATCTTGATACGTGTCCATGACAGTGGGGGAGGACCCACCAATGAGCCAGTCTCACGTTAAGGGATATCCTTAGCAAAAAATCAACATGATGATTAGATGGTTTTGAACTATTTGATTTATAACTTGATTTCTGGCCATTAAGATCATCCCAAACATATTGATTTCTGGCCATGTAGAAGTCCTATAAATGTTGTGTCCCAAATGCTAGCCACGTCTCCATGTATTGGAGTTTAAATCTTATTCAATGTACCTGTCTGTCCAGAAAGCGCGTGATCAGTCAGTCCAAGAGGAACATAAAGGCCCCACAACGTTCATCACGTGGGTCAATCAAATTCTAAAATAATGGGGGGAGTGAGAGTCAACGTTAAACGTCGAAATTAACCTTTGCTGTCTTGCCGTTTTCTCTGACTAAGTCATGAATACAAGGTGTGGAGTGTCAAGGACGACGGAAAATAAAATTAGGATTAGGGATGTGATGAGATAAAGAACACGTGTGAGATCTCTTTGGATTGTCTTTTGATTGACGGCAAAGTTAAGTGATTTTCTGACCACCCACAATATAAGCCAGGTGGCAATTTCTTAGAGGACACTGACCGATTAGATGTTTGGCCAATCCCTAAGTGGACCTATAAACCCAAAATCAACTTGATCATTGGTTTACAAGTGTTAGTTGAAGTGATTTTCATGGATTGATATTAACCGTAGGAATTTGAGCTTTATTTACCATTATTTGGGTACGAAGATCCAAAGGATTGAAATCACTAATCCAGGCTGATTTTTGGTTTGTAGGTCCACTTAGGAATTGGCTAAACATCCATACGGTCAGCATCCTCTAAGAGAGTACCACGTGGCTCATATTACAGGAAAGTTTTACTCCAAAAATTAGTTAACTCTAGATAGCTCCCTCTCTTCTTCAACATCGACAAGTAATTGGAAAAGTTTTAGATGCAGATGACTCCCTATGCAGAGAATTCTCGTGGCCCTAGATAGCTCATTTTTTTGGGCCCACTGACCACATGGATGTTTAGCCCACCTATTGGTGGACGAACACATTAAAAATCAACTTTATTGATGATTTATATATATTGGATTTAGTATCCAAAAAACATGCTTGAATCCAATGGCTAGAATCAATCTAAGAAAAAAATACTAAAAATCTGTGGCTAGAGATAACCAATCAGGTTGATTGTTGGTATGTATATCCAACAAGGAGTAGGGTAGACATTGATGCGGTTAGTAGGCTAAAAAAAATGCGCTATGTAGGGCCAAGAAAGTCTTCCGCATCGACTGCATCTAAAAAATTTCCCCTAGTACTAGTCATCCACCCTTGCCATATTTAGGGTCATCCACCCTTGCCATATTTAGGGGGCGTTTGGGAACGAGAAGTAAAAGCACTTCTACTTATAGTAGAAGTTACTAGTTGATTTTTACCCCTCCAAAAAGTCAGAAATTAAAAGCATCGGGGGGCCTTCTAATTTTTGAGAAGTAGTTTCTCTTAGAAGTTAAAAGCTAAAAAATTTAGCTTCAGTTTTAAGTTAGTTTTTAACTTTTCAAAAGATAGAATATGAAACACATCCAAACTAACGTTTTGGCTTATAAAAGTCAGTAAGTTACTTATTTTTGTGTTGCCACATACCCGTTATTTCCCTTCAAACAAGGAATTTGGAAAGATTGGACTTCAGCCAATTACAAGGAAGGTGGCTTGGAAACGTGAAAGAGACCTCAAATGTTCCTCATTTCAATGGATAGACCTCAAATGTTTGTAGGTGTGTGTACATGTTACGTATGTTCGAATATCAATTGGTCCAAGTTTTGTACTAAAATAAACATGTGAGGCCAATCTTCCACTCGTCAATTGAAAAAGATGGCAGATGAGGACAATGGGTCGGGCTCCCGTTACAATATAAGCCACATGCACACTCGTAGAGGACTCTGACCATATGGATGTTTGGCCAATCCCTAGGTGGACCTACAAACCAAAAATCAGCCTGATTAGTGATTTCTAGGCGTTGGATTGGACTTATTTTCATGGGTTGATCTTAACTGTGGGAATTTGAGCAGTATTTGAGGTACAAAGATCCGACGCCTAGAAATCACCAATCTTCCATTTGTCAATTGAAAAAGATGGCATGGCACATGAGGACAATATATCACACGTATAACATAACGTAACCTTGCTTAACGGCTCACCTGTCGAAAGGAAGTACCTGCTAGTCCCAAGAAACTGGTCTCTTTGAGGCCCTATGGAGTCAGAGGGGTCTTCTAGCTTTTTTTTGGCACTTAAAATAGTTCATACAGAAGGAACAATCAATATAGCAAAACACAGTGGTTGTCTCCCCACTTATACCCCCTCCTCTTATTGGCTTCAACAAAGAAGGGCCGAGATCTTATCCCCAAATGGACAGTGGATCTCAACCACTCAAACCCAGTTTTGCCAAACGCCTTGTCAGGGAGTACTGTGGCACGACCAGCCAGGTCTTCCGACATCAGGGATCCAATTTCACTCGGGTGTAGGGGTCTTCTCGCATTAAAAATCCTATGGAAGGAAAGGAGAAAGGTGGGAACCTAAAGCATTTTCAGAAGTCTCGGCGTTCACTAGGGATAAAAATAACTTTCTTAGGAAAATGAGTATTTTATTTTTTATTTTTATTTTTTGTGTTTTGGTACCAATAAAGATTTTATTTTTAAATAGAAAATAATTTCAATTATTACCCTCTATTTTCCCGTAAAACGTCTTGATGTAAGGTGAGGCCTAAGGCAAAAACTCCATATAGACCTTTTTTTTATATTTAACATATTAATATATGGTATTAATTAAAAATTTTAACAATATAGTGCAAAATCTTATTTAACAACTATTCATGATAATCAAAAGTTACGAGAAAAAATTTAGACACAGAGGACTTGCGGCCCCACATAGATCATTTTTGGGCCTAACGACTGCGTGGATATTCAGCCCACCTATTGGTGGTTAATAAACACAGAAAATCAGTTAGATTGATGACTTCTAGACATAGGATTTACTACCCAAAAAACATGCTTGAATCAAATGGCTAGAATCAAACCTAAAAAGCAGTAAAATCTATGGCTAGAGATAATCAATCAGGTTGATTTTTTTTTTTTTGTATATCCAACAAGGGGTAGGTTAAACATCCATGTGGTTAGTGGGCTAAGGCCTTCTGTCACCTTTGGCTGGGGGCCTTCTCTCACCTGGGCCTACGGCGACCGCCTTAATGGCCTTATGGTAGAGACGGACCTGAAATGGAGTTGAGTTCTTCAAGTTATACTTAAAATATTCTCTGTTTTATCTACTATCAGGTAAGCACTCCAACAACTGTCTTAATTTTTTATATTTTTCTTTTTCTGAGGAAAAGGGTTGGCTAGGGGAACTGTGCTGAGTTCGTTTTTGGTCACTAAAGGCTTTACACTAGACACGTACCCTTGATAACCTCTGTTCTGAATTTTTGAAATTTAAACTTTTTTAGAAAGTAGTCTACAATGTTGTCATTGGTACTTGTCAAGTGCACAGGATGGGTCACTAGCAAAATGATCTCGGTGAAAAAGGTGACTAACTTAGCAAGTTGGCACCTTTATCCATCGTTGAGTGGAACTGTTATTCATTAGTCAACGAGTAGGGTTAGAAATCTGTCATTGTCCGATCTAGAAAAAAAAAACCCAATAAAATGATCATGACCTTAATCTCTAGACACATTTTTCTGGGCAATTCACCCTATTTTCTGACCATCTTAACGAATGGGACGCTATATGGAAAAAAAAATATGGACTCAAATCAGATGATTAGAACCATTCAATCTATAGACTTATATTTTGGACCGTTCACCACCATTCGTAAAACAATGCAATAGGTGATAAAAAAACAACGAGGCGGGATTCGCCAATGTCAGATCATTGTTGTAAATCTACATCAATATGTTTGGTCCTAACATGATACACTTGATACTTTCTCAAATAGATGGTACTCTGACTATCACATGAACTTCCATCCTTTGTAGGATATCCTGGAATTAGAATAAGAACCGGTTAAAGCAAATGTATACCACCAAGTAATGAAGTGTAGAAAATTGTGACACTCCTATTTAATTGTCACAATGATTGGTGAAAGATCATACAAAAAGTAAACAGCAGCAACAAAAATCAAAGTGGTCAGTTAGCTAATGATACACATAAAAGGGATGAAGCAAGTAAAATTAAAATCTATGGAGACCAAGGTCCAACCTGGTCAAGTTCTATCAAACTCATTCATGGGGCATGACAAACTCTTACCTATATTACAAACCTTGCTCACAGGACTAATGTTATATGTAATTGCCTTCTTTTGCAGCCAGCTCAGAAGAAGCTTTAAAAGCATGATAGTATATGGTCTCAAATATATATTTGTTCGTCTGTTGAGCATGCAAATATTCAAAAACCAAACAAATTACCAACTCCACACACGTTTAACAGATAAAAAATAAAACTTCTAGACAGTCAGCAATACCTCTTGTGAATCAACCTCGCATGTAGCCCATTATCTATCCCACCATCTTCATTCCCTGTTGATTCAGCTTGGGGAACTAGCAAAAAGGGAAACAGAAACTAGCCAATGTTGTATTATTGATTTATTTCCATCTTTTTTAAAAATTTGGTTAAACTAATAAGGTCTTTTGCCATTAATTTCACAGCCTCCTGAAACAGTATATAACACCAATATCAAAAACTGTATGGTTCTGATGTTATGAAGCTCCTCCCATTTGAGCACTAATTCATCATGAACCGATCCATAGGCCTGTCATGAATCCCGGGATAGGAAAAGGAGGTGTTTCAACGGCTAGTAATCACCAATATAGCTGATGTTTTGTGGGTAGGTCCACCAAGGTGTGGTCCAAATATTCATTTAGTCAGTAAACCCAAAAGAGAGACTTTGAAGGACTTGTGTATCGAAATTTTGATACAATTCTGTATCATTGAAAGGGTCAATGGAAAAGCCAAAATACCCCAAAAAACTCAGCATTAATTCCAATTGTCCAGTCATCATTTTTTACTTGTGTCCCATTCTGTGCTGATTGCGACAATCAAAGTATCATTTACATGAGCTCCAACCCTGTCTTCCACTAGCACTTCATTCGGGAGAAAATGGCTTCTCAACAATTTCGAATTCAGTTTGTGACTTCTGAACTTTAGGTTGCTGGCATTTCACCAAGAGTGTTCCGCGTCATCTCCTCCAGTTCTTTGCTTCCAAGTTGAATCTTCATGACTTCTCGACGATCACGTGGTCTACCAAAGAGATCGGTGCTCAAGATACTGGAGAATATCAATGAGCAATCAAATGGAATATGGGCTCACGGCACACACATGCCACCTCATCAAAGCAAGGTGTTCCTTCAATCAAGGAAGTGTTAATTCTTCGTATAACAAAAGAGTGGAGAATCCAATCAAAACAGAAACTCAAGAGATTGGTTTGGTTTAGATATTTATCTAAAGTGGGTCCACTACATGTCCCTCTTCTCTATTCAGAGTTGTGTAGCGAAGGCTCTGGAAAAGACTATGCTGGACTTCCTGTGGGTAGTAAGGAGGGGGATCGACAGATGCACTTGGTTAGTTAGAATAATCTGTAAAGCCAATGATAAAGGGGGTTTGGGTATCAAGAATCTCAAAGTGATGAACCAGGCTCTTTTGAGTAAATGGGTCTGGAAATTCGGAGAGGAAACACCTAGCCCATAGCGGGAGGTCGTAGACAGGAAGTATGGGGTCTCTTCTTTCGGTTGGACGAGTAAAACGATTCTTACTCCTTACGGGTATAGTATATGGAGAGGCATTTCCAAGGCTATTTATGATTTCGACAGGGGGGGGGGGGAGTGGTATGAGGTGGGATCAGGTAATAAGATTAGATTTTGGGAGGACTTATGGTGTGGGGAGGAACCCATGTGTCACGCTCCGAATCCGGATACCCAGATACGACCCGAAAACACATGGATTGACCCATACCCGAACCCATAGGTAAACTGTGAGTGTTCCCTAGTGGTCCAATTTGATCGATTAGACTACTAAGATTCACTTCAAAACCCACTAAGTCTGAAAGAAACTAAGTATAAAATTAATCTAAAAATTATCCTACACGATTGTCCAATTATCAGTATTAAGTGCATTTGATTGACTAAGTTATTGTGGATCCTAAGTGATATTCATTATGAATCAATTAGATTTAACTAAAATCTCCTAAGTCAAGGGTAACCTATAAGGTCAAACCCAGTCTAGTATGAGTCATGTTAGTCTTGTGCAAGTCAACCAAGTTGACTCGATCGAGTCTCAAAATTTAACTAAGTATGAAAAATAGGACAACAATGTACTGTTTTGATCATATCTCATTCGTTATAAGAAATCTGTGAACGAACCATACATTTCGGGAAAGGACTTGCAGAGATATAAAAATAATCATTCTGCATCGATCCTAAAAAATCATATTCCCTTCCGAAAATGCTACACGACACAGCCTCAAATCATAATTTCCCGACCTACTGTCAGTGTGTTGGTCATAACGGACAGCACAAATGAAAATTTTGAAATCCGCTGACTGTTCTGTAAAGCTAACTCACAGAACTACAAAAATATCCTTGTTGGGAAAGATCCAAAAGTTTCATCTTCTTATTCGAAATCATACTGCAAACAGGGTTTCGAATCTGTCATATTCGAACTAGTGTCAGTGTTTCGACCATAACTTTTAGCACATATCGAATTTTCAGAAACCGTAAACAGTTCCAGAAACTAAACTCACAGCACTATGAAAAGTCCTTCTGGCCCAAGGTCCAGAAAGGTCATCTGCATGCCCGAAATTGCACTGCAAGACAGAACTTCGAATCTGGCAGATTCATACTATAGTCAGTATTTCAATCATATCTTACTGTGTAGATCGAATCTGTGAAATCCGTTGATTGCTGCTAAAAGCTAACTCATAGGGATTCGAATCATGCCTACTGATTAGAAACCAGTTCTGCCAAAATTGTTGAGAATAAAGTAAGGACAACCCCTCAAAAATCAAGCCAAAACAGGCTTGTTTAAAACACTAAGAAAAGAAGGCATGTACATGACAAGTCTAGGCTATCTAGCTCTCCTCCTCCTCATAACTGTCCTCATATAGATCATCCAAACCCGGATCTATCCAATCGTCAAAGTCCTCATAGACATCATCGGTCAAATCTGTAATATATCGGCAAACGCCGTGAGTCTAAAAAAGGATTGTGTTCCACAAGTAGTCCGACATGCATTTTATATCAACCAAAATTGATAGATCATGCTAAGCACATGCAAGACAATCATAACCATGATAATAATATGATGAATCGGTAACATGCATGAAAAATACTCTCAACCACCTCACTGGGGTCTTCATCTCCTTCCCACACTGGGAGAGTAACCAATAAGGTTCTTTTGCAAGAATTAAAGTTTGGGGTCTTGCACCCTAAAGCTCCAGGCCCTTCTTAATTATAATAGGGAGCCCAGTAGGGCATCACCCTCTAAAGGGCACCCAGTAGAGTCACACCCCTAATCACTTCAATACACATCTCACCTCCAATGCAATGCAAAGTGCATTAATAGAAAAAGTAAGTCATGCGATGTAACATCATATCCCAAATCAATAAGTTCTCCCGTAAGCGAGTAGGCCGTACGGTCCTCTTGTGGTATCCCACCATGGCTGAACCCCGCATGTGGATCCCCATGAGTAGATTGGTCTTCATAAAGATCCATGGCCGATTTCTCTCATCATGCTCAATACATAGTCCAAAATCACATATTATCATCATTTCACAAATCATACTACATCCACAATAATCAATAACAAAATCATCCACATATGATTCAAGATAAGCCATAACCAATCATCATAGTAAAATAATTATTTTAACACATAACGTAATAATAACAACAATCATGGAAGAATAAAAGCATGGTTAGATCTACTTACCTTTTCTTCAGTTCTTTTAATAGAGATCAAAAATTCGTAAATTCTGAAAGTAGTTGGATGGAGCTCTCCTTAGAGTATACTATTCTACTTGGTGTCCCCTTCAACTTTCCATTCGAGCTCGAGTGCAATCGGGCCTCAGATGAAGGTAGATGGGAGCTTTCTCCCTTCTTTAATGAAGTTTTTTTCTTCTCTCTAATAGAGTTTATTTCTCCCTAAAGCTCTCAACAATTTTGACAAAGGTGGTTGTGTTTGTGGAATGAATCTCTAATGTTGAGTCTTTAAATAGATTTATGAAGCAATCCTTAAAGATTAGGGTTCCTATTTTAAGTGATTTTCGTAACTCTTAAAGGGGTGAATTTTTCAACCCTCTAAAACTTATATTTTAAATTAATTATGGGTTACAAATTGGCCCAACACCTATAAATATCAACTACGTTTCATTTAAGGTCATTTTTAAGCGCATAAGGTCTCTAAATTGACCTTATGGCCTCATCTAACAATTATAACCAAATCAATCATGCAGTTACTTATATTAATAATTTAACTGAGTTATAATTGAGCTATAATTATTGGGTGGGCCTGTAAAACCAATTTGAGACCTTTTGGGCTTAAAATAACTTTAAATGAAACCTAGTTGATACATATAGGCCTTGGGCCCATTTCTAACACATAATTAATTTAAAATATAAGTTTTAAAAGGTTGAAAAATTCATCCCTTCGAGAGTTACGAAAATCACATAAAATAGAAACCCTAATCCTTAAGTATTACTTCATAAACCTATTTAAGGACTCAACATTAGAGATTCATTCCACAAACACAACCATCTTTGCCAATATTGTTGAGAGCTTTAGGGAGAAAGAAACTCCATTAGATAGAAGAGAAAAACTCCATTAAAGAAAAAATAATTCTCAATCTACCTTTATCCGAGGCCCGATCGCACTCGAGCTAGAAGGAAAAGTTGAAAGGGACACCGAGTAGAATAACATATTCTAAGGAGAGCTCCATCCGACTACTTTCAGAATTTACGAATTTTCGATCTCTATTAAAAGAATCGAAGAAAATGTGAGTAGATCTAACCATGTTTTATTCTTCAATGATTGTTGTTTTTATTAGGTTAAATGTTAAATTAATTATTTTACCATGATGATTGGTTATAACTTATCTTGAATCATATGTGGATGATTTTGTTATTGATTATTGTGGATGGAGTATGATTTGTGAAATGATGATGATATGTGATTTTGGACTACGTATTGAACATGATTAGAGAAATCGGCCATGACTCTTTTATGAAGACCCATGAGACCGATCCACTCATGGGGATCCACATGAGGGGTTCAGCCATGGTGGGATCCCACAAGAGGACCGTACGGCCTACTACCTTGGGGAGGACTTATTGATCTGGGATATAATGTTACATCGCATGACTTACTTTTCCGGTTAATACACTTTGCACTGGGCATATTGGGGATGAGATGTGTATTGAAGTGATTAGGGGTGTGACCCTACTGGGTGCCCATGGTTACTTTTAGAGGGTGAGGCTCTACTGGTTGCCCTATTATAATTAAAAAGGGCCAAGAGCCCTAGGGTGAGCAAGACCCCAAACTTTTATTTTTACAAAAGAACCTTATTGGTTACTCTCCCAGTCTAGGAAGGAGATGGAGACCCCAGTGAGGTGGTTGAGTGAATAGTGGGTGAGAGCATTTTTAATGCATTTTACCAGTTCATCATATTATTATCATGGTTATGATTGTCTTGCATGTACTTAGCATAATCTATCAATTTTGGTTGATATAAAATGCATGTCGAACTACTTGTGGAACATGGAGTCATTTTGGACTCACGGCGTTTGCCGATATATTACAGATTTGACCGATGATGTCTATGAGGACTCAGACGATTAGATAGATCCGAGTTTGGATGATCTATACGAGGACAGCTATGAGGATGTTTACACAGAGGAGGGCCAGATAGCTTTAGACTTGTTATGAACACTTTACATGCCTTCTTTACCTAGTGTTTTAAACAAGTTTGTTCTGGTTTAATTTTTGAGGTTTGTCTTCACTTTATTTATAACATGATTGATTCTTTGTGAACATGATTGAGTTGATGTTATGATATGATTATTCTATATATTTTTAATGTTTATTGGCATATGTTAAATTTTAAAAAGAATGCCTTAGCATAACCTATTTGGACCGATATGCGTATCGGGTCCAAAAGACTTAGTCACCGAAATGCAACACGAGACAATAACCTATTTTACAAACTTGTGGTGCGATTTCTGATACCTAGATTGCAGAACTGGTTTCTGCTCAGTAGGCATGATTCAAAGTCCTATTATAGCTTTTAGCAGCAATCGACGGATTTTACAAATTCGATCTACACAGTAAGATAGGATCAAAATACTGACTATAGTACGAATTTGCTAGATTCAAAGTTATGTCTGGCAGTCTGATTTCATGCAGGCAGATGACCTTTATGGACCTTGGGACAGAAGGACTTTTCGTAGTGTTGTGAGTTAGATTTCGGGAACTGTTTACAGTTTCTGAAAATTCGACCTGTGCTAGAAGTTAATAGTCAAAATACTGACATTAGCTCGAATTTGACAGATTCGAAGCCCTGTTTGCAGTGTGATTTCAAATAAGAAGATGAAACTTTTGGATCTTTCTCAACAGTGACAATTTTGTAGTTTTGTGAGTTCACTTTCCAAAACAATCGGCGGATTTCAAAAATTCCATCTATGATGTATGTTAGGACCAACACACTGACAGTAGGTCAGGAAATCCTGATTTGAGGTTGTGTCGTGTAACATTTTCGGAAGGGAAGACGATTTTTTTAGGATCGATACAGAATGATTACTTTTAGATCTCTGCGAGTCCTTTTCCCGAAATATATGGTCCGTTCACAAATTCCATGTAACGAATGAGATATGATCAAAACAGTACCTTGTTGTCCTGTTTTTCATACACAGTCAAATTTTGAGACTCAAAACCGAGTCGACTGGGTTGACTCGCACAAGACTGACATGACTCATACTACTCTGATAATTGGACAATCGCGTAGGATAATTCTAGGTTAATTCTACTTAGTTTCTTTCGGACTCCTTACTAGTCTAATCGATCAAATTGGACCATTAGGGAACACTCAAGGATCACCTATGGGTTCGGGCATGGGTCGATCCATGGATTTTCGGATCGTATCTAGGTACTCGGATTCAGGGTGTGACACCACACCGTAAGTACTCCAAAATCTAATCTTGTTACCTGATCCCACCTCATACCACACCCCCCTGTCGAAATCATGAATAACCTTGGAAATGCTCATCCATATACCATCCGTAAGGAGTATGAACTGTTTTACTCGTCCAACCGAAATAAGAGACCCCATTCTTCCCGGCTATGACCTCCCGCCATGGGTTAGGTGTTTCCTCTCCGAATCTCCTGACCCATTTACTCAAAAGAGTCTGGTTCCTCACTTTGAGATTCTTGATACCCAAACCCCCTTTATCATTGGCTTTACACATTATTCCAACTAACCAAGTGCATCTCCTGGTCCCCCTCCTTACTACTCACATGAAATCCCTCATAGTCTTTTCCAGAGCCTTCGCTACACAACTCAGGATGGAGAAGAGGGACATGTAGTAGATCGGCAAGCTGGAAAGCGTGCTTTTAATAAGCACCAATCTACCCCCCTTTAGATAAATATCTAGATTTCCACGCAGCCAATCTCCTCCCGAAGCATTTAATAAAAGGTTCCCAAAGCCATATAGGTTTTTTACTCAAAGGATCAAAGAAATCCTAAATGGCATGTAGTCTTGGAGGCACCATCAAAGGTTTATGTCGTAGAGGGAAAATGCCTATTATCAGAACTGGTTATAATTGATCCGGATGTAGGACCCAACAATAGTGAACATGTCATTGATGATGAGTTGATATTCAATGACCTTGATGACATTAATCTGGTTATTAAGACTACCAAGAAACGAAAGCGATTAAAGAAACATTAAATAGCTTTTATTAAGAGATTCTCTTGTATCTTTAGGTTACTTGATGAAATTGTATAATTAAGAGGGTATTCATTGTCTTTCTTTTTATAATCTTTTTGTTTTATCTAAGTAGTTTGTCATACAAATGTAAAAGGTTTTGACAAACCTTGGACAAGAGGCCGCATGAGAGGGAAAAACACTTGGCGTTTGTGAATGGAATGCTCTCAATGTAAGAACTTGTGATAATGCTCATTTTGTACTTATTATCCGTTTTAACTTTTGGGCATTATCGAGTTTCATGAGCTTGTAACTTTACATTTTAATGTAAAATGCATCATAGGTGTCTCATGCACAACTTATCTAATTTAGACCCTCATTACGTGCATATTTGATACATATAGGGCATTCGTCGCATGAGAGACTTTTGTGCAAGCCATTGGAGTCTCTTAAGAGGCTTATCATAAATTTTCAAGTCATGCAAGCCATGAAGTCACTTGTTCAAGCCATGAGAGCCATTGAAGCCATCACACCTTTATGGAGCCATTCCAAGCCATTGGAGCCTTCTAGAGGATTCTCAAGCCATCAAAGCCACATGGAGCCTTCACATGGGTGAAAGGGACAAGTCAAGAAGGAGAATGCTCAATGTGGTAAAGAATAGGCCTTGTCTTCTCTCAAGCCCATAACATGCATCTTTCTAGCTTGTTTTCCACCTACCCTCTTACACTTCTTACACATCTCCTTCTCCCATGTGTACCCCCTCATTTTGAGCTTGACCTTGGGCACTCTTTTGATTACATTTGAACCACTTACACCATTTTGGTAACAAGAATGAGCTCTCCTTTTACCACTTTCCACCTCATCTCCACCTCTCATCTCCACCTATCACTCCTCCACATCACCTTCCACCTCATCACCTTCCATCTTCTATATAAGCTCACTTTGAGCTTATGAGAGGGCCTTCTTCATTTCTCTAGTGAGTCTATTTTAGAGAGCCCAAGAATCTCAAGCAAGTCATTTCTCTCCTCTTTCTTATTTTCTTTTTTTTACTTAGTTTCCATGGCCATCCACACCATGGTTGGCTAAACCCTTAGCTAGGGCTAGAGAGGAGGCATTTTCCCTCTCCCTTTTGTGACTTATTGAGTGTAGATCCATGTTTATGAGAGCTTCATTGTAGAGATTTTCCCAATACTTTAATGAAGTTGTTTTGTATCCTTTCATGTTGTATGTCATGTATACTTCATAGTTAGACATCAAAACATTAATGAAGATTTGAGGTATTTCTTTTACTTGTTCTTGTGAGTCTTTTTGTGATTTCTTTTGATCTATTATGTCTTGCATTATAGGTACTTAGGAACTCACATATTTGCACTCACACACTAGAATGTTCTAGTTTTGATTTTATTATCTAAAAATGCCTTAGTGGGAATATTATTTTTTTACTTCATCTTTGTGATTCATTTCTTTATCTTTGGTGGGAGAGCAACTCTTTAGTTGTTTCTTCTCTTCTTGGACTACACTCATTAAGGAGCAAAGGGGAAGGGTCTAGGCCAAATCTTAATGCCCTAGCACTCTTCTTCTCTTGTAGTTTTTCTCCTCAAAAATTTGCCCACCATTGGTGGTACATTCAACCATTTGCACACTTTTTCTCTCATTTCATAGCATCCATTCACTACACATCATACACTACTCTTCTTTCCATTTTTTCTCTTTCCACTTGTAGTAACACTTGCACTAGTCATTCACTCCCAATCCTTGTGGTTCGACCATGGGAAACCCATGATTTTAAAACTAACTACAACTTGACATCCCTAGTTACACTCACTTTCACTTTGTTACACATACACTTTGTTGTCTAGGGAGAACATTGTTGCATCCACATCATATCATATTTAAGAGATACATTATTGTATTCTCTTCTTAAGAGAGTGCACAATCAAAGTTGTAACAACTTGCATACCTTTGATGGATTGAAGTTTCACCGAGAAAATGCACAAATTCTGTCATTTAAAACTAAAATTGACAATGCTAACAAACTCTTGGACCTACAACACCAATATTTAAAACAAAATCATTATAACTAAAATGAACTTGCATTTTTAATCAAGAAAGACCACACTGATCATCATTAACATGGCCCTATACTTAGTATACCTTTACCAAAAATTTTGCTTACAACAAACCACATTATGAATATAGAAGATCGTGGATGCGTAAGGGGAATGACTGGTTACCCTTGTAATTTTGCAAACACAATGACATAGGTACATTGTGACCAATGAAGAATTGATGTTACTGAAATGAAAATCACAGGGTGCCAAATGCAGTAAACCAAATATAACGCAACACATCAACCCCTCCATACTAGGGCTGCAACTAGTGCATGGAGATCAACCCCTAGCCCAACCCGACATTTAAAACATCCAGCTCGAGCCCAAACTCAACCCAAGGTCAGGTTTGACATACTCGGCCTGAGCCCAACCCGATCGGGTTGATTGGGTTGGCTCTGTCGATTTCCTTGTTGGGTTCGTCATCTGTACCGTTTCCTTGTTGGCTTCGTCATCCGTACCAAACCTCTTTTTTAACAGTAAGACTTTTGGATCCTTGCACGGGCATTGCAACCATCAAACTTCTTGGGATCACACTGCTTCAGATCTGCAACAAGAAGCGTCCGATCATACCTGACGATGCTATCCTTGATCTCCTTATCTAACTACTTGTCCACGTTCTTCTAGGTAGTATGGGAGAAAATGAGAGAGACGGGTGGGGAGGGAAATAGGGTAGAAAAATAGAGATAGAGTTCAGGCTCAGGGAAATAGATAGAAAAATATAGATAAGTCCGGGCTCAGGTTGGGTCGGGTTGCATGAGACCTCAGCCCAAGCCCAAGCCCAACCCAAGTTTCAATCTGGTTGTGATAATGAGGCTGGATCCTGAGTGCTGAAGGGGCCAATCCAACCCGGGCCCAACGTCGGGTTGAGCCAGCCCAAGTTGCAGCCCTACTCCATACTAATATAGATAAGTATCGGGTAATAAAAGTAAAATTTATTAAAGAACATCTCTAGATCATCATCGGAGTCATCGGAGCCTTAGCCCAAGATACATGACATATATATTTAAAATAGATGCAGGAACACCTCAAGATAGACAATAATATATTAGAGCTACATCATCGGAACATAAATGGTACCGACAAAAGGAATCATAAGTAAAGGTTTGTCTTAATAGCATTCAACAAGTGTCTGATGTGTGTGACTTAGTTTTCAATATGAGCTTTCAGTGTTCGACATTTTGAAAAGAAAAGGAACGTCATTGTTACCGATAACAAGCAATATTTAACAAAACACCACACAGTATGGTTAAACAATAAAATTATAGAGGTAAAAGAAAACAAGCGAAATTGACAGCACAACACATTTGCCATCAGTAAGTAGTTGTGAAAAATAAATCTTCGACAACATTTATAGGAAGAGCTTAAGAACTAGCTTTTCCAAATTTGGCATGTAAAGTAAATGATAAGATAATTATCTCACGTCCGATAAGAAAAGTTGACTGAATCCAAGAAAGAGACAGGAAGAGTGGGCCAAATTACCGGAACAACCATGGCCAACCCCTGCCAAGCAACCCAGTGACGAAGTAGATGAACATTGGATCCAATTCCTAGTGCATAGTTGTACTCTCCTTGGCTAGTTGGACCATTTTCTGAATACAAATATACGCCCATACTTTTGGTGTCTCAATTTTTTCTCTGTAGTGTAAGTAAGCCAATGAATTAGGTGCAGCCCACATATCAGGGCCCAGAAATATACATTACAAATGTGGTATGGCAAGATTCCTGGTTGTAGGCTTTCAACTACCTTGTCAATAGAGAAGAATATTTATTTTCTGCCGTTGGCCTCACGATCATGTAGCTTGGGCTACCATCACTACAAACACCTGCACCAACCCTTGCTTCACAATTGACTACTTCATCAACCCAATTATTATGTGGCTCCCCTCTTTCAACATCATCTTCAAGATCTACTAGCTCACTGTTATCCAATGTCACATGCACAATCTGCAAAAAGGGTACATCTGCAAGTCAAAAGTCACATGACCTATTAACAACTGTCGCCAATATGTAAAAGCACTCACCTTATCAAAATCAACAATAATGTATGAAAACTGTGACATGAACCACACCTGCAAACGGAGAAAAGGTAGAATATGAACGCAAAATATCTCAAATATATACACCATATTTACACAACAAAGAAGCAGTACAAAGGAGACGAAACCAGACATAACTGCTCAATTATTGTTACCAAACTGAATGTTCTATCTAAAGACATTGTGTTGATGCTACACGAAAACATTAAAGAAAGGGAAACCAGGTACCATTGCTGAAAGGCATTGCAAGCTTGACACCCTCAAGCAGCACCAGTCATGTTCCTTCTTCAGCCTCATGAGCCAGCATACATACTTTATGAACTAGACTTCCGATATTTTCTGTATAAGTGCCATCTGCCTATTCATGCATGAAGTCAAAATAAAAGCCAGCATACTGCATGATAAAATGTATGAAAAAAAATGAAATATGGAAACTTTACCTGATCTGAAAGTGAGAATTAAATAAAAAGTCCTCATCCACGAATCATTTATCACAAAAATTGGACATGACTGCGGGGACCAACATGCTCATAGTGAGCATGACCAAGTAAACATCAAATACAAAATGCAGAAGTCCTAAACTCACCTGACTATAAATGAATCAGGTCAAGGTTTGACATCCAAGAGTCTCTACAGTATTTGCTTTGTATGAACCAAAAGTTCAGTAACCACAATATAGTGACAGTGAAATATGCTCCACATAACAACAATATACATGAGAAATAAAAATTTCGATAATGCAAAAGATATACTCCAAGTGTACATGTGCAGCTTAGTTCTTTTTCTTCTTTATTAATTAAGAATGTGATAGAGCCACCTACAGACAACTGGAAAAGGTTAATGGAGGCACCAGACATTTATGCACCAAAACTTCCTCAAATATTAAGTATCAAACTGTAGTATGGAAGTGAATGTGAAAGGCTAGTAGAGCTTTGAAACTTTCACCAAAAGTTCCAAAATAAGTCACTATTTAAAGAACACAAATTTGGATCAAATAAATTTTAAGGGATCTGGCTTGAGTTCCATCAATCCAGATATGGAACTACTAATAAAACCAATCTAGATTCTGTTCAGACAATTAGGACCAATATGGGCATATTAATAAAACAGACCTTTCAGCAGTACAAAGCAGAGAGAGGAATTTCTCACATCTGCTCCTTACACATTCAAAGCAATTTACTGTAGGCCTCCATAATGATATTAATGAAATTGATGTGCTCACACCACAGTTCTTTGTACCTTCTTTGTTCAAGATACTTGTCGGTCTATGGAAAAGACACGGTCACGGCAACTTCAAATTAATTGAATCTACTGATGCTTAATTAAAAACTAAAGTTATGAATAGATTCAGATAGCAAACAACCTTCGGGATGCAGAAAGGGTTCTTTGCAGCCTATTCACATAACTTCTTGTTTTTTGTTCATTCGGAGGACCAACCTGCAAATTAAGTGGTTAGTTATACAGTTATAATTCATTCTTTTAGTTGTGGATGATAACAGTAAAACTAGTTAATTAAACTACAATGCCTCTATAATAACAGAAATTGACCGTCAAGGACACAAACACCCACCTTAACAGGATACTCCAGCTCCCAGTTAACTGTAAACTTAGGAGAGTTCACACCCATATAGAATTCTCCCTTACCATTGGCCTACTTTAGGCCACATATGGTACAATGACTAGCTCAAAACTCCATATGGTTGTCATACCCATGTTTAACACTCGAATTTTAAATCTAAAAATTAGAAGCCATACATATTTTATACATGACCTGGACTAATGTTTTAAATCTAAAAAGTAAAAGTCATATGCATTTCGTACATGGTAACATACTAACGTAGACTCAGGACCATCTCTACCTTAAGGCCATTAAGGTGGTCGCCCAAGGCCCCCAGCCCAGGTCTTACATAGCACATTTTTGGCCCCACTAACCACATGGATTTTTAGCCCACCCCTTGTTGGATATACAAGCCAAAAATCAAACTGATTGGTTATCTCTGGCCATAGATTTTAGTACTTTTTAGGACATGATTCTAACTGTTGGATTCAAGCATTTTTTGGGTAGTAAATCCAATGGCTAGAAATCATCAATCAAGCTGATTTTTAGCGGGTTTATCCACCAATAGGTGGGCTGAACATCCACACAGTCATTGGGCCCAAAAATTAATCTATGTAAGGCCACGAGAGTCCTCTGCATCGACTGCAACGGGAGTCCTCTGTATCTTAATTTTTTCCGTAGTTTTTGATTATCAAGAATAGTTTTTATATAAAGATTTCCTATCATATATAGAGAGTTAATTTTTTTAATTAATACTACATATATTAATAAATAAAAAAAGTCTTACACAGAGTTTTCGCCTTAGGCCTCAACTTGTATATCGAGACGGCCCAGCATAGACTACTGTTTTATACTTTTTTCTTTAATCAAGCAAACTAGTCGCTGGACTCGCAAAAAGTAAATTCCATCTATGTTACAGGTCAAGATATGAGGAGAAGACATCAAAGAAGATTATTTCATTTTTTTTTGGGTTCAGAATTGGCAAGAAAAATGCAACCTGGACTGCAAAAAAAAAAAAAAAAAATTCCTGAATATAAACCATTTTCCTCCAATTTTACATCCCATTACTACATGATCAAATCCAAAACATTTCTACCATCTATTTTATCTTATGATCATATAAGTTAGTGTTTCAAGTTTCAACCACTTTGGTGAGTTACAAAGAAACTCGCACAGGATCATGGATATAATATCTCACATTACAGAATCAAATGCAACACATTTGCAACTAATCCATTAAACCGCCTTATTGATATGCAGGGCTTCCCTGCCTGTTCTAATTCACCACCCCAGTACTGTAGGGAGGCTGAAAGCAAGTCTTAAAGTCGACTTTGTCGCGAGTGAAGCGAAGGGACTCCCGCGAGGAAGGCCCGGACTTGATTTGTTTTCTTTCGATGGATGGTCCCCGCCGGGGGTCGTTAAAAAAAAAATGCAAAGAAATACTTACAAATGGTAAAGAAAGGGAAGAAGAAGAAGAAAAAAAAGTATGTAAATACTTACAAGGGACTTGGGGAAGATCTGCAGAAGCAGTTTCTTGTAACGCTTGATAGGTTGCCGAGATCTCAATGAAAAGATCAAGCATCTCATCGAGATTGCCGATCTGGCAAAAAGCCGAGTTCTCTTTTCCGATCTCCATAGGGTTTTTGGCTCACATTTTAGGGTTGGTTGCGGTGAATAAAGTAACTGAGCGTTTGCGGCGTTGTGGGCCAATGTATTTTTCTGCAGAGAGATTAAAAAGGTCGAGCCAAGGAAAAGAGTTTTCATATCGACTAGTGGGACCTGATGTGTCTACGTTGTTGCACGTGAGTGATTGTAGGGGTTTTTTTTTGGTAAAAGAAGCATAATAAGAAGGGAAAGAATGACAGGATTCTGTACAGGGACACAATTTAGCCACGTGGCACACTCTTAGAGGAATCTGACCGTATGGATGTTTTTCCAATCCCATGGTGGACCTACAAGCCAAATATCAGCCTGATTAGTGATTTACTGGCTTTGGTTTGGACTTACTTTCATGGGCTGATCTCAACTGTGGGAATTTGAGCAGTATTTGACAAAGATCCAATGCCTATAAATCACTAATCAGGCTGATTTTTGGTTTGTAAGTCCTCCATGGGATTGGACAAACATCCATACGGTCAGATTCCTCTAAGAGTGTGCCACGTGGCTTATATTATGTCTCTGTACAGAATCCTATCATTCTTTCACCTGTCAACGGAGCCCGACCCTAATAAGATAGTTTCAAAGCCAAAGAACAGTTTTAAAGATTAGATTGGAGTATGGTTGTCAATGGAGAAGGTTGAAGTCAGATAAGGCTGATCGGACCGATCACATAATCGTGATCCAAAACCAATCTGATAGAAATGTAGTTCTGGACTCGATCTGATCCAATCTACTAAATCAAAAAGAAATTTATTAACTATCAAACTTCAATTTTCCAAATTTCCCAACTGTTATGGCTTCATGTTTTTAGAAAAAAAAAAACCTTGAAACATGATTATTGCGATTGTTTCCTGAATTATTTCTAGCAATGGATCGAGTTCGAGTCAGATTTGGTACCAATCCGATAGGAAATCCAATTGATTCAGACCCAATCGGATCAATAAAATTCAGTTTCGGTACTGATCCAATATGATTAGATCGGTTCCAGATCCAACCCAATCCAATTTGATATATACATATTTAATACCTTTTGACATATATTTAAATACCTTTAGGCAATTAAATATGGGTCAGGATCGGGGGACAACATTTTGATACAACATTTTTTACAACAAAAACTTGGTGCGGCCCAATATATAAATTAGAGATTTGGAATGGGATGATTTTTGGCGAGGATGGTCTCTATGGTGAGGAGATCATCCTCACAAAAATTCAAATCATTCTGATATTCGTAGACCGATGTACAAGTTGAAGAATTATGGACCGTCTATTTTTATCATTAACTTGAAAACCACATTTGAGGGTGTTAGAAATTTCAGAATGTGCTGATTTTTTGTAGGGGTGATCTATATGGTGAGGAGATCATCCTCACCAAAAATCAGCTATTGATTCATCTTCCATGTGGGTACGCCAAAAATGTTGTCAAAAATGTTGTATGAAAATGTTGTCCCCCAATCCTAACCCATTAAATATATATCTTTATAATACATATTTTATATATATATATAGTATAGGTATAGGGCAGTATTGGATCGGAACAGAATCGATCCGGTACCAATCTGATAAGAGATCGGATTGAAAATATATGATCAGGTACTAATCAGATAACGAAAAATAAGGTTACAGGCCCGATTTTTTCGGATTGGATCAGCGAGTCGATCTGATCCATTGCTAGCCGTATATCGAAGCAAACGATTGTTGTTTTCTCTCTGATACTTTTAAGGCTGATTCATGTTTGTTTTCAAAATTTTAAATGTAAATGTAATTATCTTTGTTTGCATCTTCACAAAAGTATATTAGAATTAAATATATTAATTAATTAAAAAAATTAAACATAAAATTTTGGCAAATTTTATTTTTGGCTTATCCCCAATGCTTAGGGAGTTTAGGGTTGATTTATACTTTTAAAACCAGACATTAAAAATAGTAAACATGATAATTTTTTATAGTGTCAAAGTATTGAAATGCATATATTAATTTTTAAAATTAGTAAAACAATTTTTTGAAATATATATATATATATATATATTGCATTTTTCCTCACCCGTAGACCCTTGGGCTGATTGGGTCTTAAACCCTGGGATCAGTCAATGATATACTAATTTTGAACTTTTAAAGGTGAAATTGACATACACCCAACATGGCAGCTCAAATGGTTGGTGTGTATCCACCTCTTTCGAGAGGTCGTTGGGGTCAAAACCCACACAAGTAGATTTCCTCCTTTGAGCAGTGTGCCAGGAGTAGAAATCCCCTTTAACCTGCTTGACCGGTCTGTGCAGGTTTCACCTGCTAATCCATGGGGCCCTCCCACGATGTTGACTACAAAACATAAAAAAAAAAGGCGATATTGACATACTTTTTTAATCATTTGTATTTATCGAGTATGTACATGAAAGTATATTTGTGAATAAATGAAATATATATAAGGTTGGGATAAAATGACAAACATTTTGTGAAAATAAAATAACAAAATGGTCATGAGTCCGTCTAGAGCTACACCCATTTCTTACATCCACTTCTTACACCCGAGGTTGGGGCCCACATGGAGATCATGTTGGTCAATCCAATCATACATTGAGTTGTCCTTGCCACGATGATCATCGTTGCCAAAAATCAGTTCACTTCGACATCCCTAACTATATAAAAAATTTACCGAAAATAATGATTTAATTGGATGGTCTGGATTTTTAAAATTAAAGTCAAATTTTCATGAGGCTAAGAATGTCGAATTGAAGGGTAACCACAGTACCTAAAACTCATTGTGCGATTAGATTTTCCAAAATGATCTCCATGTGGGCCCCAACCTTGGGTGTAAGAAGTGGATGTAAGAAATGGGTGTAGCTCTAGACGGATTCAATGGTCATAGGGCCTAATTGCATTCAAGTTAAGAGCTAATTTTAATGAACATGATCTCACTATGGGGCACGAGTTAAGAGCTAATTTCGTGTTTAGATATTGGGCATCACGAATGAACCAGAGAGAAGCTCAGCCCATTCAAACCAAGTTTTACCAAACGCCCGTTAAAGTTCTTTGCAACATGCAGTGACATCTTCTTCCCTATCACCGCTAGAAAAACCACCGCCACCACCATCTTTTGGCCTTTGCAACCACTAACAACAAGACCCAACTCTAAAAGTTCTTGATGGACCAAAAGGAAATCGCTCGATTCTTGATTGCAATTGTTGAAAGTTTCACCCATGACCATTTGATTGTTCTTTTACCTTTTTTTTTAATTGTTTCAAGGCAGTCAACTTTTTCTCTCCTACATATAGCAAGTTGGTTTGATGAATCTGATTCCTAGAATCCCATTGTAAGTTAGAGTTGGCAAGTGCTGTATCGCAACAATTCAAGAAGGGAATTGTTGTATCGTTGCACATAAAGCAAAAAAAAAAAAAAGGGTTATGCAGGTCGATGGGTTGCAAATCGATCGACTAGAAAAACAAAGTATCGTTATAATCCAATAATTACTTTTGATCTCTTCGGTTCATCTTCTCTTCAATAATTAATCTAGAATTGGAAAAATAAGATTTTAATTCTTCAAGATTTCTTTGCTTCTTGCAGTTGCATGTGGGGTTTTCACTTTCGTGTTTATTTTTTGTAGGCTCAGTAGATCAAAGAAAGAACAAAGTACATGTGAATTTGAGATTTCTACTTACAGGTCGGTTCAGTGGAGTTTTTAGATGGATAGATTGAAGAAACACATAAAGACACGTTTAATATTTTTTTTTTGGGTTTTTTAGTTCGTGAGGTTGAAGAAGATGGCGACGTAGATGGGCACTGCTTTGTCGGTTTCATTTTCGTAAAGCATCATGTGTCTCAATGTGATAGGTATATGTGGAATTGCTTTAAATGAGGCTGGGTTGAGTCTTAAGGGCAAAATTGTCATTTAATATAATGGGTCATGCTCGGGGGACAACCATTTTTGACAGCCATTTTGGCTTTACCCACATCCAAGAGGAATCAATGGTTGATTTTTGGTGAGGATGATCTCATCATCATATAGATCACCCAACAAATTAAAAAATCAGCTTATTCTGAAATTTCTAACCTCATCAAATGTAGTTTTCAAGTTACACGGTAAAAATATACGATCCATAATTCTTCAACTTCTAAACCAGTCTACGAATATTAGAATCATTTGAATTTTTGTGAGGATGATCTCCTCACCATAGAGATCATCCTCACCAAAAATCCGCCATTGATTCATCTTCTATGTGGGAAAGCCAAATGGTTGTCCCCTGAACCTGACCCTAATATAATAGGGATATTTTAGTCCTTAAAGACCATTCAATAACGGAGTAGTAAACGAGGTGACGGTGGTCATAGAAAGTCTGGAGAAGACCTAGTAAAAAAAAACCGAGGGTAATTAACACAGGTGTCGGTATCCACACAACCTTTTTGACAACTAAATTTTCACACCTCTTCTCCGGCGTGGATCCAAGAATCCAACGGTGGTTTTGTTGGCAAAAGTGCATGCCTGTTCAGCACTATCAACCACCGTTGGATTCTTAGAATCCACGCACGAGAACAGGTGTGGAAATTTGGTAGTCAAAAAAGGTTGTCATCGAAACCTGTTCCTTAATACAAATATTGCGAATTTTTGTAGGGTTACCACAGAGTTACCCTAAACCTCTTCGTTTTTGGTAGTTATGCCTGTTTTTAAAGAGATCGGTAACTCAGTGAAGACGGGTTTCGAACCCAGGTCTATGGTATCATCATCCACAAACTTTACCAACTGAGCAAGCTGGCACCTTCAAGTTACCCTAAACTTAATTGTGCATAAAGCTGCAAAGATGCTTTGAACTCAAGGATATATTTGAATTCGCAATTTTACTCTACTCTCACACCTGCTCTTGCTCCATGCTTTGTTACTTAGGGTGCGATTGGAACGCATGTAATCATGGTGTGCAAATTCATTTGTGCATGCAATCGTTTACCAAACGTGTTTGGATGCATGCATTTGCACGCGTGCAAGCCTTTGTGCACCTTTTTTAGCAAACAAAAACCTATCTCACACCCTGTGCAACCATTTAATTAGGCACCTAAGCGTACAAATTGAAAAAAATTGGTACGTCGGACGTACACAGTTATTAATACACAGCCACACTAACAATGTACCTAATATGTGAGCTCCATACATTAAATAGATGGGTCCCACATGCATCAATGTGGACCTCACTCACAACTCATGTGGGTACCACAAGTGATAGCGTTTCAAAAACACCCTTAGTTCCGCTAAGCTGGGCTATATATAGTGACTTCAGAATTTTAAACTTAAAAACGAGTGCATAAACCTGGTAGCAGTGAGTGTAAACGAAACAAGCGTAAGGGTTCTGTTATACTCACTCTTAAAACCATGGTTTAAAATAACGCCATTTAAACAGTTTTAACGGCCATTTAAACGGTAACGCCCTAAGCCCGCTACGTTAAAAATCCGCTTTGACGCTTAGAAATTAACAGTCTTTTTTCGTTTTAACAGCCGTTAAAATCATTTTAATGGCCTTTAAAATCTGGAAAATTTTGTGGAAAAAAATGGTCGTTATTTTCGTTAAATTCTGTTTTTTTCTGTTTTTTTTTCAGCACCATTTTTGACTTAGATACCAAAAAATCAGCCAGCTGATTGGTGATTTCTAGCCGTTAGATTTGAGTATCCCAAATAACGTTAAATCTACGCCTAAAAATCATCATTCGGGCTAATTTTTGGCCTGTAACCAAAGGGTGCATGGGTAAAACATCCTTACGGCGAGTGGTCTCTAGCTAAGAGTGTGATACGTGGCACATACAGAATTACATGCATGTTATAAAACTTCCCCTTTGAGTGGAAGGAACAACATGGGGTCCACATGCAGTGATCGTAAGGCCAAATCTTTCAAGCTAGTTTACTGGGTTCGATCTTCTTCATTTTCAATATGATGCTTCTATTACCATTATTTTTTAAAACAATTAAGCATCCATTTAAATGGAAGAGGTTGTATTTCTCCAAGGCGGCACACATCTAGCTAGGTGAGTCCAAACCATATGGCTTCCTAAAAGCATCAAAGATTCAGGGCGGCCGTTATATTATAACGGATTTGGACCTCCCCGTTACGTTATGTACTATTTTAACGCTCAGAAAATAACGACCGTTGTAACGGAAAAAACAGTAACGCTCCCAATCCGTTATACCATTATAACGGCCCCTTTTAAACCTTGGTCCAAACCATTCAATTGGTAGGGACCTACCTAGAGATCACCTAGCCCCCCCAAATCAGACATCCATAAATGGATTGTGCTACAATCCAATCAGCGTCCAACAAGACAATCTTTCTATATATCCTATGACAATGAACTACTCCTTTGGGATTTTCTAGAAGATGATTCACAGATTAATTTTTTTCAGCTAATTCAGTAAGGCTTATTTGGGCTAGGAGATGATCTAGACACCCCCACCCACCCACCAAAATAATAATAACATAAAAAGCAAATAATCATCATCGTCATCAGCATCATAAGCTCCATGGCGTCGGCTTAGATTAAAATTAATTATATAAAACGTAACAAAAGCGGGTTTAGTAGCTAGGAATCTACGTTCGTGCTCTAGCGATTAGAGTGCAAGGATCGACAATGGCTGATCCCAACATCTTACCTAACTCTTAAAGGAAGATTTTTATTTTTTATTTTGAAAGAAGGCCGGGGAGATGATATGGTAGTTATGGTCCAAACTTTTTGTCTGGAAATGTGGAAGTCTCAATTAGTATGTGCCAGGCATTAAGAGAACCGAGAGCGATGGCTAATCATCGGCACGCTCATCTTTCATCTTCATTGTCGGTATTATCAATCCGCGTTACCATGCTACCACCACCACCATCATGATCTTTGAATTACATAAGCGATATGGAAGCCACAAATGTGAGGTCATTTAAGACTCTCAACCTTTCACTTGCCTCCAACCCAAACTCAGCCACAGAGCTCCCAATGGTAGGGCCATGCATGATGCAACTTGAAAATATAGAACTATCAGCGGCGGAGCCAGGATTTTGCTCTAGGGGGGCACAATCCTTACAGTATACTAGGGGATGACATGTGGCATGTTCTTAGAGATGACCACTGTATAGATATTTGGCCCATCCCTAGGTGAACGTACATAACAAAATTCATCTAGTAATTTCTATCCATTGGATTAGAGTCTTTTTCATATTTTATTTTCAACGGTGAATTTTGAACATTATTTGGGTTACTCGGATCTAAAGGCTCAAAATTACTAATCAGGCGTATTTTTCTTATGTACATATACCTAGGGATTGCCAAACATCCATATGGTCAGTGACCTCTAATAGTATGCCACGTGGTTCACACTGTGGTCCTGCATCAACGTTGACGATAGACCTCCATCATCAAACTTCTACTCTTTAATAATGGTAAAAGTTAAAGAGTGAGAAATTTTTGCTGTTTGAAACTTTATATAGGCGTCAAGCTGCACCTAAAAGTGCCATGTGGCACATTATTAGAGATTTATGACCGTACCAATGTTTGAAACATTGCTAGGTGGACGTACAGAATACATACCAAAAATTAGTCTGATTGGTATTTTCTGGGCATTGAATCTCAATATCGAAAATAATTTTGAATCCACGGTTGAAATTCAACCCATGAAAAGGATTCAAATCTAATGGTTAAAAACCACCAATTCAGCTGAATTTTTTATCAGCATGGCTATCTAGGGATGTTTAAAACATCCATACAGTCATGGATCTCTAACTATCTTCCAAGTGACATTTATATGTGCGGCTTGGATGCCGAATGTTTAGGTAAAGTCGAAACTGCTAAATCTGTAACACAACGGCTTGTTGATTTGAATGTGAAGGCAAATTCAGGCAAAAAAAGCAGGAAGTATGAAAAGACACACATACCCCTATCAATATAAACAATTCAAAAAAGTAAAATAGATGTTGGGTGAAGATCACCTTAAAAGATTAAAATATGAGGGGGGGGCACTAAATTAAATTTCAAGGAGATTTTTGGCAACAAAATTTTTTTTGTCATGGGAATTGAAAATTGAGGGGGGCACGTGCCCTCCCTGGCCCCTTATTGGCTCCGCCGCTGAGTACTGTTCAAAACACTGCATGTCCTTATCTATTATCAATTAGGGATGATTCTGTGACCCCTCATGATTGTGACATTTTTTAAAGGAGAAGATTAGTTATGCCTTTGTGACACCTCAGATCAATAGAATGTAGTGAGCATGCATTACCATACACTCCCAAATTATTTTCCTTTAGCTTTTTTTACTTATTCTTGTAGATATGAACCACTTCACACTGGACCTAGTCAACCCATTGCATGGATGTTTTATCATCACTGCTTAAGAACTCATGATCAGGATCAAGAGCACAAGAAATCAAAAGGGGTCGAAAAAACCGAATAATCTTCGACACGGGAATCGATGCTTCCTGAAGAGCTAGATCAAAAGAGTTTAGGACTGTTGACAACCACTTTACCCTAAAAGCTTAAGCTGAGGCGTAACAATGAATATAAAAGGGCTCATGGGTCTAACACAAGCGGAATGCTGGCTATACAACCAAACAAAACACACTCCAACAACACCCCCTGTACTAGCACTTTGCCAGGGAGTCGAACCCGTGACCTATTGGAACCTCACTGCTCTAATACCATGATAAGAAATGAGTTTATTGATATAAACTTGATTTGGTCATTTTGAATTGAGATCTTGTCAAAAGTCTAAAGGGAGGTGGTCCATTTATCTTGGTCATTAATTCAAAGAAAATTAATTTCTCGATAAAGAAGGAAGCATTGATGAAAGGGCTACTGGATTGAAGAAAGGCCGACATGATTGGATCGAACTTTGAAGTAAAGCCGACATGATCGGATTGCTATATTATTATTGAATATGGACTTAGTAGGTTTTATGTCGAGAGCAATTTGAAGAGGACATGAGCCACGAACAATGTAGAGATATCATCAAGCTCCACGTCTGTGTACAAAATTTAAAAGTAGAGATGCTGACATTGTGGTCCATAAATCATTGAAGGGACCAAACTCTTTGAGAAATTCCTTGCCAACTCTTTTCGTCTTCCATCTAACTAAAGACGTAAAAGGTTCAAATAATACAAACTCTAATTGTTCTTAATCTGTAAGAATTCCATCTGTAATCTTCCTCTGTTTGAAGAGATTAAGAAACCTAAATGGAATAACTAAAATGGAGGGTACGTGTCGAGGACAGCGGAGCTGTCGTTACACCATTTGTATAGGTCAAAAAAAAAAACAATAGAATGTAAATCAACTTTAATTTGTTGATCAGAGGGCAATTGGTAATTGTGACTAATATAATGACCAATGGACGTGGGGTCAACATATAGATGAGTTGAGGGGGGCTGATTTCTGGTGATGATATTCTTCTTAACATGGATATCAACTTCACAAAAAATCATCCCTGGAAAGTGGATTGCAAGTTGAAAATTTTTGGAAAGTCCATTTTCCCCGCTAAATTTAAGTCCATATTTGATACGGTTAGAAATTTTATAAATTGCTGACTTTTGGTGAGGATGATCTCTCCATGGTGAGGAGATTATTTTCACCAAAAATCAGCCCTTAATTCCTCTGCATGTGGTGCTCACAATGCATGTCATGGTAGATTCATGCTTTTGTGACTTATAAAATAACACACAATTGGGGGCCCACATGTAGATGAGTTAAGGGTTGATTTTTAGTGATGATATTCTTCTCAACATAGATATCAATCTCCCAAAAAATAAGCCCATTTTGATGTACACTTCTAATTTTATGAATAGTAAATTACAAATTGAATTTAAATCTACATTTGATAGGGTTAAAAGTTTCAGAAAATGTTTATTCTTGTGAGGATGATCTCGTCGTCACGGAGATCATCCTTACTAAAAAAATCGTCCCTTAACTCATCTTAGTGTGAACCCACGACTGTTGGTCATTATATTAGTCACAAAAGTATTAGTCAACGTGTATATACAATGAAGACATGAGAGACAAAACATGATTGTAAAGGGCCCTACAACCCCCCTAAATTTACTTTGATTTGATACATGTCTGATTCCATACTGGAGCATTGTCTGGATGTAGGTTACAAATGGTATGATGAGTCTCTTTCTGGTAGCTAAAATGGACACTGTGTTTACTGCATGTAGAACCATAAAGTAATGGTTGAGATGCATTAGCAAAACTAGCTCTAGACCCTAGCTAGCCATAGACTATTCCTAACTCCATATTGACTAACTTAATATAATTGCACGAGTACTCGTAGTTTCAAAATACATGGATCAAGATCATAATTAAAAGAGGAATGGTAGAAAGCAACATAGGTCAGGATCATGGGACAAAAATTTTGACAACATTTTTGGCATACCCATATGGAAGATGAATCAATGGCTGATTTTTGGCGAGAATGATCTGCTAGCTCATCACCCCTACAAGAAATCAGCCCATTCTGAAATTTCTAACTACATCAAATATGGTTTTCATGTTAACGGTAAAAATAGACGGTCCATAATTCTGCAAGACTGTAAACCAGGTTACGAATATCAGAATGCTTTGAATTTTTGTGAGGATGATCTCTTCACCATAGATATACCATCCCCACAAAAAATCATTCCGTTCAAAAACTTTTAATTTATATATTGGCCCGTGCCAAATTTTTGTCCCCTGATCTTGACCTACGTTTCCAAAAAAAATTCTCACTTCTAAAGCCTCCAAAAGAAAGAAGAATCTTTCTATTTTTCGAAAAGAGGATGTATATATCCTGTATATACTCCAAGTAGTAGCATGATAGGTGACAAAACAAATATACCCCGCCATCTACTATTAAAATAAATATACCGAGTCATGTCTAACTAATTAATTTAAATGCTATTATTCATATTCTCAATACAACTCCTTGATAACCACTTAACTATTTACCATACCATTGTTTCTATATTTCCAAAACAACTACTTAATATTCTCCAATTTCAACATTTACTTTTCTAACTCTCCTTTGAGTTGCCACAATTTTAAAATTTTTCCCACCAAATTAATCTTCCAGAATTACTCCTTCTAAGCCCTAAATTTTTACAAAACTTTCTCTATTTTGTCAATGTTTTTATTGGTTTAAATTTTCATATTTTGCCACATCTTTCTAAAACGCCCCTACAATCACTAGGGCGCCCAACACGTGCGGCCTACTTGTGTCTCCACGATGTACAAGGCAACCATTATATTTACCTTGTTGTGCTCTCCATGGATAACCATACAAAAATATGTATGGTTGAGGCATTTGACTGTGGGATTTAAGTGATCCACGGTTCATGAGAGGTAACGACTATTTTGCTCTTTTGCAGTTCTTGCCTCCTGAACTGTGGATGTCTTGAATCCAATGGTCAATGGCCTCAACTGGACTTAATTTTTGTCCAGTTATTTGTGGGGTAGCAGTTTCCTTTTTACCTTTTGTAGTTGTTGCCTTGTAGACCGTGGATCTTTTGAATCCAGTGGTCAATGGCATCAACCTTAAGTTCCATACTCTCTTATGTATATTGATACTCTATGAATGAGGATGACAGTAATTGAATTTTTTTATGTTTTAAATAAAAGAGGGGTGGGCGCCGTGCTCTCATTTAGTCAGTGGCGGAGCCAAGGTTTTGTTCAAGGGGGGCAACCGCTAGGTGCAAGCAATGGGCAGAGCATTAGTAATTGTAAGAGAGCATCAAGAAGAGTGTGTGTGTGTGTGTGTGTTTTAATCCTGCAATGGTTCCATTTGCGGTTTTGTGGGTACTTTGGTTGGAAAGAAATGGAATAACTTTTAGAGAGAAGGAATTAAGTACCACGCAAGAGGTTATCATCAACATCAAGGCATTTATATTTTATGGGGATCCATCTATCCTGAGATGAAGGATGTTTTCTTCGGTGACTTGGTGTTTAACTCTGAGTCGGTATTGGGGAGAGGGTAGCAATCCTGAGTTGTATTTGTGTTATCTGTTTCTTTGTTTAAATTCCTTCTTTTGTTCCATTGCTCCTTTGCTTTTTTTTTTATTTTCTCTTTTTCTATGATCTTCTTGATCTCCTTTAATAATATCGTTTCGCTTATCAAAAAAAACCTTTTGATCAAGCGTCCTGCCACTTATAGTAAAGTGCCACATGTCCTGGGATTAAGGTGGCGCATTAGCTGTAGCTGCGCTTTTTCTCCACTATTAAGGGTAACTACAGTTAAGGGCAGCCTTTACCCCAAGAAAACTTTCTTCTTATTGAAATTTTTTTTGGAAAAATACATCTGATAAAGGTGTTTGGTTGCACCCAAGAAAGTATGTAATTTTCAATTATGTGAGAAATAAGGGTGGATTTTCATGGAAACGTATGTTCACTCGTGTTAAAAATCTCATTTTTTTGCGAAAAATTTTCAAATTTAAAATGGCTATGAAAAGAAGGAAAAATTGGCAATCAAACACACCTAAGTGGCAGGGATCAAAAAGTAGAAAATTTTCTCGACGAGGGGGTAGTCAAACTGACATTTGACTAAAATTTTCTACGCAGAGAGAGTGAGGTAGTCAAACTGAAGAACCTTTTGGTCTCACCGGTCTCTGCAGGCTTCAGAATTCGCAGTGATATCCCAGGAAAAAGTTACTAGAATTACTCTTGTGCAAAGCGACAACTCCAGCTGCTCAGATGTATGTCTTTTTCCCTCGGACTACGTACCCAATCATATTAACTAGCAAAGGTAACTAAATGCCTCCTTTCCGAGGCGGCTTCCAACTTCCAAACTTCCAACTTCCAAGCCCAAATATGAAGCTGAAGATGGGTCCCATGCACAACTGGTCAGACCTTAATGGACCCCTTTTAGCTCTCTAGGCACCGTCGATTTTGATCCTAATGAGGTATGTATGATCCAGGTTTAGCACGCGTCAGCCACGTAACAGCCGATTGATGACACAGTATGACTTCTCATGCTACTCCGCAGTACAATTGAGAGAGAGAGTTCATATATATATTTATGAATTTATGTTATATAAGGGGAACTCCCAAACTCAGTAAAGAGAGAACGAGTAGGTCGCCGGAACACCACCAAGGCACCAACTCCTCTTAATACTTAAGAGAGACAGATAGGAGAGGAGAGATTCCCCTTCTCCATGCGCCGGTCCAGCTAAGATGCGCAGCATGGCGAGCGCCGCCTCATCCAAAGGCATCGCAGCCGTTGTCGGCGTCGGCCCAAAGCTTGGACGCTCAATCGCCCGCAAGTTCGCCCACGAAGGCTACACCGTCGCCATCCTCGCCCCAGACCTAGGTGTTACATTCATCTATATCCCCACCCCACTTATAAAAAAATTCATCTTTTCTTTCTGTTTTTCACATGTAAATTACCGGTTTTGATAACTATCTACGCAGGGAGACTGTCGAGATTCGCCGACGAGATAGCCCGAGAAGAGAAAGCCCAGGTGTTCGCGATCCGTATCGACTGTTCCGACTCACGAAGTGTTCGAGAGGCATTCGAAGGTGTTCTGTCACTTGGGTTCGTCGAAGTTCTTGTCTACAACGCAGGCCGCCCTGTCTCATGCCTCCCCACCAATTTCACCGACATCGGCATCGATTCCTTCGAGAAAACCCTCGCGCTCTGCACCGTCGGTGCTTTCCACTGCGCCCAACAGGTTTAATGTCCAAAATGCCCATCTTTCCATCTCATACACGATTATACACCATAAATTTTCTCTGGGTAAATTTGAAATTTTGTTGTCATGGCTGTAGGTTCTCCCCGGGATGGTAGATAGAGGGAGAGGGACTATCCTCTTCACCGGCTGCTCTGCTTCTCTCAACGGGATTGCTGGGTTCTCTGAATTAAGTGAGATTAATTTACTTAAGTAAACGAAACTACAAAACCCACCTCCTTTCTTTTATTTGAAATTTAATCATCTTCTAATAATGCGCAGGCTGTGGGAAATTCGCTTTGAGAGCTCTGTCACAATGCCTGGCTAGAGAGTTCCAGCCGTTGGGTATCCACGCGGCTCACATTATCATCGACGGTGTTGTCGGCAAACCCAGGTTCGTCGATTCTTTTTCTTTTTTTTCAGTAAAAACGCTAACATAAACTGTTGGTGATGAATAATGAATGAACTAATAATGAAGCCATGTAAACAACAGATCGTCGTCCTCGGCGTCGCAGAGATCGACTGTTGGGGAACAACATAGCGGAGGGGACTGTTCGATGGATCCTGACGCGTTGGCTCAGACCTACTGGCATTTGCACGTTCAGGATCGGACCGCTTGGACCCAGGAGATTGACCTCCGCTCCTTCAACCAGAGATATTTCTAGGATTTCGATTCACAACACAGTTCTCTAAGACGTCCTCCTGAGGACGACACCAACATTTTCCTTGTAAATATATGGTGTAATTTGAAATCCATCGTTTTCTTGATTAGCTGTGTCATACTGTCATCTCTCTCTCTTGCTTCTTTTTCCTTGCCAATTGCCATAGCTAAGAGGTGCGTTCAGGGGGAAAAGTATGCTGCCAATCATTAACAGCCAAGTTGGATGGTCGCACTCGGAAATGTTGCCACGTAACAATCAAACAGCAGCAAAAACGTACCAAAGATCTTAGACGGGACTTGAGATGGAGAGCGGAGCTCAAACATACATACGGTCAAGTATATTTGATGAGCAAATCATTGATGACAGAATGAGACACATGGCACACTCTTAGAGACCACTGACCGTATGGATGTTTGGCACATCCATAGGTAGACGTAAGTGACAGACTTACATACCAAAATTCAGCCTCATTAGTGATTTCTAACCGTTGGATTGAGTCTTTTTCATGAGAATATTACTAACCGTTGGATTCAATCTTATTTGGGTACTCGGATCCAAAGGTTAGAAATCAGTAATAAGGGTGGTGATTTTAGGTATGTAGTGGGTTCTCGAAGAATTTTCCAAGTGGTTCGTACTGTGGTCCTTGGTCAACGCTGACGACGCCCAAGATTTATTCCCAAACCACAAATATAGAGGTGGGGCCTCATCACTTTTTGGAATATTTCCTTTTTTAAAACTCGTGGTTCCCACATTTACAAGTGGTCATGAATATTGCGATCTCAAGGTTTTCAGTCCCAATGATGACAGAAAGTTTTCCCCGTTGATCGTCACAGTTCACGTATGTGATGTGGGTCATCATCAATCGTCACCTACGTCTCTTTTTCTTTCGTAACTAAGCATGGGGTAAGCACCGGACAGATGCTTCTGTCACTGTGAAAATCACAGGCCACGTGGCATACTATTAGTGGACGCTGACCGTATGGATGTTAGGCCAGTCCCTTAGTGGACCTCTGAACCAAAAATCAGCCTGATTAGTGATTTTTAAAATCAACCTACGAAAATTACTTCAATCGAATCGCTTAAAAATCACTAATCAGTCTGATTTTTGGTTTAGAGGTCCACTGAGGGACTGGCCAAACATCCATACGGTCAGCGTCCACTAATTATATGCCACGTGGCCTATGATTTTCATTGTGACAGAAGCATCTGTCGGAAGGCTGTGATAGATGTTTTACTCGGCATTCTTTATCCCACTGTTCAATTAAATGAGTGGCATAGATCAATGAATTCATGGCCCACAAAAGTGAGTGTAAAAATTCTGTCACAAGATGCTGTGATAGAAGCCGGTCACAACCCACAATTCAAGCCACGTGGCACACTATTAGAGGGCGCTGACCGTATGGATGTTTAGCCAGTCCCTCGGATCTTCAAACCAAAAATCAGCCTACAGATTAGTGATTTATAAGCGTTGGATTGAAGTTAGTTTCATGGGTTGATTTTAATGGTAGGAATTTGAGCATTATTGAGCGTTATTTGGGTGCAAAGATCCAATGGTTGTAAAACACTATTCAGGCTATTTTTGGTTTGCAGGTCCGCCGAGGGACTGGCCAAACATCCATACGGTCAGCCCTCTAACAGTGTGCCACGTGGTTTGTATTGTGGGTTGTGACCTGCTTCGGTCACAACATCTTGTGACAGAAGCTTTACTACAAAAGTGAGTGGCCCAATCAAGACATATGATGCCCTAATACTACGTGGACACCATCCCAGCCTTATCTCGCATATTCACCATCAAAAGCACTGAGGTCACTAATTGGTTGGGCTGGCTCGACATGATTTCCCTACGCATACTTTAAGCAGCGTTGATGGGCAAATGCTTCAGCTTGAGCTTATCTTTCAGGCCCATTAAATAGATGAACCAAATTTGGGCTTTTTTTGCTAGGCCCAACAGCTACTCAAGCTCAACTCATCATCATCATCATCATCATCATACGCCTTATCCCAAATATCTGTGGTCGAGAAAGAAAAAGAAATATAGGGTCAACTCTTTGAACTTTCATTAACAAAACAAAATAGTTGATGACATGGCATTGGACTGGATCTACACAGTCTAAAGAGTGTCAATTAATGTGGCCCTTAATTGTAGTTACCCTTAACAATGGAGAAAAATCAACTACAGTTAAGGGCCATGACAGGTGGCACTTAACTATAAGTCCAAGGACGCCATGGATCAAAATGTCCAAAGAGCAAAAAATTTCTCGCTGCAGTTGTAACCCTAGTTGCCAAAAAGGGAAACGAGTGCAAGAAACGGAGATACGGAAACAGGAAAAGACCCTTAAAAATTTCATGTGATATGGTATATTAGAAACAATTTGGAAACGATGTGAGAAACATCAGGAACCCATTGATGGGTAGTCCCTAATTCTCTATATACCAACATTTCACTATCATATTGGGCCAATTTAAGAGATTTTATTTGTAAAAATTAACCAACGCGGTAATCTTGACCATCTAATTTATGCTATATTTGTACATTTTCTTAATCAAAAAATTATATTTTATTGACCATGGAAAATAATGCAGTTGACAGTCAATTTTATTTATTTAGTTTTTTGTTTGGCGATGATAGGGAATGATGATTAAAGTATATAGTTGATTTATCATGTAGAGAAACCAAGGAAGATAGAGATATATTAGGTGAGAATATTAGTCACAAATCTTCTGATAAGACCCATGGCCCACAGCCCATCTTTGTGTAATCATTGGTTCATTATCTATATAACAAAACAGGGAAGTTATCTCTCCATTTATCTCCCTTCTTATCGGCTTCACAAAGATGACCGAGATCTAATTATCACCCCAAATGGACGGTGGATCTCAGCCACTCACACCCGATTTTGGCAAATGCTTTGTCAGGGAGTGCCGTGGGCATGGGCCACCCACTAGTTTGTATATGAGAGAGAGAGAGAGAGAGAGAGAGAGAGATTTTGGAAAAACAAGTTTCCATCCTTTTAAGAAACCGGTTTCAAAAAGTAGTTTTCCAAAAAAGAGAAAATGGAAAAGAGAACGAATTTCTTGAAAAAACGCTAGTTTAAAAGGGAAATGAGTAAATTTCAAAAAAAAAAAAACGATAATTTCAAAAAAAAAAAAAGGGAAATGAGTAATTACGGGTAACTATGTTGTCATCGGACGACGCGTGGGTAGCCATATCTCTAACCCAATTTAATTTCTCCAACCAAAGGTACCTTTTAATTTCTAGCCCATGTTTTCAAGCATTTATCATCATGGGTTTTATGATAACAGGGCCCATGGTGGGTTCCAAAGCCATGGGTGATGAGTAAACGCTCAAATCTAACAGCTAGAAATCAGCAATCAGATGTCAAATGATTTTTGATGTGTAGGTCCACTAGTAGTAGCCCCAAACATTCAAGGGTCAGTGACCTCTTGGCATATTAGAGAATAGAGAAAGGTATTGGTGCATCAATGATCAAATAGAAAGCTCTCTAGCTAATAAAAAATGGCAGTATTAATACAAAAACAAAATCCGTTCTCATGTCTCAAGTCGACCTCAACCATACATAGAAAACAGAATATATAGATATGGTGTAATTAATATTCTCAACTATATATATTATTCTCAGGTTTTAAGGCTCTAATACCATGTTTAACAACCATTTACCCCAAAAGATTGACCTGTTGGGGAAAGGCGAAACAATTATGTATACCAACAGGCCCTTGGGCTAATACAACACGTTCCCGGGAACACACTATCTGCTGCTAACACGTATATATTATTCCCTCGGGAGAGAGATTTTTGGTTCTTATTTCAGTTTGAGCGCTGCGTTTGCATAACAGAGATTAAGAACATAGTCCTTAAATATAAAACTTGGATGGAATTCTGGGGATGACTAGAGCCTCCAAGGGGACGGCCCTAGGGGTAGTGATACCCGGTCCCTCCGTCATGTCCACCTGAGACAAACTAGATGGGACTTCCCAGTTGAACCCATGGAGCAAGCGAGCAATTGCAATATGGAAGAGGGAAAGTGCAAGAGATGTCCCAGGGCATGCTCTCCGTCCAGCTCCAAAGGGTATGAGCTGAAAGTTCTGGCCCTTAAGATCCACATCCGAGGTGGACCCCAGCCCCTTGATAAACCTCTCGGGCTCGAACTCAAGAGCTCGGTCCCACCACTTGGGATCCCTGTGGATCTTCCATGCATTCACTATCAATCGTGTCCCAGCTGGAATCTTATAGCCGGAGACCACACAATCCTCCATCGATTCGTGTGGGACCAGGAGGGGACCCGGTGGATGAAGTCGCAGGGCCTCTTTTACGATGGCTTGCAAGTAAGGTAGCTCCTCCAAGTCCGACTCCTCCACCCTTCTCTCATTTCCGATCTACATGTCTAACTCCTCCTGTGCCTTTTGAAGGACCCGAGGATTGTTGAGGAGCTCAGAGAGAGCCCACTCCATGCTAACCGATGTAGTGTCCGTTGCTGCGAAGATCATGGCCTGTTTCCATATGCCAAACACCAATACTAGAAAGCATGAAATACTATAGGGAAAGTATAGGGTTCGTGTCCAGTGCTAGACATTAATGACACGTGGAACAGTCTTTCAGGCCCACCTTGACGAACGTACCCATCTATCACTCTCATTATGAATAGTGATGGGGCCACTAAGAGAAGATAAAGACATTTTGCATAATGATGATCCAAACCATGGTTTTAAAAACGGCCGTTTAAACGGTAATGCCCCAAGTCCGTTTTCGTTAAAACCGTTTTATCGGGCCGTTCTCTTTTTTTGGTTTTAATGGCCGTTAAAATCGATTAAACAGCTGTTTAATTCTGAAAATTTTGTGAAAAAAACGGCCGTTAAATCCGTTTAATTCCATTAAAATCCGATTAATTTCACATTTTTTTTTAATTTTCAAATTTCAAAATTTGAATTTCAGCACCATTTTTTCCGTTAAAATCATTAAAACCGTTAAATTCCATTTTTTCTCATTTTTTTTCCATTTTTTGTCCCTGGCCGTTTCAATCTGTTTTAACGGCCGTTTGAACGGTAACGCCCCCAGTCCGATTACCGTTAAAACAGCCTCCTTTAAACCTTGATCCAAACGAGCTTGTTAAGAAAAAAAATCTTTTCAAAATAGGAGACCACTAACCGTACGGAGCAATTCTTCTATAGTAGATGTCCGTCATCAATGCTGATGACTGACCACAGAATGAGCCATGTGTCTCTTTCTCAGAGGCCACTAACCATGCGGATGTTTGTTTCATCTCTAGGTGGAGTTACAGACCAAATATCAGCCTGATTAGTGATTTATCACCGTCGATTTGAGTAATTTTCCTGAGTTAATTCTCAACCGTGGTATTCGAGCGTTAGTTGGGAGTACTCAGATCAAAGGGCTAGAAATAAATGTTGATTTTTGGAAGCTAGGTCCAAATAGGGATGGGACAAACATCCATAAGGTCAGTGGTCTTTGGGAATGTGCCACATGGCTCATATTGTGATCCCTCGTCAATAGCGTATCTAATTCAAGAATTGCTTTTTTCGTCTGGGAAAGTATCTCACCAACGTTTGAGTGTATGACGTGGTACAGCATTGTGTGACGCCCTTTGGGGTCTTGCAGCATTACCATTAAAACCGTTAAAATGGATTGAAATGGTCCGTGGCCAAAAAAAAAAAAAAAGGGAAAAAGTAGAATTTAATGGAAAAAGTGGCACTGAAATTCAAAAAAAAATGGAATTTAACGGATTTAACAGCCATTTTTTTTCCACATAATTTTTCAGAATTTAATGGTTGTTTAAACAAATTTTAACGCCGTTGACACAAAAAAAAAAATGACCGTTAAATTCAAAGCATCAAAACATTTGAAACGGTTTTAACGGAAACTGGCTTGGGGCGTTATCGTTTAAACGACCTTTTTTAAAACCATGGACGGAACATCTCATTTTCCTTGATTTTTTAACGACAAGATTGATTGGATGTTTTAGAATCAAGATTCACGGGACGTTTTAGAATTATAATTAAGTGGCCAACAACAAATATCCCCATTAATGGAGGAGCCCGAGTTTACTGTCCCTGTGACTTCAACTTCTCCAAAAATGTCATTTGCTATTTTTATGGGCCCACTGAAGTATAGACGTTCAGGTGAGAATATTTTGAGCCCTTTTCTCTCTATTTAATGCTTTATTACTTTATTTTTTACTAGTGGGCCTTTTGAAAGAAGTTGCCCAAACCCTCGGTTTCCTCATTTTGAGATATATAGTCTATTTTATGATTCATTGACCTCCACTGCTTCCGTTCATACATTTCTTTGCTCCAATATTTAAAAATTAAAAGTACCTTTGAAAATATATTTTTTTTACTGATAACTTGATTTTTATAAAATGAATACTGGTTAATTATCAGTGGGACTGGACTGGAGAAACATCGATACAATCAGTGGCCTCTAAGAGTAAGCTACGAAGGGCGTAGTCCAACCCGGTTTTGTCCTTATCTTTAGACCAAAAAGGTATTAAATGAGGGAAGATTTTGCCTTAAACATGGGTGGCAAACCCAGTTATTGGTTGATAAATAATACTATTGATGAACTAATTATGGGTTGGTTGACAAAACAACAAAGTACTAATAGGTGACTAGGTGAACGATGTGTGGTGTACCCAAGTGTTGGCTTTAAAACAGTAATAGTCTAATAGATACTTGGAAGAGAAGGTGATTGTAGAGAAGTTGACGCCGTTTAGTTTATCCCGTTAGTGGGAGATTTGCTAAGAATCTGGATAATATGAGGGGAGATCCTAGTTAGTAAATTCGTGTATTATTCACGTTTAATACTCGAATTTTTCATTATTTTGAAGGGATGTTTAATACGCCATATAAAAGAAAATCAGAAAAAATCATGAATTTTAAGATTATACGAATAAAACATGTATTATTCGCGTTTAATACACGAATTTTGTATTTTTTTTTAAAATAAAATATATTAAATGGCCGCATAAAATGAAAAAATTGGTAAAATTCGGGCTTTTTAAGGCTAAACTAATATAACATCTCTACAATAACCGAATTTTGATATCCAGAAACCGAATTAAACTCAAACTTTTCCTGTTTGGAATCTTTGCCGTATGCGGAATTGCTAACTATAGGGGAGATATGCAAACGCAGGAATGATATTTGAATCGTAAATATGATAAACCCAAGGGGTAAATGTGTAAAAAAGTTATAAGACTAACCTGAAGGATGGATTTGATGACCGTATTCTTCCGTTCCGGCGTAGATTCGGGGAGACTGTCAATCTTCTTCTCCTTCTCCATGGTCATGATCGTGTCCATAAAATCGGCACCTTTCTTCTCTAATCGCTCCTCCCTGACTTGTTCGTCAAGCCACGATTGAATCACTGAGTCGATCCGCTCGGCGATCTGGGTCATCTCACTCTTCACTCCTTTCGGGTCCAGCCACTTCAGCCAAGGCAAGGCGTCGCTCAACACCGGTATCCCAGCATAGTGGAAAGCCTCCTCCACTAGCTCTTTGAATCTCCTAACCTCCTCACAACGTCCAAAGTCCAAACACGTCGAACCACCTACCATGCGCAAGATAGTACGCAACACCAAGTCCAGCAAATGCTCCCTCGTCTTCACAATCGCTCTCTCTTTTCCACCTTCACAAGACGTTTTAACGACCCCTTTAACAAGGTTGCACGTCTCCTCGTCTCGTATGTAAGAGAGACTACTCAGTTGACGAGAAGAAAGCAGCTCAACGGTGCATATACGTCGAACTTGACGCCAGTGAGAGCCATAAGGAGCCCAAGGGATGCTTGAGAAGTCGTAGCCAAGGATCTTTCCAGCGGTGATGCGTGGCCGAGACGCGAAGGCGCGGTCGTTGGTGGTGAAGCACTCTTTGGCGGCGTCTGGGTCGGTAATTACGAGCGTGGATTTGACCCCGACTCGGAGATGCATGACTGGGCCGTATCTGTCCGCTAGCTTGGCTAGCTTTACGTGCAATAGGTCGGGTCCCATAAGGAGACGGAGGTGACCGATGATCGGCCAACGTGGTGGCTCCGGTGGACTCTTCGGCCTGGCTCGGGTGGTGTAGTATAGTGGTAGCCATGTGCATATTAACGATGCTGCTATGGTGCTATGGCCAGAGCGTAGACTACATTGCTCTCCATTTGATTGGAAAAGCTCAAACGAAAGAGAGAAACTATTTGATTTACGGTTTGGTTGGGTTCATGAAAGCAAAGAACACCCACCTGGTTTTAAAGGGAGCTCAATGACCACCGTCGGCGTCGACAGACACCCAGAAAAAACGTGGTGTAAAACCTTTTGAAACTTGTAAATGACGTTTTTTGGAAAGTGACTGTTAGGAAAAGGAATTTAAAAAGTTTAGGAAATTATATATGAACATGGAACAGCCGTCGTAACAGTAACACCCCAACCCCGTTATGTTATTTCGAAAATAACACCCAAATTTGAAAAACGAGAGGCTTCGTTATAACAGCTGTTAATTATTTTATCGTTATTATAGTTATTTAAAAATAATAATCTATGTACCACCCATGTGACACAATTGAAGGCCTCTCTACTCTCCGTCCACAGTTCAGGTTGTGTGGCACGCCCATGTCCCTCGTCCCCTCATCGATTACAAGGACTGGCGGATGGTCAATACTTTCTACTATCCTTTGGGTTAGAATCTACTACCCATGGGTACATCCCATTAACCGTAAGATTATTTACAACATAACCCCACTTTACAATATTCAACGGGTTCTTTTGTCTTTTAGTGTCATAGACTTACGTCACCTTGTTTTCTCGTCAAATGCATCTGTCCGTTGCGTTAAAAACCGCTTTGACGTTTGGAAATTAACGGCCATTTTTTTCGTTTCAAAGGCTGTTAAAATTTTTGGAGAAAAAAACGGTCATCATTTCCGTTAAAATCTGTTATTATTCCATTAATTCTATCTTTCGTTTTTCATAATTTGAAATTCAAATTTTGAATTTCAGCACTATTTTTCCCGTTAAATTTCACATATATATAATTTTTTTTCATTTTTGCCCGTCTGTTACAATCCATTTTAACAGTAACACCCCTGGTCCGTTATACCGTTGAAACGGTCTCCTTTAAACCTTGCATAAAACATCATTTAAAAAAGAAAGTACCACACGTGCAGTACAATGATCCTAGATCCATATCTCTAGGTGGACTTACATGCCAAAAATCAGCTTGATTAATGATTTGTAACCTTTGGATCTGAGCTCAAAATCTATGGTTTAAAATCAACCAATGAAAACGTACGACTCCAATCGAATGCTTAGAAATCACTAATCAGGCTGATTTTTTTGCATGTAGGTCCACCTAGGAATGTGCCACACATACATACAGTCAGTGATCTCTAAGTACTACGCGTGCTACCACGTGTAAGGTGCACGTGCAACGCATGTGGCTTCCCCCTAGTAATAAAGAATATTCTTAAAGTTTTTTTACTGGAATGTGACAGATGTGACCCGATCCATTTTAACCCGACAGTTATACGAACATGAGGGCATGGTTTTAAAAACGGCCGTTTAAATGGTTTTAACAGCTATTTAAACAGTAACACCCCAAGCCCGTTTCCGTTAAAACCGTTTAAACACGTTTAACGGTTTTGAAAAAAAACGGCCGTTTTTTTGTTTTAATGGCCGTTAAAATCGTTTAAACAGCAGTTTTATTCTGAAAATTTTTGGAAAAAAAACGGCCATTAAATCCGTTTAATTCTGTTAAAATACGTTAAATTCTATTTTTTTTAATTTTTAAATTTTAAAATTTGAATTTCAGCGCCATTTTTTCCGTTTAAATCGTTAAAATCCGTTTAATTCCATTTTTGCCCCTAGCCGTTTCAATCCGTTTTAACGGCGGTTTAAACGGTAACGCCCCCAGTCCGTTTAACCGTTAAAACGGCCTCCTTTAAACCTTGCATGAGGGTACCGTTAAGAGTCCATTGTAATGTTGTAAGGGACGACCGTTAAGAGTCCACTGTACACAATCATCTTGTCCACATGGTGATCACTTAGGGCTGTTAACGGACTGGGTTCAAGTCGGATTAGGGCCAATATTGGTGCCGATCCGAAAAGCACTTTACTTAATCAGTTAGGCCAACTTGAGTTCCAAAAATATAATATTTTATGTATAAAAATATAGGATTAGATTATGGTCATCAATCTGGTTCCGATCCGATAAAAATTACTAGGTTTCCGGGCTTGATTTTTTGGATTGGATCAGAGTAGATCTTCAAGTCCATCCCACTAGCCCAATAATGCTTTAACACACCCCTTCAAGCTAGAAGTGGAGAGACATCATGCAATGTTGTAAGGGGTGACATTTGATAAGGCCATGGTGAAGATATTAGCAGTATATGACGTACATATACCAACAAGGCCTTGGTGAAGATAACGTACAATGACGTGATAGAAGGTATGATAAGAAATGGGCGTCTCATATACCAACAATGCATGGCTTGCAACCGGGGGGGGGGGGGGGGGGGGGGGGGCGATTTTGTCACGACCTGGGTCTTACACTGTCAATACAAATCCCGAGGCACAATTTGGAACAAATCCCCAACATACGCTATAAAGATATAGTGTCAATTGATAAATATAAACTATCTAAAGTATTAAATAAAAATTGAATATCTGAATATATCAAAATATTTGAATTGAAGTTAATCAATAGCTACAATGGAAATATAACCTTAGCCAATAATTAGTCTCAAATAGTCCAAGTGTATCTAAATCGATCTTTTGTGCAATTCTATTATCTGTGCTGATTGAAAAAGAGTGCCTACAAAGGGTGAGTTCAGGTGACTTACAAGTAAAAACTATAGTAAACATTATCGGAGCACGTATGTAGGTATACATAACAACTTGTCAAATATTTCCTCAAGTATAATTAATACAAGAACATAACATAAGGATATGCGAAATATCAAAATCGATCTTGTTTGTAATTCTATTATCCGTGTTAACTTGAAAAAAGAGTGTCTACAAAGGGTAAGTCCAACCGACTCGCAAGTAAAAACTACATTAAGCATTCTCGATGCATGTGTATAGATGTACATAACAACTTGTCTAATATTTTTTCAAGTATAACTAATACAGGAACATAACACAGGGGATATACAAAATATCAAATAATAGATCCACGAAAGATATGCGTTAAGGAGATAGACAAATGACATCTGCAACAACCATCTCATACCAAAATACAAATACAATTTTCGAACATGCACAATAATATATATATATATATATAATGCGATGATGATATGCACATGAACTGACTCTTATTAACACATAGTGTGGCTTTAAAAAATGTTGCATGTAACTAGCAGTGGGTATTTGCACCCTCCAGGTGCCCTCAACTTAGGGTTGAACGAATTATTCTCAAAGACCCATGCAGCTTACTCCTAGATAAAAGTACATTACTCACATCGAAAATGTATGATGCTTACATAATAATTATTAACGAATGGCAATCCAATAAAAATCATATATATAATAATAATTCAATAACTCCAATAATCATACATGATGATAATCAAGAGATAATATATGCATAGGTTATCTAAAATATTATCAAACATATTCATCATTAACTAGACAACATGTAAACATTAACTACAACATATTTAAACATGTTCATACAATCACTAAAGTTACTCAAATCATTGTACTACAACATCAAAATAATCATAATTCTATAATTCATTATCACATCATTGATTTTGTTATAAATATTAATTTTTTCTTTTTAAAACTCTAAAATCTAAAAAAATTAAAATTATTCAAAAAATAATTTTTGCATAAATAAAATTTTGAATTTCAAGAGTTCTGTAAATCATAATAAATTCTACAAAAATTATCATCTTATTCTACTCTTCGAAACATACAATTTAAAAAAAATATAGCTCAAAAATATTAAAAAATAAATTAAATAAAATTTTGATAAAAAATATATTTTTAATAATAACGTAAAAATTAATATTTTAAATTTCAATAATTTTATAATTCATATTATATTTAAAAAAAATATTATCTTACTCTACTCTTCGAAACACATAATTTAAAAAATGAAACTCGAAAGGGTAATTACCAAAAAATTTAACGTTTTCAACATTTATCACCAAACAGCCAATGACTTTTCAACATTTTTCAGTTTGTTAATTTGAGCACATTTTCGGACATTATTACCCTTATTGTCAAAACAACTTTTCCATTGCAAAAGGAAAAAAAGTACACCTACATTTATTATCAAAACAATTTTTCCCTTACCAAAGAAAGCTTATCCGGTAAGCTTTCTTCTTCATTTTTTCTCTTGTAAACTTTCTTCATTTGTTCATATGCAGATATCAAAGATTGTAATACGGTAAGCTTTCTTCATTTTTTTATTTTTTTTTCATCCATTTTCTCCTTTTCTACCATCCGTTTTCTCATTTTCTAAAGCTTCTCCGATAAACTTTCTTCTTATTTTTTCTCTTGTAAGCTTTCTTCATTTGTTCATACGCAGAAATCAAAGATTGTAATACGGTAAGCTTTATTCATTTTTTCATTTATTTTTCATCTGTTTTCTCTTTACTCTCTTTTCTCCTTTTCTATCATCCGTTTTCTCCTTTGCTCTCTTTTCTCCCTTTCTATCATTCGTTTTCTCCATTTCTATCTTCTCTTTTCTCCTTTTCTATCATCCATTTTCTCTTTTTTCTATCATCTCTTTTCACATTTTTTTATCTTCTGTTTTCTCCTACTCCGTCGTCAGTTTTCTCATACTTTGTCGTCTATTTTCTCCTACTTTGTCGTCTGTTTTCTCTCTTTCTATCATCCGTTTTCTCCTTTGCTCTCTTTTTTCCCTTTCTATCATCCGTTTTCTCCTTTTCTAACATCTATTTTCTCCATTTCTATCTTCTATCTTCTCTTTTCTCTTTTTCTATCATCCATTTTCTCATTTTTCATCATCAATTTTCACATTTTCTATTGTCTATTTTTTTCTACTCCGTCGTCTGTTTTCTCTTATTTTGTCGTTTGTTTTCTCCTACTCTGTTTTCTCTTTTTCTATCATCCGTTTTCTTCTTTGCTCGCTTTTCTCCATTTCTATCATCCGTTTTCTTCTTTGCTCTCTTTTTTCCCTTTCTATCATCCATTTTCTCATTTTTCTAATATCTATTTTCTCCATTTCTATCTTCTCTTTTCTCTTTTTCTATCATCTATTTTCTCATTTTCCATCTCTTTTCATATTTTCTATCTTCCGTTTTTTCTACTCCGTCGTCTGTTTTATATTTTTCTATCATCCATTTTCTCCTTTGCTCTCTTTTCTCCATTTCTATCTTTCATTTTCTCCTTTTCTAACATCTATTTTTTCCATTTCTATCTTCTCTTTTCTCATTTTCTATCATCCATTTTCTCCTTTTCCATCATCTCTTTTCATATTTTCTATATTTTATTTTCTCCTACTCCATCGTCTGTTTTCTCATACTTTGTTGTATGTTTTCTCCTACTTTGTCGTCTGTTTTCTCCTACTTCGTCGTCTGTTTTTTCTTTTTCTATCATCCGTTTTCTCCTTTGTTCTCTTTTCTCCCTTTTTATCATCCATTTTCTCATTTTCTAACATCTATTTTCTTCATTTCTATCTTCTCTTTTCTCCTTTTCTATCATCCATTTTCTCATTTTCCATCATCTCTTTTCACATTTTCTTTCTTCTATTTTCTCTTACTCCGTCGTCTGTTTTCTCCTACTCCGTCGTCTGTTTTCTCTTTTTCTATCATCCATTTTCTCCTTTGCTCTCTTTTCTCCCTTTTTATCATCCGTTTTCTCCTTTTCTAACATCTATTTTCTCCATTTCTATCTTCTCTTTTCTCATTTTCTATCATCCATTTTTTCATTTTCCATCATCTCTTTTCACATTTTCTATCATCTATTTTTCATACTCCGTCGTCTGTTTACTTTGTCGTCTGTTTTTTCCTACTCCATCGTCTGTTTTCTCTTTTTCTATCATACGTTTTCTCATTTGCTCTCTTTTCTCCATTTCTATCATCCATTTTTTCCTTTTCTAACATCTATATATATATATATAAATTACTGTTATTAAGGTTATTTTGAAAAAATAAAAATATTCTGACCATTATTTTACTTTAGATGTGACCAGCTATAACAATCATTCTAGGTGACTGTTATAGTGTTATAACGGACGATCTAAAATCTTGCTTTATCTTTCTCTTAAGATTAGTTGTATTGTCACTAAATTCCACGCAATGTTCAATTATTTGGATTGTCAAATGAAAGGGGGTAGACAAGAGATTGTTGTAAAAATAAAAAATGTGGATTGTTTGTACAAAGCCCGTCTTTTTGCAGTAATTTTGCCTCCACTAACTTGTACCCACAGTACTCAGCACTGATGGGGCATAGTACACAATTGTCATCAAGGTCTGAACAAGCTGTTCAAGTTATGAGACAATGGAAGACTAAACCTTATCATTTTCAAGGCCGGTAGCAAACGTGGAGGTGGTACGGTGGTTGGGTGGCGGGGTGGTGGCGGTCGTGACTTGTGAATCATAGAGTTGGCGAGACAAGTTCTCATCAGAGCAGGAGTGTGAGAAGCAAAACCTTGACTAAAAAGAAGAGCAGCTTAATCTCATTGTTTAAAAAACACCCGCTGTAACAATAATGCCCCACCAAACAAAAGCATCCAAAACACATGGGGTGGCGAGACTCGAGCGATTATTTGTCAAAAGAAAAAGTAGATTATTCGCACAAAGCCCGCCTTCTCGCAACAATTTTTCCTCCATTAACTTGATCACATGTTATTTGACACTGATGGGGTCATAGCCCAATTGTCATCAAGGTATGATCATGCTGGTCACGTTAGGAGACAATGAAAGACTAAACCTTGTCCTTTCAAGTCTGGTAGCAGACCCGGAGGTGGTGGCTGCGGTTGTGATTTGTCAGCGACAAAGAGGGGTGCATTGAGAGGAAAAAGATTGAAATAAAAAAAAATTAAGAAAAACGTGCATGGAGGGTAATTTTTGTCTTTTCTGGGATAGACTGGGCAAAAGGGAGGCAACTCTAATTATTTTGAATTCAAGGAGTCATTTCTAATTGGTCACATTATTGAGGGAGGTAAATCAAATAAACTCAATAAGTGAAGAAAACAAAGATGGTACCCACCTTATACCAAATCAGGCCGTCTCAACCGTAAGGCGAGTAAGGCGGTCGCTTTAGGCCCCCAAATATGAGAAGGCCCCAAAATAATTTTATTTACGTATGACTATATAAGGTATAACCATACATGTATATAAAGCAAAATTTCCTCTCTACTCCACGTACCTTTAACCTTTTCTCCTCCCTCAAAAATGAAATAGGCCTCAAAATACTTTTATTTACAAATGAGCCACTATATAAATTAAAAATGTACTATATAAAACAAAATCCCCCCTCTACGTACCTTTACGAGTAAAACTTCTTTCACAGCGTTGTGAGATATGCTTCTGTCACAACGTACAATACTAGCCATGTGGCACCCTCCTAGTGGACGTTGACCGTATGGATGATTGGCCAGTACCTTGGTGGACCTCTAAACCAAAAATCAGCCTGATTAGTGATATCTAAGCGATTCCATTGAAGTTATTTTCATGGATTAATTTTAACGGTAGGAATTTGAGCATTATTGAGCGTTATTTGGGTGCAAAGATCCAAAGGTTGTAAATCACTAATCAGGATGATTTTTGGTTTCTAGGTCCTCCGAGGGACTGGTCAAACATCCATACGGTCAGCGTCCACTAAGCGAGTGCCACGTGGCTCGTATTTTGCGTTGTGGCAAGTTTTACTCCACCTTTTCTCTTCTCCCGACTCGGCGTGTTTTAGAGAAGGTATACTTGAGATCTTGTCAAACGCGGAAGCACATTTTTGTTACTCATACGGCATGGATGTTTAGCTCACCCCTTAGTAGACATTCATACCAAAAATCAGCTTGTTTGATGATTTTTAGCCATTGGTTTTAGTTCTCAAAAAAGTGAATGAATTCAACGGCTATAAGAATGCCTTAAAAAGTACTAAAATCTAATGGTTAAAGATTATCAATCATGGTGATTTTTGGTGTGTATATCCATCAAGGTGTGGGGTAAACATCCATGCGGTTAGTGGGCCCAGACGACAACGGTGAGTAATGACAATCGTGCTTCTGCATTCAAAAAAGTTTCAGGCATACCTTGGTACGTCTTTTTGGAAAAATAGGTTTTAGATAAAGATTTTCTATTATATAGAATTAAAATTTTAATTAAGTATTATTTGTAATAATATATTAAATGCTAAAGGCCCTATTTAGAGTTTTCGCTATAGGCCCCAATTTGTAGGGCCCTGTACTAGATCAATCTTTAACAGATTCCTCAATTATTGCAGCAATCTTCCTCATCATCACTCCGCTTACTGCATGCCAAGGTTACTGGGCTCCACACGTATTATCGGTATAATGGACTGGGGGTGTTACGTTAAAACGGATTGTAATGGCAGGGGCAAATGGAAAAAAAATAGAATTTAACGGAAAAAACATTAAAAAAATGGTGCTGAAATTCAAATTTTGTAATTGAAATTTTCAAAAACGAAAATATGGAATTTAACAGAAAAATAACGTATTTAACTGCCGTTTTTTTCTACAAAATTTTCCAGAATTTAACAGCTGTTAAAACGATTTTAACGGCCATTAAAACGAGAAAAAATGGCCATTAAATTCAAAGTGTCAAAATGGGTTTTAAGGATATTTATGGTAACGGGTTTGGGGCATTACTGTTTAAACGGCCGTTTTTAAAAACCATGTTTTAAAAGATCTGTCCTTGGATGCACAACACTGCAAAAATCTACACTCACTTGCGAGTAAAACTTTGATGACAGCGGGCTGTCAGCGAAGCCGCTGACTACAACAGAGGTCTCAGCTAGTGCTTTTTGCCTCGTACCCCCAAGTGAGTATTTTTTAAGATTTCTTTTCCAATTTTTTATTACAAAACTAAAAAAACACACGGTACATGACAAAGAGGCACTTGGGTAGGTGCCGAGAACACTGTGGTAGTGAGCAGCTTCGATGACAGCCAGGAGCCAGCTGTCATCAAAGTTTTGCTCATTGACATTCTTACACAGCCCTTCGTTAAATTCTGCATTACCGAAAAACACGGACAAATTTAGTATGCAAACATTGTCAGTACTGTTGGATGTCCCTTGAAAAATGTGTTATTTCAATGTTTTCAAAAAAAAAATGTTTTATAAATTAAAAACACATTTTTCAATGAGCATTCAATGATGGATACAATGTTTGCATACTAGACGGACCCCCAAAATATAATCTGTTGCCTTTTTGTAAGCATCCTCCAAACAGAGGAAAATGATTCAACCAAACTCTTTACTAAATTATATTATATCAGAACCAACCCCACGTCACGGATTCAAGTCCCGGGAGGGGTGACCGGGAAAGGGCTACCTGGGAGTCCAATGGTAAGAGAATATATGGTATTAGGTACCGCGGTGATTGGAAGCCTTTTATGCTTCGATCCATCTTTTGATGTCGAATATCTTTGGGATGCTCTAGTTTCTATTTTGCTAATTTAGGATTACTTTCCTGTTTCGTGAGTTTTATCGTTATCAACACATGAACTCTATTAGTCTATATGCCCTTGGTCACAAACTAACTCAGTTTCGATCTTCAACATGAATACATCCAAATGATATAAAGAGTTTCTAAGTTTATTTACATCCAGATAGTAGGTCAATAGACTAATAGAATGCATTTTCCTTAGTTAATGGTTTTATATTCTAAAGCCACATAATGTTAGACTGTATTACATCTAGTTTCTTTTTTCTTATTATTGATATCCTTATATGAGTTTTGTTTAGTCGAAGTAATTAGGTTGTGATCTAAAAGGCTATTTTTTTAACGTTTTGCAAGGGTCCAAAACCATTGCAACTTATTGTAAGAACTGCTTCAAATATTTGCAATGGTTTCAAACCGTTGCAAATCGTGTATACCTATTTTACTCCCTCGGGTTCTTGAAAACATATTTGCAACGGTTTTGAACCGTTGTGAACTTAGAAATGGTATCACAAAACAAAATTTAGTAACGGTTATTAACCATTTCATAGCTTGAGCAATCGTTGTGGATGATAGATTCACAACGGTTATTAATCGTTGATCAATTAGAAATAATTCATAACAGTAGCAATAGATAATTTAGCAAAGGTTCATAATTGTAAACATAATTTTCCAACAATATTGAACCGTTTTAGCAACAGTTCAAAACCTTTGCAAATAATGAATTTACAACCGTCTTTGGACCGTTGCTAAATTATGATTTGTAGAGCCATTTCTAATTCGCAACGGCTCAAAACCGTTGCAAATCTGTCTTCCAACGCATGAAATTCAGCGTTGGAAGGAACCGTTGCTAAGGTATTTTGCAACGGTTTTGAACTGTTGAAACGCCACTTGTTGCAACTATCCAAAACAGTTGCAAATTGGCATTTTTTGTATAGTGTTAATATACGAGTAAACCCTACAAATCACAGAAAACAAAAACTAGAATATCTAAATGACGAAAAATTAAAACCCTATCATCTGAAATCATTTTCCCTAAAATTTTACAGGTAGTAAGTCTAAACTATTGAGAACTAATGTACAAACATTTCGAAGAAAATATTAACTAGAGTGAGATATGCAATCTACAAACACAATATTAACTTGCTGTCAAGAAATAACAACTAATTGAAAAGAAATAATCTAATCCAAGGTTTAAAGGGGACCGTTATAATGGTATAATGGTATAACGGACTGGGGGCGATACCGTTTTTTCCGTTATAACGGTCGTTATAAAGGAAAAAAACGCTCAGGGGCAAAAATGGAAAAAAAAAAGCGGGAAAATAACGGGAAAATGGAAAATTTGTGCTGAAATTCAAATTTTGCATTTTAAAATTTGAATTTCAAAATGAAAAAAATACGGAATATAACAGAAAATAACAGGAAAATATTGGAAAAAATGAAAATAACAGCCGTTTTTTTCTACAAAATTTTCCAGAAAATAACAGTCGTTCGTTATAACGGAAAAATAACGGCCGTTATTTTCTGGGCGTTTTAACGGTCCATAACGTAACAGGGTAGGCCCGAATCCGTTATAACGGCCGTTATTTTCATTATAACGGCTGTTTTTTAAACCTTGATCTAATCTATTCATTCCATAAAATCTTCTAAATATCCATCGATTGTTAGTTGATGGGTCTTGAATGCAATTCTATCACAAGCAATGTACCGAGTAGCACCTGTGTCGGTTCACCATCTATCCACATTGCTCACCATGTTTACTTCGGAAATCCTCGTCACTAATTTATTTTGTTGTTAATATCAAGGTTTAAAAGGGGTTGGTATAACGGACTGGGGGAGTTATCTTTTTTTCTGTTATAATGCCCGTTATAACGAATTGTAACGTTCAGGGGCAAAAAAAGGAAAATAATGGAAATAACGGAAAAAAAATGGCGCGGGAATTCAAAATTTGAAATCCAAATTTTCAAAAACGGAAAAAATGTAAAAAAATAGGAAATATTGGTCGTTATTTTCTGGACATTTTAACGGTACATAACATAACGGGTGAGGTCCAAATCCTTTATAACGGCCATTATTTTCGTTATAACGGCCTATTTTAAACAATGGTTAATATTTCCTTTGGGTAGTTGACAAAGTAGCCATTTTTGCCACAAGCGTAGCAGTATTTGTTCATGTTCTTCTTTTTGAACTTGTTATCTTTCTTGACAACAAGTTTGTTCTTCTCATTCTTCTCGTTGAATTTCTTTTTAAACTTTCCTTCAACTACACAGCACGGTTTAAAGGAGGCCGTTTTAACGGTTAAACGGACTGGGGGCGTTACCGTTTAAACCGTTTAAACGGCCGTTAAAACGGATTGAAATGGTCAGGGGCAAAATTGGAAAAAAAAATAGAAAAAAATGGAATTTAACGGAATTAAACAGATTTTAACGGAAAAAAATGGAGCTGAAATTCAAATTTTGAAATTTGAAAATTTAAAAAAAAATGAAATTTAACAGAAATTAAACGGATTTTAACAGATTTAACGGCCATTTTTTTCACCAAATTTTTCAGAATTAAACGGCTTTTTAAACGATTTTTACGGCCGTTAAAACAAAAAAAAATGGCTGTTTTTTTCAAAACTGATAAAACGTGTTTAAACAGTTTTAACGGAAACGGGCTTGGGGCGTTACCGTTTAAACGCGGTTTTTAAAACCATACTACACAGGCCTTTGTTAGTCCATCATTGACATCTTTCCTGTCACGGACACGTAACTCTTCTTCAATCCAAGATGTGACATCAACTGTTCGAGGGTGATGATGTCTTTTTTTCTTGGAAAGGAAGCTGGAGTGGTCCTGGAAATCGATTTTGCCAGAGAAGATTAGCATATAGAAGTGTTTTAAAGTACTTTCAGATATCAGAAAAAACTGACCCCTAGTGCATGACTCCCTATAGACGACAGACGTACTCCTCTGGGTTCATTTCAAATATGAAAGGCTCTCAAACTTTTGTTACAAGTGCGGAATCATCGGACACAATACGAAAGATCCTGCAAAGAGGAAAAAAACCCAGTTGACCCCCCCTTGCAAATCAACAATTTAATGATTCTACATCAAGTTGGCAGGACCCATCCGAAGGGGCTATGGACTATGGCTAAAGGCAGAATCCAAACAAGAGGGAGAGGCAAAATCAGGTAGGAAGAAGACAAAATCATCAAGATCAGCCACAGCCCCAAAGCAACCAATCAATAGGATTCCTGTCCCATGCATCGACTTCTTTGCTAAACATTTATCATATTTTTTTATCCTGCACCAAACAGGTCTAACCCTCCCAACAAAAAGAAAACCGAAGAATTCTTCATTCCACTTTGAAGACAATATAGCAAATTCAGGCATCTGTTAATTAGATGTGTAGTAACATAGTAGACAGTACAATGTGACTGAGTCACGTCGAGCCAATTTGATTGGACAGAACATCTGTGAGTACCAATGACCAATGAAAAATATTCTCACCCGAATCACCCATACTACACTAAAATTTTACAGTGGGCAACACCAATGACATTGATTTTAACAGCTCCGAAATTGTAAAAGGATCACAACTACGATCCCTGATGGCCCCACTTCCCTCATTCTCACTCACAATTCCGGTGAATACAAACTTCTGCCACACCTGATATGAGTAAAGAGGGTTATGGTGGGCTATACTTGCTTCCATGCACTATCATGAACCAAGGCCTGCGAAAGCAACTTGAAGAGTGTATAACCACCTTTTACGCACTTCACATTTGCCAGACAGAATAGGACTGATACCTCCTGGAGTTCCCACTTATTGAGCCTTTGTGAGGTTCCGACTGGACACACCATGCAACAATTTGATGAATCCAAGGAAGCTCAGCTTCCCGTCAGTGTGCCTTATCCAGTCATGAAGAACAGCATGGACTGGGACAGAAGGGCTAAGCGCAAGTTCCTGAAACAATATTTACCAAAAAAAATGGATCAGACTTGATTTATATTACATGTTTGTTAAAATCAAAATCAAGGTAGCTATTTCGTCTGCCAAGATGGTACAAAATACAGCAGTAGAAAGTAAGATATCATGTTTCAAATACACGTGTCATATAAAAGCAGTTGCCTCTGAAGCTTTGCATTTTCTTGTTGGTCTAAACAGAATTTTGCGAGATATATTGGACTAAGGAAATCCAATAACATAACAACATTGCCTTGATGGTTGATTCTAGACAGGATCTCAAGCTCGTTAGGATCATCCTGGGTTGATTTCCAGAATACAACTACAAGGTGATGGACCCATTGAATGGTGGGTTCCACCTCCTTGCATCAGCACCATGTATTCTGCTAATGCCTGACAGAGACCTCAGACACACCTGTAATTAAATGTGTTCACAAGTTCTCAGAGACAATGTATGAGTTTAATGGAATAGGAAAACAAGTTATCTCAAACCTGCTCTAAAGAAATTTCCCATTGAATTTTGTTCCCTGCATTTTAAGTGTTCCAAAATTGAGATCTCAAAATGGGACTGGGACAGTGAGCCTTCAATAGAAGTATCAAGGCAATCATGCTTACAACACATGTTCCTTTATTGCCCCAGGCAAAGGGCATTGTGTCACAGTCATTTCATCCAGCAGTGCTTCGCATGGCCTATGACCATTGACTTGTAGCTGTAAAAAGCCTCCCGAGACATTGCACATGTATTTGTCTTGTCTGGTCCAGTTGGAAAATTTTACTTCGTTACATTTTCTGTTGCAAAAGTGCCAAAAGCTTAGAAGTCTTTATTTAGTAGGTAGGTTGCCCAAGTGAGTGGAACTAAACCTAAAGCCGAAAAGCTCTCCTGTTACTTGTAGTTTGCACACTTGTGCCTGTAATAAGTAGTGCTTCATGTTTGCTTCCTATGACCTCTGACTTGTAACTGTGAATAGCCTCCTGAGAAATTGCACATGGTATTTTATTCGTGTTCAGTCCAATATGAAATTTTGACATTGTTAAATTTTCTGTTGCAAAGTGCCAAAAGCTTTAAGTCTTTATTGAGTAGTAGGTAGGTTGCCTAAGTGAGTGGAGCTATACTTAAAGCAGAAAAGATCTCCTGTCAATTGTAGTTTGCATGCTTGTGCCAGTAATAAGAAGTGCTTCATGTTTCCTTCCTTTTGTCGCTCTCTTTACTTTGCAGCTTTGCTTGTTATATTATTGCCCCAATTTGTCAAGACGGTTGATTGCCACATGGTCACCTAGTAGGCTAGTAATAAGGTTTTGGCCGTGACAATTGGCTATATGATTGCCTAATGGTAGTGAATAAGCATGGCATCATCAACAAAATAGCTATGAAATGAAGAGTGAAGTTGTCAACAATAGCCAACTCCCAAAACAATCGACTCCAAATCATGATGATTCCTTATATGACTGTTACGCCCCGAATCCAAGCATCCAAACTCGATCCGAATGCCCGTGGATCAACCCGTTTACCCGAAATCCAGGGTGTGATAAAAATTAAATTTATTTCTTTTATATTCTGAAATATTTTTATAAGATTATCATAATTCATCGTAAATCAATTTTTGTAAATGTACTTTTGTTAATTCGACCATTTTATATGTTTTTGGAATTAAATTTGCACGATGTAACGTACGGTACTCAAAATAAGAGTTAAATTTATTGTCTACCAAAACTATTGGTTAGGATCTCTATAATTACCTATAAATTATATTAAACAACTTTTATAAAGACAATTAAGTTAAATCATTCATTTGATAGGTATTTAAAATTTATTTTCACGATTAACAATGATCGGTCAAATTTTGGTCAATTTTCAAAGATAGTCGAAAAATTATTTTCTTTTACAGTTTTATTCTATACTTCAAAATAATCAACTTTTGTAATAACTCTCGGTCAAAAATAATATTTTCTATTTTTAAAAATTCAAATACATTCTAAAAATCTACCCTAAAAATTCGCAGTGTAAAAACAATCAAATTGCTTTAAGTACCAAAATAACAAATGTGCTACTGATTAAATCCAAAAACTCGTAGTATCGAGATCTAATCAATCCAACATTAAATAATTCATATCTAAAGTCTATTACATCAATTAAAACAATAAAAATTTAAAATCTTTTGGTAATCCTCTTTCATTAGTCTATCCCCTTCGCGTTCTTCTCACTTTGATCAACAAAATCTAAAATGGTGTATGTAGGAGTGAGTCAATTAGGTTTTTCAGTCCAAAACATGATTCATCCAATACAAGATATATCGACAGATTCACATAGATTAAATTGTCAAGCAATAACATTATGATCGTAGCAAATGTGTTAACATGGAAACTTAAAAATACACAACCCATACAGAGGGTCTTCCCGGGGGTTTTGGGTCTTTCACCCTGTAGAACGCATTCCCAACTTGCTTAATCACTTCTGAACATTGAATACGAATGCATGTCTTTAACATATAAAGAACCAATCACTGAAATGATAATATCCACACAGGAGATCTCAAATATAGAATAAGTTATCAACATCAAAATCGTGCGCATAATTACAATAACAAGATTTATAGCTTATCAAACAATACATACTCATGAGTCCATAACTATTATTGAATGAATCATGAAAGGGTACCTACCTTAAACCTTTGTTGATGCCCTAAAGTGTTCACCAAATCCAAGAATGATAAATAAAGGAGATGAGAGTAAAGTAAAGTGAGCGTATTTTTCAATGAGAGGTGGCTAAGTTTTTATGTGGGAGCCTCCAAAGTTTCTCTTAAATAGATTATGTGAGTAGATTTAGGATTTGGGTTCTTGTATAAATTTTTGGGAGGCCAAATCTTAGCCATTGGATTAAATTTAGTAAAGGGTTGAGATCAATTAGGCTTTAACTAATAATAGGGTTTAGGGATTTTAAGAGATATTAGAAGAGAATCTCTCCAAAAGTTGTTATCTAACTAGGTTTCCTATTCGATCTCAAATTAAAAGTGATTTCCGTCACTTTAAAATGGGTAAATTTTACAACCCACTAAAAGGCTTATTTTAAGTTAGATATGGGCTAGAAATGGGCCCAAAGCCTATATGTATTAATGAGACTTTAATTAAATTTATTTTTAGACCTAAAAGGTCTCTAAATTGGCCTTAAAGACTCACCCTACTAATTTTAACTCAAACAACATGCAACCAAGCATTAATATTAATATTTATTAACAAAATATCATTAACATAATTAAAATAATAATTTAAATTTTTAAAATACTCGGAAAAAGTTCGGAGTATTACAATAACCCAGTAGTTCTTTTACTATGAGAATCATGTATATATGTTAGGTCATCTCGACCTTTTTAGCCTTGGGCTTTGTAAGTTTCTCTCCCTTTTTTTAATAAATCTTTTACTTATCAAAAAAAATGTATATATGTTATTAGGGTGAACACCATCGCCTGCAAATATGAAGACCCAGATATCAAGACTATCAACCAGTCAATGTCGGTTCAAGTTCCAATTTGCTTTACCAAGAAAATTTTAGTTATCTATAAGAAAAAGAATCCAGCATACCGAAGCAAGTTCTTCAATGACAATAGCTCTATTCCCATCCTCGTCAAAACGTTCATAGGCACAACGAGCATGTTGCTCCCACCGATCGAGTGCTTCAAGCTGATGGACACTTAATGCCGCTGCACAGAATTCTTCAAAATCCATCCTTCTGTACTGAAGAGCAATCAGCTGCCATAAAAGGGTACCACTTGCTAATTAGAAACCCAACAACAATAATCATAAACAATTAAAGAATGGCTCCAGCTGCTGTTAACAGTCAAATATACCGAGGCAAGAAAATCATGAACACGAGACTCCTTCATTGCATCTGTTGCATTTTTCATCAAAGCCTGCCCAAAACATAAACGGTTGAAAACATCCTTCAAGTCCTTCACAACTACGAAGTAAAGAAATCCATAATCTTTTAAAGAAACTTACCATCCTGATATTTTCTAAGCTTATGCTGCCATTTTTGTCTGGCTCCAATAGGGCAAACTGCTCCTTCAGATAAAAAAGCTCATCCACAGTTAATGTTTTAGACAGAGCCTGTCACACAGATGCAAATGAAAATAAAGTTTATGAGAATGTACTTGGCAAGAAAGTTAACAAAAGAGAGCTCCTCAACGGAAGAGACCCTCATTCATTGGATGTGTCCGCTCAGGTTAGAAGTTCAACAATCAGCAAGAAAATAAGGCATTGGATTTTGGATTGAGTTTATGTTAACTGGTAACGGGTAAGCCCCTTTCAAAACACCCAAAAATGAGTTTATGTTAAATGAAGAAAACACTTCCGACCAGATTGGATGTCTAGCAGAAATATATCTTCATGGGGGAATCTTGAAAAGCTGAAAAGATGTAAAGAGGAAAGTTTTGTAGATTGGTAGCAGCCTCCATTAGCTACCTTTTTTATATTTTTTAAAAAACTTTCTTTCACAAATGATCGAAAAAATAGAGTCTGTAAGTATAAACATGACTCCTGGTATGAAATTTGGAAGGTTAAGAGCATCTTGAGGATTCTTAGAGCCTGTTGAGGTTCCTACGTTACTTTTCAAGTGTGTGTTCAAAGGTTCTAGTGGATGCGAAGTGTTTATTAGCTAAGACTGGAATTTATACGTGCAGTATGCATGGATATACTCCTCAATAGTAAAGTATTTCATTACCATAAAATTTTGCAAGCATTTGAACAACTCCTTTAAGTTACAACTTACACTATGACAATTTCAAAAACTTAAAAAGTTGAAGTTCTTCAGAGATTATATTCCAGCTGTATTGATCCAGTCAATTTACAACTTTTATTGTTTAAGCATTTTCTTTTGATTGGTAACAAGTGTATATAACCTACTAATGAAGAAGAGACAAAACCCCAGTACACACAAGTACTATAAGAAGTTGAACCATGAGTGAGAGAACTCATTAGCTTACAAAAAGGACTACAACTCAGCCAATGAAGTAAGCACAATATGCAGCAATTTTTTAGTTGATTTCATAAGCATTTAATTTTTTGTATACCCCGAGAAGTTTAAACAATGTTGCTCATATCACCACAGTTAAGGCCAAACTTTGGCCATCTGCTCTGGAGCGGTCCCATACTCTCCCCACCTGGCTGCATCAAGCTATTGTACGGGATCAGAGTATCGACCACTCTATGTTTTTTTGGGTGTGTTTCTTTATAATATAGTTGCTTACAAAAAAAACGGTTTTCGTTGTTGCCAATTTTGCAGAATCCATATTAACAATGTTTTGAGAAACAAAAGCTTTGTGTGCAACTGTACTTCACCACTTGCATTCCTAGAGATGCTCCAATTGGCATTATATAATGAACTAAATGGCTTTTGCCTCTCAGTCTCAAATATCAGGTTATCATGGCCTTAAATCAGCTGAAACAATGTGCACTTTCAGAAAGCAACTGACTTGTCTACCCCCAACTCTGTTGAACAGGTAGGGTACAAGTGATGAAGAACCCAAGATAGAAGGTACATTGTCTTGTTCTGCAAATCCTAAAAATAGAAAGTCGTGGATCAGCTGTAAATTATAATCAATAATATGAATATAGTATCTATTATGTAATACAAGCGTTATAGCAGGTATTATTAAAAGATACAGAATGGCCTCCAGCATATAACTAGTGATAAGGACATACATAAATGCAACATAGAGTGTATCGTGTAGAAGGTTTCTATTGAAAACGACAGAACTCAAAACCTACGGTAAATGTAAATTTATATGCTTGATTCATGAATTGATTAAAAAATCCAAAAGTCTCTAGTCTGGATTCATGGAATGTTGAGCTCCAATTGATCCCGGGCCAGGTAGTACCCCAATTTAGAAGAGTCTGTGCAGCATAGGTCCCACAGGACATTTATAGAATAGTGAAGAACAGCTGAACTTGAAATACACTTACCCCGCCTCCGAAAAGCGTTGGACTCGAATATGTGACAAGCCACAGCTAAAACACTCATTTAGAAGAGTCCTTGCCCCGATGGGACATGAAAAAGATCATTATTGTGGAGGTAAAATCCAAGATTGCCGTCAGATCTCCGATTCTCCCACCACAAGCGATCATCAAAATACACAGTCAATAAACAATAAATATAAGATAAATAACAAATAAAGCATAAGAAAAGGAATGACACCAATCTTACGTGGTTCATCGCCGGTCATCAGTCGGCAACTACGCCCACGGGGAAGTCAATCAACGGTTGAGATTCCACTATCAACAAGATGAATATACATGGTACAATAGGTGCCAATTTGCTAGTCCGACAGTATTTCTTCCCATCTTCTCTTCGATAATACAAAATTATTCTCTCTCTAATCCTCTCTCTCTCTCTTAATCTTCTCTCTGTCGTATTGCCTCTCTCTAATAATCTGTCTCTAATACCCTCTCTGTAATGTCCAAAACCTCTTCCGAATCTTACATTCCTCTCCCCCTTAAATAGGCTTTCTCCTGTCAAGGTTTAGCTTGCTGCCATGATTAACTACTGCTGATATTGCGGCCTTTACAGCTTCCATCTGTAACTGCGGCTTTTACATGTGAGTGTCGTGAGGAAAAACTTATGTAAGAACTGATCTTGTGCTTTGCAGGTTCGATCTAGTGTGTCGCGGTGTATAGTTGTTTGTGTAGCGCTATTTTATGCACCCACAATAGCCCCTTCTCGAAGGTGGAGCTCGGCTCAAGGTGATGGTCCGCCTCCGAGAAAATAAATCAGTAGCAAAAAATGATCGAGCTGACTTCTTATTTGAATGGGTCTAATATTTCTTGCATGTGCTCTTGCTTTTCCTGTTCATGGGTGTATTTGCTTTATGCACTCAATAGAACCCCTTTTTTGCTTTGTCTCTAGGTGCTTTGAATCCTTTTGTCATATCATATATTTTTCTTTAGTATTTTGGCCTCTTGTATGTTGGCCGAATTGAGATCGTGTCTTATTGAATCGTACCCTTAAAAAGAACCAAGAATGACACTCCACTTTGTCGGAAACGATACTCCAATAGCCGTAAACAATACTTTAATAGCCGAGAACAGGCTTTCCGAGGAAGGCTGAATGGGGATTACTCGAGCTGAGCTCAGACTTTCTCAAGAAAGCTGACTAGCATTACTCGGCCAAACCCAAACTTTCCGAGAAAAGCTGGCGGGATTCTCATTACTCGAGCACTTTCCGAGGAAATTTGGCCAACACTACTTCAATTTCGGCCATGTTGTCGTTGAGGTGTGACTTTCGAAAGCTGACCTTGTTGACTCACCTTGTAACACTCGGCCCATGGTTTGGTCCATATTGCTCGGTCCACTTTACTCAGCCCGGCTCGATCCTTAAGAGCTTAGATTGCCCCACTTGCAACGAATTCTGCAAACCAAGACCTGGGATTGACGATAGACATTGGCCCGACTTCTTTAATAGACTTGTGGGCTTGGCAGATTTGAGCCCAGCTCAACCCTTCGACCTATGGGCTTGTTAGAGAAGGAATAAAGTAGAAAGATTAAGCCTGAACTCCCTACAATAGGTTCTATTCTGCTAGTCCGACAATATTTCTTTTACTGCCTCCATCTGTAACTGCGGCTTTTACATGTGAGTGTTGTGAGGGAAAGTTATGTGAGAACTGATCTTGTACTTCGCAAGATCGATCTGGTATACCGCAATGTATAGTTGTTGGTGCAACATTATTTTATGCACCCACAATAGCCCCCTCGGAGGTGGAGCTCGGCTCAAGGTAAAATCAATAGCAAAAAATGATCAAGCTAACTTGTTACTTGAATGGTTCTCATATTTCTTGCGTCTTACTTCGTATGTGCTCTTGCTTTTCCTATTCATAGCTGTATTCGCTTTATGCACCAGAAACTCTATGCATTGAATAGAACCCCCTTTTTTGCTTCGTCTTTGTATTCATATACGGTGCTCTGAATCTTTTTGTTAGATCATATATTTTTCTTTAGTGATTCGGCCTCTTGTATGCTGGCCGAACTGAGATCGTGTCTTGCTGAATCATACCCTTAAAAATAACCGAGAATGACACCCCACTTTGCCTAGAAGAATACTTCAATAGCCAAGAACAGTACTTTAATAGCTGAGAACAAGCTTTCCAAGGAAGGTTGACTGGGGATTATTCGGGCCGAGCTCAGACTTTCTGAAGAAAGCTAACTAGCATTACTCGAGCGCTTTCCAAAGAAAGTTGGCAGGGGATTCTTAGGCCTAGCTCAGACTTTCCGAAGAAAGGTGACTGGCATTACTCGGGCGCTTTCCGAAGAAAGTTGGCAGGGAATTCGGCCAAGAATTCCCTAGCTCAAACTTTCTCAAGAAAGCTGATTGGCACTACTCTGCCCGCCCCAGACTTTGAGTAAAGCTGACCGGATTCACATTACTCTGCTAGACCCAGACTTTCCGAGGAAAGCTGACAGGATTCTCATTACTCGGTCAGACCCAGACTTTCCAAGGAAGGCTAGTGGGATTCTCATTACTCGGACACTTTCCGAGGAAAGTTGGCCAACACTACTTCAATTTCGGTCGTGACTTTCGAAAAGCTGACCATGCTGACACCGAGCTCATTGATCGGCCGTCGTCTCCTGTCCTTCATGCAATCTCCCTGGTTTTCACACAAAACATTAGAAACACAATATAAACTCATTTTTCAATCGAAGTTAGTTCTACGGTCTTGAAGGAGCTCGGGCTCCATCATTCTACTTCATTCCTTCTCTAACGAGCCCCTTAGGTTGAAGGGTCGGGCTTGGCTCAAATGTGCCAAGCCCCCAAGTCTACTAAAAAAGTCAAGCCGACATCTATCGTCAATCCAAGGTCTCAGACCTAAGCTCTAAAGGATCGAGTCCAAGGGTCGATAATCAACTACCTAAGTCAGGTCCAAGGTCCATATTTATGCTCTCCCTAGATCCGAGCTCTTCGGGTTTAATCATGCTCAGTGAGTCGATTACATGGCCCACCAAGTTTCTTGTGTATGGGCTGGTTTAAGCCATTGTATTTGTCAGGCCAAGGCCTGTGCGCAGTGTTGTGTAAACATAAAAGACAAAAAAGGGTGGTGTGTACGTATAAGCGCCACACATGAGATTTGGACCCAAACACAAATTTTTCCTTCACATGCTCTCATTGATTCTTGCTTTGTTGTGTCTTCATCTTTTCTTATCTTTTTCTTCTTTGCTTTATTTTATTCTTTTCCTTCGCTTTCTTTACTTGTTGATCTGTCTTTTGTTCCTTTTCTTTAGTACATACGCTTTGTCTTACTTTTGGGGCTAAGACTATGTGTGCCACATATAGGATCAAATCCCAAAACCATTTCTTCATCCATGCCATCTCCTCTTTCCTCTTTGTTGTTCTTTTTCTTTTTCTAGTTTTTGCTTCTTTCATCTCCTACCACCAGCGATGAAATTCGAATGGCCAACGATGGTGGTAGACGACGGATAGCGATGAATTTTCTGCATCTTTCTTTCTTTCACTTTTTACTGATGCTCTTCTCCTACTCTTTTACCCTTCAACACTATCCCAAAGGTTCATATTTGGACACCAGATCATATGAAGGGACTCCATCACTTTCTCCCTCAATTGGACAACTCCCTCTCTAGCTCACTTGGGCACACGACAATTGATTTGATCTATGACGGTAATTTCTGAATTTTTTTTTCTTTTCTTCTTAGATTTTTCATTTACTTCTCCCATTCATCTTCATTTGCCTCTTTCTTGTCTGCTTCTAAACTTCTTTCGAACAACCAGTGGCTGCAGGCGATGGAGATCCAGCGGCTCCAGTTCTCTTTAAGTGCTTGCTGAAGACATAACAGTGGACTTGTGATGGGTTTTTTGGTCCCATTGACTTTTTGTTCTCTCTTATTCTTCATCCCACCTTTTTCTTCTTTAACGTTGATCTGTGATGGGGGTTCCACAGTCATCACCTCTGCCAAAATCGTTGCATTGTCGAGTCGGTGTTTTTATGATTTTCTTTCCCTTTCTTCCTAGATTTTTCTTTTGGATATAATTTTTTCGTTTTGTTCCTTTTGTTCTTTGTCTTTTATTGATCTTTTTCTCCTTTTCTTTTCCCATCTTTAAGTTTTCATAACCGAGCTATTCACACCGAGTACTACCGACTTGATGCATGAGGTGGTCGGATTGTATGCCCAACCCGAATCGAGATGTGTTGGAAGCCAATCCGAGAAGAGGTGGCCAAAGCGAAGATGGTCCACGATCTGGGACTGAGATGGTCCAACCATGGGAGGGCTGAGATGTCTAGCCGAGATATTGTTGCTTAGATGTCTTGTCAGACTCCTCCGTTCGAAATTAGTGTTGTCAGTAAGCTGATGAGTCGAGAATATGTGTTGCCGAGTTGAGATCCAAAACCAAGCCGAGATGCTGGGGATCGATGTAATGTTAGTCTGCTTGACTTGAGCCAAGCCGAACTGCTGGTGGTCAAGCCGAGTTGCCAGAGGCTGTGGCAAGCCGAGCCCAACCAAAGTGGTGGGGGCCGAGTTGATCTATCTGAAGCTGAGATGTCCAAGCTCGACTCGAGAAGCTGGTGTCGAGATTGAGCCGAGCCGAGCTAAGCAAAATGGACCAAACAGTGGGCCGTGTTATAAGGTAAGTCAGTAGGAGAACAAATGTAAATACATTTATTTCTCTTTTTCTAAGGCCGGAGTATTCAGGCTCTATCACAGCCATGTTATTTCTTCTCATCGTCTTTCCAACGTGCTACCGAGGTTGCCAAGCTCCTCTTTCTTTCTTCTCTGTTCTTTCCTTAGTGGGAGAGTTCCCACAAATGGCACAATTTTGTGGAGGGTAAAATCCAAGATTCTAGTCAGATCTCCGATTCTCCCACCACAAGCGATCATCAAAGTACACAGTCAAGAAACAAAATATAAGATAAATAACAAATAAAGCAAAAGAAAAGGAATGACACCAATCATACATGGTTCATCGCTAGTCCTCAGCCAGTGACAACGAGTCACAGGGAAGCCAATCAACAGCTCGAATTCAACTATCAACAAGATGAATATACAAGGCACAATAGGTGTCAATCTGCTAGTCCGGCAATATTTCTTCCCATCTTCTCTTTGATTATACATAACTATTCTCTCTTCATATTCTCTCTTAATCTTCTCTCTATTATAGTTTCTCTCTAATACTCTGTCTCTAATACCCTCTCTGTAATGTCCAAAACCTCTTCGGGATCCCCTCCTGTTTACATCCCTCTCCCACTTAAATACCCTATCTCCTGTAAAGGTTTAGCTTGCTGCCATGGTTAACTGTCGCACTGATATTGCGGCCTTTAACTAAATGCGGCCTTTACTGCCTCCATCTGTAACTACGGCTTTTATATGTGAGTGTCATGAGAGAAAAGTTATGTGAGAACCGATCATGTCTTCGCAAGTTCGATTTGGTGTGTCGCGGTGTATAGTTGCTGGTGTTAAACAACCACTTACCCCAAAAGATCGACCTATTGGGGAAAGGAGAAACAACTATGTATACCAATGGGTCGTCCGGCCAACATAACACGTGCGCGGGACAAACCATCTGCGAACACGCCCCTTCAGCGGGAATACACTCCGCTGGAGACTTAAACCCGCGACCTCCCAAGCCTTAAGGCTCTAATACCATATTAAACAACCATTTATCCCAAAAGATCGACCTTGTAGGAACGCCTGAACACGGGACCCTCCCAAGCATCACACCCATTGGGGAACGTTGTTTCGCCATCTTATGCACCCATGGGTCGTCAGGCCAACACAACACGTGCGCGGGAACAAACCATCCACTAACAACTGGTGCAGCGATATTTTATGCACCCACAATTATGTTATTCATAAGAAAACAAGTCAGTGTGTCTCACTTCATTGTCTAACTTCCCGTGATCAAATATCTTACATAATAACTGTAGCAGAAACCATCGACCACTCAAGCCCCTATTTGCAAAATGAAATTTACTGATCTCATAGTGCAACTGAGGAATCTAATTGAGGTGTACACCTTCCTAAGGTTAGGTAATTTAGTATATTGTGTAATAAAAATGTCTAGACACATATATGATCAAAACAAACAAATAACACTTAGCGAATAGATAACTTAAGACATAAATAAATTAGAAGGAAAGTAGTGAATTGTTTGCTAACCATAATCATGATTTAACCGTCCCTCTGATACCCAAATACTTCAACATACTGTCGTACCCGTATCGTATCATGTCGATACAGATACTGGTACCGGATATTGCATGAATACTTCTATACCACCAATTCTCATATTCTATTGTGTTATTAAATCCTACAGTTTCCTTATTCCTTATGTCAATGGGAAGATATAAATATTGTCTTGTAACAAATTTTATTGTAAGAAACTTTGAAATTTTTAAATTTCATTATATATTTGGCATAATAATGTGAATATCTAATAAAGATACAAGCATGGTATGAACATAGTGAAGGAATATCCATATTCGTATCCGTGTCCTGGATTTCAGAAAATGAAGAGTCGTATCGCCGTTTCCCGTACCAGTGTCCCATCCATATCAGTATCTGGGCATCTTAGAACATTCTAGTCCTTCACAACTATCAGAAAAAATGGAAGAACTAGCATAAAGATGCCAAAAGGAATCCCTTACTTCACACTCACACACCACAGACAATAGAAGGTAGAACATATTTTCTTAATGACTATCACCAGATACGCACCCTCAAAGCAGCCTTACGCAGAGACGATGAACGAATATATGCCCTCATGAGTCTGAATATTAAAATATCCAGGGGTACTTTTACATCATTGTAATTTCTAATCCAAGGATGACCTGCAGAAGATCATTATTTAGTGGTACTTCAGGAGTATAATACCAGAAATCCAGCATTTTTTGACAGGGGATGGGAGCACTCACTTAGAGCCTGAGCAGCAGTCATTCTTTTGCGTGGATCTTTATTCAATAGGCGCTTGACAAAATCCTTCGCCTCCAAAGATAGAGAAGGCCAAGGTGGTTCATCGAAACTTGGATCAGCCTTTAGAACTGCTCGGAAGATCCCAGATTCAGTTCGGGCCCAAAATGGACGACTCCCACATAGAAGAATGTATGCTATCACACCAATACTCCATACATCAGCCTCCGTACTGTAAGATCTATGTAGAACTTCAGGTGCTACATAGTATGCACTTCCTACAATGTCATTAAGCCTTTCATCTGCCAAAAACTTGAAGCATTAGAAACCTGTTTACAAAGTCCAAGGCTGAGAAGCCTAAAACCAGCCAGTAGTTGAAGTGGATATAACTCTGCAGTCAGGACCAACCTGGTTTGACAAAATCTGATAAGCCAAAGTCTATGGCCTTCAATTGGGAATTTTCATCCTTTGAAGTAAACAGGAAATTCTGATCCAGCAAATAGCATTTAGATAAGAATACAGAAAAATAAACGAAAAGGCTACAATTTAGTCACTAATCCACTATGTACAACAAGAGAATGCAATAATTACTCCTAACTCTCTAAGAATATAATATGCGTGTGTGTGTGTGAGGTTTTACAAGTGAAATTACTTTTAAGTTTATAGTTGAACAGGATACTACTTAGTACCAGTTGGTGTTAGCTAAGTAACTCTTTTTTCCCAAGAGTGATAACTAGGATCAACTCGCTTGAGTCAATCTAATACACCATACTTGACCTTGTGCTGGTGAGCTGGTCCACTTCCCATCGGTTGAAGCACTTGAACCAATACAAGGTCAAGAATACCTCCCACTTGAGTGAGGAGATCATTCCCTAGTAACAATGACTAAGAAGTTTTCAGAAAATGAGTGACATGGTGAGATCCTTCGAATAGAGCATAAACATTATTCTCAAGGTTTGTCCTCTTTCTCTGAAATTATAACTTCCGTGCTAAAAATGTAACATCCATTGTCAAACACATTTGGGATTAACAAATTTCAATTCTAGTACCTCTACTAGTTATCTTCGTTCAAAAGTGGACAAAAATTAGTAAATGTGTAACTAAACTTGCACAAAAAGCACTCCCAGAAGTGTTTGTGGCTTACCTGTCCAGTTCTCACTCCTACAATACAACTGACTTCACGTCATAGAAACATAACTAAACTCACCAATGAGGAAATCCAAGATATCCACCAGCCACATGGTAAGGTTAGTCTATCATCTGTGGGGGGGGGGGGGGGGGGGGGGGGGGGGGGGAATTGATGGTTTCCCACCTTAGACATTTACTACGCCAAAACTTGGCCTAATGACCCTAACCTCAAATTTATCACATTCTTTTGGATGACCAGAAAAGCCATGGCATACAAAAAAGAAAAAGAAAAAGGTGGTCAATAATTGAATGGCTAGAATCATTCATTCAGGTTGATTTTTAGATCTCCCAGATGGTATGCACCCATGTAATGAGATATTCTCTTCCCCAACCCAAGAAATAAACAGTAAAAGTTATGTTCCCTCGGGCATCTAATGCTCAAAATAGGAAAAGGAAATACTGAGTATGCTCTACCTCTGGTTTAAGATCCCGGTGCACCACACCTTGGAGATGGCAAAATGCAACAACATTCAATATTTGTACCATGACAGCCTTTGCATCATCTTCTGTGTATTTCCCTCCCCTGCAAGGAAAGTAAAACCCCATCTCATTATAAGCTGTCGACAACTAATTAGAGTGGAGTTCATTCTCTGCATTCAAGTTTGAAAGCCTAAAAAGCAATATTGTAATTCAACATAACTATTAACAAAAGATATACCTTGAAAGTATTCTATCTAAAAGCTCCCCCCCTTCACATAACCTGAAACACGCATAAATATAATGTCAGAGACCTAATGGGAAAAAATAATATAGTCCTCCCTGTGGTTTATAAATTTAATTTTATAACCACATGACGAAAACCAGAGAGGTCATTTATGTGCACTTGACAGGACAAGTTTAACGGATATCACTTCTCCAAAGACCTGTGTATAGTAAAGTAACTCCTCCGAAGTAATAGAGAAGAACTTCTAGAAAATTAGAGGGTCTGTAATCTTACTGTAGACCTTAGTAGTCTGTATGTGCAAACACATAGAAATACCTACGAAGACACCAACACATCAGCTAAAGAAGGTGTATTTAGGAAATCCTCATGCCAAAAAAGTAACCTGTAGCGTCATTTTCTCAATTAATTTATTTATTCATCAAGCGATATAAAAAACATCAAAGTCCCTGTCCACATCTTTATTTTATCAATAAATCTAATTGTATCATTTTCACTATGAATAAAATTCACATTTTGGGGAAAAGATACGCACCTATACAATTACAAATATTCTAAACTGTTAGGATGCTATTATGCTAAAGATTTTTGGGTCTTCTCTAGGTAATTTAAACACGGCTTGTGTTAGGGAAGCCTAACGTTTAAGAAAGATGTGTCTAACTTCTTTATGGACAAGTAGGTGTCAATGATTCTATTGATTCAAAGATTCAGGCTTTCCTAGGAAATAGGAAGATTTACTTCTCCTCCTTTCATGGGCTTCTAGAATGGTGAATGGTCCTTGGCACTTGAAGAGTACAACTGACTAGAATATTTGATTTAACTGTAGGCTTATCAATCATGTATGAGCATATCAATAGAATCATCGGTAGGCAGATACCGATTGGAACCCAGCATAGAAATTGGAAGTACGATCCTCCGCACTCCGGCTTTCAAGCCTCCTTTTGCTCTTTTGGGAGTTCACTGCCTGACCACCTATGTAACAAGGACACTGCACTTTTAGGGTTTTGCCGTGTCGGACACCTTGACACCCGGACACGCATGTCAACACTTCCTGACACACATCTGGACACTTATGGCCACGTCACCCCTTGTTTTAATAATTTTAATATAAAGCTATGTAACAAGGACACCGACACGGGTGTCAGTGTCCAACAAGACAACATAAAAAAATACGAATATGCAGACACGTCCGTACATATATTTATTAAAATATATTAATATATATGAATGCTTAAAATTATTAATAAAATATCAAAGAATAGAAAATAAAGCAGAAAATATTTTTAGTTTATTAATGAATGGGGGATGGAACACACCAACCCGCTTTTAGAAATCAATTTTAAATTAAACATTATTGAAACAAGGGGTGACACAGCCATAAGTGTCCAGATGTGTGTCTGGAAATGTCGACATGTATGTCCGGGTGTAAATAAGGCTCTGGCTAGTTTCCTGCTCTCTTTCAAAAAAAAAAAAATTCATTTTACTCGTCCAAAAAATATGTAAAGAACTAGCTCAAAGAGCACGGCTGCTATCTAACAATGGGGATATTCAAACACACACCAACCAAAAATAAAAGGCCTAATGAGCAGGATACCATGCCTTTGACATGACATAGGTACGTCCATAAATCTGTGTAAGATATGGCTCAATTATTCTCAATACGGGATACAACATGACATTGGTGTGGAAGTAGACTACGGCATTGCATGGGTATTTGTATGGGATCTGTAACTTCTTTGTAATGTGAGTTTGAAAGTCAGGTTGAAAAGAGTGCCAATGAAAAATAGTTTCATGACATTCATGCTTATGAGATCTATCTCAAATAGCACTATTGTGTTCCAAGCTTACTCCATTACTATGTAGACATTGTCGTGGTCTTCATATGCATCATAGAATTGCACTAGATTGTTATGTCCTGTCAAAGCCCTCAATATTTTCACCTCCCTTCTCACGTCTTCAATGGCAATGGCTGTAGTCATCTGCCAACAAAGGAAAATGCTGCTATCAGATAGGGAAAAGAAAATACATTCCAAAATAATAAATTGTGAAATGCTTTGCACAGACCATACGTCCAACACAGCATATAAACGTAACGTGCTGAAATGAATATTAGTTGGCTTCCACTCAACGACTAGAAATATTCAAAGATGGAAATGGGAAGACTAAATGTAGATTTTGCATGAGTCTGCATAAGTAGTTTCAGATTAAACACCAAAGCCTCATAACAAAAAGGATCCCACAGATTTGAATACCAGATATTATACTTATGTTATCTGAGGAGCATTTTAGCAATTGGCCTAACTCAATTTATGCACCCCTTATTATGGCTTCTCTTTCTGCCATAGGCATGAGCAGTGAGAGATTATAAAGTATCAGGTAATTCAAGTATCTGAATTACCTTTTCGTTAAGGAGATTCTAACCCTTTTTTGGATAATTAACAACTTTATTGAAAAGAGAGATGAATGATACAAGGTGAAGGAATAGAATTCATAATATGCAAGGAAGCTCTATTTACACGGCTTTTAGCAAGGATGCCATTTTACCAAGTTTCAACTTCGATTTTCTTTCCAACCAGCTATACCACGTGGCATTTAGTTCATCCACTTCAATTGATTTTTTCAACAGGTGCAAACAAGTATAAATTGTAATTTACTAAATGATAAGAAAATCACAGAAGTGGTCCATACAAAGAGAGATGCTGACAACATTTATAGATTGAGCATACAACACCACATCCTTGAGAATAGCCATCGAACCTCTACTTGAGCCATTTTATCCCGCAAGAGTTGGTCTTTCTATCAATATGACGCGTACAGCGTCTTGACAAGAAAGAAAAAGAAGAAAAGATGTTAAAAATAAACACTAAGCAAGAGAGGAGACTCCCTCTTAAGGAATCTGATAAGTATAAAGAGTCTTCCTAAGATCATGATACGAAATTGGGCACTTTTCATTAACTTGAGCATGTTCCATGCTGCCAGATGACATCCTCTGATTCTGTTCATAATCCCAACAAGTCCATAAAATGAAAATATTACATTACCATTCACATTAAAAGAACCCATTCAAATCCAGCCACCCTAGGTCTGCTTTCTTGCTCCTGTTAAAGTGTGATTTCAGCTACCCCAAAAATAAACTCCAACACATCTCTCTGCCTACTCACAAGGGAAGTTATTGCAGAACCTTATCTGACAAATCAATAACTTGGTCAACACCCACCTTCTTTAATAGTTCCTGTATAATCCTCCTGATATAGTCACAAGATAAATGCAAATACCTGAGAAGACTCTGAGGCAACTCTCATTTTCCAGATGGCCCACACGATGGCAAAGAACAAGATCCTCCCCAAGCGATTTACTCTTCTTTTCTTATCAGCCAACACCACATGTTTCAAAAGGAAAATGAACTAGTACAATTTACATGATTCATAAAAGGATATGGCAAAAGATTTTCCAACGGCTGCCAACCTTTCGTAACCCTCCCCCTTCATCAAACCATGGGACTGGCAATCCAATGCTAAAAGCTCGACATCGTGGAGTTTAATAAACACTACCGTGCCCAGGTAAATTAACTCAAGGACCTGTGCAATGTATCACAATCAACTAGAAAGATTTCAAAAAGAAGGGAGTTCTATTTCACACACCACAGATCTTCGTAAATGGTCTCCCAATTCCCTCAATACTGGTCCATGTCAAAGTCAACTCAGCCAATCTATATTGTCACACATCACAAGGGCCTTTTGATACCATCAACCATGGTTTTAAAAACGGCCGTTTAAACGGTAACGCCCCAAGCCCGTTTCCGTTTAAACCCGTTTTATCAGTTTTGAAAAAAACGGCCATTTTTTTGTTTTAACGGCCGTTAAAATCGTTTAAACAGCCGTTTAATTTTGAAAATTTTGTGAAAAAAAACGGCCGTTAAAACCGTTTACTTCCTTTAAAATCTGTTAAAATCCATTTAAATCCGTTAAATTCCATTTTTTTTTTTAATTTTCAAAATTTGAATTTCAGCGCCACTTTTTCTGTTTTTTTCCGTTAAAATCCGTTAAAATCGTTAAAACCGTTTAATTCCATTTTTTTCCATTTTTTTTTCCATTTAATGCCCCTGACCGTTTCAATCCGTTTTAACGGCCGTTTAAACGGTAACGCCCCCAGTCCGTTTAACCGTTAAAACGGCCTCCTTTAAACCTTGCCATCAACTATAACCAGTTATATTAATTAGTAAACCACGACTTCCTCCAAACTATGCTGATCCACTTGAAGATATTGACAGCTTCTTCTCCCCTAGTATTGCAACCCCTGTGCAAAAATCACTTTAACACCTCATATTACCAGCAACGATTACTAGCAACAAAAATGCAGAGATGAACAAAAAACATAAAAAATAATAATAAAAATTGTCCCAAAATATGTATTTCATTGCCCAGACATGCATTCCACGGAGCAAAGATAATCCAATTAATCAAGGTAACAATGGGTGCCAGTAACCCTGATCCTATAACTTCTAAACATTAAAATTTCTACAACTTTTTTCCAACAATCCAATATCATATTTTTCACTCAATCTTAATTTACAGAGAGAAAACAGTACCAAAAATGGAAAATACAGTGCACAATTAAAGAAATTAGAGACGGAGTGATACAGAACCTTGGCTTTGGGGATGACCTTGACAGCAACCTGTTGGCCCTTGAGCTCCCCTTTCTTGAACTTTGCGGCACATGTATACCCAAAATGCCCACGCCCTACGCCCTCCCCAAGCTCATACTTATTCGCAAAGTGCTTCGGAAATCCAAAACTCTTATCGAGACCAGAAACAACCATAGACTCAGTCCCTTCCGGTATAGCAGCCTCATTCGGCTTCACCGACCCATGCCGCCTTGCCAGCACCGCCCGGATGTGCTTGGCGGGCGATGGTGGTGGGAAAGGTCTCTTAAAGAACCTCCTAGGTGTAGAGTTTGAACTCGGAGCCGGAGATTTCTTCGAGAACAAGTAGTGAGCGGGACTCGGACTGTAAAAAGGGAAGAAAGGAGACGTCTTTCCAACCTCCCCCTCCTCTTTCTGTTCTTTCTGTTGCTGCTGCTGATGATGATGATTATGATTATTCTCAGTTCCTCCATTGAGAGGAGTTGCAGAAGGTGTAGAGTTTTCCTTCGCTACTTCTCTAGGGGCGTATGGATTTGGTTTTGGGGAAGGTTTCGAGTTGCAGAGCCCCATTTCCTCTGCACCAAAAACAACCCAATAACCCTAATTCTCACAACATTACTCTGCAATTCTTTCTACTCAATCAGATCAATGGATAGAATGTCTACAATTTTCTCTCTCAATCTCTCTTGATTGAGCTCTTCTTCGTCTGGACTTTGCTTCAGAACCCTAGTAGAGGACGGAAATGGGAAAATTAATAAGAGATGGAAATAAGCTGTAAAAGGAAAAGAAGATGGGTTCGTTTTGTGATAGAATGGATTCTTCTCAGTTCATTTCTATGGGGCAGGTAATCCAGTCCGTATAACCTTTTTTGCACGTGGCAATATTTTTGTATTCTTTGCGTTCTGGGAAATATTTTGTGGGTTGTCCCTCCAAAACTCTTCACTGGATTGGCAGGTATCACTATCCATCAATAGAGGAGTAGAAGTTTGCTGACCGCCGCCGGACTGGCCACAATATGAGCCACGTTGTACGCTCTTAGAGGACACTGGCTGTATGGATGTTTGGTCCAACGTTTGGAGTCGTTGTCATGGCTTAATTTCTAACCGTAGAATTTAAGCATTATTGACCATTATTTGGCGGTACAAGGATCCAAAGCTGTGAAATCATTATTCAGACAGGTCACCTCAATCCAAACATCCATACAGTCAGCACCCTCTAAGAGTGTGCCACGTGGCTTATATTGTGCCCGGTCAGCTACGTAGTTCATACTGTGGTCCGTGAGGAGCCTTGATGAGGGAGGTCCAGTCCGCCGTCAAAGAATTATTCAGCTGAAGGTAGTCTATTGATGACCGTCTGGATGTTTGGCCCATCCCCAAGTGGCCTACACATCAAAAATCAGCCTGATTATTGATTTCCAAGCTTTGGATCTAAGGATCCCAAATAATGCTCAAATCATACGGTTAAAACTTAACCCATTAAAATATCTCCAATCCAATGGTTAGAATGAAGGTTTAAAAATCCGCCGTTATAACGAAAATAACGGCCATTATTTTCCATTATAATGAAAATAATGACCGTTATTTTCTTGAAAAAATTGTGAAAAAAAAGTCTATTTTTTCCGTTTTTTTTTTTTCAAAATTTGAATTTCAGCACCCTTTTTTTCCGTTGTTTCTGTTATTTTTCATTTTTTTGATTTTTGTCCCTAGCTTTTTTTTCCTTTCTTTATAATGGAAACGCCCACAGACCATTGTACCCTTATAACGGTCTCTTTTAAACCTTGGTTAGAATTAATAATGAAGCTTATTTTTTGTCTATAGCTCCACCAAGGGAATGGACTAAACATCCATACGGTCCGTGGTCTCTAAAAAGCATGCCATGTGGCTCATATTGTGGTCCATTGGACGTCCAACTCAAAATATTTATTTCCTTTGGATGATTAAATGAAGTCGAACTTTGATGACGGACCACCTATAAGCCATGTGGCACTCTTAGAGACCACCGTATGGAATGTTTGGCCCGTTCATAGTGGACCTACATACCAAAATTCAGCATTTCAGCCTGGTTGGTAATTTCTAGGGATTAGTCTTCTTCGTTGTTTATTTTAAACCGTAGAATTTGGGGTACTGAGATCCAAAAGTTGGAGCTCACTTATCAGGCTGATTTTTGGTATGTAGATCTAATTAGGGATGGCCCAAACATTCATACCTCGGTAGTTTCTAAGAGTATGACACATGGTTCAATCCAAGGTTTAAAGGAGGCCGTTTTAACGGTTAAACAGACCGGGGGCGTTACCGTTTAAACGGCCGTTAAAACGGATTTAAACGGTCAGGGGCAAAAATGGGAAAAAATAGGAAAAAATGGAATTAAACGGATTTTAACGGAAAAAACTGAAAAAGTGGCGCTAAAATTCAAATTTTGAAAAAAAAAAAATGAATTTAATGAATTTTAACGGATTTTAACGGTTTTAACGGCCGTATTTTTTACAAAAAATTTCAAAATAAAATGGTTGTTTAAACGATTTTAACAGCTGTTAAAACAAAAAAAACCACCGTTTTTTTTCAAAACTGATAAAACATGTTTAAACGGTTTTAACAGAAATGGGCTTGGGGCGTTACCGTTTAAACGGCCGTTTTTAAAACCATGGTTCAATCATAACAAGTTCTATTAGGATTAAGTGGATAGTGTCATTGCCCATGTCATACTTACATTTAACTGCAGTCATTGAACTTTTTCAATCTTTTATTAATAATAAAATAGCAAAAGAAAAAGGATCCCGGTGTAACAAGCTGTAGTTTAGTACTTTAGTTAGCTCCATTCTTTGTTACTGGCTCAAGCTCCAGTTACCACCCTAAAATGACATGCTCCTATTACAGGACACAAAAATAAGCCACGTGGCACACTCTTAGAGGATTCTGACCATATGGATGTTTGGCCAATCCCTAAGTGGACCTACAAACCAAAAATCAGCCTGATTAGTGATTTACAGGCTTTGGATTGGACTTATTTTCATGGGTTGATCTCAACTGTAGGAATTTGAGCAATATTTGAGGTAAAAAATCCAGCCCCTAGAAATCACTAATCTGGCTGATTTTTGGTTTGTAGGTCCACCTAGGGATTGGCCAAACATCCATACAATCATAGTCCTCTAAAAGTGTGCCACGTGGCTCATATTGTTTTCTGTAACGAGAGCCTGTCATTTTAGGGCAATAACTGGAGCGACCATTTGTTACTCACCGCTGTCATCTGGGCCTACTGACTGCATAGATGTTTCGTCCACCCCTTGGTAGATATATGTACCAAAAATCAGCTTGTTTGATAATTTTTAGCCGGTCCAATCATTGTGATTTTTGGGTGTATATCCACCAAGGGGTGGGCTAAACATCCGTACGGTCAGTGGGCCCAATATGGCAGTGGTGAGTAACAAAAATGGTGCTTGCTTACGCTTTTCGCATAAGTTAAAAGCGTAAGCTACAGCTTGTTACATTGTCACCCAAAGAAAAATCCATATTTTTGCTATAAGAGTAATGCTGTTGGGTTAAAATGAAACATTAGGAGCAGCAGGTGTGGATTTTCCTACCTCATCACCGACAATCAACCTACAGGAATCTTGTGGCCGGCCATCAACCACTCCAACGAGCAATTTTAGAGGCTAGTTATTTTTTTGAGCATTCGAATTCATATTTTATGATTTGAGTTCTTCGCATTTGAGATCACGGGAAACAACTAAGTTTTTGTGCAATTTGATCAAACGCTTCTACAATTGTTGATTTTGCTGGGAATCTATTTGTGGTTCAAGTTCAACAATTGAGATTAGATGCATTTTGTGTGGAAGGAACTTCAAAGCTTCAACATCTTTGCTTCATCTACGCGGTTTTGCTATGAAATCTTACTAGAGACTGTAAAATATAAATTTTTTATAACCACACGAATTCTTCAACCATCTCGATATCTCTCTAGTTGGTCTCCCTAAGATTTACGAACCCTAAAGTCTAATTCATCGTTCATTTCTCTTTTCACCCTTGAATTGCCTTATTCCTCTTGGCTTTGGTTCCACCTCTTGTCCGCTTCTTAGAAAGAAATTAAAAGTTCTGATCAAAGTATTTTTGGAAAAGTGCAGACACGTGTCAAACATTTTTTAAGAACCCCATGAATGCAACAGGGTCGCGGTAAAATGAGTGAACCCACTTAGGCCTGCCATCTCAGCTGCCATGTGTTTAAAAGGGGCAGTCCAGTGAAAAAATCTGGAGTGTCACTCTAGAGAACCTGTACAACCTGTACCCGTTATTAAATTAATAAAAAGGAGGGCTGAAATTTAGGCCTCCTCACAAGAAGCGGGGAACACCGAACAAGCAATAAACCCAAATTCTTTTTGTCGACCCACTCATTTCTCGAGCTGTTTTTATTAAAAAAAAATAAAAATTGTTAATATATAATTAATTATATAAAAACAATGAAATAGAAATAACTAAAATATTCTTTGCGGGTGACAACATTAATTTATTAATAACGTTAAGTATTCACTAAATTACAAATTTAAAAGTAATTAATTGTAAAATAAACAACTAATAGTGCTTTAATCAGTACTATAGACCGTACGCATGGCCCACGTAGTGATCAATCAGGATGATTCGGTCTTTAGGTCAACTTTTGACGAATCATAACTTATAAATAAAAAACAAGGGTCGGGATCCTGGTACTCGCCTTTTTTGTACTCATAATCATGGTTCAAAGTCTCGGCCGATGCCGGTATGGATCGGGCAATCCGGATTGGGATCAAAGTCTACCAATTTTGGAGTTTGTATCGTTTTTTCATTTGACTGAGACATTCCTTTGAACATATGCATGCCCAAAGTTGTAGGGTTTAACTTAAAAAGATAAAGGCTAAGCCGCTCTGACATCTACTTAAACGACATTTTTTTTTAATTTTTGAAATTTGGATTCTTTTAAAAACAATGTTGTCGAAGGAACGTGTCAATTACCTGGCATATATGTTTATAATTTTTAAAATTTAAATTATTTTAAAAACAATGTTGTCGAAGAAAGGAACGTGTCCATTACCTGACATATATGTTTATAATTTTTAAAATTTAAATTATTTTAAAAACAATGTTGTCGAAGGAAGGAACGTGTCAATTACCTGGCATACAAGATCCAGACTAAAAACATTTGACCAACTTCGATCATTTCTTGGCCATAGATTTTAGCACTTTTTATGATTGATTCTAGCCGTTGAATTCAACCTTTTTTTTTGCATACATTTTGGGTACTTAATCTAAACGGCTATAATTTATCAATCAAGCTGATTTTTGGTATGTAGTGGGCCCCAAAAAATGACCTCTGTAGGGCCATGAGAGCCCTTTGCAACTAATTTTTTTTTTTCCAAAGGTGGATTGTCTACTGTACAGAAATACAATGGGTGGGACCCATTAAAGGAGTTTCAAAAAATTGCTTATAAAAAAAAAAAAAGAACTTTCCAAGCTAAATTGACTTTGATTTTTTTTTCCCCACTCGATCGTTGAAATTATGAGTGGATTCCCCACTAATATCTCTGATTTCCTCCCTCTCTCTCTCTCATCATTGAATCTTGACCAGGAGACACCGAATTTGACCTTGCCAAGAAAGGCGATATTAAGCCATGGAGGATAGGTCCACAATGAAACTCGTACCGCGCACAACAAATCCACTTGAACTCGCAAGGTTGTATTTGTAAGCAAGGTTTTAACTGGCCCGTTATAACGGTCTCTCATACCGTTATGACCATTTAACGGACCGGGTCACATCAGTCATGTCTTTGTAAAAAGGGTCTCAAAAATAACAGATAATCCTGTTTTGGGCATTATAACAGGAAAAAAATGTAAAGGGGTCGGCCTTTACCATTATAACAGCCTTTTTTTAAACCAGATTTGTAAGCACTCACATGGCACATTCTTTTGGGGCCCAATGTCCTATGAATTTTTGGCCCATCCCTTGGAGGACGTATACGCCGAAGATCAACCTGATTGGCGATTCTTAGCAAGTGAAAGAATAGGTCCACAATGAAAAGTAGCTCAAATCCAACAGCTAGGAATCACCAGTTGGCCAGAAAAGAGTGTGCCGCATGGCAATTTTAATGGTGTGGGGAGCAATTACATGTGAAAAAGAGGAAGGAAAAAACAGCTATACAATGAAAGTGATTATACACAAGGTTAAACATGGTAAGTGAATCGGTGATCTTGATCAAGGTTTAAAAATCGGCCGTTATAACGGATTCGGACCTACCCCGTTATGTTACGCACCGTTAAAACGCCTAGAAAATAATGGCTGTTATTTTTCCATCTTTTCCCATTATATTCCGTTATTGAAATTTTGAAATTCAAATTTCAAAACTCAAAATTTGAATTTCAGCGCCTTGTTTTCCGTCTTTTCTGTTATTTTCCGTTATTTTCTCAATTTTTCTATTTTTGCCCTGGAGCATTTTTTTTCGTTATAACAGAAAAGACGATAACACCCCCATACCATTATAACGGTCCCTTTTAAACCTTGATCTTGATTACAAAAGAAAAAAAAAAAAAGGAATCGGCGATCTATTTTCCTATAATGCCCCCACCCCGCAAGCTGATCCAGAATGGGTCAAACATTTGAAGTAGAAGTTGTGGCAATTTAGGAGTTTATTGAACTTGTAAAAAGTACTTTTAACACATTTTTTTTTTGATAAATGCTTAATCGATAAAAGCTGGCTTGTTGGGATTTTTAAGTTTACCTAAACATAAAAATCTTCCTACTTAAAAAAATGAAACTTTTTTTTGTTGGTTTGGCAGAACTCTTTCGAAGCACAAAGAAGTTTGCACCATTCCTCGATGTGTTTGTTTCATACTTATGCATAGGTTATGTTAATTTTGCCAAACGGATATAAACTTCTTTTGTAAATAAAAAATAACTTTTTGCCGCTCAAAAAAATAAAATTTTTTTTTGTAAGAAAACAATACTAACTGGAAATCACCTCTTTAGTAGCAAAATAAAGTTGATATACAAAATCACCTCTTTACCATTAAAACTGTTATAACGGGTCACATCAATCACTTCTTTTTGAAAAGACCTCCGTGTAGGGAGACAGATTTATTGATTGAAAGATAAAAGTACTTTGAGATAAGGTGTAAGTACCTTACCCCTCGAGATGCTAACAATAAATGAAGAACAAATACATGCTGGCTCCTCATAGATCTGACGAGAAGGCCCTAAAGGCCATACAATCCACGGCAGCATTCGATTCTCTGTAGATGTGAATGATGGAATAATCAAACTCTCTACGAATGTCCAAAAGACGTCTTAACAAGAAAAAAAAAATTTCCAAACTAATACCTATTATAACAAAAATAATTGCCATAATACAACTAATCATGGGTTTTTATTTTTATTTTTTTGGGATTTGAGCATTATTTTCAAAATTACATAATGGGGTCGGGTGTTACTATTATAACGGTCATTATTTTTGTTATAATGGCAGTTTTTTAAAGCATGGTAACAATAATAATGTTCATGATATTCAGGCTGCTAATTTGCTCATATAACACATTGATGAGGAAAAAATTTAGATGCAGTTGATAGAGAGGGGTCTCGTGGCCCCACATGGCTCATTTTTGGGGCCCACTAACCTCATGGATGTTTAGCCCACCCATTACTAGATATGTATACGAGACATTAGTCTCATTGATTTTATCTAGCCATACATGTTAGCAATTTTTTAGAATTGATTGTAACCGTTGGATTCAAGCATGTTTTTTCGCATATTTTTTAAAACTTAATCCAATGGCTAAAAACTATCAACCAAGCTGATTTTTAGTATGCATATCCACCAAGGGGTGGGGTACACGTTCATGCGGTTATTGGGCCCAAAAAACTGAGCCATGTAGGGCTATGAGACCCCTCTGCATCGACTGGATCCAAAGTCCTCTGCATCTAAATTTTTTCCCATTGACAAGGGTTGAGAAATGTTATAGGGAATTGACAAAAATGGCCGTCCTTCCTCCTTCCCTGTCTTCACAAAAGTCAAATGTAACTCTAAGAAGGACATTCTATCAAATGTGAAAAACGTTTTCTCACATTATGACAGCCCTTTTTAAGATCTATGACAGTACATGCATCTAAGGCAAGGTGCACGATATGATGAGCACATGGGAATTCTAAGAACCCTAGACCATAATAATAATAGTAATGTTAATAAAATAATTCGCAATGGTGGGTAATGATCAGACATTATTGTGATGCAGGACCAATTAGGACCAAGAATATGGGTTTATCAAAGCCAAATTTTCACCAAGTTGTGCCTATTTTTTTTGTCCATTTCAAAGGGATTATATTAATAGAAGCTGAAGGGACCCAATGAATATTTAAACACGTGGGAGGCGTCTGAATTGAATGTGCGCAAGTAACATTACCATGCCCTTGATTACGATTGAATGTTATCATCTAGTTTTATCAATAAACTAGTTTTCTATTTCTCATCATTGTAATTCTCTATATAAATGACTCTAGCGAACAATCTGAGTGTTCAGTGCTAGCTGAAGAGAAGGGGACTTGCCAACAGTATTTGTTTGTGGTGGTGAATCTGTCCATAAACTGCCTGTGTTAGCCATGACGGGCCATTCTAGCTTGGATAAAAAGGTTGTACGTTTACGTCCTTGCGCATATCGAGAGAGACAAAGAGGGGAGATTTGTGTATCCTTTGACCCGAGAGAAAGAAGGAAAATTACCTAACTAAGCAGTTGGGGATGTACATTTTTTCAAAGATTTTCATCTTTTTCCAACGAACTTTAACAAAAGCAAAACGAAGAAAGAAATGTCTTAAGGTTAGAAAACACTAGTAATCGAGTCGGGGGGAAATTCACTGAACTGACTACCAACCCATAAGCAGCCTTTCTTAGGCTAGTTGTTGTCAATGTTGTCCAAACCCTTGTGCCCTAGTGGAAGCCGTGCTATGATGCAGACTTCTGTATCAAAATCTTGATGCAGAGATCCCTCAAATTGCAACGTAGTACTCTCTTTTGGGCTAACTACCCCCTAAATGTGGGGCCCACACCATGGTGAACCTACACCAAAAATCTGCGTGATTGGTAATTTCTAACTGTAGGATTCGAGCACTTTTTTTTTTTTTTTAGGAAAAGTCCAGTCAATTATATTAAGGGCCTGTTTGGTAACGCTCCGCCCCGGCTGCGTTTGGCAGCCACTCGCCCTTGGCAAATATTTAGCCGGGCCCTCATATTTGCCATCCGCGGCGGGAAAACATTGTTTTGATCACCCCCCCACTCCTTGTGAAAATATTTTCACGCTGATTATGCCTTGGTGAGAAAATTTTATTTTCTCGCTGGAAAATCACTATTTTCAATAAAAATTAATTTTTTAATATATAAAAAAGATAAAAATGAATTTTTTTTTATTCTTTGACATAATATGTAGTTCCCACACTCGCCCAACCTATTTTTGACTTACTTTGATATGTGGGACCCACTCAAAGTGAAAGAAAATGAAGTAAGCTGAAGTGAGCTAGCTCATACACGTAGCAAACATTGTTAAATATTGCTCTGAGCAAATATTTAGCCAAGATAATATTCGCCTGGCTAAATATTTGCCGTCGGAACTCTTTTTCTCACGTACCAAACAGGCCCTAAAAGAGAATATTAATAGAAGCAAGATAAGAAAAGAAAAAGGAAACAAACACAAACAAAAGTCATGCTATGAAACGCTACAATCTTGACAAAAATACATCAAACCTGAACCCCATGTTCCCGAAGAAGGTGCCTTTCATTACAGGTGAGATGCTGCCCCAACTGAAAAGGAAAGCTTTTTTAGAGTTTTCTGAAAAATACTTTCTTCCCCTCTAAATACTCTGCTTTTCCTCTCCATCTATATACCCAAAATCATGGCAAACGGTACTATCCTCTAAAGGAGAGTCCCCCCTACAAGAAAGAGCTATCTTAAGCCAACCCCCCAACAATGCTCCACGAAGACCCAAAGAAGGCCCACTCGAATAACAAAATATGACCCCACCGGGATTTGATCACTTTTTTATTAGGGTCGGGATCGGGGGACAGAGGATGAAACCTAGACGAGTAAAACTTGTGTCACAAGATGTTGTGATGGAACACGGTCACAGCACTCAATACGAGCCACGTGGCACATTATCAGAAATCTTTGACCGTATGGATGTTTGACCAGTCCCTCGTTGGACCTACAACCAAAAATCAGCCTGATTAGTTATTTACAACCTTTGGATTTATGCACCCAAATAACGCTCAATAATGCTCAAATTCCTACCGTTAAAATCAACCCGTGAAAATAACTTCAATAGAATGAGTTAGAAATCACTAATCAAGCTGATTTTTTGTGTACTAGTCCACCGAGGGACTGCCCAAACATCCATACAGTCGTTGTCCTCTAATAGTATACCACGTGGCTCGTATTGAGTGCTGTGACCGTGTTCGGTCACAACATCTTGTGACACAAGTTTTACTCAACCTAGACGAATCGGACCGCTAGTTCTGTTTACTTTTCAAGTATATCGAGCCGAGCCGAACCGATTGGAACTGACTCCCGTCGATTGAAAAGTAACAAGGGACAGAAGCATTAACTTGGGATTACACGTGTCAAAATTAGCAACGCCCTCTCTGCAGCAAGTCTTCTCCAACTGAAAAGAGCTGTCTTACCACAGTAAGACTTGGTAGCTACCTGACCCCACAATATAAGCCACGTGGCACTTTATTAGAGGACACTGACCGCATAGATGTTTGACAAATAGTAAGTGGACCTACCAACCAAAAATCAGCGAGAAAACCTTTGCTCACACTTGTTTCTGAGTGAAGCCGATCACACACCACAATATGAGCCACATGTCACACGCTTAGAGGACGCTGACCGTATGGATGTTTGGGCAGACCCTCGGTGGACCTGCAAACCAAAATCAGCCTGATTAGTGATGTTAGACCTTTGGATCTAGTACCTCAAATAACGAGCAAAATTATACGGTTAAAATCAACCCATGAAAATGACTCCAATCCAACGCTTAGAAATAACTAAGGACCCACATAGATGATGAATCAATGGCTTATTTTTGGTGAGGATGATCTCTATGGTGAGAAGATCATCCTCACAAAAATTTAAATCATTCTCATATTCATAGATTGGTTTAGAAGTTGAAGAATTATGGACCGTCGATTTTTACCAGTGTACCTTGAGAACCACATTTGAGGGGTTAGAAATATCAGAATGGGCTGATTTTTTGTTGGGGTGATCTATACAGTGAGGAGATCATCCTCACCGAAAATCAGCCATTGATTTATCTTATATTTGGGTCCGCCGAAATGGGTATCAAAAGTGGCTGTCAAAAATTGTTGTCCCCTGAACCCGAATCAGGCTGATTTTTGGTTTATAAGTTCACCGAGGGACTGGCCAAACATCCATACGGTCATCGTCATCTAAGAGTGCCACGTGGCTCATATTGTTGTGTGAGTGAAGTTTTTCTCTCAGCCTGATCAGGGATTTAAAACCTTTGGATATTTGTACGGAGATAATGGTAAATAATGCTCAAATTCCTACCGTTAAAATCAACCAACGAAAATGACTTCAACTAACACACTTAGAAATCATTGATCAGGTTGATTTTGGGTTTGTAGGCCCACCTAGAAACTCCTCCACTCGCACCTTATCAAAACGGCTTTCAACCTTAACATCTTCCTCTCTAACCACCGTCTCATAGACATGTATGCCAAATGCAACTCAATACAAAGTACTCAACAGGCCTTTAATGCGTTCACCAAAAAAAAAAAAAAAGGCCTCTAATGATCTTTCCAGTAAAAACACCCACTCTTGGAATACAATCATCTCTGCTTAGCAGACTGGCCTTTAATGATCTCTTGCATTTCTCTACAATAGCAACCATGTGTTAAGATTTCTGAGACTAATACTCGGTAGTCCTCTCCCTATGCCCCAATTACAAGAGCTAATCGCCTACATTGATGCTGTTGTGCCCATAGTCTCCACCCTGTCCAAATCAAGCTCGCCCACATTGATGATGATGCCCATAGTCTCCGGCCTGTCCAAATCAAGCAGATTTATATGAGATGTACTCATCAAAACTAAAATCGCTGAAGAGTCGCATCCAAATGCTCAAAGGTGAACTACATTGAGTGCGAAAAAAATTATAAGTTCTTCTCTACCATTATTTAAGAGACAGTCAAAACAAATAAAAATAAAAATTACAGAGTATTTGATCTCCACCTGTTCATTCCCTCAACATGTCAGAAATGGGCTTCAACTACCTTTCTTACTAATGGATTTCTAGAAGTGAGAAGTCTTCAAACACTTCCCAGCATATGGCCTTGAAATCCACCTCCATGAAACCTCCTGGACACATTCAACTAAAATATGGGTTAAGAGAGTTGAGAAGCATAGGAGTTGCAGAAATGTAGAGAAGAGGAGAGAAGAGGTGAGAGGACAGGTTTCGTAGAGAGCAGAGGGGGAGTGGGAGACGTGATGGGCTGGAAATACGTACCAGACGTTGTTCCACTATCGACATGCCACGTGGAAAGTTTTGAAAGTCTCGTCCTTTTTCAAATGACGATTGTTTTTTCTCCAATCCGGCTCCAATCTGCTCGGCTCCCTTAGTGGAAAATGAAGTGAAAGAAGGCCGTTCGATATTAATTTATCAACGTCTCCAGCGTTTACGTTTCATCCTCTGTCCCCCGATCCCGACCCTTTTTATTATGGGCTTCATGAACATGCCTATGGGTCACCAATCATACTTATTTTTGGTATGTGGGTCCACCAAGGTGTGGAAAAAATAGGGGGCCAGTGGGCCCGAAAGAGTACTATGTCTCTATCAAAATTTTGATACAGAAGTCTGTATCATATATTTTTTCCCAATGGTGGATCATGAGTTACAATGCGAGAGAGAATTTTTACACTGAAAGAGAAAAGGACCATATATGTTGCATTCATTACCATCCAATCAAGATCAGACAGTAATAAGAGGTGGGCCTCGGCCCTTGTTGATATGTTCAGGAATTGGACCGTGATGATTCAAGAGTACTCTCAAGTCTCAACGGGGATAACCGGTGGATAACCACACTTAAAAGTGGGATTAATCAAATTCAGGTTACCAAACATGTAACCGATGGATGGTCTTAAAACTTTAAGAAATTTGAAGGGAAAAATCAAGATTCACTATACAAAATAAAGTATTTTGATCTACTATCTTTGTAATTTATAGATTTCTCTTAGGGGCGTTGGGCAAGGTATTTAAACTCATGGGCTGGACAGGTCCTGGACCTAATATGTTGAGCCCTATTCTTATCAGGCCGGGCTCGGCACAGGGTAGCTACTGCCAGCCTGACTTTGCTTGCGGTGATCGTTCTGGGTTTCACTGCAAGAATGGAACAAAGAAGTTCTCTGTGTTGCCATGTTTGAAGATAGGCTAGGGAAGATGCAGTGCATCGCTTTTTCTCTCTACTGTTTTCTTTCCCTCATTTGGGAATAGGAGACATTGGAGGACCATAATGAACATTAAAACTGGTGATCGAACCGAAATTTTGACAAATTGGTTCGGCAGTGTAGGGTTGTAAATTTAGCCATCCGGCCCACAACCCGTTAAGGGGTTTCATGGGCTGGGTTATATGGATCGTTTGCTCCGGCCTCATGGTCCAGCCCGCGAACAGCCTGCCAAGCTTTTGTAAACGTTCTGGGCTTTGGCTATATTGAGCATGTACCGAGTGTTTTTATCCATGTACCCAATGAGTGTTTTTAAAATTTTTTAATACAAAAATAAACAGCACTTGGGTATGTGCCGAGAATTCTGTGATTGTCAGCAGCTTCGCTGATATAGATATAAAATCGTTGTTCACCTTTTTATGATGCGATTATTACTATATCCAACGGCTGACATTGCAAGTGACATTAAGGCCCTGCTTGGTTCGCTGCACTTGGGTGCATTTTGCACTTTAGTGCAAATACAATGAATTGTGTTCCAATCACTTGAGATGTAAATCACTTACAATTGTTTGGTTCACGCCATGTAAATAGATGCGAATGAAGTTTAGCTGATTGGTTGGTAGTGCATTGCAAATGAATGCAATGGATTATTTTATTTCTTGATTTTACAAAAAAAAGTGCACAATAAAATTATTCTTATAATATTATTGTTATCATTGTTGATTTCATCATTATTATTATTGTCATTATAATCATAGTTTAAAAAATTACCGTTATAACAGATTCGGACCTCCCCTGTTACGCTTGTACAGTTAAAACACTTAAAAATAACGGCTTTTATTTTCGTTATAACTGACGTTTTTTTCCATTTTTTTCCTGTTATGACGACCGTTATTTTCTGAAAAATTTTGTAAATAAAAAACGGTGGTTATATCAGTTATTTTAATTTATTCAAATTTGAAAATTTGAATTTCAGCACCAATTTTTTCCATTTTCTGTTATTTTTCCTTTTTGCCCCTAAGCGTTAAAATTTGTAACAAGGGCTCTTATAACAGAAAAAATGATAACGCCCCAAGTCCGGCCCCTTTTAAACCTTGATTATAATTATTATTGTTATTATTTTATTATCATTGTTATTATTATTATTATTGTTTTGGAGGGGAAAGCTTGTGGTTAGCGGACCCCGACCAGCTATATAAAAAAGGGTCGGGATCGGGGGACAACCATTTTGGTGTACCACCTAGAAGATGAATCAATGGCTGATTTTTGGTGAAGATGATCTACTCACCATATAGATCACCCCCACAAAAAAATTCAGCACATTCTGAAATTTCTTACCCCCTCAAATGTGGTTTTCGAGACGGTAAAAATAGACAGTCCATAATTCTTTGACGTCCAAACCAGTCTATGAATATCGGAATGATTTGAAATTTTGTGAGGATGATCTCCTCGCCAAAGAGATCATCCTCACCAAAAATCAGCCATTGATTCATCTTCTATGTGAAAAATATAAAACTAAAAAATAAAAAAATAAAAAGATAATAATAATAAAAAATAATCATGGTGGTTGTTGTTATTATTATTATTATTTTGAAAAAAAAATGTTGAGCTAACACAATGCACTTGCTTGCAGCAGTTTTTGGGTTGCACTTCCTTGCATCTATTTTGTTAAGGACTCAGCAAGTTCTTGTCAACCACTTGCACGGCAGTTCATTGCACACCTCCAACCAATCACTTCAATCCCAAAATTGTGGCAAGTGTGTGCATTGCACTCAATTTGCAGTGAAGCAAACAGGGCCTAAGGTTCAAATCATTGGATTTTCTTCCATTTCCGTTAAAACCGTTTAAAAACGTTTTGACGCTTTTAATTTAACGGCCGTTTTTTTGTTTTAAGGACCGTTAAAATAATTTAAACGGCCATTAAAAACGTTTTAACAGCCTTTAAATTCTTAAAAAATTGTGAAAAAAATGGCCTTTAAATCCGTTAAATTCCATTAAAATCTTTTTTTTTTCAATAATTTCAAAATTTGAATTTCAGCGCCAGTTTTTCCGTTAAATTCCGTTAGAATAGTTGAAATCCATTTTTTTTTTCGTTTTTTTCATTTTTGCCCCTGACCGTTTCAATTTGTTTTAACGGTCATGCCCCCAGTCCGTTAAAACGGCCTCCTTTAAACCTTGCTTAGGACAAGGACGGTTTGTTATTATCCTAGGGATGATGCTAAAATCGGCCAAGAAAAGATACAACATTCGAAAAAGAAAAAATATGAAAAATTTAACAAACATGCCCTAAGTCTCTTTCGAATCCAATAGTTTATCATATACACCATTACTCAACTTAATTCTTTTTTAATTACGCAATATGGTCTTCAAAAAATATAAAAAACAAAAATGTGGAATTAAAATTTTGTCGGAGTAGTAATTGACCAGCAACTTACTAGAGTCTCGGGGCCAGCTGGCCAAGATAATCATTTGATTTAGGTTAGGGTTTCGGCCAAAAATTACTTGTTCTTCTTATAAGGTTGAAGAAAGAGTATTTTCGGCGTCTTAAAAAAAATTGTACTAGTCAATTTGAGTCAACCACTGTTATAGACATTGGACTGGGTCACGAGAGTAAGTTAACTTTTCAAATTGTGGACAGTATGTTAAATGGGTTGGGCTCAGGGGACCTTTTTTTTTTTTTTTTTTTTTTCTGACCCCTCTTGTATTTGTGTGCTCGGCCGTTGGATTCCAAGAATCCAACTGTGGTTGTCAACACCGAGCTGGCATCACTTTTTCAATTTTTTTGGCTGACAACCACCATTGGATTAGTGAAATCAATGGCCAAGCGCACAAACACGCGCACAAACACCGAGAGGGGTCAGAGCTGTTAGAGAATATATCATACTAAGTTGTGTGAGATACACCATATCATTATTGGTTTATCTTCTCACAACATTAGTATAATCAAATCTAATCCTAATATATTATACTAATCTTGTGATAAGATAAATCAATAATGATATGGTGTATCTCACACAACTTATTATGATATATATTCTCTAACATTTCCCCTGGTGCCACATGGTCCATAGTTCATGCTGTGATCCATCATCAATGACGTCCGATGGCAAAGTTTACTCAAGAGTGTTACATGGTATATAGGTGGGAAGTGGAGTGTCTACTTGTTCCATCGAAATGTCCAATCGTTGGATTCGACTCGTTTTCATGGTTAACTTTTAGCCCTGTGATTTGAGCATTATTGGTGGTACACAAAACAACAACTAGAAATCACCAATCATCCTGAGTTTTGGTCTATAGGTTCACGAAAGGGTGGGGCTGGGGCAAACATCTGTAGGGTCAGTAGTCCAAAAGTGTATCACATGGTGCATTTTTTTCACAACCCGGCCACGATGCTACAACCAAATTTTTTGTGGATATTTTAGTAGCACCCCCTGAAATTTGAGAGTTATTAGAAATAACCTCTTATACTGTCAAACTTTACGATTATCACCCTTGACCTAGTTTAACCATTATTTGACTAACGTCTTAATGCGACATGCATCATGTGCCTGTTAATGCACGTGAAATGAAAGGACCGTAATAGAAGTAAATGCCAACGACGTGTGATTCAAGTTCGTATTTAACTTAAGCCAACCACTATTAAACTAGGTAAGGGGGTAATCCTATAGTTTGAAAGTAAGATTAGTGAGTGCTCTAAGAGGCCCTCGATACCCGTGACATTTAATAATCTATTCTACTATATAAAAAAAGAAGGCCCTTCTTGAGTTAAAAATAGATGAAATTTGAAAATTGCTCGTACTTTTTCCAAAATGCCCTTATTTTTTTTTGGTATTTTTAAGTCTTTTACTTTTTAAGGGTACTCTAGACGTTACTTACCTTTTGTTTTTTTAACTTCATTCTTTATCGATAGTTGACATCAGTGTACTCAATTGTAGCTAAACCCAATATCCCACAAATGCCTTTATTTTTGCTTCTTTTCTTTTCTTTAATCTATTCACTTGGCAGAGGGTTTTCGATCTTTTTGGTGTCAAAGAACACGTCTGGATCTAATTCAAGGGTAATTTTAGATGCACACCCGAAACCCTTGATTTTTTTACCATATTTTTTTATTACGAAAATGCCCTTTTTAAAATTTTTTTATGCACCCTCTCATCAACTTTTTACTTTGCAGAAGTTTTACTCATTTGGAGCAAAACTTGTTGCAATGGATTGTGATCGAATCTAGTCACAACCCACAATAGGAGTCACGTGGCACACTCTTAGTAGACGTTAACTGTATGGATATTTGGCCAGTCCATCGGTGCACCTACAAACCAAAAATCAGCCTGATTAGTGAAATCAAAGTGTTGGATTGAAGTCATTTTCATAGTTGATTTTAACCATAGGAATATGAGCATTCTTTGGGTGCAAACATCCAAAGGTTGTAAATCACTAATCAAGCTGATTTTTGGTTTGCAGGTCCACTAAGGGACTAGCCAAACATCCATTCGGTTAGCATCCACCAAGAGTGTGCCACATGACTCCTATTGTGGGTTGACTAGCTTCGGTCACAACCCGTTGTGACAAGTTTTACTCATTACTCTCTTGTCCTGAAATGGGGAAAGGTGCCCTCACAAAGTTTGGAATCTAAGTGGGGTGCTCTCAACAGGTTCGGTGCCTTCACATTTTGTGGGGGTGCGACTAAAAGTACCCCTCATTCAATGTTAACAAAAAAATTCCTTTTAATTTTTGAAATTTTTAAGAGTGCTTTTGTCATTCAACACTTTCACATTTCAACATGAGTGTATAAGTAATTATTGCATGATTGCATTTGAGGTGACACTTTTACTCTATCACTAGAAAAAATTAAATGATGATGTCGTGGTAGATTATTAAAGGTTACTAACCGTATGGATGTTTGGTCCATTCCGGGATCGAGTTATGTAACAAAAATCATCATAGTTAGTCATTTCTAACCTGTGATCATAGTGCTCGAAATCTATGATTAAAAATAGACAAAGAAAAAGCTATAATATAAATTACTAATCAGGATGAATTTTGATACGTGAGTCCAACTAGGGATGTGCAAAACATCCATACGGTCAGTGGTTTCTAAGAGTGTGCCACGTGGTTCATAATATGGCCCATCATCAACGCTGTCAAAACTCAATTTACGCTAAAAAAAAAAAAATAATTAGGAGCACCGTACATACTCCTTATTAAAAGAGTAATGATCACATGGTCCAAGGTCTATGGAAATGCATGGTGGTGTCATTTTGTCATTGGCCAACAATGTATGTGGAGCTGTATGCTAAATGGTAATGCTAAAAATCTATGGCTAAAAACAAACCATGAAAAAGACTCTAATCCAATTGATAGAAATTGTTAATCAGAATGAATTTTCATAGGTAGGTCCTCCTAGAGATGGGCAAAACATCTAAATGGTCAAAGTTCTCTAAATGTGTGCCACATGTAGCCTCCTAGTAATCTATACTACTTCTAAATGTCGATATCCTGAAAAAAAAAAATTTTCTTATTTTATTCTTGATTTTTTTTCTATTTTACCGACTCAACCTTTTACATCCATCTTTTTTACATTTTTACCAAAGATACCCCTACACAAAAAGTTAACAACTTAACCTTCTCTCCCGTTTTGTGTGTGTCACTTCCTCTCCTATTTAACTTTTTCCTAAACATTAATTAGGCATTAACTATCTGAATTGATCAACCCTGGTACAATTCAATCCCACCGCTTCAAAAATTTGTGGTGGTTAAACGAGGTATATGTTGTGTGTGATCATTGGGTATATGATCACTGCTTCAAAAATTTTCTCGGGGCCCCCTTTGGTACACCACCTCAGTTGCCACGTACAATAACCTTGCTTTGGGGGGGAAGGGAGACTGCTGTGTCATACTAGAGCACCTGTACTCACAAGCGGCAAGAAGTATGAAAGAAGACGTATTATTGTTTCCCTATCTAAAATATTCCGTCAACGATCACATTGGACTTATTTTCATGGGCTGATCTCAACGGTGGGAATTTGAGCAGTATTTGAGGTACAAAGATCCAACACTTCTAAATCACTAATCATGCTGATTTTTGGTTTGTAGGTCCACCATGAGATAGGACAAGCATCCATACGTTCAGAGTCCTGTAATAGTGTGCCACGTGGCTTATATTGTGTCCCTGTACATGTCATTTTAGATCTGTCAACGGAGCCCGACCCTTAAGAAAATTGATTAAATTTTTTCTTACGGTTTCAATGAGAAAAAATTTGCTGTGCCTTCCGTATCAAAGTCCCATCACTGAATGCCATGTGGCACACTCTTTCTTCAAGCCCACTGACCTTATGAATGTTTGGTTCACCTCTTTGTGGATCTACACACCAAAATCAGCCCGATCCATGATTTTGATATTCTAACCATTAAATTCAAATACCCTAAATGATGCCTAAAATCCAATCGCTAGAAATCACCCTATGAAAAAAGCTTGAATCCAATGGTTATAAATTAACAGTCAGTCTGATTTTTTATGTGAAAGTTTACCAAATAATGGGCCAAGCATTCAAGGGTCAGTGGGCCTCAAGAGTGTGCCACATGGCATAAGAGCCACATTGATTAAAAAAAAGTGTCAAATGGTGCTTGGAGACCACTGGCCGAATGCATGTTAGCCTATCCCTAGGTGGAGCTACAGATTAGCCGGATTTGTTATTTCTAACCATTGAATTTGAATCTTTTCATGGGTGATTTTTAGCCATGGGATTGGAGCATTATTTGGGGTACTCAGACCCAACGGCTATAAATCACCATTTAGACTATTTTTGGTCTCTAGGTACACCTCGTAGCTCATACTATATGTGCCACATGGCACATTCTTGGAGACCACTCACCATACGCATGTTTGGTTCATCGATAAGTTGGCCAACATGTCACAACTAAGTTCAATTGGTGATTTCTAACCGTTGGATTTGAACCTTTCATCGAGTTGATTTTTAGCCATGGGATTTGAGCATTATTTGGCATACTCATATTCAACAGTTAGAAATCATTAATCTATCAGGCTTGTTTTTTACCAGCAGATGCAGACCCACCAAAGGAAGGCCAAACATCCATACGGTCTCCAAGAATGTGCCACGTAGCACATACAGCCGTCTGTCACAGCCGCACGGGGCCATTGTGGGCAAGCTTTTGAAGATGTGGCAAAATACCAAAATGGATCAGGATCAGGGGACACAAATTTTGACACAAAATTTTGCATGTACCCACGTGGAAGGCAAATTGATGGCTGACTTTTTGTAGGGGTGGTCTACATGTTGAAGAGATCATCCTTACCAAAAATCAGTCCATTCTAAAATTTCTAACCCCATCAAATATGGGTTTCAAGTTCACGGTAAAAAATACACGGTCCATAATTCTTCAACTTGTAAATGAGACTACAAATATCAGAATAATTTAATTTGAATTGTTATGTGGGTGATATCCTCACCATCGAGATCATCCTCAAAAAAAAATTGAATTGTTGTGTGGGTGCTTTTTGGTTTGCCACGTGGCTCGTATTTACTCTCGGCTTTTGAGTTTATAATCCTGGAGATGTGCCGGAAGGTTTGGCTTTTGACACATGGATGGGATTGAGACTGATTCGTCAAAGAGGGAATTGAAGTAGCAACGAAATGGGGCCACGTGGATATCATACATTGGATCACGACAATTGGTGCACCAAAGCATCGTTAATGTACATGAGTTTGTCATTTCTCTCGATTGGAAATCCAAGCATTTATCTGACGATTTGTCTTCTGTCCACATGTTTTACGGCAACGTGTTGCACGTGCCCATGTCATGTAGGACACACCATTCAATGGGTTTGCAAAAGATTACTAGAAATTATCAATTTTTCTTGCACATAAAAATAGTTGTATAAATTAATAAAAACAATCTAAGTGGGTGGCCCCTGCCCGCGGCACTCCCCGACAAAGCATTTGTCAAAATCGGGTGTGAGTGGTGGAGATCCACCATCTAGTTGGGGGGTGACGTTCGAATCGCATGGCTGAAAATCTACCCATGAAAATACCAAATCTAACGGTTATAAATCAAGAATCAAGCTGATGTTTGGTCCATACATACACCTAAGGATGGTCCAATGATCCATACGCTCAGTGGATTTTAAGAGTTTGTCATGTGGCTCATACTGACGTTCGTGATCAAACAAGTTTGAGATTGAAACTCAAAGGTTAAAATTAACCAAACAAGCTGATTTCTGGTATGAATGTCTACCAAGGGGAGGGCTAAACATGAATTGCAGTCAGTGTGGTACCCATGGAATCAAACATTTTTTTAAGTGTACTAAATCCAACGTCTATAAATCATTAATCAAGCTAAAAATGCATACAATAAACGGGCTTAAAAAATGCTTTAGAGAGTTTCTTAATTTAAAATCAAAGTTCTCAAGTATCTCTATTAAATCAGTTGATATCAGTAAGTATTTTTTTTTTTTTTTTTTAAGTTTAACCCCCATGAAGCTTTTCCTCTCTTGCTACCCTATGTTTGTATTAGTTTAATATGACTAAATTAACAATGCTTATTTTATCCAATTGCAACTATAGAATTGTTTTTTGTACCATCATTATATTGTAATTAGGCAAAATAAAACCATCTGGTGGCCATCGAAAAGGCTTGTGTTGCTGATTGCCATTGAATTGCTCTGCCTAACTATACACATTCAATCTTTAGGGATTGTTATTAGCTTAATCTCAATTCTTTAACGTTCAAGATTTTAAGTGTTGATGTACTTTCATTCGACCTTAATACATTAAAACACTCAAAGACAAAGTTCTTCTTTTGGTGAGTCGAAACTTTTTGCTCGTCTAACATCATACTTCTAAAAGTATGGATGTGAATTTACTCTCAACTCTCTTATAAAATTCATTAATGTACATATCCTTAGTCTAACTCTAACTCTAACTCTCCACATGCAACGCACGTGTGCACCTACTAGTAATAAGAAAAAGGAAGAAAGAAAAAAGAAAAAATTATTATTGATTATTTTTAAATTTTAAGGGGGTTGTTACTAAAATTCTCAAAAAATTTCTATGGTGCCCGTATTTCCACATCAGCGTAAGAGAACAATTGAAGCGGCATGAGATAGGGTGCCACATATACGCATGGTTTAGGCTTTGATTTTACCATTGGTACATGTGGCGTGCGATCATTGGCGCAAGACCGCCGCTTTAAAAAAATTCTAAGGTATGAAATGAAATCTACGGTGACAGCCCAGGCAACCTTGAGCCAAAAGTGAAGAAAGTCGGTGGGGGGGGGACTGGAGAGTGGAGAGTGGAGAGTGACTGCCAGCTGTGGTAAGAGAAGAGACGAAGCAGCTTCCGCTCTCCAACTGCCCAACTACTTCCGTATTTGAGAAAGCTCTCTGGACCCTGAAAAGACTCCCCATATCCGAAATATCAATAAATAAAGCCACGTGGCAGATATGTATATGATGATAACGTCCATTTTAGATTTTGATTAAAGTCAAACCGGTCAATTCGTTATCACGTGAGATTCTTCCAGCCTGTAGTGGGCCCATCCGATGTGGAACATGCTTCAGTCATCTTCTATCTCGATTAAAAAAATCGATATTTCTCGAGGGCGGTTGATTCTCAGCCGTTGATTCAAGTGACTGAAGCTATGGATTTGGAGCCACAGCTGTAAATCTGCATGGTAGTCAAAAAGGGTAGGTCCTCATTTGTCGTTTTAAACGTTTTGTTTTACAGCTTTGCCTTTACTGTCATGTTTTTTTTAAGGCTTTTTACGCAAAAGGCCGAGTACGAGAATGATTTTTGTCATTGACATAAATACCCTTGTTCAATATTGATATTTTGGTCGGTTGTGATCCGATGATCAGAATTATTTGAATTTTGACCTGTTAGATCTAGGTAGGACCCAACAATGTGTGCTTTATAGACCATATATAGAATCATAGATTATGTATGTCTTCATCTCTGCTGTAGATATACATTATCTTCACATGCACAAAAAGGTCATTTTCCAAGTCTTTATTGACAGTAATACCGAAATGCCCAAAATCGGAATAACAGGGTGCGCATTTACACCCCCGCTCTAATTAGAGCCACGCCAACTTTAAGTAAAGGAGAGTTTCCAAGAACAATCCTCAACAACGAATGAAGGCCAAAAGCGCGACATATCTATCAGTCTATACATATAAGACGCGGAATTGTTCTATCAAACGCCGCTAGGTTCACTCCACCAAAACCATGGAACCAACCAACACCAACACCAACACGTCTTCTTCTTCTTCGTCGTCGTCGTTGTCGACTTCGTCTGAGTGTTCTTTGTCTAAAGAAACGAGAACGATAAAGAAGGCAGAGAAGATCAAAGGACCTTGGAGCGCCGAAGAAGATAAGATCCTGACCCGACTCGTCAATCAACACGGCGCCCGAAATTGGACCTTAATAAGCCGTTACATACCGGGTCGGTCGGGTAAGTCGTGCCGGCTTAGGTGGTGCAATCAGCTCAGCCCAATAGTTGCGCACCGTCCGTTTTCCCTTGCTGAGGACGAGACTATCTTGGGAGCTCATGCAAGGTATGGTAATAGGTGGGCCACCATTGCTAGACTGCTTCCGGGTCGGACTGATAACGCGGTGAAGAACCATTGGAACTCTACACTTAAGAGGAAGCAAAGAGAACAACAGGAGGGCGATAATGCAGGTCCGTCGTCCTTGATGGTTGGTTCATCTTTATCAGCATCGGAATATGACCCACCAACCACTCTGACACTTGCACCGCCTGGTAGCAGTTGTTCGGTGCCGGAACCACAACCGGAGAATGATCCTTCGGATTTTTGGGATGTGATGAGAGATGTTATTGCCAGAGAAGTCAGGAACTACGTGTCTGAAATAGCTGGGTTACCATAGAACAGCCATACATTACTCTCTCTCTCTCTCTCTCTCTCTCTCTCTCGTTTTTTTTTTCGGAGTTTGATTAGTTGTTAATAGTAGGGATGATCAAGAAGGAAAGAAAAGGAAAACTGGTTTTCTTTCCAAGGCCCATGAGATGAGATTCATGAGAAGGCATCAGTAAATGCAGAACAAGTGTTGTAGCACTGTGAAAATTTGTTTCAACGGTAATGGTTATGATAACACGCATCTCAAGGAAATTTAATCTAAAGGATTCGACCTAATGTCCGCAATATCTGTTTGTAAGCCTCAGGTCCACTCCAAGATACATTTCCTTTTTTTTTTTTTTTTCCTTTTTTGTGGGAACGAACGATAGCTTCTCCTAACATTTCCTACAAGGACCAGACTCGCCTGTTTGCACTCGTCTTTTCACTCGTGCTCTCAGAGATGGATTTCGAGAATCCAACGATGGTTGTTTGATTCTCGGAAAAATCTATGATACCGACATTGTATCAAAATTTTGATGCAAAAGTCCCTCAATTTGCCACGTATTATATTCTTTCTGGCCCACTGCCTCCATGAATGTTTGGCCCACATCTTGGTGGACCCACACACCAAAAATCAGTGTGATTAGTGATTCCTAGCCATTGGATTTGAGCACTTTTTCATCATGGGCTTGGAACCAACTCATAGGCCTGTTCATAAAGCCCGTGATAAAAAGTGCTCAAATCAAATGGCTAGAAATCACCGATCACTCTGATGTTTGGTGTGTAGGTCTATCATAGTGTGGGCCAGACATTCAAGTGTCGAATGGGCTCGCACGAGTCTATTAGGTTGCAATTTGAGGGACTTCTGCATCAAAATTTTGATACATAAGGCTCCCCCTGATCACCTGATTGTGCATGTTTGCTTCAATAAATTCGTCGTCCTGAGAGCTTTTTTTCCTTCTGGAAGACCACACACCCACCTCTCTCTCTCGGTGGACCTACGCATCCAAATCAGACTGGTTAGTGATTCATTGCCGCTGCATTTGAGCATTTTGCATCATGGGCTTTTAACCCATCTATAGGCTTGTTTATTAAGCCCATGAGTAAAAAAAACAAAAATCCTTAAACATCACTTCAATTGCCTACCGAAAAATGAATACTAACCACTTCAGTTATTTAATTCTAGGGCTACTGCAACGCTAATATTCGGGAAAGTAAAATGCTTTCTTACGGATAACCAAACAAAAAAAACATACGGTTGAGGCCATTGACCACTAGATTCAAGAAATCCACGGTCTACCATCCAACAACTGTAGAGGATTAAATAGTTGTTGCCACGTGGACAGTGGTTCTCCTGAATTCAACGGTCATTGGCCTCAACCGCACATATTTTTGTCAGGTACCACACGACTCGGAAAGGAAAATGCTATTCCCTTCTTAAATCCGAATGTAACCTTCGGTTCCCCCTCCCAAAATGTCTGACACGTATGCCAAGGCCTAAACCGAACCCACGTTAAACCATTGGTTAGTTGATTAAGGGTGGTTAACAAAGGGAACGTGTCAGCCATTTTGGGAGGGACTTTCAAAGTTTGAAGGTCCCAGGGGTACAGCGGGCCTACGAAATGAATGGTCCTCACTGAATTCGGAAGGGCGAGGTCTATGGTGCTCCGTGCTCGACACCCACTCACCGTACATTTCCGGTTAAATTAAGGAAATGGAAATGGAAAGAGAATGGAAAGGAGAGCGATTCCGAGAACACCCAACTATAAATAGCGTCCTCTCTTCCTTTCTCCCATGCCAAAAGCATTCTCGGTCCATTTCATGGGCCATTCAATTCTGGACGTTTTTTGAGAATTTTCTCATCCATCTTTCATTTTCCCCCCCCCTCTATCTTCTCTTTTCTTTCTCCTCCATATCCTTTCTTTTCTCATCCCTCTTCTTGCTTTCTGCAAGAAGAAAGGTGAGAGAGCGAAGAAAGGTGAGAGAGCAGGCAGAGAGGATAAGGGAAGAAGAGAAAAAGAAGAAACAAAATATATAAAAAGATGCGTAAATATATGGAAATGTTGGACACGGCGGCGAGGATCATGGCTCGGTTCCACTCCCACTGCCCTCAAACGGCTCGTATGTATTACAAGCCACCCCAGAAAGACGAGGCGAGGATCATGGCTCGGTTCCACTCCCACTGCCCTCAAACGGCTCGTATGTATTACAAGCCACCCCAGAAAGACGAATGTAACAGCAGCATCTGTAGCAGAATTGCCACTGCCGCTCCTCAATTGCCCTGTAGAAAGGCGGTTCAAATTGCAGCTTCCGCAATTCTTACATCCCATAGAAAGGTTATTCTTCATAATGTTGTATGAGACGCTTGAATGAAGATTTTTTTGAGTGCAGTTGAGAGGGGATTTTATTTGGTAATCTTTTCCAGTCCATTTGTTTTCTCACGCCCTGCCTATTAATACCGATTATCCACGTATTTGCTCAATAGCCAATAATAATTAATGAACAGAAGGCAAATTCACCTTCCAGATTAAGACATTTCGTTCACACAACATTCTGAAAACTTAGAAATTGACTAACAACTCAGCCAAGCTGACAATGCTTTCCTGAGTTCCAAGTTCTTCTTAACATGGTGTGTTTTAAAGAGGAAATAGATGATCCGTAGGCCGGGACGGTCAGACATGTCTCCGATCATCTAGACAACATATGACCTACTGAACTTCCCAGAATCTTGGTCTATTGCAAATAACTTAAAAGCCGGGAACTGGCTTCAACACTGACACCGGTAACAACCCTGAATCGTTGATGATATACTGGACTCTGTTAGCAAGTTGGATAGTAATCTGTTAATCATATGCGAGTATCGATGCCCTGACATAAAATCTGCAACCAAACCTGATTCAAAGCAATATAAAGCAAGAAAATGTTTCAGCTTGAGTTTATGAGCAAGCACAAATGAAACCAACTCTATGATCTAACTTTGTAAAGCTTGTTGATTAACACACTAAATTGTATATGTCCTTCAATATAATTTTTTGCCATTGCCCTGTATGTGACCAGAGGAAAGTTTTCTAGAAAAAGGATTTGTAATTTAAAATGTGTTGATCTATAAAACTTTATGGATATGAGCAAGCATTGTTTCTAGATAACTTTTCAAAGGGCAACCATGCAGGACCGTATTTAAATATCCGCGAGGAAGAGACCAAGACCCAAAATAGAAACAATATGCGAGGATAAAAAAATTAGCATCTGTGTTCTGCAAAAAAAACTGATTATCCCTGAATCTCGAATTTATGCAACTAAATGCATGAAATAGCTTCGGAGAAATAACCCAACTTTTGAGCAATGCAGATATGTTGACAACATGCAGCACACAGTTAGTTAAAAGAGAAAGAAAGAAAGAACGGAAAGAATAAAAAGAAATCGACGACGACATAGCTCACCTAATTGGCTAGTTCTATGGATAGGATCAACATCTACTTGCCAGCTTCAAAAGATTTGGTTTAACAATGGCGTGACAGAAGTTTTATGAGAGGAAACGTTTGGATCTTCCTCATCCGAATCAAACTCAACCTGCAAAGTAATGAGCCTAAAATGGTTGCAAAAAGTCTAAAACTGAAGTTATCAGAATATCTACTTCGGTTGGAGCTTCTGCTTATGAATCTTGGATATCTAATAAAGCCACAAACAAAAGAGTAATTGAAAGCTACTGTAGAAGAAACTCACATTATCATCTCTAAACCACCTTCCATTGCAGTCACGCTTCCAACCTGCAGCTGTGAACTTGAGTTCTCTCTCGCGACGCTCCAGAAACTCCAATTGCTGCTCTGCCAGCATATTACCAGCTGCTTCTGTTGTCCATCCTCTATTCTTTTCATTAGAACCAGAGGGTTCAGATTCCACTTGCAACGATGAATCTGTTCTTCGCTTAGGAACGGAAGAGGAACTTGGAGAAAAGAAAGAAGCACTTCCCCGCCTGAATTTTACATTATGATGTTCATTTGTTGCATTTTGTTCAGGCTTTTGGTCGCCAAATGCCTCAGAAGTGGCCTTCCGTGTCTGTTCGATCAGTGGCTTGCTCTTTAATTCATAGTGGCTGCTGGAAGTACCAGAACTAACAGTGCCAACAGAACCATCTGACAAGGCTATTCTCTTTTTTATCTCTTCTTGTCGCGTTAATTCCCTTTTCCTTAGCCTGGACTCTGCAGCAATGTGGCGTGATCCCTTGTTATGCATCTACAGAATTACCTCTTTGGTGATCAGGAATAAGAAAACAGAAAACCTTTTGCACCCAAAAGACTCAATCAATATACAACAACTCAGTAACCATATCAGCAATGGGGAGCACGTCTAACACAAAGATTTAAATGTCAACTGTACAAGCATGAGAATGCAGGACTTCATGCCTTATTTGTAATTTTCCTTGGACCCTAATTGGGTCTAATTTTATCCCGGCCTCTATATTTTGTCACCCGGGTATTGTTATGGGTATCCTCTATGGTGGTCCATGAGTTGGACTTGCTTGAACCAATATCTTCGGGTACTAGGGCATAATTATCTAGTTAATATTATATAATTTTCTAATATTATAACAGTTTTATTATTTTTCTTCAATGTTTTAAATTAACTTTATGCTTTTCTAGAGATAATCTAATGAAAAATATTTGGGTACAACCAAATCATATCCAACATCGATCCTGTACCCCTACCTACTACCATGTTGCGTTGTGTCTGACAAGAGCACACTCAGGGTTTTAACAGGTTCTAGTAACATATTTTACATTATTAGTGAAGTCCTAGTAGTTCACTTGACCAAAAAAGGAAAATAATGTAATATGAATGAAGTCAGTCCTCAATATTATAAGGAGTCACCTGATGGTTTCTCAAGTATAAAAGGAAGTCAACAGGGATGGTTTGGGCATATGTAATGAAGACCATGACTGCACCAGTAGGAAGGAGAGCTTTGGTGCAGGTTGAAGGCTCTAAAAGGGATAGCGGAAGGCGAAAAGGACGGATAAGGTAATAAGAAAAGATTTAAGGACACACGCTTTAATAGAAGATATGGCTCTATATAGAATTGAATCGCGGAACAGGATATGTGTTGCCAACCATAAATAGTTGAGATAAGACACTGTTAGTGATGGTCATGAAGTTTTCCCAAATGTGTTAGAGGTTGTAGGAACCAGTGTAAGATTTGTGTGGTCTTATACTGAATCCAGGTTGGTTATCCAAAATCCAGATCCATGGCCCAAAACGTTGGATGAGAATTGGGAGCTAAGCCATAAGTAATATTGACGCAGGACGGGAGTACCGTTCCGCGATTTGAGAAGGAATTAAGAGTGGATTACTATTCACGTGTCACTATTCATGGCACTATGCACATGACACTATTCACGTGTCACTATTCACGTTACTATTCACGCAGCACTTATGTAATAAATTGACTAAAAAAGAAATAGAGATGGAGAAAGAGAAGAGAATAAGAGAAGAAATAGAGAAAGAAATAGGGATAGAAAGATACCTTCGGCTTCGCACCGAATTAGCTTGGCTTCGCAACAAGAGAAGATGGCTTCACACCACAAGAGAGATTTCTCAAAGAGATTTCTATTTCTTCATTCATAATTTTTCATGCTTAAAATCAAAGGGTACATCACCTTTTATAAGACTCCCTACTTTAACTTTCCTAATTCTAATCTAATTGAAATTAGAAACTCCTAATACAAATCAACTATTGTAATCAATAATAAAATCCTAATTGGAAACAAAATCTCAATTGAAAATCCTAGTTAAATTAAAAATAATCTTCGTGGGGTCCATTAAAAATAGTAAAATCAAAATTTACTATAAATAGTAATTCGGGATTTACTATAAATAGTAAAAACGAGATTTACTATAAATAGTAATTTCGATATTTACTATAAATAGTAAAAACTTGAATTACTATAAATAGTAAATATAATCTACTTGATTGGGCATTGATTCGGTGTAGCGCAGACGATCGTAGTAGAATGCTCTCGCATCAAACCCTCCTGGTTGAAAAGAATTCGACCTCGAATTCAAGTTGAGATATTGCAATTGGCTTTTCCAGCGAAAGAGATATTTTGAGTACTCTCCCTTTAGCTTCTTCTTTTGCATCTTCGACGGGTGTAAATTTTCTAAAACATGGTCTATCTCCTCAACTCTGGCCTTCTTTGAATAAAAATCTTTGCTTGTTCCATCTGCTTTATTTTCAACTGTAGGTTCTAAAACAGCAGAAATATCTGGTTTCGGATCGGAATCTTCTGTACTATTTGGGCCATCTTCAGCTGGAGCGTATGAACCAGGGGAATCATCATCACTTTCATTCTCCATAACAGCAGGCGGATCAATATGCATATCCTCCGTCTTTTCGTCTGATAGAACTACAGGAGCTTCAGGACTGGCTAATTCCTCAGTTTTGGCTTTTTCTTCCTCGTCGATTTTTTTATTTTCCTCGGATGGAAAAACACCATCTTGTTCAATGGCTTTTATTTCTTCGTTTACTTTCTTCTCGACTTGCTTTGAGACCTCTTTGGGGGTTTTTTTTTGCTGTGAAACCTTCCAATAGCTTGCCAGAAAGATGTGGAAAAGCCAGTGGTTGTGGTAGTGACTTTCCAAGACGACAGTTGCTGATTGGAACTCTGGCGGAGACCCTTGCTTCCAGTTTGCTCTCAATACGATTTATATGGTCGCTTAGTCCGCTCTCAAAACGATTTATCACATCGTTTAGTTTAGCTAACGCGGTTACCAAAGATTGTGAACCAATAGAAGACATCTTTCCGATCAGGAGTTTCGAACTGGGCTCTGATACCAAATTTGACGCAGGACGAGATACCGTTCCGCAGTTTGAGAAGGAATGAAGAGGAGTTTACTATTCACGTTACTATTCACGCAGCACTATTCATAGTGCTATGGTATGATTTGGGTTTTCTTATGTAATAAATTTACTAAAAAAGAAATAGAGATGGAGAAAGAGAAGAGAATAAGAGAAGAGAATAGAGAAAGAGATAGGGATAGAAAGATACCTTCGACTTCGCACCGAATTAGCTTGGCTTCGCAACAAGAGAAGATGGCTTAACACCACAAGAGAGATTTCTCAAAGAGATTTCTATTTCTTCATTCATAATTTTTCATGCTTAAAATCAAAGGGTACATCACCTTTATAAGACTCCCTACTTTAACTTTCCTAATTCCAATCTAATTGAAATTAGAAACTCCTAATACAAATCAACTATTGCAATCAATAATAAAATCCTAATTGGAAACAAAATCTCAATTGAAAATCCTAGTTAAATTAAAAATAATCTTCGTGGGGTCCATTAAAAATAGTAAAATCAAATTTTACTATAAATAGTAAATTCGGGATTTACTATAAATAGTAAAAACGAGATTTACTATAAATAGTAATTTCGATATTTACTATAAATAGTAAAAACTTGAATTACTATAAATAGTAAATATAATCCACTTGATTGGGCATTGATTCGGTGTAACGCGGACGATCGTAGTAGAATGCTCTCGCATCAAATATGCAATGAAATAAAGTGTTATTGGCTTGGTGTGTCTTAGGCTCTTAGCAAGTAAGTTTGGCAACTAAACTAAACAAAGAATTGTAGTTCTTCTCTAATTCTAATACCTACTGATGGATCTAGGGTTTAGAATATCTATAAAAGGTTCTTATGAGGCAACATCACACAACTTTTGTCTCACAATTTCCCTCCTCATCAAGAGGTAGAGAAAGAAAGGGTTAATGACTCCTGCCTCAAGCTAGTTTTAGCTATTGTTGCAGACGAGTTTATCGTCACAATTATCTTCACGCAAGACATTGGATCTTCACAGCTGATGGTAGCATTATTCATAAAGATATTCTCTACATGCATGGTGTTTAATGTTTATGTTGCAATGGATCCTACAAATCTTGATATGGTGGTGGAAGTTTTCTAGCCCATGCTCGTGCTATTCTTACACTTTACACGGCCTAAGATATCTAATCTAGACAAAAGAAGCCAAGGAAAATCCTTTCTGATGCTCCCTGAAATCAACTAACAAGCAGTCAAACAAAGACCATCATGCAAGAATTTCCTCGTATTTTGGGGGGTTATATTGCACATAACGAGAGCCTTTAAACTAGCTTATCTGTGCCAAAACACCATGAAAGGAAAAAAATGTTAGAAGTTGCATATAGATTTTGGAAGTTCAGACATTCCTATACATATATTAGCATTTGCATATCAATATGACCTATCTTACTTGGATCCTGCAATCTTCCAGGGTATCCAGGTCAACTGTTTCCTACTTGCTTAAGAAGATCCCAAGATAAATAGGATCACCGTGACTTGAATAATGGGCATGAAAAGGGCATGAAAGCTTGGAATGTGGTTACACCAACAGAAGTGAAGAATATCGGACCAGCTTTTGCTTTCTCACCAAGAGAATTTTTACCTTTGCCTTTAATATACTAAAAACTAACTGTAGTCCTCTCCCCAGATGTATGAGTTATGGGACATGCATCGAACCACATTAATTCTCTAGCAACCACTTTAAATAGAAGGTTCGTTATCCATCCAAAAGTACAAACAAAAACAATTGAACATGATTTCCTCTGATACAAATAGAGTTATCCTACTCCAAGGGGACAGAATTCATTACAGGCTGTCACCCCCCTCACCCTCACCAAATATTAGACCTCCTTTCCAACAGTGGGTTGAAGAAAGAAAGAGAGATATATCCAGAGGATAGGTTTGATGGAATCAACACCACCAAAGGAAAGATGGAATCTGCGCACCAATCTTCAAAGCGAAATTCTATATTCAATCATAAAAATGTATGGGATGCTCTCCCTTAACAACCCCTTTTATAAACTAGGAATCCTACTAGTCTAAACAACCATCTCCTACTAAATTCAAACCCTTAATTCTCTAGAAACAACCTACGACTAGTACTAATCATCAATTGAGATGGGACCCACAAGTGTTGTCCCCTCCTTGAACTCCTCTTCTTGGTCGTAGATGGAGGTACAGCATCACAAATGCTCTAAATAAAACATGTTGCGAATTATAAGCTTATAACATGTCGTTGTAAATATGTCGAAAATGATGTTTGGCATTGCGATAATTAATCCATTAAAAGAGCAATACAATGGATTTATAGCACTAATCTATAATGCGGGATGCACAGTTTAGGATGCAATTCTCCCCTAAAAATGGAATAATTCAAGAATCACATTAACGCCTCGTATAAGACTAACAAGCGATTGAAATTATCAAAGCATTCCAACCTCAAAGTTTCAGGTCATGATTCTCTCCCAAATTTTAATCAAATCGCTTCAAGGATCAAAGAGAATATAAGAACCACATAACAATCAAATCTCTACTTACAAACATAGAAACAAGAGAAAAAAAAAAAAAAAAGAGGAGAAGAAAAGAGGATTAGGGTTTCATTGAGAGTAACGTACGGAGAGCATGAGAGAGGAATCGAGGAGGGGAGTGTCGGGGCAGACGAGGCACGCGTACTTCCCGTTAGAGAGTTTCTTGTAGGAAGAAGGGTTATTAGAATCGGAATCTCCTTTGTTGAGACCGTGCACGATAAGATCATCCACTCTTCTCTTTCTATTTTGCGCCTCTCTTGCCCAGCTATCTCCACCGAAAGCACTCATATCTCTCTGCCGTCTGTAGAGTGTAGACTCTGTAGCCTCCGAACAACCGCGCTCAAATGTTCTCTGGTGATTCTGACCAGCGCCTGTGCGTTGGTAACTATTGTCTTTTGTATATGGGCCCAAGTCTCAGGCTGATTTTTGGTGTGTGGGTAGGCCTGTTATCTTGGCCCGTGACCGGTCGGGCCGGGCCTACCCTTTGAAGCCCGGCCTAAATCCAGCCAGGCCGGCCTGAAAATGGCCAGGCAGTCTTTAACTTTTACATTTAAAAAAATATTAAATGGGTCTGACCCGGGTTGCAACCCAGCCTGTCCCCCTACGGGCCTTGGGCCCATCCTGGCACTGTAGACTAGGCCCGACAAAAATTACAGGCTGATGTAGGTACACCAGGTGGTGGGCTACTCATTCATGGGTCAGTAGGCCCGAAAGACTGCCAGGTGGCACATTTATATGCAAGATTAAATAGAAATTTTATAAGGAAATTATGATAATAGTCTCTGGAATAAATAAAAAGAAGCCACTAATACATGATTGAGATTGTATACGTACTCTCAAAACTCCCTCTGAAAACAACATATATTTGGAAAAAAAAAAACTCTCTTATTGTTGATTATGGTCCGACAACGAAGATAGAAAACATGAGAGAAAGTGGAGTAAAAGCTAATAAACGCGGAGCACTGCATCTTCCCTAGCCTTTCCTTGAACCGCGGCAACGTGGTAGAGGCATCACAAAGAACTTCATCAATCCATCCTTGCAGTGAAAGCCAGCACGTTGGCTGCAAGCAAAGTAGTAAGGTTGCCACTTGTTCAGCGACAACTTGAATCCTTTTCCGCCTCCTTGTGTCACATTCGCCACCAGCTTCGCTTTCCTCATGTCGCATGTCAAGAAGCTTCGAAGGTTCGGTAGCAAGTACACGTCGTGAGGAAAGGTGGTGCTGTTGGGGGGATCATACTTGAACACTGTTACAACCGCAACAACAACAACAAACATGAGATATATACTAAGTCCTGTTCACAAAGAGAAAAGCTTCAGCTATTATAGGGAGGCGTAACAATGTATATCAGACAATCCCGGACACACACACACACACACACACGGACAACACGAGTTTATAAGAGAATCCGTGATGAGATCGATACACTGATAATGATATGGTGTATCTCACACAACTTATTACAATGTATTCTCTAAAAGAGTCTACTGCATACACGCAACAACACCCTCCTGCATGTGCAGTGCTTTAGTACTCTAAAAGGTTAAGCTATTAGAGGGAGACTTATAACAATGTATATAAAAGGTTCCCCACCACACACATGGACCGCAGGAGTCCAGAACATCAGCGTACCCCTGCATGTGCAGGGCACACGGGGCACAACACAGCGGACACTAGGATGATTTACTCAAGATATATTAGTAACTCACCGAGGGTATCATTAAGGTAGAAGGGACTGTTTCGAATAGCCCAATCAGTGTAGTTAAAACCAAAGTGCCAGTTTTCAGACCCTCCGACAACTACCGTGCTGGCAAGGCTAACTGCCAACATGGAGGCAGTTACTAGGAGGACGAGTCCTTGAGCATAACTAACCCCACATCTGAAGCCCATCTTCAATCACCAACTCCCCAAATAGACCTCCAAAGATAAGTATGGATTGAGATGGTTGCAGGGAAGGCATGAGATGATGGGGTTTATATAGGGAGAGGGGGGGAAATGGATTAAGGAACAAAATGGAGAAAATCACCACATTTTCTAACTTGGGTAGGTAAGACAAGGAAAAATCGAACTATACTCTCTTTGAATCTTGTGGTGTGTTTGGCAACAAATTTTAATTGGCCTGTCAAAAGTATATAACTCATGAAAGTTTAACTCCTGATCTTTTGGGGGAGTTGACTAACACTAGATTAACCTTGAATAAGCCGACAACAATCCAATTATAATAATGTTACCGGCTAAACCGGCTCTGCGCAAGTTATTCGAATATATTATCGGCCTTGAGAACCACAGTTATGGATCATCATCCTCCCCACTCCTAATGGAATTGTAATCATGGGGTCTCATCACTGACGAGAAGTTAAGATGAATGTCAACAAGGCGCTAAGGCCCACCACTGATACTCGTCGGATCTTGATTGGATTGTGGTGGATGCAACATATGGGAACCTTTCGCTTTCAATGTTAGTTGGGCTATTGCAGAATGATATATCGCCGAGCCGCTCGTGATGTAACCACCACTAGGGCGCATGGGTTTGACCATTTACAAAAAGGCCCAGCCCTACTCTAGCAAATAAGAAGCAAGGTCATGGTTCACAAAAATGCTATAACTACCGTTATAACCCTTAACTGCTATAACAGAAATTATCGAGGTTATTTTGAAGAAAAAAATATTAATCTTATGATATTTTCTTTGACCCAGATGTGGACCGTTACTAAAACCTAGGGCAAAGTTAGAAGAGTAAATTCAACATGTTGACTCATAGGTGTAGTGTAATCAAGTGCATTGAAGATGGCTTGGTTAATTGTCCACTTAGAACAAGATTTATAGGTGTGATCAGGAGAAAGACCACTTTAAGCACAGAAAGAAGGGAGGCCAGCATGTGGGTTGGTGGCAGTGAATTTCTCCCTGGCTTCACACCTGTGTTTTGAAACCTTAGACATCTACGTTCAACCACCGCCATTTCTTACTTGGTTTCGATTAAAGTTGGGCAGACCAAGATGAGTTAATTGCCGTATCATGCGCTTAAAATATATGGAAAATTGCTTAAACGAAATTTTTTTTTAATGTACTCGCAAAAACGAAAAAAACTTTGGGAATTTTACAAAAAAAAAAGTAATTAGACGCCCTTTGTCAGGCGTCTCTCCGTGACAAAAAAAAAAAAAAAAAAAAACTTGTCACAATACAGCCACATGGCATACTCTTAGTGGATGCTGACTGTATGGATGTTTGGCCAGTCCCTTGGTGGACCTGCAAACCAAAAATCAGCCTGACTAGTAATTTACAACCTTTGGATTTTTGCACTCAAATAATGCTCTAATTCCTATTGTTAAAATCAACCCATGAAAATAACTTCAATCCAATGGTTATAAACCACTGTTCATGTTTATTATTGGTGTGTAGGTCCACCTAGTGATTGGCTAAACATCCATACGGTCAGCCACATGGTTCATGTTGTGACAGAAGTTTTACTCCTCTATCGGCAAATGCCCTTTTAAAGGGCGAATGTCAGGTACAGAGGCTCTTTAAAAGGGCGTTTGTCAGCCTTTTTCAGCTTTAAATTTTGTCAGAGAGAGATGCCCTTTGTAAATGTCAGACAATTTTTTTCGTTTTTGTAAATGCATAAAAAAAATTCGTTTAAGAAATTTTTCGTAAAATATAACACAACCTTTCCAAGTGGTAAGTTAGGTAACTGATGTAGACCGGGCCCATGGATAGGCCGGGAGCGGTCCACTATCTGAGACGACAGCTGAAAAACATTAAAACTAAATAAAACTTGAGAGAACTTCAACAAACTGACAAGTATTTGTTGAAAACTCAGATTCTAACCTAGAATAACCCAACCAACACCACTACCGAAAGTTGGAATATTTTTTTGATGTCCCGCCCATGACATAAAAATCAATGTTCCTTTTTTAAGAAACCACCACCTAAGGTGGTCCCTAATTCCAGACCATTTATGGTTCTCAGGATTCACACAACACTAATCTCAAGGACCATCCAACAGTCTGCGTTTAACAAAAGCAAAATTACAGTGTTATCATATGTACACGATAGATAAGGTTAGCTTCCATAAGCCAGGGTTGGGAGAAAATGACACAAGCTTTTGTGCTCACATGGAGATGAGTTTTATGGCTAATTTTTTTGTAGGTTCAAGCGAACGATGAAAACGGACGGTCAAGAATTTTTCAACTAATGCCCTTAACCCATCTCCATCTGGTCCCCCAGCTGTGTCAATATCTTTATTTATATCGACCTTCCACATTGGATGAACTGAGGGAAGGTTTTGTTTTATTTGGTTAATCTCTTGAAAATTCCCGCCTTGCAAACAAAACAAATAAACAAGAAACCAACTCCTTAAATAAGAGAGACTGGCCGATGAGAACAAAGTCAGGACCTGAATTTCAAATTACCATCAAAGAGAGTTCAAACCCCATAGCCAGCCGAAAGCATTCTTGATATCCAAGAAAACGCCAAAGCAAGCATAAATAAGTACATGCAACAAGGTGAGGATAAAACTCTGATAAACCCATGGATGCAGAAACTAATAGAAAGTGTACCCTTTTAAACAATACCCCATGGAGTCGTATAATGAGGCAGGAAGAGATTCGAGAACATCGTTCAACGAAGCATTGGAGACCAAGATGGCAGAATTAGCCAAAACAAAGGAAGAGATCAATGGGGCTAGAGACAGCGCCATGCAATCATGGCTAGACTCCAGGCCCCTTATTGATGAGCTTGAGAACCTACAATCAGATCTCAAAAATGCTAAAAATCGAGCATCCATGGCCACCATAGTCACCTCAGAGCTTGAATCCCAGCTGGAGAGTACAAATTCAAGCATCAGGTCTAAAAAGGAAGAAGAACTCAAGGCTAGGAAAACAACTGAAGAGTTGCGTATGGCTTTGGATGGAACATGTGCAGAGATGGAAAAACTTAAGCTAGAAACAGACCAGGAACGACGAGCACGAGCAAGGCTGAAACAAGAACTCCGTCTGAGAAGGCAGACACTCCGGACATTGCAACTGACACTTCGAGCAGTCAGAATAGAATCAGAGGCTTTAGGAGCATCAGCAGCGGATGCACTTCACCACATCAAGTACTCGAATACAGACAACACCACCGTCCAACTCACTCACGAAGAGTACAACGCATTGACGAGAACAGCTAACGAAGAGATAACACTCGCAGAATGGCGTGTCTCAGTGTCCATGGAACAGAGACTTACGGCTGAGACAAGCCAAAATGAGGCATTAAGAAGATTGAAAGAACTATACGCTGATAACAAATCGAGGAAGAGGGACATGGAACAGGACACAATAATTGAACGAGGAGAGCAAGAGATCATAAAAGAGGCAGAACAAGAAGATTTAAGAACCAGAGAGCAGGCCCGCAGCAACAAAATAAATTCTCTGCAATCCAATATGGTATCTGCCACTGATCGTGGGTCCCCACGACAACGGTTGAGAAGATCAAGAAGTCATCACAAGAAGAAAATGGTCCAAAAGAAAAAAATATCCATTTTACACCAAATAAGAAATTTTCTTGTACGAAACATAACAAGATTGTTTGGATGACTGCAGATAATTTCATCGTACAGCAACCCAGAGTCAGCCTGAAAATCAATTACTACACTCCCTAATTTAACCTATGGAAAATGTTTGGAACAAAAATCAGTTCAAGCTTCGTCGTGCGCATGTGTGTATTTGCTCAAGGGATTTGTTAGCTTTCCTTCGTCCTTTATCGAACCTGTAATTAAACACGCTCTTATCAGATATGAGGGATTATAGACCATAAGTGTGCCGACTGATTTTCATGCTCATAAATGCGGCACATATACAGGAGCAGGGCCCACTGTTTCATAATTTTCACCTGGGAGATCCTCGGGGGCCAAAGTTAACCTGATCCGATTATTGTAACCATCCAAGAGAACACAATATATGAGATGGTTACAATCATTGGAAAGGATCAACCTCGAAAATGCCATCTATGCCATCTCAGGCCATAGATTTACCTTGTCAACAAAGAACTCAAACAGCTCTTGAATTTCAATACCTGATGTACCCCCAAGCTAAGCGAGCCTGCAACAGGAAAAGCCTGAACCAGTTGACTCTATATAACCTAGAATGTGCATATAGAAATCTGAAGTACTGATGCTTTCAGGGAATGAGCAGCCTGTATTTCAAACCCCAAAAGGAAGCCAGACTAAGTATCAATTAATAATCAAGCAATTATTATTGTCCAAAGAATCCAGCATACCAGGAGACTGCATGAACTATTGGAACATTCTAGAATACGCCTTTCTCTCCAGATCACGTCTATCAGCAACCTGTAACCCATTTTTTAGCTTTTAAAACCAAATTGAAAATAAGCATATGTTGCCACAAAATGTTTCAGATTAGGTATAGTCTACTGACCTTCTTCTTTGCAGCGGCGAACTCCTTTTTTATTCCACCTGAAACATGGTAATTTTTTAGCAAAATAGAGGTAAAGATTACCACTCACAGTAATGTTCAAAAAGTTGCTGATCAACTCAGAACTCAGCTGTCAACTTGCTGTGGCCAGGGTCCATTACCAAGTCCAAGCTCCAATTCTATAAAAATGGCTCAATTATCGACTCTGCCTCAGTTATATATGGCCCGATTTGGAAGTTCATGAATGACCAGTAAATGGTCACGCAGGTTGTAACACTGATGATCTTTCTATCCATGGTGTTTAAAGCAGTGTGATACAAGCTATTTTGGTTGCTTATATCAATACAATTCAAACAGTGTGGATTGTAGGACCCACGGTGTCAGAACCTGTATGACCATCTAGTTTGGTAGATCATAAGCTCCCTGATGTTGCCTTTTATTACAATCATGGAGAGCTTTCACTGGCACATCCAAAAACTTATGGCAACAAAAAACAAATCCTGAGTTAAGTTCGATTTAATTCAACATCGCTTTGAACATTATGACAAAAGCATGATCATCATTCATCATCAAAGCATAACCCAAATATTTGGGTTTTGTATACAAATCTTGTTCAGCCACTATATTTTATCTAGGGCCAGCATGAACAAACAGTAACATCACAAACCATCATTTGGCTCCAACTCTAATGCCTTCTTGAAGCTTTCAACCGCAGCATCTATATCATTGAGCGCCATGTATGCCTGATAAATCGACAGGACATCATCAAAATCATCACAAATACTCGATGCAACAGACCAAGATGCAGTTCAATATGCCTGGTTTATCAAGTTTCTTCATTGTTTGCCCATAAACACAAGCAAGCCACAGACACGAGGACTACGATTAAATAGTAAACCCACATTTATGGGAACTCATGACAAATGCAAAGCAGGACCGAGGTACAGAATGAACAGACTCAAAAGACCGTGACAAACTTAAGATGACCCTCACACGTACCCTAACCCAGCATATTGTTCCTTTAGCAATCTAATCCCTATAATTGTAAATCGTTGCAATATTTTATCTATTTAATTCAATAAAACACTGGCCCTTCTAGCCGCTAGCCAGTTCATAATATTGAAGGTCTCTCTCCCCATTGTCTATGCTCTCAGGATCAGAAGATGACCATAAATAGTGACTATCTTCAACCAATCAAAGTCAACTACATCCATATTTTCAGTTCTTGTCATCTTCTCTTGATCTCCACTTATTAAGCAAGTTAAAATGAATAGTCCTTACAAATCAAGAAAAGTTTCTAACGTTAAGATACTTGTGAGTACCTGCTGTGAATACCTTGACGCCTTAAATCTTAAAAACTTATAAATTGACATATATCATGGGACTCTTAAGAACAAACAAATTGTCAATGCAACAGTAGGTGACCTATAAACACTGATTAAACAAGCATCTTGACAGACTTCACAGCACCAAAAGTAGCATTTTTGTCTCTCAAGTACAACATCCTCGCAAATTTAACAGAAGTGAGAAGACAAAGTTTGAAATTGGAAAAACAATAAAATACAAAGCAGTTACCGGCAGAAAAACCAAGAAGGATGATACACAACACAACTGTGTGAATTTATGCAGAAACATTCTGCAAACTTAAATTGGAAATACCTCGAGCTCCCAGTTATTAAATCCTTATTTATGGAAGATACCAACCTGACCTTGGCGAAACAAAGCCTTCACATTACCCTCTCCATCGCGCATTGCAAAGTCTGTATCCAACAATGCTCCTTTTAAATCTCCTAGTTTCAATTTACAAGCCTAAAGAAAGCATATCACGTGTCAAGTAGTTAGACAAAAGGGAAGGAAAAAAAAATAAAAAGTGTTCAATGTTGCCCTCTAAAATGAAACACATTTCAAAAACTTTCAGACCAAAACACAGGTGTATTCTTAAGTTATTGTCACAGATAATACCCATTACTATGTGAGGTCACCACATCCCTCGATTGCAAGAGTTTTACCGGTAACATCATTGACAGGGAAAACTCAGTAATATCTCCACAAAATCGTCCTTTCACTCCAATTTGGAATGGAAGCATAATTTTCCATTTTATGTCACCACTCTGATATGTTTCTAAGAGATGTTAGACGCCAACTCACCTCCATGACAATAGGCATCAGAGGATGATGCTTTAAAATGTTGTTACATGCAATATATAGCTTATATTACATTTAAAGCTTAGAAACATCAGTTATATGTGCTCAAGATGGAGGTAACGATTGAAACTTGTAAGACAGTGATACCCATGTAAATGGATATCCAACAATTTTGCACTTGCAATTCCGAAAATCCTACAGGTCATAGTAATCATTCTATATCATCAGAATCTTGTAGGGATATCTCATTTGTTTTAGAGAATACTCATTTTTATTTTATTTTACAGGAATCAAGTTTGGAAAATTCACTAGGAGATAAGGTTTCTCTGTGACACTTCAAAATAGAAAACTTATTTTTTCTTCCAGAATTTTGACCCACACACATGATTGGCTCCACAATCGAGGACTGTTATGATGTCAAAACATAGGTATAAATCACTAATTTCTCAATGACACTTCAAAATAGAGAAGCTTATCCTTTCTTCCAGAATTTTGATCCACGCACATGATTGGCTCCACAATGGAGGACTGTTATGATGTTAAAACTTATGTACAAATTACTAAAAGCAAAAGCTTTTTTACTTTTTGTTGTCAGAAACATCGTGTAGGAATTTATCTTCATTAATACCTGTACCTTCCTTTCTCTTATTCAATACAAGTTTGATTATTATAACAATATTTGAAGAGTATGCTTTGAAATTCAAGAAAGAAAATTCCTTTTCAATGCTTGGCCAATAAATAATAACATATCCTAGGAGTATAAATGATGGTAATCGAGCTGTTGGGTTTAGAGTCCCTCATGGTCAAGCAAAGACAATGGCTTGCATTCCCATGTCATATGTACATAGCCCCCATGGTTATGGCACCATTATCTTTCGTGATGGATTATGAGAAAATACTTCTATTTAAAAATTTGATTTCGCTCTCTATTACAATTTAGAAACAATGGCAAGAAAGAGATGTCTTGTGGATATCTTGTAGGGGAAGGAAAAAGATGGGCATGAACTTAGTTGCACGAAGCAGAAGCAGCTGCTCGAGTGGACTCGGATGTGGGAACGAGGAAGCAGCTGTTGCAAACATATATTTTAGGAAGTGGGAGCAGGGAGAGGAGCGACAACGGCACCTAGGATAGAAGGTTCCAGCAATAAATTTTAGTAACCATGGCTGTGAAAGATGGACCAGCTGGACTGGCTCGAATTTAATAATTATGGGAATGAAATGCTTGAGCTCTGATTTAAAAGCCAGATTTTGAAGAGTTGTAGTGGTCTAGGTATAAGATGGCAGCAATGCAACTAAGTCTAAGCCGATTGCACCTATTAGCTTTAAGAATAGTGATGATACATTAAATCTTGTCACAAAATCACTTGTCAAAAAAAAAAAAAAATCATGTCACAAAATCAGCCCAGCTTGGGTTTAAGGATATGTGGCAATCCAAGTATGTTGACCCATCCCAACAGAGTGGCATAGTTAAAAGTATTGATACATATCATGTCCCCTAAAATATGTAACATAACTTGAAGATACTCATATTTGTATCGTAATGTAACTTAACTCCTATGGTGCATTATGATATGTGTGGATACTTTAATGTTTTCTTTATTTAAATTAATAAAAAAAAGCCTAAAAACTACCAAAATTTTCAGAAATGTGTTGTAAATGTAGTATTAATCCTCTAAACACCATATTTTTTGCTTATTTAACCATTAAACATAGTTTAGGGTAATGCATCTTAGCATATTGGCGCATATTAATGAACAAAAGGGTGATTCCTTTTAGTATATATGGTTGTAGGGATAATATGATTGCTTTAAACATCTCATGTTTCAAGGTTAGCTACACATCAAACACTCATTAACGTATCAATGTGTATTAAACAAAATTCAGTTCCTTGGTAACGTATCAATACCGCGATGCCTTTTTTTTTGCATACTGCAATTTTAAACCTTGCAAATGCGCATAACATTGCTCCTGTAAATATCAGGAAACATGATATATCAAAAGACTTTAGCAGACCAAATGAGTGATTCATGATTTTTTCTTTGTCTGGTACCAGAAATTCTATTAATCACAAAATTAAGCAAGAGAATTCACATTGTACAAAGTACTTTTAATCTTCTATTTACACTGTCACTTTTATTGGCCAGTGTGTCAGCTCAATCATTTGTTCAACTGAAAGCATGCATAAATTTTGCATCAACATTGTCACCAAATCTGAAATATGATTAATCATGTTGGCTGGAGATTTAAGGACTTTAACAAAAAGGATGACAAAACTTAGGATTTCCTACCAAGCCTAAGTGAAATTTAAGTAGACCAAGGGAAAGATATTAAGAAATCCTAAAGAAAAATTTAGTGGAAACACAATAAATATTTTAGAGATGCAAATAGATCCAGAAAAGACAGAAAACTCGTGGATGAGGAGAGACAAAAACCTAAGAATAAGAAGACAAAGATGAGAAAGGGGAGATGCATTCTCTATACATGAAACTAATATACAAACGTTTTTTTCTGATCTTATGATTCAATGTAAACCAAATTGTTACTATGTTCTTAGCATATACTGCTTATGCTTCCAAACCATTTCACATTTTTCACATTATTTTCATAAGCTTCTCTCAAATTTTCTATTAACAAGGTTCACTGAACAAACTTAGATATCTTGACGATTTACATATCAATTTCAGATGTTGAACAATGCTCCCAAGACAGTGTTTAACACCTCCACCGAGTGGTAAGCTAAGCCCCTTTTTTTTGCGGGGGTTTCCCCCTTCTATAATGACACATACATACTTATCAAATATAAATATATATATATATATATATATATATGAGAAAGCTTACCGAACTATTTGTGAATATCTGTGACTTTGCCTTCCTCAAAGATGAACTCTTTTCTGCATAGTCATCACAAACAATACAAATTAGATGGAACCAGCATTGTAACATTATTAGTCATAACCAAAATAAAAACTTTAAGAACAACAATACTTAAAGAATCAAAGTATTCACCTTCATCAATGTCTTCTTTCTCCCAGCAGACATCCAAGTAGCGCAAAGCCTTCCGATACTTTCTAAGAGCCATCTTATAGTCTTGCTTCTGTAAGCAGCAATGGTTAAAGTTACATCAAGTGGAAAAACAACCAAAGATTCAAATTTGTTGTGGAACACCATATGAATGGAGCAGATCATGGTAAAGGTGAAATCTTGTCAAGTACGATGAAGCCAAAGTTGAATAAATAAAGCCAACTAAAATAAAAAGGAACAATTTTTTCTGTGTTTTTTTTAAGCGAATCAAAAGGGAACATAAAGGTCAAATAAAGCCATGATTTTTCTCCAATTACCTTGTAGTGCTCATTTCCAAAACTTTTCGCAGAATCCACAGCATTCATCCACCAAGAGATCTCATTCGGCTTCTCATCAAGGTCAGCTGGCCAATCAGGATAAGTATCACCATCTTCAAAGAAATTAGAAGTCCCATCATCCGTACCCTCAGGAATTTCTCCACAATCCGCAATTACAACATCAAGAGTGGGATAATCACCATCACCTGTGGAGACATGTTCAATGGAACGAACCACTCCCATGCCTTTAATTACCTTCCCAAATACAACATGTTTTCCATCTAGATGAGAAGTTCTAGTAGTAGTAATAAAGAACTGGGAACCATTGGTGTTCAGGCCAGAATTGGCCATGGATAACATTCCTTTCCGTTCATGTTTCAGATCAAAGTTCTCATCTTCAAATTTCAACCCATAAATGGATTCTCCCCCCGTGCCATTCCCAGCAGAGATATCTCCACTTTGTATCATAAAACCTTTGATAATGCGATGAAAACAGACACCCTGAAATGAATGTGGCTGTTATCAGTTATCACTATCAGTTATCAGTTATCAGAATAAGGGAACGCCCAGGCTAGTCTTTCCAAAAGCGGACGAGCCAATTTGGCAAAGATAAGTATATCACTTAGCAACAATTTAAGTTGGGTGTTCATGCCAATTCAATAAACAGAACTAGAAAAGGCATTTAATTTCTAAAACAACTGAAGAGGTCTTAAAAGGTCAATGGGGAAACATGATGAAAGAAAATTTGAGGAAAGCAACAAAAATGTGATTCATACGCTCTTTCGATTGGTGCAGCACAAAATTATTTACTAATGCTGATTTGGTTGAATGTATTAAAGAGGCAGAAATGAAAAACAAGAAAGGGAAGGAGTTCCACAAACAATATTGTCAGGGAAAAACAGATAAGAATGTGTGGGACCCCCAAGAATTTGCTTCAACGAATATCAATAGGATAATTATATTCGAATCTGTTAACTCCCTCAAATTAATTGAACGGTCAACAATATAGATATAGCACTATTACTGGATATAATGACAGGCAAGACTAACGTAAGGCCAACCTTTTTCAACAAATTTAAACAGTTATAGCATAAAAATATATCATAGTGACATATCACTTGAAAAAGATCATTTAGAATTTAGTGGAGATTGCTTAGAGGTTAAATTACTAAGGGACCAAGTTGGATTTGTCCATGCTTTCTACAATTGTCCCTTGAAATCAAGTTTTCAAATTTCTATTGAATGCACTTGGACAGAACAATTATAGATCTTCTTCAAGATTTGCAAGTATTTATGGAAATTATTTCAATAACATCCCTATATTAATTTAGGAAGAATGGATTAAGCCTCATTGAAAATTACTGAATAAAGGTACCAATACCTCAGTGAGTCTACAAAGAAACACCCATGTTACTATAAAGAAGGCCTGCAACATAATTCCCAAGATCCATACCTTGAACTTATTCATCATAAGAATGTCACTAACTATCCAGAAAAAGGGTAAATTTTTTTTATTACATATTTTTGCCTCAACCCCTCACCAAATTTAGATGAGATATAAATTAACCTCTAAAACCTCCCATATTCAAAGATATGTAGCACACTTTTTTTATAAGATATGCATGCTTTAAATTCCAATATACCTTCCTTTTGTCCAGTAAAGAGGGAAACTTGCTAATAAAATCTTGAAATCTGATATAATTACAGATGGACAATAAAGTCAACTGAAGGCTCTAAGGTGGCACGATATACTTTGATTCCTGTGAAGACAGATTTCACACATGAAAGCTGAGGTGGCAGGACCAAAGGGGGACACCTGTTGGACTACCTCACCCCGACTCCAAGTGGCAAGTTTTCAGCCTAAGATGAGGTTTCTCACACTTTTTTTCTATTTAAATTAATAGATTTTAGGGCTGTCCCATAGGGAAAAAGTGCAACACGTGGTAGTGTATGGGTCTGACATGGATATCGTCAGATTCACCATGACAGCAACCATGGGCCAAACAAAAACCCGTCTTAACAAGGTATGAAGTCCGCATTGACAGTTGTGCTAACTTCATCATCATGTAACGAAGATTTAATTTTCTTCGTACCTTTTCTTATAAAAAAAGCTACCGACAAGATAAAAAAGCTACCAACACTACATAGTTCACATAGTGATATTCCTCTCGAATTGTACCTTTTAATCTGTTATCTGTCAGTGAACTAACCAAATCTCTTCAATGTTCCATAACCTTTTCTCCTAAATCTTGTGTTTTTCAGGATCTCAACACAAAGACAGTGATTGGTTCGGGGCATGAGCAGCATGGCCTCTATTACCTGGATAACCCACCTACCATACTTGTTACCCCTTCCGCTACCGCACTTCATTCCAGCATCACACCTTATCAGTGGCACTATCGATTGGGTCATCCATCTATCTCCAAACTGCCAAATTATCCCTAAATATAGTCCCACTTCTGTTTTAGAATGTGAAGCTTGCCAACTAGGCAAACATCATCTTAGCTCTTTTCCTTATCGCATTGATAGTTGTTCTTCGAATCCCTTTGATGTTGTCCATATGGACATTTGGGGTCCTGCTCTAGTCCATAGTCTAGGTTGTTTTGTCTATTTCGTTGTTTTTGTTGATGATTTCTCTAGAATGGCATGGGTGATTTTTTAATAGATCGGTTTGAATTATCTCGTGTATTTCAAACCTTCTATAATGAAATTATAGTTCATTTTAATGCTAAGCTTTGCATCTTACGATCAGATAATGCACTTGAATACACGCAAACTGTTGTACAAACTTTTTGTGTTGATAATGGCATCCTCTATTAGAAATCTTGTGTTCATACCTCCCAACAAAACGGTAATGCTGAACGCAAAGATCGTCAACTTCTCAATGTTGCACGTACCTTAATGATTAATATGAATAGCACAAAACCTATTGGGGCGATGCCATTTTGACTGCCTGCTACGTGATCAATCGCATATCATCGTCAGTTCAAGGAAATCAATCACCATTATCTTTTTTTTACCCCGAAAAACCACCCTTTAGGCTTCCTCCTTGCGTGTTTGGATGTGTCGCTTTCGTATAGAATCTCAGACCTGTTTAGATAAACTTCAACCACGTGCTACCAGATGCATTTTTCTTTGCTACTCTCGTACACAAAAAGATTATCGGTGCTACTGTCCCTCTTCTAGTCGTTACTTTGTGAGTACCGATATTACCGTTTTTTAGACTACTGGATTTTTTCTACTATTGGCAAGGCTTTAGATGATGACCTATTCAATTTTACTCGGGGGAGAATATTGTGATTTCTTCCACTTTGTCTCCTATCCCATTACCAGTTGTCATTGACTCATGACCACCATTGCGCGTTTATCACCGCCACACCACTGCACCTGCAGATCCTATACCTGTTACCACTACACCTGCTACTATATTCCCCCCTGCTACATCATTGACTTCAGCTGACGATCCATTGCTTGATTTACCCATTGCTACTCACAAAGGAATCCGCTCTTGCACTCAACATCCTATTGTGAATCATGTCTCACTTCATCGTGCTTCACCTATATTGTATACCTTTGCTTTGTCTCAATCTTTTATTTCTATTCCTAAGACTTATAAGCAAGATATCATCTCTTCTGGCTAGAAACAAGCCGTGGATACTGAGATTCAGGCTCTTCAACAAAATCAGACATGGGAATTGACTTCACTCCCTCCCAGAAAACAAGCAGTTCGTTGTAGATGGGTCTATATAGTGAAATACCATCCCAATGGTACTATTGAGCGCCTTAAGGCTTCGGTTGGTTGCTAATGGTTACTCTCAAACCTTTGGTGTGGATTCTTTTAAGACTTTCTCCTCAATGGCACAACTGAATTCCATTCGGATTCTTCTGCCAGTTGTTGTCTCTCGTCATTGGCATGTGTATCAACTTGACATCAAAAATACCTTCTTGCATGGGGATTTGCAAGAAGTCTATATGGAGCAACCTCCTGGCTATGTTATTGGTGGTCAATTTGACCAAGTCTGCCATCTGAAGAAAACCATTCATGGGCTTACGCAGTCCCCTCGTGCCTAGTTCGACAAGTTTAGCAAGGTGGTCTTGCAGTACAGGTTCACCCGGTCATCCTCCAATCATTCAGTCTTTATTCGACATACAAATTCTGGTATTGTAGTTCTCGTGGTTTGTGATGATATTATTATTATTGGAAGTGATAGTCGTGGGATTGCATCTGTTAAAACTCATCTGAGTCAGCATTTTCACACCAAGGATCTTGGTACTCTCCACTACTTTTTGGGTATTGAGGTAGCTTGTTCTCCTACTGACATCAACCTTTCTCAGCGGAAATATGTCATCAACTTACTTGAGGAGATAGGCATGATGGGTGCTAAACCCATTAATACCCCTACGGATCCTACAGTCCATCTGGATGGGGAATAGGGGGAGTTATACAGTGACTAGTCAATACCATCACTTGGTTGGAAAATTGATCTATCTTACTATTACTCATCCAGATGTCACCTTCGTAGTTGGTGTAGTTACTCACTTTATGCACTCACCTCAACAACCACATTGTAGTTAATCAATTTATGCACTCACCTCGACAACTACATTGGGATGCCGTCTACCATATCTTACGGTACTTGAAAAATGCACCTGCCAAAGGCTTACTCTATCTACCTTCCTCGGACTTGCACGTTAGTGAGTATTTTGATGTAGATTGGGCTGGAAGTAAGTCCGGTCATCGTTCTACCTCTAGCTATTGTACCTTTGTGGGCGGCAATCTTATTACTTGACGAAGCAAAAAAGCAAACTATAGTCGCTCGTTCTAGTGCCAAAGCTGAATACTAGGCTATGACACATACTGCTTGTGAAATGGTGTAGATCAAATCCATTCTACATGAGATAGGCCTTTTACAGCCTGCTCCCCTGACTATGTATTGTAACAATCATGCGGCAACTTTCATTGCCAGTAATCCTGTTTTTCATGAGTGAACGAAGCACATCGAAGTTGATTGTCACTTCATCTGAGACTTGGTGTTTAGCAAGCAGATCATCACGTCATATGTCAAGTCCATAGATCAGATTGGTGATGTCTTCACCAAACCTCTCTCTCTCTCTCTCTCTCTCTCTCTCTCTCTCTCTCTCTCTCTCTCTTCCATCTTCTAGTTCTTGCAAGTCTACACTCTTCTAAACAATCATGTCTCCCTTTCCCTCTTTCAAAAGTAAATGTTTCGATTCACTTTCTCATGACTTTTTTTACCGTTAGTAAGTTATTGACGAAATTTGAAAATTATAGGTTTTTGGATGTTTTGATGTGATAGGATGCGGGTGCAACCTTCCATTTGAATCTAAGCACTGGAATCAACAAGGACTAAACAATTGGATTTGGAATGAAATGCCCCTCTGAACTGGTAATTAAAAAAAAAAGAGCCCCTCTGAACTGATAAAAAAAAAAAAAAAAGAGCCCCTCTGCTTCTACTGAAGTCCAGATTGACTCCGACATGGACAGGATCTTGACCTTCCCCTTGGATTTCATCTGACCTTCCCCTGATCTCAACCTTCCCATTGACCTAGAATGCCTTTACAAGTATTGTTAACACCACTTTTCTTCCAATGAGGTAAGATTTTGTTGAATTTATTAATCTAAAATCTGCTGCGATTCTTTCCCAATCTTTACATGAATATAGACTTTAAAAGAGGCAAACAAATAAACAAATCGAGAATGATCTTAAAACAAAGATTATCATGCATTCTCCATTTTTCATTTAACAATTCTCCATAAGGAGGGAGAAAGAAAAAAAAAAACAAAAAGTCACGATTTCTTTCATTGATTTTCCGTTGATAGTATTGAAAATTGATTAATATAGAAAGAATGAATAATAACTACAAGGACTATGGGGTTTCCAAATAATCCATTATTCCAAGAATTTCAAGACGTAAAGTCATTGGTGCCAGAAAAGACAGTAATACCCTTACTATACCAAAAAATCACCGGAAAAACGAAGACATAATCTGGAAAAGGGTATTGCAGTCTTTTAATGAATAAGAGAATCACAGAAGCTTCAAAGTCACTCAGAGAGAGAGAGAGAAAGAGAAGGAACCTTGAAATGGAGAGGAACACCAGTGTTAGGACCAATGCCCTTCTCTCCAGTGCAGAGAGCCCTGAAATTCTCGGCCGTTTTGGGAACCACATCACTGTAGAGCTCCACCAATATCCTTCCTTCCAGCTCTCCTCCTATGCTTATGTCTAAAAAGCACCGTGGGTTCACCATCTCCCTCTTCGCCTCCCCTTCTAAGCTTCTAAGCTTCTACCTTCAACAGAAAGAAAGAAAGAAAGAAAGAAAGAAAGAAACAGAGCAAGATAAAACCCTAATCCCGCTTTTCTTTTGAATCCCCTGCAGCCTCTTCGAGTTACCCAACACTGCAATATTCAATTCAAACTCGCACTATTTATGACGGCCTCTTGCTAAGATACGCTGTGTAAAAACTCTGTTTTAAGGGGGGTGTGGTGGGTAGGGCCGTAGGGGGGGTAGGCCATGAAATGTGTCGGACTGGGTCGGATCCAGGTTTATGAGAATAGTCAAAGGGTCGGTTCCGGTTCGAGTACCAATGTACCCAGAACCAGAATCTCAGGTTCCTATCAGTTCCCGTTCGAGTACCAAAACAAGTGGAGTAAAACTTCTAATCACACGAAATTGTAAATCACACAATCACAAGCCAATGAGTTCTCGGCCCGTACGCAAGTGCTTTTTGCAACGTACCATGCGCTTTTGGTTTTGGGTGTACGTGCCGAGAACTCATTGGCTGTGATTGTGAGATTTGCAATTCCATTGTAACAGAAAGTTTTACTCAAACAAGTGGACCTAGAACCGAAATCAAAAAATATGTGATGGGTCGTGATGTAACTAAGGTAGGCCGGGCGCTTTTTGGCCTCAGGTAGCGATTTTTGTTACTCACCTCTGCAATCTGGACCCACTGACCGCATGGATGTTAAACCCACCCCTTGGGAAACATTTATACCAAAAATCAGCTTGTTTGATGATTTTTAGCCATTGGTTTTAATACTCAAAACAAAAAAAAGGTTGAATTCAATGGCTAGAATCATGCGTTAAAAAGTACTTCATCTAATGGCTAGAAATTAGCAATTTGGGCGAATTTTGGTGTGTATATCCACCAAGGGATGGGCTAAAGTGGGCCCAGAGGGGGGCGATGAGTAACAAAAATCGCGCTCAAGTCTACCTTGTTACATCCTTTTCCATATCTGATCACCCATCAGTCATCGGGTATCGATGTGTTGTATAAAAAAATATGAAAAATAAATTTCTTTTTATACTAAAATTTTGAAATCTGTAACACTTTTTTTTTTATCCCGGCCTCTTAGAGCACCCGACTAGTCTCCCGGGGCACACAATAGTCACCTCTACCACACGTGCCAGAGTGTACCGGGCGAGTTAATGTGGACTGAGTCACTTATTACCCTACTCTTTCCGGGGTGGTTCTGTTTTGGTCCGGATTCTAATGTACTAAGAACCAGAGCCTATTATATACCTTGGTTCCATATCCTATTGGTTCTAATCTCTCTACACTACGTAGTGTTGTAGAAAAACTATGATAATGGGTTAGGGGCACTGATTTGATACACAACGTCGTATGGGCATTATATTGCATTCTTCGTTACCAACCAACAATATTTTAAAACTAGGAAAATGCTATCCACGCAAGACCGCAAAAAAGAGCTGTTTGGTAGAGCCATGTACTGTTGGATTCAAGAGATCCATGGTTCACATGACAACGACTGCATAAGTATAATAGTCATTTTGATGACACGTGGACCGTGGATCTCTTGAATCTAATGGTCCATGGCTCACCGCACGGCTCTTTTTACGGTCTTGCATGATTGGACCATGAGTTGCCCAATGGGTTATGACGATCCGATTTGATCTTATCTGATAAGATGGAGTCCAGATCGAGGTATTGGGATGTGATATAATTCCATTTGCCATTTGACATTTGACTTAATGAAATGTAGCTTTAGTTTTCTTCAAATCAAATTTGGCAGGTTTATAGATAAACTGATAGTCTATAGCAAGGTTTTAAGGGGGCCGTTATAACGGTATAACAGACTGGGGCGTTACCATATTTTCCATTACAATGCCCGTTTTAACGGACTGTAACACACAGGAAAAAAGGTGGGAAAGTGACGCTAAAATTTAAATTTTGAATTTCAAATTTTCAATAAAATTTATAATGGAAAAATAACAGAAATAATGGAAGTTTTTTTAACAAAATGTTTTTAGAAAATAAGGGTCGTTATTTTTGTAACAACGGAAAAATAACGGAAAATGACGTCGTTATTTTCTGAGCATTAAAACTGTACTTAACCTAACGGAGTAGGTCCGAACTCGTTATAACAGCTGTTATTTTCAATATAACTGCCATTTTTAAATCATGGTCTATAACAAGGTTTAAAAGGGCAATTATAACAGTATAATGGACTGGGGCGTTACTGTTTTTCCATTATAACAAACTGTAACACTCAGGAGCAAAAATGGAAAATAACCGTGAAAATAACAGAAAAAATGGTGCTGGGGTTCAAATTTTCAAAAACAGAAATGACAGCCGTTTTTTTTTCTCACAATTTTTCAGAAAACAACGGTCATTATTTTTATTATAACCGAAAATAACAGCCATTATAACGAAAATAACAGCACTTTAACGGTACATAATGTAACGGGGGAGGTCCGAATCAGTTATAATGACCGTTATTTTCGTTATAACAGCCATTTTGTAAACCATGGTCTATAGTACGAAATTAGAAGCTGGTGCACAAACACGGCATCAGGACCACAAGTCAATGGGTTCCAATAGAGATATCTCTGGGGTCAAAAGTCAACTTGATCGGCTGATTGCAACCATTTGATCTATGAAACATTTTCAGTAGGGTTTACCATCAACTGTCTAAAAATGCAGTATTGTGTTCATCCTATTTTTAACCAAGGACATCTTCCTACTTTAGAAACATACTGAAATGATGGGTCTTGACTCTTAAACCCTCCACATATGAGGCAGTATTGTGCGTTACAGATGAGAGATGATTGTCACTCATCTGTATAATTACCTAAAAATGAGAGGGCCCCATCTTATCACAGATTTAAGATCATCCTCAAAGAGTGCTCGAAGGGTGGTTCCAAGTTCCACCACTTAGACTTTGTAATGGTTGATTACACGTGAGGATGACAAAGAATGACCTAGAAATAGCCAATTGGATAGGGAAATAGGGCATCCCACTTAGGCCCTTCTTTGATCCCACAAATTAATAATTCTTACAAAACTCCCTATATAGGGCATCCCACTCAACCCCTAATGATAGGGTTAGGGCCCAAGAAATGCCAATTTTTTTTGGGAAATTTGGTAGGAATAATCTCTAGTGGTCACTAACTACCAATTACTTGTTCACAACAAAGGCATCATGCTGTCATTTGCACGCTATGTTAATCGGGATGTTGGCCATGTACAACGAAGACTGATGACAGTATTTGGAGGAAAGTGCAAGTAGAAGGGCCAAAAAGAAGGAGAGAAAGGCCAAAACAGAAGTAGAAAATGAAGTTTAGAAATAAAATTTTAAAAAACTTGCCTTAACTGAAGAGATGACTTTAAACAGATCGAATTCGTGCAGCCGACCCTATACAATTAAGAAAAGGCTTTTTGATGATAATGGCGATGCATTAAATGGCAAATAGCTTGTTTTCCTTCAAGCAATGCCATTACACGGGGTTGCATCTGTGCAACATTTTAGGTGTTGCATGTTAGCATTCTTTGAGTATATGAAAAGGCTCGGGCTCTAAGCACCCCCTTTTTCTGACCCCTATCAGGAGTCGTGTGCTAGGTCATGGATTTCACGAATCCAACGGTAGTTGAGCTCTAGCAAAAGGTGAAAAAGTGAATGCCAACTCAATGCTACCAACTACCGCTGGATTCTCGAAATCCATGCCCGAGTACACGACACCCAAGAGGGGTCAGAAAAGGGGGTCACCTGAGCCCTATCCATATGAAAAATAAGGAAAATAAAAAGAGTCTTCATCTTCTTCGATATCATACATATTAATTTAGTATAAATATTGATCTCCACATACCTACATATCAATAAAGATAATTAATTTCTTCATTTACAACTAATAAGTTTATTGCTATCCCACTTTTAAAAAAATCTTGTGATTGCGATTGCACATGTCACCCACTACTGTCATCACTGGCAAGGAAGATAATTAAAAAATTTCAATATTGGATAAGGTTGTAATGGTGAGAACAAAGCTAGAATAGCTCTTTATGCCGCAATTAATAGATGCAGTCCATACATTCTAAATCATGGCGGGTGGGAAAAGTTTTCCCACGAATGTTTAATAACACGTTTCAGAGGTTGTCAGGTTGGAGTGTGTAACCTAAAGAAAACGTGATTAGGACTTCCCAAGCAACAACAAAACTTGAACAATTTCGCGAAACAAATGCGCCAAAACGCGAAAGTGGGCAAGTTTCATTTTGATTGATGGTTTGGGGGCACCAATAGTGGATAGAGAGGCCTAGCACCTGTTCAATTTTATCCTAAACAAGATTCTTATTGCGGAAAATTTAATTGCATGAAAGTTGATTTTGGTTAATTTCTGTACTATGTGTAAATCCAATGGGAAAAATACAGATCACTTACTTTTGCATTGTGATTTTGCTACACAGATATGATCATACTTTCTAGTACAGGTGGGTATCTGTTAAACAACCATTTACCCCAAAAGATCGATCAGTTAGGAAAAGGCGAAACAATTATGTATACCAACGGGTCGTCGGGCCAACACAATACATGTGCGGGAACAAATCATCCGCTAACAATCTTGCTGGGGGGGAGTGTTAGCGAAACAATTATGTATACCAACGGGTCGTCGAGCCAACACAATAGGTGCACGAGAACAAATCATCTGCTAACACTCCCCATCAGCGGGAATACACTCCGCTAGAGACTTGAACCCGCGACCTCCTAGGCCATAAAGCTCTGATACCATATTAAACAACCATTTACCCCTAAAGATCGACCTGTTAGGGAAAGGTGAAACAACTATGTATACCAACGGGTTGTCGGGCCAACACAACACGTGCGCGGGAACAAATCATCCGCTAACAGTATCTCTTGGGTTATGTCAGAGAAAATCAGGACGTTGCTGGGAGGTTGGCCAAAGATTGAGCTTTCAGATAGGGAAAAAAATTAGATGGAAAATGATACCGTATGCAATCATATGGGGATTGTGGTGGGAAAGAAATAGAAGGATATTCAAAGGAGAAGAAGGCACACTTCAAGATACAATAATTAACATCAAGGCTTTCTTTTACAGTTGGGGAAGTATCTCACATGAGATAAGGGGTTGTTTCTTTTCTGAAATAGTGTTTAGATTCGAAGCTTTGTTGTCTAAATAGTTTAAGTGTTATCTTCCTTTTCTTTTTCTTCTCCTTTTGTACTTTGATATCTTCTCGATCTCCTTCTTTTAATCAAATCTCTTTGACTTATCAAAAAAAAAAATTTACCCGCAATAGAAGACCCAGAAGAATCTAGGTGTTTTGCCATCTCAGCATAACCAGCATCACTCGTCCACAAGATTAAGTTTGAATCACGCAATTATTGAAAGAAGGGGGACCACGCAAAAACAGAGGGAATCCGCTTCCTTGCTCCGGGGTAACCCTGAGGGACGTGTTGCTTAGGGGTTCCCCTTTGCACACCACATAAAAGTAAAAACAGCTACACCTTTACCGTTTCAAAGTGTTGCTTAGCCCTTAGGGGTACCTGACGCTTGTAATTTGTAAAGAAAAGGGCCACAAATCCAGATATGGAAGGTGGGCCCCTACACCTTTTATAATATTCAGAATTTCAGAGGAATGCTACCACGCAACGTCCCAAAGGAGTTACACATGCAACACCACAAAAAGACAAGAAAAACATATTTTAATTCTAGATGTGGTTTTCAAGGCAGTTTTCCTTGTATTTTGCGGGGTTGAATCGATACAGCAACACCATTAAGGCGTTGCTTGCTTGCATCCCTCTAACATTCCTTGTCAAAATATCGTGGGCGCTCAACATTTCCATTTATACAAGATTGTAGAGTATAAGCCCAACGTGGATTCCGTCAATGCCGGACACCTGGCTTCTTAATACAGATGGGTCCTTGAATGACATTATCGACGGGTATGGAGGCCTCTTGAGATTCTGAGAAGGAACAATGGGGACGCATTGGTTGCGCATGCTAGTAGAACGGTACGGGTCTCCATAGCTGTTCATGAACTTCAAGCCATTGACACCTGGTTCAAGATTGCATTTCTACATGTTATTAGAAGGATTAACATCGCTTCTGACATTGTTAAAGAATCCAAATCAGTCCCACGGAGAGCTAAGAAAATCATAAAATCCATCCTCCGATCAAGACATATTTATAGAGAGGCCGATCACCTTGCTGTTAGCTCTTTATACTGCTGCTGACATACACCATATGATGTACCCTCCTTTTTATGACGAGCTATCCCACATTCTGCTTGAGGACCCTTGATGTTGTACATAGTACAAATTGTAAAAGAAAAAAGATGTAACAAGGTATGCCTGAAACTGTTTGAAATGCGTAAGCACGATTTTTGTTAGTCACAGCTATCATCCGGGCCCACTGACCGCATGGATGTTTATCCCACCCCTTGATCATACACACCGATTGGTAATCTATAACCATTAGATTTTAACACTTTTTAGTACTTTTTAAGGCATTTTTATAGCCGTTGAATGAAACTATTTTTTTTCGTACTTAAACCAACTGCTAAAAATCATCTAACAAGCTGATTTTTTGGTGTGAATGCCTACTAAGGTGTGGGCCAAACATCGATGCCTTCAGTGGGCCCAGATGGCTGACCCCATCTGCAAATGAAAAGAACTCAGGTATAACTCGTTACATCACATAGAGGTCTGCCTAACCCCAAGCTTACTCGGCAGGATCCCTACGTGGACACAAATTTCAGACTCGTCTATTTACTCTCAATCTCAGCCGTGGATTTCACGAAATCCAATGGTGGTTGAGTTTTAGTAGTGGATGCCAGTTCGGCACAGTCAACTACAGTCGAATTATGTGAAATCCACGACCGAGAGCACAAGTTAATATGCGAGTCAGAAAATGTCCTAAGCGTATTCTCTAAAATTAAGAAATTTAGAATAATAAAAGCACTCAATAGAAGTTCATATTGACTTGATGTCCAGGTTATACACATAATCGGGTTCGAGCCCATCGGTTCAGTACGGCAACCATGAGGTCTCCAGTCTCATCCTATATACCTTACCCACCATATACATTACTAAGCAGGCCCATGATTAATCTGGATTAATCAAAGGGTTCTGATTAATAAGATAGATTTGCACCCAATCAAGTACCACACATTACTTGGTTTGCATAGAGGAGTTGATGCAACTCCTTAACTAGGCTTATGATAACATGCATGCAGCGTGATTTAGTTTTACATTCCACTGTTACAAGTCTTACATTTTGAACCGACGAGAGCTTTTTCTTCCTTACTAACAACCGCCATTGTCTCTCACATTCAGCTAGAGAAAGGTAACCTGCAACAGAGATTGAAAGAAAGATGTTGGGGGCAATCCAGTTTCCGTTAGAAGGAAACGTTAGCATGCAGAATGCGCTCGACGGGGTCATCAAGCGCATTCCTCCGTGATACACTTCCTCTTGCATCAGCTTTGCATAGGGGGGGTGTATTGCATGGTTCTCCTAGAGCTCGAAGATCATCCTGATTGAATGATCCTAACCATCCAAGTGATTGCATTTTTTAATACAATCATGGGTTACACTCCACCCTTCAACGTTATTTCCATCCTTTTTTTCTCACAAGAACACAAGTAACCATCACTCCCAATCAAGTTCAAGGTTCGTCTCTTAAGTATAATTTTCTTGGCAAGTAAGCTGAATTATATGCCTTTCTATTGGTTTTAGCTTTATAAAGTTCTTTAATCTTTTTTTCTGCACTTTTAAAAAATATTTTTATGTTTTACTCTAAAACGTCATCCGAGTTCAACTTCAGTTTCAAAAATTAATCGATTCTAGCATGTAGCTGTGATGTCAGTACAAAGGGAGCCAGTGCCTTTCAAATCACTTTTTTCCTAGGTTTTTGAAAGAAATTGGCTCTTGAGGCCATTAGCATAGTTAATGGGGTGTGTGTAAAGAGAGGAATAACAGTGTTTGAGAGTAAAAGATTGGATTTGGTGAAGATTATGTTGGAAATTTAGGCATTGGTTTACTATTGGGTTAAGTTATACAAGGAAAGGAAAGGCATTTCCTTCGAGGATATAGTTTTCAAATGGTCGGAGTTGGCTAGTAGGGGAGGGATTAGTGTGGAGAGATTGTTGAGATATTTGGTGTAGTTTATTTTTGTCTGTATTTATTGTTTTTTGATTTCTCTTTGTAATTGTTTAGGCTTTTGGTAGGCTTTCTCAGCCCCTGAAGGTCTCTATCTAGTCTCTTATACTTATCCAAAAAAAGAAAAAAATATGGTAAGACTCACCCCAACTTGAGAGACGTATCGGAGCTATCGTAGTCTTGAGGAGGACCAGTGGAGCTGCAGATGTTGGTGACAGATTCTGATGATTGGCCGCCTTCTTCAAAGACCACAGTCTCCGACTCAGCAGCAACATGTTTTTGTCCTTTCGACGTCTCCACCATCTGCAACCCAAATTTTTTCCTAACCCGTAAAGGAAATAGGAAAATCAAAGGAAAACAAGAAAGTTAAAAGTTCATAAAAGCTCTCACTTGCTGTCTTAATCGCTCATTCTCTTCCATCAACTGCACTCCCTGCGTTTTTATTAAGAATGAAAGAAAATAAGAATTTAAAAGAACCCACATGGGCCACATCACAGTATTTTCCAACATAAAGAACAATAGACAAGTGAATTAAGCCAACAATGCTTGGCTGAATCATGAAGTCTAGCCTGATCTGTTGAACTATTGCTTGAAAGCCAAGTCAGACATATTAATTAGAAACTTGTAATAACCTGGTTTGTTAGAATGTAATGGTTCACATCTAAAGACATCTAAATTTCTTTCAGTTCACAGTTGATTTCAGATTACTGAGACAAACCGAAATTTTGGATTCTAACCTTTCTTTGAAGGGTACTGATCTCTTTCATGATCCGTTCTCCCTGAAACTCATTGAAAATTCCTTAGGTAAGAGAATACATGTATATCTAAGTTTATGATTATACTAGAATTTGCAGAAGCAATTTGATACAAACCTTTGTTTCTATCACACGGCTCAATCCTGCTTCGAGCGATTTCTCTAGTTGCTGCAACTCTTCTATGTTTAATCCATGGAGCTCTTCTCCCCTCATCTGCCTGTTAAAGATGGTGCAAGATCACCCTGTTGCAATTTAATAAATGCATATGCATATCAACTTTCAGTTCATAGAGAAACTTATACCTCAATTGGTGGCTTTTCTCTGCAACTTCCTTGCTCAACCTGGCATAGTTGCTATTCTCTAGCTAAAAAAGGTAGCAAGAAATAACCAATCAAATATTTTAAACAGTATATAGTAATCTGCTTTGATTGCAAACTAGAGTAAACATGTTCTCATTTCTTATTCCAAGTTGAAGTGATAAAAGGGAAGAACACATGCATACTTGTAGTCTCAGGTATTCTAATCAAAATTTTCTTTAAGTTAAGATCATGTAATCAACATGTCAAATCATTAAATCCCAAGCAGAGAGAATACTAACAGTAAATAAAACAAAATAGAAAAACCATACTTGTGAGAAATGAGACAAGAAAACATAGAATCAAGACTAAATGCTAAGTGTTGTATTATGAAGTTTAGCATCATCACTCTTACATGGACCTTAGGATGTTATAGTGTTACGGGACAATTTTGTAATTCGGTATCTGAGATACTGGTTCCTTACGCAATCTCCAAAATTGGGTCACTGGTGGAGCTCTGTCCTTCAAGATCTTGTCCCGTCGAGGGAGCCTTAACGATCACCATTTAATATTGAAAACCCCATAGTCCAAGACAACATTCAAAAGAGAAAAGAAGATTTTGTATACGAAGTCAGGCCAAACTTGTATGGTGGGTCAGTCTTGAGCACTTAATTCGTTCTGCAGAAACTTCTTACTTGGCCATGACCATTTCCCCAATATCCTGCACTTCAAGCATGCCAGAAATACTGCAGCAGACGAAATAATAGACTACATCGACATGGACTGACACAGGTAGCATGCACTATAGAATAAACATAAAAGCAAGCAAATATCACTTCCATGCCTGCATATGTACAGACAACCTTGTACCTCGTACTGAAAAGAGAAGCCTGAACATTTACCTGAAGCTCAAGAGATGGTTGGTCGAATTTGTGAAGGTTCTTCGAGTGCAAATTATGCCTTTCAAGTATCTCCTTCATGCTATAGAAGACAAGCCAATGCAAAGTTAATTATTGGCATGTTTTCAGACTTAAAGATGGCCATTGATGTTCTCGAATCACAAAAAAAATAGACTTAACATTACAATGAATTAGAAACAAATATTTTTCTCATTATTATTTACTTATTTTTGTATTTCATGGATCCTTTGAATTTAACTATCTAAGACATCAAGTTTAATCCAAGAATAGCAGAATTTATGGAGCAAAACAACTAGCATGCACATGTTTATCCCGTTGAGTGTTTCTTTTTCTTCTTCCCTCTCTTTAACACTCCCTTTCTCCTCCAAGCCCTTCCAAAATGTCTTTCCCATCATTGGAACGAAAACAGTGTTACTCGTGCCTCATACTGTTGTCTGTCATTAACATTGACGACGGGCATCCATTGCCAAACTTCTACTCCTAGACCCACAATCACTGGAATATCCAATTCCATTTTTCACTGCGTCATGCGATATCGTATCTTGGGTGGCATCATCATACTTAACCCTCTAAATGTAATGGCATATGATATTTTGGTTTCGCTAAGTTCAAATCGTCAAAGTGGATTATCTTTCCTTTGGCTGTTCATCCTATTATAGGATAAATCGTCATCTGTCAAGGAAACAAACTGATGAAAGTAGAATTAATTGATAAATGTTCAGTGAAATACAATAACCCTAGTCAACAGATTGAAACTAATCTTAATCAATCTAATCTAGCTAAGATTCCTAAAATGATATTTTCTTAATCTTGACAACCAGAAAATATTCTTTGAGATACACCAATAATGATATGGTGCATTTCACACAACTTAATACAATACTAATACTAATCCAACCAGATATATACCCTAATACAAACTACTCACCATTGTAATCACGGGTTTAATCCAGTACTTCAAATAAGCTAGAAGTCATACAAGTGTCGTAGCAATCCAAGTAAAACAAGAATCCATAAAGACCGTAACAGATGCATCATCATCAAATCGAAGAAAGAGGCCTCCAAAAGAGAAAAAATCCTAAATAGAAAAACAAATCTCGAACCACTCCAAAAACGAAACTTTTTTTAATAGCTAAGGAGTTATGATGAAACGTATATTTTACATAATACTGAGCTAATACATTAATTTGAACTACATAGGTGTTTGTAATAAAGTTTTCAACCATCAAAAGGGTCAGAAAAAAAAAATCAACATGACAAGTAGAAGTCTGACTAATTGTGAAAGTAGCTTCTCTGAAACTTTCAACTAAAAAATATCTAGTTCTAAGAAAAAATAAGGTTTTGAAAACCATTTGAAATTTGAGAAATAGATTGATGGCATGTATGAATATCCAAAATTAGTTTTTGAATAAATAGGAATATCTAAAAGTAGTAGTGCAGAGTATGAAACATGTGGGTTTATGCCATCAAAAATATAATTTGTTAAAAATATTACTTCTATGGAGAAGAAAATTTTATTCAATATCTAAGTAAAGAAAAAAAAATAGAGAACTGAATCCTCAATACACAATCATGGGAAAACTCCTTCGACTAGCAAATTTAGGAAAATCACTTGTATCGTGAACAAAATATATCACCTACCCCATTAGAAAAATTTTCGACATAGTAGACCTGGAAGATCATCTGGAGGTCCCTAGTTCTAGATGATCATCAATGATCGTCCCTAGGTCGAAGGGAATTCATACATAAGCCGTCCCTAGTTCCACACCATCAATGATCTTCGGGATTCACATCAAACCAAGGTATTTAAGGGCACAAGGCGCATTTAAGGAACTAAGACCCCGGAGCCTGAGGCGCAAGGTGCAAGGCAAGGCGCGCACCTGATTGAAGCGAGGCGCAATATTAAAAATTATAATAAAAATATATGTATCCGTGTCGTATTATGTCAACACTGGTATGATGGGGGGGGTACATGTATTCACGTACCAAAATTCGTCCTGATTAGTAATTTGTGTCCGTTGTATTAGTCTTTTTCAATGATTATTTTCAACCGTGGATTTCTAGCATTATTGGGCTACTCAGATTGAAAGGTTAAGAATCACTAATCAGACCCATTTTTGTCTTGTAAGCCCATCTAGGGATAGGCCAAACATCCATACGGTCAATAGCCTCTAATAGTATGCCACATGGCTCACACTGTTGGTCTGTCATCAACTTTTATAATATACACCATCATCAAATTTTTCATTCACAAGTTGAAATGTTGAAATGTTGAATGGCCAAAACACCCCTATAAAGTAAAAAAAAAAATTCAAAAAATAATAGAAGCAATGTTTGTAAATTTAAGGAATTTGGGGGCCATATTAGGAATAAGGATTTGTTGATTTTTTACAAGCTCATCCGGACCTTCTTTCACAAGCTTTTGCCAGTCCAACCTTCTTCTCCGTTGCAAGTGATTGGAGAGCCCACAAAGTTATTTTTTAATTGGAGGTTTTCTAGTGGATTGGTGTCTTTTATGGGTTGATTTTTAACCGTGGGATATCTAGCATTGGTTGGGGTACTAAGTTCCAAAGCTTAGAAATAACTAATCACCTGATTTCAAGTATGGAGGTCCACATAGGGATGGGACAAATATCTATACGGTAATAGTGATTTTTAATCGTTAAATTTGTGTTTTTTATGGATAGATTTTTAACCATGTGATAATTGCCTAAAAGTGTATAATTATCATCTTTAAAATAGGCATTATCAAGTCCTGGTGACCTATATGCAGAGCCATTATGATTAAGATTCTAATTACATGTATTTTCCCTTGTAGGATCACTTTTGGCTTAATTCTCGAGATCCGAAGGCCATCAAAAAGCATAGATCACATCCATCAACATTAATGATCTTCATTATAATCAAGACCAAATATCCGGAGGAGATCTAGGTCAACGAGAACAAGGCCTGAGGAGGACAATCACCACATAAGGGCCCAATTAAAGATAAAATGCCAAAGTGAGGAACCCATCAAGCCTGTGATCACAAGAGATCAAGCCCAATCAAAGTCATCATCAGCTTGATCAAGATCAAGGGTAGACATCGCGTAGGAACTATTTAATTAAGACAAGGGCATAGGAGTACCTAATCCAAAAGATGGACAAAGTTGTACTGCCAAAGATCACATTTATGAGATAATCTTTTCTCTCTCCTTCTAACTTTTCCTCCACAATTCTCATGTGGCATAATCTCCCCTTATTTTCTTTCCTTAAATTTATTATTCTTCTTTTATTCTCCCTTTATTCTCTTTTCTTCTTTTCCTTTGTCATAAATCTTTGGCATTAATCCCCTTCTTTTTTGCCTTAATATCTTTTAGGAATCATTTTCATGTTTCCTTATTTTCATACCACCTCACTTGGCCTATAAAAAGGCACCCCTATTCTCTCATTTGGGTGCCTGGAGCTCTCCCTCACTCTATCTCTCTCTCCATCTATTAATTTCTTATTTTATTTCTCTTTCTCTGTAATTAGCCAAGAAGAACTTGGCTTCATTGATCAAGGGTGATAAGAAAAAGAAGTGGTGTAGCATTTAATAAATAAAATTTTCATTATATTCATCTCTTCTTGTTTCAATAAAATGGTTGGCTAATTCCCCTATTAGGGTTGAGGATTTCACCGAGGTAAGTATTTAATTTTTAGATTACTTTTCTAGATTATTAATTCCCACAACGTGATTATAAAGTCATCTTTTTCATAGTTTTTTATTACATGTTCTTCGAAACATTGACACGTCATGCTTAGATTATTATCTTTGATGGTGTGTGCTTACCGTTGACATGTAATCATTAAACGTGATTTATTTTAAAAAAAAAATATTATTCTCAAAAGTTGAATCTTCCGAATCAAGAATATTGAATTATTCATGATTCCAGTTAAAAAAGTGAGAAAACAAATTAAAGATAGTAATTTATTAATTATATATATTTACTTTTGGTGGAATCCAGTACCCTAGTTTTCTCTTTATTTGTTTATTCAACAATCTTTAATTGTTTTGCTTCGTTTTAATTTAAGTTAGTAAATTAGTGCAAATTTCATCTTATCTCTACGGAGACTTTTTATCCTAGTTTATTTATTAATTTTTGGTTTAGAATAGATTTTCAACAAGTCCTTGTGGGTTCGACTCTGTACTAATCGTATTCTTGTTGCAAGTATTATATAAAATTGTTGATCGATTAGGATTTAAACGACTACATCATTAAAATAAAAAAAATCCCGTTCGTCACCATGGGATACCTAGCATTATTTGGGGTATTCAAATCTAAAGGTTAGAAATAATCAACCTGATTTTTAAGATGTCGATCCACCTAAAGATGGGACAAACATCAATAATATCTGTTGTCTATAATAATGTGCTGGCTCATAATGTGAACCATCATCAATGTTGACGACGAACATCCAAATTTATTGTATCATGTGCCACGTGGGCTTTAGCCATTGAGATTTTGACATGAGCTAATCATGGTAAAAAAAATTATGAACATAATTTAACATAATTAATTATTTTGTAAGTCCACAGCAAACTATTTACAAGCATCAGATGATACTTCTCTTATCTATAGATAGATAGAAAATTTAATTTTGTTAGATATCCAAACAACTAAAATTAGAATTCATTGAAAATTCCAAGTAAATTCCACAGTGAAACCAAACACTGTAGATTTCAATTCTTGGAATTCAAATTCCAAGAAATCACAAACTCTGGAATTTTATTTTCTATTTTAAATCCATGTTTGGTTACCAAACGGACCCTTAGGGTTAAAGTAGAAGTCACTTACAGACAAAAATGATTTGTAACGATCGAGCTCTTGTTCTTAATGAGATGATTTTTTTGGCGGATGGCACTACATCAGCCGCCAGACTTCAAACTTTTCTTTTTCTTATTTCTCTTATTAGTAGCCACCAAATCATACTTCCATGGCATCCATAGCCAAACATGACATATCATTGTCTACAAGTTATGCAACCAAAAGGCACCACACTATTGTTCGTCGATGCTGCTCATGCTGATCTAATTGTTGCCTTTTTTGAATCTCCACCACCGATCTGAATCTTATCCTTTATCTGCGCTCATCTCTCTCCTTTCATTCTCTTCTTCCGATTATGTTGTAGAAGAAGAAAACACATTAGAAAAATCTTTCTTAGGGACTCACATAAAATTATTTAATGAACTTTGTGTTATATTTTTTTATCGTGGTATCAAACCCATGGATTTGCTAAGATCAAGCTTTAGTTCTTAGTGAGACGATTTTTTAGCGAGTGGCACTACCATCACCCGTCGGACTTAAAACACTAGTTTGATTTTTTTCTCTTATTAGTAATCACCAAACCGCCCATCCATGCCATCCATCATCAACCAAGACATCTTGTGGTCTACAAGTCATGCAATCCAAAAGCCACCACACTTTTGTATTCCCACGATGCTCATGTCGGTCTCATCTTTTGCCATTTTTCAATCCCCACCACCGATCTGAATCTTAGCCATTATCTGCTCTCATCTTTCTCCTTTTACTTTTTTTGATTGTGTTCTAGAAAGCTTTACAGCAATTAACATAAATTGGTTGGGACTATGTTATATTACTTAGGATTGGTCTCTTTCTAATTGTACATAAACTATTTACTTTTCATTTCTCATCCTTGTAACTCTCTATATAAACCCTCTTAGGAAAAATGTAGATCACCCAAAAATAATTCAATAAACTTTGTTTTAGGTTTTGTATTAGCAGCTTTGTACTCATTGGAGGTATGGGTCATAAAAATATTAGGTTGCCCCTTTGACGAACAACATTGAAATTCCCACTTCTCTTTGATCAGAGGCCTTTTATTGATAAGTCAATGAATAATTACATACGCAGTGGTCAAAAACTAATGTTGGAATTTTTTTTTGTTTACATGGTTAATATAAATAGATGTGCATTTCCAAATATGGTCGGCAATGACCGCATGGTCATGTGTACTGCAACTATATTATCATCAATCAATCATCCAAACTAAAACCTAATCATCTAATGCTTGGAGTTTGCTATGGACAATGCAATTCTGAGCCATGCGCAATCCAACTTGCATATGATTTTTAGAAATACATAGAGTATAATCTTTTAACATACTTGTGTTCAATTAAATAGGGAGCGTTATGCGGGGAAAAGTTAATCGGTCATGCAATTACAAGAATGATATGGGAGTGTAAGATAGAACTCCTATCATTGTTAGAACCGGATTTCTTAGAAGGAAATCCCAAAAAAGACCTACAAGTGCTAACCCAAGCAACCCAAAAGCTCAAAATTAAAGAAACTAAATAAAGCCTACTGGCAAATTTTATCCAATAATAATCAAAAGTCCCGTTTTACAATGCTCTTTTGATGATTATTTATAAGAAAATAAAAGACATAAACATAAGGACTCAAACTGATTTGAACCATTGATTTTAAATAACCTAAATCAAAATTTTAAAATAACTAAATTAAAATACCCCTAAATCATTTCATTGCTAGTACATCCAGATTTCTACCATAGTCTTGAAGCTTGAGAAGTCAAAATTTTAAACATAAGCAGTGAGAAGGATGTTGTAGATATTAAAACTAATATTATGATGCATCTAACAGCTTCTAAAGTGGGATAACTAAGCAAAAGATTTTATACAACCTAGACTTCTGTTATTGGTATCTCGTCATTGTAGCTTCAGTTAAAACTTGATCTTTGAATTCCGGCCACTTAAATTGTCAGGCGTATTTCTCTCTCGGTTGCATCAAAGCGTCTTAGAAAGAAAATGTTCATTTTTAAGTACAATATCTCGACACTTGCCTCTTGATAGTAGAACATTCTAAACTTCAATTTCGCCTTAAACTTTGGTAAGTTAAAATTTGATATAAATTTGGGGAAGTTCAATTCGATTTATAGAATCTGCAAACATTCATTAACTTAGAGAAGTTTGGAGAATTTTTGCCAAAATGAGACATCTATATATCTATACTATAGTAGAGAAGTGGGCAGCGTTCCTCTCTCTCCTCCACATCAAGTTGACGTGGCACTCTCCTCATGCAGAGTGCCATGTCAACAAGTCTCAATGCCATGTCAGCCACCTCTAATTACCTCAACCAAAACGTCTACTTCAACTAAATTTAGAAACTTAATTTAAATAAAAGAATTTATTTCTCAAACCAAAACGTCTTTCATTCTTCATTCAAAATTAATGACATGAAAAATATTTTTAAGATCTCTCTCTTGGTTGCCTAAAATATCTCTACAAGGGAAATCAAAATAAAACAACTCAACTCATGTAGAGCGCCACATCAACGACCTTATTAACTTTCTATCCCCTCCATTCTCTCTCAATAGGTGCATTAAAAAAAAAAAACTATTGGCATTTCAAAATCCTTGCATTAAATAGAAACAATAATGAATAAAAGTCCTATACATTAAATAAAAAGTTAATCAACCCCTACCATTTATTGAATTGCAACCATGCAGCTTACCAAAAAGTGTCTTTTATAATTTACTTTAAATAAAAAAGTTATTCAACCGCTGCCATTTATAAAATGTCAACCATAGACTTTACCAAAACGTGGATTTTATAGCTTTTTATTTCCAAAATGGCTTTTTCCTTACCCAACCATCTCATTCTCCCATAAACTTCTCTTGCCTTTTCGGTAACATCTCTCCCTTGCTCAAAGACGTTTCAAGTTTCAACACGTCTTTCCATCTCCCAAAACATCTCTACCAAAACTAATCATACACGTTATATAGAGTCATCCAGAGTTGAAAGGAGAAACATGAGAAGAAGATCAGAGGCTCATGTACGAGCTTGAGAAATGTCGTTAATAGCATACGTGCACCACAAGTGAGTTTTCAGAAAGATTGGAGGCTTTGAAAAATCTAATTCCTACAAAAAAAAAGAGGTAGAGGAAGGGTGTTTTCAGTGGTGGTACTGTTGTTATTGGTGACGATGGGCAAAGTTGTGCTTGAGATCAGTCTCTATCATTGAATGATTTGTTTGTTGATTGGAGGGTTTTTTTTATTTTTTTATTTTTTTTTTTGTAAATAAAGATGTAAGTTTTTTGCTTCTGTTTTTCCGTTAACGGAGATGCATGTAAGCAAAATGTTTCATTTTTCTGGAGCGTGCAGTAGGGACATGAAATAACTGTAAAATTTGTAATCTCAAACTATTTTTTGAACTTCACTTTTTTCTCTTATTCTAATATTTTTGGTAGTTTATAGTCTGTATTTTTTTTTCCGATTATGATAGTGAAGTTGTAAAGCTTTCAATTTCTTGAGTCCAACAAACTGAATGGTGTGAAAATCCATGTATCTCTTTATTGTTGTTTTGTTTTAGAATTTTTTTATGAGCGTTACAATTCATCATCAAACCATTAAAATCATCGTCCAATGTATGGGGTTTCGGCATTAATTTGTCATCTATTTAGAAGTAGTATTTTATAAATTAAAAATAATATTATTATTTCTCACACTTATATTTATTGTACATTACTATTACTATTTTTTATTTTTTATTTATTCGCACGGGCCAATGACTATAACAAAATAAGGAAGTTGTCTTATTATCTCTTATCTTATCCTGCTTCATGGGATAGAGTGGTTGAGATCAAATCCATCCATCTAATGTGGACGGTTAGATTTCAGCCACTCAATCCCCCTCATTTATTGGGTTACTCCCACTCATTTGACCCCCCGTGAGCAACAGATTGAAATTTTATTGAAAAATTGAAATTGAAAATTTGAATTTTAGCGCCGTTATTTCCCATCATTTTCTGTTATTTTCCCATTTTTGACCCTATACATTACAATCCGTTATAACAGCTGTTATAAGGGAAAAATGATAACGCCCCTAGTCCGTTCTACTGTTTGAGTGCTGAAGGCACCCAATTTTTGCAAACGCTTTTGTTGGAGAGTGTTGTGGGCACGGGGCATTTACTAGTCTATGTAACAAGTGACAGTGGTTGTCTCCCGATTTATACCCCCTCTTATAGGCTTCAATAAACAAAGGCCGAGATCTTGTCCCCAACTGGATAGTGGATCTCAGTCAATCACACTTGATTTTTGCAAATGCTTTGTCAGGGAGCGGCGTGGGCATGGGGCACCCACTAGGACTCATTTTGAAATAATTTATTGAAATAATTTGAATATTCTCCATACTAACCTTTAAAAGGTTCATGTAAAGAATTACACTGACGAGTAATAGAAAGATGACAACTAATAACATTAGAAACTAATCCTACGCAATCTAACCTAATTAACACTTACCCATTAGTAATAAGAAATTTTATCATTGGGAATAAGACACCTTCCTAGTAGGCATACAACCCATTTTCACTGGGTGTTGTACACTTATTAGGGGGAGTGTTGTGAGATGTGTTATGGTAAGTTCGTCCCTAGTTATCCAAAAAGGAATGGTGCAGGATTAGATTAGTATGTAACGTCCCCTAAAATTTTAACCTGATGTTGGAAATAGGCAGGAAATGCCAGGCAACAACATAGGAAACGAGGGTGAGTAAATGCCAAGAAAATGTACTTTGTCAAAGATAGTTCATCTTTGGGTTAAAACGTTAGCAATCAATTAGCATTGATGGATAACCTAAGAAAAGGAATAATCTACATTTGGACCATGCAGCCAACGCATGCCTTAGTTTGCAAAAATCCATTGAGTTCATTCTCACTTATTTTCTGCAACCGATTACAGTGTTGTATATTTGATATTTTAGGTATCTTCATCTACCATTTGAAATTTGGACTGTATACTAATAATTATCAGGTTATTGGTTATCATACTGTGACCATACAACTCTTTCTTTCACTACGTACCATATATCGACAAATAAATTTTGCTTTTTTTGTTGATAGTCATCGAAACCTCCTTGAATCGTCCCACATTTTTGCTATTATTATAATCTCAAAGAATCCTCATGCTCATACCAAAATTCTCAAAGCATCTTTAGCTTCTTCTTCCAATCATTTGACATATGATAATAGCTTCTACACATGACCAAAGAGATACCAGGATGAAAAGTACATGGGAACTCAATAGCCTTAATATTCAACCACATGGATGTTTGTGAAAGCTTATCAGATTGTCCATGATAAACATGTTTGGGTAGCATGCAATGATTATGCACATAAGCGGCACATTGAAGGCGATATTATGAGATTTATACCAACATGCCGTTGATTCCAAGTTAAATTTATTGTCAATAGTAAACTATTGCTAGTCACAAAAATTGCGTGTAGTGTTTACTTATAGCCTTTGACCAAGGGACGAGTTGATCAACTCAACCCAAAAACTTACTAGTGGAATGTTGGCATCATCACACTCAACGAGAGTGCGAAATGTTCACATAGTCGTAAGTTTATGTACTGAAATAGCCAATAATATTCATGGATCAAAAGAAGATGGTCATAATATCCAACTCAAAGATTGAATATCCATCTGGAATATTATTATTGAACTGATTAGTGCAAAATTAAGTGACTTCTCCTTATTATAATACTAATTAGTGATATGGGATGGTACCATGTAACAGTTGCAAGGATACACTAAAGTGTGCAATACCAGATGCAAGGATACACTAAAGTACCACGTGATAATTAGCGATTGCCTAAGTCCATTTTGCAATAACTCCATATGCTTCGGCAATGCAACATGAACTCTTTGATTTCCTAGGGTTCTTTGGAGTTCATGAATTGGCGAATTGAAAAAGCTTATTGAGAATTGAATAAAGGGGACGGTGTTATGCAACGAATGCTTGATACATTTTAAATTCAAACCTTTTTTTTTTAGAAGCCTTGGAGTTATCTCATTGTGTCACATTGATTTGGGATGATCGACTTGGGTTGCCTTTTGTCAAATTTGCAAAATTGTAGCCCTAGGATTAAACCTCCATACTATATTTGTATAAACGTTTGCCAATATACTTCTAATTTAACTAGTTAAATAGAAAAGGATAATTGTTTCAACTATATTATCAAGCTCATCATTCCATACTTATATTGTACATATAAAACTCTATTGCAAAGATTTTTATGACAAAGAATAGCAAAGATAAGTACAAGTATTTTTAAAAAGATAGTGGCCGGCCTACAATGTCAAACATTTGTCAAAATTCTAGTACTTGATGATAGTAACAATATGAACTCGATCTGCCTCTCTACTATAAGATAAACAGATCAGATGATGAATTGAACAAAATAAGATGAATCACAGACCATATCTTTAAAACTAGACAAAGAGTTTGTAGCATTAATTTTTCCGAGATTGCAGCTAGAGTGGAATGATTAATTCATGGCTACAATGGAGGCAATTTATAATGATTAATATAAGTGTTGGAAAAGTATGGTGGAAGGTTGTAAGTTATGATTAACGATATGCAGAATCACGATTTAAAGGATGAACCGCGCTTTATATATCTTGATATGGTTACGTATTTGTAGGAGGAATTGCTGAGCTAGCAAAATGGAAAATCTCCCCTCAAGAACACTCATCTTCAAAAGCCTTATCTATCCCCTCTTACCAAGGCATTCTACATGTGTCCATGTCAGGAATTGGACTAGCAAGTTAGCAACTCTACTACCTAGCCAAGGAAATTTGATATCTACGAAGAGTAAATCTTTCTAATGGGCTCAAAGAAACTGACTAGTTAGTCATCTCCTTCTAAGGAACCATTTGAAAATAGAAGAAGCTTCTTCTATTTTCAAGGAAGAATCACAATTACACGACAATCATTTCATGATATATATGAAATACCATGAAAGAAAACATCTAGTTATGATTAAAATAAATTATAAGAGCAAAGGCACCAATGGTCCAAGGAAATGAATTGATCGAGTACCTCCCAAGCCACTACCTACATGATAAAACCAAGAACAGCACCTAAATGGTACCGCACCCCACCCATTTCCTAAAAACGAGGAAGCCAGTTCAGAGTTCAGACTTCCCATCAAAAACGAGGAAGCCAGTTCAGAGTTAGACTTCCCATCAGAAACGATATGGGAGAATCGTGCTTGTCCTTGATTTTTCAATATTTTATATATTTAAAAATAAAGACTGATATATTCTTCCGATTAACGTGAGAGTTGAGATCTCGTCCGTAGACATAAGGGATTTCGGTGCACTAGATAGTAAAAGATCTGTCCTTTTTTTTTGGAGATCTTTGACAATATCAGATCATATAGTTTCAAACCTACCCATTAGACCATGAGAAGAAATCTCTCTCTCTCTCTCTCAAGACATGGTGATAGAGAAAACGTACATTGATCGTAGTAAATCTCTTATGTTAGAGAGAGAGAGAGAGATACCTTGAGCTGGAGAACTCGAAGAGCTTCCCCGTGGCAGAGAAGATGATGAGAGCAACCTCGGCGTCGCATAGAATGGAGAGCTCTTCAGCCTTCTTGAAAAGCCCTCTTCTCCTCTTCGAGAAGGTCACCTGCCTCGCCGTTGCGTTGTCGATCTTCCTGATCTGAATTTTCTCCCTCGCCATTCTTCCTTCAACAATCACACACACAACCCTTCACACAAAGAAATGAACTAAACCAATTAAACTAACATGAAAGAGAAAAGGAAATCCATTTATAAGCATATCTAAAAGGAGATGGCAAGCAAAAAGAAAGATGGGTTTTGGTTAAAAACAGGAAACAAAAAAAAAGAGCGGCATTTTCCAAATTATGCCAAGGATCTAACACAAACCCTAACGAAACACTTCAGCGAAAAAACACCCAGAAAACCCCACCAATCCTATCTCAAAGAACGTGGAGAAGAAGATGGTGATTGGCTCGTTCTCATGTTTACCTGTTTGGTCTGTCAGTTTTGATGGTCTTCACGATTCAGAGATCCACCAATCCGACTCAGAGGGAGAGACTCAACTCTCAAGACAGAATGTGAATGATAGAAGAGAAGAAACCTGTCCAGGTAAAGAAACTCCTTTTTATAGAAAAATAGACTCCCCTCCTTTTCTATCTCTGCAGTCTTTCAGATTTGCCGTAGAAACTAAAAAAAGTTAAAAATAAATTCAAAAAGGAAAAAGATGTAACAAGGTATGCCTGAAACTGTAGCAAATGCGGAAGCAGGAATTTTGTTACTCACCACTGTCATCTGGGTCCACTGACCGCATGGATGTTATCCCACCCCTTGGTGGATATACACACCAAAAATAGCCCCGATTGGTAATCTACAACCATTATATTTTAGCATTTTCTAGAACTTTTTAAGGCGTTCTTATAGCCGTTGAATGAAACCATTTTTTGAGTACTAAAACCAACGGCTACAAATCATTAAACAAGTTGATCTTTGGTACGAATGTCTATTAAGGGGTAGGCTAAACATCCATGCGGTCAGTGGGTCCAGATGGCAGCGGTGACTACCAAAATTGCCGCTTCTGAAAATGAAAAAATCTCAGGTATACCTTGTTACATCACGACCCTTTTAAAAACTACAAATGGAAAAAGGAAGGAAAAAGATGTAACAAGGTATGCCTGAAACTGTAGCAAATGCGGAAGCACGATTTTTTGTTACTGACCACTATCATCGGGGCTCACGGACCACATGGATGTTTATCCCACCCCTTGGTGGATATTCACACCAAAAATCACCTTGATTGGTAATCTATAACCATTAGATTTTAGCATTTTTTAAAACTTTTAAGGCGTTCTTATAGCCGTTGAATGCAACCATTTTTTGAGTACTAAAACCGATGGCTAAAAATCATTAAACAAGCTGATTTTTGGTATGAATGTCTATTAAGGGGTGGTCTAAACATCCATGCGGTCAGTGGGTCCAGATGGAAGCTGTGACTACCAAAAATGCCGCTTCCGCAAATGAAATGATCTCAGGTATACCTTGTTACATCACGACCCAAGGAAAACAGAAGGAAAACAAACCCCAAAACAAACACAAGAAAGATCACAAAAAAAAAAGGAAAAAAAAAAAGAAAGACTTCTTAAATTGTTTTATGTGGATGTTCGCTTTCCGTACAAATAGCCATGCCGCCATCAGAGCAAAGAAATTATTACTACGTTGTACCCCTCGCACGCATCTTGTTCCCCGCACAGTTTCTCGCGAGAAATAGGCTTTAAAATATCGAGATTTATTACCTTAAGTTTGACGGGTCGAAGACTCGAGGGTTTGATTTTGATACGGGTTGGGTCATAATCCCGATTAAGTAAAGTTTTTCCCACTTTGTAATCCCAATCCCATTTCTTCTTCCCTTGTTGGCTTCAAAATGGTATTTTGCTTTCGAACTGGGCCACATCAACTTCTAGTCGATTCCCGTTTTGCCCATGAACGTCTTCCCTCACGGATCCACGTGACATATTCTTAGAGAGAAACTTCGCTAACCATCGACGGTCAGTAAATCTGCTGACCATCCAACATTTGAGCCACGTGGCTCTTTTTTAGAGGACACTGACAGTAAGGATGTTTGGCCAATCCATGGACCTACAAACTAAAAATCAACTTGATTAGTGATTTCTAGGCGTTGATTGAGTTTGAGTCATTTTCATGAGTTGATTTTAACCGTGGGAATTTGAGATTAGAAGGTACAAGGATCCAAAGGTTTGAAATCATTTATCAGGCTGATTTTTGGTTTGTGAGTCTACCTAGTATTTGCCAAACATCCATTTGAGCAGCGTCCACTAAGAGTATGCCGCGTGGCTCATATTGTGGGTGATCAACGGCTTTGTTAACCATCCACAATAGCCGAAGTTTTCCTTCATGGATGTTTGGCCCATCGTTAGGAAGACTACAGAACAAAAATAAGCTAGATTGGTGTCTTCTAGCCGTTGGAAATGAGATCCATAAATAATACTTGAATCCCACGTCTAAAAACCCAACCAAGTAAAGGACTCAATCCAGCGGCTAGGAATCACCAATCAAGCTGGGTTTTTTTTTTTTAATCAAGCTGGTTTTTGCTTTGTTAGTCAAAAATCCATAAGATTAGTGGTCTCTAATAATATGCAACGTTGATGGTACAGCGAGCAAAAGTGGACTACTTTAAGTTACGCTAGTAAATCTGAGGACCGTGGACTACTGTAAGTTTTGGTTGTTAAGTGTACGCTTTCTGGCCGTGGATACACGAAAGTATGCAATACCATTTGCATAGTAGTTTATGTCTGCAAACAATGTATTCACCGTTAAATGCTCTTTGAAAATCGTGTTTTTAATTTATAAATATTTTTTAAAAACATTGAAATTACACATATTTTAATGGACATCCAGCGGTGCTGACAATGTTTGCATACTTCAGTGTCTACAAACATGTGCATACTTGATCGTTTCAAGTCGGCATTTTAATTTGTAGTCTCAAATTTAGCCAAGATTAAGGACAATTTTTTTTTTGAAGTGGCGGGATTTTTGAAGCAGCGATCATGCGCCACATATACCCATGGTTTTCACTTTGGTTTTAAAAGGACTTGTTAAAGAAGTAACCATGGGCATACGTGACATGCAATCATTGGTTCATTAACCCCGCTTCAAAAATTATCTCGATTAAGGATGAGTGATAACTTAATAAACAAGTTATTATTTTCAAGAGGATATTTTCCTTCTAAGCAAAAAAAACCACAGGAGAAATGCTAGCAAGCAACGCCCACAAAAGACAAGACAAACAGCCTAGAAGAACACACTTTTAAATTAGATGTTTTTTCTTGTTTTTTTGCGGGTTGCATCTTTGCAAGGGCCCGGGGCGTTATTTGCTAGAATTCCTCGATTAAATAAACAATGGAGCTCTGTCAAAGCATTATGTGCTCTCTTGAAGAAGCAAAATGGACAACTTCTTTTTATTAATTTTCTATAATCATTGAATTTTGGGTCGGGTTCAGACCCCCATTTTTGACACCCATTTGGGTGTACCCACATAAAAGATGAATCAATGGCTGATTTTTGTGAGGATGATATCTATGGTTAGGAGATCACCCCAACAAAAAATCAGCCCATTCTGATATTTCTAACCCGTCAAATGTGGTTTTCAATTTACATGGTAAAGATCGACGGTCCATAATTCTTCAACTTCTATACCACCATAGTGATCGTCCTCACCGAAAAACAGCCATTGATTCATCTTTTATGTGGGTACACCAAAATGGGTGTCAAAAATGGGAGTCACTGGAACCTGACCCTTGAATTTTAATTAATGGGTGCACTTGTTTGCACCTAGCTTGTTTTGTGAGTGTGTGAAGTGCATCAAGTTTGGCGTACATTTGCAACTCATGTACATACTATTAATCAAGCCACAACTTCGTATTGGCTCGCATTGATGAGCTGGTGACTATGTTTATATGGTCCCTAACACTTTCAACGCTACCTAATTATATGGTGGATATTTTAAATGTGTACCATGGTCACTGCAGGCCTACCATAGGTTCAACCCAAAACCTAGCCTGACCCACTGTGAGACCAATTATTTAGATACAAACCTGGCCCATTAACAGATATGTAACGGGCCTAATATTATTTATGTTAAATGTTAAGCCCAAGAACAGCCCATTTATCTAGAGTGCCTTAGGCATGACTCATCCAATTGGGCCTATAAACACAACCCATATGCCTAATAACATTCGGGCTAGGCCTAAAGTCTATCAGGCCAACCCGGCCCAATAATAGCCAACTTAGGCACAAACACAATGAGAGGAGTCATCATATTAATTCACTCTGGAATTATGAATTTTTTTTTTTTTTTTTGCCATCAGGCATCAAGCACGTACCACATCACCAGCAAAGATGTGAAACATGAGCTGAATTGATGGTGAAAGTGTGAAACGACGGATGCACGTTTAGAACTTTAGAGTTTAGGACTTGACCATTAATGGAGTCATTGTATGAAACGACGTACACAAGTGCTTTTGCAACGTACCCATGTGCTTTTGCTTTTTAGCTGTACGTGCCGAGAACTCATTGGGGTGGGATTGTATGATTTACAATTTCTTGTGACAGAAGTTTTACTCCCCAACACATCCAGTTATATCCAGCTTAACTCAGTGATGGGCGCATCAAAGTAACCAAGGAGAACCTTACAAGAATTGATAGACCCTTAAGTCAAGGGACGAACTACAAGTGTATAACCAAGCTGTGCCCCGTACAATCTCCAGCAATGATATGTATAAGTTCCTCCTCTCCTTAATCTGGTCGAATGTGTGTCCTACACATATGAATGTGGGGACCACCCCAACAACGGAGAAAATGTCACGTCACAAGAGGCATGAAGCGATCGATATTTGACATATGATAGCAATGAGTTGTCCCGACTCATCACTAGCTATGAATAATTTTAAGCCTACTGGTACGTCGGAATAATTTCAAGCCTACATGGAACTGGTAAAGTAAGGCGATTCTCTCCGTGCCATCATCGCACTTCACCTCCATAGTCCATACCAAGGTTTAAAGGGGACCGTTATAACGGTATAACGGACTGGGGGCGTTACCGTTTTTTCCGTTATAACGGCCATTATAATGAAAAAAAAAAAACGCTCAGGGGCAAAAACAGACAAAATGGGAAAATAACGGAAAAAAAATTGAAAAATTGGCACTGTGAATTTCAAAAATGAAAAATAACGGAAAATAACGAAAATAATGGCCTTTTTTTCACAAAAATTTCCAGAAAATAATGGTCGTTATTTTCGTTATAACGGAAAAATAACAAAAAATAACGGCCGTTATTTTCGTTATAACTGCCGTTATTTTCGTTATAACGGCCATTATTTTCTGGGCGTTTTAACGGTCCATAACATAACGGGGTAGGTCCGAATCCGTTATAACGGCCGTTTTTTAAACCTTGGTCCATACTATATGTTTCCTGAGGAGACAGTCATGTCCATAGAAAGTAGTCATAAGATGAAAAGGTCAAGTACTGTGGGCAAACCAAGGTGTAAAGGGGACCGATATAACTTTATAACAGACTGGGGTGTTACCTTTTTCCGTTATAATGAAGAAAATAAAAATGCTCAGAGGCAAAAATGGAAAATAACGGAAAAAATAGCGTTGATTTTGAATTTTAAAATTTGAATTTCAAAAATGAAAAATAACGGGAAAAAATAAAAAAATAACAGAAAATAACAGTCATTTTTTTCACAAAATTTTTCAGAAAATAATGACAGCCATTATTTTCTGGGCGTTTTAACGGTCCATAACTTAACGGGGTATGTCCGAATCGGTATCTGTTATAACGGCCGTTATTTTCATTATAACAGCTGTTTTTTAAACCTTGCTTCTAACAACTGTTGTACCAAATGATAGGTATACATTGTTCATGGGAACTGAAAATGCTCTGTGATGGTAGAAATAATGCCCGAGAAGATGAGTGAAAGGCAATGTAACAAGCTGTAGCTTAATCCAAAAGCATAAGTTTGCTTGCGGTGTTGGGAAAACCTTCGCTCACACCTGTGTGTGAGCAAAGCCGATTACACATCACAATATGATCCACGTGGCACAATCTTAGATTACGATGACCGTATGGATGTTTGGCCAGTCCCTCGTTGGACCTGCAAACCAAAACTCATCCTGATTAGTGATTTCTAAGTGTTAGATTGGAGTCATTTACATGGGTTGATTTTAACCGTATAGTTTAGAGCACTATTGACAATTATTTGGGGTACTAGATCCAAAGGTGTGACATAACTAATCAGGCTGATTTTTTGTTTGTAGGTCCAACGAGGGACTGGCCAAACATCCATATGGTGGTCGTAATCTAAGAGTGTACCACGTGGCTCATATTGTGATGTGTGATCGGCTTTGCTCACACACGTGTGTGAGCGAAGGTACTGTACTCGCGTGTTCAAGTTCAAGTTGTTCAACTGCCAAGCTTTTTAGCATTCTTCTTTTTCTTTTTACCCACAAAAGGAGCTGCAGTAAATATCCTAAAGGGAGGATACCAGCCCTATATGCCTGCCACGTATAGGATACAAGTAAATAATCTCGTCATTCCCATATTTAATCCGACAACTTCTAGACAGGTGTCACTTTAAGGATGGAAACGACCCAACAAACTCGATGGTTTTACAGTTTCAATCATCTCATCTATTTCTATTTGGACCACGATGAGAATATGTGCAAAGTTCACGAGAAAGTTCTAAAATTTTGATGGTTAAGATTAGTTGTATTGATGCAATTAGCGTGCAAAGGAGTGAATCAGGATCGTCGATGATGAGGCCCCAGCAAACGTCGGATTACCTTCGTTTTTTTTCGCTATACTTGGAAGTTGGAACAGTTTAACACTTTAACTAGAATAATATATCACGATACATTAATTGAATTTCTAGCAACGAGAAAATGATACCATGGGGGAATCTTGCAGGCAAAGTTGGTGGTGGTCCCCCGATGACAGCTACAAGCCTAGAAGGCTAGAACTGGCTTTTGGCGTTAGCTGATTCATGTTGGCCCACGTGGCATTGTTTTGAACCTTTTTTGGGTTTGGAGAAGCTTTCACCCTCTCAAAGTAACAGACCGGTTTTGCGCACAAACGCCTTTGCTCAGACGCTCACCCACGTCTGTACGAGCCAGGTGAGACAGGAAAAAATTTAGATGCAGAGGACATTCGATGTAGAGGGGCCTCGTGGCCTTACATGGCTCATTGTTTTGGGCCCATGTTTAGCCCACCCCTTGGTGGACATGCATACCAAAAATCAGTTCGGTTCATAATTTCTAGCATTTGGATTGAGTGTCCAAATATATGCAAAAAACGTGTTTGAATCCAACGGCTACACTCAATCCCAAAAAGGTGATGTAATCTATTGCTAGAGAAAATCAATGGGACTGATTTTTCGAATATATATCCACCAAGGGGTGGGCTAAACATCCATACGGTTAGTGGGCCCCAAAAATGAGCTATGTAGGGCCACACGTCGGGCTATTAGCTCAATGGTAGAGCGCACCCCTGATAATTGCGTCGTTGTGCCTGGGCTGTGAGGGCTCTCAGCCACATGGATAGTTCAATGTGCTCATCAGCGCCAGACCCGGAGATGTGGATCGTCCAAGGCACATTAGCATGGCGTACTCCTCCTGTTTGAATCGGAGTTTGAAACCAAACTTCTCCTCAGGGGGATAGGTGGGGTGATTCAGGTGAGATCCAATGTAGATCCAACTTTCTATTCACCCGTGGGATCCGGGCAGTCCGGGGGGGACCACCACGGCTCTTCTCTTCTCGAGAATCCATACATCCCTTATCAAAGTGACAAAACCCCTCTGCATTGACTGCATCTAAAAAATTTTCGATGATATATCCTTAGAAGAGGAAAATTTGCTAGTCCCGGGACCTTCAAACTTAAATGTTTGACCCGTACGTCAATGCCTAAATCTAACCCATGTTAAACCATTGGGTATTTACGGGTGGTTAACAAAGAAACCACCGCTCTTAGAAACCATTATGGACGAATGTTTAAAAGTTGGATCTAACTTCTACTTATTCATGCGCGAACGGAATTCTTGTACGTGTTACTAAAGTAATCTCCATTATTCCAAAAATGCATTTGTTATGTTTCTTTATTATCATTATTTACTTTTTAGTTCTTTAGTCTTTACACCACATAGGCCATTTTAACGTTATAACGGATTGGGGTGTCACTACTACAAAAAGTCAAAATGATATCGCTTATAAAAATTAGAAAGATCTCGTTTAATAGAAAATTGAGATTGAAAGCTTGGCGCCACAACTTATAAAACTTTCTATGTCGGTTTTATAACCAACAATAATAGAAAATTTTGAGAAAACTTTATATTTCGGTTCTCAAAGAAATCGAGAAGAAAAGTAAACCTTTCTATATCGTTTCAATTAAAATTGTGATAGACGCTATCTCGGTTGTTTTATAAACTGAAATATAAAGTTTCTATTTCAATTTTTAAGCAACCGAGTTCGAAGCCTAATTCTAATATACTCGACGCTTTACCCCTCAAAGCCAAAAAAAAACCCTATCTCTCTCTCTCCCTCAAATCCCTCACACTCTTGTCTTCACTGTCGTCGGTAACCTTCTTCTACCAGTTGTTGCAGACGCCGTCGTCACCCCCACGTAGTTTTTAAAAAACCCTACTGCGAGTTCTCTCTCTGCTCTACTTTATCCGTTATGCTATCTCCCTCTCCATTGGTATTAGTGCCACTACTCCTGCTAACGCTCCTATCGTTGCCGCCGTCCTGCTACTAGTGCTCCTCTATTGCGACCGCTCCCCAAAAGTGAGTTTTCTTACCCCTTAACCCTACCCCTCATCCTCCCCCTCATTCTTTTACAGTAAAACATGGCCTCAAAGAAGAAGAAGAAGAAGATCAGCCTCGTATTTGGCTAAAGCTTCTAGCTGACCTCGCTTGTTTGATCTTTCTACTAATACCGAAGATAATTTTATTGGAGTGATATCTAAGATACTAGCAGAATTATGCAAATTAAGGAGATGGTGTTTCCACGTCTAATTTCATTGGTAGTGGAGACGTTGTAGTTTTGCTAAATTATTTTTCTCCTTGACACTTTTGTATTCGCTTGTGCTTAGATGGATTCTTTGACTTACTGAATCGAATTTGTGTCATTATCTTGTGACCAGCAAATTATTGTGTAATGATAAAAAGTTTAATTTTATCAAAATATTTAAATTATGATTCTCTTGACTTTATTTATTGAATTTAGTTCTTTGTGGGTTATTATATTAGTTTTCTTATGCTAGGTTTTTGCCAAATAAAGAGCAACGATGCAAAACTAGATTTAAAAAAAAAATTATTACAGAAAACAACACACCGGTGCGTTGTTTCTGGATCTCGGTTTTATGGCAAATCGAGAACTAAAGTATCAATAAATCTTGATTTTTTATATAAAGCGATATCAAAAGTTACTATAGACCTCGATCTTATGGAAAACTGCGAACTTAAGTACTAAGAGGTCTCGATTGTATATAAAACCGATAACAAAAGTTACTATAGATCTCGTTCTTATGGATAACTGATAATTAAATTATCTAGAAATCTCAATTTTTAAATAAAACCGATAACAAAAGTTACTATCGATCTCGATTTTTTGGAGTAATCGAGAACTAAAGCAAAAAGAGATTTCTGTTTTTAATTAAAACTGAGAGCAAAAGTTAGTATAAATCTTGGTCTAGTAGATAATCGAGACCTAAAGTATTCAATGATCTCAGTTTTTCGAGGAATCGAGATCTATAGTGGCAAAAAAGCTCAGTTTTTATGAACCTAAAGAACTCGGTTTGAAAAAACCGGTATCAAAAGCATTAGAAAAGACATCGGTGGCAAAGACATCGATTTTGTGCGCAACAAAAAACTGATATAAGTGACTTTTTATCCTGATTTTTAACCGGGATCTTTCTTGATTTTTGTAGTAGTGTGTTACCGTTATAACCATTATAATGGCCGAATTGTAACAGACGGGCAAAAATAGAAAAAAAAAATGGAGTTTAGTGGATTTAACAGAAATAACGGGAAAATAGAAAAAATGACACTGAATTCAGAATTTCAAATTTTTAAAAACAAAAAAATAACGACCATTTTTCAGAAGGGTCAAAACCGTTCTTAACGTAACGGGCTTGGGGTGTTACCGTTTTTACAACGTCATTTTAAACCATGCTTTACACAAACTAAGGGGCATTCCTAACACGTGGCAGCACCTTACACGTGGAACTCTTAGATGTTTGGTCCATTCCTAAGTGGACCTACGTACAACAATTCATCTTGATTAGTTTTTCTATCCGTTGGATTAGAGACTTTTTCATGGTTTGTTTTTAACAATGGATTTTGAGTATTATTTGGCCAACAACAAATCGACACCACTATGCAACATGATAATGTTGAATCCATGGCCTTTGGACCATGTGATCGTTACTAACTAACAGGTACATACATACACCTAATTAACTTTTTTTTTTCAAACATCCACACTGATAATGGACTGTATTATGAGCCACTTGGCACTCTTTTAAATCACTGACCGTTCCTGGATGGGCCTACATACCAAAATTCATCATGGTTATTAATTTCTATCCGCTGGATTAGAGTCTTTTTCGTGGTTTATTTAATTTGTAATCTTGCATTCCTAGCAGTATTTGGGGTACCCAAATTCATAAGTTAGAAATCACTGATTATGCCAATTTTTGTTACTTAAGTCCTTCTAGGGATGGGCCAAACATCCATACGGTCAGTAGCCTCTAATCGTGTCCCACGTGGCTCAAACTGTGGGTCCATCATCAACTTCGATGACGCACACCATCCTCTATTTTATTTTCCTGGATAGAGTTCAAGGTGACACGCGATGATTCAATTAAAGCTCTGCTTGGTACGTTGTAAATTAATACACTTCACAAATGGATGCAAATGCATTCAGTTACTATGCTTTAGTTTATGATGCATTACTTTACGGTTGGTTGGTAGCAATTGAGAAAAACTCTGTAAACTAATACATCATTAATGCTCAATGAATTCATTAGCCCAATATAGCTTGGTGTCTATTCCAAAAAAATCTCTATGCGGTATTTCCTCAAACACATTACGTGCTTCTTCCAAACAACCAAATTTTGCTTACATACCAATTAAAGAATTACCAATAAGCAAACCTGAGCCAAAACCCATCTTCATGACAAAATCATGAACAACTCTACCCTTCTCGAAATCCGATAAACGCCGCACAAGCATTGATAACTGAAGGGAAAGTGAAACTCTTCGGCCATAACTTCAATTTGAGCATTTCAGAGTAGAAACTCAAAGCTTTAGAGAACATCCCATTCTGTGTAAGTGCTCTTATGATGGAATTCCACATAAATTCGTTCTTTGGTTGCGAAACTCGATAGAAAACTGATCAACAGGTGATCCGGTATTTGAATTTGGTTCGTGCAGGGAAGCTCCTGCATTGTGATTCAACGGGTTTTTCTCTACATCACAATGGATGACTTTTAGCTTAGAGATGCAGAGCTGCCTCATTCATTTACGGTGGTCCCTGTTTGTAGTGGGTTACCAAGCACCATATTTTGTGGGGACACTGTAAAGGAATGCGTTTGCATCCGTTTACAGAGTACCAAGCAGAGCCTAATACTTTAACAGTTGAGGTTTTTTTTATTTTTTTGGTAATAAACCAATAGTATAAGTAGCAGACTTAAAATGTGAAAATATTGAATGACAAAAGCCCCTAATAAATTAAAAAAAATTTAAAAATTAAAAGATGCAGCACGTTTGTCAATTTAAAGAATTTGAGTCATTTTAAGAATGAAGTTTTTATGATTTTTTTTTTAATAAGAGAAAGCATTGAGTGAGTTGCAGCATGATGTGTGCTTGCAAGAAGACTTTTGTTTTTACACCCAAAAGACCAGAGAGCTCCTTTTATGTGAATAGTTTAAAGAACACAAAATTAACAAAACATGAATATTTTTGGGATATTTGGGTTTAGCGTGAAGCACAAAAGAAGGGCCTTCGCCCATCAATATGTAGAATAGATTTTAATTTTCTTTCAAAGTGAGTGCATTCACTTTGGAATTAATGGCACATGTGCCTCAACTACTCAATCTCCACAAGAAAAAGCTCGACGAGAGGGACGCATGTTATCAACATTGATGACATACCACAATGTGAACCACGTGGCACATTATTAAAAGCCAACTGTATAAATGTTCGGGCCATCAATAAATGGACAGGCATAACAAAAATCATCTTGATTAGTGATTTCTAACGTATCGATCTGAGTACCACCCCAAATAATACTCGAAATCTACAATTAAAAATAAACCACGAAAAAGACTCTAATCCAATTGATATAAATTATTGATTAGGTTGAATTTTGGTACATAGGCCCACCTGGGGATGGGCCAAACATCTCTATGGTTTTATGCATAGCGGGTGGTACCCATCACAGAATGACCCCACCTAAAAAAGGATTCCCTAAGTTAAAAATCAGCACAAATTAATTATCCAATTATGCCTTTTTCTAGAAGGTTTACTAAAATTTTCCACACCGTCCAATGAAAGGAAGTCCAATTGATCAATTGAGATCATGATGTCTAATTGAGTTTCGGCCCTGTCAATTCTCTTAAGAGGGACGTTTCAAATGTTGGGTCCCAAAGCATAAGAACGGTCAGCAAACAGATGCCCGGCTTCCCAAAGGAAAAAGACGAAAGAAAACATATGATATACGTTCTGTAACAATGGTTTGATACATAAGTTTTCGAAATCACACGAGGCACATCTTTTGTCTAATCCCATGAATCTTTGGCATACACGTTTGTAGACCTACTCACCAAGGCTTATGATGAAATGTGATCAAATCCAACGGCTAAAAGAAGCAATTAAGCCATTTTCCGTGCTCAAATCAATGGCTACCAAAGTGGGACCCAAACATTTACTGGCCAGTGGGCCCGAAAGAGTGTACCACGTGTTATTTTGAGGGAATTTATGTACGAAATTTTTGATATAGACGGTTCTCATCCACCTTCCTACGTCGCTAAAGATGTCGGCTTGGGATGTTTGGTGATGATTTTTGGATTTGGAGTGGATGTACTTATTTGTCAAGGGAATTTTTTCCCTATTTGAATGGTCTTGAAGTTTTTAGTAAACGTCGCTGAAGCCGATCACAGCCCACGGAGGAGCCACGTGGAATACTCTTAGTGGACAGTGACCGTTGGATGTTTGGTCATTCACTAGGTAGACCTACAAACCAAAAATGAACCTGATAAGTGATTTCTAAGCGTTAGATTGAAATGATTTTCATGGGTTGATTTAAACCGTAGGAATTTGAGCATTATTGAGCGTTATTTGGGTGCAAAGATCCAAAGGTTGTATATCACCACTCAGGCTGATTTTTGGTTTGCAGGTTTACCTAGTGCTTGGCCAAACATCCATACGGTCAGCGCCCACCTAAGAGATCGCCCCCCCAAAATGAATTCCATAGATTGATCCGAACCGTTTGTTGGTTAAGACATCATAGTACGCTGAATTCCAGGAAAAAAATTACAGGTTGGTTTGTCAGAGTTCATCGATACAGGTTGATTTTTCGAGGATAAATCCGTGACTACCAATGAGTTCTCCGCACGTACCCCTCTATTTTTATCACGTACCCATGTGAGTTTTTTTAAGATTTCTTTTTATGTAATGTGTACGTGGCAAAAAGCACTAGGGGTATGTGCTGAGAACTCATTGGTACTGACGGGCTTTGATGACAGCCCGCTGTCATAGTCGAAGGATCCTATTGCCCTACCGTACGGTTGAAGTGTTACAGGTATTTAATATATTTTTACAAAGACGTGTTGGAATATTGTCTATTTTCTGTCCAATCAATGATCCCAACCACTCATTCTTTTACTTTTTTTTTTTTTTGTACTTTCAAAATATAAAAAAATAAGGGTCGTGATGCAACAGGCCGTCATCCTTCAAGCGTTAGATTTGTTTAAGGGAAAAAGATGTAACAAGGTATGCCTGAAATTGTTTCATTTGCGGAAGTGGCATGTTTGGTAGTCACCACTGTCATCTGGGCTCACTGATCGCATGGATGTTTATCCCACCCCTTGGTGGATATACAGACCAAAAATCACCCTAATTGGTAATCCATAACCTTTAGATTTTAACACTTTTTAGTACTTTTTAAGGCGTTCTTATAGCTGTTGAATGCAATCATTTTTTGAGTACTAAACCAACGGCTAAAAACTAATAAACAAGCTGATTTTTTGTCAGAATGTCTATTAAGGGGTCGGCTAAACATCCATGCGGCCAGTGGGCCCAGATGGCAGCAGTGACTACCAAAATTGCCGCTTCCGCAAATGAAAAGATCTCGGGTATACCTTGTTACATCACGACCCTTGTTTAAGTAATGGGTCGTGATGTAACAAGGTATACCTGAGATCTTTTCAATTGCGGAAGCGCATTTTTGTTACTTACCGCTGACATCTGGGCCCACTGATTGCCTGGATGTTAAGCCCACCCTTTCAATCAAAAATCAGCTTGATTGAATATTTTTAGCCGTTGGTTTTAGTACTAAAAAAATTTAAGCACACCTTAAAAGGTACTTAAAAAGTACTAAAATCTAATAGTTAAAGATTACTAATTAGGGTGGTTTTTGGTTTGTATATCCACCAAGAGGTGGGATAAAAATCCATGCAGTCAGTGGGCTCAGATGACGGGGGTAAGTAACCAAAATCGTGCTTCCTCATTTGAAATAGTTTCAGGCATACCTTGTTACATCTTTTTCCTAGTTAATTAAATTTGAATCAAGAAATCTGTTTGGTCCCTAATCTTCTCATTGGGCACCATAGTGGATCTCAGTTCGTGCCAGTCTATGTTGCATTTAAGCCCACTTTTAGCCTTTGCGATGGTTTGGGCTTGGCTCAACAAAGTCATATTGGACCAGACCCTACGCTGAAGCCAGTCCGTGGGCCAAAAAAAGATCCAATATCAAGCCATAGTGGGTTGAGCCAGCTTGGCCCACGCAAATGACATACCTAGTGGCGTTGCAGTTTGAAGTGGTTACATAGAGGTCCGTGAGGGGAGACATCGATGTCACCCTTGGGAGACAGGCAAGTAGGATAGCAGGAATACATGATCAGTACATGCACAATGGGATGTGATCCCAGAAGAATAGATGGAGTTGAACCCTCGTCTTGGAGTTATATGACAGGGCCATGTCATCGAGGCTGATGATAGGGCACAATATGAGACACGTGGCACGCTGTTAGAGGACTTTGACCGATGGATGTTTGGACAATCCCTAGGTGGACCTACAAACCAAAAATCAGCCTGATTAGTGATTTCTAGGTGTTGGATTGGATTTATTCTCATGGGCCGTGGGAATTTGAGCATTAGTGACCATTATTTTTGGTACAAAGATCCAAAGGTTTGAAATCACTAATTAGGCTGATTTTTGGTTTATAGGTCCACCTAAGAATTGGAAAAACATTCATACAGTCAGAGTCCTCTTAGAGTGTGCCACGTGTCTCATCTTGCGCCCTGTCTTCAAAGTTTCACTCCCTCTCTTTTTAATGGACCTATACATCGAAATTCAGCCCGAGAGGTGATTCATAACGTTGGATATGAGTATTTATCATGGGCTTATAACCATTTATACCCGGTTTTTAAAGCCCATGATGAGAAATGCTTTAGTCCAATGGATACAAATCACTAATCAAATTGATATTTAGTGTGTAGGTCCATCAAGGGGTTGGCCAAACATTTATAGTATCAATGGGCCCAAAAGAGTATTCCACGTGTCGTTTTAAGGGAAGGATGCATAAAGCGTTTGAAACGGACGTCTGTATCAAAATGGGTCGAATAAAAAGACGTAGACAAGTGATGTCATACTTTCCAACTTTGTAAACGTGCGGGGTGTACATTTCATCTTTTATTTTGTTGATTTATTTATTAGTTTTAGGGTTGTGATGTAATACTATCTCACACTTTTTGGCATGAGGAAGCACGAGTTTTGTCACTCACTGCTTCCATCTGGACCCACTGACCGCATGGATGTTTAGCCCACCTCTTAGTATATATTCATACAAAAAATCATCTTGTTTGATGATTTTTAGCTACTGTTTAAAAATATGTCTGAATCCAACGAATGTAGTGACTCGTTATAAAGTACTAAAATACAATGGTTAAAATTATCAATCAGGGTGATTTTTTGCGTGGATATCCCACCAAGAGTGGGCTAAACATCCATACTGTCAACGGGTCCGGATGGCAGCGGTGAGTGACAAAAATTGTGGTTCCTGACCCTAAAAAGCGTGAGGTATACCTTGTTACATCTTTTTCTAAAGATTAAGACAAGACGAGACAGGAAAGATCAACATGTGTTTACATTATCATTAGGTCCAGTGAGAGGGGAGCACAACGAAAACAGTCCACACAGGCCCACGTGTTGCTTATCCTCCAAAACCCCAAAACAAATTTCAAACCAGAGAAGCGAGAGCGTTTCTGAGTTTAAAATAGAGAGAGAATTTAGAGAGAGATTTCAGAGGCGAGTGCGGATTCTTCGTCGATGGATAGATAGATTGTTCCCCATTTCTCTCCCCCCCTGCGAAGTCCACTCTTTTAAGCCCCCATTTTTGTAAAAACATTTCTTAATATTCTTTATTTTTTCCTGCTGGGTTGTTCGAGATCTAGGGTTTGAGGGGGGACGATAATGGCGGAGCAGAAGAACAGATGGAACTGGGAGGTCCCTGGATTCGAACCAAGGAAGTCGTTCGAAAACGACGATCACAGACCAGCTCCTTTGGTTCGGAGGTACTCGATTTCGACATCCTCAGTTCTATCCAACTCCGAACTATCAAAGCACGCTCTCGCCGCTAAACTTCAGAAATTGACAGACAAAGTTAAGGTACTATCAGCATTGATTCAGTCATGTATGTTCTTTCTTTGAGACATACGGAATTTTGTTTGAGGACCAACTTCGATTCTTAGTAGCATTGATTGTGGTGAATTTGGGAGTTGTTTGGTAATAAACCAAGTGATTGGTTTAATAATGGTCGACCTAGCGTCCACACATGACGGTTGCGTGCTCCGTGCTCCGATGGAACACTAGCCATTTGTGTCTGACACACTGTTGGCGTGGTCCTGTTGGACCTGCCTTATTTTATGGGTTCCATGTAATTTTTTAGAATTTCTGTATTGGTGGACATCCTAGTATCTTTTGAGTACCCAACAAATAGGAAACTTTGGACAACTATATGCAGGTTGAGCATACTTCTCAAAGTTCATCATCTGCATTGGCTCGTGTAAGTCGGGGAGTCCTGCATTATGGCCACCACTGCCAATTTATGGGTCCTAGGTCTCATCGTCATTGCTTGGATATGTGGTTAACTTAGCCAATCTCCAGTAATGTGTGTTGAGCAGCCTAGAACCGTGATTTGTTTCCGCCCTCATCCTGTTCCTTGGCCTGTCCACCCACATAGCTCCCATCACAATAATCATCATCATCGTTTCCATCATCATTGCCATCACCACGATGTCCATCATTATCATCATCATCACCATCATCTGAATCATCTCCCTCATATGGTTTTGCAATGTTCTCCTCATTACCTACTTCTCCACCGATTTAAGTGTCAATATCTTCATCCAACTTGGATAAGTCCTATTTGTTAAGCAAAGGAGCTTCCTTTTCTCAGCTCGTAGATCTAGTGCTTTGTTACTGTAGTTGTATCACCACTCAGCTATAAGAAATAAAGCACCATGTTAAATTAAAATCAATACAACTATGTCTTAAATCTTAACGATTCACTTAACTAGAGATGTACAGAGTTTCATATCAATTGGAGGAGTGAGGGGTGAGTTTTTGGACAAGGATATGGAGGATGTTTTTCCCAAATGAACGTTTAATGAGTTTTATATGTAACTTGTTCGTATCTCCATCGAGTCGGTTGATATGAAACTCGATACCTTGTGACGTGTGAGTCACCTTGGGATCATGTATTCAGATTTAGTGAGACTGAGACTGTGATACATCTCCGATAATAAATGAGTTTATTGATAATTGCTTGAGTGATTACATTGACATATTCAAAGCTCTTATATAGAGCATTGCAAGAGTCCAATAAGGAAGGAAATCCTAATCTCATAGAATCAAATCTAATCCTAATTGATTCATCCAATTCTTAATGATCTAGAGAATATGTTATGAGATACACCAAAGTTGATATGGTGCATCTCACACACTTTATTGCAATATATTCTCTAAAGTTCCCCCTTAAACATGGAGATCGGAGATCAATGATTGTCGTGAGTTTGCCAAAATCCAGTGCCTTGAAGATTGATTGGCATTGAAGAATGGTATCGCCATTTGTAGTTTGTCAATATAGCTGAATTGTCGTGATCAAGCCTTGATGTCCATGTTCGACACTGAAAAGAGGTGGTTGCCAGCTAGAATGGTGATCCATGATGATCACGCGGGATCTCGCACTAGAGAAATATTCGGTTTAGGCTGGATCGAAACCTGTCAGATTTTAATCCGGATAAAGAGTCTCGTTGGGCCAAAATGTGTGTGCGCATCTATTTGCCTCACAAGCTTGGGCTCTATGAGTCCATAAGTAATAAAGTGTCTGGTCCTCTTCTAGACATCACAGGAAAAGTGTAGACCTCTTGTTGAGCCTCACTAGTGTGCCTCTTGGGGCATCACTGACGTGGGCCTCTGTTGGCTAAGGAGAGTGCGAGTGCATCTTTGTGCCTCATGGGCTTGGGCTCTATGAGTCTTCAAGCAGAAGGGTGTGGTCTTCTTTTGGACCCCAAGGACTTGGGCTTTAAAAGACCAGAAATAATTTTTTTTTTTTTTGGCCAACAAATTTTAGGCTTTGAACATACATAAGTTGGGTTCTATATTGGGCTGCTTGGCTTGGGCCACAAGTAAGAGAAATATAAAATCTTTTTCCTCTTTTTTTTTGTATCTCTTTGTTTTTCCTTTTTTTTTTTTGGTGCTAGACGAACTTAACAATCCAAAACCCTTTTTCAAGGCGAGAGGAGGGTTTCCAAAACTCCGAGGAGAGTTGGTCGGAGATGGAGACTCACGGTGACGATGATGGCAATGGTGGTGGAAAGATCATCGGTGATCGGAGTAACTTCGGAGACATTGATGGCAACGATAGCCTCCTCGAAACAAACGATTTAGGGGCTGTAAAACCAACAACAAGAGGATTTCCAAAATCCAACATCGGTTGGCTGCGGCAGTAGGGGCAACAACATCGATGGAGACGGTAACAAAGGCTCACCTCACCTCAGAGCTTCTCTACTACATCCTCTCTCATTTTGGCTGTTGATTTTTCGCAGAAGTATTGTGTAAAAGGGTGTGATGGAAAAGTTTAGTTTTTTTTTTGGTAATCGGAGAAGAACATTGTCGGAGATGGCGACTCATTGCAGCGGTGGCAACGGTGATTGAAGTTAAAACTAGAATATATCATGGTGAACCAAAAGAAGAGATCAGTAGAGTACAGGTCGTTGGATGACCCGCTCTGATACCATGAGAAATTTGAGTTTATTGACAACCCCTTCTTTTCACTGGCGAGCACGGACACTATAAATAGGAAAGGGGAAAAGGGATATCCATGCCTTAAGCCTCTCAAGCTTCTGATGTAATACGTTGGTGAGCTATTAACTAGGATAGAGAAGAAAGTAGAGGATACTCAAGCTCTAATCCAACACCTCCATCTACTCTCAAAGCCATCCTTTTGAGCATGTAGTCCAAAACGTTCCAGCACACACGGTTGTAGGCCTTCTACATATCAATCTTGCATAAGATTCCAGGCTCCTCTGATATCTTCTTAGAGTCCAAGCATTTGTTTGCTATGAGGACACCATCAAGAATTTGCCTTCCCTTTACGAATGCCCCTTGATCTCAAAACCTCCTTAATTCTTGAAGCAAGAGCTTTAGCCATAATTTGATACATAATTCTAAAATGCATCTAAAAATTTGATTTTCGTATCACCATTGGTAGTAAAGTTTTAAATGATTAAGTTAAGCTATCCATGTACCCACTTTTAATAAATGCTCAGTTATCATTTTTATTATTAAGTTTTAAATTACCTCTTATGTCAAAAACCAAGCTACTTGAGATCCATCACTCCATGTTATTTAACTCCATCGTACTATTTGGCTGTTTAGAAAACAAGTTGAATTTAAAAGAAAAAAGAGAGAAAATCATAGTGGATTGGTCGAATTATGGTGGTTCACTCCCTCTATACCTCACTATGGTGCAGATATAAAAACTATAGACCATCTTTGGAGTCTTGAGAAGTGGACCTTAAGGTTGTGATTGGCTACAAGTTGATTGTGTCATGGTTTAGGTTAAGAGCTTGCTAATTGTTTGGTTCTCACGGCATTTAGAAGGAATTTTTAACTATTTAGAAGTGGAGCTCTTGGCATCATTGAAATGTCTCAATGGTGTTCAAACGACAGTGAATTTTTGTTGATTGAAGGACTTGGAGATGTAACCATAAAGGAGTTTTTTCGATCGGGTCTTTCTTTTCGGCATTGGTTCAGTCCAACCCCACTTCTTTCTTGGGTAATTTGGTATGGTGGAATTCAGCTCCTTTTGATTTTGATTTTTTTTGCTTCTTTTCTTTGGACAACTTCTCTAGAATATTTTTATTAGTAACAAATTTTGATATTTCCCAGAAAGCAAGAAAGTCCACCATTGTAGACTCTCTAAACTCTTCCAAAACAAGAACCCACTCTACAAGGACCCTCTAGATAGAGTTAAGCACTTACAGTAGGACCCCGAAACATCATAAAAAATCCTCTGATTTCTTTCCTTCTAGCGGCCCCAACACAAAGCAAAGGGATGGTTTTTTTTCAAATAATTTAATACAAGAGCTGACAAATATGTCCAACACCTCCTTAGGGCAAAGCCAAACTTAAACAAAAATTTGCAAGTAAAAAGATCCACACCTCTTGAGCAAGCAATGTGAAAATAGGCGATTGACATTCTCTTCATCCTCCGTCCCATGTCTGTTTGGATAAACATCTTTCTATTGGTAAGGTGGTCGACTGTAAGGTCTTTTATCTAATGCCACCATCCTAGTGAGCGCTTCCATCCTAGGCAGAATTGCACAACCCCAAATCTTTTCCACCGAGGATCTTTCTTTTGAAAAGCTAGCAATTATGTTGTAAAATGAGAACACCCCTTCGAATCCCCTATCCAAACCCACATGTCAAACCCCATTATAGGAATGTACACCTCCTATAGTCTAACAAAGAGAGACATTGCACTCGTCAATCTCCCTATCGAATGAACCTTTGGAAAATTAGGGCACCACACAAGCTTATCACTTTTCTTCTCAAAATACTGGTTAACTGTTAGTCCCATAGATTGGACCAACTTGTAGAGTCTCAGGCATAAGTCCAAATCTTGCTAACTCCATACCATACTTGTCTTCTGAAAATATTATTTTATTCTCTCAAACTTTTTATCTCACCCGCTTGATTTGCTCTTCAGATCCATTCCAATCCATAAAATGCAATAGCTTTGCTATTATCCCACTTCTCAACACCTTTAGACTAGATAGAGCTGATGTTGCTTCCTTTTTGTTTGACAAGTTAATCTTTTAATAATTTCATTTCTTTTCTTTCGCACACTTTCAAACTCCTCCATATTCCATACTTTCAACTTCTCTTTCAACATTTTAAGCTTCATATAGAAAGAAAAACCCACTTGTGGACTGGGCTGCTTCCACCATTCCTCCATCTTCTTCTTGAAGCCATGCTCTACAAACCACATACTTTTGAAATTAAATGGCGCTAGACGTTTCCTAGGGTGCACACAATTTAATAAATGGGTCTATGGTTTGATGAGCTTCTTGAATAACTGAGGAAGAATGAGCCTCCCATTCTGGGCAAATAAGAAACCTGTCCAGGCTAACATAGAATGGGGTTCATCTTGATTATTTGACCATGTGAAAGAATAGGTCTACCAAATCACTACTCTGAATAAATGTGCAATTATCAAACTCTCTACTTTAAATTTTGTTTCTTGCAACATAATGGCCTTTGACTTATAATCAGATAGTGCTGTCTTCGCCATAGCACTTCGATCTTGACAACCAAACACCATCATATTCTAGGAAATCATCCTTATGATTAACATTGTGAAGAATCCCCCTGGCTCCCTCCCCTTTTTAGTTCCCCCATTAGGAATCCCCTCCCCACCGTTATCTTTTCTCTCTTCTAGTGCCCTACATAAGCACTCTACCTTACCATCTTCACCTTGAAATGTAACCACCAATTTCTTGCTCATGGCATCCATCTTAGAAGTATCACTATGACAAGTTTCTTGAGGTTCCACCTCCACAAACCTATCCGTGGCCTCTGGTATCTTCTCACGATGGATCATCTGATAAGCAGGAGAAAAATCATCCCTAGCATTTGTTTTATTAAGTAAGTCGAGTGTTGTTGGTCAACCACTTGCTTATTCATTGTTGCTTTACAAAAGGGGTGTAGATTGAGTTTTCTTGGCTTTTTGGCATGCATTGAATAATGCCTAGGAGTGTGAAGTAGCTTCTTCTTGGCTGGAATGTATGAGCTTTCACCAGAAGTGGTTGCATTCTTTTTCCCATAGCTCTTTGTTGGAACATATGGAAGAAAACACAGGAATAGAGTCTTCCAAGACAAATACGAATTTCTTGAATTGGTGGTGGTTCGATGTAGCTCTAGCTGTGTTCTGGGATAGGCTTGTATAGTTCTTTTCTTTTGCTTACGTGTTTCACACTCTCTCTCTCTCTCTTATAAGTCTCTGTATACCATTCCTCGTACCCCAGGGATTTTGTCCCTTCTTATAATATATACATGTTTTTACTGATAAAAAAAGTTGTTTGGTTTCCATGGAAATTACAGAATAAAAGAATCCACTGTCTAGGACGAGACACTTATATAGGAGAAGTCCCTCCTTTATCATTATATAGAAAACATGCTGAATGACTAAAAGTCCATTAAAGTTTAAACTTGAATTCTACAAAGTTGATAATAGAAGGATTACATGCGTTGGAGAGTTTTGATTGTTATGATCATCCAATTAAAATGATATTTGTAGCCAATTATTAAACTCGATTGATATGTTCTTTTCTGATAAGTAAAACTTCTTACATATGTATTCGCTTTGTACGACATGTGCATGCCTTTCCCTAGTTATATATTAATGTTATTAATTTGATGTTGTCAAGTAGCAAGGTTAACAATGCTAGGGAAATTATAATGCAATTATAAATGCGTAATGGAGTTATACCTTCTAAACACTTGATGAATTCTATATGCTACTTTTAATTCATGGAATATAATCTTCTATGACACCAATATATTTTATGTCTTTATGTTATTCTATTTTGATGAAGGATTACATTTATTTCTATCTTAAAAATGAAGTTGGAAAACTAATTCCATCCAAAACTTAAGAAACTGCATGTCTAAGGATTACTTTGGAGTTAGATTCTTGTTTTCTCATAGGATAATTACTTAAACTGGATCCAGACATGAATGTCTTTGTGATATATTGTATTAACTAGTTATTGCTTGCATGCATTTGGCAACGACGTCACATCTGAAGCAATCTCATTACTTTTCTTTGATAGCACACAAAAGAAGATTACTTGGAGTTGAGACAAGAAGCTAATGACCTGCAGGAGTACTCTAATGCAAAACTTGATCGAGTTACACGGTATCTGGGTGTTCTTGCAGATAGGGCTCGTAAGCTTGGTAAGGAATTGAAATGTGGTGTATACATGGGTTAAAATTTCGTTTCGACTGAGACGTCTCGTTTCGGTAGTGTATCGAGACTATACATTGGGGAATGCTTTGTCCCATGCAAAAAGCCAATTTAAGTAATAAAATTGGATTTTAAAGCTTATCGAGACATATACTATTTTTTCCATTGTGTCGTTTCGTTTTGGTCGATACATTTCATTCCGTCAGCTTGCCAAGACAACGAGACAAAATAATATTTTAAACCTTGGGTGTATTGTACACATCAGAGACATCTATTTAATTCAGTGGACTATTTAGTAAGTGCATGACGTAAACTAATGCCTCATTTGTAGGTATTGTTTTATAGTCCTGGTGCGTAGACTAATAATTTGAATATCATTTCATCTTTTTAGATAGTAAATCGTATGCTGCCTTTGCTTGTTTGGGATTTCAAGAGTTTCTTGACAAGCGTATGCATATACTAGAGAGAACAATTTTGGATCATTTTGTTACTTCATCTAATCTGCTAGCTCGAGGGTGACACCATGAGATGGCGATGCCTTTTTGGGTGGTAGATGAGTATAATAATTGGACCTATATTTGTTTATGCTGAAATATGGACTATTATCTCAATTATTAATATAGATATTTGTACCACTGATTTTTCTTTTTATTAGAGAATTCAGGGATATCGTACATCATCTGAGGCATTCCCAACTTTTGTATGTATATTTGGTAGGTTCTAGAACCACTGGTTGGAACTTCTCTTTTGATTCTCTTGCCTCTTAACACTTACGCGGTCATATACTCTGTATACATGGCCTTTGTGGACTCTTGGTTCCTTGATTTAGTGATTAGCAGGATTGAACTCCACAGAATATGCTTGCTAATTTCTTAGTCAATCATTGTCTAAGCATTGTCTTTCCTTCCCCAAATTGTCCAAGGTGAGTTCCTATGCGGTTGTGCCAAAATTATAGACTAATGATGTCTCTATGAAGCTATTGCTTATCATTAGCTCTGTTCCCCCGCTACTATTTGGCCATTTTGACTGAAACTTCTAGGGAAGTTATTGAATATTAGGAAAGTGTTAAATCGCTACTATTTCCAGATTGCCTCTTAATGATTTCTTTATGAAACTATTGGTTATAGTATCTTAGTTTTCCCTCTTTTTCGTATTGCACTTCGCTTTTAATCCCAGCTCATAGTCGCTTTATGCAAGTTTGTGCTACATATTGTGGGCATCATCAACATCGTTGAGTCTTATTGATGTAGGATGAGAGACCGTTCTGCAATTGGATAGAATTTTGGTGAAATCACTCGAAAGGATTTTGTAGGAATCGCCCCTTTGGGAAGAATCGCTCTTCCCTCCTAGGCATCTCACCTTGAAAATTTGAAATCTCTCCAAAAAAAATAAATCTCTCATTCCTTTTTTTTTTTTTTTTTAAATTAAAGATTACATCCCTATTTATAAACTCTGACTGTCCTAATCCTAATCAAACTAAAAGACTTTCTAAAAGTGTTTGAAATTGATTGCAACTCAAATAAAAGTAATCCTATAAAAATAAATTAATACTAATCTTGCGGTGTCCGCATGCTCTGGTTCTCTTCACTGATTCGGTGTAGCTGCAGACTATCAAGTAGAATGCTCCCGCATCAAACTCTCCTGAATTCGGATGCAGACAAATTGATATGGGCATTTTGATAGGTTGGAATCACTCCCTTGGTTTCGCACCAAACCCCTTTCGCAGGAGCAGTATCAAAAGGTCTTCCATCACAATGATTATCTTCGAAATACTTGGAGTAGTTGTTGATCTTCAGTGGAAGAATCACTCTTCCTTGCAAGACATCTCACCATGAAAAGTTTTTGGAATTCGTTAAAAAAATGAATTTTTCGTTACTCTTCCGCATATACTTGGACTTGAACCTCCAAATTCAATAAGTTTCTCAGCTTCACATCAATTTTTTAGGTAAAAGAGTCATGGGTCGGGTCAGGTCTTGGGTCTTGCTTCATGTAAACGGGTCGGGTCGATGGGTTGGGTCGGGTAAGTGGACCTAATCTAATGGACTGGTTCAAATAGATAGGGTTGTTGGGCCATTTGACATGTTGGGCTTGTGGGTTGTACAAATGGGTTGGGTTTATAACCAAAGTATCTCGGCTTTGGGCACAAGTCACTTAAAATTCCAAAGGCAACATGACTAAAGGAGGGGGGTAGTTTGAGATTTTTAGGCGGAGTGGCGGATTTTTGCAATGGAAAATGTTGATTATGGCGTCGGTGGTGGAAACCCCTTTTCTTCTTCTTCTCGTGAATAGTACTCGTGAACTGTATCCATCCCAAAACCCCTATACCCTTGTGAGAAGGTGGTTGAAGCGGCGATAGGTTGATGGCGGCGATGGTAAGATTTTTCGACTCTGATGCCAAGTTTGATGTAGGATTTTGAGAGACCGTTTTGCGATCAGATAGAATATCACCGAAATCACTCCATTGGATTTTGAAGGAGTCGCTCCTTTTGGAAGAATCGCTCTTCCCTCATAGGAATCTCACCCAGAAAATTTGGAATCTCTCCAAAAAAAATGAATATCTCTTCATTCCTTTTTCTAAAATTAAAGAGTACATCCCTATTTTATAAAACTCATAACTTTCCTAATCTCAATCAAATCTGAAGACTTTCTAATTGTGTTTGAAACTGATTACAACTCGATTAAGAAAAATAATCCTAATTAAAATGATATTAATACTAATCTTGCGGGGTCTTCATGCTCTGGCTCTCTTCACTGATTCGGTGTAGCTGTGGACTATAGTAGAATGCTCCCGCATCACTTATGATGGTTGATTACCTTCCATATTTCTTAATAGTTCTAGTGTTTGGTCTAGTATGTTGAAGGGTTGTAAATTTGGTCAATGAATAAATGTTATCTGATTTCAGATCAAGTTGCTCTCGAAACTGAGGCTAGAATTTCTCCACTGATTACTGAGAAGAAAAGATTGTTCAATGACTTGTTGACAGCCAAAGGTACCAATATTTTTTTGTGAGATTTCCCTTTTCAGTTCGATGTTGAAGAATGTTTGTTTTTGCTTTCACATCAGATAGTTCATAATAGGTTCATCAGTGTTTTTGTTCTTTTCTTTGAGCTTTAACAAGTACTTGGGAAGTCCTCTATTTGAAAACATGGACTGATAATTTCAGGAAACATAAAGGTATTTTGCCGCACAAGACCACTATTTGAAGACGAGGGCCCATCTGTAGTAGAGTTTCCTGATGGTTTCACCATCCGTGTTAATACTGGTGATAATTCTGTCTCCAACCCAAAGAAAGATTTTGAATTAGATAGGGTTTATGGACCTCATGTTGGACAAGGTGAGAGAACATATGTCGACTGCAGTTATTTTGCTCTCTTTGCTACTAGCTCAGTTATACTTCCATCGGTGGCTCTTTTAGGGAACTCAAAGCTATTTGTTTTTTACCACATGAAATTATTGTTGGATAATTACATGCAAGTATATTTTTCATTGTGTACCTGTTTTCTGATGTTTGTACATGCAGGGGAGCTTTTCCACGATGTTCAACCATTTGTACAGTCAGCCTTGGATGGATATAATGTTTCCATATTTGCTTATGGGCAAACTCGTTCTGGGAAAACGTACACTATGGTTTATTCTCTCTCCTTGTCTCTCTCTTTCTTTGTAAATTGGCTCATATAAACCCCCAAATCTGTATCTAAAAAGATTATGTGCATCCACTTTCTTTGAACTATTTCTTAATGGCTTATGTTCAGAATGCATCGTGTTTTGAGTCAATTTTGTATACACACATACACATCACACACGTATAAAATTCCCAGCTCTTCCAAAAGATTATGTGCATTCACTTACTTGGAATTATTTCTGCATATTTTATGTTGAGAATGAATCGTGTTTTGAGCCAATTTTATTGGCCTTATAAATTGCAGCTGTTCTATTATTGCCCTTCATAGCTGTAGCATAATCGCCAAATATACAATCAGATTGACTGCTGTCCTTGAATGTTTCAAACATGCCCCATCCCAAAAATTTAGATCTATTTTTTTCTTTCTTGATTGGTAATGATAAGAATCTACTGAAAAAGGGAAGTACAAGAAGAAAAAGGGATGAATACAAGGAGAAAAGCAAAAATGGAAAAGCAGTTACAATGGCAAAACTACATCAGAGTACATAAGCGCCTATTAACTCCTTTAGCTAGGAGGATGTCCAGCTTTTCATAAGTTGAACTTTGTAGACAAGAGAGTGAAATGTCAGGGCCGTCTTGACGCAAGTTGAGGCCTAAGGCGAAACTACTTTTTGCCAATAAAAAAAAAGGTGAAACTATATAAGTAGAAACTCTTATTTAACAACTATTCATGATAATCAAAAGTTATGGAAAAAAATTAGATGCAAGGACACATGTAGTCCCTTTGCAGTCTATGTAGAGGACTCTCACGACCCTACATAGATCTTTTTTTGGGCCTAATGACTGCGTGGATGTTCAGCCTAACTATTGGTGGATAAACACACTAAAAATCAACTTATGATTTCTAACCATTGGATTTACTACTCAAAAACATGCTTGAATCCAATGGCTAGAATCAATCCTAAAAAGTACTTAAATCTATGGCTAGGGATAACCAATCAGGTTAATTTTTGGTTTGTATATCCAACAAGGGGTGGGCTAAACATCCATGTGGTTAGTGGGCCGGGGCCTTCTCTCACCTGGGGCCTAAGGCAACCGCCTTATTGGCCTTATGGTAGAGATAGCCGTGTGAGATGTTCAAGCTTCAAAGAAGATACCAAGCTTCAAATCTCCTTGAATAGATGGAAGATTCTTCACATATCTTTTTAATTTTTCTAACAAGATGCCAACAAATTGCTTTACTAGAGTCAACTTCAACCACAATTTTGTCAAATTGTCACCTTTTGCTAATCTTCATCCTTGTATGAGAGAAAGAGTTTCCCCCTTATTTGAATTGCTATGCACTAAGTTGTAATGGTGATTAGGGTTCGGGTTAGGTTTAGAGATTCAAAGAGAGAGAAGAGAGAAGGATGTCATATGTAAGTCACATGACTCCATAATTCTTATTTATATGAAGACCAACTTACATGGACAAGTATACCCCTCATATTGAGAGGTATTTATAGAACTACCTTTTACATGTAAAAATACGTATATGATAACACACTATTCCCAATGGGACCTGAGTACACGTGAATAATCTTTCCTCTGAAATGTTGGAAACTCCCACCAATACTTGATGAACCTGGGTTGCCAAATGGACACCCATCAAAGTTAAGCTTAACTTCATCTTCTCATGGAGGTCGCCATTCCACTTATACATCATAGGATGATGGGGACGGACCACACGATTGCCTTCCAATCCTCTATAATACTAAATAAGAACTCCTAACACTCTCAAAATATCATAACAATTTACGTGTTGGTAATGCCACTGCAAATGTGACATTATCAAATGCTTCCCATGGTAAACAAAGTTGAATTATGGGTGGCTTCGTGCTTGTTCAATGCTTCCTAAGGTTTACATTACTTGTTACTTTGCACCTTTCATATCCTAATTCCATGAAATTTGCCGTGGTAATTTGCTTGCCTGGTTTGCATTCACATTTTGCAGGAAGGGTCTAGCCATGAGCGTGGTTTGTATGTGCGATGTTTTGAGGAGCTATTTGATTTATCGAACTCAGATACAACTTCTACTTCTCGATTTAATTTTTATCTTACAGTCTTTGAGCTCTACAATGAACAGGTTCTTTCACTTACATCTCATCATTGTTGTAGAACCTTTGTCCACAATAGGCATGTTCTATTAATCGTGTTGCCTTGTTTTGGTGGATTTCACTTTGAATTTTAATTTTATTGCAATGTGCTGATGTTGGCTTCTGGTCCTTGTTTATGTTTTTTTAGATACATGATTTGCTGTCTGAATCTAGAAACAGTCTACCAAAAATCCATGTGGGACCACCAGATTCTTTTGTAGAACTTGTGCAGGAGAAAATTGAGAATCCGTTGCACTTCTCTAAAGTCCTAAAAGTGGGGCTGCAGCGTCGGGGAACTGAAGTATTAAAATTCAACGTCTCTCATATGTATGCTCCAAATCCTGTAATCTGACGATTTGTATCTCATATGCGGTCTTTTCTGTCTGTCATTTGTTTTTTATTTAATAAGTAATGGTAATAGAAAGGAAAGAAGGAAAAATTCAACTTTTTTGTTGTTTTATTTCTATTTTTAATGGCCTTTTGTTCAACATATGAACTTGGGGATATTTTTTTGGGTATTAGTTTGCAATTTGGTCAATTACAATAATTTTCAAACTGCAGGCATTTCTGTATTCTCTATGCCATACTCATTTTACTAATTGTCTTTTTCAAATTTTATCTTATGTGGTTGTTTTGGGCTATGTTATTTTCAGGGTCATCACAATTCATATACAGTACAGCAATTGGATCACTAGAGAAAATATGTACAGCAAGCTTTCTCTTGTAGATTTGGCTGGAAGTGAAGCTTTGCTCATGGAAGGTGCAAGTGGAGAGCATGCGACAGACTTGCTGCATGTGATGAAATCACTATCGGCGTAAGTGTTGTAATCATTAGCAGATTTCTCCTTTTTTGCAATCTGGGTAATATTTGGTACTTAAGTGAGGTGGAGAATGCAATGTATCTTGGAGTGCTTCCTTCCTTAATAGTTTTGTCCCAAGGATTCCGTTGGGCTTTCAAGAAGAATACCCATGTCTCTTCTTTAATTTAGAAATTGCATAATGAAAATTTCTTAACTGCTGTGGGAAGCATGTCATTCATTGCTAATAGTGAGAAAATTTTGTACTGATTGAGGGGGTGTACTGGTGGCTGTGGAAGAGGGATCCCAAAAGCGGATTCTTCATCAGATCTTTCTGTGGAGTCCTTTTTGGCTTATTGGGGAAGGATCTCCAGTTGATAAGATATAGGGGAAGCTGGTCCTGCCTAGGGTGGAAGCCTTTTCTTGGATGACCATCTTGGATAAGATCCTAACTGTTGATCATAGTATCAGTTGAAGGCAATTTAATCCTTTGTGCAGGGAAGTAAGCTTCGACTAAATTTTTATTTATTGCAAATTTGTGAGACAGGTTTGATCTTTTTTGTGTTTTCTCATTTTATTTGGCATGAGTTGGGTCTTTCTTAAGTAGGTGGTGCCGTAGTGGATGTTTGTTTAGGTTGGCTTAGTGGTTCCTTTAGCAAGTGAGCAAAATATTGTGGAAAATTGTTCCTTTCGTCCTTTGTTGGGGAGAGTGGAAGTAACACAATAGAAGGATTTTTGAAGATAAAAGCTGATACCTTCCAGAAATTATCAAAGCCCTTCCAGAAATTATCAAAGCCATGTCGAGATTGCTTGTAGATTGGGTCTTCCTTTCCAAAGAGTTCTGAGAGATTATAATAGGGGACTTAACAAGCAAGTGGAGCCACATTATTCATAACGGAAGTAAGTCAGCTGTGGTGAAGACTGATTGGAAGAGACCAATGAGGTATATAGGGAACACTCTTCCAAAATTTTGTACTCCTATCATATTAATTAATGAATATCTCTATTAGTTATTTATCAAAGATAAAAAAAGTGGTGGTAGGCTGATGGAAACAACTCTCCATGACTTCTAGGCATTTAGCTAATGTTACCGATCACATTGGAGAACTTGCTCGGGGTGGATGCTTATCTATTCTTATACCTTACAGGAAGACTAATGTGTTAGCAGATTCACTAGCCAAAGGCAGTTAAGTAGAAACTATCTGTACATAAGGAATTCTTTTCCTTAATTTTGTCTTATGTATGAATTATATCAGTCAGTTTTTTATTATTTAAGAAGCAGGATGCTCAAGTTTTCTAAATCAACTTCTCTCTCTCTCTCTCTCTCTCTCTCTCCTTTGATCCTTCCCCTTCTCCTTTTATTTTTTCCTATTGTAGCAACCATCGTTTTTCTTTTATCTCTTTTGTGCATGGGGAAAGGGCTCACTGTTTGTTGGGCTTCTTCAAACAGGATTTGAGACATCGCCACATCTTCCCCTCCCTATCTTTCTAGGCCTTTATCCTTTGCTGAAATTGTCAAAGGTGGTTTCTGTTTGCTCTCATCCTCATATGCACTTGCCTCCTCAAATCTCTGAGAATGGCTTAGGAAATCCTTTGCATTCCAAACAAAGCTTGTTGTTATGTATTTAAGCTTGGAATATGTCTGACATGTAATTTAGATCCTCAAAAGCCTGACCCTAAACCCTCGATACTATCTCCCTCTATCAAATCTCTTAGAATGGTTCAGGAAATTCTCTGTATCCTGAAAGAAGTTTTTGGGCTTAGAACATATTTGATGGGTAAATTAGACCCTCAAACTGCTAAACCTTAAACCTTTATTAAATTCGTTTTTTGCTTAGCTATTTGGATTGTAGAATACCCAAGCTTTGGTCTATTAAATGGAGAATTTCTCCTCTACTTCCTAGTTGAGGTTACCGTTGAAGCAATTGTTGTCATGATCACGTGGGTAGTAGACAAAAAGCTCCTTCCATCTTATGGAGATGGACAAAAGATTATTTGGAAAAAATAAAATCTCCGTCTAAAACTCTGAAACAAGGTTTAAAATGTCGTTCCATTTCATTGTCTCAATAAGCTGATGAAAGAGATGTATCGACTGAGACAAAATGAGACGGAACGAGACAATGGAAAAAAAAATACTATATGTCTCGATAAGTTTAAATCATTTTTAATGCTTAACTAAGTTACACAATTATTTTTAGCATTTATGTGTCATAAAAGTACATATACCATGAAAATAGGGTTTTAAGCGAGTTTTAGTACTAAAATTAAGTTGTTGGCACGATTCTATACATTCCCCTATGTATTGTCTTGGTACCTTAAAATGTCTCGGCCGAGACGAAACGAGATTTTCAAAACCATGTCCTCAGATGTGCCAAGAACATCTGTCTTCCTTTTCAGTGCCCTTACTATATCTCTTTGCTAGATCTGCTAGTTGAATGGGATAATACCATCTATAGCATTGGGAGATCAGAGAAGGAAAATTGTTTTTGGAAGAGTCCAAATGAGGGTAGATAAATTGTAATTCCAATGGATATCTTAGAATCCTTGTCACTAGATCTATTGACGCGGGGGAGTCTAGCGAGGTAGAGATCAAGCTCTTCTTTAAGGCCTCCAAATCTTCAAAGATAACTGGGAAGCGTGGTTAAAAGTCTTGGCCATGGGAATGTTCGGTGCAGAGAATGAGTTTACTGGGCAAATCAACGATGATTTGAAAATAGCTGAATATGGGCTTATATTGGTCCCTGCCAAGGCGAGTAAAATTGGTCTCAGTCTATGTAACAAGGACACCGTGTTGGTGTCCGACATGGATATGAGGTGTCCGATGCGGCAACCTAAAAAATCCAATACGGAGACACTTTCGTACATATCTTTATTAAAATATATTAACATATATGAATGCTTAAAATTATTTATAAAATAATAAAATAGAAAATAAAGCAGAAAATATTTATTAGTTTATTATTGTATGGAGGATTTAACACACCAACCCACTTTTAGAAATCAATTTTATATTAAAAATTACTAAAACAAGGGGTGACACGGCCATAAGTGTCCAGATGTGTGTCGGGAAGTGTCGACACGCGTGTCCGGGTGTCGAGGTGTCCGACATGGCAAAAAACCCTAAAAATGCAGTTGAGACTTTGAATTAGTCTAGGAAGGATTGTTGGAGGTTGAAAGTGTTTTGCGGACAGAGGGCAAGAGCGAGAATCCTTGGAGACTCACTCAAATAGTTTTTTTTTTTTGATAAGTATAAAAATTATCATTAAAACCGAAACATTTACAGAAGGGTCAGTTAAATAGGTCGAGTTAACCTACTTTAACTACCACGAGGCAAACAACACTAGGAAAAGCTGAAAAAACTGAAAAAATTACAATAAAGTCAAACATCTCTCGAGCATAAAAGTTCCTACCGACAAACAAAATCTTCGAAGAATAGTCCTCTGCATTCTTTGGATAACTTGGACCACACAAATAAACTCTCCTTTATAGACAACACAATAGACGCCACCTCCAGACTTTACTTCAAAAACTCTCCGATTACGTTCCGTCCAGAGGCCCCATGCAATCGTTAGAGGTAGCATTTGCCACAAAATTCGTCCTCTAGTTGAAAAAGCTTTAACGTTCCAACTAGTCAGTATTTCCCTCAAAGGCCTCGGCATAACCCACTGCATCCCGAACTCCGATAGGAAGGATGACCAAACCTTCCTAGCTACGTCACAATGTATCAAAAGATGATTAGCTAATTCTCCGTGATGTTTACACATGGAACAGTAGTCAATAATTATGAATCCTCTTGTTCTCAACTTATCAATAGTTAGGATTTTCTCCAGCGATGCCTCCCAAACAAAGAATGCAACCTTAGTCGGGATTTTGGATTTCCAGACCAATGCATATGGGTAGCTAATACCGTCTGAAAACTGTAACACCTCATAAAAAGAACTCACCGTAAACGTCCCACCTTTGGTGCAAACCCATTGACGTTTGTCCTGATTACCTAACCTCAATTGAATTTCTTGCAAACGACTGAGCATTCTGGCCAGTTCAATCTCCCAGTCATTAAGGTTACGCCTGAATCCGAAATTCCAAACCATAGATTCCCCTTCCCCTGTATCACAGTCCTTGATAGACCAAAACTTTCTAGCGGAAAGGCTATAGAGATCCGGGTACTCTGTTTTAAAAGAAACATCACCACACCATATATCCTCCCATAAACTAATTCTGTTAGCTGCGGGGAGCTAGTAAGAGGGTGGACCATCATTTTCTCACACACTTTGCATGTTGTGAATGATGTTTCAGACTTTTTAGTGTTATCAGATACGTAGAAATACGCATTTATCTTGTATAGGGGTAGTTCTGTAAATACCTCTTATGAGGGGTATACTCGTCCTTTTTATGTAACCCTTTCTAGAAATAAGATTTAGGGTAATTTTAGTCGCACCCCACAAAATGTGAGGGCACCTGACCTGTTGAGAGCACCCCACTTAGATTTCTAACTTTGTGAGGGCACCCTTCACTCATTTCAGCGCAAGAGAATAATGAGTAAAACTTGTCACACCGGGTTGTGACCGAAGCCAGTCACAACCCACAATAGAAGCTACGTGGCACACTCTTAGCGGATGCTGACCGTATAGATGTTTGGCCAGTCCCTCGGTAGACATGCAAACCAAAAATCGCCTGATTAGTGATTTACAACCTTTGGATCTTTGCACCCAAAGAACGATCAATAATGCTCAGATTCCTACGGTTAAAATCAACCCATGAAAATGACTTCAATCCAACACTTTGAATTCACTAATCAGGCTGATTTTTGGTTTGGAGGTCCACCGAGGGACTGGCCAAACATCTATACAGTCAGCATCCACTATGATGTGCCACGAGATTCGTATTGTGGGTTGTAACTGGATTCGGTCACAACCGGTTGTGACAAGTTTTGCTGCAAACGGGTAAAACTTCTGTGGAGAAAACAGTTGATTAGAGGGTGGGTAGAAAATTTTCAAAAGGGTATTTTCGTAATAAAAAAATATGGTAAAAAACCAAGGGTTTCGGGTGCCCTCACATTTTGTGGGGTGCGACTAAAATTACCCTAAGATTTATGGGGTCATTGTGAATTAACCACAATAGACATCCTTTCTCTCTCTTTCTTCTCTATTCTCTATTCTCTCTTCTCCAAACCTAACCCTAACCCTAATTCCCAAATCCAACTTGGTATCAGAGCCATCCGTCGCCGAGGCTTGCCGGAGCATTTGTGAAGATGAACCAGGTGCAATCTGATGCCTGCTGACGTCATCTGACCGTACGGCTGACGTCATCAACTACATGGACACGAAAATCGAGGTCGGCTGAAACTTCACCACTTGATAGAGATTATTTTTTTCTGTTTTTTGGTTATTTTTTGGGGATTTTCTAGATTTATTTGGGCTGTGTTTTGGTCATTATTTATGAAATTTTTGGAAAAATCAGTTTGTAAACCAGCTTGATTTCCGAACCCAAAATGAACTTTTTCGAGGGGTTTGTTGCTTCGATCTAGTCCCCCCCAATCTGAGTAGCATGTGGGTAGCTTGTTCGATTGATTTCATTGAGTATTGAAATCTGTGGGAGGTTTTCTCTCCCATCTAGTAACCGCCGGTGACTTCTTTCTCCCCTATGACCATCGGCTTGGTCCAACAGTCCCTCAACTCCACCCTAAACCTATTCCTCAGTTGTGTGTTAGCCATGGGGAGGGTATATGCATCTCTATGCCACGTATCTCATTCATTTAGGTCTTTATTTCCCTTTTTCGGGGTTAGTTTAGGTGTTTATTGAGTCTCTTCCCTCATTTGTTCCTTGCTTGGTCACTTGGGAGAATTATTGAGTCCTAAAATTCCTATTAGGACCTATTCGGATGTTTCTTGGACCTTGATGTGGTGACTTTGCCTTATCTGGATCTTGATTTGATATTTGATTTGGTACTTCTATAGTCTTTGGCTGTTGTTCTTCATGGTAGATCCTCCACCACCTCCCGTGGTTACTCCACCTTCCTTGGTTTCTCCATCCGGGTTAGACGTGAGCACAGAAGTTCCCTCCAGTGGAGTTGGAGGCCCTATAGTGCAGCACTTAGCCTATGAGAACCCAAGTTTGTAGATCACCTCAGTGAAGTTAGATGGCAAGAACTACTTACGCTGGGCTCAAGCTGAACGGTTGTTCATTGGGGGCAGTGGGAAACTTGGCCACACTACAGGCCATACGGTTGAGCCTCCCAGATCTGATCCCTCTTATTGACAGTGGCAGACAGATGATCTTACTATCATGTCATGGCTCCTCAACTCTATGGAGCCTGATATCAGTGAGAGTTTCTTATTCATGCACACAGTGAAAGAGATTTGGGAGATCACTGAGAAGATCTATTCGCAGCAGCAGAACGATGGACGAGCATTTCAGCTGAGACAGACTATCTCCCACTTCCGGCAATGGGAGAAGTCTCTTTCTTAGTACTGTACTGCTCTTCGTACCTTGTGGCAGGAGCTTGATCATTATTACTCCTATCAGCCTCTCAATCCCACGGAGATTGCCCCTTTTTGTCGATATATAGAGAAGGGCCGGATCTTTGATTTTCTTGCTGGCCTCAATCCTTCTTATGAGCTGGCTCATGTTCAGATCTTGAGTAGCAGGGTGGATCTTCCCTTTCTCAGTGAGGTGTACGCCTATCTTTAGAGTGAAGAGAGTAGGCAGATCTCTCTTCAGAGTGAGCATCTCCTTCCAGAGCGATCAGCGCTAGCTGCCTCTCCTGCTTATAAGCCTCAGCAATCACAGCAGCCTCTAAGAGGCTCATCTTATCAGAATCCTGTCTCAGCTCCATCCTATGCTCCTACTGGACCTTCTTCTGGGAAGTCCTTGACTAGAGAGAGGCCCAAGTGCGATTTCTATGGCAAGTTAGGGCATGTGCGTGCCAAATGTTGGAAGTTACATGGTCGCCCTAGCCAGCCAGGGTCTTCTGGTGCTCATACTGCCAGTGTGGATACTTTGGGTCTAGCTCCTCTTGGACAGTCTCTGACTATCTCTCCAACTGGTGGTATCTCAGCCACAGAGCTTGCAAGCCTTTGAGGATTGCTTCAGCAGCTGGATGGTCCTTCTGCCACATCGTCCACCTCCTTTGCCCAGTCAGGTAACCCTAGACCTGCTCATCATGTGTCTCTTCCATCATCTAGTTCCACTTGGATCATTGATTCTGGGGCTTTAGAACACATGGCGGGCATGTCTTCCTTATTTTCCAGTTATACTATCTGTTCTGGCCGTGATAAGGTGAAGACAGCTGATGGCACCTTATCTTCTGTGTCTGGGAAAGGGAATATCATTCCTTCTCCCCAATTGCTTCTTTCATCTGTTTTGCATGTTCCCAGATTTACTTCTAACTTACTTTCTGTTAGTGCTTTGACTAAATCCCTAAACTGCAGTGTCACTTTTTCCCTACTTCTTGTGTCTTTCAGGACCTAGAGACGCGGAGGACGATTGGCACTGGACATAAAGCTAATGGCCTCTACCTTCTGGATGGACACCTTCCTGAGCCCACAGCACTACAGTCTTTTGCTAGTAGTAGTAGTAGTAGGATACATATTTTTTTGAACTGGCATGCTCGTCTGCATGTCTCTTTTCAGTATTTGAAACTTTTATTTCATAGTTTGTTTACTTCTGTTTCTTTTTCTGCTTTACACTGTGAGACATGTGAGCCCTGCAATCATTGTAGATCCAATTATCCCTCCAGAGGTAATAGAAGTTCTACTTGTTTTGACATTGTGCATTCTGATGTATGGGGACCTTCCCAACTACTTCTATCTTTGGCTTCCGCTACTTCATTTCCTTTGTTGATGATCATACTAGGTGTACATGGGTTTATCTCATGAAAACCAAAGATGAAACTCATTCCATCTTTCAGGGTTTCATAAGATGATCCAAACCCAGTATGGTATCTCCATCAGGGTTCTTCGTACTGACCAGGGTGGAGAATATATGTTTGGGGGCCTTCAACACTACCTTCTTGACCATGGGATTTGTCATCAAAATTCTTGTAGCTACACCCCTCAACTGAATGGTGTAGCTGAGAGAAAAATGCGACGTTTGACTGAGATAGCTAGATCTCTTTTGATTGGCTCTCATGTCTCCAAGACCTATTGGTCAGATGTTGTGTTGACGGCTGCCTACTTGAGTAACAGAATACCCTCGCGTGTTCTCAATTTTAAATCTCTCTTCAGGTTCTTTCGCATGATTCTCCTCTTTTCTCTGTTCCTCCTCGCATCTTTGGGTGTGTATGTTATGTACATATCCTTGGTCCTCATCGCACCAAACTAGATCCCAAAGCCCTCAAGTGCGTCTTTCTCGGTTACTCCTCTACCCATAAAAGTGTTACCATCCATCCTCTGGGAAGAAGTTGGTATGCATGGATGTCACATTTTGTGAGGAGCTTTCTTTTTTCTCTCCCACCTCTCTTCAGGGGGAGAGTAGTAATGAAGAGAGGTGGAATGTTCCTCTTCCTGCTATATCCCTATCTCCTCCTCTAGAGTTTGAGCGGCCTCCACCCACTCATACTACTACTGTGATGGATAGTGCTCCTGGAGCTCAGAGTCCATAGCAGAAGGGCGACAGTCACAGCTGATCCAGGACCAGTGGTTCCTTCCTTGGATCCAGGTAATCCTCCATCTTTCCTTATACCTGTCATTCCCTTGTCTACTGATGATTCTGATCTTCCTATTGCTATTAGAAAAGGCATCAGAAGTTGTACTCAACATCTTTTGAGCAACTTCGTTTCCTACGATGCCTCGTCACCTTCATACAGAGCCTTTATCACATCAGTTTCCATCATTCCCACTCCCTCTTCCGTGGCAGAAGGGTTAGCATACCCTAGATGGAAAGCTTCTATGGTAGAAGAAATGAAGGCGCTGGATAAGAACAAAACTTGGGAGCTTGTTGACTTGCCAAGAGGCAAGAAGCTGGTTGGATGCAGATGGGTGTTCACAGTGAAGTACAAGGCCGATGGGTCAGTAGAGAAGTACAATGCCAGACTGGTTGTCAAATGGTACACTCAGACCTACGGGATTGACTATGTGGAGACCTTTGCACCTGTGGCAAAGATGAACTCCATCAGGGTTTTGTTGTCTGTAGCAACAGACCAAGACCAAGCATGGCCTTTGCATCAGCTAGATGTGAAGAATGCGTTCTTCATGGTGATCTACATGAAGAGGTCTATATGGTACCTCCTCCAGGGTTCACTCCCCCAGGGGACAGCAGCAAGGTGTGTCGTCTGAGGAAAGCCCTCTATGGGCTTAAGCAATCCCCCAGAGCTTGGTTTGAGAGGTTCACTCTAGCAGTGAAGAAGCTGGGATATACTCAAAGCCAAGCCAATCACACCAAATTTGTGAAGCACCTAGGGAAGAGCACTACGGCCCTCATCGTCTATGTTGATGATATCATTCTGACAGGGAATGATGCAGAGGAGGTGATCAAGCTAAAAGATCATCTAGCACGCGAGTTTGAGACCAAAGATCTGGGACTCCTCAAGTACTTTCTTGGCATAGAAGTTGCAAGATCCAGCCAAGGATCTTCATCTCACAAAGGAAGTATGTCCTAGATCTATTGATGGACTCTGGTAAGCTGGGAGCTAAGCTAGTGGAGACCCCCATAGAGCAGAATCACCAGTTGGCCGACTCGAGTAGTATACCTTTACAGGATATGGGGAACTTTCAGAGATTGGTTGGAAGGTTGATCTACTTCTCCTTGACTCGTCCAGACATTGCCTATGCAGTCAGTGTTATCAGTCAGTACATGCATTCTCCTAGGGAAATTCACTTAGAGGCAGCTCACAGGATATTGAGATACCTCAAGTCTGCCCCTGGCTGAGGCCTCCTTTTTCAGAAGAATGGCCACATGAGAGTAGAGTCATATACTGATGCAGACTGGGTTGGTGCCAAGGATGACAAGAGATCTACCTCAGTCTATTGCACCTTTGTGGGAGGCAATTTGGTTACCTGGAGGAGCAAGAAGCAACCAGTAGTTGCCAGATCCAGTGCAGAGGTAGAATTTAGGGCAATGACCCATGGCTCGTGTGAGATACTTTGACTGAAGATGTTGGTGGTTGAACTTGGCTTTCCAGTCTTGGGACCCATGAGCTTGTACTGTGACAACAAAGCGGCTATCAGCATTGCTTACAATCCGGTGCAACATGATCGGGCTAAGCACATTGAAGTGGATCCCCACTTCATTTGAGAGAAGATTGTATTTGAGGAGGTTTGTACCCCCTTTGTGAAGATAGATGTGCAAGTAGCAGATGTCTTCACCAAAGGAGATCCCAGTTGGCAACTTCATAGATGTTTATGCAAGTTGGGCATGAAAGATATTTATGCGCCAACTTGGGGGGGAGTGTTATCAGATACGTAGAAATACGTATTTATCTTGTATAAGGGTAGTTCTGTAAATACCTTTTATGAGGGGTATACTTGTCCTTTTTATGTAACCCTTTCTGTAAATAAGATTTATGGGGTCATTGTGAATTAACCACAATAGACATCCTTTTTTTCTCTTTCTTCTCTGCTCTCTATTCTCTCTTCTCCAAACCTAACCCTAACCCTAATTCCTCAAATCCAACTTTTAGGTGAAGTGGAGTCAATAGCACATCGCTATATATAGTACTTCTATATAATTCAATGCAATTCATTTTCATTACTGATTGACAAAAAACATTTTTTTCTAATATTGATCAGTCAATTTTTTTTTTCTTTTCTCTGTTCAGTCAATCAAGTTCCATAAACTGGAATACATCCAGTATTCTCAAATGCGGTATCCTCTACAAATTGAAACTTTAGATGATTAATATTCAGCTGGAGGATATATTTAATTGTTTCCATTGAGGTTATTGTGCCTAAAACTATAATCCCAGATTTTTCATATTGATACCTGTTTAAAAATTGGATATTCATACTTAAGTCAGCTCGGCATGGAACTGTGGGTAGCCTGAATTTTCTGTCATTAAATGGAAATTTTTTGTAGCATATCTTGGGGCAGCTATGTTTATTTTACGCACTTGCTGAGTTGTTTAAGCTGATAGACCTCATGCTATTAGCTGAATTCTTTGTCTCTTCTTATATTCTTGTTTTAACAATTTCAACCATTTGTTGCCATCTCTGACTATCTAGTACTGGTTTTAGGTTGGGAGATGTTTTGTCATCCTTGACTTCAAAGAAGGAGATTGTACCTTATGAAAACTCAGGACTCACAAAAATACTCGCTGATTCACTAGGTAATCATTTCCCTTCACAATATGCCAAAGCTATTTTGACATTCTTGCATGACCTTCTCATTAATTATTGCATTTTAAGTTAAGTGGTCACAATGAGTACGATGTTACTAAGTTAAGTAGTCACAAGGAATATAATAATGATAATTTAAAAAAAATATTAACGATAATTTACTGATGGACAATTGCAAAAGTAATAATACACTGATACACTGTTTAATAGGAGCTATAGAATGATGATGACTGTGACATAGAAGATAACATTGTTATAAGATTAACAAACAAATATCATAATTTTCTTTTGGTGGGAAAACAAGATTTGTTAATAAAGAATAAGTAGATTTACCGTTTCCTTAATCTTGTATATCATGATTTAGATGTTATTTAAATGATTTTAAGTTATCTCAAGTATGTGTTCCTTGGCAGTCGTTGGTCTGATTGTTGGAACATCTGCTTGCCAGTAGGTTTGCTGAAAGTAGAAATTTGTAGTCTTCCTACCTGTTCTGATTCCAAAAGATTTGAGTCACTGTGTAAGAAAATATGGATCTCCTCAAGCTAATATAGGTTTTGGCCATTGGCAATTTGTAATGTTTTTTTTTGTTTTGGTAGGCAAGCAGGTCAGTGGGTGAAGTCTGGTTTACGATCTTAAGTTGGCTTTTAAATGATTATGTGTATATGAGCTCCTTGGGCACTTTTAAAAGCACAGGGGGTTTGGCCTCAACCATCTAATAAAAAGACCAAATGGGCCAAAAATCCACTTGCTAATAGTCCTTGTCATCGGCTATAACTATTAACAACAATTTCAGCCGATGACACTATTTTCTTTTTGGATGCCTCTCTAGAGCAATTGGAGAATCTTTAGGATGCGGTTTTTACCTTTTGAGTTTGTTTCAGACCTTCATATCGACTTGAGGAAAAAGTCAAGTGATAGTGGCAACGATGAGGATGCTTTCTTTAAAGAATGTGCTAGGAGAGTTGATTGTTTGGAAGCCTTCCATTTTGTATCTCAGCCTCCCCCTGTGGTCTTCTTCCCGTTCCAAGAGCATTTTTGATCTTGTATTGAATTATTTGAAAAGAGGTTAGCTCCTTGGGCACAGAGTTTTCTCCTTTTTTGTTGTGTAAATCCCATCAAGGGCCCTTCGGCTAGCCTTGTGGTTTTGAATATATCCCTCAATATTCTCACGTTGGGTGCAAAGTGTCCGGAGAAGATCCAAATGGTTTTTTTTTTCTGGAATAAGAAAAATTATAATTTGGTGAACTAAAAATTGGTTTGTGAACCTAAAAAAGTTAGTGGTTTGGGTATAAATAATTTGAGAATGATGAATACAACTTCTGTCAGCAATGGAGTATGGCATTAAGGGAAAGAAAATGACTCATGAATGTAGTTTAAGTCATAAGAATGGCTCAAGAAATCTTGGTTGGCATATTAGGTGGGTGGCCTTATCTTATGAAGTAGTGGTTTAGAAAGACAGTATGAAAAGTTGCAATAGCTTTCAAATACTGATTACGATTCAAAGTTGGCAATTGGAAAAGAATTAGATTTTGGGAGGATGAATGGAGCTTTGTGAAAATTTTCTTTTGGTTTATAAGTTGTTTGTGTTAAAAGAGTTAATGGTGTATCATTATTGAGCTGAATGTCGCGGAATCATGGAAGAAGTGTATCAGAGACGACGATGTTGTGACGGATGAGTGGAAGGACTAGGAAAGTCAAAATCAGAAATGAACACATTTAGTGAAATCTAGAAATAACTAATAGGGGATAAAATAAAGGAGAGTCGATTGAGATGGTTTGAGCATGTACAACAAAGACCAATGACAGCACAGTGAGAAGAACAGCTTTGGTGCTGGTTGAAAGCTCTAAAAAGGTGAGAAGAAAGCCAAAAACGATGTGGATTGAGTTGGTAATAGAAGCTTTGAAGACACATGCCTTGGCAGAAGTATGAAGTTGAATGGCGAAATAGGATTGATCTGGTGAAACCCATATAGTTGTGATAAGGCAGAGGTGATGATGAGTTAATGGTGTTATGCGGTCCCAAATTTTAGGAGAAGTTTGCTTGATAAGGAAATGGAAGAATGTACAAATCTCTTTAGCCACCTTCATTCTATGACATCCTTTCTAGCTTTTCATAAGGGTGCCTCCAATTGAGAAAGTTGGGAAAAGCTGGTTCTTTGAAAGGTGATTTAACTTGGAAGCCTTTGCATTCTTTTTAGTGGAAATCAAAGGACCCAATTTCGACTTGAAGGAGTCTGGAAAGAGGGCGGTTAAAGCTCAATTTTGATGGTAGCACTATTAGAAACTCTTGGGTGGCTGAAATTGAGGTTATGATTAGGAATGACTACGGTTAAATTCTCAAAGTATTTTTGTGGCCCTCAGATGTAGTTGACTTTAGAGTATTGGAGATTCAGCTACTTCAAGGTATTTAATAATAACTTTTTGAGGCCCCTGAAGGTTGAAGGGATTCGATAAATGCTATTCAACAGATGGAGGTGAAACGAGATAATCACTTACGACTTGCCAACACTATTGGCCATCTTAAAGAATTAGCAAGTGGGTTAACTATCATTCTTCCTCACACTTTAAGTGATGTGAATGGCATTGCACTATCACAGACTCTTTATTATACTTGGTGCATGTAGAGATTACTTGTATATACCGAATCCTCTTCCCTAAGGAAGTACATATTTTTTTTTATTATCAATGCAAACCTCTGTTACATACCCCCGCCATGGAAAAACCAAAAAAAGAAAGAATTCTAGATACCTTAATAGCAAGAATATTCAACCCAAAATGTTGGTCTCCTTCCAGAAGTTTAGTCTTCTAGCTTGAAAACTTCCTTTTTTGTCTTTTTTCTTTTTACTTGTACAAAAAAAAGGGATCAACATGCCATGTTCAATGAAGAAAAAGCAAGGGCTAGAGATATACTGAGCTTTTTAAATGATTTGTTAACCATGGAAGGTGATTCAATGCTTTGATTTCTAGCAGTCTCCTCTGGTGTGGGGATACTTCATTGTGTGATGCTTACCCATTCCTTCTAGGCCTTATCTGATTTCAAAGGGGCTTTGGTCAAAGAATGTGTAGTTTTGGAAGGAAACATGGCTATGTGGAGCTAGGGCTTAAGATGGGATATGAATGAGAGAAATATGTTAACAATTGTACCCTTTATGTTGTTAGGGACCCTATACATTTTTTAAGGGTATTCTTCTCCATTGTATTTTTCCACACATATAATGAAATAGTAGGGAGTCGTGTGATTCATACATTAATGCAAGGGCATTTTCACACTAGGCTCGAGTGGGGCAGCCTGTGTAAATGGGGCACACTCGGGGTGGGATGGCCCGTGTGAAATGGGACCCACGAAGGAGGGTTCGACCAAGGGCCTGGATCATGGGCTATGAGATAAGGGAATTTAATCTCACGGTAGCAATAGTCACGACTTTTGGGAGTATTGGTTAAATTTCCTGCAACAAAGTGGTATCAGAGCGGGAGGTCTCGTGTTTGAGACTCCTTACCAGGGGTGATTAATGTAGGGACATTTTCACACTAGGCTTGAGTGGGGCAACCTGTGTAAATAGGGCACACTCGGGGTGGTATGGCCCGTGTGAAATGGGACCCACGGAGGAGGGTTCAACCGAGGGCCTCAATCATGGGCTATGAGATAAAGGAATTTAATCTCATGCTACCAACAATTACGGCTTTTGGGAGTATTGGTTAAATGTCCTGCATCATACATGCTCTCAAGCAAACCCTATTCTCTCTCGTTCTCCTCTTCTCTTCTTTTGGAACCCTAATCTTAAATTCAACTTGGTATCAGAGCCAAACCCTACATCACCTCTGAGAAGTTTCAGACCAAAATCAGGGAAGGAGGTGACTGACGATTGACGTGGCATGCTGATGCCGTACGACTGACATCAGCAGTTGTACGGACAGATGCTCCGAGAAGTCTACCTCTTGAAGTTTCTTGATTTTATGGATTTTTTTGGTGATTTTTGCCAAATTTTTTGAGGACAGCTTGATGGAGTTTTGTGCCTTTTTCAGAGAAAAGGTAATTTCTCGTTTTTTGCTTCTAGTCGATTTTCCCTTCTCCATAACACTTCTTGCTGAGATTTGTTACTCGAATCTGGTTCCTTACAACCTAAGCTTTCTTTTGGGACCTTCCTTGCGAAGATCCGTGGAGATTTGACGGAGTTGTGTCAAAAACTCCACACCCCTATTGCTGCTGGTGGCTTTTTAGCCTTTTTTGAGGCTGCTCAATGGTTCAAAAACCATTGAAGCTTACTTAGAAGCTTAAATTTGCTTCCTTCGATGCATACCTATCACTTCTTTGTTGGTTTGAGGCGTTCTTAAATCTTTTTGGGGTTATTATCTCTTGCCTTGGGCTGTTATGTGTGTTGTGAGGGTTTGATTATGTGTTCTACGAACTCCTTTGTATCTTTGGCGTGGAAATGGCTACCGATCTTCCTCTTGGTGTGGAAATGGCTACCGATCTTCCTACTGTCTCTATTGGGGGGTCCTCTGGGAGCACTGAAGCTCTCTCAAGTGGTGTCGGAGGCCAAACTATGACTCATGTGAGTTTCGAGAATCCCGGTTTACAAATTACATTTGTTAAATTAAATGGGAAGATTATTTGGAATGGTCTAGGGCAGTTTGGATGTATATTGGCGGCCCGAAAATTGTGATACATTAATGGGCGTATTACTGCACCTGAAACTACGAATGACCCTTTTTCGGAGAAATGGGAGGCAATCTCACCATCATGTCATGGCTTCTCAATTCCATGGAGCCACACATCAGTTGTGGTTTTTTATTCATGGACACAGCCAAGGCCGTATGGGACATCGCTTCTCAGACTTACTCTCAGTAGCAGAATTTAGCCTGTGCCTTTAAGCTTCGCCAGAGTATCTCTTATCTCCAATAGGGGGATAAGAGCCTATCTGATTACTTTGCCCTGCTTAGGAGCATGTGGGAGGAGCTTGATTATTATCACACTTATCAGCCTGATTGTACAAGCACTCTCTGTGTTACTCGATATTGGAAATTGGTTGAGGAAACACGAATTTTCGAGTTTCTTGCTGGGCTGAATTCAATGTATGAGCTAGCTCGGGTTCAGATTCTTATCCAAGACACACTTCCTTCTCTCAGTCAGGTTTACTCTTATGTTCAGAATGAGGAGAGCTGTCGTAGTGTGATGACCCCCGTCTCCGTACCAGACATATCAACTCTTGTGTCTATCTGTGCATCCACTCCTCATCGCCCTTAGAAGAACCGTACCTTCACCCCTTCTGGGGCACCATCTGCACCACCATTAGGATTTGCATCAGCACCATCCACTGGGCGATTTTCTACTCGGGAACGACCCAAGTGTGACTACTGTGGCCGTCTTGGATATGTGAAGGCTAAGTGTTGGGAGTTACATGGTTGGCCTCCCCACCTCACCCGTCCAGCGGCACTCGCTGCTCACAGTGCCACTTCAGAGACTTCTGTTTGTCTTCCCCAGGATTCGCCTACTTGGACATCTCCACCTATGGCTACTCAAGGTTCCCCATCTTGTACTCTACCTGTGCAACCATCTGAGATAGACAACCTCCGAAGGTTCCTTGCTCAACTTGAAGGTTCTTCTACCACATCCACTTCTTCCTTCGCTCAGTCAGGTACATTAACAATGCCCATCATGTGTCTACTGCTTCACCCAGTCCTGCCTGGATCATTGATTTAGGTGCTTCAGAACACATGACGGGTAACCCTTTACTCTTCTCTTCCTATTCTCTTTGTTCTGGTAGAGATAAAGTTAAAATTGCTGATGGTTCTCTTTCTTCTGTTTCTGAGAAAGGAAATGTACATCTCTTTCGTAAGTTCCCCTTATCTTCTGTTTTACATGTTCCTCTCTTTACCTCTAACCTCCTTTCTATTAGCTCTCTCACTAAAAGCTTAAACTATAGTGTCACCTTCCCCCCTTCATGTGTATTTCAGGACTTGGAGACGAGGATGATTATTGGCACTGGGCATGAGGTTGATGGACTCTATCTTCTCGATGGACTGCCTGTGGGGCCTACCGCACTTCAGTCCCATAGTAGTCGTAGTAGTAGTCTCGCGTCTATTTTGTGTTGGCATGCTCGCCTTGGACATATTTCCTTTCAGTACTTAGCACTCTTGCATCCTTCCTTATTTCGTTATGTTTCTATGAATAATTTGCATTGTGAAACTTATGAGCTTGCGAAACACTGTCGCTCCTCTTACCCTTCCAGGGGCAATGTAGTTTGCTTCCGTTTACTATTGTACACTTTGATGTGTGTGGTCCAGCTCTATACCCGAAGAGGAAAGGCCACAACTGATACATGTCCAGGCGTTCCAGTTGCTCCATCCTTGGATCCAGGTAATACGCCTTCTCCTGAGCCTTCTCTATCTTTACTTCCTACTGATGCGTGTGGTCCTGATCTTCCTATTGCCCTTCGAAAGGCTAAGTGGAGTTGTACACAACATCCCCTTACTAACTTTGTTTCCTGTGAGGGCTTGTCCCCATTCTACAGATCCTTTGTTACTTCTCTGTCTATCATCTCTATTCCTTCATTAGTGGCATAAGGATTAAAGCATCCTAAATGGAAGGATGTAATGCTGGAAGAAATGAGAGCCTTGGAGAAGAACAAATCCTAGGAACTGGTTGACTTGCCTAGAGGGAAGAAACCAGTCGGTTGCAGATGGGTCAACACAGTGAAGTACAAGGTAGGTTAGTGGAGAAGTACAATGCTAGACTGCTAGCCAATGGGTACTCTCAGACATACGAGATTCACTATGTGGAGACATTTGCCCCAGTTGCAAAAATGAACTCCATCAGGGTGTTTATATCTTTGGTAGCCAACCAGTCATAGCCACTTCACAAATTCGACGTGAAGAATGCTTTCCTTCATGGAGATCTAAAGGAAGTATACATGAGTCCTCCCCTAGGCTTCCTACCAGCAGACAATGACAAGAGAGTCTGTAGACTAAAAAAGTCCTTGTATGGACTAAAACAGTCTCCTAGAGCCTGGTTTGAGAGGTTTACCAGGGTTGTCAAACCTCCAGGTTATACTCAAAGCCAAGCTGATCATACCCTGTTTGTTAAGCACCAGGGGAAAAGCATCATTGCCCTTATAGTCTACGTGGACGGCATCATTGTGACTGATAATGATGCTACAGAGGTTGCAAAGCTAAAAAATTACTTGGCAAATGAGTTTGAAACTAAGGGTTTGAGACCCTTGAAATATTTTTTGGGTATAGAGGTGGTTAGATCGAGTCAGAGGATCTTCATCTCCCAAAGAAAGTATATTCTTGACCTTCTTCAGGACACTGGGAAATTAAGGGCCAAGCCTGTAGACACCCCGATAGAGCAAAATCACAAGCTGGGAGATGCTCATGGTGCATTACTGCAGGATGTTGAAAGCTTTCAGAGACTTGTTGGCAGATTGATATACCTCTCCTTGACGAGGCCTGACATTGCCTATGCTGTCAGTGTGATTAGCCAGTATATGCACTCACCCAGAGCGAACCACTTGGAGGCAGCAAACAAGATTTTGAGATATCTCGAATCCTCTACTGGTCGGGGACTTCTCTTTAAGAAGAATGGTCATATGAGAGTGGAATCGTTAACAGACGTTGTAAAGACCCATTCTAGCATTAATGAGACTCAATAGGACCCTAGTGCACTAACAAAGAATTTGAGAAAGTATCTGTAACTCTATAGGACTTTACCAGGTTTTAGGTGCATTGCAAAACCTAGTACATACGTGTTGGGATGCGGGGAGCCAAATCTATTAAGAATTTGACCGAACAGACTGCTTCACGATCTCTGGCTCGTCAAATTACCCTAAGATGGGTATATTCACAATTCCTGTTAGGACTCTCAATAGAGCTCTATAGTATTTTTTAGTCAAATCAGTAAATTTTGGTTAATTGTGGATAGTCAGTTGATGCGTAGATTTCTTGGATTTCGTGTCAACCCAATCAAATGTCGAAAATGTCAAATCATCGAGTTAATCAACCCGGTCGAATTGAACCAATCCAATCAATAATCGGATGGGTGTGGAAATCATAATTGTAACTTGATCATGTGTATATAAGTATTAAATTGGACATGCTATATGATAACATTTTTTTTTTAAAAAAAACAAATTTGGAAATTTTAGTCCCACATTGGCTGGGAGGAAAAAAATATGGTTTTGAACTTCTATAAATAGACCCTAATACCTTAGTTGTTCAATTACTTTTGGGTAATTGCTATCTAGCCCCCGGGTAAGATATAATTGCAAATACACCCTTTTTACTAGAAGAAATTCTAAAAAAATCCTGGGAATTCCTGAAAATCTTAAGGAGGTCCCTCGAAAATAAAGTTTTAGTGGGGCCCACTACCTCAAGATACGTGCTGCCTCGAGATGCGTGCAACACGAAGTTCAAGGATTCTGGTTTTAGCGATTTTCGGGTAAGTGATTAATTAATTATTTTAATTATGCTTTAATTAATTATTTGTTTATTTAATTAATTATTTGTTTAATTAATTAATTAATTAATTAGTTATTTATTTATTTATTAAATTATTTAGTTAATTACTTAAGTGATTAATTAATGATTTACTTATCTAATTAATTATTAATTAACTAATTAATTATTTACTTAAATATTTAATTATTTATCAATGTTAATTGTATTTTAGAAAATAGTAGAAAATTCATAAAATATTCTAGAAAATCCTAGAAAATTCTATAAATTTGGGAAAAATGTTTGAAAATTTTATTCTTATTATCTTCTAAATTCAATAAAGAAAATTATAATATAAGTTGTTTTACTTACATAGTATTAAATTTAATTATTTCTATCTAACTTCAATTAGTCTTCAGTCTTGCACTAATTTACAACTTATGAATCTATTTTAAAGAAAGAGAAAGAAACTTAGATTTCGAGTTTATAGTGAGGAAACAAGTATATCAGGGGTGTGGTGTGTTAGATTAGTGTCCCTAATAAAGACATCTATTGATTGGGGGCATGTGGACCCAGGTTGTGATTATGAGAGTACTAGTTTAGGTTATTGGGAACTCTTCTAACACACGCATCAGTCTGAATATGAATTCTATAAGTATTAGGTTTAAATTATTTATTTTATGTATACGTACCTAAGTGAATTAGAAGGGTTGGCTAATTCTTGATAGACTTTATATCTGTGTTCTCTAGTAACATGGGTAGCTGTGAGAACTATAGATACTAGGGTTTATTATAAAATTCCGATTTCTTCTGAGGATCTTGTTGATGCATGTTTACTGAGAGTAGCAGAGGGTTACGGGGTAATTGCCTGATAGGCATAGGACGCGGGGGTATGAGTAACTCTGCCATGAACTTGTCTTTAGATCCTTAGAAAGTTTGTAGTCGTCAGACGCTTGGGCCATCGTTCACCATTTTACCCACCTACCTGGCTATGTTTCACTATTAGCCGTGGCCTAACGGCGACCTGAGCCGGAAACGTGGGGTACAGCGTCTAACCCGCGCCAGATGAGCTAAAAGGGTGTTACTGGAAGCTCCCAGACCGGAAAATCAGGACAGGTTGAAGACCGCTTGGCCAGCGTAAAAAGGCAAACGATGCATTCCACATTGGAATAATACCATGACCGGGGTTGTATTCCGGTAGTAACCTAATGAGATTCTCTATATTCTGCATCACCTATTTAGATTATTAATTATACTTGTAGATTGGAGAATGTTAGCATATTTTGAGTTTTGGATTATACATTGTTCTATTTTGATTTAAGACTATTTGTTTTAAATGGTTTTAACTGATGAAAATGTATAAAAGTACTACTGCTATTTTCCTGGTTATTCGGTTGTTTTACACCTATTTTATTAGTCTAGTTCACTTGCTGGGCTTTGGTTGAAAGCGCAAGATACGCACTTTAATTTATTTTTTTCAGCTTACCTAGTAGAGGACACCGAGTACCTTGTGGATCCTTTAGACGTGGACCCCTACCTGGAGTTTGCAAGTGCTAGCAAGGAGTTCATAGAGTAGTGGTATTCTATTTCTTTTTAGTGCTGAGGAGACGAGACGGAGCCGTCGTCGTTTTATTGTTTTTTCAGTCTCATCTTTTTGGGATGTCTGTATCTATGTATCAGGTTACACAGTTACATACTATTATCACATTTTGTTCTGTTTATATTATGTTGATCATGTATATATGAGCAACAAGGTTGGTTTATTTTAGACTCTACTGTCTTTAATCATTTAATTGTTAATTAAGTAATTGGAATATAGATCGTAATGTATTGACTTAGTTCTGATATGTTTTGTATACCAGAGCTTGAAGTTATTTTAATAGCTTCGGATCCTGGTATTCGAATGGTTAGGGATCAGTTAGGTTACCTACTCACCCTCGATTCTAGTGTCGAGAATTGGGGCGTGACAGACGCAGACTGGGCCGGTGCCAAAGATGATAGACGATCCGCATCCGGTTATTGCACCTTTGTTGGGGGCAACCTTGTGACATGGAGGAGTAAGCAGCAGCCAGTTGTGGCTTGATCAAGTGCAAAAACGGAGTTTCGTGCTATGGTTCATGGCTTGTGCTAGATGTTGTGGTGAAGGATTTTAGTTGCAGAGCTGGGATTTCCTGTTACTGATTTACTGAGCCTTTATTGTGATAATAAGGATAAGGCTGCCATCAATATAGCACATAATCTAGTTCAACATGATCGTGCAAAACACATTGAAGTAGATAGACACTTCATACGAGAAAAGATTGTATCGGGAGAGGTTTGTACTCCATTCGTGAAGACTGAAGAGCAAGTAGCTGATGTATTCACAAAGGGAGTCTCCAATCATCAACTACATCAGTGTCTTAGCAAGTTGGGCATGATAGATATCTACGCACTAACTTGAGGGGGAGTGTTTATAGGTGTACCCTTTATGTTGTTAGGGACCCTGTACATTTTGTAAGGGCATTCTTGTCCATTGTATTTTTCCTCACATATAATGAAATAGTAGGGAGTCATGTTATTCATACATGCTCTCAAGCAAACCCTCTTCTCTCTTTCTTCTCTTCTCTTCTTTTGAAACCCTAATCTTAAATTCAACTAAATGGATATCTTGCTGCCTTTCTTAGTTGATGAGATGGGGAGAAGATAGCACCCCCAGTAGATGATTCTGGGATTTGGAAGTGGGATTCTAATCATGTTCTTGGTTCATTCTTTTTTACGAAACATTATCTACCTCGAGTCATGTCTCTTTTCTTGCTAGTTTTGTGTGGTCTCCTATCATACCCAATGTAGCATTTTTTGTCTGGAAGGCGATGCTTGATAGGATTCTCACAGTGGATCACATGATTAAGAGGAGATTGCTAATATGTGCAAAGCCAGTGAAGAATAAGTGAATCACGTCCTTCATTGTTGGCTCTCGAGTGAAGTGTGGAGTGTTTACTGTTAGCTTTTTGGTATTTGTTGGATGGTTCCCTTGAGTGTATTTGAGCTTTTTGAAGGCTGGATCCCTAATTTATTTACCTCTCAAAGCCGTATTTTATGGAGGATGCTTCCTTTTGCTATATGTTAGATTATTAGGAAGAGAGGAATAGGTGTATCTTTGAAGATAAGGAGAATGATCTCGCAGCCATTGTCTTGAAGATTAAACCTCTGCTTTTTTATTGCTCGTCTACCAGCATTGGGTTCAAAGGAAATCGATTTAAGAATTTTGTATTTTGATGGGAGGAATGTACTTGGGTCAGGCTAGATTTTGTTTCCCTGCATATTTCGTGTAGTCAATGAGGCCTTTTCTCACTATCTACTCTTCCGATTTTTGTATAGTGGTGGTTTTCCCCTTTCCTTCTTACTACACTCACCATTACTTGTACAAAAAAAATATTCTAGCAGTCTCCTCGATATTTGGTTTATAAGTACAGACATACTGTACAGCTTGGAATGAATATTTTTGTTTGAATATCCATAGCTTCTTCAACCATCTGTTAACTCAGTTTGAAAAGTTGTAGTTATTTTATACTTGATTAATATTTTGTGAGACATTTTGATGGATGTATGCATCTTTTCCATCTTCTCTTTTATCCTTCTTCATGTCTGTTAGAACATTGGTTTCATCTTGTGTGCTAAATTTGTTGGAAGTCTTCGTATATTTTATTTCGTGCATTTATGTGCTTCTATTTACTCTAGATTGGCAAATGTTGATTGATGTTTTCCCTATTCAGTGACAGGTCTTTATCATAGATATTGTTGTTTACTTTACTAATATACTGCATCTTACAATTGTTTTCAAATCTTTTCTAAACATGAGTTCTAGGTAATATAATCTCTTTTGTTTAGTAACATCAATCCTTTTGCAGGTGGAAGCTCCAAAACTTTGATGATTGTTAATGTGTGTCCAAATGTTTCAAATCTGTCCGAGACATTGTCATCCCTCAACTTTTCGGCAAGAGCTCGGAATGCTGAACTAAGTCTTGGAAATCGAGATACCATTAAGAAATGGAGAGATGTTGTAAGTTCCCATATTTTTTTTCTGAAACTTGAGAGTAATGTATATGCTTTTGCCTTTATCCTTCACTTTTGCTTTTGTTGTTAAGAATAAATCCAGTCTCAAGTCAGGAATTGGTGTTACAATTTCTGTGTTCTTCAGCCATTGAAAGGATTTTTACGGTACAACTAAAGTTGGAACCTAGCCAATTTAAATCAACTTGGCCAAGTTCTAAGTCAATATCAATTACAATATTAATTTGAGCATACTTAGAAAACAATACATTGACTTATGCTGAATCATAGTTTGTAATGAGTTCTGTAGGCAAATGATGCACGGAAGGAGTTGTACGAAAAAGAGAAGGAAATCCACGATCTAAAGCAAGAGGCTTTAGGACTAAAGCAGTCACTTAAAGATGCAAATGATCAGTGCATCCTACTATTCAATGAAGTTCAAAAGGCCTGGAAAGTTTCTTTCACATTGCAGGCAGATCTGAAGGTTTTGTAACTTATGCCTTTTTTATAATCTTACGCATGAGATTTTGCTAGGACAGTTTGGTACCATTCTTCGGAAGGAAGGTTAACTGGTTAAGTAATAATTAGACGGGTTCTATTTGAACTTGGTTTAGTCTTTTCTGTGTCACCAAAAAGCAGAGTTCTACTAAATCTTTTTGAGTTAGGTCCTTGTCGAGTTGCGTTTTCTTTGCTGAGTGCCCCTTTGAAGTTTCTAGTTGTTAACTTTGCTTATTTTAGTATTTCTATTCTATAGAAATAATATGGCTTATTGTATGTTGTTTCTATTATTATTTACATATATAAGATAATTGAGGGTATATGTTTGCACTTGGTATTAATGTAACTGAGTACTTCTATGGGTACAAATTCCACTCCCAAAATTTAACTTTTTTATAGGGATTACTATTGCCAGGGCCTTGTAATATTTTATATTCTGCAGGGGTGTCTTTGTAATTATGAGAATATTTCCAATATTATAATATTGGTGAAATCGTGGAGCTCATTAAGCTCTACACGATTTCTCCCTTTCTCCTCTCTTCTCTTTTCTAACCCTAAATCTCCATCTATTCTCTAACCTTCTTCTCTCTCTGGTTACACCCACATGTTCCAACTTCCAACATGGTATCAAAGCATGGTTGTGTGACCATGACTCAACCCTAGAGAAAATAGGACCTTTAGTGATTCTGAAAAAATAGAAAGAGGCTTTCCAAAGGTGGAGATCATCTCCCATAGTTAGCTGCAGATTGTAGAAGGCTGGAGAAGTGATCCCAGGCATGCTCGTAGGTTCCCAGAGGGTCTAGAAACCCTAGCTGCGAGTGTCACAAGTCCCCAGAGGGTTTCCACACCATCCAAAACCCTGGAGAACTGCTTCTAGGGCTAGCCGCACCATCCAGAACCTCAGAGAAGAGCCCCCAGACCTAGTTGTAGGTCTCAGAGGGGCCCAAAAGTCTTCTTAGTGCTAGCTGCACCCTACAGCAGGCAGGAGAACTACTCCCAAAACCGCACCACTCAAGCTTGGAGAACTGCTTTCAGGCGTAGCCGCCCACTCCAGATCATTGGAGAAGTGTCTCCAGTTCTAGCCACAGCCTCCAGATCCCTGGAGAAGTCACTCCATGCCTAACCGCAGGTACCAGAAGGCCGGTGAGGACCCCCCTAGACCTAGCCGCAGGTTCCCCCGTGGGCTTTTCTCTAGTGGAAAATCGTTAAAGGAGTTATTCCAAAAGGTCTAAATCCTTAAAATAAAAAAGAGGGTGATTTGCATCTCTCTAGCAACAGCTCGGGTGACTTCTGATCAGTCCAAGCTCGGCATGATAGATATCTTCGCACCAGCTTGAGGTGGAGTGTTGTCAGAGGCTTGTAATATTTTATATTCTGCAGGGGTGTCTTTGTAATTATGGGAATAGTTCCAATATTATAAATATTGGTGAAATTGTGGAGCTCTAAGCTCTACACGATTTCACCCTTCTCCTCTCTTCTCTAACCCTAAATCTCCATCTATTCTCTAACCTTCTTCTCTCTCTGGTTACACCCACGTGTTCCAACAATTACTAGTATTTGTATAGGTTTTAATGTAGTGGGTGGTAAATTGTGTTGTACCTTACCGTAGTAATTCCTGTCCAGCGAAATTTTCCTTGAGTATCTATAAAATAAAAAAAATAAGAAGAAATTTTGTAGGAGTTACCAGCCAATTACGATCTCACATGAATCCTAGCCTCGTGCTTTCTCAAATATTTATTTTTTATAATGGCCAACTTTCCGATGCTTTTTAGCATCGGAGCAATGCATAACTCATGCCAAGATTGGACACAATCACACAAACACTGTAACATGGAAATCACCTTATTTATCGTATGTTCACATGCCATACTATTATTTTCTTCACTTGGACATGTGACACGACACTGATTTTTCCAAGTCAAGTGAACACAATGATTAAGCTGTTTTCTTTTTCTCATTTTGTTGCAGTCAGAAAATATAATGCTGGCAGATAAGCATAAAACTGAGAAGGATCAGAATGTGCAGCTTAGAAACCAAGTTGCTCATCTTTTGCAATTGGAGCAAGACCAGAAAATGCAGATGCAGCAACGAGATTCGAAAATTCAGTCCCTGCAGGTAGGACTTAAGTCAACTTGCTTATGCTCCCTATTGTAATTTTTGTTTTTGATTGTGTTACATTTTTTATTTTTTGCATTCTTTTTTATTTTTCCTAATTTCCAGTATTCTTTATTGTTTTATTTATCAAGTCAGAGGATGTCAGGTCAGCTGGTTCGACCTGCTGGTCCAACCGGATTAACCTGACTGCCCCCTTGCCGATTCAACCTCAGGGCTAGGTTTCAAAACATTGGTCTAGACCTTGCCTTTCATTTTTCCAAATAATCAGATTAACATGTGTATTTAGTAGCCTGAAATAGATCTCCTACCCTTTGGGTGACCAACCAATTTGCATTCAGGAGAGCTAAAACCTGTAAGTATCCACATGAATCGTAGAAATTTTATCATCCCTGATATTGTTTAAGAAAACCATCATGCCTTTAGTCAACGGCTTCCAAATATGACCCCAGTCTTGTTTATAAATTGACTTACAATCCGTACTGTTTATGCTAGATCTAGCCTGGTGATGTTCAGGTAGATGCGTTTTTAACAACTTGGGTTTGCCCCTTGACCTTGCTAAAACATCACCTTGGCACTTGTCCTCACTTTTAGACAGAGTGGAGATAGATAAATAAAAATGTAACGGTTATAGCATCACGCGTGTGTGCCGTGTAGTCTCAACCTTGTACTAGGTGACATGATCTCCTAGGCCTTTCCCTAAGCAGTATTTTTGTAGTCCTATGGCGTGATGTTATGGAGCTTCCCCCAGTTACTTCAGGCCACAAGTGTAGGATACCACGCTTTTTACACACTTTATGGATGTTGAATAGTTGATAGCTTGATATTAAATAACTGGAGGTTGGCACAGTTGCTTTGATTTTGAACTTGAATAATCTTCAACCTCATTAGAATAATTTTTGCACATTTTTTTTAGAAATGTTATTCAATTTGGATGCTGCTTGAACTACTTTGCCTTTTACACAACTGTGAATGATTTTCAGCATGTTTTTAGATGGTTTTGTACCAAACAACTTTGCATTTTTCATAATCATGATTAGTGAATGATTTTTAGCACGTTTTTAGATGGTGTTCAGGTTTGATGTTGCTTGAACGAATATGAATTTTCATATGCATGAATTATTTTCAGCATGTTTTTATATCATGTTGTACTGAACTAATCAAATTCCCAAGAAGTTTTATCTTGTATTTTGAGATAAGGATGCTATTGTTAGGGACTTCATTATTTTTTTACCTGGAATTCTCTCTCTCTCTCTCTCTCTCTCTCTCTCTCTCATTTTATTTTTATCTATTTTTGACTTTTTCAATGTAGGCAAAAATAAAGAGCATTGAATCAAACCTCAGTGAGGCCCTCCTTTCTAGTGATGCTAGGTCCAATGTTGGTTCAGAGACTGGGTCTGTTGGGGTTCTATCAACTCCCATGGCGACTGGGGACAGCCTAGATTCTTTGGCAGTTACCAAGAAACTAGAAGAAGAACTCTCAAAACGGGATGCTCTTATCGAGGTTTGCTTACATAGTTCTATTCTGTTTGTGCTATAGTTACTGTATCAGTAAGATGGTTGTTTGGTAATGGTCAAGGTATTTTGCTGCACAATTTGTGTAGATTTCTCAGGCTGTTTTATCATTAAGGTGAATGAATGTAATAAAATAGGTGGGTTTTGTGTTATTGCGAACTTGAATCTGCTATGTTTCTGTAGCTAGGAGAAAACATGATACAGTTGTTCCTTGTCCACAGTTGCTTTGTTTACAGGCATGAGGCATCAGGTTTCTCAATCAGCTTTTGAATTAGCTTACATTATCTAGTCTATTGTGATGCTTTCATTAGGTCAAGCTTCTCAACCACATTTTATGGATTAGCATTGCAGGAGACATTTATGTCATTGTAATGATGATAGGCACGTGTGCATCTAGGATGATTTATGTCAATGTAACGTAGAACTGGACCTACAAACTTAGCATTCCTTAATGTGTAGCATATTATTTCTTGATATATCGTGTCAATCCACTTGCCAAATGTTAATTCTAGCACATAGCTGTTGTTTCCATTTGAAGATTCCTAATTGAAACTATAAGAGCTCCATGTTTGGTATTATGGTTGTCCATTAATAAGAATATTAGGAATTGTTGCTTTCCCTTGTCTATAATGTTTTTGGATATTTTGATTTTGCTCGAGGTTTGTCATGCCACAGTAGGGTGTTCGGTAATATTGTTATATGTTGGTTTATTTTGCAGTTTTGGATGTCAAGTTTGTGTCCCTTTCATTTATTTCAATCATTTGCAGTTTTCCTTTAGCTGTTATTGATGTGTGTTATTTCTGCAGAGGTTGCATGAAGAAAATCAGAAGCTGTTTGACAGATTGACAGAGAAAGCTTCATTGGGTGGATCACCCCAGGTTATTTGCCTTTTAATTAGACTAACAGATTACTTTACTTTCATTAGATAAATGTTCTTTTATTTTACTGCAGATGCAGTTTTCTTGTTTGCTTTCAAGGATATTTCATTGTACCTTATCATTTGGTTTACTAATTCCTTGGTTTCCATATGTATGTATATATCTTTTGAGTGATGAGTAGAAACTCATAAAAATCAGATATTCACACGAAGTTTTGCTTTTCATGTGTTCACACTTGGATTTTTACTCCTTGCACAAATTTTTCTAGTAGTTGTATGAAAATTAATGATCATCCGTTTCCAGATACTTTTGCTAATTGTTTCATAAAAAAAAAACAAAAACAAAAGTAAGATGCTTTATCAATGTATTAAATTCTTGGACTTCTCAATCTCGTGTGGACTTTTTTTTTAACTGATATTTAGATCTATGGCTCCAAACTTCAAATTCCTTTTTTCATTGAATGGTTTTACTTTTGATGATTGTGCTTGTTTTGTGCATTCGTTAATTTTGTGCTTGATTTCTAATTTGTATCTATTTTTTATTTAGGTGTCAAGCCCATCTTCTAAAGGATTGGTGAATCTTCAGACTCAGGACCTGGGCAGGTATACTGTTTAACCAGATCTTGTGATTGTTGAAATTTTTTCTTTCTTTTGTTTTTTATATATAATTTAATTGTTTTCATACTTATTTTAGTTTCTTAATGAATGGCATCCTTGTGATCTGTGTGCAGGACCAATAGTAGTAAAGGACATTCTCTGGATGTTCTTCCATTGCCTTCGGCCCCGAATAAGACTGATAGCACATATGCTCTTGTTAAATCTGGTTCTGAGAATCTAAATAAAACCCCAGCAGGAGAATATCTGACTGCTGCGCTGATGGACTTCGATCCTGAACAATATGACAGCCTTGCCACCATTGCTGATGGAGCAAACAAGCTTTTGATGCTGGTATGCTTGTGAAGTCACTCTGTTTTGATAATTTCATCTTACAGTCTGTGATCTCATCCTGTTTGCAGCATGTATTACTAGCCTGGAGACTACTATATGGCTATATTATATGTTATGTAGCTAGATGGTGTATGGCCATAACATGATGTTATTCGGTTAATAATTGCATTTCCTATCAGGGAAAAGAAGCTCCCTTTAACATTTTAGCATTATTTGATTGAGAATTCATTATAAAACTCTTAAATAATAAAGTTACTTTTGTTAGAAAGTATTTTCTGCATTTTAGATGCTTTTATGTTTAATCTTAAAGCTTTTTGTAGACAATGTTGAGAAATGCTTCAAGAATCCAGAAGGCGATCAATGGACAAAATTCTCATACGTGACTTTTGGGGTTCTCTAAATTTGAAATGTGTATGGTTTCGGGATTTTGAAGATCAAGAGGTATCGTTATAATATGGGATGTGAATGCAGTGAAATGTCTTGATGATAGTGCGAGAACTCCTTCAATAGAAGATGGCCATGATATAAAGTTTGAAGATTTTGCTTACCAGTGGGATAGTGCTCTTAATAGTGATCGCGCGGATTGTTAAATTTTATATTTATCTAGTATTTTTTGTCTTATTTGCTCTTCTTTTATTTGGGAGTGCTTCTCCCACAACTTCTACTTCTACATTTTTAATAGAAATGCTTTTCGTTATCAATAAAAAAAGGGGGAAAAGATATAAGGAACTTTTGGTGTCTTTGCAACTGAAATTGAAAAATGATTGGTTCCTTTGGGTGCTTACATGTGTCTATGTCCCTCATTGACCCTAGACTAAGAAGTCAATTTTGGGTTGAACTTCTTGTTATTTCCTTGATGTGGAGTATACTATGATGTGTGGGTGGAGACTTTAATGTTTATCGGTTTACCTCAGAAAAAAGGTGCGACCGTGCGAGTAGAATAACTTAACACATTAGGGGCTTTGCAAACTTTGTTAGTAGTTGTAATTTTAGGTATATTCCTTTGCTTAATATGAAGTTTTGGTGGTATAATCTATATCAAATTTTGGTGTTGCAAGTTGGAAAAGATTCTTATTCTCCCGACATTGGGAAGAGAATTTTGGTGAACATTTTTTAAGAGGCCTTCTGATGCTTACATCGGTCCAGTACCCCTTTGTCCTTGCTATAGTGGGACTTAGGAGTCTCTCATGGTTATCACCTTTTCACTTTGACAATATATGGCTTTGTCACCTGGCTTTCAAAGAATGTGAGAAAAAAATGGTTGTTAGAATGTCCATCAGAAACTATGTTTCATGGATTCTTCTAGACAGGCAAAGTACCTGTGTGGGACTCATGTCGAATTCTGACGTGACGCAAATTGTGGTGCGACACTTCCAAATTCTATTTACCTTTCCTTAGTTGGAAGATTTAATGAACAAGTGCCATAGGTTATGAGTTCTACCTTTTACAATTGAATTTTTCTATGCAACAATATAACATTGCTTATATGTATTCTATTGTCTATCGGTATATTTTACAAATCATAAGATATTCTATCACTATCCTCTTATATCCTTATTAATATGTAATAAATATTGCTTTTGTTTGACATTAGTAAAATTATATTGCCGAGTCCATGAATTCTTTATTTTTCAAGATTTTCCAAATTAGGCACTCAACACCCAAAGAGGTCCTTATTAATTGGACTCCAAAAGGTTTATTTAAATTTCCTGGAGGCTTTGGGCAAGGTGATCTGATCCTTTCCATTTTTATTTCATTCTTGTTAGTGATGGCTTTGAAGTGGGTTGTGGAGGGTGATGATTTGTTGTCTTCAATTTATGGATATATTTTGTGAAGTCAATATGGGAAAGAGCAGTTTGGCAGGTATAATTGTTGAGGGGCATCTTTTGAATGAGCTTACTGTTATCTTGGATTGTATGGGGGAGTCTTGGCTTGTGCAATACCTATGCCTCCCTCTTGGGAAAATCCAATGTCAACTGAGTTATGGAATTTGGTATTAGATATATCGCTTTTGGAGGAAGAATTACTCTTAGAAAATCATTCTCTCAAGCGTTCCCATTTAATATCTTTATTTGTTTAAAATTCCAAGTGTGGTGACAAAGACCAACTTGTAAGGTGGGAACAAGTTTGCAAGCCTAAGGATAAAGGGTGGGTTGGGTTCTTCAGTATTGGGAAAATGGTGAAAAAACCTGGTCTATGTATCCACATGACCTAGGGGGAGGGGGGGTGAATAGGTATTTAAAAATTAATCAATTACTAACTATCTCAAATTACTGGTCTGGGTAGGTTTGAATTGCATGCATTCGTTATTGATTATAACTAGGTGCGAAATTATAAAAAATCAACAACTATAACATATGAGATTTTTACGTGGAAAATTTAGCCAAGGAAAAGCATGGGACCACGTCTAGACGGTAAAGTATCACTAACTGAAAATGTATAAATACAAAGGTTAACTACGCAACACCGTTTACATACAACCTTAGCCAAGGCCAACTGCCTATGTGTCCACATCCCTTGTCTCCACTCGTCGAATTCACGAGTGCCCTTCCAGTCATAATCCCTTCGCCGCTGTTCAGTCTGGTACGCACCAAACCTACCGTCGATCGGTACTCCCTGATCTTAACACTGACTGATCTAGCCCCGATGGTGAAGGATTCAGTACACCCTGAACCCTAACGTCACTCAAATGGTGTTGAGTCACACGTGGTACTCTCCTGTTTACTAGGTTGGGTTTCTAGTTGGTAACTTAGGCGGAGGTAAAGATCAAGACAGAGGCTATGATCAAAAGAAGAGAAAAACCTTAAGGCAAGTGAATTTATAGTAGGGTTTTTGCTCTTCGGAGGGACAACTCTAATAGGCTCTTGATAGCTCTGTATATCTCTCTGTGTTGTCTGTTGTGTCTGTGCGTCTTCTAAAGCCTAAGGGAGGCTCAATTTATAAAAGAGTTGTTGCCCTAATTCGGACTAAGAGAAGGGAGTTAAATTTCAAAAGAAATTTTCGGAATTTTTTCTCAATATAGAAATTGTCAGTTCTATCCAATCGATTGGGGAACTTGTCCAATCTATTGGACTGAAGCTCCAATCAATTGGTCGGGCTGTTCAATCGATTGGACTTCTCTGGAGGGTTTTTCCTTCGTGAGTCCAATCGATTGGACTTGTAGGGAAGTTCTGTCCCTTTTGTCCAATCGATTGGACCTTGTCCAATTGATTGTAGCAAGGTCCAATCGATTGGACATACACTTGGTTCAGTTTTAAGATTTGAGTGAAAAGTTCTGAACTCAAGGTAAGGCCCTTGACATAGTTTTTAGCCTGGAGATCAAGTCTATATAAGTCTTCTAAGGCCACTAGGTCAATTTACCTTCCAATCGAGTGTATACGATCAATATCTGACAAATCAAGGTATTGCACTTTTTGGGGGCATCCTTGTGACATGGAGAACCAAGAAGCAACCTGTGGTTGCTAGGTCTAGTGCAGAGGCTGAGTTTCGAGCTATGTTTCACGGCTTATGAGAGATGCTATGGTTGAAGATCCTAGTAGCTGAATTAGGATTACCTGTTATTGGCTTTAGCTTGATAAGTCTATATTGTGATAACAAGGTAGCAATCAACATTGCTCACAACCCAGTTCAACATGATCGAGCAAAGCACATTGATGTGGATAGGCACTTCATAAGATAGAAGATTATTTTAGGGAAGTGTGCACTCCCTCTGTGATGATTGTCGAACATGTAGTAGATGTGTTCACTAAAGGAGTCCCAGGTTATCAGTTGCACCGGAGTCTCAACAAGTTGGGCATGATAGATATCTACGCGCCAACTTGAAGGGGAGTGTTGTCAGGGTGTACCCTTTATGTTACAAGGGACCCATTTGTATTGTAAGGGCATTTTCGTCCATGTAAAGCTTTTTTACATAAATAAGAAGTTTAGAGTCATGTGTTCACTCATGCTCTCATTTTCTCTTTTCTCTCTTATCTCTCTTTCAAATTGTAGAATCAAACCCTAACCAAACCCTAAATCCATCATTTCAACTCTAATGGTTGTGATTGCAAATTTAATCCTAGTAACCATTTTCGTACCCGTGGAGATTCATAAGTGAGTTTCTTCCTTCTTTTATCCCAAATATTCATTATGATGTGGGCTCCGAGTCTTAAGTTAGGATTTGGGAAGATCATTGCTGGGGTAGGCCCATGGTTTAAAATTTTGTAATGTTTCGGTTTGTTTATGATACAATCCGATACAATAAAAAATAGATGAAAAAATGATTTCATCATTTTGGGAATGTTTCAGAAATTTTGCTGTTTCGCTATTTTTTCAAAGTTTTTGTGAATGTTTCGTTTCGCTTCGGAGTTTGTATTGGTTTTTCACTTGACCGAGACATTCCTCCAAAACAAAATTTTAAGCCTTGGGTAGGCTCAAGGTTTATAATATTCTTTCGTTTCATTGTCTCGGTAGGTTGACTAAACGAGACTTATCAACCGAGACGGGACAATGGAAAAAACACTATATGTCCCAATAAGATTAAACTATTTTTTAATGCTTAATTAGGTTACAAAATTGTTTTTTAGCATTTGCATGTGTTATGGAAGTGCATATACCACGGAAATAAGGTTTTAAACCAATTTTAGTACTTAAATCAAGTAGGTGACTCGAGCAATGTCATTAATTAAATGAGCTTCTAGTACGAAGAAAGGCTCTTGGAGACCCTCGCACATGATCAAATAAATTCGGGAGTTGGCTTGTGTTTGAACACCTCGTTCTCCCTTGTGCCAAGTTCGGTTAATGATATGGTGGATCTCCTTGCGAAAGGAGATGTTTCTAGGGAGAGCTTCTATAGTTGATTGGAACTTATAAAGTAATTCATTTTTATATTTACTTTGTTCTTTTTTCTTGTTCTTTCTCTTTGTATCCCCTTTTGTTTTGATTTATTAAAGTTTTCTTTCTATTAACTATAAAAAATAAAAAAATTGATTTTAGATTGTAGATGGTTTGTATGACTTTAAATTATCTTTTTACTAAATTCTATTGATATGTCATTATTTGTCTTAATGCCATCAGGTCCTAATGGAACCTTTAAATTACACTATTGCAGGTTTTAGCTGCAGTGATTAAAGCTGGGGCTGCAAGAGAGCATGAAATACTTGCTGAAATCAGAGATGCTGTTTTTTCATTTATCCATAAAATGGAGCCGAGGAGCGTAATGGATACCATGCTTGTTTCTCGTGTTAGAATTCTGTATATAAGATCTTTGCTTGCGAGATCACCTGAGCTGCAATCCATCAAGGTAAAGAAACTTTACGTGCTATCTCTGCTTACATTTAGCTTTTCTTGTTCAAGAATTTGACTTGCACTTTTGTGGCTGAGATACGTGCATTCCTCACCTCCTTCTACATTATAGGTTTCTTCAGTTAAACGCTTCTTAGAGAAGGCTAATACTGGTCACAGTAGAAGCTCCAGCCGGGGGAGTAGTCCTGGCAGATCTCCGGTGTGTTATGATTCCAGCACGAGGACTTCTCTGGTTAATGAGCACATACATGGATTTAAAGTGAATATAAAGCAAGAAAAGAAATCCAAGTTCTCATCGATTGTCTTGAAACTTCGTGGAATTGATCAGGTAGTTACTGTAATTTTCTATTCTCTACTTACTGGCTGTTCAATGGCAATTTTCTTCACTTCTCTTTGTGCATGGTGAATACTGGTAATAATAGGCATGTTTTGCTCTCTGTTCACATATTAACTTAATTATTAGTGATGGTACATTTCTATTATCAGATGTCATTATGCACCACATTCATATTAGGGATTTCCATCCATTTCTTTGGCTAAATGTCTTCTGTAATTAATGACCATCTTATAATTATAGCTTCTGTGATTACTGACCAACTTATAATTGTATCCTGGCACTGTTTGAATTTAAATGGACAGGAGACTTGGAGGCAGCATGTCACTGGGGGAAAGCTTCGGGAAATCACTGAAGAGGCCAAAAGTTTTGCAGTTGGAAACAAAGCTCTTGCAGCTCTCTTCGTTCATACTCCAGCTGGTGAGCTGCAGCGTCAAATTAGATCCTGGCTTGCAGAGAACTTTGATTTTCTTTCTGTTACTGGGAGTGATGCTATAGGAGGAACAACTGGCCAGCTAGAGCTTCTTTCAACCGCGATTATGGATGGCTGGATGGCTGGTCTTGGTGCCGCACTGCCAACCAGTACTGATGCTCTAGGCCAGCTTCTTTCTGAGTACGCAAAGCGGGTCTACACATCTCAGTTGCAACACTTGAAGGTACTTTCTTGATATATGTGGAGTACTATACTTCTCAGATTCACTTCTCAATAAACAGATCTCCGTTGTATCTTTTTATTGTACTTCCAAATTTGCTTGTGATGTTCAATTACAATGTTCGGAGAACACTCTTTTACCTCCTATCATCGTAAAGTTGTGTTTTTCTAGAGTCTTATTTACTTCTGAAATTGACTGCTGAACCTCTGATACAGTTATACCGGTAATACTACTGTTCTCTTACTCAGATCATCCTAACGAGGCACAATACTTCCGAAGATCCTGTTGTAGTGCTAAGTTGGTTAAAGATCCTTTCTAGAAAGACTTACAAGATGGTTTTAATCTGAAGAAGTCATATTGTTGTTGAAATCGAATCTCTTGAGTGATATCACATGCTGCTCATAGTGGCATAGCCTTAGTTGCATGAAGCAGGAGCGGATACAGAGGACTTGGGTGCAAGAGTGGGGAAGCTGCTGTTGGAAACATATTTCAGTTGAATTATTATAGAAAGCGGGAGAGGGAGTTACAATGCTAGATTCCGGAGTGGGAGTGGCACCTAGGATAGGAGGTTCCTGCAACTAAGGGCATCACACTAAGAGCTTTTGTTAAGTACTTCTGTTTGTCCCAAAAAGATAGAAGAAGTAATACTGGCTTCACCGAATTTTGTTCTTATTTCATGCCCGATCCATTATATGGTCTATTTGTACATAGGATACATATTTAAAATGTGCTCAAATTGAAGAAAATTCCCCACATTCATGGGCTAGCCCTTCCGTGCTTGATCATGAAGTCTTTTGCTTAGGAAGTTAATGTGTGTGTGTGTGTGGGGGGGGCATATTATGTCGATACTGGTATACTGGATACTTCTATGCCACAAATTTCTCCTTTTCTATTGTGCATTTTCTTAATCCTAACAACAATTTCTTTAGTCTTTATATCAATAGGAAGAAATAAATAATGTATTATAAATTTATAACAAACTTTATTTTAAAAAACTTTGAAGATTTAGAAATTTCATTATATTTGGCATGACATGAATATCGAATAAAGAGACAACATGATATATTAAAGCATGGTATGAACATATTGGATGAATCAGATATCCGTATCTATATCTATGTTGTGGATTTCAGGAATTGAATACTGTTATTTATTAGGGTTTCATGGAGAATGAGAGAGAAGAATTGGGGACAAAGAGGGAATCGTATAGAGCAATATAACCTTCTCTCCATTCGTCCCCTAATATATATATGTATGCATGTATGTATAACATAAAACAATACGAAGAAACATACGAACTTTGTACGACGGCCTCGGGGGCCCGAACCCCCAGTGGCCTTCGGCCTGCGACCCCCAGTGGCTTTAGGTCGGTACATTTATTACATTAACAATAACAACTAACAAATACATATCCCTGTTTTCCTTATCATTATCTGTATTTGTATCTGTATTTGGGCGTCGTAGCTTCTTTGTTTCTTTGCTATGCTGAATGTATTAAAGTAAGCTGGATGTACTTGAAGAAACATGCCTAAGATCCATAAAGCAACGATGAAGAGATTAGGATTTCTTTCCTAGCACAAGAACATAGGCTAGGCCTATCAAAAATCAGAACACTCTAAACTTCCCATGAAGGCTGTGGAGGCTCTTTTTTGTTCATAATTATTCTTCACGCATTCTAATAGGGTCCAAAATTTTATGAAAAGGAAAAAGAAATGGGATGTGACACATGTTAAACCTAGTAGGTTTAGAAGTGGACCTATTAAATGATGCTCAGTTATCAGGGCTCAGTTTGTATGGCTTCTAATGTTTGAGCATGATTCAAAAAATTATCCTAGCTCTCTCGTTAGGTACTCATTTGACTTGCCACATTCTATTATTTTCAAAATTTTCCTAATACAATATGAATAGTGATAGATTTATAAATTACTTAGTTTGCATGCTAATTGTTTTCTATTATATAGTTTGTTTATTTGAAATCACAAAGATTTGGCCTATTCATATTAACAAGGTATTAAATTTCGGTTTGAAGTTTATTTTGACTAGCTTGGAAAAGGAAATATTTTGACTAGTGTGGAAATAATTCATATTCATGGAAATGATTGAAATAATGTGGAAATGATGAAAATAATGTCGAAGTTTTTGTTGAAAGTTTATGAAATGATAAAAAAGCATAAAAAAATTTATAAGCCATCAAACTATAATATACAACATTATAGAGTGGAAATGAATAACTACATCGTTGTGTAACAATGTGAGGCAAAAATCTAAGAGTTTGACAGCTAGCAACAACTGTAATTACAAATGAAAATAATTATAACCATCAAATATTCTTACATAGTCACATTAAGTTCATTTAGGTTGTTATCATCTTCTGTTTCTCCACCAACCTAAGCTGGTGAAGGGATATTTTTGTTGACATCTTCTATTTCTCCACCAATCGATCATCTCCTGGTGGTGGTGGTGCTACATGTGCAGGATTCACATTAAACGTCTTTGGTAATAACTAATAAGAGTTGTACGCCTCACGTGCGGAGTAGGTTAAGCCCAAGAAACTTGAAAATTGCTTTCTTAATTTGTGAACAACCATTAGAAAAGGCTGTGATCTACTGTGATGAAGGTACCCCACATACTAAAAGTACGATTAATAACTGTACTTGGTGCAAGAGTTGAAGGTTGCCAATCTCAATTTTTGGTCTTTGGGGCAGCATTATTAAATACCTTTTAAAGTTAGTTGCATCAAAGAGAAATATCAATATTATTAGGTTAGCTCTATTCCACTTAAGATTTAACATACTCAAATAAATCAATTGCTAAAATATATATATCAACGAGCAAGATAGGAATAAATCCATTCAACTAATTAGGAATAAAGAATGCATCACATATGCATGATGGAACTGATGCATTATGGTTTCCCTAATGTGTTATGTTTTTTTTTTCTTCAAATTTTAGTATATTTTTAATGATTTTTATTATTTATTTTTATTTATGAAAAATATTTATAATCAAGCAATTAATGAATTGTAATTCATTTACAGTAATGTACTAATATTATGTATAATTTTAGAAAATCTATCTATTGGTAAGTTATAGCATTTGCTTAATTTTATCACTTTTTTAATATTTTCTTAACAAAGGAAAAACAAGTTTTTAGAAAAAAATATAACTCCATAAAGTTGTAGATTGGGTAAGATATGCAATTTATAATTAATTCATTACAGGAGGTTCAATGCACGCCTGGCCACCACTTTTATGCCAATGATCCTCCTCTTCCTCCAGCAAGAGGTGAGGAGCCTTACTTATAGGGCGAAACAAAATTGAGCTTCAGATTCTAGTTTTGTTCCGTCAAGGCACCTTTTAGCTCTGGAATTTTCAGCTGTAGTTTGCTTCTTTCAAGCTATGCACAAACATGGGCGTTCAAGGTTTTTCCCAAATTTCGATTTTTTTCACCTTAAACATTCTTTCATCCGTAAATGCATCATAGATCTATAGATATGATGCATTTACACCTTAACTATCAATTTTTAGCAAGAAACATAAAAAAATTTGAGTTTATTTGAAGAAAGTTCATACTAATATGAATGGACTTTGATTCGTTGTTTGATCTATTCAAGAGGTTTTTCACCTCAAAATCTTGAATGGAGTGGTCATTTTTAGCAGAATAATCAAGGGTGGAGATGAAGAAATGAAAAAAAAAAAAAACAGATTTTGATAATTTTTGGAGCTCCCTCTAGTGTTCAATCGAAATATTTCAAACAGAACGTTGAAATGACACTGTTCATTGATATAAATTGAAATAAATCAAAATATTTCCACATAGTAATACATTTTTTTTGCTTGCGACCTATATTTTGTGTTATTTCCAAGTACTGAAATACTTCGCGAAATAAACAAAATTTTGTACTTTGCATGATTGATTCGTTGTGTTTGCCTCCGAGAGAGACTCAATTTTGGATGAATCCAAGTCTTTGATAGTTATCCAAAAATTGCACTTGCATTTAACACTTTCAGACTATTACATGCTATGTGACAATGATGTGGACACGTGTGTACACATGTATTATAATATAATATTTTAGTGTATTAAAATCAAGAGTTTTTTAAATAAAAATAAGGAAAGAAATATATGCAAAAGAAAACCGTTCTATACACCATGGAGCTATCCAATAACATAATAAATATATGTTGATTTATAAGTCGGAAGACTATTAAACAACTATAATTGTGTTTAACAACTTAACAAAGTACTGTATGGAGAATGGAACTCACCAACCCTCTTTTAGATATAATTTATTTAATAAAAAATCATTGAAATAAAGGGTGACATTCACGTACATGTTGGGATGTGTTGACACGTGTCCATGGGTCAACGTGTTTGACATGGCAAAAAATTCTAAAAGTGTTGTGTCCTTATTACATAGATGACATGGGGTTTTCACATGCAACTGTCACTTGGTTGTGTGAACGAATTTTTTGAGCTCATTATTTTGTTCTATAAAATAATTCTCTAAAAGAACTCATGTTTGATTTAGTTTTTGTGCGGATAAGGTGTAGAAATGGTGTTCTTTTGAGGGTGCATTTCTAATTTTATGTGTATGTGTGCATATTCTTGATACCCATCGTCGTCTTTGATTAGGATATTGCAGGTACGTTGGCGACGGAAGAGGCAGAAGACTCGGCACAAGTTTCTAAGCTGCGTTCTGCCCTAGAGTCTGTTGATCACAAAAGAAGGAAGGTAGCCATTTCTATTCTTCAACCATATTATGTTTCAGAGGTTTTCAAGACACTCTTAGTCCTGAACCGGTATTGAATGGCTAAGATTTTTGGACTTACCAACAATACAGTCATGTTATGTGTGTATTTCATTCGTATTGTATCCAAGTCTGCCAAGTGCCTGGTGTCCCAGGCATACTATAAATTACTTGTTTGATCTTAACAGGATCCAATTCCTGGTTGAAATTCTCAAGTGTGAATATCCGTACATCTGTTATACCAGTTTTCGTTTTGATTAGCTTACTGATTTGTTGCTTTGACTACTATACGTTTTTATTTGGTCAAATGTAGAACATAATGGTGTATCAAATATTGTGCAATCTTGGGATGAAGATTCAATGGAATCTTTACCTATGGGACATTGTGGAATCATTGTTCAATTCATCATCATTATCCAAGCTTGTCCCAACTATTCTGAGTGGGCTATGGGAATCCTGTTTGATATTCCATTCAATCTAGAGCACTATCTTTTGTTAACATATAGACCTTCAAATCTTTCCTCACTACCTTGGTTCATATCATTTCGGCCTTTCTATCATTCTTTCGGAGCCTTTGACTTGCACTAACGTGTTCCTCACTGGTGCCATCAATGGTCTTTGTTGCACCCGACTGCACCATCTCAAAGAAATTATTTAACAAATCAGGATAAATGAAAGGAATATGATTCGGCATACCCAGGCTTGGGTCTGGCAATGCAACACTTCAAAATTTTGAGTTATGAAGGCTAGCTCATGCAGCCACTAAATAAACATTTGCAACGTGCTACAATAATTTGTTCATACTAATTTCATGCAATTCAAGAAATTATTCCACAACCTGTAACTTATTGCGTCATTAGTGATGAAATACAATTGTGACTAGGATCACCATGCATTAATCCTTACCCTATTAGACTAAGCTTGAATAATACCTTCAAGTCAACATTTAAGGACTTAAGATAGGCCTAGGATGTTTTTTAACTCGTAAGTTTTAAGTACTGTTATTAGTTATGTAGCAAAAAAATCTAGTTCATCATTGTCTTTCTAGTCAGGGGGTGGCAAGTCCACCCAAAAGGAAATGGAATATGGTCAAGTTTTGAACATGCTGGTGATTTCATGAACCATGCCAAAGAATAGGCTTCTGGTTTCATAGTGAACCACTTAGGCTGCGTTTGGCATTGCCGAAAATATGCAGAAAAGCTGCTTATTGCGGTTTGGGACGTGTTAGCGGTTTGAAACGACACTTTTTCGGGGGTTTTGGGTAAAAATAGAAGCAGCTGAAAAATTACTTCTGCTTATTGCTTATGCGGACCACAGTTTCTAAACATAAGTTGAACTTTATAAATATCAAAATTGCCCTTCTAACCTTTAATAACTTTTCTAAATGATAAAACATTTCCTTTTTAAGCCTAAAATATCTTTTCTAAATGATAAATGCGTCCTAAAATAAGTTTTCTAAATAACAAAACTAGTCTTTAATACCTTTTCTAAATGATAAATCGTCCTAAAATGTCCAAACCCATTGCTTTACCCACCAAGGTTTTAAATTTAGGTGAGGTCCAAAACCGAAATTTCAGGCGAAATGTCCAAATTTCGGTGGAGTTCGCTTTAGAAAGCTATATTTCGGGAATTTCGATACTCACCGAAACCGAAATTTCGGCGTTTCGGCCAAAATTTAAAACCTTGTTACCCACTGTTTACAACAATAAGCTATAAGCCTGGGTTACCGCAATCCCAAACACAGCTTTATTTCCCTATGAATAATACTAATTCTTTAATGAATCTTTATTGATTTCGACATGGTAATAGTTTTTGTCTTCATTCATTTTGGCAATCTATCTTTCATGTTCCTCACATGTCCATTCACTAGCTATTGTCTATTGAGATGTGTATGTTATTCTTGTGCTTCATCTTTTGACATCCACTTGTGATGTCTTATCTAGATACAATTAGTGAGATCAAAATAAAACAATATTTTTAAATGCAGAAGCGTGGGGCAAGGCGCTTAAATGGTCTAAACCGTTACCTCAAATCATGCCTTTTTAAATAATAATAAAAAATAAAGGAATAAATTCAAGAATAAAAAGAGTAACTTTAGGAAAAAAAAATTATGAAAGAATGATGATTTATTTCATTTGAGAGGAAAGAGATGTTTTTGTTGTTGTTACTTAACTTAGAATAGCTTATTATTCTTTAACTAAGGGTTACAGGGAAGAAAAAAGAAAATGAATTTTTTAAGTACAACCACCTTAAAATACCACCACCAGCATATGCACATGTGGTGCACACTTATGATATGGGGTGTTAAAAAGACGATGGGCCTACTCTTTTAAAGCCCCAATGGATGGTGTGATGCCTCACGGGCATTTTCCCTTTTTAAATAGGCCTCTAGGCATTTTGGGGAATTGATGCAAACCTTGTGGTGTAAGCCTCAAATACCTTTTAGAACATTTGAATAAAATTGTTGGGTTTCAACTTTCATCCATTTTGGGCTAACCTTTTAATATTTTTCAAATCTAAAATATTCATTCCACTGTTCTCTCTCCATTTACTAGTTCACTATTATTCCTAAGTCTTTCTATTGTTCAGAAATGACAGATGGACATCCTGAATAAGATTGGGCTTGATAAACCAACTTAACTTAATTTGGAATCTCCCACCCGACTTAGGTAACTAGGTGATGCTCTTGTAAATGCTATAGGTCATCACATTATGTTAAGTTGAGTAAATGGACACATTCATGAAAATATAGGAGTAGGCTCAACAGGTGACAAAATAAGGAAAAGTCGATTCAGATGGTTTGCTCATGTACAACAAAGACTAATGACGGCTCTCGTGAGAAGAAGGCCAAAAAGGGCGTGGATTGAGGTTTTTAGAGGAGATTTTAAGTAACTTGCCATAATGGAAGAAATGGCTTTAGACAATTGAGTGGAGGAACATGATGTGTAGCCGACCCCATATCATTGGGATAAGTCTTGTGATGACGATGAGAGTAAAATTTGAGTGTTGATATTTTTGAACAGTCATTTTTGTCATTATCTTAGTTTCACAAACTGGTAAGGATTTAGGTGCAAGAATGGGGAAAATGTCAATTCTCAAGAAAGTCAGTGAGCAAGATGATTTCAGGAGTGTCTAGCAGAATATATTAACTGTTTAAATTTTGTGCATTTTAATCACTTTTACAAACTTTAACTAATGGTTGTATTTTTAAAATTGATAATATTTAACATTCAAGAGATCCAAAAACCATTGAATTAATGTGGTTTGAGTTAATCGTGTTATTGATGGATCATGGTTGTGGTAGCTAGTTCTATGAGTAAAGGAAGGTCCCAAACTTGGAGCGGTAATATATATATATATATATATATACACACAAAGGTCTACTTCAATGTGCTTTGTATTGATGTACAATATTGGCATCCAGGTCAAGTAATTGGCACGTTGTTTGTGACAAAAGCTTCTTGCAGTTTTGGTGGTGCATTAAGTTGAACCCTTGAGAGCTTTGATCCCAAACTTATAGGAGGAAAAATAAAGCCTTACTATTTGTAGAAAAGCGCAGAGTTATTTTTCTGCCAAAAATGCTTGTGTTCTTTTCAAATGATGGGGTAGCAGTTCCTCCAGTGTGCTGAATAGGATGAATACCTTTATTATGGTTGTGGTGGGCTATCTTCTTTGTCTTGCAAACTGGAAGGTTTATTTGGTGGGCTATCCTTTTCGTATGTAAGAGGACAGAAGGTCCAGAGAAATTAAAGGGGCGAAAAACCTAATTTATGTGGCAGAATCCTCTAGACAAGCTGCCGCCGAAGGCTGTATAGAGAGAGGATATACTATGATCTGGGGCATTCCCACTTAATATGCAGTAAGTATTGGAAGTTGAGCACTTTAGGTCTGGCTTCTTTAGCTTGGAGAGGATGTAAAATTGACACGATTGGTTGAATTTACTATTTCAGTGAAAAGTATGCATGCGTTGAAGGTTGAAATACTCACACAGTATTGTACTAGACATTGACTTTGTCTCTGCAATGACAAAGTTATTTTCAAGGATTTGAAGGAGCTGCTTGAACCAGAAAGCTTCATTTACATGATGATCAACAACATAGCAGAAGTGAGGGCATTCTTCAAGGACACATTTACATGTGTGACGTGTCCTTGGATCCCTTTGTTGTGGAAGGGGACTATTTTAATGGCATACCTCTAATCTGGATGGGGAAGCTTTGAGATTTAGGTTCATGTTGGATCGCATTTGGCATCCTCGTAGGTCCTTTGAATTATTTTTATCTAGATTTATAGAAGTGGGTGAGTTCGCTGACACGTTGGCTAACTTGGGTGTACGCAACTCTTGCTTGTATATGGCAATGACAAAGTTATTTTCAAGGATTCGAAGGAGCTGCTTGAACCAGAAAGCTTCATTTACATTATGATTGACAACATAGCAGAAGTGAGGGCATTCTTCAAGATCTTATTTATAAAGTGGTTTTTTGTCCTTGGATCCCATTTTTATGGAAGGGCACTATTTAATGTCATACCTCTAATTTGGATGGGGAATCTTGGAGATTTGGGTTCATGTTGGATCGCATTTGGCATCCTTGTAGGCCCTTGAATTATTTTTATCTGGACTTACAGAAGTGGATGCCTTAGTTGACTCGTTGGCTAATTTGGGTGTACACAGCTCTTGCTTGTATATGGGGAACTTCCTTCCCTAGATCTTCTCTTTTTTTCTTCATTTCTGATATAAATTTGTCGTCTGAATGGGTAAAGGAAAACAAGAAGTTTCCGCTCGTGTGAGATTCTTGGAAGGCTAACTCGATGTCGAGTTTAGATTCTCGAAAAATACATTTATAAGCATGCACTAGGTACACAATTTTTGTTTGCTTTACAAGTATTTCTTTCATTTACACAAAGTGGAAATGCATCTGTTTTTAAAGTGTATTTTCTTGTAAATGTAATCTCCCATGCCTATATCGCATTTCCAGTGCCTAGAATTATTTTATTCTTTAGGTCAAGTTTGTAATCGCTTCTTTCAGTACATAGGGGTCATTGGCATCTCTCGACATCTTTGGCTTGGGAGAGGAGGAGAATATATTCTTTATTGTGTGGTCAATAGCTCCACCGACATCATAATGTTTACTTTGTGCCTTTCTAATGCCCAAGGAGTCGAAAGCTAGTGTTTGATACTAGGGTTCGGTTACAGAGAATGTGTTTGTGTCACAAATGACTCTAAACTTCTTATTTATGTAAAAAATTTACATGGACTAAAATGACCTAACAATATAAAGGGGTCCCTTATAACATAAAGGGTACACCCTAACAACACCCCCCTCAAGTTGGCGCATAGATATTTGTTATGCTCAACTTGCTGAGACAGTGATATTGATCATGCCGAATGAGATTGTGAGCAATGTTGCTTGTTGCCTTGTTATCACCATACAAACTTATCGAGCCAGTAACATGGAATCCTAGTTCAGCTACTAGGATCTTCAACCATAGCAGCTCGCATCAGCCGTGAGCCATAGCTCGAAACCCAGCCTCTGCACTAGACCTAGCAACCATAGTTGCTTCTTGCTTGTCCATGTCAGAATGTTGCCCCCAACAAAGGTACAATACCCTGATGTGGATCGTCTGTCTTCTTTGGCACCTGCCCAATCTACATCAATGTAAGACTCCACTCTCATGTGACCGTTTTGCTCGAAGAGAAGTCCCCTACCAGGGGAAGATTTGAGATATCTCAAAATCCTGTGGGTTGCCTCCAGGTGAGTCTTTCTAGTTGAGTACATGTACTGGCTGATCACATTGACAATATGTGCAATATTTGTCCTGCTCAAGGAGAGGTATATCAGTCTGCCAACTAGTCGCTGAAAACTCCCAACATCCTTCAGTAACTCACCACTGGCTTCTCCCAACTTGTGATTTTGTTTTATAGGGGTGTGCACGGGTCTGGCCCCCAATTTTCCCGTGTCTTTAAGAAGATCTAGAACATGTTTTCCATGGGAAATGAAGATCCCATGGCTTGATCTAGCCACTCCTATGTCCAGGAAATACTTTAGAGGCCCCATGTCCTTTTTCGAAACTCATCATCCAAGAATTTCTTCAGTTTTGCAACCTCTTTAGCATCATTGCCCGTCACAATGATATCATCAACATAGACTATGAGGGTAATGGTGCTCTTCTTCTGATGCTTAACAAACGGGGTATGATTTTCTTGGCTTTCAGTGTAACCCCAGTTCTTCACTGCCTTAGTAAACCCCTCAAACAATGCTCTGGGAGATTGTTTTAGCCCATACAAGGACTTTTTTAGTTTGCAAACTCTCATATCACCTTCTACTGGAAGAAATCCTGAAGAACGAAGCATGTCTTCTTCTTTGAGATCCCCATGAAGAAATGCATTCTTCACATCAAGCTGATGCAGAGGCCATGACTGGTTAACCGCAAGAGATATAAGCATCCTTATGGAGTTCATTTTTGCAATTAGGGCAAATGTCTCCACGTAGTCGATGCCATATGTCTGAGAGTATCCCTTGTAATGCAAGGGCATTTTCAAACCGGACTCGAGTGGGGCAGCCTGTGTAAATGGGGCACACTCGGGGTAGGATGGCCCGTGTGAAATGGGCCCCACGAAGGAGGGTTCGACTGAGGGCCTGGATTTGGGTTATAAGATAAAGGAATTTAATCTCACGCTACAAACAGTCGCGGCTTTTGGGGAGTATTGATTAAATGTCCTACATCAAAGTGGTATCAAAGTGGGAGGTCTCGTGTTCGAGACTTCTCACCGGGGGTGATTAATGCAGGGGCATTTTCACACCGGGCTCAAGTGGGACAGCCTGTGTAAATGGGGCACACTCTGGATGGGATGGCCCGTGTGAAATGGGACCCACGAAGGAGGGTTCGACCGAGGGCCTAGATTTGGCCTATAAGATAAAGGAATTTAATCTCACGCTACCAACAATCGCGGTTTTTGGGGAGTATTGGTTAAATGTTCTACATCACCTTGGCTACCAATATAGCCTTGTACTTCTCTACTGACCCATCTGCCTTATATTTAACCCTGTACACCCATCTGCATTCCAATAGCTTCTTTCCTCTAGGCAAATTCACTAGTTCCCAAGTATGATTCTTTTCTAAGGCCTGCATCTTCTCAACCATGGCATCCTTCCACTTAGGGTGCTGAAGCCCTTCTGATACAGAGGAAGGTATCAGAGTGGTAGACATCGAAGTAACAAAGGAGTTGTAGGATGGAGATAAAAGACTCATATGAAACATGGTAACTTAGAGGTTGTTGAGTACAACTCTTCGTACCCTTTCTAAGAGCAATAGGAAGATCATGAGTAGCAGGTGGCAAAGGTACAATAGGCTCTAAGGGTAAAGGATTGCATGGGTCCAAGGATGGTGAGGCTGGTACCACTGAACATGGATCACACCCTGACAACACAAGGGACAAGGTTTAAAATCTTGGTCTTGTAAAACATATTAGTAAGCTAATGGAGCTAGATATCTCAACTGAGACGGAATGATGCATGGGAAAATAATTATACATTTCGATACTCAAAGATACGAAGAATACATTACACTAGACTATTTTTAATCTGATACTCAAGTTAAAAATATGAAGGTGGATGAAATAATACCACTTTCAGTCCTTGTCCATGTTAATAAATTAAACTAGTTTTCTGTTAAGAGATGATACATAGTTACATACTACGATGTATTGTACCCAACCTTGCCGGAACGAGACTTCTCGGCCGAGATATTGTGGTATTAAACGATACTTTAAGCCATGCCACCAGATCATTATAAGTTCTATGCTCCCACTGGTATGGAATTGTTCAAATGCTCAAATATAATTGCTCATCTCCTTTGTAAGCTTGTTCATTTGTTTCTATTCCCTATCTATCTAGCTTTGGTATTGGTTGATCATCTTATAACCTCATTCTTGATGATAAGATTTGATTTCATCCCTAAATGCCTCAGTTAACCGGCAGATGGAATATATGAACAGAAGATTTTGTCGCCAATGTTATGGAATATATTACTGCAGAAAATGCATTCTGAGCAGCCATAAAGCATGTTTGCTAATATAACCTTTAGCATCTTTGAACTATAAAAATATTTACTTACTGTGACATGATTTTATCTCATTGTCAGATTTTGCAACAAATGCGAAGTGATACAGCTTTACTAACAGTACAAGAAGGTGGTTCGCCTATTCGGAATCCTTCAACTGCAGCTGAAGATGCACGATTGGCATCTCTTATATCCCTAGATGGCATATTGAAACAAGTCAAGGTCTTTACTTAAGCTGGCTCTTCCTTCATTTGATGAGGCATGTATTATTGTTCAAAGGAGTCACAAGCAAGAGTGTATTAAGTCTTTTATGTTCACAGGATATAATGAGACAGGCCTCTGTAAACTCGCTGACCAAAAGTAAGAAGAAAGCGATGCTGGCGTCTCTAGATGAGCTCACGGAACGGATGCCTTCTCTTCTTGACATTGATCATCCATGTGCCCAGAGGCAAATAGCAGACGCTCGTAGTGCTGTAGAGGTATGCTCCAAATCTTGTGTTTTGCAGTTGGAGATGTTTTATTTCACTGGTAATTTTATTATTCTGAGAGAACGGTACATTAAATTATCCAGAATTATACACAACAATGTAGTATATTATTGTCCATGGACTCGGTGTAGTTAACAGATGCAAGTAAATTTTCTGAAGGTGTTTATGAGACAATCTATCTTGAGCAATGAGGCAGTTGCTACATCTTGGATAACGAGTCATACAAATCAGTCAATTCCAAGATTCCTAGTCATCAAACGTAGTCCAATTTATTGCCCATGTATGCTCTTGAATGGACAGCTAAAACAGCCAGCATATGTTCTGTGGCTGTTTCTCATGGAAGAGGTGCTCCACCAATTGAATGATTTGATTGGTGAATAGGAAGGCCACATGGTATAACATCAAGGGCACCGAAGTTCTGCCTCCATTGTGGTTTTCATCTCAGGATCCTATATGGGACTTTCTAGGCTGTAGCTGTGAATTTGCAATGTTCTGCTAATTCTTTCTTTCTTTCTTTCTTTCTTTCTTTTGATAAGTATACCTTTATTAAAGGCAAAGGCATAAAAAAAGCGGCTCAGCTTGTGAGGTCGAGGTGAGCTACACAATTCATTAGTTGCATCCGAATGCCATGTTACCATTGCACTAGGACTTCTTTATTCCCATTATTGTGGAAAGCTCTTGAGGCTTCGCTGGTAAAGCAACAATCAGTTACAGAATTACAGGGTTGGGTTCGGAGAGGTTTATATTTGTTTTCAAAGAATTCATCTTATGGATTTGGTATAGGATTGGTGTTGCCTCGAGTGAAGTTTTGGAAAGATGTCTTGTGTGGGGAAACCAAGCTTTATGACATTTCCCTGGAACTATTTGTTATTAGCTGCAACCAAAACGTTTTGATCATGGAGTGTTATGAATGTTTGGCGTGTAGAATGTGTTGGTCTCTTATGTTCTTCGAATCTCTATTATTATTAGACAGACTGTTGCCCTCTTTTCAATACTTGGAAGGAAAGTAGATTCTGATAAATGATGAAGATAGGAGTATGGAGGTAGAATCATGATGGTACCTTCTTGGTTTGCTTGTTTCACACTTTTCATGTCAAAGGCCTTGTCACCAGCTTCTCCTCACATAAAATTTGGTCCACTTGGATGCCCTCCAAATGTTCTTTCTTTGGATAGGTGTCCGTGACAAAATTCTCATCACTAATCACCCTGCCCATAGAAAGTTGGTTTTTTTTTTTGGTAGAATACTCAGAAGACTGCTGATTACCTTTTTCCGCATTGCTCTTTTCCCAAGAATTTATGGAGATACTTTCTCTGCCTCGTCTGTACAGTTTACTGCAATGAGTAGTGAATCCTTTTGCAGAATGGTCCATCGAATTTGGTAGGAAAAGGAATCTTATTTGAGATATTCTCCCTATTTATCTTTTGTTGGGGAATGTGGCCCGTGGAAGTAGAGAACCAAGTCTTGTTTTCAAGACAATGAGAGTTTTCTTGGTTGACTTCGAAGGAGTTCACTGCATGATATACTCATGATGATTAACTGGGCTATGATTTTGAAGGAGTTCACTGCATTATTAACTTGGTTTTTTAATTAGTTTCTATGTTAGTTTTAAAGACCAAGCCCATTTACACCCCGAGTTATGTCATTTAGTCAGAAGTATTGGTTTATACTAATTTTCCATTCTGCCTTGAATTTCTGCAGTCGATTCCAGAACAAGATGAACATCTGCAAGAAGAAGCACGTGCTCTCCAACCGTCTGCAGATTGGGGGTCAGGTGCAGTGACCGAGGTGACACAGTGGAATGTTTTGCAGTTCAACACGGGCTCAGCAACCCCGTTCATCATCAAATGTGGTGCAAACTCCAGTTCAGAGCTGGTCATCAAAGCAGATGCTCGAGTGCAGGACCCTAAAGGTGGGGAAATTGTCAGAGTTGTGCCAAGACCTACCATTCTGGCTAATATGAGCTTGGAAGAGATGAAGCAGGTATTTGCCCAACTCCCTGAGGCTCTGAGCTTGCTTGCTCTGGCAAGGACTGCCGACGGAACTCGAGCCCGTTATTCTAGAGTGTACAGGACTCTGGCAATGAAGGTTCCATCACTGAGGGATCTAGTCAGTGAACTGGAAAAGGGGGGTGTACTGAAAGATGTAAGGTCATGAGTGCAGTGGAGTTGGTTTGGAGGAAATCCTTGTATGCTTTGTAAAACAGACGCCCTTTATCTCCATCTCCATAGTTAATCTTGGGGTTTGTTAATATCATTTTTGTTGACTGTTGTCTACAAAAACTGGAAATATAATGATATTATTTATTTTCATGATATATTCTTGGCAACGAAGCCGTTGTATCTCAGAAAGCCATTGTTTCTGTCAGCGTGCATGGTACTGAATTTCCAAGCATCTCGTGCATCATACCGAAGCATTAACGTCTTTTAACAGAGAGACCACCAAGTCATGCATGGATTCTACACATTTATCACTCTGATTCATAGTTAGCAATTAGGCATATGGCAATATGATTCGCGGCGTGTCAAGCCCTGGTAAGGTTCTTCCTAATATAATTTGGATTTGTCATTCAAATTTTAATAATTCAGCATAAAGTAAAATAAAATAAGTGGTAATAAAAAACAAATTTTTTTGCATTAAATTTTTTAGTTTTTTTTAATAATTCAGGAATAATTTATGTATAATGTGGTAATAATATGGCTTTTCATAAAATACACGAATCTTTGAGAAGTTTGGCTGCAAGGTACGCTAAAACAAGTACTAAAATCTAATGGCTAGATGACCAATCAGTGTAATTTTTGGTATGTAATGGCTAGAGAGGACCAAACATTGTATCAACCATTGAATGCTCCTCGAAAAATGTGTTTTTATTTTAAAATAATTTTTTGAAAACATTGAAATAACACATTTTTCAAGGGACATCTGACAGTACTGACAATGTTTGCATACTAGATTTGTCCACCACCAAGGGTGGGCTAGACCCTTGTTAGCAATCATCCGATTAATTCGCGAATTTTATGTTTTTTTCAAGAAAAGTTTTATTCGTCCGAATATTTGAATAATTCGAAAAAATTCAGGTTTTTTTAAGCTTAAACGAATTGAACGTGTTTTTAAGAATTTTCGAAAAATTCGTTTAAAAAAACAACGGGCCAGAACCGTTGTTTATTCCCAGAAAAACAACATTAAAGGTATGTTGTATTTCTTTGTCCCTCTCTTACTTTACCACTTGGGTAGATCTTAAGCGATCGCCCCTCCTAACTGCAATAGATGCCGTTAACCTAGGCCATGGGCCTTTTTGATCATCCATTGACCCCGTGAGGGTAAGTACATTTTCTCTCTTATATTCTAGTCCTATTTATACAACTCAAACTCCCTTAACTATCACTTATTTCTCCGATGCGAGATTAAAGGAGAAAAAATAAAAAGTGCTTGAACCACGTGTCCCTATGTTTTATTTAACTAAAGATAAAAAGTAATTAGAACAAAACGTGCTTATTGGTTGACTCAACCTCAAGTAGTATATTGACTCCCTTTCCGAATTTTTAGTAACTATTATACGTTGGACTATGGTAGCTATATTACTAAATATATTGATTCTCTTTCAAAATATACCGAATTTTTGGTTTGCGAATTTTTAAAGTAGAACGTATAAACCGTATGCCGCATATCTACAGTTTAGTGAATTTTTGACCGGATTTTTGAAACCCAAAATCGAATAAAAACTTGAATTTTCCTCGTAGCAACTTTTTGCCGTGTTACGAATTGCTAACAAGGGGCTAGAATAGACATCTAGGCATTCAGTGGGCCCGAAGGACAGCTGACGCCAAAAATCGTTGGGTATAGCGTGGAAACTTTAAAGGGCCGCTCTACGGGCACCCACAAAATAAACTAATTTTTGAGGACCAATTTGCCATTTCCCATCCCTTTACAGTTTTGTTTGGGCACCCACACTTATTACCTCTATTCGCACCAAAAACGACGAAGCTACTCCTCTCTCTCTCTCCATTTTTCATTTTCTATTCCTCTTTTTTGTGGTGATGGCGATGGTGGTGGTGGTGGTGGTGTTGGTGGAGTTGGTGGTGGTGGAGTTGGTGTTGGTGTTGGAGTGGTGGTGGTGTTGATGGTGGAGTTGATGGTAGTGGAGTTAGTGGTGGTGGTAGAGCGGTAGTGGAGTGGTGGTTTGGAGCACCCCATACTCCCACCGATGGATGGACAATATGCGGCAAGCCCGCAATTTTTTTTTTTTTTACGGAAAATTTCTTAGAAGAAAATAAATTTTAAAATATTTACAAAAAAGAAAAATACTTTTCTCAAATCCCAAAAAAGAAAACAAAACTCAATCGAATTAGTCGACGACTAACTAACGATTGATTGATGGCTGACACGCCTGACAGACGCCATTTGAAAGAACGTTTATTCCTGAAAAATGGTTTTTTAAAAAACGTTTTTATGGAATAAACGCCCTTTCAAATGGCGTCTGCCAGGCGACGACTTAAATTCCTCTTAAGTCATTTTCATCTATTCTCCCACCATCTCTCATCTTTCTCTGCTTTCTTCGACGAACTCTCCCATCTCTCTCCAGCGGTCTCATCACGCGCGGTCTCCTTTCTCCGATTGAGTCCTTCAACGTGGCCTCCTCCGATTAAAACTCAGGTATGTTATTATTATTTTTTTTTTTAGTTTTTTTTTTTCTAGTAGGGCTTGGGGGACCCCCATTTTGGCGTACACAGTAAAAATCAACGGCCCATAATTCCTCAACTTCTAAACCAGTCTACGAATACTAGAATGATTTGAATTTTTGTGAGGATGATCTCCTCACCATAGAGATCATCCTCACCAAAAATCAGCCATTGATTAATCTTCTGGGTACGCCAAAATGGGCGTAAAAATTGGGGTTCCCAGATTTTTTGGGCTCAGGCTCCGGTGTTACAGGATACAATATTAGCCACGTGGCACATTCTTAGAGGACTCTGACTGTATGGATGTTTGGCCAATCCCTAAGTGGACCTACAAATCAAAACTCAGCCTGATTAGTGATTTATAGGCGTTGGATTAGACTTATTTTCATGGGTTGATCTCAACTGTGAGAATTTGGGAGGTTTTAACAGGGTATACCAGAGATCTTTTCATTTGTCGAAGCGGCATTTTTGGTTGTAACGGTTCCCAACGGCCGAACACCCTTTAAAATAACGTCTGTCAGTTGTCAGACGGCATTCAGAACCTGACATATGTTTTTCAAAAATGCGTCTGTTTCTGAAAAACACCCTTTAAAATGTCATTTTTCACTGACATATGCCCTTTAAAAGGGTGTTTTCTAGATAAAGATGTGACAAGTAATGAAATACTTTTTTTGGGATGTGAGAAAAGTTGTATTCTTTTTTGTAAATTATTTAAAATTTATTTTCTTTTAAGTAATTTTCCGTTTTTTTTATGTTTTTTGCCTCCACGGCCCTGAACTACTGTGGCTACCATGGCACCCACGGCCAGGAGCCCAAGTCAGAATTTTTTTTTTTGGAGTTTAATGTGGGTGCCCAAACAGGGGCCCTCTAATTGGCGTGGGTGCTCATCAAATGTTGGCGCCCAGCTGAGAGAGGTGGGCGCCCGTAGAGCGACCCAACTTAAAATTGAAAATGCCGAAAATGTCCCTCTCGCACATCTCAATTTAACTCCCTCTCCCTCTCTCGCTCTTTCTCTCTCTCTGACGTCGACTGAATCCATGTCTTTCTCTTCATTGCTCGGAGGCCAGTCAGGACGACGTCTCTGATGCATGAAGGAGCCATTAGGGTTAGGGTGTATACTCTCCGAGCATGTCTTCTTCTTCAACCTGCGCCAGATTAGCGATATGGACCATAACTGGAGTTCTTCTGCAAATCCTCGGCATCTCGCTCTTCGTTTCAGGGTTCTTCCCCGTCAAACCAGCTCTTTCAGGCGTGAGGTATGTTGATTTCCACAGTTCTCTTCAATGTTAAGTCGTTCTGCGATGTTTCGCTCGATAAATCTATCTCTGATTCACTAATCCGGTGCTCCAGCGGTCCAGAGAGCTATCGTTTTCCGACGTGCAATTCCATCGAAGATCGCGAGGAGAAAACTCTGCGTCCTCCTGATCACCTGAGATCTTTATACAAGGTCTTTCTTTCTGTTAATCCTTTATATTGTATAGTTCGGCTTGAAAGTGTGCAAATTGACGGGGATAGTGGTGTTAGAAGTAATGTTTTAATTTTTGGAGATTATTTTACTGATAATTGTTGATATCTCTGTGAGTCTTTTATTAGTGATTATTCAATTATGAATTCCGGTTGTTGACTGTTTGCGAGCCATTGAAGTCTACTTGGTGGAATTAATTGTAGTCTATGAACACTATAGTCTTTTTACAATTGAGATTGTCTTAGTTAAGGTGGACTTGGGTAAGTTTTGCGTTGTGGTTAATACGAGATAAGTTTGGATATCACAATGAGACATCTAACAAGTGTGCTGCAGTATTCAGGAGTTGCCACCAATACGTATAGGGTGGGGCACACATCATACTTTGCAATAATCTCTTGTCAAATCACGTGGGCCCCACCTTCCCATGTGTAGTAGGCGATTCCTGAATACTGCTCCACCCTGTTTAGATGTCGCAATCCTGTTTAGGTGTCGCAATGCGACATCTGAACTTTTCCTTGTTAATGCCTAAGTGTTGAAAGAAGGCTCTCCGCAGCTACTACCCCTGAACTGTAATGTGTTAGTTATGTTGGAATTTACAATGAAGATGAAATCTTCGGTAGACTCAGAAGCCTAGGGCTTGTTTGAATTGCCAATTTTGGTCCCCAAAAGTCTTCCTCTGTGCGCACAGGTTTTTCCTAATAGAAAAGGTTGTTTGGTTGCCCATTTTTCCAAAAATATTAATTTCATGACTAGAGTTGTTTTCCAAGCCAAAAAGAGGTTTTATATATGTATTTTTTTTCATTGTCATTTGATGGACTGAATGAATGATGGAACTCTACTAGTTTTTTTTTTTTTTTCATTTTGCATGTTGGACTGAAAGAACAACGTAACATTATTCCCATCCCTTCCGACTATCACTCGTCAGTTAGGGTGGTGGGGCCCACCAAGGGTGGTGGGTGGCATTCCGTGCCTTCTCGTGCCCATTGATGTGTACGGTTCTGCAATTTGATGGTGTGTTCTTTTTATGCAGGAGATGTCTGAGATCCCTCCTTTATTTGACAGATTAATACTAATGGTATGTATTTTTGGCTCTAAGGAACATCCCCCAAGTCCATTCACTTGGTTTTTGATATCAGTAGTCTGCTATTGCTGTTCTCTGGAAGAAAAGTTTCACTTGTTCGTTTACAACCATGTCAGTTTAGGTTGTTGATGGTCTTCCAGCAGAGTTTGTGCTGGGGAAGGGTGATCAGCCTCCAACCAAGGCTATGATGGAAGCTATGCCATATACTCAATCGTTGTTATCAAATGGATCAGCAATAGGGTACCATGCAAAAGCTGCACCTCCCACAGTTACGATGCCTCGCTTAAAGGTGAAATGACCTTTCCATGGCATTGCTGAATGTGTAGGAAACAAATCTTCGCGCGTGCTTCCGTAATCTGTACTCACTATGTTGATCTATATTTGTAGGCAATGGTTTCTGGGGCAATTGGTGGATTTTTAGACGTGGCATTCAATTTTAACACACAAGCTCTTTTGGATGACAATCTTCTAGGTTAGTTTGTTTAAGCATGTTATGGATGGATACTTGACCATATAAAATAGAGGTTTTGCAAAGCTGGGAGTGTATTTTATTTGCTCAATCTACTGTGTTGCAGGTCAATTTTATGATGTCGGTTGGAAAATGGTGATGCTTGGTGATGAAACATGGATTAAGTTGTTTCCTGGATTGTTTACAAGGCACGATGGAGTTAGCAGTTTCTATGTAAGTTTCATGCATTTTTTTTCATAAGTAATAAGTATATTGAACAAAATGGGTGAACCCCACGAAATACAAACGGGAAGGACCTCCTCAAGAAGGCCACAAAATATAACTATCAACAAATGACATGGGAGAAGAACCTCCAAGCATCTATTCCCATCTAAAAGCAAAGCATCAAAATAACACCCTTTAAACTCAGAACATGTGGACCAAAGATACAAAAGGGCTTTAATACTCAACACCACCTTAGGAATGTCTTCTTCTTTCCTTTCAAAGATACGGGAGTTTCTTTCCTTCCATACAGCCCACATGATAGCAAAGGGGAGAATTCGCCAAAGGATTCACCCTCTCCTACTGAATGTCTCCAATGCACTCTCTTGGATTAAGTTGATCACATGACCTAGAACCACACAATCAATGCCAAAAAGAGATTTTTTTGCCAAATAGTGAATGTGAATGGACAATGAATCAACAGATTCTCAATTGACTCGGCACTCGACTTGCACAAAGAGCACTTATTCGGCAACATCACCCCCTACTATTCAAATGGTCCACAGTCAAAATCTTATTCAAAATGACAATCCATATGAAGAATAACACTTTGGACGGGGATAGGGACTCCCCAAACCAATGCGCCGGGAAAGAAGATTGATCCCTTGAACTAAGAGAGGAAAATAAAGATCTAACATAGAAGATTTCTTTAGGATCCCACCTCCATACCCTCTCATCCAGTTTAGCAGTTGACAAAGGTGCATCATCCACTCAAGATAGAAGAGAGACAACTCTGTCCACCTCTCAATCATTGAGATTTCTTCTAAAGCCAAAGTTCATGCTATATCATCATCCGTCCTCAACATACAATCATGGATCTTAGCCCCTTTAAGATCTGATAAGTGGTAGAGTAATAGGAAAGTGTCCTGCAACGATTCTTCTCCACACCAAATGTCCTCCCAAAAACGAACCTTGTCACCCCTCCCTACTCTGAAATGAATCCCCATTCTGAAGCACTCTCGGATCCTCAATATTCCTTTCCATAGACTTGTCCCATACTTTTTGGTTTCAATCATCCTCAATATCAAGAGGATGATGTTCTTTTGGTCTAAGAGGCTAGTGAAATGCAGAGATCTTTTCTTTGAAGATTTCGTATTCCACTGGGATGTCCTTTGCTCTAGGGAAGGGTGTTAGCTTGTTGTTTTCCTTTCCTTTGTTTCTTTGTGCTTGTTCCAGCTCTTAGTAGGTCTCCTAGACTTCTTTAGCTATTCTCCCTGTACCTTTTGTTTTTTTTAATAATACAATCTACACATAAAAAAAGGATAAAACCTGAAAGCCACCCCTCTCATTTTGTATCTCCCCATATTTACCTCCAACTTTCCGCCATGGACTCTCTTCTTCCCCAAACCTCCACATCCATTTTCCAAGAAGCACCGCATTCATATCTCGAAAACAACGAAAACCCAAACCACCTTCTTCTTTAAACTTGCAAATACTAGCCCAGAACTTATGATCGTCATGCTTACCTTACCACACAAAATTAGTCATCAACTTTTCAAGATCACGAACCACACCAGTTGGAATGGAAAATAAAGAAAGATAGTGGATAGGAAGACTAAAACGAGTACTCTTGATAAGGGTAATCTTACCACCTTTCGAGAGAGACTTATTCAATCCCGCTAACCTTCTCCGAACCGTTCCACAACTGGATATCAAATAGATTTTACCTTGTACTTAGCTCCCATAGAAAGTCCAAGGTATGAGGTAGGCAATTTGTCCACCTCACATCCCAAATTCGTCGCCAGACCCCTTAAGTTTTTTTTTTCATAGGTAAGCTTGTTTTTTAAAGAGATCAGTAACTCGGTGAGGGAGGGTTTTGAACCCAGGTCTATGGTATCATCACCCACAAACTTTACCAACTGAGCAAGCTGGCACCTTCAGCCAGACCCCTTAAGTTAACCACCTTTCCCACCTCAAACACTTCACTTTTGTGTAAATTGACCCGCAACTCCAATGTCTTTAAAACACCTCAAGATACACCTAATATACTTCAATTGTCTATGGGAAGCTTGAGAAAAAAGATTGTGTCATCTGCAAACTGAAGGTGAGATATCTAGGACCATTACTACTTGTGCGGAAGTCTAGGGACTCCTTCTACTGCTTTAGTTGTCATCCTCCACAAGGCCTTAACCACTACTACAAACAAAAATGGGGATAGAGGATCCCCTTGCCTTAAACCCGTCGAGCTTCTGAAGAAACCTACAGTTGGTACATTCACTAATATAGAGAAATAAGCCGAGGAAACACACCTACATCCATTTCCTCCACCTCAAACCAAAGCCCATCCGCTTCAGCATATAATCCAAAAAATCCAAGCACACGTGGTTATACGCGTTCTCCATATCAACTTTACAAACCGTTCCCATTTTCTCCTCTCAATCTAGTATCAATGCATTCATTAGCTATCATGACTCTATTAAGGATTTGTTTACCCTTCACAAAAACGCTTTGGCATGGTGAGATAATTGAGCCCATCACCTTTTCATTCTAGTGGCTAGAACTTTAGATATGATTTTATAAGTCCTCCCTACTAAATCGATAGGTCGAAAATCTTGCATGCTTTCCGCCCCTTTCTTCTTAGGGATTAGAGTGATAAAATTGCTATTGAGACACCGATCTAGAGTAGCTCCCTCCTTGAACTCTTTGACAACTCTCATGAAGTCCCCGTCAACTGTATCCCAGCTTATGATACTCGAAATTTGTACTAGTGCCTCATACCAGTGTCGTGTCGTGTCGACATAGATACGGACGCCGGACACGATACCAACACGTATCCCCACGTATCCTTCATAAAAAGTTGAAAAAATTGAATTTTGAACTAAAAAATAGGATACTCATATCCGTATCCGTGTCCCTGATTTTGGAAAATGTTGAGTTGTATCCCTGCTTAGAGCAGCTAGAGTAGCTCCCTCCTTGAACTCTTTGACAACTCTCATGAAGTCCCCGTCAACTATATCCTAGCCTATGATACTCGGATATTTGTACTAGTGCCTCGTACCAGTGTTGTGTCGACATGGATACGGACGCCGGGCACGATACCAACACGTATCCCCACGTATCCTTCATAAAAAGTTGAAAAAATCGAATTTTGAACTAAAAAATAGGATATTCACATCCGTATCCGTGTCCCTGATTTTGGAAAATGTTGAGTTGTATCCCTGCTTAGAGCATCTGTGTCCATATCCGTATATTTAAAAAAGGCTAGAGAAAAGCCATTTGGACCAGGGGCTCTATCTTCATCGAGATCCTTGATAGCCCTAAAGATCTCTTTGAAACGTTTTTCCAACTCAATCTGTTGCTCAATATTGATTCTATCAAAATAAAGTCCATTTGCCTTTTGGACGAAAGGCATACGTCTCCGAGTATAGGCTAGAATAGATTGCACCACACTATCCCTGATTATGTCCTCCTCAACCACAAAACCTTTCACCCGAAGCCTGGATATATTGCTAATTCTCCTTCTCGCATTAGCAATCTAATGAAAGAACTTTGTGTTCTATCCCCCTCGTTTAACCACTTCACCCTTGACATTTGTCGTCAATTTATCTACTTTAACTGAGCCCATTTGAGAGTCTTTCTTCACTTCCACTCTGTTCCTTCCTTCTTCCTCTGTCATCATAGTGGCTATCTCCTCAAGAACCACTCTCAGCATGGAGTTTGTTTCTTGTTTTAATATTCTAACTCCATGGCTTCCTCAGTCAACTTAGGATTTGGTATTTGCATCTTGTTTGTAATGTCACACACGTGCTCTTAAAGTTAACTATTTCAGGAACTTGAGGAACATCAGTTGTTTGTCCTTTCAGAGATGTGCTTCTTCATTTTGCTTGTATAATGACATAAGTAATTATTTGCATAAGGAAGTTAAAACATTTTTTTTTTTTTTTGATAAAATGGAGAAATGTATTGCCTGACTAACATGGCTAAACTATGATATTTTGAAGTTACGAAATAACAGAAGATTCTGCTCAAAGTATTCTCCTTATAGAAAGGACTTCCCAAATGTATATTGCCTTATTAAAATAAAGAGAATGAAAGAAAGAAAAAAAAAATGTTAAAAGAAGATTCGATGCTGGAAAATTTCATAAAACATCTTTAATTGAAAACTTATTGTATCAGTATGAATCCAGGTAATATATGCATGACACATGAGGAAGCTTCTATATGTGTGATGTATTTTGGTGCCACAAGGCACACTTTTCGGCCATTGTCCCAAAGAAACTTTGGGCCACACCTTGGTAAAGCTGCCACCCCAAAATCAGCCTAATCGATGCTTCTTAGCTATTGAATATGTGAATTTTTTTTTTATTGTGAATAGGACAAATTCTTTTCAATTGTTGGTTTTGTGGGTTCAAGAAGCTCGTGATGAAAAATACTAATCGAACAAGTAGGTGATGCAACCATACAACTCATCGTTATCTATGCCTTATCCCAAATGTTTGGGGTTGGCAACATGAAAGCTAGCCAAATGGCTTTGGAGATTCAGCGAAGAGGAAGATAGTGAGTGGAGGAAGGTAGTGGGCAGCAAGTTTGGAGTTATGGAGTTCGGTTGGGATAGCAATCCAGTGTCATCCTTGCACGAGGTTAGCATGTGGAAAGGGATATCGTATACTCGAGAAGTTTTCGAGTCGGGCATCCAGATAGAAGTGGGGAAGGGAGACATAGTTCGATTCTGGGAGGACATCTGGTGCGGAAACGACTCTTTGCAACTAGCTTTCCCCAACTTATACCCGTTATCTACTCTGCAGGGAGCCCTCATCCAAGATTGCATTGTTAATAGCGAAGGACTCAACTCCTGGAATTTTGGTTTCAGAAGGAACATAAATGACTGGGAAATGGACAGTTTAGCTGCTCTCTTGGATCGTATTGGTGCTAATCCGTGTGTGAAGGAGGTCCCGGACAGGAGAATTTGGAAGTGGGAACCTAGGGGGTCTTATTCGGTTTGATCCCTCTATCGGGAGAGGTTTGTGGGGAGGCAAGAGGAGTTTCCTGCCCATGTAGTTTGGAAGCCCCCTATCCGTCCAAAGTGAAGTTCTTTGTGTGGAGCGCCATTCAGGACAAGATTCTTACAGTCGACCATCTTATTAGTAGAGGAATGCCGATGCCCAATAGATGCGTTTTGTGCAAGTCTGAAGCTGAATCGGTTGACCACTCGTTCATCCACTGCAAGTTCACGTCCGACATTTGGCAGATGTTCTTTACTCTTTTCGGTATCCCCTTCATTGTTCCTCAGCATGTTAGAGGTTTCTTCCATGGGGTGGCTTCCGACTCTTTCTCCGAAAAAGGGCGTCTTTTGTGGAGACTCCTTCCCTTCGCTGTTTTATGGGCGGTTTGGAAGGAAAAGAACAGAAGGATTTTTGAGGGGTTAGAGGAAAGCCCTCAAAAGGTGGTTCTACACGTGAAAGCCTTCTTGTTTCTGTGGTCTTTTTTATCTCCTCTTTTTAGAGGATGTTTTTTTGAGTCCTTTGTATATAGATGGAACGAATTACTTGGGGAATTTCCTCCCTTGTAGAGGAGGTTATTTTGCCTTTTCTTTTCTTTTGTGCTTTTCCCTTGTTAATGATATATACACACTTATCAAAAAAAAAAAACATGAAAGCTATTTTTCCATTTGACTTTGTTTAGAGCTATGTCTTTTGCTAAGCACATGTCCTCAAATCTTTTTTTTCTACCTCCATCCATGCCATTTTTAGTCTTCCTCTCTTCCTTTTATTTCCTTCAACTTGCACGTGCAATCCATTCAACTATGGGCTTAAAAAATTCTGATTGTAGGAATCCCACCAAAAGATGTCTTGGTGCAAAGCCCATTACACATTCGCAAAATGGAAGAAGTTCAATTCTACGTGGAGAAGCTTAGTAAAATTTACTAACATTGAGAAGTTTGGAGATCTGATGCATTACAAGTTTGTAATACTAATGTAGCTTACATATATGAAAGAAACATAAAATTACAGAGAAACATAATTTTTACAAATAAACAATTTTAAATATGAAACCTAATAAGAATTTGATCTTGATTGCAACCCCTTTAAGTTGTTTGGAGCTATCATTTTTCACCGAAGAACCTTCCAAAAACAAAGAAATGTGGAAAAAATGGGGTTAAATGTGTTTAACACTTTTCATCCATCTTAAAGTTTCAGCCCAAAATGGTAACGTCTTTGAAATAGTACAGGTAAACCTCACTTCAATAGGTCATAAATCAACAAAATTCACCAAAACTTCTGCTAATTTTAATATCATAGGTGCTAAGGCACGAAGATTCTAATGGAAAGTTGAGACTCCTTCCTTTTAGCTCCACGAATAGGTAAGACTCCAATTTTCCATCTCCCTCTCTTTCTTCTCTTTCTTTTTTACTTTTTCTAATCCTTGCTTTTTAAGTTTCTATCAATCAAGCTAAAACCATGTTCAAGAGACTTCAACATGCTTTCGTCCAACTTCAATTGTGGAACAAAGCTATTGTTCTGCATCAGTTTTTGGTATCAAAGCAAATCTTCTCTTGGTGCACTTTCTAGAGTGGGTCTTTCTGCTTTTTAGCGAGTTTAATGGAGTAAGTTGTGATATTTTTGAGGAATCATAGATTTAAGTCTCAGCCGTGATTGAGTTGACTTGCCTGAATCATCTTGGTCTCGATAGGGACCGGCTCATGATCCGACTGTGAATCGTAAGTCGGACTTATCATGGGTTGACTCGAATGACTCAATTGTGCCTCGTTTCTATCTCATTGGATTGGACTCAGATGAGTTGATCGTGTCTCGTTTAGGCAAAAATAGCTTAAATTTTTTGTTTTAAGAACATGCTCTATTTGTTCCTCGGCCTCGAATGATTTGTGGACCTCGAGTTGAGATTGAGACTTTGAACTATGTCAGGCAGAAATAGCTTAATTTTTTTTAAGAACATGCTCTATTTGTTCCTCGGCCTTGAATGATTTGTGGACCCTGAGATTGAGACTTTGAACTATGTCAGAGATTGGAAGGTGGCTGTTTGTTCCTCCCCTTACACCATGTTAGTCATGTGGGACGACAATCTCCAAGAGAAGATGAAATTAAGCTCAACTTATATGGTTGCTCTATCCTCTATGGAATACGTAGAACCCATCGGGGATTGGTGGTGTATTTTGGAATTTTGTAGGGGAGATCATTTACATTTACTCGTGTCATGTCCAATAAGGGAAAGTAAGAAATAAAGTTGAAGTTCTCTCTCTCTCCTTTTTGGTTTAAAACTAGCCAAAAAATATTAACTTGGCCAAAATTGTTGTCAAAGGTGACTCTTATAATGCTATTGGCCAAAATGGTTTCTAGTTTCGGTTCGAAATCTAGTGAAACCATGGTGACCATTTGCTATGACGAAAACCAACCGAAACGTATGTATCTCCTATAGCGAAACCGAAACGAAACGGGGAATTGCAACTTTGAACCATGTCTGGTAAAAAGAAGGGTTCATGGTGAATTTTCCATATCGCTAAGGAGTTCTGATACTTGGCCCCTTCTTTGAATATTTCGTTCTCTTGTGTGCCAAGGTTGGCTAATGATAAGCCAGATATCTTAGCTAAATATGCAGTTGATAGGATCTTTGTGTCGTCAAGTGTAATTTAGCCTTTGCAGTTTGCTTCTTTTTCCTTCCTTTGTATCTTTTTTTTTTCTTCTCTTGTATCTTTTCTTTTCTTTTAGTAAAACTTAACTGTTTCTGATCAAAGAAAAATACCATTTGGTTGCAAATATATAGAAAATTAAGGATCTATGCTTTTTCGTGTTTGTTGTTTGCATCTCAATGGTGTGGACTTCGGTCAATGCTACTTTTAGGAGTTAAATTTTAAGAATTATACTGATTGGTACTTTCATTTAAAATTTCTTATTCTGGTGAATAGATATCATTCTTTTCTTTCATACCATGGTTGATAAACATTTTCAAATCAGTCTTTATTTAGTAGCGTGTAATTTATTCCAACATGTAATGACTAATCCAGTCTCTTCTAGACTTACAATATTAATTCTCTGCATTAGGTGAAAGATACCATAGAAGTGGATCTCAATGTTTCTCGACATTTGGAAGGTGAACTTATGACAGACGACTGGAATCTTTTGGTATCTTCTCTTTAACTTATGGCACTTCCCAATATATTTTCAAAGACCTATTATAAGTGACCCCTGCACCTTCACTTCTGTTAACTTCTTTTTTCTTTTGATCCCTAATCCCTTGGTGTGCATCTAAAAGTTCAAGTGAGGTTTTGGCAGCAGAGAGTACCACAGACTAAGTTGGGATGCCGTATGTATCTAGGTCTTCATTAATTGACCTACTAATATCTCCTGTTTCTTGAGTGTTAGGCCCCACTGCATTAGCTCCAGCCTTTTCTTGTCAATTTGATCAACCAGATCAGTGGTTATTCCTATAGCATAAATCTCTGTTTTCTTGTTAACTCTTTGCATGATGTTGTACTTTTTCCTTCTGTTTTTTAATATCCATCTTGGTAAGTGTATCGATTTTTCAAAAAATAAAAGTAGAAGAAGAGAAAAAGATCTTAATTACTGTCGTTTTGTGTTAAAATTACTAAAAAAAATAAAATTAGAAGAACAGAAAAAGATCTTAATTACTGTCGTTTTTTGTTAAAATTACATCAGGTCAGCTATGAACTCATTTAGATTTGCTGTCAGAACTAAGTTTTATATTTTCCTTTATGAAAGTCAATTACTACTAAAGTTTGTCTGAACTGAAAGAATTTTGGCTCCGCTGATATTTGACATTCTTTTTCCTTGAGGTCTCATTGTGCATGTCTACATTGTTTCCATTATTATATTATTGCAAACTATGTAACAAGGACATTGACACGGGTGTCATGGATACGCGATGTCCAACACGGCAACCTAAAAAAATTCTGATATGGAGATAGGTCCATACATATCTTTATTAAAATATATTAACATATATGAATGCTTAAAATTGTTAATAAAATAACAAAAAATAGAAAATAAAGTAGAAAATATTTATTAGTTTATTACTATATGGAGGATGGAACACACCAACCCGCATTTAGAAATCAATTTTATATTAAAAATTACTAAAACAAGGGGTGACACGGACATAAGTATCCAGATGTGTGACGGGAAGTGTCGACACGCGTGTCCGGGTGTCAAGGTGTCCGACACGGCAAAACCCTAAAACTACAGTGTCCTTGTTACATAGATTGCAAAAGATTCCCAAGGTGGACTAGTTAGGTTGTTGTTATATTGTTTTAAGGTTCTTGACTTCTTGTCCATGCTAGGTTTTCTTTCAGGCTTTTATAACGTGTCTGAATATTGAATTTTAGTTCTTTCTTGGAGTTCAACATTTTTCAGTTTTGGCTCTATTCCTAACTGAAGCTGTTATATTAGATTCTTCACTATCTGGGCTTGGATCATGTTGGGCATATTGGCGGGCGCAATAGGTAACTGCTTCCTCCATTTTCATTGTCATTTTCATGATGGTCCAGATAATATCATTATTTTGGATTTCATGTATTCTTGTTAGAGCTTAATTGGATCTTTGTCCAACAATTTCAGTCTCTTGATGACCCCAAAATTGAAGGAGATGGATGAGGTTATTAAGATGATTCACATGATCACAATCCTATCTCATGACCCTCGTCACGGAAAGACACTTTTGGTTTGTGCTGTCTTTAGTTCTTATTATTTATTTATTTATTATGGATAATCTGCTGCCTTTGTTCTTGCTATCTTATATTTGTAGTCTTGATAACCTTGGACTCCATCCTAAGTTAGATTCACAAACCATTAGTACTTAATATTCATATTCTGACGAAGGATTGAAGTTAATGAGATTGTCATGGTGCCCCAATTTTACAGCTCTTTCTTGATTAGAACATTTAGATATAACAACAAGGGTACTAGATGTCAAGTGCATCTTGATATCATCATCAGTCAAGTCTCATCCCAACTATTTGAGGTCAGCTGCATGAATCCCACACTCTGTTCTATCTAGGGCTAGGACTCAGCTGCATGAATCCTACACTATTCTATTACTTCTATATGAGGTTATTGTTGTCAGGGACTTGTAATATGTTATATTCTGCAAGGAGGTCCTTGTAATATGTAAACTTTCACTTAATATATATATATAATTTCATACAATTTTTGTCAACAAAATTTGGCACAGGCCAATGTATAAATTAGAAGTCTTGGAATGGGGTGATTTTTGGCGAGGATGGTCTCTATAGTGAGGAGATCATCTTCACAAAAATTCAAATCAATCCGATATTTGTAGATCGGTTTACAAGTTGAAGAATTATGGACCGTCTATTTTTATCGTTAACTTGAAAACCACCTTTGAGGTGGTTAGAAACTTTAGATTGTGTTGATTTTTGTAGGGGTGATCTATATGATAAGGAGATCATCCTCACCAAAAATCAGCTATTGATTCATCTTCCACGTGGGTATGCCAATTTTGTTGTCAAAAATGTTGTATGAAATTGTTGTCCCCCAATCTTGACCCATATATATATATATATATATATATAAGGTGAAATCATGTAGGCTATTCAAAAGCTCTACACGATTTCTCCTATTATATATATATATATATATTAGGTGAAATCATGTAGGCTATTCAAAAGCTCTACACGATTTCTCCTATTTTCCCCCAATCTTCTCTTCTCTTTTTTCCTTTACCCTAATCTCTTTATTCTTCTTATTTTGGTTATGATCTAAATTACAACATGGTATCAGAGCATGGTTGTGTAACTGTGACCCAATCCTAGAGGTCAGAGAAAACCCTAGGGATGATTGGGCAGGCTCAGTCTCAGACAGGCGTTCCACATCGGGGTACTGGACTTATGTGGGAGGTAATCTGGTTTCATGGCGCAGCATGAAGCAAACAGTTGTCTCCTACTCCTGTGCTGAAGCAGAGTACCATTCTATGGCTCATAGTGTGTGTGAGTTGTTATGGTTGAAGACTATGCTCAGCGAGCTAGGGTATCCTGTCAAAGCACTTATGCAATTGTATTGTGACAATAAAGCCGCCACCAGCATTGCTCACAACCCAGTTCAACATGACAGGACAAAGCACATTGAAGTGGATCACCACTTCATCAAAGAGAAACTCGGTCAATGACTCATTTGCACACCTTATGTCCATACTCCTGATCAAGTTGTTGATGTGTTAACGAAATGTGTTACTAAAGAGATCTTAGAACACCTGTTATTCAAGCTGGGCATGATAGATATCTTTGCACCAACTTGAGGGGGAGTGTTGTCAGGGACTTACTTGTAATATGTTATATTTTGCAGGGAGGTCCTTGTAATATGTAAACTTTCACTTAATATATATTCTAACCCCTCTCTCTCTCTCTCTCTCTCTCTCTCTCTCTCTCTCTCATGTATACCAGCTATTCTGTTTACTCTTGAAGCATGACGTAAATCTGGTTTTGTTGTTATATCTGATTTCTAGGGTGAAACTTTTACTTCTTATTCGCTCATGAAAGCATGCTTTTCTGCTAGAAAAGTTCGAATGAGAGTTCTAATTGTATAGTTTTGGAGCAGGTTATAAGTTTCTTGAATAGTTTGAAATTGAATAAAATTGAAATTTAGTACATTGTGACTCTGAGCTATGTCATGCGATGCTTCTAATAATGGGGTATTTTGAGAAATTGAATTTACTAACCAGCTGTTTCTATTCTAAATTTCTTTTGCAGTTGGTAGTCAGTGACCATGGCATGACTGAAAACGGGAATCATGGAGGATCTTCATATGAAGAAACTGACTCCTTAGCTCTTTTTATTGGTCTGGGATCTAAGGTCCCAGACTATGCTTCAGCAACCCGCAATGCTGCTTTCCAGGTAATCAACTGTTAAGTTTTTCTTCCTAGTTTATACTCAGTAACTTTTTGGAAAATTTCATTATGTCATTGCTGTTTCAACTTTGTATCCATTCCATAAGAAAATGGATTTATTTGTGAACATAACAATTTAACAAAATGGTGATAATAATTTGAATGGCTTATAGTTGATGATGAGTAGAAAAACATCACATACAGATTGTGGACGTACGCTATAGTGCACATATTGCAGAATTTAGTTGGATAACATAGTAATTTTCATGCGCATTTGTTTTGGACAATGCTGTTAAGTTTCTATTGAGACAAATTATCAATTTGTTTATGTATGACCTCCACTCTAGAAGCTTTATTGGTTACTAATAAACGGAATTCGGGAGATTTGTTTTCAAATTATTTGTTCTCATAATTATTATACTGTATTGGTTATTTTTGCTAAGCATGCATTAGGATGATCGTGTTGCATATCAATCGTCTAATTAATTAACGACTGCTTGATCATTTTAAACCATGTGTTCTGTTACATCTCAACTTCTAAATAGCCATAGTTGGTCTCTAAGCATTTGATGGAGTGCTGAGAGTTTCCAGCTTTGGGGACTTTCATTCCTCAATCATCACAGTTTCTGACGTTCAATTCATTTATTTTACTAGCTGGTAATGAGTGTCACCGAGTCAATCATGTGTTGTATGCATGCATATTTTAGATCTATTATGTGACTCATGTCTAAACTTTATGCTTATGGACAAATTTCATTTTGATGTATTTTGGTTACTGTTGGCAATAGTGTTGCCCATAAGTTTGTGCAGGTTTGAGGTGGTTATGTCTTTTCATCACTTGACTCTTATTCTTGTATCCAGGTTGACATTGCGCCAACCTTAGCTCTTCTTTTTGGTGTGCCCATTCCCAAAAACAATGTTGGTGTCCTGATTGCTGAAACATTTGATTCTCTGACAGGTCTGATTCCTTTGCTTTATGAATACAACAAGTCAAAACCAATACAACCCAAATAAACCTAAAGAATTTTTATCACTTTCTTAATGGATACAGTTACTGCAGCTTATCAGTTATCACCCCCAATGCTGGAATCATCTTTGTCTTCCAGAGAGCTACATATAACCTATTTCATCATAACGAACAGATTTTTGCCATCTCCTTCATTAAATTGAAGTAACCTAAATTTTGCTGCTGGTCCTTGTTTATGATGTGCATACCCACTCTTTTGATGGTGCATCTGCCACTTTTTTGTGTATTCAAATATAATTTTCTATGTAGTCCTAACTTGACTACTTGCTTACTAATCCTTTGGACCTTTGCCGTATCCCCTAGAATCAGATGTTTTTAGCATGTGGTTTCTTCAGAAACAGTGATACCATAAACTGTACATCTGGACAATCCAGCATTTCCTTTTTGTTACATATGGGAATTACATTAGATCAAGAAACAAAACACTAGCATTTTGATTGTTCATGATTTCAGTTAGGTTACATTACATTCCCTTGTATGTAAATATTATAGTACTTCACAGTTCACACTATTTTGTTATATGTTTGAGGACCACAGATGGTCAAAGGCTGCGAGCACTGGAGTTGAATTCCTGGCAGTTACTAAGATTATTGCAAGCACAGTTACCTGGTTTATTATGTGAAAATTTGCCATGTAATGCCTTTAAAGATTTGGAAGGCTCTGGATTCAATGAATGCAAAGGTAGTGTAGAGCAGACATTTTGTTGTTTATTTTCAAAAGCTGCTGCTCTCCATAGTTCCTGGACATATCAGAAAGGACAAAGGTAGATTTTAGAACTTGGCATGATCCATTTTAAATTTCATAAAACCAATTTCTACTTGAAATGTTATTGATTCCTTGATTTACTCGGTGATTTATTTACAGGTCCAATTGTAGTGGTGATTTTAGGGACATTGTTGCAGCATATTATGAATTTCTAAGTATTGCAAGTGAGTGGCTATCGCGGAGAGCCACTGATGTAAGTATCACTTCCTTTTAACAGTTAATTTTTGTTTGGTAAGCACTTTAACATTTACCGAGTTGATTTTAATGTCATTTTCCATGAAAAGATAATTGGTGGTTATTATTTTATATAAAGGGTGACAGCCAAATAGAATGGTTTATTCTTGTGCAGAAACCTCTTGACTTGCTTGCTCCTGGAATTGCCACAGTGCTTGCATCATGTGTGATATTGTTGAGCATTCTATTCCAGTTGTGCAAAGAAGTTTACCTTAGAGAAAAGCAATTCCTTCCTGACTTGGACAAATCTAGCTCCAAGTGGCATTTAGATGAAACTTTTATTTTGGGTGCTATCTTGATCCTTGTTTTCAGTATGGGCTCAAGTTCCATGGTAGAGGAAGAGCAATATATATGGCATTTTTTGACATCCACATTGTATTTGATATTTCTCCGTAAAACAGCTCAGTCCCTTCCTACGGGACTGGCACGAAATATACTTAATGTGATCAAGCGAAAAAACTACAACTATTCTCGGACATGTTCCATAGTTTTGGTGCTCATTTGTGGAAGGATTTTGAGAGGCTGGCATCAAGGTGGTGTGAACTGGATTCATCTTCCTGACATTTCAAAGTGGCTTGAGCAAGCTGGCCCTCACATCATAAAATCCATCCAGCTAGTCTCAGGGCTCCTCGTCATCAGCTTGGGCTCAATTGCTCTTTATCTATTAAGATTAAAGATAACCTTTGTTCTGGTGCTTCAGTTCTGCTTTTCTATAACCGGATTATTGGTATTGCTGCATATCATGGAATATCAGGACAATACATCTGTGGCGTCCAATTACAGTTCCACTTTAATAGCTCAGATAATATATGCTATCCTTAGTATGACAGTGATGGTGGCTGTCTTAGAATCACCATGGGTTACGTCTATTTTGATTAGTAAGACTCGCTCAAGTGCTGAACCCCAATTGATGACTTCTCTTTTCATTGATTTCCAAATCAAGTCTCCTCTGTTGGGATTAAGAGTTTCTGCATATTTGATTGGATGGACATACACAGTGTGCTGGTGCCTTCTGCAACTGCTACTACAACAGCCAATAAATGCAATGCCTATTTTACTGCTTCTCTTGCAAATCTTGGCCAGCATGTTTTATTTTTCAGCTGGCGAGCCACATCATAAACAGTGGGTTGAGGTCAGTATGAAATCCCTTAGCTTTTCCAACATAATTTTGTGTGTGCATGCTGGGGGTGAGGGGAGGTGATGGATTTGAAATTGTGGTTTTATCTTTTGTTTCTACTTGTGCTTTCATTCCATGTAGAGCAGAAGCAAGGAAATAAATTTCGCGAAATTATCGAAATATTTCCTATTTCTAGTTTACCGAAACGAAAGAATACATACACGAAATGTTTCCATACAAGTCGAAATATTTTGCGTAAACAGTAAATTTCGATCAATTGTCAGTGTAAATAGGTATTATTTTAGTCGAAATGTGTCGAAATCTATAGAAACATTTCTATTGAAGGTAGGAAACATCTCATTTGAGCTCAAAACCACTACAAATCCCCATATTTGATCCATTTAACCCATTTCCATATATTTATTTTATAAAAAAGATCAATCCATTGTAGATTTCTTGGTTCACTGATTGATCGTGAGGATGATTCGAATACCATTTGGAGTTTTTTTAAAATTCGAAATGTACTTAAGTATACAATTTCCTGCTATCATTCCTTGCTATAATAGATAGTTTAGGCATAAATGCATCAAATCTATGATGCATTTACACTTGATTGTCCACAGATTGAAGATCATTTAGAGTGAAAATTTGAAATTTAGGGGAAACCCCAATTTCATTGGTTTTTACCCTAAACATCCATGCTTGTGCATAAATTGATTATATGTTGCATTACTCACCCCATCTACAAGTTGGTCAGGTTAAAGTTTTTTCCTAAAATTATTTGAACATTCAAAAAATTAAGTAAATGTAATAAGATAATAGTAAATAGGTTTTCTAAAATTATACATAATATTAAGACATTAATATAAGTGAATAAAGATTCGTTAATACCTTGATTTATGTCTTTTTTATAATAAATAATTGAATAATAGTTATCTAATTAAATTATACCTTGATTGACTATCAGATGCCTGCCTCAACATATTAAAGATCGTTATGGTCATTAATTTCCACACTACATATGGTTATATATCTTGGTTTGATAGCTTTTGAGTTTACTTTTATGCTTGTTTTATCATTTCCCAAACTTTCCACAAACATTTCCACAATATTTCCATCATTTACACATTATTTCCATCATTTCCATGAAAAATGTATTATTTCCACACTGGTCAAAATATTTCCACGAAACATTTCCAATTCCGAGCTGGTCGAAATAAACCTCGAAATCGAAATTTATTTCCTTGAGCAGAAGTAATAGCTGTGTATTGATGATTGGAAATCAAGTTGTAATGTTTATCAGCATCATTCTGATTTTACTATGATACAATGGATTTGTGCCCTTTTGCCACAGCGTAATATTGTTATTGACCACCATTTTGTGTTGGGCAAGATTCCTGATATATCACATGCACAGAGATTTGCATTCCCAATTGAGCTATTTTCTTAGACAGTTTAAACTGAAGTTTTGTCACTACAGATAACCTGTATACTTTGTTACTAATGAATAACAAGTCTCATGCTTATACAAGAGCTGGATACCAGTCATCACGATTCCATTCCTATGTCATCTTTGTGTAAGATCTAAAAGTTCCGCAGTCTGAAGTTTCCATCTATCATTGCAATCAATATCACTTCAAGCTACCACATCAGTGGCCCATTAGAAGAAAAAACTACTACCACATAAGTGATTCACTTGAAGCCTCTGCATGTCTAGTTTATCCGAAGTTCATTTTTCATGATCTCATCTCTCTAAAGAAGGATGCCTATGCAGCAGTGAGTTCCCTCCTAATTGATCAGTTCTGCTATGCCTCCACTCTGAGGATCCCAGCATTCCTGTCCCAATTTCTTGTGTTTGTAGAGTTGACAAAAAGAAGCCAAAAGGCCATAAATATTCCTCATGTACATCTCCAAGGGCGTGCATTTTAGACAATACTTCAAAAGCATAGTTGAAGTTTCAAAAGTAAAACTAAACTCTCCTGGATATTAGATTGAATATGATTTAGCGAATGAACTTTATATCAAGATTGAGTGGCAAAAGCAGAAAATAAAAGTCCCAAACTGCTTCCCTTGTAAAAGTGTGAGAATTTGTCACTTCTTGGATCACAAATGTAGGAAAAGTATACTACTTTCTACTGTAAACAACAATAAAATTTCTTATAGTTGTCTCTTCAAAATCCTCCTCTGCCACATGTTGTGTTTTCTCAAATTAAACAATCATTTGACTCTCCTTTAGCTCTTAAGTATTGGTAATCCTTGTGACTGAGTCCACATCAGGCCAAGACCTAACCTATATCTAGAAGTGCTAATAAATGTTTAGCAATCTATTGTCCTGCGACATCCTTGGGCAAAGCTGTGCATGCTCAAGAGGATAACTCTTCTTGGCGAAGGATTTTGGTTCACTTCACATTCTTCCATATAAATTAACGACGACTTTTTCTGGTTGCCTTGTAAAGTAATTGCCGTGCATCACTTGGTTTAATTGGAGTAAGGGCCTCAGAGAGTAGGAAATTCTGCTAGCAGGAGGTGTTTGTATATTAAGTGTATCAGTTTCCATTTTGAATCACATTAATAGGCCTTTTAACCTGACTAAGATTGGTAATAAGGTATTCAAGCATTTTAAAAGTATTTTTCATTTAGCACCTTCTCCCCTCAACACGAGGATTGTAATACTTTAAATTTGTATAATTGGATATGTATCAATTCAGTTGCCTAGTCAAGAATTTTGATAGAAGGATAGGAAGAGCCACAAATGTTCTCATAAAATATATACTTTTAGTTTTTCTTTCCTCCATTTATGTCTTTTATAACATTTATATTCTTTACAAGATGGTTATGGTTAGATGATTACTCAAATGATAACATTTGGAACCTATGATGCCCAGATACGGACACGGACACGGATACGGGAAGCGGGGATACGACTCGACATTTTCCAAAATCAAGGACACGGATACGGATACGAGTATCCTATTTTGTAGTTCAAAATTTTTATTTTTTCTAAGTTTTTCAACTTTTATGAAGGATACGTGGGGATATGTGTCGGTGGAGTGTCCGGTGTCCGTATCCGTATCCGTATCGACGACACGACACGACACTGGTACGAGGCGCTATTACAAGTATCCGGGTATCATAGTTTGGAACCAATCCCGAAGCAAGTCTTAAATATGGAATTAGCACTATGATAGTTGGATCTTCAAGACCGCACTCTTCTCCCTTTGGGGTATTTGTGTTATGAGTTATTATTGTGTATGCATTGGGGATTGGGGGTAGTTGCAATTTCTGTCACTCTTAGGGACCAGGTTGTAATTACTGATTAGTTAATCTAATATTTAAGTGGGATGAATAGGTTCTCTCATTACATCACCACAACTTCTCAATTCTCCTTTCTTCCTCTCCTCTCCCACTTTCAGTTTGAACAATTTGTGTTGACACAAGACAACATGGATATGGGTTTGGATCCATGCTGGCTTGGTGTAGACAGGGGCACTTGTGAAATTTTTGTGGAAAGGGGATACTGTTATTGTCATTTTAAAGAAAGTGTAGGGCTGGTATCGTTTGAGGCTCAATTGAATGGTTTGGATTGCCAAGGATTAAGGAGGTTTTTTTTTTGAACAAGTAATGAGGTTGGTTATATAAAATCCCTTGTGTAGAGAGTTTTTAATTGTTAGCAAGTTTTCTCTAGAAGCTTGAAGCTTCCTTCGTTGTTGCTTGGGACACCCGTTGAGCACAAGCTGCGGCCTCTTGTCGACCCTCTCAGCCGCATTGAGTCTGTGCAAGAGCCACCTGGTATTCTTGGCTTCCGCTGTGTTTAGCAGTGCAGTTCTATATCACCATTAACAAGACAATATTTCCCCTCTACTTCTTCCCTCATTTTTCTTTTTTAACTTATCTGATTTTGGGAAACTTTTGGCTCTACACCATGGCTCCAGCCCCCAGCTTTTTTGGTTGAGTTACTGTAGCACCACCATGAGGTTGTGCATTCGATCCCAGATTAAGAAGGAAATGGGGAAACATTATAAAATTGAGAACATTATAAAAGACTATCATGTTAAATAAATATCAATATACTAGCTATATATAGCCATATCTGAGTCGTACCTTGAGATTTGAGAGTTGAGGAACTCTGACACTTGGACCCACATGCTCTATCAACCTTTTCAAGTACCAGTATAACATGTGCTGAGCCACATATTCACTGCAGGTGTTGGTACTTCTGTTTCAGATACTAACTTCGGGAACTTTTCTTTATACTTGGTAGGTTGCTGCCTTATACTTTTTGGGAATGGCAGGCCATTTTGCTCTTGGGAACAGCAATACCCTAGCTACTATTGATGTTGCTGGAGCTTTCATTGTAATTCTTCTCTTATCAGCTTAGTTGATCCAATTTCCTTTCTATGTTTACACCTTGTTTTCTCTATTTTATTTGAAGTTCCAGAAGCTATGGTATTTCTAATTACCTTAACTTTGTTTTGCTGGTTGCCAGGGCATTTCTAGTCACTCTACATTACTATCTGGCATCTTGATGTTCATAATTACCTATGCATCTCCACTGTTATTTCTTCTTAGCGTGACAATGTATATATCCATGAAGAATATGAGCTATCTGTTAGTAATCCAGAATGCAGACTTGGGACATCTTCTCCAGATGATGATTGGCTTTCCTTGTCTTGTTCCATTGGGCTTGAATTCAATTATGTTGACTGCATTCACCATCATATTGCTGCTCATGAGGAACCATTTATTTGTTTGGAGTGTATTTTCACCAAAGTAAGTCTTACAGAACTGTATATTTAATCTATACACAGTGGTATGCAACTATGCATGGCCGAAATTCAGGGGTTGACCTCCACCATTTCGGAAGTCACACTTGTGAGATTTACACCAAAAATCAACCGATTGGATGATTGTTAGATCAGATTTACTGCATTAGTTTGGATGGTAAAGGAACAATAGTGAATGATCCAGAGAAAAGCCTGTGGATCAGATGATTCTATCAACCAAGTCGGTTGACTTTTGTTCCAGGAGTATCTCCTAACAGCACCATCAAATGGCTCATCTGTAGAGAAATGCTTGCGTGGATGTCTTCCCTGCACATAAATTTTTTCATTTACAAGACTAATGGCATATTTTCTCTGTACAGGTACTTGTATGTCTGTGCTACGACTGTAAGCGTCTATATTGGGGTGTTTATAGTAGCTTCAACTGAGATTTATACATGTTTGGTTTTTCTCTTCCGGAAAAAGATGCTTTGTTCCAAGGAAAACGGCAGAAGCAGGAACCTGAATTGATGAGAAACCCAACTATTGATTCGTGCATGCAAAGGCGAAAAAATCACTAATTTTTTCTTTTATACCCATTATTTAACTGATTTAACTGTTTCTTCTTCCTCTTTTTTTTAATCAGTTACTGTTTTTCTTGATTGTATATTTTGAATGTTGAGCAATTATCATTTAATGATTCAGTTTTCTTATTGCGAGTTCAGAAATTGTTTTCCAGATTTAACGACAAGTACTTGGCGAGAAAAAAGAAAGAAAGATTTAGCAACAAGATAGAGAAACGTATTTTCTTTCTGATCTTTACATCTTTAATAGAAATGGGATATTGTTACAAAGTTGAAAACATTCATGTGAAATTGTTAGGAAAAGGGGAGTAAAACTTGTGTCACAACAAGATGTTGTGACGGAAGCCGGTCACAGCACTCAATACGAGCCATGTGGCACACGATCAGAGGGTGCTGACCGTATGGATGTTTGGCCAGTCTCTCGGTGGACCTACAAACCAAAAATCAGTCTGGTTAGTGATTTACAACCTTTGGATTTTTGCACCCAAATAACGCTCACTAATGCTCAAATTCCTACCGTTAAAATCAACTCATGAAAATAACTTAAATCGAATCGGTTAGAAATCACTAATCAAGCTGATGTTTTGTGTACCGATCCACCGAGGGACTGGCCAAACATCCATACGGTCGTCGTCCTCTAATAGTATGCCACGTGGCTCGTGTTGAGTGCTGTGACCAGCTTCCGTCACAACATCTTGTGACACAAGTTTTACTCGGAAAAGGGGAACAAGGAAAGCTTACTTGGAAACACAAAGCTATTTCTTCTAGAACCCAGATAAAAGTTTAGAAATTTTTCAGGAAGATTTTCAGACGAAGATAGTAAGCTACAATACACCGGCTCGTCAACTTTCCTCACATTTCCTCACAAGATTGCCTGTGAGTTGCAGACAAGAATGCTAGATTGGGCCTCTTATTTGTAAGCTAGGATACACATGTAACTTGGTGAGAATGTATTTTGCAAAAGTTTTCCGCAGGTCGTCAACCTGATGTAAAGCTCCATTTGGGCTTGGGGGACCAGCAATGCAAGGCTAAAGCTCAACTGGTGGGGTTTGGCAAGAGTAGATAAAAAGTCAAGACGGCCTGTCAGCTTTCCTCACAAGAGGTAGAATCCTTCATGATCTTCTTTATGTGCCAGTATAAGAATTTATCTCCATGGATAAACAATTCGAGAAACTGATGGATGGATTGTTTGAGGGATCCTTAATCGTATCGCCTGCACTACCAGGATCCTATCTTTACAATGACTGATTGTAATCCGTGGTTTTGGCAAGACAGCCAACCATAGCTTACGTTAGTTACCCTTGCAACAAAGAGCGAGACTAGGATATATGGGGTTGGGATTGGGACCATAGCCAGAAAAGGCCCCGTTTTTTTTTTTTTTTTTTTAAATCAAGCAAAACCTCGTTTAAAACACGTCTTTTTTGGGGAAAAATCTCCGTTTTCTGAATAAAACCTTTAAATCACTTTGTTTTCAAAAAAAAAAAAAAAAACACTGAAAAACATGAAATATTCAACAATCCGAAACAATTTTAGAATTTTCAAAAAATCTTATGAATCATTTCTATAAATTAAAGAATATTTTTTATTTATAATGTCACCTACATTGTGTTTATAAAAATATTTTTAGAAATGATCAAAAGATTCTTACCCTTTTTGGAGACATATATTTTGGAAACTATGCGTTTTGCTTATATTAATAGATTTAAGGGAAGCATTATATAGTTTCGGTATTATTATACTTATATTACTACCCAGTCTATATTACATCATTGGTCTATGCACAAGTTTTTTTGAGTCAGTAGTTTTGGGTTAAAAAAGTATTAAACCCAAAGTATCTTATTGATCTTCTGAGATTCTTGTCTTTTTGATGTTTTTTTTACTTGGCTTTTTTTGAATTTAAATCATTTTAAACTCACATTTTTCGGGCTTCACGATTTGTTAACTACTAGTAAATGGCCCATGCCCATGGCACTCTCCGACAAAAGCGTTTGTAAAAATTGGGTGTCTTCGGCACTCAAACGGTATAACGGATTGGGACGTTACCATTTTTTTTTCCATTATAACGGCTGTTATAACGGATTGTAATGCACGGAGGGAGAAATGGGAAAATAACATAAATAACAAAAATAACCGTGTTGAAATTCAAATTCTGAATAAATTGAGGTCAAATGAGGTGGATTGAGTGGCTGAAATCTAACCATCCACATTAGATTGATGGATTTAATCTCAACCACTCTTTATCTAACAATCCACATTAGATGGATGGATAAGATAAGAAAATACAACTGAGTTGTCTTGTTATATGCGTGGGTGGCCTGTGCCCGCGGCACTTTCCGACAAAGTGTTTGTCAAAATTGGATGGGAGTTAATCTCAGCCATCGATATGAAGCATAGTGGATCTCAGCAACTCATTATTGAATCCATATAAGATAAGAGGGGGTATAAGAAATCCACAGCCACTTGTTATATTGATAGTGGGTGACCTGTACCCACGGCAATTCCAGACAACGCATTTGCCAAAATCAGGTGTGAGTGGCTGAGATCCACAGTCTAGTTAGGGGATAAGATCTCGGCCCTTCTTTGTTGAAACATATAAGAGGGGGGTATAAGTGGGGAGACAACTTCCCTGTTTTGTTATATAGACTAGTAAATGGCCCATGCCCATGGCACTCTCCGACAAAAGTGTTGGCAAAGATTGGGTGCCTTCAGCACTCAAACGGTATAACGGACTGGGGGCGTCACCGTTTTTTCCGTTATAATGGATTGCAATGCATAGGGGCAAAGATTGAAAAATAATGGAAATAACATAAAATGATGGAAAATAACGGCGTTAAATTTCAAATTTCAAATTTTAAATTTTCAATCAGTTGCGCGCGTGGGTTAAATGAGTGGGAGTGACTGAATAAATGAGGGGGATTGAGTGGCTGAAATCTAACCATCCACATTAATTAGATGGATGGATGGATTTGATCTCAACCACTCTTTATCTTATGAAGTGGGATAAGATAAGAGGGGGAGACAACTTCCCTGTTTTGTTATATAGACTAGTGGGTGCCCCATGCCATCGGCACTCCTCGACAAAGAATTTGCCAAAATCAGGTGGGTGGCGGAGATCCACCGTCCATTTGGGGGAGGATTAGATCTCAGCCCTTCTTTGTTAATGCTTATAAGAGGAGGTATAAGTAGGGAGACAACCAATGTGTTTTGTTATATAGAATAGTAAATGGCCCATGCCCATGGCACTCTCCAACAAAAGTGTTTGCAAAAATTGGGTGCCTTCGGCACTCAAACGGTATAACGGACTGGGGCGTTACCGTTTCTTCCATTATAGCGGCTGTTATAACAGAAATTTAAATTTTGAATAAATTGAGGTCAAATGAGGCGGATTGAGTGGCTGAAATCTAACCGTCCACATTAGATGGATGGATAAGATAAGAGAATACAACTGAGTTGTCTTGATATATGCGTGGGTGGCCTGTGCCCGCGGCACTTTCTGACAAAGTGTTTGTCAAAATCGGGTGGGAGTTAATCTCAGCCATCGATATGAAGCATAGTGGATCTCAGCCACTCGTTATCGAAGCCATATAAGATAAGAGGGGTATAAGAAAAGCATTAAATGTCCGTTAAATTCTATTTTTTTTTTATTTTTAATTTTCAAATTTTAAAATTTGAATTTCAGCACCACTTTTTTCCGTTAAAATCATTAAAATCCGTTAAAATCTATTTTTTTCCATTTTTGCCCTTGGCCATTTCAACCCGTTTTAACGGTAACACCCCCTCTCGAGGCATAAAAAGTGGGGCTCCTGAGCCTGACCCTTGGGCTATATGTAAATCCAACCCATTTCATTCCTTATATGTAGGTAAATATATAGTAGGTGACCTGTGCCCACGGCACTCATCGACAAAGCGTTTGTCAAAATTGGGTGTGAGTGGCTGAGATCCACCGTCCATTTGGTGCGATAAGATCTCGGCCATCTTTTATGAAGCCGGATAAGAGGGGGAGACAACCGCCCTGAGATCCACCGTCTATTTGGGGGATAAGATCTCAGCCCTTCTTTGTCTAAATAGATAAGAGGGGGTATAAGTGGGGAGACAACTTCCTGTTTTGTTATATAGATGGTTGAGACTAAAGGTGATTGGGTAAATGGCCAGACCTCTTAAGCATGTAGACAGCACAAGAAGTTCACCAATAAATCTCTCGTAGATGGCTAAATAAAAAGTATCATCAATCAAGGATGATTCACTCATGCAATTGAGATGATTTTTGGAGAAATTTTTTGAAGTAGCGAAGCAGTGGCCAATGACAAAGTGCCACAATCTGCTGATGCTTTTTGAACAAGCAAAGAAATGCTTTTGAACAATCGATTGAGACGCCATATGATTGGCCACTGCTTCGCTGGTGCTTCAAAAATTTTCTCTGATTTTCGGGCCATATGCAGCACAAGATGTTGGCTTATGGCTTGGATGTTTTGGATCAAATATTTATCTAAAAAATTGTTTTGGATCACTTTCATTTTTCTATTATAATTAGGGGATGCAATGTGTACCTTACACGTGGCACAATCTTAGAGATCACTGACTATATGGACGGTTGACCCATCCCTAAGTGGTCCTACTTGAAAAAATAATTAACCTGTTCAGTGATTTCTTAGCAATCGATTCTAATCGTTTCATGGGTTGATTTTTAACCGAAGATTTTGTGCATTATTTTGAGTAGAAAGATCCAAAGTTTAAAATCAATAAATGACATGGGAAGTAATTAGGAGGTCATCCAAGGGTTGTGTTGAAGTTTGGGTAAAGAGCTCATTAATGAGCAGAATTCGTTGAGAGACATGCAGCCAACGTGGTAGAACTTTGAAGATGATGTCCCTTGTCAACGATGATGAGGAACCACAATATGAGACACATTACATATTTTTGAGACCACTGACCGTATGGATCTTTGGCCCATCCCAAGTTGGACATACATATTAAAATTCCGCATGATTAGTAATTTATATTCATTGGATTAGAGTCATATTCAAGATTTATTTCTAACCGTGGATTTTGAGCATTACTTGGGGTACTTAGATCCAAAGGTTAGAAATCACTAATCAGGCTAATTTTGGTATGTAGGTCCACTTAAAGATGAAACAAACATCCATACTATCAATGTTCTCTAAGAGTATTCCACGTAGCTCATACTATGTTCGGTATAAGCATTTTGTTTTTCAGACTACATTTAATGAGCTTACATGACCCTCTTAAGTTAATAATTTAAAGAAAATAAAAGAAGTAAAAATAGAGGTATTTGTGAAAGATTGTGGTTTGGGGTTGCAACGCAAGAAGGGCCATTTCTCATTTTTATTTTTTTTATTTTAAGGGCTTTCTCTCGTTAATAAGTAGAATAGATTCACGTAATATATACTGATTATATTTCGTATAATTCATTTTTTATTAGTGGTAATAAATTAGAGAAAAAAAATACTGGCTATAATGTTTTGATGATTTTTAACTGATAATTCATTATTTTTTAATATAAATTGGAGACATTGAAAAACAATAAATTCAGGTAATAAACTGTTCCGACAAATAACTGTTGTTGTCATGGTTTAAAGCGTCCGTTATTTTTGTTCTAACGGCCTTTTTTTTTGATAATAATGGCTTTTATAAAGAAAATAACGACCATTATTTTATGAAAAGATTTGTGAAAAATAACGACCATTTTTTCGTTATTTCCATTTTCCTTTTATTCCATTTTTGCTCTTTGCGTTACAATTCGGTAACACCCTCCCAGTACACGTTAAACCTTTGTTGTTATATGAGTTATAGGGTCGTGATGTAACAAGGTATGCCTGAAACTGTTCATTTGCGGAAGCGGCATTTTTTGTAGTCACCACTGCCATCTGACCCCACTGACTGCATGGATGTTTAACCCACCCTTTAATAGACATTCATACAAAAAATCAGCTTGTTTAATGATTTTTAACCGTTGGTTTTAGTACTTAAAAGATGGTTGTATTCAACGGCTATAAGAACGCCTTAAATGGTGCTAAAAAGTGTTAAAATCTAATGGTTATAGATTACCAATCAAGGTGATTTTTGGTATGTATATCCACCAAGGGGTGAGATAAACATCCAAGCGGTCAGTGGGCCCAGATGGCAGCGGTGACTACCAAAAATGCCGCTTCGGCGAATGAACAGTTTCAGGCATACCTTGTTACATCTTTTTCCTAAGTTATAACTGGGAAAAACGCGACCTGAAAAGGTCCCCTGGAAAAGAGTTGGCCCCTTACATAGCTAACTATTAGTGGAGGGAAACATCTACGATACCACCGTCTCTATCAAAATTTTGATGTAGAAATCCCTCAATTTGCCACGTAGTGTACTCTTTTGGGCCCACTGCCCCCTGAATGTTTGGCCCACATCTTGGTGGACTCACAAACCAAAAAATCAGTTGATTAGTAATTCCTAGCCATTGGATTTGAGCACTTTTCATTATGGGCTTGGAACCTACTCATAGGCCTGTTCATAAAGACCATGATGAAACAGTGCTCAAATCCTATGGCTAGAATTCACCAATCACGTTGATTTTTGGTGTGTAGGTCTATCATAGTGTGGGCCAGACATTCAAGCGGAAAGTTGGAACTAAATTGCAATTTCATGGACTTCTGCATCAAAATTTTGATACAGAAGACTGCATCAGAGAACAGCCCTTAGTGGAGGCGGGGAAACGCGATAGCATGGATAGATTATGAGTAAAACTTGGCTGACCGGAGATGGTCAGCAAAACCACTGACCGCCCACAGTATGAGATACGTGGCACCGTTTTAGAGGACACTGACCGTATGGATGTTTGGTCAATCCCTAGGTGGACTTATAACAAAAAATCAATTTGATTAGTGATTTCTAAGCTTTGGATTGGAATCATTTTCATGGGTTGATTTTTTAGCATAGGAATTTGAGCATTATTGACCATTATTTGGTGTACTAGATCGAAAGGTTTGAAATGACTAATCAGGCTGATTTTTGGTTTGTAGGTCCATCTAAGTATTGGCCAAAACATCCATACGGTGAGCGTCGTCAAACAGCGTCGCTGATTGTCGCCGGTCAGCCAAGTTTTACTCACGCGATAACTTAGATAGATCATATAGACGGATGATTACCATTACCCAAAGAGAGAGTAATGGCAGAGGTGAAGAGACGAAGATGCCCATTACCCGATAAGGTATTTTTTGAGGAAAGCAGGTGTCATTTGCATAAAAGATCACTTCCATTTCGTCCACTGAACTCGAATCTTTCCTTTTCACCCTCTCTTGTCCTCTCTCGTTCAGAGTGAGTAAGAGAAGGCCAAAAATGGAAGGAAGTAGCAGCAACAGAGCTGAGGCCGAACGATGGCTCGGAATCGCAGACAAGCTTTTAATGGCTCGGGATCTAGTCGGAAGCAAGAAATTTGCTCTCAGAGCTCAAGAATCAGACCCACTTCTGGACGGCGTTGATCAGATCCTTGCCGTCGCCGATATCCTCCTAGCTGCTGAGAAGCGGATCAACAACCACATGGACTGGTACGCAATCCTACAACTCGATCGTCGATCTAACGATCTAGAACTCATGAAGAGACAGTACAGGAGACTTGCCTTGCTCTTGCACCCCGATAAAAACAAATCCCTCTTCGCAGATAACGCGTTCAAGCTCGTCGCCGATGCTTGGACCGTCTTATCTGATCCCTCGAAGAAAACCCTCTACGACAATGAGCTCAATCTTTTCTTGAAATTCGACCCAATCGCTCTAAACGACGAACCCCCACCACCACCACTACCACAATCACAATCACAACAACAACAACAATCAACAGTGAGACGGAGCACTAGGGAGAAGAAGAGAAAGACGACGACAACAACAACAACAACAGAAGGACAAAAACGTCATGCTAGGAATGAAACTCAGAATCCGTCGCGGTTGTCGAGTTTCTGGACGACGTGTCCGTATTGTTACAATCTCTACGAGTACCCTAGGGTTTATGAGGATTGTTGTCTTAGGTGTCAGAATTGTAAAAGAGCGTTTCACGCTGCTGTCGTTCCGTCGCCTCCTCCAGTTGTTCCCGGAAAGGAGGCGTATTATTGTTGTTGGGCTTTCTTCCCTTTAGGGTTTTCGATGCCCAATTCGGGGAGTCGTAAAAATACAAGCTTTCCTAATTGGATGCCTTTCTCTCCAATGTTTCCCCCTTCTCAACCGGGGGAAATGCGGAATCCGTCGGAGTCTAAAACTAGTTCTGGGGGCAAAGATGTTGGTTTGGTGGATATTTCAGATGAGAGTTGGGATTCCCATGTTGAAATGAGGAGTAGAATGAAGGGTAAGGCCGTGAATGCTAAGAAGAAAAATCCCAAAAGTTCACCAGTGGTGAAAGCAAAGAAGGGAATTGAGAGCCATTTACAAGATGAATTTGTAATTAGAGGGGGTGAACGGACGCTGGTGCCCAACTTTGTGAAGCCTCAGAAGAAGAAGACAGTGGCAAAGAAACAGAAGGAACAACCAGGCAAAGGGGCCAACAATAAGACACTCGAAGAAAGACCCACCGAAGAATTGAAAAAAGTGGATTTGAATGTGGAAGTCAAAAATGAGGTAGAAGAACATGCACCTGCTGTAGGTGAAGGAGTGGAGATAGGAAGTGGAGACGAAGATGTCATTGAAGGGATTGGATTTTTTGAGGGACTTGACGATATCCTAGTGAGTCTGCCAATACTTTCAGTTCCAGAGGATCAGAAGGTTGAGGGTGCATAGTTGATATGGAGTTTGGGAGAAGTAAAACTCTTCTTGTTTGTAAGTTTATCGGCCAATATAACGCAGAGCAACCTGACTTTCTCTCTCCTTTTTTTTGGATAATTAGTATAAAACAGGTTGCTTCTTAGTTGAACTGTAATGTATCTTCTTAAAGCAATATGATTTTGTCCATCTTTTGACTGCTAGAAATTTGTTTTCTTTTGTGTAGAATGTCCTTTTGTGCAAGCATCCATTACTGACTATAAGATTCAATTTGACTCAAAAATCACTCATAGGTGAGCTTAACTGACTTCTGTGAAGAAGATTTTGTCTATCCCGCAACTCACAATGTTTTACACATATGTCTACGAATGAATGAGTTGACAATCATCCACAACCAAGTTATTGGTTAAATGGATAACTCATTGGTTGTCTCTTACTATCATTACTTTTTTCTAAATTTTGCTGAAAGTCCCAAGTTTTTGGTGGAACTCAGCACTCAGCTGAATTACTGAACCTGGTGACATTGCCATATTGGAGATGAAAACAGAGATTTTGAAATAAGGTATTGGTACTGCTTGAATTTTGCAACGACTGCTTTTCAGAAATGCCTTACTTATTTTGCTTCGGCATGAGGAGGATTATGGTTTTTGTTATTTTTGGTTTCATAAAGATTTGGTTGTATATCTTATTTCTCAATGTTTCTTTGGCTTTGTTTTTCCCGTCTTGGGTGGGTTACATTGGCAGGGAAGGGGGGACTGTCTTGTGTCATTTGTGTGTGGATCTTACTTGCTCGTGTCAATGGTTGTAACTTGTAAGAATGATTTTCTTGCCCATGTGTGACTGTCTTATGTCATTTGTGTGTGGATCTTACTTGCTTGTGTCAATGGTTGTAACTTGTAAGAATGATTTTCTTGCCCCCGTGGTGTTTTAAGATCTATAGTTTGGACTTTGGAGCCTTTCGGTTATGAACGCTTTCAGTCATGTTGTTCATGTATTTGTAGGACATCCAAGTATTTTTCTTTTTCTGTATTTTCTTCATATTGCAGAATGCATCAGAGAATAAGAGTGCTTGATCAAGGTTCTTCATTCCAAACACATTTAAGCTGCTTTTGTTTGTTTACCAACGTTTCAGTCTAGTTTGGACATTTGCAAGTTTAGATCGAGGAAACAAGATAAGCCAAACTAGTTTGTTTTTACAGGTCAGTTTAAGTCCAGAAGATACCCTTACAGACACTCTTATTGATCTGTATCCCTCCCTTTTCTATTTTTAATAAATTCTTGTTACGAATTCAAAAATGGAAAAAACAGATAAAGAGAAGAAAGAAATTCAAGGTGGTGAGAGTATTAGAAATATGTCATAACTTACCTAGCTGATGCTCTTCAAGGTGGAAACTCAAATTAACATGCACTTCTTGTATGTCAGATCTGGATTAGATGAATAAGTTTGTCTGGACGATTGGCTCGTGGTAACACCGGCTCTGCAAATATACTACTACGAGCCACCAATGATGCTGATGACAAGTACGAGGCTTTTTGTACGGAAGGAAAAGCTTTCTAGCTTAGACTGATCAGATTTCATATTTTTCAAGGTTTATCTCAGGTGAATGCTTACCAATGGATTATGGGCATTATTCGGGATATAATGCAAGAAAAGGATCGAACTTGGGAGCCATATCAGGTATTTGAATCATCCCATTAAGGATCTGTGATCCATCTTTTGTTACTAAATATTTCTCTACTTGTTAGCTATTTACCTAAATGCATTTTCATTCATCGATGCTTTTAGATTTTTGAAAATGGACGAAGTAAAACGGGTGAGTCAATATTGAAGTTTTTGAGATCATTCAACAAGATCAATACAATACTACATTTCAACTTTGACTTCTTCGGGTTATCTGATCAGGCGGTTAGTCGATTCTAGTTTAAGTCACCTCAGTTTATCCTGGTTGCATAGATTGGATAGGGGAAGTCACCTCAGAAGAGAGCTGAAGTAACTCCATATGGCACCTCCGAATGCGCATATCATTCCAATTGGGAGGGAACTTGGTTTTAATTTATGTAGAGGGTGCACGCCCAAGATTCGGCGCATACATTGAGCTCGGAGACACCACATACTGTAACTCAGGTATTGAGTTGGCTGTCTTTTTGCGCCCTCGCCCTCTTGCCTCTGCACTAAGGATGGCGTACCTTTTTTTTATCATCCACAGAGCTTGCCCTGCAACTAACACCCGAAATTGCGGGCCCCATTACTGAGTTGCAGAAATGAAAAAACGACTGAGTCCTGCTAACATGAGCCGTGAGTACAACATTCAGTAAGTGGCGCACCTTACGAGGAAGAAGAAAATGAATCCTAGATTTCTCCTAAACCCGGATAGACCAATGCCTTATACAAAAAGAATTACAAATCCTAAAACCCGAGTCCCACTTTTGCTCAGGGACTGCTGTATGAGCCACGTGGCATGCTTTTTAGAGACCAATGACTATGGATGTTTGGTCAATCCCTAGATGAATCTACAAACTCTGATTAGTGATTTCTAAGCATTGAATTGGAGTCATTTTCATGGGTTGATTTTAGCCGTGGAATTTTTGTGCATTATCGACCATTATTTGGGATACAAGATCATAAGGTTTGAAATCACTAACCAGGTTTATTTTCTGGTTTGTAGGTCCACCTAAGGATTAGCCAAACATCCATACGGTCAGTGTCTAAAAATTTGCCACGTGGCTCATCAAGTGGGCGGTCGATCAGCTAACTTTTAATCGTCTTAAAGAGAGATTTCTCTTTTTGGGGTGTGCCTCGACCAGAGTCCGCCTCGAGAGGAACTGGGGTGTGCGAATATGGGTTCCCTGCAAAACAAAATAGACCCTTATTAAGTAAAAGAACAGCCGTTATAACAGTAATGGTCTGACCCTGTTATGTTATTTCTGATTTAACGCTACTCGTTATGACAGCTGTTAATTTTATCACTGGTTAGGCTCAGGGCTCCGAGGAACCCCCTTTTTCTGACCCCTCTCCGTGTGGTTACTCTTCTTTTGCAGGTTGTCACAAGATGTTGTGATGGAACACGGTCACAGCACTCAATACGAGCCACGTGGCACACTATCAGAGATCTTTGACCGTATGGATGTTTGACCAGTCCCTCGGTGGACCTACAAACCAAAAATCAGCCTGATTAGTGATTTACAACCTTTGGATTTATGCACCCAAATAACGCTCAATAATGCTCAAATTTCTACCGTTAAAATCAACCCATGAAAATAACTTCAATAGAATCAGTTAGAAATCACTAATCAAGCTGATTTTTTGTGTACCAGTCCACCGAGAGACTGCCCAAACATCCATACAGTCATTGTCCTCTAATAGTATACCACGTGGCTCGTATTGAGTGCTGTGACCGTGTTCCGTCACAACATCATGTGACACAAGTTTTACTCGTGGTCACTGCAATGCATTAGATTTTAAGGATCAGTTTGATGTAGATCTCCCACAAAGGAGGTCTAGAAAAAACATGAAGTAGATGGTCCAAGTTCTGAGTGCCAAGGAAACCGGCTTTGTTAGAGCGGTTCCACACAACGCCACAGTATGTAAATCCAAGTTTTTAAATGGTCGACATCGGTCATAAGTTCATAACAGACTCTTCACATTTCTGTTTGTACGTTATAACGGCCGTTATTATAACGATGTCATGAGTCACACGACTCACACCTCGTCAGTATATGGTAAAAAACATGTTTTCCTGTGGCGCTTAGGGGAGCCACCTAGTCAGCTACCTAGGCCCCACTCTAATTTTGCCACATTGCAGTTAAACATGTTATCGATCACTACGGTTGCTGATGCTTAGAGAAAACGAAAAGCCAAATCAAGAGTGTTTAGAAAAATAGCAAGGCAGATAAACGGTCGTTATACAGTCACACCCTGACCCCGTTACTTTTTTCCCCGTTATAACCCCAAAACTGAAAAAATGGGATATCCATTATAATAGCTGTTATTCTGTTATAACGGCCATTATTTTGAGAAGAAGATTATTATTTCTACTGTTATTGAGGTTTAAAAAAAAATATTAAAATAATAATTTCCTGACTTTTTAAAACTCGGACGTGACTGATGTGACCCCATTATAACTGCTGTTACAATAACGGCTGAAAATCGAAATTTATAGCAATACCCCTTGTATTTTCAAATTTTAGGAATAGCCCCACCTAGTTTATTGAACTTAATTAGGTTAAAGTGGTTTGAAAATCATGAGATGTTAGCGTTGAATTTGCTATATTTTGATCATTTCATAGGCCCGTTAACTGGTACATAATGCATGACATGTTTTAACATGAGTCAAATGACGGTTAAACTAGGTCTAGATAAGGATGAAAGTCTCGGGATCGGAGGCTGGATTGGTGGGCTCTGATCACGATCCGGATCGGCCCATCTCATCGGAGACAAAGTGAGACTCCTTTGTAAAGCAGTGATTTCAGGGTGAGACAGAGCCTGGTTTGGATCGGATCGGTGGGCTCTGATCCTGATCGGGATCGCCTGATCCAGACTGGGCTTGGCCGAGACTTTGAACCATGGGTCTAGAGGTATTCCTAAAGTTTGATAATATATGGGATATTACTTAGTCTTAATGGGCCGATCCTAGCTATGCCAGAGCCTGCTGGTGTATAATTAGCCTGGCCCAACCATTACAAGCATCACAATTTAGGCTAAATTGTGCCAAGATGTAACTGGTGGTCTAAGGTAATTTTTTGGGAAATATTAAGCACAAGCCCAGCTAATCAATCGGGAAAAAAATGATACACAAGCCTGGCCCATCAGGCTTATAAATGTAGCCCAATTCCGGGACCATTAGGGATGGTCCTAAAGCCCATCGCGCCAGTCTGGTTCAAATATCAGGGGCGAGATACACGTATAATTTTTTGTTTTTTTTTGTTCCTTTGTTTCCTTTGGCCACGTGCCCTGATGCAGGTTATACTTTAGTTTAGAGTAGGACCCACATTATTGGCGATTGAGGAACAAGAAGTTGAGTAGCCGTCTGTCACGGAAAAAAATCAGAAGTAAACGGTGCTGGGGTCCATCAAATGATCTGGTCTTATACCTCTCTTTTGTAGAAAAGTAGAAATATCAATCCGACATGTGCATTTTTGTCACCAAACCACATGCCTATTGCCGTAAGAATAAAACGTCATTCCATCCACAGATGTGGGCAAATTTTCTCCAACGTGGACCCATCAACCTTTGATATTTCATACTCATCATATTGTGCTAAAGTCGTGGGACCCACACCCATGATTCACCACCAGTATTTTGGACAGCATTTCTTAGAATTATCGGAGTAAAACTTCTGTCACAATCGGATTGCAAATCACACAATCACAGCCAATGAGTTCTCGGCACCTACACCTAAAAGCAAAAGCACATGGGTACGTTGCAAAAAGCACTTGTGTACGTGCGGAGAAGTCATTGGCTTGTGATTGTGTGATTTACAATTTCGTGTGATAGAGGTTTTACTCTATCGTATCTGCCTTGGTTGATAACGGACCGGCTCCTACCAAAGTTTGATAAGACCCTTCCCCAAAACGCCCTATGGCACTCTTTCGGCCCCATTGACCCAATGATGTTTGACCAACCCCTTATACACCAAAAATCAGCCTGATTGATGATTTTTATCCATTGGATGATTGGATCTGAGTTTTTTTTTTTTCCTTTTTTTCATTTTCTTCATGGGGATGGAACTCATCCATAGGCTTAGTCACGAATGTCAGCACGTTATGAAAAGAGCTTCAAATCCAACAGCTAGGAATCATCGATCAGGCTGATTTATGATGTGGGCCAGAGGACCCGAAAGAATGTGCCATGTGGCATTTTAGGAGGGGTCCTATGACTCCAATCAAATTTTGCATAGGACCTGCTCTTACAGAAGCTGGCTGGTGCCATATATACATGGGAAGGTGGCCCACATGCTTTGACAAAAAAAAAAATTTGCCCACGAAAAGATCGAGCAATAATTTGATGTTCGGGCTGAGAGGTGGGCCTGCAACACTTTGTCATAAAATTCCAATGTCAAAAGATGGGGGCCATGCCTCTCTATTTACGAAAAACTGGAGAATTTTTTTGAAGTGGGTCTTTTCCGTTGTGCATTGTGGGTTACGTAAAAATGCCACGTGGAAAACTCTTTGACCATTGATGGTATGGATGTTTGGTCCATCTATCCCTAGGCGATCCTAGTTTCTGATTTATAACCGTTAGATTTGTGATTTTTTCAAAGTTGAATTTTAGCCATGGGATTCGAGGGTTATTTCGGGGGTAACAACCAATCAGGTTGATTTTTGGTCCGTAGGTCCACCAAAGGATGACCCAAACATCCATACGGTCACCTGCCTATTTTTACGCGAACCACAATGCCACAACAAGAGAGATCCACTTCCAGTTTTTTTTCCAAAAAAGTGGTGCTGGGCTTAGATGGAGCAGAAGGGGTGGGAGAACAGAGTAGACCTTTGCTCATTGCTGACAGACCACAATATAAGCCACGTGGCAGTGTGGCACACTCTTAGAGGATACTGACCATATGAATGTTTGACCCATCCCTAGGGTAGACCTACATACCAAAAATCTGCCATATTAGTGATTTCAAACCTTTTGGATCTTTATACAATTATACCCTATGCAATGATCAATAATGCTAAAATTCCACCGTTACAAATCAACCACAGGAAACGACTCCAATCCAACGCTTAGAAATCATTAATCAGACTAGTATTTGGTCAGTAGGTCCACCTGAAGGTTTAGAGAAACATCCATACGGTCATAAATCACTAAAAATATGCCACCTGGCTCATTTGGTTTCGGACCTTTCGGTTAGCAAAGTTTTACTTTTACTCATAAAAAAAACACATGATTCTTGCGCGCGAGACTTTTGTCTGCCCACGATCGCATTTTCCCTTTTGACGCTCAAAAAAGCTGTCGGCGCCGCCGTGTTGCGCCGAAATCATTGTGCCACGTTACGCTTTTCCACCTAAGAAAATTTCGTGGGCTACACTCCACAGTTTTCATAGTCCATTTTGCTTCTTCCATATTTTGGGTCCGGCTCCAGTTACCGCCCTATAATGACAGGCTCCACACAATATAAGCCACGTGGCACAGTCTTGGTGGACTCTAACCGTATGGATGTTTGGTGGACCTACAAATCAAAAATCAGCCTGATTAGTGATTTCTAGACGTTGGATCGTTGTACCTCAAATACTGCTATAATTCCCACAGTTGAGATCAACCCATGAAAATAAGTCCAATCCAACGCTTATAAATCACCAATCAGGCTGCTTTTTGGTTTGTAGGTCCACTTAGGGATTGGCCAAACATCCATACGGTCATAGTCCTCTAAGAATATGCCGCGTAGCTTATATTGTGTCCAATAACCGGAGCCAGTCATTTTAGAGCGGTAACCAGAGCCTGAGCCTATTTTTTTTACTTGAGAGAGGACCAATCTATCCCATAGTTAGTAAATTCTCAAATTATTCACTAATATTTTGCAAACGGTACCGGTGCGAATTATTCAGCAAACAAATTGAACAATGCATTGCCTATTCAAATGTCTGAAAAATTTCTCAAATTTTTGAACATGATCGAATTGTAGTTCTCGAATAATTCACCAACTTCTCTGATTTATCCCCGGATTATTCTCTTTTGAACATGATACCTCATTTTATAAGACAAAAAGTTGTCAATATTTTGCTATTTTTTTTGTTTACTTTATTTTTTGCCGAATTTTTTAAAGCCTTGTACTTGAACATTTCCCCCCACCGTATTTTTGCCGCACCCGAATTGCTAACTAATTCCATCCACAAAAATATGTTCCATTAGAAGCAAATATGGCATCTGGAAATAGCAGTCCCAAATAGAAATTTGGACTTTATAAAGTCATTTAATCACTAAATTACTTCTATCTCCTTCTCGAAGACTATATCTAGACCTTTTTCTTACCTTTATTTATCCTTGTCTCGGTCGGTAAATTTCAAAAAGTTCTGACCAAGGTTGGGTTGCTGTCCTCCTGCGGAGACTATCTCTTTACGTCCAGATTGTTTGGATAGTCATCTAAATTTACATCACACGAATCTCCAAGACTATCTAACGGTCTGACGATATCTAGCTCGAGAAAGACATCTTCCCATTATTTTAACCCCCGCAGTAAGAATCAGAAATCATCTCTTTCACTCTCTCCTCATTATTTCATACTTTCAACTTTACCCAACACAAAGGTTGCAAGAACAGAAACCTGTCTTCGTTCTTTGTTGATAATAAAGAGTTTCAGGATTTTGTAGAGGATATCACGGAGAATATTGGATTGCAAGATCTTTGTACACGGTGAAGAAAGATCAGAGGAGCTTCGTGGATATATGGGTTGTGATTAGTTTGCCAGAAAAGGAAAGATTTCACACAGATATCTCGGACAAGGTAATCCTGAGCATCCATTTCCCTGCTTTCCTCTCCAGCTCTCCTTACTATTTGTGGTAATATGTTTGTTTAATCTTTCTTCTTCAGCCGTTTTTTTTTTTCTTGATGATCATGAGAGGTGCGTGGCATCTGTTTTTTCTTCTTCAGTCTGTGTAGTTTTTTTGACTTCTGTGTATTGGATTCTTATTAAGAAATGCTTTTTTTTTTCCCTTTATTTTAGAGAAGGATCGAAGAAAAATGCTTCCTTTCCCAAGCTACTACGGGTTCGAGAGTTGTTCGAGTCGGGGTGGATTCCTTAATGGACTAGGGACGATGGAGAGGATAGACGGTGGAGGAGGTTCTACTTTCAGCTTAAGATCAATGGCGGAGGAGAAAGCAATCGCGGCATGCAAGAGCCACAGCGAGGCTGAGAGAAGGCGGAGAGAACGAATCAACGGTCACCTGGCTACCCTTCGTACTCTTCTACCGAACAAAACCAAAGTAAGTCCGTGTGTCGTTTACTTGGATAGATTTTGAGGGGCATGTATGTAAATTAAATGGTCGGATGGCAGACGGACAAAGCATCTTTGTTAGCAGAGGTGGTCCAGCACGTGAAGGAGCTGAAGAGGTTAGCTACTGACTTGGCGGATCAGGATGGCGACGGATGCAGCAGGAGTAGAGAATGGCCGTTCCCGGGCGAGTCGGACGAGTTGACGTTGAGTTACTGCGACGCAGAATCGTCGTCGTTGCAATCTTCTTCATTAATTAGGGCGTCGTTGAGTTGCGACGACCGCCCGGACTTGATGTCGGACCTGACGCAAGCGTTGAGATCAGTCCGGGTGAGGATAGTGAAGGCGGAGATCGCGACGGTGGGTGGACGGACGAAAAGCGTGTTAGTGATACAAGGGCGGGGGGAAGGTAGTGGCGACGATGAATTGGGTACGTTAAGGAGAACGTTGAGAGGCGTTATCAATAAGCCTGCGGTGTCTGCATCGGGTCAGGTGTCGTCTGCGAGTAAGCGGCTGCGTCTCTCTCACCAACTCTCATCAGTCATAAGTCATAACCAATGATTTTTAGTCTTATTTTAGGCGACGGAGCCTCTACACAGACGTGGAAAGAATGACTCTCATCTGTTCTTGGTGGGCAACATGTTGTTGCGACTTTTTTTTAATGATTATCTTGTGTTGTTGTGATTTTTTTTTTATATCTTTAAGAGCTCTTGTTGTTGTCTTTTTATTTTTACGTTAATCATTTTCTTCTGGTGGATAATTGGAGGGAAGATTTTAGATGCACAGGACTTTGGATGCGGAGTGGATGCAGAAGACTCATTTTCCTGGGCCCACAAACCGCATGGATGTTTAACCCACCCCTTGGTGGATCTACACACCAAAAATCAGCTTGATTGATAATTTCTGTATGTTAGTGTTGTTACACACACAAAAAAAAGAGCTTAATCCAACGGCTATAATTACTCTTAAAAAAGTGCTAAAACTAAAGGCTTAAGTTAACCAATCAGGCAGATTTTTTGTGTGTACATCCACCAAGGGGTGGGGTAAACATATATGTGGTTTGTGGGCCCAAGAAAATGCACTAAATAGGGCCACGAGAGTCCCGTGCGTCCACTGCATCTAAATTTTTTCCTAATTGGTGTCCATTGATGTTAGACAAAAAGCTTCCAACACCAATAAAGTGGTGCCATTGGTGCCACATGTACCCAAGGAAACCTGGAGACGAGTAGAACTTGGATGACAGACGTATGAAGGACCATACTATGAGCCACATGGCAGACTTTTAGAGACCATTGACCACATGGATGTTTGGTCCATCTCTAGGTGGAGCTACATGCCAAAAATCAACCTGGATTAGTGATTTCAAAGCTTTGGATCTTAGTACCTCAAATTGGTCAATAATGCTCAAATTTCAACAGTTAATATCAACCCATGAAAATAACTAAAATCCAACGCCTAGAAATCACTTATCATGCTGATTTTTGGTTAGTAGATCCATCTAAAGATTGGCCAATCATCCATACTGTCAGAGTCCTCTAGTAGTGGGCTATGTGGATCCGTGAACGTTTGCATGAAGTTGCACATGGCCGTGGTGATCTCAAGTCTAACTTATGGATGGCATTTTTGTAAACTAAATAAATTGAAACACAATTCGTGGGGTGCTTTCAACGGGTCGGGTTACCCTCACAATTCGTGGGTTGCGACTAAAATTTCCCTTATAAATGACAACTTAAAAAGACAAAATTATCCCTCTAAGCTTTTAATACAATTATAAATGACCATTTCATCCACGTACTGTTTGACTCAGTAACCCACGTCAAGTTTTCAAACTATGGTTGGAACTTGTAGAGCTCATCTCTGGCCCATAACGAATGCCTAGGATTCAAGCCTGGACTAAGCCCATAGGACGCTAAATCATTTGGGCTGAGGTCGAAAATAGAAACGTATTTAATATAGAATTCTGTATCAAAAATTTGATAGAGTTGTTCCCCAAAATGCCACGTGGGAAACTCATTCGGCCCATTGAACCCATGAATGTTTGGTTCACCGCGTGGTAGACCTACAAACCAAAAAATCAGCCTGGTTGGTGAGTATTTTTTCTTTGTAAGCCAAGCATATATTAAGCAGAGGAAACCACTCCACCTTCCTGGACAAAAAGAGGTGCCAGCCAAGGAGGGGGAGAAGCCCAAATTACAGAGTCAACCAACGTAGAAGCCTTAGAGGCTATAGCATCAGCTAACATAATACATTCACGAAAACAGAAAACAAAAGAAACTTCCAAAAAGAAGGGAGCTAAGGAAAGAATATCCTTACCAATAGCTGCCGAGTTCCAACCCAAGGAAGACTTCTTACAAGCCAAGTGTTCTACCAAAATGAGACTGTCCGACTCTACAATTAGATGAGAACAACTCACAGCTGCTACCTGTTCCATACCCCATCTTAATGCTTAATTGGCTTCGGCCTCTTTCACAGAACCGGCCATTTCTTGACGACCACCGGCCAAAATAAAACGTTGAGCAGAGTTTCTAATGATGAATCCAATCCCAGCCGTAGGAGTATGCTCGTCCCATGCCCCATCGAAATTCACTTTCATCCATCCCGTTGGAGGAGGAGTCCAAAGAGCCCCGACGCGAGAGATGGATGAAGCCTTAGATAGGGAGGGAGGAAGAATAAATGAGTCTATAGAGCTGAGTAAGTCCAAGGGATTTGTCAAAGATTTAGCAAAGATCCATTCATTGCGATGAAGCCATAGACACCATAATAAGACACAGCTAAAACTTGCTCCAAAGGATACTTCCTCGGATGAGCTGCTGTTGAGCGAGATGATATTCAATAGCTAGTCGTGGGCCAAATCAGAGGTAAACACTTCTGTACGTAAGGTCAGTGGAGAGGCAAACTAGACCTTGGCGGATTGAGGGCATTGGAGAAGAGCATGGAAGGCCGTTTCCGAAGCATGTCCACATCTAGAGCATGAAGGACTGAATGCTGATATACGCCCGTGTATTTGTATTGAAGTAGCTGGTTAAATACCTCGACACAGTTTCCATAAAAATAACCGACAACGGAATGGAGCCTAAATCTTCCAAAGTGCTTTCCATTGAGAGGTTGTGAGTTCTCCCCCATGAGTAGAACCGAGATATTGAGGAAGATGGTTATAGGCGGATTTGGAGGAAAAGTGACCCTTACTATCCAAGGACCAAAACCAACGGCCTTCAAAATCTTGAGAGTTAATGTTAAGATTGCAGATGGCTTCACCTTCCTCTGTGGAAAAGAGGACCTGAATAAGAGATCTATTCCAATCTCGATTGGGTTGGATCAGATCAGCATCCGAGTTAAGGTGGCAGTCAGGAGGCCGAATATGGCTAAACAGATAAGCCCGAGAGTCAAGAAGCCAAGGATCATTCCAGATGTTCGTATCAAGATCATTACCGATAATTTTTAGGAAAAAAAGTTTATAAAGATCCCTTGCTTTCAGAAAACTCTTCCAAACCCATGGATCTTCGGGTTTAATAGTGGCTTCTATTATGGAGGAATTAGGGAAATGTTTCCTTTTTAAGGTTCTGGAAAGAAGAGATGTTGGAGTAGAAAGAATACGCCAAACATTCTTCACCAGGAGAGCTAGGTTAGCCCTGTGGAATTGAGGAAAACCCAATCCGCCCTTAGCCATTGGTACACAGAGGGATGTCCAACTAGCGAGATGTAAAGCTTTTTCTTTAGCTCCGCTATTCCACCAAAATTGATTCACTAAAGCGTCTAACTTGCTGCATAAAGACTTTGTTAACAGAAAGGAAGACATAATATACACAGGAATCGCTGAGGCTACACTCTTGATTAGAGTAGACTTGCCCGCTGTAGATAAAGTGCGGCCCTTCCAACCTGAAACACAATGATGAAGTCTCTGAAAAACATGGTTGAAAGCCAACTTCTTTGATCTGCCCAGGAATAAAGGGGTGCCCAGATACTGCTCATTGATTGACATATTCTTGATGCCCAGAATAAAAGATACAGCTTTCTTCTGTTGACGATGAAGATTTAGACTAAACATTAGGCCGGATTTGTCAAAATTAATTTGTTGCCCCGAATTTATACAAAAGTCATTGAGAATATCCTTGATCATTCTAGCCTGGTTCGTGAGTTATAGTTGTTGGATTTGACATTTTTTCATCACGGGCTTTGAACCCACCTATAGCTTACTCATGAAGCCCATGACAAAAAAATTAATCAATAAGGCTGATTTTTGGTGTGTAGGTCCACCAAGGTGTGACCCAATTTTTCCTGGGTGTAGTGGGCCTGAATGAGTGTACCATGGTTTAAAATAACGTCGTTTAAACAGTTGTAACAACGTTTAAAGAGTAACGCCCCAAGCCCATTATGTTAAAAACCGTTGACGCTTAGAAATTAACGGCCGTTAAATCATTTTAACAGCCGTTAAAATCTGAAAAGTTTTGTGGAAAAAAATTGGCCGTTATTTCTGTCAAATTCTGTTTTTTTCTTTTTTCAAAATTTGAAATTCAATTTTGTATTTCAGCACCATTTTTTTGATTTTTGCCCTTTCGTTACAATCCGTTTTAACGGTAATGACCCAGTCCGTTATACCGTTAAAATGACCTCCTTTAAACCTTGGAGTGTACAGAGTAAGACTTACCTGACCACCGCTGGTCAGGTAGCTACCTGACCACCCACAATAAAAGCCACGTGGCATTTTCTTAGAGGACACTGCCCGAATAGATGGTTGACCAATCCCTAGGTGGAGCTATAAACCCCAAATCAACCTGATTAGTGATTTCTAAGTATCAGTTGAAGTCATTTTCATGGGTTGATTTTAACCGTATGAATTTGAGCATTATTTGTGCAAAGATCCAAAGGTTTGAAACCAACCAAGGGTCGGGCTCCGTTGACAGATCTAAAATGACAGGGACACAATATAAGCTACGAGTCACAGTGTTACTCTGACCGTATGGATGTTTGTCCTATCCCATGGGGACCTACAAACTCAGCCTGATTAGTGATTTATAGGCTTTGGATTGGACTTATTTTCATGGGCTGATCTCAACTGTGGGAATTTGAGCAGTGTTTGAGGTACAAAGATGCAACACTTATAAATCACTAATCAGGCTGATTTTTGGTTTGTAGGTCCACCATGGGATAGGACCAACACCCGTAAGGTCAGAGTCCTGTAACACTGTGACACCTGGCTTATATTGTGTCCCTGTCATTTTATATCTGTCAACGGAGCCCGACCCAACCAGTAATTAGGCCGATTTTTGGTTTGTAGGTCCACTTAGGGATTAGCCAAACATCATACGGTCAGTGTCCTCTAAGAAATTGCCACGTGGCTTATCTTGTTAGTGGTCAGGTACCTGACCAGCACCGGTCAGGCAACTCTTACTCGAATGTACCACAGGCTCATTAGGATGACAGTTAAAACTTTTAATCAAATTACGGTCAGGTACTCTGTCCCTCGAGAATATTCGTTTAGGAGTCCCTGTTCTATCGGCGCATGTTAACCGTCTTACAGTTCAAAGCAGGAATTTTTTAGTAATAAAAGTTCAAACCAGATTAGTCGGCCATTAAAAACTACATTTCTAAAACTTCGATTTCTCCGTCTTTGTTGGAGACAAAAAATGTGATGATCCAACCAACACCCACCTGCTTTCAACTATCCATGACTGTAAACCCTAATCCTTCCTCACGTCTTCATACACCCATTCGGAAACTCTCTTTGTTGTTCGATCTACAATGGCAGCCTTTTCAATTCCACCCTCCTCTGTGTCCAAGGACCCCTTATCCTGCGCACCCTTCGTTCTCTCTTCTTCTTCCTTAACGGGTTTCTCCACAAAGTCACAAGGGACTACCAAGGTAAGTTGATCTGCCCTTGTCCCTCTTTGTTTTCTTAGTTTTTCTCAAAATTTCCTCCATTGATGTCTTCCACTTTTGCAGATCTGTGGCCCCCAGAAGAAATTGGCGAAAATTGATGAGACCCATTTGAGATTTTTTGGTTCAGTCAAGTAAGTTTGTGTTTTTAGCCTGTTTTGCTTGGTAAGAGAAGGGAAAAACGGATAAAGCGTAAAAAGATCATATTTTCTCCTTTATAATTCGATTCATTTGATCTCTCCGGTGATATTTTTATAAATTTCTACTCGTTGCACGTTGATTTTGTAACTTTGATGAGTTTCAGAAAATGGGTCTCCAAAATTCAGGTAGTTTATTGTGCGAAACTGTGATTTTTTTTTATTACCACAAATTGACACTAATTAATTTAAAGATTAACAACATTTTAGTTTGTTGTTCAATGAATATATGGATGAGAGTTTGATCTTAAATATTACAGTTACAGATTCTGGATATAATTGCTCGATTCGATTGTTTTAATTTCCATAATTGCAATTGCACTTGAATACAGATCTCCATACTTTTGTTTGAGTAGCTCTTTGCCTCACAAATCTGTAGAATCCATTTTCTTTTCGTAAAGAGATAGATACATCTACATGAATTTGCTAGGACTACTGCTGTATGGAATCACAAGCTTCTAATCTGCCCGTTTGATGATGCATGTATAGGAAAATTCGTATTTTAAGATTACAGACTTCCAATGCAGCCTTCGGGACTGACCCCAAGAGATAAGAATGTATCTGTTTTAATTTGAGTCACCTGAGCTCTGTAATTTTCACTCCTTGGGATTTCTTAAACCTAAATTTACTAAGAATATGTGCTTTGTGCTATTTCGATCTTTTGGCTTCTTGATTTGCAGGAGAAATCCAGCTTTGAGATTGGAGGTTTCAAGGGAGTCTCTGGGATTGACCCAAGATCTTACAATCAACAAATTGGAGAGTTTAGAAGAAATTGATCATGGATTAGATCTGTTTGGTGAGATGAAACATAAGTTTCTAAGTTTCAAAAAGCAGAAATACTTGTAAGTAGCAATTAAGACCACCCTGTGTTTTTTTTAGCCTGAAGAACAATTAGTTTTTCTACTAATTTGACTTGCATTTTGAGCAGAGAAAACTCGGATCATTTTCAAAACCTTGCCAAAGCTCAAGCACCAAAGGTAAAACAAACTAGAGTTTGTTTTAGTGTATTAAATATTTCTTTAAACCCATATCAGACTGTTTTTTTTCTTTTAAACTTTGATTTCTTCTTCTTAAATCCAAATAACGAGGCAATAACCGTTCTTCTGTTTAGCTTCATTTTATTGCCAATATACTTGGGGCACTTTCCTGTTAACTGATGAGTTCAAGAACAGTTCATGGTGATAGCTTGTGCAGACTCTAGGGTCTGCCCTTCAAATATCCTTGGGTTTCAACCTGGAGATGCCTTTATGGTTCGAAATGTGGGGAATCTGGTTCCTCCATTTGAGGTATTGGTTATGGTGCATTTCTTCCTTCTTGTTTCCTTATCTAGTTTATACTGAAAATACCTAGATGCTGTTACTTCGACAAATGTGGTTGAAATGACCATATGCTTCGACAGTCTCAATTTGCATTCTTCTCTCTTTTTGCAGAATGGACCCACGGAAACTAATGCTGCCCTTGAGTTTGCTGTAAATTCTCTTGAGGTAAGTGTCTTCATGTTTTTTTTGTGTGTGTGTGCACTACCAATGAGAATGGGAAATAATAATTGCTTTCTACAGGTTGAGAATATTTTAGTCATAGGTCACAGCTGCTGCGGAGGCATTCGGGCCCTTATGAGCATGCAAGACGAAGTAGATTCAAGGTTGGGTTTGCGAACTCAGAAATCTCGTGGGCAGGGGCTTGTGATTATTATTTCTCAATTCTTTCTCTTGGAGAGCAGTAGCCTGTGTTCATTTTTCTCATTTCAGTTCATCTATTTTCTGCAGTAGCTTCATTAGAAATTGGGTTATTATTGGGAAAAATGCAAGGTTAAGCACAAAGGCTGCTGCTACGAACCTCAGCTTTGACCAGCAATGCAGACACTGTGAGAAGGTACTCTCTACTTTCCCCCTCCATCACACTTACTGATCCAAACAATCAAATTCCTAACATCATATTTATAGTACTACTGGTCTCCCGAATGCAAATGGTGCACCTACTCACTGGTCCAGAACTTCCAATTGATGGAACCTTTCTGGGAGATTTTGTAGTCCAATAATTAAGCCAAATGTAAAGGAGAATGTGTCTGTTTAACAGATGGTTAGACTACCTGATCAGATCATTTTGAGCTAGGACATATGGGTTGGACACATCTATACATTTAAGTCACAGAGTCAAGACTGCTGGTTACTGAAGTGAGTTACCTTGTCTGTTACAGGAATCTGTCAACTGCTCGTTAGTGAACTTGTTAACTTACCCATGGATAGGAGAAAGAGTGAATAGAGGAGTGCTTTCCATTCATGGTGGCTACTATGATTTTGTTAACTGTACATTCGAGAAATGGTCGCTCGATTACAAGGGGAGTAGTGTGAAGGAGGAAGGTGAAAAATACAACATCAAAGATCGAGAATTTTGGTCCTGAGTTTTGCTTCTTGGTATTCATTTTCCTGTCGCACAATGTAATAAAACCTTTCTTCTTTCTTCAAGATTCTTATTCTGTTAGGTTAGCTGGGATCCGCCATGCCCTCAAGGTTGCAACACTGAGCACCATACAATTGAATTACAGGCTCAATCCCCAACCTTGAGGACATCGATTAAGGTTATTCCCTTGATTTATGGAACTGCTACTCTGTTGTATTTGTGTGGTAATAAAGGCATATTTTTATCTTGTGAGCTTACTATACCTGTAATGACTCGTGACCATGGTTTTAAATATGACCGTTAACAATGGCGATATGGAGATATTAGTGACATAACGGACTCCTGCTATTATACTTGTATACTTCAATATCTGTACGTAGTATTTCCATATTGACGTGCTAAGACATTTACAGAGTACCTGATACTGCATAGATATTTCTATATTATAAGTTGTTTTCCGAAATATTTAAAAGAGCGAGAGCGACGGAAATACTCCTAATTTAATTTCATATAAAAAATACTAATGAAATTTTCCTTTCAGGGGCGTTGCCCTTGAACCCTTGTCAGAGGGGCTAATTAAGGAAATTGTCCCTTCCCCCCCCCGTTGGAACCCCCTAGCAACTGTATTAGGCTTTACAATTAATCCCATCAGTTGGATGCCCCGGCCCGCATGAATCTGATCCAGCCTTGATGAATCATATTCTTTCCCATTATTCTTTTGCCTCACCAAAGAACTTAGAAATGAAGTTTCGTCTTCGTTCTGTGACCTTGTTACAGTTATAACTGTAATCATTGGGAGTATATGGTGACAAAGTTGAAGTTTTAAGCCACTAATTTTAATGGGGCCAGATTTTTCAGGTGTTTGGCTCCAACTTAAAAATATAATGTATTGTTTAAGGTGTCCCTCTGGGTGTATATGGGCAACTTAAATATAAGTCATACGGGTTTTAATCTTCTAATGGGCAACCTAAACTTCATTACCAAACATACGTACCCATTTTGTTTAATTATTGTACGGGATCGTCCTTGCACTCTACCCTTAAACTTAAACATCCCTTAATCATTAAAAATTATATGACAAAAATTTACGTAATTAATAATTTTTTTTAATGGGAACAAAACAGAATTTAACGGAAAAAACAGAAAAAGCGGCGCTGAAATTCAAAATTTCAAAAAAAAAAAAAAGGGATTTAACAGATTTAACGGCCGTTTTTTTTTTTTTTCACAAAAATTTTCAGAATTTAATGGCTTTTAAAATGATTTTAACCGGCGTTAAATTCAAAGCGTCAAAATGTGTTTAAGCGGTTTTAACGGAAATGGGCTTGGGGCGTTAACGTTTAAACGGCCATTTTTAAAACCATGAATTCAACTAACAGCGACTTTTGGGATGTGAGTATTTAGTTTTTGTGTGCATTTCCTAGAAATGAAATTTTTTCTCCAAACAGATCTTGAACTCTTAAAACTCGTTGAGTCGACTTGACTCGATCGTATTTTGAGTCGACTAGGCATACAAACTCAGATTTGCATAGTCCGGCGAGTTGACACGTAAAATCGTCCAAGTTGACTCACAATTCAGCCGAGTCACAGGTTTAAAAGTCGAGTCCAATCAAAACTCAAATTTTTTTTTTTTTCTGATTTTCTAAATGTTTTTTTGTATTTTTTTCTATTTTCAAAGTTTTTCTCAATAAATATTTTTTTATATATTTAAATAAATAATAATCAATTTAATGACTCGCAGAGTCATCGAGGTGACTTGGCCCAATGGACTTCCGAGTCGAGTCCGAGTTCCGTGTTTTAGAACATAGCTTTGAGGAAGAGTACAGCAAAGACAAGTGGACAACCCTTAATCATAGCCATGAGCTCAATCAAGGCAGCAACATGTACTTGGATGTAGATTTCATTAAGCGTGACGATTATCTATAATTAACTTCTCTTATTATGACTTGAACCCGTGACATGGGGTTGGTTTTGATTCCAAATGTTAAGACCCAAACCAATACACCAAAAGCACCTAGGTGATAGAGGTGCGGAAAGCTTAAGTCTTAACCTCTAGGATCATAACATTCCACCAAGCTTCAAGGCCAACGTCCATGGTGGCCCATTCTAAAGTGGCTTTCACTCCGGTATCCCTATTTTCTCACTTTTTGTGAGCGAGCCCTCGATATTTTTTTCCGATACCCCTATTTTCTCTTTTTGATCTAACCCCCAGGTAGCCCTTTCCTCAGGCCGCCCCTCCCGTGGCTTGAACCCATAATGTGGGGTTGGCTCTAATACCATGTAGAAACTTGAGTTTATTGAAGATCTTTTTTGATTAATTATATAAACCTACTCAAAACTCTTATATAGAGCATTACAAGAGTCCAATAGGATTGAGATCCTCTAATCTCTCAATCAAATCTAATCTTAATTAATAGAACATTACAAGAGTCCAATAAGATTGAGATCTTATAATCTTTCAATCAAATCTAATCCTAATATATTATTCTAATCTTGGGATAAGATAAACTATTAATGGTATGGTGTATCTTACATAACTTATTATGATATATATTCGCCGACAATAATGGTCCCTTAATTTTACTGTTACAACGGTTTATGACCGTGGTCACATCAATTGCATCCAAGTCAGAAAAATGGTCAGAAAATATATTTTTTTTTACTAAAGTAATGACTTACTTTCTCATTATTGTTATAATTAACCCTCAACTTGTTATTTCGGGAGTTGGACATTATTTTCAAAATAACGTAACTTGTTGGGGCGTTACCCATTATAACGGTCCTTATTTTATTTTCATTATAATTAACGGCCGTTCTTAAACAACCATGAGTAAGGAATCATCACAACACACGTCAGACAACAACACACGGCAAGAATCGATATTTGTGGGTGATACACTACAGATGAGAAGTTGAACAACCAACAATAAAGTCTCCAACGTCCAGAGACTTCCGAGTAAAACTTCTGTCACAATGGGATTGCACACCACACAAACACAGCCAATGAATTCTCGGCACGTACACCAAAAAGCAAAAGCAATGGGTACGTTGCAAAAGCACTTGTGTACGTGCCGAGAACTCATTGGCTTGTGATTGTGTGATTTACAATTTCGTGTTATAGAAGTTTTACTCAGAGACTTCCCACCCACACAGAAACGCCAACCCACCAACTAACATTTCCTAGATGCCACGTCCCTTCAACAGCTCCCCCTATAAAATCCATGCAAATCCACTACATGCAAACCATTCTCAGAAGAATTTGCACCCTTAACCCCTTAACCATGGCTTATCACCATCACCTATCTTTTATCTTACCTCTGCTGTTCATCGCATCGTCGTTAATGATGAGTAGGGATGATGGGGTCCACGCGGCTCGCCATATTTTAGAGACAAGCTTGCCTACAGTTCCAGAGATTCCCAAGCCCACATTGCCTCCTATTCCAACAGTCCCGAAGTTGCCTGAGTTGCCACCTTTCCCCAAGACTGAACTGCCACCGTTACCCCATCTCCCGACCTTGACAAAGCCTGAAATACCAACTTTGCCAAAGCTTGAAGTGCCGCCTCTACCCACTCTGCCAAAGCCTGAACTACCAACTTTGCCGAAGCCTGAAGTGCCAACTCTGCCAAAGCCTGAACTACCGACTTTGCTGAAGCCTGAAGTGCCAACTCTGCCAAAGCCTGAACTACCGACTTTGCTGAAGCCTGAAGTGCCAACTCTGCCAAAGCCTGAACTACCAACTTTGCCGAAGCCTGAAGTGCCAACTCTGCCAAAGCCTGAACTACCAACTTTGCCAAAGTTTGAAGTGCCAAAATTGCCTGAACTTCCTCCCCTACCTGAGATCCCAACTCTGCCTAAGCCAACACTACCTACCATCCCTACCCTTCCAAAGGACATACCCATCCCTTCCCTCTCCCCACCCCACTCAACCACTAGCCCCTAAGTTTCCATATTGGTGAGCAATATTCTATAGTGTTTGTGATCGAGAAGTTATGGGGTCTGTTTCTCTTTATAGTTTGTGTGTGATGATCTTGACGTTGTTTGTTGGATGTATTAGCTTGGTTCCATATATTTGAGAGATTTGTATTTTCTCACATTCCAAATTATATGTGATATTAAATTTTTTTTTTCTAATATATAATATTATCTTACGAAAAATAGATGGTGGTATAATCTGAAAGGATGATCGAAAAATCATTCAAAGAATACAATTCTGTGATCTTCAAGTCAATGCTATACTTGGCTTAAAGGAAAATAAGAAATAAAACGGCTATCTTTTTTCCGCTGAGACATAAGGAATTTTTTTTTTTGCTCCAGTCAATCAGTGGCTCTGCGAAACGCATCGTTCTGGGAACATTTAGCGCATGGATGTTTAGTCCACCCCACACCAAGAATCAGCTTATATTGATGATTTCTATCTGTTGGATATAGTACCGAAAAACCCGTTGGCTATAATCACTGCTAAGAAGTGTTGAAATCTAATGGTTAGAGATAGCCAATCAGGATGTGATTTTCGTGTGTATAATGTATATCCACCAAAGTGTGGGACTAAACATCCATGTGGTCAGTGGGCCCAAAAACATGCCATACATATGGTGATACGTAGGGCCACTTGATCGCCGGCTGGAGCAATACCCCGCTGGAGCAAAAAACATTTCCAAGCCAAAAATGGGTTGGGCAGTATTAGGAATTTAGGATCGGTCCTGGTGGTCATTGTCCCTATCGTCGTCCCTGGGTCAAGACCATGGTTCAAAGTCGGCTGATCCCGTTCTGGATCGGGTGATCTGTATCAGAATTTGAGCCCACCGAAATGGATCGTGGAAGTCTCACTTCGTCTCGGGGCAAGATGCACCAACCCCGAGATTTTGAACCATGGACTCAAGACTGCTAATGGTCATCACCAATTTGCTGTATATGTCCATCAAGGGGTGGGCCAAACATTCAATGCTCAGTGGAGCCGAAAAGTTGCCACGTGGAGTTTTGGGAGAATAAAAAAGCAAAGTTCTCCACATTTTTTTTGGAAAAAGATGTAACAAGGTATGCCTGAAACTGTTCATTTGCGGAAGCGGCATTTTTGGTAGTCACCGCTGCCATCTGGGCCCACTGACCGCTTGGATGTTTATCCCGCCCCTTGGTGGATATACATACCAAAAATCACCTTGATTGGTAATTTATAACCATTAGATTTTAACACTTTTTAGCACCATTTAAGGCGTTCTTCTAGCCGTTGAATACAACCATTTTTGAGTACTAAAACCAACGGCTAAAAATCATTAAACAAGCTGATTTTTTGTATGAATGTCTATTAAAGGGTGGGCTAAACATCCATGCGGTCAGTGGGCCCAGATGGCAGTGGTGACTACATTTACGTTTTTCTGTGGAACCATTTCAGGTGCTGCCATCTGTATATGGCAAAGTTACTTTTGTTTTTTGTAAAGGGTCGTGATGTAACAAGGTATACCTGAGATCTTTTCATTTGCGGAAGCGGTAGTTTTGGTAGTCACTGCTGCCATCTGGGCCCACTGACTGCATGGATGTTTAGCCGACCCCTTAATAGACATTCAGACCAAAACTCAGCTTGTTTAATGGTTTTTAGCCGTTGGTTGTAGTACTCAAAAAATGGTTGAATTCAACGGCTATAAGAACGCCTTAAAAAGTACTAAAAAAGTGTTAAAATCTAATGGTTATAAATTACCAATCAGGGAGATTTTTGGTCTGTATATTCTCCAAGGGGTGGGATAAACATCCATGCGGTCAGTGGGCCCAGATGACAGTGGTGACTAGCAAAAATGCCGCTTCCGCAAATGAAACAGTTTCAGGCATACCTTGTTACATCTTTTTCCTTTTGTAAATACATTTAAATATTTTTTCGCTTAAGAAAATTTTCGAGGTTAAAAACATTGATTCCATCTACTGATCTACACATCCCTTACCCCCTACTGTGGTAGTCTAAAACAATGTAATTATGGCAGATCAAACGGTTAGAAATCACCAACACATGCCATACTAAGGTTTCTACATTCAAAAAAAAAAAACTTGGTTACCTTAAAGCTCTCGCAAAATTATCAATCATCTAGCCGAGAAATTTTTTGATGCGGCGATCATGCACATATACCTGGGTTTAAGATTTAGTTTTAAAAAGTAACATGGGTATATGTGGCGCAATCATTGGCGCATGATAGCCGCTTCAAAAATTTTCTCCATCTAATTAACCAATCATGCCATGTCACCCATGGTTCAAAATCTCGGGATCAAAGGCCGGATCGGTGGACTCCAATCCCGATCTGAATCCTGCTTCCGATCCAGAACGGAATCGGCGTATCTCGCCCAGGTCAAAGTGAGATTTCTTTGTGAAACAGTGATCTCAGGACGAGACAGATGTGGTTTGGATCAGAACGCTGGGCTCGGATCCGGATCACCTGCTTGATCCAGAATGTGAGATCAGTCAAAATCTACTACTTAGGACCGGAACCGTTATTTTTGATTTGGGTCCAGTTCTGGGTCTTTTTAGTCAGTTTCCAAAATGTGGAACTGGAACAGGTGTTTTTGGTTCTGATTCTAATTTGGTTTCAGTTAAACGGGTAAAAATGACATCTCTACTTACAATTACTCACGTGCAACACACGTGCCGTGCACCCCTAGTTAATTTAGAAAACTTACAAGAATACCCTAAAAATGTACCATGAAAACCGCTAAAGTTAACTCTTGTTCAAACAAAAATACTTTAGGAACTGATGTTACCTAAGATTGAAATGTTGCATGTAGCCATTCTTCCAACTTTGCAAAAGCCTGAAGTGCCTAATTTGCCAAAGACTGAATTGCCACGAGTACCCAATGTTGTTACTTTGCCAAAGCCTCAAGTGCCAACTTTGCCTAAGCCTACATTGCCAATTTTACTAGAGATCCTGACTCTGCCGAAATCCACATTGTCCACCATTCCTACTCTTCCAAAGGACAAACCAATTATATCCACTACCAATTACATTTCCCGACGGATCTAAACCGTGGCAGATAAGTGATGATTTAAAGCCATGATGAAGGCCAAGAAGCTGTCGCTAATATTTTTAGTCGTCGGTTTTAAACTGCCGCCGTTTGGTTTACGCCGACAGTTTGTAATCATTGGCGTAGGTAGTACATGCCTACTCTTGTCGCTGTAGGTTTTACCCGACATTTAGAATTCGTCGGTATATGCTATCCCTTATTTACCAACAGTTCATAACCGTCGATCTCTATTTTATACCGTCATTTTTAAAACATCACCGTAGGGTTTACCCTGACAGTTTCTAATCGTCGATTACCGACGGTGTATAACCGTCACGCTTTAGTTTGTGGGTTTTAAACCATCGCCATAGGATTTACCCCAACAGTTTATAATCGTCTGCATTAGTCGTACATCTATGGCCACCCCCTGAACTCCGACTCGTTGGGCGATGGCTATGAACCGTTGGCGAAGGTTTTGTGATCCCTCTGTGCACCCAATTGGACCACCAGCCCGTAAGCTCCATGAGCGAGGTCCTTGTCATAATTTTTAACAATTGTTATAATAGAGTAATATCAAAGCTGCCCATTTTTATTCCACGCCATTTTTTGAAGCTCTCATTTACAATTTAGTGTCCTTAATTGGGAAGGCGATTAAAGTCTTTGTTTTAGTTTTTTGCATTTTATTTGATGTACTTTCATCCAAAGTTTCGTTTTTTTCTAGCCGTTTTCCTCCCTTCATCTCTGGTATTGGAATTTTTATTAATGAAGTCATCTGTTTCCCCTTTTCCACTCTCCTTTGGGTGCAGATTTTGATGAGCTGTGGTCGGTGGAGAGACTTGCGTCTAACCCGATAGACTCAAAAGTCACCACGTGCATAAAAGATAAACAAAATTTATATTTAATTTATACGAATATGTAGGTGGCAACATTTGAGAGTCCTTGAATTGGTATTGGAATAAAGGGCCCTCAATATGGAGAGCTAAAGATAAGATTTATGTGTGCTTAACTGGATATTAAATAAAAGTTAGCCAACCCAACAGCTTGCCTAACTCCCACCCGGCCCCTCTGGGTGTTTAAAGAAGAAGAAGAAGAAGAAGAAGAAGTTAGTTTACTGATCGATGTATATGTCCTACTTATTCTATTCAAAGGGGATTTCGTAAACTACACAACTGTTTGACCATTTTTTTTTGGCAAAAGATAGATGGGAAGGTGAACTAACGACACAGAACTCATAACCTTTCCTGCCTTCCCTAGCTACACATGAAAATCAAATCACCAACCCAAAACTCCCAGCTATAAAAACCCAACACTTGGTCGTGATCCCTGCACTCCACAGAACTTCAATTCTTTTGTCATCACAACACTAAAAAGCCTTCATTCCGATTTAGTCATGGCTTCTTGCAATTGGCTTATCTTAGCTTTGTCAGTTGTTTTGTTGTTGTCGACCGTCAATGTAGGCTTTGCGGCTCGCCATCTCTTGGACACTTCCGAGCCAGTAGCTCCACCCCCTGCACCAGTCTTGCCTGTTGTGCCTACTTTGCCTAAGTCAACATTGCCTCCTTTGTCTGCGATTCCTACCTTGCCTAAGCCCACATTGCCCCCGTTGCCCGCTACCCAATTGCCTCCTTTACCAACCGTTCCATCTCTGCCAAAGCCCACGTTGCCACCCTTGCCAAGTACCCAATTCCCTCCACTTCCAACCTTGCCCAACACCATGCCCACTCTTCCCAAGGTCACGTTGCCTCCACTGCCGTCAATTCCATTGCCCACCATACCACCGGCAATCCCCTCAATTCCCATCCCAACCACAATTCCCTCAATTTCCACCATCCCAACTTCAATTCCCTCAATCCCTTTCCTCTCTCCACCACCTTCAACCACTAGCCCATAAAATGTCTTAGTTATTTTGCCTAGTATACAGGTTTCTTGCCTATTCTAGCCTATTCATGCCTATTATTTGGGTTCCTGTTGATTGTCATTTGGATCTCTATGGGAATTGTTTAGGAACTTCCAAGTATTCTTCATTTATTTACACTCATGTAAGCAATTGATTAGCTTGTTTTTTCTTTCTTTGTGATTTTATTTGTATGATTAAGGGATACCCCTTCATTTGGTGTTCTTGAGATATTATTGAGTGTGGTTTTCACTATAATTTTCTTTTCTTTTCTTTATTTAGTCTTAATTACCACTGGAGGCTTGATTAAAATGTAATTTAATAAAAAAAATGTGGATCATACCCTCAATCAGCATCTACCATAACCTAATCACAGAGTTGTATCCTTGTAACACAATGAATGGTGGATAAGGGCACTGGGGTTATCTATGGGACTAAAAGTCGTAAAATTTGACATTCGATCTTTTACCTAGTAAGTAATGTTATATAACGCAAGGTTTAAAAGGGGCTGTTATAACGGTATAACGGATTGGGGGTGTTACCGTTTTTTCCGTTATAACGAATTGTAACGCTCAGGGACAATAACGGACATAATGGAAAATAACGAAAATAATGACACTGAAATTCAAATTTCAAAAACGAAAAAAATGGAAAAAACTGAAAATAACGGCCTTTTCTCACAAAATTTCCCATGGTTGTTATTTTTATTATAACGAAAATAACGGCCGTTATTTTTAAAGCGTTTTAAAGGCACATAACATAATGGGGGACGTTTGAATCCGTTATAACGGCCATTTTTTAAACCATGATCTAACATACAGAATTAATCATAGACATTAATTCTATATACAAGGGTTTCATGTGATGATATCCCCAAACTATGCATAAATTCAATTCAATCACCAGCAAACAATCGATACAGCTCACATGTAATTAATATATACATACCGTGCCATTTTATCCATATTTTCAAGACAACTGCTTTAACCACTTACTATATTTTCAAAATAATTCCTTAATAACATTTTAATTACTTTCTATGTTCCAAAATAATCCTCAGTAACTTCATATAGATAACTTTAGAACTTGATTTTCTAATTGTGCCTGAAGTTGCCACAATTTAGTTTCATCCCTCCAAACTAATCTTCCAAACTGCCCTTTTGATTGAAACTTTTATTTTTTATTTTTACCACTTCTTCCAAAAAGCCTCCTACAATTTGGGGTGTCAACGGGTCGGTTCCTAAGGTACCCAGCCCAAAACTAATATTGTCGGGTTCTTATCGGTTCTGGTTCTCAAAATGATGGATCCAGAACCAACATCGTAACCAGTTATTTGGTTCTGGTTGGTTTTTGTTCCTGTTCTGGATATATTGGTTCCAATCTTGGCAATATTATAATTTTAACAATATATTTCTATATTGGTTTCGGTACCTATCAGTTTTGGGTCCAATATCAAATACCCAGGACCAGAATCATTAAGGTTCGGTTCCAAATTTTTTTTTTTTCGTGGGAGCCAATGATGGGTTAGTTTGCACTCTAGTCGGAAAAGAGCACCAGCCCAACTAGAGCCGAATTGATGAATTATTTCACCCAAAAATTCCATCAACGGAGCAAAACCAAACCAAAAAACCTATTTATTGCGACTGATCAACGTTCGTGAACGCATTATGCAATGACGAGTTGATGACTAATCATATACCATACAAAGGGAACAGTTGTTTTCAAGAAAAACCTTGCTCCGAGAAGAGCCACGTGGCAAACTTTGATTCAAACCTCTCCCAAAAATGCCATGTGGCAACTTTTCTCAGCCCACTGACCTATGAATTTTTGGCGAACAGCTTGGTGAAACTATACACCAAAACTCAACCTGATTTGTGATTTCTAGATGTTAGTTGGATTGGTGCAATTTTTTGAGTATGCTCAGATCAAACGGCAAGGAAATCATCAATTCACAAATTTTTGATGTGTAAGAGTGAGCTGTGTGGTAAAATGAACTGTTAACACCAATGGAAGACAATAAATATTCTTCATCAATAGCTCTCCAATCATTTATAGACATTATTTCTCCCCTTCCGATCAAAGATCATGAGTGCACAAAGGGTTTTGAGAGACACCCTTAAAGAAATAATGAAACCCCTTTGATCGCTGGTAGTTGAGATCAAATTATGCACAATTTGACCACAACTTTAAACACTCTCTTGGAACTGATGTTACCTAAATTGATTTTGGAGAATCATATCCTTTCTCCTTGGTTAGATCAATCTATACGAAGCCATCCATCTATCCGCAGCATACCAAGATCTTGGTCGAATCAATCTGGACAGTCACCATTTCATCTATCCAAATTATAGGATCTATGGCTCATAATGTTGGGTTGTAATCAAAAACTCATATTAATTCTATGTTTTAAAACTCGCCGAGTTGACTCGGAACTCGGCCAAGTCGACTAGACTCGATCGTATTTTGAGTTGACTCGGCATAAAAACTCGAATTTGTATAGTCTGGCGAGTTGACTCGGAAAATCGTCTAAATGTTTTTTTGTATTTTTTTTTCCTATTTTCAAAGTTTGTCTTAATAAATATTATTTTTTATATATTTAAATAAATAATAATCAATTTAATGACTCGGCCCAATGGACTTCCGAGTCGAGTCCGAATATAGATTAATAGATGGTCCTAATAAGGAAAGTGTCCACACCTATTGGGAAAGCGTTTTACACCACAAAAAGTGTTCTACACCTGAAAAAGTTTTTCAATATTAGGAAAGTATTCTATACCTATTAATAGAAATTAGTTGGTACGAATAATATGTTAGATTGCATATGATTAGTCTCTTTTTAATTTTACCTCAACTTTATACAATAAATATCATTTATGTCTTTTATTGGATCTTAACCATGGTTTTCATAAACCCATATTATAACGACATTACGTACATAGGTTATCACCAAAAACCGTGATTTACGAAAATTATAGTCAACCAAGGAAATGAACCGAAGTTAATGGATAATTTGATCCTCTGATCAGGTGGTGAAGAAGGAGGCCGTTTTACCATCTCTAGGGTTGTCGCGCCATGATTGCTTGGTAGCCTGCAAAAATGAAGAAAAAAAAAAGAGAGAAGTTAGCCAACCCAACAGCTCGACCTCAAGAACTTGGATACGCGTAGATTAATGATCTCAACTTCCTGACTTACGTGTTTCTGACCTCCTATTCTATTAGAATTATGAAAACTACAAAACTATTTGACATTATTGGCAAAAGATGGTTGGGAAGGTGAACTAACGATACACAACTCATAAACTTTTCTTGTCTCCCCTAACTACACGTGAAGTTCAAATCACCAACCTAAATAATTAATAATCCCATTTCCCTCCCAAACTCTCTTGCTATAAAATCCCAACACTATCTAATCATCTCTCACTCGACATAACTTCGATTCTTCTATTTCTTACTTTCCGTCTTCACAATAATACTGAAAGGCCTTGTTTCCCATTTCACCATGGCTTCTTGCAATTGGTTCATCTTAGCTTTGTCCGTTGCTTTGTCGATCGTCAATGTAAGCCTTGCGGCTCGCCATCTGTTGGACACCTCCGAACCAGTGGCTCCACCACCTGCACCAACCTTACCTGTTGTGCCTACTTTGCCTAAGCCAACACTGCCTCCTTTGCCTGCAATTCCTACTTTGCCTAAGCCCACATTGCCACCATTGCCCACTACCCAATTGCCTCCTCTACCGACCATTCCAACTCTGCCAAAGCCAACATTGCCACCCTTGCCAAGTACCCAATTGCCTCCACTTCCAACCTTGCCCAACACCATGCCCACTATTCCCAAGGTCACATTGCCTCCACTGCCGGCGATTCCATTGCCCACCATACCCACGACCATCCCAACCACAATTCCTTCAATTCCCACCATCCCAACTACAATTCCCTCAATCCCTTTCCTCTCTCCACCACCTTCAACCACTAGCCCATAAAAGTCCTGCCCATTTTGCCTAGTATACATGTATGGTAGCAGGTATCATTTGCAGGCAGTTTAATACAGCTCCTTTTATGGAAGGCTTCTTTCCTATTATTTCACGTCCCTTGGTGTTGATTTTCATTTGGATCTCTCTGGGAGTTGTTCAGGAACTTCCACCTATTCTTCATTTTATTAAGTAAACTGTATTAGGTTGTAATTTTTTTTTTTTTTTTTTGTGATTTTATTTGTATGATTAGGGGATACCCCTTCATTTGTTGTACGTTTTTGAGATATTATTGAATGGTTTTTAACAATAATTTTCTTTTTCTTATTTAGTCTACCTCTCATGGCTTGATTAAACTTTGATTTAATCTGTATCTTGATCAATTACTTTATTATCATAGCGTGGATCCGTAACAAAATGCGAATCATACCCTTAATCAAAATCTCCAAACTATATGCATACAATTAGATATGCAACACCCGATTCAATCACATTGGATGATCATCTCAATGTCGTACCAGAACTCACAAAGCCCTCCCTTTTTGACCACTCAGTAGTGTAAATTGATTGAGTTTAGACAAAAAAATGAACAGAATATATATCCTATTTAGAAAGTGGTAAGACTTTATGTGCAAGTTTTGTGTGTTTAGGAAGTGAGAGTTGTAGTAAAATACGACTTTCTAATATATAAAAGGGTCAGGCTCCATTGACAGCCCTAAAATGACAGGATTCTGTAGAGGACACAACTATATGCGACGTGGCGCACTCTTGGAGGACTCTGACTGTATGGATGTTTGGCCAACCCCTATGTGGACCTACAAACCAAAATTCAGCCTGATTAGTGATTTCTAGACGTTGGATTGGACTTATTTTCATGGGTTGATCTCAACTGTGGGAATTATAGAAGTATTTGAGGTACAATGATCCAACGCCTAGAAATCACTAATCAGGCGGAATTTTGGTCTGTAGGTCCACCTAGGGATTGTACGTACAAACATCCATACGGTCAGAGCAGTCCTCTTAAGAGTGTGCCATGTGGCACATATTTGTGTCATGTACAGAATCCTGTCATTTTAGGGCTGTCAACGAAGCCCGACCCTATATAAAATGGGAGAAATTGCAAGAGAGATATTATAAAGGCAGACTAAAAAGGAGGGACATCCCACACTTGTTAGCCCTAGAAGAAATCTAATTGTAATATAGGATTTTATAACAAGGTATATCTCACACTTTTTGGCGTTAGGTAGCGCATGCAATTTTTGTTACTCATTGCTGCCTCTAGGCCCACAGACTGCATGGTGGATATACACACCAAAAATCACCCTGATTGGGTAGGTGTGATTGTAGTCGTTTGATTCAACCATTTTTTTAGTATAAAAAAAACCAACGGCTAAAAACCATCATACAAACTGTTTTTTTGGTATGAATGTCTACCAACGGGTGGGCTAAACATCCATGTGGTCAGTGGGCCTAGATGACAGCGGAGAGTAACACAAATCGTGCTACCTGAAGCCAAAAAGCCTAAGAGCTTGTTACATCGGCCCTTTTGAAAATATCTCCAACAGAGTAAAACTCGTGTCACAAGATGTTGTGAGGGAAGCCAGTCACAGCATTCAATACGAGCCACGTGGAATACTATTAGAGGACGATGACGTATGGATGTTTGGCCAGTCCCTCGGTGGACCCGTAGACAAAAAATCAGCTTGATTAGTGATTTCTAACCGATTCATTTGAAGTTATTTTCATGGGTTGATTTTAACGGTAGGAATCTGAGCATTATTGAGCGTTATTTGGATGCAAAACTCCAAAGGTTGTAAATCACTTTCAAACATTCTATGAAAACTCCTTAGCCGATGGTGTACTCAGCAGCAACACTTTGCTGTGGGGTTCCTCCTTTGTGACATATATACCTTAAAAAAGCCTCAACCCATGTTAAACCCATGATAAAAAATTAAAGTAAGCTAAGTTTAAATTGAGTTGGAGCAATTTTAGGAGCACGTGTCCTAAAAAAGGAAACCAGGAGCCGTGGCCCTCAAGATTGCTAACGTGGAGAGGTCCATGTCACTGCCTTACCCCACCATTTACTTTAAGAAAAAAAATTTGATGTTTATGACCAACATCAAGTTGGTATAATATTTGGTCACATTCAAGAGTCGCCAGTTATACATTAAGGGCGTGTTTGATCGCCAATTTTCTCATGGGAAAATCGTATTTTCTTGGAAAAACATAATATTTTCTGTTTGATATAGCCGTTTTAAATTTGAAAAATTTTCTCAAGAAAATGAGATTGTCCCATCTCATTTCCGTTACACATAAGTGAGAATTCGTTTCCATGAAAATCCACCCTTATTTTCTCACAAAATTGAAAATTGTATATTTTCTCAGTATATATTTCTTTGGTGCAATCAAAAGCCTTATCAGGTATATTTTCCCAAGAAAATTTTCATAATAAGGGCTTGTTTGGTATGTGAGAAAAAGAGTTCCAATGGCAAATATTTAGCGAGATGAATATTATCTTGGCTAAATATTGTGCATATCAATATTTATCAACGCTTGGTACGTGTATTAGCTAGCTTACTTCATTTTCTTTCAATTTATGTGGGTCCCACATATCAAAGTAAGTCAAATATGGGTTAAGCGAGTGTGGGACCCACGTATTAAGTAACGGGATCCAAAAAATCTATTTTTATCTTTTTTATATATTAAAAAACTCATTTTTATTGAAAATAGCGATTTTCAACGTGAAAAAGAATATTTTTCCACCAAAGCTTATTTAGTGTGAAAATATTTACTCAGAGTGGGGTGTGATCAAATGTTTTCCCACCGCGGCAGGCAAATTTGTAGGCCCGGCTAAATATTTGGCATGGGCAAATGCGTGTCAAACAAGCCTGGACAAATATTAGCATGCTCAAATATTTTATTTTTCGGCCACGATGGCCTACCAAACATGCCCTAAGAAAGGAAAATTTTGTGCAATAAAAAACACCCTTAGGATGGACCCACATGAATGTTCTTTTCATATCATGGGGAGCCGACTTCAATGCACAAAGCCCAAGTACACTTTGGGCCAATAACAAAAATACACGCCCCATTATGAGTACTCCTAGGGTGCACTTATTAGAGCCCCAGTTTGCTGTCCCCTCTCTCCTCCCAAAATGCCACGTGGAACACTCTTTTGGGCGCTCTGAAGCATGGAGGTTTGATTAGCCTCTTGCTGGACCTTTACACCAAATTTTAGGTTAATTGACGATTCCTAGCAGTTGGATTGAGCATTTTAATGAGGTGATTTCTGGTTGTGGGATTTGAGAGATTTTTTTTAATGCTAAATTTAACTCCTGGGCCAATAGGTGAACACCATTGGATTCCAAAATGTTCATGCTGTGCGTCAATTATAATTATAGATAGAAGTGTAGTAAGGTTTTGACCTAACTGGGGGGGCGGCCTCATTCGCTGAGACCTTAGATTCTGACATTGGGGTACAATGCCCTCTCCTCTGACATTAATGTCATTTCACTATGGTTGTTTGGAAGTCGTTAGCCAACCCAACAGCTTGAGCTCAAGAGCTTTGATACAAGCAGATTAGTTATCTCCTTAATTTCTCGGACTTACTTATTCTCTATTCAAAGAATTTCGAAAACTACAAACCTATTTCACATTTTTCATTATTGGCAAAGATGGATGGGAAGGTGAACTAACGACACAAAACTCATAAACCTTTCTTGCCTTCCCTAACTACACATCGAGCTCAATTCACCAACCTAAAATCCCTAGCTCCCAAAGCCCGTTGCTATAAAATCCCAAGACTAGGTAATGATCCCCCACTCCACATATTTCTTCCTCTTCTTCATCACAACACTGAAAAGCCGTGTTTCCCATTTAACCATGGCTTCTTGCAATTGGTTCATCTTAGCTTTGTCTGTTGCTTTGTCGTTCTCGTCGATCGTCAATGTAAGCCTTGCGGCTCGCCATCTGTTGGACACTTCCGAGCCATTTGCTCCACCACCTGCACCAACCTTGCCTGTTATGCCTACTTTGCCTAAGCCAACACTGCCTCCTTTGCCTTCGATTCCTACTTTGCCTAAGCCCACATTGCCACCATTGCCCACTACCCAATTGCCTCCTCTACCGACCGTTCCAACTCTGCCAAAGCCAACATTGCCACCCTTGCCAAGTACCCAATTGCCTCCACTTCCAACCTTGCCCAACACCATGCCCACTATTCCCAAGGTCGCATTGCCTCCATTGCCGGCGATTCCATTGCCCACCATACCCACGACCATCCCATCAATTCCCACCATCCCAACCTCAATTCCCTCAATTCCCACCATCCCAACTACAATTCCTTCAATCCCTTTCCTCTCTCCACCACCTTCAACCACTAGCCCATAAAATGTCATAGCTATATATGTTGCCAAGGACACATGAATGGTAGCAGGTATGACTTGCAGGCAGTTTAATACAGGTCCATATTGGAAGGCTTCTTTCGCGTCCCTTGGTGTTGATTTTCATTTTCTGGGAGTTACTTAGAAACTTCGAAGCATTTTTTTATGTAAACTTGATTAGCTTTTCATTTTTTTTTCCCTTTATGTATGATTAGGGGATACCCCCTTATTTGGTGTTCTTTGAGATATTATTATTGAGTGGTTTTCACTATACTTTTCTGTTCTTTGTTTAGTCTACCTCACAAATCTTGATTAAACTGTGATTTAATCTCGATCTTGATCTCGATCTCGATCAATTACTATATTTTGAGTGTGGATGAGTTACGAAAATGTGAACAAAGCTCCTTGTTAACACAAAAACAGCTCTAAGCATGCCATATGGTTTTTTTATATTTAAACTTGAGGATCCAAAAGTAATGCCTACCTTTGTGCAATTAGAGAGAAATAAGATTCTTTGCCAATAATGAATCGCCTCACGAATCGCCAAGATAGAGTTTGGATGGATCAATGCAATTAGGATCGGGCTCCCTCCCCAAAATGTCACCTGGCACGATCGTTTAGACACATTGATCCCATGATCGTTTTGCTCACCCGTTGGCGGACCCACACTCCAAAAATAAGGCTGAATTAGTAATTTCAACCTGTTGGATCTGAGCTGCTTCTTTCTTTTTGGGTCATGGTTCAATGCAAGTTTTAAAAGGGGACGTTACCGTTTTTCCTTTATAACGGATTGTAATGCACGGGGGTAAAAATGGGAAAACAATGGCAAAAACGGAAAATATGGTGCTAAAATTTAATTTTTCAATAAAATTTATAAGGGAACATAGTGGAAAAAAAAATGAAAAATAACAGAAATAGCAGACGTTTTTTAACAAAATAATTTCAGAAAAGAACTGTGTTATTTTCGCTATAATGGAAAAAGAACGAAAATAACGCCCATTATTTTCTGAACGTTAAAATGATACATAACGTAAGTTAAAATGATAAATTAAGTGAAGTGCAAACTGTAATTAAGTGTGAGAAAGACTAAAGTAGTAGGTCTGCTCACTATGTTGTGGTCATATGGCCGAGTCCAACAGGGACAGAGAGAGTTGCAGGAGGTTAGTGACTCAGCCATCAAAGACTCGGTGGTCCGAGAGAGAGAGAGAGAGTACTAACATGATCGGCAGCCGACAAGTGTAGACTAGAATTATAACTTACAGGTGGAGTCGTGAGGTGGGGCTACAGATTGCATAGGGAGGGAAGTGGGATGGGGTAAGCAAGATGAGAGCAAAAGGAGGTAGGGTTTGTAGGGACTACTGACTTCTTTTTGCTTTTAATCTCTTTTTTTTCATTGTTCTGCAACCAATTAAATCGACATAATTAATCGCTAAAATATCGTATTCGTATTCTATGCGTGAACCTTTATAAAATCACGAATTATTCATATTTGTTGATGTATTCGTCCGTATAATACGATAGCACCTAAAAGTGATTAATTTGTGGATTAATCGGGAATCAATCGTGAATTTAACAACTAGGCCTCTGACCTTAGGCGGTTCGGGGATAATGCCTTGACCAAAATTTTGGGTAAGATTCTTTTAGAAAAATTACATAGTTTCCAATTTTGGACCGTATTCCTTAATAATTGGGGATTCATATATAAATTATTATTTAGACATATTTTTTATCTTTTTAATTTGCATATAGTGAAACCACTAGATCGTCATTGCCGCCTGTGGATTCATATATAAATCTGTGTTTGTGCATGTGATATTTTTTCTTTTCTTTGTGATTGCAATCGTTAGTGATCGATCCTCAATTTCCATAACAGGAAGATCATAGCCATCAAATGTTATGAATAGTCTAGAGCTTGTTTCCGCACTCTGTGATATAAGTCTCTCAAGTTGAAAATGATAAGAAACTGAAGGCATTTGCAAGTAGCAATTGGTCTTGAAGGACGACCTTACCAACATTGCAGTCAACCAACCAAATGAACCTAAGTTTTTGGATAATTTGATCCTCTAATCAGGGTGGTGAACAAGGAGGTTTTACCATCTCTAGGGTTGTCGCGCCATGATTCCTTGGTAGTCTGCAAGAATGAAAAAAAAAAAAAAAGAAGAGAAGTTGGGCAACCAACAGCTCGGCCTCATGAACTTGGATACGCGTAGATTAATGATCTCAACTTCGCGACTTACGTGTATCTGACCTACTCTTCTTTTAGAATTATGTAAACTACAAAACTATTTGACATTATTGGCAAATATGGATGGGAAGGTGAACTAACGACACAAAACTCGAACTTTTCTTGCCTTCCCTAACTACACATCAAGTTCAAATCACCATCCTAAATAATTAGTCCCATATCCCTCCCCATGCCTCTTGCTATAAAATCCCAACACTAGGTAATGATCCCCCACTCCACATATTTCTTCTTCTCCTTCATCACAACACTGAAAAGCCTTGTTTCCCATTTAACCATGGCTTCTTGCAATGGGTTCATCATAGCTTTGTCGGTCGCTTTGTTGTTGTCGATCTTCAATGTAAGCCTTGCCGCTCGCCATCTGTTGGACACCTCCGAACCAGTGGCTCCACCACCTGCACCAACCTTGCCTGTTGTGCCTACTTTGCCTAAGCCAACACTGCCTCCTTTGCCTGCAATTCCTACTTTGCCTAAGCCCACTTTGCCTAAGCCAACACTGCCTCCTTTGCCTGCAATTCCTACTTTGCCTAAGCCCACATTGCCACCATTGCCCACCACCCAATTGCCGCCTCTACCGACCGTTCCAACTCTGCCAAAGCCAACATTGCCACCCTTGCCAAGTACCCAATTGCCTCCACTTCCAACCTTGCCCAACACCATGCCCACTATTCCCAAAGTCACATTGCCTCCATTGCCCACCATACCCACGACTATCCCGTCAATTCCCACCATCCCAACCACAATTCCATCAATTCCCACCATCCCAACTGGAATTCCTTCAATCCCTTTCCTCTCTCCACCACCTTCAACCACTAGCCCATAAAATGTCCTAGTTGCAGCAGGCAGTTTAATACAGGTCCATATTGGAAGGCTTCTTGATTATTATTTCGGGTTCCTTGTTGTTGATTTTCATTTTCTGGGAGTTATTTATGAACTTCCGAGTATTTTTCCTTTTGTTTACGCTTACGTAAACTTGATTAGCTTTTTTTGTTCTTTATTTCTATGATTAGGGGATACTCCCTTATTTGGTGTTCTTCGAGATATTATTGAGTGGTTTTCACCATAATTTTCTGTTCTTTATTTGTTTATATTCCACCTCACAAAGCTTGATTAAATTGTGATTTAATCTTGATCTAGATCACCTGGCACGATCTTTAAGACACATTGATCTCCGGCCATGATTGTTTTGCTCACCCCTTGGCGGACCCACACTCCAAAAATAAGGCCGAATTGGTCAACCTGTTCAATCTGAGTTTTTTTTTTGGTCATGGTTCCATGTGCTTGGAACTCATTCATAGGCTGTTCATGAAACCCATGATGAAAAAAATGCTCAAATCCAGAGAGAGTTGGCCAAAAAAGAGTGACACGTGATATTGTGGAGAGATCCTATGCGAGAACACATCCTATAGAATCCGGATTTCTAATATTTAAACTCAAAATTTTGCCTGTAAAAGTTTGATAAAGACATCCTCAAAATGCCACATGGCACTGTTTTAATGTGCACTAACACACATGAATGTTTGGCCCAAGGTTTAAAGGAGGCCGTTTTAACGTACGGTTTAACGGACTGGGGGCGTTACCGTTAAAAAGGATTGAAATGGCCAAGGGCAAAAATGAAATTTAACGGGAAAAGTGGCGCTGAAATTCAAAATTTAAAAATAAAAATAGAATTTAACGGATTTAACGGGCATTTTGTTTTCACAAAATTTTTCAGAATTTAACGGCTGTTAAAACAATTTTAACGGCCGTTAAAACAACAAAAAAATGGCCGTTAAATTCAAAGTGTCAAAACATGTTTAAACAGTTTTAACGGAAACGGGCTTGGGGCGTTACCGTTTAAACAACAATTTTTAAAACCATGGTTTGGCCCACTCCTTGGTGGACCCACACACTAAAAAGTTCTTTGTCGTTGGCTTGGAAGTTGGAACCCATTCATGGGCCTGTTTATGACAAGATTAAAAAAATGCTCAAATTGGAACCCAAAGAATCATCGACCAGGTTAATTTTTGATGTGAAGGAACACTGAAGGGTGGCCAAACATTCATATGTCGGTGGGCCCCGAAGAGTGTGGCACATAGCATCTTGGTAGATGCTTTGATACAGACATCTGTATCAAAGGTAAATTTTAGTAAAAATTACCTTCTTGGGGCATTGTTACATCACAATATGCCATTTGAAAAAATAATGACAAAAAGTTTCTAATTCAAAAACGGCATCCTATTACATACCAAATGATTCTAAAATTAGCGAGACTGTGATGAAGCGGAAAGCTTTAAATCAATCACGAAGAACAAACCATGGAAGACGATCATTTCAATTCAACCAAAATCATAAAAATTCCTTGAATCCACAAGACAAAACAAAGTAGAAACTTAAATATGAATTCAATTCTACATTATCAAATTTACAAAATTAAAAAAAATATATAACGAATTTTAATGTATTTATATAAAAAGTAACAAGTTTTGAGAATTTATAAAAAAGATTACCAAACACCCTTTCAAATAGCGTCTGTATGAGATTGCCAAATTACCCCTATCTAACGCCTTTTCAAAGGGGCGTCTAGTAGCTGTAGAAGCCCTTTCAAAGGGCGTCCATAAGCTTGAGACAACTTTCAAAGGGCATCGGCTCAATTTTTATTTTTTTATAAATTCCAGAAAATAATGCACCAAGTACGTCATTTCCTACAATTAAAAATGAACCATGACAAATACTCTAATACAACGGATAGAAATTACAAATCTAGATGAATTTTGGTATGTAGGTTTACCTAGGGATGATCCAAACATCTATACCATCAATATTCTCTAAGAATGTGCCACATGGTTCATTTTTAGAGGATACTGACTCGACGGTATGGATGTTTAGTGAATCTCTAGGTGGAATTTAACTATGGGAATTTGACCAACATTTGGGTACAAGGATCTAAAGGTAATTTGAAATCACAAATCATGTTGATTTTTAGTTTGTACACAATTCGAGGTACAATTTTGGCCAAAGAGGTGATGGACCTATTATGTGCCATGTGTCACTCTTAGAGACTACTGACCATATGGATGTTTGTCCCATCCCTAGGTACATCTACAGACCAAAATTCAAATTGATTAGTAATTTCTATCTGTTGGATTAGAGTATTTTTCATGGTTTATTTTAACCCTTGGAAAACGACACACTTGTTTTCGGCATTTTTTCTTAAAAATAAAAATGTCATTTGAAAGGACGTTTGTAAGCTGTAGACACCCTTTGTTTGAAGCTTCAGACACCCTTTGAAAGGGCGTTTGCTAATTGTGGACGCCCTTTCAAATGTCATCGACTAGACAAGGGCAAAATGGGCATTTAAAAAAAAAATTGTCCAGTCGGTGGGCCGACGGCCTTTGAAAGGGCATCTGATTATCTTTTTTATAATTTTTCAAAACTTGTTACTTTTTTTTATAAATACATTTAATTTCGTTTGTTTTTTTTTAAATTGTAAAATTTATTATTATAGATCTGAAAACTCTAATTATTAAAAATAGTAAAACTCTTTTATTAATCTTAAAATTGCTAACAAATACATTCTAAAATAAATTAGAACCTTAATGAAACCTACAACACAAAAAAGAAAAACTTAATAAAAATAAGGGAATTTTTTACATACCCCCCTCAATTTGAAAAAGCTGACATACCCCCTATGACTCGGTCTACTGTCATTTGACTAGTGTTGACCCGAATTGACTGCCAAATTATGATTTAAAGGACCAAACTACCCCTTGTCGATCTTCGATCAGCCTTAGAAAAAGGGACCACCTAGGCGTTGTTCATTATAGTGGTCACAGACTCATCAAACATAATCAGCCTATACTAAAGGCCTCTGTAAAGTTCAATGGACATGTATGAAACTTAAACAATCAATCACTAAAACCAATTGATTTTCGAGTCTTTCAATATTTTATAAATGTGTATAGAGAAACTAACAGGGCAGCAAATTTTCGAATATTATTTGTACAAGAGACTGTACGTGCCACAAACCTTGATTTAGATTAGTCATCTTCATTTGGCCATCAAAAAAATAAAAAAAATTTCTTGGAGGCACGGCACATTGCGATTAAGCTAAAGGGAAGCCATTTGCGATTGGTCTTGAAGGACCTTATCAACATTTAAGTCAACTAACTAATTAATGAACCGTAGTTAATGGATAATTCGATCCTCTAATCAGGGTGAACAAGGACGTTTTACCATCTCTAGGGTCGTGGCGCCATGATTTCTTGGGAGTCTGCAAAAATGAAGGAAAGAATATATAAAAAGTTAGCCAACCCAACATCTAGACCTTAAGAACTTGGATACGCGTAGATTAATGATCTCAACTTCCTGACTTGCGTGTATCTGACCTACTATTCTTTTAGAATTACGTAAACTAGGAAACTATTTGACATAATTGGTAAAGATGGATGGGAAGGTGAACTAACGACACACAACTCATAAGTTTTTCTCGCCTCCCCTAACTACACGTGAAGGTCAATTCACCAACCTAAATAATTAAATCCCATATCCCACCAAAACCCTCTTGCTATAAAATCCCAACACTAGCTAATCATCCCTCACTCCACATATTTCTTCCTCTCCTTCATCACACCACTGAAAAGCCTGCTTGTTTCCCATTTAGCCATGGCTTCCTGCAATTGGTTCATCTTAGCTTTGTCCGTTGCTTTATCGATCGTCAATGTAAGCCTTGCGGCTCGCCATCTGTTGGACACCTCCGAACCAGTGGCTCCACCACCTGCACCAACCTTGCCTGTTGTGCCTACTTTGCCTAAGCCAACACTGCCTCCTTTGCCTGCAATTCCTACTTTGCCTAAGCCCACACTGCCACCATTGCCCACCACCCAATTGCCGCCTCTACCAACCATTCCAACTCTGCCAAAGCCAACGTTACCACCATTGCCAAGTACCCAATTGCCTCCACTTCCAACCTTGCCCAACACCACGCCCACTATTCCCAAGGTCACATTGCCTCCACTTCCGGCGATTCCATTGCCCACCATACCCACGACCATCCCGTCAATTCCCACCATCCCAACCACAATTCCCTCAATCCCTTTCCTCTCTCCACCACCTTCAACCACTAGCCCATAAAATGTCCTAGTTGCAGCAGGCAGTTTAATACAGAGCCATATTGGAAGGCTTCTTTCCTATTATTCCGCGTCCCTTATGGTGTTGATTGTTTTTTTTTTTTTTCATTTTCTGGGAGTTATTTAGGAACTTTCCAAGCATTTTTCATGTAAACTTGATTAGCTTCTTTTTTTTTTTTTTTTCCTTTATTTGTATGATTAGGGGATACCCCCTTATTTGGTGTTCTTTGAGATATTATTATTGAGTGGTTTTCATTATAATTTTCTATTCTTAATTTGTTTAGTCTACCTCACAAAGCTTGATTAAATTGTGATTTAATCTTGATCTCGATCAATTACTATATTATTAGAGTGTTATAAAAAAAGAAGCAAAAAAAAAAAAAAAAAAGCAGTTGACACAATTTACGCCTTATAAAATGAACTTCTATGTACCAAAAAACATGAATAATTTGGAATAATTCAGAATAGTTCGCCAGTAATGCTCATTAATTTGCAAATTTTTCTGAATATTTCAATAAAATATTGTTTATCAATTCTTACTTTTGTAGAATTCATTTAGATCGCTTACCAAACAGAGATGAGCGCCCTAGTGCGAAAGCCGTTGTGTGTTAGCGCATCCATTTTCTTGCTCGCCCTTCGCATACGCAATATGACACACACTATACAATGAGCCACGTGGCACACTCTTAGAGATCCATTATTGACCGTATGGATGTTTGGCCCATCCCTAGCTAGACCTACATGCAAAAAATCAGCCTAACAGTGATTTCCAACATTTCGATCTGATTACCCCAAATAATGCGAGAAATCCACGGTTAAAAATAATCCCTTGGTAAAGACTCTTCTAATGCAATGGATATAAATTACTGATCAAGTTGAATTGTGGTATGTAAGTCCACCTAGGGATGTGCCAAGCATCCATACGGTCAGTGGCCTCTAAGAGTGTGTAACATGGCTCAGGCAGTGGTCCGTCATCAACGTTGACGAGGTACATGAGTTATCGAAGTTCCATTAATTATTAAAGCCAAAACTTGGGCCTGCATGCAATGTTCATGGAGGCACTTATTAGTTGCGTAAAAATCCTAGGCACGCTATTAGTTGCACTCACATGTCATTAGAAAAACAACCTTGTTTAACTATTTAATTACTACTTCTCATATCGTTAATTATATTTTCAATACAGCTCATACATAATCACTAAATTATTATTATTATTATTATTTTGTAATCAACCACTTCGTAACGAAACCAAAGATAAACAAGCAAAAAGAGTCCAACAGAAAAGGAACTCAGTCTCGAGAATTAGTGGGCTCCTTATCCAAACTCACGGCTTCAGAGAGCCTAAATGGGGGAGACCCGCACCATTCAAGAGGAGAGTTAAAGTTTTGATGTTTTAATTGTGACTTGAGTTGCCACAATTTATAGATTCACCCTCCAAACTAAACTTCCAAACTGCCCTTTTGGTTGAAACTTTCTTATTTTATCACTTCTTCAACAAAGGCTGGCCCCTACAATGACTCACGTGCAACACACATGCTGCCCCTTCATTACTACTTTAAACCCTTTGCACCGCACTCACATGTACACTTTTAGTTCTCTCATTGTATTTTTACATTATTAAAGAGCAGAACTTTGACGATGGATTATGGACAATAGTGTGAGCCACATGGTGCACTCTTAGAAATTGCTGACCGTATGGAGTTCAGCCCGTCCTTAGGTATATCCTACATACCAAAAATCAGCCTAGTTAGTGATTTCTATCCTTTGGTATGTAAGTCCACCTAGGGATGGGCCAAACATCCATATATAGTCAGTGGTCTCTAAGAGTGTGCCAAGTGGCTTATATTGTGTTTTGTCATCAATATTGATGGGGGACGTCGGTCATCAAAGTTCCACTCACACCAATTAATAGAAATTCGTTAGGACTCATTAGATTAGATTGCTTATAATTAATCTCTATCTAATTTTATCACAAAATTATTCAATAAACATATTACTTTATATTTTCCATTGAATATTAATCAGGTTTTTTTTTTTTAACTCATTTTATAACGACATTACATAGGTTATATAAAAGGGTATCAGACTGTGGTCATTACAGTAACGGCCGTTACAACGGATTCGGACCTACCACATTACGTTACGTACCATTAAAACGCCCAGAAAATAACGGCCATTATAACAAAAATAATGGTCTTTATTTTTCCGTTACAACAAAAATAACGACTGTTATTTTATGGAAAAAATTATGAAAAAAAATGTTTTTTTTCCATTTTTTCCGTTATATTCCATTTTTTCCCGTTATTTTTCGTTTTTCAAATTTCAAAATTCAAAATTTGAATTTCAGCACCCTTTTTTCCGTTATTTTTTATTTTTTCCCTGAGCGTTTTTTTTCTTCTTTATAACGGGGATTACAACGAAAAAACGGTAATGCCCCCAGACCGTTATAAGGGTCCCTTTTAAACCTTGATTTAAATTACATTTTATTAGTAAAAATTATACAAATTATTAAAAAATCTACTAAAATTTCTAAAAAAAAAGGACTGTGCCACAACGGTCGTTAAAATACTCACCAAAACCTTGATTTAGATTAGTCATCTTTATTTGGAAATCAAAAAAAAAATTCTCGGAGGCACGGCCCATTAATGCCGTTAACCTAAAGCGAAGGCATTTGCAAGTAGCAAACTGGTCTGGAAAGGACCTTACTTACATTGCAGTCAACCCACGAAATGAACCGAAGTTATTGGATAATAATTTGATCCTCGAATCAGAGTGAACAAGGTGGTTTTACCATCTCTAGGCTTGTCGCACCATGATTGTTTGGTAGTCTGCCAAAAAACAGGAAAAAAGAAAAAAAAAAAAGTTAGCCAACCCAGCTGCATCTCGACCTTAAGAACTTCGATACGCGTATATTGAATATTGATTATCTCAACTTCCCGACTTACGTGTATCTGACCGACTATTCTATTAGAATTACGTAAACTAGGTACAAAACTATTTGACATTCTTGGCAAAAGATGGATGGGAAGGTGAACTAACGACACGAAACTCATAAACTTTTCTTGCCTTCCCTAACTACACATCAATCTCAATTCACTAACCTACATAATTAATCCCATATCCCTCCCAAACCCTCTTGCTATAAAATCCCAACACTATCTAATCATCTCTCAGATTCTTTTATATATTTCTTACTCTCCTTCTTCACAATACTGAGAAGCCTTGTAATTCCCATTTCACCATGGCTTCTGCCAATTGGTTCATCTTAGCTTTGTCAGTTGCTTTGTGGTTGTCGATCGTCAATGTAAGCCTTGCGTCTCGCCATCTGTTGGACACCTCCGAACCAGTGGCTCCACCACCTGCACCAACCTTGCCTGTTGTGCCTACTTTGCCTAAGCCAACACTGCCTCCTATGCCTGCAATTCCTACGTTGCCTAACCCCACATTGCCACCATTGCCCACAACGCAATTGCCTCCTCTACCCACCGTTCCAACTCTGCCAAAGCCAACATTGCCACCCTTGCCAAGTACCCAATTGCCTCCACTACCAACCCTGCCCAACACCATGCTCACTCTTCCCAAGGTCACATTGCCTCCACTGCCGGCAATTCCATTGCCCACCATACCAACAACCATCCCCTCAATTCCCACAATCCCAACTACGATTCCTTCAATTCCCACCATCCCAACTACAATTCCCTCAATCCCTTTGCTCTCTCCACCACCTTCAACCACTAGCCCATAAAATGTCCCAGTTGCAGCAGGCAGTCTAATACAGGTCCATATTGGAAGGCTTCTTGCTTATTATTTCGGGTTCCTTGGTGCTGATTTTCATTTTCTGGGAGCTATTTAGGAACTTCCGAGTATTTTTATATCTTTTTGTTTACACTTATGTAAACTTGATTAGTTTTTTTCTTTCTTTATTTGTATGATTAGGGGATACCCCCTTATTTGGTGTTCTTTGAGATATTGATTATTGAGTGGTTTTCACTATAATTTTCTGTTCTTTGTTTAGTATACCTCACAAAACTTAATTAAATTGTGATTAATCTTGATCTCGATCAATTACTATATTATCTTAGTGTGGTGATTGACAATAATTGAAGAGTGAAATAAGATTTCTTGCCATCGAACATCAACTTTTTTCCCTTAATTTGGAGAGAGAGAGAGAGAGAGAGAGAGAGAGAGAGGATTTACGTGGGCATAGCTCAATCTTTGTATTTGAGAACTTAAAGAGAAAATATTTTAATAAATATAACATTTTTTCTAAACTTCTTCCCTTTGAATTTGGTCTGAATTATATAGGATCGGGTCCTATGAATTCTCGCATAGGATCCCTCCTGAAAATGTCATGTGGCACTATCTTTCGGACCCATTGACCCTATGATTGTGTTGCTCGCCCCTTGGTGTACGCACAAATCTAAACTCAGCCTAATTTGGTAATTTCCACCTGTTGGATTTGAGCTTTTTCCCTGCTTTCTTGTTTTTTCCTCTGCTGTCATGGGCTATGTGCTTGGAACTCATTCATAAGCCGGTTCTGATTCTGATTCTGATTATGGTTCTTGTTTATAAAATGTATGTTTTCATTTTTTTAGGTCGAAAGGTATGTTTTCACCTTTTGAAATGTTGGCCTTAAAATATAATCGGTTCTTGTTATTGTCGGTGAAAGTGTGAAACTAGAGATGTTAATAGCAAGGTTTAAAGGGGACTGGCCGTTATAACGGTATAACGGACTGGGGGCGTTACCCTTTTTCTGTTATAATGAAAAAAACACTCAGGGCAAAAATGGAAAAAAAATGGTGAAATAACGGGAAAAAAAAAAAACGGAAAAAAAAAAACGGCCATTGTTTTCACAAAAATTTCCAGAAAATAACAATTGTTATTTTCGTTATAACGGAAAATAACGGCTGTTATTTTTTGGGCGTTTTAACAGTCCATAACGTAACGGGTTAGGTCCGAATCCGTTATAACCGCCGTTATTTTCGTTATAACAGCCGTTTTTTAAACCTTGGTTAATAGTATTGTCCTCGATCGAGATTTAACGTTTTAAAATCGTTAAAGAATTGAACTTGAACTAAGGGCGTGTTTGATTGCCAAGTGGGAAAATTGCATTTTCCTTGGGAAAACACAACTGTCCCTTGCTAGATAGCCATTTTAAAAATCTGTATAATTTTTCCTACCAAGCCATTTAAATCTAGATAATTTTTCCTACCAAGTCCGGAATTCATTTTCCATCTAGATAATGAGAATTCATTTTCACCTGAAAATTCGCCTTTATTTTCTCACATGATTGAAATATTTTTTCTCACTTGCAATCAATCAGCCAATTAAGTCATTTTCCACATATTTTCTCCGAAAAATTTTCTGTGCAATCAAACACGTCCTAAGTTAACCCGAAAAATACATGTTTCTCGCTTTTTCAATCCAATTTTTTTAGGAAATTTTTGACATACCCCCTTATGTTATATTTGAAATTTGACATACCATCCACAATTTGAAAAAGCTGACATACCCCCCCTCCCCCTCTGACCTGGTCTACCTAACGTTGACTGTTGGAGACCCTAATTGACTAACAATTATTTTTCTGCAAGGCCATACAACAATACACCAAAAATCAGCCTGATTGGTGCTAAATTTCTAGATGTTGGATTTGAGCCTTTTTCACAGGATGAAAGCATATTTTTGACTACTCATGAGATCAAACAGCTAGAAATCAGCAAGCATGCAAATTTTTGGTGTGCACGGAGAACTAAAAAGCCTCAGCCCATGTTAAACCCGGCCATGATACTAAAGTAATTCGAGTGTCCATATCACTGACTTACCCGGCCATGTACTTTGAGAAAAATAATAATTGATTCGAGTTGGTATTTGGTCGCATTCAAGACTCACCAGTTATACATTTTGGCCTAGCCCACATGAATGTTCTTTTTCCCGTGGGATAAAACTTTGATGTCAGGGCACAATATGAGCCACGTGGCTCACTCTTAGAGGACTCTGACCGTATGGATGTTTGGCCAATCCTTAGGTGGACCTACAAACCAAAAATCAGTCTGATTCGTGATTTCTAAGCGTTGGATTGGATTTATTTTCATGGGTTGATTGTAACCGTGGGAATTTGAGCATTATTGACCATTATTTGAGGTACAAAGATCCAAAGGTTTGAAATCACTAATCAAGCTGATTTGTTGTTTATTCGTCCATCTAGGGATTGGAAAAACATCAATATGGTCAGAGTCCTCTAAGAATGTATATTCCGCCTGTCATCGGCCTCAATGACAGGGCCCGTCCAGTACCCATCAATGTGAGCTTACAACCATCAGAAAAAATATGGTGGGATTTCCTGAAAAGATCGGCAGATCTAATGGTTAGGATTGTCCAATATCAGGCCAATCTCCTAGGTGGAACCCATCAAATGTTGGTTCGATTTCCTGCAAGTGTACCATATGTACTGCCATGCTGTCGGTGTCTATAGTCTATCCCATGGTTTAAAAAACGGCCATTACAACGCATTCAACCTCACCCGTTATGTTATGAACCGTTAAAATGCTGAAAAAATAACGGCCGTTATTTTCCCTTTTTCTGTTTTTTGAAAATTTGAAATTCGAATTTCATATTTCAAAATTTGATTTCAGGGCCATTTTTCCCTTATTTCCTTTATTTCTGTTATTTTCTCATTATTTTCAGTTTTTGCCCCTGAGAGTTACAATCCGTTATAACGGAAAAACGGTAACTCCCTCAGTCCGTTATACCGTTATACAGGCCCCTTTTAAACCTTTGTATATCCAATCATAGATACAATTTTCTAAATGTCAAAAAAAAAAAAAAAACCTATAGCTCTGAGATGCCCTTATAAGGTCATTATCAGCAATTGCAAGAATGAGATTAGCATATCCAACCCTCAAGTTGTCTGGGAGATCCTTCAGTACTTGCCCATAGTCTAGCAAGGCTACCTGATCGGGTGATAGTAAGAATCCAGCATTCAAGATCTACCTCATCGGATGATAGTAAGAATCCAACACATCTATTTTCTTTTTTATGATTGTAAAAGTAACCTGTGGCCCGGCCCACACCCAGCCCATGAATCATATTTCGGGCCCATCTATGGGCTAGATTTTGGGACCTATGCCCGACCCATCTAATTCATACAGGCCGGGCCTGGCTTACCATCGGGCTGGACCAGGCTAAGCCTGAGTTAAACGGGCCGGTCCGCGGGCCAAATTGCCACTGTTAGTTGAAACCCGTGGGGCCACTTTAATCAAGTTCACTAATCTCTTAAGAAAGCAATGTATTTAATAAGGCTCTTAATACTAAAACATCCCATATCTTTTCTGTGTCCGGTTTCCAAATTCAACAATTAATCCATGGCTCACAATGTTTGGACTTATACCAAAACTCGCCTTGATAGAATGACCCTAGGGTACCGGCCTAGGGCCGTTGCACTATGGTTGTTTGGTAGTCGTTAGCCAACCCTACAGCTTCTGCACAAGAACTTTGTTACAACCAGATTAGTTTTCTCCTTAACTTCCTGACTTAAACTGCATCTGACCTACTTATTCTATTCAAAGAATTATCAAAACTATTTGACAGTTTTGGCAAATATGGATGGGAAGGTGAACTAACGACACAAAACTCATAAACTTTTCTCGCCTTCCCTAACTACACGTGAAGTTCAAATCACCATGCCAAACCCTCTTGCTATAAAATCCCAACACTAGCTAATCATCCCTCACTCGACATATTTCTTCCTCTCCTTCATCACAACACTGAAAAGCTAGCCTTGCTTCCTATTTAACCATGGCTTCTTGCAATTGGTTCATCTTAGCTTTGTCTGTTGCTTTGTCATTGTCGATGGTCAATGTAAGCCTTGCTTCTCGACATCTGTTGGACACCTCCGAACCAGCGGCTCCACCACCTGCACCAACCTTGCCTGTTGTGCCTACTTTGCCTAAGCCCACACTGCCTCCTTTGCCTGCGATTCCTACTTTGCCTAAGCCCACATTGCCACCATTGCCCACTACCCAATTGCCTCCTCTACCGACCGTTCCAACTCTGCCAAAGCCAACATTGCCACCCTTGCCAAGTACCCAGTTGCCTCCACTACCAACACTGCCCAACACCATGCCCACTATTCCCAAGGTCACATTGCCTCCACTGCCGGCGATTCCATTGCCCACCATACCCACGACCATCCCAACCACAATTCCTTCAATTCCCACCATCCCAACTACAATTCCCTCAATCCCTTTCCTCTCTCCACCACCTTCAACCACTAGCCCATAAAATGTCCTAGTTGCAGCAGGCAGTTTAATACAGGTCCATATCGGAAGGCTTCTTGCTTATTATTTCGGGGTCCTTGGTGTTGATTTTCATTTTCTGGGAGTTATGTAGGACCTTCCGAGTATTTTTCCTTTTGTTTACACTTGAGTAAACTTGATTAGCTTTTTTTTTTCTGCTTTATTTCTATGGTTAGATACCCCTTATTTGTTGTTCTTTGAGATATTATTGAGTGGTTTTCATTATATTTTTCTGTTCTTTGTTTAGTCTACCTCGCAAAGCTCGATTAAATTGTGAGAAAAATTTGGTTGGGAAGAATTCGAGTGCACGCCTATTTTCAATTTCAGGACACCATCAGTAGTTAGTAATTCAGAATTTGGCAAAAATATGGTATGCGAAGAATTCGAGTACAATTTGTCATTTAAATTTGGACAAAAGTGTTATAAAAAAGCAAAATAAAAAAGAAATTGCAAGAATATTTGCACCTTATAAAATGAACTTTCGGGGGACCCCCATTTTTTATACCCATTTTGGCGTACCCACGTAGAAAATTAATCAATGGCTGATTTTTGGTGAGGATGATATCTTCACCAAATAGATCACCCCAACAAAAAATCAGCCCATTCTGAAATTTCCAACCCCATCAAATGTGGTTTTCAAGTTATAGAGTAAAAATCGACGGTCATAATTCCTCAACTTCTAAACCTGTCCACGAATATCGGAATGATTTGAAATTTTTGAGGATGATCTCCTCACCATAGAGATTATCCTCACCAAAAAATCAGCCATTGATTCATCTTCTACTTTTTCTAATCTTCTTCCCTTGGAATTTGGGCAGAAACCTCGGGCGAAATTGGAGTCTGAATTATATATTTTTTAGGACAAGGTCTTACAAATTCTCACGTAGGACCCTCCCCAAAGTGTGACGTGGTACAATCTTTCGGACCCCATGATTGTTTTGCTCATTCCTTGGCGGACCCACACGCTAAAAATCAGCCTGAATTGGTAATTTCTACCTGTTGGATTGGAGCTTTTTTTTCATCATGGGCTCCAAGTGATCGGAACTCATTCATAGGCCTGTTCATGAAGCCCATGACAAAAAAAATGCTCAAAATCCAGTGGGAGCTGGCCAAAAGAGAGTGTGCCACGTGGTATTTAATTTGGGGATGTCCTATGCGAGGACACATAGGACTCGGTTCTATAGAATCTGGACTTCCGAAATTTGAACTTAAAACTTCGCCTATACAAAAGTTTGATACAGAACTCCCTCAAAATGCCACATGGCATTCCTTTCAGGTGCACTGACCACATGATCTTCGAGCCAATGGATTTGAGCATTTTCTTCATTGGCTTGGAACCCATTCATGGACCTGTTCATGAATCTCAAGATTAAAAAATGCTCAAATTCAAAAGCCAAATAAGAATCATCAATTGGGTTAATTTTTGGTGTGTAAGTTCACCAAGGGATGGGCCAAACATTCATGGGTCAGTGGGCCGGCCTGGGAGAGAATCTAGCTAGCATCATCCCCTTTTTGGGGATGTTTTGGTGGAAATAGTGCATCACAATATGTGATTTGAGAAAATAATATGACAAAGAATTTTTTATTTTAAAAAGGGTATCCTATTATATACCAAATGATTCTAAAATTAGCGAGACAGTAACGTAACAGAAAGCTTGAAGTCAATCACCAAAAACAAGCAATGGCAGAAAATCACCTTCTTCAAACAAAATCGCAGAAGCTACTTCAATCCACGAGTTTGGTCATGGAATTCGGATTTTGGGCATGACATTTTCAGTGGAATTTCAGATTTTTCTGCGACTCCAAACCCCACTGTTGAGGGCCATATTTGGACTATTTCCTGCAAGATTTCTATGCCTTTAGAGACATGTCCTACCTTAACGCCAAAATAAAATCTATTTACACTTAGATCTAGACTTTCTACAAAATAAAAGTTGAAGCCTTGTAAGTCTTCTCTCCCAATATGAAGTTCTTTCTAACTTTTTTATTCTAGATTTTACACTATGGACAGACAGAACTGTGTTATATTTTCTACATGAAAAATTAGATTTTTGAACTCTCTATATTTCTCAATTTTTGCATTAAAACTCCATTATTTTATATTTTTAAATTAATAAAAATTAATATTTTTCAAAAACCCTATTGGCCATGTTTGTAGATTTTAATTTTAAAAATAGAAAAAAATAATTTTCAGTGATTTTTTATTAAACTTATTCTAATTTCAAAATAGCGATCCATGCCCATTGGGAAAACGGTTTACTTACACCAAGAAAAGTATTGTACACCCATTGGAAAAGTTTTCAATATTAAGCAAGTGTTGTACACCAATTAATTAATAGAAATTAGTTGGGACTAATTAGGTCTTAACCATGGTTTTCATAAAAAAAAAAAAAAAAAAAAAAACCATTTACACAAATTATTCAAAATCTACTAAAATTTCTAAACATAAGAGACCATGCCCACAACGGTAATTATAACAATCACCAAAAACCTTGATTTAGATTAGTCCATCTTCATTTGGCCATAAAAAAAATTACAAACATTACAGTCAACCAACCAAATGAACCGAAGTTAATGGATAATTTGATCCTCTAATCAGGGTGGTGAACAAGGAGGTGTTACCATCTCTAGGGTTGTCGCGCCATTAATCCTTGGTATATAGCCTGCAAAAATGAAGAAAAAAAAAGAGAAGTTAGCCAACCAAACAGCTCGACCTCAAGAACTTGGATACGCGTAGATTAATGATCTCAACTTCCTGACTTACGTGTTTCTGACCTACTATTCTATTAGAATTACGTAAACTACAAAACTATTTGACATTATTGGCAAAAGATGGATGGGAAGGTGAACTAACGACACATAACTCATAAACTTTTCTTGCCTCCCCTAACTACACGTGAAGTTCAAATCACCAACCTAAATAATTAAATCCCATTTCCCTCCCAAACCCTCTTGCTTTAAAATCCCAACACTATCTAATCATCTCTCATTCGACATAACTTCGATTCTTCCATTTCACCATGGCTTCTTGCAATTGGTTCATCTTAGCTTTGTCCGTTGCTTTATCGATCGTCAATGTAAGCCTTGCGGCTCGCCATCTGTTGGACACCTCCGAACCAGTGGCTCCACCACCTGCACCAACCTTACCTGTTGTGCCTACTTTGCCTAAGCCAACACTGCCTCCTTTTCCTGCAATTCCTACTTTGCCTAAGCCCACATTGCCACCGTTGCCCAGTACCCAATTGCCTTCTCTACCCACCGTTCCAACTCTGCCAAAGCCAACATTGCCACCCTTGCCAAGTACCCAATTGCCTCCACTTCCAACCTTGCCCAACACCATGCCCACTATTCCCAAGGTCACATTGCCTCCACTGCCGGCGATTCCATTGCCCACCATACCCACGACCATCCCAACCACAATTCCTTCAATTCCCACCATCCCAACTACAATTCCCTCAATCCCTTTCCTCTCTCCACCACCTTCAACCACTAGCCCATAAAATGTCCTAGTTGCAGCAGGCAGTTTAATACAGGTCCATATTGGAAGGCTTCTTGCTTATTATTTGGGGTTCCTTGTTGATTTTCATTTTCTGGGAGTTATTTAGGAACTTCCGAGTATTTTTCCTTCTGTTTACACTTCTGTAAACTTGATTAGCATTTTTTTTTCTTTATTTCTATGGTTAGGGGATACCCCCTTATTTGTTGTTGTTTGAGATATTATTGAGTGGTTTTCACAATACTTTTCTGTTCTTTGTTTTGCCTACCTCACAAAATTTCATTAAATTATGGCAAAATTTTGGTTGGGAAAAGTTCGAGTACACAATTCGGTTTGTTATTTATAAATTTGGCCAAAATTAAAATAAAAAACAAAAACAAAATGAAAGCAAAATTTAAAATAAAATAAAAAAGTTGACAGAATTTCCACCTTATAAAATGAACTTTTATGTTGCAAAAATGAATAATTTGCAGTAATTCAGAATAGATCGCTGGTCATACTCATTAATTTACCAATTTTTCAGAATATTTCAATAAAATTTTGTTCCATTCGTAATTTTTTTATAAAATCCGCTTGGTTAAGATTTTGGAACTCACTCATAGGCCTGTTCATGAAGCCCATGACGAAAAAATGCCCAAATGCAGAGGGGGTTTGACCCAAAAAGAATGCCACTTGGTAATTTCGGGGAGGTCCTATGCGAGAACACGTAGGACTCAGTCCTATAGAATCTGGACTTCCGAAATTTAAACTCGAAACTTTGTCTACAAAAGTTTGATAGACTTCCTTCAAAGTGCCACCTGGCACTCTTTTCAGGAGCACTAACCACATGAATGTGTGGCCCACCCCTGGACCTACACACCAAAGACTAGTCTGATTGCTTATTTTTTTAGTAGATGGATATGAGCATTTTCATCATGGGCTTGGAACCCATTTATGGGCCAGTTCATGAATTTCAAAACTAAAAAACGCTTAAATTCGAAGCCAAAGAATCATCAATCAGGATTCAGGTTAACTTTTGGTGTGTAGGTTCAAACAAGGTTTAAAGGAGGCCGTTTTAACGGACTGGGGGCATTACCGTTAAAACGGATTGAAACGGCTAGGGCAAAAATCAAAAAAAAAACAGAAAAAAACGGAATTAAACGATTTTAATGAAAAAAAAAACGGAAAAAATGGCGCTGAAATTCAAATTTTGAAATTTTAAAATTTTAAAAAAAAAAAAAGAATTTAACGGAAATTAAAAGGATTTAACGGCCATTTTTTTCACAAAATTTTTCAGACTTAAACGGCTGTTTAAACAATTTTATGGCCGTTAAAACAAAAAAACGGCTGTTTTTTCAAAACTGTTAAAACGTGTTTAAACGGTTTTAACGGAAACAGGCATGGGGTCTTACCGTTTAAACGGCCATTTTTAAAACCATGGGTTCAATAAAGGCCGGACCAAACATTCTTACGTCAGTGAGGCTAGAAGTGTGTGCCGCATGGCATTTGGAGGATGTTTTGGTACAGATCTCCGAGGACCCCTTTTTTCTGACCCCTCCGAAGTCAGACTCAGCACCATGGATTTCAAGAATCCAACTGTGGTTGATAACGCTGAGCTGGCAGTCACTAAAAGTGAATTCACAAAGCAACACGATAGAGAAACTTCAATATTAATTCAATTCTTCAAATGAAATTCATCTCAATCAAGGTTTAAAGGGGACCGTTATAATGGTATAACGGACTGGGTGCGTTACTGTTTTTTCCGTTATAAAGAAAAAAACGGAATATAACGGGAAAATAAATAAATAATGGCCTTTTTTTACAAAACTTTCCAGAATAACAAAAAATAACAGCCACTATTTTTTGGCATTTTAACGGTCCAGAACGTAACAGGGGAGGTCCGAATCCATTATAACGGTCATTATTTTCATTATAACAGCCGTTTTTTAAACCTTGATCTCAATTACAACACTTATTTATAGATCCCAAAACTCTGACTTTACCAAGATTAATTTACTAAAAAGTGTAAAACTCTCTTACTAATCTTAGAATTACTACGAAGAACTTCTAAAACAAATTGAAACCCTAAAGAAACCTACTAAAATACGAGGAAAAAAATTACTATGAATTAAAGAAATTCAACTTTCTAATGATAATTTGACCTATATTTTGATCTTATTTCACTCCAAAAATTGTGTCGTTAAGCACGTATAACTAGGACTGTCAATGGATAGTCAAAAATTCGAATAGGATTCGAATCCATATTCAAAAAATCGGATATTATCTGAAAATTTTGAATATCGGATTCGGATATATTTTTAATAATAGTTATTGGACACAGATTCAGATATTAATGTATTTGATTCGATAATATGCCGATCCGATATATTAATTAATAATTATATCTAATATTTATAAATTATATTTATTATATATAATAGATTATATTATATTTATCATATTAAATAATATTTATTAGAATAATAATATTTATAATTATTTTACATATATATTTATTATTATGTAAATACAATAATGTATTATATATATATATGTTATTTTTACGTATATATTTATTATTTTACATTTATATATTTATCATATTAAATTATTTTTTTTGTTTTAACGGCCGTTAAAACCGTTTAAACAACCATTAAATTTTAAAAAAATTGTAAAAAAATGGCTGTTAAATCCATTTAATTCCGTTAAACTCAGTTAAATTTTTGTTAAATTCCGATTTTTTTTTCAGCGCCAATTTTTCCATTAATATCCGTTAAATTCTATTTTTTTTTCCATTTTTTCCCCTGGCAGTTTTAATCAGTTTTAACGGTTTAAACGGTAACGCCCCCAGTCCATTTAACCGTTAGCACGGCCTCCTTTAAACCTTGATAACAATCACCATAAACATTGATTTAGATTAGTCATCTTCATTTGCAAAAAAGATTAAAAAAAAATAAGGAGAAGAAGTTAGCCAACCGGCCCCAACATCTCGACCTTAATAACTTTGATACGCGTAGATCCGACCTACTTATGCGGAACTATTTGACATTTTTGGCAAAGATGGATAGGAAGGTGAACTAACGACACAAAACACATAAACCTTTCTTGCCTTCCCTAACAGCACATCAAGCTCAAATCACCAACCTAAATAATAAATCCCATATCCCTCCCAAACCCTCTTGCTATAAAATCCCAACACTAGCTAATCATCCCTCACTCGACATATTTCTTCCTCTCCTTCATCACAACACTGAAAAGCCTTGCTTCCTATTTAACCATGGCTTCTTGCAATTGGTTCATCTTAGCTTTGTCTGTTGCTTTGTCATTGTCGATGGTCAATGTAAGCCTTGCGTCTCGACATCTGTTGGACACCTCCGAACCAGTGGCTCCACCACCTGCACCAACCTTGCCTGTTGTGCCTACTTTGCCTAAGCCAACACTGCCTCCTTTGCCTGCTATTCCTACTTTGCCTAAGCCCACTTTGCCACCATTGCCCAGTACCCAATTGCCTCCTCTACCGACCGTTCCAACACTGCCAAAGCCAACATTGCCACCCTTGCCAAGTACCCAATTGCCTCCACTTCCAACCTTGCCCAACACCATGCCCACTATTCCCAAGGTCGCATTGCCTCCATTGCCCACCATACCCACGACCATCCCGTCGATTCCCACCATCCCAACCACAATTCCTTCAATTCCCACCATCCCAACTACAATTCCTTCAATCCCTTTCCTCTCTCCACCACCTTCAACCACTAGCCCATAAAATGTCCTTTCTTATGTTGCCTTGTATTAATGGATGGTAGCAGGTATCACTTGCAGGCAGTTTTAATACAGGTCCATATTGGAAGGTTTCTTGCATATTGTTTCGGGTCCCTTAGTGTTGATTTTCATTTCTGGTACGTAAACTTGATTAGCTTGTTTTTCTGTGTGATTTTATTTGTATGATTAGGGGATACCCCTCTATTTGTTGTTCACGAGATACTATTAAGTGATTCTACAATAATTTCTTTTGATGTTCTTTACTTCTACCCCTCGAGGCTTGATTAAACTGTGATTTAATCTCGATCTTGATGAATTACTAAGATTATCTTAGTGCGGATGAATTACATAACAAGAATGTTAATCATACTCTGAAAAGAATAAATCAATGAGCATGTATGCGAGCAGCGATCACCGATATGTATCGTCCTTATAACATTTTTGATAAATATAAATTTATTGAAAGAAAAAAAAAAATTAGACCAAAAAGATGGTCTGAAAAAAAACCAACTACAATCAAAAGGCCATAAAGGCCGGTGCATGGTTGAAAAAACCACCCCAAGGGAAAAGGAAGAAATAACCAACAAAAATAAAATAAAAGAACAAAAAGCTAATCACCCTGCATTCAAACCAAGTCTTCAAAAGAAATGTAACCGCATTCCTTGAAGATTTTAGACCATATATAAAAGAATAAGAGTTTTGATAGAGACGATCATTCGCTTTTTTTATCAATAAAAAACCCTAAGGTTGCATCTCCTTCTGAAAACCCAATAGCATAGCAAAAAGAAGAATACTCCACAAACATCGACCACAAGAAGAGAACATCAGAATATATTCCATGACTCAAGGAGCTCATTGATCAACTGACCTTGGCATTACCCATATCATCAAAAAAGAAGAAGAAATATGCTCCACACCTCTCAAGTACGGCAACGAAGAAGTACAAACATGAACATCTTCCATAGATACATCTATCTAAGCTAAGCTCACACGGCCTAATAATCTTGCAATTGATTCCAACTCCCAATCTTTTAAATTGCGCCTAATACATCAGAGAGTGTCCTACCTGCAGAACTCAGCAAATTCATCTCTTCTCGGTCATCCAGTGACGAAGGTAGACATCATCATTCCATCTTGGAAAGCCCTATACTCCTAGATTTCCTCTTGGGGAGCGGCCAACTGGCACAATATGCCCCATTTTTTTTATATAAAATACCTTTATTTTCCGTACAAAATACACTTTCGTCACCTTGTGCGCAATACACTTTTGCAATGCGTGTTAATGCAAGGTTGCCACCAAGGTTTAAAGGAGTCCGTTTTAACGGTTTAACGGACTGGGGGCGTTACCATTAAAACGGCCGTTAAAACAGATTGAAACGGCCAGGGGCAAAAAATGGAAAAAAATTGGAAGAAACGGCAAAAACAGATTTTAACAACGGAAAAAGTAGTGCCGAAATTCAAAAATTAAAAAAAAAAAACAGAATTTAACTGAATTAAACGTATTTAAGGGTCGTTTTTTTTCCACAAATTTTGTCAGAATTTAACGGTAGTTAAAACGATTTTAACAGCCGTTAAAACCAAAAAAATGGCTGTTAAATTCAAAGCATCAAAACCTGTACGTTTGATTAAACAGTTTTAACGAAAACAGGCTTGGGGCATTACCATTTAAACGGCCGTTTTTAAAACCATGGTTGTCACTACACCAAGGACATTGATTTTAATTATTACATTGCATGGGTTATAAACAAAGTACTTATATCACATGTTTTTCATTGAGTGCGGTGATTGTGGAGTTATATTATTTTGTAGGCCAGTGGGTGATGGTTCTTTGTGCTGTTAATAACATCTTTATTGACCATTTGTTTTTTGATAACTCGATAGAAGGTTATTATACATCGTTTTCTTTTTATTTTTTGGTTTATGGGTGTTCGTTATGAAGTGGGATGGGCCCAAAACTTCCAAAAATATGTTGTGGTTCGCGACAAAAATTTGATTATATTGGTTGTGATTTTTATTCTTTTTATGTGGATCTTTGTGTGTATTTCACAAAACGACGGATGTGCTCGCTGAAATGAAAAATGACGAACTTAGATGCCGACTAAAACGACGATTTTCAACAACAACGAACATGGTCAGTTGTTTTTTTGAGTGTAATAAAACAACGGTCCAGGTGGGCATACAACAGGTCAAGTCCGTCACTAGTCCACACAAAAACAACAGACTTGAAACATCATCCAAGCGGGCAAACAACCGACAAACCATACGACGGACTTTGTCATTTCTTCATAGTGATATGGTTACATTCGCCAACGTGTGCAACTCGGACAAAAAAAATGTGTTTGGATGCACCAATGCTGTGCGATTTGTAAGACGCACCAAGACCGTAAATGTGCACCAAAGCACGCATTTCAATACTCGCCTCATGAGAATCATAGCATGCACCAAAGTGTGAGTCTCAACACACTTTGATGTACTATGCGGCACACTTATAATATAATAATATTATATTTATAATTATAATGTATGAAAAATTCGAGTTTATGTGCCAATCTGAAATGTGCAAGTGTAATTTTATACAATGCAACGAGATGCAACTGATGAATTAGGTGCGACATCAACTGTCATGTGTGCAAACAAACATGCATAATTGTTGAATGATGATTAAACTAAAAAAGGTAATTTTTTTTCAAAATAACAGTTGTTATGATTCTACTAAAACTGTCAAAAGATGATTCTAATTATAGTTTTGTACATAACAAATTTTATTTTTTTCATTTGTTTTTGTTTTCCGTTGATTAAAAATTTTGAACGTTCCTGTTTATAGTTTTATACCCATACCCCTTGTTAATTGGGTATGCGTAGAGTGGAGAACCGCTGAAGTCTTGCTCTTAAACGCTTAGGAGCAATGCTTTCCTCCTATTTAACTTTTCAATCTTTATTTTAGGCCATGCCCATGTATGTTGATCACAGAAAAGTTTTGTAAGATGAAAATCTTAAGTCTAAATGTGTTTATCTAGAGAACTTTTATCGACATTTATGGGTATTCTTGAAAGAATATTTGGGATCAACTTGATCAAACGATGACCCTAACCAGATTGGTAGGTTATCTACATGGTCCCACATTATTGGAGAATCTATCTCCTAGATTCCCATATTGCTGACCGAGTCATGGGCGTTGTATGAAAGTAGGATTGCGTGTATTAAGACGTATCGTGAGTTGGTTTCCAAAGCAAGGAAGCATTTGAATTTGCAACGAGGATAGATGAGAAGGTGAACTAATAACTACTTCTCCAAGCTTCGCTCACAATTCTCAACTACGTCTCATCAAACTTCTGCTCGTCCCCCTATAAAATCCCATTCCTACTTCTTCTTCAACTCAAAATTAATCAACTTGGAACTTAATTCTGTTCAGCTTCGTAGCTTCTTAAGCCCTTTCTCCCATCAAAAACCATGGCTGCTTCTAACCATTGCTTTGTGTTATCTTTGATCATTGCATTCTCATTGTCAAGCATCGATGTGAGCCTCGCCGCTCGCCATCTTTTGGACACCACTGACGCTCCACCTCCGGCGCCGACACTGCCCACTATCCCACCCCTAGTACCTAAGACGACATTGCCTCCATTGCCGGCAATTCCAACATTCCCATCATTACCGACTACCCCATTACCAACTCTGCCGACCGTCCCAACTCTACCGAAACCCACATTGCCACCCTTGCCTAGTACCCAGTTGCCTTTGCCTAATCCCACATTGCCTCCACTGCCTACCTTTCCTACCATTCCCACTATTCCGACGGTCACATTACCGACATTACCAACGATTCCATTTCCCACCATTCCAACAACCATCCCTTTCCTCTCACCGCCACCTTCAACCACTAGCCCCTAAGTTGCCACCAATTTGATCCATATTTCTACTTGGGATTTTCTAGTTTTCTTTTTTGGTGGGTGCAATATTCGAATTTAGAAAGCAGGTTCATCTAGTGAGAAGACCATACCTTACTCCTACCAACTATTCCACTTCTGCTTATATTTTGCAGGTCTGAGTGAGGTCATATGTACTTGTCTTTGGGAGTGTGAGGTTTCATCATTGGCTATTATGCACTGTATTTTGAGAGTGATTTTGTATTTCATTTCTGTTTAATTTATTGGTCATTATGTGTTTGTTCTAAGTCTCACCGTACTTTGGTAATACATCGATATCGATCATTAAGCCGGTCACGAAACCATTCAGTGGTTTGTTTGAAAATCAAACAAACTATGTCGACTTCATTTGCCGGATAACTGTTTGATCTAGATGAACTGGATTGTTTTGTTTCAAACGATCCCAATGTTCAGCAGAAAGATATTTTACAGTTTCATTTTCCTGCAAAATTGCTGAAAAAAGTCACTTCTAGTAAAATTTCTTCAAAATTAAAGCTGAAACATTGATTAAAATAGGGGCGAATTCATCTTCGGATCGAAGAATTCTCTACTTGTCGCGACATGCTGTTGGATGAAGCAAAATTGAAAATTTTCTTCTCGTATACCTCATGATATGTAGAGCCTCTTCTAGCTAACACAAGATACAATGCCGAAAATCGAAGGATCGGACAACCTAAACGATTTGATCAAGAGCTTAAGCATGGGCACCTAAAAGAGGTGATGAACAGTCGGGTAAAGAATTCATAAACCATGCGGTGGGCCAAACATTCATGGCCCGGTGGGCCTGAATGAGTACCATGTATACAGCCTAACCTCAAAAAAGTATAAATATACAGGCTCAATACCAGCCCACAGGCCTGTAGACACAGCCAACCCAGTCCAGTCCGAAGTGGACCGGGGTGCATGGATTTGCCAGATCCACCCATATGCACTTCCTAATTTTGTATCGATGCAAGACTTGATGTTTCACTGAACCATAGCGTGTGGCTAGAATGCTTACGGACTCGCATGGACTTGATGAATAATGTTTTTAAACGTGGAGGCATAGCGCGAAGCTTTTTATAGCTTAAAACATGAAGCATAAGCCTCATATTGAAAATGCAAAAGTAAATAAATAATAAATAAATTTGGGGGGAGAGACTAAGAGACTACTGGTTGGACCATCTCAAACGCAACCGCCTTCCAATGGCGTACGATACCAGCTGCTGGATATATGGGGAGGATCGACCTCTCTTTCGTGATTACACCTTCATCACACATGTCCACTAGGGGGAACCCCGTCAAATAGAGCGTACGCCAGTTTTAATATATTTCATATTAAGGAAAGAAGTATTCTTGTTGCTTTTATTTAACTTAGAATTACTTAGAACTATTTAACTAAGGGCGTGTTTGATTGCCAAGTGAAAATTTTTCATTTTCCTTAGGACAACACAACTGTCCCTTGTTAGATGGCCATTTTAAATCTGTATAATTTTCCCTACCAAGCCATTTAAATCTGAATAATTTTCCCTACTAAGCCTAGAATTCATTTCCCATCTAGACAGGTGAAAATTCATTTTTACTTAAAATAGGCCTTTATTTTCTCACATGATCAAAATATATGTTCTCAGTTGCAATCAATCAGCCATTTAAGATGTATTTTCTGGGAAAAATTTTCTGTGCAATCAAACACGACCTAAAATTTTCGTGCCCCGTTATTAAAAGTGTAATGATGACATGTCCAACCGCCATGGACGTTATCGTGTGCTTAGTGGTGTCGCTTTGTCATTAGCCAAGTTAAAAACAAACCATGAAAAAGTCTCTAATCCAATGGATAGAAATAACTTATCATCAAGATGAATTTTGTATGAATTTTTGGATGGGCCAAAGATCTATACAGTCAGTGATCTCTAAGAGTGTTCCACATGTCAGGTGCACATGCAACCCCCTAATTTGAGTAAAACTTTGTTGACAGGGCATGTCATCAAGGCTGATGACAGTGCGCAATATGAGCCATATGGCACACTCTTAGAGGACTCTGACCGTATGGATGTTTGTCCAATCCCAAGGTGGACCTACAACCAAAAATTAGCATGATTAGTGATTTCAAACCTTTGGGTCTTTGTACCTCAAATAATGGTCAATAATGCTCAAATTCCGACAGTTAAAATCAAACCATGAAAATAATTCCAATCCAACGCCTAGAAATCACTCATCGGGCTGATATGTTGGTTTATAGGACCACCTAGAGATTGGCCAAACATCCATACGGTCAGAGTTCTCTAAGAGTGTGCCACATGGCTCATATTGCTTGCTGTCATCGACCTCGATGACATGGCCCTGTCATCAAAGTCTTACTCCCCTAGTTTTATTCGGGAGTATAACCGGATTTCTACTTATAATCATTAGCGGCAAAATTTTCCTCCCGACTTACCTATCTTTGCTTTGCTTTGGCTTCTTTTTTATTTTTTGTCTTTTGGAGGGAAATCTTGATGAACTACCCTCCTCTCGTCTCTTAGTAGAGGTGGGTTGGTCAAATATCTAGGGTCGATGGTCGTTGACAAAGTCAAAATACGACATCCGATCTAACTACATAAAATCCCCCACGTGGCAAAGCCCAAGTCGTGGTTGAGTGATGCATTTACCGTGAAATCCAATCCGGATTCCAATCACACCAACTTCCAGCAGAGCGACGACAATTTTGTTTCTTTCAAACAGTTGATAGAGGTAAAAGAGATGAAGCTTAGAAAAGACATACGAAAGATGGACATACCTACCCTTAAAAGTCGAAGGCTTTAAGTGGGACCCATTCACCGACTCCAATCACTTGCCGGCCACGTGCTCCGCCATATGTAGTCCGGTCACATGCACCAAACCCACAGGATATGGTGAGCAACCTCAACTCTCAACTCTGAAGCCAGACTCATGTGGGACCCTCTTGAAATAGATTGAGATCTGACTTCTTACCCCCATCAAGCAAAGTCAGCCGTTGAACTGCAATCCCATCTCACCACACTGGTCCGCAACCGTTGTATCTTTCCTGTTCCCGCCAAATCATCCTCTTCTGTCGTACGCTAGCGGCCACCCCACCTCCCTTGATACCGACGATCGACCACATGATTCTCCGGGTGCATGCGAAGTATCGGTGACGATATACACGTGTCGAATACTTGCATCCGGACCGTTACTAGCTATACACGTGGCATATTGGAGACTAAACACCGTTTACACTTGTAAGATGTCCAATCATGAAAAACAACCCAATTTCTAAACAGTTTCTTCAGATAAGAAGCATTAGGTTAATCTCCATCGGATGGCCACTATCATCTCATCAACTTGATTGTTGTCCTTGGAGATGTTAAATCGATTGAGGCAAGACAGATGTCTTCCTTAACATGTCGTACCAATCTTCAATAATACCTTAGGAACGGGAACGGAAAACAACTGATGAGGTGACGAGTGCCCTTTTAAAAATGCCACGTAACCCACCAATTAGTGGATATACACGTCAACAAACATCCATATTGGTTATCTCTAGCCAATATTAGATTTAGCACTTTTAAATAAGTGATTAGCCGTTGGATTCAAGCATTTTTTGGTGTGTAGAAATCATCAAGGGGTATAACGGTATTAAGTTTTTTTTCCGTTATAACGGCCGATATAACTGATTAATGTAGCGCACAGGGGCCAAACTGGAAAATAACGGGAAAAATGGTGTTAAAATTCAAACTTTGAATTTCTAATTTTCAATAAAATTTAAAACGGATAATATCGGCTATTATTTTTTGAGCATTAAAACGGTACATAACATAACGGGGGAAGTCCGAATCCATTATAACGGATGTTATTTTCGTCATAACCGCCGTTTTTTTAAACCATGCGTCGAACATCCATGCGATCAGTGGGCCTGAAAATGTTGTTACGTGGCATTTTCATGGAGATTTTGCCGCATTGCAGGGAAAATTATGGAGTCCTCACGTAGTAGGGAAATTTGAAACATTTTGTGCTTTTACATTAGCGATGAGTGGAAGTGTAGAACTTTACTTACCGACGTCCGTTATCAACGGTGATTGCGGACCACAATGAGTCACGTGGTACACTTTTAGAGATCGCTGACCGTATGGATGTTTGGCCTAACCCGAGGTGGATCTACGGACCAAAGGTTAGCTTGATTAGTGATTTCCAAGCGCTGGATTGGAGTCATTGGTTGATATTTAATCGAGGAATCCGAGCTCTGTTTTAGTACAAAGATCCAAAGATTTGAAATCACTAATCAGACTAATTTTTGGCATGTATATAGGTCCACATAGGGATGGACCAAACATCGATGTGTGGTCTCTCAAAGTGTGCCAAGTGGCTTATACTGTGGTCCGTCATCAACGTTGACGACGAACGTTCTATCATCCATTGGTCAAGAGTCAAAAATGGCGTACACTTCGTGGTGTCGAGACTCGAGCCCATGCCTTCATGTGAGAGTGAGAGTATGGGATCAAATTGACACATTGAAACGTGTCATATCCTCATTGCTTGAAGGGAAGGGCTGTAAGGGGAAGGGCGGCATAAGCACACACGAGAGAGACACCAGAATAATCCTATCCAGGAGTTTAAGTAACGTCCACATCATCCAACTAAACGTACCAACCGAAAAAAAATTCAGATGCATATTAGAGAGGAAAGTTCTGGATGCTCTCGATACATATAGAGAACTCTTGTGAGTTGTGGCCCTATATAGTGCATTGTTTTAGGCTCACTAGCCGCATGGATGTTTTTCCCACCCTTGATGGATGAACATAACAAAAAATCAGCTTGATTGGTTATATATAGCCATTATTTTTCAGCACTTGTTTAGAATAGATCTTATCCGTTGGATTCAAACATGCATTTGGGTACAAACTCCAACGGATATAAATCATCAATCAAGCTGATTTTTAGTGAGTATATCCAGAAATGGATGGACTAAACATCCATGTGGTCAGTGGGTCCAAAAACAAGATATATGTAGGGCCACAAGAGTCCTCGCATCAAAATTTTCTCCGCATCGTAAAGGCCTACATTTAGTTAAATGGAGCAGTAATCACGTTTAAGACAGTCTTTCACCCAAAACTAACGACCGTGACCCTCCAATTCTCCTAGGGACGGGTTTCCTGGAGTGGCACGTGGCATCTCCCCGGTGTGGGTAGCTAGAGAAGGAAATTATCGTGCACCCGAAGCCAAAAAATTTGGTGAGGGCAATATTCAGCGTGGGCAATGGGCATGTGGTCCATGGACCGTTTGGACATGGCAGAGTGAAGCCCCTATATCAACTTTTTAGAATATTATTCTATCTAATCATGTGGCCCCAACCTAACAGGTACAAATGATAGCCCATGATCGATCGGGGACCACAAGATGCAAAGGACATTATATTTTTTATTTTGACTCGTGTTAAGATGTTCAACCAAATCAACGCGGTGCATCCATCGTATCGTATAATTGTAGGACGAGGGTAGTTTACAAGCAACCCGCAGCCACTATCTTAATTAATATGAATGGCTGGCATAAAATCGGACAATATGGAATTGTGGGAATGGCTGGCATAAAATCGAACAATATGCGATTGTCGGGAGGGTGGCTCGACAAGATCAAGGCTCGAAACCAGAATGAAATAAATCGAAAAGGTTTTCTTCCATTAATCCATCTCCAAGAGCAACCACCTACGGAATGCGTACTACGCACATTAGCATAATGTAGAAGGTTCACAAATAAAGCACGTGTTCGAGCGCACAATAGCCAGAGGAAACATGAGGGACGAGGTGGCGGCGTGGCTCACCCCCTCTTGTCCAAGTGTCGGGCGAAGAACGGACAATTTGTCTTCGAGTGGATGATGAAGATCTAGGGTCATCAGTGATTCTTGGCTGCTTCTGCTACCCAAAACCCTTTTCGGCAAAGTAAGCATGGTCATTGCCTTTACGCAACGCAGGTGCATGCACTTTCAAAGAGGATCTATAACAACCCCCGTCTTCTTTTATAATCATGGTCGGCTTCACACTCCCGTCACAAAGATTTGCTTCATCTTGTCGACCGTGCCACCTTTTTTGAACAAACATTACACCACCACCGCCGCCGCCTTCCACACCCACCACCACCATCTCCTTATCTCACACACGCAAACAACGCGCGCATTGCTCTAAATTTCTAATTGTTGGCATGGTTTTAAAAAACCTCTATGACAACGGCCGTTGAAACGGCACTGACACTCCAAGTCTTTTGACCCATTGTAACAATCATAGCAGACTAACAGTAACGTTACCTGTCCATTATTACGTACGTTATAACAGTTCTTTTTAACACACCTACGAACCTGGGGCTGAGAGGAATAAATCCCTACTCTTAAGGATATCAAAAGTTTTATCTGTGCACAATGCAACCGCAAAAAAAAGCGTGGTCGCAATAATCAAGATTACGTTGTTAAGTGGGCCCACATGTATAAAGGAATATTCCAAAAATAATGTGGACCCCACCTCAAATTGTGGTCTGGACCATGGTTTTAAAAACGGCCGTTTAAACGGTTTTAATGGCCTTTTAAAGGGTAACGCCCCAAGCCCGTTTCCATTAAAACCGTTTAAACATATTTTATCGGTTTTGAATAAAACGGCTGTTTTTTTGTTTTAACGGCCATTAAAATCGTTTAAACAGCCGTTAAAATCGTTTAAACAACTGTTTAATTCTGAAAAATTTTGTGAAAAAAATAGATGTTAAATTCGTTTAATTTCAGTTAAATTCTATTTTTTTTAATTTTCAAATTTCAAAATTTGAATTTCAGTGCCATTTTTTCCGTTAAAATCCGTTTAATTCTGTTAAATTTCGCTTTTTCAGTTTTATTTCATTTTTGCCCCTGGCCATTTCAATCCGTTTAAACAGTAACGCCCTCAATCTGTTTAACCGTTAAAACAGCCTCCCTTAAACCTTGGTCTTGACTTTGGGTTAGCAATTTTGAGTGAGGCAAGAAGAGCAAAATGATGTGTGTGGTGGACTTGGAGAATGTAGAGATTTTATCAGGGATTTTTGGGTTGCTCCATGGGTTGGTAAGTTGGTAAAGTTTGTGGGTGATGATACCATAGACCTGGGTTCAAAACCCGCCTTCACCGAGTTACTAGTCTCTTTGAAAATCAGGCTTACCTATCAAAAAAAAAAAAATAGGAGCCTTACTGTCCTCTTATCTTGGTCTTCCCTTGGGGACACTATATAGAGGACAATCAATCAGGGACCTATTAGTTGAGAGGGTTCGTAGAAGACTAGCTGGTTGGAATGGGAGATACCTTTCCAAAGGGTGAAAGATTGTCCTCATCAAAAGCACTCTCTTTAGTCTTCCAAAATGTTCAAAACTGAATAATCTGAGAATAATTAGGAAAAGGTTGTGAATTATTCGAAAATGAATACTTCTATCATGTCAAAAATATGCGTGATGTTTTTTCAAACCTTCGAATTGTATGGTTCATTTTTTTTTTCTGAATAATTCGTAGGAATAGAAAAATTCGAGAATTTACTATGGTCTTGGCTAGTTCGACCTCTTGCAGCTGCAACGCCACAGCGAAAATTTTCTCCTGAGAAATTTTTTTAGTAACACTACGGGGAGCTTAAAAATGTACACGTCGCACACTCTTTTTTGGCCCACTAAACCCTTAAATGATTGACCAACCCTGGATGAACTTCCACACCAAAAATCAACCTGATTGGTGATCTCTAGCTATTGGATTCGAATTTTTTCAGTTTTTTTTTTGGCGCTCAGATCAAATAACTAGAGATCACCAATCAGCTGATTTTTCATGTGTAGGTCCATCAAGTGGAAAGCCAATCAATCATTCATGGGTCACTCCGGAAATTAAGAGCATGCTTCTCACAAAGATATATAAGATGGCCCTTTCTTTTTTAAACTTTTGACCTACAGGGGCTCGCTCACCCCTAAGAGTGAAAGGTGACCCTATGTGTGACAGGACTCATCTAGCTTAGTAACTTTCAAACAGTGGTACACTCTAATTATCACAAATAGAAGGGTGTGGGTGTTTGGTTACATAGCTAACACTACACTGCATAAATTTAGTCAGGTGGTGCAGTATTGAGTTTTAGCATAAGCTTCTAAGCATAGACACATACATGCACCTGGGGTCCAGTTCATTTCCCTTCTTCTTTTACTATGCAGAATCAACAATTATCCAAGTTGAAGTGTTCTCGAGATTCACGTTATCATAAAAAATCAGACGAATCTATACCAACCACATTCTACCGCAATCCGCATATCACGAACCTATACTCATATCGAGTGCACCCCCGAACTCAATTGAATCGCATTCTCCCTCCTCGTTTTCTGATAAATAGAAAAAATCGCATTTATCTCTTTCATTCTTCAAATATATGGACTGAAAAATCTGCAATCGTCTATAGAAGAAAAAAAGGAAAGGGGAAAGGGGAAGGGATGACGTTTCCTTCTTTTATGGATATCTTGAGAAAACTTTCTTTTCTTATGGAAATTTTTCTTGGGAAAATACACCTGATAAGGCTGCTTGATTGCACCCGAGAAAATATGCAATTTTTAATTATGTAGGGTGGATTTTCATGGAATGGAAATGAATTCCATGCTAGGATGGAAAATTTTCATTTTCTCAGGAAAATTTTCCAAATTCGAAATGACTATCAAACAAGGGAACATTATGTTTTCCACCGGGAAAATTGACAATCAAACACGCCCTTAATGATTTATCGAGATTGGGATAGGAAGCCCTAAACTTGTTCTCCTAGTTGCCCCGTCAAACACGTCCATTGCGTCACGTTTATTCTATTTCTCATTCTTAATTAATATGGTCTTTGATTTCTTTGCTCAATAATACTAATTACCAACCAATAAAATTGTGTCATTGACAAACTTAACAAGCACCCCCTTTTTAACCAGATTGAAATTGGTCAGATTTGATGAACTTAATGATGCTCGCTGCGACGTTCGATTATTACCCTAATTAGCATATACCTTTTTTATTACCAAAATGTGAAAGTAATGACCTAATCTCCATTTTTAACAATTTTCTTTACAAAATATAAATAGTTATTACATGATGCGCCAAGGGTCCGTTTGGACAGGCGCAAGCAGCCGTTGATGGTGTAAAACAAAACATGAATTAATATGTCACAGACAAAACATATATATCATTGATTTTTACAGTGACTGTTTATGTCGGAAGGGTAGGGATTAAGAATGAAAACAGGCTTCTCTTGTATCATCGACATCCTGCTTTCCGGTCGTTCTACGGCGTTAACTACTGTGAAAGTCGTCGATAAGTGTCACGTGTCATTATTCCTCCATGACTTTCGACGCTTAAAACACCATTTGGTTCAGAATTTGAATGTGACCGCCATTAAAGAATTTTGTAGCAACCTCCCTGAAGAGGGACTAAATTGAGTGGAAAATGTCAAATTTCGGCCATAACGATGCTAAACTTCTTTTTCTTGGTAAGAACAAGTTATGTTCAGATAGGCCAAAACCATTACGTCCATAGCAAACCAGTGGGCCTATAGCCCGAGTCTTACTTTGAACTTCAACGGTGGGGTGCACCCCTTATCCCTTACGACTCATCCGGCGACGACCATATCCACAATACTTGAAACATTGACCGACTGTGACCGTTCTCCATGTTTCCGGTGCCTCCCCAAAGTGCAGTCTATTAGGGAAATATGACCAAAATTATTAACATCCAATGCAATTATCGATTGATCGGCGTACTGTTTACTAGAATATGTTAATTTTTGTTTGGGTCGCACCGATTTTTGAGAGTGCGGTTAATTATTACGTCTAGATTACCTATCCTAATGAACTCGAAGGAAAAATTGGTTTTCAGTTGAACAGGCTAAAATTTATGGGAGTAGCTATGACTTCGTACCCAAACAAGAATGAGTCCTTCTCGGTGATCTCTACTGTGCGCTCACAGCCTAAAATTTCAAACATTTTCTTGCGTCAATGGAAGGACAAAATCAAGATTTGAATTCCAGGCAAGTGGATGGTGCATGACAGAGACAATATGTCTCTTTATCGTGAAAAACCACCCGACTTGAGTTTCCACTTTGACTGTATGACATGTTTGGTGTACCAAACAAATTCTCACATTTGGGTCTGTTTGGAAACCCTAAAATGAGCCCAGCCGAGGTCCCGTTGTTTCGAATTCTGACTTGTGTTCGGCCCCAACTTTTTCATAAAACAGGATCAGAGTTGGCCTTTACAACATCGAACCAGTTTTTCTAAGCTAGGACTAAGCCTTTTCAAACAAGTCTTTAGTCAACCCAAACCTCACATGGAAATAACTGCACCCCTTAAATATGAGATCGACCAGTGTGAACCTCGTTGTTTTTTCTTATGCTCAAACCGGGGAAAAGAATGGACCATCAAATTCAGTGGGCCATGAAAGGATGCACCGACTGATCAATCCTAACCATTCAATCAGTCGTCTACAACTGGATTACCACTCAAACAGTGGAAAAATGTGGTTTTTTAGTTGATAGCCGACTGTTTGGACGCAGCGAGGGCCAGCTAAGCTTTTATACAAACTTTTGACTAAGTGGAGCTTGAAATCTTAAAATGGCAAACTTTAACAAACACGACTTTACGTGCGAAACACACTGTCTTCCCCCCCCCCCACCACAAAGCCAAAAGTAATGGAGACGGAAATCTAGAGGTCCAGAACTAAGATTCAAATCCAAATTAGAACAAGGTGCGTTGCTTGGTGCATAAGCTTTCAAAAGATTACTTCTCTTTTTACCCTTTTTTGTAGGTAACGTACAGGCAGTCGGATACTCAGATTATCACACCCCAACAATCCAAACCCATTTGGGTTCGGATCGGATCAGCGTCGATCCAGGGCAAGTCCGACGGTCAAGACCGAATGCAGTCTCAATGTGCAGATCCTGACCCAAATCAGCGACATTGAATGGGACCGAGGCAACCCAACATTAAGAATTTGATGTAGGCAAAACAAAATTCAAATTATTAAATGGTCCGTTATAACATTATAATCACATCCGAGTCAAAGAAAATATCAGAATATTATTGTTTGAAAATAACCTAAGCTTCCATTCTGAGCCTTATTTCTAAATAAGGTAATGGGGTTGGACGTTACCGTTACAACGGCCCTTATTTGTTTTCTTAAAATTTAAAGTTTTAAACCATGAGAAAACGTAAAAAATGTTAAGTCAAAGGGTCGTGATGTAACAATGTATACCTAAGACATTTTCAAATGCCGAAGGGCATTTTTGTTACTCATCGCTGCCATCTGGGCCCACTGACAGCATGGATGTTTAGCCCACCCCTTAGTAGACATTCAGACCAAAAATCAGCTTGTTTGATGATTTTTGGCCGTTGTTTTAGTACTAAAAAAAAATGGGTATGACTTCAACGGCTATAAGAACGCCTTACAAAGTACTAAAATCTAAAGGTTACCGATTACCGATCAGGGTGATTTTTGGTGTGTATATCCCACCAAGGTGTGGGATAAACATCCATGCGGTTAGTGGGCCCAGATGACAGCGGCGAGTAACAAAAATCGTACTTCGGCATTTGAAAATGTTTCAGGCATACCTTGTTAAGTCAAAACTTGCATTCATCAATAAAATATATTTTTTCAAAAATATATGAATACATAATTGGTCGGGTCATTATAAATCAGATCAGGAATAGGATCAAGATCAATGTTAATCGACCCGACCCATTGAAGCCTAACTATCCCAACTCATGTATTTCATGGGCCCACTATTAAAGTTTGTACCAGTTGATCACAACCGTCAAAGAAAGGATCAAAACGGTGGAAATGGAACTCAGCCAAATGGCCGTTGGACAAAAGACTGAACTTCGCGGATCGGAGACCGCTCATCACTCTTTGTTTTTCCAGTTTCCTTTCTTTCTGAAAAGAGAGAGGAAGCCAATGAGCGAAGTACAGAGATTGCAGAGAAAGAAGGAAAGAAAGAGAGAGAGGAAAGTTGGTTTTGTTTCGGATAGAGCTTTCAACCCAAAAACTGCAAAAAGAAAAAGAATGAAGAAAGTTGTATGTATCTGATAAAGCAATACAATCCAAACCCTAAACCTCTGATTCTCTCTAGTCCCATCTCTGCATAAATAAAAGCAGACCCTCGCGTGTCCAAATCCCATCTATCTGTACTCTGTACAGTCTTCAATGGCTGCAGTTCTGAAAAAAAACCTGGCAAATACAACCCAAACCCATGTTATCTCTTTCGCTTTATAGAAACCCAGAAGAAGAAGCTTTGAAAGCAATCCGAAACCCATTATCACCTCCAGTGCAGCAACAACAGCAGCAGGTATGGTCAGTCTCAAACTCCAACGCAACCCCATTAGAAAACCCAGAGAGATAAGATAAAAGAAGACAGAGAAAGATTGATTTCGACGTTAGACGCCATTAAAGGGTAGATGGGGAGTTCTCTTTTCAGAAACATAAAAATTTGGGTAGATTTGCTAAACTAAAAAGAGAAATAAGATTAAAAAGGATCATTAACAGAACTACTACAGAGAATGAATTCAGATTTCTTAATCCACAAGTTCAAAAAAATTAAGGGAGAACTTAGAACGGTGGCGGTGGTGGTGGTTGTCTGGCGGTGGGAGCCCAAATGACATCCGAAGGAAGGTGACAGCTGTAGATGGACATACCACATGACTCCGCCTGTGTAGGGTGGGTTTCTTCACTGGCAGCAGATGGAGGATGGACCGAATTGGGAACTTCGTCTTCGATGGGCAATCGGTGATATGTAGGGCTAGTAAACGTGGCGGCAACAACGAAGACAGTTCCAGCAGCAAGTAAGGTACCAACAACAGACCCACCAACGATCTGACCTTGTGGGCCCGCAAGGGAAATCGTGAATCCGTTGGCCTGAGATGGAAGAGATGATGAAGGAGGAAGAAAAGTAGCGGAGATGGAGAGAATATCGAAACGGCCATGAAACGTCACTGTGGCTCCTGGGGTGGTGGAGGGTTGACGGAGGGAGACATTAGCAACGGTGCCGGATCCAGTGAGAACGCAGAGACCAACGTTACGTCGATAAGCAAACCGAGCGATGGCGTCGACGACGTCAAGACCACCAGGGACTTCGAGGACGTGTGGGCGCATTGCGCACTCGGTGTCACGAGTTATGAAGACGGGGGGCTTGGGTTTGTTTTTAGAGCCAGGTGGACGGCCTCTTGGCCGCCTCACTACTTCAATTGTAGCCCCGTCTCCACCACCGCTGAAACCTTCGGTTTTCCTGCTTTTCTTGCCTACTCCGCCACCGCTGCTTCGACTCTCGTCCTCTTCTGATGTCTGACATTCTCGACTGATCAGTTGATGGTGTAACTGTTGGTGGTGGAGGTGGTGGTGGTCGAGGTGGTGCTTTGCAAACATGTCGTTAGTATTCTTTGCGTCTTCAACAACTTGGTCCCCTTTCATCTCTTTAGATTATTGATTTCCTTCCACAAACTAACAAAACAGAACAAAGGAGAGAGAGAGAATCAGAGAGTTTGGTTTTGTTTGCACAAATAAAAGTATAAATAAATGAGGGGTAAGAGAGAGAGAGAGAGGTGTGGTTGAGCTTGGAAACCAAGTAAAGATTAGTAATGTCGCCGCTGGTTGGAGGTGGAGTGGGTCCCACAAATGAGAGAGAGAGAGAGAGAGAAAAGACAACAAGACTTTCTCTCTCTCTCTCTCTGGGTTTTTTCCTTGAATTGCCCCTGCCTTGTTAGCTCAACCTTCACCGCCTCTCTTTTGACGAGTTTTGAAACGGTGAGGAGAGAGAAAGATGGGAGGGGTGGAGGCCCGCGCCCGACCCGACCGAGCGGATTGACAATGACCAGTTGATGTTCTCTCTTTTTGGTTTGCCTTATATGCTTTCAGCTCTGTTACTGTCTCCCGCTTTACTTAATTAAAAATCAAATTTCTCGCCCACATCGTTTGACGAACCTCAGATTGGTCTTCGCGAGAAATTGAATCAGGGTTCTATGTATGTGGGTCCACGCACGGATCTTACCGAATGATGAATATCACCGTCTACTACTGTACTAGAGGGGATCTAGCATGGGGCGGCGTTTCATCATTTATGATGCTCAATCACTGTGCTTGATACCCTTCCTTCAGGGTCCAACAAACTTTGATGATCCTTCCCTTCCCACAAACGTTACGTGCCACAATCTTTCAGGTCCATCATGTGGTGGTGATTTCTATCACCTATCATGTTTCTAGCTATTCACATGGCATCATCAAATGATACAAGGCTTGGATAAGAATCTCAAATGCTTGGAATGCCATTGTTGACATATCTTGCTCTGGGCCCACGAGTGCAACCCTTGTGTTTAGTTGTCACGGTTGAATTTGGAACGCTGAACTGATTGCCGGTGAATGACTCTCAGTGGTCAAGACCTGGATACAATGTTAGGGACAACTAGCAGCTAGGGCTGATGGTAATACTACCCTATTTTAAGAACCTACATAAAAGTTGTCACATGTTCTGGATTCGTTGGTCAAGAGAGATGACATGTGTCTAGGGGTTTCAACTGTTAGGTTCCTGTTTTGGTCTAATTTATCCCGAACTATAAACCAATTATACAAAGGTTCCAATTCTGGTACCAAAAATACTGGTTCATAACTGGAACTAGGGCATGAAATGGAGCCCTAAAGCTCCGATGCTTGAACCGTATTTTGCGGATTTGGATCCTTAAAACAAAATTCAGATAGTTAATGGATCAAATACGGATATAGGGTAGTGCATCTGATTCGAATTGCAGTTGGATTTGGATCATGTTTTTGCAAATTTGGATTGGGTAAAATATGGTCTTTGGCCATGGATCCTTGTTGAAAATGTGTAGTTTAGAGGGGATTCAGCCCATTTCCTGCCCGTATATGTATATATATATATATGGATCTTATTGTACTGATCTTGATTTAGATACGGATCAAGATATATGCATCCAAGACAAATTCGGATCCAGATCAGCTTGTTAAAACTTGAATTTGAATATGAATCTACATAGATCCGCGCGCAAGTCCAGCTCATTTCATGCCCTAACCAGAACCGATAAATATCTATTTCTCCCATTAGGTATTGGGTTATAGCTAGTCCTGAAACCCGGATAATCAGGACCAGTTCTTATCAAGTGTACCGGAACACCCTACAAATGTCCATTGAATGGAGTAAGGAGATCGTGTAGTAAGATTGCTGAACTAATTGGATGATCATGACCATGTCATCTATCACATTTTTAATGATTAGAAAAAATGTGTTGGACGGTGGATGGAAAAGTATATAGATCAGATGGTTAGAAACTCCACTCGGATTGTGTTTTTGAGCCATGTAGATGTCCTATAAACCCTTCAAACAGCGGACCACTACCCCTATGCTCAAGTACAGCTCAAGTTGCGACAAACATCGTGTAAGGAGTATTTTCAGACAATACACGTGGGCTCATACGATGAAGACACGTGTCCCCTAGCACTATGACCGAGTGGCCAACTTGTTCATGATGAAGACATGGCCGACTCGTTCATAATGAAGATCTGGCCAACTTGGGCATGATGAAGACGTGGCCAAGTTGTTCATAATGAAGATCTGGCCGACTAGGGCATGATGAAGACGTGGCCGACTTGGGCATGGTGAGAATCAGGTTGGCTTGGCATAGTAAAGATTAAGTCGAATCAAGATGATGAAGATCAGGCCGACCATGCCGATTATCTCAATCTCACGGTTAGTCGGCCAGACAGAAAGTAGAACCTGAACAACGAACGGGAAGCAGCCACATATTGTACTTTTTCAGCAAAACACGATCTACGACAGGTCACATATAAGACAAAGATGTCCCGATTGATTGGTACGATCTCTATCGTGTTCTTGAACACGTAAGAGGTCGCATATCGTATAAATAGAGAGCTACAGTAATGAGGAAGATAAGCAATATTGAAGTAGAAACAAGATAAAGGACTTTAGGAAGATATTGACTTAAGCATCGGAGGCTCCATGATGGATTTTTCACCAAAGGAGTTATTTTGTAGGTGGTACCGGATGACTCGAGTAAGGTGACGAACGTGTCGACAAACTTATCAGATCGCACGGGTGAGTAGACGATCTTCTCGGATCAGACATCTGAACTTTCGACGGCGGAGTCGGATCGGACGGATTCGAAGACTTCAGCATCTGATTTAGTGCACATCTCGAGCGGGTGTGGGATTTTTCCCTTACACATCGATCAACCATTCATCCTAACACAATGACTCCTCTAGTTTAATCAAACGTATTATGTATGATCCACACCAAGTCTTTATGTTTAAAAGAGAGTTTAAAAATGAGACAGCATCACGAACGATGCAACCTCCCATGCTTTATCATAATGCAGTGTTAGTATCTTTGGGTAAACATCCGTAGATGCCTTTGCTTGAGATTGGCCCTGCTTGGTTGGCTGCACTGGGATGCAAATGCACTCACTTGCTACAATTTTGGAATGAACGTGAATGGTTGGGGGGCATGCAAGTGGTAGCCAAGCCCTTGCAAACTCATCCTTACAAAATAAATGCAGCCCAAAAACCATGGCGAGTGGGTGTATTGCCACTCACTGCATTTGCACTGGGGTGCAAATCGCATCTTAGTACAGCGAACCAAGCAGGCCCTCACTAGAGCCATTTGCATCGAGATTCACACCAAACAAATCTCAAAGACCATATAAGCATGATAGCCTCTAAATCTGCGTTTGGTAAGCTAAAAGTCAGCTTATGGCTTATGAAAAGTTATTTTTTGAATTTTAAGCCAATTTATCACGATTAAGTAGAAACCATTGAAATTCGGCTTATAGCTTATGCAAGAAGCAATTTCTAAAAGGGTCGCTCTACGTGCACCCACAACGGACCAAAATGCCCCTCCCTTCAGCCGGGCACCCACCCCATCCCCGTCCCTTCTGTCTCCGTTCCTCTATCTACTGTAACTCTCTCGCCCCCTCTCTTTCTCACTCTACCCTCTCTCTCTCTCACACCCCTCTCTCTACTGTAACTCTCTCTCTCTCTCTCTCTCTCTAGGCTTTTAGCCCCCACGGTAGTACAGCACCGTGGAGGCTAAAATCCCAGAGAGAGAGAGAGAGAGGGGGAATAGTTGCAGTAGAGAGAGGGGCGAGGGAGTTACAGTAGAGAGAGAGAGAGAGAAGGAGAAGGGACGGGGACGAGGTGGGTGCTTGGCTGAAGGGAAGGGCATTTTGGTCCCTTGTAGGTGCCCGACCGAAAGACATGGGTGCCCGTAGAGCGACCCTTTCTAAAAATTAAGTGAAACTCTTTAAATAATGAAGTTAAAATGCCCCTCTATTCCTTCAATACAAATTCTAAATGACCACTAAACCCTTTAATAAAACTTTTTAAATGACAAAAATATCCTTCTAATCATTTCATAACTTTTTTAAATGACCAATTCATCATTTCTTATCCAAACCCAATGCTTAACCCATAACTATAATCACAAACCTGACCGGATCCAGCCAGCATTCAACCCAAACATAACAGAAGCCCAAGTACAAGCCCATAAGAATCTTTCAGCAAACTATTTTAAGAGGAGAACATTCTATGAATGGATGTCTGGACAGACGATTTTGTTACACGTGGCAACTGAGGTGGTAGGCCCATAGAGCTTGCGACCTCACCATCTCTCTAAGAGACAACGACCCAGCAGCCAATGCTTCTTGGACCAAAAAAAAAAGTATTCTTGGTTGGATCAGATTCTAAAAGTCAAAGTTTGAGTGCTGTTCCATTCACCACGTGTTCAAAGAACAGCGGATGTTTTGGCTTTTTTTTAAGTGATGTGATTAATCATGATTACATTTTATATCCTTATCAATTCTGTGATTAGCACTCTAAGCAAACATCATGATGATGCTAGAGCTTGTATCCTAAATTTTTGTGGGTCCTCCTAACCCCAGCTTATACCCAAAAATAAAAATTAAAAAAAAAAATGTTTGTCCCTTCCAAAATCGGACCCACTGACCACATAAGTGTTTGGTTTCCCTGTTGGTGGATCTATACACCAAAAATCAGCCTGAATGGCAATTTTCTAGCCTTTGATTTGAGTACCCCAAAAAATTTTGTAATCCAACAACTAGAGTCAATCCATGTAAAATGCTCAAATCTAACGAGTAGAGATCACCAATCAGGCTGTCTTTTGGTGTGTAGGCCCATCATGGAGTGGACCAGACATCCACGCGGTCAGTGGGCCTGAAAGAGTGCACCACACGGCAATGTTTTTAATTTTGCTAAGCAAGACATATGCCACATGGAATTTTGAGAAGAGTAAGTAAACATCAACACATGGAGCAATTTGAAAATCAACAATTTTTCCCTACCTATGCGGCAGCGTCACCAATAGACCACTGCCATATGGCAAAAAGAAACATGGTTCTTTCACTTTTTTTCGACTTGCACATTTGCCAAAATCATGAGTATTATATACTCTTTATTATCCTAGCCTAGCAGTGTAAATGGGCCAAACCACAAGCGAAGATCCCAAGCCCGGGCCCAGCCTAGACCCTTAGTTATGTCAGGGGCTAGGCTAGGCCCACTACTCTATCCAGAAATGAAAAATAACTAACATCTAAAAATTTATATAATAAAAAAAATCTACACTGAAAATATAATATGAAACTACTTAGGCCATGCTTAGTTCGCTGCAATGTGATGCATTTTGCACTCCAGTGCAAATGCAGTTAGTTGCATTGCAGTCACTTACCATGGTTTTTGGGCTGCACATGCTTGCATCCATTTTCTTAAAGAGTTTGCAAGGGCTTGGCAACCACTTCAACGGCAACTCATTATTAGGTTCGTCCAGGAACATACATCATAAGCCCATCAAGGGGACCTCTAGGTCTAACATGTTGGCCTGGACTTTAGATTTGAGAAGGGCCTAGAATATAAAGACCTAAAGATTTGTCCAAGCCCACCCAGTTATTTAGTGGGTGTAAAAGGTAAGCCCAAACTTAGCAAGTCCAGTCGATTTGGATAAATTGATTTTGTGCAAACTAAAACAAGGGAAGTATGAAGAAAAAGATCCAAAACAACACACAAGCACAACAACGTGCATTATGTGGTTCATCCACAAAGAATGCTTACATTCCTATGCCTCACAAAGCACACCAAATCCTCTCAATCCAACTTCAACTATACCCCATCACCGTAGTTTAACCGTACAGAACCACACCTTCAATGACAGTCACAAGTCGGGCCGACACCGTGACGGCACCTAAAGAACTTTGGACCTCTAGAGTCTTGGAAGGCCAGCTTGTAAAGAAGAAATTCAATTCCACAAGAGAAAAAACTTACTCCACTAGACAGTAAACCCGCCTCATCACTTTACCCCTTTTTTTGCATAATCTAAGGGGGTGTTGGGGAACTTTGGCCTGATGGGCTTTTAAGCCCATCCCAATATGGGTCCAGAATTGAGCTTGGGCCTGGCTTAATTTTATGACCAACTAGATAAATGTGCCAGATTTGAGTTTAATTAAGTAAAAAATGGTTCAGGCCCAGCCCACTATAACTATCATTAGGTGAGGTTTGGACCTTAAATGTTAGACCCATATAAGCAAGGCCTAGGTTTTAACAAAACTAAGTTTAGGCCCTGGCCCTGGCCCAAATCTAATATCTATATAATTGTGCAAACCTCGGAGCTTGGTCTTGTCTGAATCTGGCTGATCAATACTCCTAAGCAAAAGGGATAAAAGAGGTGATTTTATATCCATCATACATTTTCGGTAGGCAGGTGGGTCAGTGGCTAGTAGTTAGTGGGTGATAGCAGATTTCGAACCCGGGTCATGGTATCAAAACTCACCAACCTTACCAACTTAGCAAGGACCGGTAGGGATTTCGTAATCTACGTACTGGCTAGTGGAAAGAGGAGCTGTTTTCAGGCCTTATCATTGAGCAAAATAGACACCAAGAATGACAATTTTATGGATTTGTGTATCCTCATCTCTGTTTGCCCCACAAAACAAACAGTAGTATAGACACAAGCGCTCTGGACATTAAGAACTTTTCGAATTAGGCACTCGCACTTCCGCACTCCCGCACCCACGTCCACACCACGCTCTAGTGACTTAGCTACTGACAGCCTTAATGCCTTGTTAAGTCTAAAAGAGTTCCTCAAAACAAACGCTCCTACGCTTTTATCGGAGACGTTGCCCTCTCATTGCACCCTTATTAAACTCCCCTCAGAAAACAGCAACGGTAGTGAAACTCTTTTCTCGTTAGGACCGTTAATTAAAATCTCTCTCTCCCCCCAATCTCCAACCTCCAACCTCCAACCCTAAACCACTTTTCCCGTTTCCCCTCGGATCCCCAAAGTAGCCTGTAACTCTCATTCCACGTTTCAGAATATTACTGGGTGTCGTTTGACAGTTTAAATGTCAACGACGAGTCCCGTTTTGGTAAGGAACGTCTTGGTCGGGAGCGTCCATGTGAGCCACGTGGTACAATCTTAAAGACCACTGACCATATAGATATTTGGTCATCGCTAAGTAGTAAGTAGACGACCAAAAATGGCCCGAATTGGCGAGTTCTAAGCTTAAGATTTTAGTCTTTTTCATGGGTTGATTTCCATTTGTATCAATGCAGCATTATTTGGAGTACTCAGACCCAACGGCTATAAATCACCAATCAGGCTTAGTCCAAGTTAGGGAAGGGACAAACATCCGTACCGTTAAAAGTTTCCAAAGAGTAAACATTTGATGACAGCGGACTGTCATCACAATATGAGCCACCTGGGATACTCTTAGAGGACGCTGACCGTATAGATGTTTGGCCAATCCTAGGTGGACCTACAAACCAAAAAATCAACATGATTAGTGATTTCTATGCATTGGATTGGAGTTATTTTCATGGGCTGATTTTAACAGTGGTAATTTGAGCATTATTTAGGGTACAAAGATCCAAAGGTTTGAAATCACGAATCAGGCTGATTTTTTGTTTTTAGATCCAACTAGAGATTGGCCAAACATCCATAGGATCAGTCATCTAAGAGAATGCCACGTGGCTCAAATTGTAGGCTGTCATCGATGACAGTCCAAGAGATGTTCGTTCGCTGTTCGTTGTTCGTGAAAAAGGACGTATTCGTAACAAAAACACGGAGTCTCCAACGACAGGTGACCCTATAACAAGCCGCAAACAATTCATCTGTCTTGGTATTTCTTTCATTCAACAACAATCCCTCTTCCTTATCCTCCATGCTTGCTTCCTTCTCTGCTCGATCTTGATGAGATTCTAATGATGGCTCGTTAAATCAAGAAAAATCTGAGAGGGGTAGAAGCAATGGAGGTGCAGCGAATGACGCAGTTGATGCTCCTCTGGTCAAGAATTCGAACCACCCGTGTGGTCCTCGTGGGTGGAAACCACACCGCTTCCCGCTTTTGCACTCGCTAATCTCCCCCTCCCTCTCCTCTCGTCTACCAATTCAAACTCTTCAACTTTTCAATTCTCCAACATCTCAGACCACCCCAACTTCTTCAACTCGATCAAACACATTTTAATCGAAAACGAGAAAACGAGAAGAAATGGAATTGGTCCGCGGGTTTCAATCCAAGAACCAGAGCAGGATCAAACACCTCCTATACGGAGGGTTAGGAGAGATTCACAATAACCAGTTGGCCATTCATATCCCTGATTCTAGGGCTTTAAGGGTAATAGCCAGATCGGTTCTTTTGGCCTTAGCCATTGTTACGTTCATCATTGGTGCGAGTTCATCCAATTCTTACCGTCGCTTTGTTCCTGAACCTGATTTTGGATTATCTGATCCCATCGACGCCGCATTGTTACCTATACTCCTTCAAGATCTAACCAAAGAGGGTCTCCTTAAACCAGGCGATAAAGCCCTATTCGTTAATGGCAGAAGCTCCGACGACAACAGGGCCACTCAAATCGACCCCCAGATTTTGAATGATAATGAGATGGTTCTGATCTCTGAGTCCGACGCCGAACGACAAAGCTCAATCCCAGATGACACATTTGACATTGAGATAGCTTCCGGCTTCGGCGCCGTTGCATTCATCGACCGGACACTCAAGACCGGTGGAATCGCGATCGTGCAGCTTAGCAACGACCCATCGAAGGCCTTCCACAAGCCTTCCAATTACAAAATTGTGTATCTTCGTCGTTTTGAACCCACAATTGTAGGAATGAAGAAAACCGGCGCCGCCGAATTATCCCCAAAGAGGCGGCTTTTTGCATTTAGTTCGGAAGCCAAGAAGGCGGCTTTGAAGGGACTCGAGGACGTGCTACTTGAACCACCACGAGCAGCTTCAGTGGATTCGAACAAGTATTTGAAGAGGACCAAGTACCTCCCAGATTTAACGGGCGATTCATTAGACGGGTACCCACGTCGCATATTCATTGATGTCGGGTTGAAAGGCAACACCGGATGGTTCGAGCGGAATTACCCAAGGAGGAACCGTGATTTTGAGATGTATAAGATTGAGACGGTGAGCGAGGAATTAATGGGGAAGACGAGGGAGGTGGGGATGTCGGAGTGGTTGAGGAAGAATGTGAAGGAAGAGGAGTATGTGGTGATGAAGGCAGAAGCTGAAGTGGTGGAAGAGATGGTGAAGAGCAAAGCCATTTGTTTGGTGGATGAGTTGTTCTTAGAGTGCAGACACCAAGGACAGGGTGGGAAGAAGAACAAGAGCAGAAGGGCTTATTGGGAATGCTTGGCTCTTTATGGAAGGCTGAGGGACGAGGGAGTGGCGGTGCACCAATGGTGGGGTTCAACATGATTGTCTAGAATCCTTTTTTCTCTCTGATTGGCTTAAATCCAACAAAGAGATGGTTTTGAATCTAAACCAATCAAGCTACAAACTTGAGCCAAGACCTAAGAACCTAAGACTCACAATTGGAGCGAGCTGCAGGGATCAACCCTTTACCTCTTGCATGTAAAGCTACATTCTCGTTGTGTGGTTTAGATTTTTCCATTAGTATCCAACCTTAAAGCTCGGCAAGAAGTTTCCTCGAACCAATTATGCTGTGTTAAGATTATAGGTCGGAAACTGATTGGTGAGAGAGAGAGACAAAGAGAGAGTTTCCCTCTTTGTCGCCCAACCTTTCTCGAGAGGGGAAGGGCCTTCTTTATAGAAGACGTTGGAATTGCTTGCTTTATATTTATACACAAATAATGTGTCAGGTGCCTTTCCCACATTCTCTATGTATTGGATTGTTGTGTCAAATGAGCCCATTTGGAGTCTACCTTTGACATGACAAGAGGCGTCTGTCATACAATGCTGCCACATGCTTAAGAATATGACTACTTCCCTCGTCCAACGTTCTAAACTTCGACTTCGCCTTAAACTTTGGTTACTTAAAATTCGGAGAAGTTCAATTCAATTTAGAGAATTTCTGTAAAAATTCGTTAACTTATAAAAGTTTAGAGATTTTTTGTCAAAATGAGTGAAACAATATTAATCCTGCTTAAGCTGCTCTAAATGATTATTTTTATGATATAATAAGTTATAAGTGTTTTATCATGCTTGTTTTATCATATCTTTAAAACTCTATGTGTTTTACCAATGTTTTGAAAAAAATTCTCCAAACTTCTCAAAGTTAATTGTTTACTTCGAATTAATTCAATAAATTTTTGTAATTTATGTACTTAAAAATGCTAAACTTCGAGAAATTAGCTAAATTTACAATGTTTACTTCAAATTAATTTGACGAATTTTTGTAAATTTTTTAATACATGTACAATTTAATTCATTCAAAATTCAAAATTAATTCGACTAATTTTGTTGAATTTTGTCAAACTTTAAAACAATGCTTTCATCATAACTCCAAATAAGTAGGTCACGTCACATCCTAAGCATGAAATGTTATTGTCTTCATACAGAAAGACGTGCCGATCTATCGTAAGAATCTTGGCTCTTCTGCTTGAGCTAATATTTCTTGGAGAGTCAGATTTCCCTTGCCACCAAGCCAAACTGTCTAGGTGAGTGAAACGCTTATGGATTAAAAGAGATGTGGACCGACCTCTCTAGGTCAAGCTGAGGAACAAACTCTCAAAATTGTACATTTCACGTGAGACGCTAGATGGTAAACCATATTTTGGCAGATACACCCATATAATCAATTTTAGTTTTGATGGAACATGGATCATAAATCTCAAAAATTCAAAGAGGGGAAATTCCTAGGGGTTGTTCTTTGATGCAACCTTCTGTATCAAAATTTTGATGCAGAAGTCCCTCAAATCGCAACATAATAGAGTCGTTCGGGCCCACTTGCTACTTGAATGTCTGGCCCACACTATGATAGACCTACACACCAAAAATCAGCGTGATTGGTGATTTGTAGCCCTAGGAGTTGAGCACTTTTCATCATGGGCTTTATGAACGGGCCTATGAGTTGGTTCGAAGCCCATAATGAGAAAGTGCTCAAATCCAATGGCTAGAAATCACTTATCATACTGATTTTTGCTTTGTGGGTCCACCAAGATGTGGGCCAAACATTCATGGAGGTAGTGAGCCCGAAAGAGTCTACTATGTGGCAAATTGAGGGACTTCTGCATCAAAATTCGGTATCATAGTTTTTTCCAATTCCTAGAGGCAAGACATCACAGTGATGTGCTTCATAGAATTCTTAGATTGGAGGGAATCTAAGAATTAACTCTTTACCACATTTCTAGTGACGTATTATTTGGGGTACTCAGATACAACAACAATAAATCACCATCTGGCTTAACATCCATACGGACCTTACCGTCAGTGGTCCGGAACAATGTGCCACGTGGCTCATATAGTTGTCATCGAGCATTTTGTGCTTAACACATCGTTGAGCAAAGGTGAACTCGTCATTGATCAAATTTCGCTCCGAACAAAAATCTTTAACCAATTTTATTCTCATTATTTAGAACACGTTAAATACAACTTCACTTTGAATAAAAATATAAATTCTCCCCACCTTCAACACGAAAGAAGACGAGAAGACAAAAAAGCACAGACGAGAAAACGAAAACTCACTCAGAGATCGAGAGAGAGAGAGAGACTAGTTACAGAGCTCACGAGCGATCCCTAAACGAGAATTAGTGAGGTCGAAGAGGATCCTAAGGTTCTGCTGTTGCAGATTAGCTATAACATTCAACACTGAGTTCACATTTGTCGGAGCTGCAGCCATGGCCAAACACGCCAGTGACCCAGCGCTGCTATGTATCAACGTGTTCTCTGTTGGCAACTTCAAGTCCATCCCCGTAAAATGCAGCGTTATCTCCGGTGTCACACCTTCATTTCCTGCTGTGAAACAAGTATCAAAAGCACCCAACGATGATATTGGCCCTCTCACCTGCTTCCTGAACTCATCACGGACCGCATTGTAGACCGGTTGCACGAATCGGGTTATAATCGTACCGGAGTCAATTACAGTCCCAGCACCGGTGCTTGGGTCGAAAGCTAGAAGCTCCGGTGCAACGGGGACCAGAACTCTACCCACGCTGATACCCGTGAGGTTGACGTAGTATAATGATGGCCTGTGAGGGTTACGTAGAAGCGACGTGGTCCTGATGTTCTTGGGCTGACCCGCTGGTCCGAGTTTTAAAGAACCCGAGAAGTAATAGGACTTGAAACTCGGCAGACAGTACGAGAACACTCCGGAGTACAATGACCCGGATTGTGAGAGAAGCGACATGGATCCACGGCCCAGACCCAATAAGCCCTGTTGCGGGACCGACCTACCGGAGACGGCATTGATGCATCCGAAAGTGTAATTTGGCACAATGTCCAGCGCTAATCTTAGAGAATCTTGAGAAAGTGTAGCTGAAAATGAAGAATCTCCACCGTAGGACTGGTTAAAGAGGCACGGGCTTGAACCCGCGGCGGCGGGGCACGACAGGCTTCGGACCTGACTGCATTGGGGCATTTTGCAGTCTAAGGACCCGAATGTAGACGACATGTTCGGTGAGAACACTGTCGGTGAGCACCCTGCGCACCCGGCGCATGGTATCCATGCTGCATCATTGCTAGTGTCCATCACCATAAACATGAGTTGACCCGGTGTGCCGAATTTGGCTCGGACAACATAGTTGCCAGTATTCAACACTTGCTGTCCGGACGCGATTGGCACCGATGTCTTCTGCCCAACTAGAGTCGATAAGTAGGTGACTCGCTCCGGGTCATTGGCAGCCATGTTGATGACTGTGTTGAACCATGATTCGCGTTTAGGTGGGGAGAATGGCGAGCATTTACCGTAGATGTGAATGACGGAGAGATCTGAGTCGTCCGAGGACGAAGAACCGCATCGGTCGAAGGCATGGGTGGTTGAGATTAGAAGGGAGATGAAAAGGAATGCAGTGGCTAAAGCCATGACTCGGAGTGGAGTTGGGTTTAACTCGTCCACAACCTGAGTTGACCGAATTGGGATAAAAAACATGTTCATCTGAGCAACATTATATAGGAAAACTTGGTGGTCCTAATTACTAAAATACCCTTGATGATTTTACATACAAAGGTACTACAAGCGGTTAATTTAATCATATGGTCATTTGTTAATGGGGAATCCCTTAAGTTTAGCGGTGAGGATATCATCAACAACGTTGCCCGTTCTATCGGCTGGTTAGTTTTCCTGTCTCGCGATATATAATAGAAAAGCTCAGCTTGGAGGGATGTCCTAAGTTGTGGTTCGTGCTTCGTGGCACGAACTTCGTGCAACTAAAGGACAAGGCTTTTTTCTTTGCAAAATGGTACAAAATACAAAGCACAACTGAGTCGACAGTTCGAAACAGCGAAGATCTGAGGCCTCAAAGACCGTTGTTATCTTTTCCCCCCTGCTCTTACACATAAACAACGAAAATGCCACTATGAGTTCAAAGTAGTGCGTGTAAGCTACGCGGTTCCCTTCTCTCTTTCCTATCGGCTCTAGCGGGTAAGTAGTTGAGGCAAAGAATTCTCTTCCCTCTTTGTTGGAGATAGAGACTTTCTTTTGCAGTTTGTATGCTCTAAAAGAGAAAGCCAGGGCCGGGGAAGCCTTCTTAGTGGTCCCTCCCTGGCTGCTCGCTCCTTCCTAGTTTCGGTTCGTCGGATCCTATCTCATTCAGTGGTTCAAATGGAAGGTTCAGATCTATGCCCGATCCTAGCTCCTATGGAAGAAGTGGATGCAGGAGAGACCCCATCCCGGATTGGTCGACCAACCCCCTTTGATACCTATCGTTCAACAGATAATATAGGGCAATCGGTTGGTTAATTGACGGGATGGGTTGGCACATTCGATCGAGAGTGTTAGTCGCTCCTTACCCCAGTCCCGAACCCACCCCTCCTTCTCTGTCTCGTTATGCTGTTTCCCGTCCTTTCGGGCGGCAGATAGACAGATAGAATGCATTCCGATGCTTACCGATGTTATGACCATATGTCGTCTTAAATAAATGCATAATTGAATCAAACATAAATGGTGGATATTGTCTCTCCAAGATATTTCAATAAACAATCTTTCTCGGGTCATCTTAACCATTGAACGTTGAGACAATTGTTAGAAAGAAGGAACAATAGATAATCAAAAGAACAAAGATGCAATCACCCACAACACAGAGATTTACCTGGTTCCCTCTGGATTGAGGTACATCCACGGATCAACACCTATTCTACCATGTTATGAAGCTACAAAAAAAAAAATCACTAAATACAATGAATCATCGTTGTTTTTTATCAACCGAGGTATATTTAACCCCAAGACGAAATCAGGGTTTCCGTACCTCTAGCACCATCAGGCTCCACATAACATAACAACAGTCTCAAAACCACAATAAAAATCAGTTTTTTTTTTCTTTTCTTTTTTTGCTAATAAGCAATCAGGTCCGTCTCTACCATAAGGCTGATAAGGCGGTCGCCTTAGGCCTGAGGTGAGAGAAAGCCCCTAGCCCAGGTGAGAGAAGGCATCAGCCCACTAACCACTAACCATATGGATGTTTAGCCCACCCCTTGTTAGAAATACAAATTTAACCAAAAAATTCCTGATTGGTTATCTCTAGCCATAGATTTTAGTACTTTCTACGATTGATTCTAGCCACTGGATTCAAGCATGTTTTTTGGGTAGTAAATCCAATGGCTAGAATTCATCAATCAAGCTGATTTTTAGTGTGTTTATCTACCAATAGGTGGGCTGAACATCCACGCAGTCATTTGGCCCAAACCTTCGTTGGATTCTCAAAATCCATGTCTGAAAGCATGAGTGAAAAGACGAGTGCAAAAATGTGAGTCCCTTGATCCCGATCCATATAAAAAGGCCTTATATGGAGTTTTCGCCTTAGGCCTCAACTTGCATCGAGACGGCCCTGTAAACAATTAAAATCAGCTTATTATGCATGGCCCCATTGTCTGGACTTCTCAAGTTTTCCTTTAAATATAGTACTCTTACAAAATATTCCATGTTAGCAAATATTACTAACAAAAAGTAGCCGTCCCCCGTCAACAAAAGAAATGTACAAGAGACCAGCTTCTGCCTCAAATTGATCTGGCAACCAATTTGAGATGGCCTTTGTTTGGGGCCGGAGCCTAGTCAAGGGTTCCAAACCTTTCTCTGAACGCAGATCCAAAGGTGACCGAGGGAACGTGGTTTGTAGGAAGAGGAGTGGTCTAAGGAAGGAAGGAAGGAAGTGGGATGTGAGAGGGAGTCTTAAGATCCAACTATTTGCGGACCAAAATCAAGAACAGAAAATTTTAGACAAACCAAGGGTATTTTAGTAATCGTGAGATGCACGTGAACCCATCTGCTTAGTGGTGACGCGTTAGCATTTGGATTTGTCCGTAGATGTGGTCGTTCACGGGTGTTCACGAAAGATTTTCACATGCCATGATCCCGCCATTTAAAACAAAACTCGAGTTCCCAATATACCCCTGTGCCAGGTGCCAATATTCGTGATCAATCTTTTATTGACGATAATGCCCTCATAGTGAAAAACCTTAGAGAAACAGTTTCCTCCTTGTTCTAGTTCAAACTTCACAAGTATCATTTCGCCTATTTAATTCCAATAAAGCCCTCAAATTTGCCCTTATGTCGGTGCAAAAATGGCAATCTTCACCGTCAAACTAAGACAGAAACAGAGACAACTTTCTCTCTCTCTCTCTCATTGAAGACCTTGGTCACGAGGATTCCAGCTCACTCCACGGAGTGAAGAGCATCTCATTGTGCTAAGAAAGGCAAAGAAATTTGATGGCAGTAATCCAAAAGTAAGCAATTGAACAAATGGTTGGGATAATTTCATTGTCCTATGAACTATTTTGATTTATGGGTCATCGATCAGATGGTTTGGATCAATGGACAAATATACCCCCTCAATGGTAGTTAGAGTATTGTTATTAAACCCGGCCCGGCCGGTCAAACTGGTGACCTAATTATCCGGTCACAAAACTAGGTTGGGTTGGTTCCGACCTAGCAATCTGTGAAAAAACCATTCACATTCTTGTAACCCACTCGACCCGGCTAGTTGAATCCGTGACCCGGCTGACTCATACACGTGTTGAACCTGTTACCTGGGGGTGGTCCACCAAGGGGCAGGCAAAACATTCATGTGTCAGTGGGCCCCAAAGAGTTGCCATGTGGCAGTTTGATCCAGTCGACCCAGCGGTTGAACCGATGAACCAGTTCGATGACCGATCTGAGAATGAAAACATTGAGTTAAACAACGAGACGCTAAATTGGTTACCTCGACTAAGCTCAACTCCTAGCATTTAGGGTGTCAACGGGTCGGTTCCGGTTCGGTTCCTAAGGTGCCCAGAACCAGAATCAATATTGTCAGTTTTTATCGGTTCCAGTTCTCATAATGATTGACTTGGAACCGGAACCGATTATTAAGTTCCAACCAATTCCAATTCCGGTTCCAAGTACATCTGTTCAAATCTTGATAATTTTAACACTTTATTTACATATTTAACATACAATTTATATATCTGTTCCAGTTCAAATATTAAACTAGCCAGAACAAGAACTGTTACTATTGGTTCGATTCTGGTTCTGGTTCTGGTTCTGGTTCTTATTTAATCGGTTCCCAAAAATTTGGAACCAGGACCGGAATTTTCGGTTCGGTTAAACAGGTACAAATTGACACCCCTACTACCATGTAATGATTCTGAGCTCCTGGCACATGCACCATATATCCTGATATTGTGCTTCTAGAAGTACAACAAAGAAATTTCCTTTGAATTTTTCAGGAATATATTTCTCCTATACTATTAGATTGTATAATTATTTTTTGAGAATTTTATGTTTAGGCAGTCTTTATTGCATTGGGGAAATTAGTCTTGCTTTCTTCTTGTCTCCCTTTTACCCTTTCTTCTTTCTTATTGTTTTCAGACGATGGACCTATTATGGAGAGGCATCGGGGTGATCGACTATTGTCCCATGTGTTTGGAGTGTGGGGAGTCTTGTGATCACATGTTCCTGCATTGCAGAATGACTTGGGCAATTTGGTCCGAGTTTTGTGGAGAGTTCGGCTTCAGCTAGGGAAGTTACTTTATTTTTTGAAGTTTTGCTTTTAGCCTGACGCTACAAGGCTACAAGGCGTTTGGAGATCTCAGAATGTTGTAGGCCCTTGTTCTGTTAGCTATCATTTGAGGTATTTGGAACGAGCGAAACAACAAGGTCTTTGAGAATAAAAACTTAAAAAACTGATATTTATTTTCCTCGATAATAATTTCATTACTTAGGCATTTAGATTTTAGAAGATAAGTATCTATAGTAATAAATAATGTCTATTAAATAGCACATGACGGGATCATTATATTATGTGTGTGTGTGTATTCTCGAGCACGAAATTCAAATAAATCGGATTAAAGAGGTTTCTCAGTATTTCTTTTGAAATTTCTTAAATTTGTCTTCTAAATTTTCCATGAATTTCACTTCCTGCATCAACATCTTGCACTACAGCCATGGATCAATATAGGAAAAATCAAACAGAAGAAAACAACTTCACAAGGTATCCCACATGTAACGACCACGCCATTGGTATCAGACAGTTGCAGAGTTCACTTGTACCGAAAAAACTGGCGCAAGTGTTTTAATGGGCTTCATTTCCTCTTCTTGATTATACGAAGGCTGGAGTGAAGAAACCATAACCAATTACCTGGGAAAACTTAAAATCATTTTGTAAACATCGGATCAATCCATAATTTATAATAAATGATTGGGCTGTTTCAGAAGTTCACAAGAACACAAAACACCAGCAAGAACAATCCTAGGACAACTCAACCCTTTGCCTATTTCATGTCTGGAGAGCCAGACCCAGAGCCAAAACCAGCAATCAACCTTTACAAGACCAGGAAGAAGATTTATCAATACAGCAAAACTCATAATGGAACATACCACGAAAGATATTTATACTCTGCAACTCTTATGAACCACACGCAAGGATAGTGAGATGGGAGTGATGGCACCACCCTTTACCACAATGAACGGACACTGGACATGATCGATGCAGTAGTTGCTCACACTTCCCAAAAACATTCTGTGATTACAACATGAATCCGAGCACAGTTAGCAAATTGAAATAGAAAGAGATGTAGAGGCTAACTTCAATTCCAAACATCTTAAATATGTGTTCCAATAAAAACAAGTATGACCAGAAGGTTCTAAAACAGGACAAATGGAAAATCAAGATGAAAAGAAACTGCAAGTTCCTAACCTCTACTGTTACATGATGAGATAACACAACAATCAATATGCACAGAGATGAAAAATGTACTATGTCAAATTATTTAAGAATCCAAAACAAATCTGAAAATATCAATAAAATTAAATGCCTGTATAAAGCCATAATTAGTGTTGCTCAGGGAGGATCCATTTTCAAAGTAATGATTTAGTCCAGTTCACTAAATAAAATTTGGCACACATCAATGCCAAATTGGTTAGGCATTACCCAACTAGCTTCTTTTCAAAAGTTACCGTTAAAAAAATTTCAATTCAAGTCATACAAGCTAAAAGATGTCAGAATTCAGTTACCCAATCAATCGATGCACATACCCCCATCCATCTAGACTGTTCAATCAATGGGTTATGGCATGTATACACATCTAATTGACTTGTGCAGACCAGCGCCCATAGCCTTACTGACCATCTGAAAGAACTGATCAACTGTTTAGTATCATAACATTGGTAGGAATTGACTACGGTACATTGGTCGGGCAGGCTGGAAATATATGACAGCAGCATTTGTAAGTAGAAATGGCTTATACAAACTTTTGGTTTGTATAAAACTCAGAATTGAAACTTTCCTCTTAACTAATACTCAGGAAGCATTCACTAGTTGGGATGGAGTCCAGTTTTGACGTGCTACCCTCAAGTTCCAGACCCATTTAAGCAAATGCGTACTCCTTTTTTTTTTTCCTTTTTCTACTGACATGTAAGCAAGGTTATACTCTGCAATCTCTGGGTGGCAGTAGAGCAATGTCTGAGCAGTGCTCTCTCATCCACTCCATCTTTTAAAAAGGTATTTTCAGCTCTACATTTTGTTTCTGTTATGAATTATGAGGAACAATCCAGTGCAAAACACTTCAATAAAAATTTGTCCAAGTGACCACCACCTGCCACATTGGCGGGTGCCACAACTGATTGCTTTACATTGATGCTCTCCACATCTGACAGCTGTGCATGCCATCAAGATAGGATAGGCATTAAGTTTGCATACTCTAAAAATCCAGTGCAATTATCTAAATGGATCAGTATTATCTTCTTTCAGTTATGCGAAGAGTTTCCAAGAACATGATCCAAAGCCAAAGGGAAGAAACCACTACCAATTTTATGGACTTATAATTACATTATAAGTTTGTAAATATGGCCAAGAGGGGCAGAACTCTGGGTGGCCACAACAGACATTAATCCCTGCGAAGACAGGGTTTCACATGTTGCAGTGAGGTGACAGGACCAATAGGGTCTCCACCTGTTGAACAACCTCACCCCCTCTCCATGTGTCAGGTTTCAGCCCAATTGCCATCCACCAAGACGAAAAGAGGAGGTTCTATTTCATTTTTTTCTGCATTCAAAAAAATTAAAATCGTCCAAGGGCTGCCATTCATAGGGGGAAAAGTGCTATGGTAGGTTATGGTGTGACAGGGGAGCTGTCCACGAGGCCAATCCACATTTTTTTTATCAGATGGATGGTCCAGACTTGCCACATCAGCACCCCACATGACAAGAAAACCACATATTAACAGGGTATAAAGTCTGTAGTGCCAGCTCAGGCTGCTTTTCACCCTACAGCCAATATTTAGTCAATAAATTAGGGGTTGTCCAGAGTTTTAACTGAAGTTTGTTGTAGCAAAGACAACAGGAAGAATAGTCGGGACTAAAAAAGCTCCAAAATAACTTAACCCTGTATCCACTTGCCTCTCTGGAGAGCCAAACCAAATATTATCTCTTGCAGGGCAAGGAAAGGGATTTAAGAATACAACAGCAATACTGCAGTGTCCAAACAAACTGATATATGACACAAACTCTGAAGGGAGAGAGCAAAATTCCACCAGAACTGCTTGCAAGAGAGAACAGGGCAACACGTACCTAGATTAGATTGTTAAGAACCCTTAACTACAATGACTGGGCATTGTGCATGGTTGGTGCAATAGTTGCTTACACTTCCAAGAAATATCCTGTGATCATAGAAAGAAGTTGATCGCCTTTAGCATATTGAAAGTCAAATAGAAGTCGAGCAAACAGCTGTCAGTTTTTTCAGTTTTCCTTCATGGTGTCAAAACCCAAAAAATTAGGGAAGATACTAAGAAAAATAAAAACAATAAGAAAAGAAAAGAAAAGGAAAACTACCAACAGAGTCAAAGTCCCGCAAGATAAACTGAAGTTAAGAGAGTAAGGGAGACAAATGGCCAAACTATAGGTGTAAGCTTCAATTCTCTGCTTCTATTAAATCCCATGACAAGAAAAATAAAAAATAAAAAAGCATACAAGACTAACTCCGCAGCATAGGGCCTTGGTGAAGATGAAGAAGCATATGGAAAAAGGGTATAAACAACAGACTGGTCCTACAGAATAAAAAGATGCTTGTTCAAGACAAGAATTAAAAGAAGCCAACGAAATGTACATGTTGCTTGATAGTGTGTTCAATCTTCAATGCACTACTTCATTAAGTTGTTAAACACAACTATCAATGATAGCTTTCCTTCTTTTTTTGTTTTTTTTAAGATAGGTAGATAGTTTTCCTTTTATAAATCTACTAATATTTATTAAGTTACTGGATAGATCTATGGTTTAAGAAAAATGTTTTCTTTACTTTTCATATATTTGTTTCATTATTGCTATTTAGAAAAACCTTCTGATTTAAATATAACTAGAATAAAAACTATGGTGCATGTAGTTCCAAATACTAAATAAAGATCCCCTGTCCATGAATGTGAAATGAAAATTTGATACAAAGAAGAGATGCCAACAAAGCATTATAAATAAAAACTAATGGAGAATACACATGATTTTTATTTATTTTTTTGACCCTAAAAATCAAAAAGACATAAAAGAGGGAGCCTCATCAACATCTTGAAGAATTTCCATCAATAAGTAGTTGAATTGGACTGGAAACTCACAAACCTACGGTCAATCAGCTACAAAAATATACAGGGCCATTAAAGCCTTGTTCCCTCAAGTCTAAGGAATAGACTGAATCTATGAATCGACAAAGACCCTGGTGACCAGCAGCCGTACTGGTTCTAATCATGATCATCGTCATAAGCCTTTTTCCACATGAATCATGTTGCGGAAAACCTCAAGCGATCACTCGAATAACAAACAATGGCCACCAGTAAACACACGCCACAAACAGAGAAGCAAACAAAGAAAACAAGCGATATACATGGTTCGGTCAAAACATACATCCATGGGCGATGATGATTGGATCTCACTGTGAATAATCAAAGTACAAGATTGTTCTCTCAATCTCTAGTACAACCTCTCACAGGCACTCTCTATTCGATCCTATCTAAATCCATTTGTTCCATTCAATCCGTACTAGTTCTTGTCATGCGTTAAGAAAAAGATTTGTTCAAAAAATTTAGCTAAAAATAACAAATTCATATAAAATCAAGATGCATTGAACTCAATAGGTCTAGTCGAGGTTTGTTGAAATAACATGTGTTCTCGCTGACATCACCCATTAAACACAGATGATAAGCAAGAGATGCCCAAAACCAGCTACTAACCACTTGAATCGAAGTTTCATCCGCTGATTTCATCTACAGTTGGTTTGATCACGGAAGTGAAACAATACAACCCTGTGTCCTATTCTAATACCAACCAGAAATTGGAGATATGAAAGGAAGCAAACAAGCAACATGACAAGCATCAGAACCTTTTTTCCTTTCTCTTTGGTAGGTAGGCTGGGGATGAATCTACTGCCTCATGGTAAGCATCAAATATGTTTACTCTTTCTAATTAGCCTTATTAAGCAAAAGACTAAATGCCCTTCACTCCTATATAGGGACATAACCAAATAATGCAGGAAAGACACTAATACTTTCAACTGTAAGATACATTATGTGTATCTCACCAGAAGACTACCTAGAAAGCAATCAGTGGTCACCTATAAGAATAACATTTCTTTTCTTTTTTTTCTTTGACAATTTGTTGCATGGGTGATCAGAGGATTGAAAGAGAAACTAATAAGATTGAGGATACAGACCAATAAAAGAGACCATGCTCAGAGATACAAAGGCAACCAGATAAGACCAGTTTTTCGGAAATTCTGTTTTTGATAATTGAACACCATTATAGGTCCATTTGACATACATTTCTCTGTTCCGCTCCTTCAAATCCTATTAGCATTCAGGCAATTGAAATAATAACATACAGCCGATAAACGTTACATGCATAAGGGAAACTACGAATTCATTATGACAACTCATACCAGAACAAAACCATTGATCAAAGCTTTATGGCAATATCATATAATGCTACAACAATGAAACAAAACTATGGCGACAACAAAATATGGTCTAGTGAGAGTTCGAATATAAAACGAGAACTTAGCTTCAAGAAATGGTCTAATGAGATTAAGAAGAGAAGCAACGAGAACTTTAACAAATGATCGATCAGTTGGTATACATGTCGAGAATCATTAAAACTAATTGTAAAGACCAAATTGTTCGATCAGATTACCTTTTAAAAGTGCCATAAGCGTGGGATCCCAGCACAAGCAGGTCCGCATGCAGGTCATCAACAAATTCACAGATCATCTCTTTTGGATCACCCACAACTACTTGTGTTTTAATGTTTGCCTGTGAACTCAATTAAATAAAACCAATTAATCAAGCAAACAAGCAAACGGTCCCCTAATAAGAAACGTTTTGAAGATAATTTGAACTTAAAAGAACCCTAACACACGTTTTTCTCCGAGCATATCTGCAAGGCGTGAGCCATGATCGCCTCGGATATGCGCTGCTGGTGCGCCTCAATCGCCGCAGTGAACGCAGGCACCTCTATATTACCTATTATTCAATTTGAACTTCAAAGATTAAAGGAATTTGGGAGAAGATATAGTAAAATAAACCAGAGGAGAGAAGAAGAGGAGGGATTATACGTACTGGGTCCACCGAAGGGGATAGCACCGGGATTAAGGCCAGTGGCGATCGACGGTGGGGATTGAATGTGGAGGATGACGAAGATGCCTGGTTCAGACTTGTCTCCTTGGGATCGGAGCTTGAGATTATCAAGTGCCCATTTCAAGGCGTTCATGCTCTCATCGCTGCCGTCAACTGCTACAACAACACATCCGAGCTTTCCAGCCATGGTGACAACAACAGAGAGAGAAAGATGGAGAGATATTGTGAGTTGCAGATCTCTCTGTCTTCTCCAGAAATTGTTGGGTTCTGTATGAAGCTTTTGTTTGCTCTTCTCTTATGTCATACTCGCTCAGTTCTTCTTTTACCGTTTTTACTACCGACGCTCTGTATTTGTTTTTCTTTTGAAGGAGTGCTACCAAGCAACCCCTGAACGGGGTTGCACAGGTGCAAACTGCCTCGATAGGTGATATCACATATCTTAACTATATATTTTTTTGTCTTTTGCGGGTTGCATATTCACGACTTGAATGCTTCTTCATACCAATCTAGCATTCCTCTCTTCCGGAACGGAAACGGCTCCCCATGCCGCCAAGAGCCGCGCGCTTGTGTCATTAGCGTTATCCTCGGGAACGTCCATCGTGAATTTTCCTCGGGGACGGATTATAAGGCACCTGGGCTTGAATACCACTGTCCGTGTGGATGTTTGGCCTATCCCTAGGTGAACATGCGTAACGCTACTGACCGTATCGATGGTTGCCCTATCCCTAGGTGGACCCTACATACCAAAAACAGCCTTATTGGCGATTTCATACATTCACCAATCAGGCTGATTTTTGGTTTAGAGGTCGACCGAGGGACTGGCCAAACATCCATAGGTTAACGTCCACTAAGAGACGTATTGTGCGTTGTGACAGAAGCATCTGTCACAACTCCGACAGACAAGTTTTACTCGCTAAAAACTCATCCATGAAAATGACTCAAATCCAATGGGTTAGAAATCGGCAATCGAGCTGATTTTTGGCTCGGTAGGTCCATCTATGGAAGTTTGATACGGTCAGTGGTCTTGGTCTTGCCACATAGCTCATAAAGCCGTCCCGTGAGCAAACCAGTGGACTCAAAACTAAAAAGATGTGCAGAATTAGGAGTAAAACTTGCCTGACCACCCATAATTTGAGCTACGTGGTACAATCTTAGAGGATGCGGACCGTATGGATGTTTGGCCAATCCCTAAGTGGACCTACAAACTAAAAATCAGCCAGTCAGTGAAGTCAAACCTTTGGATCATTGTACCCAAATAATGGTAAACAATGCTTCAAATTCCTACGGTTAAACTCAACCCATGAAAATGACTTCAACTAACGCTTAGTAATTACTGATCAGGTTGATTTTGGGTTTACGGGTCAGTGTCCTCTAAGAAATTGCCATGTGGCTTATATTGTGGGTGGTCAGATAAGATTTACTGTATCAAGGTTCTTTCATGCATGACACGCGTCCAACAAAGTCGTTCCAATTCTACATTAAATAGCAAGGTAGGTCCCACATGCATCAAGGCGGGCCCCACAACTCATGTGTGGGGTTCACCAGGAAGGGCCCAGGCGGGGCACGTGCCCCCCTCCCCACCCCCGGCACACACAAATTTTTATTCTTTAAAGTGCCCCATTAAAATCTAGGACACCCACCATATCCTACAAATATTGTGTACCCAATGGAACAAAATCCTGGCTCTGCCACTAGGTCTCACAGACGTAGAGGTGAGCATCTCAACTATACGGGTGTCAATGGGTTGGTTCCGGTTTGTTTCCTAAGGTGGCCAGAATCAAGACTAATGGTTCCGGTTCTAATCAGTTTTGGTTCTCAAAATGATGAATCCAGAATCGGAATTGATTATGTAGTTTCTGTCGATTCTGATTCCGGTTCAAGGTATATTAGGTCCAATCTTGATGATATGAGAATTTTACCACTTTATTTAAATATTGGTTCTAGTTCTTACCGGCTTGATTCCGGTTCCTATTGGTTTCGATTCCATATTAAACTACCCAGAACTGAAACCGTCATTTTCGATCCAGTTCTGGTTCTGATTCTTTTTTAATCAGTTCCCAAAAACGTGAAACCAGAACCAGTATTTTTGGTTCCGGTTTCGATTCAGTTCTGGTTAACAGGTAAAATTGACACCCCTAATCTCAACCAATGTGTGACTATTACTTTCTAACTCAAGTTTTGTGACACGCACCTTTATATGGTAAGACCCACATATGAGTCGTGGGGACCATCTTGATGCGTGTAGGACCCGCCTTAGTGTGTATCGGCTCACCTTATCCTTTGATATGATGGGGCCACAGATTTGGTACATTTTTGTGTGAGGGTATAATAATAGACATACATGTGCGATAGACCTGAATTTCTCCATTTTGCATGTTTAAATGTGAACAAAATGCATAGGAAAAAAAAGTGTGCACGCACATTGTATAAACCATTGCGCGCAAACCAAACAGACTTGCTTAGTAACTGTAAGAGATTTATGGGTGAAACTCATTTTTAACATTCAAATCTATTTCTGAAAAACTTTCCTTCGGTCACCATGCAATGCCAAAATCTAAAATCTGTCCCTCATTTCCTTTCCCTCCCTCTTTCTCCCGCCCCGCCTCTCCTGAAAATCTGTCTTTTTTCTCTCCACAAGTAGTGACTAGTGAGTGCAGCGATACAAGATCAATAAGGGTGTAGGGACGAATGTGATTGTGTCGCTATTCTTTGGCTAGTAACAGCAGTTTGAGGTAGATCCCGGTCTCTAAATAGACCACGCTATCTGAGTTAGAAATACGGGTATTAATGAACCGGGTTTTGGTTTGCATTTAAGCCCAGTGAACCGAGCCTGGGTTTGATTCTTGAGCTTGATAACTTATCGGACCAGGCTTGAGCCTGACAAGCTACGCCGGATGGGCCCTTAGTATAGAGCTAAGAGTGTTAAGCCAACTTTACCTTTTATGTTATGAGATCTCTTGTTCTTTAATTGAATCTGTTATTAGAAACAAACTGATAAAAAAAAAAAAAATCACAATCATGAAGTTTGGCCAGATTATAAGTTGTCGACCAGGCCGTAAACCCATAATATTGTAATGGGACAGGCCTGGGCAAAGCTTATTAGGCCCAAGTCTGGTCCAACCCGTTAGCACCCGTAGTTAGAAGTTAGCACCCGTAGTTAGAAATTAAACGAGATCATCTTTACAGGCTTTACCAATAGTGTCCCCATTTTTTTTCCCTCTTTTTTTTTCCGTTATGTTGTGGGACCGAGGATTTTTTGAACAGGCCATAGTAAATTCTTGCATTGTTCACGAATCATACGTAAACCTTATGAATTAATCAAAAAAAAGCCGAAATTAACAATGTCATATTCAAAGGTTTGGAAAATTCGCGCATTTTTTAACATGATTAAATTTTTCTCTAATAATTCACGAACTTTTTTGAATTATAATTAATCGTTCAGACAAAAAATTATCTATTTTAAATTTTTTTGTTTTATTTTATTTTAAAATTATTTCTACCAAATTTTGTAATGAATTTGTAAATGACAGACCCAAATTGTACTCAAACATTCCTCGTACCGCATTCCTGCCGCACTCCGAAGTGCTAACTATGGAATGAGCTATGGTAAGAAGAGGATTTCTTAATGTTGAAAAGAGTTGTGAGGCATTTCATCGAACAGATTCGAATGACAGTATGGATGTTTGACCCACCCTTTGTTCGACTTACAGCCTGATTGGTGTTTTCTAGCCATTAGAAATTTAGAATTGAATATCCCAAATAATGCTTGAATCACACGGCTAAAAATCAATCCATGAAAAGATCTAAATCCAACAGCTAGAAATCATCCATATGATTGCCGTCTCCAAGAGTGCGACGTGGCACATACCAAATTATGTACGTTGATTTACTAAAGATGTCGTACCATGTAGCTAAATCTACCTATGGTGTCCCTTCTCATACTGTAGCTAAAGTTTTACTTCAAAGTTGTGGGACCAAAACTTTGAAGTAAAACGGATCTTTGTAGGCTTATCAAAGTATACGCTTTTTTGGTAGGTATAGCTCCTATTGGCATTCATAGGAGGAATAGCATTTTTCGAAGTAGCGAATGGATTGCCTTTTTTGAAACCCAAACGGTGTCAACAAATTTTCGCTCTGCTTAGACAGACCAACCATAAAGTGAGTAAAGAAGGATGTAGCTATTGTAAATGTGCATATTTTATTGAATCTTCGAAAAGTTCAGCCATATAACATTTTTTTATTAATATATCAAATTCGCATATAATATGTGCCATCATCATCATAAGCGTGGGATGTTATCCCACTTGTAATATGCAAATATCTTAACTACCCACCATAGTGCCTGAATTCTAATGTTGCCAATTTTGACCCCTAAAGGTTTGCATGAGATCACTGTTAGCGCATCTCTAACCCTACCCTACCTAAACACTCAAAGTAGGGTAGAAACGTTCTAACCTAAAATTTTAAAAATTCTCCAACGGTCCGTCCTAGACTTCACTTTTCCCTAAACATATCAAACAAAAAGAAAAAAAAATAAGGTTAAATGAAAAAGAGAAAGATATAAGTTGCATTAGGTGAAAAAAGAGGAAGACATTTAGTGGAATTAATAGAAAAGAAGGAAGATAAATTGAGAAGTTAGGATACGATTTATGGTTACCCTAAAATAGAGTAGACTCTAGGAGTTTTCTACCCTAGTTTAGGAGGGGGGGACCCTGGTTGGAGATGCTCTTAGAGGTACTCAGAATGGACCATGTATGGACAGTTTCTACCCTAGTTTAGGGGGGGGTACCCTGGTTGGAGATGCTCTTAGAGGTACTCAGAATGGACCGTGTATGGACAGATGTACCTGGTTGTGCAATTGTGTGCTTGGGTCAACATCCCCTTTTGCTTTAGTGCTGGTACAGCCCACTTTGTCTTGCCTAATTGGTCTCGCGGTCCATGCTTGAACCATGTAACCCAAATAAAAGGAAGGGTCGTGTTCTGTTTTTGCTCTCTTGACGTTTATACCATGAGAACTAGTGAAAGGCACACACATGCCATGCCCCATGTTGTGCATGGAACCACATTGTATTTTAAAATTGGTTTGATAAAAAATAACTGCAACCATCCATTTTAATGATTATTTTGGTTTTCGACATTAGGGGGATATATGGTGACCATACAATTTTTGTACAAAAATTGTTGATCTAGAAAAGTTTTGTGGACATATGAGCAAGAGAACCATGTAGGGCTCAGGTTGAACCAAGGTTTAAAGGAGGCCGTTTTAACGGTTAAACGGACTGGGGGCGTTATCGTTTAAACCGTTTAAACGACCGTTAAAACGGATGGAAACGTCCAGGGGCAAAAATGGGAAAAATGAAAAAAAATGGAATTTAACGGAGTTTAACGATTTTAACGGAAAAAATGGCGCTGAAATTCAAATTTTGCAATTTGAAAAAAAAAATTTGATTTTAATTGAATTTAACGGAAATTAAATGGATTTAACAGCCATTTTTTTAACAAAATTTTTCAGAATTAAACGGCTGTTTAAACGATTTTAACAGCCGTTAAAACAAAAAAATGGCCGTTTTATTCAAAAACAATAAAACGTGTTTACGGTTTAAATGGCCATTTTAAAACCATGGGTTAAACTATTGACTGGTGGGTCCACTTGCATGTAGTTCGAAAGCTACATATTCTCTAAATCTTTTATTAAAATAATTTTTTTGATGGGTAATTTATAAAAATTATTAGAAAAATGTCATGTTGGTAATAACTTAAATTACTTAGTCTAAACTTATTAATAATTTGTTAAAACTCAAACATCTAGGGGCATTTGAGGAATTTAATATTAAACTAAATGTTATAATAATTAAATATATCTATCTATTATCTATTACTATTTTAAAGCCAAAACTTGGGTTGTCACACAATATTTACAAGATGTTTACGTAGGCACCTATTAATTTTCTATTAAAAAAATACAAGCCACCTATTAGTTCATTAAATGTCTGAGTTTTTTTTACCAACATGATAATAAATAGTTCTTTAAATGTCCATTTGTTGTGCTCACCATTATTGTGGGTACCCACCTCTTTAAGTTGGGCACCCCCGCTCTCTCCTTTCTCTTTCTTGGACAAAAAAAATCACCTTCTCGTTTGGACACCCACTTCCTCTCCAACGGCCAACACCACCATTACTCTCTCTCTCCATCACACCACTGCCAATACTACCCCACCTCTTCGAGTTTGCATTCTTTTGTAGAAAGCACTAGTTCTGCAAAATAATGTAGAATCAGAGAGGTGATAGGGTTGGAGGTGATGATTGTGCAGTAGAGAGAGAGAGATGATGGTAGGATGGGGTGGTGGTGTTTGCTGTTGGAGAAGACAAAATGGGTGTCCAAATGAGAGGGGGCTTTTGTCCAGATAAAGGAATGGGTGGGAGAGTGCGTGCCCAACCTAAAGAAGTGGGTGCCCGTAGAGCTACCCAGATTAAAGTAGATATTTTGCTTTAAAAAAGTTATCAATCTTTGAAAATTAGTCCTATTAAACTACTTAATTGCTTTCCATCCCATTAATTATATTTTCAATACAACACCCTTAATAATTACTTTCCATGCCATCTCTTATTTTCAATACAACCCTTGGATAACCACTTAATTACTTATGATGCCATTATTTTCATATTTCTAAACACAGTTCCTTAATAACAACTGAATTACTTTCTACGTCATTTTTTCTATATTTTCAAAATCCTTAATAATTAAATATCTATAACACTAGACACTCGTCAGACCTTTATTTCCTTCTTTTGTCCCTTTCATTTCTTTTTCCTTAGCTTCAACTTTTTGCCTTTGTAATTGTGTCTTTAGTTGCCACCTACCCCACCCCCCAAATAATATTCCAAACTTGCCCGTTTAGTTACTAAATTTCCAAAACCGTCCTATTTTACCACTAGTCCCAAACATGTCCATATTTTTTTTACGCAAACATCAATGTAACACCTAACCAAACTTATGCTAGGACAACTACAAAAGCATTATTCTCATCGAGGGGTTTGTAATGCTTGGATGGATTCAATTCTTCGAGAAACATATGTACCAAGTCTGAAGGTGCCAGCTTGCTCAGTTGGTAAAGTTTGTGGGTGATGATACCATAGACTTGGGTTCAAATCTCGCCTTCACCGAGTTACTGATCTTTTTAAAAAATAGGCTTACCTATAAAAAAAAAATGTTGCAAGTCTTTATTAAGACACTTATAGAGAACATCTAATACCGAAATGGAAAAGATATTACTTTTGAATTAGGATAGTCACACACACCCCTGTCGATAGGGCGGTAAGATGGAGAAATTTTTTGAAGCTCTGGGATTTCTGAAGCGGCAATCAATGATCGCATGCCACATATACCCATGTTTCTTTTTAAAAAGCTTTTTTAAAGCCAAATCCTAAAACCTAGGATATGTGGCATGTCATCGTTGGGCACATGATCGACGTTTCAAAAATCCTGTCATTTCAAAAAAAATTCTCGGTAAGATGTACCCTCATTATATGGGAGAAGTCGCGTCTAGTACTCAGGTTTGTTTGGCAGTATTCCATGGTGTTAATACAACCCTGAATCGGCCCCAAATAAATAGATTCCAAAGAAAATCAAATCAAATTGGTAATTTCCTTACCAAGATCACAGACCGGCTGATATTTTCCCTAAAATCGAGCACCTAGAGAGCCAAAAAATAATCAAACAATAGATGGCTAACAAGGCCCCGAGCGACAATATTCTGATGATTAAAGATAGTCCGACAATGATATCAAAATTCACCTAACACATAGAAACTTTTTGATTTAATTCTAATGTCAAATTAACCTTTTAACTTTTGCGAATTTTGGATACCCCGTCAATTTCTCTCTTTTTATCCCCCACTTAAACTATAATTAAAATGACTTATATATCCCATGCGTTTTCTCTTATCTTCCCCCCACAAGATATATAAAATATCAACTTTACCCCATTTGTTTATCTAATTAACCCCTTTTTATTTCTACTCATCTACTCTAAAATTCAAACCGTTAGAGCACAGGAGAGAGCAAGGGATACTAATTCAAAGTAAGGGAGGCCATTGAAAAAGCAAAGGGAGAATACCTAAACGATTCTAAGGTTGTATTTTACATCTTCTACAACTCTGATTTGAGAATTTTTGAGTAAAGCAATTAATGGAGGAATCAATGGATGTATGTATTTGAATTCAATTTTTTTTAATCGACAAAAAGAGGAATTTTAAGTAATCTTGCCGGAACGATATATTGGGTTTTTTTTTTTTTCTCGTGCAATCTCAGTCATGGTCTTTGAATTGATTGTTCGGACTGCTAAGTCTCGACAATCATTCACTGTTCGGACTTAACAGTCTGAACAATAAAGCATTGTTCGGATTTATTAGTATGAACAACGATGAGTACCTGCGGAACAAGAGGTGTCTCTACACTCCGGCTTGTTGAAGCTTTTCTCCACTGGGATGCAGGAGGCTTACGTAACATTAATAGCGATAACACGGATGCAGGAAGCGTACACGTAGACACGCTTGTCTTCGACGACGGATGAAGTTAGGTTTTCACTTCACCAAGTGAGAAAAGGGTAAAACCCTTATAATTACTTTCGTGTTTCACTTGGGGGGAGGGGTGATAAGAGATTTCGATAGGCCCACGGGACAATTAGAGATTTTCTTAAATTGGTGAGGAGAATTAAGAGGGGGGTAATAAGAACAAATGACGGGGCATCCAAAATTCCCCTTTAACTTATAAGGTAGTGTTTACCAAGGGGGTGTTTGGGAATGAGAAGTAAAAGCACTTCTACTTGTAATAGACGTTTTGACCTCTAGAAAAGTCATAGAAGTTAAAAGCGTTGGAAAGAGTTCTAATTTTTTAGAAGTAATTTCTCTTAGAAGTTAAAAGCTAAATAATTTAGCTTTTTATAAGTTAAAATATGAAACACATCCAAACTAATAACTTTTTTAATTTTTTGGCTTATAAAAATTGATAAATTACTATTTTGTGTGCCAAACACCCCCCAAACATAGTTTTGCTAAGCAACTTCTAAAATCGAAAACTTCTAAATAAAATTACTTATTACTTCCTCTGCGTTGGCAAACAGGCCCTAAAACAAGCAAAAGTACTTTATGGAACTTGAAAGCTTGGGTCAGTTCAAACTTCTAATTTCAAAGTTTGAATAAGCACCAAAAACATGTCAAGCCCATAGGAATTCCTACTTTGGATCAAATACCGTGGGCGAAATAGTTTCAAAATTAAAACCGTGCTTAATAGTCCTGAGGACCATGGTTTTAAAAACGGCCGTTTAAACGGTAACGCCCCAAGCCCGTTTCTGTTAAAACCGTTTAAATGCGTTTTATCATTTTTAAAAAAACACGGCCGTTTTTTTGTTTTAACGGCCGTTAAAATCGTTTAAACAGCCGTTTAATTTTGAAAATTTTTGTGAAAAAAATGGCCGTTAAAACCATTAAAATCCATTTAATTTTCGTTAAATTCCGTTTTTTTTTTATAAATTTCAAATTTTGAATTTCAGCGCCACTTTTTCCATTAAAATCGTTAAAACCGTTAAAATCCGTTTAATTCCATTTTTTTCCCTTTTTTTCATTTTTGCCCCTGACCGTTTCAATCCGTTTTAACGGCCGTTTAAACAGTAACGCCCCCAGTATGTTTAACCGTTAAAACGGCCTCCTTTAAACCTTGCTGAGGACCACAACATAGGTGTTGATGTGATCCTTGGGTTCACTCCGCCGGACCGTAAGGCTGAGATGCAAAGTGCCAAAGAGTGCAAATTAATTTTCGAAGAATAAGATCACTTATAATCTAATTTTCTTTTTCACCTAGGGTGCTTACAATCAAGGTTTAAAAGGGGCTGTTATAACGGTATACAGGCCCGGCTTGACCATTAGGCAGATGAGGCGGTTGCCTAAGACCCCCCCCCGGACAGGTAAGGCCCCTAAATTACAGAAATTTTCAAGTGTTTTTAATATTTTTTTTATGAAAAGGCCCCACCTGTCCATTTACGTCAGGCCCCTCCATCACACAAGACTATGCTACAGCCAGACAAATCTAGTCTGCAATTGTTTTCAGACTCAAGAGTATGCAAACATTGTATCCACCATTGAATTCTCCTTGAAAAACGTGTTTTTAATTTATATATATATTTTTGAAAACATTCAAATAACACATTTTTCAAGGGACATCTTCTCACTTAGGTTTAGGGGTATTTCTGAAAAAAAAAAAACCCCATTTAAAGTTTTCGCCTAAGGCCTCAACTTGTATTAAGACGACCCTGATGGTATAATGGACTGCGGGCATTACTGATACAACGGATTGCGATGCACGGACAAAAATGAAAAAAAAAGGGAAAATAATGGAAATAACAGAAAAAGCAGCGCTAAAATTCAAAATTTAAAACTCAATAAAATTTAGAAAGGAAAATAGCAATCGTTTTTTAAACCATGCTTACAATGTTGATCCGATACGAATCACAAAGATCATTCTGTTTTCTCGACTTAGGGAGAACTTTCTCCTCATGGGAAAAAAATTTAGATGCAGAGGACTTTGGATGCAGAGGGGTCTCTCGGCCCTACATGGCTCAGTTTTTTGGGTCCACTAACCGCATGGGATGTGTACCCCACCCCTTGGTGGATATGCATGCTAAAAATCAGCTTGGTTGATAATTTCTAGCCGTTGGATTAAGTGTTCAAAAAATATGCAAAAAAAATGCTTGAATCCAGCGGTTAAAATCAATTCTAAAAAATTGCTAAAATCTATGGCTAGATAAAATCAATGAGACTAATGTTTTGTATACACATCCGGTAATGGGTGGACTAAACATCCATGAGGTTAATGGGCCCCACAAATGATCCCCTCTGCATCGACTGCATCCAAAGTCCTCTGCATCTAAATTTTTTCCCCTCCATATGGGCTTAAACGACGCTGACAAGTGTCTTAGTTCATCAGATGATCTTTGAGATTTGCATATCGTATGAATCTCTCAAGCAGTGGCGGAGCAGGATTTTGTTCAAGGGCAAAACAAATTAAAGGGTATTTGAGGGGGACGAAACAAACTAAAAGGTACTCTAGCGAAGTTAAAAAATAAAAAATATTTTAAAAATAAATTAAGATTATTTCATCAAGTTGATTTTGTCAAAGATGTTCCTTGGGTGGAGCCCACTTTTTGGAAAGTTCATCATGTTGATAATAACATGCATTATTTGAGTTATAAATAGACTAGCTACAATCATAAATATAGTAGTAAGGAATTTCCCAATGTTTCTCTTTTCCGAGAAGTTGAATTATTCGAGGAAATGGAAAATGACATTGCACTCTTTAAGCTGTGGACCGTCATATTTAAGAGATCCATGGTCCATATGGCAACGACTCACTGTTCCAATGGTCCACCACTCAACCACACAGCTCTTTTTAGCGATTAAGGGGGACAGCAAGACCCTAAGGAACTAGGTTTTTTTTTTTTTTTTTTCCAAAAGTAGCTGCAATTTCCAAGCTTCTTTCAGTGTAGAAGTAGCCTTGTTTTTTCTTGCCACATGGTAATGCCCATGTCCTACCATATTTTGTAATTTTCCTTGTGAATGGTAGTCAACAAGCCTTTGATTTTCATTTATTTTATTAAAAAATAAAAAGGTATTTTAGTAGGGTCGGGCTTCACTGATAGGCAAAAATTACCGCCTTTTTTGTACATGGTCCAACAGCTACATAGGTCGTGAAATCCAACGGCATGGAAAGAGGGATTCTTCCCATATTTTAGCTGAGCGCGGATCGTCTCAAGCCGGCCCAATGTCCAAGCTTTTCTTCTCTATTAGGGGCATTAAATATAGAGGACACACGTCCGAAGACGAGGAGTGTTACCTGCGGCATGGTAATATACCCATGCCCTACCATATTTTGTAATTTTCCTTTTGAATGGTAGTCAACTAGCCTTTGATTTTCGTTTATTTTATTAAAAGGTATTTTAATAACACCTACCTAAAATTTGAAAGTAATTAGTAATACCCCTTAATACTTTCAAAATTTAGGAATACCCCCTCGACTTAGTTTAATCATCATTTGATTCATGCGCCTGTTATTTCACATATGAAAGGACCATAGTATTAATATTGTAATTAGGTAAGGGGGGTAATCCTAAAATTTGAAAGTATAAGGGGAATTATTAATTACTTTCAAATTTCAGGGTGTGTTACTAAATTTTGCATGAAATCCCAAGCAAACACAACAATAGGGCAAAGTTTTCTTTTGGAAGCTGATATGACAGGATTAAAGGGGTCCACCTAACTCTCTCTAAGTCCTGTCCTACACATGGTAGGCATCCATAGTAATGTTTATGTGTGGCCAATCAAGTTTTATCTATCAGGGAGGGAAGAAATCCCAACCAACAACGTCAGCTACTTTTCCCATGGAAAAATAGGAGATTCCCTTTTTTTTAATTTTTCTGAGCGTGTACGCTGCCATTTGTACATTTTAGAGAGGAGTCTACTTGGTAAAGCAGGAGAATATAATAAGTGGACTGCAATGGACATACAGACAGTGGTCCCTACCTGGGGACCGGGCGGAGAAAATATTTCCTGTCCTGTGGAAGACTTCAAAGTCTTCCCTTCCTAAAAATGCCACGTGGAGTTCACTTTAGATCTACTTACCTTTTGAATGTGTGGTGTGGTGTGGTCTTCATATTAAGGATTAAGAATTAGTGATTTCTAACCGTTATATTTTAGCATCCGAAAAAAACAGTATCTTAAAATCTAACCGCTAGAAATCACCAATTAAACTGCTTTTTGACGAAAGAGGTGGACCAAACATCCATAGGGTCAGTGGGATCTAAAAAATATTCCTCGTGGCATTTTGAGAGGGGGATTTCAAATTTTGAAGTCCGGGGAGATTTTATTTTAATTTTAATTTTAATTTTTTGCAATCGAGAGAAAATTTTTGAAGCCGCGGATCATGCGTCAATGATTGCGCACCACATATACCCATGGTTTTGGTTTTGGGTTTTAAAAAGACTTCTTAAAAATTGACCATGGGTATATGTGGCGCACGAGCTTGTTGGGGGCGTATCTGGCTACAACTTGCCAGATCCATAGATGGTGAGGTGGGAAAATGCTTCAGGCTGTGTTTGGTAGGGCTCTTCCTACGTCTTGTAAGTTTACGTTTTTAAGGTGCATATATTTAAAGGTCAAGATCGACGTTTGGTTCGCCCTCAAAGACGTGCGTCAGTATCCTTATTGGCTGCAGTCAGCGACGCCGCTGACCGCAGGTGTCATCCAACCGTCACTCATCACCTTCGCGACTGCACAACCATCGATTCATTATTGCGAATCAGTCCATAGCTACTCTCCTGTGACTGTAGACTCCTCCGGAAGTCCACAAAGACGGTCCTGTCGATCCGAGTAGAATTTTACTGACCGACGCAGTCAGCAGAGCTACTGACCGCCTACAATATGAGTCACGTGGCATATTCTTAGAGATTTCTGACCATATGGATGTTTGGCGGCCCAACTCAGATGGACATACAGAAGCGTGTTGTATTGGAGTGGCTTACATGGGTTGATTTTTAACCGTGGAATTTTAAGATCATTGAGAATTATTTGGGGGTTAAAAAAGTCCGAAGGTTTGAAATCACTAATTAGGCTGAGCTTTATTTTGTAGATCCACTTAGGGATTGGCCAAACATTCATACGGTCAGTGTCCTCTAAAAGTGTGCCACGTATTTCATATTGTAGTCGGTCTGTAAATTCGCTAACCCGCGCCGGTCAGCAAAGTTCTACTCTCTCTTATGGGCCAGGCAGGCCGGCCCGTGGTCCCATATCCGAATATTTGGTGAGAGCATTCACGCTTCTCAACACCTCAAAATTCCTTTCTTCATATTTTACCGCAATGATGACAAGGGATATGTTAGCATTGTCCTGACTCAGTTTGTCGTCCAATTAAAATCGTTGATGTTCCTCGAAATTTGTGTTGTAGACATGGAGATTCTTACCAAACGAATCGCGAAGGCCAACACTGCAACACAGGACATCAATGGTTTGAATGGGACGACGAGCTACAGTATCGTCGCTCTCTCCCGTCTAAAAGATCCAAATCTCCATCTCAAAAAGACTTCAAATGCAAATGCTCAGATTCTTGTCACGGTCACCACCACCATCACTTACTGTTGCTGCCCTTTCTGCTTCTCCAAGCGACGACGCTATTCTTCTCTCCTCCGCCTGCTTCCTTCGCAACTACCATCCCTCTCATCATTACGCAATCTACAACGGCGTGCATCGCACGACACCTCTGCGAGTAATGAGATCCGTCGATCAAAACTGCATGCAGGGCCGCCACCACCACCCAATCATCCATGTGTGGCAAGACTAGGATATCTGGATGCATCTTTGGTGCCGGATAAATGCTGGTTCCCGGGCATCTAGGTTTTCCGGGCGTGGTCCTGGTTTTCTTCTTCTTCTTCAGTCCGATCATCACCTTCGTTATCCGATGGAAATGGAGGATTGCGGTTGCAAGGAAGGAGGAGATCATGCGGCTTGTGGCCATGGCGTCCGAAGAGGCGGCGAGGGCCGAGCTCGAGTCTGCAGTCGAGTACAGTGCGGTCTCGATTCCTATGCAATTTCAGTGCGCTGTGTGTTATTGCCCCACCACTACACGCTGCTCTCGATGCAAGGCTGTTCGATACTGGTCAGTCGATTCCCCTTGCAGAAGAATTGAATTTCTGCATTTGATTCTTCGATTTTCGGTTTCTTTTCTAAAAGATGTAATAGTTTAGTTTGATTGGTGGTGTAGGGGGTTAGAATTTGGCGTAACTAACTGAATGGATAATTGGGAAAAATAAGGGGGGAGTGAGGAGGTAGTAGAGTTTCAGGTCTCGAATTTTTTTGGGGGGTTTCAATAACTGTAATTGAGGTCTTATATTAGTGAATCGGGCTTCCTAGCTGTTTTATTGGACCAGACGAGAAATAATTTATTTGAAAAATAAGAACTAAGAGAGAAGGGAAAGATCACTTCTTTGGCATTTTGACCCTAATTGCAAGACTACCTTGGTTAGGATTTGCTTCATGATGGAAGGAAGTATTTAGCTTCCTAGAATTTGCAGTACAATTGACATGGCATGATGCATCACCCCTTAATCATGTGATGGCTATTGTAAAATCAACTAGGGTGCTCCACAACACACTGGTAATCCTCTACGCACTCCCTGCACTCCAATTTATACTTGGTGACGATTTGCTTCTGCTGACAAAGTTAGCTTTTAGCAAACTCTTGGAGTGTGTACTGAAGGGGCATCGACCTTGTAGTTTCCTGTAGATCTGCATGCAAATAATGTTACTTTTTTTTGAAGTTTGTCCTTTTGAGAATCTTCAGTAGTAATTTCTTTAGTAAGTTTTGAAGTTGGCGAGAATTTCTCCCTGAAGGTTTAGGGCCTTCAGGCATTACAATCCTTCTAAATTATTTGTATTATTGAACATTTATGGAAATGCAACAAGCAAGGTTTTAAATTTCGATTTTGGGGTACATTTCAGTTAGTTTGGATATATTTTAACAGTATGGAAATATAGTAAAATGTTGTAGAATGATGGAAATATCATAAGAATATGCATTGAAATTTTAGGAAATGACAAAACAAGCATGAAAACACATTCATTTTTTTTTTTGGTAAGTTAAAACTATATATTAGAACCAGGGGAAACCCCCAAAAGATCCTACAAAAGGGCTACATACACCTCACTACAAAAAGGGATCTCGTAACAACTCGTCCCATCAGAAAACAAACGAATCAAAAAAGCACCCTTTAAACTCTGGCATCGAGGATGACCAAAAATACAAGAGGGCTTTGACTCTCAACACCAGTTACACCACCTTAGGACCCTCTACCTCCTTCCCTTCAAAAATGCGTGAGTTCCTCTCTTCCCAAATAGCCCATAAAATGGCAATAGAAGAAGTCACCAAAGAATTCGTCCTCTCCCCTTCAGGACTTCAAGTGCACTCCCTTGGACCTACATCGACCACGTGTAAGAAAACACATCCATAGGTCGTCATATGGCAGAAAACAACCATCTAGTGTAAGAAAAATAAGGCTAATAGTGTTAAGTACATGCTGGTTTAAATGCCTAAGACTTTGAGAGTCAAAAACAGTTGGACTATGGGTATGTGTTTTGGATGCATTCTAATTGAGCAAGTAGAAGCTGTGATTTAGGTTATTTTTGAAAATCAAGTTACTGGATCCGTTTACTTGTATATTATAAGCTAATTAGACTAACGTGCAGTATATTGTTGAAACTGCCAATCTATAGCTGTTTCTGGCCTTTTGAGATTTTTTCAACAGCCTTTCTTCCTATAATATATCCTTCTGAATGTGCATGTATGCAGCTCTGGTAAGTGTCAAATTATTCATTGGAGACAAGGTCACAAGTTAGAATGCCATCCTCCAAGCTCCACTATCCAGTTTAATGGTACCGGAAGCGACTCCAATCAAAAGGCTGTATTGCAAGGAGAACAGGGTGTGTTTTGTGGCAACCATTTGGAGATCGAAGGAAGATGGTATCCTATGCCAATTGAAACATTACCAAAGGAATCTGCGTCATCTAAATCTAGTTTCTCTTCTGAATTTTTACGTGGGAAGGAAGATGATAAAGTTGAGGCTCTTGTGTATGCTAAAGGAGTGGACATCATTTCTGAATCTTCCAGTACCTCAACATTAGCTGGCCTCTCTGCATCCAACCTTACTAATGAATCATTGGTCGATGTTTCTGTCCGTGAGGTCCCTTTTTTAAGCACTCTTAAAAGATCAGAGGGACCACTCTCTGATGATATTGCCCCCAGTGATGTTAATGCTACAGAGCTAACTAAATCACCACCTTCAGAGCTTACTGGTTCGGTAGCGTCTGTAAATAATTTTTCTTGTTCAAGTAAATTAAAACAAAAGACACCCAGTTATAGTGCTGGGGTTGTTGACTGTGGATCAATTAATTCTTCAGCCTCAAGCATCAATGATTCCAATGAATGTACAATATCTGAGCCTTCCACAGCCCCATCTGAGTTTTGGGAGGGGACTCTTGACACAAGCGTGTCTGGAAATGATGTTTATGATGATTCTGCTCAGTCCAGTTTCAGTGAAGGTGGTAGTGATGGCATTTTGTCCGAGTCTGGAACACTTCCATGTTATTCATTTAACTTGTCTCAGCATGCTGCTTCTTCCTCTCATTCACCATGTCTTGAGCCCAAGACCCTTGTATCTGATGATGAATATCTGACCAACTTGGGGAATAAAATGCCTGCTCATGGAGCTGCTGTATCAGAGAAGATGGTAACAGATGCGTCTACTGTCAGGACTTTGCCGGCCTTGAGCTCCGAAAGGTCAGTTTCTGTGGATAATGACCAGAGTAAAAATTCACAGCTACTGAAGTCTAAAGGAATCAGATCTTTATTATCTAGTGCTTCTGATGATCATCCATCTTCTATCACCAGAGGTCATTCTTTGAAGTCTTCAAAGGTTGCTAGCGTTCACACAATGCTTACTGGTTCGTCTGAGATTGCAAGTTTTCCACCAATTGCTAGTAATGGATTGAGAACGTCTGTGCGGAAAGTTGTTCAGCAATTTAGAGTCCCTAAACTTTCAAAACACTACTCGTTAGGCTTTGGAAGTGAGGTTGCTGGAAAATCCAATTACAAGGTTTTGCTTCAACTCATGCTGTTATTCTTTGAGAATGGAGGTTGCCTTCCATTGCTCCTGTGATATTTGTAGCATTGATCCCCTTTCTGTTTTTTCAGATGCTCTTTCCATATGAACTGTTCATCAAACTTTATAAGTGGGAAAAGGTGGGACTGAGCCCTTGTGGCCTTACAAACTGTGGCAACAGGTGAACTAGGATTTTTCCCTGATCATGGCAATACAAATGTAGTATTTACTAAATGATTCTTAGCTCTAAGATTAGTGCTGTTATATCAATCAAGTGCTCCATTAGGTCTGGTGGAGATATTTACTTTTAACTTTTGCTGCAGTTTTGCACTGGTGCACATTTATGCTTTAGTTCAAACGTCAAAGCAAGGCAGTTGGACTATGCACCAAGTATTTGATTGTAATGCACCAAGTATTCGATTATAATGCCTGATACTTATATCATATCTGAGGGAAAAACATTTATTTGCGTCATGTAAAATAATGTTGGTCGGTTGATGCTTGATGCTGCTTACTAGTTTTGTGTGAAAAAAAAAACTTAATTTTTTTTTGTATAAAACATCAGTCTCATTGTTAGTCAATTAATATGCTCTAACGCTTTCATAAACATAACCTTTTGGGGAGTGAAAAAAGGTTTGCTGACTTCCTAGCCACTTAAAATCATTTACCGTGTATAGAATTCAATATGCTTGAAATTTCCAACAATGTCATTAAATTGCGTCTGGTTGGTTCGAATACATTAAAATTAAATAACAAAACTATAATTATTGCTTCTCATTTAAATCATTTTCACTTCTTGGAGGCATTCATCATGTTGTACCCCTCAGAAATATACCTCGATGGGATTTTACTTAAGATCATAATACCTATCTATATGTTATCTTTATCTCTTCTCCTATAATACTCCTTTGAATTCTGTATCCTCATAGCAACCCCCCTCTGTTGCCTTTACCTTTGCTGTACTTTATTTCATATCTACTTCATATTTTACACACACATATATTGCTCACTACATACCTAGTCTAAAGTCTGGATGGCAACTAGAAACATCTCTGAAACCCAGGTTCTTCATTTAACAATTTAACCTATCTTCTAAAACTTAATTTGGTTCAGAGGAAACTCAAATGCATTCCCTCTCTCTGTTGCCTTTACCTTTTGCTGTACTTTATTTCATATCTACTTCATATTTTACACACACATATATTGCTCACTACATCCCTAGTCTAAAGTGTGGATGGCAACTAGGAAACATCTCCGAAACCCAGGTTCTTCATTTAACAATTTAACCTATCTTCTAAAACTTAATTTGGTTCCGAGGAAATTCAAATGCATTTCTGGGGAATTAAAGACAGAAAACTTAAAGTGCATCTAGGTCTTTCATGCGAAAAACATGAGGATTTGGGTACATTCCACCCTCTCTCCTCTACATAACTTTTACCTAAGATAATGTCTTCTCATATAATAATTTTATGTCAATATAAAATATCAGACAGAGAGACATACACATGTCTTATACCCCGTATATGTGTTCAGGTGCACGCCCATGTGTGCGTGTGTAAGCTATTACGTACACGGCCGCACGCATGTATGTGTATCTTATTCCATGCCATGAAAACCTTCCTAGAATATATTGGGGGATAAAAGTGAAAGCTGAGAATTCCTAGGTAAAGAAGTTATATTCAATATCTATATGTATCATGTATATGTATGTGATATCTTACTTTACTAAATTTAGTTAATGTAAAAATATGTGTACTTTTAAATTGTTTCTTTACAACTTTATTGTCAAATCCCGATTCTAAATAACATCTAGAAGGGCATGTTTAGTAGTGAATTTTAGGTTGCCTGCCATGATTATATTCGTGAAAGGTAACTCCTAGTTGTTCTGGAAGTTGATTGGTGCTAGTTTTCATTTGAGAAAACGTTCAACACGCCTATGGGAGGTGGACATGTAACCACACTTCACTTTTTCTTCTCCCCTACAATCATGGGAGGTGGCATGGCCAACCTTCTAAAATATTGCGTTAGTATAGAATAAATTGCACCTGATTTCTGTTCCTTTTTGTTTTTTCCTGGAGTTATGTTATTATATAATCACTTAAATTTACATCCTTTTGCTGGTGTCAGAAGTGTCATTTTTAATAAAAAATTATGACTTTCTCATGGTGTTCTTAATATCTGTACTTTTATCTTTCTGCAGCTGTTATGCTAATGTTGTGCTTCAGTGCCTGGCATTTACTCGGCCTCTTACTGCTTATCTTCTTCAAGGACTCCATTCTAAAGCATGCACGTTCTGCTCTTGATCTCCTTTGTGGATACATAGCTTACTTGATTTTCTTACTTTATTTGTGTGATGACTTCTCTTTGTTACACCACTTCTTGGTCTTCCTCAGGCCCAAAGAAAGAGTGGTGCTTCACCTGTGAGTTTGAGGGTCTAATTCGTAAGGCAAGTGAAGGGAAGTCTCCGCTGTCTCCGATTGGGATACTCTCCCAAATACAAAGCATTGGGAGTCATCTTGGTCATGGTAAAGAAGAAGATGCCCATGAATTCTTAAGGTGAGCTGGCTTTCACCATTTCCAGAGTTGATTAGATGAATTTATGCTATTGCTGTTTCAAAGTCATTGATCTTATATTTTCTTGAATGTGTACCACTATTCAATTAATGTCCGATATTGGCAGGTATGCTATTGATATAATGCAATCTGTTTGCATTAAGGAAGCTCGGGTAAATGCAGTGGGCCCAGTGGCGGAAGAAACAACTCTTATAGGCCTGATATTTGGGGGTTACCTCCGATCAAAAGTAACCCCTCACCCCCTCCTTATACTTTATGTAATAAGATTCCATTACTGGGATATCAGTAACAGGTATACACTTGTGACTGAGAATTGCAGATAAAGTGCATGAAGTGCCATGGGAAATCTGAGCGGCATGAACGGATGATGGATCTTACTGTTGAAATACAGGGGGATATTGGAACTCTCGAAGAGGCACTTGGACAATTTACGGCTACCGAAATCTTGGATGGGGAGAACAAGTACCAGTGTAGCAGGTAGGTTGGTTTGCTATTTTGTTTTACAGCTCTTAATTGCAATATTTACCCTAGTCCTTAGTCTCACATCGTTTATTGCATAAATTTCAGTTTTTCTTGGAACTTCTTTCTCCTTCATATATTTGTATTCCCATTTCCTGTTATCAATCTCCTTTTTTTTTTGAGAAGAAAGAGAGAGAAAGAAGGAAAGGAGACACCAATATTTTTGCTAATTTTGTTCTATTTTGTGCTTGCTTATTAATCCGAATCACTAATGTTTGTAGAGTCAAGAATTAGTACAAATATTGATGACTCAATATGGAATGATTTGTGAATATGACTTTGATAAATTTTTTAATAAGTGATGTTGCTTGAGTCTTATGGTAGAACATGCAATTCAGTCAGCTAATAACATAATTTTCATGGTTATTACTCTCATCTTCAAGAAGACATGATCTCAATAGTCAGTAGTATAGTTTTATACACCATGATCATTGTTCTATCTAATATAATATGCTACTATAATAATACAACTAAATTATATGTCTAACACAATTTAAATTAGTATTCCAATAAGAGGAGCACTAATCCCTCTACTGCAAGTGGAAAAAGTACATTCGTTCTTTGACACATGTCCATGTGATTGTGTTTTGGTAATTTAGATAGGGTTGCCAAAACACATTTGCATAGACACTTGTCATAAAAAAAGTGAGTAGAGTGGTTTTCTCCACTCGTGCAAGGATTCTAGCTTCCTCTTTCATATAAATGTGTATGAGAATGTTAAATGTTCTCGTATTTAAGCCGCCGATGTCAATAATTGTTCACCACCAGATAATGTTAATTATATATTCGTAATCAACAATCTTAATAATGTTATTTTATAACAAAAGCCTGTTGTCTGAATGCAAGTCTTTATCATTATTCATACAAGGTGAATGCAAGAATTTTATTGCATTTTATTTTGATCGTATAAAGAGTGTTCTGAATACTAGAAAGATGATACCAAAACAATTAAACCTTCAAAAATGATTCATGGACAATATTATTAGGGGATGAATTTACACGAGGCCTTAATGGAAGTATCCTTACAAAGTTACAAATAAGCGTCATCATCATAAGCCTCATCCCAACTCTATTTGGGGTTGGCTGCTGGAATCTCTTTCTTCCATCAATTCTCTCGAAAGTCATGTCTAAGGTAATTTCATCAAATATGCTCCTAAAACCAATCCACATCCTTTTTGGCCTTATCTTCGCCTTTTTAGAACCTTCAACCTGCATCTTCCTTTTCATTGGTGCTTTTATCGATCTTCCTTGTTCAATACTAAACGATCTCAATCGACTCTCCCTTATTTTATCACCTATTGGTGCTACTCCTATAATTTCACAAATGCGTTCATATTTTTATTTTGTCTTTCCTAGACTTTCCAGTCATCCATCTCAACATCTTCATCTCAGCTACGCTCATTTTATTAAAATGTTTCTTTATTGCCCAAGACTTTGTTCCATTAAGCATAGTTGGTCTTATAAAATAAATTTCCCCTTGGATCGGTATGCCTCGATCAAATAATGCTCCAGAAGCACATCTTCGCTTTAGCCACCCAACTCTAATTCCTTGGGCAACATACTCATCAATACTCCCTCATGTATAATAGAACCAAGATAACAAAATGGTTGCTTAGGGGTATCTCCTCATTAATTTAAGTTTTAACAAAGTGTGTCATCTATATGTGTCCTTACTATGTTGTACTCCATAAAGCCTTTGGACTTCAAAGGATCTTTTATAGTTCTAATTTTGCATTTACTTGTTTAGTCTCATTAACTAACACTACGACATTTGTGAATTGTTAGTACGAACATTCCAGGCCCTGTAACCACCGGTGGCCTTCGGCCCATGTACGCTTATTACTAACACTCTCAATAACTAATAACTAACACTATAACATTTGCAAATTGTTAGGAAACTAGGAATTGCAAAAAACAAAGAGAATTGGGGAGAAAGAGAGAACCGTATGGACTAAAGTTCTCTCTCTCCATATGTCCTCTAATAAATATAATAGTAAGGGAAAATTACCCAAATACTCTTAAAATCGTATGGACATTGTACGAACGTCCAGGCCCTTGAACCCCCGGTGGCCTTCGGCCCATATACGCTTATTACATTAATAGTCTCTCCCCCCACCCCCAAGCTGGAGCATATATATAATAAATGCCAAGCTTGGAACATAGAAACTCATTCCATACACGACCTAATACCTTGGTAAACAAATCAGCCAATTGACATTCTTCTTTACATACTGAGTACATATATCGCCATTCTGAATTTTTGCCCTGATGAAATGACAATCAACTTCAATATGTTTGGCCTCTCACGAAAGACAATATTGGAGGCAATTTGAACTTCCAACTTTATTATCATAGAATATAGGAAATTAGGAACATGCAGATCAACTGTAAACCCAATCTCCTGAAGAAGATTCCTCAACTATGTCAACTCATGGGTCGTATGTGCCATTGCTCGATACTCTGGTTCAACACTTGACTGAGCCACAACACTTTGTTTCTTACTCCATCAAGAGACCTAGTTCTCACCTTAAAGAGTACCATAACCTGTAGTGGATCATCTATTAGAGGATGAACCAGCCTAATTAGCATTCGCATACCTCAATACGTACATGACCAGCCAACCTGTGTAATATGCTAAGATTAGGTGCTCCCTTGAGATACTATAAAGCACAAATCAAGGCTTCGCAATGTGGAACAAGAGGCTTTTGCATGAACTGACGTATCACACACAACAAATGAGATATCCGGTCTAGTTGGAGCAAAAGAAATAACCACACGAACAGAAGAAATCTTCGTGACTGGAGAAAATGTCTCAGCATAATCAATGCCATAGGTTTCCGTATAACCCTTGGCAATAAGACGAGCCCTAAGTCCGTCCACAAAACCATCAAGAAGATGCTTGATAGTATAAACCCATTGGTAACCCATAGTCTGTAACTAGAATGAAGAGAAGTAAGATTTCAATTACCATTGATATGAAGGGCATCCACTTCCTCCTGCATAGCCTTCTTCCAACCAGGGATAGACACAGATGAAAGCGAAGTAATAAACAGAAGGAAGAAGACAAATGAGTAAGAGACACAAAATTAGAAATAGGATATGAAGTACACAAACATTTACTCTTACGAAGGGCAATGAGAAGGTCAGATGTGGAAGATGGGTCTATTGACTCCGAAGAAGGTGGGCACCAACCCTTGCTTGACGGAGGAACCAGATAAAAGAGTTTGGAAGTAGGATTCCGAAGGTTCTTTCTCGGTCAGTTCAATGTTTAAGGGGAGCTTCGGGGAAAGGCAGGAGAGTTTCCCTGCCGATACAGTTTGGAAGCCATCCATTCTATCTAGAGAAGTTTTTCATGTGAACCGCTTTGATGAACAAAATTCTTACTCTAGACCATTTGATCAGTAGAGGTATGCAGATGCTGAGCACATGGAGATGTGCAAATCAGATGTTGAGTCAGTTGATCACTTGCTTCTTCATTGTAGATTCTCTTATGAGCTATGACAGTCTTTTTGGAGTCTTTTCGGTATACCCTTCATATGCCCTCAGCAGGTGAGCGGCTTGTTTCAAGGGGGGCTCTTGATGCTTTCTCCGGGAGAAGTCGACTCTTATGGCAGGTTCTCCCTTTTGCGATCTTGTGGGTCATTTGGAAAGAGAGAAACCACAGAATCTTCAAAGGAAAGAGGTGGGGATGCCCAAGATGGTTTTGCATGTGAAAGCTTATCTCTTCCTCTGGACCTCTATTTCCTCTCTTTAGAGGGTGTTTTTTTTTTAAACTTTTGTTCATAGATGGGACAAATTACTCGGGGACCCTCTTTTGTAAGGTGGTAGCCTCAACTTTTGTTTATCTTTGGGAGTTTTTTCTCCCTTTTTAATGAAATATACATACTTATCAAAAAAGAGAGAGGAAAAGAAGCACTCAACAACTCAGTGGCAACACCAGGTGTGAGGTAGCAACGGCGAACGTAGACCTGCAACTCAGAAGTGGGATTAGAAGCACTAGAGGAACCCAAAGAAACATTAGGAGAAGAACCATTAGGGGCTAAGGAAACACCAGGAAGAGGAAGAACAAAAAACACATCATCTTCCACATGTTGACTCATCAAAAAAGAAAGGTACTGACTCGAAAAATGTGACATCAGCGCAGACAAACTATAAACTAAGGGATGAATTGTGTCGAGCTTGTCTCCTCTTGGACCTGAACGATGCACAAAACAAACAACCAAAAATACAAGGTGAAAGAGAGAAAGATGAAGCAATTGGAAATAACACAAAATAAGGGACTTGACCATTCAGTATGGAGGAAGGCATTTGGTTGATGAGGTAGCAAGCTGTGAGTACAACATCACTTAAGTATGGTTGGGAACATTTATCTGATAAAGTAATACACAAGCAACTTCCAAAATATGTCAATGCTTTCTTTCGGCCAGCCCATTTTATGGAGGGGTACCTGCACAAGATGTTTGATGTACTAAATCTTGTAAACCAAAATAGTCTTGAAATGGTGCTGATAGATATGCTTTAGCATTGTCAAAACGAAGAACACGAGTACAAACACCAAATTGAGTTTTAATTTCCATATGGAACAATTTAAAAATGAAAAATAATTCAGATTTATTTTTCATTAAATTAATCTATGTCATTCAAGAATGGTCATCAACAAAATTAACAGAGTATGTGAAACCATTATATGAAGGGCTCCAAACATCAGAGTAGACTACTGAAAAAGGGTTAGACTCGACTATCAATTCTAGATGGAAAAGAAACATGATGATGCTTACCTAACTAACATGACTCATATTCTAACGAAGAGAACTGACTTACAGCAGGAACTAATATTTTTAAATTTTGTAAAGATGGATATCCAAGACGACACTGCTACTAATGAGGAGAAAGTGTAGTTCGAAGTGCAGAATTCTGAGGTCCACGACCACCATCAATGTAATAGAGATCGCCATTGTCATGTCCTCCAATTTTCTTCTTCACATCCTGAAAGACACAAAAAGAATGATAGAAGGCGACGGAACAGTTAAGTGCTTTAGTCAATTTACTAACAAACATTAGATTGAAAGAAAATTTAGGGACATAGAGAACAAATGATAAAGACAAAGAAGATGTAGTAGCAATACAAATACTAGACACCCTAGAGGTAATGCCAGTAGCTGAGTATCAGATTGATAAGACTTAGACGAAGAGATTGTAGAAAAGACCCATGGGGAGCCAAGCATATGGTTTGAAGAAATACTTAATTGAGCTAGAATGGCAGTAGAACTAGATGAAGCAATAGATTGTTGGGACTTCATCAACTTGGCATAATATTTTCGAGAGATAGGTATAGTATTAGATGTACTAGGCTATGATACCCGGATACCTATACTAGTGCCTTGTACCAGTGTCGTGTCGACACGGATACGGACACCGGATACTCTACTGACACGTATTCTTCATAAAAAGTTGAAAAGATTAGAAAAAAAGAAAAAATTTGAACTACAAAATATGATACTCGTATCCGTATCCGTGTCCTTGATTTTGGAAAATGTCGAGTTGTATCCTACTCCCGTATCCGTGTCCGTATCTGTATCCGTATCCGTATCCGGGCATCATAGGTACTAGGCACAGATGGAATAGCAGAGTCCCGTGAATCAACCCCATAACCCGTCGAAGATACTTGACTGGCCCACGCAGGTTGTCTAAGAAGATTCCAACATGTATCAACATTATGACCCTCACGTCCACAGTGGGTATACTTACGATTGTTGCGTCCTTAGTCACAACTGCCACCTGAATCTCTACCACCACCACGATCTCTATTTTCGGCTCGACCATCACGACTAGGAAAAGTACCTCTTCTAGAAGAAGAAAAAGGACTGACGTTGCAAATGCAAAACTATTTGTGGTAATGAAGCCGGGGGTAGATGAAAAAGAGACATACTGAAGGCGAGAGTATACTTCTATCAATGAAGCTCTTTATTATTAAGAATTTGACCACTCATAGGCTCAATTCAAATTTGAGGCCGAACAGAAACTTGGTATCTCAATACTCTTAACGTTATTGAAGTTGGACCTTTCGATCGGTAGTAATTGATTGATACACATTTAGCTCATCAAATATGCTACGCAGGCAGGCATAATACTCACCAAGATCTTGTCTCCTTGCTGCAGTGCAAAAAAGTCTTGAAATAACTGATAGACTCGGGTAAAATAATTTCACTCGAATACATGTCCTCACCGTTTCCCATATTTCTTTTGTTATATCCAAGAACATAACATTGACACTAATATGTGGATCTATACTGTTCCACAATCAGGTCATCATTTGAGCATTCTCACGAGTCTATTCTTCATAATTTTTATCAGTTGCGACCATGGTTTAAAATTTCGGAATATTTCGTAATGTTTCGTTTCGTTTCGTAATGTTTCGGTTTGTTGTGCCGAGACAATCTGATACAATCCAAAAAAATAAAAATAAATAAAAAATATAATTTAATGATTTTGAATACTATTTCGTAATGTTTCGGAATGTTTTGTAATATTTCGGAAATGCTTCGTAATGTTTCGTTTCGGAGTTTGTCTCAGTTTTTCACTTGACCGAGACATTCCTCCGAAACGAAATTTTAAACCTTGGTTGCAGCAGGCTGTTTTTCAGTCAAATAACCAAGTTTTCCTCTAGCTGCGAGAAAAACATGTACAGATTTTGACCAAAGATTAAGTTTAATGGAAGTCATCTTTTTTTTTTGATAGGTAAACTGTTTTATTGGATCCTAACACCCAATACCCCTCCCCCCCCTAAGGTGAGAACGGGATCGATCCCAGGTCTTGGGGTACAAACCCCCAAGCCACCAAACTAGATTTGGAAACCATAACTACCTACTAAAGATGCCTGGAGAAGGTACCTAATACTTGTGATTTCCACTGGAGGCTGTTCTCTAACTTGCAATGTTGACTTGGGAGCCCGAGAAAGGATCTAATACTCACAAATCACGTTAACAGAGCTGACAACACGCTCTAAGGAGAAAATACTTCTTTTAGCAACTGCAACACACACACATCAACATAGAGGCCTAGATTTGTCTTCAATCTTCATCAATGATTTTTCTAACTACCACACATAGTACAGGTGGTAAAAACCACCACAATGAAGAAAAAGAGAAACTAAGGTCTTACAACCAAGTCCTAAATTCAGATATTCTACCACTTGATAGAAAAACAAAAGGAAAGAAGTAGATAAAGGTGAAGAAGAAACCCTAGATATGGATTAATGCTCTGATAGCATGTTAGGAAATTAGAGTTTGCAGAAGAAAAAGAGAATTGGGCAGAAAGAGAGAATCATATGAAGGAAACTTATCCCCTAATATATATAAAATAAAACAATAAAGAAAAATTACCTAAATACCCTTAAAATCATATGGACGTGCCGGGCCAAAGGCCTAGGGGAGGAACTACATTCCTCCATGGGGGCCACGGTGGCCTTCAGCCCGTGTACGCTTATTACAATAACACAAATAAAATAACATACACCAAGGGATCCCTTTGGATATGAGCAGGTACTTCATCTATACTTACAAAAAAAGTAATATAGATTCAAGGTTGATCCCTAGTGTAAACCCATTATGACTAGGAACTCATTTGTCTCACCACCAATTCTCACACCAGCATGGTTCAAGGTCACAAGATCGTCCAACGTCTAGACCGGTCTGGATTGAACGATCCCAAGCTGATCCTGTGTGAGACTATTCCGAGACAAAAAGAGGGGGAAATACACTTTTTTTGCAAAGAGAAGAAAAGAAAGAAGAGGATATGAAAGGAATGAAACTACCTTCTCTTTGATCAACCGAGTCCCAAGCATCTCCAGCCTCTAAGTATATCCTCGGCTCCTCCTCTTCTTCTCTTCTTCTCTTCTTTTTTTTGGTGTGTGTGCGCGCACACGAAAAAGAGAGTGCGGGGATTCAATCTCACTTAAACTGATTTAGAACGATCCACTCTAACTCCTGAGTAACATGTGGATCTTGTGCCACTCTTGGATTATCTCGAGTTGACTTGGGTGATCCAACTTGGGATCGTACGAGACTTTGAACCCTGCACACTAGTAATCGCTCTCTCAATAAATGTCCTTAATTATGTTATTCATCGGGGACTACTATCTTTAGCAATACCCACCAAATTAACCCTTTAGAAACTCGGTCTTATATTTCCTTTTAAGTCAATAAAGGTCATGTCATGTGGAGATCTATGTTACTGAGTGCAACAGAGCCACAACCAGGATACGTCATGGGCACATCACTATGACATTTACGCTTAGAAAATAAAGTGTGGGTAACATAATTAGAGATTCTTTATATTTTCTCTGAACTTCTCAATCATTTGTCTGAGTAAGAAGATTGCCTTTATGATTGAAGAGATACTCGAAAATCCTTTGCAACAATGGGGAATCATAATTAATGAAACCATAATCACACATCAGTCAATTGTTATGTTGGAGCGTCTTGTGTACTCAGACACAACATGTCTGTCTTTAAGCACAATATCTTGACATGTATCTCAGAACCCCCAACTGACTGAGCCTAACCTAGGAGATTTCCTAAGCCAAAGATCAGCATGAGATGATTTTTAATCATCTGATCTGTAGACCATTCTTGGGGGTTTTACTAGAATTTTTTTTCACCATTCAAAGGAATAGAATAAAATGGTTGAGATCATTACTGATAAAAAAACGGTTGAGATCATTCGATCATATTGAATATTGGCCTTATAGATCTCTTACGTGAACCCATTAAATGTTGGGTCCTGGCCCTCTGCATGACAGCCATTTGTCCACTTATTGTTCTTAAAGACAGTCATTTACAATCTGAGTACCGAGACTCTAGATTGGTTAAGTACTGGGTAGGAGCTCATTTCTCCCTGTGTTCTTGATTGGCCTAGTTTGTAATTTTTTGATAAGGAGTTTGTAATTTCTATGGGATGATTAGGTATTGGGATTATTTCATGCAGTCACTTTTCTATTTACTGTTTTAAAGCTCATTACCTTCTTCCTAAATGCTTTCTTTCCTTCCTTTAAGCAGATGCAAATCTTATCAGAAAGCCAAAAAGAAGTTGACAGTATTGGAGGCTCCTAACATCCTTACAATTGCTTTAAAGAGATTTCAGGTAGACTTCAAAACAGAGATGGCAGCTGTGCTCTTCTAGTTATTTTCGGTTTCTTAATGCTTTCTTCACTGTGCGTGCTTTACAGTCTGGCAAATTCGGCAAGATCAATAAGTTGGTTCGGTTCCCCGAGATCCTAAATCTGGCACCATATATGAGTGGGACAAGTGACAAATCCCATGTTTACAGCCTTTATGCAGTGGTGGTTCACTTGGATGTCATGAATGCTGCATTTTCTGGGCACTATGTGTGTTATGTTAAGAATATCCATGAGAAGTGGTTCAAGATTGATGACTGCAGAGTATGTTAACATCATTCTGTATCCTTTAAATGTGTTTCCATTTGAGTCACTGAGTTATTTTTTTCCCAAAACTGCTCTCTTTATTGCCTTGTGTTTTACGGAATATCTTTGGAGGAAATCTAAAGCAGCACCACAGCAAAGACCACCTATGTTGTAGTCTTACATGTGTGTGCCATCTTGGTGATCTCCTGGGCTGAAAATTGACCCCATTGGATGGTTGTAACCGTCAGAAATGTTGCATTCTTCTGTATGGTACAGTCTAGAAAAATAAAAGTATATAGATGGGCTGGCTATGATAATTGGCTTAGGTTGAGTTTTGGCCTTGGAGATCTAATAGGTGGGACCCATTAAATGTTGGGTCCCAAACCCTTGTCCATACATCGTGTACAATTAGTCCATTGGTGACCATTGTTTAGATCTCTGGTCTACATTCTTGTTGCCTGTTTCCCGTAATCAATGTACACAATTGAAACAATGAAATAAGTGTTCTGATTCCAAGCTTTTGACACTGGTTCTGGTCTTGGATGTAATAGGTAAAACCCGTGGAACTTGATAGGGTCTTATCGAAAGGGGCATACATGCTCTTTTATGCAAGGTAACAGATCCCACAACGTGGGTCTTCATTCCAGTTGTATTTCCATTCTGAAATCTGAATGCTAGCATGTAAACATATTGAATTGCGTTATTGGTAGGTGCTCACCGCGGCCCCCGAGTTTGATACGCAATGCAATGATGTCCTATGATAGCAAAGTCAAGCCAAACAGATCCTCGGAAGCTGTCCCTTCCAGCCATTGTCGAAAGAATACTACTTCCAGGGCAAGACCTGTCTCCACAGTTCCAAGTGCTGGCACTTCCATTGCAACTAGGAGGCCCGAAGACTACCCTTACTGGATGACTGGGAATAGTCCTTCCAGCTTTGAATCTTTTGATTCGTTCAACGGGAGGTTCCACCGAATGAACAGGATTCCTAAAGTGGATTCGTCTAGTGACAACTCTTCACTTTTCAGCTGCTCGGATGAGGGTTCCTGCAGCACTGAGAGCACCCGGGACTCGACCAGCACAGATGACTTTTCTGATTACATATTCGGGGAAGCAGGGCGCAGTTGGAACAGCCCTTGGAGGTTTTCAGAGGACTCTGATTGTTCTTCCTCCTCCCCCTTGTTCTCAAGATATTCACCCTTACCAGTCTCTGACAGGTATGCATCTGGTTCCCCTGAAACAAGTGGATATCCGACTTACATTGCAGATCCGGTGGTTGAGGCTGACGGAATTTGGACAAGGCTATCTCGAGAGAGAAGCAGAAGAGAGGGTTTGCAAGAGGGAATCCCTCAATTTTTGTACTCTGACACGGCTAAACAGTGTACAAATTTAACGAACTGTCGTAGTAGTATTAGTAGTAGTAGGGAGACTGACTCAGAGCGTCTAGGCTGGGGTAACCCATTGGACATGAAATCTGGTGTATCATTAAGAAGATCTACTAGCGAAAGAAAAGCACATGCATTTTATTAAAATGTTCAGTTGGGAAAATAAGAGATGGGTGATATGAAAGGCACCCTTTTTCTCGTTTAATGAAAGAAATAAGCCATTTTGTTTTTGCCTAAGTTCATCCTCTGTGTGCTAGTGTTGTTGCTTGCTCTTGCTTGCTTGGTACTTTCGGCAGGGATTTGTTGGTATGGTTCTTTAACCATTCCCAGCCCACTTGGGGTGTGTTTGGAGTGATAAGAGAATAATTTTCGTGTGAAGACAATATTGATGCGCCGCAGTAATTGTCACGCATTTGGTTCTTGCATAAATTTCTCACTTTTTGCTTTAATGAATGAAATCAGCCATATTTTGCAGTCCAACTTGCATGTGCGCATGTTGTAGCTTGCTCTTGCTTGGTTGGTACCCTCGGCAGGGATTTGTTGGCACGGTTATTTCACCATTCTAGTTCACTTGGGGCATGTTTGGAATGATAGAGAATAATTTCCGTGAAAAGACCATTCTGATGCACGGGAATAATTGCCACGCATTTGATTTGTGCATGACTTTCTCACCTAATTTTCTCGGAACCTAGTTTTCCAGTGATTGGAACCAGGTTAGAATATTTAGGAGGTATTGTATATGCTGCGCAAGTATTGCGGTGATGCATGTCAGAGCCAAAACTTGTTAGATCTTCATCTGACGTCCCATTTCTTTTTTAATAACTTGCATGATAAACAATTGGGTCTCACAGCATGATCTGACGCTCCAAAACAAAGTGGGTCCAGAATATTAACCCTCCCAGATAAACCATTTGTATTTTAGATCACTACATATCTGGGTTCTACTTTTATTGTGGGTTCCACATGTTGGGACTTCACATATGGCATGCTTCTTGACAAGTGACCCCACATTGAATAATTCAGGTGAGTTAGGTGAGTGTAGACCCCACATATTAGGCCATTACATTTAAGAAATGTTTTTTGACAAGTGGCCCCACATGTATTTGTGAAAATATAATTGCCCTAATAAGCGACAATATGAGAGAAAGCTGCTTGAGATGATTTGGTCATGCACAACAGAGACCATGTACAAGTCGAAGGGCCCAAAAGGGCAAGGAGAACACCAAAACAGACGTGGAGTGAGGTTCAAAGAGGAGAAAAGTACCCTTAAAATCTAGCGCCCATAGGCGTTGACAAGTATTTCCCATATCGTTAGTCCCACGGAAATCGTTTTCTCACCTAGTTTTCATATGTTCCATACACAAATATTAAAATGCAAGCCCAACAGCATATTCGTCGTATTTTGAAGTATTAGGACCCGTTTGCCTCGCCACTTTTGCTCGAGACTGATGCCACTTTCGTTCTAAAAGAAATTATGTTTTTTTTTTATTGGGAGAACCTTCCCCAAATTTCAGAAGAATAAAAAATAAAAATTGCCACATGTATTACATAAGGCATTTAAAATGCGAAAAAGGGAATAATCCACGTGTGAGAGGGAATAATATCTTTTCTAAAAAGGAACAAAATCGGCCTACCACTGATTGCAGCAATAAGTTATAAGCCCAGGTTACCGCAATCCCAAAAGCCCTCGTTAAATTTCAACCGTCAAAAACTCCTGGCAGTATGTGATTTAATGGAAGAAAAAGAAATTAACGACGTTTGTGTATTTAACGGAAAATGAAGATTAGAGAAGCAACTGTCATACCAACTGTTACATCAGTTAAGAGGCGATGTGGTCTTAAGACTCTTAACCCACTTGAGCAACGAAGGGATTGAAGGAATCAAGCATCAATACTTGATCAACTAAGCACACTTGTCCGTTCCCGCCCCACCCCCACAACATCAATACTTGTAAAAATGCGTTGATGAGGGTACTGTCCACGTGGCCAATCAAAAAGGAGAACTTTTTTGAAGTGGCCAATGATCGTGCACCAGGTGTACCCATGGTTACTTTTTATAAAGCTTGTTAAAACGAAAGCCTAAATCGACGGTATACCTAGCATGCATCATTGGCGCATGATCGCCACTTCAAAAAATTTCTCATCAAAAGGGTCACCTATTAGAGGACATCGACTTAAGACTTGCCTGCCACCCATAATATAAGCCACGTGGAAATTTATTAGAGGATACTGACCGTATGGATGTTTCACCAATCCGTAAGTGGACCTACAAACCAAAAATCAGCATGATTAGTGATTTCAAATCTTTGGATCTTTGTACGGAAATAATGGTAAATAATGCTCAAATTCCTACGGTTAAAATCAACCAACGAAAATGACTTCAACTAACGCTTAGAAATCACTGATCAGGTTGATTTTGGGTTTGTCGGTCCACCTAGGGATTGGCCAAACATCTATACAGTCAGTGTCCTCTAATAAATTGCCACGTAGCTTATATTGTGGGTGGTCAGGCAAGTCCAACTGGAGGACATCCGTCGGCAAAAAGGTCCCTGCACTGTACGTTTGCAGACTTAAAACTATGTAAACCTTGTATCCACGGCGACAAATCTAGTCTGCATAGGTTTACAGACTTAAAAGTATGCAAACAATGTATCAACCATTGAATGGTCCTTGAAAAATGTGTTTTTTTATTTATAAAATAAGTTTTTTGAAAATATTGAAATAACACAATTTTCAAGGGACATCCAACAGTGCTGACAATGTTTTCATACTTTTAAGTCTCCAAATGTTTGCATACTAGATTTGTCGTATCCACGGTTAAATGCTCCTTGAAAAACGTGTTATTATTTATAAAATAATTTTTTAAAAAAACACTGAAATAACACGTTTTTCAATGGACATCCAACAGTGCTGACAATGATGGCATACTTTTTAAGTCTTTGTGGGGTCGATAAATAAATAATATAAGCATCTTTCACCAAGTAATAAATAATATAATATATATATGAATATAAGCATCTTCTTAATGAAAGTGGCCCCACTTGTGCAATATAATTGAGACATATGCTCATCAATCCGAACCATACAAATTGGTGGGCCATAGCTCAAACATTATTATGTTAAAACGAGGGGTCAATTTTAAATCATTAGATTGATAATATTTTAAAAGTCCATCAAACACATGGCAAACATAAAATTGTCCGGTTTGATTCGATCACCGTGTTTGCAACATGCATAATATTCCTTCAGGATCATTTGTTTCTTCAACTAGTGTAGATTTTAGTTCACTTAGACCAAGAATTATACGAATCATACGATCATACGATCGTGACCGTCCCCAATGCAGGTCATACATTGATTGTTAAAAGTAATAATTTGAAATCAGTTGATTGATCAAGATAAGAGAGCTTCATATAGTTCTGCATGAACGAGTCAATTTCTCTTAGCAACCTATCATGCACATCAAGAGATGGGTGAGGATGGGTGAGGATGGGTGAGGGGTCTTTCAATAAAAGATTGCTTGGATCCGTGGACTCAAACTCTCCCCCGTGGATTTCGTGAAATTCAATGGTGGTTTTGCTTTTGTAAAGTAAACGAAAGCTTGGTACAATCAACCATGGTTGGATTTCCAAAAATACACAGCCTGGAATTTGGGTTTAAAATTTGAATCCTCGGATCCCGAGCTTTTTCCTAAATGTTTGGGGTCGGCAACATGAATCCCAACTCTTGTGAAACATGTGAATTCAAATCCGTTGATTGGTTTTTTTTTTTCTTCTTGGGCATTGCACTCTTTCTCAAACAAAGCAGCTGTAAAATATAATTTTATTTGTTTCGGAATAAAAAAATAAAATAGAAGAGAAGAAAAATATTATCTTTCAATCCAGTTCATCTTGTAACCGGTTCAACCGGGCGGTCACGACCCATCTGGGTTTTTCGATTTAAAAAATAAAAATGAATTTTCCTGTTGATCAGGTCAAGGGTATCACATCGATTAGGCAATCCTAATCCTCTAACGTATAGACTTCTCTTTACCTATTTACCATTATTTTTCTAAGCTATCCAAGCTACTACCTAAATTTGTTCCAACTCTATTTTGCAATCATTTTGAGAGTGATGCAAATCATAATACGCAAAGTTGGCTAGTCCAAACACATGGAATTCCAAAAAACTCAGTTGATTCACATTCAAAAGTATCACCAGCTGTGTTTTGGGTGTCTCCCAAACAGCCCCTACTTCCTTATTGGATGATTAAGATTGTTCGTTACGAAGGTAACCCATCAATGGTCCAGATTGCTCAATCAATTGCCGACTGCTTAGTCCCAATACCTGGCCCCATCTAGACCGCAATTTGGGGACGTTTGACGGAGACATGTAACGTGGCCTCGAGCTTCCAACGCGCATCCTCGCCTCCTACCTCCACCAAGTGCAACCTGCTCAGCCTTTAATTTTCTACTTGACACTGATCTCATAGTTCATGAACTATGCTAATACAATATAACCTTTTTGTAAACCTTTGGATTTGAGAGTAATGACATCATTCACTTTTTCATGACGTCATTCTCATATCTAATGGCTGATGCTGAGGTGACATGGTACTGTAATTACCATAAGCTATATGAAATCATTGGCGTTCTTTTCTTGACATTCTCTTTTTCTATTAGGTGTAGACACGTGGACGGCATAGAAGAGGAAAAAGGTCACATTTATCTTTCAGTGGCATCCAAGTCAAGCTTAGCGTTTTCCCACCCAATAAAAAAGGAAAAAAGTCGCCCAAATGAATGGCCGGTCCACCAGAACAGCTTATTTGCTAATTACGTAAGTGACCCCAACACTGTTATGTTCCGTTATAATTAACACACCATAAAAATTTACCAAACTACCCCTATCCAGTCTTGTGAGTCTGGAATGCAAGACCTGTCAGGATCCCTATGGTCACACTAGGCTGGTGTGGTCATAGACTCATAGGGACATAACAGAGTCGTCCTGTGACTTTCAACGGGTCGGTTTCGGTTTGGTCCTTATGGTACCTAGAACCGGAACCAATATTGCCGGTATCGTTCAGTGCTATCCCCGAATCCCCGAATTGGAAATATTGGTTCTTATCTGTTCTGATTCTTATCGGTTTCAGTTCTCAAAATGATGGATCCGAAACTGGAACCAATTACTTGGTTCTGGTCGGTTCAATCAATATACGAAGAATGGACGTCCTGTATAAATTGTAAATCATATATCTTGACACGGATTCCAATGACTCACCTACTTTGCAACCCAGTTACATGGTATCGCTGCCCACAATGCACCAGATCATATCTTTTCTCTCTCATCCTGTTACGTTTTTTTTTTTTTTTTTCCATTATAGACTCCAAGATCCAAAAAAAAAAGGGATATTATATTTGTTAACATAAAGGAAATAAGGGCCTTTTTTTTTTTTAAATATTATAATAATCTCACAAAAATACATTAAAATAATAATATTATGATCGTATTTATCAGACGCCGTTATAACGGACCATTTTAAAACCTTGCCAAATGAGTCTTGAGTCTTGACTCATTTTTTTCAGACTATGGTAACAAAGGAAATTTCTATTACAAGGAAGGGTAGTTTCGTAAATGCACACATTTTTCAAATAACAAAAGCCACGGGGTCAAGTAAAGGAGGATTAGGAGGGTTCTGCATTATTAGAGTCAAAGTTGGACTCAAGAAGAACCGGTCATCCAATCCCACCGAGGAGGAGAAAGGGTATTGTCTTTTGTGGGACCCACAAGGCCACAACCGCGTTACTCGAGAGAGAGAGAGAGAAAGAGTTCCAACTAGAGTTCTATTTCCTTTACCGTCGTCCCATTTAGAACGTTCTCCGTATGTTAACAATGTTGGTGGTCCTCCCGATTCATATCACACGAATCACAAGGACCATCCAACGGTTCACTTTCGATATGGAAAGCTTTGAAAACCTGAGTTCCTACTTCCTACTCACTTTCCTTAATTTTCTCCTATAAATACTCTCTCCTCTTCAATCTCCCAAAACAACCGTTCATCGTTTTCGTGTCTCGCTCTCTCTCTGTCTCTCAGCATATGTCTCAAAGGCCTAACGTACCTCATTCTTCCTCCATAGCCTTAGGCCTCCACTCTCATCTCCTGGTCTCCAGTGAGATGAACTCTAATTCCAATTGGTTTTACTCTGCCTGTTAGTTTTTTCCCCTATTTGTCCTAATTTTTTTTGGAAGAATACGGTCCAAGAAACCCAGAAAACTCATAAACCTGAAAACCAATCTCTGTTCTTAAAAACCCATTCGTTTTTAGAATCAAAATCTCGATTTTTTGAAGGAAAAATCAAGATGGGTCTTAAAGGTTTTGTCGAAGGAGGTATCGCGTCGATAGTCGCCGGCTGTTCGACCCATCCTCTCGACCTGATCAAGGTCCGTATGCAGCTCCAGGGTGAAACCCATGTCCCAAATCCAGCCATCCAGACTCTCCGTCCAGCCTTCGCGTTCAACGCCTCCACTGCAGCTGCACCAGGGGCCATACCCACTCCGCCAGCCCGACCTCCACCCCCACCACCGCGTGTGGGCCCCATCTCTGTTGGAATCCGGATCTTCCAAACAGAAGGCGTTCCTGCTCTCTTCTCCGGCGTATCAGCCACCGTTCTCCGCCAAACACTCTACTCCACCACCCGTATGGGCCTCTACGACATCCTCAAGCAGAAATGGACCGACCCCACGTCAGGAAACATGCCACTCGTGCGCAAGATAGCAGCCGGCCTTGTCGCTGGTGGCATCGGAGCGGCCGTCGGTAACCCCGCTGACGTCGCCATGGTTCGTATGCAAGCAGACGGTCGTCTGCCAGTAGCCCAACGCCGTAACTACAAGAGCGTGATCGACGCCATCACAAGGATGTCAAAGCAAGAGGGGATCACTAGCCTGTGGCGTGGATCATCTCTTACAGTGAACCGGGCGATGATCGTGACGGCATCGCAGCTCGCATCGTACGATCAGATCAAGGAAACAATATTGGAGAAGGGGGTGATGAGAGATGGGCTTGGGACTCACGTGACTGCGAGCTTCGCGGCAGGTTTCGTGGCAGCGGTGGCGTCAAACCCAATAGATGTGATAAAGACGAGGGTGATGAACATGAAGGTGGAGGCGGGGGCGGCGCCACCATACTCAGGGGCGGTGGATTGCGCCATGAAGACAGTGCGCGCAGAGGGACCCATGGCGCTGTATAAAGGGTTCATACCTACTATCTCTCGACAAGGACCCTTCACTGTGGTATTGTTTGTTACCCTCGAACAGGTCCGAAAGATTCTCAAAGATTTCTGATGACGACGAAGAATGATCAATAATGAAGATTAATTATTATTATTATTATTTTTTTTTTCCTTTCTGAGTTTCTACAAATTTGGTGTCTACACTCCACACTCCACACCACAGTCTTGCTTTTATTTTTTTGGTAATTTAATTAGGGTAATATTATTGGCTGTTTGTTAGAATGTGCTAGACACGTGGCTATGTTGGATGTCAATAGTGTGTGTGGGACCAATTTTTTAATTCTAGAACTCGTCAGTCGTCACCACTCACCATCAATCAATTCCCGTCTTGTTGTACATTACGTGTGGGCCCCTTCCACGAGGAGCGGGGCGTGCCTACTTCGCTTCCTGCAAAGTGCATAGCTCGGTTTTAACGGCCGTTTAAACGGTTTTAGCGGTCGTTTAAACGGTAATGCCCCAACCCCGTTTTCGTTAGAACTGTTTAAACACATTTTGACGCTTTGAATTTAACAGTCGTTTTTTGTTTTAACGGCCGTTAAAATCGTTTAAACGGTCGTTAAATCTGTTAAATTTTTGTTAAATTTCTTTCTTTTTTTTTTAAATTTCAAAATTTGAATTTTGGTGCCATTTTTTCGGTTAAGTTCTTTTTTTTTCCGTATTTCCTAATTTTTTCCATTTTGCCTTGCCATTTCAATCCGTTTTAACGGTTTTAACAGTAACGCCCCCAGTCCGTTAAAAGGGCCTCCTCTAAACCTTATTATGATTGGCCCGTCACATACCCATGAATGATTGGCCATCACTTCAATGGACGTACACTGCACCAACCAGTATGATTGGTTCAGAGAGATTTTATGGAAGATTTTGTTTACAAGTGGGATGTAATGAGTAAAACTTCTATCACATCAAATTGTAAATCACACAATCACAAGCCAATGAGTTCTCGGCGTACACAATTGCCTTTGCAACGTACCCATTTGCTTCTTGCTTTGAGGTGTACGTGCCTAGAACTCATTGGCTGTGATTGTGTGATTTGCAACTTTGTTGTGACAGAAGTTTTACTCGGATGTAATCGTGCATAGCTCTAATTAGTTGGTTGGTCTTGGCTTTGGAACCTTTGGATTGCAGGTAAGGTTATCCTCTGTAGGGTCATCTCGATCTATTTGGTCTGTTTACAGGTACAAGTTACCGACATAACTACAAGAACCAAGAGCCGTAGATGGCGCTCTAATCCCATGGCTAAAAAGTAATATCACCTCAAAGACTTTGAGTGTCCGCTCAAGCCGCGCCAAGCCACACCTACTCTCGAGAAAACCGTTCGTTTCAGCGGCATTTAATTGTTGGCGTACGGCTTCTATCTCTCTTCCTTGTTTCGGCTCCCACCAACAAAAATCGCTCTTCTCGTCGGCAAAGTTGAAAAAAAACGGAAAATTGCATAAAAGAAAATAAACTTTAATTTATTTACAAAAAAGAATACAACTTCTCGCAAATTCCAAAAAAGAAAACGAAACTTTCGTCGACGATTGACTAACGAATAACTGATGGCTGACACGTCTGACAAACGCCCTTTTAAAGGGCGTTTATTTTTGAGAAATTTTAAAAAACATCCCATAATTCCTCAACTTCTAAACCAATCTACGAATATCGGAATGATCTGAATTTTTGTGAGGATGATCTCCTCACCGTAGAGATCATCCTCACCAAAAATCAGCCATTGATTCATCTTCTGGGTACGCCAAAATGGACGTAAAAGTTGGCAAAAGGGCGTTTGTCAGTAAAAAAAGGGCGTTTTCTACTGACACATGCCCTTTAAAATAACGTCTGTCAAGTTGTCAGATGTCGGACTGACACTGACAGACGTTTTTCAAAAAGGCGTTTATTATTGAAAAACGCCCTTTAAAAGGGCGTTTGTCAGAAAAAACACCCTTTAAAAGGGCGCTTTTTTAATAAACATGTGCCACGTCATGAAACGCCCTTTTAAAGAGTGTTTCGTTTTCTTTTTTGGGCTTTTTTGTAAATGAATTAAAGTTGGTTTTCTTTTCTGCAATTTTCCGAAAAAAAAATGAGGTCTCATTCCGTTAGTGGTCCGGTTATCTCCCCTCCCTTAATTTTCATCATGCACAAAACAAGTTTTTTTTACGGGACAAGAAGTTGTTCCATATTCCAGTTCCACCTTCAAAGAGGTCTGTGAAGTCTGATAAGATTACATCGTTCCGGTACCTCATCGGTACCCTTACGGCGCACGTTATTAAGTCACCGACGACGAACCAGAATTGCATGTAAGTCGCCATGGCCAAAAAGTAGAGAAAAAACGCAAGAGATCGAAGCATTTTGTTTGAAGATCTTAGACAGGTTGTAGCAGAGCTTTAATGGCAGAATTTTTTAAGGGTTTAATAGCATCAGAACTCGTTAATGGCGGATTTTACTGCAAAAAACATAAAAACACTGAGAATCTGCATAATAGCTGCGCAAATCTAGGAGGAGATCGTTGATGGCATTTAAAGACTCGCTGAAAAGCTCATTTTGGAAAAAATCTGCAAATCATAACAAGGAAATTGCATAAAAAGCTTGAAATTAAGCTTTAACGGCGGACGACACAGAAAAAGCACTAAGAGGTTTGTTAAGTAGAGAAACTTCATCAGAACCAGGGGTATGATGGAGATCTGCAAACCATCCGACGGCTGAGATTAATTTGATACTGTAGTAGTGAGTTATAGGAGAAGATCAAACGTTTTTTTTTTTAACAAAGGGTCGGTATTGGGGGACAACCATTTGGCGGACCTACATAGAAGATGAATCAATGGCTGATTTTTGTTGAGGATGATCTCTATGGTGGGAAGATCATCCTCACAAAAATCCAAATCATTCCGATATTCGCAGACTGGTTTAGAAGTTGAATAATTATGGACCGTCTATTTTTGCCCTCTAACTTGAAAAGCACATTTGATGGGGTTAGAAATATCAGAATGGCTGATTTTTTGTTGGGGTGATCTATACGGTGAGGAGATCATGCTCACCAAAAATCAGCCATTGATTCTCTTCCTCCTTTACTTGTTTATCCTCCCCGCCCCCCGGTAAAGCTGTTCTTGTCTGCAGAACATGGAATTCCCTCCTTGGGTATCATGAGTCGCCTTGGAGCAGGATATTTCCCCCGTCCCCTCTTTTTGAACTTTCAATAGATTAAGTTCTTTCTTACAAAAAAAAAAAAAAAGATTCATTTTCTATGTGGAGCCGCCAAAATGGTTGTCAAAACTCAAAAGTGGTTGTCCCCAGATCCTGACCCTTTACCAAAAGCTCTTTAACGCACTCTTAATTACAAGCTCCTTCGTTTGTGCGGAGGAGTCATCGCTGTACAAAAATCCGGTGTTAACATTCTTGTGGATGGTCTGGTAGCTACCATACCATCGGTGGTCAAGTAAGTTTTACTCTGTGAGAAACCAGTGGAAGGAGACGAAGCTCCTATTTTCAAACCAGCATTCAAACCGTGCTTCCTTCATAAATTATATCATTTTCAGCAGCATTCATACGTTGATACACATACACCAGACTAGCATATTACAAATTTCATTATTTTATCACATTTTTTGGTATTAACATGTTGAGTATGACCAACGACCAGATGTTTTTAGGTATGCATACGAATCATTTCTTCATCTGCTTGAAGTTCTGATGTTGGCTATGTATCTTTAGCCGAGATCCTTCTCTTTCAATTCATTGAATATCATCTGTCTTCTGGCTCATAAATTTCACGGTCTTGCAGGGGAGGGGAACAGTGCGATACGCTAGTGTGCATGCTCACCTGGGAAGAACTGGAAGCAGGAGAGATGACTTAGAATCTCTTGCTTACACAACCTGAAATGGTGAAAATGAGAGCTTCTCCTTCTTTTCCACTGGTTTGAAAATGGAGCTTCGTCTCCTTCTTCTACTGGTTTTGCTTGGGGAGAAAGAGAGAGAGAGATGGGAGGGGACGTGAGAGGATGGAGACTCAGACGTTGCAGTTGCAGCCACGTGTCGAGCTCATTAAATGCCGTTGAAAGGGATGGTTTTCTCGAGAGTAGGCGTGCCTTCAGCGGACACTCAAAGTCTTTTAGGTGATATTACTTTTTAGCCATGGGATTAGAGCGCCATCTACGGCTCTTGGTTCTTGTAGTTACGTTGGTAACTTGTACCTGTAACTGGAGCCCGACCCTAATAAAATTCGCCTACTTGTCAAACTCAAAAAAAGGTTAGGCGGCCTAAAGAGTGTGTGCCATGTGATGCGCTCCATAAGGAAATGGAATTTTTATCATGGCACCATGGCTATGAATCCATAAAATTAATAATAACACTTGGCAAATTGGGAATCGATTTGAGCCCCTATTACCAAAGGTAGGCTGGGTTTTATCAGTTTTCACAAAACAAAATTGCTCTCCTAGTTAAAATTTTGTGGAAATTACTCATGGGGTTCTGTCAAACTCTTTCTCACAAACACTTTCTTGTGAAGTTCATCCTTCATTCCATGTCTAAACCAAGAGACATTTGTTGTTGAAAAAGTATCATCAATGCCATTTAAAATCCAAACAAAAATTCCACTTTCACTGGAAGTTTCATAACACTGAAATTTCTTGAAGACGATTATAATTAAAATATTTAAAAGTTGTTAATAAATCCTCTAATTTTAATAGAAGCTAGATGCATCAGTCAGGATCACGTCTCAACAAATTTCATAATACACAAATGCCCACAAAATATTTTATGAGTTTTCAAAAACAAGCCAACATGAAATTTAATCTACCCATTACAATAATTTATTCAAAAAAAATTTAAATATATTTTAATTGTTAAACATCAATTTAACTAACACAAATCTTGTGAAAATACTCTCTATTTAAATTTAAATTTAAATTGTCAATACAAGTCATAAACAACAATAAAATCCAACTATAATGAAATTTAAAAAAAAAAAAAAAATCGGCTCCGACGTCTGATTAATCCTATAATCTAGCCCACAATTTTAATAGGCTTCCATCCGGAGATCAATATGGGTCTACACTAAGGTCCATACCAATCCAAGTCTAGGAAAAATTCAGGGTGTTACAAGTTATGTGTTAATGTATAACGTTCAAAAGTTGCCATTTTATCTCGGTCGGTAGAGCGCATGTCTTTTAACCATTTGGTCGTGGGTTCGACTGATGGCATTTTCATGGGGTTTTAGCAAGTGGCGTCGTCAATCATGGTATCCCCTAACTTTTATTTTCTTAAACATTGGATAATTAAACTTATCTTTTGCTATATTATTTAGCTTCATCATCATCAATAGCCTTATCTCAATGATAATATTAATTAAAACTTAGATATTCTTCTAACATAAAAATAATTAATAATACATCGTAGTAATAAAGTGTTGATGAAATATAATATTATAAACAATGGTGAAAAAAAGTCAAGGTCAACCATTGTACGGTTTAACTTTCATTATCTTAAATCTTGGATAAACTTATTATTTGTTATAATATTTTGCTTCATCATCATAAGCCTGATCTCCATGATATGTGGTCAACTACACAAATCATATTTTTGCATTCAATTCTGTATGAAGTCAGGTGGTATAACTCTCAAGTTTGTGCAATTTTGGATCATAAGCCATCCAAGTAGTTGATTAGCGCCTGGTCGTATTTATCTACCCTTTAAATGGAAAAAAAATTCGATAATTTTGTGCTATCATATTAGGAAGAATGGTTTGTGGGTTCCAATACCATGCCATCCATGTCGATTTAACTGCATGCCATATATATCGATTTAACTGTGCTAGCCACAAAAAATTGCTTTCTTAATACTAAAGGAACATGAATCACAGATCGGCATAGTATAGATACTTAAGAACATTAAATATTATAGCTTGAGTAACAAATCAGCCCTCATTTTGCGCTTAAAAGCAACTTTTTAACTTTTTTGTTTTTCTTTCTTCCTTTTCTTTTTCCAATCAAATAGCAATTTTTCCAGTGAGGTGAATGCGTTTTATTTGAATTCTTATTAAAATCCAGTCAACAGAGTAAACATCATTATCATCATCAGTAGAGCCTTATCCCAACAATTTGGAGGTCGAATCCTAATCACTTTAAAATAACAGAACATGTTTAGCAACTCTACTTTTTAGCTCAATATATTCATCACGGGCAACCAAAAACAGGACCATAATTGGAATCTAAAAATTAAACTTTTTTCTAGACGAATACTGTCTCAAAAGCCCTTAGTAGCAGCCATTGGTAAGTACAGTTAGAGAGGGGGCATTTTCAGAATTGTGGAAAAATACCCGTAACGTATGCCCTTCGTTCGCACGCGCTCGTGTGTGTGTGTATCTTTTAGCTAGTGTGGAACTACCCAACTTGACTGATATCTTCGGAAGTACTAAATCACCAATGTAGGAATTCTTGGCAGCTAAAACAAATTGCTACTGAAGGATAAAATTTCCAAGAAGAATGAAATGATTTCATACTTAGATATATAATACTCCATGGACATGCACCCCAACGCTAATCGATTTTTATTGGGTGAACCATCAAAACCTGAAATTTTCTAATGTTCCTTCCCTATCCACAGTGGTGAAAATCAACACAGGAGAAGAAATAGGTCATCCTACATGGAGACAAATAGCCTGTACATCTCGGACTCTGGATCTCAGCTGCCCCTGAGTATGACCAACCTAACAAGGCTCCTGGCCAAGCCCTAAAGCAAGAAGTTTGGTGACTTCTTTCAGTTCTTTGCACTCCTTTCCTTGTTTAACAAACTACGGTCAATAAATGCAAATTGGTGCGACCATTTAACATACAAAGCATGACAGTAATGCTCTACAATATCAGCCTCGTATTATCTGGAGTTGGTCATTGGAGGAGCACCAAGCGATTGACCTTCTGATTCCTGAACATTTTCCATGTTTTGAAGCTCATTTACAATCTGGGTTCGCCGTTCCTTCAAGAAGTTGAGTCGTGTCGTCAGCTTCGACAGTGCAGAAGATGTGGAAACAGTTCCCTGTTGTAGTCGCAGGTGCAGAGTTAATTTTATACGAATCCCATAAACCAATCCAGAAGCTATTAAAGACACTTGTAATCATGGATGAAAGTCTCGGGATCGAAGGCCGGATTGGTGGACACCAATTCCAATCCGGATCAGACCATCTTGCCCGAGATGATGTGAGGCCCCTTATGGGAGCAGTACATCTCAGGCGAGACTGGATCACCCATGCTTATAATACAAAATTAGGCTCTCTCAAAGCAAATAAATATATCCTACGAGGAAGTACTAAAAAATATTAATTAAGTGTTGGGTTCATCTTCTGTAGAAGTACAAAACAATCATAGAAATTTGGCATTCTAGTAAAGCATAATGAAGAGACCTACCTCAACAATTGCACCAGACTTCTTAGAGTTTGATGAAGCAGTAGGTGCAACAGCCACCGGTTCCACAGAAGATGATGTACCAGTGGCCCCTACAGATTTAGTACTGTCATAACTTGTTGAATTAAACTGTTGCTTCTGAGGCAGCTGTTTCTGTAAAGATGGGGATTCCTGTGTTCTCACTTTCTCACTGTCTGCCCAGGACAAAGTATCTTGTTGTTCATAGGAATCATGGATGAAAGTTTCGGGGTTGGAGGCCAGATCGGTGGGTGCCGAACCTGATCCGGATTGGCCCGATCCAACTCCGTCTTGGGCCGTCTCGCTCGAGGCGATGGGAAGCCCCTTAAATAAACAGTAGATCTCTGATGAATCAACCCCGAGATCGGATGGATCGGTGCCTGCTGATCCCGATCCGGATTTCCCGATCCAGAATGGGATCAGCCTAGACTTCGAACCATGAAAGGAATAGGCACCAGACTTCTTAGAGTTAGATGAAGCAGTAGGGGCAACTGTCACTGGCTCCACAGAAGAAGATGTAGCATTGGTCCCTACAGATTTAGTAATATTGTGACTTGTCAAATCCAGCCGTTGCTTCTGAGACAGCTGTGTGTTCGGTAAAGATGGTGGTTCCTGTGTTCTCACTTGCTCACTTTCTGCTCTGGACAAAGTATCCTGTTGTTCATAAGAATAGGCACCAGACTTCTTATAGTTAGACAAAGCAGTAGGTGCAACTGTCACCGGCTCAACGGAAGATGATGTAACAGCAGCCCCTACAGATTTGGCATTATAGTCACTTGTCAAATCCAGCTGTTGCTTCTGAGCCAGCTTTTTCTTTGGTAAAGATGGCCGTTCCTGCATTCTCACTTTCTCATTGTCTGCTGTATCCTGTTGTACATAGAAATAAGCATTCATCTAAGGAAATGGATATGAACAAAAACACAACTGAGAATCATTTCCAAGTAGATGCAAATTAAGTGTATTTCTTATTTTATATTTTTTCTTTATACCCCTAGCTTACATATAACAAAAACTTTCAAAAAAAAAAAAACAGCTACAAGTTATAAGCCAGAATTTGGAATATTTAGTAACTTATTCTGGAAAAATATTCTTATTCCCCATCGTTTGGTTACTATCTAATTTGTCAACTTTGAAGATATCAAATGAATCGTAGTACAATAGGAAATTTACTATGACATGGAAAGAAATACAGAACACTTCTAAGTGACAATTGAGGCAAAATCACACATACACTGACATGTTTCCCACACGAGCAGCTCCTCCACTACAAAAACTGAGGTATTACTAAACTAGAAAGGAAGGATTACCCGTTTGTTTGCAATGAATATTCGTTAATCTAAAACAGATTGCACAATATCAATGCCAGAAAAAAATTAAATAAAAAAAGTCCAAAACATGAAGACATACCTCACTTCTCGTTGACCTTTCATGAAGAGATGCAGCAGCTGTAGATTGAACATCTTTTTGTTGGTCTTTCCTGTATTCAACAAGTATTTCAGATAGAAACGTTTATTGAGAATGATCAACCCACCAAATAAAAAACTACCTAGTCTACATTTTGACATTTTGCCAAACACCGAATGAGATTTCTACACCATATGGCCTCAATTGTTAACATGTGTATTTGTTATGGATTTATGGCTTTTATTTCTGTTTTGCCCTTTTATTTCTTTTATTGATTTTTATGTCTTCATATGTAACCACGGGCATTCCTGGAATTTCACCTTCTCCTTCTTCTTCTTAATCTCCATGTAGATTGCTACATGGTATCAAAGCCTATGATTGGTACTATTCATCAAATCACCGGACTGTTCATTGGTATTGTTCATCGATACTGGACAACTGAAGGATTTTTTTTTCAAGCCCAAGAAGACTTCTCTTGCTACCGCAGGGTGTAGAACTGTGTCTTTGATTTATTTTAAACTAAATCAACACATCGTTTTGCAACTTCATTATTCCTTCCGCCTCCTTGCCACTAGCTTGATTTGCAACTGACTCCTCTTGATTTGGCCTGCATCAAGGTTCCCACCAAGGAATGTGCAATATCCTGTGATAGATTTCATATCAAATGATGAGCCAACCCAATCAACATCTGCATAGCCCTCAACACATACATGACCATGTGTCTAGTATAACAAACCACGACCACTAGCTCCCTTGAGATATCTCAGAACACGAATCACAACCTCCCAATGTGGGACCTAAGGCTCTTGCATAAATTGACTTACCACACTAACAACGAAAGAAATATCCGATCCAGTGATGGTGAGGTAATTAAGCTTGCCGACCAGTCTCCAATACTTTCTAGGATTATCAAACGAATTTCCCTGATCAACAATAAGCTTCACATTAAGATCCATTTGAGTATCTAATGGTTTAGTTCCTAGTAAACCAGTCTCCTCAAGTAAATGTAGAACATACTTTTGATGAGACAAATTAATTCTAGCCTTTAATCATGCAATTTTAATACCCAGAAAGTTCTTTAGCTATCCAAAGTCCGTAGTGTAAAAGTGTGAGTTAAAAAACTACTTCAAATTCTTTCCTTAAAGTCACTACCTATAATCACAATGTCATCAACATAGACAACCAAAACGATCTTCCTAGCCTCGGTCAGAACTCCAATAGAATACGGAATGGTCTGATTGACATCTTCTCAAACCAAAATGAAGTACAACTTCACTGAACCTGCCAAGCCAAGCCCGGGGCAATTGTTTCAACCCATATAACCTTCCGTAATCTACACACCCTGGAAGACTCCCCATGAGTAGCAAATCCTGGTTGTTGCTCCATATGAACATCTTCATCCAAGGTACCATGAAGGAATGGATTTATAATGTCTAATTGGTACAAGGGCCACTACACATTAGCGGCAAGAGAGATGATGACACGAACCGAAGAATTTTAGCCACTATAGAAAACGTCTCAACATAGTCATGCCATAGTTTTAAGAATAACCTTTGGCAACAAGACAAGCCTTAAGCCTATCCACAAATCCATCAAGAAGATGTTTAATGGTATACACGCAACGACAACCCACAACCCACAACCTACTTACCAAGAGGGAGAGAAGTAAGGTCCTAAGTACTATTGTGATGAAGAGCATCCATTTCATCCTGCATTGCCTTCCTCTAACCAGAATATGACATAGCATCCTGAAGATTAATATGAATTGGCATAGAAGAAAGATATGTGACAAACGTATAAAAATGAGACAAATGAGTAAGAGAAACAAAATGAGAAATAGGGTGCATAGTACACACATGTTTACCTTTATGAAGGGCAATGGGAAGATCTCGTGAGGGAAACGAATCTGTAGACATGGAAGATGGAGAAGGCATAGGAATAGTTGAGGGCTCAGAGGCAACAATTGGTAGGTGTGAGATGGCACCGTCGAACATAGACGTACAAATTAGAATTAAAACAAGTAGAACCAAAAGTAGAGGTGTAGAGCCAGATGTATCAAGAGGAAGATGACCAGTTAGAATACCTCATCATCCATATCAGGGCTCTTATCTAAAAAGAAAGGAACATACTCAAAAAAGGCGACATCAACATACACAAACTATCGACAAAGAGAAGAATTGCAACACCGATAGCCTTTTTGGGTATGAGTATCCCAAAAAGACATACTTGATAAAATGAGGATCAAGTTTAGGGTTGCAACTTGGGCCGGCCTAACCTGAGCCAGAAGGGCTCAACCCAATATTAGGGCTTGGGTTGGATTTATAAGACTTGGGCTCAGGCTCAATATTTAAAACCCGACTAAAACTCAGGTTGGGTTTGGGCTGCAACCCGACCCACCCGAGCCCGTTAATACCCAAAAAAAACCTAATCTCTTCTGTCTCTCTCTCTCTCTCGTCTCCCCCTGGGGGAGGACTCAAATGATGAACAAATCACATACAACGAAAGAAAAAGTGGGGGAAGAGAGAACATGGAAGTATCTGAAAACAAAATTGGAAATAGAGCCTTACTATTGAGAACTGATGAACGCATCTAGTTAATGAGATCACAAACTATAAGGATAACATCACTCAATTATATTTTGGGTACTTTTATCTGAAAAATACAAGGAACGAATAACTTTTAACACATGCCGATGTTTCCTTTAGGCCACCCCATTTTGTTGACATGCGAACTAGCACAAGAGGTCCGATGTAACATACCATGAGAGCTCAAATAATCCTGTAACAGCGTAGAAGTATATTCTTTGGCATTATTAACACGAAGAACATGAATATCAATACCAAATTGTGTTTACGCTTTTATATAGAACAATTTAAAATAGAGAACTCAGATCTATCTTTCATTATGTAAATCCATGAACAAAATTAACAAAGTGCTCAAAATCATTATATGAAGGTATCTTGGTCAGGGTCCAAACATGTGTCTCTCCCTCCATCCAGCCCCGCCTGGATCATTGATTTAGGTGCTTCTAAGCACATGGCGGGTATGTCTTCCTTATTTTCTTCCTGTTCTATTTGTTCGGGTCAAGATAAGGTCAAAACTGTTGATGGTACCCTCTCCTCTATAGCCGGGAGAGGGACTGTCAACCTTTCTCCCCATCTCTCTTTATATTTTGTTTTCCATGTTCCTAATTTTTCTTCTAATCTTTTATTTGTTAGCGCCCTTACCAAGTGATTGAATTGTAGTATTACATTCTCTCCATCGTCTGTCTTTCAGGGCTTGGACACGAGGACGATTGGTACTGGACGTGAAGTTGATGGCTTATATCTTCTGGATGGACACCCTGTTGCAACCACCGCCTTGTAGTCTCAGTCGCGACTCTGTTTTATGTTGGCATGCCTGTCTTGGCCATGTTTCGTTTCAGTACCTAAAACTTTTATTTCCTGCTTTGTTTACTTCTGTTTGTCTGTTTGAGCTACATTGTGACACTTGTGAGCTTGACAAACATTGTCGCTCCACTTATCCCTACAAAAGTAATAGATGTTTATTTCCATTTGATATGGTGTACTCTGATGTTTAGGGACCTTCTCCCCTTCCATTTTTGGCTTCCGCTATTTTGTTACTTTTGTGGATGATCACACCAGGTATACGTGGGTCTATCTAATGAAAACCAAGGATGAGGTGTATTCCATCTTTCAAAGCTTTCATAAGATGATCCAGGCACAATATGGTGCTTCAATCAAGACTTTCCGATCTGACCAGGGCGGTGAGTATATGTATGGGGGCCTACAGAATTATTTGGTTGAACATGGGATTTGCCATCAAAATTCCTATAGCTACACTCAACAAAATGGCACTGCTAAAAGGAAAATGCGCCATATTCTTGAGGTATCTCGCTCTCTCATTGGTTGCAATGTCCCTAAATCTTATTGGTCGGATGTTGCTCTCACTGCTACATATCTCATTAATCGCATGCCTTCACATGCTTTGCATAAGCTTACTTTCTCTTATACCTAGTTAGAGAGTCTCATCTAAATATTTAGGGCTAGGCATATGATAATTGGGATCTCGTCACATACTACTTAAGAAATAAAGCACATTGCCTACTATGTCAACTAGATCCTACACTTCGGATATCATATTCTACACTCACAAGGTTGAACATCAATATGTCTTTATTAATTGGATATTTCCTATCACGAGGGGCAAGCGCGTGCAGTACTGCACGTGAACCAAAAAAGGGAAGTCGAAGATGGGGAGAGCCGCATTTGACGCACGTTAATGTTAGATGCATTAAATGCATTCAGTGGGAAAAGATTAAAAGAACCATGTCTGTGTAAATGAGTGGGAAAAAAATTAAAGAACAAAAATAGGGCATTTTTGGAATAGAGCGGAAAGACTATAGTACCCCTATTTAATATATTATACTTGTTAAGCACAGAAGTAATTAAAAAAATGAATGAATCAAAACAAGGACATTTTGAGAATTTGGGGGATATCGTTACACATGCAAGAACCCTCTTCGCTCGTTAATAAGTAGAATGGATGTATTACCAATGCCATACTATAGATGTATAACCTATGCCTACTTCTTTGAGTTGCTATGGGCCTATACTGTTAAGTGACCCATTTGCACCTTTGAGTTACTGATCTATCTAATAACAGGCTTTTTCGGTCATCTACTATTTACAGTTTGTCGACAAAATGAGTTTCCTCTCTAATGCTTCGCACAATCAATTATGATAGTTGAGGTGTGTTCTTAGGTGTTTTGAAGCAGCATCAAGCTTGCATATCAACTTCTCTATGAGTGAGGTTTTTGGAATGGGTGTTGTCAATAAAATAAGGAAGTCAGGCTGTAGTGTGGGTTGCGACTTGGGTCGTCTACCTATAATGTATCTCAACCTTCCTTTGGGCACCAATTACAAGTCAAAGAATTTATGAGTTCCAGTGATTGAAAGATTCGAAATCAGGTTCGCATCATAGAAGAAAAGATATTTACTTGAGGTAAAGTTATTGATATTAAGAGCTCTCTTTCTTGTCTTCCAATTCACTTTCTGTCGCTTTTTGTGATTCCAGTGAGCATAACAAACAAAGTGGAGAAGTTGATTAGAGACTTTTGATGAAAGGGTATATGTCCACAAGTTCCATTTAGTGAATTGGTTGTTAGTATTAAGCCTAAAGAGGGAGATGGCATGATTTCAAGGGCCTTTGCTTTATGGATTAAGCATGATTCGGTAGTCATGAAGATCAAAAGCTATGATTACTATTGACCTTCTATACTTATCGATTTCAAGGGCCTTTGCTTTATGGATTTTGTATTTAGAAGGGATGGGACTATTTTTGGGTCTATTCAACTCCTTCTTTGTATAACTTTTTGCCGTTTTTTAGTGAGGGTCTTTATCACTAGCTCCTTTTACTTCTTTTCTTCTCTACTTGTATCGTGGGCTTTTCCCCTTTCATTTCCCTTGAATAATCTCACTTATTATAAAAAAAAATATGAGGCCAACTTGCTAAGTTGGTAAAGTCGTGTGCCACAACCAGGGTTTAAAGCCCCTAACCACCTTGCTCACAAAAAGAAAGAAGAAACTAGCAGGATAAGACACTTAGGCATAAAAATACAAACCGAGTTTTCCTACACAGTATGTAGAGCCAAGAATTGAAACTTATATAAAAAGGCCCACATAAAGCGAGAAAATAAAAATAAAAAGGAATGTGCACCAATTGCACAACCCAATCCATATATATATACTACACAGATGAAGGAATAGAAACAAATTTCATTCAATGACATTCTTTAGCGAAGGGTGCTTTATAAACAATTCTTGAGCAGATCTAAGTCATTAAAGTTAAGAGTCTTATTTGCTACAAATTTAAGGTTTGCTATTTTGTTACAAACCTAGGGTTTGTTATTTGGAAAGAAGAAGAAGATAATAGAAGAAGAAAGGAGAGAAGAGAAGAGTCGTGTGTTTTCTACATGACCTCCACTAGCCTTTTATTAATGTGATAATTTTAAGTAATTACAATAAACCCCATGTGTAATAACATAATTATAGAGTATTGTTGGAGTTTATGTGTACACCCACGTGGGTGTCCATAAGTGGGCTGCGTTCCCACGTGGAAAGTTCTTTATTATATAGGAGGGTTAGTGGGTCATCCACTTAACCCCTAGTACCACTGCGTTGATAATTTATGTTGATGACATGTCATCACTGGGAATGATCCAATAGAGATAAAGCAACTAAAGACCTTATCCTCTGGGTTTGAGACAAAGGATCTAGGGACACTGAAATACTTTCTGGGGATTGAAGTTGCTTGGTTACATAAAGGTATCTTCATATCTCATAGAAAGTACGTATTGGATCTATCGAGTAAGACTGGGTATCTGGGAGTTCGACCAGTAGAGACTCCGATAGATCAGAACCATCGACTGAATTCTGAGGAGGGTGATTCTCTTGAAGATTTTGTTATGTTTCAGCGATTGGTTGGCAGGTTGATCTACTTAGCACACACTCGTCCGGATATCGCTTATGCGGTGAGTGTCATCAGTCAGTTTATGCACGCACCACGGTCATCGCATCTTGAGGCAGTTCACAAAGTTCTTCGATATTTCAAGGGCTCTCCAAGCCGTGGCATATTGTTCGGGCGACATGGACACTTTAGAGTGGAAGCATATACTGATGCAGACTAGGCATGCGCAGTTACTGATCGCTGGTCTACGTCAGAACACTATACCCTGGTTGGAGGGAACCTTGTCTCTTGGCGCAGTAAGAAGCAGCTAGTTGTAGCTCGATCTAGTGCAGAGGACGAGTTTCCCTCTATGGCACATGGTGTGCGAACTTCTCTAGTTGAGGAGCTAGGACTCAAGGTGGCAGAGCCGATGAGCTGTTATTATGACAACAAAGCCGCCATTAGCATTGCTCATAACCCAGTCCAACATGACAGGACCAAGCATATTGAAGTTGATCGTCACTTCATCAAAGAGAAACTTCAACAAGGATTGATTTGTACTCCTTATGTAAGAACGCAAGAGTAGGTTGCAGACATACACACAAAGGGGGTGAACAAGTCAATTCTTCATACTATTATTAGCAAGCTGAGCATGATGGATATCTTCGCACCAGCTTGAAGGGGAGTGTTGGAGTTTATGTGTTACACCCACATGGGTGTCCATAAGTGGGTTGCGTCCCACTTCCCACGTGGAAAGTTCTTTATTATATAGAAGGGTTAAGTGGGTCATCCACTTAACCCCACGTGTATATATATATATGAGTGAGAGAGATTGAATTATGATTCAACCTCTTCTCTTTCCCATAACTTCTCTCTCTAACCCTAATCTCCTTCTCCACCTTCCGCCTCCATAATTATTTCTCTTCTTTCTTTAATCTTTCTCTACTGGTTACAATCTTAATCACAGGTATTACATAAAATTGTAAATAAAGCATATTCCAACACTCTCCCTCATGTTGATCCATAGATCTGTCATGCGCAACTTGTACAAGATCGCAAACAATCTCACTTTAAAAACTCCTTTACTGAGAACATCTACCAATTAGACTTTGAACATCACAAACAGGATACAAATATGACTTGTCTAACGTTTCTCTCCAATGAAATGTCGATCAACCTCAATATGTTTAATCTTGTCATGCTGTACAGGATTGTGTGCTATGTTGATGGCAACTTTGTTAGCACAGTACAAGTTCATCGGGGGGCTTGGTACCTCAAACTGAAGTTCTGATAATAACAATCGCAAAAAAAGAGCCTCATACATACCATGTGCCATAGCCCTATATTTTACCTTAGCATTGGACCTCGCAACCACGGTCAATTTCTTGCTTCTCCAGGTCACAAGATTGCCTCCAACAAATGTGATAACCAGATGTAAACCTTTTATCTTCCACTAAGCCAATCCAATCTACATCTCTACCCTCAAGTGATCATGTCTAGAGAACAATAATCTTTTCCCAAGTGTAGACTTTGGGTACCTGAGTATCCTAAAGGTAGAATCAAGGTGAGTCATCCTAGTGCATGCATAAACTGATTGATCACACTGACAACATATGCAATGTCTGAGAGCGTGAGGGATAAGTAGATTAGTGTTCCTACAAACCTCTGAAATCGCCATGCATCAATCAAAGATTGCCCATTGTGCTCATTCAACCCGTGATTCTACTCAATTTGAGTATCCATAGGCTTCATTCCATGTTTCCCTGTCTCCTGTAGCAGATCTAGCACATACTTCCTTTGACAGATAAATATTCCTTTATGAGATCTGGCTACTTCTTTTCCCTAGGAGTACATCAATGCACCAAGGTATTTTATTTGAAACCCAATTCCCAAGTCCCAACATGTGTCGAGTCTTGCCATAATTAGTACACTTCAATTTATCCTTATCATCTTGGTTGCTCTTTCCAACAAATTTCTTCTTGTTGTCTTTGCTCCCTTTCAGAGACCTAATAGATGATACTATGGCTGACCTACCTCTTAGCTGTAGGTATGGTAGCACTACGCCTGTTGTCCTCACTCTGAACCAGTGTATATACTTGACTGAGGGAGGGAAAGTCATCTCTACTCAGAATCTAAACCCATATAAGCTCAAACTCAGGATTTAAACCAACAAAGAACTCAAACATGCGAGGAATTTCAACTTCCTTCTTGTATTGAACAACATCCTCTTCGTACTTAGGTTCAAAGGATTTATAGTTATCAAGTTCTTCCCACCTACTCCTAGGAGAAGAAAAATATGTAGCAGAGGTTTCTCTTCCAGACGATGTTCGAAGATATCTTGGTTCAACTGATAAACTCTGGCAAAGTTCTTGACTTGAGAATATGTCTGCACAACTGCATCTCATATCTCCTTTTTTGTCCTGAGTAGGGGTGTCAACGGGTCGGTTCCTAAGGTGTCCAGAACCGGAACAATCGGTTCCGGTTCTTATCGGTTCGGTTCCTTAACGGTTCCGGTTCTCAAAGTGATGGATCCGGAACCAGAACTGATTATGTATTTCTGTCGGTTCCGGTTCCGGGTATAAAGGGGCAAATCTTGAGAATATGAGAATTTTTACACTATACTTATACATTGGTACCGGTTCTTATCGGTTCGGTTCCGGTTCTTATCGGTTTCGGTTCCATATTAGACTATCCGGAACTGGAACCATTATTTTCGGTTCGGGTCCTTTTTAATCGGTTCCCAAAAATGTGGAACCGGAACCGGTGTTTTCGGTTCCGGTTCCGATTCGGTTCCGGTTAAACGGGTAAAATTGACACCCCTAGTCCTGAGAAACAAGAAACCCCGTATCTCTGGCTGCATGAAGTGGAGAACCATGATGAGATCATAGTATAATTTTTGGTCTCCCATTTCTCATGTGTAGGGCTGGTTCAACCTTTCCACTTATGTAACCCATTCTTCTCTTACCAACAATAAATATCCTTGTAGATAGGGATAGGAACCACTCTAAGTAATTTGAACCATTCAACTTCGCAGTTGTAATTGTCATATTAGGGTTAAACGAACCCCATGTGCATACGCATCCACTTGTGGAGTACTACCACTCCCCGTATCCATGCCACTGTTGTTCGAAGACATTATGACCACAATAGTCAACTACCATGGATGATTTACATAAATCAACTCCACACCAAAGGTCTATACGATCCTTATACCACCACCGAACAAAAAAGAAGGTATAATAACATAACTACAATCTCTCACATCAAATAACTAGGCTAAAAAATTGTGTGGAAGCATTAGAATCCCCTCTAAAGGGGAGTGGCTGCCCTAGAACCACAAACCAGCAGATTCAGCTGCCCTAAAACAATAAACCAGTAGGTGCGGCAGCCTTAGATCCACAAAACAGCAGATTCAATGAATAGTAACCGCAATCTAATGCTACAAATATAGAGTTTGTCATCTAGAAAGAAGAAGAGAAGAGTTGCTATGATACCCAGATACTTGTACTAGTGCCTCGTACCAGTGTCGTGTCGACACGGATATGGACACCGGACACTCCACCGACACGTATCCCCATGTATCCTTCATAAAAAGTTGAAAAACTTAGAAAAAATAAAAATTTTGAACTACAAAATAGGATACTCGTATCCGTATCCATGTCATTGATTTTGGAAAATGTCGAATCGTATCCCCACTTCCCGTATCCGTGTCCATGTCTGTATCCGTATCCGGGCATCATAGAAGAGTCGTGTGTTTTCTACATGACCTCCGCAAGCCTTTTATTAATGTGAGAACTTCGGGGAATTACAATAAACCCCCTGGATAATAATATAATTACAGAGATACCCATGACTACATAACATAGTAAATAAAGCATATTCTAACATCATTAACTGTAGCTAACAATAATCTATGCAGACAGTTAAGATACCATCCAAGAAAATGGGTTACTTGCAAAGAATTCCAATAGTTAATGACATGCCTTGGGTCAAGAAAGAATATCAAGAAGAAACACATTAAATTGAGAGAATAAAGTGGGTGGAAAAAGAAAAAGAAGAAACATACCGTGTTGTTCGATGACTTAGATTTTGTTGGTGTTGACTGCACGATTCACACACAGATCCATAGTTGTTTTTGCGTTGTTGATTAAGCTGTACATGGAGATCAGCAACCTTCAGCTTGAGATTAATGACATCTGCTTCTGCAAGAGCAATTTCCTCGCACTCTCCCTTTGTCTTAAGCACAGATAAAAATTATATATCTGGTGAACCACTGAAAACAGTTCAATAAGTGAAAATTTGATAATTTTATGCCAAACCTACCTTGTTATCAATAGTAGGTGAGATAGGGAAGTGTCCCAGGGGCATTTTCAACCCAACTTCCATAGTTTCCCTAAGATCTCTCTCTTTTTGCAACTGCTCCTGCAGTCTTGCCACCTGTCGTCAAAAATTAACACTTATTGTCACAATAAATTGCAGTCTGTCCTTTCGAGGATAATAGGAATATGCCGAATATCTGTTGTGAACATTTAATTATATTTAACTACAGACAAACTAATTGCCAGGCATAGGGTGAAATGCATTATGGTACTAATGTAGTGAGGTATGATCAGTGTTCTTACATGAAGAAGAAATTGCTTTGAAGCAGAAGGAACTAAAAGCATGGTATCAAAATTTGACATATTTTCACGGAATATACTAAAATATTTCCATTCCTCAACAGACCTAAAGAAACATTTCTTAAATATTTCGATTCCCATAATTTTTAAAATTTTATTTTGAAAATATATAAAAACAAATTAATAATTATGAATGGTGCATGAAATTTAGTAAATTACTGGTAAATATGACATGTAATGGGCTACCCATTACATATAGTTTTCCATTTTTGATATAGTACTAATTTAATTTCATAATTAAAAATAAAAAGCTAGAAATTGTAAACAATAGGAGAATCATAGTCATAGCATAGGTCGTAGATCTATGTGTTATGAGTCTTATGACCTCCCCAAGTTGAAAGACCCCTGTTTTATCGCTTTTACGTGCTTAAATTATACTATTATGAATATTTAAACGTACAAGTCTAAGTCTCAGATGCATGCCTCAGTGTGTACCTAACGCTATTGATCTTGTTTTTCTTACTCCAAAGGGTTGTTTACTGTAGTATCATAAGTTATGAGTGTGTTTCAATCTTATTTATCATTTCCTAAAATATCAATCATATTTTGTATGATTTTCCATGATTTCTATAACGTTTCCATAATATCCGAAAATTTTACAGTATTTTCACACTGATTGAAATATTTCAAAGCTAACTAAAATGTACAACAAGTTCTACAGTATTTCTACAAAAATTCCTGCATTTTTGAAGGGAAAGAAGAAGCCGTACCAGGGGTGGTTTGGAAGGTAAAAGCCTTTTTATCTCTAGTCTTCCCTTTCCCCAGAGTTCAAAGGTTTTTTTTTTAACTTTTGAATTTAGATGGGAGGAGCTATTAGGAGAATCCACTCCTTGATTTGTTTATTGTTTGAGGTGTGAGGTTGGCTTTTGGGGTTTCCCCGTGGTTGTATTTCATGGGGTTTTACCCTTTTTGTTAAGGGACGGGATATTGGCACCCGCGTTTTTGCTCAGTAAACCCAAAAATCCCCCTCCCTCCTTTTTCACTCATCACACCCATAAAAAAAAAGAAAAAAAACCCAAAAAAAGTCAAAAAAAAAATGAGGAGAAGAAGAAGAAGAAGAAGAGGAAGAGGAGGAGGCCGCCGCCGCTACCACCATAGCAGGTACATCTCTCTCTCTCTCTCTCTCTCTCTCTCTCTCTCTCTCTCTCTCTCTCTCTCTCTCTCTCTCTCTCTCTCTCTCTCTCTCTCTCTCTCTCTCTCTCTCTCTCTCTCTCTCTCTCTCTCTCTCTCTCTCGATTCTGGGCTGCATCGGCAACCCCCGAGGCAGAGTGTGGAATGCCACACTCGGCAGCCCGGTTGAGTGTGGCATTCCACACTCAGCCTCGGGGGCTGCTAAAGGCTGTCGAGTGTGGCATTCCACACTCGACCTCGGGGGCTGCCGAGGCAGCCCAGAATAGAGAGAGAGAGAGAGGTACCTGCCGTGGCCTCCTCCTCCTCCTCCTTTTTCTTCTTCTCTGTTTTTTTTTTTTTTTTTTGGTGGATGGGTGTGATGAGTGATGGGTTTACTGAGTGAAAACGCAGGTGCCAATATCCCGTCCCTTTTGTTAATCATACATTTTACTTTTAAAAAAGGATTAATTTATATCTTTAGATCTCGTTATCTTTTTATATAAACCCTTGATTAGAGTGAATGTATTTATCCAACCTAATAAATCTCATTTTCGAATAGTTTATATCTTCCTATTGACAGAAGAAATAAGAAAACTGTTAGGAGTTAAGAAAATACACAATAGCATAATAGAAAATAAAATATTGGTAGAATAGAAGTATCCGTGCAGTACTCGGTGTATCAAAATTGACACGATACGATACGGGTATGACAGGCATGTTGAAGTATTCGGGTGCATAGCATATTAGTGATCTATGTTGTAACTAATATACATAAAATTAAAAATATAGATACAAAAATATGTGAATGTAATAGTTAAGAGTCTATATTATTTAAAAAAATCAAGTGTTTTATACATTTTTTGTGGTCTTCAATTAGAGAAGACACTTGGAATTTGTGCAATAGTGTGAAACTTATTGTTTCAAATCAACAAAAACTCGCGCAAAAATTCCTAGGTGAAACCCCGAGATACTTTTCACTTGTCTTTTGTGAGTCTGAGACATGACTTCTGCAACTACTCAACTTTTGCAAGTCCTTATCTTGACACTATCTCAGAGTCGATTCTATATTATAATTCACCCACCAAGCCCGAAATGGATTGAGTAAGTGCCACCTAAGCACTCAACTCCTATCTTTAGAAGTTCATGAACACGCATGCACAGAAGTGCTGCTGACAATGGGAGGACGGAAGCCAGGATATTTCAGTATTCAAAAAACCAACAGATGAGGGTGTTAGCGAGTGTTCATCACCAGTAGTATGTCCAAGATTACCAAAACTAGTACAATAACATTATATTATGGGCCCAGAACTGCAACTATATATGGCAACAGTTTTATCCCAAAAATCCCAATAAGTTGACATATATGTGACTACAGATATCCATAGGACAATCCATGCTTACAGTTCAATATGCAATACAGATTATCACAGATAAATACAAATTGTAAAGGCAATTTCACAGACCGAAGTATGAAGAAACAATAGCTGTAACATACATAAGTGACTTAAAATAAATTATAGAAGGGAGCTAAACAGTCCATAAAAACACGAATCAAAAGCAATTCAGAGACCAGGCATATTAAAAAAATGAGATTGAGAAATTGAATAAGGAAACATAAGCAGCTCTTTGTTCAATTTCCTTGAGAATAAAAATATGCATTGGGAGAAAAATCAAGGAGCATAATCTTATCCATTTATTTGATGTTCCTAACATGTTCAGATAAACAGCTCAGGCCAAAAAGCCATCTTTTCAAATGCTAAATACTGATCTGCAAATGGCTGTTTCTAAGAAAAGAAAGACAAGGATAGTAAAACTGCCTATCAAGGTTATACATCTTGCTCGAGAGCTAAACGACGCTCATGCAAATCCTGCTTTCGTCTTTCCAGACTTGCATGCAGAATCTCGTTCTCTTTTGCCTAGCATGAAAACACATGGGTATTATTAAAATTAAATTTTCTATGCCAATTTAATATGAGAATATTTTGGAAGAGAAATGTAAACTGAAGGCTTTACCGCTTTTGCAATTCTATTTTGCAAATCAGTTTTAGTGACCTCAAGCCTCTGAATTGCAACCCTGAGTATAAGTTAAATAAATCAGATCTATATAAAATGGGCAAAGTTAAAGTCATGCTACCTAATCACATAATATGACTAGTTCAAATAGATTCTAAGGCATGATAAGAAAGAATCCTATAAGACAAAAGTGCGTCTTCCGGGTAATGAAAAATATAAATATATAAAACTGATGTATCATAAATACCAAAGTCTAACTAACATTTCTTAAAATACATAATGAAAGCCTTCAAAAAAGTGCAAACCACTCCCTAGCTCTCTAGATTATACAGCATCCTAAGCAAACATATAAAAGCACAATATTGAGAATGCTATGTAGGAGGATTCGAATATATACAGTTTCACTGTCTTTCTCATAAATAAGTACTTGTTCAGTGGCAGCAGTGCATTTTTTATCAAATTAAACGTAATTGAATATTACAATTAGCTAATCATCTCACATGCTAAACAACAAAGAGAAAAGAGACTGATAAAAGTAGGAAAAATGCGACAACCTGACTTTCGACAGTAAAACCACCTGTAAGTAAGCAAATACAGACAATTGAACTACCAAAAAAATGTAAATGTTTTCTTGATACCAGCGATAAGCCCTCTATTAGTACACCCTGAGTCCTGTCAAACTTCGAGCTTTAAAGCTCACCTCATATATGAAACTGATCCCCAATGCATGACAAACTAAAGCACTATCCAATAACCTCCTCCAAGTAGTTATAATCTTCCTACTAATAGATGCTATGATAAACAAAGACATCTCCCTAACTTTCAAAGTGAAAGACCTCGATATTCTCACACAGTAATTGGCATTATAGGTATTTCTGTCCTTTTTCTATTTTAAGGGGAAGAATAATGGCATTTCCAACATTTTTCTATTTTAAGGGTGTTTTTCTAATTTTTAGAATGTCGGAAGACTAGGATCTTTTGAGGCAATCCAAGGGTGAGGATTGGCCCTAGAGTTTGGGGTTTGCTATAAAACACAATTGCAAGAAGGTGACAAATTTTTTTATCTGTTTGTAAAGAATTTCTCTCGGTTGAGCTTGTGAGCCCCCACCCTCTTGAAGGGAGTATCCAGCGAAATTGTGACTGTCAAGGAGTTCAGTCACGATCTCCCACCTGTACCACGTTAAGTCTTGTGCTGGACCACCATTTATACAAGTTCTGAGCAGCGTTAAGTCGGTGCCTGATCCCACCTCACCTTCGTTGTTTCTACCATTTTATCGAATATATCCTTCTCCTTTCATCTCCATCTTCTATTTATTTTCTTTTATCTTTTTTGAGTTTTTCAGTTAATCAGAGTTGGATTTCCCGCTCCGCTCCATCATTTTTGGTATCAAAGAAAATTCTTATCCAAAACTGGGAAAGAATTTAGATTAGTTCATTGCCGTTATTTTGAACCCCATTTCAGTCCCATTTGGGTTTTGAATTGGTCTGATTTTTCAGCGAGAAGAAACCCCCAAAATCGTGTTGAAAAGAGAGGGGTTTTAGTAGAGAAAATCAGCTCGTAGAAAACCCTCATTACCATCGTTTTGGATCCATTTCAGACACTTAAAATGCACAAACTTGGGTTTAATTTTGGTGCATTTTGATTGCCATCCATTAACGAAGTTCTAAACTTCGACTTCGCCTTAGACTTCGGTTAGTTAAAATTCAGAATTAATTCGGGGAAGTTCAATTCGATTTAGAGAATTTCTGTAAAAATTCGCTAACTTAGAGAAGTATAAATATTTTTTGCCAAAATGAGTGAAATGATATTAATCTTGCTAAGGTTGCTCTAAATGGTTGTTTTTATGATATAATAAGTTATAAGTGTTTTATCATGCTTGTTTTATCATATCCTTAAAAATCAATTCGTTTTACCAACGTTTTGCTAAAAATTCTCCAAACTTCTCTAAGTTAACTATACTTCGAATTAAACGAATTAATTCGGTGAATTAATTCGACGAATTTTTGCAATTTTTGCACTAAAAAAGCTAACTTCGAGAAACTAGCTGAATTTTTATTGTTTACTTTAAATTAATTCGGCGATTTTTTGTAAATTTTTTAATACATGTACGCTTTAATTCGGTCAGTCAAAATTCGGAATTAATTAGGCTAATTTCGCCGAATTTTGTCGAATTTTAAAACCACACATAGAAGTCCCAAGAAACTTATGAGAATTCATGGAATTTTTTAGGTCAATTTTCATTATTTGTTTCTGCCCATTATCGCAGTTTTAGCATAAAATTGTGGCCCTTGATAGGCATTTGTGGCCATTTCCAGCATTGTACATCCCATCAATATACTGCCGCCTTTCCGTGAGTCATGACCTATCTGACATTGTCCGATGACTAGCTGCGGCCTCACATTGATCGGATTCAGGCCTAGGGTTTATGCCTACAAGTGTTGGGAGGTTGAAGTTGAAGATAGAAGTTGGGCTTTTGTTTGAAAAATTATGTGCCCAACTCTTTAATTTTCTTTGGGCTAAAGTTGGCCTGGGCCTTTGGCTAGGCCCATTAACTAGAGCTCAGGTCGTTAGCTGGACCTAGCAGTCTCAAACTCAGGCCCTTAGCCGAGCCATCCGCTACAAGCCCAGGCCTTGAGCTAAGCACAGCCACTGTGAGCCGGCTCACCTACTACTGGGCTTAGCCCGTCATCGGCTCACCTACTCCTAAATCTCCCCTTTAAGCAAACCATACAGAACATCGGTCACCAAATAATCTTATTACCTGTCAAAATAACAGTTAACTATCAACTCCTTCATAGGAACCTATCTATAAAACCTCAGACACAAATCACAAATTTTGCCAGCGCCACTACTCATCTTCCCAAAATCTTATCCACTTCACCCTGCCAACTCCATCTCGCTGCTTCACTGAACTCTTCAAAACCTTTCGTAATACATTTCCAATTCCCAACCATAAAAACGATCTCCTACAATCCCAACCCCAATTGGTAAGTACCCAATTCGTGATAGATAAGATTCCTCCATAGAGCCCCGTTCTCATTCCCAAATTCACGATAGATAAGATTCCTCCATAGACATGTGTTCATGGTTCTCATTCTACGGAGCCCAAGCCCACCAAATCTCTTAGTGACATACCATCTTCCAAATGACTAGGTATTCTGATGCTTTTAGTCCTTCTGGCTGCATTCTTTGGAGACTTCATCCTTTTGCCATTTGTTGGGTCATTTGAAGGAGAGGAATAGTCGTATTTTTTAGGACAAGTTTGGGATGCTTGAGACAGTGCTATGAAGATTAGAGCCATGATTTACCATTGGACTTCCACTTGCTGACTTCAAGGGCTTACATTTCAAGGATCGTGTATTTAGATGGGAAGAGTTTGTAAAGAGGTCTGCCTAATGCTTTGTCATGTAGCGTAAAAGTAAGTTTGGCTCATTAAATCTTTCTTCTTCTTACTATTCGTATCCTATTGTACAGTGAGGTTTCCCCTTTTCTTGTTTTATAAAATTTCATTTACTAACCATCAAAATTCTTCCAGTGACTAGGTGAAATCTGCTACCTCTACCATAGCTAAAGTCACATTGAATCTTCTCAAGATGATTAACTACCATAGCAAGAATCTCGAACAAAGACATGTAATAAACCAAGAGACTTGCTATGGTGCTTTCAATTAAGGTAATCCGCCCTCCAAACGATAAAAGCTCCCTTTTCAAGTCGCTAAACTCTTCTCAAACCTTTCAAAACTAAGGTCCCATATTCATGTTGATTAAGACCTTGTCTAAGCAGCAGCTCGAGGTATGCAATAGGAAAACTCACTAAACAATAACCCAACCAATAAGCACAATCCTCAAACAACCCCTCATCCTCACCAACTTTAATGACAATGCTTTTCCTTAATTAATTCAAAGACATAAAACTGCTTTAAAACATTGAATAACTCCACGAAAGGAAAAAAAATTCTTCATGGAAGCCACTAAAAAATAAAATCATACCTTCATCAAATTACAAGTGAGATATCGATGGGCAATGGCACTCACCTTAAAACTTCCAACAACCTCAAAAGATTCTGCCTCCTAATAAACTTACTCAAAGTTTCAACAACAATGATGAATAAGAATGCCCTCGCCCCTTGGAATTGATTAAATATTGATTGTGGTGCACAGGATCAAGCCTCTCCTTCAAACTTTTACCATAGGACATATTACTGACATCCTGATTGTAATACCTAAAACCTCCATTTGACACCTGGTGCTTAGCTCTTCCAAGTGTATCTCTCTGTGAGGGCGTTCCCCTCCTACCCCGTCTTCTGCCACTACTTTTCGCAGGAGCATGTGTGGTGCGACATTTAGTTGTACCAGTGACAACTTTAATTTGAACACCTTTTTCTATCATGCGCTGGGGCTTAAACTCCGTCCCAAGCAAGCATGGGATATCTCTCTTTTATGATTTGCTAGCATCTCACCACATTGGATGCCAGGTTGTCTCTTACCACGGGAGCTAACGTGGCTTTATCTTCCTCCACCGCTCCATCTCCATTGCAGTACAAGGAATACGATCGTGCGCCATAATCCTTGCCCCTTATCGTTTTGATGGACGACTGATTTCTCCTATCTTGCCAACTGACTTCCTTCTTTGTCTCCCATCGATATTAATGTTTACTACGCCTCGACCATGTGTTACCATCCCAACAATCCTCTGCTAGGTGAAGATCCTCCCCCTCAACGACGAGCCTGCATCTGAATATCCTCCCATCAACCTCCATATACACCTCCTGAGGGATATTCAAAGGGTTTCCTTTCTTGATTAAGAACCACGCATAATCGATCTTCGACTAGATTAGACATTTCTCATCGACTCTAATTAGCTCACCACACAGATGCCCTAGTGATCGAAGAACTCCATCGCTCCAGGCATGAAGAGGAAACTCATAAGCGTTCACCCACCACATACGATGTTTGCCTACACCATAACACCCTCCCACTCTAGGACTCCAGATATCAAGTCGAAATTCCATACCATTGAAGAATGTTCGATCAACATGGAGGTTTCGGATCAGTTCAGCCTCAGAGGGAAATGCGAATAGATATAAGCCACCTCCTAAAGTCTTAACCTTCACAGAGTAGGGAGTACGCCACCCTTTAGAAACACATCCAGAAACTCTCTGGTTCTGGCTCCGCTTTCGGAAATCTTCCCACTAGACAGCATCTCAAAGACTCCCTTCTCTCCTCCACACTTTTATCTGCAATCTTCAACACATCATACCTTCCACTTGTATTGAGCTTAGCCTCTCCACTATGAAGCCAGCATCTCCACGCAGTTACCTGCTTGTAGGATCGACTTTTGGAGTCCTCTTTCATTGCAGATCATCGCAACTCAAAATTGGAATTTAATACCTTGCTCCAAATGGCATGATGGTGAAGCCAATACTCAATCAAGAGATCCCTTGTAAGGAAGGTGAAGAACAAGATCACTGAAAAAATAGGTAACACCTCTAGACATTGCACCCCCCTCACTCGGACTGAAGCAAGTCTCTCGCTCTACCTCATACTCTGCATTTCTATTAAATTATGACACTAGCAGAACTGAGATTCAGCATCCGCATATCATCCCTACTTGCCGTCTTGCCCCAATGCACCAAAGATCTATGTCCCCCAAGAACTCCTCTTGCTCAGAAAACAAGACCAATTACATTACAATCTCGAATCCCCGTCCCCTTGTTTAGAGGACATGCCCCTAAGAAAAATTCTTACTTCTGAACCTTGGAAGAAGACTCCAAAAGGAAGGCATCATAACTAAATCATAACTTAGGGGAATTACTTAGAGTCCTCAATTTATTTCCCATACATCATAACTAAATCCTCCGCACAAGTGTCGCTGAATATTACAATCTAACGGTACATACTGAAAAATGCAAATGGATCAACGCTTCAAGCATATATTACATAACATCAAAAGTCAAGCTATACGAGATGCAAGAAAAATACCAAAACTTGTAATAGCACAAAGATAAGTAAAACTTGGATACAACAGATCATGGATACATTACTTACTCATCTTCAATGGCATAATCAATGGATTCTGTTGAAAGGTTCTTTCTTGCCTGGAGGATCGGACACATAAAAGAATTATGGTCACCATAACGAACAATTGGCTATACAGTTATATCAGTTAAATGAAGTACTACAAATAGAGAAAGTTCACTAATTGCAAGGAGTTAAAATATATTTTGGAAGCATTTTATTTAAAAGAAAAGTAATGACAATGACTCGCTATAAAAAAACAAAAAAAAATAATGCCATATAATGAATACTAGCAACCATGTGAAATACTCACAGAAGTACGGCCCCAAACAGTGGGGCGCCTGACACCAAGCACAGGTTCATTTGATTTATTTGTAGATTCTGTAATGCATGAATACTGACTGTGATCAGTTGACTTGAGCACTAGTCGTGTTGAAGCAAGGACATCTCCCTGAGGTTCACAAGACTCACTATCACCCACTACTGAACTTCGAGTCTGCAAACTGCCATTCCTCTGTATATTATCCTGCTGAGACAATAAAATTTGAGTTCCACTAGATGTCTTCTGATTGACTTTAAAATCTTCATCAACGTCAGGATATCCATAATATGAATCAGAACTCTCCGAAACCTGCATCTTCAGAGGAGTTTGTGTAAATACATTACCAAAAAAGATGACAACGAAAGTAGCAAACACTATCATTCAGCCAATATATACTCAAGATCGGGACATATACCACGACCTGGGTTTAAAACATGTCTTCATGCACTTACCCACTACCCTACTGACCACCTGCTGGCCTACCAAAGAAAAAAGAAAAAATAGCATCCTACAGATGTACAAAACAAAAAAACAGGATTACAACTTTCTTAGCCCTAAATGGTCTTCCAAAATATGAAACATTTGATTTCAACATAGGTACAGAAAGACTCTAGAACCATTAAAATAGGCTGAAGAATGAACTGAAGAGGTTTGGTGAAGACTGAGAATTCATTTTCAGCAAGATTTGCTCTAGGTTCAAATTCCACAAACCTAAATTTAGAACTAAAAGGCTAGGAGCAAAGTCTAAGCACAAAGTTAGGAGACTAACACGTTTCTCAAGGTTGTTGTGACACATTTTGAGTCTATTGTGACATGTTTCTCAAGTTCGTTGTACCGTGTTTCTCGAGATTGATATGACATGTTTCTCGAGAGTGGTAAGATATGTTCCCTGGGGTCCGTCGTGAGTAAATCATAGGTATCAATTTCTCTCCCAAGCTTTCCAAAGCAAATCATGGGTGTTCAGATTTCTCTCTCGGGCTCTCTAGAGAAAATACCAAGTGGTCAAATTCTATCCCAAGCTCTCCAAAGTATACCACAGGTATCTAGGGAGAATCGAAGGCCTTCTAAACTGAGTATACGTATTTGTGACCTAGTGGCTGGTGATGAAATCTAAACCTAGTTTGTTGTCTTCTTCTAAGATGCTCATGTCTCAGATGACTTCCATTAAACTTAATTGGAGTAATTATGTACCTTGGTCTAAATATGTACAAGTTGATGCGGGAGCATTCTACTACGATCATCCGCGCTACACTGAATCTATGCCAGTCAAGCAAATGGACTTACTATTTATAGTAAATCTCGTTTTTACTATTTATAGTAAATATGGAAATTACTATTTATAGTCAATCCCATTTTTACTATTTATAGTAAATTCTGATTTTACTATTTTTAGATAAGTGGACCCCACGAAGATTTGTTTTAATTTAATCAGGATTTTCAATTGAAATTAGATTTTATTTCTAGTTAGAATTTTTATTATTGATTGCAATAGTTGATTTGTATTAGGAGTTTTTAATTTCAATTAGATTAGAATTTGGAAAGTTCAAGTAGGGAGTCTTATAAAAGGTGATGTACCCTTTGATTTTAATAATGAAAAATTATGAATGAAGAAATAGAAATCTCTTTGAGAAATCTCTCTTGTGGTGTGAAGCCATTCTCTCTTGGTGTGAATCCAAGCTAATTCGGTGCGAAGTCGAAGATATCTTTTTATCTCCATCTCTTTCTCTATCTCTTTTCTCTTATTATCTTCTCTTTCTCCATCTCTATTTTATTTATTTTTTTTATCAATTTCTTACATAAGAAAACCCAAATCATACCATAGCACTGTGAATAGTGCTGTGTGAATAGTGCTGCGTGAATAGTGCTGTGAATAGTAACCTTCCCTTTTCATTCCTTCTCAAATCGCGGAACGGTTCTCCTGCCCTGCGTCAAATTTGGTATCAGAGTGGGAGGTCTCGTGTTCGAGACTCCTCACCGGGGGTGATTAATGCAAGGGCATTTTCACACCGGGCTCGAGTGGGGCAGCCTGCGTATATGGGGCACACTCGGGGTGGGATGGCCTGTGTGAAATGGGACCCACGAAGGAGGGTTCGACCGAGGGCCTGGATCATGGGCTATGAGATAAAGGAATTTAATCTCACGCTACCAACAGTCGCGGCTTTTGGGGAGTATTGGTTAGATGTCCTGCATCACAAGTTTTCCTCACAACTATAGGAAACTCAGTTATTTGACTACAGAATTGCCTTCGGTAGAGGCCAATAATTATGAAGAGTGGACTCGAGAAAATGCTCAGATCATGACATGGTTGTGAAATAGTATGGATCCACAAATAAGTGTAAATATGATTTTTTAAACAGAACAAAAGAAATATGGGAGACAGTTCGAGATATGTATTTTGGTGAGAAGAATTTTACACGAGTGTATCAATTGTTTCAGGAATTTTTTTATTCTACAACAAGGTGATAGAAATCTTTGTGAATATTGTATGCATGAAGGGAATAATTGATGAGTTGAATCTATATCAACCTATTACTAATGATCTAAAGATCCAACGGAGACAACAACAGAGTATCGAGCTACAAAGTTTCTTTCTGTCCTAAAGGCTGAATTTGAACTTGTACGGTTTCAAGTCTTAAGTAGCAAAAAGTTCTCATCGTTGACATAAGTTTACTCTTGCCTTCAACTGGTCTCCCTCTCTACCACTAGTGCCACAAACTAATAATTCCACCTTTGCAGCTTCAAATAATTTTCCCGTCTTGGAGAGAAGCACCTTTACTTGTAATGGTGATCGGACAGGTGGTAGAGGTCGTGGAGGTGGTAGAGACTTAGGGGGAGGTTGTAGTAGAGGAAGTGGTACTTGTAAGTGTACTCATTGTGGTCATGATGATCACATCTTATGGGAAACCGGTATGGGTCAATCAGGCTTCTACTCTAAGTGTTGAGGCTAATACCCCGGACTATACAGCCCTTCCATTGCTTGTGCCATCTGCTATTATTTTTATTTACCGAAAGGAATATGCCAAGTTGATGAGAGCTCAACAGTCCATTGCTTCCTCTACTCAACTGCCACCTTGGTTCAGTCAGTTATCATATGTTGGTAATACTAGTTCGCCATGGATTATTGATTCTAGTGCCTCAAACCATATGGTGGCACCTCAAGTGTGTTTTCTTCCCTTAGTCCATCTAACTCCACTCAGTATGTCACTCTATAGATGCCACTACATCTAAAGTGTACGGCATTAGTACCACACAACCCTCATTCCTCTCTTTCATTTTTTTTGTCTCATACGTACCTAAATTTCATTTAACTTAATGTTTGTAAATAAACTCACCAAATGTTTGTCACCTTCTATCCTTCATTCTGTCTTCAAGATCTAATGATGAAGAGGATTGGTGGAGGGAAAGCGGTGGTCTATACAATATTGATGGTAGTGGTGGTCCTCAAAATTTTGCACTTCAGAATAAACTTTATCCTCACTAGTAACATTATCGCATCGTTCATCCGCCGCTACATAGTTTAAAAATTTTAGTTCCTACTTTGAGACAATTACCATCTTTAGATTGTGAGTCGTGTCAACTTAGTAAGCATCATTGTCTCTTTTCCATCTAGGCTTGATAGTAGCGTGTCTAGTCATTTTTCAATTATTCATTCTGATGTTTGGGACTCGGACAAGATACTTTCATACAACAGTTATAAGTATTTTTTAATTTTGTGGATGACTACTCTTGAATGACATGGATTTACTTAATAAAAGATAGATCTGAGTTTTTCTATATTTTAAAATTATTTAATATAGGCTTAGGCCTTTTTAATGATAAGTTAAACTTATCAAAAAAAAAAATTATGTAATATATGAAATGAAAACTCAATTTGGTATCTCTATCCGTGTTCTTCGTTTTGATAGTACCAAATAATATACTTTTACACTATTTCAATATTATTTTGGCTCTCATGGTATGTTACATCAAACCTAATGGGGTGGCCGAAAGGACACATTGGCATATATTTAAATTTTCTCATTCCTTGGTTTTTATATGAAAGCACCCAAAATATATTGGAGTGATGTTGTCCACACAACTTGTTATCTCATTACCTGTATTATAAGTTTAGGCTCATACTATTGTTCTGAGTCATAATGAATTAACTATGACTTTTCGAATGAAGACAATACGTGCAGTCACCTACATTTCGGTTGATGGTACAATGTTATTGTGACTCATATTTTATGTAGAATTCTGTAAGTTCTGAATTTTATTCTATTTTTTTGAAACCTATTTTTATCTAGTTCCTAGAAAGTCTAGGCTCATAATTCTGACGCGTAATCATTGAATTATGGTTTTTGCAATCCATATGGCATGTAGGTCCTTGGTTATGTTAGTGATTTTTTCGTAAGGTGATTAAATCATGGTAAACCATAGGGCATGAGTGACTCTATTAATATTATGTTGTGAAGTCATTCTTGAGATTCAAATTGTTGTTGTGGACCACCGGTGTTGGTCCTTCAGAGAGAGGTGCACCATGTGTGATTGTCGAAGTCACGTAATATGACCGTGAATTTGAGGCATTTATCTTGGGATACTTTGGTAATTGTGGTCGTATGTATTATTATGTTTCGTAAGCTTCATCATGAATTGGAATATCAGAACATATAGTCGGAGCTAAGCTGTCAAAGTCCTTGGGTTCGAGTCCCTATATCATAAATAGAATGGTCCAGTCCATGGTTTGAAAGTCCATAAAGCAAGACTGTGCAGAACAAAGTCCTTGGGGTCATGTCACTAAAAGAAATTGTTCTGTAGGCCTTCGCCTTGGGTTATAAACCCTTCTATAAAATATAGGACCCCGCGCTCGTCGGGTGGAAGAATCTGGAACACCCTGATCAGGTGACATTGTTAAGAAAGCCTAATCCTAGCTGGTGTCAAAATAAGATTACTCATCAGTGCTATAGATGGGTGTGAGAGTTTGGTTCAGCTGTAGTAAAATGGACTCTATGTGTTTGAATGTTTCGGGTTAATTGCATAAGTTCTTATATTGGAAAATCATTCCAACCGGTTGGTATCAAATATTCAAACCACCATTGAAATAGTGCTTGTCATAAAAATTCAAGACTCAATTTATTGCTAAGTTCTTATAATCATTTTATTGTGTGTGTGTGCATGCACGCATGTGTAGACGTGCACGTTAAAAAGTAAAGTAGGTACGGGCCTTATTATCATATAGATCACCATCCTTGTTACCACTGCTTTCGCTGAGTGTTCCACTTAATGCACCTTCAGGATCATCTTCTGTATCAGCATCAGGGTCACGTTGCGAATCATGGTATCCCTCATCTTCAAGGATCTCATCATCATCAGTTGGTTCTTCATCCTCACTACCACTCTCTTCTGACTCAGAGTACAGTTCAGATGAAATGGAACCCTCCTGCAAATGATCATCCTGCAAATGCATTCATGAGTTTGGTGAGTGATGTCATTGAATAAAAGCATTGAAACAGTCTTATTCAGTAATATGAATATTATAAAGAAAGCAATGTGCTTTAGTGATCCCTGAGATTTAAGTAACACTATGAAATAACCCATCACTTCAAACTTAACCAAAAACTGTCAGTTTCTCACAACTTTTATGTATGTCATGAACCATTAAAAAAAAGGTTGAGTTTCTAAAATCAGCTACAACCATTTTAGCCTTTAAGCATTAATAGTTCTTACTGCCATTGTATTTCTTACTATGTTGCGGTCCACATAATGAGGACCTCTAGTTGATAAAAGAAAGAAACCCAAAACCAACAGGTGAAGATTTGGGTTCTAGGACGATGTCTGAATTGAACATGAATTACATCAATGGTTGGCTCTTGAGGAGCCCAGAGTTAGTTCTACAAGATATTCGTGAGAATACGGAGACGCAAAAGATTGTTGCATATCAGAAAGATTCTAAACGTTGTTCAATTAAAATTCAAAACTAATTCGGAGAGTTCCATTCAATTCAGAGAATTTTTATAGAAAATCGTCATTTTGGAAAAGGTTGGAGAATGTTTGACAAAAAGTTAGAAATACGCGCTGATTTTTATGGTTATAATAAAACTAGCATGATAACACACTAAAACTCAATATGTCTCAAAATAACCATTTTGAGTTGTAAGTTAGGTTAGAGCTTTGAGAAGAAAGAAGAGTTGAGAGAAGAAGAGGAGAAGTCAAATTAGCATAATCTCTTAGTTGACTCACCATAATAATTATATATTATTGAAAATTATCAAAAGAAAATTACCCCTACACATCCAACACATTACAAATAACTTGTGCCATCCCGAAATCCACTCGTGCGGATCAAGAGGAAATTTTATGGTCTTAGTGGAATCTATCACTCCACAACCAAGAGTGCTTTAGTATGAGCCATCTAGAATAGATTAGTGATACGTTAGATAATGAAATAATAAAAACCTAAATTGGGGGTTCTGATCAAGTTCTAAATGGACCTCAAGATACGTAGAAATGGTCCATAAAAATTTGACTTTTTGATGGAGAAATATTTTAAACAAACGAAAATTATCATTAGAATGTACTCGAAAAATTACCCAAGATTGATAGTAAGTATGCTCAAATCGGAACCAAATTGATCTCAAGGTAATTCTTGAAGATACGCATAAATTACTCCCTAAAAATTACTTTTTGATCATAGATTTTTCTGGTGAATTGGACCACACCATCACGTAGATCTCGTTGAGATATGCAAAGTCAACTATAAGATCGCGCAAATCAGACCTAAAATGAACCCGATCAAACCATCTAATGTTTGGTGGGCCTGATGCGAGTTAATATCGTGCATCCTATCGCATACAATCAGGTGGGCCTACTCTTTCATCATTACGACTCACCCGCTGATGTTAAGTGACATCAGCAGCTAATCATTCACTAATATAGCCAAATTGTTGTCTTCATCCCAGACTTTATCTAAACTAGCATACAAGTCCCTCAACAATTTTCAAATTTTTTGCTTAACCCGTGCTTATAAAACCCAAAATGGCTTGGAAAAGCTGAGAATTTCTACATAAATCTTCTCCATTCAGTGGGTTGAAAGAAGCTTGCATGAAGGAGAAGGAGATGGCTTATGAGAGCAGTTTTGAGCTATGTTGAAGAGGACTCTCCCCTCCCTAATGGTAATCTTTATTTCTTTAATCTTGAATGTGGAAAGAGTGCTTCTTGCTGGACTTTGAAGACCATGGCTAGACCTTGAGGAGCTCAAGACCTAAAGTAAGTGACCTTAATCCCCTCCATTGCCCTGACTTAATTTTGGTGAGTTTTCTTGTGTGGTATGGATGCATACTTGTCCCTCTCTTTCTTCTCCTCCAAATCCTTTAAAATATCCCCTAAAATTTAATGTAAAATCAATTTTATATGTACGGAATGACATGCGCACAAGCACACACAAATTGAGTCAATTGAAAGCATGTCAATGTAGAGTTAGGTTTAGTATTGATGCATGTTTTTTTACCATTTTTAGAGCCATATTTCTTGTGTATTTGAGCATAATTTATGATTGTTCTTGGGTTTAATTTGAAGCTTGAAACATGAACATTACCATAGTAAAATAATTGGGAAGAATGGGTTCAAATTAATTTAAATTTGGACTCAACATGGACCCCAAGTCACCATGTCAGTGCTGCTAGGATAGTTCTACATGCACCTTTAGAGGCTTGTATTTTATTAAATTCAAAATATTTTTCAGTCATTCCTAACCCTAAAATGAATTTTACAATGAATATTTTAAAAAATGTAAAGTCTTATGGGTAAAGGGGATTCGAAATGGGTAAGTTTCTGGACTTGAAAGAGACCCCACTAGCCATGCCAGTACTGTTTGAACAGTTCTACATGACTTTCTTACTACCTTTGGGCTTGTATTTTGTTGAATTTGAAATGATTTTTAGTCATTCTTTTTTCTAAAATGAAGCTTAATAGTCCACTTTTTTTTTTTTTTTTTTGATCGGTAAAAGAAATATATTAAGAAGAGGGCTGAAAAGGCCCTAAGCTACACAACCACAACAAGAGGAAAGAAAAACTCCGAGGAGCAACTACACTCCAAGCCCCAAAACAAAACCCCGAAAAATCTCCATTACGAGACCAAACGATCCCAGCGGAAGACAAAGTCTTCAAATCCGAATGGCTTAAGCTCGGAAGTGGCCGAACCCCAATAGAACAGCGAGGCTTTAATATTCATGATGATCTCATCCTTATTGGCCTCCTTGCCTTCGAAAATAAGGCGGTTTCTTTTTTTCTTTTTTTTTGATGAGTATAATTTCATTGAAAAAGCCAAAAAGAAGCAACAGCACAACAGCCTACGAGGTTGAGATAACCTCCAGAGGCACAAACAAACAAGGCCCAAACAGGCGAAACAACCCCTTACAACACGCCCCTATTACATATGTAATCCCAGCGAAACACCAAGTCTTCAAAAAAAAGACCCCTGCATGCAGTAAACACTTTGGACCATAGAAAAATGATCCCCTTTATATTGATGATGATTCCTGCCAGGTCTTCACTCTTGCCTTCAAAGGAGCGCTGATTTCTTTCCTTCCACAGCCCCCACCACACAGCATATGGAAGAAGTTTCCACAGTATCCGGCCTCTTTCTGATAACGGGGGAGGATGCCAACTCTTTAACAATTCTAGGATGGAACCCGGCACCACTTTATAAATGTGTAGTTGTTTGGGCAAGGGAGATTTATAAATGTGTAAGTTTCTAGCCTTGAAAGAGACCCCACTTGCCATGACAGTACTATTGGGACAATTCTGAATGACTTTCTTACTACATTTCAGGGCTTGTGTTTTATTGAATTTGAAATGTTTATCAATCATTCTTGACCCCAAAATGAAGTTTAAAATGTATTATACAAGTGTAGAGTCTCTTGGGTAATGTGGATTTAAAATGGATAAGTTTCAGACCTTGAGACCCCACTTGCGCCATGACAGTACTATTAGTATTAGGACAGTTCTACATGACTTTCTTACTACATTTGGGGGGTTGTATCTTATTGAATTTGAAATGATTTTCAGTAATTCTTGATTTTAAAATGGTTCAAAATTCCTATTTTATGAATATGAAAGTCAGTGGATCCAATTTATAACAGAGGACCAAGTTTAAGCCCTTTCAAGATCCCACAGTTACCTTATATACTTCACTTCAAAATTCTAAGTTAAAATCACATTAGTATTACAAATGTGCAAATTCGTTATGTCTCCAAACTTTCTAAGTTAATCAGTTTTCATAAAACTTCTCCATGTCAAGTTAAACTTCCTCGAATCAATTTTGAACATCAATTACGTGAAGTTTCAGATGAAGTCAAAGTTTAGTACCCTGTTCACTATCAATCATCTAAACAATAGGCGTAAATCATCTCAAATATGTGCTTTCTTTGTAGGGGAAGTGGTGAGTATGGGGATCATCTACTATTACGGTACAGATTCTCCAGCATAGTGAGGTACGAGTTTTTCAAGGCATTGTGTGTTTTGGGCCTTTGGCTAATGCCTAAGAATGTGAAAGATCTCCTTCAAAGTTATTAGTACGTCTAGCAATAGAGGTCATACAATATAAAGACTTCTCCCTTTTGCTATTTTTCAGAATATTTAGGAGCACAACAACATTATTTTCACTTATCAAAAAAAAGAAACATAATTTTCAGGATAGATATGACTTTTGTAAAGTAAATTAGGGATTTGAGATGGGAAGAGGAAGAAGAAGAATAGAGAGAGAAGAGGAGTCGAACTAGTGTATTGAACTTACACTAGTCGACCCTCTCAATTATTATATATACTAATGTTGTAATAAAGATAAAGAGTACAAAAAAATCACTCCTCGTGTAACTCAATGCTTTGGTAAATACATCAGCTAATTGATGTTCTGACTTACGTACGGATTCCGAATGTCACCATTTTCAACTCTCTTTGAGGAAGTGACAATCGATTTCAATGTACTTGGTCCTCTCATGGAAAACAAGATTAGAAGCAATATGGATGGCCACTTGATTATCACAAAAAAAGACAAATTGGGAAATCAACTGCAAATCATATCTCTAAAGAAGAATCCTCAACCATGTCAACTCACAATCTATGATGCCCAACTACGGACACGATACGGGAAGCGGGTATACGACTCAACATTTTCCAAAATCAAGGACATGGATAGGTACTGAGTATTCTACCCATTTCCTAAAATTTATGGCATAGATACTTACACATATGATGTAATCAAGTGTACACACGTGATACAGAATCTTGAGTGTCTAAACATCTAATAAAAAGTATATGATAATCAAATAAGTGCTATAAACATTTTATTTTATATTACTTATAAAATTAACATAGCTGGACTATTGATTTAAAATAATGTTAATATTAATGTACTATTTTTTGTGTTTTTTTATAAATAAATACTTGAAGTATCATGCCCGTATCCTACCCGTATCCATGTTGTATCTTGTGGATACTTGTACTTTGGGCATATACAGGTATCCGGGTATCATAGCTAACAATCAAGGTTTAAAATTTCGTTTCGGAGGAATGTTTCAGTCAAGTGAAAAAACTGAGACGAACCCCAAAACGAAACGAAGCATTGAAAAAATTGTGAAAAAACGAAATTTCCGAAACATTACGAAACATTTCCAAAATCATGAAATCGTATTTTTTATTTATTTTTATTTTCTTAGATTGTCTCGGCAAAACAAACCGAAGCATTCCGAAACGAAACGAAATATACGAAACATACGAAACATTCCGAAATTTTAAACCATGCTCACAATTAGTTTGAAGCATTCCCAATGCTCAACTTCTACATAGACGGAGCCACAACACTCAGTTTCTTACTCTGCCACAACTCAAGATTCCCACCAAGGAAGATGCAATATCCTATGATAATTCTCCTATCAAACGATGAGCCAGCTCAATCTGTATTTGCATAGCCCTCAATGCGACCATGTGTTCGGTATAACAACCCAAGGCCGGGAGTTGACTTATCACAGTAACAACGAATCACAGCCTCCAAATGTGGGATCTGATACTCTTGCATAAATTGACTTATCACACTAACAACGAAAGAAATACTCGGTCTAGTGATGGTGAGGTAATTAAGCTTGCCAACCAGTCTCTGATACCTTCCACGATTATTAAACAATTCTCCCTGATCAACAATAAGCTTCACATTAGGATCCAATCAAGTGTGTACTAGTTTAGTTCCAAGTAAACCAATCTTCTCAAGTAAATACAGAATATACTATCGTTGAGACAAATTAATTCCAGCCTTTGACTGTGCAACTTCAATACCCAAAAAGTACTTTAGTTGTCCAAGGTCCTTGGTGTGAAAGTGTACGTAAAGAAAACACTTCAAATTCTCTACACCCTTGACATCACTACCTATAATCACAATTTCATCAACATAGACAACCAAACCAATCTTCCTAGCCTCAGAACTCTGACAATACAGAGTGGTCGTATTGACATGTTCTCAAACCAAACTAAAGTATAGCTCCAATGAACCTGCCAAACCAAGTCCGAGCCAATTATTTCAACCCATATATAGCCTTTCGTAATCTACACACCCTAGAAAACTCCCCTTGAGCAATAAATCCTAGTGATTGCTACATATAAACATCCTCATCCAAGAGACCATAACGGAACGCATTTTTTATGTCCAACTGGTCACCCATTATCAATGAGAGATGATGACATGAATCAAAGATATTTTAGCCGCTAGAGAAAACGTCTCGACATGGTAAATGCCACAGGTTTGTGAAACATCTTTGGCAACAAGACGAGCCTTAAGCTTGTCCACAGATTCATCAGGAATATGTTTGATGGTATACACTCAGTGGTAACCCACAACCTGCTTACAAGGATAGAGGTAAGGTCTCAAGTACCATTGTGATGAAGAGCATCTATTTCATCTTGCATTGCTTTCCTCCAACCAAAATGTGACATAACATCCCGAAGAATAGTAAGAACTGACATAGAGGAAAGAGTTGTGACAAATGTATGAAAAGAAGGAAGCAAATGAATAAAAGAAACAAAATGAGAAGTAGGGTGTGAAGTGCACACATGTATACCTTTACGAAGGGCAATGGGAAAATCTTATGAGGGAGACAGATCTGTAGACGTGGAAGAAGATGGAGGAAGCACATGAACAATTGACGGTTCAAAGGCAACAACTGGTGGTAATGTGAGGTGGCGTCGTCGAACATAGACCTATAAATCAGAATTAGAACGAATAGAACAAGAAGTAGGAGGTGTAAAGCAAGATGTATCAAGAAGAAGGGGACCAATTAAAGGAATATGGATAGAGAATACCTCATCATCCACATGATGACTCTCATATGAAAAGAAAGGAATAGACTAAAAAACGATGACATCAGCATACACACACTCTTGATGATGAGGATTGTAATATCGATGCCTTTTTTGGGTACAAGAGTATCACAAAATGACACACTTGATGGAACGAGGACCGATTTTATCTGCCCTCCCCCGAGACCTAAACAATGTACCAAGCACACAATCAAAAATACGAGATGTTTGAAATTTTTGTGTTCGAGAGATGTTTGAAATTTTTGCAATGTTATTTTTAGAGTGTGGGGACTAGGTGTAGCCTTACTAACTCTTTTTGTAATTTTCGGCTTAGGCATTTTGTTAACGATAAAAATTATACTTATCAAAAAATATGAGGAAGAGAGAACAAGGAAGCATTTGGAAACAAAATTGAGAATGGAGCCTTACTATTGAGAATTGACAAAGGCATCCGGTTAATAACAAGTTGTGAAAACAGCATCACTCCAATATATTTTGGGTACTATCATTTGAAAAGGCAAAGAACGAGCAACTTCTAACAAATGCCAATGTTTCCTTTTGACCACTCCATTTTGTTGACGTGGACCAGCACAGGAGGTCTAATTAACATACCATGAAAGCCAAAATAATCTTGAAACAATGTAGAAGTATATTCTTTGGCATTATCAAAACGAAGAACACAGATAGAGATACCAAATTGAGCTTCCACTTCCATATAAAACAATTTAAAAATACAGAACTCAGATCTATCTTTAAGTAATCCATGTCATTCGGGAGTATTCACCCACAAAATTAACAAAGTACTTAAAACCATTGTATGAAGGTATCCTAGTCAGGCCCCAAACATCAGAATGAACAACTGAAAAAGGACTAGTCACACGACTATCAAGCTTAGATGGAAAAGAGACATAGTAATGCTTATTAACTTGACATGATTCACAATCACGGTTGAAAATCTCATTTCGTCTTGTTTTGTCTCAGTCGAGACCTCTCGTTTCGGAAAGGTATCGAGACAATATATATGAGAATGTATCGTCTTGTGCCAACAACTAAATCTAAGTACTAAATTAGTTTAAAACCTTATTTTCATTATATATGTACTTTTATAACACTTACAATGCTAAAAACAAGTTTATAACTTAATTAAGCATTAAAAAATGGTTTAACCTTATCGAGACATATAGTGTTTTTTCCATTGTCTCATTTCGTCTCATTCTCCCAGCTTACCGAGACAATGAAACGGAAAGAGATTTTAAACCTTGCTTACAATCCAACGACTGTAATTAACTCAAAGTGGGAATTAAAATCTCCAAACTACGTAGCAATAGATGACTGAGGTGACAATGCCATTGGGGAGGAAAAATGTGAAATTTTGAGGACCACCACCACCATCAATATAGTAAATGTTGAAATATATGAAAGTTTTAGTATTAGTGATAGTATAGGGTTAGGAACTTTAGTCCCACATCGAACAAGTTTGTTATTTCTTTCTTAGTCCCTTCCTATATAAAGGGACTGAAGTCATGTAATCTATGAATGGAATCTAATAGAATTATTTCTTCTTATCTTGTTGTCTCTTCTTCTGTCTAAAGTCTGTCATTTTACCTCTAGTTGGCTAGGTTTTTTACCAAGACATAGGCTTTTGATCAAAACCCTAGCCACAAGGTTAGGCCCTTGTAGTGCCGTGAATAGTGCTATAAACAGTGCGTGAATAGTGTTGTGAACAGGTGTTGTTGACCCCTTGTTTTTATCACGATTTACTGATGTTTGGTGCTTCGTGGATTGTTTAAAGGTGTTTATGCTGCTAGAAGTTTCTGTTGTTGTCTTAGTGTGTTGCAACTTGCAACCCTATTTTTTGAGGTTTTTGGAGTGTCGCACCCTTGGGGTTTGTGTTTTTGTGTTGATGCACCAGTGTTTTTGGTCTCTAGAGTTGCCGCACCCTTGGTTGTGTGTTTAGGTGTTGTCGCACCCCAGGTTTTGGAGTTAAGGTGATTTCGCATCCTTGTTTATGTTGTTTAGGTGATGCCGCCGCCAAGTTTTCAAGTCTTGGTGCTGCCGCACCCCAAGTTTTGGTGTTTAGATGCTGTCACACCTCGTTGTCGCCCCCCGAGTTTTGGAGTTTAGGTGATATCGTAACTCAAGTTGTGGTGTTTAGGTGCTACTGTGACCCTTGGATTTGTTGTTGTTTGTTGGTGCTACACCCCCAAGTGTACTATTTGATGTTGAGTTTTGGTGGCCGTGATGATGATTCTTGTTACTGGCCACAAGGTGTTTGATATGGTGGCTGTGTAAAGGTTTTACTGCTTAGGTTGCGCTGTTGCAAGTTCTTGTTGTGTGGTGTTACTGCTTGGGCTTTGCTACTGTAGATTTGGTGCCTAGTTGTGTTGTTGGAGCTTCTACGAGTGGCAATCTCATGGGAATTATCCCCATGAGATTGAGGGGGAGTGTTGAAGTATATGAAAGTTTTAGTATTAGTGTTAATATAGGTTTAAGACCTTTAGTCCCACATCGGACAAGTTTGTTACTTCTTTCTTAGTCCTTTCTTATATAAAGGGACTCAAGTCATGTAATCTATGATTGGAATCTAATAGAATTATTTTCCAACAATAAAGACCACCAACTTCATGCCCTCCACCAATCTTCTTCTTCATCTTTAGATCCTAAAAGACAGAAGGAAAGATAAAAGGTAATAGAACAATTAAGAGATTTGGTGATTTTACCCATAGACATTAAACTTAAAAGGAATTTAAGTACGTATACGACAAAAAATAAAGAAAAAGCGGAATGAAGACGTCGAATATCACTGCCAGACACTTTAGATATAGTCTCATCGGCAAGAGTAACACATTGAGTGGAATTAGATGGACTAGGGGAAAAACACTTGGGATGCCAGTCGTAAGGTTTGAGGCACAAAATCAATAATCCATGGAGAACTAGTAGAAGCAACACAAGATATACCTGTCTGAACCAAGTGGCAGTAGAACCAGAGGAAGCATAGGTCTGTTAATTGGAGAAAGCAACGGACTGTTGGGCCTTCAATAATTTGGCATATTCCTCTCGAGAAATAGAAATAGTGCAGACATGGCAGGCAATGGAGGGGTTGTATAGAGCGGAGTATTAGCCTCAACACTTATAGCAGAAGCCTTATTGGCCCAAGCTGGTTTCCATGAAGATTCCACCATGTATTAAAGGTGTGACCATTATAACCACAATGAGTATACTTAAGTGTGCCACATCCTCTATTGCAACCTCCCCCCGAGTCTCTACCAGGTCCAAGACCTCTACCACTTGTCCAACCACCATGATTGGTAAATGTGCCTCTCCCCAAGGCAGGAAAATTATCCGCAACTGAAAGGACGGAATTATCAGTCGATGTGGCATTAGCAGCAGAGAGGGAGATCCACTGAAGGCAAGAGTAAACTTTTGTCAACTTTGGGAGCTCTTTGTTACTAAGGATTTGAGCTTGCAAAGGCTTAAATTCAGCCTTTAGGCCAGAAAAAAAACTTCGTAACTCGATACTCCTCTTGTTGTCTTCGTTGGACCTTCGAATCAGTAATAATAGGCTGGTATACATTCATCTCATCAATTATTCCCTGCATGCATGCATAATAATCACATATCACCTTGTTGTAAAGTAAAAAATTCCTAAAAGTGTATACACTCGTGTAAAATTCCTCACCAAAATACATATCCCGGACTGTCTCCTATTTTTTTTGGTGTTTCTAAAAACATCACATTACAATTATTTGTGGAACCATATTGTTCCACAACAAAGTCATGATTTGACCATTTTCTCGAGTCCACTCTTCATGATTACTAGCCTCCCCAAGAGGTTGTTCTATAGTCAAATAATTGAATTTCCCTCGAACTGTGAAGAAAACTTGTATAGATTTAGACCAAAGTATGTAATTACTCCTATTGAGTCTAATAGAAGTCATTTGAGACATAAGTACCTCAAAAGAAGACAACAGACTGATTTTATATTCCATCACTAGCCACTAGGTCACAAGCACCTATACTCAGTCTAGAAAGCATGTGATTCTCCTTGGATACCTACTACATATTTTGGAGAGCCCCTAATAGAAATTTGAACACATGCGGTTTTATCTAGAGAGCCAGAGAGAGAAATCTAAACATTTATGATTTGCTCTATTAAGCCCTGAAGAGAAACTAATACTTGAAATCTACTCATAATGGACCTTGAGAAACATGTTATTGTTGTAATCTTGGATCGTAACCAGAATAAGAGATTAAGGTTAGAGATGGAAGAGAGGAGAGGAGAAGAGAATTGGGGGAAGAGGAGAAATCGTGTAGAGCTTAGAATAGCCTACACGATTTCACCCAATATATATTAAGTGAAGTTTTACAATATTACAAGGGCCCCCTGTAGAATATGAGATATTACAAGTAGGTCCCTGACAACACTCCCCCTCAAGCTGGTGCGAAGATATCTATCATGCTCAGCTTGGATAACAGGTGCTCTAAGATCCCTTTATTAACACCTTTAGTTAACACATCTGCAACTTGATTAGCAGTATGGACATACGGTGTGCAAATAAGTCCCTGACCAAGTTTCTCTTTGATGAAGTGACGGTCTACCTCAATGTGCTTTGTCCTGTCGTGTTGAACTGGATTATGAGCAATGCTAATGGCTGCTTTATTGTCACAATACAGTTGCATAGACCCTTTGACAGGATATCCGAACTCACTGAGCATAGTCTTCAACCATAGAAGCTCACATACACCATGAGCCATAGAACGGTACTCTGCTTCGGCACTGGAGCGGGCGACAACTGGTTGCTTCTTGCTGCGCCATGACACCAGATTACCTCCCACATACGTGCAGTACCCTGATGTGGAACGTCTGTCAGTGACTGAACCTGCCCAGTCAGCATCTGTATAAGCTTCAACTCGCAGGTGTCCATTCTTACTAAACAGGAGACCCTTCCCTGGAGCCCCCTTAAGATAGCGTAACACTCGGTGTACTGCCTCAAGATGTGGAGAGCGAGGGGCATGCATGAACTGACTGATGACACTGACTGCGTATGCAATATCTGGTCGTGTCAGCGAAAGGTAGATGAGACGCCCAACAAGTCTCTGGAACTGGCCTACATTAGCAATGGGATCCCCATCAACAGGATTCAGCCGATGTTGCTGCTCTATAGGCGTATCGGCTGGTTTAGCTCCCAAGTTTCCTGACTCTCGAAGGAGATCAAGTACATACTTTCTCTGTGAGATAAACACACCCTGCTTTGACCTAGCAACCTCAATGCCCAGAGAGTATCTCAAGGTTCCCAGATCCTTGATTTCGAACTCTGTGCCGAGGTACTTTTTCAATCTACAAACCTCATCTGGGTCATCTCCTGTGACCACGATATCATCCACATATACAATAAGAGCAGTAAGACGACCTTGACTTCTCTTAATGAAGAGAGTGTGGTCCGCCTGACTCTGCGAGTAGCCAATCTTCTTGACTGCGGAACTGAACCTCTCGAACCAAGCCCTTCGTGACTGTTTAAGCCCATACAAGGCTTTCTTCAGTCTGCATACAAGTTCCTTACTCCCAGTCGGACTGAACCCCGGAGGACCTGTCATGTAGACCTCTTCCTCTAGATCACCATGGAGGAAGGCATTCTTGACATCCAACTGGTGGAGGGGCCAAAAAAAGTTTGCCGCGAGAGATAACATAACTCGAACTGAGTTCATCTTGGCCCCTGGAGCAAACGTCTCCTGGTAGTCAATCCCATAAGTCTGTGTGTACCCTTTTGCAACGAGACGGGCCTTGTACCTGTCGATGCTTCCATCTGCTTTGTATTTCACTGTATATACCCACTTGCACCCCACGGGTTTCTTTCCTCTAGGCAATGGAACCAAATCCCAAGTACCATTCTTTTCTAGAGTTGTCATCTCCTCTAGCATGGCTGCTTTCCACTGAGGCTGGCTGAGGGCATCTGAGACACCGGATGGCAGAGCGACACTGGATAGGGAAGTAGCAAATGCCCTGTAGGATGGTGAGAGTTCTTGATAGGAAACAAAGTGAGAGATAGGGTGCTTGGTAACACAGTTCCGAACACCCTTCCGATGAGCAATAGGTACATCAATGTCTATGGGAAGGATAGTAGGAGCAACAGACATATCATCATGAGGATCACTGAGGACACGATTACCTGGATCGAGTTGGATTTCCTGGCAGTGAGCTTGGATGGTGGACTGTTTCTCTTTTTGACGTCGTCTGGCATATGTCTTCAGCTGCGGATCCTGTGGCACAGTGTCAGTAGGAGATAAGGACAAGGGTACAGGAGACTCATCAAGCAAATCAAGGGGTACTGGTTGAGGAATCTCCCCCTGTGGAGGTATCGGACTCTCGTCAATACTCCCAAGCTCCCCCTGAAGAGAAGTCCGATCAACTAAGAAGAAGGGAAGACTTTCAAAAAATGTAACATCTAGAGAAACAAACCGACGACGGGTAGAGGGATGGAAACACCGATATCCCTTCTGAGTGGACGAATAGCCAAGGAACACACATCGAACGGCTTTCGGATCTAACTTGTCCTTCTTGTGACGGGCGTGAACATAACAAACACAACCAAAGACCTTAGGTGGAATGGAGAACACAGGACAGGAAGGAAACAGGAGTGAAAGGGGAGACTTTGACCCCAAGACACGAGAGGGCATCCGATTTATCAAGTAGGATGCTGTCAACACAGCGTCAGCCCAATAACCCTTGGGTATTCGAGTACCAAGAAGAAGTGCCCTAGCAACCTCCAGGACATGGCGATGCTTTCGCTCAGCGGTCCCATTTTGTTGAGGTGTATCGGCACATGAAGTCTGATGAAGAATTCCATGCTCTTCAAAGTAGGAGGCAAGGCCACTGTACATGTATTCCCCCCCATTGTCAGTGCGTAGGACTTTTAGGGTGGTGCCCAATTGATTGCACACCATTTTATGGAAGGTCTGAAAGATAGTATGCACCTCATTTTTTGATTTCATAAGGTAGATCCAAGTGTAACGACTGTAGTCATCCACAAAAATCACAAAGTAGCGAAAACCAAAGATAGAAGTGGTGGGATTGGGTCCCCAAACATCAGAGTGCACAAGCTGTAAAGGAAACGTACTTTTTTTATTACTGGTCGGAAAAGACACCCGACATTGTTTTGCAAGTACACAAGTTTCACAGTTGAACTCAAAAAATGGAATAGACGCAAACTGAAGTAACAGACTCTTCATGACTGAAAGCGGTAAATGACCTAGCCTGTTATGCCATCGCATTAACAGGTCTTTATTAACGCTAGAACTACTGACATTGGCACTAGACTGATGTGCAACAGAATATGAAGTCGGCTGGCTATCGAGCAGGTACAATCCACCATCCTCACGACCACTGCCAATCATCCGCCTCGTCTCCAAGTCCTGAAAAACACAGTGAGTAGGAAAAAAGGTAACACTGCAGTTTAGGCTCTTAGTAAGATGGCTAACAGAAAGCAGGTTAGTGGTGAATTTAGGAACATGAAGTACAGAGGATAAAGACAAAGTAGGTGTGGCAGAGATAGTGCCCTTCCCTGAGATAGAGGAGAAGGTGCCATCGGCCACACGGACCTTGTCCTTACCCGAGCAGATATTATAGGTGGAGAAAAGGGATGGCATACCAGTCATATGATCGGAGGCACCAGAATCAATGATCAAGGAAGGACCAATGGGTGCCGTAGACACATGGTGGGCTGAATGGGATGTACCTGTCTGAGCAAAGGATGATGTAGGTGGGGAAGGGCCATCAAGCTGAGTAAGTAATTGTCGAAGCCTGTCAATGTCCATGCTAGAGAAGGTGTTGGACTGCCCAGAGGAAGGGGTCACATCAGAGGAATCTTGACTGGTGGCATGAGCAGCTGAGGTTCCATGTTTGCTACCAGAGGGCTTCTTTGAGGAGCCTTGCTTCCCCCCAGAGAACTATGCGGGACGACCATGAAGACTCCAGCAGGTCTCCCGAGTGTGGCGATGCTTGCCACAGTGATCACATCTGAGTCGATCACGATCATCAAGATCCCCATCCTTCTTGGATGTGGGTTTGCTCAATTTCTGAGTGGCCAAGGCAGACTTCTCAGATAAAGGAACATCAGCATCTGTCTTAGAGCTCATGGCTCTCCTCCTGCTATCCTCGCTTTGGATGTAGGAGTAGACCTGTGCAATGGTCGACGGCGGTGGATCTCTGCCCAAGATGTTTGCTCGAACCTGTTCATAGCTCTGGTTCAAGCCACCAAGAAACTCGAATATGCGTCCACGCACAATCATCTTCCGGGACTCCGTAGCATCCTTGGTACATGCAGGGGTGTAGGTCTGGTAGTGATCTACCTCTTCCCACTTGCTGCGTAACGCAGCGTAGTATGATCCCAAAGGAAGATCGCCTTGCTTCAGATGTGCTATCTCCTGCTGAAGTTCATACATCCTAGCAAAATTCCCATCTTGGGAGTAGGTCTAAGATGCAGTGTCCCATATATCCTTGGCAGTCGAGAGAAAGAGGAAGCCTGTGCTGATCGATGGATGCATGGAGTGAAGCAGCCATGACATGACCATCGAGTTTTCCGCTTCCCACTTCTCAAACGCAGCATCGGAGGAATCAGGTGCAGTGACGCGTCCAGTGATATAGCCGGCTTTGCCTCGTCCGGTGATGTACATCTTGGCAGATTGAGACCATACGAGATAGTTGGTCCCGTCGAGTTTCACCGTAATGATCTGTAGGCCCGGGCTGTGATCACTATGACTTCCCAGACTGGGTGGGGCAACAATAATCTCTGACTTGGCAGAAGATGACTCCTCAGATGTACTCATGGTAGTAGAGAAGACTTTTCTGATAAGAAATCACCCGAACTGCTGCTGCAGAGGTTCAAATCACCTTTTTATTTTTAAAGCCTCCTGCTCGCAGGATTCAGGCCTTTTTGGAACAACTCCTTTATAGATTTTCTATTGGAGAAAAAACCACCCGCGGGAAACTTGTGAATGGTTCCGAGGACCTAAAAAAGGTTCCTGGATAGGTGTGGTAGCACTAGGGAGAAGTTCTGGACTCCTCTGAGACCTGCGGCTAGGTCTAGAGAGTCTTCTCTGACCTTTTGGAAGGGGCGGCTAGGCTTGGTGGCTCTTCTCCAGGCTTCTGGAGTGGGCGGCTAGGCCTGGGAGAACTTCTCCAACCTTTTGGAGTGGGTGGCTAGGGTTTCAGACTCTTCTAAAGCCTGCGGCTATCCATGGGAGATGATCTCCTTCTTTGGAAAGCCCTTCGCATTGAATTTCGCAATCCCTAGGGTTCTTCAGACCTCTAGGATTGAGCCATGGTTACATAACCATGCTCTGATACCATGTTGTAATCTTGGATCGTAACCAGAATAAGAGATTAGGGTTAGAGATGGAAGAGAGGAGAGGAGAAGAGAATTGGGGGAAGAGGAGAAATCGTGTAGAGCTTAGAATAGCCTACACGATTTCACCCAATATATATATTAAGTGAAGTTTTACAATATTACAAGGGCCCCCTGTAGAATATGAGATATTACAAGTAGGTCCCTGACAATAGTTATGACAAATTATAAGAACCCGTGATTTGCTTTGGAAACAAAATACACCATGTTGTAGAAACTTCTCATTTGCATCATGCACATACACACATAAGCCAGGGTTATCCCTTCAAATCTTCATTAATGACCACTTGCACATTCAAACAATATAGGTGGTACGAACCACCACAAAAGGGAAAGAAAAAAAAAGAAGGGAAAACCTAGGTATATTTCTCACCACAAAGAAGGAAAGAACAAGAAGAAAAAAGGAACTGTAGTTAACGGATTATATGCTCTGATACCATGTAAAGTAAATTAGGATCTTGAGATGGGTAGAGAAAGGAAAAGAATAGAGAGAGACAAGAGGACGTCGAACTAATTTCTTGAACTTATACTAGTCGACCCTCACAATTATTATATACATTAATGTTGTAATAAAGGAAAAAGTACAAAAATACCCCTATGTTACAGTAACACCATTGAGTCGATCATTGGCAAAATTAAATTATCATTTTTTCATTGGGTGTTTATCTTAAAAGAGTTCCAGTAATTTTTTATGACCATTTCTTTAGGTGGGGTGTGCATGTTACAAAAAAATTGTTAAAAGTATTATAGTCTTGATAGTTATGTTATTTTTTGTCGCTTAATAGGCACTTTCCCTTAGGTGGACTTTATAATTTTTATATAGTGAGGCTTCTTGCCTCTTTTTCTTTTAATACAATTCATATGCTTTATTTATCGAAAAAAGAAAAAAAAAATCTATAAAGATAAATGGCAGCAATAAACTTATGCAAGAATAAGGACAAAAAGCTGGATCCCCAATTCGAATTAACTTAAAAAGAGAGGATAACTATAACTTACCCCAAATATGTAGTTATACTCCTCTAGTAGAGTTATAACAATGGCTTGAGCATGGTTAGCTGCTTGAGCAGCTTGCAGAAGCTGAACAGAACCGTCGCTGCCCATATTAAAGTCATTTTCAAGCTCACAGTCACCTGCCAGAAGGGGGCGAAGAAGTAAGGGTGCCATGCAAGCTGCTACAGCAGATGAGCTCATTCGATTCTCAGATTTGTGAGAAGCGACAATTTGCATCATCTTAAGCATTCTGAAGGCAAAAGAAAAAAGATAAAAATATATCAAAAGTTAAATATAGTGACTTGCAATTACTCGACAAATCAATGCAAGAAATGCACATAATAAGAGAACACCCTCCAACATGATATCACAATAAGATTAGAATAATATAGAATTTTACTTATAATTCCTGACAAATGCAATTGGTAATCGATGATGCTCAGTTAGTAGGCATACAAATAGCATAATAGCATGGTTTCAGTAATTTATATTCCTCCACACCTTTTGCTATTACTTGGAACCATTGTTCAATCGTTCACTACAATGTTCCTAATTAACGATTTAAAAGCTATTTACTTACTATATGATGTAATCAGTTTCTAGGAGGCATAAGGGTAGTTTAGTTGTGGGGTAAGTGATGCAAATTAAGGGTAGTTTAGTGATTATAGAATTTATATGTGTTATTTTAGAATAATGGTTCAAAATTTTAAATTAATTTCTTAGTCCAAAAGTTAGCTCTTAGGGTTTTATTTTCCTATAAATAGTTATTCAGGGATTTTTGTATGGGAAATTTTGATTATTAAATGATATTTGCCTTTAGCGTTTATTTGGCTCCTTTGTGAACTATTGGGATTACTTGGATTAGCACCTTGTAGGAGTTTATAAGGATTTTCGCTCTAAGAAAACCTTAGCAGTGCATTGAGTTGACTCCGCCTACGTCAAGTAGTATCAGAGCCCAATTTTCATATCTGTGAGTTTTGCAGATCGATGGGGGCGATGAACACTAGAGATCAGAATATAGAGAATTTGGGAGAACAACTTGCAATCGACAACAAAAATGTGTCTACTAAAGGAGATAATTTATATTATAGCAGCAAATCATGCAGTAGGTTAGAGCAGTCCGATCATTTTGGTCATCCTAATGTGATCACTAGGGAACCAAATAATTGTCAACCCCTCGTCTATAAGCGTGGTAACCAGAGAGCACAGCCAGCTGTAGAAAGGTTTAATAATCCAGACCTAAATGGTTTTTCGATAGAAAACTTGATGTACTGCGCCGAGAACAACCTAAGGTTAATTCAAGTGTTGATCGTGATAGGGATCCACGTGTAAAAGTGAATATACCTGAATTCACTAGAGAAGAGCAACTGGAAGAAGTTTTGGATTGGTTGACCGAAGTTGAAAGAGTATTTAAGTAATTATACATGTCCGACAACAAGAAGGTCAAATTAGTGGCTATTAAGTTGAAAAGTTATGCTTCCTTATTGCGACAACAAGTCCAGCTTATGAGGGTTCAGTTGGGAAAAGAGAGGAATAATACCTGGTCCAAGATGCAATTAGTACTACGAAGTTATTTCCTTCCAATTAATTATGAGGGAATGTTGTTTCAGCAGTACCAATCTCCTGGACAAAGAAGATGTTAAACAACCATTTACCCTGAAAGATAGACTTGTTGAGGAAAGGCAAAACAACTATGTATACTAACGGGTCGGGCCAACACAACACGCGCACGGGAACACGCCCTCCACTAACACACCCCCTCAGTAGGAAAACACTCCTGGAGACTTGAACCCGCAACCTCCCAGGCCTTAAGGCTTTGATACCAAGTTGAAATGGATTAGGGTTTGATCTAGGGTTCCAGACTAGGGTTTCAAGGATGGAGAAGAAGAGAAGGAGAGAGAGGTAGAGAGAATAGGATGTCATGCTTAGGTCACATGACTCCTAAAATATTATTTATATGGGGAACCTTTTACATGGACAAGTATACCCCTCATACTGAGAGGTATCTACAAAACTACCCTTTACACGAGAAATACGACTAAATACGTATACGTATATGATAACAGAAGACGTACTATTCGGGAGTACCCTACCAATTTCTACAAGATGCGGACATATGTACAGCTCTTAGAGACCGAAACCCAAGTCATTTACTATTATTTGATAGGTCTATGCCTCAATATTCGTGACTTTGTGAAGTTACAACCTTGTTGGACACTATCCAGTGCAATTCAATTGGCCACAAAAGTTGAGGCCCAACTTTCGTTCGAGTAACCGAGCACCACCAATCTTTGACGATGGGATAATTGAAGAAAATGATAGTAAATCCATCCTTGATGGAGTACCTATCTACATGAGGACGTTGTTGAAGAAGACAATGGTACTCCTAACCATAGTCACAAAGTCGGGATTCGGCAATAAATCGGCAAGGGGTCAAGTCGGGAAAATTCGGATAAATTCGGTAAAAATCGACAGAAATCGGCAAAAATAAAAAATATATATCATGACATTTTTCAAGTTATAAATGTTGTTTTTAACAAAACACATTTATATGGTGAAAAGCACATCTATAATTCCATAATAATAAGTCATTAACTCATAACTCATAAGCATGATATATCATTCATAATTCCAAAATCGGAAAAAATCGAAGTCATAAGTGGAAAAAAATGGGTCTCAGTTGATTAATCGGCAAAATTCGGCAAAATCGTTGATTAATCGGCGAGTTTTTTGATTAATCGGAGATTTTGCTGATTTTGCCGATTAATCGGCGATTGATTCATGAATTCAAAAATTCGGAGAATTTTGGAGATTTTTTAAAAAAATCGGAGATTTTTGTGACTAGGCTCCTAACTTTGGTAATAAAACCATTTACTACAAAGGTGAGATTTGTGAGCTTTTTAATTTTGATGAAGTTGGAAAAGAGCATAATGGGGAAAAGCTTTAGTTGATGACAATGAAATGTCAACGACTTTATGCCTTCAAAGTGTTTGAAAATATCCCAAAGGTTTAGGTGTTGGAATGATTTTTATAAGGGACGGATTTGTGCATGATAAGAAATATTATTCATGTGAAGACGTGTTTGATTTTCTTATTTACAAAATCCATATGAAAATCCTTTCCGATGGAGATTTATTGCTTCACAATTCATGCATATAAAGGGGACACTTCAAATATGTAATATTGAGCAGACATGTGTGAAGCAAATAACCAAAGAATGTAAACTATAGATGGTTGCCGGTCTTCATTGTTGACAACCACTTTACTCTAAAAGCTTAAGCTGTTAAAGGGAGGTGTAACAACGTATGTCAAAAGGTCCACAGGTCTAACAGAGGTGGAGTGATGGCCACACAGCCAAACAACACATTCCAACAGCATGCCCCCTCAGCACTTTGCCGAGACTTGAACCCGGGACCTACTGGGACATCCTACTCTTATACCATGTTGACAACTACTTTACGCCAAAAAGCTTAAGATGTCAGAGGGAGGCTTAACAATGTATATCAAAGGGTCCACATGTCTAATAGAGGCGGAGTGCTGGCCACACAGCCAAATAACACACTCCAACAACATACATCACCAACTACTACCAAAAAGAGAAGATGCGAATACGACAAAACAAACTCGATGATGATTTTTCTCCAACCGGAAGAGAATAATTTGGAGGCATAACTTTTTATTCAATTATCCAATTGAGAAACCGTCAGATGAGTTGAAACGCTATCTCTAATTTCTACAGTAGCTATTGTTAGAAGTAAAGTCCTAAAGTTTGAGAGAAGAAAGAAAGAGAGAAAGTCACAAACTTAAGTAGTTTGGCCTCACATTGTGATATACATACTAGTCACTTAAGCAGTGTGGGCCCACTTACATTAATAGAACATATCGGCCCAACACTCTACATTTAGCCCAACTATGTAATATAAACATAAAGGGAATAAACTAAGAACTCTAACAGCTATCTCATGACTTTTGTCAAGATTCTACTGTTTTGGGTCTCAAAACAATGTTTCAAATTTGACTATAAGGTTAATGACATGAATTAAGGGTAGTTTCATCATTACAAAATTTAGATTATTTTAGATTAATTTCTAAGTCCTTAAGTTAGCTTTTAGGGTTTTATTTTCTAAAAAACAGTTGTTAAGAGACCATTGTAAGGAGACTTTTGATAATTGAAAGATATTTGTCTTCGGGGTACTTTGGAGGAGTTTTTTAGGGTCTTCACTATAAAACAACCTTAGTAGTGTGTTGAGTTGAACTCCGCTTTTGTCACCCTACGCCTAGAAATTTCGACATTTGTGATTGAAATGATTTGATTCAACTGCAATGAATATCATAAATGTTTGGAAACGGTTCCTTCACTTAACAAATAACATCAAAGGGATTACACAAAAAAAAAACAAAAAACGAATAACATCAAAGGAATGTCTTGCTTTAAAGAGCTAGAATGACAATGCAGTTGACAGGAGAGGAATATCTTGCCCAAAAGCAGTAGAATGAGAATGCAGTTGTTCAAGTCTCAGCGTATAGAAATGTCGAAGAAATGAATCAAGTCGGGCAGCATATCAACATTCGATTATTATTCTTATCCAACCCATATTGATTATTGCATGCTCTGGGGGATAGATATCTGCTTTTATGATTTTCATTGATCTTGCTTCTTCAAATGCAATGTCCTTGAAACCAAGCTCTCCCGTCGCACCACTCGCAACAAAAAAAAGGATAACAAAGAAACTAAAAGAAAGCCCACATACACAACCAAATCAATTAGTCTAATGTTCGTGAAGACCATATGACTCTAGATTAGCCATTATACTTCTCTATATTTTAAGAATAGAATCATTGGCTGAGGTGCTTCTGGAAAAGGAGTCTGTTCAATATGATTGATTAGGATTCCCTCAAGTAGTCCAAGGAGACAACATAAAGTTGAGCCTACACAAATATGCTCTGATCTCATTTCAATGAGTACAGAAAACATAAAACCACCATCCATATCCACACCTATTGTACTTGGAAAAATGAAATTTTCAGCAAGAGATCTCTTAGGTGATCCAAAATTATAGGTCAAATTCGTGGACCACTTCAATACCAAAGCTTCACCAGATGAACATCACACATGTTGTAAGTTCTTACCAATGATTAACAAATGGGCACTAGAACCAATGACTAAGCGCATCCATCTAATAGGAAGATAGAAGAGAAGCCTTTGTCATGAGAGAATAAAGGGGAAGTGCGAGTGAGAGAGAGACAGGATAACTTTGTTGTTGGTCATGACAGAGTTCTCAACATGAAGGAAAAGAGGCGAACCGACGGACAACATGTCCTTTTAGCAAGATAGAACTCATCGTTCGAAGGGATGAGAGAGAGGTGCTCTCTTGTCACGAGAAAAACCTCAGCATGCGGAGAGAGAGAGAGGGGGGGTTTTCCCTTTTGCATATATGCAAATCCTCATTGTGAGGGACGTGAGACAATTTTTCCTCTCTTTTGCATCCAACACTATGAAAATAACACCTGCCACTAGGTTTTTTTCCAACAAGGAGATGCAATCAGATAGACAAAAGATCCATGCACAGGAAAAAGGAAATTCAACCTAGTAAATTAGAGAGATTAGTTGTAGGTTTAGGGTTAGGGTTAGGGTTAGGTTTAGGTTTTAAAGGAAAGAAGAAGAAGAAAGAAGAGAGAGAAGAGAGAAGAGATGTCATGCTTGTGTGACATGACTCTCAAAAATATTATTTATATGGAGACCATTGGAAATTCAACCTAGTAAATTAGGGAGATTAGTTGAAGATTAGTTGTAGGTTTAGGTTTAGGGTTAGGTTTAGGTTTTAAAGGAAAGAAGAAGAAGAAAGAAGAGAGAAGAGAAAAGAGATGTCATGCTTATGTGACATGACTCTCAAAAATATTATTTATTTGGAGACCATTCTTACTCTTACATAGATAAGAATACTCTCATAAAGAGAGGTATCTACAAAACTACCCTTTTACATGAAATACGTATAAATAGGCATGTGACAACACTCCCCCTCAAGTTGGTGCATAGATATCTCTCATGCCCAACTTGTTAAGACACCGGTGAAGTTGTCAAGTAGGAACCCCTTTGGTAAACACATCTGCAACTTGTTCACCTGCCATCACAAAAGGGGTACACACTTCCCCGGGAACGATCTTCTCGTTGATGAAGTGTCGATCCACTTCAATATGCTTGGCCCGATCATGTTGAATAGGATTGTGAGCAATGTTGATTGTATCCTTGTTGTCACAATACAAGCTGACTGAGCCTGAAACAGGGAATCCTAGTTCAGCCACTAGGATTTTCAACCTCAACATCTCACACAGACCGTGGGCCATTGCCCTGAATTCTGCCTCTGCACTAGATCGAGCAACCATAGGTTGTTTTTTGCTCCACCAAGTAACTAAATTGCCCCCAACAAAGGTGCAATAACTTAAGGTGGATCTCCTGTCATCTTTGGCACCAGCCCAGTCTGCATCAGTATAGGCCTCTATCCTCATGTGAGCATTTTTCTTAAAGAGTAAGCCCCTGCTCGGAGCAGACTTGAGATATCTCAAGATCCGGTGAGCTGCCTCTAGATGAATATTCCTGGTTGAGTGCATGTACTGACTTATAACACTCACGGCATATGCAATATCTGGTCTAGTAAGGAAGAGATAGATCAATCTCCCAACTAGTCTCTGAAAACCTCCTGCGTCTTGAAAGAGTTCACCACCATCATCACCCAACTTGTGATTCTACTTAATGGGGATCTCCACTGGTCTTGCTCCCACCTTCCCTGAATCTCTTGGCAAATCTAAAACATACTTCCTCTGAGAGATGAATATCCCTTGGCTGGATCTTGCAACCTCTATGCCCAGAAAGTATTGGAGAGGTCCTAGATCTTTGGTTTCGAATTCTTCTGCTAGTTGACCCTTTAGCTTAATCACTTCCGTTAGATCATTCCCTGTTAGAATGATATCGTCAACATAGACAATCAGGGCAGTAGTGCTCCTTCCTTGATGCTTGACAAGCAGAGTGGTCAACTTGGCTCTAAGTATAACCAAGCTTCTTAATTGTCAAGGTGAATCTCTCAAACTAGGCTCTCGGAGACTGTTTAAGGCCATAGAGAGCCTTCTTCAGTCTACATACTTTTCCTGCTACCCATGGAGGGATGAAGCCGGGTGGAGGATCCATATACACTTCTTCATGTAAGTCACCATGCAGAAATGCATTCTTCACATCTAGCTGATGCAGTGGCCATGCCTGATTTACCACTAAGGACAATAACACCCTTATGGAGTTCATTTTTGCCACTAGTGCAAATGTCTCTACATAATTGATCCCATGTGTCTGAGTGTACCCCTGGGCTACCAACCGAGCTTTGTATTTCTCGACTTACCCATCTGCCTTGTATTTCACAGAGAATACCCATCTGCACCCAACGGGTTTCTTGCCTCTTGGCAAGTCAACAAGTTCCCAGTTATGATTCTTAACCAAGGCGTTCATCTCTTCTAATATAGCAGCTCCCCACTTAGGATGCCCCAATCCTTCTACCACAAAGGTGGGAATAGGAATAGTAGACATGGATGCAGCAAAGGCCTTGTACAAATGAGAGAAAGCCTCATACGAAATGAAGTTGCTCAAAGGATGGTGAGTGGTACAGCTCCTAGTGCCTTTTCTTAGAGCAATAGGAAGATGGTCAGAAGAACAAGTATCAATAGAAGGAGGGACATCAGGTATAGAAGGAGAAATATTACCTGGATCCAAGGATGGCACAACTGAAACTGGATCAACTGTAGCCTTTGCTCTTCTGCTATAGACTTTGAGCTCCAGGAACAGTGTCAGTCACGGTAATAGGTGAAGTGGGCTGAGGCCTCGCAAGAATAGGAGGAGGAGATAGGGAAACAACGAGAAGCAGGCATGAACCAGACCTCTCGTCACTAATGCTCTCCCCCTAAAGAGAGGTCGGGGAGAAATAATGAATGCCCTCACGGAAAGTGACATCCATGGAGACAAACTTCTTGCCAGACAAGGGATGATAGCATTTATACCCTTTGTGAGTGGAGGAGTAACCAAGGAAGACACACTTAAGTGCTTTAGGATCAAGTTTAGCCCGATGAGGACCAAAGATATGGACATAGCAGACACATCCAAATATGCAAGAGGGACAATGAATAAAGAAGAGTGGCGGGAAAGAACTTGATAGGGGGACTGCAAGTGTAAAACACGGAAGGGCATCCGGTTAATCAAGTAGGCCGTAGTGATAATGGCATTAAACCAATAGGACTTAGGCATATGAGAGCCAATCAACAGAAAACGAGCAATCTCAGAAAGGTGATGCATTTTTCTTTCAGCTACACCATTCTACTAGGGTGTGTAGCTGCAAGAGTTTTGAGGACAAATCCCATGGTCCAAAAAGTAATGTTAGAGACCGCCATACATATATTCTCCTCCTTGGTCAGAACGAAGGACATTGATGGAGGACCCATACTGAGTCTAAATCATCTTATGAAAGCCTTTAAAGATGGAATGAACTTCATCTTTGGTCTTCATAAGATAAACCCAAGTGCAGCGAGTGTAATCATCGACAAAGGTAACAAAATATCGAAAGCCAAATATAGAAATAATAGGGGCAGGTCCCCAAACATTAGAGTGCACAATATCAAAGGGAACTGAACATCTATTACTTCTAGAAGGATAATTTGTTCTACAATGTTTAGATAACTCGCATGTTTCACAATGCAGGTCTGATAAAGAAACAGAAAGAAATAAAGCAGGAAACAAAATCTTCAAGTACTGAAAAGAGACATGCTCCAGACGGGCATGCCAACACAAGACAAACTGGACACTCCTACGACAACTACTGTGCGATTGTAGTGCGGCAGGCTCAAAAGGTAGTCCATCCAAAAGATAGAGGCCATCAGCCTTACGTCCAGAGCCAATCGTCCTTCTCGTCACCAGGTCCTAAAGACACAAGTCGAAGAAAAGAAAGTGACATTGCAGTTTAATTTTTGAGTTAAGGCACTAACAAAAAACAGATTTGAAGTAAATTTGCGAACATGTAAAATAGAAGATAAAGGAATTTGAGAAGAAAGAATGACAGTTCCCTTCCTTGATACGGAAGATAAAGTCCCATCAGCAACTTTGACTTTATCTTTACTAGAACAAATAAAGTAGAAAACAAGGACGACATACACATGTTGAGCAGTACTAGTGGTACCTGACTGCGCGAAGCAGGTGGAAGACGTGGTAGAAGAACCGCCTAACTGAGCAAGCAAACGTCGAAGAGTCTCCATCTCTGAAGCAGAAACAAGAGCAAGTCATGTAATAAGAGCGGGAGCAGAACCTTGAAGAGGTTGACCAGAAGATGGTCCAAGAGTATCCATACTCGCAGAGTGAGCTCCAGAGAATCCAAATGGACTAGGGCATGGAGGCTTGCAATAAAGAACCCAACACTTGTCTCTCACATGCCCCAACTTGCCATAGTGATCACACTTGGGCCTCTCCCTGGAGGGCTTCCCAATAGTGGAAGGAGCATAAGGTTGACTGGGTGCGAAAGAAGGAGAAGTCTTCGGCTTATGGAAGCACTAAGACTGCGAACTGGAACCACCGTAAGAAGAAGTAACAAGTGATGATCGCTCAGGAGGAGGATGTGGTGCCATAGCACTCTGTCTGCTCTCCTCACTCTAAACGTAGGAATATACTTCTTCTAGTGGAGGTAGATCCCCTCGATTGCTCAGTAGCTGAACCCTAGCCAGTTCATACTCAGGATTGAGCCCTGAGAGGAACATGAAGGCCCGATTCTTTTCCACATACATCTGATAATTGGTGATGTTCTCAGAACCAGTTGGCTGGAAGGCGTGGTTATGATCCAACTCCTCCCACATGCTCCTAAGAGTGGCAAAGTAATCTGAAAGGGAGTTCTCCCCCTGCTGAAGGCGAGAGATGCTCTGTTTAAGTTGGAAAGCTCGTCCAATATTTTGCGGCTAAGAGTATGTCTTCCGGGTAGATTCCCAAATCTCGTGAGCAAAATGCAAGAAAAGGAAGCAACGACTGATATGGGGTTGCATTGAGCTAACGAGCCAAGACATCACAATGAGATTCTCCATCTCCCATGTGGCATACAGTGGATCATCAAGTGATTTCGGTTCCTTGGCTCGGCCGTAAGGTAACCCATCTTCCCACGGCCACCGATAAACATCTTAGCTGCTTGGGACCATTCCAAATATTTTTTTCCATCCAGTTTTACTGTGGTAATCTGTAAACTTGGGTTTTCCACGGATATGCGAGACACGGTGGTTGCTTCGACACTGCAAGAAGTGGATCCCGAGCTCACATTTGATTCCGGGTTGTCTTCCGGAGTAGCCATAACGAAGGCGGATAAAAAAAACGGAAAATTGCAGAAAAGAAAACAAACTTTAATTTATTTACAAAAAAGAATACAACTTTTCGCAAATCCCAAAAAAGAAAACGAAACGCCTGAAAGGGCGTTTCGTCTGCTGTCAGTCTAGTCAGTCGGTAACGAATGACTGATGGCTGACACGTCTGACAAACGCCCTTTTAAAGGGCGTTTATTCCTGAGAAATTTTAAAAAACGTCCCATAATTCCTCAACTTCTAAACCAATCTACGAATATCGGAATGATTTGAATTTTTGTGAGGATGATCTCCTCACCGTAGAGATCATCCTCACCAAAAATCAGCCATTGATTCATCTTCTGGGTACGCCAAAATGGGCGTAAAAATTGGGTATCAAAAAACGCCCTTTAAAAGGGCGTTTGTCAGTAAAAAACGCCCTTTAAAAAGGCGTTTTCTACTGACACACGCCCTTTAAAATAACGTCTGTCAGTTGTCAGAGATCTGACAGACGTTTTTTAAAAAGGCGTCTATTACTGAAAAACGCCCTTTAAAATGATGTTTTTTACTGACAAACGCCCTTTTAAATGGCGTTTTTTGATAAACATGTGCCACGTAATGAAACGCCCTTTGAAAGGGCGTTTCGTTTTCTTTTTTGGGATTTGCGAAAGTTGTATTCTTTTTTGTAAATAGATTAAAGTTTATTTTCTTTTTAGAAATTTTCCGTAAAAAAAACACAAGAAGAGATAGATCCTCGGAATTGAAGGCCCCAAAAACAGGAAAGGATGCGTAAAAAAGAAGAGATAAGAGGTTCGGAACCCAAGGAGAACCCCGAAAAAGGTGAAAAATAAAGCCTTGGATACCTAAAAGAGGTAATATCATCACACTCACACAGCAAGGGAGCAATAAAAAGCTCTATAGGGCCATATGTTAGTAGCAAATAGCAATCGGAAGGAGTATGTGTTGCTGGTAGGAGGTTCAAGAAGCAAAAAAACGCACAAATAGGGCCACGCGATAATTGGAGAGAGGAGAAATCCTCATAAATTGCTCAAATCTTCTTCAAATGACACATGGTTGAAACCAATGTGTTCCTAGATATGTAGGGAGTCAATCTCAAGCAATAAACTCCCATAAGAAACCCTCAAGAGATCGAGAAACATGCTGGTTTAGAAACCCATAAAAATGAATATATGGAGGGTTGAAAAGCACTCAAGATGATCGCAAAAAATTACCAAAAAAGAGGAAAAATCACCTTCTATCAAATGGTGTAGGATTTGAAAGACCTCGAGTTCCATGTCCGTACGGCTGATGACGTCAGTCATACGGCAGGATGACGTCAGCAGACGTTAGGTTGATCTTGACTCTCCTCTGGTTGTACTCCAGCTATAAATGATGAAGGTAGGCTCTGATACCAAGTTGAAGTTGAGTTGCAGGTTTAGGTAAGGAAAGAAGAAGAAAGAAGAGATAGAGAAGAGATGTCAGGCTTGTTTCACATGACTCAAAAATATTATTTATATGGAGATCATTCTTACATAGACAAGAATACCCTCACAAAGAGAGGTATCTACAAAACTACCCTTTTACATGAAATAAGTATAAATACGCATGTGACAACAAGATTTACCGACACGTATAAAGATCCAAACAGGAGGAAAAGGAAGTAAAGCCCAAGACTTCTGTAAATCTATAATTAAGGGGTTGCATTCAAACAATTTTTACCATGAGATCCCACACTTCAAATTTTAAGTTCATAAAGATAAGTCAAGGGAAACATGATAAAAAAGCACATGCATATACTCGTCAAAACCAGATAAGTTGACAAGTTCCTACAAAACTCAACCAGTTTGAACTTGAAAATTGATTGGCGAAGAGTAAGGAATAGGTATGGCAGAGATTAAGGAGATTAAGTACTATGAATGCTAAATTGCTAATGGGACCTGTGATCCTAACAATGGTACATCTACCTCAAATTTTGACTTAATGGAAAGAACTCTTGCGTTTTACAGTACTAAGAAGTTGATGAAAATCCCTAGATGAAGCTCTAGAGTAGAACATAGAGGTTTCAGCTCTTGCAGTAAAAACTACAGGCATTGGATTCCAACATTAACTCCATATATCAAAGCTTTTGCCAGCACAGGAAAACCAAGTTTTTCTTAGAGCTCAATTGAGCCAACTAACATTTAGGAAAGCCCAAAATGCTCCTTTGTGAGAACAAATAATCTATGCGGACTGAAATCACTCCGACACAAACACAACATAGCATTTATAACAACCGAAGTGCCATTCATGTTTCATTGAGTCTTGCATCTGGGAAAGTCAACATGGTATGTGTAGTATAGAGGAAAACAAAGCTTTGTGCTTCATGTTATGCAGATCATGAATCTATTGTGAATTAAAGCGACGAAATTCGATTCACGATGATGGCATTGATGATCTTCATTGTGGCTCTGGTTTCTTCTCTGATCTTTCGAGTCAGATTACCTTCTTTATTGATCACTCTTGAATCTCCCCCGAAGGGACAATGATCCTGAACATAACTTTGTGAGTTTTCATCCTCCGCTTTGCTGACTAGAGAACACGGAAATCTCGATGCTGGCTTGCCGCTCTCGCTAGAGTAGTTGTTTTCCAGACGTTGACATTTCGCACACATCTGTCTAGTTCTTCTCTTTCTTCCGTAAGAGAAGAGGAGCTTCTCTACTATTCTATTTACCAGTTAATTTTTTAACTTTTCTTAATTTTTAATTTCTATTATAATAATTACAATGTCGGCTAATATCACTAAGTCAAATGGTTCAACCCTTCAGTCCAACCAAATTGACCTGACCCACCCCCATTTACAGTTCAAATTCTCAGTCAGGTTTCAAAACATTTGAGTGAAAAAACAACAAAAAAAGAGTGAAGGAACATATAAACAGGATGCACATCATAATTATAAAGAAGATATAATCAATTTTCTATCAGCTAATTGGCAAAAGCTACTAGTAATAGTAGTAATATTACAAATACCTTTGCAATAAACGGCGATTTGGTTCTGGGAATGTTTCAGATATTGCAGAACGAATAGCACTGACTCTAATGCCATGATCAGTTCCTAAACAGCATTGGCAAATTGACCAACAATGAGAAATAAGTAAACCGCATGTTTTGAAAGAAAGAAAAAAAGCAACTGATCGAGTATCATATCATAGACAGGAAGATGTTCGATATTTCCTAGATTGTTTCCACAATGTCTAGTAAAAACACCAGCTAAGTAACATGAGATAAATGATTCCCACTTAAAACATAAGGAATCATATGAAACCAGAAATTTCACAACAGTACAAAAACTAAATTTCTTAACGAAGTAAAACAGCCACAAACAATTGTGTCATTCTTTCAAAAAGAAAATCTTCAGAGGCAGACATGAACATGTTTAAGGTACAGCAAGTAAACATACTAATACTACTATGCACACACACAAATAGTCATACTCTTTTGTACAACTAATATGAAAAAACAATAGTCTGAAGCAGAGTTTAGACCATTTGTTCATTCAACTGCATTGGTTTAACTGAAATATTGGGTTGGATCTCTTCTTATTCTTCTTTTTTAATAACTTTTGGTATTTATATTAATGTAGAAAATAGGAGAAACGCACATCACAAAATGCCTCTGGGCAGAGCTATAAAAGAGGTGAGACCTTAGCTACATGAGCTATATGTCAAAACCCAATAAAATGGTAAGAGACTCAAGAATAACTACCTCCCAGCTGAAAACAAAATCCTCAAAGCAGATACCCTTGGATTCTTTGAGAATAGAGGACCAATGAAAAGAAAGTCCTCAAAACAGATTTCACTAGACACAGGTTGTATGTGAAGTTGAGAAGGCCATCATGCAAAACTAATGAAGATCGTGGCCTTAGTTTGGTATTTGTGTGTGGTGTGTAAAAAGTTCTCCTGCAACTGATAGAAGTCCTCTCAAGGCAAATCGCAGGGTTCAAAAGTGGGGAGATTGTTCTCAAATCAAGTTGACGTGCGTTAGTTGTGCCTCCAGGGTAGATCGCAGGCATCAGATGATGGGAGATTAGTTTTGAGCAAATCGCAAGTCTTGTGGGTGGTTATCTGGCTTCCAAGATATTGCAGAGTGATTTTGGGAGTGGTTTGCTTCTAGTTTGGGATTTTTCTATAGTGTAAAATCATTAAAGGAGTTATCCTGAAAGGTCTGAATCCTGCTCGCGTTGCTATTGTTTAGCTCTGTGATATTCTGGTGAGCAATGATGGATGATAAAAATAAGGTTGTGGTGCCGGAGATTTCTTTAATATCCAGATAACTTCCATTAGACTAAATGGAAGTAATTATGTTCCTTGGGCTAAAGTTGTTGAAGTATTTCTCACAACCAGAGAAAGTGAAATATTTGACTGAAGAAAATCCAAAGACTGATGCCAGTAACATTTCAAAGTGGGTGCAGGAGAATGCCCAAATCATGACTTGGCTGTGGAATAGTATGGATCCGAAAATTAGCGTTAATTTGATGTTTCTAAATAGTACTAAGGAGATATGGGAACAAGTTGGGAAGATGTATTCTGGTGAGAATAACATCACAAGGACGTATTAGTTGGTTAAAGAATACTTCTCTTTGCAGCAGAGTGAGAAGCCACTTGCTGAGTATTATTCATCTCTCCAAAACATTCGGAATGAGTAGAATGTTTATCAACCCCTTACATCTGATCTGGTAAAACAACATAAACATAGAGAAGACTTTGACATTGCTCGATTTCTCTCTGGACTCCGGCCAGAATATGAGCCAGTTCGGGCTCAAATCTTGTGAAGCAGCGAACTTCCAAGTATGACTGAGATTTTTGGAGGTTAGTGTTGTTGGGAAGAAAGAACAATAAACGAGCAATAAAACAAAGATGCAAACAAACCACAACACAGAGATTTACGTGGTTCCCTCTAGATTGAGGTACGTCCACAGATCCACACCGATTCCACTATGCTCTAGGGCAAAAGAAAATACACACAGTACAAGATTGAGAAACTCGTCTCTCACCAACAGGGGTATATATAACCCTAAGAAGAAATTAGGGTTTCCGAAAGGCTATTTGAGAATTACGGAAAAGCCCTCAGGAAAAAGTCCTCCCAAAAAATTTTCGGGCTGGACCAGCGGAATCGTGCCTTCATGTACAGTACTTCAAGAATCATCAGTCTCTACATAACACAACAATCTCCCACTTCGAGACTAACCACAAACAACTCAAATGATCTTGCTGCATCTGGAATGTCCTCCATAGGGACCTCAATGTGAATCTCCTCCTTGGCTTCTAAGCATGAAGACCAACAGAAACTGAACAAGTCTTCAGTTTCTCTATAGTAACCACCTTGGTAAACATATCCGCAGGGTTCTGACTCATGTGGATCTTCTCCAAACTAAATAGTCCATCCTCTAACATGGTTCGTATGAAGTGATACTTGATATCGATGTGCTTGGTCCTTGAGTGAAACGCTGAATTCTTAGCAAGGTGAATTGCACTCTGACTGTCGCTGTAGAGCTTACAACTCTCATGTTCCTTTCCCAGTTCTCTCTAAAGACCCTGTAACCAGACAATTTCCTTACAAGCTTCCGTTGCAGCAACATATTCTGCCTCTGTCGTCAAAATACTGACTATCTTCTATAACTGTGAGACCCAACTGACTGCCGCACTGCCCAAAGTAAACACATACCCTGTCGTGCTCTTCCTTCCATCAATGTTCCCTGCTAAATCTGAATCAACGCATCCCTGTAGGCTGATTTCCGATCCTCCATAACATAGTGCTACATCCTTAGTGCCTCTCAGATATCTGAGAATCCACTTGACCGCTTCCCAATGCTCCTTTCCTGGGTTGTTCATAAATCTGCTAACAACTCCCACTACTTGAGCAATGTCTGGTCACGTACAGACCATAGCGTACATCAAGCTGTTAGGATATCTTTTCGGGAGGAATGGCAGCTTGAGGCCTAGTAAAGATCTTAACAAATGGTATCAGAGCCAAGGTCAAGGGATCGAGTCACGAGAAGTGCATTATTGAGGGGGGGGAGGGATTGTTGGGGTTAAACAATGTCCCTCCCTAAGGGCGCGGTACGGGTCCGTAGGTGCGAGGTCGATCGCCGTTAGAGTTAAAAGGCTCACGGGATCAAATCACGGAATGGGCCCGCGGGTGCGAGGTCAATCGCCGTTGGGGGTCACGGGATCTAATTGTGGAGCCCCGCAGGGTGTGACGTCGATCGTGATATAAAGGCTAAAGTTTGCCCTCTCCTGACAAGATATCTTTTCAGGAGGAATGGCAGCTTGAGGCCTAGTAAAGATCTTAACAAGTGTCTCTACTAGAGACAAATATGCTCTTGTAGTTTCTAGTAGTTGTGGTAGTCGTGGACGTGGCCATGGTGGTGGTAGAGGTGGCCGTGGAGACCAAGATTTAGTTGGTGGTCGTGGTGGACCTCGTAAGTGTACTCACTGTAGTAAGGATGGTCACACAATGGATTTTTGCTGGGATTTGCATGACAAACCTGCCAACTGAGCGAACCATGCATCATATGAGTGAGAGTTTTACTCCTAGATCTGTATCGACTATACCCCCCACTCAGCCACTTATGGCTAACTCGGAGGTGGTGACTATGTCGCGGGAAGATTACTACAGGCTCATCCAACCGTAGCAATCTATTGCCACATCTTCTAATACCGCCACCCTTGCGCACTCAGGTACCACATGTCTTGCATCTCAGGTATGGAGCCTTAGATCACATGACTAGGACTCCAGGTGTGCTTTCTTTTATTAAGTACATTTCTTCTCCTTCTCAGTATGTGACTTTGGCAGATGGCACGACATCTAAAGTGTCCGGCCTAGGTCAAGCTTCTCCTAGTAATTTGTTTTCCTTATCTTTTGTCTTGTATGTGCCTAAATTTCTTTTCAGCCTTATGTTTGTTCGTAAGCTTACAAAAGCTTTGAATTGTCCAGTTACGTTTTATCCTTCACATTGTGTTTTTTCAAGATCTCAAAACCTAGAAGAGGATTGGTGGAGAACGTGAGTCAGGTGGCCGATATTAGCTTGATGGTGAGGGGGAGACTGCAACATTCCAAACATCCTCGCTCAACTTGCACCAGTGGCATTGTCGACTAGGACATCCCTTTCTGCGCTCTTTGAAGTTGATGGTTCCTTCCTTAAATAGTGTGTCTAGTTTAGATTGTGAGTCTTGTGAGTTGGGTAAACATCATAGAATTTCATTTCCATCTAGGATTGCTCCTCGGGTAGTTATACCTTTTGTTTTAGTTCATTCAGATGTTTGGGGACCCATTCAAGTAACTTCTAATAATGGATTTAAATATTTTGTTACTTTTGTGGATGACTTTTCTCGCATGACTTATGCGGCCCAAAACAACTGCTTCTGGAAGGAAACACAGTCAACAAAGCATAAAAACTTCTAGAGAGGATTCAGAAGCAACAATACTCCGACTGATTTTTTGGTCTTTTTTCTTAATATCCATCAGAGCGTTGCTATTGGAAGATATGTGAGGGTGGTAATACCACATTTTAATTTTACGAGCATAATTTTATGGCCAAACTTGATTTTGACAACATTAATTGATGGTATATGTTATCATACACGTATTTCTATACATATTTTTACGTATATTTCATGTATTAGATCTAGGGGTAGTTCTGTAAATACTCCTCTTGAGGGGTATATTTGTCTTTTTGTAATCCCTTTACATAAATAAGATTTATGGAGTCATTGTGACCTAATCACAATGAAATCCTTTCTTCTCTCTTCTCTCTTCTATCCCATGTTTGATAAATGGGAAACTAAGAACCTCACGGCTCAGTCCTCTGGCTTGTTAACTCCATGAAGCCTCACATTAGTCGCAGCTTTCTCTTCATGCGTACAGCCCAAGATGTGTGGGAATCCACCAAGAAGACCTACTCACAGCAGCAGAATACTGGTAGAGCATACCATTTGAAGCAAAGCATCTCCCGTCTTCACCAAGGTGACAAGTCCCTCTCCGATTACTTTGCAACACTTCGGAGTATGTGGAAGGAGTTAGACTACTACTATTCCTACCATCCTCCTACTCTAGATGAGGCAGTCATCTACCAGAAGCATGTTGAAGAAGGCAGGATATTTGAGGTCCTTTATGGACTCAACTCCTCTTATGAGTTGGCTAGGATTCAGATCCTCAGCAGCCGTACAACTTTCCCTACTCTCAGCGAGGTCTACTCATATGTACAGAGTGAGGAGAGCCGCAGACTATCCTTCCAGGATGAGTCTCCTGTTTACGAGCGATCAACGCTTGTCACCTCCTCACCTACTCCTGCCTTCGCATCCGCTCTTCAGCAGCCTCAACAGATTCAGCAGTTTCAGCCTTTCAGGGGAGTCGACCCCCTCAGTTCTCTACTCCCTCAGCCAGCTGACCTTCCTCCTCCAAGGAAAGACCCAAGTGTGACTTCTGTGGTCGCCTTGGACATGTGAGAGCAACTTGTTGGAAGTTGCATGGTCACCCCCAATCTTCTGTTCCTTGCTCCAGTCAATCTGGCTCTTCTAGTGCTCATTCTGCCAGTATGGACACTTCGACACCCTCTCAGGGCCAGTCTCCCAATCTTCACAGGCCTCTACGGGTCCTTTGGCTGCTTCCGAGCTTGCCGGGATTCGACGACTACTCTCACAACTGGATGGTCCTTCTGCTACACCCTCCTTTACTCAGTCAGGTATCATCAGATCTGCCCATCATGCGTCCATTCCCCTTCCCAGTCCTACATGGATCATTGATTCAGGGGCTTCGGAGCACATGACGGGTATGCCTTCTTTATTTTCTAGTTATTCCATTTGTTCTGGCCGCAATAAGGTTAGAACTGCAAATGACACTTTATCTTCTATCTCTGGGAAAGGGGTTGTTCTCCCCTCTCCCCAGCTTCTACTTGCATCCGTTTTACATGTCCCAAACTTCACCTCTAACCTACTATCTGTTGGCGCTCTTACTAAATCTTTGAATTGTAGTGTGACTTTCTTTCCGTCATACTATGTCTTTCAGGACCTCGAGACGAGGTGGACGATTGGTACTGAACATGAAGCTGACGGGCTATATCTTCTTGATGGACGGCCTTTTAAGCTCACAGCACTGCAGTCATCCAGTAGTAGGAGTAAGATAGCTTTTGTTTTATGTTGGCATGCCCGTCTGGGGCATGTATCTTTTCCGTACCTCAAACTGTTATTTCCAGCTTTATTTGTTTCTGTTTTGTTATCTGACTTGCAATGTGAGACATGTGAGCTATCAAAACACAATCGATCTATTTATCTTTCAAGAGGTAATCGAAGTTCTGTTTCCTTTGATCTTGTGCATTCTGATGTGTGGGGTCCTTTCCCTGTGATTTATATTTTTGGCTTCCGCCATTTTGTTACTTTTGTTGATGACTATACTAGCTGCACATAGGTTTATCCTATGAAAACCAAAAATGAAGTTCATGCCATCTTTAAGGGTTTTCATAAGATGATCTAACTCAGTATGGTACCTCCATCAAGGTTCTTCGTTCTGACCAGGGCGGAGAGTTTATTTATGGGGGACTCCAGCAATACCTTTTAGACCATGGGATTTGTCACCAAAATTCTTGCAGTTACACCCCTCAACAAAATGGTGTAGCTGAAAGAAAGATGCGATATTTAACTGAGGTAGCTCGATCTACTCTGATCGGGTCCAAAGTCCCCAAATCCTACTGGTCGGATGCCATTCTGACTGCCGCTTATTTGACTAACAGGATGCCCTCTCGTTTTCTCAACTTCAAGTCCCCTTTACAGGTTCTTACTCCCGATGCTTCATTACTCACAATCCCTCCTCGTATCTTTGGGTGTGTATGCTATGTACACATCCTTGGTCCCCATCGTACCAAACTTGATCCCAAAGCGCTTAAATGTGTATTTCTGGGTTACTCTTATTCCCATAAAGGGTATAAGTATTACCATCCTTCCACAGGGAAGAAGTTTGTTTCCATAAATGTTACCTTTAGAGAGGATCTGCCTTTTTTCTCCGCCTCTCTTCAATGGGAGAATAGTAGTGAAGAGAGGTGTGATGTTCCTCTTCCCACTATATTACTCTCTCCTCCCTCTCTTGAGTTTGAGAGGCCTCAGGCTACTCCACCTGCTACTGTGGTTGATAGTGCTCCTGGTGCTCAGAAGGAGCTTATTGTCTATTGCAGAAGGGAGAAAGTCACGGCTGATCTAGTACCAGTGGTACCATCCTCGGATCAAGGTAATCCTTCTTCCCTCTCTATATCTGTCATTTCTCCTTCTACTGATGCTTCCGATCTTCCCATTGCTTTACGAAAATGAGTCAGAAGCTGCACTCAGCATCCTCTGAGCCACTGTCTCCTATGATGCCTTGTATCCCTCCTATAAAGCCTTTATCACGTCCCTTTTCACTATTCCTATACCCTCATCAATGGTAGAAGGGCAAGCTCAACCAAGATAAAAAGCTGCTATGATAGAGGAAATGAGAGCTCTGGACAAGAATGGAACATGGGAGCTTGTTGACTTGCTAAGAGGCAAGAAACCTATGGATTGCAGATGGATGTTCACAGTCAAGTACAAGGCAGATGGGTTAGTTGAGAAGTACAAGGCAAGATTAGTAGCCAAGGGGTACACCCAGACCTATGGGATTGACTATGTGGAGACCTTTGCACCTGTGACGAAGATGAACTCCATCAGGGTGTTGTTGTCCTTGGTAGCAAACCAGGCGTGGCATTTGCTTCAGCTGGATGTGAAGAATGCATTTCTCCATGGGGACCTACATGAAGAAGTGTACATGGTGCCTCCTCCTGGATTCACTCCACCAGGAAACAGTAGCAAGGTGTGTTGACTAAAGAAAGCCCTCTATGGGCTTAAACAATCTCCAAGGGCATGGATCGAGAGATTCACCCTAGCCGTGAAGAAGCTGGGTTATACTCAAAGTCAAGCCGATCACATCTTATTTGTGAAGCATCAAGGGAAGAACACCACTGCCCTCATTGTTTATGTTGATGACATCATTCTCACAGGGAATGATGCAAAAGAGGTACCTAAACTGAAGCGTCAGTTAGCAGAGGAGTTTGAAACCAAGGATCCAGGACCTCTCAAGTACTTAATAGGCATCGAAGTTGCAAGATCCAGTCAGGGGATCTTCATCTCTCAGAGGAAGTATGTCTTAGACTTATTGCAAGACTCAGGCAAGTTAGGTACCAAGCTAGTGGAAACTCCTATAGAGTAGAATCACCAGTTAGCAGATGCTAGTGGTGAGCTACTACAAGATGTAGGGAGCTTTCAGAGGCTAGTTGGACGATTGATCTACATCTCCTTGACTCGACCAGACATTGCCTATGCAGTGAGTGTGATCAGTCAGTATATACACTCACCCAGAGGTGTTCATCTAGAGGCAACACATCGGATCTTGAGATATCTCAAGTCAGCTCCTGGTAGAGGTCTTCTGTTTGAGAAGAATGGCCACATGCGTGTAGAGGCGTATACTGATACAGACTGGGCAGGGGCCAAAGATGATCGGAGATCTACTACTTCAGGATATTGGACCTTTGTTGGGGGCAATCTGGTCACTTGGAGAAGCAAGAAGCAACCCGTTGTTGCCAGATCTAGTGCAGAGGCCGAATTCAAGGCAATGGCTCATGGCTTGTGTGAGATGCTCTGGTTGAAGGTGTTGGTTGCTGAACTTGGTTTCCCAGTTTCAGGGTCTGTGAGCTTGTACTATGACAACAAATACGCCATTAGCATTGCTCACAATGCCATTCAGCATGATCGTGCCAAGCACATTGAGGTGGACCGGCACTTCATTAGAGAAAAGATTGTCTCTGGGGCAGTTTGTACCCCGTTTGTGAAGACTGATGAACAGGTTGCAGATGTTTTCACGAAGGGAGTTCCTAGTTGGCAACTCCATAAGTGTTTGTGCAAGTTGGGCATGAGAGATATCTATGCACCAACTTGAGGGGGGGGTTATCATATACGTATTTCTGCGTATATTTCATGTATTAGGGGTAGTTCTGTACATACTCCTCTTGAAGGGTATATTTGTCTTTTTTGTAATCCCTTTACATAAATAAGATTTATGAAGTCAATGTGACAATGAAATCCTTTCGTCTCTCTTCTCTCTTTCTTCTCTCATCTACTCTGAAACCCTAAACTTAACCCTAATTCTACAATTCAATTGTATATAATGCTACAAAAACATGTTACTTGGTTCAAATTATCACCTTTAGATGGTTAATAAATGAAGGTTTATAATTTGCTTGAGATGACTCATTAAACCAACAAAACATAATATTATAGTGCTTCTAACTTCCAGCATGTATAGCACAAAAAGAGATATGCTATGAACTTCTAAGTATGCAATATGGGCATCATATGAAGGTTTCGTATAAATGTCAAAAACAAAGACTTACTATATGCTTCTAATAGTGCATTGCAACAAGATGCAGGAACAGGAGATGATGGTAGCTCTCGAAGGACATGCTGGAATAGTGTGACAAGCAGAACTATATATTAGGAAATCATATAGAATTAAATGATGCTAAAACATAAAATGAATTATTTTCATTTGTTTGACACTGATTAAGAAGTGAATACCTTGACACAATCAGCAACAATATGTGCATCTTCCTCTGGAGAAAACTCATTTTTCCCTGAAAGTATGCATCATGACAGAGCAACAACTTAAGATTCGATGTCATAACTGAAAACATGTAAGATGTCTTCAGCATCACAAAATACAAAAATATGAACAATCAACTAATGGACTACTATAAATCCTTCACGCTAAAAGCACAACCAGGGAGAATAACTTTTTTTTAAAAAGACGGAATGAGAAACAAGGAGAACTGCATTGAGCCCAAGCAGACAAACCTTCTTCATATTCTTGTACTCGACGTTCAACATCATCAACATCAGCAGCATGTCGCAAGATACCTTCTACTTTAACTCCTGTGGAATGAAACCATACAAAGTCAGATTAAAAAACACAAACCTTTAAATGCTTAAAATCCGAGCTGGAATTGTTTCATTATATCATCATTGATCCTATCATCATGCTCATGTACAAGCATCCTACAATAACTCCACATTCCACATATTCAACCGAAAAGAAAAAGAAGAGTAACATATAAGAATATCAAATCCAACAATCATTACTCTTCTAAAGGACCTTCTTTCGTACTAGCCTATATATTTACCTTAAATATTGTCCAAGGATCAGAATAAATGCAACTCACTGAAAACAATAAGTTTCTACTATTTTATAATATAAAATATGATATCTAAAACTTATATTTTCCAGAAATTCAGAGAAAAAAGGTAACGCATCGTAGAAAGGGTTCCTATACTACTGAAAGTTCTAAACAAGCCATATCATAGTTTCCTGTGTTCCACGAGAATAAGATCATTTGCATCCATCCATTTTGTCATGTTTTCACATCTTATGAGCCTTCAGATTATAAGCACCATTCATAAAGTACCAAATTCAAACAAAGATACATCCACAAGCACTCAATCAAGAAACACATTCCTAATTTATCTGCCTCTGGAGAAGGGTACATAAGGAAAGCCCTCTCAGGCATGGCACCAAGGTATATAATAATGAACATAGGGAAATATGGATAACAAGGAGAATTATTGAGAAAATAAAATGTGTGAGAGAAGTAATCCACTTCCCTGAATAATAATGTTACATCCGTGCACTTCAGTTTAAGAGATTAAGAAACTCATCAAGTAGTACCAGTGAAAGTAAGATAGAGTTTAAAACATCAGAACAAAGAGGATCTTACCATACTGTTCTATAAACAAAAGTGCTTTCTCCAAGAAAGATGGAGCTCCATCGATATCCTCCAAAGCAAGTAGAATTGGCCTACCAACAACCAAGGACTTCACAGGCCGCCTATCCCTCCCTACAACATAAATACAAAAAAACTAACTCCTTGGTGGACTGAAGAACTAATAAAGCAAGCTAATCAAGTTCAAGAAACATCATATATCATATCCATAACAAAAGACTCATAATCCAAGTTCTGTTACATGAATAAACTTACAATAGATACCAGGAAGGAGAACTGGGATAAGAAAAAAAAACCAAAAGAAAAATAAAAGTGACAAAATATTGTTAGTGGATGGTGTGTTCCCGTGCACGTGTTGTGTTGGCCCGACGACCCGTTGGTATACAGTTGTTTCGCCTTTCCCCACGAGGTTGATCTTTTGGGGTAAATGGTTGTTTAACATGGTATCAGAGGCTCAGAGCCTTAAGGTCTGGGAGGTTGTGGGTTCAAGTCTCCAACGGAGTGTATTCCCGCTGAGGGGTAGTGTTAGCGGATGATCTGTTCCCGCGCACGTGTTGTGTTGGCCCGACGACCCGTTGGTATACATAGTTGTTTCACCTTTCCCCAATAGATCGATACTTTGGGGGAAATGGTTGTTTAACATGGTATCAGAGCCTTAAGGCCTGGGAGGTTGTGGGTTCAAGTCTCCAGCAGAGTGTATTCCTGCTGAGGGGGAGTGTTAGCGGATGATGTGTTCCCGCGCACGTGTTGTGTCGGCCCGACGACCCGTTGGTATACATAGTTGTTTCGCCTTTCCCTAACAGGTCGATCTATTGGGTAAAGAGGGCGAAACAACGTTCCCCAGAGGGTGTGATGCCTGGGAGGTCTTGTATTCAAACCTTCCTACAAGGTCGATCTGTTGGGTAAAGAGGGCGAAGCAAGAGGATGTGATGCCTGGGAGGTCCCGTGTTCAAACCTTCCTACTAGGTCGATCTTATGGGGTAGCAAGGTTTGAACATGGGACTCCAGGCATCACATCCTCTGGGAACGTTGTTTCGCCCTCTTTACCCAATAGATTGACCTTGTAGGAAGATTTGAATACGGAACCTCCCAGGCATCACATCCTCTGGGGAACGTTGTTTCGCCCTCTGTACCCAATAGATCGACCTATTAGGGAACGGTGAAACAACTATGTATACCAACGGTCGTCGAGCCAACACAACACATGTGCACCCATCATCCGCTAACAAATAGGCATCATGAGCATGTATCCAAAACCACAGATCAACAAACACGACACATAAAAAAACCTAATTCACATTTAGAATACCACAGCCAATCAGCTACACAAGGCTTGGCAAGTGACATCCACGAGTTCTTTTTCCGTTAAGAGCCACTCATTACCATAAATATTGTCAGTCTTACCATGTTGTGTACAGTGAATGAGTAAAGCCACAACACTCCCAAATAGGAAAGCCTCTATCTGCTTTGTGCGTATAAAGTTAGAGAAGATGAAGAAGTAGAGAGAAGAAGAAGAAGAAGAAGAAGAGAAGAGAGGATAGAAAATAGAGAGAGCCGAACTTAGCTAGTTCGGCCTCCTCATCTATGGATACCATGTAAAGTTAGAGATGATGGAGAAGTAGAGAGAAGAAGAAGAGAAGAGAGGAGAGAAAATAGTGGGAGCTGAACTTAGCTAGTTCAGTCTCCTACCTGTCTATTTATATAACTTAAGTACATAAAATAATGCAAAAAGACCATAATACCCCTAAGAACAAAAAGACACTCTAACAATGTGCATTGCAAAACAATTGGAAAAACATGGGCAAGCTTCCAAATTATGCAACCTTATGAAAAGTCAAATAAGTTTGTCAATGGAATCCACAGGTTTCTCCAATACACGTCATAGTGCTACTAATGCCAGATACTTGGCAGGAATAGCTGGTTCATAGATTTATGCAAGCGGTTCACATATGAAAATCAAGCGCACATCCTAGGTGCCAACTGCCAAGTCAACCAATACATGCGAACATAAGCATAATCAAGAGGAGCATACATTGTTCAAAAGCCCCATCAACTGTATCAGGTGGATCATTACGGAATATGCCAGTCTGCCCCATTACAAGAGCTGCACTCGGTGCTTGAGCCAGAGCATTCTCAAGCGCAATTTTCCATTCATAAAGATCCTCTGAAGTTTCAGCCTGTCACACAAAATAAAAAACATAACCTTTCGTAGTGGCAAATATAAAAATTTAAATAAGAAAGTCAGAATTAGGGGTGTCAATCCGGCCCTCTTGTAAGGGGGTCCGGCCCTACCCTACCCTTTTGAAAGCCCTAAATAGAGGGCTTTTAAATAAATTTCAAGCCCTTAGGGCCGGGCAGGGCCTAAATATATAAGGCCCTTCTAAATAAGGGCCGGGCTAGGGTCACACTCAAGGGGGCCCAGCCCTACCCGGCCCTTAGCGAATCGTCTATGTTATATTTATTTATTTTTCAATTATATTCTATAAAATAAGGCATATAGTGGATCTTTTTTTTGCAAATCAAACTGATATTTGGTATATAGGTCCACCTAGGGATAAGACAAACATCCATACTATTAGTGGTCTCTAAGAGTGTGCCAAGTGGCTTATATGATGAGGGATGTGGGTGCGCCGGACAACCTGGACTGTGAAGGGGCATTTAATGAGGGATGTTTTTGCCTTTGAATGTAGAGAGGCTTTTAATTGTGACATCTGTGGGTGGCACTACCCGTTGTTTCTTTATAACAGTATAGATTAGAATATAATATGTATATAAAATTATAAGAAAATGACTTTTTGACTTAATTCATGCCAAACTAACTTTTTTACTTATAAGTTGGTGTTTCACCAAACAAACTTTTGCTTCGAAATGACAACTTTTAAATTCAGCAACTTAATTTAGAAGTTACTTTTTGCTTCCACTGGTTTGCCAAACGGGCCCTAAGTTATCTAAAGTGTCCAACTAGTAATGAGAGATCTAAGCTACCTAGGAAATCAAACCTTTTTTATGAAAAACAAAACATCTATATAACAAAATTGGGAAGTTGTGATTCCTCTTATCCGGCATCATAAAGGATGGCCGAGATCTTATCCCCAAATTGGCCACTCACACCCGATTTTGGCAAATGCTTTGTCAGGGAATGCCAGGGGGGCACGAGCCACCCACTGGTACAAAATAAAAGGGGAAAACCGAATGGCATGGTCTCCAGGTTTCCTTAGGTACACATGTCACAACGTTATTAGTGTTGGACACTACAATTATCCTAAAAAAAAAAATACAATTTTAGGCCATTTCCCAACAATTGAGACATTCAAAAATTATTATCGACCCAAAATCGTTCTTATTTTGAAAAAGTTTAGAATGGTTCAAAATCATTTTAAAATGAATTTTTTCTAGTGTAAATTTATAATATATCATTTATTTTATCGAGGTTTTTTGAAAGATTAGAAGGTTCATTTTCATTTTTAAAATTATGATCATTCATTGAAAAATCTATATAGATTAAACCAAGGAAACATATTACCGAGCCAAGTACAATATTAAATCATCTACTTTTTCTCTAAAAAAATTTATATTTTTTAATAATTTTCTTCTAGGCCCTGGCCCTACCCTGACCTGGCCCTGGCCCTTGAGGGTAGGGCTAGGGCCTAGTTGGTTTAGGCCCTCTAAGGGCTAGGCCCGGGCTAGGGCCTCACCTTTATAAGTAAGGGTAGGGCTAGGGTCGGGCTAGGCCCTACCCTGACCCGGCCCTTTGACAGCCCTAGTCAGAATCTTTGTGATGAGAGGGTTAATGTGAGAAGAAACCTCATTTTTGCCCCACGGGTTTCCCCTACTCTCACCTTGCCCTAAGAAAATTTCAACTTTTTCATCTTCACCCCACCTCTCTTCAGTTTTGCCCTAATTGAAATCAAAAGCTTAAAATTCAATTCAAAAACTGCCCTTACCACTACGAGGCACAATCTATACCTTTCAACCTTCCTTGTTTTTGTGTTCCCTAGTTCCAGAAGTAACTCTTCCATTCTTCTCTTCAAACATTATTTTCTTTTATTTTGATTGGCCAATCAAGTAGATTGTTCAAAAGAGTAACTTAAAAGATAGTTAAGATTTGTCCAATCAATATTGTGCATTGGAGATACCCTAAGTGGGAGTTAGGGAATGGTGAGTCCGACCCCCGTGTGTACACCTCATATAGTCGGACACTTGTAGACTATTCTAGCCGTCGTCTATTCAACAAGTATTCTAGATTTTTCTTAGGCTTCTCTTTGTTTCTAAGTAACCTTTTGACAATAGGGATGTGATCTCGTAAAAATTGTTAAACAGTGAGTTGGCATGATTAAAAGAAGAGGATCTAGGGTACTGAGAGTAGAGCAAAGGACAGTCTACCATGCTCATATACCTGGTACAAGTGCACCATGTACAGAGGTGTGGGACCCCACCATTTGATGGGTCCTACAATCCTACTTAAGATATCTCCTATGGCAAAAAGCCAAAAACCAAACTGGTCTATAACTATCATCACCCAGTCTACTGCATTCTTATGGATCATTAGGAAAAAAATGTGAGACTTTTCTTATCACTCAAAAGATTGTGATAGATCAAATGGTTATGGTAATCAAACAGACCTGTTTGATCATAGGAGATCTCTTAGGTGGGGCCCAAATAATGGTTGTTCTACATGATTGCTTATAATTTATAAGCCATGTATCCAGTTAAAGGATTGTAAACTGTCCTACAGATCAACCAATGAGGATCCTCGCATAAAAGCAATTTCCATAGAGACAAACAAGAAAGCACCTTCAGCGTGAAAGCTCGTCCATCACGACCATCGGGAAAGAGCACTGTCAGAAGTTTTTTATCTGCTCTGACAACCACGCTGCAATTGTCCACCAGAGAAATCTTAATAGACGACAAATCATTTCAAAGCTTTAATTTCCACTATGGTGACAATCAATAGTAAAAAAAAAGCAAATAATAATCCAATGTGAAATTCAATGATGCAGGCTGACCTGCCTGAGTTGTTGAGGTCAATACCACCAAGGGTCAAATTCACCTCACTTCCTTTTTGAGGAATAATACTCTGGAAAGTAAAACAACAGTCAGTGCAACTTTAAAAAAATTTACAAATGCAAAAGCCCGGTGAGAGGGCAATAAACAATAAGTTAACGATCGTAGTCAATGATAATCAATAGAGCTGTTATTTCGAATGTCTACAAGTCAACACCCAAACCACACATCCATGATATAAATCATGAGTGTATGAAATTAAATAATTTTATTCTGTACATGTGTTTCCGAATACAGTCTACATCTAAAATCTAATAACATATGCAAGCACTTAAGTTTGCTCCAGCTCAACCTAATGCAAATTTTAACTCCCAACCCCTCTCTATATAAAGAAGGAGTGTAGCTCTCATTCACTGACTATGTAACAACCATCTGCTTCTAGAATCTCTAAACAAAGAGTGTCACATGATTTTGCATCACGCTTGTCATATTTAGTTATACTTATAAATGTTAGTTGTTATTAATGTTATTATTTCAGTGTAATTATTATTTTGCACGATAGCTTCCAATTAACAAAATGAATCCTCTTCTTAGACCCTCTACAGGACCACAACAAGTCTCTCTAAAGCTTCTTTATATGATTGGCTAACGTCAAAAATCTTAAAAGAAACATGATTTTGAATTCTAGGAAAAACACTTTTAAATAAAGGTGATCCTTCCCCCAAAGCAGTGGAATTCCCCTTCTTCGTATCTTTTCTCACTACCTTCATAAAGAATGAAAGGGAATCAGTTACTTTCAAGGTATAAACTTTCCTTCAATGTCTCGGTCAAGTGAAAAAACGAGGCAAACGCCGAAATGAAACAAAACATTGGAGAAATGGCGATATTTTCGAAACATTATGAAACATTCCCAAATCATGAAATCATATTTTTTTTACTATATTGGATTGTATCGTAATGTCTCGGTTTGTCACAGCGAAAAAAATCGAAACATTACAAACGATGCAATGTCTCATTTCGTTTCTCTTAAATTCTGAAATGTTTCGTACGAAACATTCCGAAATTTTAAACCATGGTTACTATAAAATCACATGTATGAAGTCCTCTGAATGACAAAACAACTTCACATCTAATCCAACACATTCAAGTGAAGGTAGAATTTAACCGCCATAAATCATTTTACTGGAACTGGAAAGAGACAAAACATGCTTGCTAAACCATTGTGGTTCAAGGTGGAAAGACCAAAAGAGTTGAACCATCACTGTAAATAATAACAATCCAAGGACCTCCATAGTTAGAACTTAGAAAATAAAACTCCTAGAAAAAATATACACATGCACGCACATAGCATTCAACATATGAAGAGTCAAAGAATATTTCTAAAGATAATTCTATTGTAATCTTAAGCTAACTACTCCCAACATTATGAAAAGAAAACTTACAAAATGAAATATAAATAGAAGAGAAAATAGACACAATTGCTTACCGGATCACTTCTAAAGAAGACCAATGATGTGCGTGTCAAAATGAACCACCTTTTTTTCCATGATGTCCACCCTATTCCTACATATGCGTGAATTGTGAAGTAAAAATTTTAAATAAATTCATAATCCTCACAACAACCCAGAAAAGAAAAGTATAGCAGTTGGCATTGCTATATGCTACATTTATGAGCAATAATATGTTACAATTTGAACATTTCTTTTTCTTTTTATTTGAGAAGCACAATTTAACTGATTCCAGGTAACAGTACCTCAGATAAACTACTGACCTATACTAATAAAAACAGCCAAGCTTTAGAATGGCTCACTGATGCATTAAAATAGAAATGAGCAAGAAAAATCTGTGGTAACAATCTACAATGATGATCCCATACTATCACAAACAAGCTACACAAACTGGTTCCCAGACATGAATGTGCATTTCGTAAGATGAAAGATTCAAGTTTTGAGCCTGTCAAACTATAATTCAGTACCAATTTTATCAATTATGAACTGGACTGGATACTTGAACCATTCAGATCGTCAGCCCTGCCTAAAACTGGGTTGGGTGAACCACCCCAAACTAAATTTTTTCCAAAAGTTGTACTCTTCACAAAAGACCTTTTGACCCGCACAATCAAACCATAGAACGTTCAAATCAGATTTCTTGATCAACCCACCCAGGTCTGTCCAATTTTCAAACAAAAAACACTCATGTTTAGTTATGACTTATGAGAAGGCAAAATGTAGCTTGGTAAGTTGTTGCACACTTGGAAGACTACGGCAACAAGGGATTTTCTGCCACATGGAGAGATGGCTAATCCAGACCGTCCATCCGATATGGGACCCTTTGGATTGGCCACGTGAATAGTGGCCTCATCCACATCAGTGCCATACTCTTTTGTGTACTGAGTTCCCCACATGAATGCAACGATTGAATATAGTTGAAAGTGATTCTAGGGTTTGGTTCTAGGGTTTACAAGAGAGAAGAGAAAGAGAGAGGAGAGAGAAGAGTTTGTGTAACTCACATGACTCCAAACTTCCTACTTATGTAAAAACTGTACATGGACAATAATGCCCTTACAATATAAAAGGGGTCCCTTATAGCATAAAGGGTACAACCTGACAATACTCTCTCTCTCAAGTTGGTGCGTAGATATCTGTCATGCCCAACTTGCTAAGACACCAGTGCAGCAGATGACTAGGAACTCCCTTAGTGAACACATCTGCTACCTACTCGTCAGTCTTCACAAAAGGAGTACAAACTTCCCCAGAAACAATCTTCTCTCGTATGAAGTGTTTGTCCACCTCAATGTGCTTTGCTCGATCATGCTGAACTGGATTGTGAGCAATGCTGATTGTTGCCTTGTCATCACAATACAGGCTCACTGAGCCAGTAACAGGGAATCCTAGTCTAGCTACTAGGATCTTTAACCATAACATCTCGCATAAGCCATTAGCCATAGCTAGAAACTCAGCCTCTGTACTAACAACTACATGGTGCTTCTTGCTTCTCCATGTCACAAGAATGCCCCCAACAAATGTGCAATACCTTGAAGTAGATTTTCTGTCATCCTTGGCACTTGTCCAATCTTCATCAATGTGACCATTTTTCTTGAAGACAAGTCCTCTACCAGGGGCGGATTTGAGATACCTCAAAATCATGTGTGCTGTCTCCAAGTGGATGTCCCTGGGTGAGTGCATATACTGCCAAATCACGCTGACTGCATATGCAAATCTAGTTTAGTCAGAGAGAGATATATCAATCACCCTACTAGTCTCTAAAAGCTGCAAACATCCTTCAGTAGCTCACCACTTGCCTCACCCAACTTGTAATTTTGCTCTATAGAGTGTTCACAGGCCTGGCCTCCAATTTTTCAGAATCCTTTAGCAGATCCAGGACATACTTCCTTTGAGAGATGAAGATCCCCTAACATGATCTTGCAACCTCTATGCCCAGAAAGTACTTTAGGGGTCCTAGATCCTTTGTCTCAAACTCGATAGCAAGATGTCTTTTCAGCTTTGCAACTTCGTCAGCATCATTGCCAGTCACAATGATGTCATCCACATAGACAATGAGAGCAGTAGTGTTCTTTCCATTGCGCTTCACGAACAAGGTGTGATCAGCTTGGCTTTGGGTGTAGCCTAGGTTCTTCACTGCCTGGGTGAACCTTTCAAACCATGCTCTAGGAGATTGCTTCAGCCCATACATGGACCTATTCAGTCTACACACTTTGCTACCATCTCCCGCTGATATGAATCCTGGAGGAGGAACCATGTACACCTCTTCTTGTAAGTCTCCATGAAGGAATGCATTCTTCACATCCAACTGATGTGGAGGCCACGACTAGTTAGCAGCAAGAGATATGAGCACCCGTATGGAGTTCATTTTTGCAATTGGAGCAAATGTCTCCACATAGTCAATGCCATATGTATCTGAGTATCCTTCGGCTACCAGTCTTGCCTTATACTTCCCAACAGACCCACCTACATTGTATTTTACAGTGTACACCCATTTACATCCCATTAGCTTCTTTCTTCTAGGAAAACCAACAGTTCTCAAGCATGATTCTTTTCTTAGGCCTGCGTCTCCTCAACCATGGCATCCTTCCACTTAGGGTGTTGAAGTCCTTCTGACACAAAGGAAGGTATAGGAGTGGTAGATAGCGAAGTAACAAAGGACCTGTAGGATGGAAACAAAAACTCATACGAAACAAAGTTTCTTAAAGGGTGTTGAGTACAGCTCTTCGTACCCTTTCGAAGAGCAATTGGAAGATCATCACAAGTAGGAGGCAAAGGCACAATAGGCTCCGAGGGTAAAGTATTACCTAGATCCAAGGATGGTACGACTGGTACCACTGGGCATGGATCAGCTCTGGCTTTCCCTCTTCTGCAATAGACTTTAAGTTTCCCTTGAGCACCACCAAAACTACCATCAAATCCAGTAGTAGGTCGGTCAGGCTCGACTAGGAGAGTGAGAGGTGAAGCAGTACCAGGAAGATGAACATTGGAAGAGGAAGAAAGCCTCTCTTCATCACTTATGTTCTCCCCTGAAGAGAGGCAGGGTAAAAAGAGGAAGTAGACTCGTGAAAAGTGACATCTATAGAGGTACCCAAAAGGTGGGTGGAAACACTTATACCCTTTGTGGGAAGGGGAATAGCTAAGAAAGATACACTTGAGAGCCTTAGGATCCAACTTAGTACGGTTGGAACCCAGGATGTGAACATAGCACACACAACCAAAAACACGAGGAGGTACAGTAAATAGGGAGCAATCAGGTTTAAAGATCCGATAAAGAGTTTTAAAGTGCAAGATGCGTGAAGGCATTCGATGAATAAGAAATGTAGTAGTAAGAACAGCATTAGACCAAAAAAAAATTAACCATATTACTGCCAAGAAGGAGGGACTGGACTACCTCCAGGAGATGGCAATTCTTCCTTTTAGTGACACCATTTTGTTGAGGGTGTAACTACAAGAATTTTGATGAAGAATCCCATGTTCAGATAGATAGTGTTGTGGACCACTATACATATATTTGCCCCCTGATCAGTGCAGAGAACCGTTATTTGGGCAGCAAATGGTGTTTGGACCATCTTATGAAAATTTTGAAAGATGGAATACACCTTATCCAGGTACACATGGTGTGATCATCAACAAAGCTAACAAAATATCGAAAGCCAAGAAAAGAAGTAACAGAAGCAAGGCCCCAAATATCAGAATGTACAATATCAAAAGGAAATAAACTACGATTACCCCTTGAAGGATAAGATGAACGACAATGTTTAGCAAGCCCACAAGTCTCACAATGCAGCTTCGACATACAAATAGAAGTAAACAAAGCAGGGAATAAGAGTTTCAAATACTACAAAGAGACATGACCAAGACGTGCATGCCAACACAAAACAAACTCTAAACTGAGTCGACTACTACTATTACGAGACTGCAGCACTGTGGGCTCAACAGGTCGTCCATTAAAGAGGTAGAGACCATTCGTCTCATGTCCAGTACCAATCGTCATCCTCGTATCCAGGTCCTGAAAGACACACGAAGAAAGGAAGAATGTAACACTACAATTCAAGCATTTGGTAAGGGCACTAACAGTTAATAAATTTGAAATAAATATCGGAACATGTAAAATAGAGGATTAGGAAAGTTGGGAAGAGGGATTATAGTCCCTTTCCCAGCCATAGGGGAAAAAGTACCATCGGCAGCTTAAACTCTCTACCCGAGCAAATAGGATAAGAAGAAAACAAGGGAGAATCTTCTAAAAGCGCTGCGGAGCGGAAGTAGAAACAAGGGAAGAGCGATCTGAAACTGGGGCTGGTGCCATAGCACTACGTCGCCTCTTCTCACTTTGAACATAAGAGTACACTTGACCGAGTGAGGGAAGCGAGTTACGAATGAGGATCTGAATCTGAGTGAACCCATACTCAGGGTTCAGCCCTGCTAGGAACTCAAAGATCCGAGTCTCGTTTACAAGCTTACGGTGTTTATGCCCATCTTCTGTGCACAAGGGGTGGAAGGAATGTTAGTGATCTAGTTCTTCCCACATACTGCGAAGAGTAGTAAAGTAGTCGGAGAGGGACCTTTCCCCTTGATGATGGGAGATATTCTACCTATGCTGAAAGTCGTAGCCAAGTTCTACTACTAAGAGTAAGTCTGAAAAGTTGTGTCCCAAACCTCCTTGGCCGTATGGAGAAACAAGAATCCCCTACTGATATGGGGCTGCATCGAGTTAAGAAGCCAAGACATGACAATCAGCTTATCAGTCTCCCATTTCTTGAACAATGGGTCATCATGTGTCAAGTGATGTACCCTAACTTCCCACGGCCCCTGATATACATCTTGGCCGCCTGTGACCACTCCAAGTAATTTTTCCCATCGAGCTTGACCGAAGAAATCTGTAATTCAGGATTCTCGAAGGCCACTTGATTCACTATGGAACCCCCGACATTGCTCGAGGTTGCTTCAGTGCTCACTGTGGATCCTCCATTAGCCCCACCGGTAGACATAAGTACCCAATATCAACAAACACTGAAGAAGAAGGTCATTGTACACACAAGCGTACCCTTAAACAGTCAAAGAAACAAGCTACCGGGTTTAAAACCCAAAGCACCCAAATAATGACCAACAAGGGGCTGGCGGCATGGTGCAAAGAGTGTCACATTAGCTGAAGATATTAGATAAGATCCGAAAGAATCTCCCATAGCATATGAAGGCAGATCAACCTCCAAGTCCACAAAAAACAAGTATCCACAAGTATTGGAGACGAACAAGAGCACAAAAAAACCCAACAATGGGTTAGGCATTAACTTTAGAGGGGAGTTTTCCTTCTCGGAAACTCAAATCTGCATGGAAATACACGAGGATGCAACAAATCCAGCCAAAAACTCCTCTAATAGAACGAAACAATCAGAGAAGCAAAAAAGAATTTCCCACCATTTTTCAGTAGAACGAGAAAAAGTCCATCCAGATCTTCCCAACAAAAATTCCCAAAAATCACCAAAAATCGATCTTCAGGTAGAACCCTTCCTGACAGACCTTGGGATACGTGTCTGTACGGCTATTGATGTTAGCCATACGGCCTGATTACGTTAGCACTCGTGTTCGTCTCCTTCGGCTGGTTTCCTTCGTCACCAAGCTCTAATCCTAAGTTGAAAGTGATTCTAGGGTTTGGTCCTAGGGTTTCTAGGTTTACAAGAGAGAGAAAAGGAGAGTATGTGTAACTCACATGACTCAACTTCTTATCTATGTAAAAACTTTACATGGATAAGAATGCCCTTACAATGTAAAAGGGGTCCCTTATAGCATAAAGGGTACATCCTAACAACAAATATATTTTATTTAGAAGAATCAAAGAAGGGGGCTCTCTTTTTGCCACATAGTGGAGGCCCCTTAGGCTGAAACTTGCCATTTGAAGAGGAGGTGCAGTGGCAGAACAGGTGGACCTATTTAATCCCACCACATCAACTGCCAAGTGTAAAAACCGTGTCACTGTAGGCTTCAAAGTCTGCAACAACAGCCCAGAAAACCTAACCTCTTAAGAAAAAGTCCTTTTTAAGGCTTATTTGCAAAATTGAAAGAGGGCTAGGGTCAAAGTCAAAGAGGAATGTGCAAGTCGAATGGCCTAAAAGGGCGAGAGGGGAAGGCCAAAGCAGACATGGAGTGAAGTTCTGAGAGGAGATTTTAAGAAACTTGTCTTAGCAGAAGAGAGGGCTTTAAACAGGATTGAATGGAGGAACAGGATTCGTGTAGCCGACCCCATACCATTGTGAAAAGGCTTATGATGATGAAATTGATGGTGATGATGATGATGTGCTTGTTGGGTAGTTCTGAACTTCTTATTCATATTTGGTTTTTCTCTGTTGATGTTGGGTGAAGGAGTTATTTTTATTTTTCATGTTTTCCTTTTCCCTCGTACGATTTTCTTTAATTTTTGGGTGTTTGGGTGAATTTCAAGTTATATGAAAAGTTGATTCATCTGAAGTCTTGTTTGTAGTATATTATTTTCCTGTATTTTCTAAATTTTTCCTATGTTTTCTAATTTTTTTTTTTTAAATAAATTTATTTATGGCATCATCTGATGCCATGAGTCAATTGGGCTTCAACTAAGTGGTATAACCAGACTGAACCAGCATAGCCACCGTAATGGTTGGATGAACAGCATGGTTTTATAAACAATGTTCAGTACACACCCATTTCATATCATTAGCAGAAAACGCAATACAGCTCAAATCATAGAAAATTGCCTAGAAAATCACCTATAGATGATGTGAATGTAATGTATGTAGCTACTAAAGACTCATATACCTAATTGTCCGAATAAAAAAAAAGAGAAAAGGATCCATGTTCCAAGAGATTGCAGTAAGCATGGAGAATAATCCAATAAAGCATATGAACTCCATCCTTGAGCTCTACCTTGCTCTATATCTGGATGCTTGACTAGAGGTTAGAGAAAAAGCATATACATGAATTCTGAAACATAATTTTAGGTTTTCTTCATTTTGGAACCAAAAGAATATTTTGGGAAGAAAAGAACTACTAGAGGGAGCCACAGTAACCAACGTGGTGTGTGGATAAGATTGTAAATTTGCTAATGTGAAAAGACAAATGATTGGGAAGAACATGTGGAATACCTAAGCTACCCTAGAGGCATATAATTGCCTTAGCAACCAAGAAATTTACCCTTATACAGAACAAACAGCCAAGATTACATGGATCCTCGATTTATTAGCAAGGCCCAATGTTGTGAAAAGAAATGGTGAAGCCAAGGATATGAACAAGCAATGAATTTTTTCACTTGATGGAACATGAGAAACCAGTGATGAATGTTGCATGCGGCTTGAGTGTTTCGAATTCTATCTATTATAGGTGAACCCAACTAAGGTTCTAACGTAACTTGGGGGGAGGGGGGCTTAGCTCCCGTCGGGAGCTCTCCCCCTTGACATTAGAGGGTTCGGAGGCAACGCCCCTGGCCTGAATTTTTGAGCAAGATTCCTTTGGGTCAATTGCATAGTTTCCTATTTTGAGCGGGTTTCCTTATTGGTTTGGGAGTGTATATAAGCCACTATTTTAGGCTTATTTTGTATCTTTTTCAATTCGCATATAGTGGAAGCTCTCGAGCGTCATTACCCGTGGATGTAGTCCTTAGTGGTGAACCACCTAAGATTGTGTAATCTTGTGTGTGCGACTGTTTTTCTCTTCTCTGTGGTTGCCACTGTTTGTGTGGTCAACCCTCGATTTTCATTAAAATGAGTATTTATTACTACTATAATACAACCTATCGCAAATTTAGCTAGTGTTGCCTAAAGCAGAAGGCCATCAAGTGCATGAAGAGGCAATTGTTTGCAGCTATAATCATGTACTTTCTTTTTTGGTAGGTAAGCAAGGGATGAATTAGCAAAATAACGCTCCTCTCCCCGGCTTTAGGTAATAGGTAAGTCACAAAAAACAGTCTTTAACCCTTTTCTCAATGACCAGTAGGCGTTCATTATAGCTCTTTGACACTCTAGTAAAATTAAAACTTGTCATACTAGTAATATCATTTAGAACATCCATATTTTGTGTTTCATCCCTCTTTTTCATTTAAACCATTTTGTGATATGTTCCACGCAAATTTTAATAGAAAGTGTGTAGGGTGTGTGATACTCATGTCTTAGCAACTTTGGTCTGAAGAAGCTCACCTTGTTAGAAAAGCCTCTATGCAAAGTTGTCTCCCAGCTAATGCCTTAGATTAGATAGGGTAGAGGTAGAAAAACATCTAGGCATAGCCAAGATGATAAAAGTGCCAGCAGCATGGCAAAGACAAATGTTGGGCATCGGGAGATTTATTCCTAGGTTGTTAGGCATAAATCTTCACATTGTAGCGCAGTTGTGGCATGGATAATGCTACAAATGCCCTCCTTTTCCCCTTTGATTACTCCCATGATCCAATAGAGTGATATATTTTAGGAATGAAAGTATTAGGAAATATGATATAATTACCCAATTAAAACTCACCACGAATTCTAAAAGAAATGAGTAATCCTTGAATGCCTAATGGCATATAGATTACAAATCCAAAATTATTTTCAGGTAATAGATTTCAGTGTCAATGCAACACTTCATCATTGGGCTTAAGTGTCAATGACATCATATTTCAGCAATTATGCATGTTTCACCACTATTACAGGATTTTTGTGATTGCAAAGCAAGTGGAGAAGATAAAAGGTTGAGGTTGGAAGAAGCCTCAGGAAGGTGGTTGAAGTTTGATTTTGTTGACGTTCCTTGGGCAACCCACTTGCAACCCCAATTACAGGATTGGATCTTCTATAGATGGGCGTGGCACTACTCTTTCGGTGTTCTCCAGCCTGATCAGCACCAAAAACTCAAATTAAGCAGAAGCTCGAGCTCTCCCCATGGTGCTTGAGATCTATAATTCTCGATTTAATGCTCCGTTGGATATGGAAGGGGACTCAAATAAAGCTTTGGATTGGGCATCCAGAGTTTCCTAAAAACCGTGGAAACTAGCAAGTATAGTAGAAAAAGATAAGGGATCTTTGTGTGAACAAATTTTTTTACAGAAACTTATAGTAGTGCCAATGAACTTGACAAACCATTGGGCAAAGAAGGTGTATCCTGGCAATCATTGTACATAGGAAGCTAATTTTAGCTTTCCTTCTTTTCTTTCTTTAATAAATTCATGTACTATTACTTTATACGTACATATACATTTAACATTAATTTTTTCAATGTGGCAACTATAGAGTTGAAGAGCAAGAAATTTAAGTTCCCATCGAGGTAAATTCAAATTGAAGATAAACATTAACAAGTACATAGCAGAGTTTCAATAAGTCCCAAGTGTTGATTTGGTTCTCTTTTTTCCCTTTTTTGTCTTTTTTTTGGTATTCAAGTTTGATCTTGTACCCCAAAACTTTCAAAATAGCAAGTGACAATTCAGATTTCATATGCAGAAAAGTATAGCCACTGGTTTGTTGAGAAAAGCAATACTCACAACCGTGAAGAGAGCAAAAGGAATGAGTTAAACATTTCAAGCACTTGCAAACCCTATAACGCAAATTCGGTGCAAACAAATAAACTACCAAATGAAGAAGCAATGCATACCTTTGGATGATATGAAAAGTGGCCCACTCTTGAAAACCTGCAACCGTAATTTCAGGATACAATAGTTTTAAGTATTTTCACAAATCAATATTAGCACCAAAATGAGGGAAAGGGAGTGAGAGAGAGAGGTGCAAACTAAGAAAAACGTTCCACTAACTACCAGTAAGCAGGCACGAATGATGTAGTTACACAGTTGGTGGATTAATCATAAAATAATATAGTAATTTAAGTTATTAGAGAAAAGATTTGATCTGCAAGAGATAGGTCATGTTCGTTGAAATATCCATGAATCAGACAAGCTACAAAAGAAGTGATGCATAGGTAAAGCTGAGTTAGCCTACCTAAATAGATTCTTTTTTTTTTGTTTTTTTTTTGGATAAATGACTATTATATAATCATTATTTATAAAGTTAATAGAACAAAAATCAAGGAAGAGAATTCCGTATATGATTATCTATATAAGATTTCCTCCTTTCTTCTTCTCCTCCTTTTTCTTCTTTGGCTCTTTACTCTCTTGTTGTTCTTCTAATTTTTTCTTCTTATTTGTGAGAATTGGGTTCTTTCCTTTCTTCTTAAATTCAAATTTTGTTTCCCATTAATAAATGAAGCGACTTAATAAAATAAGAAATAAGCCAACAACCAATAGTAACAATGGCCTCTTTTCATTATACATAACAAATATGCATCTCAAAGCTATATTCCTAGCTAACTGTTGAATAATTGAATTAGATGCCACACACATCAACACTATATGAGTAAGTTATTCAATAAGACTTGTAAAACAAAGAAAATGTGAAGCTAATGGGAGATGTACAAAATTGCACTATCTATTTCTCAAATAAGTAACAAAGAAAATTTATCAATGATATGGAGTTTACAAAATTAGGGAAAAGCATTCCCCAAATACAAAATGTACCATATACAAAATAGAAAACCAAAAAGTCTATGAATAAGAAATGTCTCCATGGTTTAGGCTATTCCAATTACAAAATACGGCTTACATTTCAACCTCTCAGAACTCTTTTAATACTCATCCACGATCGCAACCCTTCGTATAGAATTACAAACATCCAAAATTGACATATTCAATTATCAAAGATCCTTATATTGGGATCTTTCCATGGCACCCAACAAAAAGTATAAGGAAGAACTTTCCATAGGATTGTACCTCTAAGATCGAAAGGATTGCCCTACAAATTCAAAAATTCCACCCCAATATCATTAGGGGGAACTAGCTTTCCCCACACCATATCAACCATGGAATTCTCACCTAAAACCCTACCAAAGAGTCATAAAACGACTTAAGAAAACCCTTTTGGATATCCTTTCCACATCTGAGTATCCTCCACATCTTAATAGGCATGAATCCCATCGAGGCGCTTGAGAAGAGAAACACATTCCACTACTTCCTTATCCAAAATTTAAAAAAATAAAAATAACACCGAACCACTTCATCATTTCTTCTAACAAAATAATGGTTCACAATTAGCTCTTTAACAAAAACCAACATATATAAACGAGGGAAAATTTCACAAAGCTTGCCTATCCTGCACCAATCATCTCACCAAAATTTAATTTCTCCCCAACTTCCACTATCCTCAAAAACTTTCATGCTCCCCTTCCACAGAACTACCCCATAAGAAGAAGTGACTTCTTGCCTATCCCAAGTTAGATCTTGGACCCAAAATCTGCTCTAATGACTCACCTTTATTGAGCTCCATATTCTTTCCAGATCTCCATAACCACTTACCAATAAGTAAACTGTTCATGATTTTTATTCTCCTCAATCCTAAACCAACAAAGTTTTGAGGCAGCACACCAACTTCAAATAATGCAGAACTCTATTTTGTAATTTTTTATTGTTGCAATCTCTAGAACTAGAACCTTTTGTAACCGGTAAAGGAGAAGAGAAAACAGATGTATTAATGTATTATAACATATCATATTGAACCAGCTCTCCGAGCCCATGGACATCGTCACCTACCTTGTCGATGAACCACTTAAAATCTCTATGCCATCTCTCTTTTTTTCTCCCTTTTTTCTATTTATTGTATTTTATATTGATTTTTAGATTCTGATTGTGATTGTGATGTAAAAATATCGAAGTAATGAACAGCATACCAATATTTTTGCATCTTCAATTTAGCATCGTACAGATGTTGACTTATCTTGCAGACCCTCGCTTTGACCCCCTTTCCACCATTTCATACCTAACTAGCCGATGACTAGCTATCACTATAGGTCAAACCAGCCTTCCCGTTGAAAAACGCCAGCAATATTAAGCGTTTTCTGAATGAGAAGTTGCGCTTTCGATCTTGTTCTCAGCTCCAATCAGAATCTTGTGCTCCTCAACTGCTCCACAAGAAATCAATTTGAAGCTTTTAATGATGCTTGGCCACTGACACAAGCATCTTGAAAAGAGACATTTTTCGAAGTTGAATATCCTCTTTCGATCACCAGAGGTAAAATTCAAGTAAAAACCCCAACCTTCAAGCAAAATCTTCAAAAAATACTGTCCTCACCATCTCCGTTACTCATATTATAAGAAGGCTCTTTCTCAAATTTGCCCGAAGCCAATCACCGAAGAATACAATGAAGATTAACCGCCTCTTCTCTAGAAGTTTCCAAAAATATATTTGTATCATTGGCAAATCGAAGGTGAGACACCATTAGAACCTCCCGATCCAGTCTAAAACCTTCAATCATGCCAATTTCCTCCTCCTTAAAAATAGTCTACTAAGAACGTTTGCAACTATAATTAAGAAAGTTGGGAGATGATTTCCTTGTCTTAGTACAGCTAGCAAAAAATTCTTCCATAGAACCATTAATAATAACAAAAAAGAGGTTGTCAAGATGCTTGCCATGATCCACTTCCTCAACACAACCCAGTTGAATAGTTGAATCTAGGGTTTGGTTAGGGTTAGGGTTTGGTAGAGAGAAGAGAGAGATGAGAGAGAGAAGAGAGGAAAGGAGAGTTGTGTATGTCACATGACTCTAAATTCTTATTTATATGGAAAAAATATTACATGGACAAGTATACCCCTACAACATACGGGATATCTACAAGACTACCTTAACAGTATACAGTTGCAATGGAGATTTAGGGTTATAGTTAGGTTTAGGTTAGGGTTTTAGAGATAGATAAGAGATAGAAGGGTTGGCACATCAGTGGAGGAAGGAATAATAGGTATAGAGGAAGAAGTATTAGCTGGATCCAAGGATGGTACCACTGGTACTGGATCAGCTGTAGCTGTTTCCTTTCTGTTATAGACTTTGAGCTCCTTCTGAGCTCCAAGATCACTATCAATCACACTAGTAGGTTGAGTAGGCTGAGACCTCTCAAACACTATAGGAGGAGATAGGGATATAGTAGGAAGAGGAACATTCCGCCTCTCTTCACTATTGCTCTCCCCCTGAAGAGAGGTGGGGGAGAAAAAAAGCAGCTCCTCATGGAAAGTGACATCCATAGATACAAACTTCTTCCCACATGACGGATTGTAACACTTAAATCCTTTATGGATAGAAGAGTAACCAAAAAAGATACAGTTGAGGGCTTTGGGATCCAGTTTGGTACGATAGGGACCCAAAATGTGTATACACACCCGAAAATACAAGGTGGAACGACGAATAACGACAAGCTCATCGCAAGAGCCTGAAAGGGGGACTTGAAGTTGAGCACACGAGAAGGCATCTTGTTAGCCAGGTAAGCCGCAGTAAACACAACATTAGACAAATAAGATTTTGGGACATTGAAGCCGGTCAAAAGGGAACTTGCTACTTCAGTTAGATGACGCATTTTCCTTTCAACTACACCATTCTGCTGACGGGTGTAGCTACAGGAATATTGGTGGCAAACCCCATGGTCCAAAAAATACTATTGGAGACCTCCAAACATATACTCTCCACCCCGGTCAGAACAAAGGACCTTGATGGAGGCACCATACTGGGTTTGGATTATCTTATGAAAACCCTTAAAGATGAAATGAACTTCATCTTTGATTTTCATGAGATAGACCCCATGTACACCTAGTATGGTCATCAACAAAGGTAACAAAATAGCGGAAGCCAAAAATAGAAGTAACAGGGGCAGGACCCCACACATCAGAATGCACACTAGCAAACGAAATAGAACTTCTATTACCTCTAGAGGGATACAATAGGCACAAACGGAGGCCAAATCAACACAAAATAGCCCTAAATAGAGTTATACCATAACCAAGAAGCATAGAGGGGATATCTTCATCAATAACATGGGATTTATCACAAAGGAGATCAGAGAAGGCCATATGAGCAGCACTAAGGTGATTGGAGAGGAGTTGGAGTATGTGGCAGTCCAAAAAAAACCAAAACAGGAGCTGACAATAACAAGAGAAGAGAGAACTCTTCACCGAGTTCTCAAGCGAGCATAGAATCGAGCATGGTTAGATTCTATGGGTTCCTACAAATGTAGGGAACCAAATACAAGTAACAAAGCCAGGCAAGAAGCCTCCCACAGATTGGAAGAAGAAAAAACTTAGTTTTTTTGAATATTATGGTAGAACATCCAAAAACATGATAGAAGCTCCAAAAAATCACCATAAAACCTATAAAATCGAGATCTACCGAATAGAGGAGGTTTCGACAGACCTCGGGATCTGTGTCCATAAACTAATGACGTCATATGTGTTGTCAGTGCGTAGGACTTTTAGGCTGGTGCCCAATTGATTGCACACCATTTTATGGAAGGTCTGAAAGATAGTATGCACCTCATTTTTTGATTTCATAAGGTAGATCCAAGTGTAACGACTATAGTCATCCACAAAAACCACAAAGTAGCGAAAACCAAAGATAGAAGTGGTGGGATTGGGTCCCCAAACATTAGTGCACAAGCTGTAAAGGAAACGTACTTTTTTTATTACTGGTCGGAAAAGACACCCGACATTGTTTTGCAAGTACACAAGTTTCACAGTTGAACTCAAAAAATGGAATAGACGCAAACTGAGGTAACAGACTCTTCATGACTGAAAGCGGTAAATGACCTAGCCTGTTATGCCATCGCATTAACAGGTCTTTATTAACGCTAGAACTACTGATATTGGCACTAGACTGGTGTGCAACAGAATATGAAGTCGGCTGGCTATCGAGCAGGTACAATCCACCATCCTCACGACCACTGCCAATCATCCGCCTCGTCTCCAAGTCCTGAAAAACACAGTAAGTAGGAAAAAAGGTAACACTGCAGTTTAGGCTCTTAGTAAGATGGCTAACAGAAAGCAGGTTAGTGGTAAATTTAGGAACATGAAGTACAGAGGATAAAGACAAAGTGGGTGTGGCAGAGATAGTGCCCTTCCCTGAGATAGAGGAGAAGGTGCCGTCGGCCACGCGGACCTTGTCCTTACCTGAGCAGATATTATAGGTGGAGAAAAGGGATGGCATACCAGTCATATGATCGGAGGCACCAGAGTAAATGATCCAGGAAGGACCAATGGGTGCCGTAGACACATGGTGGGCTGAATGGGATATACCTGTCTGAGCAAAGGATGATGTAGGTGGGGAAGGACCATCAAGCTGAGTAAGTAATTGTCGAAGCCTGTCAATGTCCATGCTAGAGAAGGTGTTGGACTGCCCAGAGGAAGGGGTCACATCAGAGGAATCTTGGCTGGTGGCATGAGCGGCTGAGGTTCCATGTTTGCTACCAGGGGGCTTCTTTGAGGAGCCTTGCTTCCCCCCAGAGAACTGTGCAGGACAACCATGAAGACTCCAGCAGGTCTCCCGAGTGTGGTGACGCTTGCCACAGTGATCACATCTGAGTCGATCACGATCATCAAGATCCCAATCCTTCTTGGATGTGGGTTTGCTCAATTTCTGAGTGGCCAAGGCAGTCTTCTCAGATAAAGGAACATCAGCATCTGTCTTAGAGCTCATGGCTCTCCTCCTGCTGTCCTCACTCTGGATGTAGGAGTAGACCTGTGCAATGGTCGACAGCGGCGGATCTCTGCCCAAGATGTTGGCTTGAACCTGCTCATAGCTCTGGTTCAAGCCGCCAAGAAACTCGAATATGCGTCCGCGCACAATCATCTTTCAGAACTCCGTAGCATCCTTGGTACATGCAGGGGTGTAGGTCTAGTAGTGATCTACCTCTTCCCACTTGCTGCGTAACGCAGCGTAGTATGATCCCAAAGGAAGATCGCCTTGCTTCAGATGTGCTATTTCCTGCTGAAGTTCATACATCCTAGCAAAATTTCCATCTTGGGAGTAGGTCTGAGATGCCGTGTCCCATATATCCTTGGCAGTCGGGAGAAAGAGGAAGCCTGTGTTGATCGATGGATGCATGGAATGAAGGAGCCATGACATGACCATCGAGTTTTCCGCTTCCCACTTCTCAAACGTGGCATCGGAGGAATCAGGTGCAATGATGCGTCCTGTGATATAGCCGGCTTTGCCTCGTCCGGTGATGTACATCTTGGCAGATTGAGACCATGCGAGGTAGTTGGTCCCGTCGAGTTTCACCGTAGTGATCTGTAGGCCCGAGCTGTGATCACCATGATTTCCCAGACTGGGTGGGGCAACAATGATCTCTGACTTGGCAGAAGATGACTCTTTAGATGTACTCATGCTAGTAGATAAGACTTTTCTAATAAGAAATCACCCGAACTGCTGCTGCGAAGGTACAAATCACATTCTTTGTTGCTCGCAGGATTCAGACCTTTTTGGAACAACTCCTTTATAGATTTTCTATTGGAGAAAAAACCACTCGCGGGAAACTTGTGAATGGTTCCGATGACCTAAAAAGGTTCCTGGATAGGTGCGGTAGCACTAGGGAGAGGCTCCGGGCTCCTTTTGAGACCTGCGGCTAGGTCCAAAGGGTCTTCTCTGACCTTTTGGAGGGGCGGTTAAGCTTGGTGGCTCTTTTCCAGCCTTCTGGAGTGGGTGGCTATGCTTGATAGCTCTTCTCCAGGCTTCTGGAGTGGGCGGCTAGGCCTGGGAGAACTTCTCCAACCTTTTGGAGTGGGCGGCTAGGGTTTCAGACTCTTCTAAAGCCTGCGGCTATCCATGGGAGATGATCTCCTTCTTTGGAAAGCCCTTCGCATCGAATTTCGCAATCCCTAGGGTTCTTCAGACCTCTAGGATTGAGCCATGGTTACATAACCATGCTCTGATACCATGTTGTAATCTTGGATCGTAACCAGGATAAGAGATTAGGGTTAGAGATGGAAGAGAGGAGAGGAGAAGAGAATTGGGGGAGAGGAGAAATCGTGTAGAGCTTAGAATAGCCTATACGATTTCACCCAATATATATATTAAGTGAAGTTTTACACTATTACAAGGGCCCCCTGTAGAATATAAGATATTACAAGTAGGTCCCTGACAACAATATGTACAGTACAATGGCGTCAACAGCCACCGGCACTCCTCCGATGTTCTCTGGCTGTAGATCTTGATAATAAGCTCTGATACCAAATTGCAATGGAGATTTACGTTTAGGGTTTTAGAGAAAGAAGAGAGAGATGGAAGAAGAGAGAGGAGAAGGATGTCATGTGCTTAGGTCACATGACTCCATAAATCTTATTTATATGGAGAGAACATTTACAAGACAAGTATACCCCTAATACCAAGGGGTATTTACAGAACTACCATTTAGGACTAAAATACGTATAAGATAACATATACTACTCTAATAATGCTACTCTGATAACACTCCCCCTCAAGTTGGTGCGTAGATATCTATCATGCCCGCATTGCTGAGATACTTGTGTAGTTGATGACTAGGAACTCCCTTAATGAATACATTCGCTACCTACTCGCCAGTCTTCACAAAAGGAGTACAAACTTCTCCAGAAACAACCTTCTCTCATATGAAGTGTTTGTCCACTTCAATGTGTTTTGGTCAATAATGCTTAACTGGATTATGAGAAATGTTGATTGCTACCTTGTTATCACAATACAAGCTCACTAAGCCAATAACGGGGAATCCTAGTTTAGCTACTAAGATCTTCAACCACAACATCTCGCACAAGCCATGAGCCATAGCTTGAAACTCAACCTCTGCACTAAATCGAGCAACCACAGGCTGCTTCTTGCTTCTCCATGTCACAAGATTGCCCCCAACAAATGGGCAATACCCTGAAATGGATCTTCTATCATCCTTGGCACCTGCCCAGTCTGCATCAGTGTATGACTCCACTCTCATGTTACCATTTTTCTTAAAGTGAAGTCTCCTACCAGAGGAGGATTTGAGATACCTCAAAATCCTGTATGTTGCCTCCAAGTGGATGCTCTAGGTGAGTGTATATAGTGGATGATCACGTTGACTCCATATGTAATATCTGGTCTGGTCAAATAGAGAAATATCAACCTTCGACTAACCTCCGAACGCTCTAAACGTCCTTCAGTAACTCACTACTTGCCTCACCCAACTTGTGATTCTATTCTATAGAGGTGTCCACGGGCATGGCCCCTAATTTTTCAGAATCCTTTAGCAGATCAATTACATACTTCCTTTGAGAGATGAAGATCCCCTGACATGATCTTGCAACCTCTATGCCCAGAATGTACTTTAGGGTCCTTTATCCTTTGTCTCAAACTTGCCAGCAAGATGTCTTTTTAGCTTTGCAACTTCTTCAACATCATTCCCCATCACAATGATGTCATCGAAAGAGACAATGAGAGCAGTGGTGCTCTTCCCATGATGCCTAACAAACAGAGTCAGATCAGCTTAACTTTGGGTATAGCCCAAATTCTTCACTGCCTAGGTAAACCTTTCAAACCATGGTCTGGGAGACTGCTTTAGCCCATATAGGACCTTCTTTAGTCAGCACACTCTACTACCATCTCCTGCTGGTATGAATCCTAGAGGAGGAACCATGTACACTTCTTCGTGTAAATATCCATGAATAAATGCATTCTTCACATCCAGTTGATGTAAAGACCACGACTGGTTAGCAGCAAGAGATAAGAGCACCCTTATGGCTACCAATCTTGCCTTATGTCTCCACGTAATCAATGCCATAAGTCTATGACTGTGGCTACCATTATTGCCTTATACTTCTCTATTGACCCATCAGCCTGGTACTTCACAATGTACACCCATCGGCACCCCATTGGTTTCTTCCCTTTGGGTAAGTTAACCAGCTCCCAGGTGTTGTTCTTTTATAATGTTTCATCTTTTCAACCATTACATCCTTCCACTTAGGATGTTTCAATCCTTTTGCCACTGAAGAAGGTATAGGAATGGTGGACAATGCAGTAACAAATGACCTGTAAGAAGGAGACAAGGCATCATACGAAACAAAGTTACTGAGAGGATGTTGAGTACAACTCCTTGTATACTTTTTCAGAGCAATGGGAAGATCAGAGGCACCGGCATTAGTAGTAGAGTTAATAACAAAACAGGAATAGACTCAGAGGATGAGATATTACCTAGATCCAAGGATGGTACAACTAGTACTACTAGATCAGCTATGGCTTCTCTCTTCTATGATAGACTTGAAGCTCCCCCTGACCTCTAGCACTACTCGAACGTAGCTTAGGGTCAACAATTGTAAACTACTCCTAGGTTTGCAGTGTCGCAGGGCACTATAAAGTATAAACCCTAAGGAGGAGGGTAATTAGGTTTGGGAGGAGGGATGGTAGCTTGAAACAAACAACCAAAATCTTGGTTAGGGTTTCTGATAGTACGGCAAGGGTTTCTGAGCCAAATTAGGTCACAAAAAGATAAAAAGTATGGAGAAGGTAGCAAGATAAGAAGATAGAAAGGACAGAGATAGAGAATTACCTTTGGTTTCGCACCAAATTATCTTGGATTCGCACCAAGGATGGCTTCGCACCATAAGAGATTTCTCAAAGGAGATTTTCAATTTCATTCATTCATAATGAGCATATTACATAAAGATTGTTTAAATACTAACTCAAATAAATCTAATCTAATCTTGGCCAGCCAAATAACTAATAAGATCCAATGGCCCAAATAAAATACTACAACTTAAATAACTAAGCAAAATTACAATGAGCCCCACAACTTTGGCTATTTTGCTTACACACCCAAAAGACAAAAATATAAAAATTAAGTCTAGAAGGCAATAAAAACTATCAAAAGTCCCCCTAATGCAACCCACATGCATCTTTCCAATGACATTAATTGTGGGAAAAAGCACAATGATTCTATGATATGAACCAAAAGCTTAAAAAATAAGAGGGGAAGGGCAAAAGAAAGGTGGATCAAGGCATTGGGATAGAATTTGATGTCCTACACATTACCCTAGTAACAACAATTAGAGGCAAACAAGGGACCCCTACAATGAACAGCAGGATCGTTTAATGGGAGAATAACTTGCAAAGAAGATAGCATGAGTACTTCAGATATCTCTTGTGCGCGAACCTAGCACATCAGTGTGCATCTTCAACTTACTTGGGAGCAGGTACTCAATGAAGAGGTTTTCCGTGCGGTCCGGTAGCATGGTCGTAAAAGAAGCATGAGGAAGATGACAGGAATCACTGATGACTCTTCCAAGGTGTCATGCACCAAACTTCTCGAATGACTGGACATAAAGTTCTCGGATGCTTAAATCACTGTTACTCACTTCACATGGTAACCACTCCAATTTATTAGACTGTGCAATAAGGCGAGAAGTTTGCGGCCTTTTGAATTGAGAGGTTTTGTCCACCATACTGGATCGGGCAACTCAGATGTTCCCGTGAACTCTCTACATGTATTTTTCAGAACTTGGTCTAACTAATAGAACTCCACTAACTTATGACTAATGCAACAGAATAACCCCCAAATGACACAAACTACATAAAAGATGATTTTAATACCAATGCAGATTCCAGAACAACGACAATAGGATTTTAAAAAAAAAAAAGTTAAATTACCGTATTGCCAGCACGAGAACGGAGCTGATCAGCCGGTCCAGGGGAAGCAGATGTGAGACCACCGTCTCCCTGAAACAGAGAGTAAGACAGTTTTCACGACCCTTATAAAAAAAAGAGTAAAATTTTACAACAAATCCCACCGTTCTGCATTCCTCGATTACAAAAATAAAATCAATATTAAAATTAAAATCAGTACATCAAAAGATCCCCATTGAGCTAAATTCTTCATTCTTACCTGATTAGTGTCTGCGTTTCGGGTAACCATCTCTGATACCGATCACATCCCGGAAGATCACCAAAAAAACCAAAAAAAAACCTGCATTTTCACTCATCAAAACCAAAAAAAAAAAACCTGCATTTTCTTCGATCGCATTCACGACGCAACACGAATACAAAAACAACTAAAAAATCAGTGATCCAGATCAACAAACCCTTACACCGATCATAAGTACCAATGCAAAATCAAATCCAATCTCCCGATGAGAAAAACTAGGGCTCGTAGAGATCAAAGTAACAAAAAAGAAACAGAAATGAAGCTCAATGCAAACCTTGCGAGGACAACAATGCCAGCAAAATGCAAATTTTGCGGAGAGAGATAGGAAGAGGAAGGGACAGAGAGAGAGAGAGAGAGAGAGAGAGAATGATGGAAAGAGATTGATTGCGTAAAGTGACTCTTTTCTCTCTCTTACCCCTTCGTCCCAGATTTCCAACAGAAACCCGTTGGTCAAGCAACCGAATTTTAACGGGCTCCGGGAATGCGGCCGTATGTACACCGTAACCGGATATATGAGTTTTTTTTGTAATCAACCGGATATATGAGTTGGATATATGAGTTTTGGGGGGAAATCGTGGAGGGCACTTATAGTAATCTTTGGAGAATATACGTGGGTTAATATATAGGAGAAAGTTTTTGAAGCGGCGATCATGCTCCAATGATCGTACGCCAAAGCCTCAACCATGGGTATATGTGGCGTCCGATCATTGGAGCATGATCGCTGCTTCAAAAAAATTCTCAATATATAAGGTCGCGATGTAACAAGCTGTACCTCAGACGGTCAGACCAAAAGCTAGCACCATGTTTTGTAACTCCCCAATGCCATCTGGGCCAACTGAACTTGTCTTATGATTTTTAGCCGTCTATTTTAGTACTCAAAAAAATCATTGAATCCCACGGCTAGAATCATGCCTTAAAAGTACTAAAATCTAATGGCTATAGATTACCAATCATGGGGATTTTTCGTATGTTTATCCACCAAGTGGTAGGCTAAACATCCTTGTGGTCAGTGGGCCCAGATGGCAGTGGTCTTTGAGCTATTACATTGCGACTCTTTTTGTCACTCACCACTGCCATCTGGGCCCACCGACCGCATGGATGTTTAGCCCACCTCTTGGTGGATATACATACTAAAAATCACCACAATTGGTAATCTCTAACCATTAGATTTTAGCACTTTTCAATACGTGATCCTAATCTTTGTATTCAAACCATTTATTTTAGTATTAAAACCGCTGATTTTTGGTATGAATGTCCACCAAGGGGTGGGCTAAACCAAGGTTGAAAAGGGGCCGTTATAATGGTATAACAGACTGGGGACGTTACATTTTTCTGTTATAATGGTTTGTAATGCACAGGGGCAAAAAGGGGACAAATAGGAAAATAAGGGGAAAAAATGATGCTAAAATTCAAAATTTGAATTTCAAATTTTTAATAAAATGTATAACGGAAATAATGGCTATTTTTAATAAAAAAATTTAGAAAATTATGGCCGTTATTTTCATTATAATGGAAAAATAATGAAAAATAACAGCTGTTGCCATTATTTTCTGAGCGTTAAAACAGTGCATAACATAACGGAGGAGGTTCAAATCGATCCGTTATAAGGACCGTTATTTATCTTAATTATAACAGACTTTTTTTTAACATGGGCTACATCAGAACTTTGCTGACAAACACCCGTCACAAAATAGATGACTACCGTGTGAGCCACATGGCACAACCTTAAATACCACTCATGTATGGATATTGGGCCCAACCTTAGGTGGACCTACATACCAAAAATAGCCTGATTAGTGATTTTCGAACCTTATGGATCTTTGTACCCCAAATAATGCTCAAACTCCACGGTTATAAATCAACCCATGAAAACGTCTCCAATCCAACGCTTGGAAATCACTAATCAGGCTAATTTTTGGTCTGTAGGTCCAACTAAGGTTGGGCCAAACATCCATAAAGTTAGAGATCTCCAATAATGTGCCACGTGGCTTATACTATTGTCCGTCGTCAACATTGATGACAGGAGAGGTCCTCCTATGTGGGGACCGAAACATATTCTCTCGTCAGCACACGAATCGACGTATTGGGAAACTGGTGGCTGGGGTTACACACAATTGAGTACTTAAACCGTCTTTTCCTTACCCCAGAAAATAATGTGTCGTGTGGGGCAAAAGCTCATCAAACCCTCTCTTAGCTTGTTTGGCTGCAAGGATGCTGAATATTATTTTAGTCATGTCAGAAACACTTATCATTGCATAGACCATGCCTGGTTACCGAAAACCGAATTTCCAAAAAAGTCAAATCGATTTCCCATGCGGGATTAAATTAGTTTGATGGTTGAAATGCATAAAATAAAGATCCATCATTCATGATACGAAAATCAAAATCAGAATGAGGAAGGAAAATATGTGCTGCAAGTAGAGAATGAGGAAGAAAATGGACGTGTTGCCAATGGCGGAGCCAGGATTTTGGTCAAGGGGGGCAAAAGCGGCACACGCCAAAGTTGAGGCGGGCAGTGCAAAAAAGAAAAACTGAGTGGGTCTATTTTATAAAGTAAAAAAGAAAGAATTTTTTATGAGTTTTCAAGCTGCCCCCGGCCCCTTCCTGGCTCCACCACTATGTGTTGCAATTCCATTAAGGCCTTGCTTGGTATCCTATCTGTAGTTCGAAGGAAAATATTTGTAGGCAAATATTTATCAAATGCTTATAATGACAAACATTTGTTGGGAAAGTATTCGTATAGTTGGGGAGGAAAGAGATGTGGGGGAGATCAGAGAGTTATTTGCCTATTGTTTGCAGCTGTTTGCAGTCATTGTTTGGCTGCAAACATTAGACTACTTTATGACAAAACATGTTTGGGTCTAATGCAAATATTTGTTGGATGTTGTGCCACCTACATGCAAATGCTGCAAACGTTCGTGCACAAACATTTGTACTGCTACCAAGCAAGGGCCTAAGTAATTATTATAGGGAATGATACTACTTAGAAGGATAAGTGCCATCACTATCCCAGTGTAGGATAAGTGCTTATCTGACTGTTTGGTTGCAGGAGTCTCTTTTCTCCTCTCTCTGGCCCGAAAATAAGAGATAATGTCTCTGTAGTTTTACATAGAATATGACTGATATCTATAATTTAATTTTAGCTTTTATACTTGTTTGTGGCTTTTTGTGGATAGTAACTTGTTTTGTTGCTGGTAGTTGGCTTCATGTGCCTTCTTGAATGGGGGTCCTACGTACACGCGTGCACAGGTGCACAGAACTCACAAAGCACGTGAACGAGATCCTCTCTCTTCCTTTCATGTCTGACACTAAGAATTCAAACGAGCAGTACACGACCAAGCAAATCACGGTAAAGCACCATGTCTCCTCACTGGGATTTACTCGTCTTTGTCACCATGGTTCGAAGTCTCGCCCCTGGATCAGGATCGACAGTCACGATCCATTTTATTTCGGGATCGTCTTGCCCGAGACATACTATTCCATGAAGAAACCTAACGTTGTCTTGAGTGAGACGGTGTTGGATCGGATCGATCTGGATCAGGATCAACGGTGGCCAATCCAACCACCAATCCCGATACCATGCAAATTGCAAACATACCACGAGGACTGGACGTAGAGCCATTAAGAGCTGGTAGACCGGCCGGGTACATGTTCCAGATCCGAAAAGTTGAGTCTTGATCAGCCTAGTGCACCAACCACAAGATACGACGGGCACTTAAAAGACCTGGCCATTACAAATATCTACTTATATGTAGAGTTTCAATCGAATTTAAGGCTTGAACTCTCGATCCTATTCCACCTAGACTAAACTATTAAGGTCCATACTTGACCAGTTTTGGTGGTCCAGGTCGAGTCAAATGTTACCTAACTCAATGTTGGAATTTGGATGTGGGAATAATGACGTCATAGGAGATGCATGATATCATCTATATGACAAATCAGCTCAGTTGTCTCTCCCTCTTATAGGCTTCATATATAGATGGCTGAGATTTTATCTGCAATTGGACGGTGGATCTCAGCCGCTCACATCCGATTTGGGTAAATGCTTTGTCAGGGAGTGGGCCACCACCCACTAGTTATTTACAAACCCAAGAGCTAACAAGTTGTTATTGTACTTGTAGACCCTAGGGCTATGACATCAATGTGCCACCGAAAATAGGGGTGAGCGTGTAAAGAATGTAGGTTGGGACCGTTGGGTGTTCCTCTCGTCTCTGAGAATTTTTTTTATCCTGGCTGTTTTTTATCCAGCGTCCTGGCACAACTAGTTAAGCGCCATGTGTCCTGGGTTTAAGGTGGCCCTCAACTGTAGTTACTTTTTTAAATTTTGGCCATCTAACTCCAGGACAGGTGGCACCTTACTAGTTGTGCCAGGATGTCAGGATCAAAGAATTTATTCTCGTCTTAGAGCCCCTTAAGTCCATTTCCACCCTGCTTTTACCGAGGTGTGCCACTTGCAAACTCTTTGAGACCATTGACCATATGGATGTTTGGCCCATCCTAATGAGGACCCTTTGGTATTATGGTTCAAAGTCTCGGCCGGTCCTGTTCTGGATCGGGCAATCCGGATTGGGCTCGGAGCCCAGTGATCGGATCCAAAAATGGATCGTCTCACCCGAGATCACTGTTTCCCAAAGAAGGCTGACGTAGTCACGGGCAAGATGCACCAATCCCATCTGGATCGGACCAATCCACCGATCCGGCCTCAGATCCTGAGATTTCGAACCATGTTTGGTATATTAAATTTTATTGATCCATTCCAAGTGCGAGCGTTTTTGGTGGAACATCTTTGATGCTAACACGTCTAAATTTGCTTGAGAACATGGAACATTGACTGTCTTAGGTCCTAGTAAGAGGAAACCCAAAAAATTGGTCACAAATACGTCTATTGACCATATCAATGTTTGGCCCACTCTTTGGAACCAACACGTCAAGAGATTCCTAGCCATTGATTTTTGAACATTATTTGTTTTAAAATCAGCCTAAAGCTAACGATTTTCACCCGCGGGAAATCCAATGGCTACGAATCAACGACTAGACTAATACTTGGGTCTAGGTTCACCAAGGGGTGAACCATACATCATAAGTGGGCCAGAAAAGTGTGACATGCGACAAGATCTGACTTTGTAGCATTTATATGTGACCAACACCTCAGGTTTCCGCCACGTCTACTGTAAACATCTTTGCAAGAAGTCTATTATGAATCTATTAGAAATTGCTAATATGGATACTATATTAGTGAAAACAAATACAGAAATAACTTCGCAAGTTTGATCTTAAGGCCTTGTATGGCTGCCTTCAATAAGGCTGTGTTTGATTGTAAGGAAAATTTTCCGAGAAAATACATCTGGGATATGTCTTAAATGGCTGATTGATTGCAACTGAGAACACATATTTCAATCATGTGAGAAAATAAAGGTGTATTTTCAGGTGGAAATGAATTCTCACTTATTTGGATGGGAAATGAATTCTGGGATTAGTAGGAAAAATTATCCAGATTCAAATGGCTTGTTAGGGAAAATTATAATAATAATTACTAGCTATCTAACAAGGGTTGGGCTCAAGGGACCCCCATTTTTTACCCCCTTTTTTGACCGCCATCTTGGTGTACCCACATAGAAGATGAATCAATGGCCGATTTTTGGTGAGGATGATCTCTATGGTGAGGAGATCATCCTCACAAAAATTCAAATCAGTCTGATATTCATAGACTGGTTTAGAAGCTGAAGCATTATGGACCGTCGATTTTTACCGCGTAACTTTAAAACCACATTTGATGGGGTTAGAAATTTCAGAATGGGCTGATTTTTTGTTGGGGTGATCTATATGGTGAGGTTATCATCTCCACCAAAAATCAGCCATCGATTCATCTTCTATGTGGGTACGCCAAGATGGGGGTGGGGGGTCAGAAATGGGGGTCCTTTGAGCCCAACCCATGTAACAATGGACAGTTGTGTTTTCTCAAGGAAAATGCAATTTCCCACTTGGTAATCAAACACGGCCTAAATTAAAATCGATTATTGCCTATAAATGTTCATAAAATTTTTCTATGCCAATACTTTTTGGCTTATAAATCCTTTCTAGAAGACTTTTATGTGATCATCATATGACTCCTACAGTAACAATACATGTCACGAGAAAATTTTATTCCAGTTTTATATATGGTCCCATGTAGTTGGATGCTATACATGGGCAGTGTGGAATGGGATTTGCAAGTTACCTAAAGGGCGTGTTTGATTGCACAGAAATTTTTTCCAAGAAATTACACTAGGAAATGCCTTAAATGGTTGATTGATTGCAACGGAGAACAAATATTTCAATCATGTGAGAAAATAAAGGCATATTTCCGGTGGAAATTAATGAATTCTCACCTATCTGGATGGAAAAAGAATTCCAGGCTTAGTAGGAAAAATTATTCAGATTTAAATGTCCAGTAGGAAAATAATATAGATTTAAAATGGCTATCTAACAATGGACAGTTGTGTTTTTCCAAGAAAAATGTAATTTTCCCACTTAGCAATCAAACATGTCCTAAGGGAATCTGGTCCTTTTGTATCAAAAAACGGAAGACAAACAATAGAGAAAAATGAGAAAAAATGATTGAAAGGCTCTCCAGGTTTCTCAAGTACACACGACTAGTAACAAACGAGCAACATTACCATTATGCCTGATATAACGGCCGCTATTTTCCATTGTAACGTTAACTCTATTTTTTCGGCTTTTGACATTTTGTAGCAAATAACGAATTGGTCTTCAGAGCTATACGGTATAACGTCCGCTGTAATGTTTTTCTAGACCTTGATTAAAATTATTCATTTATATATATCTATGTGTCTTAGGGGGAGATGAGCGCTCACTTTTTGTCAACCCACCTTAGAGCACACTATATATGAGAAATTTTTTGAAGCGATGGATTTTTTAAGCAGGGAAGCTGTGGCCAATCACATCACGCCACAAACCCAGATATGATTTTGAACTTTGAAGAGCCGATTGTGACGTGATGTGATTGGCCACTGCTTCGTTGCTTCAAAAGTCCACCGCTTCAAAAAATTTCTCACTATATATAGAAACGGGTCATACATGGATTCGGATCGGGCAAAGTCATTGCCACATGAGTTTCAATTCGTTCAAGCAGAACAGCTGTGCACTTTGCAAAGGCCAATGAAATGATGACACATAGCAACTTTCACTTTTTTATACTAGTTCTTACGTATTAAAGAATCATTTTCAACGTGAAAGTGATTACATTTATTGATTTTTGGTCTCCATGAAAGTAACCTTTTTTGCAGGTATACCCACTGAATTTATTGGTATCTATTGTCACATGGAACCTAAGACCCATGTTTGAGATTATAAAAAGCAAGGTATTCTAGTAACAGGTCGGGCTCAGGTAACGCCTTTTTCTGACCTCTCTCTGTGTCTATGTGCTCGGCCGTGGATTTCAACAATCCAACGGTGGTTGTCAGGGCCGAGCTTGCATGACTTTTGGGGACACTGACAACCAACATTGGATTTGTGAAATCCACAGCCGAGTGCGTGAACACCGGGTCAGAAAAAGGGGGTCCTCAAAATTTGAAAGTAATTAGTAACAAGTTTTAAAGGGGACCGTTATAACGGTACAACGGACTGGGGCGTTACCGTTTTTCCATTATAACGAAAAAAACGCTCAGGGGCAAAAATGAAAAAAAATAGAAATAATGAAAAAAATGGCATTGAAATTCAAATTTTTTATTTTAAAATTTGAATTTCAAAAACGGAAAATAACGGAAAATAATAAAAATAACGGCCGTTTTTTTTACAAAATTTTCCAAAAAATAACGGTCGTTATTTTTGTTATAACGGAAAATAACGGCCGTTATTTTCTGGGCGTTTTAACGGTCCATAACGTAACGGAGTAGGTCCGAATCCGTTAAAACGGAAAATAACGGCCGTTTTTTAAACCTTGATTAGTAATACCCTCTTATCGTTTCCTCTCTCATTTTTTCAATGTACAAGTAGAAACCCCATTGCCCATTTATATAGATCTCCAGTACAAAAGAAATATCCAAAGTATCCCAGTCCAAATTGTACCCAAACACATAATGTAAAGACGGCTAACGAAATTTGAACCGACTCCATCTAGTTGTAGCTTCATTAACAGTATAATCTTTGCAGAACAATACTTCCTACAAAATACAAGACACCTAACTCAACAAATAGGAGGGGAATGTTTTGACTCTCTTAACCATCTACTAAAATGAAAAGACTTTTAAGTCTTTTTTTTATTCACTGTGGAAGGGGCATCTCAAGAAAAAAAGAGTGCAAAACTTAGATCAACTTTGCATTAGACTTCCCTTTATAATAGTAAAGATAACGTATCGTCCTCGTCTTATTTCGATTGTATTACGTACATTAATGGTTAGTTGTATACTAGTCATCTTGCCAATATTGTAGTTCTACCAAAAAGAACGTGAAGATCTATCAGAGACTATTGATTTTGTGAACCCTAACAAGGCTTGCCCTAAAGATAGTTATTAGATTATGAAGATTGATCTGCTTGCCAAAGGCATTGTTGGTCATGAGTTGCTATCCTTCATGGATGTATATATGGGTACAATCAAATTTCTCTTCACGAAACCAACCAAGAAAAGATGGCATTCATTACTAACCAGGATTTATACTGCTATAGAGTATGCCCTGCGGATTGAAGAACATTGGAGGTGAGTTATCAATGGCTGGTAAACAAGATTTTTGAAGAACTTATCGAAAATACCATGGAGGTGCACATCAATGATATGCTCATAAAAACATGCAAAAGATTGACCATCAGCAACACCTAGAAGAGGTGTTTGATTGGTTAAGCGGTTATCGAATCCAAATGTGCTTCGGTGTTATCTCGGGAAAATTCCTTGATTACTTAGGAATTAAGGCAAACTCATATCAAATCAGCTCTCCCAAAGATGCCTTTATCGAAGACCAATAAGCAGATCTGAAAACTCATTAGAAGGCTATTGGCAACATTAACCCATTTCATTTTGAGATATTCTGATAGATGTTAACCACTATTCCAATTATTATGGAAAAATGCCTCCACAAGGTGGAATTAATGAAGAATATGAGAGGGCCTTTTAAGCGTTAATCGAATATATTGGAAACCCCTAATCTTATTAAAATCATGTCCACTTTAAGAACTGAATCTTTACTTGGCTGCCATAGATAACTTGATAAGCTCATTTCCACTTGAAGGACTCTTCATGGCAGTTGAGTTTGGGGTTAAGGAGATATCCATCTTTAGTGATTCGCAACTTCTTGTGAATCAAGCAAGTGACATCAGACAAAAGATGACTGAATGACAATAGGCATGCAGATACTTTGGCCTATTTAACCTCTATACTAAGTAGTACTGAATCAAGAATGTTCACGTAGAATACAAAGCTCGACCTGGTATAGACGAGGAGGTCGAGCGAGTTGCCTCAGTGCTATTACATACTGACAATCTTGGATGCAGTCTACAGCTGAATTTCTCCATGACAAAAAGTTGCCCACCAAAATTGAGAGGCATTTACTCCTAGATGGTGTACTTTATTGACAATCTTTGGCGATCCAGACCTTCATTGTCTATGCGTCATTGAAATAGCCCATGTATTGTAAATAAGCCATTCTGAAGAATGCAGCAATCACTAAGGTAGATGATCCCTTGCACATGAGGCATTGACATAAGAATATTTATGGCCATATATGCATTCCGATACAAAGAAGTCATTAAGAAATGTGACAAAAAATTTTGCCCCTAATTCACCAGTTAACCAAGGTATACATTATACACCCTCTTAGTAGTCAAGGTCTTTCTCCCAATGGGGCCTCAACATTTTGGGACCTCTTCTAAAAGCTCCATGAGGCTTCGAGTATTTATTAGTCTCTACAAATTACTTCACAAAGTGGGGTTGAAGTAGTTCCATGGTTAGAATGGAAGATATTGACGTGCGAAAATTCCTTTTGGAGCATATTATATGTAGATTTGGCATTTCACACAATCATCATGGACGATGGTGGATGGTTTAATTATTGACTAATCAAGAGCTTTTGCAAGAACTATAGCATTATACACATCTCTTCGTGACGTTGAAAAATTCATAGGGAAACAGCCAAGTAGAGGCAACCAACAAGACAATACTCGAGACCCTAGAGCTCCAAGAGGGAAAAACAAACTCCCAATTGTACTCAAATACAAAATGGAGATTTCTCAAAGACAACAATGTAATCTCAAGATTAGACTACGTATGGCTTGCCACAATATTGCTAGAGACTTTCCCTCATCCAAAATTATTCTAAGTAGAATAGGACTTCCCTCTGAATATATAAATTGAGATCATGAACAAATGTATGATTATCTCATATTCAGCCTATTCACCCATAACTCCGTCTTCCTTCTCTTAAGCATCAAAGTGCTTTTGCAAGTACCACCCAACATCCAACCAGCAGCGAGAGCAAGATTCTAACTCTTCTTGTTCAAGCCAACCTTGAGGATCGTAAGGTAAAGAAGTTTTTCTATAGTTGAAAATCGAGATCAGCCAACCAAGGTATAAACATTTGTTATAACAAAATATGTCTAGTAGTCACATCATGGTCAAAAATATAATTTTATTGTTTTGAATTTTTTTTCAAAAGAAACAGGTTCCAATGACCAACAAAAGTGAACCAAAAAAATTCACATTTTTTCTTGGCCGTGGATATCCTGACAATCCAACGGTGTTTTTGCTTTTGCAAAAGTGATGCCAATTCAGCACTATTAACCACTATTGGATTCTCGGGATCCATGGCCAGAAAAAAACGTGGACTTTTTTGGTTAACTTTTGTTGGTCATCGGAACCCGACCCTATAAAATAACATGGATAACAGTAAAGTAATGGGCCAGGATCAGGGGCACAAATTTTGACAAAAAAAAATTGGTGGGGCCAATATAAATTAGAAGTTTTGGAATGGGATGATTTTTGGTGAGGATGGTCTCTATGGTAAGGAGATCACCATCACAAAAATTCAAATCATTCTGATAGGTGTAGCCTGATTAGTGATTTTAGAACCTTTGGAATCTTTGCACCCAAATAACACTCAATAATGCTCAAATTCCTACGGTTAAAATCATGAAAACCCCCAAGGGGAGTGGTTCAATGGTAAGACCCAGCGACTTGGGTTTGCTCCCCAAGGTTGTGAGTTCGAGACTGCGCCCCCTTGCGATAAACCGTGTTGTGTGCACGGGAAGGCTTTGGGTTAGTTCACACAACTGTAGGATTAGTCCCATCACCTAAGGTGTGGGGATACCTGCATTACAAAAAAAAAAAAAATCAACCAATGAAAATAACTGCAATCCAACGCTCAGAAATCACTGATCAGGCTGATTTGCGGGTCCAACGAGGGACTGGCCAAACATCCATACGGTCAGTGCCCTCTAATAGTGTGTCACGTGGCTCATATTGTGGGTGTGACCGGCTTCGGTCACAACATCTTGTGACAGAAGTTTTGCTCCTGGATTTCCGCTTCACAAACTTTCCAAAAAGGAGTATTTCAATTTCAAGTACAGAGAAAGTTTAGAGTCAACATGAAGTCCACTGATGGGGCTTAAAGATGCGTGTTGGTGCCTACAATCCAATGGAGATAACCTAGCGTCCACGACCCTTGCTGTGGTCCTCAAATCTACGCCAAGACAACTTTCATAAACTACCGACCCAAAGAACAAAGAGACGAATCGTGCAACGTTCAATGATTGCATCCGTAAGTTAACGATGAAATTACCGGGAATAGAAAACACAGGCGGCAGAAGGACATCGCGCCTTACACGACACACACAAAATATTATATTATTATTAGTTGGACTCTCCAATTCTGTCTCTGTGTCTTTCTTCCACCTTTAGCAACCCAACTTGCAGCATCAGATCACCAAACGTTGAAGCAGGACAAAACAAAAACAACAGATCGTGTCGAAGAAGAATTCTTGGAGGAGAGGTTTGCTAGGGCATGGAGGTCGAGGTTTCCGGTTCGAAACCTTCGGCTATCGAAGGCGTTAAAGGAGGGAGAGAGAGGGATCAGATACGGGTGAAGAGGAAATCCTTGCAGGCGGTTCTCGAGCAATGCCAGAGAACTCTGGAATTGCTCAGGAGCACCGGTGATGATGGTCTCGATGGTGATGATGACGATGAGGAGGAGGAGATTGATGAGGATTCATTGTCTCAGTGTGCTGATTCTGAAACCGCCGAGGTAAGGTCCAATTTTTTGGTTATTAGGTGTTGTTTTGTGGGTTTTGATTTTTAGGGTTTTTGGTGTTGAATTGTGGGTTTGATTGAGCCTGGGGTTGTTGAATTGCGTGTTTAGATCGAGTTTAGGTTTTATCTTAGGTGCGATTGAATTTATATTTGTGTATGTATGTTTATCTTACCCGCAATTAGAAGCATTGAATTTGGGACATCTTGCCTTTTGATTCTTCAGGTGTCGTTTAGGGTAATTAAAGCTTGTTAGTTTGTTTCACAATTTTGTTGAAATGCTTAGTGCTTTAAGTTTATGAAGAAACATTGTTCCTGTCTTTTGTAATTAGTTGAAGTTCAGTTGCCGTTTAGGGTTTATCAAGAGGGAATCTGTAGGGGGAGTATTTGGACTTATTTTATTTATCTGACAATTTGGACAGTGGACGAGTGTCTGGGTAAAGATGATTAAGAGGTGAAACATACCCAGTTGTTAAATCATGGACTAGGAACCAATTGCCTGTTTTGGAGTTTTGACCGAGGTTTAGAAAGATAAATCCTGATCCCAAAGGGAAAAATAAGTTTGGACCAGGGTTTCTTCTCTATTTGCTGGGAGGTTTTTTTTTTCTTTTTTCTTTTTTCTTTTTTTTTTTTTTTTTTTTTTCATATGCAGACTAGGATCATTAGCATGATGGAAGACAAGCTCAAGATACATTTTTACTTGATAGTCAGGTTTAAATGGTCAATATGCGTTGTCCCAATTAAGGAGATAGAGACAGGAGACACTCAACCTAAGGTAAAACCAATTAAGGAGATAGACTTAGGAGGCACTCAACCTAAGCCAACACCAATTAAGGACATAGACCTAGGAGACACAGAACCTGAGCTGTTAGCTTAGGTGTATCATGTATGAAAGTGTTGCATATGACAGATATATTGCACATGTCTATCATTTTTATGAATTTCACTCAAATTATCACGATGATTTCATTGTGTGAAAAGTAGGATGCTCTGCAAGTTATAGACTTTGTCTTTTCATGATTGGCCAAGCCTTTTGACACATCATTTCCATGGGACTGTCCCAGTCACCCCACTTTGAGATAGCATAACATGTTGCCATTATCATCATCAGTGCCTTGTCCCAGCTATTTGCGGTTTGCATAATAATCTTAACTGCATGCAATTTTTTTGAGGAGGTGTGCCACTTTAGTTGTCAGCATGAATGCATTCATAAGTGTGCATTCTAGGCATAGAAAAGCCAATTTGTAAGGCCTGGTCGAAGCCTCTAGCTCAAATATCTTGAGATACCAATAATGGTATGATTTGCACTTCTCTCAGATATCGCTTTGTTTGTCCGTTGTCTGTATACAGACTTCAATAGCCTCTACGAGCCTTATGAAGGAGGAAATAATATTTTTTTTTTATAGTTATGGGAACTAATAACATATGATATTTATAGTATGACTTGTTACTATTTGTAGACAAGTGACAACATCAGTGAGGAGGAATGTGCAAGTCGAAGGGCCTAAAAGGGCGAGGGAAAGGCCAAAATGGACATGGAGTGAGGTTGTGAGAGGAGATTTAAGAAACTTGCCTTAATGGAAGAGATAGATTTAGACAGGATTGAATGGAGGAATATGATTCATGTAGCCGACCCCATACCATTGGTAAAAGGCTTGTGATGATGATCATGATGACTTGTTACCATATGGTCACACAATATAGATTTATTTCAACTAAAAAATGTATTTACAATTGGTAGTGAAAACAAATGAAAAGATACAGTTATCTTTTTTTTTTCTTCTCATTCCCATGTTGATATATTCCATTGAAGGATGTAAAACCTTGATATCCTTTTGCTGGAATCATGGTGTTACATATTGGTTTGATGTCTTAGTCTCTCTAAGCATCTAGTAGTGCTACTTTATTTTGGGAAACTTGTGAAACCTTAGAACTTGTTTCTTGTTTATATGCAGCTATGTGATCTCTTGAAATCTAGAGTTGAATCCCCCGACTTCCTTGAAAAGCTTGGGAGTGTCCATTTATCAATTCCACAAAATATGGCTGGTACGTATCTAAAGATGACCTCTTTTGTAGGATTAGTGTTTCATTATTTAACTGTTTCTAGTATAACCATATTCTTGACTAAAATTTTAGGAGTATAGATGTGAAGTATATTTTTTGGTGCATTACCCCAAGGCTCACCTTGGGGCAAGGCTTACAAAAACACCTCGAGCCTTGTTAAAAAAGCTTAAAAGCTTGTGAGGTATATGCTTGATCACCAAGGCTTTTAAAAAAGGCTTATGCCTCAGGCATTTTACATGTTTTTCAATGCCTCATATCAAATGTGTGTGCTTCACATGCATATATTGGTGGTTGCAATTTTAAACTGTCACACCTTATAAATGTAATTTACTTTTTTTGGTTTCCCCCCTATCCTTTAGTTAAATAATAGTTAGTTGTTCTATTTTAATAACAACAATAAAAACATATTTTTCCCTATTAGAATAATTATTTTCATACTTCTGCATAATAATTTTTGTTATTAAACTTTTATCGTATTATTTTTATTTTGAAGTTTTCATTTGAAAAAGGTGTGCTTGTGAGGTTTACACCCCACGCCTTGAGGCTTTATGCCTTACACTCTAGGCCATTGAAACACCTTACGCCCTCACCCCCCCTTCTGTGTTTAAAAACGTTGTTTTGGAATATTTTAGGGCCTATCTGGGTACCACCTTAAAACACATTTTTATGGCAAAAAACATGTTTGCACAGTATGGCAGAAAGATGGTGTTTGGATGTTGATTTGGGGAAAAAAAATAGTCAAAAAATGCCTATCTTTTTTTATAGAAACATGTTAAAAAATTGTTAAAAGTTGTTATTTCATCAGGAATCAAAAACAAAAAACCCACTAACACCTAATTGACTAGGAGAAGTCTGGAAAAGGAAAAAATGCCTACAACTTTTTGGGATGTTGTCCCACGCCATTTGGTTAGATTGAAAGTTGTCACCAAACGCCATTTAGAAAAAAGAATTAAAAATAAGTTCTCAAAGCACTTTTTCTATAGTTTTTTTTTCTTTCTCTGATAAGTATAATTTATCATTAAAAAGGTCTAAGCCGAACAATTACAAATATAGTAGTTAAGAAGGTCGAGATGACCTACTTCTTCTATAGTTATCTTTTCAGAATGGGATCCAAACACCGCCTTAGGATGAGGATAATTGTATCTTGCTCTTTATGGTTTAGACTCTGTTTCCTTAACCAAGATTAGTGGTCATTCCTAGCAATTTTTATGCACATTACAGGAGAAGAAGGTAGCTCCTGGGACGTGGTTAATGAAAATGATTTATGGGAAGGTGGAAATAATGAGTCAGACCAAGAAGGTTATGTTCTTGTAAGTGAAGATGACATAGTGGAGGGCATCGCATGCTTCATGGCTGCATATCTGTTGTCACTAAAGGAGACTAAAGTATGTAAAGCTTCTCCTACTCTTAACATTGCTTTCATCAGATCCAGTAATTTTATCCTTGCTGAAAAAAATGAGTAGTCAATTCTATAATAACCATTCAATATATTTCAAACCGATATCAGGTGATTACTATGCTTAGTTGAATTCTTCTTGCCTAGGATGTCAAATGGCCTTAATTCACCACGCTCCGAATGTGTTTTTCTAGCGATATTTTACGTACTACTACCGATTGGAATATTCTCTTTTGTTAACTCAACTACATTAATGAAGGAATACTATTCTATATTTTTAAATCTGTGTACATGTCCTATAATTGCTTGTCAAAGTGCAGATCACATGCTCCCATCATCATCATTGTCATCAACTATTCTGGGGTTCACCACACAAATCATGTTCTGTCATTCCAATCTATCTAGGGCCATTGCTTCTCTTATAGCTGCTGCTTCAAATGTTTTTCATCTGATACGGCCATGGATTTAGGTCTTGGTCTTGGGAAATGGGTCTTCTAGGGTGAGACTGAATTGTCTCGGTCTCGGCACAAGCTCGGACAACCCAATGTAAAGAAAGATTGTGTCTTTGTATTGTCTAACTCATTCTGTTGTAGTAATAGGCTGTGTAGCTTCGATATTTTCTTATCTTGATTTTGATAACTTTTGTTTGTTATTTTGATTCCAAGGAAAATGGAAAGTTATCTTCAAGAATTTAGGATGGTTTTTATTGTTTCAAGAGGTGGTCCAGTAAATTCTTCCTTTTTTGTTTTTTACCACTCACGTGTCAGAGAGAAGAAAGATTGTGTACGTGCTGCAAAGAAATTATTTATCATTTGGGGCTTGTATACATATGTGATCCTTTTTGGTTTCATTCATGCATCATAGTTGGCTGTTTTTTGTAATTTACCCCGACTTCGTAACGATGACGACCCCAAATGGCTAGGATATGACTCTCTTAATAATGATACCCTAATTTCTGTTGTCAGGGTGTACCCTTTATGTTATAAGGGACCCCTTTACATTGTAAGGGCATTTTGGTCCATGTAAAGTTTTTATATAAATAAGAAGTTTAGTCTCATGTGTGACACACACATGCTCTTCTTTTGCTCTCATCTCTCTCCTTCTCTTTCTCTCTTGGAACCCTAACCTTGAAACCCTAACCCTAAATTCAACATGGTATCAGAGCTTTAAGGCCTAGGAGGTCGTGGGTTCAAGTCTCCAGCAGAGTGTATTACCGCTGAGGGGCATGTTAGCGGATGGTGTGTTCCCGCGTAGGTGTTGTGTTAGCCCGACGTCCCGTTGGTATACATTGTTGTTTCGCCTTTCCCCAAAAGGTCGATCTTTTGGGTAAATGGTTGTTCAACAATTTCTCATTAGTTTTCATTTCTTTTCTTTTCTTTTTTTCTAATTTTGTCGAGTCCACAAAGTCTGTGTGTGTAATTTGCCACAAGTTCACAGGGGAATTTTTTTTAACCTAATTTGGCCTGAATCTATAGTTACACATTGCTCCTCTTGTTCACCCTTTCCATACTTATACTCCCTTCTCAATTTCAAGAATAGATGTTCCTAAAAAATGCATGATTAGGATTTGCGGACTGACTTCTAAAGATCAGTTTCAAAGCTAAGCAAGCTTGTTCGCCAAAAACCTGCGAAGAATTTTGTTATGGTTCCTATCATAAAAGATAAGATTTTTTTTGTTTTGTTTTCTTTTTTGCAGGAATTAACTCCCAATCAACTCCAAGAAGGTGAGTTTCATTATGCTTGTCTTTGAAGGTTACCTTAACCCCCCCTTCTTGCATTCTTTAAGAGAGTAAACCGACAATCTCCAAAGTTGGTTATTTCCTTCATTCCACTTTAAACCTCATGATTGATTCTGAGTTCAGCAGTCAAAGATTGGGAAAACGAGTTCTGATGTTCTTTGTCATTCCTTTTAGCTCTGAGCAAAACGTTTTCTGTAAAGAAGAAAAAAGGAAAGCTTCAAAAGGCATGGGATGGAAGCAAAGTTATATATAATGTAGCATCCTGGGGTGCGACTGCCATTGGGTAAGTTACTTCGTATTGATTCTGCCTAAGCTTTCTGATTTGATAGCAAGATTTTTTTTAAATAATATCTCTAGATGTGGCTGGTTGGTTTTATTGTGGAATGTTAACTTGGGTCTTATTGTTTGTGCTGCTTTATAATTTGTTATTAATCATGGCAGAATTGTTCATACTAATAGATGTCTAAGCTTAAATGTGATGCACTTAATATGCTATTTTCTTCCCTTTTCTTAGAAAATATTTTCACAGTTTGGGATGTATTTTTCTTGAGTCAAGGAAGTGCAAGTATTTAACTATGTATGTTGCTGTTATCAAGGACATGCGTCATCCAGCTCTCCTGTTTACTTTCAGATTAGAATTCCCATTCCATTACGGTGGAAGGGCTGAGCACCTATGCAGGGAGGGTTGGGCTAGCAGCCTGACCAGATGGTGCTCTATGTAGCATAAATATGCTATTATGGAATTGGTAAATCTCCTTCTGTCTTAAGTGCATCCCGGGAAGCGTCAGTCATGCAACCTTCCTCACTTCTTTATGCCATGATAATTACAGTATGATCTAGATTGTGCACAAGTGCTCTGCATGTTGGCATATCACTTTTAATGTTGCTTGTTATGTTTCTTAAAATTTTTTGTCAGACTTATAATAGAGAAATGGGTTTAAGCATGGGATTGTTGGGGACTCCATCTATAGTTTCTAGTCTTATAGCTTCCTATAATATTCCTCTGCAGATTTATCAAAATTAAATTCTACTGATCTCAACATTTTTTATTTGCCTGCTTCCAACAGGATATACCAAAACCCAGCACTGTTTAGGGCAGCTTCTGTGGCCTTTTGGACTTCATGTCGCGTTATATCAAAGCTTTTCTGAATTTCACTGTGCTACTTACGGGAAGTTCTGATACTTGGAATTTGCTGTTATGTTTACCCGCTGTTAAAGCGGAGCTCAATGGAGTTCGCAAAATATGTAACATTAATTATTGTCACGATCTCCTTGTGCTACAGATCAATTGATTGTCCTCACGTTGTTGCATTCTGTATATATTTCCATTCTCCTAACATTTCCTTTGAGCAGTTATTAGAGGTTAGGATCATCTTATTTGGGCTAGATTTCCTAACCTTTGCATATTGTTTGGGCTCCAGACTGGTGATGCTAGGTTAATTTTTTTTTTTTCAGTATGTATAGACAGTAAGACTTATACATTATAGTGTTGGTCATAAAACCCTGTCCTGTGGCACAATTTGGGTCTATGATCACATGACTGTTTGGCCCAACCTTGGTGAACCTATATACCAAATATCAGCCTGATATGTGATTTCTAGCAGTGTATTTGAGCTTTTCATCATGGGCTTCATAAACAGGCCTATGGGTGCAAAGCATTGGTCCATGCCTACGATGAAAAACTGCTCCAACAACTGCTAGGAATCACATATCAGGCTAATTTTTGGGTGTAGGTTCACCTAATGGGTAACAGATTAATGGGGTCAGAGGAGTGCCAAGTGGCAATATTTGGCATGACCAATGCGCAGAACAAAGTATTTGCGACCAAATAGTAATAAGCTTAGTAAATCACCCAACCATAGATGCTTAATTTTTTTAGTGATGATCCCATCAGGCAACCCGTGCCTAAAATTTAGATAGAGTGCTGGTCACTTTTCAATTGGACTTTCTGACTCGGACAGTTCCTTGTTCAATGAAAAATTGCCACGAGGGCCCCTTATGGTACATGACGCTTGATGGGATAGCCTTTTTTTTTGTTGTCTCTGTCTGTGTGCGCGCGCGCGCGTGTTTTTTGGGTTGGGGTTGTTAAGAGCATTATGTTGTATTTTATGAATCCGTGTAGAGCTACCCCCGTTTCTTACATCCAATGCTTACACCGATGGTGGGACCCAAATAGAGACTGTCGGACAATCCAACCATACATTGAGTTGTCCTTCTCAAGATCATCATCATCACCAAAAATCAGTCCATTATAACACTATTGCTAATAATATAAAAATGACCCAAAATAACAGTTTAATTGGATGGTCTGGATTTTTCAAATAAAGTCAAATTTTCATGAGGTTAAGATGGTCGGGATGGATTTATTTTTTGTGAGGATGGTCTTTGGAGTATGGACGACGCATCTCTATGGACCTCACCACCGGGTGGGAGGAGAAATCAACTAATTGCACGATTACTGTGTGCAAGCTTCCTATTTCACCAAAACATGGGCAACACCATTGCTGCGCCTGTTGATATGTACAGCTCATCCCTTCAAGTTCCACTGGATTGCACTATTACCTTTCAGCAAAAACCATCAGTCAAGGCTTTGGTATCTACGCTGCTAAAGTGCTGATGCTGTGTGAGGAGACATCTTCACTAAAAATTAGCCCTTAACTCATCTTCATGTGGGCTACCGATCATTTGTCATTTTATTTGTCACAATTCCAACCCTATACTTATTGACGGTGTGTCCAGGTTATATGATCATGGAAATATTCTATCTTTGCACTGTATATAAGGGTTAAAGCATTTCCAAGCTTTAAAATAAAAGGATCCATATTGCTGCTCGGACTAAATTCATTCAAGCACTACTCACTTTCCGAAGTTAGTTGGTTATCTTGGGGAATTTTTTTCATGCAAGCATTTCTGTGTAGAAAATGTCAGGGGCGACACTCCAGAAAACCCTTTGCCATTTTGAAATATAGGCCATGCATGAACTGAGCGTTTAGAAACAATTGCAGTTCAGGCCTGAGCTATTATTAAAACTGGGCCCTACCTTCCATGCTCGATTTCCAATTAAATTATTGCAAGCACTTTTAAGTTGCAATGCTCTCAACATTGGCTCTTTGTTTTGCATGTTTAGTTGTTGATCTGCAATTCAAAATGCGAAACCATCATTGATCAAACCCAGTGCTCAACAGAGAAGGAAATCTGGAAATGAGAAAACAAAGCTATTGAAGATTGAATATAGAGATTATAAATGACAGGATCAACTTCCCAGTATTCTACATTCTGTTCGTAAGTGTTCAAAAATATAAAAACTGCCACAGGCAGCAGACTCATCAACTTGAGCCGAGTTACTCTCCCAGTACAAAATTGGTAGAGCCCGTAGTTTGAAGGCTGTATACTCACATCACTGCGCATGCCGCCAGTTCTGGACCAATGATGATTTGTCATCTCATCCACATCTCAACGGCAAACCAAAATCATAACTTCTAACATCCCGTGTCTCCCGGTTCTTCAAGCTTGTACTTTGAAAAACTGACGCCTCTCACTCTTATATACACACATATTGTAATTTAATAGTAGTAGTTGGAGTCTTTGTGGTTTGGAGCATCCTTACAGAGCATTGAGCGCACTTCCATAATGGATCTGGGTGGCTCCAGATCTTTCTCTTGTAGTGCATTTCCAAGTAACTGTTGCATCTGTGATGCAAAGGTGTCATCTAGAATCTGCAAATTGCAAATCAGTCAGAAGAGGCAAATACTTGGAAGCATTTTAAGACGGGAGAATGATAGTACTAGTCTTCTGGACAACCAGAAAGTAATGATAGTAGTAGTCTAGACAAAATTTCACTTTATCGTCCAATCAGGCTGATCATTGGTCTAGGAAATCCCCCTAGATGGGACCCACTGATTGGACGATTCCGATTGATAAAATTGTGTACCATTTAAATAGACCATTACTGTTCCATGCTCCATCATTACAGTATATAAACCTCAGCAACAGGTGACATACAAAGACGGGCAAGAGACCGTTTTATGTGGCGACCAGCCTTTGCAGTATATGGACATCCATGTGTGATACATTGGCAGGAAGTACACACCAAAGCCACACATAGGCAGGCAGAGCACACCATTTAATCGGGCCCCAACCAAGAAGATATCTTAGGTCAAATCGATCTGGTAGGATGTTTGTAACCATCCCATGTATGGATTCTGAACATTTCACCATACATTTTCCCTTTATGGACAGTGTTAGTATTGTCCTTAGTATGACACTGTAGCACAGTCCCATATATTGAAGCCATTGATGTTCTTCGAAATTTGTGCAGTTGGAATCCCGATGAACACAACGCAAATTCAAAAAACATCAATGGCTTCAACATATGGGACAACATGCTACAGTGTCGTCCCAAGGACGATACTAACATTTCCCATTTGTACTATTCAAAACTATTATGGATCGGATGGTTACAGACTACAGTCATCTGATATGGTCAATTTTTGGTCTAGAAGATATTCTACACACAGCCCATTGGTGTTGGTAAATTTTTAGACTATATTTAGTTGTGTTATTCAAAGAGTTCATATTTCTACTGGAAAACTTGCAAATGAACTGCTACTTACAGCAACTGCAACTCGTGAGCCTTTGTACCATGACCTGTTCTCTTTCCTGTTCTCCAAGAAACTTAGCACATCCTGCAACCAAACAGAAAAACCATTTAATACCTTAAAAAATATAAACTCATAATGACATTTTGGAAAGTGCCAGATGCAACTTACCTGTCCCATCCGGTCCCAATAGCCTCGGCAGATAGCTACAAATACGTGAGTCTCAAAGACAATATGGAGGTGATCTACTGTCTTTGTGAGCTGGTCCTTCAAGGGCTGCATTCTACTTCGAACATCCGATTCTACCACTGTTTCCTTCAAGTCTTGAATGATCTTTTTCAGTTTTGTTGAACTCTGCATCCTAGTCTGAAGATATACAAGCAAATCATGGTCAAGATTAGCATAAAGAATATTTGATCTAAGTGGCACAAAAGAAATGGACTGTGTTGCAACCACAGCATGCATACACACGTGAGCGCACACAGCCACACACACGCATATACATATACACAATACAATCCTACATATGCTTAAATTGAAAACATGGAAGATTAAGGGACCCGCCAGGAAGTCATAAATATGGGCCACCTATGCCATAATTATGGTTGCACATGCAGAGGGTGGAATCCACAATTCAATGAGTCCAGCTCAGTATCTCCAACACCAATAATCATGATCATCTGATCAATAGATTTTTATTCTAGACCTATGACACATTTTCTGACTGTCCAAGAGGGTGGAATCCACAATTCAATGGATCCGGCTCAGTATCTCCAACACCAATAATCATGATCATCTAATCAATAGATTTTTATTCTAGACCTATGACACATTTTCTGACTGTCCAAGAGGGCCACAGATCCAATGGTTCATAATCCCGTAATGTTGCCAATGCTGTTGGTTGACCTTATTTTTAGTCTACCACTCTACCTGATGGGGATCCCCTTGAATTCCCCTTTATACATGTTACACACATTTTTGTGGTAAGTAGCTGAGAATGAACCACGACATCACAGCTGAAGTAATTAAGTGAATATACATAGTCATACAGACCCATACATGCACACATGCATACCTACATACACAACGACACAGACAAAAAGACAGAAAAATATAGAAAATATTGCTGTTTTACATCTATTTATATCTTAAGAGGTTAAAAACATCGTTCAAGTGTTTAAAATGACCATCAGGTCATCATTTCATTAAGTTCTTTTTTTCTGAAAAATCATCGATTTTCCGTAAAGTAACCGACACATTGAAAAAATGAGAAAGGAACTTCTGGCAATGTGTTACTCTCAGAAGGGTACCCACATTCTCTGCAAGTTTCTCCACAATAGCTTGTAGGTAGTTTCTGAACTTGGTTCTCAGCATCACCGTTATTTCACTGAGGCGCTCTCCAGGGACTGCACTTCCACCATCAGGGATGCAAGAACCCCACGACTTCAACTGGGTTTCTATCCTGGGCCGCAGCACATCAAGCATTCTCTTCATGGAGTTCAAAAGAATTCCTAGCTGTAAAGCAAAACCAAATTGTCAGGCCAAAGAATATAGAGAATAGAGATTATATGGAACTTAAGTCTAAGAAAGACTAGCTCACCTCTTCAGGAACACTGTAGGCGCATGCAGAACGCTTAGCAAGTTTCTGGACGTATTTGAAGCCAAATTTCTTAGGTGCCAGGTTGTCCTTCAATGGTGATAAAACATCGGCATACTGCTTGTCCAAAGCCTCCACAACTGCCTTCTCAACATCTGCAATGGCCTTTTGATATATATTCCACACAAACAGAAAACACATTAATGTCCTAAGATTTAAGGTTTAGTAAGAAAAATAGAAAAAGGATAAAAACATAGTATCTAACCATTACCATTATGGATGGTATTTACCACCTATGAATACGAGGACATTATAGATGGTCTTTACCACCTATAAATACGAGGACACATGGTAGGCATGGAATGGGTTATGCCCTCTGTTTGAAGTGCCATTAAGATCTCTAGATCAAAATCAACCTGATCAGATGATCCTGCTATTATCACAGATGATCGAGAACAATATATAGTGTTCGTTGATTTTTTACCTAGGAGATCTCTTATAGGTTGGAGCCATCAAATGTTGTGTTCCAACCTCTTGTCTATGTTCATGTCTCCTCATACTCTATTTATTCTATAAAATTATCAAGCAAAAAATAAATAAAAAAAGAAGAAGAAGATCACTCGAGGAGCAAAGATCCCCATATCCGAACATACATTTTCCAAAACAAAAGTATATTCCGGCCAGTGGCAAATGATGATGTCATATTCATTCAAGGTTTCTTTCAGCCGATCATACATATCATCCACAAACGGAGTAGTAGAATGCTGTGTTCTGACTCCCGACCACTTTACCTGCAAGTCGATTATGTTAATCAATTTTTATAAGCATAAGGTTGATGAAAATAACTGATTATCAGTGCTTTAAAAGATGTATGGAGTGAACACCTCGAGGGGAAGCGCACTAAAAGGTCTTGAGGCGTAGACCTAGTGAAGCATACGCCTCCAAACCTGAGGCATACACCTTTTGGTCAAGCTGTTAAAAACACCCCAGGTATTAAGTACAAATGAAATCCTAAAAAGAAGGGGAAGAAAAATTAGTCTGTAAAGGCATTGAAAAGCCACATAAGAGATCGATCAATAATTTTGATCACACCGAAGACAGCTCTCACCGAGAACAATGTTTGCAGACTTAAGCTACCAGAGTTTCTCCAAGGGGTGCTGTGGTCTTAATTGTCAACGAGACCTTGTTGCTTCATCTCTTGAATCCCTTCTCAAGAATCCAAACAACAAGGGAGAAGCCAATCTTTTGGGACAAAATTTCTATCACTCTCTTCACTTCATTACTACAGTTCATGCCCAATCTCCTGCAAGACTTCTTAAGATTATCATTTGTCGTTCACCTTCAAGACGTTGAAGTAGTGGACTCCAAACCCCACTCCGAAACCAGACCAATACACACCTTAAACACAACTGAAACAAAACACTAACCCGAGCACTAAGATTTCTAGCAGATTCTCCAGATCTCCTTGACTAAACCCTATAATTTCTACTTCTAAAGAGAGACAAGTAAATTGAGAAATTCCTTGAGCACCCCTACATTTTTCCCTTCATTTACTTGAGCAGTCTTTGTACAGAGGGATGGCAAAGGGTATCGGTCAACAATGGATAATTATAACTTATGGACCTTTCCTAGTTCTTTACAGTAAAAAAGAAATAGGATCATGAGGCCTACAAGCCTCACGCATCTCGAGTCCTGTTACCTCATCTCACACCTCCGCCTTTAAAAAATTGCTGACGATAAATAGAAAAACATTATACAAAGTGAGACATTTCTTAGAACTGCTTTTTATGATGATTAAAATTCAGAACAGTTAAATTGCCAAACAAATAAAATCTCAAAGCGCTATACATGTTTATATGCATCAACAATGTCAATTTACACTTTTCCTTCCAAATAGTCATGCAAGACTGCAAATTTTACAATTTCTCTTCTAGCTTTACATGAAAAGTAGTAGACTGCCTCTCATCAATTGTTTCAGGATCACGTTCAGAAACGGGTTAAATACGAGTAGCAAATCCCAAGGTAAGTACAATTTGCTACCAGCAATATAAGCATGCACACTTTTCCTTTAAGGTTTATACATGATTTTCAATAATGGATTACAATAGAAACAACAATTTCCAAGGCAACTTAAGGAGTGAATTGTTAGCGGATGGTGTTTTCAAGTCTCCAGTGGAGTGTATTCCCGATGAGGGGGCGTGTTAGCGGATGGTGTTTTCCCGTGCACGTGTTGTGTTGGCCCGATGACCCGTTGGTATACTCATAGTCATTTCGCCTTTCCCCAACAGGTCGATCTTTTGGGGTAAATGGTTGTTTAACATGAATAATATATTATGAAACCAGCAGTGTAAGATTGATACCTTATCTAATTTGCAGGACTCCAGCAGAGAAAGGCGCTTATCTTGAATCCAGAGGATGATGTACAAGTGGAACAATTCTTTTGCATCAACTCCTCCTTTGATAGGACTGGGAAAGATATTATTAAGAATGACAAGTCAGGATCACACAAAGTAATAAACACTGAACTAAGATTCTGAATGAACAACAGTCATGACAAGTTAATTACTTAATGTTCCAGTTGGCGAGATCCCTTTGAAAATCTGCAGTTGCAATTACAAGCTCTGCTACAGGAGGTGAGGGACCTGTCGGAGGGCATGCAATGAGGAAGGCACGCAATCTACTGCAAAGCTCCGCACTGTATATGGATGAAGAAATATTTGGGAGGTCTATAAAACTGCAGAGAAGATAACCAAATATGCGTCAATGATATGATTGCAGATATCAGAAATCAAATATCCAAACAAATAACTAGCGAAAAACAATGTAAATGCAAGCAAGCAAATGTGCATGGTGTAGATATGCCCATGAACACATAATCATTATCCTTATCTCTAGCCAATTGGATAATTATAACATTAGAATCTGCAAGAATATGGAAAAGCATTGCATAAGCCCAGAATTTTTTCTACAATAAAAGCACGTCTACAAGGCCCCATTTGCTTTCTATAATCTCCTATCAGTTTAAAATAAGAATACAGGAGCAAAGGAGCATAGGCTAATATCTCATTATCATGACTAGGGGCAACCACATGTATTTTCTTTTTCCTGGACATTATCCAGGAAGCATAATCGGAAGTGTATGACCAATAGAATGGTAAAGGTCTTCAATAGAACTAATTAGCAATTGAAAGAAGAAATATGTCCATTTGGACAGGATACAACACGACATGATATCCTATAAGTACCAATATCCAACTCACCACTTACTCCTTCCTAATGATGTGTATCCTATATCATAGCTTTCAAATTGACACTTTCAGCCTCGGCAACGAAAAAAAATAGAGCTACGAAAACACTTGCTAGTAATCATGAGTGTACCACATATAACACAGCATAGGACCCTAGTAGAAATTATGCTACTATTTTGTACCATGTGAAACTGCTAAAAAATAGCTAGGGAGCTTCAGTCTTTTCAATCATCTTTCAGTTGAAGTAAGATGAATTAAACGCAATATTTTCAAAAAGATGAAATTTAAAATAGATGTGCCCCCAAATGGTAATTTTTTAGCGATGTGTCTCTCATAAAATGCTAAAGTCAACTTCAACTAAAGCTTCCACACCATGTCACCAGTGGACTCTCCATGTGATAGTAAAGAAATATTCAGACCTGGGAAGCACATTTTGATTGTGGATCTCCATATCTGTGAGAACTTCATTTCTGATATTCAAGCAAAGAGATTTCATCTTCTGGTAAGCAGTAGAAAGAGTCACAGCATCCATCAATGTAACTTCACTATTGCTGGTAACAAACTCATCTGTCTCCGCCAAGTGCCTTCTTGATCTCTTTTTTGCTGCAGCCTGGACAGACACCAACATTTCAAAAACAAAATAGAAATTTAGAAGAAGATTCACGTCAAACAGACTGAAGGAAGCATCATCAACTTTTTAACCTGGAAATAGCTGCATAGTTTCAACTGTGCCTCCGGAGATAGCACATCATGAAGAAGAGTGTATAGCTTTACGGCAGGTGCCAAAGCAGGAGCTGGAGATCCAGTTGCAGGCCTAAAAACATCCATCATTCCTGATGACGATGATTCATCCAATGACTTGTAGTTCCCAAAAACCAGAGCAAGAATCTGCTCAATTTGGTCCTCAATTTCTCCCAAGATGCGGTTCTGGTCAAGCAGTCACCAACCATTCATATTGTTTTAAAAAAGTTTCAAAAAAAGACACTGAAAGCCACTGACCCAGAGATATATCAGGAAAGACAATGCTTATCACTGCAAGAAAAATTATGAAAAATGAGCAATTAAAACGCCGCCATAATTTATATTGAAAGCAGTGCTGAATGCTGATAAATCACAAAAAGATCACAAGGCAAAGGCTGGAAGAAGATATCCTGTGTAATGAACACAGGCGAAAAGAGTGGTGGAAGAGTTTAACATCTCTCACCGGAATTCCTGACAGCCTCTTGACTAAACCTAACCAATATCTGGAACACAATATCTAGGCAAACTTCTAGCAGAACAATGTAGAAAGCACATACCTCTTGATGACTCAATGTGCTCTTACTGTGTCCCTTCAAAATTACAGGTAATAGCAAGTCATGCACCAAGGCGAGACAGTCTGCTGTGGGTGTAGCCACATCCATAACATAAGAAAGGTATCTGTCGAACATTGTAGGTTTAAAACATCATTAATCATTGGAAATTATTCAAAAGAACATTAACTTGGAGTAGCGATTTCAGCAGAGAGGCCTGCTAAACACATCTCAATACCTCAGTTTAGTATATGCATCTGAAACCCCATAGTAGGATGCGAATTCAGTCAATAACCACTTCCATGGGCCATGCAACAACAAATTTCTTTGCTGAAAATGCTGAATTTTCATCGCAACTTCTAAAACCAAGTCATATGCCACAGTTTCTGCAACAGAACCATACTGGGAACAAAAAGGGAAAGGAAAATTAAAACAGAAAGGTTGATGAATAATTATAATCTACAGGTAAAATGATATCAAATAGTAAAGGGAAATCTTAAACCAGAAAAAAGGAGGGGCGAGGAGGCAATCTAAGGTTCCCATCAGGAAGACCTTAAGGATAGTTGACCAAAGGAATATGCAGTGGAGTGGGGGGATGGGGCATGATAAACCAATCAGTACCTCCGACCTGGAGATCTCCTAGGCCAAAATTAGACTGATTGGATGAACCTAATCATCCTATCTGCTGACATTTTTGGGATCAACCAATCAGACTCTTTCGATGGGTTTGACCCCTCCACTCACTGCGTTGAAGCCAGTCAATGCAAGCTAGTGCACATTGATTTGAAGCAGAAGGTTGCAACCTGCTGCAGCCTTAAAATGGAAGCGATCTAGTGCACTCATTTCTCTTCTCAAATAAAGCTTGATGCTATTTTTGTTATTTATTCCAAACAAAGTCTGACTTTTCAGTTTTGAATCAGAATGCTTGAAAACCAGGTTTAAAGTGGACCATATAGCATTATACCGGACAGGCAACATTATAGTTATGTGACTTATGTCTGTTATAAGGGGTCAAATCATAGTCAATAAATGATCAAAATATTATTTTCTGAATTACTTTCTCAAAATAACATAGATAATGGTTAATTAATGGATAACAGACAAAATAATGGCCGTTATAACGTTAAGTCCATTTTTTTTTTTCATTTTTTTCATTTTTTTAGTGGTTTTTAGCAAATAATTTTTATTTTTTAGCAAATAATGTAACCATGTTGGAGTCTTAATAACATTTTTCTATACCATGCTTGAAATTACATGACAAAATGGCTCTATATATCACAATATATTGCTATTAATTAAAATATAATGACAAAAAGATCACCTTTTTATTTTTGAAAGGCATGTTGTTACACAGTGCAATATGGGCCACTATATAAGCAACCTTATGTCATCTTTAAAACACTTCTCAATTACAGGATCCCATTTTAATTAAGTGATTTAAAAGGATGGAGTTTAACTTTGATTCAATTATCACCAAATAACTTAAAAGAAAACAAATTGTAGAACATTGAATATAGCCCATATCATTCAAGATTACTTGAGAATAAAGCGGGGGTCCTGTACCTTAAGATTACCATTTTCATCTGGACTAGTTGAATAATTTATGTAGAGTTGTATTCTGCCGACAAGCTCATGCTCTGGTTCACGATAAATAGACCACCAGCGAAGCTTGTCGCTCTGCATTTAACTGATATATAAGCCTCCTAGAACAATAATCTGCCTTCATAATCATAGAGATACTAGGAGGGATTTGGAAATTCTCACCGGGTCCTCAGTGATAGTAGCCACCTGAGCAAGGACACGACCATAATACTTTCCCTTGGAATCCTGAACTTCCATAATTAGATCATCACCTAGACTATCCGGAAAGCTGTATTGCAATAGAAAAACTTGTCAATTTATCAATGCACCTGTTTAAATATACATATCTCTCTGATATACAAATTAATATGTCAGTGTGTCACAGAGGAAAAAAAGCAATGGATGGGAACATGGCACAAGAATACATACAATACATGTGTTTCACCAGATCCAGGTTGCATTCGAACTGCATCCTCTTCAGTTGAACTTTTCAATCTCAACAGGCAGGAATACGTCTCTGATAACAGTTAATCAAATCACCTTAAGCTGAACGATTCATAAGAAAAAAAAAGGGGGACAGACCATGTGAGAGTCTTATAGTATTAAGGAGATGGTATAGTCAGCTACTAGCTAATTCAATATGACCATGTACCATTGATCAGAACAGTCGAATTCATTAGGCCGGCTCAATGATAGACCGTAAGTCCCAAAATCACACCAGTTGGATGCTCCTATTATCCCATTTAACTTTTTTCTGCATGTTACCCATGACTTTGACCAGCAAAAATCACAAGCACCTAATACCTAATCGGATGGTCAGGATCAATAGAATGGTGATTCTTGGCATCTAGTCAATCCAAGAACTGGCCCAACAAAGTCTGGATTGAAGGCACGTGTACGGGTTGATGGCTAATAGCAGCTTTACACAAGATGTATAATGGTATAAAACTCTCAGATCCATCCAAAAATAAATAAAAAATCACGACGATAATGTGCAGACTGCATAGTCCAAATACCTTGTACTACTTCATATGACGATGAACTGCTGCGCAAAGTTGTCACACCAATTTTTAGAAGGCCAGAGACCTGTTTTAGATACTGAGTGCTAGCATGCACATATGCCAAGCTATGCCGTGAAAAAGAACCATTGGCAGGTATTCTAGGTACCACGTGAACATTCCGAAGTGCTTCCCATCCAGAAGATAGAGTTGACCGTAAATTGGAAAAGCGATATCGAACAGATTCCATCTTTATAATTGGTAAGCTTAGGGATGAAAAACTGCAGCCTGTAGGTGGGTCCAGAGCCATTTTCACTTTACGAACTGCACAATGAGCAAAAGCTTAGGCTGAAGATAGAGGTCTCCATTAAGCACTGACACAATGAGAATGTCTAATGTGGAAACGTAACAGTACCTTGCACCTTCATTTTGCCGATGGTTTTCTTAGGCTTTGGTGCAGCTCCCTCACTGACAATCTCTGAAGACCGTTTTGCCAATAGTTCTTCCTCTGATTGTAACAATACTTGCTGTAAACTATAACACAAACATAAGAAATGACAGAGATGGGAGTAAGAATAGCAGGAATCACAGACAAAAATCAATATTGTGTGTCATGTAAAAAGTCTAATATTCATACACCAAGTCCTCAGGATCTGCATGCTTTAATAATGAAACTAAAATGGTATAACACCTTAGGTGTTTGCAAGCAAAAAAGATGAGTTGACTTTCCCTAATTCAGTACCATACAAACTCAAGTTCAATAGCCAGTATGCAAAGTTCAAGTCCTACTTATTTATTTTTGGCAAACATGTCAGCTGTAATGAGAGAAACATGTTCTAGACTCTAGTGGTAGTGACAGAGCACAGAATTCTTTTCTTGTCAAGCAACTTGTGCTCTCCAAAGTTTTTACTTAAAATCATTCCTGTCGTTACAGACACCTGTTCCCAGGTATTTTTCTGCTTCCACTTTAATAATTTATTTCTTATTCCAAATCAAGTGAAAGTTCAGGATTGCAGTTTGTAGTCTTTAAACAATAGATCCCAACATATTAGAAGTTAGATTCTTTGTAATCTCTTCGGGGTTTCATTATGGGAAGTCCAATCATTCTAGTTACCGAATACCAATGTCTCTGGTTCAAATTGGCATTCTTATCATAAGCATATAAAATAAAAAAGTTATAGAACATCATTTTAGGTAGCACTCAGGACGAAGGTAGTTAAACAGAGCACCATTGTAGAAGACAACCATAAGTCGGGATTCCCACAAATTAAACTTTCAAAGGCCACATTCTGTAGGGGAAAACAGAATGAAGACATTATCAACCACATCGTGGTTGCATCCCTTCTATGGTAGTTCATACATACATTTCACAACAAGAAAAACAAGACAGAAAATACTGAACCCACCCAAATGCATTTCGTAGCAGTGCACATTCATTTTCCAAAAAGATAGGAGCTTCCATGCATCCCCTGGCCCAGGAGTGAAGGCAAAGCCGAACACATGCATCATATGAAATCACGGCATACCATGGACCTTGCCCACTGTATACAATTTACAAATAATGAAAATGAGAAATAGCAGGATTAAACTGAATATTACATTATGATTAGTCCCAACCCAAGGGCGGCAGATTTATTATCACCACCAAATGCTAGAAATCAAGAACTGGGATGAGTCCCAATTGCAGACTTGATCAAAATATACCTTGCATGAAATGTGGGGAGGCGAGCTGGTAATGAACCCAGAGATACAGCAGCTTCCACACCAACTGCAGTCCTGTGAAACACAATGAAGGTAATCTATTTGCTAAAATTCTTCATAAACCCAATAATGAGCGTGTGCATTACATGTCTGGCGAAATGTTCATGTATGAACACAAGGTGTCTGCCAAAACCAGTAACTAGAACTGTACAAACCTTATAGACTGGTCTGGAATCCTGTTTCCAGTATTATCCTGAGCACCAACCCCAGAAGCCATGTTTCTGCATGTTGGTGTCTCCATTCTGATCGAGGAACCATTTGAATTTGCAGTGCATGAGGTACCATGTGGTACAGGGGTTGGATTTTGCTCAGCACCTTGGCTGGTTTCCTGATCAGAACAACTAAATGGTGGTGCGCTGGGGGCATCATCATCAGCATGCTTCTTATTCTGCAGGCCTCTTACACGAAAGTCCTGCAAAAATTCTAGCCAGCTAAGCATCGCACAAGTACAATTTTAAACCAGCAATATGAATTAAATATGCTATAAATAGAGAAATCAAGAAGACACATGTTTATATTTATCATATTTACATTTGTGGATAATTATATGTAATGGCTAATAAATTTTAGAGTGGATATGAGACATTGATAGCAGAGTTATGCTTTTGAATTTACAAAAGTATAAGAAGGTAATGCATTTTGACTACCCAACAAACACAAACTTCTGTTTCCTTGATGCTATATATACATATGGCCAACCTAACCATTCATTGAAACTATTTAATAGGTGGGCCACCACTTAGATTTACCATAGCCCCAAAGCATCCCAGCCGGAAAACATCTACCCATCTGATTCATGGCCTTTCTTTTCCAGCTACTAACCATATTTATTAGCCATCCAAAGAATTTAGCCATGGCTGATAAGTAAGATCCTGGACCAGGAAGATTTTAGGGCTGGGACAATCCAAAAGATAGCCACTGATTGAGTGCTACTGATGAATGTATTGGCAGTGCATATGTAAAGTAATCAATTTAGCTTCCACCAATGACACGAATGTTTGCAATCACAAAAATGATTAGCTAGTCTACAACGACAGTCCTAAAAGCATCCCTCCAACCATAAGTTTGATGTAGCCTAAGCTCTAGAGAATGGAAGTGACTAGCACAAATACTATAACTCAACCATTCTACTATAAATGGATCATAATGAATTATATCATTCTTGCTAATAAAGTATAACTTGCAAGAAACTACTAGGACCAATTTTTATTATTTTAAGCACCTAATCTTATCTTTAGGAACTAGATTTTGGATAGCAATATATATTGCACCCTTGCAAGTGTAAATCGGTTTCTTTGAAAATCTTTTGACGTGTTCTTTGTTGCTATACTTCCTCTTTTAGATTTTATTTAAGAATGAGTAGATCTTTCACTATCATGAACACAACAATAATTGGTAATTGAAACAGTACCAACTATTTTAGATGAGGATGTTGAGATGAATGTGTAGTAAGAAAAGGAAAGACAATTAGAAATGAACACATTCGTGAAAATATAGGAGAAGCCTCAATAATTGATAAAATGAGGAAAGTCGATTGATATAGTTTGGTCGTGTACAATGGAGACCAATGACAGCACTAGTGAGGAGGAATGTGCAAGTCGAAGGGCCTAAAAGGGCAAGGGGAAGGCCAAAACGGACATGGAATGAGGTTCTGAGAGGAGATTTCAAGAAACTTGCTTTAACAGAAGAGATGTCTTCAGACAAGATTGAATGTAGGAACAAGATTCATGCAGCCAACCCCATATCGTTGGGAAAAGGCTTCTGACGATGAAGATGATGAAACAGTACCAACTATGCTTCCTACCAATATAATATGTGATAATCCTAAGATGGGGACTGCGAAGACAAAGTAAAATAACCTTAAAATGGTTTCTAGGAAACTATGGTTTAATCAACCGTTCCACACTAAGTTTAAGTCCGGACTTTAGGATCAAAATTCTCCCAGAAATAGAAATAATCTGTCTTTAGTAAACATAACATAATTATTCAACACATCACACGCGCAAACACACGTCAACATTCAGAAGCAAGAAAAAGCACCTAAGTTAGGAGGCACAGAAGAACAAAATAAACATAGAAGAAACATACCTTTTCAGTGCAAATCTCCACATTTGCCCGTGAAGGAACACTGGAAGAGTAGCCCTCGGAAGTGTAGGTTCCTCTCTGAGGCACAGAGCCATTGTTGTTTTCCGCATGTGTGCTGGCAAATTCAGAGCTCACAGCGGAATCCGATGATTCATCCTCTGTATAATTATGCTGCTCTGCTGGATACCTATGACCACCACCCCCTCCAGGTCTGTCCGTCACATGTCCCTGCCTCTGCCTAATTGTTTCCCGTGAAGAACTGAAATCTGAATAGACATTATCACTAGCATACCGTTGCTGCCTCGACAACGGCGTGGTGTATCTCTGAGCCGGGCCATTGGGAATCCGGCGTTCCACATCATCATGTGGAGACGAATCAAGTGAGTACCGCCCACCATAAATCTCCTCCTCCGAGTCCGTTGTCTCATCCATGTCAGACCCGAATCCGCTATCATCCACATCCCCGGGTATAGCACGCGACACCGGAATTGCCCCTGATGGCAAGTGCCCACTTCTGAACTTTGCCGGAGGAGGTAATCCAAAACCCCGCCCGCCATTCCGGATGTTAGTTATAGGATCAAGCCATGGCCTCTGATTCGAAATTGAAACAGGAACTTCCCTCTGCTTAGTAACAGCCCCCTAATTTTAATTTTCACAAAAGCAATTCCAATAAACCAACTCTGAACACACTATAAAATCCAGTAGAGTGCACACACACAAAAAAAAAAAAAAATTCAAGAAAAACTACAAATCCTACCCTCGGGATTACCTCTTTAACCCATTTTACGGCATTAGTATCAAGACCTTCAGTAAACATTATTGCTAGGGTTTCTTCGCAGATTCAAGAACTAAATACTGGAAATCTGAAGAAAAAAATGCTGTTTTCTGTTCCTCAATGAGCACCAAAACTTAGTCAGAAAACGCCCAAAAAATCCAAAAACAGGCAAAAACAGAGATTAATAAAGTCAATAAACTACTCACGGTGAGAAACTGAAGAGAGATTTGGAGAATAAAAGTTCGTCAGTCCTCAGTACCTCAAAAAACCCTCTCTGCTCTTCTGCTCTACTGTTTTATGGTCTGGTTGTTTTTTCATTTCTATGTTTGGGATTCCCTCTGCTTTAATATTTCAAAATCTTCAACCGTTAAAAGTAGCAATCAAGCAAAAGAAAATAAAACAAAATTATATATTTAATTAACTATTACTTATTTTACTTTTAAGTCCGAAAAGAAGGGTGCACGTTAAACGGCCGTCGATGTGAAAGTAACGGGAAGATGACATGGCAAGCGGAATTCCGCTTTTTATAACGGTCGAACTTTTAAGTTAGGCGCTGCCTACGGGAAGTGGGAACACGCAAACTCGCGCTCCGCAATTTGAGACGCGGTCATATGCTCGTGGTGGGCCTCTCTCTTGTTTTTACAACCTTTACTTATCAGACTCCAGGTAGTCGAGAATCGAGATTGTGCCGTCTTTTGGTTGGTGGTGTACACAGTAAACACCCTTTGTTATCTCCACGCGTAACGAAAGAGAAAAACGGGGACGGGTTTTCTGTCTAGAATATGGTTAAAAAAAATGGCCGTTATAACGGTATGGATGTTTGGCAAATCCCTAGTTGGACTTGGATACAAAAAAATCAGCCTAGTTAATGATTTCAAACCACTGGATCTGAGTGTCCCAAATAATGCTTGAATCCCATGGTTTAAATCGATGAAAACGACTCCAATCCAACAGTTAGAAATCACTAATCAGGCTAATATTTCAAATGGGTGAAACATAAGTGTGCCGCGTGTTGGTTGTATCCGTCATCAAAGATCCTGTGTTACCATAGAAAAAACTGATCGTGGGGCCTTATCTAAAATGCCACGTGGCTTATTCTTAGAGATAAATGAACGTATGGATATGTGAAGTTATGAACCATCAATTGATGGTTTTAAACCTTTAGATTTGAGTCTTTCATCGGTTGATTTTCAACCGTGGGATTCGAGCATTATTTTGGGGGTACTCAGATCCACGCCTAGAAACAACCAATCAGGCTGATTTTTGGTATGTTGGTTAACACCAATGTTATTAAACCGGTCTGGTCTGGCCGGTTGAACAGGTGACCGGTCACAAAACCGGGTTAGGTTGATCCCGACCCAGTAATCGTTGAAAAAACCATTCTCATTCTTATAACCCGCTCGACCCAGTCAATTGAACCGGTGACCGGCTGACCCAGATACGGGTTGAACAGTCCACGGGCAAAACATTCATGGGTCAGTGCCATGTGATGGGTTGACCCAGCCAACCCGGAGGTTGACTCAGTGAACCGGTTCGATGACTAGTCCGGGTATGAAACATTGGTTAAAAGTTAAAACATCCGTAAGGTCACTGGTCTCTAAGATTTCCACGTGGCATTTTTAGGTGTGGCTCGGACGCCCGGATCAAAAAAAAATCTACTGTGTTACTAATATCCCTGGATACAGGCCGCTGATGGTCCTGAGGGCACACCACACGAGGAGGACGACATCCTCAGGATGATATTATAAAATTCCTTGTCCTGAGTCTTCTGACACACATTTTCTACATGGACGGAGACGTAAGAAATGAGGTTGTTTGTAGCGAGGCCTTGTGAGTAAGAAGGAAAAAAGAGACGTTAGGGTTTGAAATTTGAACCATGTTACAGTATGAACTTTTTAACATGTTGAAGATAAAGGGAAGCTTTAATTGAAAAAGCTCAAATATTATATATGAGGCCTGAAGATGTAGGCTCCCTCAAGTTTCTTGAGTGGACAACTGTAAAACAGCATATTTTTATTTTTTATTTTTAATGTGGCCCTACTAATTATGTAAATTTAAGATCAAAGTTTTTTTATGGATCACCACCGTTACATCTTAAAGCGAGAGTCAGACACGTGGCATACATGTAGGGCAATAGGACCCACAATTTAACCTGATTGTATGATTATAACCATTTGATCATTACATTGTTTTGAATTTCAAAGCCAATAAAATGTTGACGAGCGAGGTCTCTCTCTCTCTCTCTTGAATAGCCTTGTGGGATTGTTTTGCAATTTTTGTTTTACAGTGTATGGGCATCTAAAGCAAAGGTTTAAAATGGTTACGAAGGGCCATTAACGTTGCCGTTATGCTGTTATAACGGGGTTAAAATCAGTCACGTGACTCACGTCTGAGTAAGATTTGGTCAGAATAATATTTAAAAAAATCTCTTTAAAAGTTTTTTCTTCCAAAATAACAATGTTTAGACCTACACCAAAAATCAGTATGATTGGTGATTTCTAGCCATTGGATTCAAGTACTTTTTCACTTCATGAACAGGCCTATGGAGCATGGTTCGAAATCTTGGGCTCGGTGGGCTCTGATCCAGAACAGGATCGGCGCATCTCGCCCGAGACGAAGTGAGACTTCTTTGGAAAACAGTGATCTCGGGCGAGACAATCCAATTTTGGATCGGACCCGATCTGGATCAGCCGAGACATCCAACCATGCTATGGAGGGGTTCCAAGCCCATGAAGAAAAAGTGCTCGAATCGCATGCCTAGAAAAAACCAATTAAGCTGATTTTTGGCGTACAAGTCAACCAAACATTCATGGGATCAGCATTAGAAACGAGGGGTCCTATAGTTTGATTGGATAGGAACTATGGCTAAGCTGTCAACATTCGCTTAGTTCATGACAGTGAAACACAGTCAAATCCTTACGCATAAGGTCAGAGAAAATGTAATCTGGACAACTAGCATTCATATTAACTGGATCACATTACTCACGTTCTCTTACACAATGTGGAGACAAAGGGTACATAAGAAAGTGACATTTTAGTCAATAAAAAATATGCCCAACAGACTGACCAGTCAAAATGGTAACCCGGTGAACCGGTCACAAAACCCAGTTGGGTTGATCCAGACCCAGCAATTTGCAGAAAAGCCGTCCAATTTCTAGTGACCCAGCTGACCCAGATGAGACACTACACTGAAATGATCAAGAGCTAAACGACAAGAGTACACCAGGCATACAAAATGAAGTGTCTTTCAATCTGCAGAGCTTTTAGTTTGGCATTCCATGCCTATTTTCTAAGTTCCCCTAGAAGGGTCCCTTACTTTTGTCTTAATAAAATCAAGCATGATAAGAAAAAGATGCCATTCATTCTAAACAAGAAGCTTAGGAGAGAGTTGCCTGAGAATGTGATTTTACATGGACACTGACAGTATGCAAGGAAGCAGCCAAATTAGGCAGACAAGGGAGTAAGCCTAAAAGAGTAAACACACCATAAAACATGTCTTGTTTCAGCCAAAGAGGACAAGGCATTTTAGGTCTGCCTATGCAATCTCAAGATAAGCATGTAGGTAAATAAGATGACATTTCTCACTTTCCAAATTCCTGTTTAGAAATGTCAGCTAATAATTGATCAGCTTCAAAGGCCATGAAGTAGCAGGATCAACCCGAAGAAAACTTTTCACTTGACAACACATACACACACACACACACACACACACACACAAAATCAAGAAAGCATGGCCACTGTAATTTTGTTTGAATCAAACTCTATAATTGGAACACCAGTGAGTAGTCACCCTGGTGAGTCTCAAATGGAAAACAAAAAAGAAAATGCACAAAGTCACAGAGTTAGTAAGCTATGGCGAGGGTGTTACTTACAGTAGGTTATAGGAGAAAGATGAGAAGGGTGTTATAATAAGAGTGATCAGAAGAAAGTGGGAGACTGATGAGAAAGGAGGGGTACAATTATGATAGATTACAATGAGGGTAAGTTATGGTGAAGATGAATGGAGCAAGAACAGGTCGTAAAGAGGGCGACTAAATGAGGGGTGTGCATTGGGCTACAAAATTCATGTGAGTGAGATATAATAGAATCCAACATAACAAAAAAAATTAAATAGAAGAGGACCCAATGATGCATTCCGATCTTGTCACTTTATTTAAGACCACATTTTACTGCCAATATGTCCAGCACCATTATCTTAAATTCCCATCCTATAACAGTTGCCAACACCTTTTAATTCCCTGCTGTACTACATCAAATTTTGTATCAGCGCACTTGTTTTACCTCACCCAAAACTTGCCTTTTTATTTGCCGAATTGATTGGGCAGAAACATTCAGAGTAACTCCAATTAGAAATCCCCGTGTTTCATAAAGATGGGCTAGTTCAAGCTGAAACCCATTAATCAAAGCTCTTCCTGTAACCCACACAGATGCTTATGAAAAGAAAAGTTATTTTGTTGATAGAGCTTATGCGTACATCTCATCGACATTACACTCCCCGAGGAAAACTTTGATGCTCCGAGGTGAACCACAACTGCCTTCAGCAATAAGCGCTCTGTCATTTGCTGCCATGTGTGCGATAATCTTGTAAATCATTTCAATCTGTTACCGCAAGGAAAGAACAGTCAGCAAAGGACATTACTACATACTGAAGTAAAATACTAAAACACATTATACTGTCCATTGTAGATATGGTGCGTTCAAGAGGAGTGCCCTATATACCTGTTCAGGAGCATGGCAACGATCAGCTATTTCATCTAGTGTCAACGGTTCAACAGGTTCTTTGCAGCTGAAAAACAAAAATACATACAGAAAGGAATCAGACTCTCAGTAGATTTGAAAGAGTAAGGACATTTTCAGCGTAGACCATTCCTCTTTGACATTTGATTTTACTAGTGGGCTAGTTACGTCTAAATTCCAATCAATTAAGCTAACTGCCAATGACCATCTCTTTCTAGAAGCCCACACTGCAGCATTGGATGAGCCCCCTTCAGAGATCCTTTTGTTCAGAAGAATTGCACTTGAAATCCTAGTGTGGCAATAACATGTATTGGTGACAACATACCTAGCCTCGTTTAGTACAGACAAAACCCTCTTCTGAAGAGCTAATACTTCTCCTGCAGCCTTTTTCCCAGCTTCTACACCTGAAATTACAATAAGGAACATACAAACAAACACAATGGTCAGATATTTTGGTAGCACATGCATTAGGTAACTTTCAGATCAGATGGATTGGTAGCGGATGCATGAAGTAGCTGCAAAACGGCATTTAAGTTCCCATGTCCACACTAACAATTATGTGAGGCAAAATAAATAAATATTTACCAGGCTGGTGGTAAGCATTGATGTTGACGAGCAATGCATATATTCCAACAGCTCGCTCATACAGTGCTATTAGAGCCCCGACAGATCTAGGAGTCACTTCTTGCACTGTGACTGTAATGGATTCTCGGTTGTTGGCATAAAGGGCCGACCTTGTTCCCTGTACAAACTCATATTCAGATTTGGGCAGAAGAGAAATAGGAGGAGAAATAAGCTTTTTAGTAGTTGGCTGGGTGCTAATACTCTAATTCAACTTTCACCACTACCAGAGATGCTGTCAAGAAGTTTAGTTGCACAACCAGCTACCTCGTGTCCTAGTCATGTGGCATGTTCTTATGGAAACCCAGTGAGTCCAGAAATGGAGTTGGTCCTAGGTGAGTGTGGACATATTGGTTCGGAGGAAAACAACTCTGATGCACTGACACACCCACAACTGGCTAATAATACTTGGATATAACAAGCATATTTGAACGTTTTCCAAAATCACAACGGCATGTTTAAGTTATTCCTGTTATTTCTAGCATCGTATCAGAGCACATAGTTCAAAACAAGATAACCCGAATGTAGCTTCAAGGCATTTTGTGCTGCTACACTTTTTTTTTTTTATAAGTATAAACTTGATTGAAAAGGGAAAACAGAAACACAAGTCTAGAGATCAAAAGACCAACAAGAGCGGAACACAAAGCCAGCTGAAACCGGAACAAAAGAAAGAGACGAAAAAACAAAAGCTACACAGCGTCTCTAAAACACAGGCGCGATCCCATCTACAGACAAAGTGTTCGAAGAATAGCCCGCGACATTCTGGAAAAGCTTTAGACTAAAAAATATCAATCCCTTAATGTTAAAGATGATAATGTCCAACCCCTCCATTTTTCCTTCGAACACTCGCAAATTCCTTTCTTTCCAAAGTACCCAACAAACCGTGAAAGGAAGGAGACGCCATAATATTTTGCCTCTAGTTGAATAGGCATGAGCGTACCAACTAGAAATAAGCTCCAAAATCGACTGAGGAAGGACCCATAGCATCTTAAAATCATGCAAGAATGCCATCCAAACTGCCCTTGCCAAATCACAATGCAATAGAAGGCGATTGACCATCCACTCTTCTTGCATGTTTCATTTCGATTCTCTTACGAAACGAAACATTAGGAACCGAGACAAACCGAAACATTACGACCGTTTTGGTTTGTTTCACTGAGACAAACTGAGACATTACGATACAATCTTAAAAAAATAAAATAAATAAAAAATATGATTTCTTGATTTTGGGAATGTTTCGGAATATTTCATAATGTTTCGGAAATTTCGATGTTTCGCCATTTTTCAATGTTTCGTTTTGTTTTGGAATTTGTCTCGGTTTTTCACTTGACCGAGACATTCCTCTGAAATGAAATTTTAAACCTTGAGCAAAAGTCAACAATAATACCCTTCCGAGATCTCAAATTATCAACAGGAATGATGAAACCTGCGGCCAGGCCTAACTCGAGTCATTCCTCTCCTAGGAGCTATGGAAGGAGGTAACCCCGGCTAGCCCAATCGGGATGATAAAGGTGGACTTGTCCTGCCATTAATGAAATTCAGAAGAAACCCGAGGTAACTATCACTAGAATTCCGAACCACCTATCCTAATAAATAACATCTTTTTTGTTTTATCGAATCGCTTGCTAACTGCTAACAGAGTAGGTTGGTATTGTTCCTAAATAAAGGACTGGTCCCAGTGCCTCTTTCCCCTGAGCTGGAATAGGGGTAAAAGAAAGAAGTTGGCTCATCCAAAGAAGTTGTCCACATGAAGAAACCTACCTTGGTAGGAACCTTAGAATCCCAAACCAAACGATCAGGGAACCTAATAGAGGAGGACCTCATAAGATCTCCATAATAAGTCCGAACGGAAAATTTGTCATCTTTCAAGTTCGCCCCAAATACGCTTGTCCGCCACCCGGGAAGACTGGATATTATGCTCTAATCAAGTCAATAAGCGTGACATCCTCAATTTCCCAATCATTAAGCCTTCTTCTAGATCCCAAATTCCACCCTACCTCTTCCCCTTCTTGATTCGAAAAACTCTGTATAGAACAGTTCTTTTTGTCGGATAATGAATATAGCTCAGGAAAGTCTACCTTGAGAGGAGCATCTCCGCACCATCAGTCTTCCCAAAACCTCACCCTATCGCCGATACCTGCCTTGAATCTCACACCTTTCGAGAATTTACCAAAAGTCTTCATAATGCCCCTCCACACGCTATAACCATAGACAGAATGCACCGCCTTACCATCCCAACCAAACTCCGTAACACCATATTTACCCGCCATAGCTACACGCCACAGGCTGGATGTCTCTTCCCCAAATCTCCACAACCATTTTCCCAACAAAGATTCATTCATAGCAGATAATCGCCTAATTCTGAGACCACCCTGAGATTTCGAATTACACACAATTCTTCAATCCACCAAATCGAATTTGTTAGTCTTCTCTTTGTCATTCCATAAGAAATCCCTTATGAGCTTCTCCAGCTCACAAGCAACACTTTTGGGAATAGTAAAGAGGAAAAGGAAATATATGGGCAACCTAGACAAGCAATGCTTAATTAGCACTAGCTTGCCCCCTTTCGAGAGGAATCTGGTTTTCCATAAAGCCAACCTCCTCTTGAATCTCTCCACAAAAGCATTCCAAATTTCCTTCGAAATATAGCTCACCCCCAAGGGTAAACCCAAATAATGAGTAGGAAAACTATCCAATCCGCATCCCAAGATACTAGCAAGACTGATGATATTGTCCATCTCTCCCACCCCCAAAACCTTGCTTTTACCCAAATTAACCCTCAGTCCAAAAACTGCCTCGAAGCAACAGGACAGATTAATAGCCCTCTAAAAAAAAAGTCACCTGAGATGGCTCCGCCCCGATAAAAACCAGCGTATCATCTGCAAACTAAGTGAGAAATAGTTGGTGCCCCGACACCCACCTCAAAGCCAACGAGCTCACCACCTTCCAACGCTTTGGAGATCATTCTACTCAATGCTTCCACCACGATATGGAAAGATAGGGAAATAAAGGGTCTCCTTGCCAGAGACCTCTCGAACTTCTAAAGTAACCGACCGGGGAGCCATTAACCAAACTAGAAAAAGAAGCAGAATAAATACATATTCTCACCCAGCTCCTCCAATTCGTCCCAAAGCCCATTCTGCCCAACATATAATCCAGGAAACTCCAGCAAACGTGGTCATATGCTTTTCCCATATAAATTTTGCAGACTAATCCAGGAATCCCTATCTTGATTCTAGAATCAATACTCTCATTGGCCAAGAGTACTCTATCCAAAATTTGTTTTCCCTTCACAAAGGCTCCTTGAGACAACAAGATCACCTGAGCCAACACCCTTCAAACTCTGATCGCTAGGGTTTTATCCGAAATCTTATAAATGCTGCCCACCAAACTAATAGGCCGAATATTTGAAATATTAGCAACACATTGTTTCTTAGGTATCAACACCACAAATGTACTATTGGAAGTGTAATCCAAATAGTAATCCTCCTAAAATTCTGTGACAACCTTCATAAAATCACCTCCGATGACATCCCAACATTGCTTGAAAAAGGCCAAAGAGAAACCGTCGGGACCCGATGCCTTATCTCCAGCCAACTCAGAAATAGAAGTCAAGATTTCCTCCTCGAAGAAAGGTCTCTCCACCCAATCCCTATCCTCAGTACTAATATTATCAAAACGAAGACCATCTAGAAGCGGTCTGAAAGATACCGGTTCAGTGTACACTTAATAGAACCCGACCACTCCTTTCCTGATGCTCTCTTCATCCTCAAGTTTATTGCCATTCACCTCAAGAAGTTACCCCTTCTGTAAGCGTTAGCTGTCTTGTGAAAAAAATAACTTGGTATTGTTGTCGCCCTCCTTCAACCACTAAACCCTGGATTTCTGCTTCCAACTTGTCTCCTCCAACTTTACAACGTGTTGGAATTCAGCTTTAAGGTTCACTCTTCTAGTACGATCTTCCGGCGATAAAGGGGCCTCTTCCTCCATGTCCAAAAGCACAATCTCCTCGTTGATCAATCCTACCAAATTCTTCTCTATTCCAGATCTTGATTCTATCTTTCAGGGCTTTAAGCTTGCGCCTAAATTTCTCCCCTTCTCTCCCTGTGAATGAAAAACTCTCCCACCATTCTTTCACCTTATTCTTGAATTTGGAGCTGAGCAACCACATGTTTTCAAAACGGAACGGAGATGGCCAGTTATTAATACATCCACTATCTAACAAAATAGGCACATGGTCTGAAGCAGGTCTAGGAAACGCCACCTGGGAAACCCCTGAAAAAATGAGCCCCCCTCCACCGACACCAAAAATCTATCAATCCTACTAAGAATAGGTTGGTCCTAATTATTGGACCAAGTGAACTTGCACCTACTCATAGGAAGATCCAATAAATAATTGCGATCAACGAATTCCCCAAAACTCCGCATGCAACTAGTCACCCTGTCCCTACCATTCCTCTCATGACTATATCGAACAACATTAAAGTCTCCGCCTATGCACTAGGGATGTGTCCATAAAACCGCAACATCGTCTAATTCTTTCCAAAATTGAGCACGAGCTCTCTTCTCATCCGAGCCATACACTCCAGTCAATACCCACGTAAATTTCTCCCCCACCCAATTACATAAAAGAGACACTGAAAAGGCTCCCACTAATGCATCATTGACCTCCAAAAAACTTTGATCCCACAAAATGATGATCCCTCCAGAAGAACCAATAGCCGGAAGATTGTGCCACCCCACATCCTTGAAGCCACTCACCTCTTTACTAACCCGATCATCTAAACTCTCCAGCTTTGTTTCTTGTAAAATCACCACCTTAGCATCATATCTCCTAATAATATTCTTCACTATAGACCTTCTGTCTTTGCTGCCCAGACCTCGAACATTCCACGATGAGATTTTGGTCTTCATGATGCACCGCTAGTCTTCCTCCCTTTCCTGCATTCACTAACACCCAACCCATCACACGTATAAATATGGCGCGCCAACCTTTGAAGTCCGCGGGCTACATGAGTGGATTTATCGCCAGACACAAGGCTAGCAAGCGTCCCCATGTCACAAAGCAATGTTTCTAAACACGGAGGCATGAGACAAGGTGCTTAAATGGCCTAAAGCACGAGGTGTAAGGCTCACGAGGACACCCTTTTAAATGAACACTAAAATAATTAAATAAATAATTTCAACAAAAAAATATATTTAGGAAAAATTAATAAAAAAGAACATTGATATGTTTCATATGGAGGAAAGAATTGTTCTTATAGCTGTTATTTAACCTAGAATAACTTATAACTAAAGGTATGGGGAGAAAAAACAAGAAAAAGAGAAGGAACTGATTTAAATTTTTAAGTATAGCAACCTAAAATTACCACCATAGGATATGCACGTGAGGTGCACGCCTTTAACAAGATGTGTTAAAAAAGGGGTGAGGCTTGCACCTTTTCCAAATTCTCAGTGGATGAGGCATCGCCTCACAAGCATTTTCATTTTATAATAAGCCTCAAGGCACGTAAGCCTCAAACACCTTTTAAAACAGTGATTTAAAGATAAAATAATATCCATACTGCATTACCTTAGATGAAAGCTAATATGGCAATTCCAAGACAATTTGTTTTCAACATGAAGGACTAAGTTTCCACCTGAGACATTCCCCTATTCTGTTACCTTTCTGTATTTTGGTGCACTTGAAATACTTAAGATGTAATACCCTGAATTTCCATTCAAGGGTATTATCGTAAATGCAAAATAAGAGGGCAAAATTGGGAATAATTTTTTTGTGTCTGATTGGTTGTGATAGTTAGAATAGATAACCAAACATAGTTGGAATATTTAAAATCATGACACAAGATTTTTCTTTTTTTTTCAATTAATGGACAAACGGGCTGATCCACGGGCGTTCGGGTCGGGTCGGGGTGCCCGGGTCCGTGTGTGACATAAGAACTAGGAAATTGGACTTGCAGGGATTTCTCAAGGTTTCTATCAGAAGAATATATGAACTATAGGGGATGGTTTGTGAGCTGCAAAAGGAATTTTATGGAACATAACTAAAAGTTAACTTTAATATTCACTTAAAGGTTTTTACTTGCTCAGTTCAGCAACCCATCCACTAAGTAACTGAAACCAACTTGATTGAGTTCCAAATTTATTACAAACTAATGTATAAATAAATATATACTATATAATTGATAAAACTAAAACAAAAACAACATAAAAATTCTAAAAGATAAAATAAAATCATTGATAAACAGGATTGTTTTTTAGTACTTTTACTGAATTATTTTCCTGATCGAACATAACACATGGATCACCCCAGTAAAGGTTCAACTACATAAACAAAATAGCCGATTAGGTGCCAGATGCCATTCTTTAATTTATTAATATCTACTGCCATTTCCACATATAACCGTGGATAGGATCTGAATAACTACAAGACTAAACCATCATAAATTAGAAAACTAACCTGCAGCATTCCAAAAAGGTAGTCACCACACGTTACACCTGGTTCAAGCTCCCAATCATGACCAGGGGGCCTATCACGTAATACTTCAATGAAGGTAACAAAGAAGTTGTGTACCCCCTCCCTCAGTTGTTGAATGTAGCTGTACAACACGGATGTAGAGCTTGTCAGGCTTAATCATTCTTTACATTCAAGGATATATATAATATGAATCAGAACATGCAAGGATAACTCACGCATGTTGATCTGTGCTCCCTTTATTTCCATAGACAGTAAGCCCTTGATTCACCTGTAACAAAAGAGAGTTGGACTCATATTAAGATGTCAGATGTATAACTCAGACTGATTCATTTTGATCGACGAGTGAACTCTTCTATTTAGGGCTTACTACCAGATTATTTTGTAGAGAAAATGTTTGGTGCAGGACCTGCACCATGCAGAAACAAGAAATGGCATGGCTACTGGATGTCATTTTCCACCTGTTAGTATGGACCCCTACTGAATTTCCATGCCTTTCTGTGTCTCCATACCATGCAAGGCCCCAGAACAGATCATTGTCATACACTCATACTATGCATTGTTCATCACATAATGATATAAGGACAAGTAGAATGCAAATTGTAAACCAGTAAATCAAGATCATAAGCCTTAAGAAACCTCAACGACAACAGGAACGGAGCCCCATGTACATCAACATATTGAATTTCATATTAATTTAACTAGTCTGCTGACTTTTTAAGCATTGCCGTTTCTTTATAGTAGTTAATTTTTTTCCAATTTGACAAGAAAATATGAATTCATTTAGAAGAACAATTCCTAGATGCGAAAAAAAAAAAGGAAGAAGAGTCCATGTACATTATCTTCTGAAAAACAAGTCGGCACTAATGTGGAGAGAATGCCCATTAAAAATGTCTAAATCCCATAATAGATCTCCAATGCAGTAATCTTAGATGCCCGAATATGGAAACGGATACGGGAAGTGGAGATATGACTCGACATTTTTCAAAATAAGGGACACTGATACGGATACGGGTATCCTACCCATTTCCTAAAATTAAAGGCATGGAAACTTTCACATATAATGTTATAAAGTGTTCACATATAGATATACAAATGTGTGTGTGTAAACATGAAATAATATACTTGTATGATAGTCAAATAAGTGCCATAAAATATTCTCTTATATTACTTCTAAAAATTAATATTGCTGGAATATTGGTTTAAACCAAGGTTTAAAAGGGGCTGCAGTTATAACGGCATAAAGGAATGGGGGCATTACCGTTTTTTTTCCGTTAGAACGGCTGTTATAACGAATTGTAATGCTCGGGGGCAAAAAAAAGAAAAAAACAGGAAAATAACGGAAAATGCCGAAAAATAATGGCCTTTTTCACAAAATTTTCCAGAAAATAACGGTCGTTATTTTCGTTATAACGGAAAAATAACGGCCGTTATTTTTTTAAGCGTTTTAATGGTACATAACGTAATGGAGGAGGTCCGAATCCGTTATAATGGCCGTTATTTTTGTTATAACGGCTGTTTTTAAAACCATGGTTTAAACTAGTGCTAATATTAATGTACTATCTTTTTGTTACTTTGTTATAAATAAATACCTAAAAAACCTACCCAAATTCTAGCCGTATCCTACCTGTATCCGTGTAATATCCAGTGGATAATGGTACTTTGGTCATATACAGGTATCCGGATATCATAGGGCGTAATGGTGTTCACTGATCTCCAAGGCCACTATACTTCACTAGGTGCCCACAACAAGACAGGATCACCCTCAACCACAAGACAACTTGAAAGGAAACAACGAAAGATTCAAACTCTCGAAAAGAATCCTTTGCCTCATTTTATTCTGTGACTAAGCCCTGCAAAAACTTCTAGTGTAGACCACACTCATAAAAAATGCCATCATTGGGGGCTTTGTATACTCTCCCTTTCAATATGTATACACCCATTCTTATTAAAATCCTACGATTCAAAGCAAATCCGAATCCAAACGATATGAATCTTATGTTTGAAAATATTTAGATAAAAATCCTACGATTTCTATGTGAATCTTACGTTTCGAGTATAATTCACAACTTGAATCTTACAATTTTTTCAAATCTTATGATTTGGATAAAACATGGGGAACATTTTCAGGTGAAAACAATGACTCCTATGATTGTACTTGTTTTTTCCCAAATGTTAAACACTACAAACAAGAAAATCAATGGGTGTTTTTACAAATTAAACAACTTTGTAACATGTTTCTTGCTATGTCTTTCCACACAGACAAATGATCATTTTAACATTGTTCACCATGAACCACTTTTTAGTTTTTTGACTATTATTGTTCTTTAATATTTCAACTTAAAAGGGCCCTTAAAGATTAAGAAAGAAGTTAACAATCCCCTTAATAAAGACTCCCAAGTGGTTAGGGTTAGGGACAAGAAAAAGAACAAGATTTGTTGTACCAAGTATTCTACAGTTTACGAGATCATGTGTAATTACTTTCTCTATCTTTGCTCCTTTCCAAGGTATTAAGTTGATTATAAGGTAAGAAGCATAAACTTAATATTCTATAATAAGCAATAATGGTATTGTAGGAAAGAGTTCCATGGTAGTGCTTTCTGCATGAAACACCACATAAAATGGATGACAAGTAATCATTTCCATGCAAGTAATTTGGAAGATTGAGAATTGAGATTACTGATAAGAGATAGAAACTTGTTTAATTTGACAATGAATTGAGGATAAATGGTTTTGATTTTCCTTTTAGCAAAAAGATCTTATGTTTGATAATTTAAGTTTAGAACGATATCTCTACAGTGCATATGGAGATTGCTAAGTACTAGGTAAAATATTTTGTCAGTATTTTTAAGTGTTTGTACAAAACCTTGTCATTATATGATGGATAATAGAGTAATTAGGCATTTATAGATTTGCTTTTATTTTTTTGGATATTATTGCTTATCTTTTTAACTCATAAAGAAATATCTTTATGAATCATATTCTATGATTAGAATCCCGAATCAATTTGAATCTTACTCCTTACGATTTTATGATTCGATTCGATTTTGACAACATTGTGCACACAAAAAAGATGTTGCTCGAGTTATTTAATCTGCTTCGCTTTTAATGATTAGAGTAACAATCCTATTAAAAGTACTCTTCTGGGCTATGTAACAAGGACACTGACACGGGTGTCGGTGTCCGACACGGCAACCTAAAAAATATGATATGTGGACACGTCCGTACATATATTAATTATAATATATTAATACATATGAATGTTTAAATTATTAATAAAATAACAAAAATAGAAAATAAAGCAGAAAATATATATGAGTTTATTATTGTATGGAGGATGGAACAAACCAACCCGCCTTTAGGAATCAATTTTATATTAAAAATTAAGAAAATAAGGGGTGACATGGCCATAAGTGTCCAAATGTGTGTCGGGAAGTGTCGACACGCGTGTCCAAGTGTCGAGGTGTCCGACATGGCAAAATCCCTAAAAGTGAAGTGTCCTTGTTACATAGCTTCTGGGTAATAGAGTTTTACCCAAAATCTGTTCATCCCGAAATTCAAACATAAAAAAAGTTTGAGATAGGCTGCTTGTATGCGTACCCTACTACCATTCAGATCAAACTCCTTCCCAAGTGATTCCATGACCAACTGCTGCAAATACCTACTAAACAGTAACAGACTATCCTTGTATGGAAGTACGACCATATCCTGTGAAAAGGAAAAAGGAACCAATGAACAGTGCTTAGTGAGAGAAAAAAACAACTCAAACAACAAGTCAGCAATGGATAAACGAAAAGATAAACATGAAATGCAAACCTTGGATCCCACCCCATCAGAAGCCCAATACCAACATAAAGCCAGCAAAGCTGCAGGGTTATTCTTCACCTGAATAAGGAATATGAAATAAAATAAAGAAACAAGTACGGTATGAGTTGCCTATATGATCATATACACGCCAAAAAGAAGAAGCAAAAAGTGAAATATTAAAACTTTAAGGGGTATATTGGCATGATAGACCACTTTCTAAAACCTGGTAGTCTTAACTTCCACTGGGCAAGGAACTAGATTGGCCTTTCTATGACATTCATCACTTCTTGGACCTCTTGAGCAGAGGGCTTGAGTGCTGTTGGATAATTCTAAAAAAGGGATTGCATTTAGAGAATTGCAAATCTTGCTCCACCACACCCCAAGAAACCCCAAGTGCTTACCTTTTATGGCACTTTCAATAAAATAAGTAGGGCATCCTAATTGTTGAATTATGTTGAGTGAGGCAAAGTGGAAAAAATCAGATGGGCTTTGTCCAAATTATGAAGGCAAATATCACAAGGAAAATATTCTTTAAATTTGGCTCGAGGAAAGCATGTAATATAGTTTAGAGAAGGTTCTCATGTAGCTTTGGTGACAGATGGTTTACCAAGATCTTCTAAACCAACAGCTTCTTCCAAATTTGATGTGTGGCTCCAGGGTGAGCTTCTTCATATGTTTCAAAGAGTGAAGATAAAGAAATACTCTCTCCTCTTACCTCATTACTCTCCCCTTGTATTTATACTCTTCTAAAAAAAACTCTTGGGGTCATCTTATACAGTACAATTACAAGGCGTGCATAGTATCAGGTTCAGACTTTGTCCAAGTATCTAACCAATTGTTTGACTTCAATATGCAGATAATTGTATTTCCTTTTTTTTGAAGCATCCCTCAACCAAAGATCCAGAATAAATAATATGAATGGCATATTTATTATGATATTTGTATCTAAAGTAGAAATAGATTTATGATTCAAGTCAAATTTTAATCCCTCTATTAATGAAACTGCGCACCTCTCAAAAGATAACAATGATAATTCACAAAGGGAAAAAACAACAGGAGATCTTTACCACAGTGGTCCTATTTGCCTCGTCCATTATTGATGCACCAGCAAGCATTTCTCTAATGTCAATTCCCTGAAGTGAGAATTGCTTAGAAGTATAAAACTTCAAATATAGAAGGTAAACACATCCAATGCTGAATAACACATCCAATGCTGAATATAAGAAGACATGCCTGGAGTGCTGCTGGAAGTAGACCAACGGCAGACATTTCAGAGGTTCTACCCCCAACCCAGTCAAACATTGGAAATCTGGCTAACCACCCCTCGATTCTAGCAGTATTATCTAATAAAGAATTTTCTTGTGTAACAGCAACACCCTGCACAGGAGTTCGTTGTAAGCAATTGATTATACTTCCTAAATTAAAACAAAAGAAGATTTGGGCATACAGAAAAGTTATATTTGAGTGCATTTGCTGCTAAAGATATGCAGCCAATTGTCTATGCTTTACCACACAGTAGAGTGAGAAATAGCTGGATCCTCTAATTTAAGCCCAGAGAATTCTTTATGTTTGTAGGTAAAATATACCATAATAATCACACTAGTCCAGAATAGCACAACATTAATTAAAAGGTCATAGCCCCATCAAAGTCAATCAGCAACCATGCCTGCAACTGAAATAATCAGTAAAGAAGCCTCACTGTTGTTTCTTACAATTTAAGATCTAAAAATGGGAATATGCCCAAGAAAAAGTTTTCATCAAGGGTACATTTTATAAAAATTAAACCACCATGTCATGATCCGATAACAGAGTACTACTATTCCAGTCTATACAAGCTAAAAGGAAAAAATATAAACATATCTTAATAAAATAGAAAAAACCACCTCATATACCACTAAATCATTTGTGGGAAAACATTTGACAAAACTGTACACTGACAATGACAGCAGATATGCATTTGAAATAGGTTAACTGAAGGTCACGGCATATGAAATTGCAGTAGAATGGACGAGGCTTTCTGGTATCCGAGAAAAAGGCTCTCACTGAACAGAAGGAGAGCAAAGGTAACAATCCAAGAAATCCACGAGATAATGGCAAACAGTAGAAGATAAATGAGAAAGTTTTCCTTATTTGCAAAATATACTTCTCCTTGGTCACATAATCTCAGAAACATTTTCTAGTGTGGGCACCCTTATCACTATAATTCAACACCAGAAAAGAATTTTATACATATACTATTAAGATAAGACGTAAAAAAGCATAAACAAGAACCTGAGATCAAAACCTGTTTTGAGAAATTTAGCCCAGCTTCACGGAAAGCCTTCTGTACTTCCAATAAACCATTTCGAGTTTCAGGAGTACCTCCACTCTGTGTAATTATTGAATATGACATTAGATGAGCAATATATTTTAAAAGATAGTCTAGAAAGCCTAAATTCTGGAAAGTTACAAAAGAGGGAAATTTTACTGGTAGACCTTTGAAATCACTATCACAAGTGTAGAAGCCAGCTCAGGTCCAAGCTGTGCAATTTGATGATCAATTCCAGCTGGATCTGTATTGTCAATGAATCTAATCTGCCACAAAAGAATAAATAAATAATTATTATCTGACACATCCCAAAAGATCAAAAAAGGTACAAATGGCCCTTAATAAAGCTTTTACCCATAAAAAAAGGATCAAAAAAGGCACAAATGGCGTAAGTTACCAAAAGAACTCTGACAAACTAGGATTTTTTCATTCAAGGAAGAAATTAACGTATAAAGATTGCTGAAGAACTCTTTGTCTAGCTACGGAAACAGCAATCTCATTATCACTTCAAAGGATATAGTTGAACAAAATGTTCAAACCAGAAAGTCTACCGATCAGGAAAATAACTCACATTTATTTAGTCACCAAAGACTAAAAGAGAAAACATACAAATTACCTATATAAACAAGACTACCAATCATTAAGAATTAAGAGCTATGTTACCCAGGTATCGATATGAGTATGTATCCAAATGTAGGACTTGTCCAACCCCTCAATTTTGGGGTACTTGGACAGGACTATATAGTTAAGATTTTAATAATTTTAATACCATACATTTTTATTCTTTTACTTTGATGTTATTTTTAATATTTTATTTCAATTATAATTGCAGTTGTAGAATTCATTAGTAAATCATATTAGTATGAACTAGTTAGGGTTGTAACTTATTATTTTAAGTGTGGATATTCTTTCTTCTATTGCAACACATGGGTGTGTCCAACTCATTGGGTATGTACCCAACATAGAAAATAGGAACTTTACCAAAAATAAAATTCTTGTAATTGTTAACCTTCAAGGTAACTTTATTTTCAAAGTAAATAGAAAAGCACTTCAGTAAGATCTCAAAATTTTGAAAATACTCGGCGCAAAATAACCCACAAAATAGAAAATGAAAGGCGCAATAAGTAAACCAGCAAAAGGCTCCAATTTCTACCTTTTTTATAGGAACCCCTAATTAGAGAAGTCTAGGCAGGTTTCGCAGAACAGATGCAAAACACTGTACAAATAAAAGAATTCCATATCTACCACCAACAATCAAGACTGTGAAAGGGTACAACAAAGAGGCATTGCAAAGAATATTAAACCTTTAAATCTATCATGATTATGATCTTTTCGAACACTACAAAGTCATAGACATTGTTATGACATCAATGATTCCTTCCTATTGTTACTTATTTAAAAATTTAAAATCTTTGCATCCATATGGAGAAGAATTCAACTAATTATGTCTAAACAAACAAAATTCTGAAGTATTTTCCATTTCTATGGGATTACTTCTGCCTGTTATAGCTCAAGTATCTTTCAAGAATGAGTAACCTGCCCACATGACACATATTTGGTGGATCCGACACAAATCCTATACCTATACCCATGTAGTGTCGACACGGGTAGGGGGGGAGGGGGGGTGTGTTTAAATAGAAGGGTCTAGGTATCATAGCTTAAGAGAAATCTACAACTATATGTGATGAAAGGTAAAAGATGGACAAAAGTACATCCACACACACACCAAACCAAATTTGGTTGCAATACTCATGAAGGGATGGGTTGCAAAGAGAAAATATAGACAAGACATTATAAAGGATTCAGTATTTTCTTGATCAATTACCCCAAATTAAGAGGAGCAAAAAGAAACAGAGGGTTCATTATTTAACAAATTAAATATGCACTCAGCACATCATTCACATTAGACCAAAAAAGGGATGAGAGGGAAATGAACCATCAAATGTAGAAAATAACTACGTCAGAATAATAATCAATTTAAGAAAGCAAACATTTATTAAGGGAAAGACAAATCTTCACAAACAACATGGCTTCTTATTTCAATGGACAGTATAGCTGTAAAAAAGAAAGGCAATAATTACAATGAATGATCTCTTACAACTTTGCAAACACACCTTGAGAGGAGGGTTATCAGGAGCCAATGCCTCTGCAACAAACTGTGGTCCCAGAGCTGAACCTCCAATCCCCACTGAAAGTATTTGGGTAAAGCGACCAGTTGGAGATGATGGGGGCTTAATCTGTGTTAACTTTGAATGTCAAATATGGTATTATAGAATACAAATTAATGATGGAATATCTCTACCAAGTACCAACATTTTTCAGCATAGTTTGGTATCCAGCAATAAATTTTACTCAAGTACCTAACTAATTAGGCATTATTTTAAACGAAACAATTAGAAGCTCCTATTCATTCATGCCTATATGCTTGAATGATATTTGATGAGCTTCCAAGCTCATGATGCTTATTGTTGATATTTTGCAGTGAATCAATAGATGTTGATTGAGAGCTGGACTATCTTTTGTATGACATGTGAACATGTTGAGTTGTTGGAACAAAGAGTGTTATATGTGTGTGTGTGTGTTATGTTTTATAAAAAAAAACTTCCACTGTGTTTCTGATGTATTGTATAGGGAGACTTGTTATGTGTAATTGTTAGAATGGAGTTTTCAGATGCAATCAAGTTTATAAATTTTGAAAATTATGAGAATCCATTTTTGGATAATTACAAGTGATGAAATAAATTATTTTAGGATGCCTTGTAGCAATAGTTAGGGATTGTGGAATACCAATTCACACTAAAGACACTGGGTTTGGGATTTGGGGGGAATGACACTCGTCCCACAATCATATAATAAGATGGTGAAATTACTCCACCGATTTGAATGAATCACTCCTCTAGGAAGAATCACTCTTCCATTCCAAGCATCTCACCAGAAATTTTGAAATCAATCCCAAAATAAATAAATTCTCATTAATCAACTCTCCATATCAAAAACAAATGAGATCCAGAAAGATCATTATTATTGATTACTGTGTGATGTGTAGACATCATGGGGAAAACGTTAATCATCTCTTATGACATTGTGATGTAGCCAGGGAGTTCGAGATGATTTGGGCGATGCCGGATACGTTTATGAATTTACTAATCAGTTGGCAATCCAAAGCTTTTTCGCCTAGAGGAAAGATTCTATGGAGGATGCTACCTTTCGCGATTATTTGGGGTCTTTGGAGGGATAGAAATCAAAGAACATTTGAAGGAAAAAGTCTAGATACGCAAGCAATTATTCTAAACATCAAGGGATCTATGTTTTTGAGGTCAAAGATGTACCAGGAGTGCAGAGGACTTTTCTTTGAAGACTTCATGTTTAGATGGGATTCGGTGTGTTCCAGGTATATTTGATGCTAATTGTATTTTGTTTTTTTCCCATTAGATATTAGTCTTTAGTTGGTCACCTCGACCCCTAAAGCTTGTCTCTTTTGTATTTTGCTCGGCTTTGCCTTTTCAATACATTCTTATACTTATCAAAAAAAAAATTGCACCCGTATATATAGACTTCTCTAACTCTAAATTTACTAATTCTAATCAAACAAAATCATCTACTAACTTGGCGAATACGTAATCGAGATCTAGCTAAAACAATTGACAAAGATATAACTCTAATTAAAATATAATATTCCTAAACTTATTAATGGGGTCCACTTATTTTTGTGCATGACTCTGATCACATGTGGCTTGGGGCTATTGTGGTACGATGCTCCTACATCAAACCGTCCTGGCTGAAAAGAATTTGACCTAAAATTCAGAATAAGATATTGCAATTTGCCCTTCCAACAGTAAAAGTACTTAGAGCATATGATGATCTTCAGATTCTGTTTTCGCATTGTCCAAATTTAAGTTGAGCACTTGATTTTGGTCCATTCGATCTTCAAATAAATGAGATCATCAGAAAAAAAAAAAAAAATCAAATGAGCTTTGTCAACTTCAATAAAATTGTAGTGATGTAGGTCTTCTAAAGCCATCAACATCAACAATGGACTCGCAACCTTCGGCTCTTCTGTGGGTGATTGACTTGTTAGAGCTTCAACATGCATAAGAGGGGGGACCAACCAGCTTCTTTGGATTATTCTTGTACAATTGGAACATCAACTTAATGCTCTTCATCTGCTAGATGATCATTCTCCTGTTGATGAACGGGTTGAGTATTTTCTGTTGGTGATAGACAAAACAACTCCACGATTGTTGGTGAGAGATTAATATATGCCCGAAGATTGTAAAGGTACAGTCTAATTTATCCAAAACTTTCCCACGTACCTTACTTTGTTCTGTCATTTAGTCCGTCATTTTTAAAAGAAAATCTTTAAAAACAACCATGGTAGTGTTTGTGCTATATATGGACCCAGTTCTAAGTTGTATACAAGTATGGAAAACTGGTTGATCCTATTTGGGTCAGGTTGACCAAACGAATCAGTCAAATGGGATGGGTCAATGGTCAATGGGTCTGGTTATGCATTTGGGTTGGCTGGGTTTGGGTCTAAGGATATTGGTTTGAGGTAATGGACATAATGTATTATTGTATTGGACTGGGCTTAGAAATTTGGGTTGGGTTATTGAACCTAAACGGTTAGTCTAAGGGGTCGGATTCTAAGAAGTTTGGGTCCGTTGGGACTTAGTTTGATCTTTGGGCTCTAAATAAATATGGGCTCAAAAAAGTTGGATACAACTTGAGCCCTCTAGTAATTAAAACATTTGGGACCCAATGTTTTAATGTTTTTAAAGCCCAAGTGAGAAGTCTTCTTCCTGTGACAATAAGAGTTGGGGTTTGAAAAGCATACCCTAGCCTCTTCAATCATGGCAGTTCACAAGACGGTGTGAGATCAACTTACCGGAGCAGAAGGAAAATCCTACAATAGTAACAAGGACGATGGTTGGCACAAACGATGGTAACGGCTGGATAAAAAATGTTGGCTGCAACTATGATAAAATTACAACAACAATGGTGGCTTGTGGCAGTATTTTTTTATGTCCAAAGAAACACGGATGATGGCGAAATTTTCAACGACGGTGATGGTAGTTGAAGCGGCAAATAGACAATGAAGTGATGGATGCAAAGATGATGATGAAGATGACTAATATCCGGCAACAACGACAATAGAAATTCAGCTCAATACCAAAACCGATGCCAAACGAGGGACCCTATTTTCCAATCGGATAAGAAGCTGGTGAAGCACTCCACCAATTTGAAGGAATCACTCCTCCAGGAAGCATAACTTCCATTCTAGGCATCTCACCAAGAAATTTTAGAAATCAGTAATTAAAACTCATTAATCAATACTCTCCATAGAAAAAATAAAAGATTACAAGCGTATAATAGACTTCCCTAATTCTAAATTTTCTAATCTAAACAAACAAAATCACCTACGAACTTAGCAAACACATAATTAAGATCTAGTTAAAACAAGAAACGAGGAGATAATTCTAATTAAAATAAAATATTCCTAAACTAATCCACTGGTCCACTTGTTGTTGTGCATGGTTTTGATCACATGTAGCTTAGAGCTATCATGGTACGATGCTCCTACATCTCATTTCAGCAGAAATGGAACAAGATTTTGACCATGACCCAAAGTACCGGGCCTTAGAAATTATGTGGCCAATAGTCCAACTCAAGACACAACCAAACTCAAGACAAAAGGATGCCGTGAAGAGAAGTTCTACAATCTACGAATCCCTAGAAAGGTTAAGATAGTCAACTTCAAGAGGCCATAACTTTTCAATCAAGTATCTGTCGAGAAGCTGCCAGATTTGTTGGAAAGCTATTTCGATAATCTAAAATAACTGTTTCTAGACTTTTTATGAAAAAATAGATTGTTTTGGACCTCAAACCGACTTCAGCTACATTGTTAATGACATCATTTAAGGATATATTGGCATTACAAGAGTTAGTAAGTTATTTTAGATGGATGGTGAGGATTAACTTCTTAGCCCTTAAGGTAACTTTTATGATTCCATTTTCTTATAAATAGTCGTAATGAAAATATTTTCAATTAACATTTTTTTTGAAAAACTGAATGAGGTTTGCATTTAGGCTTTGTGTTGATGTGAGAATTTTGTTTGGTGTTTAGAGTGAACGGTTGCGGGAGGTTTTTTCCACTCTCAACAAAACCTCGACTTCTTGTTGCACAGAAGGGGACTTTTTACCCAGCATCTGGTTCATATTTCAACCCATGTTATCTTGCTCCATCAAGTGAAAAGAGTGTCAAATTCTCTCTAGTTTTATATTTGGATAAGTTAAATCATTTTACTATGGTAGTCTTCTTATTGTGTTGCCAAGTACCATGAAAGTTATGGTGATGCCAAACTATTTACAGATTACCAGTAAGCAGAACCTGGTCCTTCCTTTTGCAAGTGAAATTAAATCCTGGGAACCTTTTGATTTGAGCAACACTGATCTATGGGCTCCTGCCCCCATGTTGACAATTCGTGGAGCTTCATATTATGTCATTTTACACATGATTCTACATGTTTCGCTTAGTGACCAATGATAAAATGTTCTATCGTGTAGAAAATTTGGAAAAAAATACAAAAGTACCGAGGTCATTACATGTTCTACAGAAGGATCATTAATATTTTGTACCGATGAACTTTACCTCATTTTTGGTTAGTTATATACTGTTGATCTTTTGTTGTGATTAAGAAGTCAACGTTGCTTCTACCTTCTGGCACTACAGAACAACTAGTAGGCTATTTAGTTCTCTTGTTATTTCTATATGCTATTTACACAGTCTATTGACACAAAAGAGTATAACGAAATTAAAAGGCAATGTGGATGAACTCCTGACCTTGCCACCAATAACATCGTCCGCAAACTTGCAAATAGCCACAAGCGTGTTCTCAATCTGCAATCGAAGAAACGAGTTAGGCGCAAGTCGAGAGTTCCGAAGCCAGTAATGACCAACCATCCGCCCCTCATCAGGATTAGCGATCGAGCCCCTCTCAAGCCCTTGCATCGCCCGGAACGCAGCCTGGAAATTCGGGTCCATCTGTTCCACGAACTCGTCCGTAAACCCTACCCGACTCACATCGAGAAGCAACCCCAATTCCTTGTGCTGGTAGAGCCAATTGACATACCGACGCCACAAAGCGTCTGAATCCTTCTCCAACCCCTTTTTCTCCTCCAGAACGACGTCGGTACTGGACAAATCCGCTGGAATCTCTCGAGCAACCGACTGAGTCGGTATGAGATTATGAATCCGATCAGAAGATCGACCGATGAGCTTCGAACGAATCGGACACGAGAGCGAATCCTTTCGGAGGTACCTGATGGATGAAGAGATGGAGGCGGCTGTTGTTGTTCTTCTTCCGACGAGTTTTTCAGGTTTGAATGTCGATGAGGAAGAACAGATACCTGAGACGGACGCCATGAGAGGAGCTCAGACCTCGGAGAGTCCGTGAGGCGGAGCAAACAAGGATGAAAATGTAGAGAGAAGAGCTCCCCCCTCTGTATATTTTTTTTTCTGGTGTGGACAGAAAGAATTTTATTTTATAATTTATAAATCTGTTGATTGAAACTCTCCTGAGTGACTGAGTCCCGAGTCTTGGCTCATGTGCTTGTGCGGGCGACGGTGAAGAGGGCTCGCACGCTAATGAGCTTGTTCTGTATTTGATTTTGTTTCCTCGTGTGTAAATTATATCGGGTTTTCGTCCGAAAAAACTAGTATGCAAATGCTTGCGTACTTTTAGAGGATGCAAATACGACCCAATGTTTCCGCAACCTCTCTCCGCATTTGCATACTCTGGTTTTGTTTTCCCTAGTGATCAACAAAATTACATAAATGACCTTAGGTAAAATACGAATATTTTAAGGGTTTTTTAGCTTTACCCCTTACTTTATTCATGCAATTTGCATCTCACCCAATATTTTCAAAATATTTGTGTCTCGCCCTTTGACCATGGTCAACGTCGTTGACCATAGACGGTCTTCGGATGGATATCCCAATATTTTTTAAATGACTATAATGACATTGGGTGAGACGCTAATCTATTATCTATACTAAAGCTTGACACTGCTGAGGTGGCGCTCTCTCCATTTTTTTTTCAATGTTTTTTCCAAAAATACCCTCATTAATTACATAATCTCTTCTCCTCCGTCACGTCTCTCCATTCCATTAAAAAACTATTTTCAAAAACTCTTATTCGACCCTTTAATTAACGTACATCTCTCCGTTCCCCCGTCGTCATGCGGAGATGTCTCTTTATCTCCCCTTCGCCTGTTTCGTTTTCTTCTACTTTTGCTTATCTCTCAACCCCAACACGTCTCAATGTGCGATGTTCTCTCCATGACGATTCATGGAGATCTCGGGTTTCAAATACAGTAAGTTCACTCTCTCTATCGTCTCATAATCACAGAAGGAAAGGTAGAATAAAATAGTATATAGCTTTCCCCAATTCAATTTTTGTTTATTTGTCTTTTCTTCGTTAATTCAGTTCGTTTATTGATTGGTATATTCATTATATAGTTAAAATCATTTATCCATTGTCTTAGCTTATCTGAGAACAATGACGTTGAAGAATTGAGAGCTCCCGCCATGGCGGATTCTTCCAAGGAAGATTTGGTTCAGCTTCTCAAGAGATTCGACGCTTATCTCGCAGTCAATATGTCGAATTTCCTCTTCATCTCCCTCGATGATCTGGTTCTCTTCTTCCCTTTCCTTTGTTTCATTTCAGTTTCAATTTATGTTATGGATCTGATCAAATCTTCTTCCAACAGCAAATTTCATGGCCGTAGGATCCTTCTTTAACAAGTGGATAGAGAACCAATTAGTGGAAATCTCCAAGCTTTGTCTGACCAGGTATGTAAAATCTAATATCTTTGTTTATAGCATCAGATTTTATTGGTTTTCTTAATCAAAACTTTCCTTTGTAGGTTTTCTGTATTGGGTTTTCTTTCATATTTGTGTTTGATTAAAGCTTTAAGCTTCTCCATGTCTGCATAATGGTGGAAACAATTAACTGTTCTGTCCTTCAATGTTCAAGCTTTGTTTATTCTTTTCTTGAGATGGTTTTTGGATAATTATTCAATGGAGGCTTTCTTCAGCTCTATCACCACATTTTGGTACCACAGTGCTTCAAAACGATGACAGAAATAGTTTTAATTTTGTTTTCTGAGATGACTTTAAGATTTTGCAAATCCAAGTTGTTCAGCTCTCTGATTGTGCTCTGGGCATAGTATTACAAATATTGGACCTGGAAATTGTGTTTTCTAACATTTGTTTCCTGCTTTTTTGAGATGGGGTTTTGATGTGTAATATTTTTTTTATGGGGTTCTGGGAATGGGGGGCCTGGAAGTGGAAAAACATTGTGCAATGCATTCTGTCACTAAAAAAGGTTTGTAGTTTTAAGAATGAATGTTCTTATATGATCAAATTATGATCTAGCCAGTTTTAAATTTTGGGTTACTTTTTCTTCATAAGGACAATTTTGAATCAGTGGTGATTGGACATCTAAGGATGAACGGGCTTCACCACTCTGGATATTCTGGCAAAGCTTGGAACTGTGAATCAAGATAAAGTTGTTTCTTGGGTCATGCATTTTCCAACACGAATCTGGTTTGTGAACTAACATACCCACTTTGATTTTAATCGATTAGGAGATCAGCGGTACCCACCCAATGGCTGTCTTTAGACCATAAACACGGCCAATGGAAGCCAAGTATAAACACGATCAGATGTTATTTATCATTCAATTAAGTTGAAAGCAAACCTAAATTAATAGCTAAGGCATTGTATTATTGGGAAGCACTACTTTATATATAGTGATTGTCAGTTGGAAGATTAATATAGTAACTATATGAGCTGCTTATGAATATAGGTCTCCCTTGAAGGTTCTACTAATAAAAGTAAGTAATCAGACTTTCTTGGGTTCTATCATAATAGAGATCCATTGGACAGCAGAGAAGTCTTTGTCAGATCTTGACGATTTTTTGTTCAAAAATAGAGTAGAGGAGATGAAGTTCTGCAAGAGATGTCAGTGCATGCAAAGACAAGAGAAAGAGCTACCTGGGGTTTGATTCAAGAAGCTCAAGAAGATTTTGAAGAAGAGAGATTTTCAATACCAGAATGAAGAGAGAGATGAGTTTGTTCTTAACACCTCCAACTTCCCCCACCATTGCCCAGTTAAAAAAAAAGGAGAAAAGAATTCAATTTAATTGAGTTTTTATTGATTTATTAATATTTGAATTATGTTTGTTATATGGTTTGTTGGGTTGTTTTGTTCTTATATCTCATATGTTGGGATTTTTTTATTTGTTTAAGTTTGTTGAAGGAGATTGTTTTGTTATGACGTTGATTATTCATTCATAGGTGTTGGTTTTATTTGGTTAAAAATAAAATTTTAATACAACTGAACACACCCGAGTTCGGCACCATATGATTATAATCCTATGATATGTTTACTCAGGTAATGGATCTGCTCCTCTGGTTTGTTGCCGGTGATATCATCACTAGGTTGGTGTTGGTGTTCATGCACCTCACCTTCATTCGAATCGTTCCTCTACAGTTTCTGATTCTGCTTTTTCATTTTTGAGCAACTTCAATCCTGCCTTCGGAGACTCGCTTCAATATTTGCTCGCGCTGTTGTCAGTGATATTTTGATGACCCATAAACAGTAAGAGGGTGGTGCTAAACTACGCCAGGTGAGTCCTTTAACAACTCAGAAACTCTACTCAACTTGATTAGTTAGCATTCAGTTTGTTTTAGCATCTCACGTGCTCCTAAATTTTGGGGTTTGCACTTATGATTCACCGTCTGATTATTATTTGATTTTTGTATGATCAAGTTAATTTAATTTTTCTTTCTCTGGGCTTTGATTGGTAATTGCTTTTAGAATTCTTTACCTTTTGTATTTTCTATTTTGTGTAAACCAAATTTATATATCTCTTCTGAAATTGATAATGAATCAGATCTTTCACTTTATTATTTTATTTTTGGCTGAATCTACAAACTAATATGGATTGTGGGTATGCTTAATTTTGATTTAGAAAGTGAAAAGACACCAATGTTTATAGCCTTTTATTTTCTTTTACAGTTCAAAATAATCAGAGAGATCAAATAATTATCATAAACATTTGTTAAAGAGTTTCTATATGTTGGCAATCAAATGATGATTGTACTCTTACTGGTAGGATTTTACGATAGGTTTTTATTTCTTCCATTTGCTTATAGCTCACCAATAAAGTGGCCTGCTTTTAAGTTAGTTTACTTTGCAAATTTGCATAGGTAAGGCACAGCTTGCTTTTAAGTTAGTTTACTTTGCAAATTTTCAAAGGTGCGGCACGTGTATGTACAGAACCAAGGCAGCACTAACATTTTATCTTGCTCAACACCACCAGATATTTTTCTCAATGCAACTTAAGTGATATTTTCTCTCATACATATTTTTCTCAATGCAGATATCTTCGTCTCAGTGGAGATGAGCAATTGGGAACAACAGTGGAGAAAGCAGAGAATTATTTCTCTTATTCTACTGGAAATCATGGGTACTGACTAAAAAAACAATTTTCTTTCATTTATTATGATTTTTGAAATTGTGAGAATTTATTTTATAATTAGATTTACTTTTGTTAATTGTGAGTTTATAAACTTCATTTTTTTTTTAGGATTTACAACTCAGGTGAGGATTGAGGAAGGGATGGTGGAGAAGAAAGGGAACCAATTTCTGCTAATTGACAACAAACCTTTTTACATTAATGGATTCAATACTTACTGGTTGATGGTCTTTGTTGTGGATAAATGTACAAGAGGTAATCAATATACAGTTCAAGGCAGTTATTCCTCCAAACCCATCATTTATTTTGCTTCTTGGTCTTTATCAATTTTTGTCACTGCCTATTTAGGTTTGCCTCTAATTCTGTAATTTCATTTGATTTTTAGAAATTAAATATCAGCTTCACACAAAAGAAATTGATCAATCATTGCATCTCTTGACATATCATGGGAGCGTATTTGTCAGGGGAGATGGTATATTTGTTGAGGTTAGTTAGCTTTGCATAGTTGCCGCATGGATGGCATTATTGTTTTTGTTGCACTAATTAGGGATAGAGTCTCCATTTTTAATGCTTTGATAAATTTAAGGTACCAATAGTGTAGGCCATAAGGTTACCTACCAACTGCATAGCAGTAACATGATGCAGGTTTCATGGGTTGGATTCACCATTCATGGCTCCCAGCCACCTTGGAGATCTCTTATTAAAAATTGCCAAGTCACGTGATAATAATCGTGCATTCTAAATTTTGTTTTTGTTGGACAGCTAACCTTATCTCAATTTTTTGATAGTCCAAAGGAATTTGATAGACTAAACAGACACAATCACCGAATGGGACAATTTTTGGTGAAAGAGATTTCCAAATGAATGTACTTATCCCCATTAATAAATAGTCCTTATGGTGTAACATACTGGTGGCTTAGGTTTAATTTCTTCGTAACTTCAGGTCAATGAAACAACTACTGCCTATGATAGCTCAATCATATAGTCTAACAATGACATCGTCCCTTTTTAGGTTGCTTCTTAGTGTATGGAGTTCCAATGCATTGTATATTTGCGGGTTATCCGTGGCTCACTGTTGTTACCCATCAATCTCCTCTAACAGACTGTGCATTGTGTGGTAGGTAATAAATGGGCCAAGGAAATCATTCCAATAAGTTTGATGGGTTCACCTCCATGTGTCCATTGTTGAAAAAGGTTGGCTACACATTCTACATTGTTTTTTGTCCAATTACTTTCATACTTGAATTATACTCATTAGTTCTCATTTCTTTTCTATCCAAGTTTGAAGGAATTTGGTGTCACCAATATTGTCTGATGACAAATTTGTCAATTAAATTGTTGTCTTTATCCAAGACATTTTACACATAATATCATTTTCGTTGTTCACAACATAATTTATTATTGACAAATTCATATATTGATTTTATTTATATTTTTTTTCTTTGCATTTTTGTGCTTAATAGAATAGAGCATTTTTTATTTTTGCCCGTGCTTTAGCGCGGGTTTTTATTACTAGTATTTATAAAACATTGGGTGCAATGCAAATTGCATCAATAAAGTAAGGGGGACAAGCAAAATATTTTTTTTTTTTTTTTAAGGATTGTGAGCTTAAAACCTTTCTTTATTTTCTTTTGGCCCAACTGTAGGTGGACCTACAGACCAAAAAATTAATCTAATTGTTACTTTTTAAGCATTGGATTAGAGTCGTTTTCCTTGGTTCATTTTATCTGTAGAATTTGAACATTCTTTGGGGTACAAAGATCCAATGGTTCGAAATCACTAATCAGGCTGATATTTGGTATGTAGCTCCACCTAGCGATAGGCCCAACATCCGTACGCTAGTGACCTCTAAGAATGTGCCACATGGCTTATATTGTGGTCTCTCGTCACCATTGACGAGGGACATTAGCGTGCTTAACAACCTGTGAAGGTGTATTCCTTTTAGGGTCGTGATGTAACAAGGTATACTTGAGATCTCTTCAAATGTGGAAGCGGCATTTTTGGTAGTCACAGCTGCCATCTGGGCTACTGACCGCGTGGATGTTTAGCCCATCCCTTTGTAGACATTCATACCAAAAATCAGCTTGTTTGATGATTTTTAGCTGTAGGTTTTAATACTAAAAAAATGATTGAATTCAACGGCTATAAGAACGCCTTAAAAAGTGCTAAAATCTAATGGTTGTAGATTACCAATCAGGGGGATTTTTGGTCTGTATAACCACCAAGGGGTGGGATAAACATCCATGCGGTCAGTGGGCCCAAATAATAGTGGTGAGTAACAAAACCGTGCTTCCTCATTTAAAAATGTTTCAAGCATACCTTGTTACATCTTTTTCCTTTCTTTTATAGTTCAAAATCCTCAAAAAAAGGTTGAGCTCACAATCCTTATAGTCATTTAAAAAATATTTGGATGTCCATCCGAAGACCCTCTATGGTCAACGACATTGACCAAAGTCAAAGGGTGAGACACAAATATTTTAAAAACATTGGGTGAGATGCAAATTGCATCAATAAAGTAAGGGGGTAAAGCGAAAAAGCTTAAAATCCTAGCGATGGGTGCTTGTCTGAAAGTCTTAAATATCATACATCAAGTCATCAACTACTTCAGTAAAACTTAGCTGACCAAGCCGCCCACAATATGTTCCACGTGGCCCGTGGTTTTAAAAACGGCCGTTTAAACGTTAACACCCCAACTCCCAAGTCCATTTCCGTTAAAATGTGTTTTGATGCTTTGAAAAAAAAAAATGGTCATTAAAATCATTTCAACGGCGGTTAAATTCTTTTTTTTCTTTTCAATTTTCATCGCCATTTTTGTCCTTTAAAATCGTTAAATTCCATTTTTTCCATCTTTTTTTTATTTTTTCCCTAGCCGTTTCAATCCGTTTTAACGGTAACGTCCCCAGTCCGTTGCACCGTTAAAACGGTCTCCTTTAAACCTTGGATTGGCCAATCCCTAGGTGGACCTACAAACTAACAATCAGCCGGTTTAATGATTTCAAACCTTTCGATCTCGTACCCCAAATAAAGGCTAATAATACTCAAATTCCCACTGTTAAAGTCAACCCATGAAAATAACTCCAATCCAACGTATAGATATCACTAATCACGTTGATTTATGATTTGTGGGTCCAGTTGGGGATTGGCCAAACATCCATATAGTCAGTGCCCTCTAAAAATGTGTCATGTGGGTCATATTGCGACCGTCGCCTGTAAGTCAAGTTTTACTCCATCACCTACCCTGGGAAATTTATTCTATTACAACTTCGAGGCGAAAACCGGTGTTGGCCAAGATACAGGCTTTGCAAGATGTTCATTTTTGCAGGTTGTTCAACACGTCGATATCATGATAAGGGACCACAGTATGAGTCACGTGGCACACTCTTAGGGACCACTGTCTATATAGATGTTTGGCCATCCTTAGATGAACCTACATAACAATTAGTGGTTTCAAACGTTTGGATCTAAGTACCCCGAATAATGTTTGAAAACCATAGTTAAAAATAAAACCATGGAAAAAATTAATACAACGTATAGAAATTACTAATCAGGTTGAATTTTGGTAAGTCTCTAGGGATGGGCCAAACTTCCATATTGTCAGTGGGTTCTAAGAGTGTGCCACGTGGCTCATATTGTGCTCTATCATCAACGTTGACTAATGTTATTGGCCCGTGCTAAAGCACGAGGTAAGAAATTAAAAGGAATTTCTTTATAAACAAAGAAATTCATAAAAATAAATAAAAAATAAAAATTTTCATTATAACTATATAAAAATTAAAAAGAAAATATAATTGGACCCCTTGCATGTAAAAAATACATACAAATTTAACACTATGCTCTAAATATATTTAGTAAAAAAATCTCCAAAAAATATATAGAATAATTATGTTACCACGTCCTTTAAAACGGTAATATAATTACGTAAAATCAAAATGTGTTATTGGCGACTTCATAAATAAGATATTTAAGATAAAAAAAAAAACTACAATAATATACAATAAGCAAGACATCCTTATTAGTTTACAATTTTACATTATAATTCTTAACTAATACGGTCATATACATCAAATTGATTTAAAAAATAATAATATTTTTTTTATCCACATTCATACGTCCATTCGTTCTTAAGAGTGTTCCTCGTAAGCGATAGCAAAAATTGTCTCAATTTCTTTTTTTTTGGCTTGATGTGCGACTTCTCAAAGCTCCGGGTCTTCAAAAAATATATCCACCCGCACTTCTAAAATTCTGATAAGTGATCATGCTACAAATGATCAGCCGATCACATTATTCTATCTTCATTTGTTGCCTACCAAGCTCTATCAGTCCAAGCGGGTGCTTAAAAACTCAGCAATTGTTGTTAAGAATAACAAATTTGCGTTGATTCATCAGGCTATTTTAAATCTGTTATATATATATAGAATTAGATATTTATTTATTTTAGGTGGATGAAAAAAAAATTTGATCTAAATAGGCTCCCATTAATCTGAAAACAAAATATATATAAAAAAATAAAAATAAAATAGAAATTCAAAAGAGAAGTGGAAGAGACATGCCCACATTTTTGTGGATAGTTTTGTAAATATCACAGATGTTTTCTCCGTCCATGTACAATTTTTGTCTAATTAAACAGAAAAAAAAAATAATATAAAAAAGAGAAAATATACAATGAGGCAAAAAAAATACACGGTCAATAAGTTGATTAGCTCGCATCAATGTAGAGAAGTTTTTTGCTCATGCGTCTTTTGTTAGGAGACGTTTCAGCCATTGAACAACGGAGTGAAAGATTTTATAAGGAAAGCAGAGACATTTTGGGAAGTTTTAGGTAAAAAAAATATAGATCGACGTTTTAGGAAAGCGTATAGACGTTTTAAGGAGAGTTTTAGGAAGTTTTAAGAAAATAAATAAATATTTTAAGAATGAAAGACATTTTAAGAAACAAAATAGACGTTTTAAGAGAGGAGATAGACGTTTTGGATAGTATGTAACGGTTTTGGAATAATATACACTTAATGTAACCAATTCAATTTTGATATAGTCATTAATTGTATTAATGCAATAAGGAAAAATAGATGATAAAAAATTCAGTGTCGATGACAAGACACTCTGCATGAGGAGAGTGCCACGTCAACTTGATGTGGAAGAGAGAGAGGGACGCTGCCCACTTCTCTACTATAGTATAGATATATAGATGAGACCCAACCTTGAGCTGGGTTAAGGTACATAGCCTTTAAGGTTGGGTTGGGCTACGGTTGACCCCCAACCTGATCCAACCCGCCCGAGTTGCAGTCCTAAGGAACGTCAATTATTCTCTAATGAACAAAGGAAGGCAAGGGGCCAAAACACATGCAGATTTCTTAAAATGCGTATGGTTTGTGGATTAAAATGAGATGTGTTGCTGTTAGAATGAGAAGAACGTCTTCCTTAGGTCTACACTATTTAGGGGGCGTTTGGCAACACAAAAAATAAGTAACTAATTGACTTTTATAAGCCAAAAAAGTAAAAAAGTTAGTTTGATGTGTTTCATATTTTATCTTTGAAAAGTTAAAAACAAACTTAAAACTGAAGCTAAATTTTTTAACTTCTAATAGAAGTTACTTCTAAAAAATTAGAACACTTCCCGACATTTTAGAGGTAAAAAATCAACTTGTAACTTCTACTACAAGTAGAAGTGCTTTTACTTTTCATTCCCAAATGCCCCCTTAATCAAGATTTACACCACATAATATCCATAAGACAATTCAATGGTCTAGACTGTGAGTAAATCTACGGTACAGAAATCCCTTAAAATGCCACGTGGAACAACCTTTCAGACCGATTGACTGAATCAATGATTGCTTGCCCACCCCTTGGTGGACTTGCACACCAGAAATCGGTCCGATTAGTGATTTCAAGCCGAATTTAAGAATTTTTTTTTAATGGGCTTCATGAATTAGTCCATAAGTGGTTTTCGAGCCCATAACGAAAAATGCTCAAGTCAAACAGCTAGAAAAAAACCGACCTGCAATCAGGCATGTTTCTGGAACGGAGGTCGACCAAAGGGTGTGCTAAAATCATAGGATCAATAGGTCGAAAGGGGCTGTTCTTTGATGCAGACTTCTGTATAAAAAATTTTAGGGTCGTGATGTAACAAGGTATACTTGAGATCTTTTCATTTGCGGAAGCGGCATTTTTGGTAGTCACCACTGCCATCTGGGCCCACTGATTGCATGGATGTTTAGCCCAACCTTTAATAGACATTCAAAAATCAGCTTGTTTAATGATTTTTAGCCGTTGGTTTTAGTACTCAAAAGATGGTTGTATTCAACGGCTATAAGAACGCCTTAAATGGTGCTAAAAAGTGTTAAAGTCTAATGGTTAATGATTACCAATCAAGGTGATTTTTGGTATGTATATCCACCAAGGGGTGAGATAAACATCCAAACGGTCAGTGGGCCCAGATGGCAGCGTTGACTACCAAAAATGCCGCTTCCGCAAATGAACAGTTTCAGGCATACCTTGTTACATCTTTTTCCAAAATTTTATGCAGAAGTCCCTCAAATTGCATTGTAGTAGTCGCTCGAGCCCTCTTGCCCCTTCAATGTCTGGCCCACACTATGATGGACCTACAAACTAAAAGTCAGCATAATTGGTGATTTCTACAGTAGGATTTGAGCACTTCTTCATCATGGGCTTTATGAGCGGGCCTATGAGTTGGTTCCAAACCCACGATGAAAAGTGCTCAAATCCAATGGCTAGGAATCACTATTCAATCTGATTTTTGGTGTGTGGGTCCACCAATATGTGGGCCAAACATTCATGGGGGCAGTGGGCCCGAATGAGTCTACTACGTGACAAATTGAGTGACTTCTGCATCAAAATTTTGATACAGAAGTCGGTATCATAGATTTTTCCGGCGTAAGAGTGCCACAGGGCACAAGGAGATTTCCCGGTCAAACTTTTGATACCAAATTATATGATTCAAAGTTGCTATGGCTCTCCATCGAGAATCCAATGGTGGTTGATAGTGCTGAGCTGGCATTCACTTCAAACCACGGCCCCAAGTCCGACTCTTGAGAGGGGTCAGAAAAGGGGCATCGGGCCCTGTTATCAAGGGAGATGACAGGGTAGGAGATCTTGGCACGTGTATTTGTACGGCGGACCACCTCGCCCTCACCACACGTACCCAGGTGAGTACTTGAGTGCTTTTTCCCAAAACACTCACCTGTGTACGTGTGCGGTGATGCCGCAGTGGTGCGTCCGTACAAAATACACATGCCGAGATCTGCTGCCCTGTCATCTTCCTTGATGACAGGCCCTGTCATCCAAGGTTTACTCTCGGATCCCGACCAATTTTATTATACTGTGACGTTGATCTGCCATTTTTTATTGGATATTTGCTGTACCCCCGGTCAGCAAAGCGGCGGGATTTTTGAAGCGGCTATCATGCCCCAATGACGCGCCACATATACACATGGTACTTTTTAAAACTAAATCCTAAGCACAGAGAGCGATCATTGGGCGTGATCGCTGCTTCACAAATCCCGCCACTACATCTGTCCCTCTGAAAATGCCACATGGAGCACTCTTTTGGGCCCACTGACCTTATGCATGTTTGGACCATCTCTTGGTCGACCCATTTACCAGTTAGATTTTAGCAATAAAAAAATCTCAAAATCCAACGGTCAGAAATCACCGCAATAAAATGCTCAAATCCAACGACTAAAACTCACTGATTAAAAAGATTTTTGGTTTATGCATAGGTCCACTGAACAAACATGCATGGATGTATGGCCCGAAAGAGTGTGCCACGTGGCATATTTGTAGGGGAACTTCGAAGTTTGAACTTTGAAGTGCTCGAGAGGAACTCAGGTTTGAGTACGTGGAAATACGTGGCCTTGCCGGATTGTACTTATCCTCTCTTTGTTTATTTATTTTTATTAATAAGCATACTTATCCTAGTCCGACTCTCTTTAACTCTCCGTTTACTTGTTCTTATTCTGATTGAAGGGACGCTCTCTTTACCTCTCTCCTCTCACGTTTCAAGACAACGGAGTAAAACTTGTGTCACAAGATGTTGTGACTGAACACGGTCACAGCACTCAATATGAGCCACGTGGTATACTATTAGAGGACGATGACTGTATGGATGTTTGGGCAGTCCCTCAGAGGACCAGTACACAAAAAATCAGCTTGATTAGTGATTTCTAACTGATTCTATTGAAGTTATTTTCACGGGTTGATTTTAACGGTATAAATTTGAGCATTATTGAGCGTTATTTGGGTGCAAAAATCCAAAGGTTTTAAATCACTAATCAGGCTGATTTTTGGTTTGTAGGTCCATCGAGGGACTAGTCAAACATCCATACGGTCAAAGACCTATGATCGTGTGCCACGTGTCTCGTATTGAGTGCTGTGACCGTGTTCAGTCACAACATCTTGTGACACAAGTTTTACTCAAGACAACGGAGACAGCTTAGCCAGCTACTAGTCCTAAGCGACTGAGGAGAAGATATTTTATGTCCTCCGGGCCTTCGAAGTTTAAAGTCTTCCCCTCCCAAAATGCCACTTGAAGCAATCTTTAGATCCTACTGACCTTATGGATGTTTGGAGCACCTCTTGGTGGACCATACACCAAAAAATAAACTTGATTGATGATCTAAGCAGTTATATTTTAGCACCCATGCTCAATAGCCAACAGCCATAAATTACCCTATTGAAATGCTCAAATCAAGCGGTTGGAAATCACCAATTAAGGTGATTTTTGGTGTATATGTCTACCAAGTGGTGAACCAAAGTTACCAAACAGATCTGTGGGCCCAAAAAGTGGAATCTCGAGGACCACAGATCAACCGCATGAACTTACGCTATATCGTGTTCTTTGGCTTTACGCTATCCTTTGCAAGTGTTGCTGTCATCTCGAAGTGAACATCCTCCCTAGGATCCAAGCCGTTGGATTGTCTTAAGGATCTGTTGAAAGAAGAAAAATTATGAAACCTATCGCCATCATCGGTGTCCCGTCTTCTCTAAGAGTGGGGCCTACCACATGAGGAAGACAACTCTACAAATAGCAACGCGGCCAAGTGGGTGGGCTCCACAGTGGATTGAGCTCAGATGGTCAGAATGAGTTGTAAAGTGTAAACACACACACACAAAAAAAAAAAAAAATGATTCCATCGATTATCCGTTGTTTAATACCAAGAGAAAAAGAAGAAAAAGCGACTAAAAACTAACAAAGCCCAAAAGAAAACAGGAAGTCAAAACTCCTTCACTTTGATAGCCCACTAAAATGTGGATTGGAGTTAGAAGGTTAAGATTAAGCCCAGTAGCCCACTGGCTCAATAGATCCGTTTAGGGAATTGGAGCAGGTCGTCCATGTGTTCAAACCATTGGATGTGGTCTTTGGGATTCACATGGTGAGATCATCCCAAGGACAATACTAACACGTCAAAGTAAAATTTGTAATTTCCTTTATTTAAGTGTATATAAAAAACAGCTGCTGTAACGATAATGCTCAAACTCCGTTATGTTTTTTGTCCATCATTGCTCCTGAGGGCTGAGACCGAAAACACCGGATATCTATCATAATGACTGTTATAACGGAAATAACAGCCGTAATTTGAAAATAAAATATTTTTATAATTATTGAGGTTTTTTTTGAAAAAAATAATGAAATAGTATTAATATTAATATAATAATATTCTGACCCTTTTTTACTCCGACGTAAGTCACGTAATTGATGTGATCTCATTATAACGGTCATAACTGTAACGTTAAGGGGGGTGTGGGCCATTAAAACTTTTAGAACATATGCACTTTAATTCAATGTACATTGATGTAATTCTTTTGCTTCTCTGATTGATATAAAGTACAAACCTACATATTTTGTAGGTGACAAAACATGAATAAATCGGACAAATCTAGTCTGCATATGTTTGCAAACTTAAAAGTACACCCGGTGAATCCTCCGTGTAAAGTACCTCAGAAAAACGTGTTTTTAATTTATAAAATATTTATTTTGAAAACATTGAAATAACACGTTTTTCAATGAACGCCCAACCTTGCTGACAATGTTTGCATACTTTTAAGTCTGCAAATGGATGCATACGAGTAAAACTTGTGTCACAAGATGTTGCGACGGAAGCCGGTCCCAGCACTCAATATGAGCCATGTAGCACACTATTAGAGGACGATGACCGTATGGATGTTTGGTCAGTCCCTTGGTGGAAGGGTACACAAAAAAATCAGCCCGATTAGTGATTTCTAACCGATTTGATTGAAGTTATTTTCATGGGTTGATTTTAATGGTAAGAATTTGAGCATTATTGAGCGTTATTTGGGTGCAAAAATCCAAAGGTGGTAAATCACTAATCAGGCTGATTTTTGGTTTGTAGGTCTACCGAGAGACTGGCCAAACATCCATACGGTCAGCGCCCTATGATCGTGTGCCATGTGGCTCGTATTGAGTGCTGTGACCGGCTTCCGTCACAACATCCTGTGACACAAGTTTTACTCAATGCAGACTAGATTTGTCTGAATAAATCTTTGACGACGGATGTTCACATATCTTATGGGCCACGTGGCACATTCTTAGAGATCACTGACCGTATGGATGTTTGGCCAATCCCTCTACAAACTAAAAATAGTTTGATTGGTGACCTGAGTAATCCAAAAATGCTCAAGTCCCGCAGTTAAAATTTATTAAAAGACTCAAATCCAACAGTAGTAAATTACCAATCAAGCTGATTTTTGTTTAGATTCATCCAAGATGAACCAAACATCCATACGGTCAGTGGTCTCTAAGAATATACCACTTGGCATGACTGTCTGTCATCAAAGATTCATTCACAAATCATGGAGTAAAACTTGCCTGACTGCCGGTCAGTCAAAATCATCCTACAATATGAGCCACGTGGCACATTTTTTAAAGACACTGACCATATGAATGTTCGGCCAACCCTTGAGTAGACCTACAAATTAAAAATCAACTTGATTAGTAATTTTTAAGCATTGGATTCAAGTCATTTTCATGGGTTGATTTTAACCGCAAGTGTTTAAGCATTATTTGGGGCACAAGATCGAAAGGTTTGAAATCACTAATCGGGCTGATTTTTTGTAGGTCCACCTAGAGATTGGCTAAAAATCCATACACTTGTCCTTTCAAAAGTGTGCCATGTGGCTCATATTGTGGGCAGTCAGGCCAGTATCACTCCAAGTCATGAGTAGAACTTTACTGACCAATGGACCACGGTATGAGCCACATGGCAGACTCTCATAGAGCACTGAATCATTGACCAAATGAATGTTCGGCCCATAGCTAAGGGCCCGTTTGGCAAACTAGTGGAAGCAAAAAGTAACTTCTAAATTAAGTTGCTGAATTTAATTTTGTCACTTGGAAGAAAAGTTTGTTTGGTGAAATATTGACTTATAAGTCAAAAAGTGAAAAAGTTAGTTTGGCATGAATTAAGTCAAAAAGTCATTTTCTTATAATTTTATATACATATTATATTCTAATAAGCCATTAATAAAGATCATAAATCAATATCACATATGTTGTTTATTTCAATTTTTTTTAATTATAAATGGTCAATGATAAACGACACACCAAATGAGTCATTTTATGGGTAATTATTTAAAATAAATAAATAAATAAACCATCCATGTTTTTCCTCCTTCGTAAGATATTTTCTATCTACGCTTCATAATGTGAAGTTTACAAGAGTAAAATTGACATTTGGAAAGATTAACTTAAAATTAGAAGCGTTAGTTTCGCAATTTTTTTATTTTTTATTTACTTTTGCTTCCATCAGAAGCAAGAAGCAAAAAAAATTTGCTTCTACAAAAAGTAAGTTTTTAAAGTAAATTTTTGACTTTTGAGAAGCAATTTCAAAATATATACCCAAACAAACTTTTCAACTTTTTTACTTTTGGAAGCAATAAAGCAACTTATTTTGGTGTTGCCAAACGGGCCCTAGGTAGATGTACATAGAAAAACTCAGGCCTGATTAGTTACTTCAAACTTTTGTACCCTAAATAATGCTCAAACTCCAAAGTTAAAAATCAACCCATGAAAATGACTCCAATCTAATGCTTAGAAATTACTTTCAAGCCAATTTTTGGTGCTTAGGCCCACCTAGGATTGGACCAAACATCCAAACAGTCACTGATCCCAATAATTGCAACATTTTTTTCCGATGAATTCCAAGTACAATACTTGAAGTTGACTTTTCCTACAAGTACAATGCTTCCTTGTGCGATTGATCAAATGGTTAATATATAAACAAAATGGTTTAAAAAACGGCTGTCGATAATGACCTGACCTGTTATATTTTTCCTGTTGTAACACCCAAAATCGACATTATATTCGTTATAATGGAGCCATTATCCGTTATAACGGCTGTTATTTAAAAATAAACCATTTTTTTGGATATGGAAGTTTGAAAAATATTAAAATAACGATTTCGGACTAATTTTTTACTAAAACGTGACTGATGTGATCGTTATAATGCGTCATTTGAAACCTTACCAAACAACACCAAGTGCAGATTAATTAAGCATTATGCAATTTAATGGAGCGAGTTGGGCTTTTAATGGGCTTTGATACTTTTCGTGCTGACCCACCAAGCCAGATCCAATTTGACTTGGGAGATGGAAATTCATTTATTTATTCTGAATCCTTTCCTTCGTCCTCTACTAGTTTCAGAATCAGGAGTTCAAGTCTATCATTTTCAGACAAATAAATACAAGAGGCCATCCTCGACCTCGTAATATAAGCCCTTCAAATCTCTCAAAACCAACAATACCTCCCCATCTCTCTCTCTCTCTCTCTCTCTGCAACTCATCTCTTCCTAATGGCGCAAGAAGCCCTAGCCAGAGACCAGTACGTCTACCTGGCCAAGCTCGCCGAACAGGCCGAGCGATACGAAGAGATGGTGAGTTTCATGGAGAAGCTTGTCGTTGGATCGTCCTCCGTCGACGAGCTCACAGTTGAGGAGCGAAACCTCCTCTCAGTCGCCTACAAGAACGTGATCGGGTCTCTACGTGCCGCCTGGCGCATCGTCTCCTCGATCGAGCAGAAGGAAGAGGGGCGCAAGAATGAAGAACACGTAGCGCTCGTCAAAGATTATAGATCTAACGTGGAATCTGAGCTCTCGGAGGTCTGCGGTGGCATCTTGAAGCTCTTGGATGCTCACCTCATCCCGTCGGCTTCCGTCAGTGAGTCTAAGGTGTTTTATCTCAAGATGAAGGGAGACTACCACCGGTACCTTGCCGAATTCAAGGTCGGGGCCGAGCGGAAAGAGGCTGCCGAAGATACTATGCTCGCCTACAAGGCCGCTCAGGTATTTCCAGGGCTTGTCTTTCTTCTAGCATTTTGTGATCTTTTAGGTCAAGACGTGTAAAGTGTTCCAAGTATCAAGAATTAGAGCTATATCGGTATCGGTGATGCTTTAGGTTCTCAATGAGATCCAATTTGAAAAATTTGCTTGCTGATGTGTGTGAGGAACAGTTATTGGATTTTGATGATCTTTTTTTTTTTTTTTTTTTGTTTGTTTGTTTTCTAAGGATATTGCAATTGCTGATCTTGCTCCGACGCATCCTATAAGGTTGGGACTGGCGCTCAATTTCTCTGTGTTTTATTATGAGATACTCAATTCGTCGGAGAAAGCTTGTAGCATGGCAAAACAGGTTCCAATTATTCCCTACTACTATAGATAAATTTACACCTTGTTTATTTGATGTTATTCTAAATAAATGTTCGATTTTTGGAATTTTCTTTTATGAGGCTTTCTCTTAAGTTTTAGTGATTGGTTAATAAGTATAATTTATTTGGAATATAACAGCAATAGAAAATGATTGTGTTCATTCTTAGTCTATTGAACATGACTTGGACATGAGGGGAACTAGTTCATGCATTTGTTTGAGCTTCTCCTTTCTTCATTCGTAGGAGTTAGGTCCATATACACAAAGATAATAATACTATAAATGCCAGTTAGATTTATGTCCATTGTTCTTTTATTGAGTTAACGGATACACACATGTGCATACTGCATCAATATGGATTAACTAAATTGGTCTGTTTAAATTTTATGGGTTAATAGTCCTTCTATTAGTTGTGGAGTGTTTTTCAATGTGATTTATTTTATATCAAATTTTATAAAAGCATGAAATGCTCAAAGGTGTCACAGTTTTCTAGAGGATGCAAGTTAGTGTATTCGATTACTATGTGTTTTGATGCATGAATAAAATAAAGAGGGAAAGTTTTGGGGGTTAGTTTTGTGCCGGGCTAAAAAAATGGACTTGGTAAGACAAGATTTATTGTGGTTTACAAGGGTTTCATTGCTGTGGTAATCTAAAAACTTCTGTATCATGAATTTGTGATATTAGTTAGAGAATTCAAATTTTTTTTTTTTTGATAGGTTTTTTTTGTATTCCCTCTTTTAGTTTTTCTTTACCAAGGTTTAAAATCGTGATCCCGTTTTGCGTTTTTGTAAGCTTGGAATGAGACATCTCGATTGTGACAGGACGAGACATTGAAAAGAAAACAATGCATCTCAATAAACAAAGATACGAATATACATTATATAAAAGGATTTTTAGTGGTACTTATTAAAAAACGATTTTATATATATATATATATATATATATATATATATATTTGATTCCCTTTTCACTTCGAAAATCCACCTCTTCCGACAAGATCCACATTCTCGACGACATCCCCTGTTATGAATCTTAAACTTCACCTGTCATGTTCATCTACAGTTGCTAACCCCCACTATAAAAACCCAGCTCTGCAACACTTTCCTGCACTCTCCTCCAGACCTCTCGCCACAGAAGAACCTAATCCTATCTCTTCCTTCCTCAGATCCATATCTCTCACTCCTAACCCTGAGATACAAGTCCACTACTCCTTTGACCGAATCTTGACTGTTTGGGGATCCAATATATCGGTATTCAATATCGTTGTCACTTTCGTACTTGATTGTTGTCGATTGTGAAGAAGATTGTTTCGTCTTTCTGTTGGAAACGGGAAAGGGGAAGATCGAGTCCATGGTTTTGGACACAGAAAGCCAAGAAGAAACTGGTTCCTTGTTTTCAGTTATCCCTAAACACCGAGTTTTCTGATAAATGGCTTAACAACCTCATGTATGATGCATTTTATATATATATATATATATTTTTTTTTCTTGATCGGTAAAAGGAGTGCATTAAAAGGGGCTGAGGGGGCCCCGAAAAACTGTACAAGAGACCGAAAGAGAAAGGGAGGCGCCAAGTGCACAGCCCAAAATCCAAAAAAACGAGAGCCCCTAAAAAGCATCTCAGTTACAAAATCATTTTATCCCAACGGAAAACAAAATCTTCAAATTTGAACTGTCTGAGCTCGGAGATGGCTGAACACCAGTAGTAGAGGGTGGCTTTAATGTTCATGGTAATCCCGTCGATGTTGGCCTCCTTGTCTTCAAACGTCCAACGGTTCCTTTCCTTTCATAACTCCCAACTAATAGCGAAATGGGCGATTCTCCAAAGCACATTGCTGGGAGTTGAGAAGGCCTTAGAGTACCATCCGCTGACGGTATCAAAAATTGACCTGGGAAAGACTCAGGGAACCCCAAAAAGCTGTAGAAAATGCTCCCATATCTCCTTGGCTACACAACAATGTATAAGCATGTGATTGGTCGTCTCTTCTTCGTGCCGGCAGAGAATGCATCTGCTAGGAAGTTGGAGACCACGCTTTCTAAGCTTTTCCACTGAGAGAATCTTGTCGAGCATGGCACACCAAGTTAAGAAGATGACTTTGGAAGGTATAGGAGTGCTCCAAACTCGCTTGGCTGGAAACATATTTAGACCTGGCCCTGAAGACTGTTGTAAAGAGATTTGACTGAGAATCTACCCTTGGGATTGTTCTTCCAGCACCTCTTATCTTCAATTCTTTCATCGAGGTGAATTTCTTCCAACTGATTCGGCAAAGAAGCCATAGAGTCCATTTCCCAATCGTTAATACCCCTCCTGATCTCCATGTCCCACGAAGTAATGTCGTTCTCAATAGATGCAACCTCACAAACAAGAGCACCTTTCTGTTAGATAACAAGTAGATGGAGGGGAAGGACTCTACAAGAGAAGACTCCCCACACCAAGTGTCTTCCCAGAATCTCACTCGACTGCCATTCCCCACTTTGAATCTACTCCCATTCCGAATCTCGCTCAACTTGGATATCCCTCTCCAAACTCTATGCGGTAGTAGGCAAAGAGCTTTCACATCCCTGATGTTCAATGCCTTGTTTAGCTGCGATAACACTTCTCCATAAGCTATCCCTTTCGTCCCTGAAACGCCATATCCATTTACCGAGCAGAGCTTTGTTCATTAACTGAATTTGGCGAACTCTTAGGAGTCCATCTAGAGGTACAACCATTTTTTACATCCAATTCTCAAACTTGGTGGCGGGCCCACATAGGGTTCGTTTTGGACAATCCAATCGCACTGTGAGTTTTCCATACTGAGGTGACGATCCTCACAAAAAATCAGTTGATTTCGACATTCCTAACCTCATGAAAATTTGACTTTAATTACCTTATAAAAAAAATAAAAATTTGACTTTAATTTGAAAAATCTAGGCCATCCAATCAAACCATTATTTTGGGGCATGGTTAGCAATGTTGAAATAGATTGATTTTTTGTGATGACGACCATCATGGCAAGGATAACAAAATTTATGGTTGGATTGTATAACATGATCTGTATGTGGGCCCAACCACCGGGTGTAAGAATTGGATGTAAGAAACGGGTGTAGCTATAGACTCATCTTTTGCTATGCTTCATGAAGCTAAATGTTGAGCAATCAAGAAACAACATGTTTATAGAATGAGAGTAGCAGAGATAAAGATGTCTATAAACATGTTGAGAATGGATGAATGGAAAGATTAGGGAAGATAAAATCATAGACAAGCTCATTCGAGGAAGATATAGCTCTAAAATCTAAATAGAGTTGAATGCTGAATATTGATTCATGTAGTTGAGCCCCGATGTTTGAGATAAGGCATAGATGATGATGATGATCTTTTACATGTTATAAAGACCTATATACTATAGTATTAAGATTACATAGCTTAAATTAAGGTTTTGGTACAAGACGATACACACCCCATTGTATGAATGAGACTTCTCAGCGGAGATCGAACAAGACTTTCAACCTTGTTCTCTACCTGCATTTATCCATTTAGTAGGTTGTAGAATCAGAATTGTAGTCTAGAGAGAAGTCCACTCTCAATATTATCTCTATATAGAAGAGTAGGTGCGGAGTGGAATATTAACTTTTGAATTAATGCTCGAAACCAGACTATCTCAATGCATATGAAAGGAATATCTTTGTAATCCACCTTCGCACTTGATTTAGGAAATATCTTGCTTCTTAAGCTGCAAATAGATGATTGAGCTACCTTAGGATATATCAAAAACACATAATTGATATACAATGAGCTGTTGGTTGCTTGAAGATGACAACATAAACATGGAAATACCCCAAAATAGGTTAATCTCAAAACTATGCAACAAGCCGCAAATACTTCTCCAAGGTGGAAGGTTAGTTCTCATTAAGAGTACCCTCTCTAATCTTCCTATCTATTTTATGTATTTGTTTTTCTATCCCCGTTGGAGACTGGAGTAGCTAGAAGGGTGGAGAACATGATGCTCCGATTCTTAGGGTTTAGTGTGCTCCCCTGAGAAGTTTGGCTGCCTGGGGGTTAAGAACCTTAAATTAATGAACCATGCCCTTCGCGAGAAATGGCTGTAGCGCTTTGCTAAGGAGAAGGATAGTCTATGAAGGAAGGTTATTGTGGCCAGACATGGATGTTATATCTTGGGTTGGTTTAGTAGAGATGTGAGAACTCCTTTTGGTTGTGGCGTGTGGAAGGGGGTGCTTAAATTACATTCTTCATTCATTAATGGCCTTCGTTTTAAGGTGGGCAAGGGAGATAGGGTACACTTTTGGTGCGATGTGTGGTGTGGAGACAAGGCTCTTGAGGTGGAATTCCCTTTATTGTTTAACAATTCAAACAATAAGCTTGGGTTGGTGCAGGATTTATATGTTGATGTAAAGGGGAAAAAAGAAACATCTTTAAATCAAGTTATTATACTATCACGACCTAAGTTTTCATGTTCAATAACATCCCTGTGGTCAAGATATCAATACCTTGACACTTCCAAAGCCATTGAAGTCGCCATCAGAGAAAGTCAAATTTGCCTCAACTTCGAAGACCTTGTCATTTGAAGGTCATGGATGTTGTCATGCACATCGATCAAAAATAGGGGGAGTGATCTCACGGACAATGGGATGGTTGTTGAGATTTTAAGGTGAGGGAGGTCAAAGTAATTTTTGATTTTTTTTAAAACGACACAACTGAACGTGTATGGCCGTATTGACACGCGTATCTGTGTCACCACGACAAAAAACATTAAATATGTTGTGTCGTTGTTACATAGGATGTATGGTTGTGACTAATTTTCTTATAAAAGAGAGGTTACTTTGAGGTCAAAGAGACTAGCAACGTCTTTAACAGAAAAGGAGAACTACAATTGTTTATCAAAATAAAACTACGACTGTCATTATTTAGCTCTTTAAAGTGTACCTGAGGTCCACAATAAAGGTTATGGTCCTTTGGTTCCCACAACCGGTTCCTATTGGGATGTGGTGATTTTAGTTTGTTATTGAAAATGATGCCTATCTTGAGAATCAATATTCAATGCTGACATGGCCCTTAGGCTTATTCAAACCTTGATGTAATATTGACCGTTCTACTAAGGCCTTGTCCAAAATCCATTTTAAAAAGAAAAATAATAAAAATGTATTTTAATATGTGTGTCCAGATGTGTCTGCATATTGGGATTTTTGAAGTCTCCGTGTCGAGGGCCATAAGCCGTCTCTATTTTAATGCAAGTCAGGCACATGCCTGCTCTTCATTTAATTAGAGGTCAAAAGACCTCAATTGCCCCCGCGCAAGGTCAATCCACCCTGCGCAGGGGCATTTCAGTAAAAGGCTCTGACCTTTTTCTAAAAAAGGCTTTTAAAGTCGCGCATTGGGCGTCACCCCTTCAAAATCCTATTAAAAGGTCAAATGACCTTATTTATCCCTCGTGCAAGAGGTGTCAAAATCATAAAAGGCTATCGCCTTTGTTTACTTGGCATAAATGTCGATGATTGGGGACATCAGTTCCTTAAAACTTATTAGCCCCTTCGGAAGAAGTGGCTACCCCACACGGGGGGTCAAAACCGTAAAAGGCCATTGCCTTTTGTCTCATTAGCATAAATGCCAACGATTAGGGACGCCAGTCCCTTTGTTAAATATCAGAGGTCTAAAAGACCTTTCTAGCCCCAACACGGGGGCAATTTGGTAAGAGGTTAAAGCCTCCTATTTAAAAAGGCGTTTAAAGCCAATCATGGGACATCAGTCCCTTTAGTTGGTCAAAAGACTGCTAAGCCCCTCGCGCAGAGGGTTTCCACCCCCACACGGGGGTATTCCGGTAAAAGGCCAAAGCCTTTATTGAAATGTAGCATTCATTTCCCAATTATTGGGCGTTGGCCCATCCACATATTCTAACAGGGTCAAAAGACCCTCAATACCCCTCGCGCAAGGGGTATACACTCCCACGCGGGGACATTAAGATTAACCCCACTCGATGGGGGTATTTGAGGTCTTTTTACCTCTTCTTCCTTTTGAAGAAGAGTTCTAACTGAACTCCACTTCTCCACTAACAGGGCCACTAGCCCCACTAATGAGCGAAGGGATCCAAGAGATGGACAAATGTCCACTTTTGGGGAGTTTTCTCCCAAGAATACGAGGACTCCTCCATCATCGTAATTGCCCGTAGAGGGCTGAAGGGGCTCTCGCCCATGGTTGACAATTGTCCCAAATGTGGGACACCTGCTAAACATCTAATGGAAGAAGAACCTCCACTTTGGATCAAAGCAAGGCTCTAAACTTCGACTTCGCCTTAAACTTCGGTCAGTTAAAATTCGCAATTAATTCGGGGAAGTTCAATTCGATTTAGAGAATTTTTGTCAAAATGAGTGAAACGATATTAATCTTGCTTAGGTTGTTCTAAATAGTTTTTTTTTTTATGATAGAATGAGTTATAAGTGTTTTATCATATCCTTAAAAATCAATGTGTTTTACCAACGTTTTGGCAAAAATTCTCCAAACTTCTCTAAGCTTATTGTTTACTTCGAATTAAACAAATTAATTCGACAAATTTTTGCTATTTTTGTACTAGAAAAGGCGCTACTTCGAGAAATTGGCCGAATTTTCACCGTTTTATTTGAATTAAGAGATTTAAGTCGGCGAATTTTTGTAAAATTTTTAATACATGTACACTTTAATTTGGTGATTCAAAATTCGGAATTAATTCGACTAATTTCGTCGAATGTTATCAAATTTTAAAACCATGGCCAAGGTTCTAAACTTCAACTTCGCCTTAAACTTTGGTCAATTAAAATTCAGAATTAATTCGGGGATAGTAAAGCTCCTATATCGGCCAAGCTAGGAGTCGATCTACATGGGTGGTATAGTAGAGCTCCTATATCTCCTTATGGGACAGGGGTCTGGAAAGTTATCTTTAGGTTGCTCGGGGAGATCAAGAATGGCAGCATTTTTAAAGTGGGAAAGGGCAACAGAGTTAGATTTTGGGAAGATAGATGGTGTGGGGATTGTCCTCTTAAAAAGGAGTATCCTTCGATCTACGCCATTTTGAATTGTAAAGGGGATTCAGTCCGAGACGTTGCAGCTATTGACAATGGCATCCTGAGTTGGGATTTCGGCCTTAGGAGGCGGTTGAATGATTGGGAAGTGGACTTGGTGGCTTCCTTGATAAGTCGGCTTGAAGGGGTGAAGCTCTCGGATGATGTTGAGGATAGTAGATGGTGGACTTATGATCTGAAAGGAAGATTTTCGGTCAAGTCCCTCTGCACAACGCTTAGGGGCCCTATGCATCGTGCTCTCCCGTCCAAGAGATTATAGGGGACCCCTGCCCCTTCCAAGGTCGCCTTCTTCATGTGGTGTGCGATGTTGGAGAAGATCCTTTCGGTGGAGAAGTTAAGGAAACGTGGCTATCACATGCCTAGCAGATGCATCCTATGCAAAGACGATGAGGAGACCACGAATCACTTGCTCATTCACTGCATGGTGTCTAAAAAGATATGTGAGTGATTTTTGTCTCTTCGGCAATCAGCGTGTCTTTCCAAAGTACATGTTTGATACCTTCGTTGGATGGTTCTCTAAAGCTTTCTCAGCTTGGGGTCGTATTCTATGGAAGCTCATTTCGTTTGCCATTTGTTGGGAGCTTTGGAAGGAACGAAATCTTTGGATCTTTGAAGATAAGGAGGTAGACATGGAGGAGTTATTCATGAAGATCATAACCACTTTATATCATTGGGGGTCAGTCATCCCGGAGCTATGCGGTTTTAGATTCGAGGATTACGTGTTTCGATGGGATAGCCTGATCTCCTAGAGTCCTAGGATGGGCCTTTTGAGGGGATGTCTTGTGTCGGGAGGGGGTTGTTTTGAGTTTTTGCTTTCCCCGCTCTGTTGTTTGTTGTAGCTCTGTTTTTTGGGTTGGGCCCTCTTTGCCCTGCCTTTAATAAATTCACCTTTACCGATTGAAAAAAAAAATTGGGGAAGTTCAATTCGATTTAGAGAAATTCGCTAACTTATAGAAGTTTGGAGGATTTTTGCCGAAATTAGTGAAACGATATTAATCTTGCTTAGGTTGTTCTAAATGGTTATTTTTATGATATAATGAATTATAAGTGTCTTATCATGCTCGTTTTATCGTATCCTTAAAAATTAGTGTGTTTTACCAATTTTTGGCAAAAATTCTCAAAACTTCTCTAAGCTATGTAACAAGGACACTGCACTCTTAGGGTTTTTGCCGTGTCGGACACTCGGACATGCGTGTAAATACTTCTCGACACACATCTGGACACTTATGGCTGTGTCACCCCTTGTTTTAGTAATTTTTAGTATAAAATTGATTTCTAAAAGCGGGTTGGTGTGTTCCATCCTCCATACAATAATAAACTAATGAATATTTTCTGCTTTATTTTCTATTTTTTATTATTTTATTAATAAGTTTAAACATTCATATATGTTAATATATTAAGAAAGATATGTACAGACATGTCTACGTATCAGATTTTTTTAGGTTACCATGTCGGAGTCCTTGTTACATTGTCTCTAAGTTTACCTCGAATTAAACGAATTAATTCGGCGAATTTTTGCAATTTTTATACTAAAAAGGCTAAACTTTGAGAAGTTAGCCGAATTTTTACTATTTACTTTGAATTAAATGAATTAATTCGGCGATTTTTTTAACTTTTTAAATACATGTAAACTTTAATTCGGTCATTCAAAATTCGGAATTAATTCGGCTAATTTCACCGAATTTTAAAACCATGCACGACAATAACTAAAAACTCACGCAATCCGTGGTGAAATGTGTAGCACGGGGATATTCAAACCAAGGACGCACTACATTTCCGTGCGTACAGTTCTCTGAAAGAAATTTGAAATTAGTTGACATTATGTTCTTAATTTTGTCTTTTTTGAGAGGGTGCAGTTAATGGCAATTAAGTCTATAATCTCACTTTAGATTGCATAGGAGGACCTCAAACCCCAAATGAATTAAGTCAAGACAAGCAAGGCGCTTATCAAGTTTAAAACATGGAAGAGAAGTGTTTGTCCAACTAGTAGCGTTCTGATACAATGGTAGTGGTAGCTGGTGGTAAGAAGTTACAAAAGGAGGAGAGTACATGGTTTTTTGAATCAAATGTGTCATGGAGGGAACTGAAATGCCCTCTTGGACAGTGTTTAGTGTCTTGCTCGTGTAGGGAGGTCACAGATTCCAATCCTGTGAGGTCACAGATTCCAATCCTGTGAGGTCACAGATGTCCTAGTGTGGTTGACATCCCCAGCTGCTTCCTGCTCATAATAGTTTGCCTTGCCGTCTGGTCTTGTGGTCCTGCTATATCATGTTTCCTCCCCCCCCCATGTTTCCTCTCCCCCCCCCTCAGTGGGTGTTGAAATGGTTCAATTTTCTGGAAAGTTCGATTACTTAAATGTCAGATGAGAATCAAGGGCCAAGGTTTGTAAGAGCATGGTTACTTTGGGGGTATGTCCTTGTTGGCTATGTGAGGAATAGTGATGTGAGCATGGAGATGTGCAATTTTTTATTCTATCTTATTGTTTTATCACTTGCAGGCGTTTGAGGAAGCCATTGCTGAGCTGGACACATTAGGTGAAGAGTCCTACAAGGACAGCACTCTCATCATGCAACTTTTGAGGGACAATCTCACTCTTTGGACTTCTGATGTGCAGGTTAGTGGAACCTAGTATTACTTTTTATCATAATTATTATAGTTATTTAGGGCGTGTTTGATTGCCAAGTGGGAAAATTGCATTTTCTTTGGAAAAACGAAACTGTCCATTCTTAGATAGCCATTTAAATCTGTATAATTTTCCCTGCTAAGCCCGGAATTCATTTCTCATCCAGATAGGTGAGAATTCATTTCCACCTGAAAATATGCCTTTATTTTCTCACATGATTGAAATATGTGTTCTCAGTTGTAATCAATCAGCCTTTTTAAGGCATTTCCCAGATGTATTTTCTCGGGAAAAATTTCTGTGCAATCAAACACACCCTTAATGTTTACCAACGGTTCATAGTTGAGGATCAGTTTTAACTTCTTGAGCCAATGAAAGTTCTGGTTTTATTTATCATCTTTCTATAGTCTCAAACTCTCAGGCCCTAACCAAATGCAACTGTTGCGGGGTTTGTGCGTGCAGGATCAGTTGGACGAAGCGTAGAATGATGTTATAAGCTGATGGGTCATTCTTCTCCTTGAGGGAGGTGGGCTTGAATGTCATTTGTCTGTAATCTGCATATAAGACTGATGAAATGTGCTCCCCATAGGGAGCATCAACCCATGATGTTTCTAATATTCGAACTGAACCTCCTTTTTCAAATTTTAAAGAAGATTTCAAATGGCTAGCTGTCCTTTTCTGCTGTGTTCGTGCTTTGGGATGGGCAACAAAATGAGTTCAGGAACTCTGAACATGGTTGGAAGAAATTTTCAGGGAGAGATATTCATGAGCATGGTTCAAAGTTTCGTCCGAAACCGAAATGTTTCGTCCGTTTTTGTTTGGTTTCATTATAGGACGAAACTACATACGTTTTTTGTTGCTTTCGTCCAAAACTGAAGGATACTTTTATCTTATGTTCATTTCGGTTTCACGAAGTTTCATCCGAAACCAAACGATACTTCCAATGTGTTTCGTCGCCCCTGAATGATACTGTGTACTTTGAACCATGTTCATGAGGACGAATCTCTGTTATACACTTGCAAGGAATTAAAGTTAGATAGGCTTGAACCATTGCTCAAATTCAACCATCTTAAAGCAGGTGATGATTTGGATGGTCGGAGACGTGCTCAGCAGCTCAAGATATTCTACTACTTTTTTTTTATTAAAAGAAAAGTTTTTTATTTATTTTTGAGTGTGAGCTGTCTAGGAGGTGACGTATTCCATGCTCAGGATGGATGGCCATGTGTACCAGTTGTGGGGAATGGTTGTGCAAGGGGCGGATGGGTTCAAATGTATCAACACACAAACCTCACCAACTAAGCAAGTTGGTATTGAGCCCAAGTCCAGGAAGACTCCATGTTCTCCGCGCAACCCATGGTGACCACTAACGCTGCAACATGAGAGGGCTCAACCTGACGTTGGGCTAGGGTTGGGTTGGCCCCTTAAGTACTCTGGTTGGGTTCGGGTTTGGATTTTGACAACCCGATCAAATTAGGTTGGGTTAGGGTTGAGGTATAACCCAACCCGATCCGATCCGAGTTAGGGTTGACATCCAACCCGACCCGACCCAACCCGCCAGAGTTGCAGCCCTAGTGACGACATGGCTACTTAATCACTCATCAACATTTGACATATTCATACAGTGTCAGTTATGTTATGTCACATCTTACAGTTAAATATCTATGTAGAGTCACTCTCAATGAACCCGACATGGGTTTCGGGAATGACCACTCGATCTTTCTTATCCAAAAGACATGGCTAGTTGTTGAAGACCTGGGAGTAAGACTTGCATGACCGGGCGACGGTCATATAAGCTCTGACTGCCCAAAATATGAGCCACGTGGTACATTCTCAGAGGTCAGCGGCACTGACCTCTTAACTGACCAGACACGGGTGTCCAAATTTACACCCCTCGGTGAGACAGCACTTATTGGGCGTCTTATTTCTGACATCCTCTCATTTCTTTTGGTGGGTAAGCTGGGTTTTGGCTTGACCCGACCCGAACTTAAGCTGGGTTTTCTGCCATCATCTCACGGGAACATAAATACTACAGAAGAGACTAGCGGGTCGAGAAGACATTAAGTATATGAAGTTGTAAAAATAAGTACGCGTACGTACTTAGTTAATTATAGTGTTTCGAACTGTTGATCAAGATGATTTCTAAGTTACGATTTACCTAGGAAGGCAGTGGCTAACAGATTGATTGTGTGGATGATAACACATGGCATTTGACCAATGCATGCTGGCAGTATGCCCTGTACATTTTTTTTTCTGCAATGCCTTTGCAAACCTATCATTTGAGCCGCTTATGCACCATGAGAGCAACCGATTAGTGTAATTACATCTCAGTTCCTTCTTCTTGATCTGATTCTATTTTATTTAGCTTGTTTTGTTTCTCACCCATGCCTCATGGTGCCGGTGGCAATCCTTGATCTGTCCATGACTCAACCAACGCACCCAGTACCGAGTCCGGCTTGTATAGGACCGGGTCTCATACATAGTTTAATAGGACCCTTCCCTTGAATGCCATGTGGTACACTCGTTTGGGAATGTTGCCCACCTATTGGAGAACCTACACACCAAAAATCAATTGGATTGGAGCTTCTTTTCATCACGGGCTTCATGACTAGGCCAATGGATGAGTTCCAAGCCCATGACAAATAAAAGCTCAAATCCAATCGCTAGCTAGAAATTACCAATCAGAGTTTTTGATGTGCAGGTCCACCAATGGGGTGGGCAACATTGGTGGGGTAAGTTGGCACGAAAGAGTATGCCATGTGGCATTTTGGGGAGGGGTAATTGTATAAGACCCAGTAACCTGGTTGAACCGTGTTGAAGTTGGTTGACTTGATCTGATCAAACAACTGAACAACCAGCCCAACCTGACTCATTTCAAACCTTTTCAGGTTCAGATCAAGGTCACATGATTAGCAATTCAGAGTGCTGCAAAAATACTGTTTGGGAAATGTGAAGTACAATTCGGAGTTGTCATAAAAAATACGTTCAAAAATTTGGCAAAATAATTTAAAAAATAAAATAAAACATTGACAAATTTTTTGTCCTATAAAATGATTTTTCATGTTCAAAATCGAATAATCCGGTAATAATTCGAACAAAGTTTGCAAATTATTCGAGAATAAATCGATCATGTTAAACAACCCCATTTGCCTCAAAAGATCGACCTGTTAGGGAAATGCGAAACAACTATGTACAACGGGTCGTTGGGCCAATACAACATGTGCACGGGAACAAATCATCAACTAACAAAAAATGCAGGAAGTTATGAATAGGAATATGTTCGTTTTGTTTTTTAAATAATTGCAATTCACGAATAATTCATAAATTTTCTGACTCCCGGCACGAACCCGACTCACTGGTGGCCCCCCGTAATCGCAATTAGATTGCAAAAATCTCTTATAAAGCGTGCTTAAACACAGTCATGATCTAAAAACACATTTAATTAAATAAAATAGAAGTGAATCATGACCCTTTGTCCTTGATTATTCACCAATCACAACCTAATAATACTGAATTCTCGTTAACCCGAATCATCTATGGTCAAGCTTTTTGTTTTGAGCTCAAAAGGGAGAATTGAATTCTCAAACCTATGCTACATCACCATCATTACTTCTGAGACAAAAGCTGAACACACAAAACAGGCTTTCAGCTATCAAGAAAAGCATATCGATGGCAAAAACTGAGGCCTTGAATGAAGAACAAACACTCAGCAAGTATTGGTCCAAGTCAAAGCAATTATGCTTTGACCAAGAAGACTTGGAACAATAAGGGCCTTCATATTCCCTCGAGTGAGGGAATCTCTGGTTTAGCTTGTAAGAAAGATTCAGTGTATCACACCTACAACATAAGCCAGATCTCTACCCTTGATCTCTGCATGATCTGTAATGTTGAATTGATGGGCCACCCCTCAGATTGGGTCATACTTGATGGATTGTTTTAACTATTAGATCAAATTGTGTACATTGTTTGTGGATGACTTTTGGATGATCTTACGGTCGAGAAAAGTTTATAGTTCAATTTGGAATATATGGCTACCTGTACTCGGCCGAGTTGACTCGATTCAATTTAATTTTTGTTGACTCAGCCTATAAACTCGTTTATTTTTACTTGTTTTTCCCCTGTTTGACTTGATTGAGCGAGTTGCATCCATGGTTCAAAATCTCGGGATTGGTCTCGGGATCGGAGGGCGCCAATCCTGATCGCCCATATATCCTTAAGATCAGTGAGATGACACCAACATTTTTAGTGTATGGTGTGTTCCTGTGCACGTATTGTGTTGGTCCGACAATCTGTTGGCATATTGTTTAGTGGATTTTTTTGGGGGTAAATGGTCATTTCACATAGTATTAGAGTCTTAAGGCCGAGATGTCACAAGTTCAAGTCTACAACGGAGTGTATTTCCGTTGAGGGTGTGTGTTAGCGGATGATGTATTCCTGCGCACGTGTTGTGTTGGCTCGACGACCCGTTGGTATACATATTTGTTTCATGTTTCCCCAACATGTCAATCTTTCAGGGTAAGAGGTTGTTTCACAGGTTTCGTTTAGGTCGATGGCTTCTGATCCCGATCGAGATCGCCCGGGCAGGATCGGCCGAGATCCAAAAACCCTTCCTGTGGTTTTCTTAGGCATGACAGCTGAGGTGGCCAGCCCAAAGAGCCCCACATGTTCCATCACGTCACCCTTACTCCATGTGGCAATTTTCAGCCCAACGACCATTTGCCACATAGCAAAAAAAGGTAGGAATATTGAGTCAATGGACATGACGTGACATGGACAAGGAACCGTTGGCTTAAAAGAGGAGTGAGACCTCTCTAACAGTCTAAATTAGCAACGACAACTCTCCACGTGTCAAGAAAAGGGTGGCTATCCATTTTTCCATTTTCTTATTTACATTTGTAATTCAAGTATTGTTTTGTTGACTACCGAGTTAACTCGCCGAGTCACTGAATAAACTCGAATATTCTGGGGTTTAAAACACTGAATATATTGGACGTTTAACTTTAAACCATGGTTTAAAAAATGGCCGTTATAATCCATTACGTTATGTACTGTTTTAACGCTCAGAAAATAACCGGCTGTTATTTTCCGCTTATTTTCTGAAAAAAAATTGTTAAAAAAAGTCCGCTATTTCTATTATTTTCCGCTATAAATTTTATTGAAAATTTGAATTTTAGCGCCGTTCTTTCCATTAGTTTCCCTTTTTCGGTTTTTGCCCGTGCATTACGATCCGTTATAACGGAAAAATGGTAACGGCCCCTTTTAAACCTTGGTTTAAACATGTGATACACATTACATGTGATCCTTATCTAAGATTCTCTCTCTCTCTTTTCTCTCATGAAAGATAACCTTCAAAGTCGAAAGTGTACTTAACCCCATCAAAAACCCTTTCTCTGATTAAAAAACCAAGGTGGGACCAGCCGACTTTTGAGGAGCTTCCTTTCTATGTTTGTTAGCTTGGTAAGCATACAAGGGTGCGTACGTACGCACCATGCGAGAGTTAGAAAATCTCCTTTCATAAAGAGTCTTGTTCATTTATAATGGCAGACACACCATAACCTAACGACTTCTCCACATAAAAAAAAGAAGTAGAAATAAATGAAATTAGAATAAGAAATGTTTGTTCGCATGTGTACTGTGGATGGTTTTTTAAGTAACGCATAGTATAATGCTAACTTGCCAGTGTGTGCGCATTTGACTAATAAGATAAATCAGAAAACTATGAATACGTATGTAGGGACAAGAGTTCCTCCTAGAGAATGAACTCTGGACCTGTCTCCCCCCCCAAGCCTTTGGTACTTGGCCCTAGAATTCAGACTCCCAAGCAAGACCCAATTGACTCATCTATGTGTTTTGTGACTAGAGTCAGGCCAGGCAAACCTTGCTAGCTTGGCATCTCGCTCGTAGAATTTAAATGCGAAATCAATTCACAATCGTCGAATTAATTTTTAATTCGCGAGTGGCACCAAAAAAGGGAGACCTGTGGAGCCACCGTAGATCCCCGAGAAATTTTTTTTTTTTAAATTGCGGGTAGCGCTTATTGTGGCGACACAGAAGATATGGCGGATGTTCTGGATTCTTTTGATGGCGGACCACGGCGTCGGAGGGGTTGCACATGTGTGGATGGCTAAAAGCTACCACTCTATGTGGAAAGGAAGAGAGAGAGTGAGATGTTTGGTTGCAACAATAACTCTATTCAGATATATAGTTAATGGGTGTAAGTCTCAATTAGGAGACCACATATTTCCTCCCAAAACATGCAAAAAACATGCAAAAGGGCACAATTTTGGCACCCCAATAACCTATTCAGTTAGATTTACTGTTGTAACTGAGAACACACACACACATAATGAGATGTTTGGTTGCAACAACAAAACATGAATATTTCCTCCCAAAACATGCAAAAGTGTACAATTTTGGGGAGAAGTTTATTTTCTAAATATAAAAAAGATGGTTTACATTTGCACCCAAATAACTCTATCCAGTTAGAATTACTTTTCTAACCAAACACACACACACACACACACAGGTGTTTGGTTGCAAAAACTCTATTAAGTTATATAATTAATGGGTATAAGTTTCAATTAGTGTTTTGGAGAACACATGCATATTTCCTCCCAAAACATGCGAAGAGTCACAATTTTGAAACGGCGATCATGCACTCAATGATCGCATGCCACATATATACATGGGTTTTAGGATTTGGTTAAAAAAAACTTTTTACAAAAGTAAAATGGGTATATGTGGCGTGCGATCATTGGCACATGATTGTGGCTTCAAAAATCTTCTCCACAATTTTGGGGAGGTGTATTCTATAAATATAAAAAAGATGGTTTACATTTGCACCCAATAACCCTATCCAGTTAGAGTTACTTTTCTAACCAAACAGAGAGAGAGAACCCTATCCAGTTAGAGTTACTTTTCTAACCAAACAGAGAGAGAGAGAGAGATGGTCCTAACATTGGGGTTGTGAAAGTTAAATAAAAATGAAGTGGGTCAGATAAAAAACTGAAGTGGGTGTGAGTGACACTCTCGAGAGCTCGAATCTCAAACAACAGAGAAGACTCCCTTTGGACCAGAAGGGAAGTCTAAGAGAGGGGGGGGCCTCAACCTCACTTATGCTCACCAGCTCTTAAAAGTGAGAGAGAACCTCATTGAAATTTGTATACATACATGTGATATATGACATTCAAGTGTAGCGCATCTTTCGTCTTTATGGAATTTTTGGGGTAAAACCATAAAAGAGAAGGGGAAAAGGTGAATTTCAAACACAAAAAAGGAACCATTTCAAAGAGCAGCAAAAGGGTTAGGAACTTGTGTCTCCAAAAGTCTTAAAGGAGAAGGGCATGCGTCTTTAGATCCATTTTTAAGCGCCTATCCATGAATGCACCAACAAGTATCCAAGGCCCAACCTTAGTTGCTGGTCAGTTGTGGTTCGGTCTACATGGTTCCCCACCCCCCCCCACATTTTTTTATATATACGTAATTATGCGATAATTCGTCTAGTCTTAAATACGGGCGCGACACGATACGCGCTATATATGACAATGGGTGCCATTATATCATCAATTACTAGTGACCCTTCTCGCAGTTTAAAAGGGACGACTATTATTCGATCAAGTACTATGGTCCCGGGATCGTCTCATCATTCTCGAAAGAGAATATTCAGATAATTTTTACGTCAATATTGTGGTTTTATTAATAATGGCTATTATAGCCGTTAATGACGACAACACAACGTTCTTCTCATTTACTCCATTATGTTATATATAGTAAATATATACACCCCTTATATAGCGCGACATTTGCCGTTATCCCCATTACGAGGGCTGTTTTTCCTGTTATTTTAGGACTGTTATAGCATTTTTCATATTGCTTTTTTCAATATTTGTAATATTTCTAAGTAAAATCATATTTTATTTTTTAAAAATAATATTAACTTTTTAAAAAAAATGGTCCACCATTATAATGGTCAACCTCCAGCACCGTTACCTCCCGTTATTTTTGTTATGTTAACCATGAATCAAGAAATACGGCCTTGGTGGGTTAAAATTACATTCCTATATACTTAAGTATTACACATTCGCAACTGTGGCCCCGTTCTCTCGGCATAATCAATGGACCCCGTCATCGATCAATGCCAACATCAGTCCATCCCACCCATTCGTGAAGAACGGTCACAATTGAAATATACCGTTACATCCCAAAATGCCTATACTCAATCCATTGCAAATTTAAAATCGTCTTAAGATATTTATGCAATTTTTCGGGGGACCATTAATCACTAATGAAATACAGGTCGTGGACTTGTGGGCCCTTCCCATTACATGTGATCAGTTAACCTAATCATTCATGCAAATCACATTTCTTGTTAAAATAAAAAAAATCTAAAATATTGATCGATCCAATGGTTGTACGATCAAATGATCAATTTCTTTTTTTTTTTTAGGTTTGCAGTATATATTACCACCTTATTTAAATAAGGAAAATGATGCAAAAAAAAAAAAAAAAATTCCAACAATTTCTTTTAAGGTTTGCGGTATATGCATCATACGAAATGTCATTTCTCGAGATGCCTCAACGCATGTATTCGTTAAAATCACACCCTTTCTGCATGTACATGACTAATCTATTTGCTTGATTTTTAATTTAAATTGTTTTGTGAGCAAAAAAAAAAAAAAAGCTAGAGGTTTCTCTCTCTAATTAATCAAATTCTTTTAATCTTAGATTAATTATTAATAATTAAAAAAAAGACACTCCACAACTTAGTTATAAAAATAAAATTAAAAAAAAAAGTAAAAGGAGGTCTCTTTTTGTGATTCTTTGGTCCCAAAAAAGAAAACCCTTTAATTCTGTATGTTCATCTTTCCTTCTTACCCTTCTTTGACAAATATTTATTTTTCTTGGGAGTTGTAAAATGGGTTGTTTTCGAGTCACCGGGATCCGTACTTGGACAAAATTGATGACCCACAATATCCGGTTACCGGACTTGACATCCGGAGGAGATCACGGTCTGCAGTGTTGCCTCATTAACATTCATACGCTCTTCACACCATTTTTACTTCCAATTTGATATTTAAATTAATATCAAGGAGCTAGGAGAAATTATAACATTTTATTAAGGGTGCTAGGTACGGCCGTACGGATATATAATGATACGGGTATAAATACGGATACGGGTTATGTACGTACTGAGTGATGGAAAGTCTTGATAGAGAATAGAAACCAAGTTTATTATACGGCACTCGTTCATATCTAAGGCTTGGGCCTAGCTAAAAGCTTATCCATGTTGTGGTTTGATGATTAAGCCCAAGCCCAAGCCCAAGCCCAATGGACGATAATGTTCTTTTTTTTAGGACCATGCCATTAAATAACAAAAAGATATCATTTATGAATGAATAAAACTTGTTTTTTTTTTTTTTTTTTGTGTAATCAAGATCGATAACGGGTCAAAATGGTTTCCACTTCCGTCTTCCAAAATTGGCAGGACGAGACGAGACACGAAGGAGGAAAAATAGACCACATATGACAATGAGTCCAAAAGCTTGTTTCTTTTATCGACCGGTGGCTTGGGACCATGGCATTATGGTCCAATATGAATGACACAGTCATTGTCAACCAAGTCTGAAGGCTTGGATCCCCGTCGCATGGTAATTATGATATTACTAAGACTATTTAGCATTAGCGTTCGCTACATTTCATGGGGCAATGAATTGATTAGGTTTTTAGATTTTGGAATTATCAAAACAAGAAACATTTATGTTGATATTTTCAACATAGCAAAAGGGAATAACAGTTAGTCTAATGTCAAAAATGCTAGAATAGTGCGTTGCATTAGCTATTGCACGATTGTCGTTGGCGAAAAGTGGGGTTCACCACGTGCAGGGCGAGTGGCAATGCGCAGCATTTGCAATGAATTAGTGCGTCGCTGAAAAAACATGTACTTTTACAATGATGAATTCTAGAATAAGAAAACCAATTTTCTCGAAAAAACACTTTTAAATAAAAAAATTTCGGTGTATTGCCATACAACCTTTTCGGATGTGCATTACCTAAAGCAATATTTTTTTTTTAGCTTATTATTAGATTTAATAAACCTGCCAATTTCAGCTATCCTCTCGATCCTGAGCACTCCGAATTTTAAACAAGTGTCCGCATAAATTTGAAAAAAAAAATGTAAAAAATTTTGATGTTAAGTAACACGGTCTATCGACCCGGTGCACGCAAACATGCCGTTAACACTGACCCACAACACAACTATTTCCCTCAATAGGCTTGTAATGCTTATGTTAATTCAGGTTAGTGCAATATGGGCTGGGCCCTGGAGCCCATTGGGCTACAATTAGCAAACCTCAGAAAAAGAAGGTTCAAAAAGTGTGAAATCTAACCCTAAATTCGGTTAGAAAGTATATCCGTGAAATGATTTTTGTATAAAGTACGTATGAGAAAGGCCAAAGGAACCGTAATAATTGAAATTTCTGAAAGAAACGGCTATTTTGGTCATCTGCTGTGATATCGGGTGCACGCGTCCCCATTTCCCCATTGAAGGAAAAAAACAAGGAAAAAGGTATGCCTGAAACTGTTTCATTTGAGGAAGCGGCATTTTTGGTAGTCGCCACTGTCATTTGGGCCCACTGACCGCATGGATGTTTATCCCACCCCATGGTGGATATACAGACCATAAATCACCCTGATTAGTAATTTATAACCATTAGATTTTAACACTTTTTGGCACTTTTTAAGGCGTTCTTATAGCCGTTGAATGCAACCTTTTTTTGAGTACTAAAACCAACGGCTACAAACCATGAAACAAGCTGATTTTTGGTACGAATGTCTATTAAGGGGTGAGCTAAACATCCATGCGGTCAGTGGGCCCAGATGGCAGCGGTGACTACCAAAAATGCCGCTTCCGCAAATGAAAAGATCTCAGGTATACCTTGTTACATCACGACCCAAAAAACAAAGCTACGTTCGATTGGTCACTCTCTTCACCTCCTAATTTTACATATTTATCCCTCTACTTTAACTCAAATTACTCCACTTGAAAGTCCCACTTCACCCCTTACAAATGTTAATTTTGTCGTGCCCTTCACATGTTTTTAACTTTTTTTTCAAAAGTTTTTTTCATAATTATATAGGTTTTTTAGTATTACCCCTGCAAAATAGGATAAATTAGTAAGACCCCCCTATACTTAGTGAAATTATTAAAACCCTCTTAATCCTTGGTCAACATTGTTGACTTATACAAGCCAAGGCCCCTAGTTAGCAATTCGACATACGGAAATAGTACAAATATAATCCATTTTGAAAATTTTAAAATACGGTAAAAAAAAAAAAGTCAAAAAAAGTGAAACAAAAAAAATATTTCAAGAATAATTCGTGTATAATACGATTTAATATAAAGAGTCTAGCACAAAAAATTCGTGTGTATACATACACAAACCAGACATTAGTGGGATTAGTGCTTTATGTCCGTCAAATTTTAGTCTTTTTGATGGGTTGATTTTCAACCATGGACTTGGATTATTATTTTGGGGTGGGTACAAAGATCCAATGGCTAAAAATCAACAATCAAGCTAATTTTCAACCGAGATTGGAGATGGCCGAGATAAAAGAAAGTCAGGTCATTGATCAGTAAGAATGTGTCAATGTACTTTTCCCGTAAGTGTCAAATTTGAAGTATTATTGAAAAAAATAGAAATACGTGTTTTAACCAGTTTTAGAGAAAAAAAATGAAGAATAGTCCATACAGTTCAATGTGTACTGATTAAAATATTTTTTTTCAAAAAAAACTTATTATTCGGATATAATACACGTGCAGTACGCAGAATTACTAACAAGGGCCAGGCCTTACAAATTCACAAAGTATAGGGGTTTCTGACTAATTTTACAATATTTTTCTCAAGGGTATTTTGGACATAAAACAACAAATGGTGTTTATTGTAATTTTACTAAATCACGTTTTTTGTACGGGACATCTATATTGTCGAAGGAAAATGTTGATATACTCCCAAAGGACGTTATCCTACTGTTCAAACCGTTGATTTACCTAGAGATATGTGTATTACGAATCATGAAGAACATCCAACGGTCCGAACAGAGAAATAGTACAACTTCATTAACAAATTATTAAGTATGCAATCTCTTTGGGTCACAGAATATATAAAGAGTTGCATCATCACTAATCATATATTCATCAACCAAACCAAACAGCCAAAAGGAAAAATCAGCAAAACAAACAGAATTTTTTTCTCTTTTTGGGTTTCTATTTTTTTTTTTTCAGAATTTTGGTCATATTTTTCAGACTCATTTCCCATTTTTACTGAATCCAATCCATCGTGCCCTTCTCCCCCACAATCTCTTGTTAACCTAAAGGACCAAGGGGGTCTCACTTCCTACATAAGCCCCCCCATTCTCGTTACAGTCTCAACCCCACTTCAAGTCCTCTCTCTCTCAGGCTGTATCTGTGCTTGATGGAAACTCGTCCATTTCAGCTATAACTTGTGAGAAAATCTATTTTTTTCTCCTCTTTGATGAGATTTTTGGGGGGGTAGAAACTCGAGAGGGACTTTAGAGATCCTACAATGGCCCCCAGTTTCGACAGTGCAGCCTCAAGCCTTCTCTGTGCAGAAGACAACAATAGTCTCATGTGTTTCGATGATTATGGTGCTGTGGATGATGAGTTTGGTGGGGTTGTTTGGCAGCAACAAAGCCATCGAACCCTTAATCAAAACCAAAGCTTTTTTAATGGTGGGGATTTATTCTTGACGGAGTTCCCATTACAGAGTGAGGAGTTTTTGGGTTTGATGGTGAGGAGGGAATGCGAGTACTTGCCAAGAGAAGATTACTTGAAGAGGTTGCATAGTGGGGACTTGGACTTGGGGGTTAGAAGGGAGGCTGTTGATTGGATTAGGAAGGTGCGTTGGTTTGTGTTCTGTGATGTTGATGGGTTTTTCCGAAATGGGATTTTCGATTCTTGCTTGGTTTGAGTTGTTGGACGATTCAAAAGATCGATTTTCTGAAATGGGTATTTGGTTTTAGTCTTCTATTAGATGTTTTTTCATGGTTTCTGTGAAATGTGGCTTGGGTTTCTGAAATTGATTTTGATTCCCTAGTTTGTTTTGTTTTATGAAAATGGGCTTCTTCTTCTTCTTTTTCAGTTTTTGTGGCTAGTTTTGGTTTTCTCAATGAGTTACTAGTGTTATCTGATAAGGGATTATTTTAGGGGATTTTCTCTGATTAATCTGAAATGGGTCTGGTGAGTTCCTTCTTTTTGTGGTCGATTTTGATGTGTGGATTTTGTGTTTCCCTTTTTCCCCTATTTGATGTTGTTTCTGAAATTGGTTCTTGTTTATTTTGATGATTAACATTATTGTTTTTGGGTTTACCAGGTTCATGCCCATTACAGTTTTGGACCTTTGAGTGCCTATCTATCAATTAATTACTTGGATCGGTTCCTTTCAGCTTATGAACTTCCTGTAAGTTGAGGAAATACACACCCAGCAAGACTTCTTTCATTCTGTCTTTCTTCATTACTGCTTTACTGTATGAGGAATGTTCCCTTGCTCACTTCTTGTTTCTATATTTGTCTGCGTTATTTGTAGAGAGGTAAAGCTTGGATGATGCAGTTGTTAGCTGTAGCTTGTTTATCTCTAGCAGCCAAAGTGGAGGAGACTGATGCGCCTCTGTCTCTAGATTTACAGGTGAAGAAAGAAACATGTAGATTAAATGGTCTTAATTGAAGAACTAATCAAACATGTTGAATTTTTGGAAATTGTTTATTTTTGTTAAATTTGATTGTCCTGATGATATGGGGTTTATTAGCAGGTTGGTGAATCCAAATTTGTCTTTGAAGCTAGGACCATACAGAGAATGGAGCTTCTTGTATTGAGCACTTTGAAGTGGAGAATGCAAGCAGTGACACCTTTCTCCTTCATAGATTACTTCCTTTGGAAGATCAACGACGATCAACCTCCACCGAGATTGTTGATCTGTAGATCGATCGAACTCATCTTAAGCACAAATAAAGGTCTGTCTCTGTCTCTGTCTCTTGATTAAATTCATCTTCTGTAAATTGGAGAAGGGCCTGATCCATTGTTAGGTGGGAAATGAATGCAGGGATTGACTTCTTGGAATTCAGGCCTTCTGAGGTTGCTGCAGCAGTGGCAATGTCTGTATCAGGAGAAACCCAAACAGTGGACATTGATAAGGCCGTATCTTGTTTCATTCAACTTGTAGAAAAGGTAACATTGGTGGACCCAAAAGAGGATTTTGCTTTTGATTGTTAGGCAATTGGATCAGTTTATGAACTGGGTTCTCTTTTTGTTTTGGATTTGCAGGAGAGAATTTTGAAGTGTCTTGAACTGATCCAAGACGCGTTGTTGATTAGTGGGTCTGTTAAGGTTGCAAGTAGTGCCTCAGTTCCATCTGTGCCCCAGAGCCCAATTGGGGTGCTGGATGCTGCATGCTTGAGCTATAAAAGTGATGAATTAACAGTTGGGTCATGTGCAAATTCTTCTCATTCAAGTCCAGAAGCTAAGAGGAGGAAACTAGACAGACCATCTGAAGTGAACTTCAAGTCATGAGAGGTGGGGTTCTCACTTCTCACCCAAATCAATTCAGTTTGGTTTGGTTGAATGGGAGTTTTGGTGTGGTTGTGAAGGTACCCCCCAAAAAAAACCAGAAAAAAAAAGAGGGGTGATTGAAGTTAGCAAAAATACAAAAAAAGAGGAAAAAAAATGTGAGTTGAATAACCCGAGGTGGGGAATGGAATCCACAGTTCTCATGCTTTGAGCATGAATGAAACAGTCTCCAGGCTGTTATTTATCAGAATTTTCATCCTCCATAGAGAGGGAAGAGGGGAGAAAAAATTTGATAGATCCCCATCTGCTAAGGAGTTACAGTTTGTTGTAGCCTCCATCTCTGAAAAAAAAAAAAAAGGAAGAGCAAATTGGAGAGGGATATTTATTGTTATTAAGTTGTTTTTTTGTGAAAAAATTAGAAAAAAAAAAATGTCAGTCCCTTTGGGGGAACAAAAAGAGAGCACCAAAACAGTGAAAGAGAAAAAGAAAGTGGAGGTTTTTTTTTTTTTTAAATATTAATATTTAAGAAATAGACTTTTTTTTAAATAATTTATGTCATTAAATTTAGATCATTTCTTTTTGGCTATTTCTGGTTCCCTGTCATCCTTTGTTTGACTGTGTGTCTGGGTTAGAATCTGGGGTTTGCTGCCTCTGGTGATAAAGAAAGAACTATGAGTCAGAAGAAACCTTGGGAATGCAACATAGAAACGCTTGAAGAGAATCTCAAATATTTATAGGTGGGGGAGAGGGAGAGAGAGGACCCCTTGGAAGTTTCAGTTTTAGTTTTAAAAGCAGACTTAAAAATGATGGAGGAATTATTCTCTCTTGTCTCTACTTCTAATCCCATTTTTTATACATTTTTCTTGGCTTACACACACTGATGCCTTCTCTGTCCTCCTTTATTTAATCATATATTTACCTTGCTAAGCAACTTTCAGGCCTCAATTAATTTGGTCCTTCAGGGTTCTCCCTGTAAAACCCAAAGAAGAAATGGGGTCCCTTGGACTTCTATATCTTATATCAAAGGGTCAGGGCGCCCACGTCTTTTCGCTGGGCACCCACGTTGGGACAAAAATGCTCCCCTCCAGTTTGGACACCTACTCCCTTCTACTTCGTCTCCTTCTCCTCTACTGTAACTCTCTTTCTCTCTCCCTCCAGCTCCCCCTTCTAAGGTGGGTGCCCACATTGGAAGGGGGCTTTTTTGTTCATTGTGGGTGCCTAGCCGAAAGACGTAGTGCTCGCAGAGCGACCCTATATCAAAATAGTGCATGTAAAGTACAGGTTGATACTCTCAAAGGATATTAAGGATGGTCTACAAGGACCATAATTGTACAAGTGGTGCACATGCAAGGTGGGACCACCATGGGTGATCTCCTACACCATTAAAAGGGTCCCATGGAATGCCAAAATTATTTGGCATACTTCAGAGGATATATATCAATTGGACGGTTATGATCGTCAAACATGCATGTGCAACATATATGTACAACTTAGTCTGCGGTAGACCATCTTTGCTGTCTACTTGAGTGTAGTCCATAGAGCTTAAACCCAAATACAAGAAAGGCTGTGGCTTTAACTTTTTATAGTACGGGGTCCACGTGACTGTCTAAGCTTAAAGCTCTACTTCGAATATTAGTGATGTTAAGGGGAGATGATCCAGTGTGTAATTATACAAGGAAATAGCAGTGTAAGAGGATTCTATCGCCTTTTGTTCACTATTAAATGGTGATATGGGGGATAGTAACATATCCTGCACCCGAAAACGGTTTACGATTGTCGTCGCCGTTTGATGGCCCCCATGGAATATCCAAGTAGTTGACCATAACCATCTGATGCATCACATTCTTTTTTGGAGGGTCAAGAGTCAACACATAAGCATGTAGATTTGATACATCTAATAGTGGGCCCAACCCTATTAAAGTGCATATTACTGTAATTCCGTCCTACGGAAATCTGTATATGGAGAACCATGACGTAATAAAGAGATGAATGACGTCGTAAATCACGAATCACAAAGTCCGACATTAAGGGACATTGTAATAAAGTACAACCAGAGCTATGAAATTAGTGTCCTTTATCCAATTCAATAAAAAAAAAAAAAAAAAAAAGCGAGGGAACCCCACCCAAGTACCTAGCCTAACCATCCAAGCAAAGGGTCCCCACCTGAGTGATTTTCCTAACCTGAAAAAATCAAGGTGATTGTAATCATTTGGTCTAGAAAGTAGAAACATCTTTGACCGTAGGAAAAATCAAAAGAAAACCCTAGATCAAATGGCTAACATTGAACACATAAGTACTCTCCGTGGTGGGACCCACAATCGTAAAAATTGTGAAGAGATCAACAATCTAAGCAAGAACAGGTAAGCATGGTCAATAAGGTTTATAAAAAGTAAGCATCCCAAATAAGATGATAGAAGATGGAATAGAAGAAAACAGAAGACAAGAGCCTTGAAACTGTACAAAGCCCATGCCTCATTTGGCTTACCAAACAAAATTGGTCAGTTTGAATGCCCCAACCTTTATTTACTACTATTATTGCTCTCTCTCTCTCTCTGTAAGGTGAGAAATTAAATTCCATTTTTAACAGGGTCTGTTTGGATAAGTAACTAAGATGCAATTTGCTAAACTGGGATTTTTTTTGTATGTCCAAACAGATCTCGGACAATTTGTGAACTTTTAAAGTGTGGGTAGGTGGTCCTGTGACTGCGCTAGACCCAAGAGAACTTTTTGAGTGTGGGGAGGGGATGGAGATGGGTAAAGGCTAAAGGGGGGTCAGAAGTCTCAGAACTGATTTATTTGTCTATTTCTTTGGATGGTAAGGGCAGTTATATAGTATGACATGAGAAGTTAATGGGGGTAGTCTTCTCTTTTATCCCAGACACCACGTGGCATCCAGCTTACACTTTCACAGATGTATGTGTGTGTGTGAGAGAGAGAGAGGATTTTAGAATTAGGAAAGAAATAATGTAATTTGGCTGCATAATGTGCTAAATCAATTTTGTGAGGGATTTAAGTGAACAAAGTATCCACATAATCACAATTAAGAAAATTAAAAAGCTATGTTCTTTGAAGAGTAGGTGGATCTGAGATTTAAGGGCGTAATTAGTGAAAATAGATTCCCAACATACTTGGATATTTTGACGGTTTACGTGGCGGGATTACCGGCTGTGAGAGTGTACTTTAGGGGAGTATTATATATGAGCTGGGTAACTGAATATTCACATTTATATAGGAGTTGGTACCTTTGACCAAGTCAGAATAAGGGAATGACTGGTAACATGCACTAAAACCTATTTTAATGAATCACCCATGCATTAACCTTTCAAACACAGATAATACTGTCAAGACTGATAAAAGCTTGTTCACCATTTCATCCCTATATAGTACAAAACCAATAAATGTATCAATATATATATATATATATATATATATATATATATATAGAGAGAGAGAGAGAGAGAGAGAGAGAGAGAGAGAGAGAGAACTAGATTCAAAATCAACATTATTTGATGGTATCTGCCTTCACATTTACTCCATTCCTTTGATGATAAAAGAAAAACCAGATGGTGAAATTCCATAGACTTGAATAGTCTCCTGTTTAAAGAGGTTCATGAAGTGTAACCTATCAGATAAACCCTCTTGCCATATATCCACATTGGTGTCTCTTATATAAGCTTAATCAAAATATTGGCAAAGAAGAGCATGTATTCACCAATGCCAACCAGATGCTATGAATGAATCCATCATAATTGTAATGGTACAATTTCCCCAGATACAAGAAGTGATACAACACATAAGAGCCGATCCCGTATGATCGGACGATTTCTCTTGAGTCTTATTTTTGAGAAGTCGCATGGAACTGATGTCAAAATGCTATATGCTTGGAATTTTGAAATGTTGTCATCCTTTGCTTTATTTCCAAACTTATTGAAGCTGGCTTTCTATGTTCCTTAACATACACGTCTGAGATGTTTAGAATCCTGAAGCTTCCACAATAGGTAGGCAAGACAGAATTGGTGATCAAATGAAGTCTGGCTGTCCCGTTGAAGTCAAGCAACGATGCCACATTCGACTGTTGTGGTCCACATGCTTGGGGTACGAAATGACTTCAGGAATTGGAAGGTAGACATAGTGAGTATTACATATGCCAACTGTAATGCCGCTATATCCAGCAAACGCTCCATGAACCTGCTCAAACCATGTATCCAATTTGAATTTTCAATAACAGACACATCAATGTGCAAACAGCCACATTAAGTGAGCAGTATAATTGCTTCCAGAGGGGAGGATGGGAATAATTACCTGCCTGAACTGAACACAGAATGCGCACAGCAGAGTTGGCCAGCCTAGGAGATCTCCTAGACCAATAAGTGACCTGATCAGATGATCCCAACCATCCGATGTATAAATTCTCTTATGGAACTTCAGTGATGTGTTTTTCAAAGTCTGCTTTGGGGACTTGTAGGAATATTTTCCCTCACTCTGTAAATACATTTATTTATTTATACCATTTATTTAGTTAATTACCAATAAAAAATGTTTTCTTTTTAACCTGAACCTTGCAATAAAAATGTCAAGGCCAGATGGTTAGAGTCATTCAATCAGGTCAATTTTTTGGCCTAGGAGATCTCCTAGGTGGGACCCACTGGATACTAATCTTGAGAATACATGCTTGTGCATGATGAGTATGTATAGTATGGAGGATGGCTTCTTGCCGTCCTGAATTGAGTATCTAGTAATAAGAGATCTAGAAAGAATACGTGAGTGAGACTCACAGCATTTTGTCCTAGGACAGTGCACAGAATGCCATCAGATGCATTTGCACGACATGCGCGGATCATGTATGTGGGATCAATATACTTCACATCAACGGGGACGCCGAACACCTTAAAGTACTTCTTTGTCTGTCATAAATAGGTAAGGGAATATCAATATCATAAGGTGGATCGGCAGAAAATCTAAGCAACCACAGTTATCACCCCTCATGTAATTAAGGAGTGTCAAGCTAACTTGCTCAAACAATTCATGGGCTACCACAGTTGCTTTGTTCAGAAGTTGTCAGGTCTTTTCCTGAAGGAAAATGGTTCAGAGATAAACTGAATCAAAATGGGTGCTTCCAGAATTACCAGGTATAGAACTTGAAAGCCACTGAGAATCATTTAACTTCAGATGGCAATGCATAACGCAGAAAAGAAGAAAATGAATGCAACTCAAGACAAGATCACATGAACAAGAAGTTGGATAAGAAGAAAAAAGTAGAACACCTTACACAATTGATCAATAAACATCTTTTCTTTTCATACAGTTCTCATTTGGTCCCCATTCTTCTCTGTTCAATGCCAGTTAGTGCTTTCACTGTCATTTGTAGTTGTTGAAACTGAACAACACATACCTGAAGGCAAATTTAGCTTGAGAGTAGTATGTGAATGTTCCCCACAAATTATGTGCTTCCTAGCCTGCTCAACCCTTGTACTCTCAACATCAGCCAATTAGACCCAAAGTTCGTAAGTTTGTGTATTATTCTTGTATTATATGTGAATTTTACAATTTTTTGCAGTCGAACATTTACAAGATTTGTTCGCATGATTTATGTGGCAATGTATTATACACAAGCTAATCCTAATTATTGAAAAAAGTTTAATGCAAAAACACACATTGTTTTTTATTTTTATTTTGGCCAAATTTTCGTCTGATGAACCCAAATTATCATTGAACTTTTCCCGTGCCATATTTTTGCTGTATGCCGATTAACTAACTATGGTAAGACCTGATGTACTCTAGACCGTGCATGATGAATTCTTGTGAGCATACATAGGATTCAACTTGTACAACTATAAAACCATCGCTGAGAGAAGAATACGTTATGTTGCTGTGGTGCAAGTACATATGTAGGGTACAAGTACAAGTTCAGGTGTAAAATTTGCTTGAGTTAAACAGATACAAATACCACTGACGTAACTATATTGACATGATGGTAAGGGTACTTGGATCCGTGGCAGATACAGCTTTGAATCTTTTATATAAAACTTAAGAAGTCCAAACAAAAATCTAAAAAATGGAAAACTAATTTATCAACATAATGGACTGGAAAACTAATTAATACAAGGATTTGGGTATCATAGATAATAAATCTCCCAAACCTGAAAACATGGCTACAGAGGAGAATCACTGTGACATTTTAGCAAGTTCTAGCAACTTCTAAAGTGAATTTTGATGACTCCCTAACATGGTTACTGTAAACTAATCAAAGTTGGGAAAATAAGGACCTGAAAACATGGCTACACTGGAGAATCACTGTGACATTTTACTATTTTAGCCAAGTTCTAGCAACTTCTAAGGTGAATTTTGATGACTCCCTAACGTGGTTACTGTAAATTTATCAAGTTAGGAAAATAACTAGCAACTTCTAAGGTGAATTTTGATGACTCCCTAACATGAGGAGAATCACGGTGACATTTTAGAAGAAGAAGAATCTCCCCCATATTGCTTATATTCACTTTGATTTGACATACAAATTACAAGTATTCCCTCCCATAATGATAAGAAAATACTGAAAATAAATAGTAAAGGACAAAAACATCCCTTCACGTACGTCTATCCTGCTCATAGCGCTCATGTCCAATGCCTTGGTGAAGATGTCAACAGGCTGATTTTGAGAGGATATATATGGCATAGAAATCTCATTACTTGACACTTTCTCCCAAATGAAGTAGCAGTCAACTTCTATATGCTTTGTTCGTTCGTGGAATACAAGATTACTATCTATGTGAATATTGGCTTGATTATCACAATAGAGTTTGACAAGCTCTTTGAATGACACTTCGAACTCACGCAACAGACTCTCTTCAACCACATGAGCTCACAAGTGGTGTAACTATGTGAGCCATAGCATGATACTTGCTTCAGCATTGGATCTGGTAACAACATCATTTCTGACTTTTCCAAGTTACCAGATTTCCACCCACAAACTTATAACACCCTGTAGTAGATCTCCTATCTGAAAGAGATCCAGTCCAGTCTGCATCTGCATACCCCTTAACATTTAGGTGACCATTGTTCTTGTATAAAATACCACATCCAGAAGTTCCCTTTAGATACTTGAGAATTCTGACTACGACTTCATATGCGAAACTTCAGGGGAATGCATGAACTGACCGGCGACACTAACGGCATAGGAGATGTCATGACGTATGATTGTTAAGTAAATAAGCTTCCTAACCAATCTTCGATACCCTCCAGGGTCACCTAAGGACTCTCCCTGATAACAAGCTTAGCTTCTAACAATCTTCTCCATTTTTTATTTTATTTTATAAATACAATCTTGTCTCTATCAGAAGATTTGTAACATACTTCCTTAATGACAAGTTATACTAATTTTGGATCCCACGACCTCGATGCCCAAGAAATAGTAAAGCTGACCCAAATTATTGATGTGGAAATACTTTTGAAGATGACTTTTTAGAACCTCAATGCCCTTTATATCATTGCTAGCGACAATAATGTCGTCCACGTAAACCATGAGAATTTGAAGAATACACAATCGTTTGCCTGACTCCTAGTCATCCCAAGAGCAACCACAACTTGGCTAAACTTATCAAACTGGGCGATTGTTTGAGTCCATAAATCGGCTTCTTCAACCTACACACCTTAGTTGACTCCGCTTGAGCAACAAAACTAGAAGGTCGTTCCATATACACCTCAAATAGGTCACCATGAAAAAAAAACATTTTTCACATCTAACTAAAATAGCGGCCTAGACATATTAAGCTGCCAAGGATATGATCACACAAACATAATTCAACTTATCCCCAGGGGAGAAAGTCTCAGAATAGTAAATGCCATAAGCCTAAATATATCCCTTAGCTACCAATTGAGCTTTTAGGTGTTCAACTGAACCATCAGGGTTCTGATTCATAGTGTAGACCTAGCAACAACCCACAACACGCTTCCCAGCAAATAAAAAAGTTAGGTCCCATTTATCATTCAACTGAAGGGTTGCCATCTCATCGTCCATAGCTTTCTTCCATCCAGAGTGAGACAATGCTCATTGTACGAAACAAGAAGATAAAGAGGACAAGTAAAATTTTAGAAACTAGGATATAGATGATCAAAGGAAAAGAAATTTGAAATAGGATGTTTAATACATACGAACGTTTACCTTTCCGAAGAGCAATGAGAATGTTACTTCAATCTCCTATAGAAAAATTGAATCTTGAGATAGTAGGGTTGATGAGGAAGGAACGGAAGCAACTAGATCTTGAGACGACAAGGTTGATGATGGAAGATCCCGAAGAGGTTGATCAATACTTCCCCAGTGACAGTTCCGAGTATATACCTACAATGGTTTAGTGGGAGCAGATGGAACAACTCAAAGATTTACTCAGACATAAGAATGAAATTAAAATTGGGAACATACAAAACAGAAGAAAACAACAAGGGTACACCAAGATAAACAATACCAAGTCCATTGACTTTGTATTTGGAACCATTAGCTAAAGTAAATGTTGTTAAGGTTGGGGTTTTAAAGAGAAGAAAGAAGAAGGATGAGAGAATCGTTGGTGAGAGAAAAACAGAAGAGAGTCAATTTAATGAGCTCGTACTCACTAGTGACCTAATATTAGAAGGCATAAGATAAAAAAAGACAAAAAGCCTCTCATACACAAGAGAAACAATAAACCAAACAATCACTCCCCCTCAAGTTGGAGCATAAACATCATGAAGCTCCAACTTAGAACAAATAAAATCCATGCGTGCCCTGAAGAGTGCCTTTGTGAACAAGTCTGCAAGCTGGTCTGAAGACTTCACATACGGAGTAGAGACGTCACCACATACAACCTTCTCTCTAACTAAGTGACGATCCACCTCAATATGTTTTGTATGCTCATGAAAGACTAGATTAGAGGCTATGTGAATAGCCGCTTGATTATCATAGTACAAAGTGCATTGGAAATTTTGCATTAAAACCCAACTCATGGAGAATATGCTTCAACCAAGTTTTACTATTTATAGTAAATTTTTATTTTTTATTTTTAGATAGAGTTTGAGTTGTAATCGAATTAGGATTTTGAGATATTTTCTTTCCATTTAGTAGATTTGTATTGGAATTAGATAGTTCAATTCGATTAGAATTAGGAAACTTCAAGTAAGGAGTCTTCTAAAAGGTGATGTACCCTTTGATTTTAAAGAACTTGATTAATGAAATTTCATATTGATTTTCTCTTTAAGGAATTCTCTTGTAGTGCGAAATCACTCTTCCTTGGTGTGAAGCCAAGCTATTTCGGTGTGAAGGCAAAAGTCCTTTCTCAAATTGTAGGGCGGTTCTCTCGTCCTGCATCACCTCTGCCATTGCAAATAATTTCTCCTAATTAATTTTACAAAGGTCATTTGAGCCCCAAAAAAATCGAAAGTATTTGACATCGATTTTTAGGGTTTTATCCTCCATAATTACCAAAATAAATCATTTACGAATGATTAGCTTTCGGCACAAAAATACACGAACACTAGGTCAATCAATCCACTCCTGTCACATGGATCACAAACTATGAACATAACACTCAATAGAGCACAACTACATCTAAAGTAGCCTGCAATTTGTCCTGCAATCGGTATTGTTCATTGTCATGGTTCATTAAACACTATTCATCGAGTACTGTTCATCAGTACTGCTCAATTAAAAAATGAATCCTAGAAAATTGTAGACATGAATCCCATTCTGATACCATGTAAATTTATCTAGGGTTTCAACATACCAACAACAAAGGAGGAAAATGAGGAAAAAATATGTAAAGTAGAAAAGTAAAAAGAAAGAAGATAAGAGATGACGTGGGAGAAAGAGCGAAGAGAAAGTGCAATTCATTAAGAGTGTACGATCTCCTCTAAATTGCTTATATTCACTTTGGTTTGACACAAATTATAAGTATGTCCTCCCAGCCAATAATAAGAAAAGACAAAATAGGTAAGGACATAAATTACACGCATGTCTATACTAAATAAATTCACCAACAGTAGCACTGGCTCTCCAATCAAACACCATTTACCTTTTGGTAAATTAAGCAACTTTCTAGTTTCTGGCAACTTCCCATCGGAAAAAAAAGTAACTTTCTAATCAACTTCCAAAATCCTTTTGGCCAGTTTTTTACCGATGATTCTTGGCCAATTTATGATAAAATTCCTACAACTTGGGTGACCTTTACTTATTAGAAAAAAGGGGTAAACAATCAAATCTCCATTATCCGTTCAAATAGGGCTGCCAATGGATCCGATTCAAGTCAGATAAGTGTTAATCCAATACCGATCCAATAAGCATTTTACTCAATCCAGACCCTGATTTAATTGGCCAACTTGAGTTTCGGAACTAATCCAATATCATAAAGTTGGTTCCAAACCCAATCTGAAAACTCCTTTTTTTTCAATTCTAATCATTTCACTCCTATTCTTTTGGTTAAAAAAAAAAAGAAAGCATAAAACAGTGATGAAAACATTTGTAAAAATGCGATAAGGAGATGAAAGCATTGAGTATGAACAAATAGATGCAAATGAATAGAGAGATGGATGGACTAATAAACAAAACAAATAGTAATAGACACTGAGATGAATAAAAAAAGAAAAACAATAGAGAGATGAACAAAAAAATATTACCTAGAATGTAAAGAAATGAAAAATTCGAAATGTAAATAAATGAAAGCCATATTCAATAATCACGGGCAAATATGAAAGAGATTAGAGAAGAGAGAAGAATAGTGTAACTTAACTAAAATGATCGCATGTCCCGCCATCCATTTCTTCGTTTCTTTGATCTCCCGTTCCTCCGTTTGTTTCTCCAACAAAATACAAAATTTCACCACAAATGTAACCTTAGAAACTTGGAATGAATGAAAGGAAGACATTGAGAGTGAAAGGGAGAGGGATGTAGAGGGAGAGCTGGAAAGGAGAGAAATGTAGCTAAATGAAAGTGGAAATCCTGACCTAAAAAGTTATTTTATATATAACTTAATTATATGGGTTACACTATTTTAGAAAAGATATCTAAGTATTTTCTAATACTCGTACATAAAAGTAAACATTATGGGTATAATAGGCTTTTAGAACTATATCTAAATAATATATATAATACTAGTATATATATCAGATCAGAACATGGTCGATCTAGTTCCAATACGGCAAGATATCAAATCGGCAACAATAGATCCAATAAGAGAAAAACTAGGTTCAAGACCCCCTTTTTTCGGATCAGATCTTCGGGTCAATCCAATCCATTGACAACCCTAGAATCAAAAATTCTGATAACTCATATCATCGTCAATGCCTTATCCCAACTAATTGGGGTTGGCTACTTGAATCTTGTACTGTCATTCAACTATATCTATAATCATATCTTCCGTTAAATGGTGTCTTCATATCTTTTCTCACTTCCTGATATGACACCATCGTATCATATGTAAATGATTTGAGAACGTCAAAAAGAATGAGAAAAGCGGGTGGAAAAGAGATTGTTTTATCCACTTTCAGGGGGGTGTCCTCCTAGACAAGGTTTAAAATTTCGTTTCGGAGGAATGTTTCGGTCAAGTGAAAAACCGAGACAAACTCCGAAACGAAACGAAACATTCATGAAACATTGAAAAAACAAAATTTCCGAAACATTATGAAATATTATTCAAAATCATTAAATTAGATTTTTTTATTTATTTTTATTTTTCTGGATTGTATCGGATTGTCTCGGTTTGTCTCGGCGAAACAAACCGAAACATTACGAAACGAAACGAAACATATGAAACATTCATTCGGTTTCCTTACGAAATGAAACGAAACATTCCGAAATTTTAAACCATGCTCCTAGATCAACTTTGCGGATATCGGCCTCCTAACAACCAATTAATGTTATTCTTCTACTTTAAAAGTTGGCATAGCATACCTTTATAAAGACAATTCCTAACCCTACCAGACTTCTAATAATAACTCCGCTTATAAAGAAATCCAAAATAACGTAACTCTAGATAAAGTGAACGAATCCAGATAACAAACTAGCCTAAACAACCTTTAAAGTATCATTCAAACCAAGTATCGCAAAAAAAAAACTGGGATCGTATCACTACCTCATTTCACATCCTTTTCAGCCTTCTCCTTCACCCTTATAGGGCCTTCAACCTGCACCAAAGCGCTCCTTCTCATTGGTCCAATCATTGGTCTTTGTTGTACATTATCAAACCATCTAATCAACTCTCCTGTATTTTATTCACTGATTTGGGCTACTCCTATATTCCCTTAGCTGTCCTCATTTTGTCTCTCCTAGTCTTTTTTCTGATAAATAATACGTTCTAGTCTTTCCGCTCAAATATCTCAACATCCTCATATCGACTATGTTCATTCTATGAATGTGGTTCATAATTGCCTAACACTTTTCTCCACAAAGCATATTCATTTTATTTCTGTCTTATTAAAAAAATTCTTTATCTGATTGGTGATGCATGACATTTAACCAATACTCCCCAAAAGCCGTGACTGTTGGTAGCGTGAGATTAAATCCTTTATCTTATAGCCCAGATCCAGGCCCTTCGTCAAACCCTCCTTCATGGGTCCCATTTCACATGGGCAATCCCACCCCGAGTGTTCCCCATATGCGCAGGCTGCCCCACTCGAACCCGGTGTGAAAATGCCCCTGCATTAATTGGTTTGCATCAATCACATAGCACTATTCTAGCACATCTCTAATTTAGGCAACTGGATATAATTCTATGGTCTTTATTGAGATAGTGGAACTAATCGCTTTGGGTTTCTCCTGGCTATCGGTCTTAACTAATACCCCATCTAATTGATCAACCCTCAACTCTAATAAAAAAAATTCAAGCTTACAAATCAATCTTGTCAAGCTTAATCATTAATGACACCAATCACCCATCATGGTCTCAAGGTAAAACCTTATGGAGGTAAGTGGAAACTAGCCATATCAATTAAAAGATTTTAGAACAAAAAATGAATGAATGAATATGAATCAAGATTTTGGAAAAACTACAACACAAGCTGATTCTCGCTTGTGTTGTTTCTTCCCTTATTATTCATGTCAGACGAGGTTTGTAATTTATATCATGTAAGAAATCTTCCCTAAAAAGGCAAGGGTAAAATTCCTTCATGATGGGGGGAGACTAAAAGTGCAGCAAGTTCTTGGATAACAACAGCTGCCTCCAACTTATGAGCAGACTCAATTATAAGATAATCGTATCTCCAAGTCCTAACATATTCAATTATCAAGAGCCATTCAAAATGTTAAAAAGTGAGAAGGCTTCGGAATGTTGCATGTAGGGAGTAATTTTTTTTATTCTGGCAAGATTTCAGTAGTCCCAATTCCCTTGTATAATTTAAGTACCAGGGTAGTCTAGGTTTTTACTTGGGTTATATTTACGTATATACTCAAGCTGACCATCAAGTGATAATGTCACCAATCAACTCTCGATACGTTGCAGTTACCATTTTGCTAAGATCAAATACCCTCATAACTGTTACAATATTTTCACGTGCACAGCATGACCATGTAAGCACTAACCTCTTGTTGGATATGCACACCAATATCTCCAAGTATGATATTTCCAGATGCATCAGTAGCATTAGTTGTCTCCAGCAAATTCTGCATGAAAAAGCCACATCAATACAAAATAAAACGTCACATTCTCACCTGAAAAAACTTAAAAAGTAACTCTTTTCCTTAAAAATTTAGGGTTACATGTTGCAATATTGCCTAATTATAATATATACATATGTGTAAAAGTACAAAAGATGGAAAAGAAGTGAAGAGAAGAGACTTGGGAGAATAGAGAGAGTCGAACTTGGTTGGTTCAGCCTCCTCATGTATTATATATAAATAACATTTGAATGCATAAAATAATGTAAAAAGACCACAATACCCGTAATTACAAACCACACTCTTAACACCCCCCTCAAGTTGGAGCATAAAGATCATGCATGCCCAACTTGTTACATAATAGAGAAAACATATCCCGACCTAATGAACACATCACCAAGTTGATCGGTTGATTTGATATATGGAGTAACAATCTTCTAGCTCAGAACTATATCCCGAACAAAGTGGCAGTCAACTTCTATATGTTTAGTTCTCTCATGATGGAGACTAAATCTAACTACTGAGGTAGTCTATGATACACTCTTTGTAGAAGTCTATTGTACCTCCATGAATGCCTGATTTGACCATGTTGGTTTTTCTCATTTATCCCAATAATAATCAACAATGTGACCAACACCATAGTATATACACTTTTGTTGCTTACCTCTGCCACCACCACATCCACCAGAAGAATGACCATGACCACTATAAAAATTCTCACGACTTCTAGAAGACAGCCTTCCATGCAAAAGATAGAAGGGTTGAAGTCTCCTTGGAACTACCAATTCCTGAAGTTGGTACTCCTAAAGATGCCCTTTATAATCTCGCATACACATTGTTAAGATTAGGAAAGGATTCACTGGCAAGGATTTGTCCCTTAATCCAATGAAACTCAAAATTTAAACCTGAGAAAAACAAGGCAACTTGGAACTCCCTCTAAAATTTCTACAACTCGATATCATTAGTGAGAGGCTAACACATCTGCAACTCTTCCCACTTGCCTCGGAGGCTTCTATAGTACTCACTAAGGGTTTTGTCACCTTGTTTCATACTGAACATTGTCTCAAAAAATTGATAAATTCGATATACATTCCTATCCTGTGAGTACATCTCCTTTACTGCATCCAAACTGTTTAGCAATGTTCAGGAACATCACATTTGTGCAGATGGACTGCTCCATACTATTCCATAGCAAAGCCATCACTAGCGAATTCTCACTCAGCCAATCATAATACCCATTATCACCTTCAGAAGGAGGATCATCAGTAATGTATTTCAACTTCTTCGCACACAAAAATACCCTAATTAATTGTGACCACAACAAATAATTTGTACTTATTCAATTTAATAGAGGTAATATGGATTCCAAGCTCATCTAACAACCCAAAATAGGGATTTTAACATCACTAGAATGAGCCATTTAAACCAAACAACTTAATCAAACACAAATGTCACTCTTACTGAAGTAACCACACAACAACAAAAACCATCAATAAAACAGGGTTATGGCATCAAAAACCAACGATAAACCACCTCTTTATGGGGTGCGACTATTAGTGGATGGTGTGTTCCCGCGCACGTGTTGTGTTGCCCCAACAACCCAATTGGTATACATAGTTGTTTCGCCTTTCCCCAACAGGTTGATCTTTTGGGATAAATGGGTATTTAACATGGTATCACAGCCTTAAGGCCTAAGAGGTTGAGGGTTCAAGTCTCCAGCGGAGTGTATTCCCGTTGAGGGGGCGTGTTAGCGGATGGTGTGTTCCCGCGCACGCGTTGTGTTGGCCCGACGACCCATTGGTATACATAGTTGTTTCGCCTTACCCCAACAGGTCGATCCTTTGGGGTAAATGGTTATTTAACAACGACATCATCCAACAGTCATCAACAACATCTAACAAGCACCAAACAACATCCAATAGTCACCAAACAACGTCCAACAGTCACCACCAATCATGAATCACCACTTTAGAGCTTGCAACAACCTTTACATAGGTTGCGACAACCTTAGATCACATACCCTAGCTTGCAACTCCCTTTTTTATCAAACCCTAGTCTTAGATCAAAAACCCGAGCCTACAGCTCCCTTTTTAGATCAAAGCTCAAACTTGATCTTCCCAGAAAGGGAAGAAATAAGAAAGAAGTACAAAACTAGGGTTTACTCTCTCCATTGTTCACATGACACTGTTCCTGTCACACTAAACCCTAGAAAAATCCTCTAGTCTTCAATAGCATTGATACCATGTAGAAGCACATAAGATGGAGAAGAGAAAAGAAAAAACTTGGGAGAATAGTCGAACTTGGTTGGTTCGGCCTCCTCACGTGTGTGTATGTGTGTGTAGGGTTAGGTTATATTAACATGACTATGTCGGGCCCACACAGAGATGAGTCAAAGGCTGATTTTTGGTAAGAATAATCAGCTCACCATGGAGATCATCCATTTCGACATTTCTAGCCCTATGAAAAGTGGATTACAAGTTAAAAAATTCTGAACCACCCCTTTCACCATTAACTTTAAGTGCATTTGTTAAAACTTTCTGAATGGGCCAAATTTTTGTGAGGAGGATCTCCATGATGAGGAGATTATCCACACCAAAACTCTACCCTTAACTCAACTCCAAGTAGGCCCCACAAAAGCATGTCAGTTTTGGCATGTCAAAATAAAATGGAGATGAATCAAGGGCTAATTTTTGGTGACGATGATATTCTCACCATGGAGATCATCCTCAAAAAAATCAGCTCATTCTGAAAATTTTAACCCTATCAAATCTGACCTTAAATTTAATGGTTGGTAGGTGATATGAATGGTCTAGAATTTTTAACTTGCAATTCACTTTTCTTAGGGCTAGAAATGCCAGTATGAGATGATTTTTAGTGAGAATGATCTCCATTTTGAGGAGACATGGAGATCATCCTTACCAAAAATAGCCTTGACTTGTCTCCAGCCTTGACTTGTCTCCATGTGGACCCCAAGTAGGTGTCATATGGTGTGTCAAAATTTCCTGACCATATATATAGGGTCAGGATCGGGGGATAACAATTTCGTACAACGTTTTTGACAACAAAAAATGGCGCGGGCCAATTTATAAATTAGAAGTATTGGAATGGGATGATTTTTGGCGAGGACGTTCTCTATGGTGAGGAGGTCATCTTCACAAAAATTCAAATCATTCTGATATTTGTAGACTAGTTTACAAGTTGAAGAATTATGGACCGTTGATTTTTATCGTTAACTTGAAAACCACATTTGATGGGGTTAGAAATTTCAGAATATGCTGATTTTTTGTAGGGGTGATCTATATGGTGAGGAGATTGTCCTCACCAAAAATCAACCATTGATCCATCTTCCATGTGGATACGCCATTTTTGTTGTCAAAAATGTTGTATGAAATTGTTGTCCCCCGATCCTGACCCTCATATATATATAGCATGCATACATAACATGTGTGTGTGTGCGTGTCAGGCAGTTTTAACTTGTAAGATGTAACTAATTGCTGATAAATTAGGTACAAGTGTTTCAGATTCATGTTGTCTTAAGCTACATATGAGTATATTATGTGTCTAACTCACTTGGCCAGCTCCTTCAGCTACACATACTACAGCCGATCCCTTTGTCTCAACAAGATACTTTAGATGCCTCAATACGCCATGTGGCCCATGTAAATAAAAAGGTACCTTAAAAATAAAATTGCAAATATAGATTGTGTCATTAACATGATTTAAAGCAAAGTTGTCCACTAATAACTTGCAAACACACCTCTGGGATCAAACATATATCAATTTGTCCACTAGCTAGTGACGCATGCATGGCTATAAATCCACTGCTTCGGCCCATCAATTTTACAATGCCTATACCATGATAAGCACTGTGTGCCTGTTATGAGATTGAGATGAATGAAAAAGAACACAAAAGAAGGCCAATATCAGTTTGATGCAAAAGCATCATTAAGAAAGAGTTTTAGTAGGAACATTCTTAGTTGACATAAAGGTATTAATCAATGCATGATACTAATAAATAAAAACATAATTTGAACACATATGACGAGAAGCTATACTGAGCATCACAAAGCCTATTTGTACCTCAATGTAGGCAGAATTTATCGCTCGCTGTGCTTCCTCTACAGCAGTGTCAAAACCAAAAGTCTTATCCATCAGTAGAATGTCATTGTCAATGGTTTTTGGCACACCAACAACAGCCACTCTCATCCGTCTCTTACGGCACTACCATATCAGAACCCACATCAAATGAGCCTTCACCGAGAGTTAAAAGGCAAGTCTCCACAAGAGAATGGAGTCAAAATTTACATGTATATTTTCAACATAAAATTGAAACTAGAACTTCTAATCTATGATGCACGGAAGTCGAAATAGAAAAAAAGTGTGCTGATCCAGCATTTCTGACATGTTCGCATAATATATTATAATATTAAAGAATATAAAAATATATAAATACTAGCCCACAAAAGAACAAGATAAAGAGAATGCATTTAAAAATAAATTAAACTATGTAATAATAGCAGAAAACAAGAAATGAGATACTATAAAGTTTTGTAAGAATAACATGGTCAAAGGTGCGTAAAAAAAGCATGTTCACCACATCAAGTCTTTTAAACAGGAGTCTCCCTGTTTCACAACTTCAAATGATTCGAATCATAGTAGTCTACATTCAAACAAATAAATATATTATAAGTTTGAAGTGGTACTTGGTTCATAGCATCAACAAGACCATAAAGGGCATTGTGACACGTATAGCAGATCATAAATGATTACGTAGGGCACTAGTAAAGTGATAAGACTGCAGATTCAACAACCTCATTGTGTATTGCATTAGCACCAGCATGTGTACCATTTCCACCCAACACAAAAAGCATGTTGATTCCTCTTTCCTGTCATCATTTGGCAAATACATCTATCAGAATGTCTTATGCAACGCATCATGATGCAATTCCAATATATGAGCAATTCACTAAAATAAACTATTTAAGAAATAATATGCCAAAGGGTGAAGGTCAGCTGAACACCTGCATACTGTCTACAATGTCACTAACGTTAGGACCTCCACGTGAAACTCCTAATAAGCTTCCACCGGCAAGATGAATATTTTGAACCACTTTCCTGGATAGCTAAAATTAAAGTCAAATCGAAGACATTAATAAAATAATTTGAATATATTCTCATGAAAGTTGAGAAATTATACAAATTTAATTTATATATTATGTAACTATAGGTGCAATTCAAGTAGATACCGGCATTTCAGGTATTCCCTCATCAAAAAATCCACGATAACCAAACGGGATCCCCGCAATCTTTTTTACACCATATATTTCAAGTGTGATAACTATCTGCAGTAGACATATGTTCAATGTATGAAAAAGTCAGAATCTCTCAAACATGATGACTGAAAATTGGGTTTAAGAAAATCAACTTTGAATCAATGTAAAAACTCCATTCATACTTATCGTAACTGTTTTCTACCTAGATTCATATGACATGATTAATATTTTTCCCTAATTATTTAGGTGTTATCATATTCATCCATGTCTACATGATTTTTATAATAACAATTATTTGTTGTTGTTGTTGTTTACTACAACTACTACTAATGTTATTATCATTATAACCATCATCATCACACCACTTAGGCTTCATGCCAGGGGGTTAATCATTGAGACTATCTTCATAAAATTGATGGAGGTGTTAGAGGCAAGAGGAAGAGAAAAGGATGCTATTGCATTCTCACGTGTTGAAGCTGGATAAAGGCTACCGTTGATGGTGCAGGTGAATCAGTTTGGGTAAGGCTACTTAAATGGGCAGTTTGTGCTTAATCACATTTTTTTTCACTATATGTTACAATTATGGTTTAAGGAAAGAGATACGGCTTTAAGCAGATTTTCAGGCTTCTAAATAGTGATATGTTAGGATGCAATAGAAAAGAACCAAATTACAGGGACATTTGTCTTAAAAAATCAAACACTACTACAATTTCTATGACGTTGTAGGTAATTGAATATAGGAAGACCGAACAGGTTTTAAGTTTTTAGTATCATAAAGTAACAGAATTGCATTTGCTGTAACATAACAACCTGTCTGATGACATCATTAAGACCAGGACAGAGCCCTCCACAAGTTACAATTGCTGCATTTACTTCTTCTGGTTTGAAGTATATTTTCTCCCGCGGCCCAGCACGATGAACCCTAGAATGATTTCAGATCATATCCATCATATATAACTCAGTATTGAATACTATCTAAATATGCATCAAACACATATAAGTATTCCAAATAATGTTATCGCGACAAATCCATAAAAACCTATGTTACCCAGATATGGAAGGGAACGGAAACGACTCATTGTGGATATGGCATTTACACTTAAATTTGAAGTATCTGATACGAAAAACGGCACCAATGTTGAATTATCTTGATCACATAGTATATAACCAGATCAATTAAGAGTAAATGTAAGGTCCAGTAAATTTTAATCAGGTTTCCAAAGAAAGTTGGGAACATGAAATTTGCATAATGCATTCATGGTAGAAGTGAAAATTACAAAGCAAATGTGCTCCAGATATTGGTTGTTCTAGATTTAGACCATATAAGCCAGTTACAGCATCTGCACCAAGAATAAAGAGTTCTCTACCCCATACAAAAATAGAGGACCTTTTCCACAAATTTCACACTAAGCAATGCGCTTGTAGAAATCATCAGAAAGCATTTGTGAGACCAATTAAATTCTCCCATATGTAATTCAGAAATGAGTTCTTTTTACAATAATATTATGTTTAAGAGATTAAAAGGTATGTATGTGTTATTTGTTCAATGATCAATCATATCCAGCAGGCAGCAGCACAAAGTTCTAGCCATAAGCACAATATAAGGATTTCATGGATAGATAGTCCTGCCCTGCCATGTATTCTACGCGGGTTGTTTTATACTTAGGCTCTGTATGGTAATCAACAAAAGGTTTTACAGAATATGATTTTTTATGTTAGAAAGTGTTGATACAGAAATTTTTTTATGACATTTATATGTAAATATCATTCCTAGAAAACTTATTCGGGGCAACCATACAGAGCCTTATACTAACCAAATATCTACAATGGACCAGAGGCTTGTAAAAACTGATTAGAACTTCCATGTTTGAGTAATAGAAAAACGAACCACTGACATTGAGGGGCTTGGTGCTTTATAATTTTATTGCTGCTGCAAATCATCAATTTTCATCCTATATATTATATCAACATTAGGTTCTGACAATTTCCCATATTAGGTTTGACATCGAGTAGTCTTTTTCGTAATGAGAGTTTTCCAATTATTCTAACAAATGCCTGCACAGCCAATTTTGTCCCCAAAAATAAATTAAGATATATTTACCACTGCTCAACCCAAGTACAATCAGGATCAATGCACTCCGCGCCAGCAGACGTAGGTGAGGAGTAGTGTATGACCTGACAGATTGAATAAAACGGTAAATTTCATGACAAATAGACATGAAATATTGAACAAAAATAAATAAAACCCTAGTATCTTAAGGCACGGGGACTTAATTTAATAATGCAACATCGTTACACCACATCTCGTGTGCTAAAAAATTGAGGCAAAACAATCACACACAAAATAATGAGCTAAAGCCATTTACATCAGGACCCTAATGGCTCTTATTTGAGTTCACAAGTATAGGTAGTCTATAACGAAGGTTGAATCATGCTTGCGCCTTACATGAATACTTATATCATGAAGAATCAATTCTATTTACCTAATATCATGAAGAATTCATTCTATTTACCTTCCCCAAGCAGGATGTAGCTCGATAAATATAACTTACATCAAAGGGAACCTAGAAGTAGCTCTAATAGGTGATGAATGAAGCAGACCCAATTGAGATTTTTGGTCATGTGAAAAAGAGTGAGGAGTGCTCTCGTGCATGTTGAAGGATCTAAAAGGATGAGAGAAAAGCTGAAATGACGTGGCTCGAGGTAGTGAGAGAAATATGGCGATGCATGCTTTCATGGAAGATATGACCATAGAAAGAATGGAATGTGGAATAGGATCCGAGTAGACAACTCCAAAAGTTGGGAAACAGCTTTGAAGATTATGATGACAACTGAAGTTACTGAACTCTAAGAGGCTAATATAGTTATATACTAATGAGAGTTATATAATGGGAAGATATAACGATTTACATCACAATTTAGTAAAAAGGCCGTATAAATGCAATGTTATTATTCCATAAAGCTTTCTATTGAAAAGGATAGAACTTGGAAGACATATGTTTTTTATGTTTTATGCAATTCAGGAAAAGAATGTTAGCGGATGATGTGTTCTCGTGCACATGTTGTGTTGGCCCGACGACCCATTGGTATACATAGTTGTTTCGTCTTTCCCCAACGAATCGATCTTTTGGGGTAAATGGTTGTTTAACATGGTATCAGAGCCTTAAGGCTTAGGAGGTCTCGGGTTCAAGTCTCCAACGGAGTGTATTCCCGCTGATGGGGTGTGTTAGCGGATGGAGTGCTCCCGCGCACGTGTTGTGTTGGCTCGACAACCCGTGGTATACATAGTTGTTGCGCCTTTCCCCAACAGGTCAATCGTTTGGGGGTAAATGGTTGTTTAACATGGTATCAAAGCCTTAAGGCCTGGGAGATCGCGGGTTCAAGTCTCTAGTGGGGTGTATTCTCGCTAAGGGGGCATGTTAGCGGATGATGTGTTCCCGCGCACGTGTTGTGTTGGCCCAACGACCCATTGGTATACATAGTTGTTTTGTCTTTCCCCAACTGGTCGATCTTTTGGGGTAAAGGTTGTTTAACAATGAAAACGCACAAGTGTTGAACTCAAAGAAATGAGGTGTTGAAATCAAACACGTATCAACACTGGGTACTTCACCCATTTCAATAATTTTTTTTGATTGATAAAAGGATAATATATTAGGAGAGCTGAGGAAGCCCTTAAGAACTACACAAACAAAGAAGGCCGAGGCCAAAGAAAAGCAAACCCGGCTCTACAACCCGCACTAGAAGGCCAAACTTAGAATATCAAACAGTCCCACCGGAACACAATATCATCAAACCTAAAGCCCTTAAACTCGGGAAAAGCGGAAACCCAGTAATAAAGAATTTCTTTGACGTTCAAAAAAATCTCCTCCATGTTCGCCATCTTGGCTTCAAACGTTCTTTCGATTTCTTTCCTTCCAAATCTCCCAACAAATGGCATACAGGGTGATCCTCTAAAGCTTACGACCGGTGTTGGAGAAGGCCTTGACTTTCCATCCCACGAAGGTATCAAGAACCGAAAGAGGGAACACCCATGGAGTGTTGAAGAGCTGCAGAAAACGTTCCCAAATACCTTTGGCCATAATGCAATGGATCAGAAGGTGAACTGTGGTCTCATTTTCTTGCCGACACATGATGCAACGGTTCGGGATGTGGAACCGCGTTTTTTAAGATTCTCCATTGACATGATCTTATCAAGCATGGCACACCAAGAGAACAAGATAACTTTGGAAGGAATAGGAATACTCCAAAGTGTCTTGCCTGGGAATCCTCTCTGTGGGGGGTCTAGAAATGATGAATAAAAGGATTTGACCGAAAATCTCCCCTTGGAGTCATGCTGCCACCACCTTCTATCCTCTTCCCCTACATTAAGATGAACCCCCTCTAAACAACTTACCAAAGATGCTACCATATCCATCTCCCAGTCATTAATACTTCTTCTCAGACCCAAGTCCCAAGAGGCGGATCCATTCCCACTAGAGACAACTTCGCTAACAACATCACCTTTGCGATTGGATAAGGCGTAAATGGAAGGGTAATCCTCAGCAAAGGATGACTCCCCACACCATACATCTTCCCAAAATCTAACTTTGGAGCTGTTACCCACCTTAAATTTGCTATTGTTTCTGATCTCCCTCCCCACCTTGGATATCCCTTTCCAAACTCCCGTTCCGTATGAAGTGGTAGTCATGCCACACTCCCACCCATGATTCTCCGATCCTTGTTTACTTGAAATCCCCTTTCTCCACAGACTGTCCCTTTCCTCCCCGAAACGCCAATGCCACTTCCCAAGCAAGGCTTGGTTCATCAACTTGATATGTCGGACTCCTAAACCCCCCTCTTCTTTGGGTTTGCAAATAGTATTCCAGTTGACGAGGTGAAATCGGTGCTTCTCTTCTTTGTCATCCCACATGAAGTTCCTGATGAGCTTTTCAATGCTATTCGCCACTCCCTTGGGCATGGAAAACAAAGACATATAATATATGGGCAAATTTGACAGGGTGCTCTTGACTAGGGTGAGTCTTCCACCCTTAGACAGGAAACCTTTCTTCCAAGCTGCCAGTCTTCTCTGAATGCGTTCCAGGACCAGGTCCCAAATTTTCTTCGATCTGCTACTGGCCCCTAACGAAAGCCCAACGTATTTCGTAGGAAGCTCTCCAGTTCTGCACGTCAGGCACACAGCTATATCATCCAAATTCCCCACATTTCCCACCCCAAACACTTCACTTTTCGCAAGATTGATTCTAAGACCCGACACCACTTCAAAGCAACAAAGAACCCCACGTAACCCCTAAGCTTGAGGACAAGACGCCTCTAAGAAAAATATGGAGTCGTCAGGGAATTGTATTCTTACTAGTCATATTTGTTGTGCATAGGTGTCTTGTATTCTATTCTCTCTTGGTCCATGTTTAGCTTTTGGGGCTATTATTGTAATTTGGGCCAAAAGTATATAAAATACACTTTAGCCCTAGGGTTTTGTACGGGGTGGTCTTTTCTTGTGTTTAGAAAGAGACAAAAGAGAGAGGAGAGAAAAAGTACAAATGTTGCTTTTTGTTGAGAGAGGCAGAAAAGGTGAAAAAAGAGAGGAGAGGACGGTGGTTGACAAGGGAGAGCCCTTTTGTAATCCTCACGTATTATAGTGAAGAAGTTTGATCGGTTTGCCTCCGAGGACATAGCCCACACCAGGTGAACCTCGTATATCTCTTTGTACTGTGAATTTGTTTTTTTTCTTTTGTGTGATTAATTTTCATCGAGTTGTTGCTGCGCATTATTTCTTACAATATCCTTAGAGGTTCATTAACTCAGGATCCAGGAGGAGCGGAAGGGATGGAAGAGGTAAAGAAGACTGAGGCAGAGACACCTAGCAGGGGTCGGTCCAGACAAACACAGGCAGCGAGAATGATGTTTCAAGGGCATGGTTTGCATACTCGTGATGATACATAAATTTAGATATGACACAATGTTCCAAAAAGGGTAACACTAACATGCAATGTTGTTGGTACACACTAACACATCGTGATGATACATCTCCATTCATAGCTGAAAAAGACATGAATTCCACCTTTAAAATCAAAGCTACTGATGATCTAGACATTCTTGAAGTTGAAGTAGAAGTATCATCTATCATGACATAGACAACTATAGGGTTCATATACATCTACTCATCAACAGACCTCATTTTCTTACACAACAATGCGAAGAAGCCAGATTTGGATGCTATGTGCAGAACTCTGACATATATAAAGGAGAGTCCAGATAACTGTATCATACTCTCATCAAATTTCTATTTGGTAGCCTCAACTTGTACGGATGGAAATTGAGCAAGGATCTAAATGATCACGGGCCCACTCCAAGTTACAATCTCAATCTGGGGCGGATTCCAAAACTAAAAACAGGCAAAATAATGTAAGACATAGAGCAACAAAGCTGAGTGGCAAGCAATGGCTCCAGACTCCAGTGATCTAGTTTGGTTCAAGAGATTTCTGGAGGAAATGAAGTGATGTGAAATAATCCCAGCATTAGTCCAAATAAAAAAGATTTGCAATCAAAACAACATTTCTATATAATGTCTTATCAAACATAACCTTTCTTTAATTCTTTTTGTTATCCTATTGCAGAAGTCGACGAGAGAGGTGCATATCATTTACTTTTCTCCCCTCCATTTTCTCTCTTCCTATTTCATTTTTCTTTCATCTCTTTCTACTCTAGTATACTTTTTCCCTCAATATCCCTGTTCATAGTCATGGAAATCATCACAGCAAGTTTCAATGGATTTTGTTTAATTAGGTCCTAGAAAATGAGATTGCAACTTCCAATAAAAGTCCTGAAAAATTCAAAAGTCACAACCAGCCCCACTTGCAAGGGTTTATGGACTTTATGACCTCAGCTTAGGTTGCAGCAGACAAAGGAGATTCAGTTCTTTTGGAAATTTCCATGTACTATTTTGGTTTTGTAATATTTAAATATAAGGCATTAAATCAACTAGACCTTATATCTCGCGCAGTTAAAATTTAGAATTAATTCATGGAAGTTTAATAAACATTGAGAAGTTTTGTAGAATTCTCTAACTTTGTGAAGTTTAGAGATTTGATGCATTTACACATTTGTTGTACTAATGTAGCTTAAATGTTTGAATGAAATGTGAAAATACAAAGAAAATTGGTTTTTAGAGAAGAACTTCAAAATACGCAACCTGAGGAGTGTTACCCCTTACAAGTTGTTTTTTAATCAAAATCCCTTAACAGAGTGGTCATTTTTCACCTAGAACCTTCTCGAAATCAAGGAAATGTGGAAAAAATAGGGATAAAAGTTTTTTTTTAGTACTTCTCATTTGTTTTAAAATTTCAGTCTTGAACAGTAAAATTAGCTCAAATATTACAGGTAAACTTCATTTCACCGGGCTATAAATCGACAAAGTTCCACAAAATTCAGCCAAAATCGGCTAATTTTAATACTATGTTCAAGTGTGTTTCAAAGTTTAAATAATTTTGTTCCTTTGTTTAAAGCTGGCATTTGTCTTTATATCCCATTTTTGGTGCAAACCCACATGAGTGATAAGAGGAGAGAAGCTGGTCAAGTTGACCACTGCTTCTTTACCAAACTACTACTACTTTTCTGCTGTTGTTTTTCTCATTGCTATCTACAGTTGTACCAGCTGTGATTGCGTGCCTCTAGAGAGGATCTCTCCTCCTCAGCTTGCAACAAAAGCTACACAAGAAGAAGAAAAAATATCTCCTATTCTCTCCATCTACTTTACTCTTTTCTTTGTGTTCTTTACACCATTGAACAATGCAAATAGTTGTTCATGTTTGACCTCAGATTTGTGTGCACACTATGTGAGGTGATGATCGATTTATCCTTGGAGTAGAAACACAATCAACCTGTTCACGTCTCAGTTGAAACTTTGAACCATGGATCAAATAGCCACTTCATATAGGAGATGTGGTCATAACAGGTCAACCAAAGCTCCATATTTTCCTAATGATGTGTTCTTCCTAGTAAACAAGAAAGAGTTGGCTTGTCATTTTACAACCTCCCAAAGTAATTTACTAGGAAACAGTTTTGAACAACAATAGAAAATTGCATTTCTACATAACTTGATCACTTCTTTTTTTGTTCTAAATTGGCTCACAACATGTACACTACAAAGACCTATAAAGATTTAGAAAAAAAAATATGATGGAAACTAGGCAATATACCTTAAGAACTACTCTGTCATTATTGTTTACATATCCATTCCACTTCTCATCTGATGGATAACCGTCCGCAAAATCTTCAGTTACAGGACGCCTGTAACATTAAAATGCATGAAAAACAAGCAAATGCATCAAAGGCAACATAGCTCATAAATTTATTAATAGTTGTTTTTGAAACTAAAATAAAAATTAAGGCAACTTGTCATCTAATAATGTTATCTATGATATTCTACATATAATAGACAACTTTACACAATCACAAAAGATAAAAAGAAGCTTTTAGTAAATAGACACATATAAACAAAACGTGCATTTTCTATCTTCTACTTTCCAATCATTACCATTGAAACTGAGCCATCCTGAGAAAAAAATCAAAAAGCCAAGGGCCTGTTTGGATTGCCATTTCTTGTGATAGAAAAAGTATCTTTTGGCTAAAAATGGCGATCGAGCACCAAATTACCCCCAAAAACTGTCCTACGGATGCATTGAACTAATTCTTGAGCAAGGCCAACATTTTCCATAATTAATCTATCTTTAACGAAGGCACCTTGTTCCCGAGGAACTGTGCTCCCGTCACTCACCTTATGTATGCGGATGATATGGTCATTTTCTTGAATGGGAGGAAATCTTCGATTGAAGGATGTATGACATTTCTTCAGCTTTATTGTACATGCTCTGGTCAACAGGTTAATGCCGGAAAAAGTTCTTTTGCCCTGCATTCCAAAACCTCTTTGGCTAGAATAAAGATTGTCAAAAGGCGTACTAATTTTTTGCACAAGAAGCTTCCGTTCATTTATCGTGGAATCCCTATTTATGATGGTAGGATGAAGATAAACTACTTCAATGATGAATAAAGTCCAAAAGAAAGTGGTTGGTTGGAAAAATTGACTACTGTCGCAAGGTGGTAAGCTTATTCCGCTTCGTCACTTCCTCTTTAGTATGCCTATATACTTGCCATCGGCCACCTCGGTTTCTAAAGCTGTCATGGTTAAACTGGAAAAAAAATTTCTTCAGATTTCTTCTGGGGGGAGCATGAAGGGCAGGTGAATAAGAAATGGGTTGCATGGAATAAAATCTGTAAATAGGTTCAAGAAGAAGGGCTTGGTGTCAGAGACATTAATGAGGTCATGGAATGCTTTCGGATGAAGAGAATGTGGACATCTCATCCAATAAAGCTTTGTGGGATCAGTTTATGCATGACAAGTATTTGAGAAATGCAGGTTTCGACTGTTTGGAAGTGCCTAAAGGGGGAACTACGCAGATGTGGAGAGACTCTTTGAAGGCACTGGATTTCATTAGGCATAACTCTTCTTGGTTGATTAAGGAGGGTGGGGTCATATGAGTTTCTTGTTTGAAAATTGGTCGGGTACCGGGCGATAGCTGAAAAAATGCATACCGATGACATCCGGGATAGGAATATTACGCTCTTTGAAGAGGCAGAGAGAAATTTTTTGCTGGAGCCCTTGAGGTAGAAGAATGTGGATGATATCACCACTATTTATGAGGGCAGTCTTTTCGCTAGTGGTGAGGATGAATAGAGGCGGATTTGGCTTCCTTCTAGTCATGGCGATTTTACTATCAAGTCAGCTTATAATAGTTATAGATCAAAAAATCCTCAGTTGTATCTGGCGAAATGGGTATAGCATAAAAATGTGCCTATTAAAATTGCGATTTTCATTTGGAAATTAATTCATGCAGTCATTCCGGTCGATTCAGTGCTTCAAAAGAGTTTTGTTATGATGACATCTTGTAGTTACTATTGTTCCTCCCCTAATTCTGAGAATCTCAAGCATTTATTCATTCATAGTGATATTGCGGAAGTAGTGTGGAAGCCGTAATTGTGTTGGGATTGGGGCGTTGTTACGTAAATGGTTTAAAGCTACATCATGTTACTCTCAAGTGGGTATTTTACACGTCATTACGCCAGTGGTGATTCTATGGGAGATTTGGTTAGAGAGGAAACAAGCGCAAATATGAGGGTAAAGGTAATAGCAATTCTTACATTATTAAGAAGATATGGCGCTGGATTAGCGACATTAACTCTGTGTTATCTCCGACCAAACCTAATGATGAACGTTTCAATCACATTCTGGCTAAGTTGCATTTGGAAAATTTCTCTGTCCAAAACAGAAGATTGAAAATTGTTTGTTGGAAGGAGCCGAATTAATGTGGATGGGGCGTCTTCCAGTAGTAACCTCGCCAGTGGGGATGGGGTCATTAGAGACCAGGTCGGCAACCTTATTATGGCTTTCCACTCTTTTTGCGGCAAAGGAACAAATAATCTTGCAACATTGAGAGCTCTTTCCGATGGGATTCATGCTTGCAAGAAGCTTGGTCTTTATAAATTTCATATCCAGTCTGACTCTTAGTTAGTGGTGTCTTTGATTACTAGGCTTGTCTCTATTCCCTGGCTTCTAAAACCTTGGTGGTGGAAAATTATGGAGATTCTTAAAGATTTTGACTTTTCTATAACTCATGTCTATAGAGAATCGAACACTGCAGTGGATTACGTGGCCCGTTTGGGGGGGGGCTTCTTAACAAATCCTAAATGGAGATTAGAGAGAACGTTCCCCCTAAGCTTACTAGCATCCTTCGGTTGGATAAGATTGGTACCCCTTATATTAGAGCTTGGCCTCATTTGGTTATTGGTTGCACTCCTTTTGCACTCTTTTTCAGCTATACAGCTTCTTGAAGGTCAGGCATCCACGTCCCCCCTGTCTAGGTGTATTTTTTCTCATTTTCTTTCAATAAATTCCCTTCCCCCGTGGAGGTTCACCCCAAAAACAAAAAAAAACAGGACTTACAATTTAACGGATTAAATTAGTCAAAAATAGTTGAATTCTCGATGCAATAATTCAAAAAAAAACTTTAACATCTGAAAGTGAAACATAGCAAAAAAATCGAAATCACCTACTCTTGAGGGAAAAAATAGATAGAATCGGTACTGTTGCGGATATGTTGTTGGAATTAAATAGACGAAGAAGTTTTTGTAGGGTACCTCAAATCACATTCCGAAACAAACGTATTATTTACCATTGAATCTTTAATGTTGAGGGATGACGGAGTTGAGGCGCGGACCAGGTCGCTCTCTTTAAGGCGTTTCACGGTTTTGCAAGAAGAAATCCCACTGCAGCAGTATACAAACGCGACGCCCTCAAGATACAACAGCCATGTCTTCAACCGATGCTCTCCTACTTCTGTACAAAGCCAGAAATGCGAACCACCACACACCCTCTTTGCCCAAGTATAGAAACATAAAAAATAAGGCAAAAGGAAACATGTCGGCTTCTTCTAGAGTTCTTTATTCATAGGGCCAAAAAAGTGGGTTGAAATGTGGAGTAACCACCCACAACAGTTACCAAAAAAATTGGCCCAAAAGAATCAGTGCACAACGTTATAAATATTTTTTTTTGATAAGTACAACGTTATAAATATGGCTAGCAGATATAAACAAAATAATAAGAGACGAGAATAAGAAAAAATAATTAATACATAAATAAAAGAAATATTATCTAAAAAAATAGCTTTGATTCGCACGCATGGCTCAACTCGGCATGCGCGTGTATGTGTGTTAAGGTGATGCATAGTTTTTCCCATGGGGCACAAACGTGAGAGGCCCAAGGGCTCTACTCTCTAGGGTCAACTCAATGATATAAAAGCTCTCAAATTCCCTTTGTCTATCTTACGTGCGACTAAAAATTTGGAGAGAAAACAGAAGAGACAAGGGCGACAAAAAAGTTGTCATATTTGCCCACGAAAAGACAAGATACACTAGTCAAAGAAATAAAAAAGATTAAACTAATGAGGGCAATTCTTTTATTAAAATTACCAACAATCCCCCACTAATTTTAATAAAAATAAAACATACTCGGGCAAAAAGAACAATAGTACGCTTAAGGTGTTTTTCGACTTGAACCATCCACGTAGTGAAGGTATACTCGGAGTATAAGAGTCAAAGTGGCAGTCTTGAACTAAGACTTGTATATTCAACAAACACACCCCACGCATATTCCTACTACATGCAAGGTTCATAAGTCAACACATTACGGCCATGTGCTTCTATCCCAGTGTTCATGTGAGCTCTAAAGAACAAGCCTTATTCTCATAGGAATCTTCCCCACTTCTACTCTCATATAGGTGAGGCTATCAAGGATGCTCTTGTAGTTATACACCCCACTCAAGATGAGCTATAAACCTCATTAAGAGTTAGAGCTCAGTCTATTATTGCTACAGAATACCATGCACTAAGCTACATCATAGGGATGAATTTATAACATTGCATGTAACAAAAATCATATAAACAATCACTCAATGACTTGTTCTTTCCCTTAAACCTAGTTCGTGGGATCTCTGGTCCTTAGGTGGGGTATCCATCACTAGTGATTTAATTATTATAGGGTTTTAGTCACATCCCTTTCGATGTATCCCAGACTTTTTCCCTTGCTAGACCTTTGTTATCACCAGATCTAACAAAATCTATTGTTACTATACCATTAGTGATAAACTCTCTCACAATACTGTGCTTATGATGTATTCGCTGCAATTTCCCATGGTAATACTAGTTTTGTACTATGCTAATAGCGGCAGTATTATCACAATATATCAAAACCGCTGGAACATGTCTAACCCAGGGAGGTATACTTGATAGACGGCCTCACAGTCAACTTGCCTCTTCAATAGCAGTAGCTAGTGCAACAACTCAGACTCCATAATCGATTGAGCAATAATGGTCTGTTTCTTAGACTTCCATGAAATCGCCCTACCTCCAATAGTGAAGATGTATCCGCTAGTTTCCTTGGAATCATCTAATAAGGTGTTTCAATCAACATCGATGTATCCTTTAAGAACATCAAGAAATATTTGATAATGAATTCTTATGTTAATTATTCCTTTAAATATCTCATTACACGATTCATGGCATACCAATGTTCAAACTAGGTATGCTAGTATACCTATAAAGTACTCCTACAGCATATGCAATGTCCGGTCTAGTACAGTCCATTGCATATCTAAGGCTACCAATTATGCTAGCACATTTTTCTGATTAAAACTACCACGATCATTAGTCTATAATCTAATACTAGGATCAAAAGGAGTACAAGTAGGCATACAATCGAAGTATTTATATTTCTAAAGAATTTTCTCAATATAATGAGATTGATCCAAAATAATTTATTTTGCAATCCTAGTAAAATAAAATTACATTAGTTTCTCCGAGATCCTCCATGTCAAAATTTTACGATAGAAGATTTTTTGTTTCCTTCACTATTTCTAAGTTAGAACCAAAAATTAACAAATCATCAACATACAGGAAAATCATGACACAAATGTTGTTTGAAAATTTATAATAAATAGATTTATCACTTTCATTAATTTTAAATCCATTAGAGATGACCACCTGATCAAATTCTTCATGCCATTGTTTAGGGGCCTATTTTAGACCATAGAGGGACTTTACAAGTTTACACACCTTGTTTTCTTGACTAGGTACAATAAACCCTTCTGGTTGGTCCATGCAAATTTTTTCTTCTAGGTCTCTGTTTAGAAATGTTGTTTTAATGCCTATTTGATGAATTATTGGGTTATCAATTGCAGCTATAGAATTAAGGATTCTAGTGGATGCAATCCTAGAGAGCGGAAAATATGTTTCAAAGAAATCTATATTTTCTCTTTGTATAAACCCTTTAGCTACAAGTGTAGCTTTATACTTTTCAAACAGTACCATCTGGTTTAATTTTTCGTTTAAGAACCCATTTAATCCCTATAGATTTAGATCTTAGAAGTAGATTTACTAAGTTTTAAGTCTTCTTAGAAATTAAAGAATCCATTTCATCATTTATGGCTTCTCAAAAAAATCTGCATCTAAAGAGGATAAGGCTTCCCCTAAAGAGCTTGGATCACCTTCTAAATTAAATACATTGAAGTCGGGCCCAAAATCTTTTGCTATTCTTGGCTTCTTACTCTATTTGGTTTTATGCTACATCCTCATTTTCTGTTATACTAGGTTCCATTGACCTAAGAACATTTGGTTTAAAAAGCCTAATAGGTTGTGGTCTAAGGCCTTCTTGGAGTGCAAGGGTTTATTTTTTGAAAATCTCATTTTCCGCTGGGATTCTATTTGTACTAGGGAGGGGAGTTAATCGGGTTGTTGGTTGTTAGCTTGTTCATGTTTTTTTCCGCCTTAGGTCATCTCGGCCTATAGGCTCTTGGCTGTATGCTCTCTTTTAACTTATCAAAAAAAAAACACACTTAGTGGCTCTACTTCCTAATTTTGACCTTCTTGGGTCAAGTAATCCTAGACAACCCCAGGTCCTAAAATAACTTACATTTGGTTCTTTATTTTTTCTAGAATTCAAAAGAGAGTTGTTTTTTATTTTTTGAGTGAGGAACTTGGTTAAGAACATAACAAACAATTAAAAGAGCTTCTCCCCATAAATTGGAGGGAGCCCCTGAACTAATTAATCTAACATTTATTGATTCCACTAAGGTTCTAATTTTTCGTTTAGCAATCCAATCCAATTCTTAATTTTGTAAGTTACTTATTTAATTGGTTCTCTATTTCTTTTAAATATGTCAAATGCTTTACTTTCGTTTTTCATTGTGTCACCAACTGACTAACGACCCCTACCTAGGGACTGGAGATCCCAACTAGGTTCAAGGGGAAGAACATGTTACTAAGTGATTGTTTATTGAATTATTATTACATGCACTATCGTAAATCCATCCCTATGATGTAGTTTAGTGCATGGTATCATGTAGCGTTGATAGGTTAAGCTTTAACTCTTAATGAAGTCTATAGCTCATCTTGAGTAAGGTGTACAGCAGCACATGCATCCTTGATAGCCTCACCTGTATAAGAGCAAAAGTGGGCAGCTTCTTATGAGAATAGGGCTTGTTTTCTAGAGCTCTCGTGAACACTGCGATAGAAGCACGTGGTCGTAACATGCTGGCTTATGAACCTTACATGTAGCAGGGCTATGAGTTGGGTGTGTTTATTTTATATTTGTGTGTTCCTAAAAATTGCCTTTATCGGGACCGTACATGTGGTATCTCGAGATTTGTAAATAAATGTCTATTTCAATGCTTGAGCTAAGTAGCATGAGTCGACTGTATTATTTGCATTCACAAGCTCTTCACTAAATAAGCTTCGTCAACTAGACTAAATACCTTACACTAAGAGTTTGTTTTGTTTGAGGGGAGATCCGACTTACTGAGGAAGGCCACCTTGGGCGAAGGAGCCAAGTTCCTCGAAAAAATGTCGACTTGACCCGAGGAAGGTTCTGACATCCCCTACTTAGGATGGGACGTGACCTACCTACTCGGGATCATGACAAGAGAGAAGTGATCACTGTTTTCAAGCATGCAACGACGCCACACTACAAACATGCTCGGCACGTGGGAGACTTCACGTACTAACCACCCACTATCCCCTATAAATAGGGGTCCCCTTCATTGTTAAAGGGATCGAAAAAACGGGACAACAGAGAAGAAACACACACACATTCTCTTACCAATCCGCTCCCAACTTGAATCCCCAACAAACTGATTCATAAACACGAACCAGATGTCCGAGATTTCAAGGTGTTTGGTCGGAAACCCATATCCAAATTCGGACCACACATTTCTGGCATCGTCTGTGGGAAGCAACAAGCTAACTTGCTTAAAGAACTATGGTAGACAAGAAGCCAAACCAATCATTACTTGTCTGCCCTCCCCCGGGGCCGTCTATCCACAGAGAGACCTCCATGGGGGTGGGAGCCATTGAAGATGCTGAGACAATAGCAAGAACATATGAGGAAAATGGAAAAGTTGGCCTAGGAAAATAATTAGCTAAAATGAGAGCTCGCTGTATTGCCTACCAGGAGCGACTATCAGGGTGAGCCATCGACTACCAGAGGCAAATCCCCTAAAAGGCCGGTCCATTCGGCCCATCCACGTGTTGTCAGTATGAGGGAGAATATAATATAAGATATATGGTGGGTGAAGATATTAATGTGGGTGAAATTGTTTTGACCTAGTAATATAAATAATATTGTGGGACGTTGGTAGATTTAACTCTCCAACGCTTTCCCTTCTTTTTCTCTCTTCTTCTCCTCTCTTCCTGAAACCCTAAAATTCTACTTGGTATCAGAGCATAGCGATCGAATCCGCACAAAAACTTCAGGGGTGAATCTCCTCACGCCTCAGACCTTCAAGGGGTGATCAACATTGCTGACGTCATCGCTGACGTCATGGAGCCGTACGGCTGACGTCATCAGCTGTATGGACAGGGTGCTCAAGATCTCCAAAACCTTTACCTTCCAGTAGATGACATTTTTCTAGGAATTTTGGTGATTTTTTGGGAATTTTTTGGACCTTTTTTGAGCATGTTATGGCTGATATTCGAAAATATTGAAAAACAGGCTCGTTTCAGTTCGTGGTGATTTGCGACCTCTTTCAAAGCTTCTTGGCTTCGATTGCTGCTTCGTTTTGGTCCCTCCCATTATTACCTACAGGCCTATGCCATTTATTTCAAGTTTGGTGGAGTATTGAGGCTGGGGGATCGATTTCTCCCCCCTATTATTACCGCCGGCGACTTTTTTGCCCTTAATTGGGCATCACGAACACCCTCAATCCCTGTTGGTTGGCTCCCCTATGCCTTTAATCCTTTCTTGGATGCTTTGTTGGAACTTTGGGATGATCCCATCACTCTGCGATCTCTTGGTTAGCGTGGCTTGAGTCGTTTGACTCGTTTCGATCTCCGTTGTGCCGCCGGTTTGTCTCAGATCGTGGTAGCTGTTTATTGGGTGGTCTTTTTCTATTATTTGCTTGTTATTTGTTGTTTGTGACGCAGCTATGCCGACGTCAGATGCATCCGGAGCCTCAGATGTGGTCTCCAGGCCTACCGGCCCCCCAGTTTCAGCCCCTACTCCATATGAAAACCTTGTGTTGCAGATCACCACTATCAAGCTGGCCGGAAAAAATTATTTGGAATGGTCTAGGGCTGCCAAGATGTTTATTGGTAGCCGTGGAAAACAAGGATATCTTACTGGCCGTCTAGTGGCCCCTAAAGAGGATGACCCTGAGTTTGAGAAATGGGAATCGGACAATTTGACTGTTATGTCGTGGCTTCTTAACTCTATGGAGCCCCACATCAGTCGAGGATTCCTATTTCATACTACTGCAAAGGAGATCTGGGACTCTGCATCTCAGACCTATTCCTAGCAAAAGAATGTTGCTCGTGTGTATCAGTTGCGCCAGAGCATTGCCACTCTTCGTCAAGGAGACTTGCCTTTGGCCGAGTATTTTGCTAAGCTTCGTAGCATGTGACCCCTGCTTTGCCCATGATATTAGATGATCCAGTTATTGATACTATTATGCATGACAGAGACACTAGCAAGCAGGGGGAGCTGCAAGTCTATACTCGTCGTAGAGTAAAGGAGACAAAGACCATTCCTGAATGTCAAGGTCAAGACTCCTCCTCACTGGATCCAGGTAATTCCTCATTTGGTTCCCCTTTGGTTTCCCCTTCTTTATGTGATAGTAGTTCTGATCTTCCTATTGCTCTTCAGAAAGGGAAGAGATCCTGTACTCAACACCCTATTGCTAATTTTGTTTCCTATGATAACTTATCACCATCCTACAAATCTTTTGTTACCTCCCTGTCCTCTGTTACTTTTCCTTCTTCTGTCACAGAGGCTCTAGCACAACCCAGATGGAAGGAGGCGATGGTTGAGGAAATGAACGCACTGGAAAAAAATAACACATGGGAACTGGTTCGGTTACCACAGGGCAAGAAGCCGGTTGGATGTAAGTGGATCTATACAGTGAAATGCAAACCGGATGGATCTGTGGATAGATACAAGGCACGGCTGGTGGCTAAGGGCTATTCTCAGACATATGGTTTTGACTACAAGGAGACATTCGCTCCTGTAGCCAAACTAAACTCTATTCGGGTTATTCTCTCACTCGCAGCAAGTCAGTCCTGGCCACTACTACAGCTCGATGTTAAGAATGCATTCTTCCATGGTGACTTGAAGGAAGAAGTTTACATGCTCCCCCCTTCGGGGTTCCGGGTGTCTGATGACATGCAGAGAGTTTGTAAGTTGAAGAAAACTCTGTATGGTTTGAAACAATCACCAAGAACATGGTTTGAAAAATTCAGTGGAGCAGTTAAACAATTGGGATACAACCAGGGTCAGGCAGACCACACACTCTTTATCAAACGAGTAGGGGGGACTACGACTATCCTAATTGTGTATGTGGACGACATTATTGTCACAGGGAACTGTGCAACAGAAATTTCCAGACTTAAGAACTTCTTGACAGCTGAATTTGAAATTAAGGATCTAGGCACCTAAAAGTACTTCTTGGGCATTGAGGTTGCAAGATCGAATGAGGGGATATACATATACCAAATGAAATATGTATTGGATTTACTTCAGGATACATGCATGTTGGGGGCATGACCTGTTGATACCCCGATTGAAGCAAACCATCAGCTAGATGGTCAATCAGGAGAACTCCTTGAGGATGTGGGTAGCTTTCAGAGACTCGTGGGACGCCTCATCTACCTAGCTCACACACGACCGGATATTGCATATGCCGCGAGTGTAGTGAGCCAGTACATGCACGCGCCTCGGACACTGCACTTGGAAGCTACTAACCGTATCTTGAGATACTTGAAGTCATCCCCAGGGAAGGGATTGTTATTTCGTCATCATGGGTATACGAGGGTTGAAGGCTTTACTGATGCAGATTGGGCTGGTGCCCAAGATGATAGACGGTCTACTTCAGGCTATTGCACATTTGTGGGAGGCAATCTAGTAACCTGGAGCAGCAAGAAGTAGCAAGTGGTAGCTCGGTCAAGTGCGGAAGCCGAATTCCGATCTATGCCCATGGTCTGTGTGAGCTACTATGGCTCAAAATTTTACTTAGGGAGCTAGGTTTCCCGATTGAAGGATCTATGTCGTTATATTGTGACAACAAGGCGACCATAAGCATTGCACATAATCCCGTGCAACATGATAGAACAAAGCACATCGAAGTGGATAGACATTTCATTCGCGAGAAAGTTACTTCGGGAGTAATCTGTACACCATTCGTGCCTACGTCAGAACAAGTGGCTGATGTTCTCACCAAAGGTGTTGCGGTTGCTCAATTTCGGGCTTGTTTGGACAAGTTAGGCATGATCGATATTTATGCACCAACTTGAGGGGGAGTGTTGTCAGTATGAGGGAGAATATAATATAAAATATATGGTGGGTGGAGATATTAATGTGGGTGTAATTGTTTTGACCTAGTAATATAAATAATATTGTGGGACGTTGGTAGATTTAACTCTCCAACGCTTTCCCTTCTTTTTCTCTCTTCTTCTCCTCTCTTCCTGAAACCCTAAAATTCTACTCCACGTTCAAGGAGAACGGGCTCGGCTAGAAAGCGATGCGATAGGAAGCAGACAAAGGCAAGAGAAACCAATAACTTCAAAAAATTTCAAGTACTAGCATCAACGTGGGGTTTGCAGAATCCAAGTATTCTACCTCTTCCTACTTTGCCCAACCTTCCTTCCAAGAAAACTCTCAACTTGAGACTAGCGGCCGACCACGTGAAGGCAAGGTGAGTGAGCTCGAGAAGATAAAGTCGAAAATTCGAGCCATCAGAAGAAAGGGCAAGGCGAAGCTAACTGCCCTTCTATTTAAGCCATGGGATCACCTAAGGAATGCGTACCTGATCAATTTGAAGGACATACATAGCCCACGCTTCACGATTAACATTCTCAGAGCCGACTTACCACCAAACTTGAGCATTCCCAAGTTCATGTTCAAGGGCAGCACCAACCCCTCAAAGCATCTCCTTCATTATCAGCAAACAATGGCACTCTAGACCCATGACGACGTCGTTCTTTGTCGTATGTTCCTAAGCAACCTACATGGGAACTCCTTGGTGTGGTTCCACAAGTTTCACCGCAACTCGATCTCCAACTTGGACAAGCTGTGTGATGTGTTTTTTTACCCAGTACGCTTGAAGCCGCAAGTATTAGCCCAACCTGGATGCCATCTTCGCTGTTAAGCAAGAAGTCGACGAGATCGTGCCACTATCTCTAACGTCGACAAGGCTAATTTGGTGGTAGCGTTCAAAAATGGTCTCTTATTGAGGCCTTGACTTTACGAGTCCTTGGTAAAGAGTACGCCGTCAACAATGTCAACCTTGGCAGTCAGCAACCGATTGGAGAAATATGCTCAGACGTCAACAAAACCAATTTTTTTTCTTTCTATTTGATTCCTCTGATAAATGGCGTCTATTAGAAGGTAAAAATTACTATTCACTTGGCCTGGGGCAAGTTGGTAATAGGCTAAAAGTTCTCGAACTAATGGTTTCAGGGGAAACCTAAGTCTGGTTACTAGCTGACCTATGGCCACGCTAGTTTCGTCGGGCGAGCGCCCAGGCTCACCTATCATTTCCCCACTTAGACTCCAATGTTGTCCAAAAATTATAAAGTCTCCCTTAAAGACCTCAAGTTAGGATATTGCTAAAATCATTGACATCTCATCCTAACCCTTCTCTAAGTACAAAAGAAAAAAGAGATTTGTTTTACCCTATAAACTTTTTAAGTCTAGTAAAAGGCTAAGAAGGAGAGAGAAAAAAAAAAGTTCTTGTTGCCTTGGAAATTTGAAAAAAGCTGAGAATAAAAATGAAGAAAATGTTGTTTTACCTAAAGAAGAGTTAAAGGTTGTGTAGACAGCTAAGAACGCGAGTCAAGAGAATCGAGATAAAAAATGTTGCAATAAAAGTGAAAAATGAGAGAATTCAGCCCCTATTTATACTACGAGATTAGCTCATCAGATTGCAACACGTGTCAACAATGCAGCCGATGAGATTGCTTTGCAATTAATGCCAAAGTCTAATTGTCACGTATTCCCCGAGTGATACGACGGCGAACGGCAACCTCCCAAGCAACCTACTCAAAGGTGACACGTAGAACAACAATGATGGTAAGAATATTCCCAAATTCCCGAGAAACCATTCTCGGCAAATGGGAATATGGTGCCTAAAAAGGCCTTTATCAGGGTCGTACATGTGTCACCTCGAAATCTGTAAATAAAGGTCCATTTCCAAGCTCAAGCCGAGTGGAATAAGTCGGTTGTATTATTTACCTACACGAACTCTTCACTAACTAAGCTTCGTCAACTAGACTAAACACCTTACACCAAGATATGGTTTGGTGGAGGGGAGATTCGACTTACCGAGGAAGGCTAGCTCGAGCAAAGGAGCCAGTTCCTCATGACAAGTTGACTTGACCCCGAAGAAGGTTTTGACATCTCCTGCTTGGAATGTGACGTGACCTACCTACTCGGATCATGATAAGAGATAAGTAACCACTGTCTTCAAGCATGCGACGGCGCCGCACTGCAGTAATGCTTGGCACGTGGGAGACATCATGTACTAACCACTTGCTATCCCCTATAAATAAGGGTCCCCCTTCACTATTAAAGGGATAAAAAAAGGGACGACAGAGAAGAAACACTCTCTCACTCTCTCACTCTCTCTCTCCTAATCACTAATCTGCTCCCGACTTGAGCCTCCGATCAATCAATTCATAAACACGAACCAATTGTCTGAGGTTTCAAGTCAGATCATTGAGGCGTTCGGTCAAAAACCCATATCCAAATTCAGACCACACAATACACAAGAGTCTTAGTTCAATACTTTGTCACTCTGACAGACCCTAAGTACACCTTCACTACGTGAATGGTTCAAGTCGAAAGACACATTCACTTAAACACAGTACTATTCTCTTTGTCCAAATGTTTTTTTTTTTTTAATTAGTGGGGGATTGTTGGTAATTTTAATAAAAGAACCACCATCCTCACTAGTGTAACTTTTTCTTTTTTTGGTTGTAATGTATTTTGTCTTTTTGTGGACAAATATAGGAAACATTTTTGTCTCCCCTGTCCCTTGTATTTTCTCCCCAAATTTTTAGTCTCACATCAAATAGACAGGGAAATTTGAGAGCTTTTATATTCTTGAGTTGACCCTAGAGAGTGAAGCCCTTGAACTTTCTATTTTGTACTCCATGGGCAAAAATATGCACCACCTTTAACACACGCGTGGGCTGAACTAGACCGGGCAAACACACATGTGTGCCTTGCCGGGCCAGGCCATGTGTGAATCAAAGCTATATTTTTATATGAAATTTCTTTTATTTATTAATTATTTTCTCTTATTCTCGTCTCTTACTATTTTGTTATTATATGCTAGCCGTTTTTATAACGTTGTGTATAGATTCTTTGGGGCCGTGATTTTTTTTTGTGTGTAACTATTGTGGGTGGTTACTCACGTTTCAGCCGACGTCTTTGGCTCTCTGACTTTTTCTCCTCTTCTATTTATTTCTGGTTTTAATTCTCTGAGTTAGTATGAATACAGAACTCTAGGGGTAGTCAATCTGTTTTCTTTTGTCTTATTTTTTCTCTGTTTCTATACTTTGTTAAAGAGGGTGTTTGGTGGTTTGGGTTTGTGGCTTTGTGCAGAAGTAGGAGACCCTAAGGTTGAAGACCGGGCTGTTGCATCCTGAAGACATGCATCTGTATACTGCTGCACCGGGATTTCTTCCTACAAAGGTACATAACGCCTTAAACAGCGACCTGGTCCACACCTCAACCCTGTCTTCCCTCAGCATTACAGAGTCAGTAATAAATATATACGTCTGTTTCGGAACACGATTTAAGGTACCCTACAGAAACCTCTAATAACCTCTTCGTTTATTTAATGTCAGGGACATCTCCACAACAATCAGCCAGAAAATGTATCTTCTGGTTCAAAAATGGTGATTGAAACAGGGTTAAATCAGTCAAAAATAGTTGAATTCTCGCTGTAATACTTTAAAGTTCAAACAAGACTTTAACGTCTGAAAGTGAAATAGAGCAAAAAAATCGAAATCACCTGCTCTTGAGGCAAAACGTCGATGGAATCGGAACAACGTCATCGAAAAGATCGGTGAGATGAGGAATGTAGAATCGGGTCTCGAAATCCTCCTGAAACTTGGTTTTCCATCCAGGATCGCTGAAATCGATTGACGGATTTCTCGTCTCCGCGAAAACACGATTGTTCTTGCAAATTCTGTCGAAAGATCTCAAACTTGGAAAAATTGAACCAGAAAATCCGTAAAAAGGAGGAGATCTCTTCACTGGAAGGGCGAATTTTACGCCGATCGCCGGCGAAATTGAGTCCATTAAAGACAAATCTCTCTCTGCGTGTAAATTTTAAACCCTGGAGAAAGCAAAGAAGAGCAGAAATCTTAGCAAGTTTCAGGAGAGGAGGAGGATCATGCGAGTGCAGCAGAGAAAGTAGACACAGGTGTAGAGAAAAAGCAATGCAGAACAAGCTTTTGCCGTACGGCCTGATCAAGTTCAGTGGAGTATAGTGGCTTTTCTTACCATTTTTCGTCACCTGCTTTAGTGACAAGTGCTTCACCATATTACAAATTACGCTTCTTTCGCTTTCTTTCATCCTCTTCTTATTTTTTTCTTGGGTCGGTCTCCGTTGACAGCCCTAAAATGACAGGATCCGTTACAGGAAACAATAGGGAGCTACGTGACGAACTAGAGGACTCTGACCGTATGGATGTTTGGCTAAGCCCTAGGTAGACCTACAAATCAAAAATCGACCTGATTAGTGATTTATATGCGTTGGATCTTTGTACCTCAAATACTGCTAAATTCCGACTGTTGAGATCAAGCCATGAAAATAAGTCCAATACAACGCCTTGAAATCACTAATAAGGCTGCTTTTTGGTTTGTAGGATCACCTATGGATTGGCCAAACATCCATACGGTCAGAGTCCTCTAAGAGATGCCACGTGGCTCCCTATTATGTCCTGTAACGGATCATGATTTTTAGGGCTGTCAACGGAGGCGGAGCCTTTTTTTCTTCTGTCAACTTTTTTACTTTCCATCGATTTTTTTAGTCTATTTCGAGTAAAACTTCTGTCACAATCGGATTGCAAATCACACAAACACAGCCAATGAGTTGTCGGCACGTACACCTAAAAAGCAAAAGCATAGTTACGTTGCAAAGCACTTGTGTACGTGCTGAGAACTCATTAGCTTGTGATTGTGTGATTTACAATTTCGTGTGATAGAAGTTTTACTCGTCTATTTCAGTTTGAGTCAAAATTTAATATTTTTTTAGTCGTTTTCATGGAACGGAGGTCCACCATCCTCAATGGACACTACGCTCGATTCCATATACTCGTATGACTAACTCATCAAGTGAGACTTTTCAGTCTAGATTTGACGTAGCACAAAAAAAAAAAGACTGTATAAATAATAGTGACAACCCCTTAACTTTATGTAATTTCAGCTAGAAAGTTATCTCTGGATCCGAAGGTTGGCCCATCCGAGTAAAACTTGTGTCACAAGATGTTGTGACGGAAGCCAGTCACAGCGTTCAATACGAGACACGTGACATATTATTAGAGGAAGATGACCGTATGGATGTTTGGCCAGTCCCTCGGTTGACCGGTACACAAAAAATCAGCCTGATTAGTTATTTCTGAGCATTATTGAGCGTTATTTGGGTACAAAAATCCAAAGGTTGTAAATCACTAATAAGGCGGATTTTTGGTTTGTAGGTCCACCGAGGGACTGGCCAACCATCCATACGGTCAGCGCCCTCTGATCGTGTACCACGTGGCTCGGGTTGAGTGTTGTGACAGGCTTCCGTCACAACATCTTGTGACACAAGTTTTACTCGGCCCATCCTCCGATATAAAAAAATCATTTCATTTTGACATTCCTAACCTCATGAAAAATTGACTTCTATTTGAGAGATCCAGACCATCCAATTAAGTCAATTTTTTATACGGTTAGCAATGTTGAAGTGGACTGCTTTTTTGTGATGATGATCACGGGGCAAGAAAAACTCAATGTATGGTTGCATTTTTGTTGAAAATGATCCTGGAGATCATCCTCAATCAAAAAAAAAAAAAAAAATACTTACTGAAATTTATAATCCTGTCAAATGCATTGGCGCATTCAGGATTTTGTTCAAGGGTGACAAAGTGGCAAGCTTTCTAATTATTCTCGGGAGCCAATATTTTGGGTCATGAGTCATCAATATTGATGAAAGACCATAGTATGGGCCACGTGGTACACTCTTACAGACCACTGTCCATATGGATGTTTGGTCCATCCCTAGGTGTTCCCACAGATAAAAAAAGCCAGCCTGATTAGTGATTTCCAATCGTTGAATTTGACTCTTTTTCATGGGAATATATTTTAACGTTGGATTCAAACATAATTTGGGGTACTTAGATCTAAAGGTTTGAAAACACTAATGAGACTCATATTTTTTTTGTATATAGGTCCCCTACGGATGGGCCAAACATCGATGCAGTCAGTGGTCTCGCAGCGACTGAGCAAACAGATGCCACTGGTAGCTAAAGATTATCCCAAGCTCTAGCTCCCCCACTCTAGCCCAACTACTCCAGGAATTAAAGCACCTCTCTACGCAACATGGGTTGGTCTGTGTGACCTATCAAGTAGTGGCTGAGATTCATGCATGAATCAATTGGGTTGGTCCGCATAATCAACAGGGTGACGGGCTACATTTAAGCATGAAGTCTACATAATTTCCAATTATGAGAATATTGTTAATCCCATGCTCAGTTGGAGGTATAGCGCATGTTGGAGTGCTATGTAACAGGCGTGAGCTGTCTCTAGATGCCAATGGGGGCAAGCATAGCCTTCAGGCTGGGTGGGATGCATAAATTTGAGTAAACCTACGCTCACAGATCACAGCCCCCAATACGAGCCGCATGGCACACTCTTATTGGGTGCTGACTGTATGGATGTTTGTCCAGTCCCTCGGTGAACCTGCAAACCAAAAAATATCAGCCTGATCAGTGATTTACAACCTTCGGATCTTTGCTCCCAAATAATGCTCAAATTCGTACGGTTAAAATTAACCCATGAAAATAACATCAATCCTACGCTTAGAAATCACTGATCGGGTTTATTTTTGGTTTGTAGGTCCACCTAGTGATTGGCCAAACATCCATACGATGAGCGTCTACTAAGAGTGTGCCACGTGGCTCATATAGTGTGCTGTGATCGGCTTCGCTCACAGCATGCTGTGAGCCTGTGAGCGAAGGCTTATTCCATAAATTTCCTGGGCTTGTGCATCATAGGCCCAGCGCAACTGACATGGCCCAATCTGGCTATCTAGGCCTGTGTCTGACTTGTTTTAGGCAGTGATTTGGATGAATAATTCATTAGGCTCCAAAGGGCTCGTGTCTAATCAGCGCGGCCTATGCTTTCACGAGCCTGACACAAGCCAACACAACTCACACGTCACACCAAAGGCTGGCGCAATATTAGTTATCCAAGCTGAGACAGACTTTTTGTGGACCTGAGTTTGTTTTTCTGTTTAAAGCTAAAATCTGGTCCATTATCTTTAAGTCCTCATATTTGAGTCCAAGCTGGACCAAAAACTGCCTGGGCTTGGGTGCCCATCAAGGCCCAAAGTGGCTAGCAATGGGTGTCCCATAGAAGCAACAGACCTACACGTAGCTTGAACGATGCTTTTCCATAGTAGTGTTTGATAAAAACATTCAACCCCAGGTGATCATAACAGGCTGGATCTTTTAGCTCACATACAGACCTTGGTTGGTAAGGCTTGTGAGTATTGATACCACAAACCGGGATTCAAAACGGGCCTTTAGGAACACTTAGCATGTCTTCAAGGTGTGTACCTTTAAAGGTCAAGACCGGTGTTTGGTTCTGCATGACCATGTGGTACATAAGAACAAATGTGGATAGATCACGTGGGTTCAACATAAGAACAAAGATCGATAGCTCGCATGGGCCACACAAATAATTAGAGTTGATAAATCATGTGGGCCCCACATGTTAATAGGTCGATAAATCATGTGGGCCTCACATAAGAACATAAGTTGATGGATCATATGTCGGTCCCAAATAATAGAAGGGCAGTGATAAATCATATATATATGCTATATGTCAAGTGGGCCACACATAAGGTGGGTTAAGGCCATTGGGAGTAGAGAGTGAACCTTCAAAGTACATACGTCTTCGAAGACTCGAGGGAGGAGGTGAACCTTCGAAGGTTCACTTTTGCGCATCTTCAAGGTCCATTGTGTCTGCCAAGGTGCGCACCATGGTATGACCCAAACACTCGTCATCAATCAAGACGCACATCCAAGGTGCACTACCAAACACAGCCTTACTGACAGCTAACCCCGCGTGCCTACCCAAAAATAAAAAAAAAGTCCACCTACAGACCTAAGAAAATGTAGACAAGGAATTTATTATATTCAACAAATATCTCATGAAATTCGATTGAGATGGTTTGGACATGTGCAAAAGGCTATTAATATGAAAATCGACTGAAAATGCGCCCGAGTTATCCACAAAAGGTCTATTTTTACGAATATCAAGACCGTCCAATGTACAAAATTTTGGGATGGACCACCACAATATGACCAACTGTTCTGAAATCCTATGGACCTATGGTATGTGTTTTCTAGAGCTTTTAATGGGCTGGGCTAGAATGATGGATTTTTAAGCCCAGCACAAATGCTATCAGTTTTAGAGAGCGCTTTAAGCCCAATGGGATGGGCCCGGGTTTTTTCTTGGGGCCGGCTTGGGCTTAACATATGGCAAAAATTACCTTACCGCCGGATAAAAATTACCACATATCATGTCATGTCTTAAAACTACCTGATCTATCAAGATAGTGATATATTAGCGTGGCTTCATAAAAGTACAGGCCGCCACATCAATCATAATCTGCACCATCATAGATCAAGCTCTTTATGGGGACATGGCACATCAACGGAGCCGTGGACCCCACGCATGAGGACATTGATAAAGTAGTTTCAACAGTAAAATAGTAAATCGCAATTATAAATTAGGTCGCAATGTACCAAGCTGTGGAACCATTTTTGTTACTCACAGCTGCCATCTGGGCCCACTGACCGCATAGCCCACCCCTTGGTAGACATTCATACCAAAAATCAGCTTGTTTGATAATTTTTAGCCCTTGGTTTTAGTACACAAAAAATGGTTGAATTGGACGGCTAGGATCACGCCTTAAAAAGATTAAAATCTAGCTAGGGATTACCAATCATGGCGATAATTGGTGTGTATATCTACCAGGGGTGGGCTACAAATCCACGCGGTCAGTCGGCCCACATGGCAGCGGGGTGTAACAGAGAGTTTAGAGGGCGCCGACCGTATGGATGTTTAGCCAGTACCTCGGTGGATCTGCAAACCAAAAATCAGCCTGATTTTAAGCGTTGATTGAAGTTAATTTCATGGGTTGATTTTAATAGTAGGAATTTGAGCATTATTGAGCGTTAATTGGGTGCCACGTGGCACACTTTTTGAGGACTATGTTTGGCCAATACCTAGGTGGACCTACAAACCAAAAATAAACCCGATTTTAACCGTGGGAATTTGAGAATTATTGACCATTATTTGGGGGTACAAAGATTTAAAGGTTTGAAATAATTTGAGTATTATTGACCATTATTTGAGGTAAAAAGATCCAAAGGTTTGAAATCACCAATCAAGCTGATTTTTGGTTTGTAGGTCCACCTTGGGATTGGAAAAACATCCATACGGGAATAGTCCTATAATAGTGTGCCACGTGGCTCCTATATACCGTCATCAAAGTTTACTAGTATTTTCCATGAGGTTAATGGCTTGCAGCGATGTGTAGCCCATAAGGACATCGTATTGTATCACCTCTCTTAAATCATCGCGAACCGTAAGGTGTCTGACGCGAAAGGATACTGTATTGGCGGCTTCCCTTCCTCCAGTTGTTGCTGCTCATCCTGACTATGTACTCGACAGCCTAGACGTGCATATCGGCACGTGTCATCTATCTATCATCAGCCGTATCCAGAAACCCGGTACTACCGTACTCCTGGTTACTCCCTGACAAGCTCTCGCGTGCGGAGAAGGCATTTAAGTTTTACTCACTACTACATTTTGACCGGAGAGACCCCGCTTCCCTAGTCATCGATCCACGAGCCACGCGTGCACGTTTGCATGCTCCACGCGTACAGATCGCGACGAGCCGTGCCCGTCTTCGCTGGCGCCTATTAAACCCTCTTTTTAAGCTCATCATTGTTTCATACTTCACTTCGTCGACGCCTTTAGGTTTACTGATTTCCATCCCATTACTGAACGAGTAAAATTAAATTGGACCCCACTGCCTTGGGCACCTAGCTGACCATCAGAGTCATTGAATTTTTATGACGTCACGGACCAGAATCCAACGGCTGGAAGCCAATGCACTACCATACTAAATCATTTACGAGGATATTAAATCGTTTTGCTTTGTTGGGCATGTGAAACCGTATCGCCGTATCGGCTTATTTTGAGACGACTCTTCGGAGTTTCTGAGTTCTGACTTCGTTTCGGGAGACGGCGTGGATAACATAAGGGGCGTGGGAGCGTGAGTCGCGTGAACGCTTTCTCAAAGTCTGCAGTAAAACTGGAGAGAGATTTGGTGGTCGGGAATCGGAAGATTTCATTATTCCCTTCACATTTTCTCAACTAGATTAAGCTCATTTATTTATTAGTTAGTTCATAAATGACTAAATTACCCATCGTTAGAGTTTAATACAGGGTTTATAGGTACTAAGGGATGTCATGCGTTGCACATGCACCTTACACGTGGCATATTCTCAGAGACCACTTACCTAATAGATGTTTGCCCCCAACCTTAGTTAGACCTACATACCAAAATTCATCCTGATCTGTAATTTTTATATTTTGGATTAGATCTATTTTTAATTGTGAATTTCTTGCAGTATTTGGGGTACTCAAATTCAAAGGTTACAAATTACTAGTGAGGCTAATTTTTGTTACTTAGTTCCATCAAGGGATGGGTCAAACATCCATATGGTCAGTACCCTCTAAAAACGTGCCATTTTCTTTGCACTTTACATTATGGATCCGTCTATCAACTTTGATGATGGACACAATCATTAATTTTTTTTAAGGGAGAGAGTTCAAGTGCCAGGTCGGAGTTCAATAAGACCGTGTTCGATTACCAAGTGGGAAAATTACATTTTCCTTCGGAAAACACAACTATCCATTGTTAGATAGTCAGTATAAATCTGTATAATTTTCCGTAACAAGCCATTTAAATCTAAATAATATTTCCTACTATGCTCTGAATTCATTTCCTATCTAGACAGGTGAGAATTTATTTCCACCTGAAAATATACCTTTATTTTCTCACATGATTGAAATATGTGTTCTCAGTTGCAATCAATCAGCCATTTATGGCATATCTCGGATGTATTTTCCCGGAAAAATTTTCCGTGCAATCAAACACGGCCTAAATGTTTTCATGGTTGAGTTTAAATGTTAAATGACTAAAACAAAATGAAAGAAACAATGTTTATAAATTCAAAAATTGGAAAGCCATATTAGAAATAAGGATTTTTTAATGAGATGAGAGCATTTAATGAATTCCATGTGATGTATGCCTTTTGACACTAAAAGACCAAAACATCCCACTTCATTTATTCTATGTTAAAAAAAAAGTAAGCAGCAAAGTAGGGCCATTTTGGCTAATTCGCTCTTTAATAAGTAAAATAGATGAAATAACAATCTATGGGAAAAATTAGAGCAGAGTACTTTGGAAGTAGTGGATGCAGAGGGCTATTGTGGCCTTACATAGCACTTCTTTTTGGGCCCACTAACCACATGGATGCTTAGCCTACCCCTTGGTGGATGTGCATACCAAAAATTAGCACGATTGATAATTTTTAGCCATTGGATTAATTACCCAAAAACAGCCATTAAATTTAAAGCATCAAAATGGGTTTTAATGATTTTTATGGTAACGGGCTTAGAGCATTACCGTTTAAAACCATTTAAACAGCCGTTTTTAAAACCATGATCTCCACAACACTATTTTTTTAAATGATCTATTTGATTCGGATCCAACACGGCTCTATAGATCTGGGATCAAAATTTAAACGCATTTTATTATCATTATGAAAAATGGTTTATGTTTATTCTTATCAAAATTTATTGGTGTTGATAATCAAATTTGAAAGGGATACTTTTCAGTGCTAGGCCATTTGGATGGCCCTTTTGAAAAAGGGTCGGGCTCAAAGAACCCCCATTTTTTACCCCCTTTTTTGACCCCCATCTTGGTGTACCCACATAAAAGATGAATCAATTGCTGATTTTTGGTGAGGATGATCTCTATGGTGAGGAGATCATCCTCACAAAAATTCAATCATTCCGATATTCATAGACTGATTTAGAAGTTGAATCATTATAGACCGTTGGTTTTTACCGTGTAACTTTAAAACCACATTTGATGGGGTTAGAAATTTCGGAATGGGCTGATTTTTTGTTGGGGTGATCTATATGGTGAGGTTATCATCCCCACCAAAAATCACCCATTGATTCATCTTCTACGTGGGTACGCTAAGATGGGGGTCAAAAAAGGTGGTCAGACATGGGGGTTCCTTGAGCCCTACCCTTTGAAAAAAGGCCTGTTATTTTCTGTTATAAAGTTTATCGAAAATTTGGAATTTTAGCACCATTATTTTCCTTTTTCATTTTTGCCCGTCTGTTACAATCCGTTATAACGGGTAAAGAGTAATGCCCCCAGTCCGTTATACCGTTATAATGGCCCCTTTTAAACATTGGGCAGCATGTGAACAAACTTAGGGTGAAACATTGAAATCAAGGGTTCGACCCGGGTTTATCAAGAATGAGCAATTTGTTCGTTTGGCGTGTCCTGTAAAGCAAGGTTTAAAAACAGCCCATATAACAAAAATAACGGCTGTTATAACGGATTCGGACCTATCCCGTTACGTTATAGACCGTTAAAATGCCCAGAAAATAACAGCCGTTATAACAAATATAATGATCGTTATTTTCTGGAAAATTTTGTGAAAAAAAATGGCTGTTATTTTAATTTTTTTCCATTATATTCCTTTTTTTTCCGTTATTTCAGTTATATTCCATTATTTTCCCATTTTTTCCGTTTTTGCCCCTGAGCATTTTTTTTTTCTTGTTATAACGGAAAAAACGGTAACTCCCCCAGTCCGTTGTACCGTTGTAACGGTCCCCTTTAAACCTTGCTGTAAAGTACTAGTCAAGAATTGGGGGTATAGTAAAGAAGTTATCTCAATCACTATAAAAGCCTCCACACTTAACGTGTCCCCCCATAAGTGTCCCCGTAACAAACCACGTTTTAAATTTTTGAAATTTATGCTTTTTTAAAAGAATAATGATCACATGGTCCGGGGTCCATTGATGTTGTAATTTTGCACAGTAGGGTCATTTTTTCATTGGCAAAAATTATATCACTTAGTGTAAGGGTCGCGATGTAACAAGCTATAGCTTAATCCGAAAGTATAAGCTAGCACCATTTATGTTACTCAGCGCTGCCATCTGGGCCCACTGACTGCATGGATGTTTAGCCCACTCCTTGGTTGATATATACGTACACCAAAAATCACCATGTAATCTCTTACCATAAGATTCAAGGTACAAAATCCAACGGCTAAAAATTTAAAAATTGGAGTAACTGAAATGAATAAAAAGACATTGAAATAGACCCAGCATTAATGGTTAGCTGACCGACCACAATATAAGCAACGTGGCATATTCTTGGAGATTTCTGACCGTATGGATGCTTGGCCCAACCTTAGATGGACATATAGATCAAACATTAGCCTGATTAGTGATTTTTAGGCTTTGGATTGATGTCTTTTTCATGGGTTGATTTTTACCCGTTGAATTTGAGTATTATTGACCATTATTTGGGGTACAAAAATCCAAAGGTTTGAGATTACTAATCAGGCTGATTTTTGGTTTTTAGGTCCTCCTATGGATTGGCCAAACATCCATACGGTCAGCATCCTCTAAGAGTTGGCCACGTGTTCATATTGTGGCCGGTCAGCAAAGTTCTACTCTAAGTTTTGATAAACGGAAGTCATTGTAAAATTGACTAATAGAAAAGGGTATTACTATTTCTAGAGCACACCTTTCTTGTAGAGTATCAATGCTTTTCAAGTTAAAAGCAAGGTTTAAAGGAGGCCGTTTTAACGGTTAAACGGACTGGGGGCATTACCGTTTAAACGGATTGAAACGGCCAGGGGTAAAAATGAAAAAAACAAAGGGAAAAAATAGAATTTAACGGATTTTAATGGGTTTTAACAATTTTAAAGGAAAAAATGGCACTGAAATTCAAATTTTGAAATTTGAGAAAAAAAACAGAATTTGATGGATTTTAATGGATTTAACGGCCGTTTTTTCACAAAATTTTCAGAATTAAATGGCTGTTTAAATGATTTTAACGGCCATTAAAACATAAAAAAAAAGGCCATTTTTTTCAAAACCGATAAAACGTGTTTAAACGGAAACGGGCTTGAGGCGTTACCGTTTAAACGGCCGTTTTAAAACCATGGTTAAAAGACATCGGCGTTCTAGACAAAGTAAAATGTGCCCTAGAAATAATAATTTTTTTTTAATTTTTTAAACAAAATTTACCAATATAAATTTAGATGGGTAGGTAACAAATCTGATACAGTTTGGATCTGATCGAGTGGAGTGAAACTTCCACCGTCGACGGTGATGGAAAGCCGTTGGGCTACAAAAATCTAAAGGTTTGAAATTACTAATCAGGCTGATTTTTTGGTTTGTAGGTCCACCTAGGGATTGGCCAAACATCCACATGGTCAGCATCCTCTAAGAGTTGGCCACGTGCTCATATTGTGCCGGTCAGCAAAGTTCTACTGTTTTGATAAACCAAGTAATTGTAAAATTGACTAATAGAAAAGGGTATTACTATTTTTAGAGCACACCTTTCCTGTTGAGTATCAATGCCTTTCAAGTTAACAGACATCGGTGTTCTAGAAGAAGTAAAATGTGCCTTAGAAATAACAAAAAAATTTAGCAAAATTTACTAATATAAATTTAAATGGGTAGTTAACAAATCTGGTGCAGTGTGGATCAGATCGGGAGGAGTAAAACGTCCAAAACCATCAACGGTGATGGAAAGCCGTTGACACTATGAGCCACATGGCACATTCTTAAAGGACACCGACCGTATCAATGTTTGGCCCTACAAACAAAAACTCAAACTGATTAGTGATTTCTACGAATTGGATTGGAGTCATTTTCTTGGGTTGATTTTAACAGTAGGCATTTGAGCATTATATCCAGAGGTTTGAAATCACTAATATCAGGCCAATTTTTGTTCCCTAGGTCCACCTAGGGATTGGCCAAACATCCATACGGTAACATACTTTAGTGCGCTACTTGGTTAATATCAAAACTCTCCCAAAACACTTGGCACGGGTGGAGGGGTGACTAGCATGTCACGGGGAATTAGTCGGGCGCTCTAAGAGGCCTGGATACCCTCCTTTCCAAAAAAACAAAAAAACAAACAAAACAAATGAAGGTCAGCTTTATTTGATTATTTCAATATGTAATTGATGGACCATCTATTTAAGATGCGAAGAAGAGAATCTATTTATCAGACCATGTGGGTTCCTTTTTAAGGAGGACGAATCAAATACTTGACCATATATACTACGTAACTTGAATCTGAGACGATTTCAAGATCTTTTATATGATAGGAGACTACAGTTCTAAGACGTTCGCAAGATACTCAAAATCTTAATGACTTCAGTACGTAGAGATTCTATCACAAGGGCAGCATAAGCAAAGAGAAGGCCAGGTACCTTGAGAATCTCTCACAATCCCACCATTCCATCTTCAAGGATCCATCTATATTAAGAATCCAACCAAATTCTCTAGACACTGGCCAAGTGGTCCAGCAGAGAGGAGGAAGTGAGTTATGGCTGAAAGGTATGCTCCAGTTTATAAGGATATCTCAAGTTGTAGACGTCTGTTCATCTTGGACAACTCTACGATTTTGTTCACGCCTTAGGTTAAAAAAAAATCAATTTTTTTTATCGTTATTGAAGCTTTTAAAAATGAAAAATAACATTTTATTAATAATTGACCTTTTTTTACTGAGACGTGACCCGTTATACTGCAACATTTTGGCGAAAGATAAAATAATAAAAGTGGGCCCGACGTAAATATTTGCTCGATGTCACGCCACCAAACACATGCAAATGCTACAAATATAGATGTCCACGTTTGAAATTATTTTCATTGCTTTAGTAATGCAGTGAATAATGACACAAGTTAATGCTGTCTCATCTAGCAAAAAAGATGGAATTGGAAGTTAACTTCAAATATACATCTTTACGACATTGATGGTTTTGTTTCTTCCTATCCAAGGCACCTAAACGTGCAACAACTACTCCTAAATGATGAGAAATTTTTCAAAGCGGCAGGATTTTTGAAGCCGCGACTCTACGCCCAATGATCGCATGCCACATATACCTTTGCTTAAAATTTGGTTTTAAAAAGTAACCATGGGTATATGTGGCGCACGATCGCTGCTTCAAAAAAATTTATCCTAAATGATGTACTAATGTCGTGACCTAATCCTCCCTTTATGCACATTTTGTAGCTCTAAGCAAAGTTTAAAAATTGGCCGTTATAACGGATTCGGACCTTCATGCTACGTTACGCACCGTTAAAACGTCCAGAAAATAACAGCCGTTATAATGAAAATTAAGGCCATTATTTCCATTATAACGAAAATAACGACTTACTTCCTGGAAAAAAATGTGAAAAAAAGGTCCGTTATATTCTGTTATTTTCTGTTTTTGAATTTCAGTGCCATTTTCCGTTATTTTTCATTTTTTTCCGTTTTTGCCCCTGAGCATTTTTTTCCATTATAACGAAAAAACGGTAACGTCCCAGACCGTTATACCATTATAACGGTCCCTTTAAAACCTTGGGTCTAAGTTCTCATCTCAAAGCTGAACAACCATCATGCTTGGATCTTGGTAGGGCTTCATAAGTGTGTGTTGTCACACGTGTATGATGATATAGTTTCAAAGTTGACCCTGTTCAATCTCGAGCCACTAAAGAAATGCACACGCATGAAAAGAATAAAGGTAAGTGAGGTTGACGCTTTGTAATATAAAGTTGAAAAAAAAAATGGGAAAAAAGTCTATGGGAATGGGTGGTATTGTAACATATTATATGTATGAGTATATGGATTCCTTCATTTCCCTCCTTTATATTTCTTTTTGGTATTCTAAGGCCTCAACATGGGATGGTGGAGAGGGTATTGCTTGGCTTTCCAAGCGTGGATGTTTTTGTTGGAGAATCCACAACCAAATGGCTCCATGGTCTCAAGTCCCACGCACCCACAGGTTAATGGCCTCACCAAAATGAATTTATTTTATTCGATTGGCCCAGAAAATGTCGCCATTGTTTATAAAACGGCCGTTATTATAACGAAAATAATGGCTGTTATAACGGATTCCGACCTCCTTTGTTACGTTATGTACCGTTTTAAAGCTCAGAAAATAACGGCCGTTATTTTCTGAAAAAAAAATTTGTTAAAAGAAGTCCGTTATTTTCCGTTTTAAAGTTTATCGAAAATTTGAAATTCAAATTTTGAATTTTGACGATGTTTTTTTTTCTGTTTTTGCCTCTGTACGTTATAATCCGTTATAACGGAAAAACGGTAACGCCCCCAGTTTGAATTTATGAATTTATTTTATTTGATTTCAATATCGGCCAATCTGCACCTGAAGATGTCGCCATGGTTTAAAAATGGCCATTATAACAAAAATAACGGCTGTTATAACGGATTTGGACCTCCCCTGTTACGTTATGTACCGTTTTAACGCTCGAAAAATTACGGCTGTTATTTTTCCGTTATAGGGTTTAAAAAAAGTCCCTTACTTTTTTGCTTATAAAGTTTATTGAAAATTTAAAATTCAAATTTTGATTTTGGTGCCGTTATTTTCCATTTTTGCACCTGTGCGTTCCAATCCGTTATAATGGAAAAAATATAACGCCCCCAGTCTGTTATAACGGCGCCTTTTAAACCTTGAATGACGCACGGACACGACTTGGATCATCCTCAGATGATCCTTACCGTTGTTCGGATCGATGGACATGCTAGGCAGTTAACTTGTTTGTATAAAAAAAAAAAGAAGACCTAGATTCACGTCGGAACAACGAACAGGATTGCATTGGGATTCGTTGACTTTGAATATTCTCTATTGGTGGTTTACATAGGATAAACCACATTATCTTTTTTGGTGGGTAAGCTAGGGTTAAGTGGTCAATGCACAACCAGCATCCCCCATTTGATTGATCGACACGTATTCGGATCAAGTATCATTTAATCCATAAAATGAAGTATTTAATAAGAAACAACTGATCAGGGAATCCCTTCTTTACATCTCAGCTAAATTTGGAGGAGGTTGCAGTGCCACCCAAAGCGTCGACCTTATCGGACGAACTTGATTGAGCGTGTTCCTTGTTCCCTCCAATCCAAACAAGAGGGGATGACACTAAGCATTTTTAATTTCAATTATTTAACCTAGAATTCATAAATTATTGGAGTTGTAGATCTTCCCCCTCTGTGCAAAAGATCTCGCAGGTTATGGCATCATGGCCTCTTCTTATCAAATAGGCTTTACTATTGAAAATGGATTTTTGTGAAGTGCGAACAAAAGGAAGTTTTTTTTCATTTATATAATCGAATTATCAAATTAATTATGATTAAATATTTGATAAAATTATCCTGTGTAACATTATGCACTATACATCGGTGCGTAGCGATATTGATTCCAACAATTCTTTTGAATCAGTCGCAAATCACACCAATCGAATGGGTTCTTTTGTGGGGCGGGTGGGTTGTTGGTACCTTTTGCTCATCGTCCAAAGGTAAGATCATCATGCGAACAACTTGTTTCAGCTAGGTGTGTCAACGGGTTGGTTCTGGTTCGGTTTCTAACAGGGATGGAGCCAAGATGGGGCTGGAAGGGGCACCTGCTCCCCTGAAATAGTTAGCAATTCGGTATACGGCAAAGATTCGAAACGGAAAAGTTCGAGTATAATTCGGTTTCGAGATAAAAAAAATTCGGTCATTGTTGAAATATTATGTTCATTTAGCCTTAAAAATCTGAATTTTACCAATTTTTTCATTTTATGCAGCCATTTAATACATTTTTATTTAAAAAAATACAGAATTTGTGTATTAAACGTGAATAATACGTGTTTTATTCGTATAATCTTTAAATTTGTAATTTTTTCTGATTTTTATTTTATACGGGAGTATTAAACGTTTCTTAAAAAAAAAACTGGCTATTAAACACGTATAATACGCGAATTTACTAACTAGGCCCTCAACTCTGAAAATCCTTCAAAAAAATTATTTTCAACTTTTTTAGTTTTAATGCCCCCCTCGATTTTTGTTTTAGTTCAGTGCCCCTCAAATTTTCTTTTAATTATATTGAGACCCCCCCTAAATACCCTTATTTTTGTTTTAGTGACCCTCTCAATTTTTATTTTATTTCATCTGCCCCCATTAAACAAAATCCTGGCTCCCTCCCAGGTTCCTATGGTGTCCAGAGTCAGTTCTGTTTCCTATTACTTCTGTTCTTAAAATGATGAATTGGAAAAGTACACTGATTCCAATCTTGATAATATGACAATTTTAACACTATATTTATATTTTAAAACTACCCAGGACAGGAACTGTTATAATTGGTTCAGTTCCGGTTCTAGTTCTTATTTAATCGGTTCCTTCCAGTTACAATTCCGACTCGGTTAGGTTAAATGGGTACAAATTGACACCCCTAGTTTCTATGTACAACTTGGGAGCTGCATCTTTTAACATACCTAGCTACATTATATGTGATATAAAAAAAAATAAAAAAATTGATGGGTGATGGGTCCCATGCCCCATGTCCATATGATTCAGGGTTTGAACGGTAACCAAAGCTTGAACACCAAATCATTGGTGATTGAGTTTAAACATTGGAGACCAACCCTATCTTTTTTTTTCTTTTTTTTTCCTATTGTTGCAACTTGTAAGTGGGGCCCATGGACTTCTCTCCCACTGGCCACGCAAATAAGTCCACGCAAGCGCGTGGGCAGGGAGATTCCAACCTTGACGGCTTCAAGTATAAGTTCTTTGACCTATGGAGACCAAATTTAAGAAGACTTTATTTCATTATTTGCTTATGTTTTTTTTTTTTTTTGTATACGGAAGTAAATCAGAAACCAACGCAGGAATATTAATTTCTTTGCCAAGCTAAAAAGCAGGCATTAATTGAAGGAAGGAGTTCACATGATTGCCTGGTGAGGCATGAGGGCATCAGAGATGCACATGGGAGACCTGGAAGAAGATGCCCTATCAGATAACGATTGAAGCTCAAGAAAATACAATATATGTGTACAAGTTTGCTAACCTAAAAAGATTCCTCATTTTTTTTTTTTTTGCTGTTCTTGTGCTGTAGGGCATGAAATATGAAGATCCATATACCACTGGGTCGATCCCGGTTAGGAGTTTCGCTAACCCCAAAATTAACCTAATCGGAACCATTCGATCGCTTCTTGTTAATGCAAATCCTGTCAATCAGGGTGTCAAAGAGTCGGGTCCAGGGTGAGGGCGAGCATATATCATTATATCAATATCCGGCCCAGTATCTTATCGGGTACAAAATTGGACCCGAATCTGACCCTGACCCCAATTGGGTATTTGAGTTATTGGGTTCGATAGCTAATAGAATTTTTTTTTTATATTCGGCCTGGCCTGACCGATTATCATTCGGGACCACCCGAACTTTGAATTATGCGGTTCGGATTTGTCCGGGTATCTATTGATACGCCTACAAACAAGTGCACCTCTAACAGCATGTGGACATGAAGTAATGATCTACAATTCTACATGCCAGGCCTTATTAAAAATCATTATGGGCCCACCATAGGATAAATATAAGGTGCCTGGGCCCACAATTGTATGGATATAGACTCATAAAAATGGACCCTTGACATAACCCCTAATAGATGTAACGGAGCATCTTAGCTGTCCCATAAAGTAAGGTCAATGGTTAATCCATCAATCAACGGTTTGGATTATGCTTGTAATCTAGTTTGGTTGACAGATATGTCTTCACTTCCTTTTTTCAAGAAATATTCAAATAGAATGAGCAAGTATTGTCACCGTGCGATCGGATCAGGATTGAGATGTAGGTCCAACGATCCAATGTGAAACACAACAGAACAGACTTAAGGATAGGACCGTCACCATGGAATAATGTCTCCTATGTGAAGCACAGGATCATAACTCGAAATTCTTCAATAATTTAGATTAGTGGTACTTGGGTGTGTATTGGTAATTTTATCAAACAAATGGAGTATTTTGGAAGTCGAACACGGAACACCTCCAACTCCAACTCCTCAAACTTTAACCAGGGTTTAGAACTGACCAGAGGTCATGATTTAACCATTCACGGAGGTTATCTCCGTGCGCTTCCCATTATTATATTCCAATATCTTATATTGTTATCCACGAATGCTCTCCCAGACAGGGGCATTTATGTCATTTCGTTCTTTATATAATCTCTTCGGATCCTTTACTCTCTCTCCACTTTGACTGTACCCCTCTCTCTCTCTTTCTCTCTGCTCGGTCGTCTCCGCCTCAGCCAAAGCCTCCGTCTCCGTTTCCTGTCTCGCTCTCTCTGATCTTTCTGCTTGGATCTGAGTCTCGGATCGGGTTTCTCGGCTTACATTGGAAGATATTTGAGGCTTTTCTTGCTCCGGAACCGATTTTCTACTCGATTTTTCACTGTAAGTTGTCAGATCTTTGGTAGTTTATGGTTTTAATACTTCAATGGAGTTCTTCTGTGTTCAGAAATGAATTTCATTTAGTTTTTTTTGCTTTCTCTTTTTTGAGGTTTTTGCTTGTAATGAGTTTTCTTAAACCTCTTTTTCCAGCGTGTAGGATGTGACGATGTGCTATCTTGGAAGTTCTTAGAAATTTTGCTTTTTTATTTTTTCTTTTTTATTTTCTTTATTGATGTTTTCTCCTTGATTTTTCTTCATTTTAGATGCTTGATATTGAAGTGCATTCTGTTACGTGGGTGTGAATTTGATTTTGTAGAATTGGTTTTTCTCCTTGTTTTCTCAGCATCCAAATGGATCGTAGGGTTTTGTTGATCAATCTGACTTTGTTTCCATGTTTTAGTGGAGATCTGTTCATCTGACTCAGATAAATTGTTGCAGGGACCCTGAATTGGAGCAGAAATAACAACAGTCGTGGCTAGTTCAGTTTTACAGAGAAGAACAGCATGCGGTGGTTGAGTCTGTCAGTCGATGTGTTTCGGAAAGTAGTCTCCTTGAACTTGTATTGTAGAGTTATTCTGTAAATCTCTCCTTCAAATCTTCTCACTCACTTAATTTGTTTCTTTTCTCTCTTCTTCTGATCTGTCCATGGGATCCAAGATCTTCGTTGTCCTTCCTTTCTGTATCCGTAGGATTAGCTGAACCTAAAAGAGGCGAAAAAGAAAACCAGAACAAACCCCTTTGTTAGCTTCTTTTCCTGATTGATCTCCCTTTATTCTCCAGATTAACCTGTTTTACTCTTGATCGTTATTTCTATTTTGTGTCTCTCCTCTCTGTTCTTTTTATTTCGATTTGTATCGGGTGGATTGCTGGGTTAATTCGAGGGTCGAAAGAAGTTATGGTGTGCCAAGCAGCAAGCCAAACAAGATTCCGGGCGTTGAAACACGAGAATGGGATTGCAGGGAGCGCGACTATTATAGTTAGAGTCATAGCATGCTTTCAACCTTTGCAGGATTGCCAGGTTAGTGAGACAGATTAATCCATTTTTTGTTTCTGTTAGTAGAGAATCTGTAATCTGATTTTTTTTTAATGGTTGATGGTTCTTAATGCTTGAATAGAGTTTTATATTGTAGACTCTCTGATTTTTTTCTTCTCTTCTTATTAGTGGTTGAAATTCAGCAGAACCTCTAATTTATCTTCTGTGGTTGAGGATGGGTGTATTGAACCTTCGATCATGTTCTTTGTTTCCTGTTGGCCAGGCTGAGTATTTCCGGCATTTGCTTAAACCCGTTACGTAGTTCCTTATTCGTTTGCTCGATCAAATTAAGCTGGAGTTTGTAGTTTTTTCTTCTTTCGTGACACGAAGTGATCAAACATTGCCGATACAAATACCATCTTTTTCTGGTATGTTTCGCAGGTTCCTACTGATAATAATAGTTAAGAGTTGTTTCTGTTCCTTTAACAAATCAATCAGTGATGATTTTTGTTGTCTTTGTATCGTAGGTGATTATCTGGATTGGATGGGAAAGGATTGCGGTTCTTGGTTTCATCAGCAGCATTTGCCTTGGCAATCGCCCAATTTGAACCGCACAAGCGCCGCCCCTGATCTGGGGGCGCAAAATATTTTCTCAGCTTGTACAAATCCTTATACTCCTATGGTTTCTGCAAATGGATCTTTGCTGGGATCTGCAGTTTCCCAGTTGCCTCATTTTAAGATGGGCCAAACAAATGAACTGCATCCCCATGGGTGGTTTTATTGTTTACCTAGCCACCACCAGGTTTCAACGCCCAGCCCGAACACTGTTCTCAAGGAGAAGCTATCTCCATTAACGAATGTATGCGGTGAGGAGGCCAAACCCAATGCAGTATCCGCATCTGTTCAGAAGAGATTTCTTGTTTTCAATCAGTCCGGGAATCAAGCAAGCATGATTTATAGTTCTGCAATTGGGTCTCCAGTTCAACACCTGAGTTGTGGGAACCCAAAACCATTTGATTCCTATCGTTTAATTGAAGAAACGGCAACTAAAAGGGATCTAATTTATCAAGCTGGGCCTGTTATCTCCAATGGATTGAATGAGAATCAGGAAACTGGTGATGGAAGTGAAATGCATGAAGATACAGAAGAACTTGATGCCTTACTATACTCTGATGATGAGAGTGATTACGACGACGAGGAAACTAGCACAGGTCATTCCCCAAGTGAAATGACTGTGTACAAGAAGCAAGAAGAAGCCAAAGGAAGTGGCGAAGAAGTTGGTAGTTCTGCTGGCGGAACTAAAAGGAAGAGACTACTCGAGGACGAAGAACATGGTACATCGTCACTTATGGACACGGCAAGTTCGGTAAAACCCAATGGATCATGGGAATATGAAGATGACGCAGAATCAAGCTGCGTAAAAGGCGGGATGCAAGAAGGAGAAATGGATTCATTACCAGCCAACAAACGGTTGAGGAGGGAGAGAATACGAGAGACGGTGAGCATCCTTCAAAGCATAATCCCAGGCGGGAAGGGCAAAGATGCAATCTTGGTTCTCGACGAAGCGATCCAATACCTGAGATCCCTAAAGCTCAAAGCTAAATACTTGGGAGCTTCTTTGAAGTAGCAGCTTTAGCAGTATCTGTAGTGGTAGTAGTAGTAGCAGCAGCAGTAGTGGTAGTTAGTCTAGATTGGGGTTGTGCAGGATAAGGTGGGTCAACATGGATGGGTGGGGGAGTGCGCAGGATAAGGAGTCGCACCCTGATATAAGGGAAAAGAAAATTTCCAGAAAGAGAGGGCCAGAGAAGACGAAGTTTTCTTGACTTCAATGATTGAGTTAGATATATGTAGTTTTCATTTTGTGAATTGTGAGGCCCCCCTCTCTACAATCTAAATAGCAGCATTATGGCCCAATAAAGAGAGGGGACACATCAGCACATGATTCGGTGTGAAGAAAAAAATGGTGGTTTGTTTGTTGACCGGCTACTATTTTATGTTTTTTGGGGTTGAGAGAAAGTCACTCCAGGGGATTGAACGCGTGGGGGGTGGAGTGTGGATGAGTGGCCGATGATCCCGGAAAAGGGGGACCCTCCGAGGAGTGCATGCGCGTTAGGTTCAATTGGGAGTGAGGACCCACCATAGCCCATCATCAGTCAGCCCCTTTTGTTTTTGTTGTCGGGTCTGGAACCAACCTTTTTTAGATGCGAGCCGGGGGGATGCACACGCGTGGAGTCATGTATTTGTGTGGGGGAGCACCTTGACTTGATTAATGCTCGATTGTGTTCACGTGTGAGAATGAAAAGCAACACTACTCAATGTTTACTGTTTTGGTGCGATGGACTGAATTGGGTGCCCCCCACCCCCAACCCTCCACTCGAACTTTTGTGTGTAGTTGCTTAGATGTATAATAAGTAACAAGGAGTTTGGACTTTTTGAAGTGTGTTATTGTTGTGGGTGTGTGTGTCATGTGTGTACGTGTGGGACTGATAACTCAAATGAGTGGTCTGGTTGGATGGTTTTGTGTTGTCTTTATGCATCTGTATTTAAGTCGCATGCACCTATTTCTGGATGTTAAAGTGATGCTATTTCGATTCCTTTGCTCCAGGACAACTCAGTGCCTTAGCATGGGGATCTGATTGTCGAAAAAACACGAGGATCATGATCATTGCTGAGAGCATGGGAACAATTAGAGACTTTAGCTCGTGTTTTGAACGCCCGACTTAGATTTGGGATGCGATTATTTAGCCTAAGTCTTCATGATTCGAAAGTTGTGTTTGGGTAAGCTTAAAAACTGTAATAAGTTAGCTTTAAGTGCTTTTTAAGTGCTTATTAAAACACTATGCGATTAATAAGCTCTTAAATCGTATTTTCTAAGGGCTAATTGCTTAAGTTTTTCTTAAAATAATGGGCTTTTTTGCTTTAACCCCTTTATTGAAGCAATTTGCATCTCACCCAATGTTTTCAAAATTTTTGTCTCACCCTTTGACCATGGTCAACGCCGTTGACCATAGACGGTCTTCGGATGGACATCCCAATATTTTTTAAATGACTATAATGACCTTGGGTGAGATGCAAATATTTTAAAAACATTGGGTGAGATGCAAATCAATAAAGTAAGGGGGACAAGCAAAAGATCTATTATTTTTGATAATTTTTTTTTTTTTCTAGGATTGTGAGGTGAAAACCTTCTTCATTTACTTTTGGCCCAACCGTAGGTGGACCTACAGACCAAAAAATTAATCTGATTGTTGCTTTTTAAGCATTGGATTAGAGTCGTTTTCCTTGATTGATTTTATCCGTAGAATTTGAATATTATTTGGGGTACAAAGATCCAATGGTTTGAAATCACTAATTAGGCTGATATTTGGTATGTAGCTCCACCTAGCAATGGGCCCAACATCCGTACGTTAGTGACCTCTAAGAATGTGCCACGTGGCTCATATTGTGGTCCCTCGTCAATGATGACAAGGGACATTAGCATGCTTAACAACCTACTAAGCTGTATTCCTTTTAGGGTCATGATGTATACTTGAGATCTTTTCAAATGCGGAAGCCGCCGGCGTTGTTGGTAGTCACCGCTGCCATCTGGGCCCACTGACCGCATGGATGTTTAGCCCACCCCTTAGTAGACATTCATACCAAAAATCAGCTTGTTTGTTTGACGATTTTTAGCCATTGGTTTTAGTACTAAAAAAAACGGTTGAATTCAACGACTATAAGAACGCCTTAAAAAGTGCTAAAATCTAATGGTTGTAGATTACCAATCAGGGTGATTTTTGGTGTGTATAACGACCAAGGGGTGAGATAAACATCCATGCGGTCAGTAGGCCTAGATGATAGTGATGAGTAACAAAATCGTGCTTCCACATTTAAAACTGTTTCAGGCATACCTTGTTACATCTTTTTCTTTCCTTTTATAAATCAAAATCCTCAAAAAAAAAGGTTGAGCTCACAATCCTCAAAAAAAATTTATTTATTTTTTTTGCTTGTCCCCCTTACTTTATTGATGCAATTTGCATCGCACGCAATGTTTTTAAAATATTTGCATCTCACCCAAGGTCATTATAGTCATTTAAAAAATATTGGGATGTCCATCCGAAGACCTCAATGACGTTGATCATGGTCAAAGGGTGAGATGCAAATATTTTAAAAACATTGGGCGAGATGCAAATTGCATCAATAAAGTAAGGGGGTAAAGCAAAAAAGCCCTAAAATAATTTCTTCACATTCATCTTTAAAGTTTTTCCTAAACAACTTAAAACACTTTACAAAGTGCTATTGGGTAAGCACTTGAGATAAGCTTTAAGTTTACTCGAATGCAGTTAGGATGTTGAGCCGTCGAGAAATATTTTCGCTGATAAATTCTTTCTTTACTGTTGTATATGTACAATTTCATAGATGTTTTAATTTGGAATCCACCTCTTGTGGAGCCTACCTAAATATGTAGGGCTCTCTGATATGTGGAGCCCATTTAGCATGTGGGACTTTGATATGTGGAGCCCACTTGTTAGGAACAAAGGCTTGAAAACCAATGTTTGAGTTTGTGGCCAACCAAACACCCAAATAGTGAAATCGGTGAGTCCAATTTTGGTCACTTGCTTTAGTGTCACTAAAGCGTATAAACTTAATTATCAATGGCAACCTTGACGAGACTGTTTTCTAAAATGGTTAAAAAAAAAATTAGAACATGGGTTGTCGAGGCCTCAAGAGTAACATGTCAAATGTACATGCTTTTTGTGACCGATATGGGTCACTAAAGCAAGTGACCAAAAAGTGGACACGAAGTAGCGCGAGCAAACACACAGTTAGGAAAACATACAGGAATGAGCAAAAAAAAAGTTTCTCCACGAGGTGGTGAACTAAGAGGGGTCCACATGGCAAAAGAGAACCTTCACCTCTGACCTGCATAGTCTGGTTTTTGGTATGGAAGCTAAATGATAGAAGCTTTCCCAATGATGGCCACGTGTCCAAGAAGACAAAATCAAGTTACCGTTATGAATTTTGTCTTCTTTTGTATTGAACTGTCTTTTTGTACAGGTGGTGGTGACCTTTGAGAGAGCTTCTTTATTCGCTAGAGGAAACTTCCATTAAACTCCGCGTGTTGTACACTTGTACCACCTCCTCCCCCGTGGCAAGTTTAAGGTCAATAGTCCTCCAGGGCCTCTCACCAACTGGCTAGTGGCCACATGGGGAGAGGGTGAGGTGGCAAAATTTGTGGACCCTTTGGGACCGTCACCAGCTGCCACATGTAAAGAAGTCTTGATGGTATGTGCTTTGTCCATTAGAAATGCAATGTATACTTCCAGGACCATAAAGTGAAAGATTATTGTTATAAGGTCACCCACCGGTGGTTTGGCTCAAATGCGCGCTGTGGGGCCCACATGGGAGAGCCCCTGGGGCTGATTTTATGATTTTGGGCGAGGATGGTCTCCCACGTTTTTTGTTCATGAGAGTTACCGGCTAAAATCCTTTCCCCCATTTGTGAAAAGGGATGGCCCTTGTGATGATCAGAGGCTTGGTCATGGAGAGGGGTAGAGCAATCAGGGAAAAATAGGACCCTGGGACCAGCGAATTTTTCCCCAGACCAATCAACCCCCCTCCTTAAAAGAACATTGAACCTTTGACAATGTGGGAGAATGAAACATCAAAAGCCGAGGTAAATCATAGTGGGCATTTATTTCCAACACAGATGTCCATTTTTTTTTTGAAACTGTTTTATTGGCTTTTTAATTAGAAAGTTATAATGTGCCTAGAGTAAAATCGATCTAGGTCGTAGGTTTAGTTAGTGACTAAGAGCTGACTTTCGTTTCGGATGGGAGCTCCACCCAAATAAGTGGAAAATCCCATGGATGTTTATCCCACCCCTTGGTGGATATACAGGCCAAAAATCACCCTGATTGGTAATCTACAACCATTAGATTTGAACACTTTTTAAGGCGTTCTTATAGCCGTTGAATGCAATCATTTTTTGAGTACTAAAACCAACGGCTAAAAACCATTAAACAAGCTGATTTCTGGTATGAATGTCTATTAAGGGTCGGCTAAACATCCATGCGGTCAGTGGGCCCATATGGCAGCAGTGACTACCAAAACTGCCACTTCCGCAAATGAAAAGATCTCAGGTATACCTTGTTACATCAGGACCCTTTTTTTAATGCCGTGGTTGGAATTCAACATTTTTTTTATATCAAATTTGATGAAGATGCTTTTTTTTATTTAAGTTTTGGGAATTTTTGACATACCCCCCATGTTATCTTTGAAATTTGACATACCCCTATGACTTGGTCCAAGGTCAGTTAACCAATGTTGACCAGCATATTTTACATTAAAAGACAGAAATACCTTTGTCTTCAACCATGGAACAAGGGTTTCGATCAAAACCAAACCCCCAAATTAAATGGATGTGGTGGACAGCAAACCAAGAGATACCAATGCACGCTAAAAAAAACTGCAAAGACGAGAAAAAATTGTTGGAGCACTTTTGCTGTTAACGTGAGTTCATTTTTTGCTCAAAGACGGTGGTGAGGAAAACTTCCTCTTCACCATTATATACAACTTGAAAAACATGTTTACATGGTTTTCAAAAAGTTCCAATTTCAAAACTCTAAGAACATGTCATTCAAGGTGTATATGTATGGTGGTGAAGAGACGTTAGTGTGGATTTTCCCTCACCACGTCTTTGAGCAAACGACTTTCTCTTGCCCTTAATTTTCCGTGGATTTCAAGATCCATGGATTTAAAATGTTGTAATGACTGTTATAACGCTCCAAGACCGTTACTTTATTTGTCAAAGAAAAAGTCCAAAACCCAAAAAATAGACTTATGGTTATAACGGTGTTATTTTAAGTTAGTGATGTTTTGAAGAAAACAAAAAAGTCATGTTATCCCCCAGATAACCGGAAAATAAAAAACTCTACCATTAAGGCTATTAACCTTTGGATTCTAGGGATCCCCGTATTGCCTTACAGTGTGAATCTCTTGAATCCAATGGTGGAATGGCCTGAAACAGCACATTTTTTTGTCCGGTTATCTGTGGGATAGTATTTTCCTTGTTGATTTAGTCCGTCCTTTGTTCTAGGTCTATGAACATTTCTCTCTCCATGTGTTCATTTTAGGGCGTGTTTGATTGCCAATTTTTCCGTGGGATTATCGCATTTGGGAAAAGGAAAACAGAACTTTCCCTTGTTTTATAGCAATTTTAAATTTCAAAACTTTTCTCGAGAAAATGAGATTTTCCCATCCAAGCCTGGAATTCATTTCCGGTCCACATGGGTGTGGCTTCGTTTCCATGAAAATCCACCCTTATTTACATCACATACTTTAAAATTTGAATATTTTCTTGGGTGCAATCAAACAGCCTTATCAGGTGTATTTTGGCGAGAAAATTTTCTTTATCTGAGAAAATAAAATTTTTTCTGAAAAGTTTCGGTGAAATCAAACACGCTAGTGTAAAGCTACCTCGTTTATTAACTGTAGTTAAGGTCTATGAGAGACATAAAACAAAAACACGAGAGCAAAGCAAACAAACCTGTCAATCCTGCAACCTGGAGCTCCATTGCTGATCCGACGACTTCCAGGTTCTGTTAATCTTTCTTTTCTCCAGCGTAGATTTCTGTTCTAGTTCTCCTAATTAGATTGAGAACCTGAGGATTCTTTTCTTTTTCTTTTTCTTTTTCTTTTTCTTTTTCTTTTCCTTTTTTTCATATTAGTTTGTGATTCGATTCTGATGTTGGAGTTTCGTTGATTTTTTTTTTTTGTGAGAACATATGTAGTTGATTTCACTTAGTTTATTTGCTTTGATCATCAAACCTACTTCTGTAATCTGTTTAATGCTTTTTCTTGATTCACCAAACTGAAACTCTGTTTCTTATAGTTAGGTTTATACTCACTTAGGATTGCAAGCTTAAATTTTTTACCGTGGCACAGTTCATTGTTCTTCAAACTGTATTTTTCTACATATGCCCTGTATGATTGCCCTAGGAAAAGTTCTCTAGGAACAATTCTCACCCATAAATTTCCTTCTGAGTTTTCTATATCCGTACTTTTTGACATACAAATCCTACTTTAGAAAACTTTTCCGTGGCCACTATACAGAGCCATAGTTTCAGTTTGTGATTTAGCTCATAATGGGACTAAACTAGCGTATGGTTCGAAATTTGTGAATTTATTGCACATCAAAAAATGGCAAATTTTAATTATTTCATTTAAAAAAAATCTAGCTAAGAGGTGCATTATACGCATCTTGAAGATAGTTGAAACCTCCCAAATGTGCAAGGGATAAAGCAACCCTATCTAATCTCGGGGATTCAACTAATCCTGGACTCGATCTAGCCTCTAACATCACTTGCATTGTGCTCAAGAGACGAGGTAATTGAAAAGGGAAAGTTATGAGTAATTCACATTTCTTCTAATTGAGTAATGTGAAACTGTTCCCATGTTTCTAGTAAAGAGGTAAGTCTCTCTTTTGTTTTGTTAGCTTTATAACTTGGGATATTGGAATGGTCCACCAATAGCATACTGCTACAAGTGGGGCACATATCATTGTGGGACCCACATTTGATGGGTCCCCGTCCCACTTAGGAGATCTCCTTGTCGCATAAAATCAATTCCCCTGTATTATTGTGGCCATCTGATCTGTTACACTTACATTCTGTTGGATGCTCAGAAAATAAATGTGTATGGATAACATTCAGACATAAGTCTATGGAACAGATGGTTACGATCATTGGGTAGGGTCGAATTCCTTAGGTGAGTGACATGCATTAAATGGTTGGTCCGCTCACCATGTGGACCATGTGGACCTTATATGCTGTTATTAGACCTTCCCTATGATATATGTGACAATCTATGGTACTAGAATACTTCAACATGCCCAGCGTACCCATGTCCACATGATATGATAATGACACTGCTATCAAAGACTTCATGGATACTTTTATCATACAATATCCTTATTTTCTATTGTACTATCTTAACTCATAATAATATCATCATTTGTTTGGTCAACAGAAATAGATAAACAGTATATTGTGACAGATCTTACTGTAAAAATCATTGTAATGCTAGAAGTTTCATTATATATTTTGGCATGATATAAATACTAAAATAATACTTACCTAAAAAAACAAATAAATTAAAATCATGGTGTTGAAATATTGGGTGGGATACTCATATACGTATCCTTGTCCTAGATTTTGGAAAATAAAGAGGTGTATCAACATTTCCTGTACCAGTATCCACATTTTTTTTTATAAGTACCAGTATTCATATCCATATATGTGTCTACGCATATTAGCTAATGGTACCTTTGATTTCCTTTCTATAGCTCCATTTAGCTGAACCATATAATTTATTAAATAGACCAAATCTATGGTTGCAACTAGTAAAGTTCAATTACTACTTATTTGAAGGTCCCACAAACCTGTTTCCTTGTTTTGTTCTTATTCTTGAGATTTTACACTAGTATCTTTCAATAAATCTGGCAATCTTGTACTTAATTGAACAGACCTGTTAAGATAATAGCCTATTCTGGCTGTGCTCTAGGAATTAATTTGTAAAACTAGTGGTAAGGCAAATAGAACATAAGTTTAGCATAATGAGAGAAGAAAGATTTCACTTATATTTGATTGCAGCTTACTAATTAAAAAAAGACCTTTATTTCCTGAGAAGCAACTTATGTGAAGGTGGAACCCAAATTATTGAGTCAAACATCTGTTCTCATGTTCAGATTCAGAAAAGGAATTTCTGTATCTTGGTAATCAATTGGATGATGACATACTGTTCACTAATTAAAAATTTTGGAGTTGCATTTAAGTTCAATAGCTATGACAAGAAGAAATTACATGCAATGAAAATGGAAAATGAAAACGTGTCTCTATTGTTGATAACCTTGGAGCTTTTTAGCTTATTTCTTTTAACATTGATCTCCATGTTTTAGTAAAGGTGAGGGGGTTTGATATTGGATCAACTTAGTATGCTCAATTGCTCCATTGTTGGTTGTTTGAGATATAACCAAGAAGGATCGTATTCTCACAGGAGTTCTATTGGTAAAGGAGGTGCTTCATGGCAGATATATGCATCGTAAGATTATTCTCTTATGACTTCACTCTAGAGATGTGCTTTCTCCTTTAGCATTTTCAGGTGGAAATTCAGTTTTTTTTTGCATCTCTCATGGTTGTGGTAAGTTGTAATGCTCTAGGACTTGACATAGAATGAAGAGAGAACATTTTCATCTCATGCATTGTTTCTCTTATAGTTCATCATGTATTCTTTGCTTTTGATTGATGGTGTGGAACATTTCTCATATTTAGTAGGATTTGTCTCTTTAGTTGACATCTATCTAGGTGCAAGCAATGCCTCAATTATCATACTCCATCCGAAGCTCGACTCCTAGGTCCTTACCACTGGGATGCCTGAGGCAACTTTGATGACATTAGCAAAGGTCGTCGTGGAATAATGGCTTATGGAAGATCATCCCACAATGACTTTGATATGGCTTATGTTGGACTGCTTGCTTTGCTGAATATTACATAAGCAAATTCACTAAGGAGGTTTTGGCAACACAGGAAAAAGTAACTTTTTGACTTATCTAAGTCAAAAAGTCAAAAAGTTAGTTTGGATGTTGTTTTTTAACTTTTAGTTGTCAAAAATTGGCTACAAGCAGAAGCTAATTTTTTTGGCTTTTTGACTTCTAACTTCTTGCTTTGCTTCAATTGAAGGACATGTTGAATTGAAAACTTAAGTGAAACTTTTGTAATATCATATTTGCCCCTCTAATCCTTCGAGACAAATTCTGAATGATCACTTCAACCATTTTTAATAACAAAAATATCTTTCTAAGCCTTTAGTATAAATTATAAATGACCACTTCGTCCTTTGATATCAAATAAGTTACATTTTCTCTTTCCAAACACACTTCCACTGACTAGTAGGCAACTTCTTCTTCTCGTTCCCAAACGGAGCCTAAATCAAGGCCTCCTATTGGCGCCTCTTAGCCCACATTATTCTTTGGAGGAGGCTATTTTGACCTTGTTAGGGTTTTCTTTTTGAGGCTTTTCTGCCCTTCCATACACAACTAATTCCATGCTTGATGTTGTCATGTAGAATTCACCAAACCAAGGTCCTCTTGCCACCTCTTTTGTGTTCAGGATCTCTAAGGGAGATCCAGTTGGACATGTTAGATGGGGTAATAAACTGTGGTTGCTTGTTTATCCCCTTCTGTACATTTTTAATTATGTGGTTTTATAACGTTGTCTTGAGAGTGACTCTTGAGAAGGTGTGCAGGGATGGGTTATAGATTATATTCAACATATGCAGGTGGGTAAAGAATATTAAAAAACTGGAGAAATTGAATTGAAATTGGTTTAGTCTCTGAATTGACTAGTTAGAATGAAGGACATGTCACAGAAATGTTGGAGAAGGAATCTTCACAAAGGAAGCATGACATGTAAAGGAGAAAAGTTATGTAAATATTACAAAGAGGGAAACAATTGTACCCATAAGCATGACATATAAGATGGAGCATTTCTTTTTTTTTCCTTTTTGTAAAAAAAATGTAAAACTCATCCTCTCATCTCCCTTCAACTCATGAAAGCAAATTTTCATTACTAAAAAAGCATAAAGATGAGGATTTTATGGTAGAAATGTTTTTATTTTTTATTTTTTACCCACATGGGTTTCGGTTTCAGAGGGGTTGAAACCTAAACAAATATTGGGATTTCAGTCAAATTTTTACACCATCTATGGACATGACATTCCTGTGTGCTAGAGAAGTGGTCCACAATCTCTCAATCATGTGAAGTGGTCCACAATCTCTCAATCATTTTCTCCTCGAGCTCATATCATCAGACCATGACCCTTCCCCATTACCTACCAGCCATGATGTCCACCTCTCTCTCCATGCAGAAACATCCCAGAAAGTATCATCAGCTCTCCAATAATTGAGGTCCACCGACTGCCTAGTAATTATTTTCTGAAAATAAGAACATGATCCATTCTTTGAAAACGTGTCTCCACATAACCATCTACTATTCATCTTCAACTGTATAGGCACATAATCATGTCAGCAATCACATTCTCAAGTTCAAGCACCCCAATGGCTGTTAAGCCATCACGGAGCATTGGAAGAGGCAAGTGGCAAGAAGCATCTTGTCACGATGACCGAACTATTGTAATATACATAATTTGATGTGGTGTTTCAAAAATTAGACCAATATCGTGGGAGGAAGTAAGAGGGATATTTTTTGTATTTCAGTGGATGCTCTCAACTCAAAGAGGGACTTTTATACAAAGTCCTAATCTCTTTGGTTGATTAGAACCATTAGATCCTCCAATTGGATCCTAACCTCCACATTTAAAAGAAATAGAAACAAATCTTCAGAAAGTAAAATCCCAAAAATGCCTCCGGCCACGATTCCCTCCCTCAGTTGCCGAGTGTCTGCTCAAGGGCCACCATTGTACTTGTCCCCAGTTGTGGTTCAACCAACACAGGGTCCATCTCTGATCAGTTTCTTTCTTCTTCTTCCTTTAACTTCTTCATTTTTTCCTTTCTTTTTTCTGCTTTATTTTCGCAAGATCCACCTCATCATAATTACTATTGGTAGAATAGGTAACGCTCTTTCTTTGATACTCATTACCTTGTCATCATTTGTTAAGGGTACTTTTGTGAATGTATAAGCACTGATTAATCTGAATTTAAGTATGTTTTGAATCAACAATACGGACAGATTTTGCTGATAATTTTCTTCGCTTCTCTCTTTCTCTACATACTAGCTCAAGTTCTTCAATACCCATCCCTCATAACTGAGTAATACACGCTTGGGGTTGCTTGGATCATTCCAGTCCTTCGACCTCTGTTGCTGTTCGTCAAAGGCCAACGCAACTATGTATGTAAGGTAATGGCATTTGCAAAGTAAGCATCTAAACTTTCAACCATTCAAGATTCCTTTTGTTTTATCTTGAGATGGTTTATTGATTACATCTACACGAGTGAGACATGATCTACAGTGGAAGAGATCTGTTTATTCTATTTGGTCCTCTCACTGTGATGACATTTGCATTATCGCCGTTCAGTTTCAGCAAACATTAGGCGTGGAGCTTCACTCATTACTAGTACTGGATGAATACCCGCTGTATGTAGAGCTTGATCTTATGAAACCTTTTCTATTTATTCTGTTTGATGAGAGGGAGAGAATCTAAAAATGTCAATGTGCTCTGTAGGTTTCATTCCAGGGTACAGCACTAAACAAAAGTACACCAGAACAATGATAAGAAACTGTACAACAATAAACTCACAAGAGACACAAATGCAGATTCAATGAAAAGCCATACCTATTTAAACCAGTGGTAAAACAAAATCCCATTTTTACCTCAAAAAAAGAAGAAGAAAGAAAGAAAGAAAGAAAGAAAAAAGAAGGAAAATCAGCAGAAGACACAAAGATTTGAAATCTAAGATGTCTCTTTTTCTGTCTCCCACAGTCCCACTCCCTGTCAGGAAATAGAGTTCCTCCACCTTCTAGGAGCCTTTCTTGTTTGTTCGGCAGAGGTGGTTGGGATCTGAGACCCAATATCGTGGGTCTCTAAAGCTGTCATCTTGGTCAGTTTGCTCAGCTTCTTCCAGCCGCTGGTCCATGCTGATGACTGCTTTTGCTTTGACATCTTATCAAACTGTCTCTGCAAATTATCCATGTCAGTTTGGAGCTCGAGGTACTTGGCCTTCACACTTTCTAGCTCAAACTTAAGAGTATTGATATCCTTCTTCGCCGTTGCCCATCCCTCCTGGAATGACTGTGGGGTCCCTTCAAGCAAAGCTTTCCGGGTCGGGATCGTCGGCTGGTAATGTGATTCATCGGATTCTTTCAGCGCATTGTTGGCTAAGGCATTGCTTATCTTTACCTGTTCGGAGAAGAGGACTTGCACCACAACTCTCAATGGAAGCCGCTCGTTTTGTGCAGCGTGCATGCAGGCGTCAATTGAGAGCTTCTGGCTGTCCATCACACGACAGAGCCGCTTCCTTTCATGCTCAGAGAGTGTTGGATGAGCCTGAGGAATTGTAAAAGTATCAAAATCCAATCAAAGAAGGAGAATTATTTAATACGGCATAATGTTTTAAAAGGCATTTGGCTTATGCATCCATGAGGCTTATTAAAAAGGAAAAAAATATCTGGGAGGCAGATGCCTCGTCTACTGAGACTGTACGTCTCACACCTTTTTTAACCCTCTTATTAGAGGGGGTGGTAATTTTCAGTTGGCATACCTTAAAATTGAATTTATTTTCTTTTTTTGTTTTTCTCCCTCCTAACTCTTAGTTAAATAATAAGCTACTGTCAGTCAAATAATAGTAAAAAAATCTCTTTCCTCGTATGAAATAGATCAATGGTTTGTCCACAATTCTTCTTTTCTGTTAAATTTATCATATTATTATTATTATTTTTACTTTTAGTACTCTTTTGAAAAGGCACACTCACATGCCTCAAGGCTTATGCCTCACACTTTAAGCCGTTAAAGTGCCTCACCTCACGTCTCCGCATTTAAAAACATCGGTACGGTGTAATGTATTTTATATTAAGGTTTTTGTCGATATATACGTTTTATCTATACAGAGAAAAGTATATTACAAGAGAAGAGGAGCAAAACAAAAGAAAATTGTGCCAATATCTCTACAACTTTGTACAATGCTGCCCTAGAAACTCCTAGTTTGTTTAGAACTTTGATGTTAGCTGACCCTGGTATAAGGGAGAACGATATGTCTTTAACTGTACCAGATCTCGGATATCTGATTAATTGTTTTTGATCTGTCAAGCTACTCTGCTTTCTACCTATTTATGAGATGTACAGAGAATTGGTTCTAGTGAACAGGATTGAGGTTTTTCTATGGATGCCAGGTTCATGCTAACTAATAGGAATTGATGAAGCTTTCTTGAGTTTATTTCAAATCTTTGCTCTATCATTATACTTTCTTGATTTGTTACTGAAATATCAATCATTTTATGTGTGCACAGGCATATATACGTATATACCATATTGCTAGTGAACATGATGTATGCATGTACTGACACCCAGTTCATTTTAGCAGTGAATGGGACTGTCTTTTCAATAGATTCCCATTTCATGCAAATGCATTCATGCATGTATGTATGTATTTTAATTACTTCTTATTTTTTGATGGGTAAGCTGGGATTGAAAGCCAGCAACCATATGTATGTATGAAATTATGAATATGTGGACCCAATTCTTGTTGCTAGTGAATAGGGCTAACTCTTTTTTTATGGACTCCAGTTCACACATACATTGATTATGTATGTATGGGCACCGGGTCTGTTGCTAGTGAACAGGACTTGGTTTATTCTGTGGACACCCGATTCATGTTAATTGACGGTGATAAGAAGTTATGGGGGTTTCTCTTCGGTTCAATTTCAAATTGTTCAGTCAATTTTCTATATCTTCTTACATTTATTTGATTTGTTATTGATGTTGCCATTATATGGCATGCACATCCATATAAACAAACTTAAAACACATGCATGTACGCATGAATTGTATGTATGAAGCACCGCTTCTGTTTTAGAAATTTATATATCACAGCTAAGATTTGGTTAAAGTACAAGTTTCTGTGAAAAACCCAAAATTACTCATTTAAGACTGGTAAATTTAGATCTGGATTACCTTAAGATATGAATCTACTGCTCGATATAGCCCATCATCGCAAGTTCTTGCAGATTCGGGCAAGGTCTCTGCTAATACCTGGAACTTTGTCAGCGAGAGATTTCTATCTCTGGATACCTCTGTAAGATAACTGTCCACGAGCTTTGCCACTCTCATCTTGGCATTGTGGGCATTACCCCTCGGACTTCCTTCATAGGCATGCCTCTCAGAGAAAGATTGCCTGCTTGGACTTGAAGGCTCTCTCTGTTCTTGAACCAGAAAATGCTCCAACAGCCTCTGAAAAAGATCCACATCATATAAGGTCTCAATCTTGTTATAAGAAGGAATGAGAAGGTCCGGCAGAGTAGCCTGTTCAAACTGCATTCCCACCCTTTTCTCTAACTCAGTGACCAGGGCAGGGGCCACCTTCAACATGTTTGCCATTCTCAGAAGTCGAAGAAGAAAACTGCAAGAGGCGCTGTCCTTCTGTGGAGGGATTATGCTGATAAGGCTCTCGATAATCATCCGTTGTTCTCTGATCTGAGCATTTGGTAGGTCCTCTTTATTGCCTGCAACGATCATGTGGAGTCCACCTTTCCAGATACCATTATTACCATCTCTGTTGTTATTTCCTTCATCTCCCGTTCCTTCTTTTGTCAAGCCTGGGAGCCATTTGGCTGCGTACTGCATAATTGATGCTCCAATCAGCTCGAACCTCATTCCCTTCACCTTGATTGCAGTGATGACCCTGACAAAGTGGTCAATCCTGAGGATCGAGACGTCTTCAAACCACCAATCTGGAGGGACCTGCTGATTCTTACTGGGGCTTGATTCCTTTATCTCATTCCATTTTGGGCTGGAGACCTTTGTTGGTTTTCCTGTATAAGCCCACTTGATACCCCTTGGGTTGGCGCAGGCTTTCCAAGCGATGGACTCGCTGCACCTACGGACTATCTGGAGATTTTCTGCCCACGGAGAGAGCTGTTCACAGCTTTTTAGAACTACGATAGAGTCTCTCCATGAGGACAAAACCACATAGCTGAGAAAGGCTTCAGTCTTGAATATAAGGTTGCCTTCTTCCAAATCCTCTGTCATCTCAAGATATTCTGCTGCACATCTGAGGCCAGATATGTTAGCAGCCGTCAGATCCACAGCTATCCCGTAACAGAACTTCGCTGCAAGTTCAAATGCATCAGGCCCACCTGGAAGATCATCCAATTCTATCTTGTTCAGGTCTGTTTCACGCGACTCATATATGATTCTGTTCATCTTTGCGCTCCGAGAAAGCAGGGGATACTTCAACGACACCAATATAAACAAATAAATATACAAAAATAAAGGAAGTAAAGAAAATAACACCAAAAATAGAATTGGTAAACTGCAACTAATGTTTAAAGCACCCATGTTCTTAGTAATCCAAGATTTCGATTCCAGAAACTAGAAAAAACAGTGGGAGGGAACATTTAAACATCAGAGCAGAGAAATAACTACCTTGTGTAAATGGAAACTAACATCTCCAACTTGAACTTGAAGGTCACTTGGGATATCTGTAGCAACATACCTATTTACAGAACAACCCCACCATTAATTTGGCTGATTAAATGCTTGAATCCTACTATTTAATCTATAACAGAGATTCCCAAGAAAACTGAAGAAAGAAAAGGAGAATTGTACATGGAGTCAAGATGCTTGGATTCTAGGAAATTCTAAGCTTTATTCACCAGACACGTCTTATTTTACTTAAAACTAGATATCAATTAATTACCACGACTGATCTCTTCGCTCGAACTCGTCTGTCTTGACTCCATGCTTGCTTGAACTGAGTACACCATTCCCGTACTCTCTTCCTCCGACTGACTCGCACTCTGACTCCCACATGATAGAAACCAGAAACCCAGAAAACTGAGCAGGGTTCCCTCAGAGGAAAGCCTCCAAACTAAAAGAAAACAGAACAAAACAGCGAAATAACACAAGTGGTTATGAAGAAGGAGGAATCCCACATGGGATGCCTGGAATTATCTAAGATTGTCGGGTTCTTTAGATTTTCCAGAACTCTACAGGCTGTGGAGCAATGGGCTTGGTACTGTTTTTGGATCATTTGACTACAAGTCTCTTACTTTGGATCTCTCTCTCTCTCCTCACTTTCCAAAAAAAGAATGCACAGTAAAGAGTTTGAGATCTCCTTTCTCTTGATTTCTGTCATCTTTACCTTCTCTTTTTCAGTACCCATCTCATGCTACAGGATTTTCTCTCTTTTACTTGTATTTTTTGTTAAATTCCCAATAAACATTCCTCTTTTGTGAGGGGAATAACAGATTTTACGTAGCAGATAACAGACAGATAGATAGATATTCGAGAATTACGAAATTGCCACTGTGGAGTGTGTACCAAAACAACGGCAACTTCTATACCGTTGATGAAGTTGACCATAATTGACATGTCAGTTTTCGTTGATCAAAACAATGCAGAGGGGTATATTTTTATTGAATCGCCATGATTATCATGTGCACCACCATATACTCTGAGTAAAACTTTGACGACAGTGGACTGTCTCCACTTTTAAGGGGTAGACCCAATATATGAAAGAAAGACTGGTGATCCTTTGGTTGACACCGTTGCATCATAAATCCTCGAGATGTGCATCATTTTGAATTTTAATTGAAACTACTACCACCCTTGCATTCAGGACCAATGTCAGAGCTCATTAATTAAAGGGTCGTGATGTAACAAGGTATACCTGAGATCGTTTCATTTGCGGAAACGGCATTTTTGGTAGTCACCACTACCATCTGGTCCCATTGACCGCATGGATGTTTAGCCCACCCTTTAATAGACATTCATACAAAAAATCATCTTGTTTAATGATTTTTAGCCGTTGGTTTTAGTACTCAAAAATGGTTATATTCAACGGCTATAAGAACGTCTTATATGGTACTAAAAAGTGTTAAAATCTAACGGTTATAGACTACCAATCAAGGTGATTTTTGGTATGTATATCCACCAAGGGCTGGGATAAACATCCAAGCGGTCAGTGGGCCCAGATGGCAGCGGTGACTACAAAAAATGCCGCTTCCGCAAATGAACAGTTTCAGGCATACCTTGTTACATCTTTTTCCTTAATTAAATATCTCTTATCGGGAATTGCTTTTTGGTTACTTGAAGCCCGAATAGGGCCAACTTATTAAAGGACAGAATAGAAAATTTAATTTGTTGGTGATATGGCCCTACACTGACAGTGGTCTGAAGATACAGTCAGGTGCATTGAGGTTAATGCAATAGCTCTAGTATTATTACTTCTGGTAAGCAATAGCTCTATTATGTGTAAAACTTCGGTCACTGTTGGTCACCACGCACAATACGAGCCACGTGGTTCACTATTTGAGGACGCTGACTGTATAGATGTTTGGCCAATCATCACTCGGTGGCCCTACAAACCAAAAGTCAGACTGATTAGTGATTTACAACCTTGGATCTTTGCACCCAAATAACGCTCAATAATGCTCAAATTTACGGTTAAAATCAACCCATGAAAATAACTTCAATCCAACGCTTAGAAATCGCTGATAACCTGCCACATGGGTCATATTGTGCGTGGACCAAAGTTTTACTGTATTGTACATTTATAAAGGTTTTTAATGACCTGACTGTTATAACGCCTTTATAACAGGGTCACATCAGTCATGTCTTGAGTAATGAAGGCCAGAAAATTATTTTTTGAAAAAAAAAAAAGACGCGGAGTAAAAAATTTGTTTTCTTTTCAAAACAATGGCCGGTATAATGCATAGGTTTTTTTTATTTTTTTTCAGATTTGGACGTTATAACGGGAAAAACATAACGGGATAGGGCATTCTGTTATAACGGTCGTATTTTCGCTATAACCGCCGTTTTTAAAACCATGCATTTTATTGTGATTGAGAAGTATTAGATCGTTCAGCTCATATATCACCCAATCAGTAGATCTTTTCAATCAATCCACTATTCCAACAAGTGGTCCCCACGTAGGAGAGTTCTTAGAGGAGTTAGCTAATAACCATCCAAAACACAAGCTTTTTCTAGATTATTGATGTAGTTGAATGGATAAGATCATCCCATTGGACTGATTTTTGGTCTATGATATCTTTTGAATGCTTCTCGTTGATGCTGGTATTTCACATTCACACTCTCGTGTTGCTTAAGGTGACGTTTGGTTACAAGATTAAGATGCTGTTTGGTAAAAAAATTTCTCAGGCCCAAATCTGAATGAACTGAAATGAAGTGATTTTGGTGATTAAGTGGCGTTTGATAAATAACTTAATTTCAGCACTTATCACCAAAACCATTGAAATTAAGTGAAAAGTAAAAAAGGCACCCTCCCTTCACTTATTCCGATAAGTGAAAGCATCTTTTCAAAAGATCTTAAGATTAATACTGACAATACTATTTTCTTAAAATTTTCTCTTTTAAAAATTTACGTAGTGTCCTAATAAACATTTTAAAATACCCACATTGTCTTTGACTTAATTTTAAGACTTATTACCTTTACCAAATTATCCAATTCAGTCAAGTCTAAACTATCAGATCCTAAGCACTTTAAGCTTTTAGATCTGAAAACGTAACTTACCAAACACATTTTCAGTTGAATAGTTATTTGCAATTGGGTTGGAGTTGCTTTATAGCCCGTCTTTTTCCTGCTTTTAAGTTTTAACTAAGCTAGCTCCCCTTGGTCTGTTGAGTACTTTCTGGGCCATTAGGCCGGATTCCTGAAAACTTGATTCAACTTGCACAGGGTGAAAAAAATGTAAACTTTGTCACCAAACACACCATAAAAGGGATTTGCCCGCCTGTGAGAACAACACCCGGGACAACGATCGAGATAAGGATCAGTGGACCCTACGATAGCTCTAGTGGGAGAGACTGTTGTCACTATTGGTGGCAGATGGCGGTTGCTAGCAAGCAACCCCTAAGTGGAGTTGCACAAAAGCAACCCCATAAAAGACGAAAAAATATATACATATTTTGATTAAAGTTACAGTTTTTGGACAGTTTTTCTTGTCTTTTTGGGGGATGCACATGTGCAACTCTATCAAGGGATTTGCTTGTAAGCATTCCTCATATATAGGTTCTTAAAGAGCAAAATTACAAAGAGAGAAACTCTTTACATTATTTTTCCTTGGAAACTTCACAGAGAAATATCTAGGGTATTTTTCCAAGGGTTGGGATCGGGGGACACCCATTTTTGACACCCAATTTGGAGTACCCACATAGAAAGATGGATCAATGGCTGATTTTTGGTGAGGATGATCTCCTCACCGTATAGATCGGATCACCCCAACAAAAAAATCAGCCCATTCAAAATTTTCTAACCCCGTCAAATGTGCATTTCAAGTTACACAGTAAAATAAAAATCGACAGTCCATAATTCTTTAACTTCTAAACCAGTCTACAAATATCGGAATGATTTGAATTTTTTGTGAGGATAATCTCCTCGCCAAAAATCAGCCATTGATTCATCTTCTATGTTGGTACGCCAAAATAGGTGTCAAAAATGGCTGTCCCCCAATCTCGACCCTTTTTCCAAACACCCCCTTGAAAATGAAGAATCTATAGCAATTCTTCCATATACTTTCAAACTTTAGGATTTCCCTCCTTTTGCAACAGGAGGACCTATTTTTTTTACATAAATTTTCACCCAAGCTCTCGTGCGTGGATTCCAAGAATCCAAACTGAATGCAACTCTGTACTGTCAACAACCGTTGAATTCTCTGAATCCAGGGTCGAGATTTTTGGTGAAAATTTATGTCCAAAAATTGAATCACCAGAGCCATTAGTATTTTTTTTGTAATTGTACTTTTTGGTTTTTTCATTGTTGCATTAACATGCACGTCATATTTTAACGTGAGTAAAATGACAGCTAAACTGGTCAAAGGTTTTTTAAATTTTGAAAGTATAAGGAGGTAGTACTAATTACTTTTGATTTTCAGGGGGGGTGTTGCAAAAATACTCAAATATCTGGTAAGAGCAATGGTCTGACTATGAGTAAAACTTCTGTCACAATGGGATTGCAAGGCATACAAAACACAGCCAATGAGTTTTCGGCACGTAAACCTAAAAAGCAAAAGCATATGGGTACGTTGCATGCACTTGTGTACGTGCCGAGAACTCATTGGCTGTGTTTTGTGTGATTTACAATTCGTGTGATAGAAGTTTTACTCGTCTGACTATCACTCTCAGTCTGAATGGTCTTTTCAAAAAGAACTACGGGGACTCTACCGTATTTTGAGAGCCCGAGTTTGAAGCCCCCTCCAAAAATGCCACGTGGAGCATTCTTAGGGCCACTGATCTTATGGATGTTTGGTAAATTCTTGATGGATCTACAGATCAAAAGTTAGTGTAATTCGAAATTTCTAGCCGTTCGATTCAGCATTTTAATATCGTTATTTCTGGCCGTTCAATTTGAGCATTTTTTTTATGCTAAAAAGTAACTGTTATAAATCATGGATAAAGCTGATTTTTGGTATTTAGGTCCAATAAGAGGTGGAGCAAACATCTAAAAGGTCAATGGGCCCTGAAGATTGTTCACGTGGCATTTTTGGGAGGGAGAGACTTCAAATTTCGAAGTCTCCAAAGGACAGAAATATTTTCTCCGAGTTTTGGTATGGAAGACAGACCACGCTCTGCTCGTCATTTCCAACATGTGCGGGGAGGTGGGATTTGCTCGAGAAGAACGAGAAAGCGAGGGGATCGAAGGCTTGGTTGTGATGGAATGGGTGGTTAGGAGTGATGCCACGTTACCATCTCATCTCCCCCACATGTTAATTTCAGTGGCTGCTGGGGTTTGGCTCGACAGGATAGAAATCTTTCCATGTTTGGCGGAAACTTCACACGTGCACACCGTCTCACGAGTTCTCGGGGTGTATTATTGTGTTTATTCGTTCCAATAAAGATTATCCAGGCAAATCTTTAATTAGTAATCTAAAAATTATTCTAGTGGTGCACGTTCGCAATGAACCGTCCAATCAGTGGGTCTCATGTAGGAGGACTCGTAGACAAGAAAACAAGCTTGATGGGTGTCATACAGACTTTTTTGTGTCTACAATACTTATCTTATTCTTAATTGATTCGATCATTACGATCATGGATCATGGTCTCCGGATCGAGGGCTGGATCGGTCAGATCCAGATCGGTCTCGGTACTGACTCGACCGAGACAATGTATATCCCCTATATATAGCAAGTAATTAACCTGTCTCGAGGCAGATAAACCCAAGATGGAATAGTTCGGCACCTGCTGATCCCGTGTCGGATCGGGCAATGGGTCGGATCAGCCTATAGTCCGGTTGGGCTGAATTTTAGTTCTAGAAATCTTCTAGGTGTAGTCCGGATCGATCGACCAATTAACAGTCTAGATTTTGATAAGAAATAAGGTCAGTCACTTGTACTAAAAACGAGAAACTTCTTGCATCAATGTCATCCCATGTTCGCCTTTGGGAGCCCATATTTGCACACCCCGTTTCCTATCATGAGGACTCCTGGTCGGAGCACCCTAAAGGGCTCTAAAACTTGGTTGAGTGGCGACGGTCATTGACCACCCACAACATGAGCCACGTGGCACATGTTTAGAGGACATTGACCTTATGGATGTTTGGCCAATCCCTAGGTGGACCTACAAACCAAAAATCAACCTGATTAGTGATTTCTAAGCATTGGATTGGAGCTATTTTCATGGGTTGATTTTAACTGTAGGAATTTGAGCGCCATTATTTGAGGTACAAGATCGAAAGGTTTGAAATCACTAGTCGGGCTGATTTTTGGTTTGTAGGTTCACTTAGTGATTGGCCAAACATCCATACTGTCAGTGATCTCTAACAATGTGCCACGTGTCTCATATTGTGGGTCAGTGGGTGGTCAGTGACCATCTCCGGTCAGCCAAGTTTTAGAACTTTTAGAGAGAGATTTCTCTTTTTGGGGTGTACCCCCCAGCAGGAGTCGCCCCGTCAGGAAATGGAGTGTGCGACCACTTCCTTGCCTTTCCTGACACTTACAGTAGACCATGGTTTAATAGGCTCAACTACTCATAATGGTATCGGTGAGGCCCATGGGTAGTTCCAAGCCCATGATGAAAAAAATGCTAGAATCCAATGGCTAGAAATCACCAATCGGTGAGGAAACATTTACGGACAGTGGCCCAAGAGTTTGCACCGTGGCATTTTCGGAGGTTTAATATCAGAATTGCTCTTTTTTTCTCTACCATTCACCAAGATTTAACAGGCCCGTTACTGTGAATAGGAATCCTATTTCCTTCGTCGAGGGGACCACAATGGCGTTGAAAAGTGGCATTGAAAGGTGAATTATTCCACGTTCCTTGGAAACAACATTCCCACGTGAATTGATTATTATGGTACCAGGACTAAGGCATCAATGTCACTCCACAGTCCAATGGGCTTGGTGGTTGGAAACAAGGTTTAAAAGGGGCCGGTATAACGGACTGGAGGCGTTACAGTTTTTTCCATTATAACGCTCAGGGGCAAAAACGAAAAATAAGGGGAAAAATAACTGTAAAATACCGATATACCTTATGCAGTCATTCATGTTTCCCAAAAGCACTTGTTCGGAAATGGACAAAATAGCCAATCAGTTCTTGTGGGGTGACTCTGCGGAAAAAAATATCACTCATCTAGCGTCGTGAAAATCCATCTGCTCATCCAAAGCTGCAGGAGGTTTGGGTCTTAGAAATTTCATAGACATAAATATTGCTCTCCTCTTCAAAAATGTCTGGAAAATCCAACATGACCAGGAATCCTTGCTGTCCAAACAACTATGCACTAAATACTGCCATCGACAATCCATAACTCAGGTTCAAAAGTCCCCAAACTTTTCTTGATGTTGGCAAAGTCTTCTCTCAGCTCATGAAAAACTTCAACACTCAGTGCGATAGGTGGTCAGAGATGGTAAGTCAATTGATATATGGAAAGATGCATGGACCCCTATTCCACTTCACGATCGATTGAATCTCTCTCAGCCGCCTGCACATTCATCATCCAAGGTTAGTGATCTAATCCTCCCATCCATAACCTGGAATATAGATTTGCTCAAAATCATGTTTTCTCATAATGTGGTAGAAGCCATTCTCTCTATCCACTTGAGCAAAAAAATCATTTCCAGATTGATGGTTTTGGCTTCCCCACCCACATGGCACTTTCTTTGTCCAAACAGCCTCCAGAACACTGACGCAAAGCACACAACTCTCCACATCAGCCCACCACCAGTCTCACATTTGGAAGAGTATATGGAAGCTTCGCCTCCTATTCAGAATCCAACTGTTTATATGGAAATTCTGTAGAAATATTCTCCCGTCTCGTGGCCTGTTACATTCTATGATTCCGTCGATTCCTGCCCAATCCCCAAGATGTAATCATTCCGAAGAATCCAGCATCCATGCCATATTCCTTCATCCCCAAAATCAAAAAGTGTGGTTTGCTAGCCCTTTTAATTTCCGCTGGGAACAATGGAATGAAGCTGACATCCGAGAATGGATCTTTTCACTCATATCTAATCAGCTGTCCCACCTATCTTTGGACCCCTACTCCTGTCTCTACACTTGTACTCTTACTAGTAATGAAAGCCCGTGCTAAAGCACGAGTGGAAATAAAAAATACAAACTAACAACAATTAATTTTTATATCTACATCTAATTGTAGTAGGAAATAATACAGAAAAATTGCTTAACTATTTCCTTTCCCTTCATCTTCTCTAAACATGATGAGAAAATGAAAAAAATTGCTAACACCAAAAGAAAATAAAAAATAAATTTTTATAATCTTCATTTTTATATTCAAGCATCGCACAACAGCACATCCACTATGTCCATAATAGTGACGACCCTTTCATCAGTTCTCCCCATCTTCATATAATTTTTATTCACAATCCTCTCTTCACTATCTTCAACAACATCCCCTTAGCCTGTAAAACATGATAAGAATATAAAAAAAAGGACTAACAATTGAAGAAAATAAAATAAAAATCATAATCTTCATTTTTACCTTCAAAGATTTATACAATCTTAAAATATTGAAACCCTACAAATAAACAAACAATTATTCTAGAGTCTAAACATAAATATGAATGTAAATAATTTAATAACAATTCTTTTAGAAACCCAAATCAAGTATTTAGCAGAGACGACTCATTGAAGGAAAAAAAAAGTTGTAGAAAAGATGGTAAAGATATCGAATCATATTGGCTTTTCTCCTGCTTTTGTGTCTTCGTCATTTGAAGAAGTTCAGTCGATGAGAGGAAATGTGAAAACCCTGCCTAAACCTTAATATTTATATATGACCGAATTAATGGCTAATTAAATGGACATTTATTTATTAACGAAATATGGAGAAAGATTAGATGTCAATAATGGAAGTGATGTTAATGGGAAAAACGTTTCAATTGAAACAAAAATAGAATGTTGTGAAAATTGAAGAAAGGAGATGGAAAGCCATGAGAAGGCCATAATGGAAGCGGTGGTAATGGGATAAACGTTTTGATTGAAACATAAATAGAAGGTTGTGAATGTTATGTTTTGAAAAATAAAATGGTGTTAAGAGACGTTGAGAAAGATGAATTTAAGAGCGAAGGAATAAATAATTTAAGAATGAAGGAGAGAATTAAGAAATACATAATTGAGATTTTAAAGAAAAATAAATTGAGTTGGTTAGAAAGTCTAAAAAGTCCTTAATGTTTGAGGTGCATTACCTAAAGTGTCAATGAGTGTTTTTGGAAAAGACAAAAACATATGGTAGAGTCAAGTGGATGAGAGAGGAAAGAGAATTTTAGGTTGTTGACATGACACTCTGTATGAGGAGAGTGCAACGTCAACTTGATGTAGAGGAGAGAGAACGACGCTGCTCGCTTCTCTGCTATAGTATAGATATATAGATGTGGCGTATGTAGCTCCTCAGAAATGATGTGATACATTTAGGGGTGTCAATTTTACCCGTTTATCCGGAACCGAATCGGAACGGGAACCGGAACCGAAAACACCGGTTCCGGTTCCACTTTTTTGGGAATCGATTAAAAAGTAACCAGAACCGAACCGACAATAACGGTTCCAGTTATGGGTAGCCTAATATGGAACTGAAACCGATAAGAACCGGATCCGACCCGATAAGAATCGGTACCAATAAATAAATATAGTGTAAATATTCTAATATTCTCAAGATTTGGCCCAATATACCCAGAACTGGATCCGGAACCGACATAAATACATAATCGGTTCCGGTTCCGGATTCATCACTTTGAGAATCGGAACCGTTAAGGAACCGGAACCGATTGTTTCGGTTCTGGTCACCTTAGGAACCGAACCGGAACCGACCCATTGACACCCCTAGATACATTCACCATCATCCAAAAATCCTCTGAATATTCTGAAAACAATTCCCTCCTACATCCAAAGCAAATCTCCTAGCCAAACCAAAACTACCAGCCTGGCTATCTAGTCTCCACCTCCTGCAAGGATTCTAAAACTTAACTCAGATGCAGCTTGGAGATCAAGAACCCACGAAGCTGGGTTTGGTTTTACGATACGTGATCACACAAGGCAAATGGTTATGGCAGGAGGGCTCAATGGAAAGGCAGAAGAAGCGGATGCAAAGCAAGTTGTTGATCAGCTAAATGTTTGTTCCTTTGATCTGGGCATCTCCTCTATAGCAAGCGCAAAGAACATTTTGGACTCTTGTTCTTTTTTTGTTTCTGTTCATTTTGTGTATATTCCGCGGGCTGCAAATATAATAGCCCATACTTTGGCTAGGAAAGCCTCGTCTTTTTCAGGTCCCTCTCTCTGGACCTCAAACTATCCTAGCTGGCTACTAGCGTCAGTGGAAGCTGTGGAAACCCCCCCTCTTATGTTTTCCTCTCGTTTATAATATAATATGTTGATTACAAAAAAAAAAAAAAAACTATACATAATGTAACAGTGGAGGTCCGAATTTGTTATAGCGGCCATTATTTTCGTTATAACGGTCGTTTTTTAGACCATGGTTGGAAATCTATTGGTAAATAGAATTGCGAAGAGGAATGCTAAGAACCACCAATGAAGCACCTTTGCCATCCTCCTAAAAGACTGAAAGAGAGCTTGCAACATTATTACAACTTGCGTGGGGATGTTCTTTGTCACTGGGTCCAAACTGTTGGATGTTCTTTGCGATTTGTGTGGTATGAATCTTGATGACCAACAAGGGCCTGAACCTAGGGACAGACTATAGGGAGGACGGCCACTAGGGATGATGGTGACACCACCCAAGTATCCACGCTTGCAACCCGATACAATCCTAACATGTACCAAAGGGATTTGGAACCTTTCATCCTAGGGCAAAGGGTCCTCGTTTTCTGAGTGCTCATGCAAACTTTGATTATCTAAATGATTTCCACAATCTCACTATGGATCAACATCCCATGGTGATCAGCATATAAAGTTCAACCATAATACCTCAAATTGATGCGTGCATCATCGATTTGATTCTATTCAAAAATGGTTTTCAATGTAAACATGCATGGAAGAACATTAAAACATGATATTTTCTATATAAAATATGAATGATTTAAAACACATACTAGATCTAATTTTAAATAAAACATAGAACGTGCTCGTAGAAGAAGCCATGCATGGAAAATCCTGTATATACATAAAAAGGTAAGAGCTGTATCTTTCTTGTTGAACAAAATTTTCAAACTTTTGTTTTAATGGAGTTTCTTTTTATATTCTTTTTCTCACTTTTCTCTCTTATATTTTCTCTTAGGGCCTGTTTGGTAACGCACCGCGGCGGGGCAAATAAAATATTTTGCCGCACTAATATTCGCCAGGCTGCGTTTGGCAGCCACTCCCCCTCGGTGAATATTTTAGCCAGGCCCACATATTTGCCCTCCGCAGCGGGAAAACATTTGATCACCCCCCCGCCCCGCCCCCGTGAAAATATTTTCACGCCGATTATGCCTTGGTGAGAAAATTTTGTTTTCTTGTAGGAAAATCACTATTTTCAATAAAAATTAATTTTTTAATATATAAAAAAGATAAAAATAATTTTTTTTATCCTTTGACATAATATGTGGTTCCCACACTCGCCCAACCTATTTTTGACTTACTTTAATATGTGGGACCCACTCAAATTGAAAGAAAATGAAGTAAGCTGAAGTGAGCTAGCTCATACACGCACCAAACATTGTTAAATATTGATATGAGCAAATATTTAGCCAAGATAATATTCGCCTGGCTAAATATTCGCCGTCGGAACTCTTTTTCTCACATACCAAACAGACCATTAGAGTTGCTAGTTTTTTTTTTCTTTGCACTATCCTCAAAGTGAAATTTTTTGGAAGGAAAATGTTTTTCTATCTAAAAAAATACGTGTGAATAAATTATACATAAAATTTAAAATATATTTTTGAGGCCAAAACTAACAAAATCTTGCGACATAGCATAAAATAACTATCCATTATGCTATTATAAAGCAACAACCGGGGTTGCCACCCATGTGACAATTAAAAGCCTCTCTACTTTCAAAAGTAAAAGCTTCCCTTATTTATTTATTTTTTTGTAATTGGAGTACACCCTGCACAGCTCAAGATCTCTAGCATGCCCACATCCCTCATTGACAAGGGACAATAATATAAGCCACGTGGCACACTATTAGGGACCACTGACCACATGGATGTTTGTCCCATCCCTAGTTGGAGCTAGCTATATACCAAATATCAGCCTGTTTAGTGATTTCAAACCTTTGGATATGAATATCCATATAATGCTCAAAATCTACAGTTAAAATCAATCCGTGAAAATGACTCCAATCAAATCCTTAAAAATCATGTAGGTCCATCTAGGGACAGGCCAAATATCGATGCGGTGAGTGATCTCTACGATTGTGCTACGTGCAAGGTGCATATGCATCGCTCTGAATAAGCCTCAGAGATGTATCGTAAAGCTTTGAATAGACAAGATTTGTAAGCAATGAGTTTCAAGAGGTGGCGTTATAAGGGCGGGTACCAATTTGATTTTAGGGAATAGAAATAGTACTAGTGTTATTGGCCCGTGCTAAAGCACGGGGTAAGAAATTAAAAGGAATTTCTTTATAAACAAAGAAATTTATAAAAAAAATAAAAGACAAAAGCTTTCATTATGATTAAATAAAAATTAAAAGAAAAATTTAATTGGACCCCTTGCATATAAAAAATACCTACAAATTTAATACTATGCTCTAAATATATTTAGTGAAAATATCTAGAATAATTATGTTACCATGTCCTTTAAAACGGTAATATAATTACGTAAGACTAAAATGTGTTATCGACAACTTCATAATTAAGTTCTTTAAAATGAAAAAAAAACTACAATAATATACAATAAGCAAGACATCCTTATTAGTTTACAATTTTACATTATAATTCTTAACTAATATGGCCATATACATCAAATTGATCTTAAAAAAAAAGACAATCTTTTTTTATCCACATTCATATGTCCATTCATTCTTAAGTGTGTTCCTCGTAGCTGAGAGCAAAAATTATCTCAATTTCTTTTTCTTTGGCTTGATGCGTAACTTCTCAAAGCTCTGAGTCTTCAAAAAATATCACCCGCACTTCTGAAATTCTGATAAGTGATCATGCTACAAAGGATCAACCGATCACATTATTCATTCTTCATTTGTTGCCTACAAAGCTCTATCAGTCCAAGCAGGGTGCTAAAGAACTCGGTAATTGCTGTTAAGAATAACAAATTTGCGTCGATTCATCAGGCTATTTTCAATCTGTTATATACATATAGAATATAGATAAAAAAATAAAAAGAAAATAGAAATTCAAAGAAGAAGTGGATGAGACATGCTTGAAATTTTTGTGGAGAGTTGTGTAAAAGATCACTGATGTTTTCTCCGTCCATGTACAATTTTTGTCTAATTAAACAGAAAAAGAAAAAAAAATGAAAAAATAATCTAAAAAAGAGAAAAAATATACAATGAGGCAAAAAAAATACATGGTCAATAAGTTGATTAGCTCGCATCAATGTAAAGAAATTTTTTGCTCCTGCGTTTTTTGCTAGGAGACGTTTTAGCCATTAGACAATGGAGGGAGATATTTTATAAGGAAAGCAGAGATATTTTATGAAGTTTTAGGTAAAAAAGCATAGATCGACATTTTAGGAAAGTGTAGAGACGTTTTAAAGAGAGTTTTAGGAAGTTTTAAGAAAACAAAGAGACATTTTAAGAATGAAAGACGTTTTAAGAAACCAAATAGACGTTTTAGAAAAGCGTAGAGATGTTTTAAAAAAAGTTTTAGGAAGTTTTAAGAAAACAAATAGACATTTTAAGAATGAAAGACGTTTTAAGAAACTAAATAGACGTTTTAAGAGAGGAGATAGACGTTTTGGATAGTATGTAACGGTTTTGGAATAATATACACTTAATGTAACTAATTCAATTTTCATATAGTCATTAATTGTATTAATGTAGGAAAGAATAATAGATGATAGAAAATTCGGTGTTGATGACATTGCACTCTGCATGAGGAGAGTGCTACGTCACCTTGATGTGGAGGAGAGAGAGGGACGCTACCCACTTCTCTGCTATAGTATAGATACTAGTGTCATTGGCCCGTGCTAAAGCACGGGCAAATAAATAAAAAATAAAAAATAGTAATAGTAATGTACAATAAATATAAGTGTGAGATAATATTATTTTTAATTTATAAAATACTACTTCTAAATAGATGACAAATTAATGCCGAAACCCCATACATTGGACGATGATTTTAATGGTCTAATGATAAATTGTAATGCTCATGAAAAAATTCCAAAACAAAACAGTAATAAAGAGATATGTGGATTTTTACACCACTCAGTTTGTTGGACTCAAGAAATTGAAAGCTTTGCAACTACACAATATCATAACCGGGAAAAAAATACAGACTGTAAACTACCAAAAACACCCTTTCTCACCTCTTTTTATTTTTTTGTAGGAATTAGATTTTTTAAAGCCTCCAATCTTTTTGAAAACTCACTTGTTGTGCATGTATGCTATTAACGACATTTCTCAAGCTCGTACATGAGCCTCTGATCTTCTTCTCATGCTTCTCCTTTCGACTCTGGATGACTCTATATAACGTGCATGATTAGTTTTGGAAGATGGAAAGATGTGTTGAAACTTGAAACGTCTTCGGGCAAGGGAGAGATGTTACCGAAAAGGTAAGAGACGTTTATGGGAGAATGAAATGGTTGGGTAAGGGAAAAGCCATTTTGAAAATAAAAAGCTATAAAATCCACGTTTTGGTAAGGTCTATGGTTGGCATTTTATAAATGGCAGCGGTTGAATAACTTTTTATTCAATGTAAATTATAAAATGCACGTTTTGGTAAGCTGCATGGTTGCAATTCAATAAATGGTAGGGGTTAATTAACTTTTTATTTAATGTATATGACTTTTATTCATTATTGTTTCTATTTAATGTAATTTTTTTTTTAATGCACTTATTGAGAGAGAATGGAGGGGATAGAAAGTTAATTAGGTCGCTGATGTGGCGCTCTACATGAGTTGAGTTGTTTTATTTTGATTTCCCTTGTAGAGATATTTTAGGTAACTAAGAGAGAGATCTTAAAAATATCTTTCATGTCATTAATTTTGAATGAATAATGAAAGACGTTTTGGTTTGAGAAATAAATTCTTTTATTTAAATTAAGTTTCTAAATTTAGTTGAAGTAGAGACGTTTTGGTTGAGGTAATTAGAGGTGGCTGACATGGCACTCTGCATGAGGAGAGTGCCACGTCAACTTGATGTGGAGGAGAGAGAGGAACGCTGCCCACTTCTCTCCTATAGTATAGATACTAATGTTATTGGCCCGTGCTAAAGCACGGGATAAGAAATTAAAAAACTTTCATTATGACTAAATAAAAATTAAAAGAAAAATATAATTGGACCCCTTGCATATAAAAAATACCTACAAATTTAATACTATGCTCTAAATATATTTAGTAAAAATATCTAGAATAATTATGTTACCACGTCCTTTAAAACGGTAATATAATTACGTAAGACTAAAATGTGTTATTGGTAACTTCATAATTAAGATCTTTAAAATAAAAAAAAAAACTACAATAATATACAATAAGCAAGACATCCTTCTTAGTTTACAATTTTATAATACAATTCTTAACTAATACGGCCATATACATCAAATTGATCTTAAAAAAGAGAAAAAATTGTCTCAATTTCTTTTTCTTTGGCTTAATGCACAACTGCTCAAAGCTCCGAGTCTTCAAAATATATATTCACCAGCACTTCTGAAATTCTGATAAGTGATCATGCTACAAAGGATCAGCCGATCATATTATTCATTCTTCATTTGTTGCCTACAAAGCTTTATCAGTCCAAGCGGGTGCTAAAGAATTCGACAATTGCTGTTAAGAATAACAGATTTGCATCGATTCATCAGCCTATTTCAATCTGTTATATACATATAGAATATAGACAAAAAAATAAAAAGAAAATAGAAATTCAAAGAAGAAGTGGATGAGACATGCCTGCAATTTTTGTGGAGAGTTGTGTAAAAGATCACTGATGTTTTCTTCGTCCATGTACAATTTTTGTCTAATTAAACAGAAAAAGAAAAAAATAATAATAAAATAATTTAAAAAAAAGAAAAATATATAATGAGGTAAAAAAAATATATGGTCAATAAATTGATTAACTCGTATCAATGTAGATAAATTTTTTGCTCCTGCGTATTTTGCTAGGAGACGTTTTAGCCATTGGACAATGGAGGGAGAGATTTTATAAGGAAAGCAGAGACATTTTAGAAAGTTTTAGGTAAAAAAAGCATAGATCGACGTTTTAGGAAAGCGTAGAGACGTTTTAAGGAGAGTTTTAGGAAGTTTTAAGAAAATAAAGAGACATTTTAAGAATGAAAGACGTTTTAAGAAACCAAATAAACGTTTTAGGAAAGCGTAGAAACGTTTTAAGGAGAGTTTTAAGAAAATAAATAGACATTTTAAGAATAAAAGACGTTTTAAGAAACCAAATAGACGTTTTAAGAGAGGAGATAGACGTTTTGGATAGTATGTAATAGTTTTGGAATAATATACATTTAATGTAACCAATTCAACTTTGATATAGTCATTAATTGTATTAATGCAAGAAGGAAGAATAGATGATAGAAAATTCAGTGTCGATGACATGGCACTCTGCGTGAGGAGAGTGCCACGTCACCTTGATGTGGAGGAGAGAGCGGGACGTTGCCCACTTCTCTGCTATAGTATAGATATATAGATATAGATGTCGCGGTGAAGGAGCTGTTTTGAAAATTTTCATTAAGTTTAATAATCTACCTTGTGAGGTGGAGTGGTGTAGCTTTCAGTTTTGAAAGTCTAGGGCCAGTTAAGATCGCCATTTATGGACCTGAATTTTTTGTTTCACAAAAAAATACTTTTTCAAAAAAGCAGTTTGTTGGATGATTAATTTTTAAAAAGTATTTATTCCATTAAAATAAGGGGGTGTTTGGATTGCCATTTTTAAAAAAATATTTATTTAAAAAAAATGACTTTTCTGAAAATATATTTTTGAAAATGTGTTTTTCTTAAAAAGGTTGTTTGGATCATTATCTTCTTTTAGTTGGCCCCACCAATATAATGTCTTCATTTTTTTGGAAGGGGACTTCTATTTTTTACTTGAAAAACAGCTTTCAGCTATTTTTTTTATAAAAAGACTTTTTGGCTTCAAAATATATTTTTATGGAATAAATACTTTTTAAAAAATGGTCATCCAAACAATCTATTATTTTGGAAAAAATCTTTTTATGAAAAAAATAAAGACTTTTTCAAGTCTAAAAGTGGCGATCCAAACATCCCCTAAATATTTTAGAAATAAATGGCAATCCAAACCGGTCCTTATTTTAGAAATAAACGTGGACATTTTATTTTCATTCCATGTGCCTGAGTGAGATAACAGCGTTATAATTTCATATTTAAGATTTTTTTTTTTTTTTGCAAATAATATTAGTCTTGGAAGCAGTTATGATATTAAGAATAAATCTTTAGCGATGGAAGTCTTTGGACATTTGTATGGATCACGTGGCACACTCTTAAAGACCATTGATCGTAGGAATGTTTTGGCCCATAGGTGGACCTACAGACCAAAATCAGCCTGACCGGTGATTTCAAGTGTTGGGACTGAGTACCTGAAACTTGAATCCCACATGTAAGTACCATATATATCTAATCCACTCCCTCCATCTCGACACATGGCCATATCGCTCCATCCGTCGTGACCCGTGTCTAGACAAAATATTGGCCCACTCGTGCGAACACCATGCCCAACAGGAATCCCACCAATAGCAATGGACGTAACCCAGCAGTTATACCCCATAAAATTTTCTTGCCAGCTGGACTATGCCAAGTAAGCAAGTGTCTAGCTAGGCAATAATCTTGCCCAATAAACTAACTGATGCCACCCAGCAACTTTTTCAGTTATACAAATTGCACGTCGAGATTAATAGACAAAACCATAACCTTAAAAAAAAACTAATTCCTGAATTCAAGAAACTCCAGAACAAAAGAAGATCTCCCTGCGAGCAAGATGGAGGATCTTCCCAATGGAAAGAAAAGAAATAAGTATCTCCGTCATCTCATGAGAGCCAAAGGTAAGGGATCACGATCTAAATTCTTTAACCCCATCATATATTATGTCACCTATTCTTCTTGCTGACTGTTACACCGGAGTGTTCTTGCAGGTACAAACCACCTCCACTCCCTCTCAGAAGAATGACGACATATTTGCAGAAAGAAGTAAAGCTCGTATCACCTTTCATTAGGACCAGATATTGAAGAACATGTGGAGGAGGTAAAAAATTTCCCCACACTACGATTCAAACTCAACCCATGAAAAAGACTAAATCCAACTATTTGAAATCAACGATCATGCTATATTTGGCATGTAGGTCCACTTAGGGATGGTCCCGACATAGGTCCACTTAGGGATGGTCCAGACATCATACCGTCAGTGGTCTCTAAGAGTGATACATGGGCTATAAGGATGTCCGTGAGTGTCCCTCGGAAGAGATTTATTCTAAAATTAAAGTCTGTTTTTCGTTTTGGACATTTTTTCTTTTCTTTTTCAAATAACATAACGGTCTTGGAGTGTTACCGCCGTCCCAACATTGTTTTAAACTATGATTTTGACTATTTGAAATGAAATCAGTTTGCTGATTTTCCACCGTGGGTTTCGAGTATTATTTTGGGTACTCGGATTCAACGACTAGAAATTGCCAACCGAGCTGATTTTTTTTATTTTTACGTATGTCTATGCAGGGATGAACGAGTAAAACTTGTTTGACCATCAACAGTCAGGGAAGCCCTGACCACGCATAATACGAGCCACGTGGTTCGCTCTTAGAGGACACTGACCATATAGATGTTTAGCCAATCCCTAAGTGGACCTACAAACCAAAAATCAGCCTGATTAGTAATTTCAAACCTTAGGATCTTCATACCCAAATAATGATAAAATAATGCTCAAATTCCTACTGTTAGAATCAACCCTTGAAAATGACTTCAACTAACCCTAAGAAATCACTGATAAGGTTGATTTTGGGTTTATAAGTCCACCTAGGGATTAATCAAACACCTATCCGGTCAGTGTCCTCTAAGAAATTACCACGTGACTTATATTGTGGGTGGTCAGGTAAGATTTACTCGGGATGAGCCAATCATCCCGAGCTTAATGTGTCACGTAGCTTAATGGACGTCCGTGATTGCAAGCAAGGACGTTCGTGAGCAAATCTTGTCTCAACATCCTGTACCTGTCCAATACCAAATTAAAATTCTCATTTTTCAATGCCGCGAATCCTTCAACCCAAAGTGATGCAAGGGATCAAAAAGATCTTGGCTTAATTACAGAGATGATACACCACGATCAATGTTGCTAACTGCTGCCGGTCAGCAAAGTTACTTATCGCCCATGGCTCATATATGAGCCAGGTGGAATATGCGTAGGGATTTATGACTTATGGAGATGGATATATGGACCAAAAATTAGACTGATTGGTGATTTCTAAGCGTTGGATTGGAGTGGTTTTCATGGGTTGATTTTAACCGTATAATTTGAGCATTATTAACCATTATTTGGGGTTCAAAGATCCAAAGGTTTGAAATCACTAATAAGGCTGATTTTTGGTATGTAGGTCCACCTAGGGATTGGCCAAACATCCATACTGTCAGCCTCCTCTGAGAGTGTGCGATATCGCTCATATTGTGCTCTGTCAGCAACTTGACTAACCGGCGGCGGTCAGAAAAATTCTACTCGCAAGACACTACATCCGGCCTTGATGGTAATTTAGTCCGAACCTGATAGTGGATTTTGGTTTTGTTAGAGAAGTGTAGAATAGGCGAACAAACGCCGCGGGCTCGAACCGAGAGAACGCGAGTCATGTTTCCGTATAAAGAGCTTCTTAAAGGAAGGGGAAAAAGACCTCTCTGGATTAAACCGACACTGTAGAAATTGATCGCAGAGATTATCCTCAAAGAAACCAAATTAGGGTACTTGTTCTTCATTTTTCGTAGATTGTTCGAGCTTCTGCAACCGCTACGATGAATTTCTCCGACGGAAACATCACAGATTTGCTGGAGAGTAGAAACATCGACACGCGCTATGTAATTTTGATTCCTCCTCAAGTTCTAAAACTCCGTTGTTCTGTAACCTTTCTTTTTCTTCATTTTTGGATTCAATTATGTTTTCTGCTTTTTAGGCCAATCTCTTCGCAACAAAGAGATCTTCTGTGACGATGTTGTGCAGTTGGTTATTTAGGTTTTAACTTAAATAATTGTTCTCGTATGTAGAATTTATTGGATTTTATCTGTTTGATGTGTCAAATTTATGGCCGGAGGTGGTTTAGAATTGAAGTGTTATGGAAAAATTTACAATTGTTAGGATTTGAAGTGATGCACTCAATTCATAAACAAGCAACACGAGATGCACAGGCATGGCCCGCTATATCAGAGTTTCGAGACGAAATCCCAGAAGCTTGACCAAGTCCAAGAGACTCTTTGAACACAATGTGCTATGTAGACAATTTGACACCAACATCCCTAATGAGATGGCACTCCAGCTCTAGGTTCCCAGAGCAAATGTAACTTCATTGGCTCATTCCAACGTATGGACTAGGAAACAACATCTTCCCAAATGGTCAATATGCGAATCAATAGTTACATGTAATGTAACCCTGAGGGTAGCGTGGAGATGGCCAGGACCATGCTTTGGGACAGCAGAGGTCCTGAGTTCGAATCCCCCTGGGGCCACCTCCCCGGAATATATCCCAGTAGACCTGGCGCGCGAGGTTAGGGGTACAACCTTTCCCCGTGGGATTAGTCGGGTGCTCTTAAGAGGCCCGGATACCCGCGGCATAAAAAAACAAATTCAGTACATTTAAAGGGTAATTAGCATATATTTTCTAGTGCAAGGGGTAATTTGGTCATGTAAAAGTAGGATATTTAATTTTTTGTTCTGGAACAGCAAAAGTTTATGAGAGAACTTCAGCTATAGTACACACATTAGATGTTTTTTATTCAAAAGTACACATATTTCCCACACCTTTGAATAATACAATTTGAATTATATGTTTTCTTAAAAATTCGTGAAATCCTCTTTTACTGATTAGTGGAATCCTCTTTTAATACTTGAATATTATGCAAATTCACTAACAAGGCTCATAGCATTTTTTATTTGAGCTCAACTTCAAGATGGTGGCAATGTTTATATTTTTTCCCCTGGTTTGATGGATTATAGAATGGCTTGTGTGAAATTTGTTGCGTTTCATTTTCTTTTCTCCTACCCATCTATTGTATTCGAAGAATGTGGGGCACTTGGAAGGGGAAGGCAATTGAGAAAATTGTGGGTCAACTGGAAGATGATGACGAGGTTATAAATATAATTATTTACCACTCGATGTTTGGAGTTTTGTCATTGGTCCAATTCCCCTTGCGAACAATATTAGGACTTGGGTTTGGAATTAGGAATGCCAAAATGCTATGTAACAAAAAACATTACAATTCTCTCTCTCTCTCTCTCTCTCTCTCTCTCTCTATTTATGGGGGTAAAATATATATAATAAGTATTTAGATAATGAGATATATATTAAATTCATATAAACAATTAATAAATAATAGCTGAAAATTATTGTTGAAGGTACTCCAGCAATGCCATTAGTTGGGTGATCTAGGAGCATGGATGAATGCTGTTTTTTAGTACACGAACACATTTTATCAGTCCTTTTACCAAAAAAGCGGGTATAAAAGAAGGAAGAGAAAAAAGGAATCTTGTCAAGATCTACAAGATTTATTTAGTGGTCTTCTTATTTCTCCATTAGTAATAAAAGTTGTTAGGATTTAATTAGTATTTTTAGATCTTTTCAGGTTCAAAACGAATAGTTGGCCTTTCATTTTCTTTTGGGAGTAAGTTTTATTAGAATCGCTTTGTATCTAAATCCTTAGGAAACTAGTAATTGGTAGGATGCTATTTTTGGTAACTCATGTTTGAAAAGTGTCTATGGACTGTTCTTAAATACGAGAAATAAACAAAGGAGAAAGAGGTTATTTTGAGAAAAAATTGAAGTTTGTAGCTTTCTTTGGTTGGGTGTGGAGCCCACTTTCCTTGGTGTAAAGCTAAGGGCCCCCATTTTCAACGTGTACCCATGAAGGGTTTGAGTTGATGTATGTTTTTTATGTTAGCTTTTTTTTTTTCTTTATTATTTGGTCTAATCACAGCCTTGATGTCCAAATAGTTGTTGATCAGCTCTATTTGGCATCACTTTTGTATCAGTGCACAAACTCTAGTAGAAAACAGTGAGAGAAGGGGAAAATACAACAAACATGAAGCTTCGAACAAGATGCAATGTGGGAAGAAAGTAGCTCGAATTGAAATACTCAATAGTTGTAACCATTTCTAGACATGCAACAGAAAATTGATTGAATGAAGTGCATTTCGTATACATTTTAGTACAGGATCAAAGTTCTGGGAATATATACACTGTGAGGTCAAACCCATGACACAATGTTGTATTCTTTTGGAGAAACTATTGGAATATCGAGGCAACGCCTATGATCCAAATGCACATATATTTTTCAGTTGGATGGATGCGATTTCAATTTGATAAGACTTTCTCATGTCAAAAAGCAAGTTGAAAATGATGATAAATTGCAGATTTAAGAAGGACAAATTTGTTGTTCTGCCGCCAACCTCAACAAAGTAAGGCCTGTTCGGAACACTTGCTAGTTGCTGTAGAAAACCTTCTGCATGAATCCATCTTTCATAAATCTTAGAACGTGAATCAGATCACGAAGAAGGAGATGGAAGAGAATCATCAACTTCAAAGATTATGCCCTATTCTACAATCGCCATGCTACAAGGAACATGGATACAATTTCGAGGAGACAAAATCAGAATTGCCCGAATTCAAGGACAAGTTCTTTCAAACTCAAGGGCATTGATGCAAGAGCATCGATGGGTGCTATTTTTCAGTACACCTTTAACAGACCTTATCAATCCTCTTACCAAAAGAGGTGGGTGTAGAAGAAAGAAAATAAAAGAAATCTTGTTGGGATCAACAAGATTTATTTAGGGATCTTTTTTCTTCTGTTAAGAATAAAAATTGTTAAGATATAATTAGTATCTAACATCGTTTCAGTTAGGAAACTAGTAGTTGGTCTTTAATTCTCTTTTGGTAGTAAATTTAATTACAATCCATCAGTATCTAAAATCCTTTCACTTAAGAAACTATTAATTGATTACTTGTTTTGAAAGTTTGTATGGATTGTTATTAATATGAGAAATGAACAAAGGAGGAGGAGGTTATTTTGAAAAGAAATTGAAACTCGTAGCTTTCTTTTGTTGGGTGTGAAGCTCGATTTTGCTTGTGTGAAATTAAGGGTCCCCATTTTCAGCTTGTTCCTGTGAAGGGTTTGAGTTGATTTGGGTTTATTTTTTATTTTATTATTTGGTTTGATTTCAGCCTTGCTGTTCATAGAGTTGTTGAGCAACCCTGTTCAGCATCATTGGGCATCCGGCAAGAAAAGGGTTCATTGAGAATCTTTCATTTGGTCAAGGAGATCTGGCACTTGGTTTCCTCTTTGAACATCTCGTTCTCTTGTGTGCCAAAGACGGCGAATGAAAAAGTGCACATCTTAGGTAAAGATGGAGTCAATAGGAGTTTTATGTATTCTAATGTAGTTTGGCCTATTTAATTATTTTTGTCTTTCTTATACTCTCTTTCTCCCTCTTTGTACTTTTGTTTATATTAATGAAATTATCCGATAAAAAAAGAAGAGCTGAAATCAAAATATATGAATAAATTGAGATTTGTTTGAAAAACTGTGTTGGCTTGCGTCCAACACGGCAAATTCTTAGAAAAAAATGTAGTGTCCTTATTATGTAGCCAAATGTCATCATCTGTTTTTTTCTGACGTTTTGTCAACAAAGTCAGCCTTAGCTAATTTATTTATTGAAATTACTTCCTTCTTTGATTGCTCTTATGTTGGAACAAGTACAAAATAACTTACCACCAGGGCAATGACAACGGTGGCCTTTTGATAGTTACTTACCAATACTTCATTACATCACAAATGGACAGCAGGCTAATTGATTGTTTTTAACTTAGAATGTTACTCTGGCTGAATAATATTGCTTTGCATTGCTTTATACTTTGCTAAGACTAAGAGAATTTAATTTTCTTTTTGTTTAGGATGTTAATCACAGGTTGCAAATGCACTCATCTTTGATAAAAAGGCTCTCCCTAGACGAAGAATTGGAGGTTTGTGTGATTGTAGAACTAAATGTCTGCATTTACCATGGGATTGTTCCTAGTATTACTAACTCATTTACTATCATCTCTTCATTATGTATCTTACATCTTTATTATATCTATTTGGTTTTCTTAGAGTAATGGTACCTTGATTTTCCGAATGCTTCTCGCAAAATACCAGTATATGTATCTCTCTTTAGGTCCATTTTCTTTTCCTTCAACCTGCAATCAGGTTAGAGGTGACTTTTAATATGAAGCATTAGTGAAATAAGTGGAGCGGACTGGAACAATACAATTTCAGGAAATGGAAATAGTAGGTAATTGTAAATGTAATGAAAAATAGAGAAATCTGTAAGGTAAATCAAAGCTATTTGCATTCAGCAGTATCATTAACTTCCATTTTGTATGTTGGTGAGCCGTCTCTTCTCCCTGTCTTCCCCCTCCTCTCCTTTGGGAAAAGTAACTAATTTCATCTTCTAGAAAAACTTTGAGAATCATGCTAGTCTTGCTTGGTCAATGTCTTGGCGTGTCGGTGACTCAGTATGCCCAACAAATATAGTGAAACCCTAATCCAAAATGGTTGCTAGTTTCTGAGGTCTTATTGTGTCTCAACATTTGAGAACTCATGCATGTGGAATATCCTTTGAGCCATCTTCATGTGAGGAAGTAAGAATTCAGGCCTTTCAAGAGGTCTCTGCCTCCGCTTTGTTATAGTTGGTCTGAATACCTTCAAATATGACCACGGTCTCCATAAAGACAGTGGCTGCTCAGCCTATCCTTGTTGGGCTAGGTCCACGAAGGGAGCCACCATCAAAAGTGAATTTCAATCGGCCATATGGGGTTTCTTCCACATTGGATAAGTAGTCTCTCTCCTTTTGCTACTTAACAGAACTGTATCCAAGTCCAACCATTTGTGAAGTCCTTCGAGCTAAGCTAATAGAACATACTCTATGTTGACCCCCTATAGTTTGAAACTCCCTTTGTTTTTGTTAGAAAGCTAGGGTTCGCAGAAAAGAGAGAATTGGGGAGAGAGAGAATCGTATGGAGTGGAAATCAAATCACTTTCCATATATATATATATATCATAAAACAATAAGGGAAAATTATCAAAATACCCTTAAAATTGTACGGTGGCTCAGGCCGGAGGGGGCCTTGGCCCCCAAACCTCCGGTGGCCTTTGTCCTGCGAACCCCATTAGCCTTCGGCCTGGTAAATTTATTACATTAACACTCCCCCTAAAGGTAGTGCCATTAACAAGAGTAACAGATTGAGAAGACATAGACAGAGAGGGTAGAAAACACAATTGTGGAGCCATCCATATGATCTGAAGTTCTAAATTAATAATCCAAGGGGAGCTAGTCGTAGCACCACAAGAAATACCTGACTGGGTCAATCTCCCTGAGAGATGCATCTATTAGATGTAATAGGCACATAAGGAACTGCAAAGTCATGTGAACCAACCCCATCACCTGTCGAAGATAACTGGTTGGTCCACGCAGGCTTTCCATGAATATTTCAGCATGTGTTAACAAGATGATCTTCACGTCTACAGTGGGCACACTTCCTTTGTCGTGTCTTCTGCCACGGTCGCTCCCTAAATCTCTACCACCATCATGACCTCTACCTCTGGCTTGACCATCGGGACTAGGAAAAGTACCTCTTTTAGAAGAAGAAAAAGGACCAGAGGCAGCAAATGCGAAATTATTTGTAGGGACGGAACTGGGGGCAGATGGAGAGACCCGTTGAAGGCGAGAGTATGCTTTTGTCAAAGAAGGAATCTCTTTATTGCTAAGAATTTGAGCTCTAACAGGCTCATATTCAGACTTGAGGCCAAACAAACTTGGTAACTTTGTGCTCTTCCATATTGCCGATGTTGGATCTCTGGATCAATAGTAATTGGTTGATACACATTTAGCTCATCAATTATGCCCCGCAGGTAGGCATAATACTCACCAAGACTTTTGTCCCCTTGCTGTAGTGCAAAAAAGTCCTTAAATAACTGATAGACTTGGGTAATATTCTTTTCACCCGAATACATGTCCCGCACTGTTTCCCATATTTCCTTTGTTGTTTTTAAGAATATAACATTAATACTAATCTGTGGATCCATGCTGTTCCACAACCAAGTTATAATCTTAGCATTCTCACGAGTCCATTCTTCATAACTTTTATCACTTGTGGCAGATTGTTTTTTCAGTTAGATATGCAAGTTTTCCTTTAACAATGTGAAAAACTTGTACAAATTTTGACCAAGGAGCATAATTATTTCCATTAAGTTTAATGCAAGTCATCTGGGATATAAATAAATCAGAAGAAGCCACCAAATTGGGTTTGGAATCCATAATTACCCACTAAAGATGCCCAGAGAAGGTATCAAATACCTACGATTTCCACTGGAGGGCCCTAGAGGATGTTCTCTAACTTGCGATGTTGATTGGGGAGCTCGGAGAAGAATCTGTTACCAACAAATCACTTTAATAGAGGAGACAACATGCTCTGACGAGAAAATACTGTGTGCAACAACTGCAACAACATAGAAGCTTAGATTTGTCTTCAAATCTTCATTAATGACCTCTCTCACTAGTACACAGAGTACATGTGGTAAAAACCACCACAACGAAGAAAATGTGAAACTAAGGTTTTACAACCACGCCCTAGATTCAGATATTCTTCCACATGAACAAAAAATAGAAGGAAAGAAGACAAAGATAAAGAGTAAAGAGAAGAAGAAACCCTAGATATGAATCAATGCTTTGATATTTTGTTAGAAAACTAGGGGTTGTAGAAGAGAAAAAGAATTGGGGAGAAAGAGAGAATCGTATGGAGCGAAAATTAGATCATTCTCCATACGTCCCCTAATATATATAACATAAAAAAGAGAAAATTACCGAAATACCCCTAAAATCGTACTGACGTTGTATGGTGGCCCGGGTCGAAGGTGGCCCTCAGCCTTCGGACCCCAATAGCCTTCGGTCCGATACATTTATTACATTAACAATTTTAATTGTTTTTTGTTCTTTGGCCATTTGACAGTGAAAATGTTGTGGGGAATATAATTTTTGAAAGAACCACCCCTCCTCCTCACGAGCACATTCAATTTCTTTTGCATGCTGGGATTTTTACTTTGTAAATAATGACACTTAATGAGGACAGCTAGAGAAGAAAAGGAAGCCTATCCTTTGAAGAAGCAGCTGACTATCAACTGTTCCTACTTCCCGATACTAATTATTCATTTCAACCCTTTTGAACCCTCAGGCTCTCTTGAGATGTCTAATCGGGAGTTCCAAATTTCACATTACAAGACCTCAAAACCGATAAAGCACAATCTGCTCAACAAAATTGCTCATAAACTGTTCTTTCAAGTTAACACTCTTCAATTAGGTCAGAGAGGCATACAGTTTCTTAGTAAAATGTCTATGCCTTACTAAAATGGAAGCATAACAGCAAAGGAAACTAACCAGCAGGTTTAACTGGCGGTGAATTCCTATTGTCTGGTATGATTAGTATGGTTCTTATTTAAGCTTCAGTGTGTGAAGCTAGCAAGTACACTTTCACTTGGCAGCAGCCTGGATCTTAAATTTCATGGCAAAATGAATGTTATATACTCTTCTTTAAGCTGCTATTCTTGACACAACATTTTCTAGCCCTGCTCTGGTAGGAGCTGTCTTTTAGGCACCGTGTACACCATCCTTTTGCTTATGGGTTACCATTTATCTGGTAGATATATATTTTTGTTAATTCTTATAATTGTCTTCTCAAGTCACATTGGCATTTTTAACAGGGGCATCAGGGTTGTGTGAATGCTGTTGCCTGGAACTCAAAAGGCTCACTCTTGATATCTGGATCAGACGATACACGAGTATAACACTTCTAATTTATCTGTTGTTGTCATTCAACAGTCTCTTTCTATTTCTTTCATCCATTCTTAGTGTTTTGTTTATCAATTTTGCTGTTATGATGTTTGAAGCAATCACCCTTCAATTTTTTAGATCTTGAAGTTCATCAATTTAATCAAGTTGGGAATGCAACTGATTAGTGGGACCGATGAAATTGTTTTTTTTTCTTGTTCTTCCAATAAAGTATGGATAATGGGACATGAATGCGAACATGCATTAAAGGAACTTGAAAAAATCTAAACAGAAGTATTTTTTTTTTTTTTTTGCAAGTATCATATTAACAACCTAGAAAAATCCACAATATCCCACTGATCCATAAAACCTACTCAAATTAGCTAACTAATAGTAATATGTTTAACTTAAGATTGAATTAGTGCTGGTTTATTTCTTTCAGACTTTCTCCTTCCTGTAATATTATACTAGATTTCTGTTTATATACGGAGTAAGCATTGATTCTGGACCTTGCTAATGTAATGATACCTGATTTTGAGTTGATTATCTTTTGTTCACTTGTGTCTTTACTATTCATCTATTTTATCTAATATTGAGCTTTCTATCTTGCTTTCCATCTACTTGTGCTTTTTTTGAGTGTTGGAAAATTGTAACAATTTATCATTTTCTCTGGAACTGTTGCTTTATATCACTGGCTGTAGTGGTGCTGTCAATCCTGTAATATTGAACATTGTGCTTTCTGAATAAGATTTTTCATCACTCCACTTCATCTGCTTCTTCTAAAATTTTATTTGTGATATTCTGATTGGTAATACAATGTTTTACTGTTTGCAGGAATATGTAGTACCTTGTTCATTTTCTGCCCTCAATTATTCCTCTTAGCTCTGCATAAACATCAGTCAAGCTTATTAAATGATCTATTTTCTCTGCTTGTTACATTATGCCAAGTGATACGATAACTTTGTATTTTATTTTATGTAACCATTTAAATCCCTAATGCTTGATATGTACCTACAAATTCGCTCTTCTTGCTGATCAGTGACATTTGGTCTATTGTCTCATTGGGATAGTATTCTCTACATATGCTGTACCAGAATCTATTCATAATTTTCCTGTGCTCGAAGTATCGTTTATGTTTTAACATCTTTAATGCTTTAATTTTGTTGCAGATAAACGTTTGGAGTTATTCAAGCCGGAAGCTTTTGCATAGTATAGAGACTGGGCATTCTGCCAACATATTTTGTACAAAATTTGTTCCTGAGACTTCTGATGAGCTTGTGGTGTCCGGTGCTGCAGATGCAGAAGTAATTTTCTGATGGGAATTGATGTATATTATTTTGCACAAATGAGGTCTATATGCATGTTGTTGAAGATTGTTTGTAGAATACATTTACTGATTTCTTTTCAGGTTCGCCTATTCCATTTGTCTCGCGACTCTCGCTTAAGTGGGAGTAAACCTGGAGAAAATGCTATTGCACCATCGGCACTGTTTCAATGTCACACAAGGAGAGTGAAGAAGTTAGCAGTAAGATTTCATTTCAGTAAATGCTATTTCGTCCTGGCAGTTAAAGTTGTTTTTCGTGGAGAATATGAGGAGCGTCTAATGAATTTTCATTTCACGACATTTAACACTAAAATGACAACTAATTCTTCATGGCAACTTATGGTCATTCTGACATATGGATAACATGATTTTCTGGATGTTGTACTATATATATATATATATATATATATACACAAAAATTTTGACAACAAAAATTGGCGTGGACCAATATATAAATTAGAAGCTTTGGAATGGGATGACTTTTGGTGAGGATGGTCTCTATGGTGAGGAGATCATCCTCACAAAAATTCAAATCATTCCGATATTCGTAGCTTGGTTTACAAGTTGAAGAACTATGGTCTGTCTATTTTTACCGTTAACTTGAAAACCACATTTGATGGGGTTAGAAATTTCAGAATGGGCTGATTTTTGGTAGGGGTGATCTATATGGTTAGGAGATCATCTTCACCAAAAATCAGTGATTGATTCATCTTCCATGTGGGTACGTCCATTTCTTACATCCGATGGTGAGCCCACATGGAGATCATGTTGGACAATCTGACCTCTCAGTGCATTGTTCTCGTCATGTCGATCATCATCACCAGAAATCAATCAATTCTGACATTACTAACATATGAAAAATTGACCTAACATACCATTAGGATTGGAACATGGCGAAAGTGGTGGTGGAAGCTAAGGTATTCCTCCTTTCAGGCCAGAGGAAAGGAGGCGGATATCTCTTACGCATTAGAGAAGAGGGAAGAAAATGGGTTGAGGAGGACATCTTTCCAAGCGAAGTAGGGTCATGGCTGCTCGGAGTACTTAAGGAGGTCATTAAAGCAAAAAATATCAGACCACTTTGGAGAAAATTTATGTTTCAGGGGAGATGCTTTATCGCTGAGGAGAAGAAGAATAAGGGTGGGAGGAGAAGAAGAATAAGGGTGGAAGATTCGTCAGATTCTCCGATCTTAACCCTTTTGGATGTAACAAGACTTTCTATTTCCCGTAAGGCATGAAGCTTGACGATTGGATTAAACTGGCTACAAGTTTGTCTTCAGAGTTTAACTCTTTTACAACCCCTGTTCGGCGATTACTACCCCCCCACGTCAGAGCACGATAGTCGGTATTCCTCAAGTATCTGGGGAAACCGTAATGCATAACATCTCATCCAAATATGTTGGGGGGAAGGCTAGTTTTGGACGATGGAATATGTCCATCGTTTGTGAAGCCTTCGATGAAATCACGCCATGGGAGGAAATAGCAGTCGCACTTACCCGGATTTTTGGATCCTTATCTCTTTTCTACCCCATTCCTTGCAGTGGTAGAAAGTGAGTTTTTTTCGTTGAGGACTTCGAAATTCTCAAAATTTTCTACAACCTAACCTCAATCAGAGTGGGTTACGCCATCATTTATGTGAGCAGATGGTGGCCAGCAGTAAACGCGATCGCGGCAACGGTTGCACATGCTTCATCGCCGATGTGGATTAGGGTACGAGGTTTGCCATTTCATTTGTGGAACCCTAACTTCTTCGATGAGGATGAAGCAAGGGAGAAAATGGTTGTCATACCTTTGGTGGAGGGGAATAAGAAGGAAGCTAGATGCAATAATACTAGTGACAGACCCGTAAGATTGACTAGAGAGGTACAAAGTTTGGCATGCCTGTTTAATTCAAGTGAGATCTGGGTGATGGTAGTCGTAGAAGAGGGAGGAAGACAGTCGGTGATCAATGAAGCTCAAAATCCTATCTTGGAATGTACGAGGCCTTGGTAGTAGAGATAGGCGGGTGGTGGTTAAAAGTATGATTAAGCGATGGGGGGTCAGTGTGGTGTTACTTCAAGAGACGAAAGTGGAGATTATGGATTTGCAGTTAGTCAGGGAGTTATGCGGCTTTGCGGATTGTGGTTGGCAAGATTTATCGACGATTGGTACATTGGGATTGTCTAATGGATCTACACATGGGGAGCGGTGTGTTTACTTGGTTATAATAACCAAGATAATCCAACACTTTGTAGGTTGGACAGATTCTTAGTTTCTTCCAGCTGGGAGAATCATTTTCTAGGAGTCTCTTTATTGACCATTTCGAGGCCCGCTTCGGATCATGTTCCCCTGGTGTTGGATTGTGGGGGTTTTAGTTCTCGACCCACTCCATTTAGGTTGAGAATATGTGGTTATCTTGTCCTCGCTTTAAGGTAAAAGTGTAAGTGGTGGAAATCCTTCTTTTACGGTAAGACATGGACTGTTTTCAGATGAAAGCTTAAAGCACTCAAGGTAATGATTAAAATTTGGAATTGAAAGGAGTTTGGTAATTGATCACTGAAAGGGCCTAATACTAGAGGAGATTTCTATTATTAATAGGAAGGAGGAATCAGAAATTCTAACCTCGGACGAACAGTTGAGGAGAGTTGACCTAAAAGTAGATTATCTTCATTTGGTGAAAATGGAGGAAATCAGTTGGAAGCAAAAATCTAGAATACGATGGTTAAAGGAAGGAGACAACAAAACTAAATTCTTCCACAAGATGGCGAATGCTCATAGAAGATAGAATCATGTAACTCGCTTAAAGATATGGGGGGCCGTGCTAGAAGAGGAGGAGAGTATATGGGATGGAGTGGTGGGATTCTACTTTGATCTGTATTCGAAGCCTTCGGTTATTAGACCGACTTTGGATGGTATCCATTTTGATTAGATCAGTACCGAGGATAGAGATGAATTGGAAAACCCCTTCGAGGAGGCCGAAGTTTTGAGGGCTATCTCTGATTTGACAGGGGACAAGGCTCCGGATTTGGACGGTTTCACTTTAGCATTTTTTATTCATTACTTGGAGATTAGAAGGGTCGACTTCATGAAAGTGGTAAAAGAATTCCAGGAGGAGGGATACCTGGATTATGCATCTAATAGCACGTTTGTAGCCATGATTCCAAAGAAACAAGGGGCGGACGATATAGCAGATTACATGCCTATCAGTTTGGTGGGAAGTATGTACAAGATCATTGCCAAGATGCTCGTCTCCAGGATTCGAAAAGTGTTGCCTACGATTATATTGTCGTCTCAAGGGTTTTCGTTATGGGTCGTCATATCTTAGATGGTGTTCTCATAGCTAATGAGTGCATAGATTCAGGACATAAGCTGGAAAAAATGGGGATTGCATGCAAAATCGATATGGAGAAGGCCTATGATCATGTTGATTGGAGCTTTTTGGAATATATGCTTTCTAGGATGGGCTTTGGGGAGAAATGGAGTATGTGGATCAAGAAGTGCATTTTGTCTGCTTCTCTATTTTAGTGAATGGATCTCTAGCTGGTTACTTTAGGAGCTGTAGGGGTCTGAGACATGGATGCCCGTTATCTCCCTTCTTATTTATTGTGGTGTAGAGACCTTGGGGAGAATGATTTCTAGAGCCATGGATTTGGGTGAGCTCAAGGGATTCGAGATAGTCACGGAGAACCTGGCTATTTCACACCTTCGGTTCGCCGACGATACTTTAGTTTTCCTCGACGCCTCCATCTCTCAGGTCAGATTCCTAAGAGGCTTACTGTATTGTTTTGAGGCTACTTGGGGACTGCGTGTGAATCTTGCCAAGAGTAAGGTGTATGGGGTGGGAGAGGTGGAGAATATTTCGGAACTAGCAGACATCTTGGGTTGTTGCATAGGCAATTGTCGTTAGGAGCGTCCTATACATCCAAAGTGTTATGTCCGGTGATTGAGCTCTTTGAAAGAAGATTAGCCTTGTGGAAGGCTAGATATCTATCTAAAGGGGGGAAATTGGTGTTGATCAAAAGCACTCTCTCTAGCTTGCCTATCTACTATCTCTCCCTGTTTACGATTCCAAGCAGTGTAGCGAATATTCTGGAAAAACTTATGAGGGATTTCTTATGGCATGATAAGATGGACACCCATAAGTTCCATTTGGTAGCTTGAAAATCTATTTGTGAAGCTAAGGCTTCAGGATGACCGGGGATAAAGAGAATAAAGGAGATGAATCAAGCTCTTTTGGGCAGATGGTTGTGGAGGTTCGGGGAGGAAACATCCAGTCAATGGCGGGAGGTCATTGTGGGCAAATACGAGGTTTGGTCTTTTGGTTGGGAAAGCGGTCTGGCATGTTCTCTGTATGGATGCAGTGTACGGAGGGGTATTTTGAAGAATACGGAAAATTTTTCTAGAGGAGTTTTGTTTGAGGCTGGTTTTGGGCATAGAATTAGATTTTGGGAGGATATATGGTGTGAAGAATCATCCTTTGAGGATGACTTTCCAACTCTTTATGTTCTCACTATGCGGAAGTATTGGTCCATAAAGGACTGTGCTATCATGGATGTGGGCGGGGGGGTGGGGGTGCTTTGGTTTCAGACGAAACCTCAATGACTGGGAAATCGAGCCTCTTTCTAGTCTGCTTCTTTGTATGCAAGATATTCACCTTCAGCCTTCAGGCCAAGATAAGTGGAACTGGATTTGGAACAAAGGGGGTACTTCTTCAGTTCTTTCTTTTTATTGGGATTTGATTGTTTCCAACGGCTCATTCTACCCCTTATCTATGGTGTGGGGATTACATATCCCAACTAAGAGTGCTTTCTTTTGTTGGTTGGCCTCGAAGGAGAAGATCCTCGCAATAGATCACCTGAGATCCAGAGGGATTATCATCATTGATTACTATTCGATGTGCAAACATTGTGGAGAATCTGTAAATCATCTATTGTTACATTGCGATGTGGCAAGGGAGATATGGTCCTTTTTCTTCTCGGAGTTTGGGATAGCGTGGGTGATGTCAGCCTCTTTCTTGTTCCTTATCAGCAACTGATATTCAAAAGCCTTTTCAACTAGAGGGAGAATCCTATGGAGAATGCTCCCTTTCGCGATTGCTTGGGGCCTTTGGAGATAAAGAAATCAGAGAGTATTCGAAGGAAAGAATGACAATATGGCATCGATTATCTTAAATATTAAGGGATTAATGTTCTTGTGGTCCAAGGCTTATGGAGAGGGTCGAGGGCTATTCTTTGAAGATTTCGTCTTTCGTTGGGATCTCTTATGTTCTAGGGATGTTTTAATTGGAGTGTTACTCTTGTTATTTCCCTTTTCTTTTCTTGTTATTTAAGGTTCTTGTTCTCTCTAGCCTATAGTAGGTCATCTCGACCTCCTAAGTTGGTTGGATTGTACTATTTTGCTTTTCGCCTTTTAATGAAATTATACTTATCAAAAAAAAATTGACATAAATTAACAGGAATTTTGGATGGTCCAGATCTTCTAAAGTCAAGTCACATTTTCATGTGGTTAGGAATATCAAAATAGACCGATTTTTCGTAAGGATGGTCTCTACAATATTGACAACTCACCCTGCGGTTTGATTGTCTAACATGATCTGTACATAGCCCACACCACCGGGTGTAAGAATTGAATGCAAGAAATTTGTGTAGCTGTAGACGGTCTCATATATATATTACACACACACACACACACACACCTATGTTACCCGGATACGGCAAGGACACGTGACCGACACGGGGAGGATACGGCATTTACACTTAAAATGGAAGTATCCAATACGGATATGGCACCCATTTTGAAGTATCTGAGTATCATAGACACAATATATATGGTTCTCATATTCATCATTTCTGCAATTATTGTCTATATTGCAGGTGGAAGTTGGAAACCCTAATTTAGTATGGAGTGCAAGTGAAGATGGAACTTTGAGGCAGCATGACCTCCGGGAGGGTGCTTCTTGTCCTCCAGCTGGATCTTCTCACCAAGAATGTCGCAATGTTCTAGTGAGTATATTTTTTTGATAAGTAATGTTCTAATAAGTATTGAGTTTTGATCTTTAAGTTTTGTTGTCTGATATTCTGGACTGATTTAGGAATCCTATCTTTTGTTGAACTCTTTTTTAATTAATCAATCACCTGCTTCCATCAACATTTGAGCCCTTAATTTTATCCTATCTCTTGTACTTAACTTTCTGTAGGATAGTGTTGGGCAAGGTTTAAAATCTCAGTCTAGTTCAGCTTCTCGTTAAGCTGACGGAACAAGACGTCTAGACATGGTACAGGATGAGACATCACAAAACATTGGAAACAAAATATACATCTCAATTGCTTGCAATGGTTATTAGGGTTAGGGTTAGACTTAGAGATTCAAAAAGAGAGAAGAGAGAGAAGAGAGAAGGATGTCATGTGCTTAGGTCACATGACTCCATAATTCTTATTTATATGGAGAGAACATTTCCAAGACAAGTATCCCCCTTATACCAAGGGGTATTTATAGAACTACCCTTTACAGCTGAAATACGTATAAGATAACACTCCCGTTATCCCCCTCAAGTTGGTGCATAGATATCTCTCATGCCCAACTTGCATAGATACCGGTGGAGTTGCTAACTGAGAACTCCCTTGGTGAAGACATCAACAACTTGTTGCAGGAGAGGGAGGAAGGTCGGTAGTGATAAATGAAGCTAAGTTTTTTTTTCACGGAATGTTCGTGGTCTGGGAAGTAAGGATAGGAGGCGGGTGGTCAAAAGTACGATAAAAATATGGGGGCAAATGTGGTGGTGTTTCAGGAGACTAAGTTGGAGTCGCTAATCAAGGAGTTGTGCGACTTTTCTGATTGTGGGTGGCAAGATCTTCCGGCGATTGGTACTTCGGGAGGAGTTGTGATTACCTGGGATCGTAAAGTATTAGAGGTGGATGATGTTTTAGTTGGTGCGTTTTCGGTGTCCATTCGTTTTTTGTTGTTGTGTGGGGGAGAAGATGTTCTGGATTTTGTCAGGGGTGTACGGACCGTCCATGAGTAATCTTTGGAATCAGTTCTGGGAAGAGATGGATGATGTAGCAGGTTTATGGGATGATTCGTGGTGTATTGGAGGCGACTTTAACGTTATTCGTTTTGTGCATGAGAATAATGTTGGGGGTAGAGTGACTAGAAGCATGTGAAGGGGCTTTTGTAAAGGGGTATCAAATCTTGGATGGGGTTCTTATAGCAAACGAGCGCATTGAGTCTAGAAACAAATTAGGAGAGCCTGGGATTGTCTGTAAGATTGATATAGAGAAGGCTTATGACCACGTGGATTGGAGATTTTTTGATTATATGCTTCATAGGATGGGTTTCGGTGAGAAATGGAGAATGTGGATTAGGAAATGAATCTCGATTGCAGCCTTCTCAATCTTAGTGAATGGCTCTCCTGCAGGATACTTTAAAAGCTCTAGGGGCTTGAGACAGGGGAATCCGCTTTCCCCCTTCTAATTTATAGTGGTGGTGGAAGCTTTGGGGAGAATGATCTCTAGAGCCGTGAGTATTGGAGATTTGGAGGGCTTTGCGCCTGCCCTGGGAGCTCCCGTAGTATCTCATCTCCCATTCGTGGACAATACTCTGGTCTTTTTTGGACCTTCGATTACTCAGGTAAGATTTCTCAGAGGCCTTCTTGTTTGTTTTGAGGCGGAATTGGGATTGCGGGTTAACTTGGCCAAGGGTAAGGTGTACAATGTGGGGGTAGTGGAGAATATTTTGGCTCTAGCGAATATTTTGGGTTGTAGCATTGATAGTTTGCCAGCTACATAATTGGGTCTTCCTCTAGGGACTTCTTACAGATCCAAAGTTTTGTGGGAGCTAGTTATCAAGCGTTTTGCGAAGAGGTTAGCACTATGGAAAATGAGATACCTTTCGAAAGGGGGAAAGTTGGTATTGAGTAAAAATGTTCTTCCTAGCTTGCCTATCTATTACATGTCTTTATTCACGATTTTGAGTAGTGTGGTGATTATTTTGGAAAGATATATGAGGGATTTTTTGTGTCATGATAGGGAGGGTAATCACAAATTTCATCTGGTGGATTGGAAAACAGTATGTAGGCCCAAGGCTAAAGGGGGTCTAGGGACTAAGAATATCAAAGTGATGAATCAGGCTTTGTTAGGAAAAAGGCTATGGAGGTTCGGATTGGAGATTGACAATCTATGGAGGAGAGTAATAGTGAGTAAGTACGGGGTGCTCGGGGTTAAGAATATCAAAGTGATGAATCAGGCTTTGTTAGGAAAATGGCTATGGAGGTTCGGATTGGAGATTGACAATCTATGGAGGAGAATAATAGCGAGTAAGTACGGGGCACTCCTTTCTGGGTGGGTCAGTGGTGAGGCTTGTTTCTCGTACGGATGTAGTGTGTGGAAGGGGATCTTAAAGGTTTCTGTTAATTTCTCCAGAGGAGTTCGGTTTGTAGTAGGGACCAGAAATAGAATCAGATTCTAGGAGGATACTTGGCGTGGGGACACATCTTTCAAAATCGAGTTTCCGATTCTATTCTCTCTTTTTGTGAGGAAGTCTTGGTCAATCCAAGATTGCGGTCATGGAGGGGAGCCATTGGGGCGGAATTTTGGGTTCTGGAGGAACCTTAAGAATTGGGAGATTGAGCCTCTTTCTAGATTAGTAGAGACTACACGAAGTACAACTCACGACATCGGTTCAAGATAAGAGAAAATGGATTTGGTCCAAGGAAGGTACTTTCTCGGTTCGTTCTTTTTACGAGGGGCTAGATGATTCATCATGTTTTAAATATCCAATTTCTTTGGTATGGAGCTCTCAAAGTCCTACTAAGATTGCGTTCTTTACTTAGTTTGCTTCATTGGAGAAGATACTGACAGTGACAGTGGATCACTTGAGATCTAGAAAGATCATTATCATCGACTTTTGTGCGATGTGCAGGCATCACAGGGAGATTGTCAATCATCTATTATTACGTTGTGATGTAGGTAGGGTGGTGTGGTCTTCTTTTCTTACAGAGTTCGAGATGAGTTGGGTGGTGCTGGGATCATTCATGGATCTTTTGTTTAGTTGGCAATCTAATGCATTTTCTTCTAGAGGAAAGATTGTTTGGCGGATGTTACCTCTCGCGATCACTTGGGGTCTTTGGAGGGAGAGGAATCAGAGAACATTCGAAGGAAAGAGTCAGTACTTGCAAGCAATCATCCTTAATATTAAGGGATTGATGTTCCGGAAGTTTAGAGGGCTCTTCTTTGAAGACTTTGTCTTTTGATGGGATACATTGTGCTCCAAGGATGAACGATGCTGATTGTATTGTGTTTTGTCTTTGGTTTTTTCGTTCGTAATCGGTCTTTAATAGGTCATCTCGACCTCTAAAGCTGGTTCCCTTGTAGTGTGCTTGCCTTTTGCCTTATCTATACATTCTTGTACTTATCAAAGAAAAAATAATAGTAATTAATACTGAGTAGAAGTGGCTGAAAACATGAATCTTTGTCTTTTCATTAATCTCACTGATACGTAAGCGATGGTGGACAAGTAAAAAGACAAATATACCCTAAGAATGAATGGGCTAAGAATGCCCATGTTATTCTGTGAGAATAAAAAAACAGAAAATAAAAAATAGATGTTTCACTTATTTCTAAGTAGCACCCCTTGATTATTCCTTTGACTCGCTTTAAGCATCTCATGTAGGCTGGTTTGTTTTTCTCTTGATGGATTCGTGGAAATGTCCGCAACTTGATCCTTAAAGGGGCTTTATTTTATTTGTAACCACCTGCTCGTAGAATTATTGGTTCATTCTTGTTTGAGTCACATGATTGTTCTTTAACCTTGTTTTTGGTCTCAGGTCCATGAAGTGGAATAGTTCTTTATATGATTTTATCTTGCATCCAAATTCTTTATCCTCTTAAATTATCGATGATGTTTGCATTAGAATAAGATTTAGATGTTCAGTTCTTGATTCTGTCGTACGTTATTCATACATCCTTGAAGTTATTTGTTCTTTACATTTAGCTTGCAATGGCAGCTTGATTTGCGGTGTGGAGCAAAGAAGTCATTAGCTGATCCTCCTAAACAATGTCTTTCTTTAAAATCTTGTGACATCAGTACCACTCGGCCTCATCTGCTACTTGTTGGTGGCAGGTACTTTCTCTGTTGATGCTAGTCATAAACCTGAACCATTTTTTCGCATTCCTTTTATCAACTGATATGTATCTCATCTGAATTTTTTGCAGTGATGCTTTTGCTCGTTTATATGATAGAAGGATGCTTCCACCACTGAGCTCTTGTCAGAAAAAGATGATGCCACCTCCTTGTGTTAATTATTTTTGTCCAATGCATCTTTCTGATCGTGTTAGTAAAGAGTTTCTTAGTTATGTTAAAGCTGCAACACTATTTTTCATTAGGCGTGGGACTTAACTGTCATAATTTTTTTTGGTTCTGCATGCTATAGCATTCTGAATTCTGATCCATTTTGACTGATTCTTGCAATGTTCTTTTGCCTGTTTCACTAGACATTATATGATGCAATATCTTTATTTTATGGCATTTTGTTTTCACGATCCTTCATCATGATTCCACATCTTTGTTTTAATCAATAACAAGCATAACTTTATTAAGGGCCCGTTTGGCAAACTGGTGGAAGCAAAAAGTAACTTCTAGATTAAGTTGCCATCTGGAAGCAAAAGTTTGTTTGGTAAAACTCTGACTTATAAGTCAGAAAGTGAAAAAGTTAGTTTGGCATGAATTAAGTCAAAAAGTCATTTTCTTATAATTTTATATACATATTATATTCTAATAACCATTAATAAATATCATAAACCAATATCACATATGTGGTTTATTTTAAAAAAAAATTAATTATAAATGGTCAATAATAAATGAGGCACCAGGTGAGTAATTTTATGGGTAATTATTTTTTCAAAAAAGAAATGGTCTATTGACCTACTTCTCAGCAAACCATCCTTGCATTTTCTCCTTCATAGATGCGTCGGTTCCACAAATTTTTTTTTGACTTTTGCTTCCACCAGAAGCAAGAAGCAAAAAATTTTTGCTTCCACAAAAAGCAAGTTTTTGACTTTTGAGAAGCAATTCCAAAATGGATACCCAAACAAACTTTTCAACTTTTTTGCTTTTGGAAGCAAAAAAGCTACTTATTTCGGTATTGCCAAACGGGCCCTAAAACAGAAAGGGCGAGAGAGTATGAGGAGAGGAAACAAAGAACTCCTAAAAATTAGGGCAAATGCCAAAAACAAAAAAATTACATTGGTGGATCCACCCCACAATACATATGATCCCTATGATCTCTTCCCTTAACAAGATTGCACGCCTGGTCATTTGTCAAACTTCGGACGATTTTGGTTCACATGAGAACGAGATGTTCGTGGACATACACCAATGCAGCTTTTTCTTTTAATTATGTGGAAAAGTCTCCATGTGCCCCCTTTTTCCTCGATGGCCAACTGATGCCAGTCCTAGAGTCATCTTCATTCATGAAAGTGTCCTTGGTATTTTTAGCCCATGGACTAGCACTAAGATTTTAGTTATGTTTGGATCACCTTCCCTTGTTGGACCCGAAACACATGGAGATATGACATCTTTACATTTGGGGAAACTTCATGCTCTTTGTGTCGACAAGAAGTTTTGGTAGCAGCTTATTTGATTTGCAATTGTTTGCAAAATTGAGTTTATATGATTTGAATCTTTAGGAGATAAGAAGTTTCTCTTCCGTATCATTCAATTGAAGTGTAAAATATACTCCAAATTAAACCCCACTCATCTGTTTTACAGGAACCCTTTGTCTCTCCCTTGCTCACTTGTGCAAAAATTATTCATCATCTTCATCCTTCCATATGTTCTTCCTTTTATTCATTTTGATTAGAGACACATCTATTGAAGAAGAGAAAATGATCTTCCTTATTCTTTTTGATGAATGGCACATGTATTGCAGAAGAGAAAAAGAGATACAAGGCTATGGAAGATAATTCGTTAAATACAAAGTTGGTCTATGGCCATCGTCACTGCTTACCATCGATGAGATAATGCTACAAGGATTGCCTTCCATCTCTAGTGGGCCCTGTGAGAAAGACTCGAAAATTATAAGCCCTTGTAACAAGCTATCATGCCTGCTTTAGTTGAACCAGTTCTGCTTATCGGTTTGGAGAAAACCTTTAACTCGATTTGGAATTCAAGTCTTCTAGATTGAACTACATCATTAAGCTTGACCTGTGCACGGTGCCACATGCATGTATATTTCTTTTAACTGTTAGATATATTTTGTGTAATATTTTGGAGCCAAAGCATGTCGTTGCTTGATTGCCATCTGCTTAGAAACATCCGCACAGTCCTAGTCAATATTTGAGAAGAAGGGAAATGAAATCACAAAAAGGTTTTCGAATTAAAATTTGATATGGACCACATGTCAGATTGGGGGATGGGAGATGATGTTTCTTAGAGTTCAGGTTGAGGGAGTATTATGAATTCAGGGAACCATGGGGTGGGAAGTGTTGGTTTTAAAGTACGGAGGAGAAGGTTAGGAAGTTGGATGGATAAGCCAGGCTATGTTGCAATCATCCATTTTTTTCTTTTATAACTCATCTGTCTCGGCAAGTTCACTAATTGGAATTTGGAACTAAAATACTATTGCTATATGAGGTATGGGCATCCATGTATATCGGTCATGATGAGCTACTACTGTATTAAAGACTTTATGATTTGGATGTCTTATGAGTAGAAATCTAGGGTTAGGTCATAGGGTTTGGTTTTAGGGTGTGGAGTAGATGAGAAAGAGAAGAAAGAGGAAAGAGAGAAGAAAGAGGAAAGAGAGAAAGAGGAAAGGGAGAGCATGTTTATGTCACATGACTCCAATGTCCAACCTTCTTATTTATATGAGAAAACTTTTACATGGACAAGTATGCCCCTACAGACTTAAAGGTATTACAGTACTACCCTAACAACACTCCCCCTCAAGTTGGTGCATAGATATCTATAATGCCCAACTTGTTGAGACACCTGTATAGTTGATTATTAGGAACTCCCTTAGTGAATACACCCGCTACCTGTTCTTCAGTCTTCACAAAAGGAGTACAAACTTCTCCAATAACAATCTTTTCTCATATGAAGTGTCTGTCTACTTCAATGTGCTTTGTTCGTTCATGCTGAACTGGATTATGAGCAATACTTATTGCTAATTTGTTATCACAATACAAGCTCACTGAACTAGTGACCGGGAATCCTAGTTTAGCTGCCAACATCTTCAACCACAACATTTCGCACAAGGCATGAGCTATAGCTCAAAACTCAGCCTCTACACTTAACCGTGCAACCCCAAGTTGCTTCTTGCTTCTCCATGTCACAAGGTTACCCCAACAAATATGCAATACCCTACTATGGATCTTCTGTCATCCTTGGAACCTACCCAATCTGCATCTGTGCATGACTCCACTCTCATGTGACCATTTTTCTTGAAGAGAAGGCTCCTATTAGGGGAGGATTTGAGATACCTTAAAACCTTGTGTGCTGCTAGCCTGCCTCCAAGTGAGTCTCTAGGTGCGTGCATACACTGGCTTATCACACTGACTGCATATGCAATATTTGGTCTGGTCAAAGAGATAAATCAACCTCGCAACTAGTCTCTAAAAGCTCTCAATGTCCTTCAGTAACTCACCACTTGCCTAACCCAACTTGTGATTCTGTTTTAATTTTCTAGTGTCCTTTAGCAAATCAAGGACATACTTCCTTTGAGAGATGAAGATCCCTTGACTTGATCTTGCAACCTTTATTTCCAGAAAATACTCTCAAAGATTTGATATTTTCGAACTCTGTCTGTAACTCACTAGAGGCTCGGGAAACAAAGAGAAGATGTGTACGAACGAGATATCCAGCAACAAGAAGAAGGAAAAGGATTGAATAGAGGAACTCCCGAGCATTTGGTGATCTCAGATGTTCACTCATTCTTAAAACCAGCATTCTTAAGACCAAAGAGTCGGGCGGAAAGGGGGGGAAAGCTCTCCGTTCCTGGTTCTCTTGTAGCTGGATTCTCCGGAATCGCAAGTAAGGGTCCTAGATCTTCTGTCTCAAACTCGCTAGCTAGATATTTTTTTAGCCTTACAACTTCTTCAACATTATTGCTAGTCAGAATGATATCATTCACATAGACAATAAGTGCAGTGGTGCCCTACCCATGATGCCTCATAAACAAGGTATGATCAGCTTGGCTTTGTGTATAACCAAGATCCTTCACTGCTTGGGTAAACCTTTCAAACTAGTCTTTGGAGGACTGTTTTAGCCTATACAAGGACTTCTTCAGCCTGCACACTCTTCTATCATCTCCTGCTGGTATGAATCCTGAAGGAGGAACCATGTACACTTCTTCTTTTAGATCCTCGTAAAGAAATGCATTCTTCACATCAAGCTGAGGTAAAGGCCACAATTGGTTGGCAACAAGAGATATGAGCACCCATATGGAGTTCATTTTTGCAGCTGGGGCAAATATCTCCACGTAGTCAATGCCATGTTTGTGAGTATCCTTTGGCTACTAATCTTTCCTTGTACTTCTCTACTAACCTATCTGCCTTGTACTTCATAGTGTACACCCATCTGCATCCTACTGGTTTCTTTCCTCTGGGTAAGCCAATCAGTTCCTAGGTATTGCTCTTTTCTAGGGCCTCATTTCTTCAACCATTGCATTTTTCCACTTAGGATGCTTCCATCCTTCTGCCATTGAGGAAGGTATTGGAATGGTGGACAACGAAGTAACAAATGACCTGTAAGATGGAGACAAGGACTCATACAAAACAATGTTACAGAGAGAGTGTTGAGTACAACTCCTCGTACCCTTTCTAAGAGCAATAGGAAGATCAGAAGCATCGACATCAGTAGTAGAGTCAGTAACATGAACATATGGCACAATAGGCTTAGAGGGTGAAGTATTACCTGGATCCAAGGATGGTACAACCGAGCATGGATCAATTGTGACCTTCCCTCTTCTGCTATAGAATTTAAGCTCCCCCTGGGCACCAACACTACTGTCAAGCCTAGTAGTAGGTCGGTTAGTCATCTCGACCAAGAGAGTAGGTGTTGGAGGAATAGTAGGGAGATGGACACTGGAAGAAGAAGAACTCTCTTCACTACTCTCTTCCTGAAGAGAGGCTGGGGGAAAGAAAGCGGTATCTTCTCGAAAGTCGACATCCATGAAGACAAACTTCTTTCCAGACAAGGGGTGATAACACTTGTACCCTTTGTGTGAGGAAAAATATCCAAGGAAGATGCACTTGAGAGCCTTGTGATCCAACTTAGTACTGTTTGGACCCAGAATATGGACAAAGCATACACAACCAATTACACGAAGAGTCTGGTTTTCCATCTTTGGTGTAGCCTTCATCATGCCTGAGAGTGTGGATTCTTTCATCCACGCCATTTCCTCGAGCGTGTTTTTGGGAAGAGCCAGGCTGCTATTGCGTTTTCTTCCTTTTGCGGTCATGTGGGCCATTTGGAAAGAGAGGAACCGACGCATTTTCGAGGGGATTGAAGAGAAAATTCCTAAGATCATTTTGAGGATCAAGGCCTATATGTTTTTTTGGTCCTCTAGTTCGCCAGATTTCAGGGGATGCTTCTTTGATGACTTCGTTTTCAGATGGGGGGATCTTCTGAAGGGTTAGCCTTCGTGTTCGTTCGCTTTTTTCTGTTTTCGGGTATCTCGCCTTGAGATCTCTATGTAGCTTTTGGGGCTCCCTCTTTTAATGAATCATCCTTTTCTTATAAAAAAAAGTAATAATTACACGAAGAGGAACTAAAAACATATAGCAATTCGGTTTAAGGATTTGATAAGGGGTCTTTAAGTGCAAGAATCATGTAGGCATGCTATTAATGAGATATGCAATAGTAAGAGCAATATCAGACCAATAGGACTTAGGTATATTGCCACCAAAGAGAAGGGAGTAAGCTACCTCAAGGAGATGATTTTTCCTTTCAACGACACCATTATGTTGAGGTGTGTAATTGCATGAATTTTGATGGCCAATACCATGTCCAGCTAAGTAATGTTGCAGACCTCCATACATATATTCGCCACTTTGGTCAGTATCGAGAATCTTGATTCGAGTACCAAATTGTGTCTGAAACATCTTATGAAAATTTTTAAAGATGAAATACACCTCATCTTTGGTTTTCATAAGGTAGGTCCATGTACATATGGTATGATCATCAATAAAGCTTACAAAATAGCGAAAGCCAACGGGAGAAGCAACATGAGCCAGGCCCCAAACATTATAATGCACAATATCAATTATTTAAAGAAAGTAAATTCCGATTACCCCTTGAAGATAAGATGAACGACAATGTTTTGCAAGCTCACAAGTTTCACAGTGCAGCTCAGACATACAAACAAAAGTAAATTAAATAGGAAATAAAAGTTTCAAGTACTAAAAAGAAATATGACCAAGGCGTGTATGCCAACACAAATAGACTCTATACTGAGTCGACTACTATGACGAGACTACTGTGCGGTGGGTTCAACATGGGTCCATCCAAGAGTTATAAACCATCAGCCTCACGTCTAGTACCAACTATCCTCCTCGTATGCACGTCCTGAAAGACACATGAAGAAGGAAAGAATGTAACACTACAATTCAAGCGTTTGGTAAGGGAACTAACAGATAAGAGATTGGAAGTAAACTTAAGAACATGTAAAGCAGATGATAAAGAAAGATGGGAAGAGAGATTGACATTCCGTTTCTTAGACACAAATGAGAAGTTACCATCAACAATTTTAACCTTATCATGACCCGAACAATAGAATGGGAAGAAAATAATAGACATACTAGTCATGTGCTCGGAGGCACCTGAATGCTGAATCAATGATCTAGGTGGGACTGGATGAGGGAGTAGACAAATGATGAGTAGTGCTTATGATACCTGACTGAGCAAAGGAGGATGTGGATGGCATAAGGGCCCTCTAACTGAGCAAGAAATCGTCAAAAGTTGTCAATTTTGGCTTGTTGAACTGGGATTGTAGAGGAAGCGGAATATTGAGTGTCCGTAGGCAAAGAAGGCCAGATGGTAGTGCCTTGGGGTGCATCAACTGAAGTGTCAGAACTAGCACTATGAGCCGTTGGTCGGTTGAGCCGTGGTGGACAACCATGCAAGTCCCAACACTTGTCCTTCATATGTCCGCAGTAGCCACAATGGGCGCACTTGGGTTTATCCCGATCAAAAAACCTCCCAGCAGAGGACGGGGCTTGAGACGTGCTCTTCTGATTGTATTGGGGAGCGGAAACAGAGGTAAGGGCAGACCTATCTGTAGCTGGGGATGGTGCCATGGCACTCCTGCTCTCTTCGCTTTGTACATACAAGTACACCTGACTGAGCGATGGTAGAGAGTCCCTGTTCAGAATCTGTATTCTGGCTAACTCACACTCAAAGTTAAGCTCAACAAGAAATTTAAAGTTTCGAGTCCCCTCCACATGCTTCTTGTACTTGTTGCCATCTTCAATGCACGGGGGTTGAAAAACATGATAGTAGTGTAACTCTTCCCACATACTTCTAAGTGTGGCAAAATAGTTGGAGAGACCGTTCCCCCTGACGAAGATGAGAGATACTCTGATGCAACTGGAAGGCCCTGGTTATATTCTGCTGTTGAGAGTACATCTGAGAAGCAGTATCCCACACCTCCTTGGCAGTGCGCAAGAACAGGAAACCTTGACTGATATGAGGTTGTATGAAGTTGAGGAGCCAGGACATGACGGTGAGATTCTTAGTCTCCCACTTCTCAAACAGCGCGTCATTGGAAGTCTTGGGCTCTGCAACTCTCCCGGTGATGTACCCTAACTTTCCTCGGCCACTGATACATTTTGGCTACTTGAGACCACTTCAAATAGTTTTTTCCTTCCAACTTGACAGAAGTAATCTGTAAACTTGGGTTTTCAAATCCCACATGAATCACGATGGACCCTTTGGCACCCCTGGAGTCCACATCCGAGCTTAACCGTGGTGGACATGGATACCCTTTATCCACCAACAAACAAGAAAAAGAGGCCGTGTACACACAACATGCCTTCAAACACGAAAGAGAATCACCTATGGGGTTTTCAACCCAAAAATGCCCTAGAAATGCCGAAAAAGGGGTTGTCAGTAACTTTAGGGGAGAGTTTCTTCTCCTGTAACCTCCAAAACTTGATGAAACTCAACAGGGATTGTTTCTACAGGATGGGAATTATATATGGAACTAAACGCAAGCGGCAAACACATGCAAGAAGCTCCCCATCAAACAGTACATCCACGAAACTTGAAAAACAAATTCTTACCCTTTGTAGAAAACCTAGTAAAAGTCCATCAAAACTACCTCAAAAAATTCGATAAAAATCACCAAAAAACCCAGAAATATGTTCTCCTCCAAATAGTACCTCCCTCGAGACCTCGGGATCTGTACGCCCATACAATTACTGATGTTAGCCGTATGACATGATGACGTTAGCACCTATCAGCTCTTTTCTGCGACTATTCTTCCTTCGCAACCTCGCTTTGAAAGCAAGTAGAAATATAGGTTTAGGTCTTAGTGTTTGGAGGAGAGAGAGAGAGAGATGGTTTTAGGGTTTGGAGGAGAGAGAGAGCATGTGTATGTCACATGATTCCAATCTTCTTATTTATATGATAAGACGTTTACATGGACAAGTATGCCCCTACATGACATAAAGGTATTGCCGTACTACCCTGACAACATTATGTACCGTGTTTTTTTTTTTGAATAACTAATATTGAATTCAAAGTGAAGAGACTGACCTCAACTTTGTTTGATGTAAATGGCATGAAAACAAAGATTAAAACAACTTCAAATTTAAAATAAAATGTTGAATGAACTTCAAAATCAAAGCTATGTTGCCTAGGTTTCGGTATGGGTGTCAGAATTCAGAATGTGACAGTGGTAGAGAGTGCTGAATTTGGCGAAGCTAGAAAAATTGGATGTGAATTTGAGCTACACTATGAAGTTGTGGGCGAGATTGATTGGGCAAGCAAAAAACCAAGTTGGCTTCATGCTAGGAAGGTCAACCCTCAAGGAAAATCTTCTTACAAATGATAGAGAAGTTTAGAGAGGAGGAAGTATCTTCACATGATCTTCAAATGATAGAGAATAATTCAATGGGCATTCTGGAAGGAAGAGTCCCAAGTGGGTATATTAACACCATTAGGGACATATATGAGGGAGCTGAAAAATTGGTGGAGAATCAATATCTTTTTGCACTGGTTATGGATCAATTAACTGTTCGTTTTCAAGAGCAGGTCCCTTGGTATATGTTGTTTGCAGCAAGGTTCGAAATATCATTCCGTCTCACTAACTCGGTAAGCTGACAGAATGAGACAGAATGCGACAATGAGAAAAAAAAAAGACATCTCGATAAGATTAAACCATTTATGATGCTTAATTAAGTTTAAAAATTTGTTGTTTATCTTTTATATGTGTTAAAAAAGACACATATACTCTAAGATAAGGTTATAAACCAATTTCAATACTTAATCAAGCTTATGGTAGAGAACGATTCATATCCCTACGTATTTTTTTTTAAGTATACATATCATCTCAGTAGCTCACCAAAATGAGTCTTCTTTATCAAGATTCAAGACAGTATGAAAATTTGAATTATGGTTGCAGAAGATGTAGTATTGGTTGATGAGACTTGAGGCAAGTAAATGTAGAGCTATAAATTATGGAGACTTGCTTTGGAATCCAAGGGTTTTGTAATAAGTGGGACCAAGATAGAGTATGTGGTGTTCAACTCTAGCAAAGACATGCATATAAGTGACTTAGAAGAATCAATGCACATAGTGTAGAAGCTTTTGCTAACTGCAAGAAAACAGTTGTTGATGGCTTGTTAAATAATTGGCAGTATTGTTCTTTTTATATTACATATGAGAAAAAGGATCTTGTTATTTCTATATTTATTATTAGGGTCGGGCTCTAGGGACCTGCCTTTTTTGACTGGCTCCTGTTACAGGACACAATATGAGCCACGTGGCACACTCTTAGAGGACTCTGACCGTATGGATGTTTGCCCAATCTCTAGGTGGACCTACAAACCAAAAATAGCCTGATTAGTGATTTCTAGGCGTTGAATTGGACTTATTTTCATGGGTTGATCTCAACTGTGGGAATTGGAGCAGTATTTGAGGTACAAAGATCCAAAGGTTTGAAATCACTAATCAGGCTGATTTTTGGTTTGTAGGTCCACCTAGAGATTGGGCAAACATCCATACGGTCAGAGTCCTCTAAGACTGTGTCAGGTGGCTCATATTATGTCCTTTAATGGGAGCCGGTCAAAAAAGGCCGGTCCCTGGAGCCCGACCCTTATTATTAAAAGGAAATGAACATAACTCGATACTTTTTTCTATTTTCTTTTTCCAGGGACGATCAAGCTTGCACCTAACTCATGTTACTTTTAGTCCAAATGGAGAAGAGGTTCTCCTTAGTTATAGCGGAGAGCATGTTTACCTGATGGATGCGAATCTTGGTATTTTTATGACCTCGAGATCTACAACTTCCAATGCATTCAACTATCAATGGTTTTGTTATATAAATTTTGATGGTTTTGTGACTCTTTCCATGTCAATTCCATTCCTCTCTTCTTGGAAGAGAGGCACCTTAGTTTGGAGTCAGTGTTACAAGCCTAAAATACTTCTATCATGTTTGAATCTGGAATAAGAATGATATGAACGGTTGCCATAATATATGCCTTGTTGATATGAATTTGAATAATAACTATATTTACTTGGCTCTTATTAATCATGGTTGGATTTTATTGACAAAATTGTAAATTGTTGTGTTTAGAGAGATGTAGTCAAGATTGCACTGAAACGTTGAAACAACATTGTTAGCTAGAATGATCATTGTATGTGTATGTTTGTCATCGTCAATGTGAAAGTCTCAAATTTTTTGTTTGAAGATGCAATGAGCAACGTATGGTCTTGCTTTCACTATGCGTGATTTGGTTCAAATTTATAAGCAAAAGTGTAAGGGCTTGTCTGGATGTACCACCAGATGCGGCTGGCGCCATCTTTCAATCTGTGTTGACTGTGTTTAAGATAAGGTGGTAGTTTGTGCCTTGTAATTTATTCCACCCTTCAAAATGACCTCAAAACAGTGTTGCCATCAACTTGGTGAAAAGATGATTCTTAGTACTGTTCAGGCGTATCTCATTTACTACTTTCTAATCTTGAGTGGGTTCAAACAGGCCTTAATACTTAGAAGGCCTATATGTAATATTGTGAATGATATTGGAGTTGTGTTTCTTTCCCTACTTCTTGGATGTATGGCCTGCTCCCTATTTTCATTGCTAACATGTGACAGATTTATCATAGTAGTAGTTGTAAGACTAATATGAAGTTTTTATCGATGATTTGACTTTATTTGTTGTGTCTTTTCTTTTCTTTAGAATGGGAATATTATTTGGGTGGTGGAAGTTGAGAAAGCAAGAAGAAAAGAGTAAAAGAAAAAAGCTGGAAGAAACACGAGAAAATTGGGGTTATATCTCTTTCATTAGCATAAGAAGTGACAGTTTTGCTCAATAGGAGCCTCTTCAACTTTATTTCAACATTTTGAACTCTTTTAAAAGGGCAAGGACTGGCTTCTCTTTGAGAAATAGAAACATCCTTTTGTGATCTAACAACCTCTTTTTATTTTTATTTATTTTTTAATTAGAGATTGCTGAATGTTATATTAATAAACTAAATGATGTACAAAAATAAGGAAGTGGGTTCCTTATATACAAAAGGTCTTTATTTGCACGCCTTTTGGGAGTATGTGTTTATTTGTTTCCCTAGCTTGACTAGAAAGCTTCTAATTGGGAGGCTATTCGTAGCAAGCATCCACTGTTAGCTCCTAATCTTAACATGGCATTGAGCTCTCCGTCTCTTTCCAAATATTTGATTTATTTCAGTTAGGATTCTTTATATCTCTTAGTTCAGAAGTAAGCTGATTTACAAGTTACCTTGCAAGATGGGTGAGGCTCCTTATGATACCATCTTCAAATGATGGGTCTTTGCGCATGGGAAGTAATTAATATGAAAGTATTGCTAACTATAATATAACTGGTACCGTTCATTCATGATTTTTTATTTGAATAGTTTGCATCTTTATTTATCACTAGCCACATTTCTTACTTTTCGTATCTTGTGGTAAGGTATGCAAATTAGTATTGAGTATATATAGGTCGACAAGAAAGATACCATACAAGTCAAAATATACATTATTTTGCGAAATGAATAGTAAAATTTCAACCCGAACATATTAAACCTTTCTAAATTTGATTTTTTTTAATCTTTTCAATTCTCAATCTATTTTAGATCAAAAACAACTATTCCACTTTAATAATTGTTTAAAAAACTTCTCATATTGACCAGTGGAGCGGATCCAAGAGAAATTTGTGGATTTTCTAAATTTTCAAGGTAATAGCAAATTTTGTCAATTAAACTCACTTTTTGGTAGTTTATTATTAAAAAATAGAGTTTAGAGGTGTATGTGCATCAGATCTATGGATCTATTATGCATTTACACCACTTTTGTGCGCAGATTTAAGGAGTGTGAGGGTGAACATTTTTAAATTTGGAGAAACCCCAATTTCCTTTGTTTTCACCCTAAACATCCATGGTTTTGTATGAATGAATTATATGTTTATAATTTGGCCCGATGTAGAACTTGGTCAAATTATTTTTTTCTTAAAAATTAAAATTTTTAATGCATTTAATGCATGCATATACGATGCCTTCTTTAATTGTTTGTTTACCTTTACTGTTGGGTTAGTCAGTCATTTATGCATGCCCGACGCTAGCCACATTGGGCTGCATTTTCTTGTATTCTTCAGTATCTTAAGAGTTCCTCGGGTGAGGGACTGTTGTATCAACCATCGAAGAAGTTATCTATTATTGGGTTTTCTGATGTTGATCGACTTGTAGCCATACTGATCGTAGGTCCACATCTGGTTATTGTACCTTCGTTTTGTGTAACTGAGTGACCTGTCGTAGCAAAACGCAAAATGTTGTGGTTTGTTTGATTATGGAGGCTGAATATAGAGCCATGACTTATACTGCAAGTGAGATGTTGTGGGTTCAGTCTCATCTTCGTGAGATGGGTGTTGATGTTTATACTCCTATGTCTATGTATTGTGACAATCAAGCGGCGACTTATATTGCTAGTAATCATGTGTTCCATGAGCGGATGGAAGCATATTGAGGTTGATTGCCATTTATCGTGATATGGTGTTGAGCAAGCGTATCGGTACCCTCTACATCAAGTCTGAGAATCAGTTGATGACATCTTTATTAAGGCACTATCTAGGAGTTCTTTTTCATCTCTATGTACCAAGCTGGGCATGTATGATCTGTATGCTCTAGCTTGAGGGGAGTGAGTTCTTGTTTTCTTTATTTATTTGTCTTTATTATGTTTAGTGTGTTGGCCTACAATTCACTTAAAGTCTTATTTATGTTTAGTGTGTTGGCCTACAATTCACTTAAAGTCTTATTTATGTAAGGGGGCCTACCACTCACTTAGTGCACAATATTTATAAATAAGAACAAAGGAGGCCGAACCATACTAGTTCGTTCCTCTCTCCCTTCTGTCTTTCTTCTCTCCAATCTCTCATCTCTTTCATTGACACAATTGTATTATTTCTACATTCGTCGAAATATTTCCATTTCCAGGCTGGTTGAAATATGTCTCGAAATCAGAATTTACTACCTTGACTATATTTAAGAATTTGTTTATTTTTTGTTAGAAGATGTGATAATTTGTTACTATGAATAAGTTGCATACTCAATGTTATATAGAACAAAAGAGACACACATGAGATGACCTACTGTGAGCAATGACTTACTAGCCATCTGACTTTACCGCTTTAATACGAGGTTTGGAAATTTATTTAAAGTTCAGTAACAAGTTTTTTTTGTTCATAGTATCAAAGGGTAACTTGCAAATCCACTCATACCAAGTGGTAACTTTAATGGTACTGTTATGTTGATTGACTCAAAAAACATTAATCAATTAATAAATGTGCTTAACACTAATAAACAAAAAGGTTGAGAAGCATTAAAATAATAATTTGTTGAAATTGGAGCTTGAATCTGTCAAATGGAAGTGAAAATACCGATTAAAAAAAAAGAATAGAAAATGGAGTGGAAGCATGAGTGCATTATTTGTATAGGCAGGAATATACTTATCACCCAAGCAGTGTGAATTTGTTAGAATTCCATATTTGTGACTGTAAAGGGTAAATATTCTTGTATTCTAAATCCAAATGCTCTATTGAGTCTATTCAGCATAAACAATGTTCTTCCTAAATCTAGTTTTGTCAGACAGTACATCCTGGAGATCATGAAACTAATATACCTGTAAGGCTGTAACCATTTATATTGATGAAGTATTGAACCAATATACTTCATCTACTTGTCAAAAAAAAAAATACTACTACTACTTTATCCTAAATGAATCTGTTATTATTACTTTTTTTTTGATAAGTTTATTATTATTTTTGATAAGTAATCTGTTGTTACTTAATTAGGTTATATTAGTCAAATTGATTTATTTGTTACGTTTATGTTGTCTTGTTAACTTGCAGGTGGTAAGTGTGTTATGAAATATACTGCGGAAGATGTTTCAAAGCAAGTAAGTCTATCTCCTATACTCAGTGGAACAGATATAGAGCCACCAGTACCACAGGTCTTGCCAAATGGTTTTCGCAGACAAAGCACTATTTCTGCCACGGTGTGCATTTTTCCATCCTGATTTGTTAATTAAGATTGGCTATGGCTGCTGTCTATGTGCATATATTTTGTCTAAGCTAATTTAGTTGTTACAGCTTAACAAGTGCAAGGAATTGGTTCAAGCTGCGGAAGAGTCCTTAAAGGATGGAATAAATTATTTATATGGAATTGAAGCATGCAATGAAGTACTGGATGGAAATGGTCCTGAAATTGGGCCTGAAATGAGGCATGAATGCTTGTGTACTCGTGCAGCATTGTTCCTTAAGGTTCTTCGAGAACTCAATTTACTTGTGAAGTATAAACTTAATCTTTCTTAGTATGACATTACCATCAAGGCTATAAATCTTATATTCTTTTCCAGCGGAAGTGGAAAAATGATGTTCATATGGCTATAAGAGATTGCAGCAAGGCTCGAAACATCGATACTTCATCATTTAGGGCGCACTACTACATGTCAGAAGCTCTTCTGAAGGTAATTTGATGGATTTCATTAGCATAAGCTTAATGCCTTGTCTTGACTCAAACCTATTATTGTGCTGCTTCACCCTGTTTTCCTGTCATTGGGCTGTTTCACTTCATATCTAATTGAACAGCTAACCATGTATATATGGTCTGGTCTCTTCACTCTCTTTTGAGTTCTTTTCCTCCTTTCTTACTGTTGATTTTTTCTGTGCAGTTAGGAAAACATAAAGAAGCTCTAGACTATGCTGTGGCGGCACAGTGTTTGTCTCCATCAAATTCTGAGGTGGCAGAGAGGGTGGAGACTATAAAAGGGCATCTTGCTGCAGGTTTCTGAATATAATTTTGCTGTTCTGTTTTATTTATTCTTCTGGCACCTTTAATAGAAGAGGCTCTCATGCATTAACTGTTAATGTGTCTTAGGACGCTTGTAGGGGAAGTTATTTTCCTACTGGCTAGGGTACTAAAAACTAAGTCTTCGCCCTAAACATAGGTCAAATCAATACTCGGAATTAATTCGATAAAGTCTGATTTGATGTGAAGTTTCGAAAAAATTCAACGTAGAGAAATTTGAAGATTTGATGCATTTACAAATTTTTAATACTAATGTAGCTTAAATGTGCAAAAGAAACATGAAATTATAATGATAAATAAGTGGTTTTTATCGAAGAATGACTTCAAAATACGCAACTTGAGGAGCATTTGATGTTGATCTTGACTTCTACGAGTTGTTTCGACTCAGTAACCCTTAATTGTATGCCCTTTTTCTCCTACAAACCTCCCAAAAGTAAGGAAATGTGGAAAAACTGGTGATAGGAGGGTTTTCTTATACTCATTTGTTTTAAAGTTTCGGTTTTGAACAATAAAATTTGCTGAAATAAAGTAAAATTCACTTACCCATTCCATAAATTGACAAAATTTGCGAAAATTTGGCTTATTTTTATAGTATATTATTAGCAACTTTGGTCATCATGTTAGAGCAAATGCATTATTTTTTCTTTTGATAAGTTAACAATATTATTAACAAAAGGGGAGAGCCCCGCAAGAAAACATACACTTGGGACTGCAAGAGGAGAACCACAATACAAGGCTAAACTCTACAAGGAAGAAGAAGAAGAAGAAGAAACAGTTAGCAACTCCTCCCATCTAAACACAAATGAGTCGAAATAGCAACCTCTAAACTCCGGTGTTATAGAAGATCAGAGGTACAAGTAGGCTTTAACTCTCAACACCATCCTAAGAATATCTTCTTCTTTCCCGTTGAAAATACATATGCTTCTCTCTCTTTCGAAACAGCCCACATCATAGCAAACGGAAGAATACACCAAAGGTATCTCCCTCTACCACTGAAACTATTTTGTCTACTCCCTTGGATAACGTCAATCACATGTGCCGAGACCACATACTCTATGCCAAATAGAGAAAAGAAAGCCTGCCAGATCGTGAAGTTAAAAGGACAATGGATCAGGAGATGGTCACCTGACTCTACGTTGGCTTTGCACAAAGAGCATCTATTCGACAACATCATACCCCTATTGTTCAAATGTCAAGATCTTGTCTAGAGTAGTCGTCCAGACGAAGAAAATCACTTTAGATGGAATTGGAGCCCCCCAAGCAAGCAACGCCGAAAAAGAGCCTTCGACCCATCGGCTTCAAGTGAGCATAAAAGGACCTAACTGAGAAAACACCTTTCGGGTCCCATCGCCGTATCCACCTATCCAACTCAGAATCTTGCAAGGGGCCTTCTCCAACTCTAGACAAAAGAGAACAAAGACTTGCCAACTCCCAATCATTGATATTTCTTATGAAATCAAAGTTCCACGAAGCAACACCCTCTGCGACAACCATGCAATTTTGAAACTTAGCCCCTTGGAGATCCAAGATATGAAAGAGACTAGGAAAGGTCAGCCATAAAGGTTCTTCCCCTTCCAAAGATCTTCCCAAAAGAGAACCTTATCCCCTCTCCCTACTTCGAACTGAATACCTTACCTGAATCTATATCTAACTCTCAAGATTCCTTTCCACACACTGGTACCATAAGATGATAAGACAACATTGCCAACCCTCCCATCCTGCCAATCCCCATACTTCCCATCAATCATAGACCTCCATAAGCTATCATCTTCTTCCCCATATCTCTACAACCACTACCCTAGAAGTGCCTCATTCATATCTTTCAAGTGACGAAAACCCAAGCCACCTTCCTCAGGTTTACAGATTTTGTCCCACTCCACCAAGTGAAATTTAAAATATTCCTGCCATCTTTCCCACATAAAGTCTCTCATCACCTTTCCGGGTCTAGAGCTACCCTAGTTAGGATAGTAAACATAGAAAGGAAATGTATAAGAATACGAGAGATAGTACTCTTGATAAGAGTTATTCTACCTCCTTTTGAGTGATATCTCTTCTTCTAGGCGCCGAGTTTTCTCCCAAATCTCTCCACACTGGGATCCCAAATAGACTTGTCCTAATACTTGGCTCCCAACAGAAGCCCCAAGTATGAGGTAAGTAAGCTGCCCCCCCTTACACCTAAACTAGACACTAACCCTCTCAAATCGGTCACATTTCCCACCCCGAACACCTTAGTTTTGGCTAAATTGATCCTTAAACCCGAAATTGCCCCAAAGCACCTCAAAATACATCTTAGGTATCTCAGCTGCCTATGGGACGCCTGAGTGAAGAAAATCATGTCATCTGCAAACTGAAGATGAGAAATTATAGGGCCTTGGCTACTCACTTGGAAGCCTTCTACCAATCCTCTGTCCATTGCTTTAGTGGTCAATCTCCCCAAAGCTTCAACCACAATAACAAACAAGAACGGAGATAGCAGATCCGCTTATCTCAAACCCCTCGAGCTTTTAAAAAATCCAGCAGGAAAACCAGTCACCAAGATGGAAAATCAAGTCGAGGCATAACACACCCTCATCCACTCCCTCCGCTTAGAATCGAATCCCATCCTTACCAGTAAATACTCCAAAAAATCCCAGCACACATGATCGTATGCTTTCTCTATGTCAATCTTACACACAATGCTTAGCTTCCCTTCTCTCACTCTGGAGTCGATAGATCCATTCGCTACCAAGACCCCATACATAATTTGTCTCCTCTTGACAAAAGCTGCTTGGAACGGGAGATTATTGTGCCCAACACCTCTTTCATTCTAGAAGCAAGCACCTTATAAGTACTCCCAACTAAGCTGATAGAACGATAATCTCTCAAAGAATCCACCCCTTTTTTCTTTGGGATGAGAGTAATAAACTAACTATTAAAGCTCCGATCAAAGAAAAGTTTACTCTTCAAACTCCTCAACCACACCCATGAAATCCCTACCCAAAATATCCTAGCAATGCTTAAAAAAAGCTAGAGAGAAGCCATCTGGACCAGGATTACAATCTCCACTGAGGCCCTTTATTGCCCCTAAAATCACTTCCTCTACCATAGGTCTCTCCAACCATTCCTGCTGCTCCAGACTAACACTGTCCTGTTGTCAGGGACCTACTTGTAATATCTTATATTCTACAGGGGGCCCTTGTAATATTGTAAAACTTCACTTAATATATATATTGGGTGAAATCGTGTAGGCTATTCTAAGCTCTACACGATTTCTCCTCTTCCCCCAATTCTCTTCTCCTCTCCTCTCTTCCATCTCTAACCCTAATCTCTTATTCTGGTTACGATCCAAGATTACAACATGGTATCAGAGCATGGTTATGTAACCATGGCTTAATCCTAGAGGTCTGAAGAACCCTAGGGATTGCGAAATTCGATGCGAAGGGCTTTCCAAAGAAGGAGATCATCTCCCATGGATAGCCGCAGGCTTTAGAAGAGTCTGAAACCCTAGCCGCCCACTCCAAAAGGTTGGAGAGGTTCTCCCAGGCCTAGCCGCCCACTCCAGAAGCCTGGAGAAGAGCCACCAAGCCTAGCCGCCCCTTCCAAAAGGTCAGAGAAGATCCTCTGGACCTAGCCGCAGGTCTCAGAGGCGTCCAGAACCTCTCCCTAGTGCTACCGCACCTATCTAGGAACCTTTTTTAGGTCCTCGGAACCATTCACAAGTTTCCCGCGGGTGGTTTTTTCTCCAATAGAAAATCTATAAAGAAGTTGTTCCAAAAAGGCCTGAATCCTGCGAGCAACGCGAGCAGGAGGCTTTAAAAATAAAAAGAAGGTGATTTGCACCTCCGCAGCAGCAGTTCGGGTGATTTCTTATCAGAAAAGTCTTCTCTACTACCATGAGTACATCTGAGGAGTCATCTTCTGCCAAGTCAGAGATTATTGTTGCCCCACCCAGTCTGGGAAGTCATGGTGATCACAGCCCGGGCCTACAGATCACTACGGTGAAACTCGACGGGACCAACTACCTCGCATGGTCTCAATCTGCCAAGATGTACATCACTGGACGAGGCAAAGCCGGCTATATCACTGGACGCGTCACTGCACCTGATTCCTCTGATGCTGCGTTTGAGAAGTGGGAAGCGGAAAACTCGATGGTCATGTCATGGCTGCTTCACTCCATGCATCCATCGATCAGCACAGGCTTCCTCTTTCTCCCGACTGCCAAGGATATATGGGACACTGCATCTCAGACCTACTCCCAAGATGGGAATTTTGCTAGGATGTATGAACTTCAGCAGGAGATAGCACATTTGAAGCAAGGCGATCTTCCTTTGGGATCATACTACGCTGCGTTACGCAGCAAGTGGGAAGAGGTAGATCATTACCAGACCTACACCCCTGCATGTACCAAGGATGCTACGGAGTTCCGGAAGATGATTGTGCGCGGACGCATATTCGAGTTTCTTGGCGGCTTGAACCAGAGCTATGAACAGGTTCGAGCAAACATCTTGGGCAGAGATCCACCGCCGTCGACTATTGCACAGGTCTACTCCTACATCCAGAGCGAGGACAGCAGGAGGAGAGCCATGAGCTCTAAGACAGATGCTGATGTTCCTTTATCTGAGAAGTCTGCCTTGGCCACTCAGAAATTGAGCAAACCCACATCCAAGAAGGATGGGGATCTTGATGATCGTGATCGACTCAGATGTGATCACTGTGGCAAGCGTCGCCACACTCGGGAGACCTGCTGGAGTCTTCATGGTCGTCCCGCACAGTTCTCTGGGGGGAAGCAAGGCTCCTCAAAGAAGCCCTCTGGTAGCAAACATGGAACCTCAGCTGCTCATGCCACCAGTCAAGATTCCTCTGATGTGACCCCTTCCTCTGGGCAGTCCAACACCTTCTCTAGCATGGACATTGACAGGCTTCGACAATTACTTACTCAGCTTGATGGCCCTTCCCCACCTACATCATCCTTTGCTCAGACAGGTACATCCCATTCAGCCCACCATGTGTCTACGGCACCCATTGGTCCTTCCTGGATCATTGATTCTGGTGCCTCCGATCATATGACTGGTATGCCATCCCTTTTCTCCACCTATAATATCTGCTCGGGTAAGGACAAGGTCCGTGTGGCCGATGGCACCTTCTCCTCTATCTCAGGGAAGGGCACTATCTCTGCCACACCTACTTTGTCTTTATCCTCTGTACTTCATGTTCCTAAATTTACCACTAACCTGCTTTCTGTTAGCCATCTTACTAAGAGCCTAAACTGCAGTGTTACCTTTTTTCCTACTCACTGTGTTTTTCAGGACTTGGAGACGAGGCGGATGATTGGCAGTGGTCGTGAGGATGGTGGATTGTACCTGCTCGATAGCCAGCCGACTTCATATTCTGTTGCACATCAGTCTAGTGCCAATGTCAGTAGTTCTAGCGTTAATAAAGACCTGTTAATGCGATGGCATAACAGGCTAGGTCATTTACCGCTTTCAGTCATGAAGCGTCTGTTACCTCAGTTTGCGTCTATTCCATTTTTTGAGTTCAACTGTGAAACTTGTGTACTTGCAAAACAATGTCGGGTGTCTTTTCCGACCAGTAATAAAAAAAGTACGTTTCCTTTACAGCTTGTGCACTCTGATGTTTGGGGACCCAATCCCACCACTTCTATCTTTGGTTTTCGCTACTTTGTGGTTTTTGTGGATGACTACAGCCGTTACACTTGGATCTACCTTATGAAATCAAAAAATGAGGTGCATACTATCTTTCAGACCTTCCATAAAATGGTGTGCAATCAATTGGGCACCACCCTAAAAGTCCTACGCACTGACAATGGGGGGGAATACATGTACAGTGGCCTTGCCTCCTACTTTGAAGAGCATGGAATTCTTCATCAGACTTCATGTGCCAATACACCTCAACAAAATGGGACCGCTGAGCGAAAGCATCGCCATGTCCTGGAGGTTGCTAGGGCACTTCTTCTTGGTACTCGGGTACCCAAGGGTTATTGGGCTGACGCTGTGTTGACGGCATCCTACTTGATAAATCGGATGCCCTCTCGTGTCTTGGGGTCAAAGTCTCCCCTTTCACTCCTGTTTCCTTCCTGTCCTGTGTTCTCCATTCCACCTAAGGTCTTTGGTTGTGTTTGCTATGTTCACGCCCATCACAGGAAGGACAAGTTAGATCCGAAAGCCGTCCGATGTGTGTTCCTTGGCTATTCGTCCACTCAGAAGGGATATCGGTGTTTCCATCCCTCTACCCGTCGTCGGTTTGTTTCTCTAGATGTTACATTTTTTGAGAGTCTTCCCTTCTTCTCAGTTGATCGGACTTCTCTTCAGGGGGAGCTTGGGAGTATTGACGAGAGTCCGATACCTCCACAGGGGGAGATTCCTCAACCAGTACCCCTTGATTTGCTAGATGAGTCTCCTGTACCCTTGTCCTTATCTTCTACTGACACTGTGCCACAGGATCCGCAGCTGAAGACATATGCCAGACGACGTCAAAAAGAGAAACAGTCCACCATCCAAGCTCACTGCCAGGAAATCCAACTCGATCCAGGTAATCGTGTCCTCAGTGATCCTCATGATGATATGTCTGTTGCTCCTACTATCCTTCCCATAGACATTGATGTACCTATTGCTCATCGGAAGGGTGTTCGGAACTGTGTTACCAAGCACCCTATCTCTCACTTTGTTTCCTATCAACAGCTCTCACCATCCTACAGGGCATTTGCTACTTCCCTATCCAGTGTCGCTCTGCCATCCGGTGTCTCAGATGCCCTCAGCCAACCTCAGTGGAAAGCAGCCATGCTAGAGGAGATGACAGCTCTAGAAAAGAATGGTACTTGGGATTTGGTTCCATTGCCTAGAGGAAAGAAACCCGTGGGGTGCAAGTGGGTATATACAGTGAAATACAAAGCAAATGGAAGCATCGACAGGTACAAGGCCCGTCTCGTTGCAAAAGGGTACACACAGACTTATGGGATTGACTACCAGGAGACGTTTGCTCCAGTGGCCAAGATGAACTTAGTTCGAGTTCTGTTATCTCTCGCGGCAAACTTTTCTTGGCCCCTCCACCAGTTGGATGTCAAGAATGCCTTCCTCCATGGTGATCTAGAGGAAGAGGTCTACATGACAGGTCCTCCGGGGTTCAGTCCGACTGGGAGTAAGGAACTTGTATGCAGACTGAAGAAAGCCTTGTATGGGCTTAAACAGTCACCAAGGGCTTGGTTCGAGAGGTTTAGTTCCGCAGTCAAGAAGATTGGCTACTCGCAGAGTCAGGCGGACCACACTCTCTTCATTAAGAGAAGTCAAGGTCGTCTTACTGCTCTTATTGTATATGTGGATGATATTGTGGTCACAGGAGATGACCCAGATGAGGTTTGTAGATTGAAAAAATACCTTGGCACAGAGTTCGAAATCAAGGATCTGGGAACCTTGAGATACTTTCTGGGCATTGAGGTTGCTAGGTCAAAGCAGGGTGTGTTTATCTCACAGAGAAAATATGTACTTGATCTCCTTCGAGAGTCAGGAAACTTGGGAGCTAAACCAGCCGATACGCCTATAGAGCAGCAACATCGGCTGAATCCTGTTGATGGGGATCCCATTGCTGATGCAGGCCAGTTCCAGAGACTTGTTGGGCGTCTCATCTACCTTTCGCTGACACGACCAGATATTGCATACGCAGTCAGTGTCATCAGTCAGTTCATGCATGCCCCTCGCTCTCCACATCTTGAGGCAGTACACAGAGTGTTACGCTATCTTAAGGGGGCTCCAGGGAAGGGTCTCCTGTTTAGTAAGAATGGACACCTGCGAGTTGAAGCTTATACAGACGCTGACTGGGCAGGTTCAGTCACTGACAGACGTTCCACATCAGGGTACTGCACGTATGTGGGAGGTAATTTGGTGTCTTGGCGCAGCAAGAAGCAACCAGTTGTCGCCCGCTCCAGTGCCGAAGCAGAGTACCGTTCTATGGCTCATGGTGTATGTGAGCTTCTATGGTTGAAGACTATGCTCAGTGAGCTCGGATATCCTGTCAAAGGGTCTATGCAACTGTATTGTGACAATAAAGCAGCCATCAGCATTGCTCATAATCCAGTTCAACACGACAGGACAAAGCACATTGAAGTAGACCGTCACTTCATCAAAGAGAAACTTGGTCAGGGACTTATTTGCACACCGTATGTCCATACTGCTGATCAAGTTGCAGATGTGTTAACTAAAGGTGTTACTAAAGGGATCTTAGAGCACCTGTTATCCAAGCTGGGCATGATAGATATCTTCGCACCAGCTTGAGGGGGAGTGTTGTCAGGGACCTACTTGTAATATCTTATATTCTACAGGGGGCCCTTGTAATATTGTAAAACTTCACTTAATATATATATTGGGTGAAATCGTGTAGGCTATTCTAAGCTCTACACGATTTCTCCTCTTCCCCCAATTCTCTTCTCCTCTCCTCTCTTCCATCTCTAACCCTAATCTCTTATTCTGGTTACGATCCAAGATTACAACATGTCCAAATGAAGCCCATCCACTTTTGGCCTATATACACACGAGTCTGTATACAGACTAGAAACGTACGTCACCACACAAGTCTTGACATCTTCTTCATCCTCAACCAAAGAACCCTCTTATATAATCAATCAGAATAGCTAATCTCCATATGCCTTCTCATAGACCACCTGTCCATTTTATGGTAAGAATCATCTTCAACCTCCACAGCCCTTACAAAGTTATCCTTGATAATTTAGAGACCTTAAAAATGGTCTTTTTCGGGTTGTTGTAATGCTTGATCTTGGAGAATGATGTCTGAGAGAAAGGTGACTGTGGAGGCGAAATCATTCGTCTTCATGCCTATTGGCAAAAGGGGAAGATCTTTCATCCGTATCAGGGAAGAAGGCCGAAGGTGGGTGGAAGAAGCAGATGTTCCGACGGAGCTTGTTCAGTGGTTGGTGGTCTTGATTAAGGAGGCCATCACAGCCCATCTGTCAAAATGTTTGTGGAGGAAAAAGGTATCGCAGGGGAGAACTTTTATAGCGGAAGTAAAGAGGAATGGTAAAGGCACCTTCGTCTAGTTGGCAGAGTTCACACCCAAAGGCAGGAACCTCGTTTTCTGTTTCCCGCAAGGAGTGCATGGAGATGGGTGGATATTAGTGGCGGACTATCTCTCTTCTCTCATGACTAATGTGGCTGTCATACCGCCAGATCAGAAGGCAAGCCCCTTAGAGGGGAGGAGGGAGAGATACATGCGAACTCTGGAACAAAGACGACTTCGCGACCTTTCTCCAGTTTCTTTGCCCATCAGAGCCAGTAAAGAAACCTGGGCAGAGGTAAAATGGTCACATGCGATCATCTGCGAATCTTCAGACAGAGAGACCAACTGGGAGGACATCGCGGTTACAGTGACCTGGATTACAGGTACCTCAGATCTGTTTTATCTTATCCCCTGTGGAGATAAGAACAGAATCTTCTTTGTGGAAGATCGGGAAACGTTGGATTTTCTGTGCAATCTGATATCAATTAGGGTGGGGAACAATATAATCTACCTTAGTAGATGGTGGCCTTTATTCAACTCTCTTTCCAAGTTCTGGTATTCCTCCCCGATCTGGATTCTGGTTCAGGGGTTGCCCTTTCATTTATGGAATAGACATATGTTTGAACAGATCGGAGGAAGGATGGGAGGGTTGGTGGATGTAGATGTTGCATCCTCTCTAGGAACAGATTTCAGCGCCCTTCGATTGAAGGTTGGAGGCATCGCGAAGGACATTCCAAGAACTGTAGAAGTGAAGGACGGTGATTCGGAATTTCGCATAAACATCGAGATACTCCTTGAAGGGGCTTCGAAGACAAGCTGGCCATAGGCAAGAGATAAGAGAAACATCCAGAATCCCTCAGAGATCAAGAACTTGAGGAACGCAGCAGAGGATTGTGGTGGAGGTAGAGGTTGGTGTCTGCCAAGGGAGGAGCGCATCACTGGAGAACTAGTGACTAGCGGAGCCGTACAAGCTAGGGCACGTCCAGCTAGATTGATAGGGGACGTACCTGTAGGTAGCTATTCCGTGTTGAGGAAGGGAAGTCAGTCGTCAGCTGGGAGGGCAGAGCAGCCAGATTTGAGTTTTAAAACTCAAGACAAGTCTCGTATGTTCGAGAAGATAGGCGGGACTAAACATCGACCGCACACGTGGAAGGATATGAATAGAGGGAGCGGGGAAATGCAATATAGAAGGGGGAATAGGGGATCAGTGGGTTTTAAAATTCGGGTGGTGCACTTGGGTAGGTACGGGATTAGAGGGAGAAGAAGGCTTTTCGGAACCGGGTCTTCGGGTCGGAGGGGGTATGTGATATATAAATCTAATAGAACCAACCTCCCGAGACATTCCTCTCACTTTCGCTACGAAGATCAACAGGAGTCGCGTAAAGCCCATATCAATCCATCTGCTGGAGACTGTGGCAAGAAGAAGTCGATTACGGCGATGGGGTCTAGCAAGGACGTGGGTATCAAAGGTAAGGAGAAAATATTCTACTCCTCTCCCTCTCCTTTATCTTCCTCTGGGGTTTCTTTTTTTCCGCCTGCCCATCTCGACGGCAGTTTGCGGTTTGGGCATTTGGAGAAAGGTGACTGTAGTAATTCTAACCCAAGTCTGGGAGGGGGGTTACCTTCTAGCGGCATCCTAGTTGAAGCTGAACCTCAGAACCAGCGAATCTTGAAGGAGAAGGCAGAGTCAATGAAGGGGGTACTGGTATGGGGTTGGTGGTCGTTTCTCAATCAAATCAGACTTCAGGAGTGTCAAAGATGGGCGGCTCAAGTATAGCGGTTCGATCTCAAGGGGAGACAGGAAGAGAGCAGGAGGGATTGAGGCTATTACTCAACAGGTTTGGAACTAATGGGATCTCAAGATCCCCTGTCTCTGTCAGTTCGATGGAGGCTGATCTCAATAGCTGGTTTAGGAGTAATATATTAGAACTGGGGGAGTCGTTGGGCTTATCGTTTAAAGGTCATGAAGAAGAGACAAGAAACCTGTTACTATCCATCTTAGGGGCAACTAATAAAACTGGGGGGTCTCCGAAGGATAACGGAATTGATCAGATGGGAAGGGGTTCTAGTAGAATAATGGATACGTACACTCAGCAGGTAGATCCACATTACCCAGTTGTCACAGATAGTGGAGAGGGGGATGGAGTAGGGGAAGGAAGGTCCACACAGGAGAAGTCTAGGAGCGCGGAGACTGTAGAGCGGAGTGATTACCCTAATGCAGGCAAGCCAAACAAAGTCCCTAGAGAGATTTTACGGTTGGCGTGTCCCTTCAATGCCGAAGGAACTATGGTGTACAGGAGTAGACGTAGTGGGCGTAAGCAGCAAGTTGTCAGATGAAGCTAAAAATTATGTCCTGGAATGTGAGGGGGTTGGGCAACAGAGATAGAAGAACAGTTACAAAAAGCTTGATTAAAAGATGGGGTGCTAAGGTGATAATTATTCAAGAATCGAAGTTGGAGAAAGTGGAGGAGAAGGATATTAAAGATATCTGCGGCAAGGGGGATTTCAGGTGGCAGTATCAGCCAACAGTAGGGACTTCTGGTGGAATTATTATAGCCTGGGATAAAAATTGTATTGAGGTGGATGAGACTCTTATTGGGGCTTTCTCGGTTTCCATTAGATGCAGAAGCACGGGAGAGCAGTTGTGGTGGATCCTTACAGGGGTGTATGGTCCTTCGGATGGAAGGGGTAGAGACCAATTTTGGGAGGAATTGGAGGATACGGCTGGCTTATGGGATGATCCGTGGTGCATTGGGGGAGACTTTAATGTCATTCGTTATCCTTATGAGAAGACCAGAGGGGGGAGAGTGACAAAACACATGGGAGATTTTGGGGAGTTTATAAATAGGAATGCTCTTATGGAGATTCCGATGGGAGGAGCTAAATTCACATGGACTAATAATCAAGCCAGTCCCACCCTATGTAAGCTTGACAGATTCCTCGTATCTCCTAGTTGGGAGGATCATTTCAAGGATGTTTCCCTAGTAGCGATTCCAAGACCGGCATCGGATCATACCCCCTTGATGTTAGGATGTGGGGGCTTTAGATCTAAACCTACTCCCCTTCGGTTTGAAAATATGTGGTTGAGCAACACTCAATTCAAGGATAAGGTGGGGGAGTGGTGGGGCTCTTTCTCCTTTGATGGGAAGGCAGGGGTGTCCTTTAGACGTAAGCTCAAGGCATTGAAAGGGAAAATCAGACTTATAATAGAGAGGTGTTTGGCAATATTGATTACAAAAAGGGCCTAGTGCTGGAGAAGATAACCTTGCTCGATAGAAAGGAAGAAATCTCAAACCTCTCTTTGGAAGAACAGTTGGAAAGAACCAATTTGAAAGGAGAGTACCAACAGTTGGTAAAGATGGAGGAGATAAGTTGGAGACAGAAATCAAGGGTTCAGTGGCTCAAGGAGGGGGACCAAAATACGAAATTCTTCCACAAGGTTGCCAATGCCAATAGGAGAAGAAATTATATTTCTCGCCTCAGCTTCAAAGGAGAAACCAAGGAGGATGAGGATAGCATTAGGGAGGGAGTGGTTGAGTTTTATTCCAACTTGTACTCCGAATCGGCTCCCTTTAGGCCCTCTTTGGAGGGTCTCCAGTTCGACCAAATAAGTAGGGGGGAAAGAGAGAGGTTGGAGAAACTTATATTGGAGGACGAGGTGGTGCATGTTCTCTCCGTTTTGGCCCATGATAAGGCTCCAGGTCCAGATGGCTTTACATAGCCTTTTATAAAGAGTGCTGGGAATTCATAGGAGCTGACTTTATGAAGATGGTGATGGAATTTCAGGAAGAAGGATTCTGGGACTTCCCCTCTAACAGCACTTTTATAGCTATGATCCCCAAGATTACTGGAGCTGAGGACATCTCTGGTTACAGACCCATAAGTTTAGTGGGCAGTGCCTACAAAATCATAGCCAAGGTTCTCGCCTTGCGACTCAGAGAGGTTATGGCCACTGTTATATCGCCTAATCAAGGGGCTTTTGTGAGAGGGCGTCAGATTCTTGATGGAGTCCTTATTGCTAATGAATGCATCGATTCGAGAACGAAATCGAGACACCCGGGGTTAGTTTGCAAAATCGACATGGAAAAGGCATATGATCATGTCAACTGGGGTTTTCTCGATTACGTTCTTGGAAGAATGGGGTTTGGGTCTAGATGGAGAAAGTAGATTTGGAGGTGCATATCATCCGCTTCCTTTTCTATCTTGGTCAATGGGTCTCCAGCGCTATACTTTAGGAGCTCAAGAGGGTTACGCCAAGGAGACCCTCTCTCCCCTTTCTTGTTCACTGTTGTGGTGGAGGCTCTCAACAGATTATTATCTAAAGCCGTGTTCTTAGGAGAAATGGAGGGGTTTGTTGTTGCTCTAGGGGTTCACACCATATCCCACCTCCAGTTCGTTGATGACATTCTCATTTTCCTTGCTCCAGAGAGCTCTCAAGTAAGATTTCTCAAAGGTGCCCTCGCTTGTTTTGAGGCGGTTTCAGGACTCCGAGTGAACCTTAACAAAAGCAAAATGTTTGGTGTTGGAGAGGTCGAAGATTTGGAAGGACTGGCGAATATTCTGAAATGCCGCATTGATAATTTCCCGACCACTTACCTTGGCCTCCCCTTGGGGGCAGCATACAGATCCAAGGAGCTTTGGAGACCGGTGGTTGAAAGCTTTGGAAGAAGACTAGCAACATGGAAAGCTAGGTATCTATCGAAAGGGGGAAGATTGGTGTTGATAAAGAGTTCTCTCAAGCTTGCCAATTTACTATATATCCTTGTTCCTGATTCCGAATAGCATTCTTTTCAACCTTGATAAGATAATGAGGGGTTTCTTGTGGGACGGGAATTCAGAGAATCACAAGATCCATTTGGTGAGGTGGGAGAGGGTTTGCCAAGCCAAAGACATAGGCGGATTAGGCATTATACATCTCAGATCCATGAACTTTGCTCTATTGGGCAAGTGGTTATGGAGATTTGGGGAAGAGATGACGAGCCTATGGAGGATTGTTTTGGCGAGAAAATATGGGGTAGACTCCTTTGGTTGGAAAAGTCTTGATGTGAGAAGCTCGTATGGTTGTAGTGTGTGGAGAGGGATTTTGAAGGCTTCGAAGGAGTTCGACAAAGGCGTGCGGTTTGAGGTTGGGGCAGGGGAAAGAATTAGTTTCTGGGAGGATATCTGGTGTGGAGATAAACCCCTTCGGGAAGACTATCCGGAGTTGTTCTCCATTTCGGACAGGAAAAGGGGGTCTATTCTCGATTGCTTCCAGATAGAAGGAGAGGGTGGATTTTGGAATTTGGGCTTCAGAAGAAACCTAAACGATTGGGAGATTGACCCTCTCTCCAGATTGATAGCCAGATTACAAGATATTCATCTTAGACCGTAGGTAAAGGATAAAAGAGTTTGGATCTGGTCTAAAGGGGGAGCTTTCAAGGTGAAATCCTTCTATACGGAGATGAGAAGACAAGTAGGGGTCTCTTTCCCGGTCTCCCTGGTATGGAGAACTAAGATTCCTTCTAAAGTTGCTTTCTTCGCCTGAGAAGCGTCTCTGGACAAGATCCTTACCATCGACCACTTAATGGCTAGGGGTTTTACTATGGTACAATATTGTTGGATGTGCAGAGCAAACGGGGAATCCGTGGATCATCTTCTCTTACATTGCGAGGTGGCTTCTAAGATTTGGAATGCATTCTTACAAGAGTACGGGGTAAGGTGGGCTATGCCGGAATTGATCATGGGTCTCCTTCTTTGTTAGAAATCCAATGCTTTTTCCGGAAGAGGGAAAGAGCTTCGGAGAATGACCCCTTTTGCAATTATATGTAGAATCTGGAAGGAAAGGAACCAGCAGGTCTTTGAAGGTAAACAAGTGGATTTGATGTTGATCATTCTTAACATCAAGGGGCTGATGTTTATGTGGTTGAAAAGGGTAGAAGAGTGCAGGGGCTTGTTTTTTGAAGACTTCGTCTTCCGATGGGGGCACTTATGTACTAAGGAAGGAAGTGGTTAGAGTCTTGTTTCCCTTTCGTTTTTTTCGGGGTGTTGTGGTCACCTCGACCTTCTTCCCTTGGCTGTTTGTATCATTGGCTTCGGCCCCTTCAATATATCTTTTACTTATCAAAAAAAAATATATTCGCGTAGTGTATGTCCATCAAATTCTAAGGTGGCAAAGAGGGTGGACAATGTAAAAGAGAATCTTGCTGCAGGTTTCTGAATATAATTTTGTTGCTCTGTTTATTCTTTTGGCACCTTTAATAGAAGAGGCTCTCATGCATTAACTATTACTGTGTCTTTGGATGCTTGTAGTGGAAGTTATTTTCCTACCGGCCAGGGTACTAAAAACTAAGACTTTGCCCTAAACATTATCAAGTCAGAACTTGGAATTAATTCGAGAAAGTCTGATTTGATATGGAGAAGTTTTGAATAAATTCACCAATTTGGAGAAGTTTGGAGATTTGATGCAGTTACACATTTTTAATACTAATGTAGCTTAAATATGTGAAATAAACATGAAATTCTAAGGAAAATTGTTTTTTATTGAAGAATGACTTCAAAATATGCAACTTGAGGAGCATTTAATCTTGATTTCGACCTCTACAAGTTTTTTCGTCTAAATAACCCTTAAGGGAGTGCCATTTTTTACCTATGAACCTCCCAAAATTAAGGAAATCTGGAAAAAATGGTGATAGAATTTATACTCTTTTCATTTGTTTTAAAGTTTCAGTTTTGAACACTAAAATTCGCTGAAATATTATAAGTAAACTTCACTTACCCATGCCATATATTGACAAAATTGGCGAAAATTCGGCTTATTTTTATAATATATTATTAACAACTTCGGCTATCATGTTAGAGCAAATACATAATGAATATTGAATATTACTGCAATGTATATTGTATGACAATGTCATAGCAAACACACACATTTATATAAGTACATGAGAATTTTATTAAAGAGAAAAGGATAGATTAGGGACTGTAGTCAAAGTTGAGGTAGAATGTTGCCCAAGTAAGGTAGGATCCTAGCCCCACCTATGTAATCACTTAGGGCCTCATAGGATATAGACCCCCTGGCACTGCTAGCTTATACTGGGAAAGCTGAGCTCAAACACCATAACATTGAAGGATATCATTTCTTAAATTTTGTTTTTCTCTTAGCATCTTTAAATGATGAGGGATTGATAAACCCCTCTTGACATGTCTAAACTCACTATATTCGGGGAAAATATTCTTCTCTAAGGGTTTTCTAATCTGTTTTTTTTTATAAGGGTTTTCTAATCCTCCAATCGCTTAGGTCTTACTTCCTTTAAAATTTTTTCTTAGAGCAGTAGATCCGGGTAGGAGAGGCCAATTTGTTTATATGCTTACTTGATGTTTAAACTTCTATTCGGTATTAACTGATCACAGCCTTGCTGTTTCCGGTTGTATGCACTTGAGAGCTATTGTAGGTGGAATTGGATGACTTGGTTAATATGGTGAAATAGGGTTTATGTTGCCGACCCCAAACATTTGGGATAACCAGACAAGGCGTAGATGATGATGGTTATTATGGTTGGTGGCTATATGTGCATCTTGTTGATATGCAATATGAATGCTCCCATATTATCACTATCAAGAATCTTTCTCAGCAAGGAAATAAATTTCAGTTTTGAGGTTTATTTCGACTAGTCTAAAAATGGAAATATTTCCAGTGCGGAAATAATACATTTTTTTTATGGAAATGATGGAAATAATACGGAAATGATGGAAATATTGTGGAAACTTTTGTGGAAAGTTTGGGAAATGATGAAACAAGTATAAAAACACACTCATAAGCTTTCAAACCATAATATACAACCATATGTAGTGTGGAAATGAATGACCATAATGGTCTGTAATATGTCGCGGCAAGTATCTTTAACTAGTCAAGGTTTAATTTAATTATATAACTATTATTTAATTGCGAATTATAAAAAAGTCATAAAGTTATGTATTAACAAATCCTTATTCACTTACATTAATTTCTTAACATTATATGTAATTTTAGAAAACCTAATTACTATTAACTTATAACATTTATTTAATTTTTTGAATGTTTAATTTTTTATTTGAAAAAAAAGAATTTAGGGTTAATATTTTTGAATTTTTTTTAACTCAACCAACTTGTAGAACGGGCTAAGTTATGCAATATATAATCAATTTATGCACAATCATGGATGTTTAGGGTAAAAACCAATGAAATTGGGGATTTTCCCAAATTCCAAATTTTCACCCTAAACGATCTTCAATCCGTGCACAAATCTAGTGTAAATGCATCATAGATTCATAAATTTTGTTAGCAGATGATTTGTTCCCGTGCACGTGTTGTGTTGGCCCGACGACCCGTTGGTATACATAGTTGTTTCGCCTTTCCCTAACAGGTTGATCTTTTGGGGTAAATGGTTTAACATGGTATCAGAGCCTTAAGGCCTGAGAGGTCGCGGGTTCAACTCCAGCGGAGTGTATTCCCGCAGAGGGAGAGTGTTAGTGGATGATTTGTTATCGTGCACGTGTTGTGTTGGCCCGATGACCCGTTGGTATACATAGTTGTTTCGCCTTTCCCTAACAGGTTGATCTTTCGTGGTAAATGGTTGTTTAACATGGTATCAGAGCCTTAAGGCCCGAGAGGTCGCGGGTTCAACTCCAGCGGAGTGTATTCCTGTTGAGGGGGAGTGTTAGCGGATGATTTGTTCCCGTGCACGTGTTGTGTTGGCCCGACTACCCGTTGGTATACATAGTTGTTTCGCCTTTCCCTAACAGGTCGATCTTTTGGGGTAAATGGTTTAACAAATTTCATGAATTTACACCTAACCTATTCATTTGAAGCAAGAAATTTTATCCTTATGTATATTTCGAATTTGAAAAATCTCCAAAACGGGATTTGATTCGTCCTCACGATCAATCCACAAACCAAAAAATCTACAATAGATTGATCTTTTGTATGAAAAAAAATGTATGGAAAGGGGTTAAATGGATCAAATATGAGATGTATAGCGGTTTTGAGCTCAAATGAGATGTTTACTACCTACGATTGAAATGTTCCCTACGTTTCCATACATGTCGAAACATTTTGACCGAAATAATACATATTTACATTGTCAATTGATCAAAATTTACTATCCACGCGAAATATTTCGACATGAATGGAAATATTTTGGGAAATTTAACATTATTTCCACGTAAGTATTCTTTCCCGTCGGTAACCTAGAAAATGGAAATATTTCGATATTTTCGTGAAATTTATTTCCTTGTTTCTCAGTATTTAAAAAAAATGAAATGATCATAATTTGCAAGCTTCCTATATTCTTGTCCTTTTGCCAGTACCTTTTCTTTCATCTAATGCTGTGCCTTCATGAAAGCATTTACCCAGAATACTTTTTTGGAGTTCCAATTTTGAATTCAAAGCATAGTTTTGATATTTGTAACTTTATATCCATTTAACTGCATGGCCCTTTTTTTTTATAGTCGAAGCTGAAAAAAATAACAAGGAAAATGATGGAGCATCTAAGTCCGAAGCCCAACCTGGAAGAGTACGGTCACTGAGTGATATACTATACCGTTCAGAAGTGAATAGTGAAGCATCACATGATGGTCCAAGATCTGAAAGAGAAGATTCTGACTATGAAGAAGAAATGGAATTGGATTTTGAAACGTCAATATCAGGTGATGAAGGGCGTGATGTTGAATCAGGCATTCTTCGTGGAAATTTAAATCTAAGATTTCATCGAAGAGGAGAAAATAACTGTGCGAATGGCTCATGTGGGTCTCCATCATCATCATCTCAAAATGATAATACAGCTTATCAGGTAGTGTTTTGTATTGTTTACCTGTAATCAGAACTTCATCTCTCTCTGGCTTGAGATGAGTGAGACGTCCTGTTTGCAGTTTTGTTTACCACTATGAGATATGCCTGGCTCAGAAAACAGGACTCCGAATAAGCTAATCTTGAAAAGAGATACAACTCATACACACTAGCTTCTGGCTTATAGGATACTAAAGCAGAACATGATATGCCATTGCTTAAAAATTGGATACTTGGTTTTTCTTTATACCAGTATTGGCAGTACACCACCATGTTCCCTAGACAGGAATGCAAGGTGTAACATGGTAACATTGGAAAACTCGACTTACCCAACACATGCCTACTACTGTATATGATTTGGTTATATATGAATTTTAGTTCATATAAGGTAAGGAAACTGAATGCACTTTCACATGAGTATACTAGAACTGCATAAATGTGAAAAAAATAAAATACATGAAACAATGTGATATGGGTAGTTGCATTTGTCCTAAAAGCTCTGTGCGTGTCTCGCACATGAGTCCTACACGTGAGATGTTTCTTGAAAGAGGACTGTCATTCTTAGATGTGTTTATATTGGAACTTTTGTAGTTTCATGGGTTCTGTTAGCTTTTTTTAGCTGTTGCAAATAACACAAATTATGTCCGACTTCAGCAATGAAGTGTGTTTCTTATCATCTTCTGGTATTTTTTCTTTTGTTTCTTAAATATGTCTGGATTCTGCAATAAAATGTTCAATACTTACCTCATCTCTTTTGATCTTTCTTTTGTTACATTTATTAAAAAGTTTCAACTTTCATCTAGTTTTTATCAGCAATGAACTTTCTTTCTCCATTAAACTTACGCAGTTATGATTTTCCTCATTGCAGCCTGAAGCGGTGATTGATATGAAACAAAGATACGTTGGCCATTGCAATGTAGGAACTGACATAAAGCAGGCTAGCTTTCTTGGCCAAAGAGGTGTGTAAGACTAGGTTGACCTATTTTCTTATGCTTTTTGAACATGATGATCATGCCGATTGCCGAGTGAGTTATGAATAACTCATTTTGATATTGTGCTGTGATAGAAATCTACTTTCCTGTGTTGTTTCTTTAGTTTTGTATCTACTGCAAAAGATCATAGGCCTATTAGTATATGAATACATGGTTGTTGCACCAGAAAAAGTCTCTGTTTGAAACATGTTATGAGAAGCAATTGTAGGAGTTGCAATCAAATAAAAGATAAACTATGTGAAGGCCAAAGTGCCTTGGAGTTGTGAAATCCCAAAGTAGAAGTGGCACCCTATGATACAACTATACTCTGCACCTGACACCACTGTGCACATACATGATACATAAGTGCACTGTGCACATACACCGAGGGTACTAGTTTTCAGGTTCTTCTGTAGATAGTTCTACACCCTTTAGTGATAATGGAGGGAGTTTATCAATTTTCATTTTTCAAGCAATAAACCAAACTTTGGAGCTGCTGTTTTGACAGTTTGCTTCTGTTATATGGATACTTTAGGTGAATATGTTGCCAGCGGAAGTGATGATGGGAGATGGTTTATTTGGGAGAGGAGAACTGGAAGACTGATAAAAATGCTTGCTGGGGATGAAGCAGGTAACACGTCCTATCCAATATTAGTTGCTGACAGCACCATCTTTGACTCTTATCTTGTATTTCATCTAAGATGCTTTTTTTTACCTTCTCTCCTAGTTGTGAACTGTGTACAGTGCCATCCATTTGATTGCACCATTGCAACCAGTGGGATTGACAACACAATCAAGGTGAACATAGTGGAAAGGTTTAAGTCAGGAGTGCAGTAGTCCATGGTTGAATTTCTAACAGTAGTTGGCTTTTAGATATGGACACCACGATATCAAATTCCATCCATTGTAGCTGGAGGAGTAGCGGGACCAGAGACTGCTGATGTGTTGAGTATCATGGAGAGGAATCAACATAAGTTGTGCCACAACCGTTCAGATTTCCTGTAAATCTTCTGAAACTCTTCCTTCATCACCAAAGTCTTAATATGTATTGCACTTGGATCATTATTGTTAGTTAATATTGTTATGAGTTATGTTTTTCTGTTTTTTATGTATGCAGGGGGTCTTTTTCTAATTACTGTAATGTACATGGGCTAATTTGTCATTGGCCCCACACTTATTAATATAAATAGTGGGTTGTATAGGTATCAGAGCAGGTGTAGATCTGATTCTCTTCCCTTCCTCTATCTTTTCCCCTAGCCGCAAGCCTTAAGAATCGTAGGTGTGCTACCGCAAGGCTCAGAAATTGTAGGGGTGACTCCCTGGTGATACCGCAAGCTATAGAAACCCTAGGGCCAAGGTTGTCTCAATGCAAGTTGAGGCCTAAGGCGAAAACTCCATATGAGGCCTTTTCATATTTAATATATTAAATTATTAATATATATGGTAACAATTAAAAAATTAACTCTCTATATAGTACAAAATCTTATTTAACAACTATTCAGGATAATCAAATGCTACGGAAAAAAATTAGATGCAGAGGACTCCCGTAGTCCATGTAGAGGACTCTCGTGACTACATAGATCTTTTTTGGGCCTAATGACTGCGTGGATGTTCAGCCCACCTATTGGTGGATAAACACACTAAAAATCAGCTTAATTGATGATTTCTAACCATTGGATTTACTACTCAAAAAAACATGCTTGAATCCAATGGTTAGAATCAATCCTAATTAAAAAGTACTAAAATCTATGGCTAGAGATAATCAATCAAGTTAATTTTTGGTTTGTATATCCAAGAAGGGATGGGCAAAACATCCATGTGGTTAGTGGGTTGAGGCCTTCTCTCACTTGGGCTGGGGGCCTTCTCTCACGTGGGTCCTAAGGCGACCGCCTTATTGGCCTTATGGTAGAGACAGGCCTGCCTAGGGGTGGACCCCTAGGGTTGGATCTCCAGTGTTGCTGCACCTTACATAAGACTTAGAGGTGCCCACTGAGAGCTATCGCAGACCCTAAATGTCTTAGGGTTGTACGTTGTTGCTGGTACAAGCCCCAGATGTGCTAAACAACGTAGTGGTGGTGTTAATGTGATTGAATGCTTCATCGAACCCTAGGGATACAACTGTTGGTGTGTTGTGCTCAAGCAACCCTAGGATCCCCATTTGCAAGTGGTAGGAAACATGAGAGAGTTAGTATGTGCACGTGCGTTCAAGCCAGAGATGCGTGGAAGAACAATAGCTGCCCCCTAAAGTAAGTTGTTCCTATTTGGTGAAGTTCGTTGTATGGTTGGTGAAGTGTGGTGGTCTTCAATGTCTTGAGAACACAGAGTCCTCGTCTAGTTTTACTGTGGTTAGTAGTGGGCCACTCAATCGTGTGATGAGTGAGAATCCTAGTCTTCAAATAACCGAAGTAAAACTTGATGGCACAGATTATTTGGAGTCTGCGAGATTGTTTATTAGTAGGAAAGGAAAAATGGGTTATCTAAATGGAAAAGTGACGCAACTGAGTTCGACTGACCTTGGTTACGATCGTTGGGAGGCAGAAAACTCCACTGTTATGTCTTGGTTGCTACACTCTATGCAACCTCACATCAGCTGAGGGTTTCTGTTCTTACAGACTGGCAAATATGGGATTCCATCTTCTAGTCTTATTCATAGGTAAAAAATGTTGCGGAGTCTATCAGTTGGAGCAAAGTCTGTCCCATCTGAAGCAAGAGAAGATGCTAGTAGATTACTTTGCTACTCTCCGTGCCATGTGGGAAGAACTAGATCACTATCAACCCCTAGAATGGCATTGTGTCCAAGATGGTGAACAATTTAGGAAACAAGTCGAAACTAGGCGCATCTTCAAGTTCTGGCGGGTTTGAAAAGTTCGAGTTACCCTGCGTGCAAATCCTCAGCAGAGATGAACTCCCATCTCTGAATGCAGATTACTCCTATATTCAGAGAGAGAGGGGAGTTGCCCCAGTGTTATGGACCAGCAGCCTTCCTTCAACAGTGACAAGTCAGCCATGATAGTGCATAAACAAATAGGTGGACAATAATCCAGCAGTGTAAAACCTGGGAAGTACCCTTTAGGTCTCGAAAACAAAGAAAGGCCTCAATGTGACTTGTGAGAAGTTTGGACACATACAGAAGAATTGTTGGGATCTAGGGGTAAGTATACATGACAAAACCCGGCCAAAATGGGACCAATATGGGAAAGTGGGACATCTGAGACATAGTTGTTGGGAGTTAGTTGGTCGTCCTACTACATTTCCACAAAAAGGAAGGTCCTCATCAGCCCATCATGCTTCTAGTCTTGACTCTTCCACCTCGGGGGGGAGACGGTTCAACTATGTCTGGTTCTCAGTCTACTACCTCAAAGGAGCTGGTGTCTATTCCCTGGAAGATCTTGATCACCTTCGGCACCTCATGTCACAGCTAGAAGGTTCCACGGTCACCTCTTCATTTGCGCACTCAGGTACCTTTGCTTCCGTCAACCATGTGTCTACATCCAAGTCTCCTTCTTGGATCATTTGATTCAGGAGCTTTTGATAACATGACGAGTATATCCTATTTTCAGTCATATCATCTTTTTTCAGGTAAAGATGAAGTCCGTCGAGATGATGGTTCCTTATCCTCTATTGCGGGAAAAGGAACATTTGTTGCTTCATCCCTACTTCCTCTTTCTAATGTCCTTCATGTTCCTAATCTCACTACAAATTTGATATCTGTTAGTAGTATTACGAAAATATTGAACTGCTGTATCATTTTTTTTCCTTCTCATCATGTGCTTTAGGACTTGGCAACGAGGAAGATGATTGGTAGTGGTCGTGAAGCGGATGGCTTGTATCTCCTTGATCCGTCACCAAAACAGCATCTCCCTCAAGCTTGCGCATCTTAGAGTAGTCGTAATGAAGTCAATAAAAATCGGATAATGCGTTGGCATATCCGATAAGGTCATGTCTCTTTTCAGTATTTGAAGTCTTTATTTCCGTCCTTGTTTAATTCTCAGATTGTGTTTGATTTTCATTGCCAACTGGTAAAACATTGTCGTTCGTCATTTCCCTCAAAGTATTAATGAAAATAGTTCTCCTTTCTTTATTGTGCATTTTGATGTGTGGGGGCCTTCGCCCATTTCTTCTTTACTGGGTTACCGATACTTTGTGACGTTTGTGGATGATTGCACGAGGTGCACTTGGGTATATTTGATGAAACATAAAGATGAAGTCTGCTCTCTATTCAAGAACTTCTATATGATGGTGTTACAACTTTGATTGTGCACACTCTTAAGAAGAGAATACAATAATGTATCTCTTAAATATGATATGATGTAGATGCAACAATGCTCTCCCTAGATAACAAAGTGTATGTAACAAAGTGAAAGTGAGTGTAACTAGGGATGTCAAGTTGTAGTTAGTTTTAAAATCATGGGTTTCCCATGGTCGAACCACAAGGATTGGGAGTGAATGACTAGTGCAAGTGTTACTACAAGTGGAAATAAAGAAAAAAATGGAAATAAGAGTAGTGTGTGATGTGTAGTGAATGGATGCTATGAAATGAGAGAAAAAGTGTGCAAATGGTTGAATGTACCACCAATGGTGGGCAAATTTTTGAGGAGAAAAACTACAAGAGAAGAAGAGTGCTAGGGCATTAAGATTTGGCCTAGACCCTTCCCCTTTGCTCCTTAATGAGTGTAGTCCAAGAAGAGAAGAAATAACTAAAGAGTTGCTCTCCCACCAAAGATAAAGAAATGAATCACAAAGATGAAGTAAAAAAAATGATATTCTCACTAAGGCATTTTTAGATAATAAAATCAAAACTAGAACATTCTAGTGTGTGAGTGCAAATATGTGAGTTCCTAAGTATCTATAATGCAAGACATAATAGATCAAAAGAAATCACAAAAAGACTCACAAGAACAAGTAAAAGAAATACCTCAAATCTTCATTAATGTTTTGATGTCCAACTATGAAGTATACATGACATACAACATGAAAGGATACAAAACAACTTCATTAAAGTATTAAGAAAATCTCTACAATGAAGCTCTCATAAACATGGATCTACACTTAATAAGTCACAAAAGGGAGAGGGAAAATGCCTCTTCTCTAGCCCTAGCTAAGGGTCTAGCCAACCATGGTGTGGATGGCCATGGAAACTAAGTAAAGAAAAGAAAATAAGAAAGAGGAGAGAAGGGACTTGCTTGAGATTCTTGGGTTCTCTAAAATAGACTCACTAGAGAAAGGAAGAAGGCCCTCTCATAAGCTCAAAGTGAGCTTATATAGAAGATGGAAGGTGATGAGGTGGAAGGTGATGTGGAGGAGTGATAGATGGAGATGAGAGGTGGAGATGAGGTGGAAAGTGGTCAAAGGAGAGCTCATTCTTGTTACCAAAACGGTGTAAGTGATTCAAATATAATCAAAAGAGTGCCCAAGGTCAAGCTCAAAATGAGGGGGTACACATGGGAGAATGAGATGTGTAAGAAGTGTAAGAGGGTAGGTGGAAAACAAGCTAGAAAGAGGCATGTTATGGGCTTGAGAGAAGACAAGGCCTATTCTTTACCACATTGAGCATTCTCCTTCTTGACTTGTCCCTTTCACCCATGTGAAGGCTCCATGTGGCTTTGATGGCTTGAGAATCTTCTAGAAGGCTCCAATGGCTTGGAATGGCTCCATAAAGGTGTGATGACTTCAATGGCTCTCATGGCTTGAACAAGTGACTTCATGGCTTGCATGGCTTGAAAATTTATGATAAGCCTCTTAAGAGACTCCAATGGCTTGCACGAAAGTCTCTCATACGACGAATGCCCTATATGTATCAAATATGCACGTAATGAGGGTCTAAATTAGATAAGTTGTGCATGAGACACCTAAGATGCATTTTACATTAAAATGTAAAGTTATAAGCTCATGAAACTCGATAATGCCCAAAAGTTAAAATGGATAATAAGCACAAAATGAGCATTATCAGATGGTTCAGACCCAGATGAAATCTACTCGCTATTCAAGTCTACTCTTATGAAGGGTTGAAGACATTTTTGTGTAGAACACGGGATCGAACAACAAATATCTTGTGTGGACTCCTCAACAGAATGGGAGTGCGGAAAGAAAGAATCGACACTTGTCAAAAGTAGCACGTGCCTTTCTGATTAGGATGAATGTCCTTCAAGACTTTTTCGGTCAGGCTATCTTAGCTGCTTGTCATATCATTAATTGTACTCCTAGTGTTCTGAGGCTTAAAACTCCCTTTGAGGTCTTTTGTCCCGATCATCCCTTGTTCCACATTCCTCTTAAAACATTCGGGTGCACCTATTTCGTTTTCATGTCCTAGGCCCATGAGCCTTGAAGTGTGTTTTCTTTGGTACTCCGGCTCTTAGAAAGGGTATAAGTGTTATCACCCACCTTCTCGTCGTCAGTTTGTCTCTATGGATGTCTCCTATTTTTTAGCATCAACCTTATTATTCTAGACTTGTTTCTATTCAAGGGGAGTGGTTTAGTCCATTTGATACTCTTATCACCCCTCCGTTCTCATCGTCGTCACCTCTTCCCTTACCGGTCCCTCTTGACACTACTCCACTTCTAGATGTTGTTGTGCCTCTATATTAGCTCCCTTCGCTCACTGTTCCACCTGCTGTTGGAGATCTAGGTCTACTCGCGGAGAATGAAGCCTGCCACTGCTGATTTGCCCTGTCACATCCCCTCGGAGCCAAGTCAGCCCTTAGTTACATCTCCCCCAGTCGTTCATGATCTTAATCTTCCTATTCTTTCCACAAAAGTAAGCGTACTTGCACTTCACATCCTATCTCCCACTTTGTCTCGTATCAGTTGTCTCCATCTAATCGATCGTTTGTAGTGTCCTTGTCATCTATGCCTATTCCTTCCAGTGTTTCCCAGGCGTTATCACATCCCAAGTTGCGAGATGCTATGGAGGAAGAAATGTGAGCCCTAAAACAAAATGATGCATGGGATCTAGGACCATTTCCTCAATGCAAAAAATCTATGGGCTGTAGGTGGGTCTTTACTATTAAACACAAAACTGATGGCACAGTCGAGCAGCATAAGCCCTATCTAGGGTTTCTGGTTGTACCAACACATTCAACACTTGTTGGTTGGGCTGTTATGTGTTGATTTGTGTTTGTTTCTTGCTATAAGTCTGTTTCTTTAAATATTCCAAGCTTGATCTTGTCTTTTGATCGATTATTGTGGTTGTAATCTACTACTGTTGCTGCGTTTTTCTGATCCTGCAACTCTTGCTACATCATTCGGTTTATGGCTCCTGTGAGTTACTATGGTTACGGTTACTCCTTCAGCAGCTGGGTTGCCCTGTCACAAAGCCCCTGACTCTCTATTGTGACAACAAAGCAACGATAAGTATCGCACACAATCCTGTCCAACATGAGCACACCAAGCATATAGAAGTTGATTGTCACATCATCCGAGAAAAAATCGCGTTTGGTGCCATATGCACACCTTTTGTCCTTACTGATTAGCAAGTAGTCGATGTCTTGACGAAGGCCGTTGGCAAGTCTAGATTTGACGCTCTTGTTGGCAAGCTGGGCATGTGGGATATCTATGCCCCTGCTTGAGGGGGAGTGTTATGAGTTATGTTTTTTTTGTTTTTTATGTATGCAGGGGGTCTTTCTAATTTCTGTAATGTACAACCCCACACTTATTAATATTATTAGTGGGTTGTAAGGGACCTACCCTAATACGACTCCACACTTCTCTCTTCTCTTCCCTTTCCTTTCTCCTCTCTCTTTAACTCTCTCTTTACCCCTGAAATCGAACAAATATTTGTATAGGGAAAAAGTATTATGGACTGACCATCTAGACTTCAGTCTGTGACTCTGTGCTCATATACTAATTTTCTAACATGTGGTATAGATGGTCACTGACCTAAACCAAATGTTGTTCCATCCTGTGAATTGGCCACAAAGCAAAACTGATATTGTTCCAACAATCTTAATGTTTAAATGGATGGTTAGCATCCTGCCCAAGTGAAGCACTAATTTCAATGTTTAGAAGATTCAGTACATTTAGCATGATTTAAATACAAGAAGTTAGTTTGATAAAGCTAAAATTAAAGGATAGTATCAACATATTGGATGCGATAACTGTGTCCATATCTATGTCTATATCTGTGGTTGTACTATTATTCGTGTCTTGGCATAGTAGAGTATATTATGTTGTATATAGTATTTGTGATATTAGATGAAATTAGTTATTGAGATTTGAGACTAATGGTTAGTTGTTGAGATTGCACCTTCATGGAACAATAAATCTCTCCACGAAACGATAGTTTAGACGTTTTTAAATGCTAAGGCGTGAGGCGAGGCACTTCACTAGCCAAAGCCTCTTGTGCATTCATTTTTTAAGTGGATAAATATTTAAATATATAGATAAATATGTAGCAAAAATTCAAAAAAGAAAAGAGATTCAAGAAAAAATCTTAGAAATTAAGGAAAAAGTATGATACTTCACATTCCAAAGTTCAACATCTAAATCCAAATCCAAATCCAAATCCAAATCCAAATCCAAATCCAACTACTCTGGATAGAGGAGTTCGTTGGGTGCTAGCTGAAGATGAAGGGGTGCTTCTGTTGGGCGATGGAGTAGAAGACGAAGGGGTGCTGGGTCCCTATTGAAAAAAGAATATAAAACAAGTTTTCTAGGGTTTTTTCTTATATCTTGTAAAAAAACACACCTGTTATGACTTTTTTTTTTCCTTTTACCACACGGCACACGCCTAGGCCAACAACCATTTCAAACAATTAAAGCACATTAGAGGCATAAACCTCTATCGAAAGGCGTTCACAAGGCGTACACCTCTCCTCTTCAACACCTCTTTTGACTGAGGCCTCGAGGCGCACTCCCCAAATGCCTTTAAAAACACTAAATACAAACAAAAATGTAGTGGGATAGATAGAGAGGAGGTTCAGCCCCTAACTGAAGAGAATAGAATTCGTCGGATAGAAGCGAAACACGAGTTCAAGAAGTTAGCCAGGTGGGAAATCAATCGGCGCCAAAAGTCTAGGGTGAGGTGGTAAAGGAGGGATTTGCGGATTATATGTAGTCGACCGATCGTGATCAATTTTGTACTTGGATAGGAGGTCACCAACTTGTTGACCTACAAATTGAGAACCGTTATCAGATATTATCTTCTGTGAAATGTTGAACCTAGGTAAACCAAGGGTAATCCCTTTTTGAGAAACCAAAATGCTGGGACCGGTTCTCCAAATGATCATCGTTCTACAACAAGTTATTGCATTTCGATTGGGGACAGTCTTGGAAGACCAAGAAACAACCTACTCTAGACAAAAGTACAACTTTCTTTCATTCATTGGATTGCTAACGCAAGGAAAACAGGTGAATAGAATATCCAGACTCAAAAATTGATGAGACTATATTTGGAAGAAGAGCTTATTCGTGATAATGTGGTGAAAAATTCTATTCCTCTCTATTAAAAGCCACTATCTTTTTGCTTAAAGCTAGAGGGTTTGCACTTTGATCACATTCCACATGAGGTAGGAGCTATGTTGGAAAAATCGTTTAAAGAAGAAGAGATCCTTGAAGCTCTCATAGAGTTAGGAGGCAATCGTGCTCCAAGACTGGACAAATTCTCTTTAGCCCTTTTCAAGCACTTGGGAAACTCTTCATGGAGTACCACAAAACTTCGTTCTTTGAGAGAAGCTCAAACAAACACATTTATAGCTTTCGTCCATAAAAAGGGCGACGCGGAATAACTGAAAAATTATCGCCCCATCTCCTTAATTGGTAGTGTTTAAAAGATCATCTCTAAGGTCCTTGCATCTAGGCTTAGAATTGTCTTACGTCACAACATCTACCCTTCCTTAGGAGATTTCGTGCAAGGAAGACAAATCTTGGATGGTTTGTTGATTGCAAATGAATGCATTGATCCACGTATTCACAGTGATATACCTGGGGTCATCTGCAAAATCTATTGGGAAAAAGCGTACGACCACGAGAATTGAGAATTCTTAGATTATATGCTGCAGAGGATGGGTTTTGGGATGAAATGGAGAAGCTGCATCTCGAAATATGTTTCTACTGCCTTCTTGGTGCTCGTCAATGACTCTCTATGGGATTTCATTTTGTAGCTCCAAGATCATCAAACAAGGGGATCATCTATCTCCTTTTTTGTTCATTATCGTTGCTGAAACCCTTAGTAGACATTCAAAGAGCAGAGGAGGGTGACGCTCTTGAAGGTTTTTCCCCGGGTATCACACACTTGCAGTTTGTGGATGTCGGACGATTCCATGGTTTGTTGCAACTCTAGCCATAAACATATTCGATATTTGAGATGCGACTTGTGATGTTTCAATTTAGTGTTTGGTCTTTGAATTAACATGAATAAAAGTGTGGTGATGGCCATGAGGGAATTCATTGATATTAAAAACCTTGCATAAGCTCTAGGATGCAAGGTGGGTACGCTTCCTACATCATATCTTGGTCTTCTTATTGGTGCTAACTACAGATCTAAGGAGATTTGGGACCCAGTTATTGGACACATTGAAAGGAGATTGGTGTATTGGAATAAGGGTTATTTATCCAAAGGTGGCAAGGTTACTCTCATCAAAGCACATTGTCTAGTCTCATAATAGTCTCTCTCAAAGTGCCTCTGACGCATCTTGAAGGTCAGGTTGGGTGTACAAGGACCATCGACTACGTAACAAGTGACTCTTGTGTGTTTTTTTGGTCGTAAATCATCTTCGATCTCTCTTAATTAGCTATGACTACCCCGGTCCAATATGAGCATGGAAGCCACCTCTAGAGGGACTGGAGGGCCTATGGTGTATCAATTGGTCTATGAGAACCCCGGGTTGCAGATTACCTCCGTGAAGCTTAATGGGAAGAATTATTTGGAATGGGCTAGGGCTGCCCGCTTGTTTATTGGAGGCCGTGGGAAGATGGGACATTGTACAGGGCGTATAGTTGAGCCTCCTGAGGATGATCCTATGTTTGAGAAATGGGAAACCGAGAACTTCACAATCCAGTCTTGGCTTCTCAATTCCATGGAGCCTCACATTAGCCGAGGTTTCCTCTTCATGCGTACGGTCCAATATGTTTGGGAAACTACAAAGAAGACCTATTCTCAGTAGCAGAACACTGGTAGAGCTTACCAGTTGAGGCAAAGTATTTCTCATCTCCGTCAGGGTGACAAGTCTCTTTCTGACTATTTTGCGACGATTCACAGTATGTGGGAGGAGTTGGATTATTACTATTCCTATCATCCTCATACCCTAGAGGAAGTGATCAAGTATCAGAAACATATTGAAGAGAGTCGGATATTTGAGTTCCTCTCAAGCTTCAATCCTTCCAATGAGTTGGCTAGGATTCAGATCCTCAGCGGCAGGATGCCTCTACCTCCCCTTAGTTAGGTCTATTCTTATGTGCAGAGTGAGGAGAGTTGACGTCTATCTTTTTAGGATGAGTCTCTTATTCCCGAGCGATCAGTGCTCACTGAGGGAAGGCAGAGGGCAACTGAACCAATGGGGGCAACCATACCTTAAAAGATTCAATTTATTTTCTCCTTTTTTCCCCTCTAAATTATAGTTAAAAATCTATAAGATATTCTAGTTTAAAATAAAAGCTACAAAAGCATATCTTTCCCTATATGAAGTAGATTAATGTTATATTTCCATAAACTTACCAAAAATTATCTTTTCTATTGAATTATTCAACTATTTTTTTTTTTTTTTAGTTTTCATTTAAAAAGGTATGCTCATGAGGCTTACGCTTAATGCTTTAGGCCATTGAAGCGCCCCACGCTTCTGCGTTTAACAACATTGCTTCAAATCACATCGGTGGTCTTGTCATAGTAAAGATAATTTTTAAAAACTTGCAAATTTGTTGATACTGATTTGTTGTTCTACTCTGTTTTCCATCAAGACCAATTTAGAATCTATCAACGGACCTACAACTCCTGTTTTGCCATATCTGTGCGGCTTTTGTGCTTTCGTTCCATAGAAGATGAGTGAGCCTGACTCTAAGAGCTGGATCCTATAACAACTTGAGCCGCGAAGAGTAGAGCACCACGAAGGATCGAGAAGGAGCACTTGTATTACTCAAGAACTAGATGAATACAATTGTTTAAGGTGTCCCCCAGTGAAGGAACAACCCTTTATATACAGGACAACTAGGTGTACAAATGAATGGCTACGATTAATCAACATGTCATCAAACAGTCCAAGAACCTTTCGGATCTTATGGAAGTCTTCGTACTTCTCTTCTTAGCTCTCTAGAAGTTTCCACCTTTCTCTACAATTCTTATAGACGGTATTGCACAAAGAACTTCAGTGCTCCACAACTACAGTCTAGCAACTCTTACATATAACTCGTCATGTTCCCGGACCATAATTTCTGTGACATCGAGCTCCCGAAGTGGTGGATTCACATATTGGGAGAAACACTGAATCCTAAAGAGGCTTAGTATGGTTTCTAAGAATCCATTTCAAACTAGTCCCTTACATGCCCTTTCCCAGTGAAATCGTTACTATAATATTAGACATCCTTGTTGAAGTTATCATTGATGATGATAATATTGAAAAACTTGTTTTGAAAAACTTGTTTCTGTGTTACTTGACAAAAAAAATAAAAAAATAATTTGTTAAAGTGTTTTTCGGGCTGAAATTCAGATCTCAACATAGGTGTTATAACTTTTTATGTTGTGTTCGTTTGTTGCATATAGGATCTATTGTTTACTCTGTCCTCGTCAAATTCTCTTTTGTCTCTCTATGGCTCAATTAGGTATAATGCTATATTATTTCTCATCCACAGGCCTTTTGAACTTCTGGAGCGGTTTAGGATGCATGAGTTCGCTGAAGGAACCTTACACCCATTTGAGTGTTCTCAGACCTAATATATCTTTTGATGCATAAGTGGACAGGTAACCACTATTCCAGTATTCTTTCTTGTGGGACACACTTGTAAATATATCCCCAGAAAAGTTACCTATCATTGTTTTGTGACATGGCTTACCGAAAGTGATCCGGAGACCAAAAGTGAAAGTTTTTATCTCAGTTGTATTTCTTGATAAAATCAAGGATCTAATTTTTATTAGGTTCTGCAGCGGTTAAAAAAAATCTCAAAACTCTTTTAAGTTTCCATTATTCTTAAATTATTATATTGTTCTATGAACCATTTTGAAAGAGAGGGAGCGCAGGGACACTTCAAATTCATCTATTTCTAAGAACCCATCAAGAGGGATCTCCTTCTTGGACAACTTCTGCATCCAAAATACCTTTGCATGAGATTGATAATTTTCCTAGCCAGCAATCCGTGCTCTTTGATGGTGTGTTCTCAGGATTGATTTCTTTCCTCTTTTTCACCCGAACAGGTTCAACTTTGCGGAGTTGGTCAACTTCTGGTAAGGGATGATAAACTGGAAGCCAGATTAGGAAGTGAAGAGGATCTGAAAACTTAGTAGAACATGCATTGCTGAGTAGATGAATCAGTAGGCTCTTGTTGACCGTGTGCCATCTTATAAGGTAGTGTTCATAAAAAAAAAAAGCCTTGTAATATTTTAAGATTGCTGCTTTCATTCTCTTCTGCCGGCCATCCAATGTGCATCACACATCTACTTTTTGAATTGTTTATTAAATATATCATGATGATAACTACAGCCACCTTAATTAATTAAAATTTAAGATGTGCTTTCTTTTCTAGAATTGATGTACTTACACTACTATTATTTCCATCACTATCATTGTCAACATCATCGTCCTCAAATTCCTCCAAATCGAAGCTGGTGCCTTTGCGTCTAGGGCAAAGGCACCAGCTTCACGTGAAAAGAAAATCCCGTTACTCTGAATTATAGATAGGACATGACCATATACGAGCATAAATATCAGGACTTCAGGACATGGTGGGTACGTGCAGTGAATGGAATCTCCCCCCCCCCCCTATAAAATGGACCCTTTCGTCTCTTTAGCCCATTATTAGTCAAAAGTATAGTTTTCTTCTTTTGTGATAAACCTCTTTTTTTTAGCATCATGGATACTGATCATTTTCAAGTACAGCTCAGGATGCAGAGCAAATACTGAAGAAGAATATCCATCATACTACATGACCAAGCGATGACAACCGTATGATTAATTGACTATTTTCCTGTTTTTCGATGGGGGGGAGATCTTATCTGGGATGGTGGATTCCATTCACTGCACGTACCCACCATGTCCTGAAGTCCTGATATTTATGCTCGTATATGGTCATGTCCTATCTATAATTCAGAGTAACGGGATTTTCTTTTCACGTGAAGCTGAGGTTGTGGGCCTAAATGTCTCTCCTCTCCGTGTTTCACCACCTTGACTTCTCCCCACGTGGACCCAATAGGTACTCTGGCACATGCGAAAAGGCACGTTTCGTATTCCTATTGACCAAGTATTATTATATTTATAATTCAATGGGCTGTAGTTCGTATGGGAAATACAATAAACAGGTCGGAATATAACATGAGCTGGACTAGAGCGCCATCTACGTTGCGTATCCAAAGACATCTATAAGATGGGACGGTCTAGATTGGCCAGTAAGCCATTCGTGTGGCAAATCTCATGGATACCGTGGCACAATTGGGTTCACTGAAAACTGCCACAAGAGCATCTTATGGAGCCCTAGTAAGGGACATTCTATTGGATCACCACTCTAGGAACATCGAAGTGATGTTATTGACCAATGAGGTCGTCTAGTTTTCAAAAGCACTCTTCTTGTGGGTGAGAAAGATGTAATGCTCTAAAATATTACCTGAAGGGTGATCCTATAGAAGAACTGTCCTTACCTGTCTTTTCAAGTTAGAAGGGCATTTCAGTCAAATATTGATCAGTGCCTACCTAACGAATTTTTCTGGGCCTATTGACCACATCAATGTTTACTCCACCCCTTCGTGTATATATACACCAAAAATCAAATCGATTGACGATTTCTAGCCGTTGGATATAGTACCCAAAAAAATGCTTGAATCGAATGTCTATAATCACTCCTAAAGAAGTGTTAAAATTGAATGGCTAGAAATAACCAATCAGAGTGATTTTGTTGTGAATATCCACGATGGGGTGGGCAAAATCCATGCGGTAAGTGGGCCCAATAAACATTCGCTATATAGGGATCCATAGGGCCACTGGATCGACTGGAACAAATTTTTTTCCCAACACCCTAGACGTACAAGGGCTTCAAAGATGCCGGCAAGACTATTGTACATTAAAAAAGAGCTGTGATAGTATATGCACTTATACAGCAAAAAAAATGGTGGGCCATCAAACATCAATAGGAGATACGGTTACCTACATCAGATCCGAGGCTGTGCAGGTGGTGGGGTCCATGCCTTCTCTTCTCCGGTTATAATTGCCTACAAGAACGAGAAGACTGATGTCATAGACCCAGTGATACTTTAGTATAATGTACTTCAATGTCAACCTTGGGATTTTGGAATAATGATATCAAACATTTTTATGACATCATTGCTCCCGTATCGAAGGTTTCATATTGCGGTGGCATGATACTATACTGTCCACAATCGTAACCACATGATCTATTGTTGGATGAGAAGAAAATGACAAATTCGGAATAGAAGTCCAGATGGAGGGTAATTGATAGTCCCGTGGGTGGAGCCCACGCAAGTATTCCACGTATACGACTCTGCTGTGGGACCATATATAGACGGACCCAAGACATGGTTTTGTAAAGTCTAAAGTCCCCAGTATTAAATATTAAAATGAATATATTATATTGCTATTCACAAGTGGGCCCCACTGAAAATGAAATCCAATAAAGAAAGAAATAATAAACCGATAAAGATGTTGGCATGTGGCCGTGGCGAGTCTGGCGACGTCCCAATCTCTCCATCTTCTCCCCCTCTCCTCTCATATCATCTTCTCTCTCTCTCTCTCTCTCTCTCTCTCTCTCGATGACAAGCAAAGGAACTGTTGTTGCACCACCAACATCACCCATCCCTGAGTGTTGCATGTGTGGTGATTATGGTTTACCTTACGAGCTCTTCCGATGCAAGGTTTGTCTCTTCAGATCCCAGCACAGGTAAAAAAAAAAAAAACCCAAAGAAATCCTCTCTTTCTGTTGTTTCTCCATCATGGGTATCATGGATCTTCTTTTGGTGTTGCAGATACTGTAGTAATCTTTACCCCAAAGCCGAATCATACAGAGTCTGCAATTGGTGTTTGAAGAAAGAGGGTGGGAAGATAGAAGGAACCCAGAATTCCCCTCTTTCTTGTTCATATAAAAACATGAACGAAGAGGAGGAAGACAGGAAGAAGAAGAACGGTGATAAGCATGTTGGTGTGAAAGTTCAGAGAGGAACATCACAGTTGCATCTGATCAATAACCCCATCAAGAAACAAAGATCTCCAGATCGATCATTGGGGAGAAAGAAGATAAACTTCTCATCAGGTGGTGGTGGCGGTGATCATCAGAGAGAGAAATATATTAGAAGGACGAAATCGGAGGAGATATCAAACACAGGAATAATAACAAAACAGGTGTTTAGAGGTAAGGTTCGAAGGTACAAGCTGTTAGAGGAAGTGTTCTAGTTAATGATGATGATGAACATCCTGATCTGTACATGTTTTTTATGTCCTCAAAGGTCCAAAGATATACGAATAACAACTTTTCTGAAAATTAAAAAAGTGCGTCTGAAGAATCCATACCATCAGAGGTTTCTGGGTTTTCTCCATAAATGTTAATTTCCTCCATTAATAAAGTATTATTCCCAAATTTGATCATGGTGGGAATAAAGGAAAATAACAGAGAAAGAATGGTGGACGGTGGTAGTTTTCCAGTCTCTCTCTCTCTCTCTCTCTCTAGTTTTTGTCTAAAAGTACTGTACGCCAGCGATTGGCAAGCTAGCTACTCAACTCTCACACCTCTTTATTCGCCACGTAATCTCTTTAACTGTCATTTTTTTATCTTTATAATATGGGTACGTGGCGAACCATGAGATGTGGGAGTCCCGGAGTTGGGTGTAAATTACCTCCCAACGACTACAGTGGACTTTGGATGCAGTTGATGCAGAGGGTTCTTGTGGCCCTACATAACTTATATTTTGGGCCCACTAACGGCGTGGATGTTTAGCCCACCCCTTGGTGGGTATACATACCAAAACTCAGTCTGATTGGTTTTCTCTAGCCATAGATTTTAGCACGTTTTAAGGATTGATTCCAGTCGTTTGATTCATGCATATTTTTCGGATACTTAATCCAATGGCTAGAAATTGTCAATCATGCTGATTTGTGTATCTGTATCCACCAAGGATTGGGCTAAAAATCCATACGGTTAGTAGGCCCAAATAAATGAGCTATGTAGGCCCACGAGAGTTCTCTGCATCGACTACATCGAAAGTACTCTGCATCTAAAATCTTCCCCCAACCGGATCTGAATTCTATTAAAAATTTGAGGAGAGCTTTGTTTTATGGGTATACCTACCATCTTATGGAGTGTTTGGTAACGAATTTTAAGTTACCCCCTAAAAGTATAACCCCGTGAAAGGTAACCCATATCTGGTTTTGGCAATATAATACGACTGCAAAGAGTGTGGTAGTAACGAGACCACATTTTCAAGTGGGTCCCACATATACGTAATGGCTTTCTCCCTGATGGATCTACACCAAAAATCAGCCTGATTGGTGATCTCTAGTCTTTCGATCTGAGAACCAAAAAGATTACTCGAATCTAATGGTTAAAAGTCATTCGATAAAAAAAAAAGCCTGAATCTAATGGTTATAGATCACTAATCAGGCAGATTTTGGTACGTAGGTCCATCAAGGTGGGTCAACCATTAATGGGTCAGTGGACCGGGAAAGACCAAAAGAGTATGCCACGAGGTGCATTTTTATGGTAGTTACCGACTCCGATGCTTCTTTGTTTGACACGTGGTGTATGTGGCAAAACAAGAAAAGTGGAAGTTATGCATGCAAGTTACTCAATACCCTGGAGTAGGAGAACTAAATTCTTTAAATATCTGATCTGCAGTCCCTAACATCATGGCCCACCCAAACATTTTAATATGGGTCCCATGTAACTTGTGAGGTGCAAGTTAAACTTCCTTACCAAACAACCACTAAGGGTAAGATTAGAAGGCGATAATTAATGATAGCGATATGGTGGAAGAGGACAAATCTTACCAAACCTTACACGTGGTTACCCAAGAAGACAATTTTAATTTGTTTGTATTTGAGATGCATATTATCATCATAGACACTGATGTCATAGCCATGGTGGTAGGTTAATAAATTGTCCCACGAAAGTAAGACGTCGGATATGGGAATAATGATCATCTACCCTAATATGATGTCATTATCAAATTTGATGGCTTGTAGTTACGTGGACCATGATATTAATATATAATAATATCATTTTTGTTTCTAATTTTGATGTCCCCGTCAGGTGCCCACAATGGTAAACCGTCCTCTTCCCTACACAAGTGAGTCACATGCAAGTCGGTGGGCCCACTCTTCTGATGGCTCCCACATTGGAGAGTATATAACAAACCCAACCCTGATCGATTGATCACGACCAATGGGAGTCCAGTTTCGGTCACGGAAATCTATGGTCACCAACATCTCTCGAACGTCCATGGTACACTCTTAGAGATCATTGACCGGATGGATGGATGGATGGATGTTTGCCCATCCCTAAAGTTAGCCTCCTTACTTCAAATAATGCTCGACGTTGAAAATCAACCCATGAAGAAAAATAAAATCCAACGGTCATACCTCATCAATCAAGCTAATTTTTGGTCTGTAAGTCCACTTAGAGATGGTCCAAACTCCAAACATCCATACGGTCAGTGATAAATGAGAGGGTGCCACATGGCTCATATTGACCGAAACCAGACTCATCAAATTTTTATACTATACTATTATAAAGCCAAAACTGGGGTTGGCGATGACATGGGCTTCAAACACTCACCTAAAGAGCTAAAACTTTGATGAGGGAGGTCCACCATCAAATTGGTGGTGAGGGCCGGGACAACACTGTGAGCCACGTGACACACTCTTAGAGACCACTAATCATATGGATGTTTAGCTCATCCCTAGGAGACCTAAATACCAGAAAATCACACCAGTTAGTGATTTCTAACCTTAATTTGCGTATGAGTACCATAGTTTTAAAAACATCTGTTCGGTTTTAACAGCCGTTTAAACGTTCGCGCCCTAAGCCTGTTTTCGTTAGAGCCATTTAAACACATTTTGATACTTTGAATTTAACGGCCGTTTTTTTCGTTTTAACCACTGTTAAATTCTGAAATTTTTTGTGAAAAAAAACGGCTGTTAAATTCTGTTTTTTTCGTTTTTGAAATTTTCAATTCTGAATTTCAGGCATTTTCTTCCATTAAAATCTGTCAAATTCCTTTTTTTTATTTTTTTTTCATTTTTGCCACTGTATGTTTTTTTTCTGTTTTAACGGCCTTTTTAACGGTAGCGCTCCCAGTCCGTTATACCGTTAAAACGGCCTCCTTTAAACCTTGATGAGTACTTCAAATAACGCTCAAAATCTACGGTTAAAAATAAACCATGGAAAATACTCTAATCCAACAGATAGAAGTTGTTAATCTAGTTGAATTCCAGACACCGATGGCCAAACATCCATACGATCAGTGGTATCTAAGAGTGTGCCACGTGGATTATACTATGGTCCGTCATCAATGTCGACGAAGCCCCTATAATCACTGTGCCGCCCCTAAGTATTAATATATCTACTTTCTCTTGATTCCACGAAAAGAATTTTCTTTATTTATTTATTTTTTTCAAATGAAATTGTGATCGATCATGGTAGTTACTGTCATCATAAGTTTTGTTTTTTTAATGGGAAATCTTTAAGGTGGGATGATGCATGGACCATTTAAAAATGTACGTCGCGAGTTTTGTGATGGTCCCCACTTCTTGCGCCTTACTTTACTAACCCAAAAAATGTGGGATCATATAATTATGCCACGTGGCTTTTTTTTGGCCAAATACCCATGAAAAACTGGCCCACCCTTGATGGGCATACATACCAAGAATCAGCATGATCAGTGATCTATTTGAATTTGAGCATTTTTTTTTCATGGGGTGATTGTTAACCAATTGATTGGAGTAACTTTTTGTACGTGTACTCAAATTGTATAACTAGAGATCACCAATCAAGCTGATATTTTTGAGAAAATATTTGCTGTACGGGGGGACTTCAAAATTTGAAGTCATCCCCCTCCCAGCAATTCCATTTGGAGCTTAGTTTAGGGCTTACTGACCTTATGGATATTTGGACCACCTGTTGGTGGACCTACATACCAAAGATCAGCTTGATTGGTAAAGGTAGGTCCAGTCCCTTGGTGGACCTGCAAACCAAAAATCAGCCTGATTAGTGATTTACAACCTTTGGATCTTTGCACTCAAATAACGCTCAATAATGCTCAAATTCCTACTGTTAAAATCATCCCATGAAAATAACTTCAATCCAACGCTTTGAAACCACTGATCATGTTTATTTTTTGGTGTGTAGGTCCACCTGGTAATTGGCCAAACATCCATGCAGTCAGCGTCCACTAAGAGTATGCCACATGGCTCATATTGTGACAGAAGTTTACTCTTCAGTCATGTGCAGCTCACGCTCCCACTAATTGCCGCAACCCACCTTAAACTCAACCCTGATTACATTTCTAACATGGGGTGGGCTGATATCTAGAAAGATTAAGGTTGAAGCAAGAATTTGATTGTTGAGTCAAGTCCTCATCAGGATCACAAACAGCAAGTCAATTCAGATCCAACTTTTTTGATCATCCAGGGTCATTAGTGATATCACTTCGATTGGAATACATGTTGACTAAACAGAAACGTATGGAGAGGATTTATTTAATTATCTTATATCATTGACTTGTCAAATATTCAACGTGTCCCTGCCGTTTCCCATTCCAAGAAAATGGCATGCGGTGCCGTGCCGTGCCGTGCGGTTCCAAGGAAATAATCCTACAATCTTTATTATTTATTGGATACTGATGTCATAACCCCGGTGGTATTTCACTATAACACCCCATCAAAAGTTAGCCTTTGCCCATTTGAGAATCTATATAACAAAACAGGGATGTTGTCTTTCCCTCTTATAGGCTTCATAAAGAAGGGCCGAGATCTTATCCCCCAACTGAACAGTGTATCTCAACACTCACAACCAATTTTGACAAATGCTTTGTGGAGAATCACGGGGCACCTACTAGTTAATAACATGATAAGCTTTTTGTGATGCCCATTTTCTTCTATTCAAAGGCTGACACTAAAGTAGTATTATTGTAAAGTACTACTGGGTCTATGAAATCATTGGCCTTTTCTTTTAGGGTATTTTAGTAATACCCCTGAAATTTGAAAGTAATTCGTAATACCCCCTTATACTTTCAAACATTGAGATTACCCCCCTTGACCTAATTTAACAGTGGTTGACTTGAGTTAAAACAGACTTAAATCACATGTCGGTGAGTATTATAATTACAATATTATGGTCCTTTCATAGGTGCATTAACAGGCGCATGATTTCACATTTTAATGTTAGTCAAATGATGGTTAAACTAGGTCAAGGGGAGTAATCTTAAGGTTTGAAATTATAAGGGGGTATTACAAATTACTTTCAAATTTTAGGGGGCATTACTAAAATACCCTTTCTTTTAACTAGGGCTGCACATGCGTTGCACGTGAGTGTCAGTCCTGTGAAGCCCAAGTGAGGGCGTGTCCCGCAACTCCGGTTTTGGCTTTAAAGTACTATGTATGTAATGGTCATTTTTCCGTTAGACCGACTGCACGGATGTTTAGCCCACCCTTGGTAGACTTACGCATCAAAAATCAGCTTGATTGATGATTTCTGGACCCAAAAAACATGCTTGAATCCAACGGTTAGAATCACTCCTCAAAAAGTTCTAATGTCTAATGGCTAGAGATAACCAATCAGTCAGATTTTTGGTGTGTATATCCAAAAAAGGGGTGGGCCTCAAAAACGCGCAACATAGGTCCATGACAGTCCTATGCATAGACTGAATCAAAAAAATATTCCACTTCTCTTAGGTGCAATAATTGGAGAAACATTAGATGGTGGGTGCGACATTACTTACACAGGGTCTAGTCTATAATAATATCATAATCTAGATTTCTCATCCGGAATCGCCAGAAGGGGGTGCTGTTCTTTGATGCAGACTTCTGTATAAAATTTTGATGCAGAGCAGAACAGCAGAAGTCCCTCAAATTGCACCGTAGTAGACTCATTCGGGCCCACTTCCCCCCTGAATGTTTGGCCCACTATGATGGACCTAAACACCAAAAATCAGTGTGATTGTTGATTTCTAGCTGTATGATTAATTTGAGCACTTTTTCATCATGGACTTTATGAACTGACCTATGAGTTGGTTCTAAGCCCATGATGAAAAAGTGCTCAAATCCAATGGCTACGAATCGTACTGCGGGACTTCTCCATCAAAAAATGTCTTTTGCAGGTTGTATCTGTGCAACATCATTAAGGTGTTGCTTGCTAGCTTGTTTTTTGGTAATCTTGCCATCCATCCATCTCAACGTCCTCATCTCTGTCAGTTATTTGTACATATTACTTCTTAATTACCCAATATCCCTGCTCCCTCAAGGATCAAAAAATTAACTTTAGAGCCATGCTATCCTACAGATGGACAAAAATATGTTGGTTGAGGCCATTGACCGTTGGATTCAATAGATCAACACAATTGTTGCGTCATGGACTGTGGATCTCTTGAATCCAATGGTCAATGTTGATGGTTAGTGTCGTTTGGCTGTGTGGCAAGCACTCTGCTTCTGTTAGACCTGTGGACGCTCTGATATACTTTGTTACACCTCCCTCTAACGGCTTAAGCTTTTAAAGTAAAGTGGTTCAACATGGTCTCAGGATCTTAGTAGGCTTTAAAGTAAACGTTAAATGAGTCACAAGCTACTCAGTGAATCTATTACTATTTCAAAAAAATATAATAAAATAAAACAGAGGAAACCAGTGCCGAAGTCTCCAGATTTCTCATGTACACATGGCACAACCTTATTGGTGTTGGACGTCTGTTTTTGTCCAACAGTGCGACACTACAATTATCAAATTCTGAAAGGTGGGCCTAAGCTTGTTTTTCAAATTCCTTCCCATTTATATATCAGGCCTCAAATTCAATCCAAGGCTCTCAAGCCCAAGCCCATTCGTGTGCAGTACGTTTTCTTATGAACCGGATATAACCTTTGTATGTATGTTTTTCTATACCCTTAAATTACAAAGTCATCTAAGATTTGATCTTGATCAGATGGCTAGCATCGTCGGACCAAATGTTTAAACTCTGTCCGCGTATCTATATCCGTATTACATATTCGTGACACAGAGAAATTATATATATGCGTGACATGGTTTGATGTTTCTGTCACAATTTCGGGCCCACTGACCCATGCACATTTTGCCCACCTCTTGATGAGCCTACATACCCAAAATCACTCTGATCGATGATTCTTAACCATTGGATATAAGTGTTTTATAATCATGCGCTTCATAATAGGAATCAACAATCAAGACTCAATGCTTCATAATAGGTCCAGAGGTGAAAAGCATTGAGTCCAGACATATGACAAGAAAATGGTCAAATCCAACAACTAGCAGGAATCAACAATCAAGAAGATTTTTGGCCAAACACTCATGGGATCATTGGCCTCTAAGTGTATCAGGTGGGACCACAACACACTCCTTGAATTGTGTACTATATATGATGATGATCTAACCATTGATCAAGAGCTGATGAAGCTCATACTGATTTACAATAAGATCTAAACTTACACGCGTCAGTGTTTTTGACATATTGATTTAGGTCTTAACATTTGGTATTAGAGTCAGTCCCACATCTCAAGTACGAATCATAGAAGGGTACGTAAAAAGACAAGGATGATGCTTGGTCATCTTATCAAACGGTCCTGACTCCTGATCAACGAGTAATTGGGCCCCATTTGAAAATGTAGGGATCATATTGTGTCGACTCGTTCCGATCGAAATCTGATCAAGTCGGCAGATAAAAATCACAGAGAAGGAGATTGATTAACAAGCTAGTGACCTATAGGAGGGTAGTAGGTATCCCTTGCCCTTCAACATATCAGGGAATGGTAAACTGTCCATGGACTCACACGTGTATACCCTATATTGATTGTGCTTTAAGGGCAACCCAAACCCTTTATTCCTTCCACGTAACGTTGTATTTGTTTTTGTAATTCTTTCCCTTCCATGTAACTTCACATTTCACGTAGACAGCTTTGGCGCCTAAATTTGAATAACCCTACCAAATCAACATCTCTAACGGTCGTTTTTTTCTAAAACATCATACTTAACGTCCTCTTCCTCCTACCTGTAACATAGGCCCAACTCCAACAGTCCTAATCGATCTTATAGGTTTAAAAAAAAGTGGATGAACAACACAAGGGAGACAATATGAAGGATGAAATACACCATGGAGCAGCAAGGGAACTACTCCACTGTTGATTTACTAGGTCTATCAATTTCGATTTTCGACCGTTCGATTTCCCCATTTCATTTTTCCAATCAAGTTTTAGTGACAATCCTTTTATGGGTTTTGCAGATTTATCGATTTCGCAATCTGACGAGTCTCCGAATGGAATTCAAAGCAACACCGTGTGGCGTGATCGTGCGGTGAATTTCGTTAATTTCATTTTATTTTGATATGTTGAGTTGGTAGGTACTAATGCTGTACTTTGTGAAGCAGACTAATGTTAAGAAGGGTCATGGTCATGGTCATGGAGGAACCATTCTCATGTCGAAAGAGGAATCGAAGATCCGTAGTGAGCTAGAGATTGACATAGAAAGGGATTTGGAAGAAGAGATTAAAGATGGCATATACCATCTGGCTCTCCGATTGCACCGACTTTATCAACACCAGAGGGAAAGAACAGCAAGAGAAACATCGACAAACGGAGCTCGATCACCGGGAACAAAGAACGCTCTATTTTCAGAGATGACTATAACAATCAAGATGGAAGGAGGGTCTAAGATTGAAATTAAGGAGATCAAGAAAGAAGTTCGCGAAAAGGGTCGGCCTCGGACTTCCATATCAGAAGATAAGCAAGGAAAGATGTCTTCTAGTGCTAAGGAATTCGACTGGGTGAGGACTCTCCGATCAGGAACAAGTCCTCCCCTTGTTGCAAACAAGAAACATGGAACCTCAAGTTTTCCACATGTGAAAAATGTTAGAAAGGAGTGGAAAAATTGCAGCAATAGCTCGGGGCAGCACAAGAGAAAAGTGTATACTGGGGACAAAAAGTTACTTGAATTGGGATGGAGAAGTTAAGAATGTTTCGCACCGCCGCACCCCCGCACGAGCTGTCGTGCCGTCGTCTCGTCGCAGTCGAAAGATTATTTGTATGTAATAATAGCTCTTTATTGGGCTAATGTGTGACTTATGAAGCTTCATGTCTTACTGTAATAAGAATGAAGGATTACTGCCTTCATGAATATGAAAGATATTGTGAAATTAATAAAAGTTCAACAAGCTTTGTTGTGAATAGCTGTGAAACTGAGAATTTGAATATCATAATTACCTAGAAATTTGATCGAGTAGGTTTTATTCAGTGGTATTTGTTTCTTCAAGACTCTTCCTTGGTGAACTTAGCTCGGCCTGGCCCGGTAACGTCCTTGGGCATGCCCCCTTGTAGCCCGTCCCAGCCCAAAACAGCCCAACCAGTTAAGCCTGACCTGAAAATCGCCCGACCAGGCCCAAAACTGACTAGACCTGAGCCCAAGGACGAAGCCCACCCCCTAAGGGCCTCGGGGATGGGCCTAGGCCCTGGAATTTTATCCCCGACTGGCTGGCCTAGCCTGAAACCGCATATCTATACTATTATAAAGCCAAAACTGGGGTTGTGACATGCAACACGGCAACACGCCACACGCCAATGCCTAAAAAAAAATAAAGAAACAAAAAGACAAAAGTATATCTATCTATATTATTATAAAGCCAAAATTGGGGTTGAGACACGCCACACGCCAATGCCTATAAAAATAAAAACTAAAGAAACAAAAAGACAAAAATATATTAAGTAAATACCCTCTCTTTTAATAAATGTCTCTTAATAGATTTTTATTTACCTTTCTTGCCATCATTTTCCATCTCTAGGTGGACCTACGTACCAAATAGTTATTTCAAACCCTTGGATCTGAGTGCCCCAAATAATGCTCGAAATCCATAGTTAAAATCAACTCTTGAAAACGACTCCAATCGAATGCTTAGAAATCACTTATTGGACTTATTTTTTGCATGTAGGTCCACTTAAGAATGGGCCAACCATCCATGTGGTCAATGATCTCTAAGAGCGTGCCACGTGTAAAGTGCACATGCATCGCAAGTGATGTTCCCCTGGTATATATATATATACTAGTAATCAATAGCCTGTGCTCAGCACAGGCATAGTAAAAAAAATATTTATATGGAATTTTTTTTGCATAGTCAATTATAATTTGTTTTAATACATATAAAATAATAATAAATTAATTCTTATTGTACTAATCGGGCATGCAATTAATTGCATGAGACCATAGGTTTTTTAGGAACACATACAAATATTAGAAAATGAAATAAACAAAAATGATACCCAAAAAACTGTTTTTGTAAAATTAAAATATCTTACCGGAAAGTTGAGTTTACTAGTTTACTACTGGGAACAAAACCATTAAGGTCCACTAAATCATCATCCTGTTAAAAAATATAATGTTTTTAAAATATTAGTATAAAAATGAAAAGAAATGCAACACACAAAACCCAATTTTTTAAAAGAAAAACCGCATAGGAACGATGAGTTCGCTATTGAGGACAACTCCATTCAAGGGCCCCTAAATCATTCGCTTGTAAAGAAATGGATTTTTCATATATAAAAAAAATTAAAATAAAACCTACAAAATGATTTAACATCTAGGTCCAATACTACTTTTCATAACTATGCAAGGAACAAAACATATGCATGCAATTTCCAGATAAAACTATATTATTAATAGAAATGTCATAATTATTCTAAGATATAAAAAAATAGAAAATGAGAACATTGAACTGAACTTCATCTCCAAGGGACTTTTTATGAAACTTAGTTTATAGGCGCTTTTACAAAAACTATGAAGTGCACAACACTTGACCTAGAGAAGGAACAAATGAGGGTGAAGAAATAATTTCAGAACAGGAGCTGGTGGAAGCAACTTAAGGTTATGTAGTGACTAAAATGCCCTTGCTTATATTTATAAGCATGTATTGAGTAAGGGCATTTTGGATAAAAATGGTGAAAAAAAATTTCTCAGTCTAAAAGGTTTGTAGTTTATGATTCCAATGGTCCATTCGATAGTCAAAGCTTGAATTGAACATAGCCAAAAAAACTATTATCAAATCAAGTATACTTATACTAAAATTTAAGAGCTTTTATGAATAATTTTTTTAAAGGATTTTGAAAGTGGAGGGGGCCTTGGCCCATTCCTGGCTTCGCCCTTGAAAGTGTCACCTCAGAAGGGTCGAGCTTTAGTTTGTGACCGCTTTCCAAACATTTTTGGCAAGCAAAGCCAAATTGGCCTTTTAAAAGGTTTTGAATCCTAATTACGTTGTGCTGAAATAATGGGTTTTTCAAGTAATATTTTTTTTTTTATCTTTAGATAATTATAACTATGAAAAAAAATCATATTCCTTGAAAGAGGGTGGAAAGTGAATGGGGAACGATTACTTATAGAAATTTTCATAACGTTATTAAGTGGTAGAGATATTATAGAGATGTGAAAGATGGACACGTTTTAGGTTAAAAAAATTTGGGGATTTATTGAGAAGAAATCGGATAGTAAATAGAATATGTTTCTTTAAATGAGATTAAGGGAAATGAATGAAATTTTAGTTAAAATATTTCCACAATCCCTAAAATCTCTTCACTAAAAACCCTCTCTAAAATCCCCCCACTATAATCACTAAATTTTAGTTAAAAATGTTATAATCGTACCGTGGAGACCATAGTAATTTTTTTTTAAATAGTCTATACGCTATATATCCATGGAAATGGATTATACAAAAAGATCTTCCCTCTCTATTATATCATCTACAACACTGAAGTATAATATGTAATCCAATACTAATATGTTTTTTGCAAGCCTATCAATCAAATAAAAGTCTTATCAGGTAGCATTTAAGTAACTAATTACAAACACATGATAATATAATTAAGAGGAAGATGAGGAAATGATTTTTTCTTATGACAAATTGTATTTCAATATGTATCATCATCATTTAGGTTTCTAAATATATAGTTGTAGAGCAAGGTTTTAGATGGCCCATTGTAACGGTATAACGGTCCCCTAAAGTTATCGCTTTGATTGTTATAACAGGGTCACATGAGTCACATCTGAGTAAAAAAATGATCAGAATGTTAATATTTTAATACTATTTCAGAAAACCATGATAATGGTAAAAATGGTTATTATTTATAAAATAATAACGTCCATCTTTCTGTTATAATGTATAACCATTTTTTTGGAGTTACAGTCATAACGACTTTTATTTTCGATATAAAGGGAATTTTTTAAACATCATCCAGACTATTGATGACGGTCATCGAAATTCTCATCACATTAATCATAAAGATCAGAATAAACAAATTGGTGTTTATAGACCAAAAATAAGCTTGATTGGTCATTTATAGCCTAGCTTATCAAGTACTCTTTTTATATAAAACAAAATTTTCAAAAAACATATTATACTCACAGGCTAGAATACATAATCAAACAGGTAGAAATTATCAATCGGTCAATGCATGGCTTCTTTATTTTATAATTATAGTTGCATGGATTCTGCAAAACTTTTGTAGAGGCCATGCTTGAAATGTATGTGAGGTACGGATTAGGTATTTTTATTTTGGTTCCACCATATTTTGATCAACCATGTAAACCAAAATAATAGAACTAATTCCCAATAGATGAATTAGGGTCAGAAAGAAATCAAGGAGATAGAATGTCTCTTATTAACACTGTTTTTTCCATACAAAATTTACTATGTATTCCCCGCACCCACCAAAGGGAGGATTATGTTAGGAGTACACAATGAAACACGCTTTCAAGGAAAAGCATCATACCGGAATGTGGTAGCCCTTTTAGATCTATAATTGGCTGCGTTATTTTAAGACTATCAAGATGTAGGCGCTGTAAAACAATGGATTGAGCCAAACTGAATACCTACGTATACTGGTGGGAATCTCGAGGAAGTTTGAAACTTATAGGTGGGAAACCATAAGAGGGGAACTCCATAGACCTCTCAAACCCCTGCGCATGCCAACACCATTATGTCTGACTGTTTTATTTTGAATGGTGCCAGGCATCCCTCTGAAATTGTAGTTCTTCCACCTACCCCTAACATGCTCCACATCCTTGTGCCACCTTGCTTGAAGGGCAGATTGCTGAGACCACATAGTACTTGAATTAGAACCTTTAGAACCACGTTTATGCATAGCACAAACATCCATTGAAGGTCGGTCCTCCAATCTATCTCTATCTCTTACCACCATGTCCTTGTACGATCCACCAAATGCATTAAATGCATGCACTCCCTCAGGTGCCACATTCATGTCCACGTCAAACTTCAAATCTCCATGTGATTTTATTCCTGATGTCCAAGCAGCTCCTGAGAGCTCCCTCTATCATTATCTATGATTATACCAGTCAATGATTTCCTCACTTTTCCTTTGGAAAAATTACAAAGAAAGAAGAGGAAGAAGAAGGGAAGAGTAGGCATACCTGCTGCCGTTACCTCTACCATGGGTCCATCTCACACCTTCTTGCGGCCAACATCGAGCGACAAACCTTAGAATCGCCCAAAAACTATGTCCATGTTTAGAGATGGAAATCTCTAGATGTTAATACGAATTAAGAATTGTATAGCCTAGAATCTGTGATGGGCATGTAGATGACGGTTACTCATGTGGGAAGAAGCGATGGTTCTTGTTGCAGACATATATGGTGTATATTCTTTAGATTAATCATTTAAGACCACCCAATAAACTTGGGAAAGAGAACATACGTTTTAAGATGGAGAGACGCTTTGGGATTAGAATATGTGAGACGTTCTGGGAAAGAGAACACACATTTTGGGATTAGAATATGTGAGACGTTCTGGGAAAGAGAACGCACATTTTAGGAAGGAGTGACATTTTAGATTACAATAAATATGAGACGTTTTGGGATTTGAATCTTATAAGACGTTTGTGGAGGGGTATTTTTGGAATCAAGGGTATTTCTGAAAAAACTAATGAAAAAAAGATGGAGAGAGCGCCACCCCAGCAGTGCTCAGCTTTAGTATAGATAATAGATATATAAAGGAAAATCATTACAAAAGCTCAAGGTTTTTTTTTTTTTGTGTGAATAAAAATTTATTAAGGAAAAGAGAGACCAAGGAGGTTTAGGGGACTTCCCTAAGGTCAGAAAAGAAAACAAGCGAAATCTGAGAAGCTAATCACCTCTCCCCGTACTCGAATCCCAAAGAAATACGACGATCGAATAAACCCTGCACACTCCTCAAATAGCTTGGACCATAGGATTGAACCCTGCTGGAGCATGGGTGAGACTATAATAACTTTGTTACAAAATAAAAGGTCAGGGTCGTCTCTACCTTAAGGCCATTAAGGCGGTCACTTAAGCCCCCCGGCCCAGGTCCAACTACATTGTTTTAGGCCCACCAACCACATGGATGTTTAGCCCAACCCTCTTTGGATATACGAACCAAAAGTTAACCTGATTGGTTATATCTAGCTGTAGAGTTTTAGTAATTTTTAGGATTGATTCTAGCTGTTGGATTCAAGCATTTTTTTGGGTAGTAAATCTAATGGTTAGAAATCATCAATCAAGCTGAATTTTAGATTGTTTATCCACCAAGAGGTGGGATGAACATCCACACAGTCATTGGGCCCAAAAAATGATTTATGTAGGGCCACAAGAGTCATATGCAGACAAGCCACATCCCCAGAGCCGAACATGCCGTATGAGCGTCGACCAATCTGATGGATTCTGAAGAATATTTTTTATTTTTGAAATTCATGTCTTCCGTTATTTTCCATTTTTTTTTCATTTTTACCCCTGAACATTTTTTCATTATAACGGAAAAAACGGAAACGCCCCCAGTAAAACGATCCCCTTCTAACCTTGGGATACATTACCAGACAGGAAATCAATTTCCCCAGTCATTGGGTCCACCTCCCATTTATTGATAAACGGTCCCGGCTTCGTGTGAAACACTTTGCATCAAGTACTTCACGAGGTAAAAATATTCCGTCCCTCACGGTACCGTCAGGGCAATCACATAAATGTCCACATAATTACATCCCAAGAAACATTAGATAGCCGTACCACACTACTACATACAATAATGTTGTTTATACCATGGTTTTAAAAAGGCCGTTACACCGTAACGCCCAACCTGTACTGAAAAACGGGATATCTATTATTTTTTAAGAGAAATATTTTTTATGGGTCGGGCTCAAGGGACCCCCATTTCTGACCCCTTTTTTTACCACCATCTTGGTGTACCCACGTAGAAGATGAATCAATGGCTGATTTTTGGTGGGGATGATAACCTCACCATATAGATCACCCCAACAAAAAATCAGCCCGTTCTGAAATTTCTAACCCCATCAAATGTGGTTTTAAAGTTACACGGTAAAAATCGACGGTCCATAATGCTTCAGCTTCTAAACCAGTCTATGAATATCAGAATGATTTGAATTTTCGTGAGGATGATCTCCTCACCATAGAGATCATCCTCACCAAAAATCAGCCATTGATTCATCTTCTACGTGGGTACGCCAAGATGGGGGTCAAAAAAGGGGGTCCCTTGAGCCCAACCCATTTTTTATTATTATAGATATACACAGTCATAATTTTATAACTTTGTGACACGTGTCTTTGTGCTAACTTTCAGGAGCCATAACTTTCTGTCTGGGTGTCCCATTTGAGGAGGTCCATGTGTTCAAAGTGTCCAACATATCCTATTTTACGAATCAATTAGGCCGAGAAAGGGTCTTTTTAGGTCTCGAAATGTGTTTTCTTTTGGGTTTTTGTGGTACCCCTTCGAATATATTTTAGTACTTTTTCAGGATTGATTTTATCCCTTTTTTGATCATTCGTCCAATGGATAGATATCGTTAATCAAGCTAGTTTTTAGTATGTATATCCACCAATGGGTGGGCTAAACATCCATGTGTTCATTGGGACTGAAAAAGAGTTATAACACTTGCCGATGCTATGTTTTGTGGAGCCTGATGGTGCTAGAGTACTGTAAATCAAACCACAACACTGCAGGTCAAGTTTTTACACAATACTGTAAATCAATTTTTTCTTGATGCTTTTCTACTTTAAGGGTATTTTTGTACTTTTACATAGAGTTACAGGAACTTTAGTTTTGTCTTGGGATGTTATATATACCTCGGTTTTGTGAGACGAGCATTATTGTATTGTGTGTTTCTTTTGACTCCGAGCATAGTGGAATCGGCATGAGTCCATGGATGTACATTTATTTTGAGGGAACCATGTAAAATCTATTTGTTCTTTCTTCCAACATCGAAAGCACATTTGAAGAAAGGTTTCCTAAGTTGGCACGGCAGATTTCATACTTATTGTACTCTTCTTCCCGTATGGAACGCACCATACATCCCCGTAAACAACCATTAGATTGGCTATGTAGACAACACACTTGTTCATGTCACACCAAAGGGTCATGTGACAAAGTCAGTAAGCCAAAAAAAAAAACTTGACTTCTTTTATTTTACGGTGGCTGAGATCCGCCGTCCAGTTGGGTGATAAGATCTCAGCCCTTCTTTACGAAGCCTAGCTATAAGAGGGGGAGACAACATCCCTGTTTTGTTATCTAGATGGCAACCTTAGCTGCCACATGTGAAAACCTTGTCCAAATCTATTCTACTTATTAAGGAACGAAGGAGTTTTGGGATTACTCACGCTATTAGTCACTTCCAAAAATATATTCTAAGGTCGGGAGGAGGGGATCAACAAGCCCACATTTGTTCTCAGGCGTGGATTCTGAGAATCCAACTGTCATTGTGCTTGGGCAGAAGTGCTGAGTTGGCATCAATCACTGTTGGATTCTGGAAATCCATGGGCCAAAACAAACATGAACTTGTAGGTTCATTTTTGTGAGTACATGGATTCCAACTCTTTTTATAAATTATTTTTATTAATAGGGTTCTTTTAATCTTTACTCACCTTACAAAGTATGAACGCAATAACACTCGTGTCAATTGCTCCACTCCCCTTCTTTAAACGACACCCCTACTATTTCACGTGCAACACACGTGTCGTCCCCACATTTATAATAAGATGATCAGCTCCATCTCCCAAATTTCTCAGCCTCATGAGCTATAAAATTAAATGGTCTCGCAGGTTCCAACACCATGGATTATCCCACAAACCATACAGGTACCAGGTAGCATCAATTTCTATGCGCGACATACTTGTCCCGTGGAAAACAACTAATCAACCACAGTTAATTTCAAAGAAGAGGGTAGATATGTAAGACACGTGTCATACAACGATACCATTGGTAGAAGAAGAAAAAAAATCAAACTTAATGGGATTGTGGGATCCACAACTGATCATGAAGATCGAATGAGAAGAAGGAGATGAAGAGATTTTGCAGAGAGAGATAGAGAGAGAAGAGTAAAAGACAAAGAAAGGTCAGGTCGAAATCAGGTATTTGGTACCATTGAAGGTGCCGTAGTCCTTCGAATCTCAAAAAGTATTTGAAAGGTGTAGAAAGCCGTATTGTTTACACTTTTCTTTTTCTTTCTTTCTCATCTTAATACTGCTTTATGGAAAGTAGGTGTGACAAATTAATTGGTAGGTCTCGTTTGGCCTCACCTGTTCCTAATGTACTACTATCGAATCATCTCTGGCTCTTACAAAGCTTATATGTTGCCGACCTTCCCACTGCCAACAAAAGTAATCTGGTTTAATTGTTCTTGTGGGGTCTTTTTTTTTTTTTTTATTAACGGCCGTTATATTTAATGGAGTTACGACAGTTTTCGTTTCAGTCTGTTAAAAAATTAATCTCTTAATCTATATATAAACTACATAACATCTTATAACTTAATAACATATTTCCGTCTCTGCAACAAAAAATTAATAATAATAATAATCTACCGATCTATACTACTTTCAAGCCGAAACTTGGGTTTGGGCACGCCCCCTTACATGGGCTTCACAAGACGCTCACTCATGTGCAACGCACGTGCCACCCCTAATTAATGATAATAATAATAATTAATAATAATATGTCCACGTCCACACCACACCCGCGAGTTGGCTAAGGGCCCATTTGGCAAACCAGTGGAAGCAAAAAGTAACTTCAAAATTAAGTTGCTGAATTTAAAAGTTGTCATTTGAAAGCAAAAGTTTGTTTGGTGAAACACTAACTTATAAGTTAAAAGGTAAAAAAGTTAGTTTGGCATGAATTAAGTCAAAAAGTCATTTTCTTATAATTTTATATACATATTATATTCTAATAAACCATTAATAAATATCATAAACCAATATCACATATGTTGTTGTTTTTAAAAGATTTTAACTATAAATGGTCAATAATAAACGACGCACCAAATGAGTCATTTTATAGGTAATTATTTTAAAAAAAGAAAAGAAATGGTCTACTGACCTACTCCTCAGCAAACCATCATATTTTCTATCTACGTTTCATAATGTGAAGTTTACAAGGGTAAAATTGACATTTAGAAAGATTCGCTCAAAATAAGAAGTGTCAGTTCCGCATTTTTATTTTTATTTTTTTTGACTTTTGCTTCCACTAGAAGCAAGAAGCGAAAAAAATTTGCTTTCACAAAAAGCAAGATTTTGACTTTTGAGAAGCAATTCCAAAATGGATACCCAAACAAACTTTTCAATTTTTTTGCTTTTGGAAGCAAAAAAAAAAAACTTATTTCGGTGTTGCCAAACAGGCCCTAACCAATTGAATTGTCTGGCTCTATGAGTTTGCCACTCAAATGAGGCAAACTAAACGAATCGGTTCTACACGTGGAACCAACATTGCTTGAATGCCATATCAGCTCTATGGTTTAAGCATGTAGCTTCGTACTTAACTTTACACTAAAAGAAAAATAAAATAAATCAAGGGGATGTCAAAAGTTTGGTATGGCAATTTAGTTCCCTTTCGAAAATGTAAATGACGAGGTGGAGAAGCTGACTGTATGGGGTAGTTGGCCATGTAGGAGAATCCTAGGGCTGATGTGGCATCCAAATAAGGTCGACCAAATGGTTTGGTTAATTACCAATCTTTTACGCCCCAATATGATGGAAAAAAAATTTGCCGTCACACTAAAATTTGGGAAAATTACATAGTTTATTGTTTTGAGTGAAATTCCTCATTGGTTTGGGATTAGGGTTTGGGAGTCATATATTAACCATTGTTTTAGGCTATTTTGTATCTTTTCAAGTGCATATAGTAGAAGTTCTTGGTCGTCATCTGTGAATGGCGCCCTTAATGGTGGAGCATGTAAATCCATGTATTTGTGTGTATGTGTGTGATTGTTTTCTCTTCTTTGTGGTTGCCATCATTTTTATGATTGATTCTCGATTTTTGTAACAATTACTAGCTTGTTTATATAACATTATGGTGTATATTATATGTGCATTTTTTGGATACAATGTTCAATTTTTTATTCTCTCCACTCTAACCGATTTCCCTACTTGGAAAATGTTTTATGTATCTACTCTAATGTTACTATAGTTCGTTGTGATTATGCGACCCTTTGCGATGAAATTCTCGTTTACAGGACACGTAGTCCTAACATTGTTCTAACTTAAGTTGCATTCGACTTAGGTTACTTTTTTTAATCATGGGTTTAACATCAATTGGGTTTTTTTTTTTTCGTTATATGTATCGCCATGACCTGCAAAGGAGGAACCCCGCGGCAAATTGTTATTGTCTGTACACTATAAGGTTAGTATTCTACCTCAGAAGCTGAGCTTAATTAATTAACTTCCTATTTAGGGTGCATTTGGTTCTTATGGGAGTTGTGAATTCCTTGATGTTTGCCATTTTCATGCATTTGAGTAACTCAAATACCAAGTGTTTTTTGACACTCGGGAGTTCAAATTATTATCTTATTACTGATGCACTACCAACTAGATGCACAATGGTAATAAGCAGAAATTGGAAGTAAACTCTCAGCCAAATCTCAATAGAGAAGAAAACTCTCTCTCTCAACTCTTTACAATATTCTCTTAAAGAAGACACTAAAAACTTATGAGTGCCCCTATAAATGTTAAAGATATACAAAGTCTCTAACTCAAAAATGATTCCTTCCAGAAATAGAAACCTTATGGCTCTGGACAACATGAATGGAGACTTTTTTGGACATTGATCCGATGAATATATAAAAAGTCTCCTTTCAATCATAATCCTAAGATTGGACTTCCCTCAAAATCTATAAATAAAGGTCATCAAACAACGGTATGATCATCAAATCTGAATTTATCAGAATCCCATCAATTATACTTACACTCACATCTTCCCTTCTTATTTGAGTGTCGGAGTGTTTTTTGCAGGTCCTCATTTACGTCGATCAGTGAAGGAACCGATGAGTACCCATCTCTTCTCATCAAAACTAATCATTGAGGGTCGTGTGGTGAAGAAATTTCCCCACAAGTTGGGCAAATTCAAATTTTCAAATTGCCCTATGAGATCTCAACCGACTGCATCTGAGAAAATTACAAAATTATCGTGACAAAACTTTTTTTCCAAAATACCCTATTCCTAGCCTAAATACCTTATTTCCCAATTTACTTTCGTTTGGTAAATCTAGTAACCCTCAAAGAGTTACATTTGTTTGAGCGCCTAAAAATGGGTGATCAGAATCGGTAAGCATGACATTTTAACATGTCATAGACTACTCCAATTGGGGTTGTCAATGGACCAAGGTAGGTTTAGACTGAATCCAATAGCTTATTGGATCACAAATTCAAATCCAATCCCAATCTAGTAACCCTCAGTATACATTCATTAATATAATATATTTTCTTAATAATATATAAAAATAATTTTATGTATAATATCGGATCAAATCAAGGTACATTCATAACTGATCTGATAGCTTATCTAATCATGATTCCTAAGTCCAAACCCAATGTTATCGGATTTGGTTACTAGAACGATCCGATCCATTGACAGCCTAATTCTAGAGCAACTACTCTATGTGTCTACCTTGGAGATCTCTTCGGGAAAAAATTTACCCAATTTAAGTTTATTATAATTGTCCAAATCCATGGCAGTTATTTGGATGGCTGAAGAAAATATGGTAATAATTTATGCAGATTAAGATGATGCAAATCAAATGCATTGGGGTATCTTGAGAAGATAGAGCACAAGGAATTGGATCCATCGGGCGTTCTGAGCATCCAAACGTCCATGAATTGCAACGCGTTCGGCCTTGGTTGGTTTCAATGAGATGCAACTCCGTTCGAACGAAATCCAACTGATGCAACGAGCAATTGGGCAGATGAATTCGACTAACCAAACACACAACCTTCAACATCTATCTTGTTGATTTTCCTTAATTAGAAAATATCAAGAACAATGGGCATCTAAAGCTTGTTGAATCTTCAAAAGAAGAATGCCAAACAATAGGGAAAACGAATGTCAATTTTTCTCAACCCCCCATGTTCGATGAAGTCGATGACGAGCTGTCTCAAGAAAAATATTGTTTCGGCGATCAAGGCCAAACGTTGGTGATGAGACAGTCTTGTTTAACATCAAGAGGAGAAGACGATGGTAGATGGATTCGCAACAATATTTTTCGCATCGTCATTGATTCCGAGAGCTACAGAAGTGTGGTAGCCGAAGAGATTGTGCCTAAACCACTAGTTGGGGAGGGTTCTAATCTCTTATCTCTTAAAATATTTGTAGATGAAATGGGAATTCTAAATAGTTCTTTAGATGATTTTTTTTGCTGTTTGGTTGGGGATCACTTGAAGACATGGAACCAGAGGTCATTTCAGGCGGACGTTGTTTTTAATTGTTCTGTCATCGAAGTAGGAACATTCAGATGAAGATTGTTCAAATTTGCGGGCGAATTCACTCCAACCAAGGGGGAATGATGCAAATCAGAATGGCACAAATCAGATAGATGGCTTTGGGGTATCTTGAGAAGGTAGATTGGAGAGATCAGGAATTTTGTGCAACCAAACGGCATGAGTTGCAATGCGTGCGGCCTTGGTTGGTTCGAAGGATATGCAGCTTCATTCGAAGGAAATCCAACCCGTTCGAATGAACCAAATCTCATTCTAATGAAATATGCCTGAGAATTGATTTTTACTCTTCATTTCTCCTGTATTTTTGGTACTTTAATTTTCTCTTGAAGATTCAACAAGTACTTTTAAACGCCCATCGATCTTAGTACTTTTTAAGGAAAATCAACAAGATATCAGTGGAAGGGTGTGTTTTGTTAACCGGATTCATTCGCGCAATTGCACATTGCATCAATAATCTATAAAACTATCAATATCTAGTATTATTCAAAATTGTTGGAGCTGGCTGACTTTTAACCAGAGAGAACTCATACTTTCCCTACATATGCACCTCATGTCTTTGAGTCTAGACACTTTTTGTTCGTGACAATAGACCATCATCATCTACCTACATATGGTCTTCCTTTGCATAGCTATTAGGCCATTATTAAAGAATCGATAATATCTGCTTCTAACAAACTACATTTATCCATTAAACACGAGTTGGAGAAGAAACCCAAGCAATATAAATCCAATTAACTTACAAAATTTACCATAATCAAGAAATTGCAAAGATCAAAAGTTCAAAACCATTGCACCATATAAATTCTCAGGTTCTCCAAGATAACCCGAGTACCTAGTTGCAATTCCCCATTAAGAACAAATCGAAGATTACTGCTGCAAATTTTCATGAACAATTTCACTCACGGACTCAAGATCGAAACGGGTATAAAATTATAAAAGTTTTTTTCTTTTGGGCGGAGAATGAATTTTTAGATGAGTTTCTAGGATCCTAAGTAGATTGTACAAATCTCAGGTGAACTGCAACAATAGGCAGAGGCAGACAAATACGAAATATTGGTAGATGTGCCTCTCTCTCTCTCTCTCTCTCTCTTATTTTGCCTGTCGAGTGCCCACATGTTCCCATCTGAAGGAGAAAAAGAACAAGAGACAGACCTTGAGATCGTTCCGACATCTAAGACCACCATCGACTTTCTCGAACATGGTCTTTATTCACATTTCAGTTTGAGTTACTTAAAAGAGTACACATTACACATACACTCGATCTTCAGTATTCCCAAAAAGAGAGAAGGAAAAAAGGCCATTAAATTAAAATCAACTCTTCCCTTCCCAAGGTACGGATCAAAATTTTGGGTTGGATCTTCTCAATCAAGAGGTGAATCATATAAACTATAGTTTAATTAAAGGGGAACCCATAATTCCCAGAAGTGAATAACAACGAGAATTTACATTTCCTCTCTCAATCTGCACCATAGCTGCCAAAAATTTTAAAAATTTAATCCAACCCAAGATAGTTCCAACTGTTGCTTACATTCCACAACTGTAACAGCTCAAGGATGAGCTCCGATTTCCTTTCTTTGTTCAACATTTAAAGTTCTTCTGAGTTCTGAGTCTAACTACCTTAAAATACCAAAGAAATTACAAGGAAAAAAACTGCAAGCGAGCAAGCAAAGGCTGTAAGCGCAGCAGCATTGAATGGAGGACGAGAGATAATCAGCGTCGAAAAGGGAGAAAGTGCATTCCATTCAATTCCCTACACATGCAACACTTACTCTCTCTCTCTCTCTCTCTTAGGCACATCTGTCCAGATCAGTTTTAGGTTTCTTGGTCTCAAACCGAAAAGGAAAGTCGGAAGAAATTAATAAATACCTTGAGAGAGAAAGATCAGAGAGATGAAGAAGAAGAAGAAGACAGATGTGGAGGGATGGAAAGTGCAGCTTTGCATGCCAACCACGTTTAGATCTCCTAGAAATTGCTCGTTCAACTATCAATCTCGGTCTTAGCTGATACAAAGTAGAGAGAGAGGGAGAGAGAGAGAGAACAATTAATATGAAACCTTAAAAGGCTTAAACCCTAAAAATCATTTTCTACTTCGTCTAGGTTTTTCCTATCTGCGAATAAAAAGTAAAAAAAAAAACGCTACAGTCAGAAGAGACACACCAGTATGAGCAATGGCCCATCAACAATAATGCACTAAGAAACAAGAACAGCAGCACACCAGCACCAGAGGGAGCAAAAGAAGAAACTGAAGAAGAAAAAAAACCCTAACTAAAATCTCTGCGCGAGAAGGAAAGTTCTTAAAATAGAATTTCGCATTCGCCATCTTCTTGTTCTTGGGTGTTGAGGAGGTTGCTTTGTCCTTGTTTTCAGTAGATAAAGATAGTTGATACACATTAAAAGACTTAGGGTTTCTTACCCAGCGTGTGCTTGTTGTTGTGCATCCACACCTTTAGCACGTGCCGCTTCACACCCGTCTCGTTACAAAACTGCTGCACGGCCGCCTCGTCCTGCTTCTGGATTCTCCACCCGTGTCTTTCTGCAAACTCCAGCATCTTCTCCTTCTGCTCTTGAGTGAACTTTGTTCTGAACCGCTTCTTCCCTCCACCGCTAGGGTTCGACATGTCCTCCTGATCCTCCCGACTATGCCCACCGCCTCCAGAAGTTGACGGCAGTGCCAACGGCCGATGCTGCGGCGTCACGTGGAGGTAACCAGCTGGTGCCGTACGGTAATACGGTGATAACTGGTGTTGGAAGCCCTCCCCGTCTGTTTCCTTGCGATGGAAGTTACGATGGCAGTTGCAGGCAGCGCATTTTAACGCGTCGAGACTACCTTCTTCTCCGGCTGGCATGAACTCTCCACATCCGTCTACGGCGTGTCCTCCGATACTCACCGCATGGTTCTTTAAGCACTCTCTGTACCTGCTCGGTGGTTTTCGCACCGCAACGGTCGCTTCTACTCCTCCACTCGCCAGTTTCGCTCTCGACGAGTTTCCGAGTGACTCGTAACTCGCCGTTACCGGCAACCCGATCTCCTCCTCTTGTTCTTCTTGATCATCAAATTCCATTTCTTTACTCTCTATCTCTCTCTCTCTCTTTTTCCTTTGACTTTCACTTTCTTTTACATCACCGGTCACCCAACAAATGACGAAGAAGAAGTAAAAGACCTAATTTTTACACACTTCGTTCTCTGTCAAATTTTTTTTATAAATTTTTTGAATATTTTGTTCAGAGGAGGAGGAGAAGGAGAAGATAAGAGATGGAGAGTGTGGACATCAATTCCCCGCCTGCAGAAAAGAGAAGTCTTCCTTCAAACCCTTCCATATACTTTCCGTTTCTGAAAGCTGTCTTTGGCTTTCTTTCTCTATCCTTAGTCTTAGCCCAAAAACTTCTCTCTTCTGCCGGTCACTGCCGGCAAACTTCACCGGCTACAACCGGTTTCTTTTGCTCCCCTTAAAACATGCAGTTTAGAACTCCTCTTTTACCGTTTACTGCAGGGTAAAACTGAAAAAGAAAAATTTTTACCCTGCACGGCTGCACCTGCACTGCAGCAACTGCATCTGTATCCGCACCCCAACGTAATATATGAGAGAATAAGAATTTAGAGATAAATGAGACTTTAAAATTGAAAAAGTTAGTAAACTTCGTTCCCCCATGGATGGTACTAGTGTTCATGGATAGTTGAAATTTTGAATCCGAATCCGAATCCGAATCCGAGAATAATTAAATATTATTTAAAAATTTTGGATAAATAATTTTTTTATAATCGAATACTCTTTGAATACAGATTAATATCAAATCTTATATATTACATAAATATAATAATTATACATACACCATATCGTTATCCTTATCCGATGTTATTCGAATCCAATTTACTAATGGGACGAATTGGATGTCTGATAAATTAATCAAATTCAAAGATTAATTGAGAATATCAGTTAGATTTCTATTTCTGATTTATTTGATAGTCGCCAATTAAAAGGAGACATTAATTTTCTTGATTTTCTTGTTCATCATTCGAACAGCCTATCCCATTTGTAAGAATTTTCTAGAGCTTGGGGTAATATATAATTTCATATGGATCCGAACCAATCCATACGCTCCCCAAAAATTCAAAATCAAATCTTAATTTCCATAATTCGGATATCTGATGTTTTTTGGATTTGTATTTGAATTTGAACATGTTTATATTCAATTCGAATAATATCTGCGAGTTAACAGTCATGGTACCTGATTGTTCTTTAGAAGTTCGAGGTGGCTTTGAGAACAAGAATCCAAATCTAAGGATGACCATAGGGATGATGACCACTAGACCGATGCTAACACTATCTAGAGTAGGGCTATCGAATTGATGCAAAATGGATCGGATCACGATTCTAGGTCTAGACCTGATTCAATGGATTCAATATCTATATTCAAACCTAACTTGAAAAGCTCTCAGAGCTAACTGATTGGGTCGCGATTCTTGATGTATACCTGATTCAATGGATCCAATGCCTACAATCAAACTTAATCTGAGAAGCTATCGGATTGGGTAGGGACTAATTAAAATTGAGCTAATTTGATCAATAAACCTATTAATATTTATTTTAAAAAATAAAAATATAATTATTAGTTAAAAATTGAAATAATAAAAAGTTTAATCAACATATAATTTAGCCATTGATATAAAATATTTCATTAATAATTGAATATATATATATACATGTATAGGGTCATTATTGAGTCATGTCAGGGATTCAGGGTTAGACCCAAAATCGATCCAAGGACTTATTGGAACCCAATTTCGAAGCCCAGGCCTGGCCGGATCCCAATCGGATCATCGGGTCGACTTGATCCATTGATTACTTGAACACGGAATTACTTGGGGAAAAATTAAATTGTTGGCATTTAAAGCTGCTGCCTACGTGCGACCATTTCCGACATGCGTGACGCCCCTTAAACGTCAATGCATTTAATGTTGCTCCTGTCCGCAAAAGAAAAACCAACCCCACTCCCACTCCTCGAATAGAACTTTGATTGACGACGGACCACTGTATGAGCCGACCACAGTATGAGCCACGTGGCATATTCTTAGAGATTGCTGACCTTGGATTTTTTGTCCATCTCTAGGTGGACCTATAGACCAAAACTTAGCCTTAGTAGTGATTGCTAAGCGTTTGATTGGAGTCGTTTTCATGGGTCGATTTTTAACCGCGAGGAATACGGTCAGTAGTCAATAACAGTTTGCCACGTGTCCTATACCGTGGTCCGTCATCAACGTCAACTCCACTCCTTCTCCCAGTTTTATTTAGAGAAATATTATTGAAAAAAAAAAAAGGCAATCAGATCACAACCAAATCAGAACCACCCATGAAACCTCCCTATTTTTAGCCGAAATGACGCTAACCCTTTCAAAACAGAATGATGACACCTGAAGACCTTAACAAAACCGTGACAAGCAGCAGTGTTTTCGAGTAAAACTTCCCTGACCCCCAAAGCCGTTGACCGCCCACAATATGAGCCACTTGGCATCTCTAGGTGGGCCTACAAACCAAAAATCAACCTGATTAGTGATTTCTAAGCGTTGGATTGGAGTCATTTTCATGGGTTGATTTTAACGAGGAAATTTTAGTATTATTGAACATTAGTTGGGGTACAGGGATCCAACGGTTTGAAATCACTAATCAGGATGATTTTTGGTTTCTGGGTCCACCTAGAGACCATGCTTCGAAGTCTATCCTGTTCTGGATCAGGCGATCCGGATCGGGATCGAAGCCCACCGACCGATCAAGATCGGGATCGGATCCCACCTCCGATCCCGAGATTTCGAACCATGCTAGAGATGGTCAGTGCCTCTAAGAGTGTGCCATCTGGCTCATAATGTGGGTGGTCCAGCTTCGATGACCTTTGACTGTCAGCAAAGGTTTACTCCTTTTCATCCAAAATTTGAAAGAGTTGAGAAGTGAGATCGGAACAAAGAGCTAGTCTGTTCATCGGAAGGTCCACAATCAAGATCAGTGGCATACAAACAAGATATTTTTGGTTGATGTGAACTCAATCTGAGGCAAGGAAGAAATAATTGTTTTCCAAGTACGTACGGACATAGGAGTTTGTTGGAATTTTTCATAAAATATAATAAATAGGGTCGGCGTTGACAGATCTAAAATGACAGTCAAAATGACAGGGACACAATATAAGCCACGTGGAATACTGTTACAGGACTCTGACCGTATGGATGTTTGCCCTATCCCATGGTGGACCTACAAACCAAAAATCAGCTTGATTAGTGATCTATAGGCTTTGGATTGGACTTATGTTCATCGGCTGATCTCAACTGTGGGAATTTGAGCAGTATTTGAGGTACAAAGATGCAACACTTATAAATCATTAATCAGGCTGATTTGTAGTTTGTAGGTCCACCATGGGATAGGACAAACATCCGTACGGTCAGAGTCCTGTAACAGTGTGCCACCTGTCTTATTTTTTTCCCTGTCATTTTAGATCTGTCAACGGACCCGCCCTAATAAATAAAGCAGAGTTTAGGAATATAATATTGTTTTCTTCTTATTATTGTTACTATTAAAGAAAAGATAGAAAGGGTGACGTTGTCATCTTGGAACTTGGAGAAGAAGAGGAGGAGGTCCACTCCAAATACGGAAAATATATAGATTTTTCCTTAGGTATAAGCCGTTGGATTGTCCTCGAGTTTGAGCACATAAACACGAACACCATCCCACGGTTTGGAATATGGGGAGTACGTTTTCATTAGGACGACGCTACATCATTTCCGGAAGAATATAACGGAGGGTAGGGTCGTATGGTCCACGGTTCCACCGCGATATCATGTGATCCCCAAAACCCCAGTCCAGCCCAGTCCAGCCGGGCACGTCTGAAGCGACGCGCTGACGCCGTACGTCAGTACCCCCAGCCCTGTCAGCAGGCGGGAAACAGATGAGAGAGAGAGAGAGCGAAAGTGTGGTGGGGGTAGAACTTTGATGACGAATGTTCGTCACCAACGTTGATGAAGGATTACAGTATGATCGACGTGGCAGATTTTTAGAGATCACCGACGGTATGGATGTTACGCCCATCCCTAGTTGGACCTAATATTAAAAAAAAATCTTGATTAGTAATTTAAAAAGTTTGGATATGTGTACCCAAATAATGCTCTAATTCCACGGTTCAAAATCAACCCACGAAAATGACTCCAATCTAACGCTTAGAGATAACTAATCAGGCAAATTATTGGTATGTAGATCCACCTAGGATTGAGCCAAACATCCATACGGACAACGATCTCATAGGAGTGGGCCACTGTGGTCCGTCATCAAAGAATGTCCGTCATCAAAGTTGTACTCGTGGTGGCGTCAAGGTGTGCTGGGTGGTGCACAGTAGCAGCGCAGGCGCAGGGGAAGCGTGTGGCAGGGTCACAACAACGTCTACATTGTTGTATTTCCGTTCCGTTCGAATAGAAACCGTTAGAAAACACGGAAGAGAGTAATATTGGGGAGAAAGGGAACATGGATAGTGACTAGACAAGAAGAGTGGGTCGACCGTGATTTCCATTTCTATTCTATGGCAGCCTTTTCTGCAGTAGAATTGAATCTCCTTCCCTACTTTTAGATGAGGGGACCCACCAACCATCACCAACAACAACAAACAACTTGTTTCTTTACCTTCTTCCATGCCTTAATTATTGTTTTGTTTTTAACTTCTTACAACATTTTCTTTTTTTTTTTCTTTTTTCTTTTTTCTTTTTCTTTTTTCTTTTTTCTTTTTTCTTTTTTCTTTTTTCTTTTTTCTTATTTGTGGCCGTGAAAAATAAGAAGTGGGTTTTTTCTCAATTATTTTGTTGTTTTTTCTTTAAGAAATCCCTCAAAATGCCATGTGGCACATTCTTTCAGGCCCACTGACCACACCAGGTTGGCCCATGCCTTGTTGCAACTATACACCAAAAATCAGCGTGATATGTGATTTTCTAGTTGTTGGATTCGAGCACTTCTTTCATCCATGGCTTCGAATCCACGATGAAAAGTGATCGAATCACAATCACATGGCCCATCTTTGGTGGACTCACATACCGAAAATCAGCATTATTATTAATTCTTAGCCGTTGGATTCAAGCATATTTTTAATATGGGCTTAGTACATAATTTCACCCATAGGCCTGTGCACGAAGTCCATGGTAAAAAGTGGTCCAATCAACGGGTAGAAATCACCAATCAAACTGATTTTTGGTGTATGGTCCACCAAAGTGTGGGCCAAACTTTCATAGGTCCATGGGCTCAAAAGAATGTGCCACATGACATTTTGCAAGGGGTAGGAGCAATTTTTCTCTTTAAACCCAATTGAGTCTTTTTAAATTTTATGCAACTTAATTAATTAGTAGGATTTTCGAAGGGAAAGATAATGAGAAGCACTTTGGGAGGTATAAAAGGTGGGTGATCTTTAAATAGTTGTGGTTGGAGAGAGAGGGAGATAGAGGAGTGCCTGACATTCCCACCACCTCCACCAACAACAGTTTGGTTGAAAATTTGTAGTTGGGATAAAGATATCTTCCTTTCTCTCTTAACTCTCCCTTTCATCATTGCTTCTCTTCTTAGTTCTCTCTCTCTCTCTCTCTCTCTCTCTCTCTCTCTCTCTCTCTCATATGGGCAGGGTTAATAAGTTTTAGGCTCTGTGTGGTGCTCTAAATAAGTTTTCTAGAAATGGCTTTTTATACAAATGTCATAAAACTTTTTCTGTATCAATATTAATTTTTTAACATACAAATTAAATCTTTTTTCTGTAAAACTTTTTGTTAATCACCATACAGAGCCTTAATGGAAAATATATATATATATATATATATATATATATATATATATATATATATATATATATAGGGTTGGGATAGAATGACTAATTGAATTCTTACTAATATTCTTACTAATGGATGTGGGGCCCACATGCGGATGAATTAAGGGATGATTTTTTTATGATAATATTCTTCTCAATGTGGATATCAACCACACAAAAAATCAGCCCATTCCAACATTTGTACCCTTGTGAAAAGTAGATTGCAAATTGAAAAATTTTGGACCATCCATTTTCACCGTTAAATTTAGGTTCGTATTTGGTAGGGTTAGAAGTTTTAAGGAGATCACCCTGGCCAAAAATCATCTGCATGTGGGCCCCACGTCCATTAGTAAGAATATTAATAAGAATTCCATTAGTCATTCTATCACAGCCTATATATATATATATTTCTTAAGATGACATTGACTGAATGGATGTTTGTCCAACCACTAGGGGGACCTGCAAACCAAAAATAAACCCGATCAATGTTTTCTAACCTAGGGTTAAAGTCAACCAATGAAAATAACTTCAATCCAACGCTTAGAAATCACTGATCAGGTTTATTTTTGGATTGTAGGTCCACCTAGTGATTGGCCAAACATCCATGCCGTCAGTGTCCTCTTAAGAATCAGCCACGTGGATCATATATCGTCTGCAGTCAGCAACTTCGCTGACTGCCGGTGTCATCAAAGGTTTAGTCATGTGAGTGAGGTGGGGAGCAAGAAGACTTGCTTGAATTGGGGGTAAAGCAAATATTGCCCCCGGAGCAACCTTTCATGGGCCTAGTTATCATTCAAACTGGTTTGTTTGGGTTGACATGTTAAAATGCGTCCTCCACTAGCATCAATGGGATTACATCTAAATGGGAGATATCTATATATATACTATAGCAGAGAAGCGAGCAGTGTCGTTCTCTCTCCTCCACATCAAGTTGACGTGGCAGTCTCCTCATGTAGAGTGCAATGTCAACAACCTAAAATTCTTTTTCCTCTCTCATCCACTTGATCCTACTCTATCTTTTTTGTCTTTTTCAAAAACATCAATTGGCACTTTAAGTAATGCACCTCAAACATTAAGGACTTTTTAGACTATCTAACCAACTCAATTTATTTTTCTTAAAAATCTCAATTATTTATTCATTAATTCTCTCTTTCATTCTTAAATTATTTATTCATTCGTTCTTAAATTCGTCTTTCTCAACGTCTCTTAACACCCTTTTATTTTTTAAAACATAACATTCACAACCTTCTATTTATGTTTCAATCAAAACGTTTATCCTATTACGACCGCCTCCATTATAGCCTTCTAATGGCTTTCCATCTCCTTCATTCCATTCTCACAACATTCTATTTTTGTTTCAATTAAAATGTTTTTTCCATTAACATCACTTCCATTATTGACATCTAATGTCTCTCCATATTTTGTTAATAAATAAATGTCCATTTAATTAGCCATTAATTCGATAATATATAAATATTAGGATTTAGGCAGGGTTCTCACATTTTCTCTCACTGACCGAGCTTCTTCGAATGACGAAGACACAAAAGAAGGAGAAAAGCCAATATAGTTCGATATCTTTACCATCTCTTCTAAAACTTTTTTTTTCCTTCAATGAGTCGTATCTGCTGAAAACTAGATTTGAGCCTCTAAAATAATTGTTATTCAATTATTTACATTCATGTTTATATTTAGACTCTAGAATGGTTGTTTGTTTATTTGTACGGTTTCAATTTTTTAAAATTGTATAAATCTTTGAAGGTAAAAACGAAGATTATGAATTTTTTTTTTTATTTTCTTCTATTGTTAGCCCTTTATTTATTTATTTATTTTATCATGTTTTACAGGCTAAGGGGATGTTGTTGAAGATAACGAAGAGAGGATTGTAAATAAAAATAATATGAAGATGGAGAGAACTGATGAAAAGGTCATCACTATTATGGACATAGTGGATATGCTGTTGTGCGATGCTTGAATGTAAAAATAAATATTATAAAAATTTATTTTTTAATTTCTTTTGGTTTTAGCAATTTTTTTTCATTTTCTTATCATGTTTAGAGATGATGAAGGGAAAGGGAATAGTTAAACAGTTTTTCTGTATTATTTTCTACTACAATTAAATGTAGATATAAAAATTAATTGTTGTTAGTTTGTATTTTCTATTTCCACCCGTGCTTTAGCACGGGCATTCATTACTAGTTCTTCTTAATAAGGCTCAGGCTCCAGTTACCGTCCTAAAATGACAGGCTCCGGTTTACAAGACACAATATGAGCCACGTAGCACACTCTTAGAGTACTCTGACCGTATGGATGTTTGGCCGGTCCCTAAGTGACCCCAAAAATCAGCCTGATTAGTAATTTAAAGGCGTTGGATTGGACTTATGTTCATTGGTTGATCTCAACTGTGGGAATTTGAGCAGTATTTGAGGTACAAAGATCCAACGTCTAGAAAGAACTAATCAGGATGATTTTTGGTTTGTAAGTCCACCTAGGGATTGGCCAAACATTCATACGGCCAGAGTCCTCTAAGAGTGTGCCACGTGGCTTAACAAATTTTAACGAAAAAAATGAAATTTAACAGAAAATTTACAAATTTTAATGAAAATAACAGCTTTTCTCCACAACATTTTCCAGATTTTAACGCCCATCAAAATGATTTTAAAGGCCTTTATTTTCTAAGCATCAAAACGGTTTTTAACATAACGGGCGTTAAAACCATTGAAACGGTGTAATTTCAAACCATGGTCATAAGATCTAAGAGCTTGTTTTGTTTATTAAAATTGGAGTTTACACGACTTGAAAACGTACGTGTGCAATTAGATGCATGTGTTAAAAGAGTGTTTGATAGACTAATGAATAGTATTAAACATGTGGCATGCATTGGTTTAAAAAGGTAGTACGTACATTGCACATGTATCATGTCGATCTCACACGCTAAATGGACCCACAAAGTTAATGTCTTGCATATCAGAGTCACACATGCACACGCACGTATAGACTCCATGTATCATGTAATCCAAAAATATAAATACATGAGTCCCATATGCTAAGTGGGCCTGCGTGTTATGTCAATCACTATCAAGTGGCCTCGCAACATGCCAAGTGTCAATGTATTAAGATCCAACATATGTTATGTACGTGATCCAAATGTCATATGGATTATCTCCACGTGTCAAATGTCAGTATCATGGTCACACGTGGTATGTCTACATAGGTTATGTCGTCGTGAATATACACCGAATCATCATTAATGCTTTACTTATCGCACAATAACCCAATTTAAGCGTGCAAAGTTAAATTTCTAACTTTAACGCAACTGTAGCATACCCGATGACACTCACCTTCTCACCCAAACCTGCCAAAGTGGTCAAAGTCACGCGACACGCCCGACATGTGCACCAATTTCTTAGTAAACAAATGCGGCATGAAATTCATTGAAAATCGTAAATTTAATTTCCTATTTTGAACCATACATGAGAATGCAAAATATCATATGGATATACAGTTATATATTGGGATAAAAATTAAAAAAAAAAAAATTAAAAAAACCCTCTAAAATTGGCTATAAAATAAGGAGTGGGATCCACTGTTCAAGGGGGGAGTTGAATTTCTAAATTTTAGCGCAACTTTAGCGTACCCCGTGCAACTCACCTTGATGTGCCAAAGTGACAGAAGTCAACACGACATGCAACATCTGCAGCGATTTCTCGATCTGTAAAAAAAAATGAGGATGCAACAAATCATATAGATAAAGTTATAGATCGGAATCAAAATCTCTAACACTGTAGCCAAACAGTAAGGAGTGGGATCCACTATTTAGTTGTCCCCACCTGCGAGTTATTGTTGCTGAGGAAAACATCATAAAAAGCCTCCTATAAAAGTTATGTAGCCAAATAGCTTCTCAACTTTTTGTTAATAGGCCCTCTTCAACTTTTTATATCCAAAAAAGTCCCTAATGTCGTATTTTTGTTTTCAATGAATCCCCATGTGGTGATGTTTATTTTACCATTTTAAGCCTTTAGCTGATATAATTCTTTTTTCTCTCTTTTTTTTTTCGGTTTTGGGTTGGGGCCGGGGATGCTGATACAATGTAACCTAAAACATTTCGGTGGTGTTAATTTGGTAAATTAAGTTATCAGACCTAAAAACTTAAAGTACTTAGGTTTGATAGCTTAATGACTTATGTCTGATTTAGATTATTTGGTAAAGGTCTTAAGTCTTAAAATTAAGTCAACAGCATTGTGGGTATTTTAAAATGTTTATTAAGACACTTTTGTAAGTTTTTAAAAGAGAAACTTTATTTAAAGATTCTTTCACTTACCGCATTGAGTGTGAAGGGATGGTCACTTTATGCTTTTCACTAAATCTTGACGGTTTTGGTGATAAGTGTTGAGATTAAGTTGTTTACCAAACGTCATTTAATGACCAAAATTATTGAACTTTAACCTATTCAGACTTAAGGTGAGAACAAGTTTTACCAAATTGATTCATTCAGACCTCAATGGGACATTCAATCTGTATAGTAACCACCTGAAATTCAGTGATTTTTTTAAGTCGTCTCCTTCCGCTTAATGCAGTGAGTGATGAAATCTTTAAAAAAAATTATAAGATTCTCTAAAAAATATTCAATATCCCCTTGTCTTAATTTTTGGACAATTACTAAACATCTAAATTTACAAAAATTACGCACTGAAGCTTTCGGTACTTAAATTAAGCATTTTAAGAGACAAAATACATTTCCACACAATTTCCTACTAATGCTAGTTTCTTATTTCAACTTGTCCTCTACATAACTTCCTACCATTGGTATAAGAACCTTCTGCATAACTTAAAAAGCTAGAATTAGTTCTTTGAAATCTTGGAATTTTTTTTTTTTTTGGTAATTCAGGTTAACAAGTTTAGGTGAGGTGAAGATTAATGATCCAATTAGTGGGTGAGGATGCAGCCATCAAAATTTTGTTTTTGGTAGGCATGTAGAAGAGGTGGTCTATTCCCCTATGCTTGATGGACATGTGTGTCCTTCACCCCTATTGAGTTTTCTAGTACCCATTTCGTTCGGAATTTACCAGAGCACATTTTACTTCTTCTAGAACATTCAAGACCCTTTTTTACTCCCATTTTGCTTCATCCATTATGGTGAAAAGAATATGGGTGTGGTAGAAGCAAAATTTGCTTAAGAAATAGTAGTTCCCTTTCGTTATCATAGAAGATGATGCTAAAAGCTGTAAATACCATCAATATCATTAATATCTGGCACGGGTGAAAAGGCAGATATTAGAACATGACTGCGTACTGACGTGTCATTCCATGCGCTTTCAGGCCTCGAACCTGAATACAAAATCGCCAAAAAAAGTACCTCTCAACTTCATAAAAATACTACCACACCTGAAGAGCCATGCCATGATGCTTATAATTGTTTCTTAAAAGGAACTATTCTCTCCTACAAGAACTCTCTTTTTTTCTTTCCAGCCATACACCCCATATGATAGCAAACAACACTATTTTCCAAAGTAACTTCTCCCTGGCAAATGCATCGAGTCGAAGTCATCCTCCCAAGAGGTTCTCCAATGGAAGCCAGAGATACCAAAGAGAGACCCACATGTGCTAGAAATTAAGTATGACCAAATCTGTCTGAGTAATTTCAAGAAAAATGCATGCTCTATGAAGTGATTCTTGCAAAAACCGCACATTTAAATTAAAATAATTTTTTTTTAATGATACTCGGGTACGTGCCGAGAGTTAAGTGGCTGTCATCGGCTTTAATGACAGCCCACTGTCATCAAAGTTTTACTCTAATAACTATCATGGAGTAGAGTAAAACCTTGATGACAGGGCCCGGTCATCAAAGTTTTATCCCATGGAGTACTACTTGATAATGGCTCATGAAACTGTCTAAAATACAAAGAAAGGGCAAGGTGGGGAACCTTGTAAACACGAAATATATGATCTCCTTAAAAACTTGAGGTAGCATGAAGTGATAGCTTGTTAGTTAAACCTTTTACGGGCACCATCGGCTGGTAATAATTGAGGGTTTGATGGCAAATGAACTTGTCGGACATGAAAGACATGACTTTACATAGAATTGAATGATGAACAGGATCAATACAGTCGACCTCATATAGTTAGGATAAGACTTGTGATAATGATGATGACTGATTCACAGCATGCTTCAAATACTTGATAGTTTATTATCTTAGGCTTCAAGTCGCCCATCAATTTAGACTGTTCATTTGATTGACCAAAGCTCAAAAGTCCATTAATTATCCTAAAAGTCTGATCAATAATTGACTTCGGTTGTCTGTGCTGTGTTCTTAATGACGAAGTCCAGACTGTTGGATGGTCTTTAGGTTTCATGTGATGGGAATCCCGATGACCTTCTCATTGTCTGGTGGGGATATGTCCATCTCAGGATGACAGCAACTCAACAGTAGTACACTGCTCTCGTTTATTTACTCACATTCGCCAAGAGTAGGCAAGTAACTGTAAATAACGATCAAGCTCTATATTTTACGGCCGTTACCCTCTTAAATGGCAAAAGTGAAAAAGTGAGGATGAGGGAAAAATTTTATCTGTGGCCATGCAACTGCAAAAAATGTGATCGATCGCAATAATCAAGACCACATGTTGAAATGGGACCCACGTGCTTACAAGGTTCCCCACCTAACCACTAACCACCACGAAGAGTCCCAACTCCTTGCAATAATCAAACCAGGCTCTGTCTCACCCGAGATCACTGTTTCACAAAGGATTTTCACTTTGTCTCAAGCAAGATGGGCCAATCCTGTTCTGGATCGGGATCGCAGCCCAATGATCCAGCCTCCGATCCTGAGACTTTCATCCTTGCGCGTTGCGACTGCCAAAGTTTTCTTGAGGATGAGAGGTTCAAGTGAGGGTATAATATTTATGAAGAATGAGAGTACCATGCGCTGAAGCATGTGGAATGCATATGTAGGGCCTTGCTTGGTAACTCTACAAATCTTTGGGGCCAAACCTACGTTTGCGGCATTTGAGTGTCCTTGCTGGCGCAATCACACAAATATTTGCATAGGACCTAATAATTTTTTTCCAAAATAGTGGTCTAATGTTTGCAGCCAAAAAGTCACTGCGTGCAAACAGCTGCAAAAAATAGACAAATGACACCCTCATGCCCCTTGGTCTCCCCCAACAGCTCTCCCCTCCCCAACCATATGAATCTTTTTCCCAACAAATATTTGTCATTGCCAACATTTGATTATCAAATATTTGCCTACAAATATTTTCTTGCAAACTACTTTGGTACCAAGCAGAGCTGTAATTGTAAAAATCACAAATTTCACCAAAGCTAAATAAGGAAAATAGTTGATGAAAATGTTGGTGTCCCCATAAGAGAATCTCTGATCGTTTGGTAAATCTGGCTTTTTGGCTAGCGACTTGCTCCGATCGTTAGGTAAAAAGTCAATTTTTCTGATTTTTTGAATAGTAGTTCGGCAAATTGAGCACAACATTGTTGAAAATGCAAATTGTAATTCTAGACGTTGGATTAGAGTCAACGACCACACACCAAATGAAGTTTAGGCATTGGACTCAAAATGCCTAACCATGATTGGAGAGTCTTGCTGGCGTGGTTAGGCATTTTAAACTAAATGTAGATTCTCCAAAAGTAACGATTAGAGATGCTCTCGAAGGAGGACGTCCTCTCTAAATAGTTGGATGGTCCTCGGTAGTTGTGTAAATGCCATCATAGAGACATCCTCACTAGGTCCACACTGATAGGTGATGCTTGGAATCGAAGCCACACGAATCCTGAGGACCTTCCAACATGTGGACCCTAACAAATGGACTGAAACTTGGCATCAAATGATAATTAATGCATGTGTCTAGTGTTGGGCAAGAAAAATCACAAAACCCAAAAAGAGTTTTCCATTTTACCCCCACTTTATCTTCCACGTGGGAAAAGAGAGAAAGAAGACAAATCTCCAAAAGTCAAGTTCCACCAATCATTCACTTAAGCGAGATGATGGAATGCACTCACAACCCCTCTCTCCAACTCAAGGTGGAGAGATCGATGGTGAGATACCAAAACATGTCGACCCCTTTTGAGCTGCCACCTCAGCTGCACGTGTAAGAAAACCCGAAAGTAAAGACGTCTTTCATCTGCCCGGGGACAAAACTTTTTATACGTTCTCCAAGAACACACTTATCCACCAATGTTGTGTTTTGTTGCAAGGATAAATCATCTTGGATTTAGATTAAATCCATGATGGGAGAGAGTGCAATTGCAGGGTCTTCGAGGGTAGAAAATCTTCTCTTGAAGCTCTATTGGTGGAGATTCGAGGTTTTGTTTTTATTTGGTTCAGATTGTACGAGGAAGGGAGGAGCGTTAGATTTGAGGATTTGGTGTTTGGTTGGTCTTCTTTGCTTGAGAGGAGTTGAATCTCTTCGTGGTGGTCAGTTGTTTTTTGGGCTTTCTTGTCTTGCAGCTCCTTTTTTGTTGTTTTGTTATTTTCCTCTCCTTTGTCTTGGTAGGCTTTCCCAGCCTCCAAGTTCTTAATAAAGCTATTTTACCTTCGAAAAAACAATGATGGGAGATTATCTGTTGTTTGGCTTGTAAGGATAATGGGGCTGGTTTATCCTTCTAAATTTGTGTTTTCCTTGTGGACAAAAGTTTGATCCATTTCATCCTCTTTCCGGCCCACTGGCCTATGAATCTTCGCCCCACCTCGTGGTGGTCCTACACGTCAAAAAGGTATTTTCTATTAATTAGATTCTAGCCTTTTTTTCATGATGGGCTTGGATCCAAACAAGGGCATGTTCGTAAAACCCATGGAAGAGAATTTTTAAGAAAAAAAAATTCCCAAAGAGGCTGAATCTACTCCAGAGATTCAACACTAATGGAGTCTAGGACTCTTATCAAGCGGCTAGGATCATAATGTTGGAGCCTAAATCCAAGGAGTGATCATTTATGCACATCTCAAGGATTTAGAATCCAATGGTGTTAATATGACGATCACCATGATCCTCAAGCCTATGTCCCGCCACTGTCTGTTGAGAACTTCGCTACAACTGTGTTAAACTTTGAGGACCAGACCAGAGGCAATAGTCCTTTCAATTTGAAATGACATGTATATCGTGGATATAGGATCCAACGGTCCAGATCAAGGTAACACCGTCTACTAACAGAGAAAAATGTGTGGACTGCGTAAACAGATGAACCTTATCAACAGTAAATGAGGAAATCGTTGGGTCCAAACGCAATCATCATAAACCACGGTATATCATATCAAGTCTTATTCTAGCAAAATATTGATGGATCAAAATTTATGGTTCTCTTTGTTAACCCCTTTAACCAAAACCGAATCGGAATCGGAACCGAAAAATACAGGTTTGTTTTTGGGAACCGACTAAAAAAGAACCGGAACCAAACCGATAATAAGGGTTCCAGTTCTGGGTAGTTTGATATGGACCTGAAACTGATAGGAACCAGTTCTGGGTAGTTTGATATGGACCTGAAACTGATAGGATCCGGAACCAATATATAAGTATAGTCTTAAATATATATAATATTTTCAAGATTGGAAACAATATACCCGAATCCGACTGGAGCCAAATAATCGGTTCCAGTTCCATCATTTTGAGAACCGGAACCAATAAGACCCGAAACTGATAAGAACCAGAACCATTAGTTCCGGTTCTGGGTACCTTATGAACCAAACCGGAACCAACCTGTTGACACCCCTACTTGCAAATACCAAAGGTTAGCAAGTCTCATCATAGTAATTAGAAATAAAAAGATATGATGCAAAACAAATACCTCCTCTCACCTTCAATGCAAATAAGCCGACCCGATACCGCTGGGATGATGATGTATGCCCCGGATGCAACCTTTACTCCAAAAGTGTAATGAGGCTCCAAGGGTCCAGCATCATGTAATGGCAAAAACAACTTGACCGTCTCAGCATGTCCCCCAAATTAAGCAAGTTAGCCGTTCATAATTCTAAGTACTGAAACACATACTCTTTAACATCATCTCAAGAACAATAAGAACCAAGATTCCGCAGTTTATGACATCAAGCAATACATGAGATACACCACTCTGTCACTATGCTGGAGATCGTGGGTTGATCGACAATTACCCGTCTGGAAATCATAAATTGTGAAGTCACTGAACTGCTACTACTCCGAACACAGTTAAAACAACATTAAGAAACGTTTTAGAAGGTTTAATAGAAATGGATTTGGGAAAAGTTATTCGGCTCGGATGAAAATAGTGAATCAACTATTCAAGAGCTTCAACATTTATTTACTTGCAAAATGAGTATTTTAAGTAAAATGTGAATTACAAAAATGTAATCTAAAAAGAAATAGGTCAACTAATCATTTCCTTCAGCTCTCCCTATCGCAAAAAGAAAACTCTACAATCACTAAGCTTCATCAATACAAAAACATCGGAGATCGGACTGATAGACTCCGAGTAGAACGGCATCCACAACTGTCACACAGAATGTAAGTTGCGGGATTGCATAGCTTCCTGTAGATTTTTTGCAGCACTGTCATAGTTTACAAATCCCATGAACCAAAAATCATGGTTGTCAACAGCGATAACCTGAATGTATTTTTCAGCAGGATTGGCATTCCTTGCCGAAGGATTAACTGCTTTAAGTTGATGTAGTGGGATAACCACCTATTTACATAATGACAAAAAAAAAAAAAAAAGCAAGCATAACATTGTCAAAAATTATTGCACAAAACTTGAGACATTGCAACTATAAAGAAGAGAACCACAAGTTAAAACAAAAATGGGAAGAAAAGTAGTGTTTAGCATAAGCTGGACTAATACAGAAAATGCATTAAATACAGTCACATTGAAGCAAGCTACCGGTTTACTATCACGAAAAACTGATGAAGCTCATTCAAAGCTTTATAGTTGTAATAAGAAAATGCCAGATTAATTTGAAAGACTACTTCAATGAAATAAAAAGATTATTATATTAGTTGTTCTCATTACTTCTATTCCTAAGCACACACATGGCAGAAGGCAAAAGTCAGTACTAGCATAAAATCAGTATCAAAGACAGAAGTTCTACTTCGCATGTTGATCTTAGAAGGTAACCTATAACCTCTGTTGCATGGATTCTTCTAAACAGGCGAAATATCCATATTGATATTTGTTGAAGTCCGACATGATACGGATTCTGGTGTGATACTTCCAAATTCTGTCTTCTTTTTTCTTTCCTTACTTGCAACATACTAATTAACATTTGCCATAGGTTATGAGTACTACACCTGTTACAATTGAAGTTTTCTATGCAACAAATATAGCATCACATGTACGTATTCTCTTGTCTACAAGTATATGACACATATCATAAGATATCTTTGCCGAATGGACACTCCACACCTGTGTTGGACTCTAACACCTGTACCCATATCAATCTACAAGTATATGACACATATCATAAGATATCTTTGCCGAATGGACACTCCACACCTGTGTTGGACTCTAACACCTGTACCCATATCAATGCAACATAACCTAAAACCCAACAATGAAACACACTTGATTTCACAATCCAAGCTAATAATAGAAATGATAATCATGGTAGTTTCATAATCAAGGACAAATAGAATGCCAAACACATTTTGTACAAGGAAGGTTGAAACCCAACATAAGGGACAACACATTGGGCAGCAATCACAACATCCATGTCCATACAAATGAACCTATATCCATCCACAGCATCTACAACAATATTTGCCTACCAGTACCAGCTTATGGGGAAAATCCGTCAAAAATTGAATACAGGAGATCTAGTGTTCCACCAAAGATGGACTAATTGTACGCTATGTTACAAGGACACGTACAGCTGTGTCACCTTTCGTTTTAATAATTTTTTATATAAAATCAATTCATAAAAGAGGGTTGGTGTGTTCCATCCTGCATACAACACTTTTTTTAAGTTGATAAACATAGCTATAGTTGTTCCATAATTTTTCCTTTTATAAATCTACTTATATTTAATATGTTGTTGGATTTGAGGAGAGAACTAAAGACCCTCAGCGGTTGCCTTACCTTTGTAGTAGGGCAGAAACTAGATCTGATCATAGGGGATAGCCAAACCAACACACTATAGTCAGTGTAGGGCTCCTGGGCAGAATTAGATGGCTGTCATCCCAAGTCTACCCTCTGATCACAGGCCAATGGAACTGTCGAGAACGGCCAAAGCTGGTTTATAGAAATTTTTTCTTTTACTTTCCACTATTTTATTTTTAAAAACTTCTGGCATAAATATAGCTAAAATTTTGTATTATAATACAAGTGTACAGACATGTCAGCGTATCAGGCTTCTTAAAGGTTCCGTGTCATATATATGCTAGACACCAACACACGTGTCCGTGTCATTGTTACATACAGCTTTAAATTAGCAGCATTTTATCTAAAGGAGAATGACACTTTATCAGTAACCCTTTCCAAGTCATTTCTGATTCCAACCTAAACAATCAATGTACACATTTATCTTTTAGTTTTAAAGTTTGCATCTCTACCTAATGGTTCAATAGATTAAACAATAATTCCCTTTGTTTATAATGCACACAGGCCCTAAAGAAGAAGTCTTTACAAGATATGTACACCATACGTGCAATGTTCCCATGCCCACTGGCCACTGCATATTACTCCAAATTTTAATTATCTTCCATTCTTATGTTCAGCCAATTACCCTATTAATTACAAACCATTGATGTGCGTTTATATCTAGTTACCATGACACATTTTTCTATGTAACAAAGACAATCAATTTTCTAAAAATTTGGCTGTGTTAACACCCGTTATATACTCACGTAGTCACACAAACTAACTCTTCTTCAGAAAAACCTTCATTTATCAAATATATTTTTCAGCTATTATTTAAATACGTGTTTATATGATGTTCACATCTCTGTATCAAGACGCGCCTGAGGCGCAAGGCACAGCAAGACGAGCCTAAAGCACCTTATAAGGGTCTAGGCAAGGCGTGTTTAGTAAAGCGCGCGCCTTAGACCATGCTTCAAGCTCGCGCCTTACTAAAATACATATTTTTTTTCATAAAAATTATGTACTTTGGCAAGATATAACTGACCCTATCTCATTGAAAGACATTGATGAAAGCAATGATGGCCACATGGGGAGATGGAAACAAAAGGTGGAGAAACAGAAAATGATATGGTGTTTGAGGATGATAGCTTGACATGGGGTGGTGTTGTGAGAGCTGCTGGAGTTAAATCAACATCAAATACTAGATCACAATCAAAGTCAAGAGTAAGGGCAAGGGCTTCAGTAAGGGTGCTGGAAGAAAAAAGAGGCCAATTCGTAGGACACAGAAGAAGAAGAATATATTGAGGCGGCTAATACATCTAATGCTGATGAGAATGAAGCTAATGATTATATTTTAGATGATGATGATGATGTCAATTAGAACTAATTGTGGGCTATTTGAGATTTTAGACTATTTGAGATTTTGGACATTTGCTAACTTTTATGTTTTATGTCTTTTTGATTACTTGTTTTGTATTTAGATAATGACAATGTTAACTAGACTACTTTTGGGTTACTTGAGATTATAGACATTTGCTATATTTTATGTTTTATGGCCTAATGATTACATTTTTTGTTATTTTATGATGTTATTTTTCTTAATTTTTTTATATTTCTTATTATAATTTTAAATATTGTGCCACCCTTCAATCAAGTGCGTGCCTCGCCTTAGGCGCCAAGGGTCCTAGCGCCTTAAGTGTGCCTTGCACCCTTAACTACTTTGGTTCGCATATATCAGCTTATCTAAAAAGCAATTTTTCTATATTGCAAACTTAAACAGACATAATTATTCTATAAATATATCTCATTAGTTATGTGTTATGAATCCTACTAGACATAAATCAAATAAAAACTCTATGAACGTGTCAGTTTAGAAGGTTAGGTTCACTATGCCTGACATTTCATTTCTTTATCTGACACCATCCACATGCTCATTTCTAGATTACATAAACTATTGTTAACGAAGTAATATACCTAATGACATATCAAACTAACTACACAGATGTGTTGGTGTATTTTGATTCCCCAGGGTTAACCTATTCAACACCTCAGATCCATGCCTAGCATGGAATACAAGTTTGTGTCTAAGTTGCAAAGCCCCGAGTATGTGTGGCGTTTGTTAATATAAGTGTTTAGCACTTAAAGTTTAAAGTGATTAAAACAAGTGATGATTACTTAAAGTGGCTAAAAGTGACACAAAATTTATGTTTAGTAAAGGTCTTATGTCTGAAAACTTAAGATAAGGGTACAATAGGGATTAAAAAATGATTAAAATGATAGTTTTGTTCTAATTTTATAGAAATAATTGAACTAGGAGGGCATTATGGGCATTTTAGAAAGAATCTTAGAATCTCTTTTGGAGATGCTTTTCGCCGTAATTTCTTAGCGCAAAAATTGACCTCAAGTTCACTTTTTACTTTTCACTTTTTTCGGTGATTTTTTTATAAGTGCAGAAATTAAGTTGTTTACCAAACGCTACTTAATCACCAAAATCACTGAATTTAGGCCCATTCAGACTTAAGGTTGGAGAAAATGTTTTACCAAACGCCACCAAAAACATAACCTGACCTTGTTCACTACAACTGTCCCCAACAATCCAAATCCCTCCTATTTCTTTTTTCTAAACTTGCAATCAGTGACCCTTTCCAAGTCATTTTTGATTCCAACCTAAACAATCAATATCACTTCCTCGACATGGCCTGATTTATTTATCTAAATCTTCAAATACCCAACCCATGTAACCTTATAAGACATGACACAACCTTCAGCCCATAAGGTGGCATTTCCTGGACGTACTCCACAAAATGGTACTTGCACTCCACAAGGAAGAAGTTTTCATGCACTCTTTTAGCGTCTTTGGAGCACAACTTAGTGGTTGCATATTCTCAAGACAACAATAGATAAGTATGATGCCCAAGAGAGATAACCATTCGTCACTCCTTTCTCTAGCAAAACAGTTTTCCCACTTAGTTATAGATGTTGACAAACCCTTTATGTTATAAGGGACCCTTTATATCTGTAAGGGCATTTTTGTCCATGAAGTTCTTTTTCTTATATTAATAGAAGCTTGGAGTCATGTGGAATGCATGCTCTCCAATTCTCTCAATACTTGCTCTTTTCTCTCTCATCTCTCTTCTCTTCTCTCTCTCTTATTGGAACCCTAAACCCTAGAATTCAACTTGGTATCAGAGTCACACCCTTGATTCACCTTTGCACAGTTCTTGGAGAAAACCAGAAGCAAAGAGCAGTCACCGAGGTGCCAACGTCATGCCGACGCCACCAGCCCGTACGACTGACATCAAGGTTTAAAATTTCAGCCGAAATTTCGATTTCAGTGAGTACCGAAATCCCCGAAATATAGCTTTCTAAAGCGAAATCCACCAAAATTTGGAAATTTCGGCCGAAATTTCAGTTTTTGACCTCACCAACATGTTTACCGAAATCGAATTTTAAAACCTTGGCTGACATTAACAGTAGTATGGTCACGTGATCCCGGGGCTCTACTTCTTGAAGGAGAATAATATTTCGTATTTAATGGTGATTTTTTATAATTTTTTGGAGGCATCTACACGGACTTCTGCGCGATTTTCTCTATTTAAGGTGATTTTTCTGTTTTGAGCATTTTTTGATCTATAGATCTATGAGGCCTTTCTTACCTTCTTTTGCTGCTCATTTTTGTTCCTTTTCTAATCCTCTACAAGCCAAAACAAACCCCATTCGAATCCATGCAGCATTAAAGTGTTGGGTTGAAAACTTCACATATTTATTACCGCCGATGACTTTTTTTGGCCAATATTGGGTTGTGACAGGGTTCTAACCCTATCTATCAGTGTTGTTGGGTATTGTGTGTTCACACAACCCCTTTATGAGGTTGTTTTCTTGCTTTGTGGTTTTCTGTGTGTACAACACCTCCATCTTCATTGTTTGTTGATGTTTGGTGCCTAAGGAAGGAGGTTTCTGCAACTAAGGTTGTAATTAAAGTGACAAGATGGGTAGACCCAAACAATAATCCCGATAAAGAAAAAAAAATTCCAAATAGTGTTTAAAAGGCATTTGAGGCTTATGCCTTGAAACTCGCCTCGAGGCAAGGCTTTATCAAAATGCCCAAGGGCTTATTAAAAAAGCTTAAAAGCTTATGAGGCATATGCCTCGTCTATTGAGGCTTAAAAGGCTTACGCCTCACACCTTTTACACTTTTTTTAACGCGTTGTGTCATAAGCATGCACCGCACATGCATATACTAGTGGGGCAACTGTACCTTAATAAATTCATTTAATTTCTTTCTCTAAATCATAGTAAAATAATAAGATATTTTAGATTAAATAAAAGCAAAAAAAATCTTTCCCCCACATGAAATAGCTTAAAGTTATTTTTTAACTAATTTACCGAAATTTACCTTTTTATTGAAAACTTATTTTATTATCTTTAGTATTCATCTAAGGGTCAGGCTCTGCACACCAGCAAAGTCACCAACAAGTTCACGTCTTCGAAAAAGCCGTTGATGTTGACCAAATCCAACGGCTGGGCATGTTCACACTGTTGGCCTCTTCAGTTGCGCCGAGCCATATACCAAGCCGATTGCAAAAGCCAAAGAAGTCTGAGAATGCAGAACTCTGTAGAGATTACAGATGATATCAGTACAAGGGTTCTGTATTGAAGCCATCACCAAGTTAAATCTACGATGCCGAATCCTTTCTCCATCTGTCCTTCTTCTCCGTTGTTTCTTCTCCAAATTTCAGATAGTTCAACGGTAGCAGCAACAAGGGAAATCCAAACACCATGGTTGATGATTGAAGAAATCCAGTGCTATGTGTATGTTTTTTTATCGACTACTGAGATCAAAATGGGTGTATGCGTTACTATATACAACGAACCACAGCAAAATCAAAGACTAAACACAAAAAAAAAGTTCGATTTTCTTAATTTCTTCTGCCTTACTCGTTTTTCAGTTAGGGTTTTGGTGATGCTAAACACTGCAACCTCAATGGTTTGGAAGAACCCCACTGCCCAGGATGATGATAACCCTGTTGTGGTTGGGGCCAAATCCAAGAGAAAGGGCATGTCATTGACGACGATGAGTATTCCATCGTGACGGATTTGTCCGTGGATCAATCATAGCAGGACAAAGAGGAGGAATCGCCACCCGGTGCTGGGAAAAAGGGCAAGAAGGATCCTTACTCTAAGGATGGAGAGTAAGGATCAAAGGAGTGATGGATCTGATCACCTTCCCATTGGGATTGATCAAACTCTAAACAAACCTTGAGTGATTGCAAATGTTCCCATAGCACTTGTTTTAACCCAAGAAACTCATTTAAATCTTAAGAATATTTTTTTATTTAAAAACTTCATTAAGGATGCCAAACGTTCCAAGAGAGAGAGAGAAAGAAGAAGAAAATGAAGGGTAAGTTAGAAACTTTATTTAGGGTTTGTTGCAGAGATATGCAGAGAGAGAGAGAGAGAGAGAGAGAGATGAAGAAGAGGGGTAAGTTTTACATGGGGATATGTGTCTCATGACTCTTACCTAGGGAAGGAAAGGACTTGCGACTTGCTGTAGGCTCTTTTGAAATGTGCGCTCAGCCAGCAATCGGCTTGGTATATAGCTTGGTTCAATTAAATTGGTTTGCCTTCAAAAGTAAATCCAACCCCTCTCAGCCGTTAGATTTGGACGAGATCTATGGTAAGGGGGTAGACGTGAACTTGTTGGTGACTTTGCTAGTGCGCAGAGCCCGACCCTTCATCTAAAAAGGCATGTTCGTGAAGATTATGCCCCAAGCTTTTGCGTTTAAAATCATCGGGTGGTCGTTACACTCTAAGTTCTGTTTTTAATTTTAATGGGTTCAAACTTTGAAAGTCAAAAGTATGAAACTATAGATTGGTATACTTATAAATTGGTTTTGATGAGTTCTAACTTTGGATATGGATTTATGAAACTATGGATGTGATTATGGTATTCTTTTAATTTGATTTTGAAGAGTTTAAAATTTGGATTTGGATATTGAAATGTGAATTGTCATAATATTTTCTAATTTTTTGAGATTTTTTCCTTGCTTTTCTCCTCTCTTTTTTTGGAATTTTGCTATTTATGTATTTTTATATTTAATTACTTATCTACTTATAAATGCATGCTCGATAGGTTTATGCCTCAAGGCTTTGGCTAGTGAAGCACCTCGCCCACGCCTTAGCGTTTGAATACATTGATTCCAAATAAAGTTCACGGTCTTTAAAATTAGATGATTGAGATAAAATTCTAAACAGATATACATTGGTAATGTATAAAAAGTAACACAATAGAGATGAAAATAATCAGCATAAACCAATCTTGACTTTGAAGTTCACATGTGAACTAATTCCACACTTGAAAGGAGTTGCCAATATGCCATCCTCCACCAAGTTATATGAAAATCAATGTAGTATATATGTGTTTGTATGTGTCATATGGAGAACAAGCTACAATATGCCTATGTTTGTTTATAATCCTCAGTCATCCGGAGAAGATAAAACAGAACATTGTTATCACCAGCACTCATCATTGTGCAAGCCTTATCCCAACTGTTTGGGAGTGAGCAATAAAACTTTATTATATGAAAAGAAAATCCAAATAAATCAAATAAATATCGAATAAACTATTAATCAAAATTAAATTTCAGAACAATTCTTATGGCAATATTAGCTCAGTATGGGAAACATGACTCTTGTTACCATTCTCCTTGCACATGTTTAAACCTTTTGTTTAAGGGTCAGGCTCAGGAGCCCTCCTTTTTCTGCCCCCTCTTGGGAGTCGTGTCCTCAGCCGTGGATTCTGAGAATCCAACGGTGGTTGATAGCACTGAGCTGACATCACTTTTTCACTTATTGCAGTGCCAGCTCAGCACTAACAACCACCGTTGGATTCTCGGAATCCACAGCTGATGACATGACCTCAAGAGGGGGCAGAAAAAGGGGGCTCCTGAGCCTGACCCTTTGTTTAATAACCAATTGCATTCCTATGCACGACAGGGCACATGCAAGTATATTCAATAGTTACCAAAGTACCTTATAATGGCTCCATTCAGCTTGGTCTCCAACTTTGTATGAAAGAGGATTGTCACTACTAAATGCAAGCTTTGACGTGGAAAGATATAAAATTCCCATAACTGGACCAACAGATGTTGACAAATAGCATGCATAAGAGTTCTGAAGTTGCTCCTCAGGATCTGTCTCAAAAGTTTGTCGAAAGATCTTCTCATAACCACCTTCTGCTAGAACTTTCGTTGACTGAGCAATCCTTCCTATTGCAGCATCAGCAACACTAGGGCCTGTTTTCACTGATTTAAGAGAAGATAGTTCATATAATCAGCCATGATTCCCAAAAAAAAAGTTTTTCTAATGATCAATAATATGATAAACCTTATCAGAAGAGCAAGGAAGCAAAGAAAGGGATATAAGAGAGGAGAAATGCGAGAAAATTACACCAACATTTCCACAAGAAACTTGCAGATGAGAAATTGTCAGATAAAGAAAACAAATAAGAATGTAGCAAAACCAGAGTATTCTGAAACAAACTGGAAAAGAAAATAGAACAGTAGTGCAGAGAACAACATACACAGGAAAAACAGAACAAAAGAAGAATGATAGCATTGAGCAAGCAAATTTAAGGTTGAGCTCCTTCCAAAACTAGGACCCTAATACTCATATCAAACCCAACCATGAATCCTGAAGCGGAAGCATTACCTTTTACCATTCACATCCCAACCAGAGCACATGAAGCAAATACCTTCCAAATGCATGAAATAAGCATACAAGGCAATACTTGTTGCAAGAGGGTATATTCAGCATCACTAGAATTCTGATGAAACCCTCGGCACAAATGACAAGGAAGCTACTATTTGCAAAGTGTTATCTCTTTCCACAACTCAAAGCTGACATATGTAGCAAGTTGGCGCTATAAGTTGGCATATGTACCACTTGCCAGTCTTTTTCTTTCCTTCTTTCTTTTTTATATTAAGAAGCAATCAACAGGCTACAGGAATGAATTTTATCTTGATATCGTATAGACTCTCGAAGGTAATCTAAGGATTTACGCACAGGCATGGCTTCATTGTTTTGACTGATTTGATTGCAGTTAAGTTTGTCAGTTCGATTGTTGGTCTCCTTAATCTAGATGACATTGAAGCCAGAACGAAGTGACAGCAGGAGCATGGAAGTGAATTATCGAGGCAAGGAGCCCATTGAGATCTTGGCAAACGGAAATCTGTACAAGGTTGTCAAACTGCCCAGGCAACAAAACTCCTTCGCAGACTAAATTAAACAAGAAAAAAATGGATATTTATAAATAATCAAGTATCCTAACATAATCATATAATGTTCAACAATATGTTATGTCCATTACATGATATAAATATTTATGTGAAGGGAATTACTATATCCATAGCACATTTTACTTCTTGCAGAGCAACAATGCTTTTCACTCCCATTTTGCTTCCTCCAAACGTCGCATACCACAGAAGTGTATGTAACTAAGAAGATTTAGTTCGTAAGTCAATGCTAGGAATCAATGTATCATAAGTCATAATTCACAATCAAATTTCACAAACTAACAATCATACTTTGTAAAATGAAAACATGTGAAGATAAAATAACCACCTTGCAATGAAATGCATGCTATCCTCTTCCACCTTGAACATCACACCAAGGTTTAAAGGGGACCATTATAACAGTATAACAGACTGAGGGCGTAACCGTTATAACGAAAAAAACGCTCAGGGGCAAAAAGGGAAAAAATGGAAAAAATAACAGAAAATAACAGAAAAAATGGCGCTTAAACTTCAAAAATGGAAAATAACGGACAAAAAAATGGAAAATAACAGGAAAAATAATGGAAAATAACGGCCATTATTTTCGTTATAACGGCCGTTACTTTCCGGGCGTTTTAACGGTCCATAACGTAACGGGGTAGGTCCGAATCCGTTATAACGGCCGTTATTTTCGTTATAACGGCCGTTTTTTAAACCTTGCATCACACATCACCACGAATTTGAAAGCCTCTACATATTATGTGATAAACTGCCACAACCTTGCTCAAAGCTACCATCTACATAAAAGATTCTACTTTGGGGAAAAGCAAGTTCCCTCAAACCCTCCACACTTATGAGCATTCCTCAACTTCCTCCACCAAATCGTGAAAAAAGCTAAGCACGAATCTCCTTCATTAATCCCATTTCCAAGTCTTCATATCTTCTCCCTCAATGAAGATGCATGGCTAGCTTCCTAAACAATCTACACCTTTAATGTTTTCATCTGAAGATTGGAGCCCACATTACTTTGCCATTCACACTAATAAAAAGAATTCCACACTAAATTATTTTCCCAAGGAACAATATTACACGATACCAAAATAGTAATCATTAGGCCATAAAACATAAAAGATAGCAAATGTCGAAAATCTCAAGTAACTCAAGCAGTTCTAGTTAACAAGTAATCAAAAAGCCATAAACATAAAAGATAGAAATGTTCAAAATCTCAAATAGCCCACAATTAGTTCTAGTTAACATTGCCATCATCTAAAATATAATCATTAGCATCATCAATATATTCTTCTTCTTTTGACTCCTTCGAATTGGCCTCTTCCTCTTCCGGCTCCCTTATTGAAGCCATTGCCCTTACTCTTGACATTGATTGTGATCTAGTATTTGATGTTGATTCACCAACTCCAACAATTCTTGCAACAACACTCCATATCAAACTATCATCCTCAAACACCAATTCATCTTCTGCTTCTCCACATTCTGTTTCCATCTCTCCAAGTAGCCATTCATTGCTTTCATCAATGTCTTTTAATAAGATAGGTTCAATTGTATCTCTCCTATTATACTGATGCTTAATATAATAGGCCAAAGTATAGAAATTTAAAAAAAAAAACATGTATTTTAGTGAGGCGCGCACCTGGAGCCTAGTCTGAGGCGCGCGCCTTACTAAACGGACCTCGCCTTGACCTTTCTAAGGCGCTTTAGGTGTGCCTTGTGCCTGAGGTGCACGCCTTGACTACAGAGCACAATACCATGAACCTTCCACGTAAGTCTCCTCGCCCCCCCTTACAAACACACACCATTCACCCGCCAAAACTTTACCATGTTTTCCTACCACCTTGAAATAAAATCCCCCCTCCCCACTCCAACATCTCCATAAGAGTAAATACCCTTCGATACCCCTACTACTCCAATTCATATTCCTTTTCCTGACTTTATTAATAACCACCCTTAAGCATCAAGAACAACTACTTTGTTTCTTTCACGGGCCTACTTGGATACAAAATTCTTTCTCGTGCTAATATGGTCAACCATGAATCCATTGGAAGTCCAGTAAAACTATGGAACTTTTTTTATGGAGGTGAGTAAACGGATGATATATCTTATTGTCATAACACACCCGGAAGTAGATCTGAGCTTTAATATTCCAAGTCACGATCCAATTAAGTTGTACTTAAAGAACAACTAATATTTGAACATAAGTGTCACAGTGGGATATGGGAACATGGTTTTTTACATTGGACAAGATTCTCTACCTTAATGTGAATTACTCTTATTAGTTATTGGGTGTATCTTAGTCAACCAAACCACCTTACATTGTGATAATCTTACCATTGCTTACTCCGCTGCAACTAAGAAAGTCGATCAAGTGACGCACAACATGTTGAGAAAAAGTCTATAGAGAAGATATCAACAAGCTTACATTACAAATTTCAACCCCTCAAGAATCCCTTATAAGAAGTTCTATGCATAACTGTAAGCTGCAAAAGGTTAAAAATGAAGGAGATCGAGAATTTCCTAAGGGTCTATTTTGCTTACCAGACATGGATTTAGAATTGAAAATAGAATTCCAGAACTTATGATTTCTAAAAATTTAGATTCCAATAATTAAATTTCTTGTGTTTGGTTGCACCAAAGAATTTGCTTGGAATTCCCAATGAATTCTAATTTAGCTGTTTGGATTTCTAACAGAATTGGGGTTTTGTACAGCCAAACTTTTAAAAGATTGGGTAAAAAAATTGTGTATTTTATGAGGAACCATATTATACACGTATTATTCTAAATTATAAAAAAATAAATTTTTTAATAAATATGTAAAAAAAAAAAAGCATTACTTTTACTGTTTTTATTACTTTTTTATTTTGCTTCTTGTCCAAAATTTTAAACGAATTTTCAAATGACAATCCTGAATTATACTTGGAACTTTTCCAGTACTGTATTTTTATCGTATACCGAGTTACTAACTATGATACAACATAAGCATGAGCAAATGAATGGCCAAACTTGAAGACTTACAATATTATATATAAATAACCTAAAGATGAAAATATGATACATAGAAAAAAAAAACATTATATTTAATATGATAATAAAATAGCAGGGTTTTGATTTAAGTTGCAGACAATATAAGAGAGAGAGTGAGAGAGATGTTTTCACAAAGTATAAATATTTTTTATAAATTTTTTTCATATGTACCTACACAAATGTGTAAATCTGTGTCATTGATCTTGTTAGTGTCACAATTCAAATTTTATGCTCTTTTCTGGTATTTTTTGTACTTTTGGTATAGTAAGAATATACTTGATGCAAATCTATAAATTTGCGTATCATTCATGATACTAATCTTGCTAGTACCATGTTTCCAATTCTATACTATTTTTTGGGTTTTTTCCATTTTTTCTTTTTAATTATGAATATGATATAAATATTCAAATAATATAAATATTTTTAGTATAATATGTGTATGTAACCTATTGTCAATTGGCGATATGTTTTATTTAAATGTAATATAAAGCTTTTCTATTTTATTACAATTTTTTATGAGTTTTAATGATTTTTGATGAATTTTTGTCTTTTAATATATTTTTATGAACTGTTTAAAGAATATATAATGCATTTCCCATTTCTGTAGTTGTTATCAATTTTATAGCATTTTCTAGTTTTTATCAATTTATAGCAGTTTTTGTTGATCTTTTATGAATTTGATAAACGTTATAATATTTGTTAACTGGTTGGGAACGTCTCGTTCCATATCATATATTTCAGGCTGTATCGACCAATTTAGATCGGGATACCTCAAACCATAGGTATATAAAATGCTTCGTTTGGAAATGAAAGTCCAAGGTTTAGAAATTTCTTCGCCCCCTTAAAACTTCTAAATCCTTGAAAACCAAGGATTCGGACATGCAATTCTTGGAAATGGGACCTCCCAAACATACAGATTTATAATTTCGGGAATTACAAATACAAATCCTGAATATCAAGCATATGGAAAAATACCTTTGGAATATTGATTAAAACCAACAATCTAGCACTATAAAATGCACCAGTCAATCTGTACCAACCACAATTCAAGACTAGTCATGGTTCTTTTTAGTACATGAAGAAAGCGCTCCACTATGGAAACTAGGAAGAATTTTTAGGTTCAGATCTACAGCATCATCCCCATACAACTAGTGGTGGAGCCAGGGGTGAGGGTGCGCAGTTGCCCACCCTCAACTTTGAAATTTTGCACATCCCTAAGTAATCTACAGTTTGAGCTACTGCAACACTCTTACGTTGCCCACCCTCAACTTCAATGTCTGGCCCATCCCTAGGTGGACCATACATACCAAAAGGGTCGTGATGGAACAACTACCAAGCTACAGCTTGAACAAAATCCTGGCTCCGCCACTGCATACAACTATTTTTGTCAACCAGATTAAACACTTGACTCCCCGCCAACACTCCATTTGGAATTTCAATCTTAATAAAACAAGATCTAATGGGGAGGATTGAAGAAAAAAAAACACAAACCATACAACTAGACTCAAAGCAGATCTAATTAAAAAGAGCCACAAACTACACGACTTGAGTTCCTAGCTAAAAGCCAAGTCAAGTCTCAACATCAACAAAGTACCAATTGCAGATACTACTGAACAACTGTTCCAAAAAACTTAGTGTGGCCTCCAATTTGAGTGACTCCTTATTAATGACAACAATGTCATGTTAGGTTCACACTCCACTAATAATAGGTTTCTCGACTTTTGCTCCAAATAATCACCCCTAGTTCCACAATTCCTATGATAATGACTACTTATCCACATTATATATTCAATTGGATCCGTCAATAATATATATGACATATAAAAAATTATCAAGATATATAAAATATACACATATTTATATAGATAATAATGCATATATATATATATATATATATATATAGGGTCAGGATCGGGGGACAACAATTTCATACAACATTTTTGACAACAAAAATTGGCACAGGCCAATGTATAAATTAGAAGTCTTGGAATGGGGTGATTTTGGTGAGGATGGTCTCTATAGGGAGGAGATCATCTTCACAAAAATTCAAATCAATCCGATATTCGTAGATCAGTTTACAAGTTGAAGAATTATGGACCGTTTATTTTTATTGTTAACTTGAAAACCACATTTGATGGGGTTCGAAATTTCAGAATGTGCTGATTTTTTGTATGGGTGATATATATGATGAGGAGATCATCCTCACCAAAAATCAGCTATTGATTCAACTTCCATGTGGGTACGCCAAAATTGTTGTCAAAAATGTTGTATGAAATTGTTGTCCCCCGATCTTGACATATATATATATATATATATATATATATATATATATATATATATATATATATATATATCTTAGAAAATTCCGAATAAATGAAATGTACTATTTTTCCTTGGAAACATAACATCATCACGCATTCAATACATTATACTGTTCTCACTATCTTGCAGTTTTTCCTACAATTGTTCGATTGCATAAATCTCAGTGCATAATTTGTGCTTATCTTATTTCATTGGTAGTTGCCCATATTTCATAGCCCCATCTACATTTCCTACATCTAGTCAAAAGCACAAGTAATGCATAAATCTCAAAAAGAATTGATCTTGTTCTCAATAACTATATGTAGGTTTCCATTTTTGTTTGGCAGCAATTCTAGCTTGGCAACATAATGAAGAAATATTGACAACCGATCAGATAACATTGTTTAATAATTTCTATTTTCAAACCATCTTGATGAAATTCGCAATCCTCTCAAAGTAAAACACACAAATTAGGAACACAGAATGCTAATATCTACTGCAGAACGGTAACGAATTAACGCCAGATAACCACATTTAAACTACACAAACTTACAGTGTTGCCAAACGTTTCCGGCAAGATCCTCGGCCTTCTTCGACGCATCTCCCACCTTCTTTCCCCATTTCCCAAGCGCATCGCGAACCGAACCCATTGTATCTGATCAAAACATGAGATTTCAAAAACAATTAACAATAAAATCTTCACAGCCCCATCTAATTCTCAGTGAATCAACCAGACAGGGAGAAAGAAAAGAAAGAAAGAAAGAGAACTGATGCAAACCCATTTCAGAAAGAAAAAAAAGAAAGAATTGCAGAATTTCGATTCCGAATAAACCCTAATTTAATCGATTCGATCTCATGAAATTCACAAAAGACTTACTCTTGACGGACGAAAAGGAAGACGGCGCAGGTGAAGAAACAGAGATGCAAAGGTTTGATTCAGGTGGCATCGTAGTTTCGGGATTTTCGGCGCGCGAAGGGGTTTGTCTCGTCAATTCGGAGCTCTAAGTTTCTAACTATCCGATTTCTGCGGTTCAGACGCCAAATCATCCTCATTCGAAGGAGGAGGAGCGACGTCTTACGAACCGAGTTTCGGGTACGGAGTGTAATGCAACGAATGCTTGCCCTCCGATTTCTTCCTATCAGATTGATCGCCGTGGTGATCCATCTTCCTCAAACGTTGGATCTCGATAAAATCCCGGTGTTGTCCGGTTGGATTGTTTTACGGTGGACTGTGGAGTACATTAACTTACGACGAGGGAGGGGGGAACAAGTAACGAGAGACGTTGGGTTGTTCTTCTTCTTCTTCTTCTTCCCGCCCAGCGCGTTATATGAAAACTGCGAGAAAAAAACGAGTCGTTCCAATATGAGACATGTGGCACACTCTCAGAGGACACTAACAGTATGGATGTTTGGCCCATCTCTAGGTGGGCCTACATACAAAACATCAGCCTGATTAGTGATTTCAAACCTTTGGATCTTTGTAGTATGTACCCAAATAATGGTCAATAATGCTCAAATTTCACGGTTAAAAATCAACTCATGAAAACTACCCCAATCCAACGCTTAGAACTCACTAATAAGGCTAATTTTTGGTGTGCAGATCCACGCCAAACATCCATACGGTCAGAATTAAAATATGCCACGTGGCTCATATTGTGGCCCTTCAGTAAAGTTCTACTCTTGCAGTGTGCAGACTAGTCTCTCTCACACATCCACATGCACGCTTCTTTTATTGGCAGAAAGTATTAGTCACGAGTCCGGCTTGTATAGGACCCTCCAAATTACCACGTGGCACATTCTTTCGCGCCACTGATTCATGAATGCTTGGCCCACCCCTTGGTGGAGCTTCAGACGACCTGATTAATGATTTCTAGCCGTTGGATTTGAGTTTTTTCTTGTCATGGGCTTCATGGAGTTGGAACTCATCCATAGGCCCTATGAAGAAGAAAAAAAACTCAAATCCAATGACTTGCAAATGCAATCATCAATCGGGCTGATTTTTGTGTGTATGTCCAGGGGGGTTGGGCCAAAAATTCATGATGTCAGTGGGCCCCAAAGAGCCATTGGATTGCAAGGTATGTGGTATTTAAAGGTGGGATCCTATCAAACTTTGTACAGGACCAGGTGGAAAAAATAATTTAGTTGTGGCCATGCGACTGCAAAAAGTGTGGTAGCAGTAATAAGACCACGTATTGTAAGTTTGTAACGGGGGCCACATGTATTAAAAGGAGATGTTACAAAAATGACGTGGACTCCACCTCAAAGTGTGATCTTGATTACTGCGACCTCACCTTTGAACCAGCAACGCGACAGCCAAAGTTTTCTCCGGGGTAGATTTCGACCATGGGATTCAAGCATATTTTGAGGTAATCAGATCCAATGACTAGAAACCACCAATCAGCATGATATTTATCTGTGGGTCCATCTAGGGATGGGCCAAATATCTATACGGTGTGTGGTCTCTAAGAGTGTGCCACGTGACTCATAAGCTGACGTGGGTAATATCCTCGAGGAAAGACATCCGTGACCAAAGTTTTTTTCCAAGTTCAACCGGTGAAATAATGGTATAACGGACTGTGGGCGTTACCAATTTTTTTTTTCGTTATAACGGTAGTGCACGGGCTGAAAAAGAAAATAGCGAAAAAAACGATGATAAAATTCAAATTTTGAATTTCAAATATTCAACAACGGTCATTATTTTCGTTATAGCAGAAAAATTACGGAAAATAACAGCCTATGATCCCTCATGTAGATAGCAAAGGAAGGTCGGGCTCCAGTTACCGCCCTCAAACGACAGGCTCCGGTTACACGACACAATATGAGCCATGTGGCACACTCTTAGAGGACTCTGACCGTATGGATGTTTGGCCAATCCCTAAGTGGACCTACAACCAAAAATCAGCCTGGTTAGTGATTCTATACGTTGGATCTTTGTACCTCAAGTACTGCTCAAATTCCCACAGTTGAGATCAACCCATGAAAATAAGTCCAATCTAACTCCTATAAAACACTAATCGGGCTGATTTTTGGTTTGTAGGTCCACTTAGGGATTGGCAGCATTGGCCAAACATCCATACAGTCAGATTCCTCTAAGAGTGTGCCACGGGGCTCATAGGGTGGTAACTGGAGCCTGAGCCCTCTCACTATTGTAGCATCACATTTCTTTTAGCAGGGTAATGGCCTATGGATGATGCTCTACGTTCAGAGGGTCTGACAGGAGGATCGGCCCATCTTGCCTGAGACGATGTGAAATTCCTTTGTAAAACAGAGATCTCAGGGGGACAGAGCATGGTTTGGATCAGATCGGTGGGCTCCGATCCCGATCCCAATCCAGATCGCCTGATCCAAACCGAGATCGGCCGAGCCTTTGAACCATGGTCTGATCTACAAGATCTCCTATGCTCAAAAGGTTAGTCATACGAAGGACCTTAGTTTTCCTCCTAAGTTTGGAGTTTGGACGACTTGTACACAGTTTTAGGGGCAGTTTGGATCCTAGTATGGCTCTGTTTCGGATAAGAGTAAATCCAAGGTAAGAAGTATCTGTTGTTTGGAAGGATAATGAGGTGCAAAATAAACTTATCCTCAAATAGCCACGTGTCAGTCACCTGTAGATTAGCACATTCTTTTTAAAAGGCGTTTTCGCCTACTTGGCATAAGAGCCTCAATCAATCAACCAATCAATCATTCAATGGGGAAAAAGATAAAAAGAAAAAAAAATAAAAAACCTTTTTCCAACTATTTGGAATCGGCTACACAAAAATTGTTCCGCCGGCACAAAGAACCTTGCATGTTGCATCCAAATCGCCTTATGGCTAACTAGGAGACGGCACCTGCGTTGCAGGTGGACCTACGGACCAAAAATTAGCCTTATTAGTGATTTCTAAGCATTGGATTAGAGTCATTTTCCCGGGTTGATTTTATCCATAGAATTTGAGCATTATTTGGGGTACAAAGATCCAATGGTTTGAAATCATTAATCAGGCTGATATTTGATATGTAGGTTCACCTAGAGATGGGCCGAACATCCAAATGGTCAGTAGCCTCTAAGAGTGCCACATGGCTCATATTGTGTTCCCTCATCATTGTTGTCAGTGTTCTGATCAAACCTGTGAAGATGAGTGTCATGTGAGTGTCGCGTGAGCGGTGGCATGCCCCAGCCCCGGCCAGTTTTGGCTTTAGAGTAGTAATAGATAGATAATAATTACATGTATTACGATAAATCTACACCGATTCTTACTTGGAAGCCACATGGAGATTATGTTGAACAATCCAACTCAACATTGAGTTGTCCGCATTGTGGAAACCATTCTCGCCAAAAATCAGTCTACTTTGACATTCCTAACCTCATGAAAAAATTGACTTATTTGAAAAATCCGCACCATCCAACTAAAACACTACTTATAGGTCAACTTTTTATATAGTTAGCAATGTAAGAATCAATTTATTTTTCTTAATGTTGATCATCATGGTGAAGAAAATTCAAAATGCGGCTGAATTATCCAACATGATCTCCATATGACTCCACTATCGGATGTAGGAATTGAGTGTAGATTTATCCTAAATCACTAGGGGGCGGCGAGGCCGCAATCATAGCCAGAAGATAGAAATTGTGTGCCGGGGACGAGCACCCAACCACATCAGCAAACAAAAAATGGAGCAAAGCTATCAGGGAAGCGTATCTAGTACAGTAGTACCAAAAGAAAAATTCCATGCTAGTTGTTAGCCTGCCTTTATGCCCCATGATATTGCAATCTTGCAAGAGAAGGCTTTCATGCGTTGCCCCAAGGTAGTGCATAGCATAGCACTCCTTCAGCCGAAAATGAGCCCCGGATCTGTAGGGCAACCCATCAGTATTCAGTTTGATCCAGCCATCCAAAGGTTTCAAATTTCAACCACTGAATGCGGTACCGTGCGTACGTACAATTACCATGAGATGGAGAGGTTCGTTACTGATCACATTTCCATTTCGGCGTGGTCCGATAAGCCAGAGAGTAAAAAGGAAGTAAACGATCGGTTAATTAAGCAAATAGGCAAACAATGGAAGTGTTAAGTGTACTGAAAGTAGCGTCGAAAACCAGGATGGGACATTGAAAGAACATATCAATCCTTCGCGCGAGTGGGAAACATAAAAGCATCTATTCATCCTCTTTGTTCGACAAGTGTCCGTGTTAGGGCATTTCGGTACATGGAAACACGTGTCCAATAAAGAACACGAATAAATGTTTTTTTTTTCTTTTTTCAACTCGCACAAGTAAGACTAGCATTTGAAAATCTTCGTTAATTGAATCTGTTTCTAGTGCATGCATATGAAGCGATACCTCGCTATCTAGTCGCTCCATGATTATCAATTTTGCTAGCTCCCTTTCATAAATATAGCTACAAAGGCTATATTAAAAAAGATCACATAGTTGTGTTTAATCACTAAAAGCCAGTATCTTTCTTCAACTTTTACAACTTTTGGTCCTCAATTTTCCAGCCTGAAGCCTACAAGAATAGGAATCAATGGCACGCTAGAAACCATCAGATAAAAAAAAAAGGACAAAGGAACGCAAAAGCTAGCTCACATGTTCAAGCCATAGAAATTATTGTATTGAGCCATTGAACCATTGGGCTAACCCTACTTAACCCTAACCATTGTCTTTCACCTTAAAAACACATCAAAGAAGGAGATTAATACTCAAAAAAAGCCACGGATTCTGTGGGATAGGGAATTTTTGCGACGTTACATCGGCCCACGTTATCGTTTGTCGTAACGTTGGGCAACTCTCAAAAAGTTGGATAACCCTTTACTAGTGATAGTTTCTGCATTCAATCATTCAAAAGTTGAATGTGTATTTTTCGATATTTTTAAATTTTTATTTTTTATTTTTTTGTATAAAAAATTAAAATTATACATGCTTAAACATATATATCGACAAATTTTCTTTTCTCGCCTTTTCCTTTTCGGGTAAAAAGCTAGAGAAACTGATACCCACACGCAAAAATCTAATGTGTCGCCCACTGTTTGACTCGACGTGATAATGTATTGCACTATTCATGACAAACGTATCGAGTTGTATTTTTCGTGTAGTATGTTGTAATCATCTACTGGGTATGAGGCTCGATCTTCAGATTTCCTTACATGGATCCTCGGGATTTGCGTTCTGTAAGTAATTTTGCATTTGAACACCAAAATCTACGACATACTTCAGTGGTTGATTGAATAATTATGGAAAAAGGGCGTCGAATCAAGTTAAAATTATATGTTATATATTAAATATAATTTAAACACATATCAATACATATGGCAACTCGGATCGTTCTCAAATCCGTATAAAACTCAACTGTGCCTGCCCCTATGATGGCTTATCATGTCTAATGCGATTGTTATTTCTCCGCGATGTTAAACAGAATTGTTGAAAAAAACACGAGAAAATATGTTTTTTTTTATTGGATCATAGTTTTTTTCTACATAAATCATTAAAGTATTCATGATTGATCGGGTTTGGTTAAGGCGTGTTTAATTACAAATACCCGAGAAAATACATGTGGGAAATGCATAAAGTGGCTGATGGATTGCAACTGAGAACACATATTTCAATCATGTGAGAAAATAATGGCTTATTTTCAGGCGGAAATGAATTCTCACATATCTGGATGGGAAATGAATTCCGGGCTTAGTAGGAAAAATTATACAGATTTAAAATGGTTATCTAACTAGGGACAGTTGTGTTTTTCCAAGGAAAATGAAATTTCCCACTTGGCAATCAAACACGCCTTCGATTCTATAATATTTCCAATGAAAATGCTATCCCCATGCTTAAAGACAAAAAAAAAAAAAAAAAACCTGTGTGGTTGAGCCGTGAACTGTTGGGATTCAAAATGGCTATTTTACTTTTACGGTCGTTACCACGGTACGATCCACTGAATATTACGATTGACAGAAGATATAGCTCTTGACAGAGTTGAATGGCGAAATAAGATTCAATACATCAACCCCCAAATAATCAAAAGATGACGTAGAGATCATCAAAGATTTTTCCAATTTTGATGAAATTAGAATTAATCATTTAGGAAGAACATTTTCTTTTATAAGTATAGTTATAATAATATTACAACCTTAATCTTACTGTTCAACCACCATGATTCATATAAGAGATAAGAACAATTACTTGTTACAGACAAGTAGCTGCCAAAATACAGTACTTGATAGAGAAAAAGGAGTGAAAATAACCCAACTTTTCAAAAAAAGAGAGAGAGAGAGAGAGGGGGGGGTAGGGTGGGCGGCTTAGAAGATTAGATTTGGGTGTAAAAATGACAAATAATGCTAACTCAGCAACACCCAAAGGTGGGTTCCCAATTAGATCCACTATTTTATATGTTCGCTACACAACAAGAAGAAAGAAAGAGATGGGGTAGTAGTAGTAGTAGAGAGTGGGGTTTAGAGAGAGAAATTAATAAAATATACAAGATAAATTAATAAAATAAAAGGACTTCTAAAGAAAACCCCAAATAATAGAGGGGGGTGCTTTTTTTTTTTTTTTTTTTGCAGAAGAGAGGCTTAGAGAATCCCAATGTACCAAGATGCAGAGAGTCTGGGAGGATGTGAGACCAAATAAATAAATTAATGTTCTTCAGTTTTTCTCCCCATATTTCCAAATCTCTCTCTCTCTCTCTCTCTCTGGATAGAGAGGAGGGGCTATGATCTGAACTCTGAAGGACAAATAGTATTTGTTTTATTTATAGAGTGATTCGTATAGATCGGTGAGTGGGATGAGAGAGGATCAGACTGAAATGTCTGAAGATGAGGAAAAAGCAACGGATCTCGGTGGTGATGAAGGTGGCGACGCTGGTGGTTGTGGTGGTGGTGGAGTTGAGGCATCTAACAGAGCTCGTAGCTGTGGTGGGGTCGGAGGGGGTGGCGATTGTCCGTCGCCCTTCCCCGATCAAGTACTCGAGAACGTTTTAGAGAACGTTCTTGTCTTTCTCACCTCTCGACGCGACCGGAACGCGGTGTCGCTTGTTTGCAAATCCTGGTACCGAGCTGAGGCGCTTACGCGGTACGAACTTTTCATCGGTAACTGTTACGCAGTGTCGCCGGTAAGGGCGATCCAGAGGTTCCGGAGAGTTAGGTCCTTGGTGCTTAAGGGGAAACCACGGTTCGCTGATTTTAATTTGGTGCCGCCGGATTGGGGTGCGCGGTTCACGCCGTGGGTGAGTGCGATGGGTCCGGCGTATCCTTGGTTGGAGAAGGTATGCTTGAAGCGGATGTTTGTGACTGATGAAGATTTAAACCTTCTCGCTATGAACTTCACGGGATTTAAGGAGCTTGTGCTCGTTTGTTGTGAAGGGTTCAGCACTAACGGCCTTGCCGCGGTGGCTAGCAAGTGCAGGTACGTTGGTGTGAAGCAAAATCTAGGATTTTTTTAAAAAGTAAAGTTGGTTTCGTTAATGTTGAAGATCGATTAATTAGATCTGTAATCATGTGTTGGTATGTGGTTTTAGGTTTTTTTAGATCTGTAGGAATTGTCGTTTCTGATATGTGTTGCTATCTTCTTTGTGTGGAATGAGAATATCGGAACCCTAACGATTGAGATTTATTACCATTTCGGCCTTTTTCTGTTCGAATTTTTTGGGTTGCGTAAGCTTAAATGATGTGAATTTGTTGAAGGGAACTGTATGATCGCCTTATGGATTTTGTAAAATTATTATTTCTCAGGCAACTTCGAGTGCTTGATTTGATCGAAGATGAAGTAATGGATGATGATGAATTGGACTGGATTTCCTTTTTTCCGGAGACTGGGACTTGTCTTGAGTCTCTTAGTTTTGACTGTGTCGAAAACCCTGTAAACTTCGAAGCGTTAGAGGTGTTGGTGGCTCGGTCTCCTTCATTGAAGAAGCTCAGGTTGAATCGACATGTCTCCACTGCGCAGCTCCACCGCCTGATGGTTCGAGCTCCACAGCTCACACATCTAGGAACGGGATCCTTCAACTCCATTGACGCCGTTCCACAAGGAGACCATGAACAAGCGGATCTCTTCTCAGCATTTGCTTCCTGCAGATCCCTAACATGTCTCTCGGGATTCAGGGACATTGTACCTGACAATCTACTCACTATCTATCCTGTCTGTGTTAACCTCACGTCGCTTAATTTCAGCTATGCCAACATCAATGCCGAGCAACTCCAATCAGTTATTCGTCACTGCCATAAACTCCAGATTTTCTGGGTATGTGTTCTTTTGTGATGTTGGTTGTGAGTTCATAACTTTCTCGCCAAATTTTAGTTCTACTCACTGGTATGTCAGCAGGTTCTTGACTCGGTATGTGATGAAGGCCTTCAGGCTGTGGCTGCAACGTGCATGCACCTACATGAGCTTCGGGTTTTCCCCATGGATGTTCAGGAGGATAGCGAGGGCTTGGTCTCAGAAGTGGGCCTCCGTGCGATTTCTGAGGGCTGCAGGAAGCTGCGATCCATTCTATATTTCTGCCAGCGGATGACCAACGCAGCTGTTGTGGCCATGTCAAAGAACTGTCCAGAGCTTGTGGTGTTCCGTCTTTGTATAATGGGGCGCCACCGGCCTGACCACGTGACCGGAGAACCCATGGATGAAGGGTTTGGAGCCATCGTCATGAACTGTAAGAAGCTCACAAGGCTCGCCATATCCGGGTTACTCACGGATAAGGCCTTCAATTACATTGGGAAGTATGGGAAGTTAGTTCGGACCCTTTCCGTTGCTTTTGCGGGGGACAGCGACATGGCACTGACTTATGTGCTTCAGGGATGCCCTAAATTGCAGAAGCTTGAGATCAGAGACAGCCCATTTGGGGATGCAGCTTTGCTCTCCGGTCTGCATCACTATTATAACATGAGGTTCCTCTGGATGTCTTCATGTAGACTATCTCTTGGAGGTTGCAAGGAGGTTGCCCGAAGAATGCCCCGCCTGGTGGTAGAAGTGATTGGGGACATGGATGAAGTGGAGAACACAAGCAGTGGCGTTGAGAAGTTATACATGTATCGATCTCTTGAAGGGCGGCGGAGTGATGCACCAAATTTTGTGTCAATCCTGTAGGCCTATATTTTCATAGGCTAGGAGAAGAATGACATGTCGTTCGTATGGTAGCCGCGGAGCACGTTACTTCTAATCTTTGCGGGAGGGATGAGTACAGCGGGTACCTTTTAAAACCCGCAAGCAGGTTCCCTCATTCCTTGTCAGATGAAGATGATACCACACCTTATCTTCTCATGGCTTGGGCTGTTCTGATGAAATGTTGGTGAAGAGGGAATTGATGTAGCTGATGGATGTTTAGCTGAAATGGGGTTGGCTCATCTGATGTTGTATTAGTAGGCAATTATTTATGTTTCTTCCTGCCTTAATCTTTATCATAATGGCGACAAGGTGGGGAGTTAAGCCTCATGAGGGGTTGGTTAGAAGCTGATAGCCAAGTTAAATCCCAAGTTGGATCGAAGACTTCCCGTTTCCTTACTAATCACGATCGGCGGATTAATCGGTCGGGAGAGGTGGGAAATGCAGAAGTTCAAATTTGGAAAGTTTTCTTCCATGCCACATGTAGGAGTAAGTAAATCTTCTCTCTGAAAGAAGTGTTATTAGTTCATCTTTCTTCAAATGGTAGTTGATTTGAACTGTTTCTTGTGATTGTTTTTGGAAATCAGAGCAAATGACTAGACATTGTTGTAGGAAAAAATGAAGAAAGATTTGATATTTTCCCAAGTGTTTGCTTCTGAGATCTCTTTGCTTGTAGAGCTGTTCATGTTATTATTATTATTGGCGATCTGTGTTTAATAAATGCCAAAATGCATGGACTTGATACCAATGGGGTCGTCTTCTTCAATGCGACTGAAAGTAAGGTGAGGCCCCACTAATGATTTGAAGAAGTTTGTTACTTGCGTCCAGATGGGAGGACAGGGAGATGCCACTCTCCTCACCCAAGTCGTTAACATTGCAGAGGACCCACCATTAGGTGAACCCTCACCCATGAAAATCTTTGCCATAAGTAGTCCAGATTCTGGATCAGATGACCCTTATCACCTAATCCACTGCAGTATTTCCGCCGGATCGTCGGAAGTAAAAATGGGGAAACACTCGAGAAAGGAAAACCCAGCTGATGGTTGTAAGAATTGAATCTGTGTTATGTAGGAGCATGGAGGACGAGCTTCTCCCTCGACCTAATGCATTCTACACTTATCAGAAGAAAAAAAAATGGTTGGGATCATAATCTGTCGTCCATATTTGAGTCCGATGATTATCGCCTCAGTTGATTCCATTGTATGATGGGCCCAGCAAACAAGTTTGATTATGGTGGTATCCGATAGCAAGCGATGGTAAGCAGGGCTAGATGACCTTTTGTGGGTCGTAGATCAAGTCGACTGACTTGAATTAGAAGACCAAGTTCTCTTCCATTCAGTCCAACCATCTCCTTCCGAGTAATTGGAAACCAGACGAGAAGGGTGGGTTTGATAGAGACGATAAAATTGGTTTCAGTCCTTGCTTTGTTTCACTTGTAAGCTCCTCCCAAAAGAATAGAAAACGACCCAACGATTTACGAGCCTTTTAACAGTAATCACTTAATCCGTTACCATAGTAAATTCTCGAATGATTCGCGCGCGCGACCGGACAATGTCATATTCAAAGGTTTGGAAAAATGCGCTCCGAAAAAACAAATGGAATAACATCAGGGTTTGGAAAATGTTGTGCATTTTTTGAATATTATCGAATTATTCTCGTATAATTCATGAACTTTTCCGAATTATTCCCGCCTTATTTAATTCTGAACATGAAATAACACAAAATTGTCAAATTTTTATGTTTATTTAATTTTTAAATTTATGCTTTCAACGCATTTTAAAATTACAAACCCGAATTGTATTCTTACATTTTCCGTACCGCATTTTGCTATGCCGGTTACTGGTGGGGTCCGATTTGATCCAGCTTGTAATCTGAAGTGAAACCGGTAGATGACCTTAGTACCCCTTAAATGGTGATCCTGGGTGAGGATCTGAATTACTACTGATGTCTGATGTGGAGGTGTGGGGGCTCCAGGTCCTGATCAGATAGCATCAACGTGTACGTTTCACTGATTAACCAATCCACACCATCCAATCGGTGACCTTTGTATGATGTTTCTGTCAATGATATTCTTCCCACGTGATCCACGCAATAGCTACTTTATTGATCAGACGCTCTGGATTGACCCATACAGAGGTTTGAAATGATGGGGCACCACTTCATGTAAATGGATTAAATTCCAGTCTGGAAATAGCAAAACATAATGTCCACATATGGTACAGAAGAAGTTTATAATATCTGGCTTATTGTCAGTGCAAGTGGTGGCCCATCAACCCTTCGCTGCTCTGGATCTATGAGTTGGTGCCTTGGTGGTGCAGAACTGGACCCAGAATATAATAGGTTCCGGTTCTTGGTACCCAAACCGACCCGAAATCAAAACCAAGAATTTGAGTATAAAAAATCATTTTATTTATTTATTTATTTTTCACGTTAGTATACGACATACACGTGGGTCAGTGTAGATCGACTTGTTTTAATATTGGAACTGAAGCCACCAGACATTATAATAGGTTCGGGTCGTAAATTGGGACCGAACCGGAACCGATTCATGGACAACCTACAGTGATCTGTTTGGTCTTTGTTTATTATTGGATGGGCAGTGGCACTAAAATTTCTCTTATTATTTAATTTGGATAGAATATTAGTAAACAAACCCACCAATGGTGTGGTGAAGTCGGTGTAATTTTGATTTTTGGTGGGTTTCACGTGTTCCGCACGCACACAACTTTTGTCCTTAACAATAACACACATTCATGGCTGAACTAAGCACGAGATCAACCACTAAAGTACGCCCCGTGCATATTTAATTAACCCACTCTCATTCTCTCTCTTCTTCTTTTTTCTTTTCTTTAGGGCGTGTTTGATTGCCAATTTTCTCATAGAAAAATCGCATTTTCTTGTGAAAACATAATTTTCCCTTGTTTGATAGCCATTTTAAACTTGGAAAATTTCCCAAGAAAATGAGATTTTCGTTTCCATGGATAAAATAGTTGTTCCATGGATCATGGATCTCTTGAATCCAATGGTCAATAGCCTCAACCGTATACCTTTTTGTTTGGTTATCAGTATATTAGCACGATGTCTCAAAGTAAGATCGGGGAATTAGGTGGACCCTTACCCGGGTTTAATCACAAAAGGTTTTTACAATCTATAATATATACGTCCTCAGAAATCCTCATCGAAGATTCGAGTTAGATTTGGCTAACCTAACTGGATCTTTGTAATGTAATTATCCGTTCGATCACTAGGCCATCTCATTGATCGGATGACTAGAGACCAGCGATCGAACAATCTTAAGCGTGCTAGTCATTGAACTAGTATACTAGGCGAAAATGACATTGATTTGATAGGCCAATTTGTCGACGGTCGAAGAAATATGATATTGATTAAGTCAATTTTTTCGGGATATTTTCTGTAGGACAGCGTAGCAGCATTACGTGCCGGGATTGCACTTGTGATCTGATAATTGTAGTATAGAATGTCAACTAATAATTCGAAAACTTCACGTGGCCTAATCTAATGTTCTAATCATCGATAGATTTTGTTTTGAATATTTGGATTCTAGCAGGCCCACAATTTTGAATTTCCCGTTTACCGTTACTATTAGCTCTGCTTAGTTCGCTGCACTAGGCTGCATTTTGCACTCCAGTGTAAATGCGGTGAGTTGCATTGCAGTCACTTACCATAATTTTTGGGCTGCACATGCTTGCATCCATTTTCATGAAGAGTTTGCAAGGGCTTGGGAACCACCAATCACTTGTAATCCTAAAACCATGGCAAGTGAGTGCATTGCATCCGATTTGCATTGAACCAAGCAGGGCCTAACATTCACTTGAGCTCTTGATTTTCTGCTACGTCAGACACTAGCTTGCATAATCACCGATATTTTTTACCACGTGGCACACTCTTTCGGGTCCTTGACTCATGAACGATTGGTTTTCCGAAACGCCGAAAAAATTACTTGGATCCAATGGTTAAAAATCACTCGTGAAAAATGATCGAATTCAATGGCTAGTGATCACCAATCAAGCTGATTTTTGGTGTGTTTGGTCCATAAGGGTGGACCAATCATTCGGGATCAGTAAGCCCGATAAGAGTGTGCCACGTGGTGCGTTTTTATGGTCCCGCTACAGGAAAAATTCGGCTCAGGATAAGTTCTTTGCCCCACCCACAACAACAGACAGAAGAAAAAGGAAACTTATTATTACCCCAACTTATAAAAAGCTCTGAACTTCCATGCTTAGAAAGAAAGAGTGCTCTTTAGGTTAGTTAACTCCCTATGTCTGAGGCTTGAAAAGTTGAAACTGGTATCTGAAAAAGCGATTGCCTTTAGGAGGATAAATGTAGTGTCCAACGAGTTGGACACAATAAACGTCCAACACCAATAAATGCATACCACGTGTACCTAAGAAACCTGGAGAAGGAAAGATTCTCCAGGTAGCTTGGATATCTCATTAACAAGCGTACCCTCTAAATGTTTTAAATGTCCAACCACAGGTGACCCTATAATAAACACTATATTATTTTTTAATCTACGTCAAGGTTTAAAAGGGGCCGTTATAACGAGATAACGGATTGAGGGCATTGCCATTTTCCGTTATAACGGATTGTAACGCATAGGGGTAAAAACAAAAAACAAAACGTGAACAATTTTGCAATAAAATTTATAACGTAAACAATGGACTTTGTTTTAACGCTTTTTTCAGAAAATTTCAGTCATTATTTTCGTTATAATGCAAAAACAACGGAAACCCATTATTGTCTAAGCGTTAAAATGGTACATATCATAACAGGAAGGTTCAAATCCGTTATAACGGATGTTATTTTTGACATAACGGCCGTTTTTTAAACCATGCTCTACATCACTTAGGCCTGTAATTAGTGAACACTAAATGGGATATCGAGGACCTACCTTATAAGAACAACAAGGACATAAGAAGAGATTGGATCTCCTCGTTTTAATCATTACTGCTCTAAAAGTGTCCACATGTGCATCAGCCTTATCAGAAGAAATAAAGTGAAAAGCACTGAATCTTACAATCCAAATTTAACTAGACTCCACTGAATAGAATTTCTTCTTTTACTAGAATGAGTGGAGAACTTACTAGGGAAACCAGAAACCATATGAACCGCGTTATGGTATGACTAGCCTTTACCAATCATAGTTACAAAGTCAGGATTCGGCAATAAATCGGCAAGGGGTTAAGTCAGGAAAATTCAGATAAATTCGGTAAAAATCAAGAAAATTGACAAAATTATAAAAAATAATAAGTCATAACTCATAAGCATGATTCATCGTTCATAATCAAAATCAAAAGGGAAAAAAATAGGTCTTAGGCAATTAATTGGCAGAAATTGACAATTGATTCGTGAATTCAAAATAACGAAGATTTTTGACGATTTTTTATAACTATGTTATTATAATTTGGGCAATGGCAGAATAAGAACTGTAAATAAAAAAGAAAATTGACTTATCGGATTAGCAGATGTGGTTGAGGAACACGTTCAACGCATTGCCCTAGAGTAGATTAGTCGTTGCACTTTCACAATGTTGCTGATGGTTGTGTAGACATCTGCCCCTAATACTCAACAGTTGATTGAAGATAGACAACACTTCAAGACTTCCAATACTTATGCCCACAATCGTATTACCTTCAAGAAAATATCTATAATATTCATATGGTTGTAGAAACCCCTTAACATATATATATATATACTATAGCAGAGAAGCGAGCAACGTCGTTCTCTCTCCTCCACATCAAGTTGTTGTGGCACTCTCCTCATGCAGAGTGTCATGTCAACAACCTAAAATTCTCTTTCCTCTCTCATCCACTTGACTTTACTCTATTTTTTTTGTCTTTTCCAAAAACACCCCTTGACACTTTAAGTAATGCACCTCAAACATTAAGGACTTTTTAGACTTTCTAACCAACTCAATTTATTTTTCTTTAAAATCTTAATTATTTATTCATTAATTCTCTCTTTCATTCTTAAATTATTTATTCATTCGTTCTTAAATTCGTCTTTCTCAACGTGTCCTAACACCCTTTTATTTTTCAAAACATAACATTCGCAACCTTCTATGTATGTTTAAATCAAAACGTTTATCTTATTACCACCGCTTTCATTATGGCCTTCTAATGGCTTTCCATCTTCTTACTTCAATTTTCACAACATTCTATTTTTATTTCAATTGAAACGTTTTTCCCATTAACATCACTTCCATTATTGACATCTAATGTCTCTCCATATTTTGTTAATAAATAAATATCCATTTAATTAGCCATTAATTCGGTCATATATAAATATTAAGGTTTAGGCAGGGTTCTCACATTTTCTCTCACCGACTGAGCTTCTTCAAATAACGAAGACACAAAAGCAGGAGAAAAGCCAATATTTCGATATATTTACCATCTCTTCTAAAACTTTTTTGTTCCTACAATGAGTTGTCTCTGCTGAATTCTTGATTTGGGCATCTAAAAGAATTGTTATTCAATTATTTACATTTATGTTTATGTTTAGACTCTAGAATGATTGTTTGTTTATTTGTAGGGTTTCAATTTTTTAGGATTGTAATGTTTATGGCTTTTTGATTACTTGTTTTCAAGGTCAAAATTTATTTTTTATTTTCTTTTAATGTTAGCAATTCATGTTTTACAGGTTAAGGGGATGTTGTTGAAGATAACGAAGAGAGGATTGTGAATAAAAATAATATGAAGATAGGGAGAATTGATGAAAGGGTTGTCACTAATATGGACATAGTGGATGTGCTGTTGTGCGATGCTTGAATGTAAAAATGAAGATTATAAAAATTTATTTTTTATTTTCTTTTAATGTTAGCAATTTTTTTCATTTTCTTATCATGTTTAGAGAGGATGAAAGGAAAGGAAATAGTTAAGCAATTTTTCTGTATTATTTCCTACTACAATTAGATGTAGATATAAAAATTAATTATTGTTGATTTGTATTTTCTATTTCTATTCGTGCTTTAGCACAGGCTTTCATTACTAGTCTTTATATAAAGATGGAAAAAAGAGAGTCGTTTAGCCCTTAATAATTCACTAACGGGGTTAAACGGTAAGAACAATTAATGTGCAACGTTAATATATTTTAATAGGTTTTATTATAAGTATTTTAAATAATAATTATAAGAGAAAATCAAGTCTTTAGCTCAAAAAGATAGGCTGAGCTTTCCATAGCCCATAGCACGTGGCCCACGATCCAACTCGGCATCTGTGTATGTCTAATATAATGCATAATTGTCCTATTGCACAACTAAAAGTGTAATTATGACATGAGAATAGGTGAGTAACTTTATTTTTCTTGGCAAAGAGGGCATTTAATGAAGTAATATGTACCTATATTTATTTAATACTAGTAATTAATTGCACGTGCTCAACATGGGCTGTGAGAATGAAAGAAGATACATTATAGAGAAAAGCTGGTTGGCATTTGAAATTATAATGTACTTTAATGTTTACAAAAATGTTGGGATTTCAATCGTGGCCATTTGACTGAGTGGACCACATGATGTTAATATTTTTGAGATTATGATATAGTCGGCCTAATAAATGTTTCATAACATTTGGATAGCGATAGCTTAAAAAAAAACCCTAGGGTTAGTTTGAACACTATAAAGAATTAATAACACAAGTTGATGATGGACTATATTATGATCCACGTGGAACACTCTTAGATATCACTCACCGTATAGATGTTTTTACCATCCATAGTTAGATCTACGTATCAAAATTCACCTTGATTAGTAATTTATAGCCATTAGATTAAAGTCATTTTCATGGATTATTTTCCACCGTATATTTCAAGAATTACGATCAAAAGGTTAGAAATTACTACTTAGGCTTATTTTTGTTACATAAGTTCATGTAGGGATGTGTCAGACATCCATACGGTTAGTATCCTCCGATAGTGTGCCATGTATCTTACAATGTGGGTCAATCATCAAATTCGATGATAGATCTATCATCTAATTTTTTTTAATAAATAGTTTAAGTGCCACATTAAATGTAACGATTGCTTGAACAGCTACGTTGGAATGTGAAAATATTGAATGACCAAAGAACCCTTATCAATTAAAATAATTTCTACACCCGAAAGAAGCAATTGCTTGTTAATTTAATGAACTTGAGCGTAATATTAGGAATAAGATTTTTTTATTTTTTATAATAAAAGATAGCATTGAAGAGTTAGAGGGCTGACGTGTCTTTGACACCAATAAGACTGAAGAATCCCTTCCAAAGTAAAAAAAAATCAAGAAAATGGGCATATTTGGGGTTTAGCGTGATGCACGCAAGAAGGACCTTCATCCATTATATAGTAGAATAGATATATAATTATTTTCATATTTCAAGCTTATCTAACAACTACAAACTTATTTTTAGGATCCATTGATCATATTGATTTCCAATTGGAATACCCTAATGGCATGATAAAAGTCTAGAATACCCATATAGCTTTCAACCATTTTATGTCAATGTTCATTAAAATTTAATTAATGCATATATGGTGTTTGTGGAAAGGTCAAAAAAGACAGAGGAAGTGCCACTTATCCAAGATCTGATAATCAACCCTACTCGAGCACGCAAGTTACAAATCAAATGGGACAAAAAAAAATGAAGAAATAACAAAGCGAGAATGGGACAAAAAATGAAACAAATAACAAAGCGAGAACCATAAGCAATAAAATATATTTTTAAGAAAAAGAAAAATAGATCTATGTTTTAAAACTCGCCGAGTCGACTCAGAATACAAACTCGGATTTGCATGCCTTGCCAAGTTGACTCGGAAACTCGGCCAAGTCTTTACCGAGTCAACCGTTTAAAGGCCGAGTTTACTCAAAAAAAAAAAGAATCTCTAATTTTTTTACTATATTTTATAATTTTTCAAAGTTTTTTTTTAATAAATATTAAGTTTTATATATTTAAATATTTAATAATTAATTTAATGACTCGCCGAGTCAACTCCCGAGTCTTTGAGGTGACTCGAACCAATGGACTTCCGAGTCGAGTCCGAGTTTCGAGTTTTAAAACATAGAAATAGATTAGGATCAATTAAGCAAGTTGTTAGGTCCCTTTACAGCACACTTGTTCTGATCATTGTTCTACGAAAGTTTTTTGCTTTATAATTATTATAATTTTTTTTGTCTTTTTAAGAAATTATAAATATAAAGCTTATCTCTTTATAATGAAGGTAACAAATGAAGCAAAGGCTACCAAATTCAGCAAAAAAAATTAAAGTGGTAGTAATTACGAAGGTGAAAAAGAAAATATATTGCTTACTAATAGTGAATAACCCAAGTTTTGGCTTTATAATAGTAATAGATGAATAACAAGTACTCTTATTATGCTCATTGAGTGGACTAACTTTGCTCCATGTTCTTTGCATTCTATTGGAATACTCCTCTGCACCATGGTTTTGCGGGTGGAGTTGGTTTCTTTGAACTGCACACACATCAATAACCATGAGCTAAAACTCAATAATGTTTCTCAAATTGAGATTGTTTGTTTACTTATGATCAATCCAATGGCAAGATTTTCTTGTCCTCAAATTCTGATTTTCTCATCTCTGTAGTGCAAAGTCCCAACTAGAGAAACCTCCATCAGAGACTCTTCAAAGCAGGGTTTCAAATTTCGTCGAAAGAGCCAAAACTTTGGTTTCGGACTCCACCGAAACCAAAACACAAAAAACTCTAAGTTTTGGATAAATATTCCATCTAAGTAGAAAAGGAGATAATTAATGCATTTTTTCCAATAATTAAGGCACAAATTAAAATTTTCTTATCTTAGAGAATGTATAAAGAGAAAGAGATTAGATTTTATTCCTATAATAAGGGATCTTATATAATCTTAACATACTCGAAAAAATGAGATTCTCTCACCTCACTTTATTTCAACCTGTTTAAGCCTTTTTTCGCACTGCATTTGGTTTTCCCGCACCTCTGATGGCGTCACGTATGAGGAGACTGGTTACAGTTACAAAAAATAAAAATAAAAAAAATCGATGGTTAGAATTAGATTTAGGTTTTCTTTATTTATTTTTTTTCTTTTACTATAAAAGGCTGTAATAGAAAGGAGAATGCAACTTTTTTATTGGATTGAAAATTATCCTTTGGAAAAGCTTTACAAGCCTTTCCTTTTTATTTCATCTCTTCTCTAACCCAAGGCCAAGGCAAAGCCTTCATATCGATTTCTCCTTCCACTTCCGCATCATGTCTCGCACGATCCAAACATGATCGCGGGTTTTGAACTTGGTATTAGAGCCTAGATCATCCTTTGGGATTTTGTACCATCGACAAAATCACAATAAACAATAGTCCTAGAAGAGGAGTACACGACGACCCTCATCTACATGATCTTGATGCCCAAGCTATCGAAGTCAATGCTTATAGAGACAAGAAACTTAGAATCATGGTGATAGCAGGTTCTCTGGTGGTTTTCGAACCACTTCAACGTGTCCGATTCACAGGGGTCAAACGCTGACATGACTAATCGTCGATTAATGGTTTTCATAAATCAACGGTCGATTTTCCTCAGTTCATTACCAATTCAAGGTCAAAATGATCAATTTTCCTAGTTGAAGGTCAATCTACCTTTTCAAGTACTCAATGCGGTTGATTTACTTCATATATTTTGTATAATTGGAAGAAAAAGAAAAATAGCAATCTACGGCCTTCATCAACATAAATGAAGATAAGGTCGAGAATTGTTGTTATACTAGTGGGTGCCCCGTGCCATCGGCACTCCTCGACAAAGAATTTGCCAAAATCAGGTGAGTGGCGAAGATCCACCGTCCATTTGGGGGAGGATTAGATCTTGGGCCTTCTTTGTTGATGCTTATAAGAGGAGGTATAAGTAGGGAGACAACCAATGTGCTTTGTTATATAGAATAGTAAATGGCCTATGCCCACGGCACTCTCCGACAAAAGCATTTGCAAAAATTGGGGTGCCTTCGGCACTCAAATGGTATAATGGACTGGGGCATTACCGTTTTTTCCATTATAACGGCTGTTATAACAGATCGTAACGCACAGAGGGAGAAATGGGAAAATAACAAAAAATAACGGTGTTGAAATTTAAATTTTGAATAAATTGAGGTCAAATGAGGCGGGTTGAGTGACTGAAATCTAACCGTCCACATTAGATCAATGGATTTGATCTCAACCACTCTTTATCTAACCGTCCACATTAGATGGATGGATAAGATAAGAGAATACAACTGAGTTGTCTTGATATATGCGTGGATGGCCCGTGCCCGCGGCACTTTCCGACAAAGTGTTTGTCAAAATCAGGTGGGAGTTAATCTCAGCCATCGATATGAAGCATAGTTGATCTCAGCCACTCATTATAAGATAAGAGGGGTATAAGAAAACCATTAAATTTTTGTTAAATTCTATTTTTTTTTTTAATTTTAAGTTTTAAATTTTCAAATTTCAAATTTTAAAATTTGAATTTCAGCACCACTTTTTTCGTTAAAATCCATTAAAATCTTTTTTTTTCACTTTTGCCCCTGGCCGTTTCAATCCGTTTTAATGGCCATCTTAACAGTAACACCCCTCTCGAGGCATAAAAAGTGGGGTTCCTGAGCCTGACCCTTGGGCATTTCATTCCTTATATGTAGGTAAATAATAGGTGAGCCATGCCCACGACACTTATCGACAAAGTGTTTGTCAAAATTGGGAGCGAGTGGCTGAGATCCACCGTCCATTTGGTGTGATAAGATCTCGGCCATCCTTTATGAAGCCGGATAAGAGGGGAGACAACCCTCCTGTTTTGTTATATAGATAATGCTTAACACCCTAGTATTTTTCAAGCCTCTTTATCTAAAGGACTACATGCAGGATAAGAGTATGGAACTGACAAGAAACCTAATGAAGGTTATCTTGACTCGACGACAATTCTTTTTCAATCAGAGAAGTCCAATAATGTCACGCATTAGGCGCTACATCGAACCACTCACTACTCACATGCAGGGCGGGTTCTACTACCTTAAGGCCATTAAGGCCGCTTGGTGAGAGAAGGCCCCAAGCCCAGGTCCTATTAACCACATGGATTTTTAACCCACCCCTTATTGGATATACAAACCAAAAATCAAATTGATTGAATATCTCTAGCCATAGATTTTAGGACATGATTCTAGCCGTTGGATTCAAGCATATTTTTTGGATTGTAAATCCAATGACTAGAAATCATCAATCAAGCTGATTTTTAGTGTGTTTATCCACCAATATGTGGGTTGAACATCCACGCGGTCTTTGGGCCCAAAAAATTATCTATATATGTAGGGCCACGAGAGTCCTCGGCATCGACTGCACCTAGGGTCATCTGCATCTAAATATTTCCGTAGTTTTTGATTATCAAGAATAGTTTTATATAAATATTTCCAATAATATGGAGTTTAATTTTTTAATTAATATCATATATATTAATGTATTAAATATAAGAAAAGGCCGTGTATAGAGTTTTTGCCTTAGGCCTGAACTTGTATCGAGATGGCCCTGATCAGAATGATACAAAATTAGATCTTGAACAATGCATGGTGCTTTTACTCAAGGTCGTGACAAAGCCTTGTCGTTATGTTAGGTTGTATAGGGTTTTTTTTTTTTTTTGGGTTTCACGGGGTACCCGGTGCCCCGACATGAGTAAGGCCACCATCCACTTCGCACCATTTAAACGTCTGGGCAAGCCCAGCTGGTGGCTGACCCCGAGGGGAGGGGATTCGAACTCAGGACCTGCGCTTCCAAAGGCGTAGTCCTGGCCATCTGTGCCCAACCATGGGGTTGGTTGGGTTGTATAGTCGTTCTCGTGGATTTCTACTTCCGGAACATATCTATCGTTGTGCACCTCTCATCCAAGAACCCCTCCTTAATTCCCTACCTCTAGTACCTCTCATCATTGCAACCCCCACTAGCCAGTAATGGGAATTTGTTAAAGACCTGTCTGCAAGGACAGTCTACATTAGCAACCAGTACACGTGGTGCACATGCAGGGAAATGGGGTCTACTATTCAATGGTCCCACATAATAGATTATACCATGGTTTAAAATAACCCCTTTTTAACGGCCGTTAAAATGGTAACGCCCAAAGCCCATTACGTTATGAACCGTTTTGACGCTTCGAAAATAAGGACTGTTACTTCCCTATTTTTTTAGGTTTTTCTTTCATTTTTTAACGGCAAAAACGGTAACGCCCCCAGTCCATTATACCGTTATAATGGCCTGTTTTAAACCTTGGATTATAGCAAAAAATGATTGGATGAAATGAACCATTAGAGGGTTGGTGGACCATCGAGCTGATGGGTGGTTACCATTTGGAAATCTTGAAGGTCAGATCCTATCAGGTCAACTACCTGAAGGGACATTGATTGCCTTAGCACAAAAGAAGTGTATATGGAGGAGCTACATATGACGATCCAAATCCGACAAAGGTCAAACGTGGTCATCCCAAGACTTGGAAGAGGGGATGTGGGGGCCCTCTCCCTTTCTTCCTTGCCACCCTGTTTGTTGGGGACACCATTATTCTCCTCTTGACATTAGATTCCACTCCACTTTCGGAGGTGTTTTCTACATTCAAAAGGCAATGAGGGATTGAGGGGTCTTCTGCCCAATCCTTCCACAATTGAAGCTTAAGATTTTTATTGATTGGTCCATCAAGGTTTTTTTTTAATGAAATGACCCCTCCCTCGATTCCCCGGGGGGGACTTTTCACTCGTGCTCTCGAACGTGTATTCCGAGAATCCAACAGTGGGGTTGCTTTCGTAAAAAGTGAATGCCAGCTCAGCACATCAACTACCGTTGGATTCTCAGCACATCAACTACCGTTGGATTCTCGGAATACACACCGGTGATAGGACCCGCCCCCCCCCCCCCCCCCCCCCCCTAATTACCAATTCTGCGTACTATAAACGGATTATATCCGAATCATTAGTTTTTTTTTTTGGAAAACCGTTTTAAAGACTATATACATCCCCCCCCTAATTACCAATTCTGCGTACTATAAACGGATTATATCCGAATCATTAGTTTTTTTTTTTTGGAAAACCGTTTTAAAGACTATATACATTGAATTATATGGATTATTCTCCGTTTCTTCTCTAAAACTGATGAAAACACGTATTTCCCTTTTTTTCAATAATATTCCAAATTCCCCACGTGCGGAAAAAAGTACATTGATACATTCTTGGAGATCCATGACCTGAATCTTTTTGTTATCCGAACGATCTCCAATCTCGATTGAAAATCATTCAGATTGGTGATTTTTAGCCATCTGATCTTTGTATCCACCACAAAATAATGACCCAATCCCATGGTTGAAAATCAACCCATGAAAAAGACTAAAATGTGACGGATATAAAGTACTAATCATGCTAATGGGTATAACATCCACACTATCAATGGTCTCTAAGAGTGTTCCATGTGAGAAATTTTTCGATTTATTTTACCGAATTTCAAAATTTTAAAAATTGCCAACTAGGATCCCGACTTGCTTCCACCAATTGGTCACTTGGGTCAATCTCCATTGATGGGGTACACTTAGGTTTTTCAACAATAATTATCCTCAGGGTGAAAAGTCATCCAATGTGTTCATGAAACTGTATTTCCCATTGTTTAGAACTCATAAATTTGATTCAAACAGTTTCAACCACTAGTGACAAACTAAGAGGAAGCAAAGCCTTCATGCCATTAATGGATCATAAAGGCTTGAGAAAGAGAATATCAGTAACCCTGTTTTTTTTCTTCTTCTTTTTCTTGCATGGATGCAAGTGGAGGGAATCTTCTATCATTTCTCACTTAGAACTCAACACCCCACCTGGCCACCTTGCCTTTTGAGAACCCCCTTTCAAAGAAAAGTAGTAGTCACCTACATCAATATAGCCTTTCAGAAAAGTAGAGTCAGGTTTTCCATCTGGTCAAAATAACTTTGAAGAGCAATTTCTGAAGTTTCATTGTGGGCCCCCAGTTTGGTCAGGATCACCTCACCTCTTACCTAACCAAAATAATACCAAGAACCATAACCTCCAAAAATTTGAGACTTTAGGGTTACATGTCAAGTGGTGGGCCACATACTCCAGCCCATTAGATTGTAAATTTGCAACCATGTTTGAAGTCTTTATGTTCTTTACTTCCACCGTTAGGTAAATTTATTATGAGTATTTTAGCAACACCCGCCTGAAATTTGAAAGTAATTTGTAGTACCCCCTTTTACTTTCAGACTTTAGGATTACCCCCCTTGACCCAGTTTAATCATCATTTGACTAACGTTAAAACATGACACGCATCTTGCGCTTGTTAATGCATCCATGAAAGGATCATAATATTGCAAGTACAATGCTAACCACGTGTGATTCAAGTCCATTTTAACGTAAGTCAACCACCATTAAACTAGGTCAAGTGGGGTAATCCTAAAGTCTGAAAGTATACGGGGGGGTACTACAGATTACTTTCAAATTTCAGGGGGTGTTGCGAAAATACCCATTTATTATCTATTTAAACCTTTTTATTTCAGAATGCCCCCAACCCCATTATGGCCCTGCTTGGTATCCTGTCTGTAGTTTGCACGAAAGTGTTTGTAGGCAAATATTTGACAATCAAAGATTTGTATGGCTGGGAGGGTAGAGCTGTTGGAGGAGACCAAGGGGATGAGAGGGCCATTTGCCTATTTTTTGCAGTTGTTTGCAGCCCATTAGACCACTTTTTCATAAAAAAATAATTGGATCTAATGCAAATATTTGTTGGATGGTGTGCTATCAAGCACACGCAAATGCCAGCAAACGTTTTCTCACAAACATTTGTAGCCAGGAACTTTGTGAGGATGAGGCTGAAAATACAAGTCATGGAGCCAACCGATCAATTACATACTTGCCTTCCATCGGCCTCTTTAAAAGAATACTGCAACCAGTAAAAAGAAAACAAACACGCATTACTGATGACAACCAAGTGTAATCCAGGCACACTTCAAGGCACTCAACAAAAGATTTACAAGACAGTGACCCCCGATCATGCAGGCGAGATTGTTGTCCTTGCCAAAACTCGGCTATCTCTGGTTTAAGCCTGTATCCTCCCTAGTGTTTGGGTTTAGGCAGGGGAATCGATGGATAGTCGAAAATTCGAATCCATATTTGAATAATCGGATATTAACCGAAAATTTCGGATATGAAATTCAGATAAATTTTTATATTCGAATAATTTTCGGATACGGATACGGATTCGGATATTGATATATCCGATCCGATATATAATATAAATATAATAATATCCGATTTAATTATTGGACGAATCGGATATAATTGGATATCCTATAAGTTATCTGTCAGATTTCGAATCAAATTCGGATATCGGATATTTTATTGGATTAGGAAAAGCTTATATTCAATTCGAATAATATCAGTTGACAGCCCTAGGTTTAGGAATCAAGCTACTGCACAATCCCAAAATTACAATTTGTTCAGTCTCCACCATGGCTAAATTCATCACCTACTGTAGCAAGGAGTAAAGTATTTCATCTAATGTAGATTACGTCAACTTCCAACATGTCAAAGATTTGTTTCAGATCTCAGACACAAAAATTAAACAAGTGTTCCTCGTGAAACCTGTGCTTTCAACCAACTGGTGAGGATTAATCAAAATCTAAAAGAATGCAACAGTCGGAAAATCCGAAAAACTTTGATGGATCTTCTTTAGGCAAACTCAGCACATACAGAATGTGACACAACAACAAAATAGTCAAAACGACCTTTAAGACTGAAAACTGGAAACTCAAAAACTCTCCAGAACTTGAATAAGAGAACTGCAATGCATACACTTGACGAAATTACTTAATCTAAACTCCCTACATACCATTATAAATATACTGTAACATCACCTACTCAGAGTCCTACTCAAACTCGCAGAAGCAATCAAGACTGCGAGGATAACGAAACTGTGTCACAGGGTGCAACTTCATAAAGTCAGCAAGATGAGGCTAGGAGGGAGTGAAGGGTAATGAGAGCATGCTGTCACGATAGTCACATTGAACAAGTTTATAATCGAATCTCAATATGTTTTATCTGCTCAAAAAATACAGAATTTGATGCTATTTGAGTAGCACTCCAATTGTCATAATAGAATGGAGCTGGAGTCAATATGTAAACTCTCAGATCAAGAAGGAATCATCGATGCCAACTTGGTAAAGTCTGTTGGTGTCGATATCACATACCTGGGCTCAAAACCCATATTCACCGACTAACCACTAACCCGCTTGCCTACCAAAAGAAATAGCTAATGAACATTGATGGCCAATGCAACAGAAGCAGACTCCCGCTCTACAACGTTGAACCAAAATACCTAACAGACCTTCCTTGGTCCACCATTTGGTGGATTGGAATTCATTAAACCCAATGAGAGGAAGACCTCCATGGAGCTTTAGTGTAGCTTACAAGAAGTGAACAACTTAATATTCTTGCACGCTTGAACATGTCTCCAATATTCATCAAGAGGACAAGCTTTTTAGCAAATAAACTAGCAAAATTTAGAGCTTCTGAACATTTGTAAATTGTAATCACTTGGCAAATTATGCTTGACATGTAATTTCTTTGTTTTGATTCTCATAATAAAACTTGATTTCACTTTCAAGAAGAAAAACATGTTTTGCGAAAACAATATTATAATCAATTATTTATTTTCAAAAACTAACTGCTGCAATGAGGACAACTAGGGAAACTGTTAAAAGCATAAACCTGAGCTCTAGTTTTGAATTGAGAAAGCTCTGAAAAAATAACATGTTACTGGAGCAAATCACAGCAACTCCTTGTGAAGAACATTACTTAATCTTCTTTCGATTTTGTTAGGTAAGAACGTCACTTAATCCAGAAGAGGAAAACCAGATTAGGGTAAACTATTTGAGGGAAGTGAAGTAAATAAGAGCATATATTGCAATTTTACACTAATTAAAATATAGATTATTGTAGAAATTTTACATGTAAGGCTCTGTGTGGTGATCAACAAAAAGTTTTACAGAAAAAGGATTTGTATGTCAGAAAGTGTTGTTACAGAAAAAGTTTTATGACATCTATATGAAAAAAATCATTTCTAGAAAACTTATTAACTGCAGCCATACAGAGCCTAACTGTAAAAAATTTGTCATATGGCCCATATCCATTCATGAATCTGATCCATGAATAGAGGAACAGGATTTGTGTTGCTGACCATTATATTTGGGATAAGGACTAAATGACGATGACTGTTCTAGAAGCTAACTGAAAATTAAAAATTCATCAAACTGATCCATTAGAAAACTTAGCTTCCAATTCTTTGTAATTTTTGGTTGTTAATTAAAACATTAACATATAATAATTTTAAGCGTCAATTAGAGTAAGTTCAAGACACTAGTTCGACTTCCTCTTCTCTCTCTTTATTATTATCCTTCCACTCTCCATCTCAAAATCCCAATTTATTTTACATGGTATCAGAGTATATGATCCATTATCTAGGGCTTATTCTTTCATTCTCTTCTATTTTTCTTTCCTTCTTTGTGGTGAAAATAATAACCTAGGGTCTGATCGTGAAACCCTAGGTTTTCTCATCTTTTTTTTCCTTTCCCTTTTGTGGTGGTTCCTACCACCTATACTGTGTATGGATGTGCAAAGGTTTTCATGCAGATTTGAGGGGATAACTTTGGCCTCTATGTGTGAATGTGCATGCCAAAGGTGAAAAGCTGTAGCAGCATAATTCATTTTGTCTCTAAGGCAAATCGCAACTTCCTGTAATTTGTTTTGACACATTTCCCGATGTTTTCGTGACACGATTCTCAAAATCCTTAGACTAGTATGCCACATTTCCTGATGACACGTTTTTAATGTTCGTCGTGATTAAATCGCAAGTATCAATTTCTCTCCCAATCTTTCCAGAGCAAATCACAGGTGTTCAAATTTCTCTCTCAGGCTCTCTAGAAAAAAATCACAGTGTTCAAATTTCTATCCCAGGTTCTCCAAAGTATATCACATGTATGCATGAATTATCGTAGGCTTTCTGGACTGAGTATAGGTGTTTATGACCTAGTGGCCGATGGTGGAATTGAAACCTAGTTTGTTGTCTTCTTCTAAGATATTTATGTCTCAGATGACTTCCATTAAACTCAATGGGAGTAATTATGTACCTTGGTCTAAATTTGTACAAGTTTTCCTTGCAGCTAGACGGAAATTCAATTATTTGACTACAAAACAGCCTCTAGAGAAGGCCAGTAATTATGAAGAGTGGACTCGAGAAAATGCTCAGATCGTGAGCTGGTTGTGGAACGGTATGGATCCACAAATAAGTGTAAATGTGATGTTTTTTAACACAGCAAAAGAAATACGGGAGACAGTTTGGGATATGTATTTTGGTGAGAAGAATTTTACACGAGTATATCAATTGTTTCAGGAATTTTTTACTCTACAATAACTTGATAAAAGCCTTGGTGGATATTATGCCTGCATGTGGGGAATAATTGATGAGATGGACTTATATCAGCCTATGACTACTGATTTGGAGATCTAGTTATGACAACGAGATGAGTATTGAGTCACGAAGTTTCTTCCTAGCCTAAAGGCTAAATTTGAGCCAATAGGAACTCAAATCCCTGGTAGTAAAGAGCTCCCATCGTTGAGAGAAGTTTACTCTCACCTTCAACGAGTCTCCCTCTACGTCACTAGTACCACAACAACTAATAATTCTTTCTTGTAGATTTGGATAATTTTCTTGTCTTGGGAGAGGCACATTTGCCAATCATGGCGGTCAGACAAGTGGTAGAGGTCGTGGAGCTGGTAGAGACTCAGGGGAGGTCGCAATAGAGGACTCCGTAAGTGTACTAATTGTGGTCATGATGATCACACCTCTGATACGTGCTGAAATCTTCATGGAAAATTGGCATGGGACAATCGGGCTTCAGTTGTAAGTGCACGCCTACTACTATTTCTATTTCTTAGAAGGAATATGCCAAGTTGATGAATGCCCAACAATCTATTGCTTCCTCCAACTAGCAGTCCGTTGCTTCCTCCAACTCTACTGCCACCTTGGTTCAGTCAAGTATATCTTGTGTTGCTTTTACTAATTCTCCATGGATTATTGGTTTTGGTACCTCAAACCATATGGCTGGCACCCCAAATGTGTTCTCTTTCTTTAATCCATCTAACTCTACTCAGTGTGTTACTCTTGTTGATGGCACTACATCTAAAGTATCCGGTACTAGTTCCCACATAGTCATTCCTCTCTTTCATTATCTTCAGTCTTATACGTACCTAAATTTTTTTTTTTAACTTAATGGTTGTAGGTAAACTCACCAAATCTCCTAATTGTCATGTTACCTTTTATGCTTCCTTCCATCTTTTAGGATCTAAATACGAAGAAGATGATTGGTGGAGGGCATGAAGACGGTGGTCACTACTATATTGATAGTGGTGGTGGTCTTCTGAATTCTACTCTTTAGAGCACACTTTCTCCTCACTTGTGGCTTTGGCACCTTGGTCATCCGTCACTACATAGTTTGAAGATTTTTGTTTCTACTTTGAGTCTTATCGTCTTTGGATTGTGAGTCATGTCAACTTAGTAAACATCATTGTCTCTTTTCCATCTAGGCTTGATAATTGTGTGTCTAGTCCTTTTTCACTTTTTTCATGTTTAGGGCCCGGCCATGATACCTTCATACAGTGGTTTTAAGTACTTTGTTCATTTTGTAGATGACTACTCCCGAATGACATGAATTTACTTAATGAAGTTGCTTCTATTTTTAAATTGTTCTATATGGAAGTGCAAACTCAATTTGGTATTTCTATCCATGTTCTTCATTTTGATAATGCTAAAGAATATACTTCTACAATATTTCATGATTATTTTGGCTCTCATAATATGTTACATCCAAGGTTTAAAATTTCGATTTCGCGTGCCATTTCGGTGAGGGCCAAAACTGAAATTTCGTGTGAAATTTTGGAAATTTTGAAATTGAGATTAGTAATGAAAATTTCGACCGGAATTTCACGAAAAGTTCGAAATTTCACAAAAAAGTTCAAAAATATCCGAAATTTCGGTCTAAATTTTGGAATTTCTAAATTTCAGATTTTCGGTGTAGCCCGAACCAAAATTTCGGACTTCGTCGAAATTTAAAACCTTGGTTACATCAGAACTCTTGTGCGAGTACACCTTAACAAAATGGGGTAGCCAAAAGGAAACATCGGCATGTGTTAGAAAAGTTGTCCGTTCCTTGCTTTTTCATATGAAAATACTCAAAATATATTGGAGTTAAGCTGTCTTCATAACTTGTTATCTCAATCCTTCACTTCGCCGACAATTTGTGTGCTGATGTCATCTTTATTAGTCTGTTCCTTAATTTTTCAAATGAAAGTCATCATGTGGATTATGAGGTTCTCTATTCCCCTTCCTCTTGATACATTTGGCTCCACACGTCCTACCTTTGATTCTACTAGTTCTAATTCTGATTTGCAGTTTATGTTCGATGGTGTCATCCCACACATCCACCAGTCGTTGCCTCCAAACCGTCAACTATTCATGTGCCTCCTCCATCTTCCACATCTGCAAATCCATCTCCCTCACCAAATCTTCCCATTGCCCTTTGTAAAGGTAAACGTGTATACACTTCGCACCCTATTTCTCATTTTGTTCCTCTTACTCATTTGTCTTCTTCTTTTCCTACATTTGTCACCTCTCTTTCCTCTATGTCATTTTCTACTAATCAACAGGACGCTATGTCACATTTTGGTTGGAGAAAAGCAGTATAGGATGATATGGATGCTCTTCATCACCATAGTATGTGGGACCTTACCTCTCCCTCTCTCTTGGTAAGTAGGTTGTGGGTTGTCGTTGTGTGTATACCACCAAACATCTTCATGATGGATCTATGGACAGTCTTAAGGCTCGTCTTGTTTCCAAAAGTTATTCTCAACCCAAGGAATTGATTATGTTGAGATGTTATCCCTAGTGGCTAAAATATCTTTGTTTCGTGTCATTATCTCTCTTGCCACTAATGCGTAGTGGCCCCTATACTAGTTAGATATCAAAAATGTGTACCTTCATGGTACCTTGGATGATGAGGTTTATATGGAGCAACCACTGGGATTTGTTGCTCATGGGAAGTCTTCTAGGGTGCGTAGATTACGAGAGGCTATATATGAGTTGAACCAATCACCTTGGACTTGGTTTGGAAGGTTCAATGAAGTTGTACTTCAGTTTGGTTTGAGAATGTAAATCAGACCACTTTATATTTTGTCAGAGTTCTTAGGCTGGGGAGATCGTTTTGGTTGTCTATGTTAATGACATCGTAATTACAGGTAGTGACGTCAAAGGTATAGAGAATTTGAAGCAGTTTCTTCAGGTACACTTTCACACTAAGGACCTTGGACATCTAAAGTACTTTTTGGGTCTTGAAGTAGCACAGTCAAAGGTTAGAATTAAGTTGTCTTAACGAAAGTATGTTTTGGATTTACTTGAGGACACTAATTTACTGAGAACTAAACCACTAGGCACTCCACTGGATCCTAATGTGAAGCGTATTATTGATCAAGGAGAATTGTTTGATAATCCTAGAAGGTATCAGAAATTGGTTGGCAAGCTTAATTACCTCACCATTACCAGACCAAATATTTCTTTTGTTGTTAATGTAGTACGTCAATTTATGCAAGTCTCGGGTCCCACATCGGAAGGCTATGATTCCTGTTCTGAGATATCTCAAGGGATCTCCTGGCTGTGGTTTGTTATATCAAATGCATGGTAATATACATGTTGAGGGCTATGCAACTGCTGATTGGGTTGGCTCATCATCTGATAGGAGATCTACCATAGGATATTGCACATTCCTTGGTAGGAACCTTGAGTAAGAAATAGAATGTGATGGCTCGGTCTAGTGCAGTAGTTGAATATCGGATTATGGCTCAGACTACTTGTGAATTGACATGGTTGAGGAAACTTCTCCAGAGATATAATTTGCAGTTGATCTCCCTATTTCTCTATTTTGTGATAATCAAACTATTGTCCATATTCTAAATTCTAATCCTATTTTTTTGTGAGAGGACCAAGCACATTGAAGTCGATTGCTACTCCATCGAAGAGAAAGTTGAAAATGGTGACATTTATACTTTGTATGTGAAGTCGGAACATCAATTAGCTGATGTATTTATCAAGGCATGAGTCACCTAAAGAGTGATTTCTTATGTTCCAAGATGGGTATATATGATATATATCCTCCAGCTTGAGGGGAAGTGTTAATGTAAAACAATGGTATTTATGTCCTTTTACCTTTATTACAACATTAGTATATATAATATTGTGAGGGTCACCTGGAATAAGTTTAAGACACTAGTTTGACTTCCTCTTCGCTCTCTCTGTATTCTTTTCCTTCCTCCCATCTCAAAACCCTAATTTACTACCCGTTCCAGGTGTTGTAATCTTGGATCGTAACCAGAATAAGAGATTAGGGTTAGAGATGGAAGAGAGGAGAGGAGAAGAGAATTGGGAGAAGAGGAGAAATCGTGTAGAGCTTAGAATAGCCTACACGATTTCACCCAGTATATATATTAAGTGAAGTTTTACAATATTACAAGGGCCCCCTGTAGAATATAAGATATTACAAGTAGGTCCCTGACAACACTCCCCCTCAAGTTGGTGCGAAGATATCTATCATGCCCAGCTTGGATAACAGGTGCTCTAAGATCCCTTTAGTAACACCTTTAGTTAACACATCTGCAACTTGATCAGCAGTATGGACATACGGTGTGCAAATAAGTCCCTGACCAAGTTTCTCTTTGATGAAGTGACGGTCTACCTCAATGTGCTTTGTCCTGTCGTGTTGAACTGGATTATGAGCAATGCCGATGGCTGCTTTATTGTCACAATACAGTTGCATAGAACCTTTGACAGGATATCCGAGCTCACTGAGCATAGTCTTCAACCATAGAAGCTCACATACACCATGAGCCATAGAACGGTACTCTGCTTCGGCACTGGAGCGAGCGACAACTGGTTGCTTCTTGCTGCGCCATGACACCAGATTACCTCCCACATACGTGCAGTACCCTGATGTGGAACGTCTGTCAGTGACTGAACCTGCCCAGTCAGCATCTGTATAAGCTTCAACTCGCAGGTGCCCATTCTTACTAAACAGGAGACCCTTCCCTGGAGCCCCCTTAAGATAGCGTAACACTCGGTGTACTGCCTCAAGATGTGGAGAGCGAGGGGCATGCATGAACTGACTGATGACACTGACTGCGTATGCAATATCTGGTCGTGTCAGTGAAAGGTAGATGAGACGCCCAACAAGTCTCTGGAACTGGCCTGCATCAGCAATGGGATCCCCATCAACAGGATTCAGCCGATGTTGCTGCTCTATAGGCGTATCGGCTGGTTTAGCTCCCAAGTTTCCTGACTCTCGAAGGAGATCAAGTACATACTTTCTCTGTGAGATAAACACACCCTGCTTTGACCTAGCAACCTCAATGCCCAGAAAGTATCTCAAGGTTCCCAGATCCTTGATTTCGAACACTGTGCCGAGGTATTTTTTCAATCTACAAACCTCATCTGGGTCATCTCCTGTGACCACGATATCATCCACATATACAATAAGAGCAGTAAGACGACCTTGACTTCTCTTAATGAAGAGAGTGTGGTCTGCCTGACTCTGCGAGTAGCCAATCTTCTTGATTGCGGAACTGAACCTCTCGAACCAAGCCCTTGGTGACTGTTTAAGCCCATACAAGGCTTTCTTCAGTTTGCATACAAGTTCCTTACTCCCGGTCGGACTGAACCCCGGAGGACCTGTCATGTAGACCTCTTCCTCTAGATCACCATGGAGGAAGGCATTCTTGACATCCAACTGGTGGAGGGGCCAAGAAAAGTTTGCCGCGAGAGATAACAGAACTCGAACTGAGTTCATCTTGGCCACTGGAGCAAACGTCTCCTGGTAGTCAATCCCATAAGTCTGTGTGTACCTTTTTGCAACGAGACGGGCCTTGTACCTGTCGATGCTTCCATCTGCTTTGTATTTCACTGTATATACCCACTTGCACCCCACGGGTTTCTTTCCTCTAGGCAATGGAACCAAATCCCAAGTACCATTCTTTTCTAGAGCTGTCATCTCCTCTAGCATGGCTGCTTTCCACTGAGGCTGGCTGAGGGCATCTGAGACACCGGATGGCAGAGCGACACTGGATAGGGAAGTAGCAAATGCCCTGTAGGATGGTGAGAGCTGTTGATAGGAAACAAAATGAGAGATAGGGTGCTTGGTAACACAGTTCCGAACACCCTTCCGATGAGCAATAGGTACATCAATGTCTATGGGAAGGATAGTAGGAGCAACAGACATATCATCATGAGGATCACTGAGGACACGATTACCTGGATCGAGTTGGATTTCCTGACAGTGAGCTTGGATGGTGGACTGTTTCTCTTTTTGACGTCGTCTGGCATATGTCTTCAGCTGCGGATCTTGTGGCACAGTGTCAGTAGGAGATAAGGACAAGGGTACAGGAGACTCATCAAGCAAATCAAGGGGTACTGGTTGAGGAATCTCCCCCTGTGGAGGTATCGGACTCTCGTCAATACTCCCAAGCTCCCCCTGAAGAGAAGTCCGATCAACTGAGAAGAAGGGAAGACTCTCAAAAAATGTAACATCTAGAGAAACAAACCGACGACGGGTAGAGGGATGGAAACACCGATATCCCTTCTGAGTGGACGAATAGCCAAGGAATATACATCGAACGGCTTTCGGATCTAACTTGTCCTTCCTGTGATGGGCGTGAACATAGCAAACACAACCAAAGACCTTAGGTGGAATGGAGAACACAGGACATGAAGGAAACAGGAGTGAAAGGGGAGACTTTGACCCCAAGACACGAGAGGGCATCCGATTTATCAAGTAGGATGCCGTCAACACAGCGTCAGCCCAATAACCCTTGGGTACCCGAGTACCAAGAAGAAGTGCCCTAGCAACCTCTAGGACATGGCGATGCTTTCGCTCAGCGGTCCCATTTTGTTGAGGTGTATCGGCACATGAAGTCTGATGAAGAATTCCATGCTCTTCAAAGTAGGAGGCAAGGCCACTGTACATGTATTCCCCCCCATTGTCAGTGCGTAGGACTTTTAGGGTGGTGCCCAATTGATTGCACACCATTTTATGGAAGGTCTGAAAGATAGTATGCACCTCATTTTTTGATTTCATAAGGTAGATCCAAGTGTAACGGCTGTAGTCATCCACAAAAACCACAAAGTAGCGAAAACCAAAGATAGAAGTGGTGGGATTGGGTCCCCAAACATCAGAGTGCACAAGCTGTAAAGGAAACATACTTTTTTTATTACTGGTCGGAAAAGACACCCGACATTGTTTTGCAAGTACACAAGTTTCACAGTTGAACTCAAAAAATGGAATAGACGCAAACTGAGGTAACAGACTCTTCATGACTGAAAGCGGTAAATGACCTAGCCTGTTATGCCATCGCATTAACAGGTCTTTATTAACGCTAGAACTACTGACATTGGCACTAGACTGATGTGCAACAGAATATGAAGTCGGCTGGCTATCGAGCAGGTACAATCCACCATCCTCACGACCACTGCCAATCATCCGCCTCGTCTCCAAGTCCTGAAAAACACAGTGAGTAGGAAAAAAGGTAACACTGCAGTTTAGGCTCTTAGTAAGATGGCTAACAGAAAGCAGGTTAGTGGTGAATTTAGGAACATGAAGTACAGAGGATAAAGACAAAGTAGGTGTGGCAGAGATAGTGCCCTTCCCTGAGATAGAGGAGAAGGTGCCATCGGCCACACGGACCTTGTCCTTACCCGAGCAGATATTATAGGTGGAGAAAAGGGATGGCATACCAGTCATATGATCGGAGGCACCAGAATCAATGATCCAGGAAGGACCAATGGGTGCCGTAGACACATGGTGGGCTGAATGGGATGTACCTGTCTGAGCAAAGGATGATGTAGGTGGGGAAGGGCCATCAAGCTGAGTAAGTAATTGTCGAAGCCTGTCAATGTCCATGCTAGAGAAGGTGTTGGACTGCCCAGAGGAAGGGGTCACATCAGAGGAATCTTGACTGGTGGCATGAGCAGCTGAGGTTCCATGTTTGCTACCAGAGGGCTTCTTTGAGGAGCCTTGCTTCCCCCCAGAGAACTGTGCGGGACGACCATGAAGACTCCAGCAGGTCTCTCGAGTGTGGCGACGCTTGCCACAGTGATCACATCTGAGTCGATCACGATCATCAAGATCCCCATCCTTCTTGGATGTGGGTTTGCTTAATTTCTGAGTGGCCAATGCAGACTTCTCAGATAAAGGAACATCAGCATCTGTCTTAGAGCTCATGGCTCTCCTCCTGCTGTCCTCGCTTTGGATGTAGGAGTAGACCTGTGCAATGGTCGACGGCGGTGGATCTCTGCCCAAGATGTTTGCTCGAACCTGTTCATAGCTCTGGTTCAAGCCACCAAGAAACTCGAATATGCGTCCGCGCACAATCATCTTCCGGAACTCCGTAGCATCCTTGGTACATGCAGGGGTGTAGGTCTGGTAGTGATCTACCTCTTCCCACTTGCTACGCAACGCAGCGTAGTATGATCCCAAAGGAAGATCGCCTTGCTTCAGATGTGCTATCTCCTGCTGAAGTTCATACATCCTAGCAAAATTCCCATCTTGGGAGTAGGTCTGAGATGCAGTGTCCCATATATCCTTGGCAGTCGGGAGAAAGAGGAAGCCTGTGCTAATCGATGGATGCATGGAGTGAAGCAGCCATGACATGACCATCGAGTTTTCCGCTTCCCACTTCTCAAACGCAGCATCGGAGGAATCAGGTGCAGTGACGCGTCCAGTGATATAGCCGGCTTTGTCTCGTCCGGTGATGTACATCTTGGCAGATTGAGACCATGCGAGGTAGTTGGTCCCATCGAGTTTCACCGTAGTGATCTGTAGGCCCGGGCTGTGATCACCATGACTTCCCAGACTGGGTGGGGCAACAATAATCTCTGACTTGGCAGAAGATGACTCCTCAGATGTACTCATGGTAGTAGAGAAGACTTTTCTGATAAGAAATCACCCGAACTGCTGCTGCGGAGATTCAAATCACCTTCTTTTTAGAACAACTCCTTTATAGATTTTCTATTGGAGAAAAAACCACCCGCGGGAAACTTGTGAATGGTTCCGAGGACCTAAAAAAGGTTCCTGGATAGGTGTGGTAGCACTACGGAGAGGTTCTGGACTCCTCTGAGACCTGCGGCTAGGTCCAGAGGGTATTCTCTGACCTTTTGGAAGGGGCGGCTAGGCTTGGTGGCTCTTCTCCAGGCTTCTGGAGTGGGCGGCTATGCCTGATAGCTCTTCTCCAGGCTTCTGGAGTGGGCGGCTAGGGTTTCAGACTCTTCTAAAGCCTGCGGCTATCCATGGGAGATGATCTCCTTCTTTGAAAAGCCCTTCGCATCGAATTTCGTAATCCCTAGGGTTCTTCAGACCTCTAGGATTAAGCCATGGTTACATAACCATGCTCTGATACCATGTTGTAATCTTGGATCGTAACCAGAATAAGAGATTAGGGTTAGAGATGGAAGAGAGGAGAGGAGAAGAGAATTGGGAGAAGAGGAGAAATCGTGTAGAGCTTAGAATAGCCTACACGATTTCACCCAGTATATATATTAAGTGAAGTTTTACAATATTACAAGGGCCCCCTGTAGAATATAAGATATTACAAGTAGGTCCCTGACAACACCAGGTACTATAATACTCTGGGGAAAAAAAAGAGTAATGGCATTAATAATTAAGGTAACATATGATTCCAGGATTCTATCAATTTTATGTGAACAAAAACCAAAGCAAGCAAACTTGCTTGCGAACTAGTGGCCCAATTTGACGAGGACGACTGTGGAAGTATTTCTTTGATTCTTCAACAGAAACTTTCTGCACAGTTCCTTCAACTCTTACCTATAACTGAACATGCGGGAAAGCCTACTGAAGAAGGAAGAGAAATCATATCTCCTTTCTTTGGGCGGGCAAACAAGACAGAACCGAAGTTATAAATCATGGTGATGTTAAAAATGATTTCATCCAGAAGGCTTGTCATATGAGGTATGGCCTAAGAAATTTATCAAACTTGGCTTCTTGTTGGTACACAATCTTATGTTTTACACTAGAGGCCTCGATTTAAGTTAGGAGTTAATAAATCAAATGGTCTTGAGAAGGTTACCATGCATCCCAATTGTCCACGTTTAGAGTATTAAACATAAGTTACGTTCTGTTGCTTGCGCCAACAAAGTTCAAACACCATGAATTGCAAGATCGGCAACATTGGAATCTGTAAGACTATTTAACTTGGTTGCTCATGAGCTACCAGATGTTTTCAACTTAATATGGCCTTTTTGTGCTAATGCTAGTTTATCTCCACATATGCTTGTCCATCATGGTCCATAGATATCAATTAGGCAGTGATACGAAAACAGGTGCAACACAGGTCTGAGATTTAAGATTCAACAAACTAAACAAAGCAAAACACAGCTATATACAATAGGCATGCATACATCTGCATGTAGGTACATTCATTGTACATAAGAACGTAGTATGTGAAAAAATGACTCAAGCCATTGATTTCATATATATGTGCAAGGAGAATAATGATTCTGATATGTATAGAATGCGATCATTTTTAATGATTTCTTATCTACGTTTAATAATCTTCAATGTAAATGATTTCAAACCTACAATTAATAGTTTTCAATGTTAATGATCCTAATTCAATTGTATTACCTGCGGGCTAGGTAGGAGGGATGGTTGCCCCTTGGGTGAAAGACCCTAAACCTCTGGTACCAATCGAGTGTTGAACCTCTGAGTGTATCCTATGTTCCACTACATTTCCCCTTCTTAGTCTATCAGAACTCAAAATTACTCCACTGTAAAAATATATTTGTTTCCTATTGAAATCAAAATATGTTCATTGAACTAAAAGAAAAAAGCCGCCAAAATTAGAGACCTCCAGAAGGGTGCACTATAATTCCCCATAAAAATCGATTTATTAAAGTCTATACTGTGTAAATTGGAAACTGTGAGAACAATATATAAGTACATTCATTCCAAAATTCAAAAATAATAATCTAATTGTTAAATATCAACCAAACTAACATGAATCCCATTTATCGAGCTCTCCCACGTTACAGGGAAAAGAAAGCTCTGCAACCAAGCTTGAAGATTTGTTTGAATTAATATTTCCACGAAATGCGTATTTCTAAAAAAGAAGATTGAAAGGACAAGTGAAAAACAAATCCAAGGTACCCAGAACACATACCTTTGCTATCAATATCATGACACTCAAGCCAGCCAATTCCTGCAAAATACCATTACATGAAAGAAAATCAGAGCAATTTAAATTGAATTGAAAAGCATGGAGAAAACAAAAAACATGAAATCTGACGGTCCATCAACTGATCGACGCTAAACCCAAGAGAGCCCATGAGGATCTCATCGATTTCTGCCGCCTCTTGCCTCTCTCTCTCTGCGATAGATAATATACGGAATCCATATTTTTCTGCAAGTTCTCGAGAGACGAACGTATCCCCCATTCCTCTCACTTCACCAGATCACCACGAGACGAACCCACGAGTTGCAGAACTCGAATGTTGACATGCTGTAGACAACCCAAAAAACCCTACATGCTTTGTGAAAATAAATCTTCAGTTAGTTTGTTAGTTAATTAGTTAGTTACCCCCAAGAATTTATGGCGAACTAAAAGAAAGAGGGAGTTAAGAAGAGAGGAGAAGATGCTACCATGGGAAGAGAGGAAGCGTGCCCGAGGGAGCGAAGTGGTGGCGAGGCGGGAAGCAGAAGTATGACTTTGCGGATGGATGTGCGTCGTCGATGTTGATGACGGACTACAGTATGTGCCACGTGTCAGGCTGTTAGAGGCAATTGACCGTGTGGATGTTTGGCACTTTGGCCCATTCCTAGGTGGACCTACATACAAAAATCGGCCGGAGTAGTGATTTCAAACCTTTGGATCGTTGTACCCCAAATAGTACTCAAATTCCACGGTTGAAAATCAGCCCATGAAAACGACTCCAATCCAACGGTATGAAACCACTAATCTGGCCAATTTTTGGTCTGTAGCCTATGGTTGGGCGAAGCATCCATACGGTCAGAAATCTCTAGAAGTGCGCCTCGTACGGGTGGTCTGTCAACAAAGTTCTACTCATGATTCAGGAAGCAAGTTTTCAGTCTTCGGGTAGTTCAAAGGTCATAGGCCATCTCTGAGTAAAACTTACGTGGCCACCCACCATATAAGCCACGTGGCAATTTCTTAGAGGACACTGACCGTAGAGATGTTTGGCCGATCCCTTGGTGAACCCATGTAACCCCCCAATCAACCTGATCGGTGATTTATAAGCATTCGTTGAAGTCATTTCCGTGAGTTGATTTTAACTATTGGAATTTTGAGCAATATTTACCATTATTTGGGTACAGAGATCCAAGTGTTTGGAGTCATTAATCAGGTTGGTTTTTGGTTTGTAGGTCCACTTAGGGATTGGCCAAACATTCATATGGTCAACATACTCTAAGAGTGTATATACCACGTGGCTCGTATTATTGGTGGTCCGGCTTCCTTGACCCTCGGTGGTCAGGCAAGTTTTACTCGGTCATCTCATTTCTTAAAAATATCATGTGGGGTTGCAGGGTGCATAAAATAGGTCATGTGGCACACTTTTGAACCAACGGAATGATTAGCCCACCCCTTGATGGACCTACACACGGAATCAGCATATGTTGCCACTTGCCAGTGGTTTTATTAGATGATTAGCTCACCGCCATGAACTCAATGTTCAACAAAATATCAAAACTTGCAACAACAATGTGAGGTCGCACGCCAACTAGGATTGCCATTTTATTCACTATTGGGAATTGTAAAGATCGTTTCCAACAGCCCCACTGACTTTCTTTATCGTCTTCAAATGTTGATAATCAGCTCAGGGACATCAGACATCCCAATTAGTGATGATCATCAAAACATTCCCTCTCTCTTATTCTCATGCTCTCCGAAACATAGATGTAAAAACTAAAACTGTTTTAGCTGCCGAGAGGTTTTGCCACTTGGGTTTAAAGGTTTTGGCTTGGAAATAGAGATTACTTGCAGGAGAGATGAAAACAACGAAGGTTGAAAGGTGTATTTAAGGACAATTTAACCATTTTCACTCTAAAGTTAATGGCATAGGGATTGGACTGCGAGTCAACGATGGTCATATTGGGTCAAAGGGGGTAATAAGGTATTTGCAAACTGAAGGGGTAGTGCAAAGTACTTTTGCATATCAGGGGGTAATACTAATTTTTTTGGTCACAGTGGGTAATACTATATTACCCTATATTTAATTGTTAATCATAAGAAACACAGTTTCTAGGAGCATTGGAGAAGAAACTAGTGGAGATGCAGGCAACAATGCATTTGTGGAATTAAAAAGAAAGAAGAAAAGGAAGTGACTAGAATGCAATTACTCATAGGGTCGGGCTCGGGGGACACCCATTTTGGTGTACCAACATAGAAGATGAATCAATGTCTGATTTTTGGTGGGGATGATCTCCTCACCACATAGATCACCCTAACAAAAAACCAGCCCATTCTAAAATTTTTAATCCCATCAAATGTGGTTTCAAGTTACATGGTAAAAATCAACAGTCCATAATTCTTCAGCTTCTAAACCAGTCTATGAATATCAGAATGATTTGAATTTTTGTGAGGATGATCTCCTCACCATAGAAATCATCCTCACCAAAAATCAGCCATTGATCCATCTTCTATATGGGTATGCCAAAATGGGTGTAAAAAATGGGGGTCCAACGAGCCCGACCCTCATATAAGATTTTTTAGGTGAGTTATATGGAAAAAGTGGCAAAAGGCAATGACGACGTCGACGGCTAAAGGGATTGGCCCACGACTTTAGGTGGTGAGGCCCATTATAATAGCAGTGATAATAATTCCCAAAAGAAGTACCTAAAATAGAGGTGTGATAGTTGCGAAGAAGAATCGGCCCCTTTGCCCAGCGGTGGTGGCGAAGGTTCTTGTGGCCAGAGATGTGGTGGTTACGGTGGTAGATTCTTTCTCTATTACCCAGCATGATCTCGAGCTGGGTCGAGGTTGAATGTTGCGGTTTGAGCACCCGTACCCGGGTTGGGTCGGACTTGGATCGAGCAGTCAACTTTGAAGCTTGGTTTGGGTTTGGGTTTGGGTACGCCCTCGCCCACTTTACACATTCAAGTTTCACCCGTGGGACCCATACCAGATCCTTTTCTATTTTTATTGCACGTGCTATCCAACACCGTCATCGTGATCAACGACCATGTTTTGGTAGCGTGCTGATTAGAAAAGTTTTACTCCTATTTTATGCGAATCGGCCACACAATATAAGAGTAAAACTTCGCTAACAGCTGCAGTCAGCAAAAGCCCATGACAGCCCATAAAATGAGCCGCATGGCACATTCTTGGAGGACACTGACTGTATGGATGATGGGCCAATCCTTAGGAGGACCTACAAACCAAAAATTAACCTGATTAGTGATTTCTAAGCGTTGGATTGGAGTCATTTTCATGGGTTGATTTTAACCGTGGGTATTTTGAGCATTATTGGGGGTACTAGGATCCAAAGGTCTGAAATTAATAATCAGGCTGATTTTTGGTTTGCAGGTCTACATAGGGATTGACCAAACTTCCATACGGTCAGAATCCTCTAAAGTATGCCACATGGCACATATTGTGGGCTGTCATAGGCTTCGTTGACCATGGGCTGTTAGCCAAGTTTTACTCCACAAAGAGTCGTCCACATTGATGACGGACTACAGTACGAGAAACGTGGCACACTATTAGAGATCGAACAGATTTTGGCTCATCCCCAGGTGGACCTCCTGATTAGTGATTTCTAACCTCCGGATCTGATTACCCCAAATAATGCAATTTTTGTTTGTAGGTCCACCTAAGGATGGGCCAAACATCCATTGGGTCCGTGGTCTCTAAGATTGTGCCACGTGTCTCATACTTGACTCTCAATTAACCGTCCATATGGTCATTTCATCGAGATAGCTCTTGTAGTCTCATCATAATCGACGGTTGTGATCATCATTTACTTACTATAGGCCACGCGTCATTATATAATTAATTACCGTGACCTCCTGATTAGTGATTTCTAACCTTCGGATCTGATTAACCCAAATAATGCAATTTTTTGTCTGTTGGTCCACCTAAGGATGGGCCAAACACCCACACGGTACGTGGTCTCTAAGAATGTGCTACGTGTCTCACACTCGACTCTCAATTAACCGTCCTGATTGTGCTTGATCGATCTTATCGTCTCCTCATAATCGACGACTGGGATCATCATATACTAACTATACGCCACGTGTCATTAGATGATTAATTACTGTGAGATAAGTCTAGAGAGTGTCTACTACGAAAATGCGCGTGGTTAAGGTTAAGGAACCCTACAAAGTACAATTTACAAAAAATATATAAATTTCTTATTTGCTTTTTTGCCTTTCTCTTGGTCATGTTAAGTAGCAGTGTTTTCCCTATATAATATAAGCTCTCCTCTTCGTAAAATGGGTTAAAAAAAAGAAGAAGAAGAAGAAACCCCTTCCTTCTCCTTTGGGGTTTCGTTTCTTTTCTCTCTCTGTATTTCTTTCTATCTCTTGATCGAACCGTCGGATGTGTATGCATCCATCACTCTTCTCTCTATTCTTCGAAACCCTTTCTCAGGTTTCTCTTTCTATCTCTATCTATTCTTTGTTTTTCTTGTTTTGAAACCTTATTTCGTTTGCAGTGATTTTGCCTTATTTGTGTAATCTTGGCTATTTGGTTTTATTTTTTTTACAGTTTCTGAAAGTGAAGGAGTTTTGCTGAAATGGCAACCCTAAGATCGAGTCTGCCGTCGCGGCTTCGGCAGCTCTTATCCGGCGAAGGAGCCGTGGGTCCCTCTCTCAAACTGGAGTCGGAGCCTGTGAGTTTTGATTTATTTGCTTGCGATTCTTATGAATTTTGTTCCCTAGGGTTTAATTGCAATTATTGATAGAGGGCTTTTAACAGTTTTAGGTTTGTAGAATCGATTTGATAAGAGGGGTTCTGGTGAGCTTATTTAGGTTTTTATTCTGTATTGGTAGTAGTAGTACATCACTTGAATCTAATTGGGTTTTTTTTTTTTTTTTTGGTTTTCCAATTTTTGATTTTATGCGGATACTATTGAAGAACTTCTGTATTTTGAATTTATGTTTTTGTTGTCAAAGTCACTGCTAGATTAGATATCAAGGGTTAATTTGTGATATGTTAATGATAAACGAATAGTGCGTTGATTGTGGATTAGCAATTTAATTTGTTCGTGACTAGGAAAAGGCGTTAGCTTAGGGATTAAGTGGTTGCTATCTTGCTGCTCATAATCGCCTAGTTATATTTTGCAGCCTTCATAGATGTTCTTCAGTTATGGTTTGCTAAAGATATAGTTTTGCTTTATAGAATCCGAAGATATAAATTTCTCCTTTGAGAGCGTCATTACAAAAGTCATCATCATTTATGTCAGTACATTCATTTTATCATCTTATTAGGCAATTGACTTGCAACATTGTCCTATTTTTTGATGACTTTATGCTGTTTGGATATCTTTAACATTACAATACCGCACTCTTACTTAGTGAAATTAAAGTTAACGAATCACATGATTTTTATGTGAAAGCTCTTAAAGCTGCACAAAGGTCAAATGCCTCATCAGTAGGTAGTTGTAGATGTGGCAAAAGGAGGGATGATATATTGAAGGTATCTTCTGGTAAGATGAATAGGCTACTCCTTTAAATCTTCACCTATTTATTGATTTCAAAGGTTAATCTTCATTTTGTAGTGTAGATTGAAGGAAGTGATCAATTCTACTACATAGCATTAAACTTTGGCCTTAATCTGCGTTGTTCTGAAACCCGGTCCAGCATAAGTGCTATGACTTGACCTTTATGATTAGAGAACAACCTAAGATTTCTTTTGGCCAGAGGGCATTCTCAAGGCTGTCAATCCTAATGTACAATCTGCCAATCAGAAAAAAATAGAACTCCTAATGTACATTCTTAACTTATTTAATGTTGAGTTCCAACTTCCAACCTTCATCTAGGAGTTTCTTATATGTTTCTGAGTATAGTATAGGTGTGTTCATGCAAATCCCATCAAATCCACTTACTGTTGAATAAGAACTTCCCTTGTAACATGGTGATACACAACGGCTTGCATTGATGCTTCTGAAATGGCTTGTGACCGTGAAATGGCTCCTTTGATCACGTCCATGACCAAAGAAAAGATATCTGTGACTTATCAAAAAAAAAAAAAGATATCTGTGAACTTCTTGGTGTATCCCTCTATGTGCCCTAAATGTTTGAGAGAAATATGAATATGATTCTATTCAAGAATCCATCCTGCATAGCGGTTGCATATTCACTATGTTCTAACTTTTAAAAGACAAGCACTGAATTAATGGCATTTTAGACATTAAATTTACCAAACAGAAACCGTGGTTATTATGCCCACGCTATGAAACGTTACTTTGGCACTTCTTGTACACAGTCCTTCACATAGACCATGGACCCAGACATAAAATTTCCCTCGTCTAAAGTTTTCTGTCAGTTAGGGACTTGTCTTTGAAACCCAACCGTGTGAATTCCTCGACCGAAAGCATGGCATTTGATGTCCTTGATTGCGAAAATGAGGAGCCTGCTAGCTTAGACTTTTGTTGGGGTAAAAGTCATCTAGGATGTAATTTGAGTGGGCTTTGTTCGATCTTAAAGCTAAAATGAACCGATCTACAAATGTCCTCAAATTAATTTGGGCTTAGACTCCTCATTTATAATGCATTGAATTAATATTGGAAAGGACATCCTCACTCATTATTCCTCCTTGCTACATATTCCAATTTTCCAACTTAGAATCCAATAAGGGATGTGATATATTCAAAATGGGAGCTTCATGCTTGCCACAGTATAGAGCGCATTGACTTACAAACAACCAAGATGCATTTGTTGTCATGTATTCTTGCACTATGCTATAAAAATAAACAAATGTATTTATTGCCCAACCAAACTACCTACCACCATTGCATACGCAACAAATTTGACTTGCAATGCATTGCATTGTTGATATGACAATATAAGTGACGGAAGTTGTTCTCTTGATTTGGGAAAAGATTGGAGATGGAAGTGGGTGCACTAGTAGGGTATGTGAAGAGCCCATTTTAGTGAGAGCTTTTTTCAACATACTCTATAAAGCGCTAATGGAAGTTTACTTTCTAAAAGGAAAGATTCTCCAACTCTTATTTTGTCTTGTGATGCCTCAACATTAGGGATGAAAGTTTTAGTCTCGGTGTGTGACCCGGAAAACACTAAAAGTGGTCCAAAACCAATACAAGTCAGTGCCGACTTATACAAATTGCCTGTGGCTCAATTGATTTGCAAACAATTGAAATGCTGATATCAATGTGCATATTGGTTGATATGCATTTGTTGCTAATTGGTACTTAATGAAACGACTTGGAAAATATGAAATGAAGATCAAAAGGAATATTTATTGTGTGGGCAAGTGAATATATATTAGCGATAAAAATAAAACAACAAATTATCAATGTTTCTCATTTTTTTAATAAACAAAAAGGCAAGGCATTTTATATTTAATGGATCGTATATCCACGATTTCTACACTCAGTTGTAATGGATTATATTTGTGCTAAATCTCCTGTTTTCTACATGGTTTAACCAAAAAAAAAGAGGTTAAAGATTACCTTCTAAGAGCTCAATGAAGATCCTTCTTTCTGTGATCTCAGGTGTGATGTGGTCTAGATGAATTTTAGACCAAAATAAGAGAGATCTGGTTGTATTTGTTTGAAAATAGGCCAAGATATCCAAAAATGATACAATGAATGAGGAGAAATTGTTTACCCACCATGGTTGATTGGTATTAGTTGATGCGATTTTGAAGTTTCTTCCAATTTTAGATGCATGGTATTTTTTTAATGACCAATAATGACATTGCTGTATTCTCATGGTGCAAACACTGGTTTGTTGATATTTGGTGCTCATTTACTTCCACCTTAAGTCTATTTCAGTTTTAGGCATCATGCTTGTTCTATCTTCAAAGTGATAGGCGAGAAATTTCATTATAGAACTTTATGCGGATGATGTGTTCCCGCGCACGTATTGTGTTGGCCCGATGACCCGTTGGTATACATAGTTGTTTCGTCTTTCCCTAACAGGTCGATCTTTTGGGGAAATGGTTATTTAACATGGTATCGGAGCCTTAAGACCTATGAGGTCGTGGGTTCAAGTCTCCAGCGGAGTGTATTCCCGCTGAGGGGGCTTGCTAGTGAATAGTGCGGGGGGGGGGGGGGGGGGCTTGTTAGCAAATAGTGTTTTCCCGCGCATGTCTTGTGTTGGCCTGACTACCCGTTGGTATACATAGTTGTTTTGCCTTTCCCCCAACAGGTCAATCTTTTGGGGCAAATGGTTATTTAACATGGTATCAGAGCCTTAAAGCTTGGGAGGTTGCGGGTTCAAGTCTCCAGCGGAGTGTATTCCCGTTGAGGGGGAGTGTTAGCGGATGATGTGTTCCCTCGCACGTATTGTGTTGGCCCGACGACTCGTTGGTATACATAGTTGTTTCGTCTTTCCCTAATAGGTCGCTCTTTCGGGTAAATGTTATTTAACAATTGGTACAACCCGCATTTAAGTCATAATCATTGTATAAGATATTGGTATTGTGGTACGGATGTTAAGTTGAAAAATAGATAGTATTGTTATACTTATTGATTGTTGATTTTGATGCATAAATAACCTGTAAAATGATGTTTAAAGTAATTAAATGACCCCCACAACCTTGTATTTTAAAAGGAAGCACACCTTTGTTCACTGATATGCACAGATACACTACAATCAATATTACTTTTTTACAGTACAAAGAACCTTGTTTTTGTTGTGAAATACGGCATGGCCTTCTATGATATGCTAAGTTGCATTACACTAACTTGATTAACATTCAGATATGCTAAAATAAGCAAATGCATACATTATAGGGCAATAAACACATCAAGGAGTGCATATAGTGATTTGATGTACTTATTGGTACATCTTATTAGATTTACGTGGGTGTTAGAAGTAGCTGGGATCGTCCTCGTCTTCGAAGTTCACTTGGTATGCTTGTTGGACAAGGTTGCATCATTCGGTTCAACTCATGAAAACCCTGTACTACATTGTAATGCATGATAAAATTCTGGTATTGATGCGCGTCACAAAGGCAAAATACTTAAACTACTGCTGGATATTACTAATAGCTGAAATATGGATATGAAGCTGCACTTTGGCCATACCCACTACGTGAGGACAACATGGACTAATTGTCATAAGTCACATCTTGATGCATACCTTGCTCTACAGTACAAGCTACAGGACGAAGAAAAACCACTGGGAGCACTGTATCCTATCAATTCCATGTTGATAAACCCATGTTTATCATCTAAAAGCTTCGGATAACTACATCTATAAGATTTGTTAGGGCTGCCTGGTTAGTAACTTGCTGGCCGATCCTCAATTCTTTTTTCCCATATTATACGTTTTGACGTTCTTTCTCATTTTCCGGGCAATCTTTGGAGGATATTTTGGGCATTTGTGCATATCATTATATCTCTCTGCTCCACCCCGCACCACTGACATTACCACCTTAAGGAGTTGCCCTTAAACTGGTTGCACCTTGCCGGCTTGTTGTGCTAATAAAAAACTTGGAAGTGACACATGCGTCCGCGCACACCCATTTACGAATCAAGTGACATACTTCTGAATATTGCTTTTGATTAATAATTTAACTATTTTTATTATATATATATACACGTGTGTGTACACATGCATATATATAATTATAACCTTAATTAAATTTTTATGATTTCTTTATCACTTTTAGATCTTTTAAGTAATTAAATTAATTTTCTGAATTAAAATATTTGTGAAATGTTATTGTACCATAGGTCCATCTCCATAGAGTTTAGATGATGTTTTCTCGATGCTTTTGTGTTTTGTTGGGACGAGCTTCTAGGTGGTTTGGCTCCCAGTTGATGTATTTTGTTTGTTTAGATTATGCTTTGAGGTCCTCTCCTGGAGGTCCTCCTTTGTAGCTCTGGTTTTCCTATTAATGAATTTTACTTATCAAAAAAAAAAATCTAGAAAATCCATGAAAATAACATGTTTTCCATGGATTGTCTAATCATCCACTAAAGTACATGTTTAGTTCTGAATTTAGTTGAAAGTGTAATTTATCCTTTTTTATATTATTTAAATATCTATAAATACATAAATATATATATTTTTTGAAAAGTAAGATTGGTCTATGGAACCTGGTAGATCGGCCATTAACCTTTTTCTTTTTTTCGAAACAAGTGATATAGGTTTATAAATTGGTAGATCAGCCATATACTTATGGCATATTTTTAATGTAGCTGGACATGCACTTCGATTTTTTAGTTTATATGAGATTTATTGAATTTTTAAATTTGGTGTTATTCCAAAAAATCGTCAAATCTCAATCAAGGTCCACAAATTTAGTAGAAAATCCACAGATTTATGGTCCAATGACGAGTTTTGACGTGATTATGCATAAAAAGAAAAAAAGAATGAATTTGGAGAATTGAGGAACTCAGAATTTTAGTGAAAAGTTGATCCCACATCTTCTTCCATTCAATTGAAAGAGTTAAAGCCCAAATCCATAATGAATTGATTATTTGTTAGGAGATCCACGATGTGGTATAGGTTTAAGGATGGAAGAAGAACTACATGTTTGAGACTTGAACGAGAGAAGGGGCTTTATAACGTTTGATTTTCCCTTGGTATCAATATGTTTTATGACATATCACACATATTGTATTCATACGATACATTGAGGAATATCAATGCATACCAATATGTATCATATTGTAATTGTAACATGAAAATATGAGAAGTTTCATACAATGCGGTATGAAACTGTTCGATATTTTAAACAATGGTCATAATTTGTGAACCTTATATTTGATCCTACTTGTTTGTGGTGGTGTGAAACTAGATAAATAGAATTGATTAGAAGTAACTACATGCCGTGGTCACATTTCACATCCTTTCAACTGTGCATGAAAAATATGTTACGTTGAACAGTTGTGTTGATCAAACTTCCAGGAAATATATCTTAAGGGCTGGCCACATGGGTGCAATTTTATTAATTACCCAAGTTTTACCTTAGGTTGGTGGGATTTATTGAATTTGTCACCTTATCAGCCTCCATAAGTTGCAGTTGTTGGTCTTTTGTGTTCTTGCAGTCATATATTTTTCATGTGATTATTGAATCTTTCAGTTATGAAATATGGAAGTATATCCAAACACTGCTACCCGCATAATTCAACTTTACTGTTTGTAAAGCATATGCAAAATGCCTTTCTTACCTATATACAGAGACCTGTGTCAGTTTTAAACATGCTGAGGTGGACATGATGTGTCTGATTTGGTGACCATGGCAGATCCAAACCACCGACACGTCTATACGTTATATAACTATGCCAGAAGATACAGTACTACGTTTGTTTTTGTTTATGCCAGAAGAAGTTACAGCAATGTATTCAAGCTGTATTACACAAACAAGATCATATGATCGGATAAAATTTTGTCTGAAAGCCATTTTGACATGTATCCAATGCATGTTTTCCTAATGAATGCATGCCACAAAAACTGCTCTTGTAACATGGTCAAAAACATTATTACTAAAAGTAAAGGATTGTTTGTTCGCAAACATATGTTGCATGTCTCCATTATGGGCCTTTACCTTCATAGTTAATTATTATGTAGATGAAAGAGGTGATTTAAGAATATGGATTTGTGTTGAATGGATGCTAATGTGAGAATTAGAATAAGCAATGAGATAGAGATAGACGACAGCAAACGTTATGTACGGACTCTAAGGCTGCGTTTGGTTTGCAAAAGTAGGTTACCCCGGAAGTGGGTTTTCCCTGAAGTGTCATTTGAGAAAAACACTTCCTGGAATCCTTTTTCTCGCTGGTTGGTTGACATTGGGGAAAATAAAAAAATATTAATGAAGAGAGATCTTTAACCGCAAGGGTAGGGCCGGTGACGGTCAACAAATTGGGGAGAGAGTGTTGCTGGCGAGAAAGAGAGAAGTGAGAGAGAAAGAGGGGTAGATAAACATGGCAAGGAATGGAGGAGTCCAATGGAAATCGACTTCCTCTTTTTATAAAAAGGAAGTTGCTTTTCCTTATTTTGGGGGATCTGGGAAGTTAAGTTTTCTATGGGGCCTACTTTTCCTAATAAACCAAACACTGGAAATTGGCATTTTCTTGGTTTTGGTTTTCTTTTTTGGGAAAACGAGGTGAAACAAGCGCAGCCTAAGATACGATTTTTCCATTGGAAATAAAAACTTCTGACGCTGTTTGTAGAGTTTGCAATAATGGAAATGGAGTTGCATCTTAAATCTTAAGCATGATTTGGAAATGAAAAGATGTTTTTGGGCAGATAAAACAAAAAGAAATTATTAATAAACAAGAAGGAAAAGTAAGATGGAAGAATGGAAAATACGAAAGATCCCTACAAGGAAGAAAGAAAACGAAATTTCATTTACAATCTTGAGTGTTTTGTTAGCTTAATTTAATTTTAGAGTAATTGATGTGGGTTATTCTACTACGATAGTCTGCCGCTACACCAAATCAGTGCCTAGTCAAGCTAGTGGACCCCAGAAGTTAGTTTAATTTAATTAGGATTTTATCGTTAAAATTAGATTTTGTTTCCAATTAGGATTTTATTATTGATTGCAATAGTAGACTTGTAATAGGAGTTTCTTATTTTAATTTGCTTCGAATTAGGAAAGTTCAATTAGGGAGTCTTATAAAAGGTGATGTATTGATTTTAAGGATGATGGAATGGATGAAAAAATTAGAAATATCTTTCCTTGGTGCGAAACCGAAAGTGTTCTTTCAAATCGCAGAATGGTACACTCTCGTCCTGTTTCAGTAATGGTATTCATCATCATCATCATCATCACAAGCCTTTTCCCAACGTTATTATCGGAAAGTTATTTTCTTCTCATGACCAAAAATAAATATATCAGTTTCTCTTTAAAATATCACTTGTTTCTTCCATTTCAGTAGAAATCATGGTTTAAAGTTTAAAAACATTTATAAGAAAAGCACCGATTTTTTGAAGAAAGTTTTGTTGAAGTAATTCTGAAAATTTTCATTGGCATTGATGGTTCCATTGAGGGATGTTTATGACTAAATATTAAGTTTTTCTATTGTATTTTTTCTGAGTATGAACAATCGCCTGTCTCTTTAAATGAAAGAGTTCTGATTACTGTATCTGTACTTGCAGCCTCCTGCAATTAAAGCATTCATCGACAGGGTGATTGAGAGTCCATTACATGATATAGCTATACCTCTTTCAGGCTTTCGATGGGAGTACAACAAGGTAACATGTTATTTCTATTATCACTATCATATTCTATAGCTCTGTATTCTTTGTTGCTTATTTGCTGCTCTGGTTTCAGGGGAATTTCCATCACTGGAGACCACTGTTTCTACATTTTGACACATACTTCAAGACATACATCTCTTGTAGGAAAGATCTTCTCTTATCTGATAATATTCCAGATGATGATGGTCTGTTCCCAAAGCATGATGTCCTGCAAATTCTAAGAGCGATGCAAACAATTTTAGAGAATTGCCATAACAAGAGTTCATTTGGTGGTTTAGAGGTATGCTGGAGATCTAGATTCACAAACTTCTATTTTCTACTGTTTCAAGTAGCCCAATGTGAAATTGACAACCTGCATTTGGACATTCTGTTTTGTAGTTCTGTGTAAACTTCAAGTGCTGTTTTAATTTCTACAAGGATTTGAAACTGTTTTATCTGATATCTCTGCATTGTTGTTCTTTTCATCAGCATTTCAAGTTCCTACTTGCATCAACGGATCCAGAGATTCTCATTGCCACATTAGAGACTCTTTCTGCTTTGGTGAAAATAAATCCCTCCAAGCTACATGTGAGTGGGAAGTTGATTGGATGTGGCTCAATAAACAGCTGTCTCCTGTCTCTGGCACAGGGATGGGGAAGCAAAGAAGAAGGCTTAGGTTTGTATTCATGTGTCGTGGACAATGAGAGAATCCAAGAGGAGGGGCTGCGTTTGTTCCCACCTGATGTAGAAAATGAATGTGACAAGTCTCAATATCGATTAGGTTCAACCCTTTATTTTGAATTTCATGGGGTCAATCCCCAGAGCGCTGAGGAAACCATTGACATGACGAAATCTTCCAACTTGCGTGTTATCCACATTCCAGACCTACACATGCAGAAAGAGGATGATTTAGTACTTCTGAAGCAGTGCATTGAGCAATACAATGTACCACCAGAACACAGGTTCTCATTGCTGACTAGAATTAGATATGCCTGTGCTTTTCGCTCTCTCAGAACCTGCAGGCTGTACAGCAGGATTTGCTTACTTGCATTTGTTGTGCTTGTCCAGTCTAATGATGCTCATGATGAACTTGTGTCTTTTTTCGCAAATGAGCCCGAGTATACAAATGAGTTAATCAGGATTGTGCGTTCTGAAGAAGCTGTTCCTGGAACTATTAGAACACTTGCAATGCTTGCATTGGGTGCACAATTAGCTGCGTATTCATCATCTCATGAGCGGGCTCGCATATTGAGTGGATCAAGCATCATTTCTGCAGGGGGAAATCGTATGATTCTCTTGAATGTCCTTCAAAAGGCAGTATTGTCATTGAATAATTCCAGTGATCCATCTTCTCTTTCCTTTGTTGAAGCACTTCTACAGTTCTACTTGCTCCATGTTATATCTTCTTCAAGTTCTGGGAGTGCTATAAGAGGGTCGGGAATGGTTCCCACACTCTTACCTCTACTACAAGATGTCAATTCTACTCATATGCATCTTGTGTGTTTTGCTGTGAAAGCTCTACAAAAGCTCATGGATTACAGTAATGCGGCTGTTTCTCTGTTCAAAGATCTGGGGGGAGTAGAACTTTTGGCTCAGAGGTTACAGATAGAAGTTAATAGAGTTATTGGTGTTGCTGGTGGAAGTGAAAATTCAATGATCATTGGTGAGTTGCCAAGATTTGATGATGATCTTTTATTCTCCCAGAAACGGCTCATCAAGGTTTTATTGAAGGCACTTGGGTCTGCTACTTATGCCCCTGCAAACGCTTCAAGGTCACAAAACTCTCATGATAATTCCTTACCTGGCTCCCTGTCACTGATATTTCGCAATGTAGAGAGATTTGGAGGTGACATTTATTTTTCAGCGGTGACTGTTATGAGTGAAATTATCCACAAGGACCCAACTTGTTTCTCCACTTTGCATGAATTGGGTCTTCCTGATGCCTTTTTATCTTCAGTGGTAGCTGGAATACTGCCTTCTTCGAAAGCTATTACTTGTGTTCCAAGTGGTCTTGGTGCCATCTGTCTTAATGCTAAAGGGTTGGAGGCAGTTAAGGAAACTATGGCGTTGCGGTTCCTTGTAGACATCTTCACCACCAGGAAATATGTTGTACCAATGAACGAAGGCGTCGTTCCTTTGGCAAATGCAGTGGAGGAGCTTTTGCGTCATGCATCTTCGTTGAGGAGTACTGGTGTCGATATAATCATTGAAATAATTGATAAACTTGCTTCCCTAGGGGATGATACGTGTGCTGGGTCATCTGGGAAAGGGGATGGAAGTACTGCAATGGAAATGGATTCTGAAGACAAAGAGAATGAAGGCTATAGCGGCTTGGTTACAGCAATGAATTCGACTTCTGACGGCATCAGTAATGAGCGTTTCATTCAACTTTGCATCTTTCATGTGATGGTACTGGTTCACAGAACAATGGAAAACTCTGAAACTTGTAGGTTGTTTGTGGAGAAGAAGGGGATTGAAGCTTTGATGAGGCTTCTATTGCGTCCTAGTATTGCACAATCATCTGAAGGGATGTCTATTGCTTTGCATAGTACTGTGGTTTTTAAGAGTTTTACTCAGCATCACTCTGCTGCTCTGGCTCATGCTTTTTGCTCTTCACTCAGGGACCATCTGAAGAAAGCTTTATTGGGGTTTAGTTCGGCTTCAGGCTCATTTTTGCTGGCTCCTAGGACTACACCGGATAGAGGGATCTTTTCTTCACTTTTTGTTGTTGAATTCTTACTATTTCTTGCTGCCTCCAAAGATAACCGATGGGTGTCGGCATTACTTACGGAATTTGGAAATGGAAGCAAGGATGTCCTGGAAGATATTGGACTTGTTCATCGGGAAGTCCTGTGGCAGATTGCTCTCCTTGAAGATTCCAAGCTTGAGATGGAGGATGACAGTTCTGGATCTACTACCGAGTCACAGAAATTGGACATGAACCCAAATGAGACTGATGAGCAAAGATTCAACTCTTTTAGGCAGTTTCTCGATCCATTGCTGAGACGGAGGATGTCAGGATGGAGTGTTGAATCTCAGTTTTTTGACCTCATAAGCCTGTATCGTGATCTTGGTCGTGCCACTGGCGTTCAGCAGAGACTGGGTATGGACGGTCCATCAAACCTGAGGCTGGGATCCAGTCACCAATTGCAGTTGTCTGGTTCGTCTGATGCTGCTGGAGCTATTAGCAAACTGGAAGGTGATAACCAGAGATCCTATTATTCATCCTGCTGCGACATGATGAGGTCACTTTCTTTTCACATCAGCCATCTATTTCTGGAGCTGGGAAAAGTAATGTTGCTACCTTCTCGTCGGCGGGATGATTCTCTAAATGTGTCCCCTTCTTCAAAATCTGTTGTTTCTACTTTTGCCTCTATCACATTGGACCACTTGAATTTTGGGGGGCATGTGGATTCTTCCAGAGCAGAGGCATCCATATCAACAAAGTGTCGCTACTTTGGTAAGGTTATTGACTTCATTGACGGCATTCTACTGGACAGACCAGATTCTTGCAACCCTATTTTGGTGAATTGTTTTTATGGTCATGGAGTTGTTCAGGCAGTCTTGACCACATTCGAAGCTACCAGTCAATTGCTTTTTGCGGTTAATAGGGCCCCTGCATCTCCTATGGAGACAGATGATGGGAATTCAAAACAGGATGAAAAGGAAGAAACAGATCATTCATGGATATACGGTCCCTTGGCTAGCTATGGTACACTTATGGACCACCTAGTGACATCATCCTTTGTCTTCTCTCCCTTTATGAAGCATTTGCTTGCACAACCTCTCACAAATGGAAATGTTCCTTTTCCACGAGATTCTGAGACATTTGTAAAGGTCCTCCAATCTATGGTTCTGAAGGCGGTGCTTCCTATTTGGACTCATCCTCAGTTTATTGATTGCAGTTATGAGTTCATCACAACAGTTATCTCTATCATACGGCATATTTATTCGGGAGTTGAAGTGAAAACTGTCAATAGCAACACCGGAGCTCGTACAACAGGTCCTCCTCCAAATGAATCTACAATTACAATGATCGTAGAAATGGGCTTTTCCAGGTCAAGGGCAGAAGAAGCTCTGAGGCAAGTGGGGACAAATAGTGTGGAGATGGCAATGGAGTGGTTGTTCTCACATCCGGAGGAAGTCCAAGAAGATGATGAACTTGCTCGTGCACTTGCTATGTCCCTCGGGAATTCCGGGACATCCACAACGGAAGATGTTGTTGCAAATGCAGTTAACCTGGATCAGGAGGAAGAAACAGTGCAGCTTCCACCTGTTGACGAGTTGTTATCAACATGTGCTCGGCTTCTGCAGGTGAAGGAACCTTTAGCTTTCCCAGTTCGGGACCTTCTTGTGATGATATGTTCTCAAAATGATGGTCAATACAGGTCTACAGTTATTTCCTTCATCATTGACCACGTGAAGCTTTGCAGTTCAAATTTTGACAGTGGGAACAGTAACATGCTATCTGCACTTTTTCATGTTCTTGCATTGGTTCTGCATGAAGATGCAGTGGCACGAGAAGTCGCCTCAAAAAATGGTCTGGTAATGATTGCTTCAGATTTGCTTTCTCAATGGGATCCTAGTTCACATGATGGGGAGAAGCTCCAAGTCCCGAAGTGGGTGACATCAGCTTTTCTTGCAATTGATCGGCTATTGCAGGTGGATCCAAAATTAAATTCTGAGCTTCCAGAGCAATTGAAAAAGGACGATCTTAGTAGTCACCAGACTTCTGTTGTTATTGATGAGGACAAGCCAAACAAATTGCAATCCACATTGGGATTAGGTCCACTTCATATAGATGCGCATGAGCAGAAGAGACTTGTTGAGATTGCTTGCAGATGTATCAGGAACCAACTTCCTTCTGAGACAATGCATGTTGTTCTTCAGCTATGTGCTACACTTACCAGAAGTCATTCTGTTGCCGTGAGGTTTCTTGATGCTGGAGGTTTGCCTTCACTACTTTCTTTACCAACAAGTAGTCTCTTTTCTGGCTTTGATAATGTTGCTGCTACAATAGTCCGCCATATTCTTGAAGATCCCCAGACACTCCAACAAGCTATGGAATCTGAGATACGACACAGCCTGGTGGCCGCCACAAATAGGCATTCCAATGGAAGGCTCACTCCACGCAATTTTCTTCTAAATTTGGCTTCTGTCATTTCTAGGGATCCAGTGGTCTTTATGCAAGCTGCTCAGTCTGTGTGTCAAATTGAGATGGTAGGTGAAAGGCCTTACATCGTCTTGTTGAAAGACCGTGAAAAAGATAAGTGCAAGGAGAAGGAGAAAGAGAAAGAGAAAGAGAAAGAGAAAGACAAACAACAAATTTCTGGTGGAAAGACTGCTCCGATTGATATTAACTCAGTGGCTCCTGGGAATGGGCACGGCAAACTTCCAGATACAAATCCCAAGAATGTCAAAGTTCATCGAAAATCTCCTCAGAGTTTTACAAGTGTGATTGAGCTTCTTTTGGATTCTGTATTAACGTTTGTGCCTCCTCGAAAAGATGATGGTGTGATAGATGGGGTCCATGGTACCCCATCGTTAGTAGACATGGACATTGATGACACTGCAAATAAGGGGAAAGGGAAAGCCATTGCCACTGCATCTGAACAGAACGAAACCAATAACCAGGAAGCTTCGGCATCTCTTGCAAAGACTGTATTCATTTTAAAGCTGTTGACTGAGATACTCTTGACATATGCTTCATCCGTACATGTTCTGCTCCGAAAAGATGTCGAAGTTGGTAGTTGTAAAGGCCCTACTCAACGGGCTCCTACTGGAAACTGCACTGGTGGGATATTTCAGCACGTTCTTCACAAGTTTCTTCCATTTTCTGGGAGCTACAAGAAAGAAAAGAAAGTAGATGGCGACTGGAGGCAGAAATTGGCTTCTAGGGCTAGCCAGTTCTTGGTTGCGGCTTGCATTCGTTCCACAGAGGGTCGGAGAAGGGTTTTTACGGATATCAATAACGTGTTCAATGACTTTGTTGATTCCTCTGATGGTTTCAGGCCACCTGACTGCAATATCCATGCATTTATTGATCTGCTCAATGATATCCTAGCTGCTCGCACACCTACAGGTTCATATATTTCGGCTGAAGCCTCAGCAACCTTTATAGACGTTGGACTAGTTCAGTCGTTGACTCGAACTCTTCAAGTCTTGGATCTGGATCATGCGGATTCGCCTAAGGTTGTGACTGGGCTTGTGAAGGCTCTGGAGTCAGTAACTAAGGAACATGTTCATTCTGCTGATTCTAGTTCAGGGAAGGGCGAGAGCTCAGCGAAACCTCCTGATCAGAATCAACCAGGAAGAGCAGAAACTGGTGTTGATAGATTCCAGTCCTTGGAAACCACATACCAACCTGATCATAATGAAACAGCAACTGATCATGTTGAGCCTTTTAATGCAGTCCAAACCTCTGGCAGCTCAGAGTCGGTTACAGATGATATGGAGCACGATCGGGATCTTGATGGAGGCTTTGCTAATGGAACTGAAGATGACTTTATGCATGAAACTTCCGAGGGAGCTGGCGGTCTTGAAACTGGTATTGAAACTGTGGGAATAAGATTTGAGATCCAACACAATGGGCAGGACAATCTTGTTGACGAAGATGACGATGAGGAGATGTCTGGTGATGATGGAGATGAAGTTGATGAAGATGAAGATGAAGATGATGATGACGAGGAACATCACGATCTGGAGGAAGACGAAATTCATCACATGTCACATTCGCATCCTGATACAGATCAGGATGATCATGAGATTGATGAGGATGAGTTTGATGAGGACGTGTTGGAGGAAGAGGATGAGGATGATGAGGATGACGAAGATGGACTCATACTCAGGTTGGAGGAGGGCATCAATGGAATAAATGTTTTTGATCATATTGAGGTTTTTGGTAGAGAAAATAGTTTCCCCAATGACACTCTCCATGTGATGCCTGTTGAAGTTTTTGGTTCAAGACGCCAAGGGCGTACAACATCCATTTACAATCTTTTAGGAAGAACTGGTGACCATGGTACTCCTTCACAACATCCACTCCTGACAGAACCTTCTTCCGCACTGCACCCATCCTCTTTCAGACAATCAGGTGAGTTCTTCAGTTGACCGGCTTGTCATTCTGCGATTTGATTTTTGATATCCAGCTAAAATAATTTCTGAAGTTAAACTGTGACATTTCCAGAGAATGCAGGTGATATGGCTTTGTCAGATAGAAACTCAGAAAATCCTTCCTCACGGTTGGATACTATTTTCCGGTCACTGAGGAATGGACGGCAGGGACACCGCTTCAATATGTGGGCAGATGATGGCCAGCAACGTGGTGGATCAAATGCATCTGCAATACCCCAAGGGCTTGAGGAGAGGCTTGTTTCCCAGTTGAGACGGCCAACTCTCGATAAAGCTTCTGACCAAAATACGGCTACAATGGAACCTCAAGGTAAAGGCGAAGCCAGATTAGAAGAATCAGAAACAGGAGTAAGGGTTGAAACACTTGTTGAAAATAATGCGAGTGAAAGCATTCCTGTTCCACCACCCAGTTCTGAAATGATGGTTGGAGATGGCAATGCTGATATCAGATCAGCAGCTAGTGATTTTCTTCAAGGAACTGATGCATCAAGTACACATACTCAAGCTGTTGACATGCAGTATGAACGCAATGATGCAGTTGTACGGGATGTTGAAGCAGTGAGCCAAGGGAGCAGTGGAAGTGGGGGAACTTTAGGGGAAAGCCTCCGTAGCCTGGAAGTGGAAATAGGAAGTGCTGATGGCCATGATGATGGAGGGGAAAGGCAAGGTTCTTCAGAGAGACTGCCTTTGAGTGATCTACAGCCAGCTCGAACGAGAAGAACAAATGTGTCATTGGGAAATGCCATGCCAACAAGTGGCAGAGATGCATCTCTACAAAGTGTCAGTGAAGTTTCAGAAAATCCTGGCCAAGGAGCAGATCAGAGTGTTCCAGCTGAGGAGCAGCAAATCAACAGGGCAGCTGACTCGGGTTCAATTGATCCTGCATTCCTGGATGCTCTTCCTGAGGAGTTGCGTGCTGAAGTTCTTTCTGCTCAACATGGTCAAGTGGCACAGCCTTCAAATGTTCAACTTCAATCTGCAGGAGATATTGATCCTGAATTCCTTGCGGCCCTTCCCCCAGACATCCGTGCAGAAGTTCTAGCACAACAACAAGCTCAGAGACTACATCAATCACAGGAATTGGAAGGGCAACCAGTTGAAATGGATACTGTTTCCATAATTGCTACGTTTCCTTCAGAATTACGAGAAGAGGTAGCTTATTGAACAGTGCATTATATCTTTATTTATTTGAAAAACATGTTTCTTCAACTTCCTTGATTAAAAAACTTGCATTCTCAGGTGCTGTTAACGTCCTCTGATGCTATTCTTGCCAATCTAACACCTGCTCTTGTTGCGGAGGCAAACATGTTGCGCGAAAGGTTTGCACATCGTTATCATAGCCGTGCACTTTTTGGCATGTATCCGAGAAACCGAAGGGGTGAGTCTTCTAGACGGGGTGAAGCAGCTGGATCTAGCTTGGACAGAGCTGGTGGAAGCATTGCGTCACGCAGATCTGTGGGAGGCAAGCTAATCGAAGCTGATGGAGCTCCTCTGGTCGACACAGAAGCTTTGAAAGCCATGATTCGGCTGCTTCGTGTAGTTCAGGTACACATGGCAAAATAGATTTAACCTTATATGCATGTCCTCTATACAGTGTACGGTCAACATATTGATGTATAAACTTTTGCAGCCCCTGTATAAAGGTCAGCTACAAAGGCTTCTCCTGAATCTATGTGCTCACCATGAAACCAGAACTGCTTTGGTGCAAATTCTGATGGACATGCTGATGCTTGATACACGGAAGCTTGCCGATCATTTAAATGGTGGTGCAGAGCCATCATATCGGCTGTATGCTTGCCAGAGTCATGTTATGTATTCTCGTCCTCAATTTTTGGATGGTAAGGCTTTACTCTGACCTCCTGGGGCTGTCTTCAGATATCTAGTGAGATGTTCTGGTGTCTTGGAGGTCTCATAATTGTTCATTCCCTTTTATAAGCTAAATACAGTTTAGATATGCATGTATGTATATTTCCATTTTATATCTGTTTGTGTGTATTTATGCTGTTTAATGTCAATTGCAAGTTATTTTAGTTTCTTTGCAGAATTTTGTGGATAAAATTTGGAGATATTGAGCTGTTATCAATGTTTAGTGACGTGTAGCCATAGTAACTAAGGTACTTCAGTTTACTGTATCCTGCTGTCTACTTTATAGGAATCCCTCCTCTGGTGTCACGGCGTATTCTAGAAACTCTGACCTACTTGGCCCGGAATCATCCCTACGTGGCAAAGCTTTTGCTTCAGCTTAAGCTGTCTCGGCCACCTGTACAAGAGCAGCAACAATCTGATCATGTACGTGGCAAAGCTGTGATGGTTATTGAAGAGGACGAAACAGAAAGCAAGCAGCATCATAAAGGAGACTTTTCCATTGTCTTGCTTTTGAGTCTCTTGAGTCAGCCACTCTATTTGAGGAGTATAGCTCATCTTGAACAGGTATTGTTTCTCTCAGAAAGTTTGCTTTGAAATTGCTGTGAAAAACTAATGGGTTGATGTCATTTTCTTTTCCTTTTTATGTTCAGTTGCTACATCTATTGGAAGTTGTCATTGATCATGCTGAAAGCAACTCCAGCTCATCTAGTAAGTCTGGGGTATCTCCCACCGAACAACCATCTGGTCCTCAGAGTGCCATACCTGATGCTGAGATAAATTCTGACACTGGTGGTTCTTCTTCTGGCGGTGACGTTAAATCATGCAAGACTGATGAATGCTCCAAACCCTCAACTTCTGGTGCAAATAGTGAATTCGATACACATGGTGTACTGCTCAGCCTACCACAAGCAGAACTTCGCCTTTTATGCTCTTTGCTTGCGAGGGAAGGGTATGATGTACCATTTGTACTTCTAGTCTTCTATTATCCCTACTTATTAGTGCTGTTTCAATATGCTTTGTTGACCAATCTGGTTTGAGTTATCATTTTTATTTTTTTTAATTTACTCGTGATCTTAATCAGAAGGATTGGATTTGTTGCTAAATGCTTGCATGAGCCCAACAAGAAATATGTGTTGCAGTGGCATGTCAAGATGACTGCACACTTCAGTTTTTGGTTCCTTTTTGCATATTTTTAGTTCATTCATTTTCTAACAGTCTTGAATATGTCATTGTCATCTTTCAAGTAAATAATGTCCTCAGACAATATGCAACTATGCTTTTAAGTAGATGGAATAGGTCACTTGCACTGCATGGTGGAAGCTTCCAATATTTATTGTGCAATGACACTGTTACCGGTAATAATTTAATATAGTGTCTGCTTGAACACTATGTTCTTTGCCTTAGATCCCTACTCTTTACTTTCTTTACATCAAAATAAATTGGACAAAATTAGCTTAAGCCTTAATCTCACTGATTTTTTTTAGTTGATGTAATCTTTGACGGATCTTCTGGACTCTGTGGTAATGGAACTGGAGTCTCCGAAGCCTCCCATTCAACCTGGATGGAAAACCTGAGTCCACCAATCCCGATTGACCATCACCTCTCAAGCTTTTCCCTGAATCAAGAAATAAACTGAAGCCATGATGTCATCCTAAACAGTAGGCTGCATATCCATGTGAATGTTTTTTTTTTTTTTTGATAAGTCAAGAGAAAATATATTAACAACTATAAAGAGATCAAGAAGATCTCGATGTACAAGAAGACGACAAAAGGGAATAAAAGAGGCTCAACAATAAACCGACTATGGAGCCACAGAGCTTTAAATCTAAAAACCATATCTGAAAAGAAAACACCTCTCTGTTCTGATGAGATACTCACCCAGCTATGCAAGGAAGCCTTAATACTAATGATGGCATCCTGTAAGGAGCCTTCTTCTCCTTTGAATATCCTTCTGTTTCTTTCCAACCAGATCCTCTAAATGATCGCAAATGGTATCATTCTCCACAAGATAATCCCCCTCGCTGATAGGTTGATCTTGGGCCATCCACCCAACAGAATTCCGATCGACTCCGGCATCACCCAAGAAATACCCGCCTGCTACAGAAAGTATCACCTTATCTGTGTAGCAAAGTTACAATGCAAAAGAAGATGATTTGTATTCTCCCCATTGGACTTGCACAGTACAAAAATTTACCAAAATCCACTTTTTAGCAATCAAGTTTTCGGCAGTGAGTATTTTGTTTAAGGAGGATTTCCAAGCAAAGAAACAAATTTTAGAGGGTATTTTCACTTTCCAGATTTTTGAGCATAGATATGAAGTAGGTTGTGAAATAGTTAAATTGGATAGGAAATCATAAAAGGATCTCACCGAGAAACACCCCGATTTGTAGTGGAGCCAGGATAGATAGTCTTCCTCCGAAGGTGTGACTATGAAATGATACAATAAGTCCTTCAAGGATGCCAGTTGTTCTCTGAATGTTTGTTACACGTCAGCCCTTGACCTACATGTAAAAGTATGATCTCCAAATGCCCAGTGCATTGTTTCCTTTCTGACCCACTCATTATTTAGATTTGAGTACAATTATCCAGGGCTCAATGGAACTTCATGTGTGCTACAGAAGAATTTCTGTCTGTCGGGAAATTAGGATATTGGGACCCTTTGCTGACAAGTAATCTCTTGAATGTATACTATGAATTGCTAAGCATGAAGAGGAAACTTCTTGCAGCTCAATAACTAACAACATCCAGGCCATTCAGGAGAGGGGTAGCAGTAACACTCAGGTGCTTGGGAACGCATGAAAAACTTCTGAAAGTCTCCTTGCTCTCAAATACATGTAAATAGTTGGGGATCTATGCTCTGGAATTGGACTACCACCAGACCTGATTATACACCTTCCAAGTTGGAACCTCTTATGCCACGCTTTCTCTACCTGAGCCTTTTCTGTCTTCTTCTTTTTATCAACATCAAATGGGATATAAAGAAAGACAAATACAAAAGAAATGAGAACACAAGGCACCATAAAGCATGACTGCACAAGGCCAACTTAATGCTGCATTGTCTGATGTCACTGGCTGACTGTCATTTGTGTTACATTCTATGTGCATTCTCAGATGGACTTTTTTACCAGAAATATTCAGTCTCACACTTCCTTTGGTTTGATAAATTGTTGAGTCTTCTTATTACAATTGTGGTGTTTCTTGCGTCTTAGTTTTGAGTTTCCATTTATATGTTTTATGATTAAATTGACATAATTTTTTCCCAGTTTGTCAGAAAATGCATACGGTCTTGTGGCTGAGGTATTGAAGAAGTTGGTGGCTATTGCTCCAACTCACTGTCAACTATTTATTACTGAGCTAGCAGATTCTGTGCAAAATTTGACTAGATCTGCAATGGATGAGTTGAAAATATTTGGGGAAGCAGAGAAAGCACTCATGAGTACTACTACTACTGATGGGACTGCAATACTGAGGGTTCTACAGGCATTAAGCTCTCTTGTTGCCTCACTACATGAGAAAGAGAGGGATCCTCAACTTTTGTCTGGAAGGGAGCGTAATGATGCTCTTTCTCAGGTATTGGACATAAATGGTGCCTTGGAGCCCTTGTGGCTGGAGCTGAGCATTTGCATAAGCAAAATAGAGAGCTACTCAGATTCTGCTCATGATTTGTCTCTTGTATCTAGAACCTTCACATCCCCAAATGCTGGTGTAATGCCTCCGCTTCCTGCGGGTACCCAGAACATCTTGCCGTACATAGAATCTTTCTTTGTGACTTGTGAGAAGTTACATCCTGCACAGTCGGCCACAGGTCATGAATTCAGCATTGTTGCGACTTCTGATATCGAAGATGCCACCACTTCTTCTGGTCAACAGAAGACTTCAGGTTCCACTGCAAAAGTTGACGAGAAGCACATTGCATTTGTAAAGTTCTCAGAAAAGCATAGGAAGCTGTTAAATGCTTTCATCAGACAAAATCCTGGGTTGCTCGAGAAGTCATTCTCTCTCATGCTGAAGGTTCCCCGTTTCATTGATTTTGATAACAAACGTGCTCATTTCCGGTCGAAAATAAAACATCAGCACGATCATCATCATAGTCCTTTGAGAATTTCGGTGAGAAGAGCTTACATTCTTGAAGATTCATATAACCAACTGCGCATGCGTTCGACTCAAGATCTGAAGGGGAGGTTAACTGTTCATTTTCAAGGGGAGGAAGGTATTGATGCTGGTGGACTTACGAGGGAATGGTATCAGTTGTTATCCAGGGTTATTTTTGATAAAGGGGCACTTCTTTTTACAACTGTGGGCAATGAATCAACATTTCAGCCAAATCCCAACTCCGTGTATCAGACGGAACATCTCTCATACTTTAAGTTTGTTGGGCGAGTGGTGTGTGCCTCTCTCTTTTGTTCTTTTTGGACTGCAACTTTTTTTTAATCGGTACCTGCAGTATTCGTTGATATGGTTCTAATTTATTTCTTTGTTTGGATCCAGGTTGGGAAAGCACTGTTTGATGGGCAGCTTCTTGACGTTCACTTCACCCGTTCTTTCTACAAGCATATATTAGGGGTTAAAGTAACCTATCATGACATTGAGGCTATAGATCCTGATTACTTCAAAAATCTAAAGTGGATGCTTGAGGTATGCTGCACGCCCCTCATTTTAGGAGTCCTTGTTTTTCTTAATTTTTCTTCCATATGAGGTCTTACTAACTTTAACCTTCTAATTTTAAATATCTTGCCTTTTTTTCTTCCCATTGTCAACTTGACTTAATTAACCATTTGTTCGCTTCTGTAGAATGATATAAGCGATGTGTTAGACCTTACTTTCAGCATGGACGCTGATGAGGAGAAACTGATTTTGTACGAGAGGACAGAGGTAATGGCTGTCACCAATACCTTGATAAATTTATGCTGCTTGAATTTTACTTATTCGACCTTCTAACTGATATTGTAATGCAGGTCACTGATTATGAGCTGATTCCCGGTGGTCGAAACATTCGAGTTACTGAGGAAAATAAGCATGAATATGTTGATCTTGTTGCTGAGCATCGGTTGACAACTGCTATTCGTCCTCAAATAAATGCATTTTTGGAAGGTTTCAATGAGTTGATTCCTCGGGATTTGATATCTATTTTCAATGATAAAGAACTGGAGTTGCTGATTAGCGGGCTTCCAGACATTGATTGTGAGTTTTGACCACTTTCAGCCGAGCACGATACTATTTATTGTTCTTTCTTTCAATACCCTTGAAAATTCCTATAGTTCTTATAACGTTGGACTTCAATCCTTTTCAGTGGATGACATGAGGGCAAATACAGAGTATTCTGGATACAGTGCTGCTTCCCCCGTCATCCAATGGTTTTGGGAAGTTGTTCAAGGCTTCAGCAAGGAGGATAAAGCTCGTCTCCTGCAGTTTGTGACTGGCACCTCAAAGGTACCTGGTTTTGAACTAATTAGTCTCTCTCTCCCGCTTAGTGTGCTGCCAATTATTATTTTGGTAAACGTAAACCTCCTAAAAGTTTATTTCAGGGTTATTTGGCTGGAAGTCCCCACACCAAATTTGACCCACAAATGGCAACTAGACTTGTGCGGTTGAAATTGAATTGCTAAGAAATAACTGAGAAACGTGTTTGGTGACGAATCGATGAAACTAGAGGCCATTTTTGTTTAGCTGATTAAGTGAAGCTTGGAGGCCTTGCCATTTCAGTTCCTCCTTTTCCTTAAAAATTTAGTCAATATCGGCGGAAAACTGTAGTTCACCAATTTATAACTGAACTAGTGCCAGTGTGAATGTCTAGAAGCATGTCTGATTTCTGATGTACGATAAGACAGGTGGCAAGGCTTGTAGCAATTGCCCCAGTCCGATCTTCTTTGTGCATTTTTTAGGGCTGCCTTCTTTCCCCTTGTCTAAACTATTCCTTATTTTTCACAAACTGAATGATAGACTTTGCTTTTATTGGAATCCTTGTTCTTTCTAAAAGTTGAAATGTCTTTCTACACATGGTATTAATGTGAGTTTGTTGCATCTTCAGCAGTTATCGACTCCTAGCTACTGATTTTTTTTGACATATAGTTTAAAAAAAATCATTTGTTGGTATGCTAATGTGTTACCAATTTCACAGGTACCTTTGGAAGGTTTCAGTGCGCTTCAGGGAATTTCAGGCTCGCAGAGGTTTCAGATTCATAAGGCCTATGGCAGCCCTGATCACTTGCCTTCTGCTCATACTTGGTATAATTCTACACGAAATCATCTTTCAAATGTTCTCTATTTTGTTTAGCTGAAAACCCAATCATTCATCCATCTCAGTTTGTTGTGTTCATTTGTTCGCCTACTTTTGGCTTTAGTTTTGTATGAGACAAAACTGATTCCATGGCCTCTTTGAGTGTGTTTTTTTTTCCCTCTTCATAGACCAATTCATAAGTTCTGGACAAAATTTGTCAGTCAACTTACCCATCTCTATTCTTTGGTCACTGCAGTTTCAACCAGTTAGACCTACCGGAGTATCCCTCAAAACAGCATCTGGAGGAGAGACTGCTGCTGGCTATTCACGAAGCGAACGAAGGTTTTGGTTTTGGTTGAGGAACAAAGGCATCAAAAGTGAACTGTAGATAATATTGTGTTAAAAGAGAAGGTACAAAAACGGATATTGGGAAATGGAGGGAAAAGAGGATCAGAGTAGATCTATGTTAATTTACTGTACAGTATTTTTATTACATATTTGCTATGGCAGATACTCCGGGCAGTTTTGTATTTGCCAATGCTTTACTCGTTCTCTCCATCCTCTTTTTTACGTTTTTCTTTTTGTGGCTTATCATCCTAATTATTTTTTGGAGGGGGCAGAGCCCCTGTTTCCTCATATGCGCCATTTCATGTGAATATCTTGGCACGTCCATCTACCTTCTCCTGAACCATTGCAGTAAATTTCATCATTTATCTTTGCTTAGGAAAGATAATGGTGATATTTACAAATGGGCACCAATGCTAATTAGTGAAAAATCAACAAATCTCTCTCTCTCTCTCTCTCTTACACATGCGTGTGCACGCAGACACACGACTTCTTTTATTAGAGCTTTGAGAGGTTGTGATAGCTTTATGCCTAGGCTGCCTTACCAGAGAGCAGAACATGCTTCTCCGTTGTGTTACGACCCAAACCAATACTCCAAAAGCACCTAGGTGATAGAGATGTTGAAAGTTTTTAGTCTTATCCTTTAGGATTTTGTAACATTCCACCACACTTATAAGGCCAACGTCTATGTTGGCCCACTCTGAGGTGGCTTTCACTATGGTACCCCTATTTTCTTACTTTTGTGAGTGGCCTCCGGTATTTTTTCTAGTACCTCTATTTTTTATTTTTTGAGATAGCACCCAGGTAGCTCTTTACTCAAGTCCGACCTCCAATGACTTAAACCTGTGACGTGGGGTTTGCTCTGATACCAAATGTTAAGACCCAAATCAATACTCCAAAAAATACCTAGGTGATAAAGTACGGAAAGTTTGTCTTAGCCTTTAGGATCGTAACACATTGAATTCGATTTGGTCAATTGTTTAGGTGCTAATCTTATTGGTCAATTGTTTAGGTGCTAATCTTATTGGGTGTAATTAGGTTTCTAAGAAACTAAATTCAGTAATAACCCAAAATGTCAGTGATGCATTAGAGAATAGATAACAGAAATTTAGAGAAGGAGACTGTTTGAATCCAAAGAAGTAGAGATAGAGAAGAAAAGTAAAGAAAGGCAAAAGACAGATTTTCTTTCTACATGCTCTGGTGCCAATAGTTTAATAGATGTCTGTATCCTATGATTAGATGGTCTGTAGATAATAAAAAACTATTTTTCATATAAATTCAATACGTTCTCATTCAAGAATGTTTAAGTCGAAAAGACACCTCGCCCAACACGTGGCCATTCTACTTTGTACTTTCAAAATTATTTTTCATATTTTCATTCACGTGGGAGATTGTTGTAACAATGTAAGATAATTTGAAAATTCTTGGGACTTTTTTAGAATTTTTCACGATCATTTTGCTTACTTGGGGCCTTATTATAAGTAGATCCCGCTAGTATTTTTTTGTGGAACCATGTTGACTTGTAATCTTCATTAAGTTCTTGCTCACAATCTATATATCTATACTATAGCAGAGAAGCGAGCAACGTCGTTCTCCCTCCTCCACATCAAGTTGACGTGGCACTCTCCTCATGCAGAGTACCATGTCAACGACCTAAAATTCTCTTTCATCTCTCATCCACTTGACTCTACCTTATCTTTTTTGGCTTTTCCAAAAACACCCCTTGACACTCTAAGTAATGCACCTCAAACATTAATGACTTTTTAGACTTTCTAACCAACTCAATTTATTTTTCTTTAAAATCTCAATTATTTATTCTTTAATTCTCTTTTATTCTTAAATTATTTATTCCTTCGTTCTTAAATTCGTCTTTCTCAACGTCTCTTAACACCATTTTATTTTTCAAAACATAACATTTACAACCTTTTATTTATGTTTCAATCAAAACGTTTATCCCATTACCACCGCTTCCATTATGGCCTTTTAATGGCTTTCCATCTCCTTCCTTCAATTTTCACAACATTCTATTTTTGTTTCAATTGAAACGTTTTTCCCATTAACATTACTTCCATTATTGACATCTAATGTCTTTCCATATTTCGTTAATAAATAAATGTCCATTTAATTAGTCATTAATTCAGTCATATATAAATATTAAGGTTTAGGCACGGTTCTCACATTTCCTCTCATCAAGCTTCTTCGAATGACGAAGACACAAAAGCAGGAGAAAAGCCAATATAGTTCGATATCTTTACCATCTTTTCTAAAACTTTTTTTTTCCTTCAATGAGTCGTCTCTACTAAATACTTGATTTGGGCCTCTAAAAGAATTGTTATTCAATTATTTACATTCATGTTTATGTTTAAACTCTAGAATGATTGTTTATTTATTTGTACGGTTTCAATTTTTTAGCATTGTATAAATCTTTGAAGGTAAAAACGAAGATTATGAATTTTTTTTATTTTCTTCCATTGTTAGCCCTTTTTTTTTATTTTCTTATCATGTTTTACAGGGTAAAGGGATGTTGTTGAAGATAGCGAAGAGAGGAGTGTGAATAAAAATAATATGAAGATGGGGAGAACTGATGAAATGATCGTCACTATTATGGACATAGTGGATATGCTGTTGTGCGATGCTTAAATGTAAAAATGAAGATTATAAAAATTTATTTTTTGTTTTCTTTTAGTGTTAACAATTTTTTTCATTTTCTTATCATATTTAGAGAGGATGAAGGGAAATGAAATAGTTAAGCAATTTTTCTGTATTATTTCCTACTACAATTAGATGTAGATATAAAAATTAATTGTTGTTAGTTTGTATTTTCTATTTCCACCCGTGCTTTAGCACGGGCTTTCATTACTAGTAGAAAAAAAATTGCAAAACAACAACTATGAGAAAAGTAATAAGTTATAAAATGTAGAGATGGTTTTAAATATGGAGAAAGCTGGCTGTTCAAATCGACATGGTGTCTATAAGAAACATTTCTGTCTAGAACAGCTACCAACAAACCAAAATTACATATTGGCAGTTAAGGGAATCATCCCTTGTTCTCCAATGGTCAAAACCATTAAATATATATATATATAGGGTTGGACATGAGAGGGGAGCCCATGGTTTGAGGTCCAAGCCCATCTTAGGACAACGCCCGCATATGCGTGTGATGTGGGCATGTAGCATGACTACGGCCCAACGTGCTGTAAACTACAACTTTTATGGTAATTCTAGCTATATTCTCTAAAGGGCCGTTCAGATTTGTAAGAGAGTGAGAGGATAGGAAACTATTGTAACCCCAATTCTTTAGAGATAGTAAAAAAGCTCTTCTTATCCGTAGGCTTGGGCGCAGTGCCGATCAATATGAATTTGTTGCATCTGTGTGATTGATCTTTTGATTCTTTCCATTTTTGTTGATTCGTGAAAGTCAATTTTCAACAATTTGGTATTACAACCTAGGGGGGTCACAATTTTATCGTTTTCTCCTGCAACCCTAGAAGCCCTTTCAAAGAAAAGCGAAATCTTTAAATTGACACATTTTTTCTAAGGGTCGGGCTCCATCGACAGATCTAAAATGACAGGTATCTGTACAAGGACACAATATAAGCCACGTGGCACAATCTTACAGGACTCTGACCGTATAGATGTTTGTCCTATCCCATGGTGGACCTACAAACCAAAAATCAGCCTGATTAGTGATTTATAAGTGTTGGATCTTTGTACCTCAAATACTGCTCAAATTCCCACACTCGAGATCAGCCCATGAAAATAAGTCCAATCCAAAGCCTATAAATCACTAATCAGGCTGCTTTTTGGTTTGTAGATTCACCATGGGATAGGACAAATATCCAAACGGTCAGAGTCCTGTAAGAGTGTGCCACGTGGCTTACATTGTGTCCCCGTACAGATACCTGTCATTTTAGATCGGTCAACGGAGCCCGACCCCTTTCTTTTTTTTTTTTTTGGGTAAGCACCCGACCCTGTTTCTAATATCATGTTTTTTCGCAAAAGGGGGTGGAAGAAAAAGAGTAAAGCAAAGGCGATCACACACCACAATATGAGACACGTGGCACACTTTTATAGGACGATGACCGTATGGATGTTTGGCCAGCCCCTCATTGGACCTGAAAACTAAAAATCAACCTGATTAGTTATGTCAGACCTTTGGATCTAGTACCCCAAATAATGCTCTAAATTCTACGGTTAAAAGCAACCCATGCAAATGACGCCAATTCAACGCTTAGAAATCACTAATCAAGCTAATTTTAGGCTTACAAGTCCATAGAGGAACTAGCCAAACATCCATTCGGTCATCGTCCTCTAAGAATGTGCCCAGTGGCTCATATTGTGATGTGTGATCGGTTTTGCTCACACACATGTGTGAGCGAAGGTTCTCGAAGAAAAATGGCATCCAAACAGGTCCCCCCTTCTAATCAAACCACGGTGTTCCCGTAAAGTGTCTTGGGTAACCACTTAGCTTAGAATTATCCATTTATCCCCAGCGCATTGTAGCAAAAACCCTTGAATCCAAGGGCAATTTGGGTAATATAGCGTAGATCTCGAAGACCGAACCGGTAACCAGAAGGTCCAGAACCATTGCGAGACCAGAATATGTACCGAGAGCGACTCCACGATAAGAACTCAAAATTTGGTCGGGAATCGGTCGCAAGAGAGAGAGAGAGAAGAGGGTATAACCGTATAAAGATACGACCGACAAGTTAAGTTAAAAAGACGAAAGTACCCTCTGAGGAGTGTTTCGTACAGACAGAAGCACGCTCAACCGTACCTTGGAAGGGTTTATCGAGCTTAGAGCTCCGATGCAGCAAACAACAGCAGCGGCAGCAGAGGAGAGACATAATCATGCCGTTAATTCATTGTATCAGAGAATCAGACCCACCGCAACGCGACAGCGATATAACATTAAACAACACAACCCTAGGTTCTGTGGCCGCCCCCCAACCTAAGTACGGAAGTACCCTGGAACTCGAGTGTATTTCCGACTCTCCCGTCCTCCCTCCCTCCACTGCAGCGTAAATCATGACCGAAATGACCGAAACCCCGTGTTAAGGGTGGTTTCGTCATTCAATAGGAAGAGGGTATTTTGGTCATTATAAGAAAACAGGTTTCTGAGTCGAGAGGACAGGAAAACGGCCATGAAATCCGTCTGGAGAAGCAAAGAGCAAGATTCACGCCGAGGAACGTTGCTGACGGAAAGTCCGTTATTAAACGTTGACGATAGACCACGGTACGAGCCACGTGATACACTCACTTAGAGATTTCTGACCTTATAGACGTTTGGCCCACACTTAGTTGGATCTACAGACCAAAAAATAGCCTGATTAGTGATTTCTAAGCGTTGGATCGGAGTCTTTTTGATGGGTTGATTTCTAATCGTATAATTTGAGCATTATTTGGGGTACAAAGATCCAAAGGTTTGAAATAACTAATCAAGCTGATTTTTCGTATAGAAGGGCCAAACATCAATGCGGTCAGTGGTGATCTCTAAGAATGTGCCACATGGCTCATATTATTGTCGGTCATTAACGTTGTCCGCCAGCAAATTTCTACACAGTAGGAGTTAGTCTTTCTCTCTAAAATTTTGATTTTTTCTTTTTTTTGGCAAAATATTTAATTATTATAGATTTTTGATAGTGACCCACGTACCCTCACCATTTGGCAATGTCTGATTGATATGCCATTCCTCCCGTCCATTTTTTGGTCACTAGCACTAGTCACCCACGTTGGGTACTAGCGCCTCTACCCTTCAGGCCTTCCCACCACCTGTTTTAAATTTTTGAAAAATTTGAACTTAAAAAAAACGTTATTTTCATGGTTGTCAGGGAACTTGTCAAGTGGAGAGGAGTCTAGTGAACAACACGGGTCACTAGTGCTAGTGACCAAAATTGAACTTTCCCAACTCTTCCAGCCTAAGAATTATGCCTAAGCTAGACCCAATAGATTTGAGGCCTAAGGCGAACTCTATATAAGGCCTTTTTTTTTTTATATATTTAATACTTTAATATATATAGTACTACTGGGTGCCCCGTGCCATCGGCACTCCCCGACAAATAATTTGCCAAAATCTGGTGAGTGGTGGAGATCCATAGTCCATTTCGGGGAGGATTAGATCTCGGCCCTTTTTTGTTGATGCTTATAAGAGGAGGTATAAGTAGGGAGACAACCAATGTGTTTTGTCATATAGAATAGTAAATGGCCTATGCCCACAGCACTCTCTGACTAAAGTGTTTGCAAAAATTGGGTGCCTTTGGCACTCAAACGGTATAACGGACTGGGGTGTTACCGTTTTTTCCATTATAACGGATTGTAACGCATAGAAGGAGAAATGGAAAAATAATAGAAATAACAAAAAATAACGGTGTTGAAATTCAAATTTTGAATAAATTGAGGTCAAATGAGGCGGATTTGAGTGGCTGAAATCTAACCGTCCACATTAGGTCAATGGATTTGATCTCAACCACTCTTTATCTAACAGTCCGCATTAGATGGATGGATAAGATAAGAGAATACAACTGAGTTGTCTTGTTATATGCGAGGGTGGCCCGTGCCCGTGGTACTTTCCGACAAAGTTTTTGTCAAAATCGGTTGGGAGTTAATCTCAGCCATCGATATGAAGCATAGTGGATCTCAGCCACTCATTATTGAAGCCATATAAGATAAGAGGGGTATAAGACAACCACTGTCACTTGTTATATAGATAGTGGGTGGCCCGTGCCCACGGCACTCTCTAACAAAGCCTTTGTCAAAATTGGGTGTGAATGGCTGAGATCCACCATCTTTTTAGGGATAAGATCTCAGCCCTTCTTTGTCTAAATAGATAAGAGGGGGTATAAGTGGGGAGACAACTTCCCTGTTTTGTTATATAGATTAATTAAAAACTTAATCCCTCTATATTATTGGAAATTTTTATATAAAAATTATTTTTGATAATCAAAAACTACGAAAAAAAAAATAGATGCAGAGAACTCTCGTGGCCCTACATAGATACTTTTTGGGCCCAATGACTACGTGGATGGTCAGCCAGCCTATTGGTGGATAAACAAACTAAAAATCAGCTTGATTGATAATTTCTAGCCATTTGATTTATTACCCAAAAAATATGTGAATCCAACGATTAGAATCATGTCCTAAAAACTACATAAAATTATGGGTAGAGATAATCAATCTGATCAATTTTTAGTTTGTATCCAATAAGGGGTGGGCTAAAAATCCATGTGGTTAGTGGGTATTGGGCTGGGTGCCTTCTCTCATCAAGGGGCGCCTTAATGGCCTTAAGGTAGAGTCAGCCCTGACTAGAACCCAAATAATTGTGTTTGGAATGTTGAATAATTGGGTAATCACTATAACGTGATTATCATCATGGTGGCAACTGCGAGAAAAATAAATTCGACCACATCTTGAATTAAAAAATGGGTGACAACCATTTGGCGGACCCACATAGAAGATGAATCAATGGATGATTTTTGGTGAGGATGATCTATATGGTCTATGGTGAGGAGATCATCCTCACAAAAATTCAAATCGTTCTGATATTCGTAGACTGGTTTAAAAGTTGAAGAATTATGGACTGTCTATTTTTATCTTGTAACTTGAAAACCACATTTGATGAGGTTAGAAATTTCAAAATGGACTGATTTTTTTTGTTGGGGTGATCTATATGGTGAGGAGATCATCTCACCAAAAATTAGCCATTGATTCATCTTCTATGTGGGTCCGCCAAAAACATTCAAAATATATTTTCTAGTGAAAAATTGACGATACAGACAAGCCATTACTAATTGTGTGATTAAGTAATATTAATGAGAGTTTAAGGGCATTATGGGCAAATATAATAATACAAGGTTGGTTATGAAAGAGCACGTGAGATGTAACATTGAGATCTTCACGGGGATCCCAGCCACCCCCTCACGAGCCCACCTTTCTCTTTCTGATTGTCTTCTTATAAACCTCTGCCAATTTCATCTCCTTCATATCTAACTATCTTACGCCGCTGCACGTTTCCTTCCCGCGTATTTTAACCAACCTCCCTTGCCTTCTCTTACTACTAACGCCCTTGGCGGTGGACTTCTCACTTTATTACAGTATAATTACCAAAATGTCCTTTACGAGCACGAATTATAAAAAGTCGGGATAGGTAGCAGGGTATGAAATGGGGCGATACCCAATTCCAATGTCTGAATCTCTAAAACATGATTGGAATACAAAAGATAGATCAAATATCGGGTCTTCAGGTTAGACATTTGGATCGGATAGTACATAGTCATATTGGTCTTGGACCTAGTTGTTAATTTTGAGTGCAATTCGGTTCCGAGCTTAAAAAATTCGATCAATAATTCGTTCAAAATTTGAAGAACGATAAAAGTTTATAATTGTATATATTCGTATTTGATTCGTTTATAATCCAAATATTCGTTGTTAAAAATTCGCAACCAATATATAAAGGTGTCTAGAAATTCGTAGAGATTAAAATTTAGGATTGTGACGGCCCCCACTTACTAGACCAGTAGACAAACAGTTAATATGAGTTTGTGTGGGTTTGCACACTGTAATTAAATTAAAAATTACAAGTGAACTGTAAACTGTAAATTGTAAAAGAGACTTGAGTTACGGATCTGATCACTTTGGTGTGACAAAATGAGAGAGAGAGAGAGTTGTAGGTGGTCAGTCGTGTCGAAGATTCAACGAAGAGAAAAAAAAATTACAGGTGTAATATAGGTTATGTGAATTCAAAGGAGAGAGAGAGACAGTTGTAGGTGGTCAGTCACGTCGATGGTTCAACGAAGAGAAAAAATTGCAGGTGTAGTATAGGTCGTGTAAGTTCAAAGTACTGAGAGAGGAATAAAGAGAGAGTACCAACTTGATTGGCAACAGATGACAGTGTAAACTAGAGTTGCAAATTAGAGATGGAGTCGTGTGGTTGGGACTATGGATTGCGCGGGAGAGAGGTGGGATGGGGGAGAGAGACGAGCAAAAGGGGGTAGAGTCTATAGGGAGAGGGTAGGGTCATTAATGAGTAATTCATGGAATGTGATGATCATTATTTAGAAGGACCAATGCAAGGACTTGTAGCCAGTGTACATTCAAGTAAGGGACTACAATGGCAACCATCAAATGTATAGACTTCTTTCTCTGATTGTTGACCAGATTTATTTGACCATACAAAATAATGCCACATATCAGATGGTTGTGATCATCTGATAGATTTCCCACGTTATCCGTTAAAGTCCATTTTTTTCGTTTCTGAATTTTCAATTTCAGATTTTTAGCATTTTCTTGGGATTGATTCTAACCGTTGGATTTAAGCATGCTGTTTGGGTCCATAATCCAACGGCTAGAAATCATCAAGCTATTTTTACCAATGTGCGGGATCAACTTCCATAGTTCTATGGATAAAAGTTTTGTTTTTTAGTTATTTATGTGTCTCGAAGAAATAGTTACGGACTCAACTAACCCATCTCTCTCTTTCTCCCGATTCGCATTACTCAAGGGATGATCAGGACCGTTAAAACAGGCGTTCAAGGACTGGTTGGAAGTTGGAACTTGAAAGGGTATCTTTGCAGTTTAAGGGGTCTTCTCAAACGGTACTTTCTCTGTATCTCTGACTCATATAACTGTATACCGTAAAACTTGCCTGACCACTGATTGTCAGGGAATCGCTGATCATCCATAATTTGTGCCACGTGGTACAATCTTAGAGGACAGTGACCGTATGGATGTTCAACCAATCCGTAAGTGGACTTACAAACCAAAAATCAGCCTGATTAGTAATTTCAAACCTTTGGATCTTTGTAACCAAATAATGGTAAACAATTTTCAAATTCCTACGGTTAAAATAAACCCATGAAAATGACTTCAACTAACGCTTAGAAATCACTGATCAGGTTGATTTTGGGTTTATAAGTCCACCAAGGGATTAGATTAACATCCATACGGTCAGTTTCCTCTAAGAAATTTCCACGTGGCTTATATTGTGGGTGGTCAGATAGCTACCTGACCAGCAGTGGTCAGGTGAGATTTACTCCTAAAAATCTAACCACAACTCCTCTCTCTACATCACTTTCATCACTTCACCTTCCACAAAGCAAAGAAAAAAGAAACACATCTGGGACTTATCTCCCCCTCCCCCATCGGCTCACACGTGTCCTCTCCTTGGATTCTGTCTGTGTCTGTCCTCTAAAACATAGCTGCAATCTAGGTTGTTAATTAAGAGTATATAATTAGGTTTTTTTAAACTAAGGTTTGCATTAAATGTTGGTGTTAATTAGAGTTTTACACGTGTGAGACGTTTATGGGGTTTTTTTTACTTTAAGTGGGTTGGGAATAAATCTATGATACAGACTCCTGTATCAAAATTTTGATGCAGAAGCCCCTCAATTTGCCACGTAATACTCTTTAGGGCCCACTTGACCCACGAATGTTTGGCCTACACTTTGGTGGACTGACAGAGTAGAAATTAGTGTGATTAGTGATTCCTAGCCATTGGATTTGAGCACTCTTTCATCATAGGCTGGCATGATGAAAAAGTGCTCAAATCCTATGGCTAGAAATCTCCAATCACGCTGATTTTTGGAGTGTAGGTTCATCATGGTGTGGACCAAACATTCAGGGGGCAAGTGGGCCCAAACGAGTCTCTACTAGGTTGCAATTTGAGGGACTTCTGCATCAAAATTTTGATACATACAGAAGTCTGCATCAAAGAAGAGCCCGTGGATCGGAGGGTAGGGGGTGTAAAAGGGACATAACATGGGATGGAATAGACAAGGCTGCTGTGTCTGTCTGGCAGCCTCACAGCCGCTGTGCCCTCACTCACTGAACACCTCCCCTACGGACTACTACTCCTATCCCTGTTTCTCTGTCATCTCTCTGCCCTGGTTTTCTTATTATTCAATTCAATCACATCCATCCATCCATCCATACATGATGCTCATGTATTTCCTTCTTCAAATTTTCATTTTTTTGGCTTACCCATCTTTGAACAAAATGAAGGGCAAGATAGTCATTTTCTTATATGAAACTATCTAATCTTGCTTAAAAGAATGTTGTGATCTTATTACAATTAGAAATTCAAAGTAAACCTTCCATGACACTGCAGCAACTATGAGCCACGTGGCACATTATTAAGACGATACTCACTGTATGGATGTTTGGACAATCACTAGGTGGACCTGCAAACCAAAAAATAAATCTGATCATTGATTTCTAAGCGTTGGATTGAAGTTATTTTCATGGGTTGATTTTAACCGTAGGAATTTGAGATTATTTGGGTACAAATATCTAAAGGTTTTAATTCACTAATCAGGCTGATTTTTGGTTTGTAGGTCCACTTAGTGATTGGCCAAATATCCATACGGTCAGTGTGGTCTTAAGAGTGTACCACATGGCTCATGTATTTATCATCATTTAATACCCACAATAGACATCATCCAGCCATTGATTTGTTCCTTTTGTAACTGTGGACTCTCTATTCTGCAGGATCAGGATCAGATCATCTACTTAATTTGTCTCTACTCTCTCTCTCTCTCTCCAAAAGAAATTTATTTATTCTCTCTTAACACTATTTATTTTCCATTTCTCACTCAAACCTTCTTTGATGAAGTTCACAAGCACCCATCAACATCCCTTTATCTCTCAACCCCATGCATGAAACCATTGAATTGGTGGGTCTCTTTGCTTCTCCAACAGGAAACTAAAAACAACCCCCACATCTCATTTTTCTCAATCTTTCTTCTCCTTTTCTTCTGCTAGAGAGAGAGAGAGAGAGAGAGAGAGAGAGACAGACAGAGATGATGTCGCCGGATAATATTCCCGAAAATCCGGAAAATGAAGATAACCAGAGCTCCGGAAGCCGTAAGACCGGATCGATGAGGCCACCGGAACAAGCGATGAAGTGCCCAAGATGTGATTCTCCCAACACCAAATTCTGTTACTACAACAATTACAGTCTCACACAGCCAAGACACTTCTGCAAGACATGTAGAAGGTATTGGACTAAAGGAGGAGCTTTACGCAACGTTCCCATAGGTGGTGGTTGTCGGAAAAATAAGAAGACTAAGTCAGGTTCTAGACTCTCCAGTGATTCTAAGGAAAGTTCTACATCGTCGGAGACTGGTGGATTGAAGTTCTTTCATGGAATCTCACCAGCCATGGAGTTTCAGCTTGGTGGGCTCCCTTTCTCGAGGTTGCATTCTTCAACAACTGGTGTTTATAACCAGTTTGTTTCATATGGGGACATCTCTTCTTCTACTACTGCTACTAATCCTTCTTGTTTCGATATGGATCCGTCAGCTACCTCTGGTTCTTTGATGGGTTTTAATTATCCGGTTTCTTCAGTTCTTAGGCAAGGAGAGGGTGGGGGAATTCAAGATATGGGTGTTTCTATGAATGTTCATAGTAACCTTGCTTCTTCAATTGAGTCTTTGAGTTGTATAAATCAAGACCTGCACTGGAAGCTACAACAACAGAGATTGGCCATGCTTTTTGGGGGAGAAAATCAAAAGGAAAGCAGTGTTTCTTCTCTTCCTGGTGCTTTACTTGAAAATCAGGCACAAAAACCAATACCCATTTCGTTTCAGAATCTGGAGATCTCAAAACAGGAGGGTTTCGCCATTAATAATAATCCAAGAAAGAGCGGTGCTGTTGGTAGTAACCCAACAACTGAGTGGTTCTTTGAGAACTCTTACACCCCAACCACCACCACCACCAACAGCAGCAACGGCAACAACAATACAAGCAACTGGAATGGAATTCAAGCATGGTCTGATTTGCATCAATACAGCTCCTTGCCTTAGTAAAGGAGATAGAACCAAAAAGATTAGAGAAAAAAAAAACCCATCTAGCTCTAATATTATTTTTTTTCTTCTTGGTTTAGTTTTTGTTTTTATTTTTGAGGTGCAGCTCTAAATGACAAAGGTGAAGTGTTGGTTTTCGCAAGAGGGAGACTCATAGATGTGTTGATGTTGATGATGATGATGTTTTTGATGTTTTCTCTTTTTTGGTTTTATGTTCCTACAAAGACGCAGGACTGTTGCTGTTTATGGTAGCAATAAAAGAGAAAAGCTACAGGCTACAGTTGATTTTGAAGATGGTGGGTACTTTCTTTAACAAGATCTTTAGACTACACCTCCTTAGATCTCTCTTTCTCTCTTAAATTTCTCTCGATATACAGGTATATATTGGTTGTGTTCATGTGATGATGAAGCCATGGTAGTGATTTTGGATATAAAATTTTATTTTATTCCTCAGCCCATTATGGATTGAGTCTATGTTCTCTGGTTTCTCTTTCTCAATCTTTACTTGGGATCTGTGGATTCATTGAATAGACTTCATGGCATATCTTTGATTTGTTTTATGTTCAGTCAGTCTTCACAACTCTCACTGTCTCTCACTATCTCTCTCTGAGAGTCTCAGGAACTTCTGCTACTGAACACATATATTAAAAAAAAAACAAAAACAGTAGCTGGTAAGGTTTCCCTAGCCCTGCCAACAGAGAGAAACCAAAACCTAGCCTCTCTCTTTCTCTCTCTCTCTCTGCATAGGGCTTTTCGTAATAATTAGTTGCATGGTATTATGATTCGGTGGTGTCTGAAAAAGTGGTAGTTTGAAAGCGTCTTGAATGCAGGACTGTCAACATTTGAATGAATGAATGAGAGAGAGAGAGGGGGGGAATGGGGGATGGCATCGGCATCTTTAGGGTTCCTTTGGAAAACATGTTTTCTTCCTTAGCTTTTTAGGGCCTCGAAGGAAGAGCAGCATCTCAATGGGTGTAGGGACTATTGGGTAAGTTTTGCTTTTCCTTTCCTCTTAGTTTTTGTTTACTTTCTCCATTTTTAGAAATGGGTCTCACTCAAATGAGATCATATCCAATCTCTTTCTTTTCTTTCTTTAGATTGTTGATACCAACATGGCTGTTAGTTTCATAGGAACTTGTTTCAAACAAGTATCGATTTTTTTTTTCTCTTAATGGTGTTATTAGTATCAGTATCTAATTTGTGTGGGTTTCATCACCAAAGCTATACCCTTTTTTCTTTTATATTAGACAAATTGGTGCAAACATTTTCCTTTTCCCCATTTTTCTGTATAAGGTCCAGGTGCAAAAACTGGTCTTAATTTCTTACACTAATCTCTGCTTCTCAAAAAGTTTCTCAGTAATCTCTCTCTCTCTCTCTCCTTCTTCAAGGTTTTTAACAGTTGCAGAACTAGTGTGAGACTGTTACTAGTACTGAGTTCAGAGGCAGTACTAGGCCACCCTACGGTCTTTACCTTTTATCTCCTACATCACTGCAAAAAGCTTATATTCCATCTTGTGCAATAACAGCTTCCTCCTTACTCTCCATCTTTCTCTCTCCACCCACTCTATCTACTGCAATATTCCATTGGTTTCCTCTCTCTCTCTCTCTCTCTCCACCTCCAGACCCCCTACTTGAGGAATGGTTTGGGTCCCACAAACCCATTTTCATATTTGTTTCTTAAATCACTCCTGTTCTCTTTTTTGTTGGTCTTAACTTAATCACAAAGGTTGCCAAATCTCTGGTTATCCAAAAAGAAAAAGAAAAAAAAAGTTGCCAAATCTCGCTAGAGCTATAAAAAATACAAATAGTTGAAATTTATTGCGATAAATATGATCTGTAATTTTTCCTTTTTTTAAGGTTTAGGTTTTTTTTTTTTTTGGAGAGAGAGAGAGAGAGAGAGAGAGAGTGAATCTAGCTGGATGAAGAACATGAACGCGTGATTTACGTGAGAGCTCAGAGAAAACTTTTGTAGGGAAAGGGAAAGGGAAGGTTGTCAACTGTCAATGATCAGCTGCGAGAAGCTCATGATTCATACAAGTTGCATAGATAGATCTGTAGAAAAGACGTCCCTCTGTATATTTCTATTAGAAAGTATAAGATATGTAGTGGCCCACCCACGCCTCAATCTGGTCCTCCAATCAGTAGGCCCTCTTCATCCTCTTATAAAGATTTTAACCCATTTAAGATATGGTACACCAATTTCACGGTCAGGATTTGTCCATAGGGAGAAAGCAGTTTGAACCTTGATGCAGTTAGTGCCAACACTTCTACTTTCCTTATCATTATATTGGGTTTAATTTTGTACAAACCATCTTTATCTCAGATTGGGCCCACTGACCCATGAATGTTTGGCCCAAACCGGTGAACCTATACACCAAAAATTAGTCTGATTAGTGATTTTTAACAGTTGGATTTTAGCATTTATGGGCTTTATGAAAGGCCTGTGTAGGTTCCAAAGCCCATGATTAAAATACTCGAATCAAACAGTTAGAAAATCACATTTTTGGTGTCTAGATCCACTAAGGGGTAGATCAGCAATTCATGAACTATTGGGGTTGAGATGATGTACCACGTGGCATGTTTGGGGGGTGGTGCGTGCCAACTTTGATCTCCAGTGGAAGGAGCAAAGTTTTTCTTTGTATGGAAAACCGTTATGCGTGAGAAAGATGAGGAAGAAATCGTGTTGTTTGGTTTTGGTTTTGTTTTGTTGTGTTTGGTGATGAGAAATTAACAGGCGAGAGAGTCCCAAAACGAGAAAAATGCGTTCGTTTCGTCACCCTTTTTGGCTTCTTCTAAACAACACCCACACCTTCCAACACGCCACCCTCATCATTGCACCCATTTCGCCACCGGCCCACCCCAACCTCATACGTTTCGCTCCCAAATCTCGTCCTGCGAAATCTTCTATATGCAGTGGACTCATCGTGGCCCCACTTAATGCAATTTTTAACCCATTAACCCCATGGATGTTTACCGGTTTACCCCCCACCCCCCTTTGTGGATATACACAACAAAAATCTGCTTGATTGATAATATCTGTATGTTGGTGTTAGTACCCAAAAGATATGTTGTTTGAATCCAGCGGCTATAATCACTCTTAAAAAAACGTGCTAAAACTAATGGCTAAAGATTAAGGTAGATATTTTGTGTGTATCCACCAAGGTGTGGTTGGTGGGCCCAAGAAAATGCATTACATGTATTATGGGGCAAAGCGGCAAAAATTCGTCCACTAAAAAATGCCAGTTTAAAACCATTTGGGTTCAAAAAAGTGGTCAAAAAGATGAGAACGACAAAAGATTGATAAGAACGGACTTCGGGTTTAATAATTTTTTAGTCCAAAACTACGCACTCAAAAAACGTATAAATATATGTGCATATGCCCCATAATACATGTAAATTGGGTAGTAATATAAATATAATATAACCGAAACTATATTATATTTTCCTTTAGATCTAAGTAACGTGAGCAACAATAATAATTTTTAAAACTATTTTTCGTTTATCAAGGTTTCCAAATGTGTAGGAATCGGTTAATCTTTTCTAAAAATATTATTTTAAACATAAAAAATGGTGACATATTATAAATTAAAAATATTTCTTAATTTTTAAAACAAGAATAAGTTTTAATCATGAGATTTTTTTGAAAAACTTAAAATTAAAAGGTTGAATATTTTTTTGTAATATTTTGAAAACACTGTGATTTGAAACGAACTTTCAAAAGACTAGATTTTTTTTTCAAAAAATCGAGTTTTAAATGGAGATTTGTTAATGGGTCGGGCTCCAGTTACCGCCCTAAAATGACACCCTCCGGGTACAGGACACAATATGATCGAACCACGTGGCAAACTCTTAGAGGACTCTAACCGTATGGATGTTTGGCCAATCCCTCGGTGGACCTAGAAACCAAAAATCATCCTGATAAGTGATTTCTAGGCGTTGGAACTTTGTACCTCAAATACTGCTCAAATTCCCACAATTGAGATTAACCCATGAAAATGAGTCGAATCCAACACCTATAAATCACTAATCAGGTTGATTTTTGGTTTGTAGGTCCACTTAGGGATTGGCCAAAATCCATACGGTCAGAGTCCTCTAAGAGTATGCCACATGGCTCATATTATATCCTATAACCGGAGCCTGTCATTTTAAGGCGGGCCCTAATTTAAAGGAAGTACGAGGTTATACTAATTCAACCAATTTTCTAGGGATAGTAATATTTATTCTATTATATACTTAGAATGGTTCTGTGCATGTGCACCATATCCAACATAATTAGCCCACATGGCCCACATGCAGGAAGTCTGGATTCATAAAATCAAATCTATTGGATGGGTCACCCCTCAATAGATCTCTATGTCAACAAATCAAATCAATCCGATGTCATGAGTCATGACCTTCGAATAAGAAGAGGTTTTTTTTTCTTTAGTGGGTCTAGAAGATTGGAATAAATAATATGGCTGAGATCATCAACTTTTGTTGACTTTTGACTTAGGAGATCTCTTGGATATGAGTAATTGAATCATCTGATTGAATAATCTTAATTGTTCCCAATTCTCAATAACTATTGATGGAATGATCTTAACCGCCTGATTTAGTCTTTAAATTTGATTATAAAAAAAACCTCATGGGCAATGGCACATGATCATCACACCATACGACTCTGATCGGATAGATAATATCATCCAGTTGGTTTGGGCTTCGGCCTTCGTATATTGATGGGAAATGAGCATTTGAAGAGTCCGCCTTAGCTGACTACGGAGTGTTAGTGAAGCTGCTGACAATCAAAGAGTTCTCGGCACGTGGATTTTGTAAGGACGAACCACCATGGCCTGACCAAACACGTACCCAGGTGAGTGTTTTTTAAGAACTTTTTTTAATTCACTTGGATAGGTGGCAAAAAGCACTCGAGTACATGGTAAAAAGCACTCGGGTAGGTGTCGAGAATTCTGTGATTGTCGGCGAAGGCTCCTTTAAAACAAGATGAATGTGTGCCGCATGTGTATGGTATGGTTATAACTTATACGACATTTCGAATCATGGAAAAAAACGGTTCGAATTAAGGTTTTAAATGGTCTGGTGTAACATTATAGTGGACACTTAATGTTATGATTATGTCCGTTATGATGGGTGACACTTAACACAACACCATACTAATTAACCTAGACTCAGAGAACCCTTGTAGAAATTTAAAGTCTAGGCTCTAATACCAATCTATCACATCTCGCAACTCATACATTAGAATATCTTTATCTGTGTACGAATCTCGATGTGCGAGTTGGGAACAAATCCCAATATATTACTAGAAACACAAAAGTCTCATAAATGTTAGATCAATATAAAAACTAACTCAAATTAATAATGTCTGAAACATAAATAAAATGGGTCTAACTAAAATAAATGTGAAAATAATAAAATTGGGTTTAAATAATAATCCAAATAACAACTCGTGAAATTCCAATAAGGCCACTAACAAAAATAACTAAACTACTAAGCCAAAGCTCCAGCTACTGCTATTCAGTCGATCTAAGTTCTCATCGGATCTATCAACCACGTCCTCCAAAAAAATATTGTATATAAGGATGAGCCTATCAAACTCGTAATCACGTGAATGTGGGACAATTACTATCGAGTTCACTGTGGCTAAGTCTTGAGGGTACTTACCACCATGGACAAAGACGGTTGATTCCTTATGCGAATTCCTTGTTTGTCTGAACAGGAAAAAATCTACCCTAAGGAGAATACGTTCAACATGTACCACACTACAATGAGCATTTTCTAACTTCTTCCTTTTCCTGTCTACATATTCGTATTTCAAATTGGATTAATTTCTACATATTGACATTACTCAGATTGAAAGTAGAAAATAAAAGAGAAGAAGAGCTAAGTTGTTGACGAACTTTCCATTAAAAACTCTAATTGAGGGTAAATAAACATAGGGCTATGTTATTTGGACACGAACACTTCAAAATTGGAGCCGTATCCGTGCAAGTCGACGCGGCTTGAACTTTAACGGAGCTCTATTACTAATCAAAACTTGTAAGAGAAGAAGCTAAGGTGTTGTTGAACATACCACTAAAAACTCTAATTAGGAGGGCGAACCCATGCAAGTCGAAGCGACTTGAACATATTGGTAACGCCCTTATTGTATTTTAAGGCATTTTCCAGATGCATTTTCTCGGGAAAATTTATTGTGCAATCAAACACGCCCTTATTGTAGTGAGGCACATGTTGGATTTTTGAAGTGATCATTGGCGCGCGCCACATATACCCATGGTTTAAGCTTTGGTTTTGAAAAGACATTTTAAAAAGTAACCATGGGTGTATATGTGTCGCACCAACAATCACCGCTTCAAAAAATTTCTCGTCTTCAAGGTAGATTTTGGAGTAAGACTATCCTGACCACCAACAATATAAGCCATGTGAAAATTTATTAGAGGACACTGATCGTATAGATGTTTGGCCAATCCCTAGGTGGACCTACAAACCCAAAATCAACCTGATCAGTGATTTGTGAGCATTTGTTGAAGTCATTTTCGTTGGTTGATTTTAACCGTAAGAATTTGAGCATTATTTACCATTATTTTTGTACAAAGATCCAAAGGTTTGAAATCACTAATCAGGCTGAGTTCTGGTTTGTAGGTCCACTTACGGATTGGCCAAACATCTATACGGTCAGTGTCCTCTAATAAATTTCCACGTGGCTTATATTGTGGGTGGTCAGGTCAGTATTTTTCTAGATTTTGCCCATGTCCAGAAAAGTCCATGGTACTGATAAATGAGGCATTAACAAAAGCAATCAACTGTCTCCGTCCATGGTGGTAGGTACCCACAAGACTTGGGTACAATGAACTCCACAATAATTGTCCCACAAAAAGAAAGCTTTGATTGGAAGAAGAAAATAAAGGAGAAGAAGCTAAGGTGTTGTCGAACTTACTATAGTTTGAAGTCTTGGCCCATCCCGTTTTGGATCAGGCGATCTGGATCGGGATCGACTGGCACCGATCGATTTCATTTTGGGATCGTTTCGCTTGAGATGCACTGTTTCATGAAGACACCTAACGTCATCCCAAGCGAAACGGTGTTGGATCGGACCGATTCGGGTCAGGATCGACGGTGGCTGATCCCACCACCAAGGGGTGAGCTGAACATCCATGCGGTCAGTGGGCCCAGATGGCAGAGGTGAGTGACAAAAATCGTGGATACCTTGTTACATCTTTTTTTCCATTTTATTACTGTCCAAAAAGGCCCCTATATGTTCAGTGGTGTCTACTCCATTTGAACTTCACAGTTGCTGGCGGTCCCACCCATGACCCACCTTTGGCTTTTTGGATATATGACACTCATTCCAGGACAAATTTTTGATGTGGAGCATTTTCAATGTGGACCCAATCAGGGCCACTGCATGGCAAAGTAGAATATTCTAACTTTTTAAATCATGTGGGCCTCACTCTGCCGTGTATGGATGGTAGGCCCTTATTGGGTCCACATGCTCCACATAAATTTTTTTCCCCTTAAATTAACAGAGAATTTCCTTCCAACCAGAATTACAATTGAGAGTTGGTGGCAAACGTGATAACCGCCCAAGTCCATGAACTATGGAATGTGATGTGAGAAAAGAAAGCAACATGCAACGGCCCCAGCATGAATCCTGAGACCATGCTCACATGACTGGCATGTGCCATGATCAACCAGGCAAACATGCACATGGTTCCTATTCGGATCGGCCGAGTCCGTGGACGTTACAGTTTGGCATTTTCATGCTTACATGGGATACCCGACGATTACAGCTCAGATTTGGAACATCGGAAAAGACCTCGAAGCACACAGGTTGTGCAAAAGGGCCCGACAACCGTGCAAGACATTGCTACTGGTTCACATTGTAGGGAATAAATCCACACACCCCAAAATACGCGCTTTTTCCACGGGCTTGATATCCTTTGTGCTGTTGGATCCGAGGTCCCGGGACAGATCCGAGGTCAGATTCCGATGTGTCCGAGATCAGATTCCGAGGAGTCCGAGGTGTCCGAGATCAGATTCCGAGGAGTCCGAAGTGAGGTTCCGAGACCGCCGAGTGATCCTGCAAATAACTCAATGTGGTGGAACTCCACCAAATGAGCCTCCGATGCTTAAGTCAGTCTTCTGAATAAAAGTTATAATCCAGCTTCAATCCCCAAAATCGCGTCCTTTCTACTGTAGCAAATGCTACTATTTATAGTATTCAAAACTAGATATTTATGCAGATATTTTATATGGACCAGTAAGAACTCACCATGTGTCTTTTGATAATAATTCTTCAAGTCTAAAAGTAATTCCGAGGTTTCCGAGGTTACCGAATATCATACCCGAGACTTTCGAGGATCCCGAACAAGGTAAATAAGTTCAAATACCAAAATCAGTCATTAGTACCCGAGGACCCGAGGTCATAGTTCATGGACCCGAGGTACCCGAGGTCAATTCGTCAGGGGATCCGAGGAGTCCGACGTACCCGAGCAATCCGAGGTACCCGAGTTCAACATGTTGGTTGAATCCGACTAATCCGAGGTATCCGAGGCCCCGAGGTCATTCGTCATGGGATCCGAGGTATCCGAGGCCCCGAGGTCATTCGTCATGGGATCCGAGGAGTCCGAGGTGCCCGAGGTCATTCGTCATGGGATCCGAGGAGTCCGAGGTGCCCGAGGTCATTAGTCATGGGATCCGAGGAGTCCGAGGTGCCCGAGGTCATTAGTCATGGGATCCGAGGAGTCCGAGGTGCCCGAGGTCATTAGTCATGGGATCCGAGGAGTCCGAGGTTCCGAGGTCCCCTAGTAAAGTTTTTGCAATTCCCAGTTTAAAGCTAACCACGTGTCAGTCGAATCATGTGACACGTGGCACAATCTCATACGTCCACGTGTCAACAGATTTTATCCCCCACACACATGTCTACCAGGCATGTGCATGCCGGTATGTATGTTCATGTGTGGCATGAAAGTTCATTTGATTGTGGGCTTTACGTGGGGTTTTAAGATGCGGATGAGGTATTCTGTAAGGTGTAAATGGGTCAGCCCATGAGAGGATTTGATCGGGCTGTTCAAAAATTAACGGAAGACAGGCCCATCTACAGCCCATTTACAGCCACAGTCATCCAAGTTCTGTCTGTGGTGCAATCCTACCATGGGTCTATGGCTCTCAGAATAAAATTACCCAACACTATCAATGGAACCATCGCCAAAAATACTTATGCAACTCTACCTACCGTACGATATAAGTGTGCAGTGTCCCGGCCAGATGGGCTTAGACGCATCTAGGAATGATATGAGCCCATCTGTTTTAGCGGCAGTAGGTCCATAGTACCATTCTCGCCTAAATCAAGAACGCTCACGTGGGTCCCACAGAACAACGTCCTCGTGGCCTGTGAATGGTGCGGGCTCGTGCACTAACACTGGGCCCACATTAAGGGCCATGTACTGAGGGCTCTCAAGCCCACGCCAAGGCCTTGATTGACCATCGATAGACCTTCATGTCCCTAGTAAAAATTTTACGGCCTTCATTCCCATTAAATCATCGGTGACCTTACGCTGCCTTTGGAGTACTTCAAACTTCAAAGTTTGAAGATCCCCTCCCAAATGCCACGTGGGACATTTATTCAAGCCTACTGATCCAATGGGTGTTTGGCGATGCCAAAATCAGCTTGATTGGTGATTTCTAGCTGTTAGGTTTGAGTATCCAAAAAAAATGCTCGAATCCAATGGCTAGAATTCACCCCATAAGAAATGCCTGACTCCAACAGCGAGCCCACGTTCTCTAATGTGGATCGTTGCCAGTTATTTTCATTAACCATCTAACCCTATTTGATTACTTGAGATAGTATGGATTGTTCCATTGGATCAAACTCTATGATATACATCCAACCGATGGTCAGATCAGCGATCCAGTTTCCGATCCGTTGGAATCTTGCCAGGGATGGTGGTGCAGCGGTAAAACTGCGATAGGGGTTTGCTCCTTCTGATCGTGTGTTCGAAACTGCCTGGCTTCCTGCTTTTACCCAGATGTGCATAGGGAAACTTCCGTGGGGTCGGTGTGCATGACCGTTGGGATTAGTTCCACCCAAAAAGGTGTGGGGGTTTTCATTAGAGTAGGAACGATTTGGAGCAATTACATCTCATCTTTTGCTTCAGACACATGGCCCAATGAACAAACCTAACCATTTATCTATTACAATTATAAAGTCAAAACTTGGGCTGGTGCACCTCGTTCACTATTAGTTGCCTATCAAAATAAACATAGGCACTTAGTACTTCATTTAACAACGAGTTGCTCAATCCACATCAAACTCTACTTGGCATGTGTGGAAGGGCAATTGTTGGATGGGTAGCTCTACGGGTGCCCACGTCTTTAAGCCGGGTACCCTACCTGGACCAAAATGCCCCTCCTTTAAGCTGGGCACCCACTTCTTTCCCGTCCCTTCTCCTTCTCTCTCTCTCTACTGTAACTCCCCCTCTCTCTCTCCCCCTGAGCTTTTAGCTCCCACGGCAGGGGACTATGTAGATCATGGCCTGACCGTGGGCTACATAGCCCCCACGGTAGTGCAGCACCGAGGAGGCTAAAGCCGGAGAGAGAGAGAGAGAGAGAGAGAGAGAGAAATGGAGAGGGAGAGATTGAGAGAGAGTGTTTAGGGTTTAGAGAGGGGGGGGGAGAGTGAGAGAGAGAGAGAGAGAGGGGGGAGGGAGTTACAGTAGAGAGAGAAGGAGAAGGGACGGGGACGAGGTGGGTGCCCGGCTGAAGAGAGGGGTATTTGGGTCCAAGTGGGGTGCCCGGCTTAAAGACATGGGCGCCCATAGAGCTACCCTTGTCGGATGAATGTTTAGTATGGGTGCCCTCAAAATTTGTGGTGCCCTCACAATTCAAGGGGTGTGACTAAAATTTCCCTTTTGTAATTGTGCCCTAAGATCATTTTTTTGGGGGATGGGATATTGACACCCGCGTTTTCGCTCAATAAACCCATCACCAAAAATAATAAATAATAAAAAGAAACAGAAAAGAAAAAATCAGAGAAAAGAAAAGAAGAAGAAGGAGGAAGAGGAGGCCACCGCCACCACAGGTACCTCTCTCTCTCTCAACCCCCCCCCCCCCCCCCCCCCCAAAAAAAAAAGCAGAAAAATGGAAGAAGAAGAAGGAGGAGGAGGAGGTCACCGCCATCAATACTGCAAGTGCGTCCTCTCTTTCTCTCATTTCAGGCTGCCTCGATAGCCCCCGAGGCCGAGTTTGGCATGCCACACTTGGCCTTGGGGGCTGCCGAGGCAGCCCAAAACCAATGAAAGAGAGAGGGAAAGGGAGAGCAAGAGATGGAGAGAGAGAGAGAGAGAAAGGGGGGCGTACCTGCGGTGGCGACGGCCTCCTCTTTCCTCTTCTTCTTCTTTGTTGTTTATTCTTTTTTATTTTTATGTATGTGATGAGAAAAGAAAGGGGGATTGGGATTTTTGAGTTTATGGAGTGATCCCGTCCATTTTTTTTTTTTTTTTTTTTTTTCAGATTTGCACCAATAAACTAAACTGTCAAAAATGCTCAACCACAATATGAGCCACATGACACACTCTTAGAGATTTCTGACCGTATGGATATTTGGCCTAACTTTAAATGGACATATAGACCAAAAATTAGCCTGATTAGTGATTTCTAAGCGTTGGATTGGAGTCGTTTTCACGCATTGATTTTTTACTGTGAAATTTGAGCATTATTTGGGGTACAAAGATCCAAAGGCTTGAAATCACTAATCAAGTTGATTTTTGGTCTGTAGGTCCACCTAGAGATTGGCCAAACATCCATACAGTCAGCGTCTCTAAGAAAGAGTGTGCCATGTGGCTCATGTTGTGCTCGGTCAACGAAGTTCTACTGGAGCTAGATCCTTCTCTGCCGAAGAATCAGAAATCCGCGCCATAAAGTGGGGAATAGAACAAGCTCAAGCTCTGGGTGTCCAGGAGCTTGTAGAGGAATCTGATGCTAAGATGATTGTGGACGCGTTGAAGCAAAAATCTACAGCTCTTAGTTGGTCTTCTAAAGCTCTCCTAGCAGATATATTGGGCTTATGTTCTACTTTTGTTTCGCTTCATTTTGTTTATACACCGCGAGCAGGAAGCGTGGTGGCTCATAATATAGCCGCAAAGGCTCAAAACTTTACATCCCAGTTGGTTTGGGAAAGTAGTTATCCCTCATGGTTAAGGGCTAGTCTCTAGAAGGACATCTCAAATGATCAGGCTTGTAATGGCACTCCTTTTGATTTATGAAAGCCTTAATTACATAAAAAAAAAAAAAAACAAAACAAAGTTCTACCGGAGAGAAGCTAGAGAATTGTTTGAACTTTAAACTTTTAAAGTATTATGGGTCACGCGTACGAGGAAACAAAAAAGCTGGAGACTCTTGCCTTCGTTTTTGTGAAGAAAACCTTTGCTCACACCTGTGTGTGAGCAAAGCCGATCACACATCAAAATATGAGCTACGGGGCACACATTTATAGGAAGATGACCGTATGGATGTTTGGCTAGTCCCTCGTTGGACATGTAAACCAAAAATTAGATTGATTAGTGATTTCTAAACGTTGGATTGGAGTCATTTACATGGGTTGATTTTAACCGTAGAATTTAGAGCATTATTGTCCATTATTTGGGGTACTAGATCCAATGGTCTGACGTAACTAATCAGGCTGATGTTTGGGTTGTATGTCCAACGAGGGACTGGCCAAACATCCATACGGTCATCATAATCTAAGAGTGACACGTGGCTCATATTGTGTTGTGTGATCGGCTTTGCTCACATCGTTTTTGTGATATTTTTAGGAAACTGCTATCCCATGCTTTGCAGACTTAAAAGTACGTAAACATTGTATCCACTATTGAATGCTCCTTGAAAAAGCGTGTTCCTAATTTATAAAATAATTTTTTGAAAACATTGAAAATAACACATTTTTCAAGGGACATCCCACAGTACTGACACTGTTTACATACTTTTAAGTCTGTAAACAGTCGCAGACTAGATTTGTCCAGCGATTAAGTTATTCTGTAATCAAGAGATAAGATTATAGGTCCGTGTACTCACATGTCAGTGTTAGCATCGTCCCTAAGTAACTGTCGTCCCTATCGTAATCCCATTGTCCAGACGACAGATGGTCATCGAGATTATTACTACACGAATCTCAAAGAATACCACACAAATTTCGAAGAACATGGACATACGGACGACGAAGTTAGGTACGTCCTAGGAACGATGCTATCATTTTCCGTCTGCGAAATGCTGCTTTCCTTACAGCAGTACAAGCGTGCGAGGTCCACAACAGCATCGAAAGTAAACTCACAGAAAGAAAAAGAAAAATGTTGCGGTTTTCGATTCGCCGAGGTAGTGATGAATCAATCAATCCATCCACCAAAAACCCTAATAATTCTCCCACAATCAATAAGGAGGTTTAATCTCTGATGTGTTGCAGGTAGATGCTTTAAACCATGGAATCCTCAAATTTCTGCTCTCGGATTCTCACATTTCTCGACGGCCACCGAAGCATCTCCAACGCACCTAAACCCTCCTGTAAGCTTAGATGTCATATTTGATCGCTAGGTTTTTTTTTTCCCCTTTTTGAATCTGAATTCTAGTTTATTTTTGTTGTGGTTGTTAATCTGATTTCTGTAAAATAAAATTTGAATCTGTGTTTCTTTTAATTGAATTATTAAAGCCGAAGGTTCGAAATCTTATTGGAGGAGAATTTGTGGATTCTCAATCGACTTCAACGATCAAAGTCATAAATCCAGTAAGAGCAGAAATGTTTTAATTTGTTATTTGAGTTAAATTATAGCAACTATGTGTTTTTCTTTCTTTCTTTTTTAAGTATTTTTGTTGTTGTTGATGATGATTTAATAATAGGCGACCCAAGAGGTAGTTTCCCAAGTGCCATTAACTACCAATGAGGAATTCAAAGCTGCAGTATGTGCAGCAAAACAGGCCTTTGCGCAATGGAGAAACACGCCCGTCACTACCCGTCAACGCATCATGTTCAAGCTCCAAGAGCTCATCCGTAGAGACATTGTGAGTAGTCCATTAAGAAGAAAATGAAAAAAAAAAGTACTAAATTTGATATAATTGAGATTTTTCTATTTTTTTGAATTTTGATTCTTAAGTTCTCGTCATTGAAAATATACTTGCCAATTTAATTTCATCTACAGGATAAACTCGCCATGAATATAACTATCGAACAGGGGAAAACATTGAAGGACGCACATGGTGATGTGTTCCGTGGGTTAGGTTAGTGCACATTGGTTCAGTTGCGATTTGATTACAGGTTTAGACATTGTTTCTTTATTGGCTTTGCTCTTGTAGAGGTGGTGGAGCATGCATGTGGAATGGCAAGTCTGCAAATGGGGGAATTTGTTTCCAATGTGTCTAATGGAATTGATACATTCAGTATTAGAGAACCACTCGGGGTTTGTGCTGGGATATGTCCCTTCAACTTTCCAGCAATGATTCCTTTATGGGTACGCATGCAGCTTCCCTCCTTTTATCAAATTTTCTTATTTGTGTTTTTCTTTTGATCATAACGAGAGTCGACAGGGCGACTTGGGTTAATTTTCAGTACTTATTATAATTCTTGTTGATCTTTAAAATGCTTAGATTGGTGATTACATTTCATTACCCCTAGAGTAGGGATAAATACAAAATTCCTAAATGTGAATGGAGTTTCAAGACCATCCACTGACGTTATAGCTGTAAAGTTTCAGTGTCTTTGCTAATTGCTATGTAGTCTATTTAGATGACCGCCTGCCGTAAACTTTAATTATTATTATTTTTTCTCTCAGAAACACACATATGTGAGTACTTGATCAACTTTTACTCTAAATAACAAGATAACAACTTTATGATTTCTACAGATGTTCCCAATGGCAGTTACATGTGGAAATACTTTTGTTTTAAAGCCATCAGAGAAAGACCCAGGTTTGTTACCCACCTAGCGTTGTGTTTATATAATTCAGAACCATCAAATCATTTATTCCCATTGATATTGCATTTCAATTACATAATTCTTTGAATTCTTGTACGCTTCACTGCATGATTCTAAATTCTATAATAGGTTGGGTCTTGCATTTCTATTGGGGCGTGTTTGTTGTATTGTTTTTTTTGGGTCCAAATCATCTCTTTTATTCCTCATCATCATTGTCATCGTCGGTGCCTTCTCCCAACTATTTGGTGTTGGCAACACTAATCCGTTTCCCAACTTTTTACTAATATGATTTTTTTATTTCATTCTCTTTTTCTTTTTATATTCAATTTATTAAATGGCCTGAAGTCCTTTGTTATTTTGATGTTTCCTCAGGGGCTTCTATGATACTTGCTGAGCTAGCAATGGAAGCAGGTTTGCCTAATGGTGTCTTAAACATTGTTCATGGCACCAATGTAAGCTTTGTCTTCACTGATGTTTCTTCTTATACAGTCTTATTTACTTCATTTTCTCACCTCATTTGACATAATAAACTGCATACAAGGAACTATGAACAATATTTTGTTGATTTTTCACTCATAAGTCATGAAGTATTCTTAACAATGAAGAGGCAGTCTAAGATGTAGACCTTGTGCACAACACATGTTCTTTTTTTGACTCAGTTTGGATGTCATTTTCTTTATTTGTTGTCTGTGAACAGATTTACCTGTTCTGGTTTGTTATTCCAATCTAGTTAATTGTTGTATCTCTGACAAATCGCTTTGTATTTCAATTTGGACAGGACATAGTTAACAATATTTGTGATGATGACGACATTAAGGCTATATCATTTGTTGGTTCAAATACAGTAAGTTTGCCTGTAGCTTAAAAATTTTGGTACTAGTTGTTGTATAATTTGTCTTCTATATTGAAAACTATGTTTCTGGCATGCAAACAAATTCTATTCTAAGTTTAAACTCCGGTTGTATGCATTCTTCATAAAATTTCAAATTTATTGGGGCTCTATAAGGTATTTTGTTTAAAATGTATCCATCACCATAAGTTTGTATTTTGGAAGCGGTTAGGCCAATATTGCTTTGATAAGATATCATGAGTGATGATACTGGACCATCTAAAAGACTAAAACCAAAAAACAGAATGAGTCTTCTAGACAACCTTTCTAGTTTTGGGAAGGGAAAGATCATTGACCTGGTCGAAGAGAAATAGCGAACTAGATACAAAATCGAGTGATCCCGGTGGAGCTTCTGGATATACCTCTTTCGGTGCAGCATGCCAGCATCTTCCATGTCTTCCTGCAAGTCTGCAACCCTCCTAATCTGTACATAACAATAGCACACTTTCTTTTATCTTTATTTGCCATTCAAACTCAGTATGGCATTGTAAAGTTTATTTCTTGACCTTAAGAGGATTATAGGTATCAAGGCTATATTCTTTGAAACTTTATAGGCTATATATGCTTACTTCGGTACTCTGTTTTTCAAGGCTGGCATGCATATATATGCAAGAGCAGCAGCTAAAGGGAAACGTGTTCAGGTAAATACTGTTTGTTTAGCATGTGGTCTTGTCTCCTTAACACTATGTTTGCTATTATACCACCATCGCTTGAAATCTAAATGCATTAGTTAACTGACTGATTTTTCACTTCAGTCCAATATGGGGGCCAAAAATCATGCAATTATAATGCCAGATGCAAACGTGGATGCTACTTTGAATTCGCTAGTTGCTGCTGGCTTTGGTGCTGCAGGGCAAAGGTGCATGGCACTCAGCACAGCTGTTTTTGTCGGAGGCTCAAAACCATGGTATGGTTTAGTTACATTTCAGTGCTTGTTTTTGGATTTGCGGTATCCTCCAGTGTTTCAAGTTGGAATTATGTATGCACCCGTTCAGTATTAGTTGTTGTTTTCACCTGCTGCCTAATCAGTGTATACATATCCTATTTCCAGCTGCTTCCTTCTTTGGCAAGAGGATGTCATGCAATCATATTAGTTCCATGTGCATTCAAGCACCAACTTAACTGCCTTAACTAAATCAAGTTATCGCTATGGTTGTAGTTCTAGTGACAAAGTTTTTTGATCTGTATCTAGCTAACAATTATCTGATGATTTAGTTAAGGCAGTTAAGTTGGTGCTTGTATGTACAGGGAATTCTCTTCCCTAGTTTTTAAGCTTTAATACTCTTGCTTATAAAAATAAAAAAATAAAAAATAAAAAAGAGAGAAAGAGCATTCTTTTGGAAATTGCTTTTCTTGAAGAATTTAAAAGTTCAGGTCTTAAGTGGATCCTTTATAACTTTCTTCTTTCCAGGGAGGAGGAACTTGTGCAGCGTGCCAAAGCACTTAAAGTAAATGCGGGATCTGAGCCTGGTGCAGACCTTGGTCCAGTGATTAGCAAACAGGTGCTAACATAACTCAGCAAATTTGACTATTTAACCTGAACCATTATATTGGAGATTAGTGATCAGATCGATAGCTAATCACTTTCTGTAACTTTTATTTGAAAACTTTGTGATATATTGTGCTTTAGTAACATAAATAATGGTGTACTTGTTACCAATACCATCAGGTATATAAGGATTCTCTGATCATGATCACTTTGCATTCTAGATATTATGAGTGTATGCATGTGCTTTTATGTTGCTTTTGACATGCTTTCTTTATCAACAGGCAAAGGATCGAATATGCAGATTGATCAAAACTGGTGTCAAAAGTGGTGCTAGACTTGTGCTTGATGGGAGAAATGTTGTGGTATCTGTTTTTATCCTTCTGTTCTACTATGTGTAATGTTCATAATTGCAGATTCTGAATGTCACCAATGGAATTGTTTTAGAAATTGGAAGTAAATTGCAGAAATTTCTGAAATGCTATAAATTATAATGATGAAATTTTACTGAACAGTTATGGTCTTTTAAATGGATGTAGACGGGCAAGTTTGTTTACCATAACCATTATTGTGAGGGAGAAAACTGAAATGTATCAACCAAGAAACTACAGTTTGTTGTCCATAACTAGAATTCTTGGAAAATGATGATTTAGGCTTCTGTAGATTCTTGTATCAACCAAGAAACTACAGTTTGTTATCCATAACTAGAATTCTTGGAAAATGTGGAGTCGGGCTTATGTAGATTCAAATATGCCTCTTGACTTTGTTATGCTGAACTAATTATTTATACAAGAATTATAGCATTCTACATTATCATATTGGTCTATGATAGTGTGTTGGTTCTAAATGTCACCATGTCTCTAACACACGTCCTTCTCTCAATTACATAGGTTTCTAGTGATAATCGTCTTTCTTTCTTTTTTTTTTGATAGGCAGTGGTCATGTAACACACGTCCCTGTCTGAAGTGTTTATAATATCCCCAAAATGCCTAGGTGGTCAGAAATTATTTTTATTAATTTAATTCATAATAGTTAAAGAAATTCAATTATTTACCAACTCCGTTATTCTCAAAATTAAGATAGTTCTCTTCAAATAATATAACCCTAAAAAAATAGGAATTGAATGGTTGTACACAATATAGTAAACAGAAAACCTTAATGAACACCCTTTCTATCTCACAAGGAAGAAGAAGAATCCATGTTAGCACATGGACTAGCAACGAGTATGCCGCTGTTGTCACAAGTAAGAAGAATAAGAATCGTGATGACCATATCTTGTTTCTCTTGCCAAAGGCAGAGCTGTTGGCTCCCGCGTTATGCCTTTCTCGTGAAGAAAAGTGAAGAATACGATACGGAAAAGAGTACAGGGTTTTTTCTTTCAAGGGAAAGAAAACCTCTACCCTAAACTAACTATTACTGTAGTAATGAAGCAACGATTGCTTCTCTAGGGTATGTTGGGCTGCATAATTCTCTTTCCTGTTCCTGTATCCAAATGTGCTTCATTTATGATTCTTTTATTGGCGGTCACTGGATTGTATTTAGAGTTATATTAACAAAACATTGTATAGATAGATAGACAGATTGATAAGACATATTCTACGTAAACAAAGTAAGTTATGAATTTTACTGAAAAGTAAATATATCCTACCGGAAACGTGTTTATATGGTAGTCTTGCACTTTGGTTCAGTATGAATTAGATCAAACTTTTAATGGTTTAAAATCTCTTGATGCAAAATAGGTTCCAGGCTATGAGGAGGGAAACTTTGTTGGTCCTACCGTCTTATCCGATGTGACAAGTAACATGGACTGTTACAAGGTACCTCTTCTCATTCCTTCAATCCCCTGTTCATGCTTTTGGAATGGATGGACCTAGATTATCAATGATTCAGTTGAATAAGAGGTGTACGCAAGATCTTGGCATCAGCTTGTATAACTCTATATGTGGTTTTGAGCAGGAGGAAATCTTCGGTCCAGTTCTCATCTGCATGCAGGTATGCTAATTAGTGCCCATCTCATTTCTCTTATTATCAACACCCCATGGCTTAAACTGGAGAAGTATTAACAGATTTTCTCTTTGCCCACCCATATACAGGCTCACAGCCTAGAAGAGGCTATAGACATTGTTAACAGAAACCAGTACTGCCTCACTTCTCAGTCCTCTTTACTTTAACAATCAAATATCTTAGAATTACTTTTTGTTTTAAATTGCTGTTGTCTTGTGATTACAGATATGGTAATGGAGCATCTATATTTACCACATCTGGTGTGGCTGCAAGGAAATTCCAGAATGAGATTGAAGCAGGCCAGGTAAGCTAACCTTTTTGACTCAATATAGGAGAAACCAAGAATAGTTCGAACCAAGAAAAGATCTTTCTGGTTATTCTCTGAAGATCTAACTTGGATCTTGAGCTCTGACATGAACTGGGTTCCTATTTTTATGGTTTAATGTTGGCTCAGGTTGGCATTAATGTTCCCATTCCGGTTCCATTGCCTTTTTTCTCATTCACTGGATCCAAGGCATCTTTCGCAGGCGATCTCAATTTCTATGGTATGATATGCTTCCAAAACTTCTTTTAGTTTTGGATATTTGGTAGCTGTTACATAAGAACAGATCATCATCTGAAGTTGCATCTTAGAGAGATTTTGTGGGTTGCAGGCAAGGCTGGCGTGCAGTTTTACACCCAAATCAAAACAGTGACTCAACAATGGAAGGATTTACCGAGCCAGGGAGTATCACTGGCTATGCCCACATCTCAAAAATCATAACGCTTTCTTTTTTTAACCTAACAAATAATGTGAATTGTGAACACAACAAATAGTCATTCAATGTCAGAGCTTCCATTACTTGTCCTGTGTGCGTGTGTAACGGAAGAAATAAATTTTTTTTTATGTACAACCAAGACTAATGATAGCACCAGTGAGGTATGTGCAAATCGAAGGGCCTAAAATAGCGAGGAGAAGGCCAAAACGGACCTGGCTACAGGTTCTAAGAGGAAATTTTAAGAATCTTTTCCTAACGGAAGAGATGGCTTTAGACCGGATCAAATGGAGGAGCAAGATTCGTGCAGCCGACCCCATACCGTTGGGAAAAGGCTTATGAAGATGATGATATCTGTGTTTGTGATGAGATACTCAACACCTTTGGTAATTCGGTGGGTAAGCTGAGGTTGGGCAGGATCCCTACCAGACTTTAATAATGTAATACAAAATTACAAGCATTGATGTCTACAGCAGTTCGCATCCTCACTACATCCATAATCACCAGCATGAATAATACACAAAAAGTCAACTAGGTACTCGTCAGATTGTTTTATCCCAGCTTACCCGCTAGAAAATTTTTCAGAAAAATATGTAATACATTCGAGTAACACAACAAAACACCCCCCCCCCCCAATGAAAGATGATTGAATTTCCATATCAAATAGCTTGCGAGATCCGCAATGGAGGATTCCTCAAATAGCTGTAATAGCGTTTGCCCGCTGAAATAGATGGCCTTGAGGAGGAAATTATAAGCACCCATTCATTAGGCGAATTTGGATCCCAACCATAGTGTTGCCGTATCAAGAAAATCTCTCTTTTTTTTATACCATGGGTATCCGGGCCTCTTAGAGGGGCACGTATGTCAACTGGGAAATAGACCAGGGTGTGACCCCACGGGGATTCGAACTCAGGACCTCTGCTGACCCAAAGCGAGGTCCTGGAATCAATTGGGAGCGCACGTTACAACTGGTACAACTTGGTCGTCTTTGTGTTGGAAGTAAGATAAACAAATGTCTCATTTGATAAAATGGGGTGGTGGCGCAGTTGGCTAGCGCGTAGGTCTCATAGCTTGAGAGTGATCCTGAGGTCGAGAGTTCGAGCCTCTCTCACCCCAAACTTCATATTTTGTGGTCGATTTGCAATTATTTGGATATCAGTTTGATCTTCGACCTAACTTTCCTTAAATGGGACCCACGGGACAGCAGGAAACAAACCAATGCATCTTTTGCCACGTATTCTCCCACCACGATTAAATACACATTTAATAATGAAAGTGGGTGAAAATTTAGTCAACAAAATCCGGGTCAACATAAGCAACGATCATAAAACCAACATATTAAAAGAAACGAACCACATGTAATAGGACAATCTGATTAGACCGATTCTGGTGAGATAGGAGATCCCATTGATTGGGTTGTATTGGGGTGGATACATGCTGAAGTAGGGTTAGAGGTAGATAGAGTGTCACCTTTTGGTGGTCCGGTCCTACGCAAGTGCTTTAGAGTTTAGACCTCCAGATACGTGCTTCAGAATTCAGATCCCTGATTCCGACGAACGACGAACTGTTCTTTGGAAGGAGCAAACAGCGAAGGAGGGGTTTAGCAAAGAAGAGGCGCGTGGGGAGGGGTTCCAGGTAGGATTTTAGGAGAAAGTTAATCTGGGTTTTTAAAAAAGGACGGTTTTTTTTTTTCGCAAGAAAGAGGAAACAATTAATTAAAAAGATATAAAATACAAACCCCAGTTAATCTGGGTTTCTAAAAAGTGCCGGACCACTCATCCTCTGCATCCTCTGCATCCAAAACCCTTTGCATCTAAATTTTTTCTCGTTAAAATAGCGTAAATATTAGAGAGAAAAAAACATTCCCTGATTAACCAACTAACCCAGGGGTTAACGTGGGTTGGGTTTAGGCCTTTGAAGTTCGTGTCTTACATTTTGGCAGGGAGGGGGGCCTTCGAATTTTTTTTCTCAAAATAAGAAGAGCCGTAGTTTCGCGTGTCGGGACTCGGGACTCGGGCATCGGGACTGGAGAAGGAAAGGAAAGAGTGGGACAGTACCTATGCCGATTTGATTCGACGGTTGGGATTGTCGATTTCTGAAAATATTATGAGATGACGATCCCATTATATTCCACTAGTCAGATCCAAAGGTTAGAAATCATTAATCAGCCTGAAAGGACCAAACATCCATTCCCTCAGGGTCGGGCTCCGTTGACAGATATAAAATTACAGGGATACAATATAAGCCTCGTGGCACACTATTACAGGACTCTGACCGTATGGATGTTTGTCCTATCCCATGGTGGACCTATAAACCAAAAATCAACCTGATTAGTGATTTATAGGCTTTGGATTGTACTTATTTTCATGGGCTGATCTCAACTGTGGGAATTTGAGCAGTATTTGAGGTACAAAGATCCAACACTTATAAATCACTAATCAGATTGAGTTTTGGTTTGTAGGTCCACCATGGGATAGGACAAACATCCATACGGTCAGAGTCCTGTAATAGGGTGCCACGTGGCTTATATTGTGTCCCTGTCATTTGATTTGTCATTTTATATCTGTCAACGGAGCCCGACCCTTTTTTTTTTTTAATTTTAAACAGTGTTGTTGACTTGAGAGAAGTCTTTTGTATTTTTTTTTCTTGCATTTAATGGAGGAACAGAGGTATGCCTTGGGAAACTAAAAGAGAAAATACTTGAAAGATTAAAAAAAATCAAAAAATCTTTTCAAAGTAAATAATTTAAAGAAAATTAAAGACAAAATATAAGGGTATTTTTGGAATTGTGAGGATGTCATTTGAAGTTCTTGTCCTTGCCCAACCCAAGTTCTTGCTTTATAATAGGATTGTCCCACCAAGCCCGTTAGGCCAAAGCCCGGTTTGCGTCTTGAACCTAGCCTGGGCCAACCCATTAGGACTTTGGGCTGGGCTCGAGCTTCCCTTGAAGCCCAGCCCGAGACCCAACTCCTTACAGGCCTTGTTTCGAGCGCGGCCTAAGCCCCGGAAAGTGGGTTGGACTGGAACTGTAGACTAGGCCCAACTTCGCCCTGTCAATGAGGCCAAAATTACAGGCTGAGGTATATTTTCGTGTAGAAATGAATTGGCAACCAAATAGGCCCTTAAGATTTTGGCAATCTTTTTTGGGAATTTTTGACATACCCCCCATGTTATCTTTAAAATTTGACATACCCCCCCACAATTTGAAAAAGCTGACATACCCCCCCCCCCCCCCCCCCCCCCCCCCATGACTTGGCCCACTGTCATTTGACCAGTGTTGACTCGAGTTGACTACCTATTTTTGTATTAAAGGACGAAAGTGCCCTTGTCTTCAACCTTAGAACAAGGGTTTGGGTTTAAGCCAAAACCCATAACCCAAATCAAACATGAAAAGAGGAGATTAAAGATAAAAATTAAAACCTATGTTGGTAAACTTGAGATTTTTTTTTGTTTTTTTGATGAATTAAACAAAGATTGAGAAAAAAAAACCCCAAAAAAATAAACAAAACTCATGAAGGAATGAGATATCTTTTTATGAATTTTATTGTAGAATGAAATTTTAAAATTGAGAGAACCCATCTTTTCAAAATTCACATCTCAAAAATTTGAAATATAAATTGCTTTGTCATGTTTTTCATTTTTGTTAATGAAAATTTTAAAACCAAAATTGTATGCTTTGTGTTTTTTTTTTTTTTTAAACCTTGGGTTTAAAATTATTGCCTGGGTAGTGGCCTGCCGGCCATTAGACTCCGGTGGATTGGTCGCCGATGATGGGCGGCCAACCCATTGGAATCTCTTGGCCGGCCATCCCCACAGCCGTTTGATTTGGGGTTTGGGTTTTGGCCCAAACCCTTGTTCCAAGCTTGAAGAAAAGGGCAATTTTGCCATTTAATACAAAATTTGAAAGTCAACTCGGGTCAACACTGGTCAAATGACAGTGGACCAAGTCATAGGAGGGTATGTCGGCTTTTTCAAATTGTGGAGGGGTATGTCAAATTTTAAAGATATCATGGGGGGGGCTATGTCAAAAATTCCCATCTTTTTTTTGTTATTTGTTCCTTGTTATTAACTAGTGGGTGGCCCGTGCCCACGGCACTCTCCAACAAAGCATTTGTCAAAATCGAGCGTGAGTGGTTGAGATATCCACCGTCCAATTGGGAGATAAGATCCCGGCCCTTCTTTATTGAAGCCTATAAGAGGAGACAATTGAGCTCCCCTATTATATAGACTAGTGGGTGGCCCATGCCCACGGCACTCCCCAACAAACCATTTGTCAAAATCGAATGTGAGTGACTGAGATCCGCTGTCCAGTTGGGGGATAAGATTTAGTCCCCTCTTTATTGAAGCCTATAAGAGGGGGAGACAACTAAGAAACAGGGAAGTTGTCTTATATTATCCGGTTTCAACAAAGAGTAGTTGAGATCTTATCCTCCAAATAGATGGTGGATCTCAACCACTGACCCGATTTTTACAAACCCTTTGTCAGATAGTGCCGTGGGCACGGGCCACCCACTAGTTCCTTACATATTTGAGACCTAATATTGCGTTGAACTTCTTAGTTACTCATCATCATCAGATTATATCTTGGAATCCATTCTTATTACCTCAATTCATTCTTTTCTCTCTCTTTTAGAGCCTTCGACACGTACCAAAGTTATCATTGTCATCAGTACAATCACTAATATTCGTTGTATGTGCCCAAACCATCTCAATCCACTTTCCTTTATTTTATCCACCATTGTAGCTACTATTAGATTCTCTATAATATGCTCATTTGTAAGTCTTTCCTATATATCCTTACCATTTATCTATCTCAACATCTTCATCTCTACTACACTTGTTTTATGCACGCGGAACATTTTGCTCCATTAAGCATAACATTACCGCTACCATTTTCTTAGGAATTTTTGTCCCCCTAAGAAAATCTGATTCATATCCAACACAACCATACCGTTATGTTACGTTTGTTATAGCGGCTGTTCTAATGGGTCGCATCTGAATCAAAAAAATTGTTAAAATATTTTAAAAAAAATCAAAATAACCTCAATAATGGTAAAGTCATGGTTTAAAATAAACGGTAAGAGCGCTACGTTAAGAAACATTTTGACGCTTAGAAAATAACCGCCATTTTTTCGTTTTAACAGGTGTTGAAATCGTTTTAAAGGCCGTTATTTTTTGAAAAAAAAATGGCCATGATTTCCGTTAAATTCTATTTTTTTTCATTTTTGAATTCAGCGCCATTTTTCCGTGTTTCCCATTGCTTCCGTTAAATTTCAAAAAAAATCATTTTTTCCCCTATCCGTAAAATTACAATTCGTTTTAACGGTAACGGCCCCAGTCTGTTATACCGTTAAAATGGCCTCTTTTAAACCTTGGGTAAAGTAATGGATAACGGAAAAATAAGTCATGGTAACGCTAAGCCCTTTTTCTGTTTTTGGCGTTACCGTTGTAACGGTTGTTGTTAACGTTCTTTTTAAAACATGGATTTTCTGATGTCAGTTTTTTTCAAATGTGAGGGGTACTTATGGTCATTTTCCCTATCAAAACAGAGCTATATTTTTTGTGGGAAAACGATGCTGTCGGTTGCAGGAGTAGGTTTTCCCTAGGGTTCAGACCGTTGGTTATTCATCAAAATTTGTTCAGTGTGAAACTCGAGGACAATCCAACAGTGTAAACATTGAGAAAACGTCGCCTTGAGGTTGACTACAACACAGCTCATTTTTCTGTGTGTCACTGTGTTGTCACACATGTACTTGCTTCTGTAATTAATGAGAGAAACTAAAAAAAGCGAAATTTGTTTTCGGCGAGCATGTGCAGCAGGAGGAGGGCTTTTTCCATCTTCTCTTGGGGGAAATTTATGAAGTTTTAAGCTTCAGAAAATTTATATAATCTGGTTTCTGTTCGAAGAAAGAACAGAAGAGAAGAGCGGTCGACCCAGAGAGACGGAGAGGGAGAGCAATGAAGAAGAAGAAGAAGAAGAAACCATGGAGCTTCAGAGCTTGGACTCTTTCCACTACAAACAGGTCTGTTTCTCTCCTAAAATCCCAGAAAAAAAAAGGACCAAAACTCGATCTTTTGTTCGTATCTTGGATTTTCTTTTCTGGGGTTTAATTTTCTTGGTTGAAATTTTGTTTTTTTTTTAGTTCTTTTTCTTTCTGAAGCTTTTAAAATCTCAACAAAGATCCACAGAAGCCCCTCTAAGCTTTTTTTTTTTTGAATCTAGGTGAAAATGATTAGTACTTTGTGTAAATAAACCATCTCTATCAGCCATTGCCCACGTCCATCAAATGATCCTAACCTTTTGATCAGTTGACTGATTTTGGAAGATAAATGTAAAAGTCCCAAGGTTTTGATCCATAGATTCAACGGTCACGATGAAACCTTTGAACAAATGCATGGGCAAAGTTCACTCACACACAAAAAGAAGCTGAGTTGGGACGTGGCAGTTAATAGGTTGTCCCACGTGTCACTATTGCATGAACTGAAAATCCCATTCGAATATTTTTACACAAATACGAAATATCTACCACAAAATCTAGACGACTGGGTGTGCTTTAAATGAGAGGTTACCACAAATGAGAAGTGGGGTTTGCTCTCTTATATTTTTTGGGTATTTTAGTAACACCCCTGAACTTTGATAGTAATTAGATGTACCCCCTTATATTTTCAAATATTAGGATTGCCTCCCTTTGACCTTGTTTATCTATCATTTGACTGACGTTAAAATGTGATTCGAGTCCGTTTTAACTTAAGTCAACCACTGTTAAACTAGGTCAAAGGGGTAATCCTTGAAAGTATAAGAGGGTATAACTAATAACTTTCAAATTTCAGGGGGGTGTTGGTAAAGTACTTTTTTGAAATAAAAAGGGCGTGGGCCCTAGGGCGAGTAATAATATGGATTTCCTGAAATGTAAGGAGATACCTGCTCCTCCACTGCAACACTCAATCTCTCCCTTGTAACTTACTTGGTTTGGGTGTGGTGTCTGAACTGAGAAACTGACAACTCAGTGTCCTCTATAAGTGTGCCACGTGGCTCAGATGATATATCCATCTCCGAGCCTCTCCAACTCTTATTAGTTTTGAGTTTTATAGTCTTCAGGCCTTCTTGGTAGTTTTTCTTTATTTTTACGATTCTTGAGCTACACTGCAGGATTCTTCACTGTCGATTGATATCGGATGGTTGAGATCAGCTAATCAAGTGATCTGCGTCGATGGGCCAGTACCAATTGAGGGTAGAGTTGGTTGCAAGTTGCAAGAACGAAACCATGTAGAAATAAATCCAACTTTTTTTGTCAACCGTTCGATATGTCAGTTCCAAAATCCTTCTATTGTCTGATTACGATCGGACGGTGATGGGCATCTCAAAAACTAAATAACATTCTCTTAATTTTTAACAATTATTTGGTGGTGGTGTTAATATTAGTTGCAGTCTTGCAGGACTAAAGACGCTTAAACACAGTAACGCCGGCAGGTGGACCCAGCCAATATGGACGGAAAAGAGTTGGTCTACAAGATCGATGGCTCAGATTTAAGATACCCATCAGAAGTCACGTTGGGGAACTCGTCTCTCTTTCCACCGCATGATATTGGCATGAACAGGCTCAATCTTAGGATAAGAAAGGATGTATTATGGCACATGTTGCTACGAATAATTTTTCTTTTACATAATATAATTTAATGGTCCTATTTTTCCGTGTAAGGTAGAGAAATAATGGCGTGTAAGGTAGAGAAATAATGGAGAGGAGTAAATGCATTTCGATCTGTTGGCATGAATTTAAAGGCATGCCAGATGTCTTCACATGAATTCCAATTCCTTCGATTCCAACTCCTACTCCATCTTTTATCTGCAAGTTCAATTATTGTTTGAATTGTGAATTAGTAGGTTCTGGTTACCCACCCTGATTAATGATTTATAGGCGTTGGATTGGACTTATTTTCATGGGTTGATCTCAACTGTGGGAATTTGAGTACAAAGATCCAACGCCTAGAAATCACTAATCAGGCTGATTTTTGGTTTGTAGGTCCACCTAAGGATTGGCCAAACATCCATACGGTCAGAGTCCTCTAAGATTGTGCCACGTCGCTCATTCTGTATCCTGTAACGGGAGCCTGTCATTTTAGAGCGTAACTGGAGCCCGCCGGACCCTATAACTTACCGGTCTGGATCCCATCAATTCCCATTTTATTGGGTCTGAATTTTGGGCTACTCAAGTCTGGCCAAAAAATCTGAACCCTGTGCCTGGGTCCACCTCCCAAGCCCAGCACGAAACCGTACTTGGCCTGAATTGAAGCCTGATAATTGAGCGTGGCTCGGCCCAAATTTTTTTTAACCCCATCAATAAATAGGACTTTTAAGCCCTCGTTTTTTTTTCTTTCTCAAAACGATATCTCTCAAGCTCACATTGATCTCAAAAAATCATTTTTTAAATGGGTTTTAGTGGGCCAAAAACCCGGCTTGAGAAAAGTCGGTTTTGGATGGGTAGAAGCTGTTAGGGTTCCTCGGGCTTTGGTCCGGTCCAACTAAATTCAGATCAGGGTCGGGCCGGCTTAAAACCTGAGAAAAACTCAAAAACGGGTCCCTGTCCGTGTTGGGCTACCAAATGTACACCCCTCATTCACCCAAATCTGATCCATACCCATCCACTGAGAGCCTGATTCATAGCACTAAGTGGGGTGAACTGGCACCTATTACCTGACCAGACCCGAGAATAAAATACGGTTAGATCCATATCCATATTTAATTGCAATATGTGCCGAGTTGGATCCTGATCAATACCTGACCCACGAATAAAAAAAGTCTTACCATTTTGTACGTCATATATCTGTTATCCAAACGATTCCAAAGCCCACACAACCAATCCAACCCAAAGCCCATCACTCAAAGATCAAAATCCGACTAAGTAGGATCTGATCATGCACTTAATTCACACCCAACCCACATCTAAAACGCAAATTATTGCAAGCATCCATTGTTAATACATGAGGCATTGAGGCCATTGAGCGTGCAAGGGTCAGAGGCTCAGCATATCTCTGACCAGCTCTTCCTTTATACCGACCTCAGACGTTGACAAAACCGAGATTGAGACCCTCCGGTTGGGTAAGCGCCCGACCTCATCGAGCATTTCCCCATATCGCATTTGCCGACTTTTACAGAGTATTGAAATGTAAAATGTTAAAATGTGTATTATACTGCAAAGCAACCACAAGGTCGCAGGTTCAAGCCTGCTGAAAAAAAAAAAAAAACAATAACAAAATCATAATAATATTAATAATAATAATAATGATAGAATTTAAATATGATCCGGCATAATGCGGACATGACCTCATAAACTGCCACGTAACGTGTGGAAATACAGAAAATTAGTGGAACACACATAATGATAATAATAATTAGAGCAAAGCAAAAGGGTTTGGCCAATGCCGATAAAATAAAATACATGCAGATACGACATGGCGGTTTTTTCTCGGGAAGCTTGTAACGATATTATAGAAAATACAAGTGGGTATTAGCTATGTTTACCTACCGAAAATGGAGAAAGTATGGGCCGTGTTTAAAGAGGGAGAGACGTGAAGGAAGAAGACCTTGAGAAACGTGATGCAAATTCCACCGTTAAAAAAAAACATTAAATAAAATACATATATAAAACCCACATGCGCCCACTTGGTTGGAGGCTTCACTAAAATTACGCCTTTTGATGTATGTCTCGAGGCACATTGTTTTATTTAATTATTTATTTTAAACCAGGGGTATCAGACCTTTTAGAGCACCCCAGTAGTCACCTTGGACACGGTACTCACCCCTCCACACGTGCCAGGGGGTGCCCCAAATGAGAGTCGAACTCAGAACCTCTTGCTTTCTAGAGCGGAGTCCTGGCCATCAGCATTCAACCTTCTACGTCGCACGCCCTTTCTGAAAGTATATATGGACAGCTCTTTGTAAGGTTGGATTGTCTAAATGATCTCTATATGGGCTCCACCACCTGATTTAGGAATCATGTGTATGAATTTAGTGTAGATTTAGCCAAAGATACGTAACTATCCTACATGACTAGTCAGGATTTAAGTGTTAGGCCCCATTAAAAAATGGGAGAAGCCTTGAAATAAGTACTAACACCTGAGACCTAGCTTCCTTAAATAAGAGAGTGGCGATCCTCAAGTTCATTTCTTTCCATAAAGCCCACATGATAGCGAAAGGAAGAATACACCAAAAGGTACTCCTTCTCTCACTAAAGGAATCGTCGAAACAACTATATATGGAAGAAACCTAATACATGAGGATGAAGCATGAACTGAATACAAAATAAGCTGGAGAAGATTTGTCACAGCTCTATGGAGAAGCTGCAATGAATGAGCAAGTGATCAATTGATTTCGACTTAGACTTGCACAAATTGCACTTATTTGACAACATCATCTCCCTACTATTCAGATGGTCCACCGTTAAGATCTTATCAAAAATCGTCTTCCAAATAGAAAATTTCACTCTTGTTGGAACAAAAGCTCTCCATATAACAGAATCCGAGAAGTCCAATCCTAACCCCCGGAAAAGTGTGAGAGAAGAAAGATTTTACTAAGAAACTATCATGCTTGTCCACCTCTAAACCCTAATGTTCGACTCTAAGTCCAGTGAAGGGTTCTCATTAGTGGTGGAACCAGGGGCAAACCCTCAACTTTGAAAGTCACAAAGAAAAATAAATAGAAAACCAAAAATACAGTTTTAAAATCTGTACAATGCCCGCCCTTAAAACATTGAAAATTAAAAAAAAAAATTCAAAAGTACCATTTTAAACCTAGCTAATAGAATTCCCATCATTTTACAAAATCAGTACACTGCCCACCCTTGAACAAAATCGTGGCTCCACCACTGGTTCTCACCTATAAAAAGCAAGAGGGTGGCAAGACTTTACATCACTTACACACCATAAATCTTCCTGATTTGGCAATCTCTAATGTCAGAATAATAAAAGACCCTTTATTTAGAGGAGGGAACGACAGGTGCACACGTGAAGGCAATAGGAGTGTCGTTTAATTTAAAGAAAGGGAGAGGAGCAGTTGAGGCAAGTGTTCACGCGTGAACGTATTAAATGCATTTAATTATATAAGATCGATAAAGACTAAAAGAACCCTATTAATTAATAAAAATAATTAAAAAAGGGAGACATCTTCGAAAGTGACTAACCAAGAACCCTTCATTTGTTAATAAGTAGCTAAAATGACAGAGACAATATAAGCCACGTGGCACACTGTTACAGGACTCTGACCCTATGGATGTTTGTCCTATCCCATGTGGACCTACAAACTAAAAATCAACCTGATTAGTGATTTATAGGCTTTGGATTGGACTTATTTTCTTGGGCTGATCTCAACTGTGGGAATTTGAGCAGTATTTGAGGTACAAAGATGCAACACTTAAATCACTAATCAAGCTGATTTTTGGTTTGTAGGTCCACCATGGGATTAGACACCATGGCTTATATGTGTCCCTGTCATTTTAGATCTGTCAACGGAGCCCGACCCAAGTAGAATAGATGTACGGTGTGTCGTTCTACAATGAATGCATTGTTGCTTGACATTACGTTCATGGGTACATCGGCCAATGACGGATCTATCCGGTTTGCATGTGGAAAACGCGTACGGCTAAAAAATTAATAGACCATGTCACATTTTTTTTTGCGTCCGGGTATGGTTTTTTTAGTTTTTCTATACGTCCGGGGCTCTTCCAATGTGTCACCAACACAGATTGTGCGATTTTGAAAAAGCTTAGGCCAAGCACCACACCATGAGCGCAAGATATGCTATAAATATTTATTTGTTGCTAATGGGATTATACAATTATAGACAGTGATGACAAATATAGGGCCCATATTTAAAGAGTTTGGAGTCTATACGACCCCACTACTTCAATGGAACCCATTTTCTTTAATTTTCTCCAACTGCCTCCAGCCTTCTCTCTATCTCTATTTGTTTTCGATCAGAGTTGCATTTCAGATCGGTTCATCCTACGGTCAATGATGTTATAGCACCTGAAGTGATTTAAGAATGATACCACCTCAATGTCAGCTCTTGGATTTGGAAACAGTGACGTTGTAAAAGGGGCTTGACATCAAACCTTGGTGTTTAGACATTAAGGGCGTGTTTGGTTGCCAATTTCCTTGGGAAAACACAACTGTCCCTTATTAGATGGTCATTTTAAATCTGTATAATTTTCCCTACCAAGCCATTTAAATCTGGATAATTTTCCCTACTGAGCCCAGAATCCATTTCCCATCCTTTATTTTCTCTCACATGATTGAAATATTCTCAGTTGCAATCGATCAGCCATTTAACGCATTTCTCAGATGTATTTTCTCGGGAAATTTTTTGTGCAATCAAACACGCCCTAAGGAAGTTTTAATTCGCTGACCACCAACAATATGAGACACGTGGAACAATTTTAGAGGACACTGACCGTATGGATGTTTGGCCAATTTTTAGGTGCACCTACAAACCAAAAATCAACATGATTAGTGATTTTTAAGCATCGGAGTAGAGTCATTTTCATGGGTTGATTTTAACCGTGGGAATTTGACCATTATTTGGTACAAGGATCCAAATGTTTGAAATCGCTAATTAGGCTGATTTTTGGTTTGGGGTCTCTTTCTGACCCCCTCGAGAGTCAGACTCTGCGCCTTGGATTTCAAGAATCCAAGGGTGGTTTATAGCACTAAGCTGGCATTCACTTTTTTCAGTGGATGCCGCCGAGTTCAACTCCCGGGGGGGAGCCACAATATGAGCCACGTGGCACACTATTAGAGGGTGATGACTGTATAGATATTTGGCCAGTCTCTAGGTGGACCTGCAAACCAAAAATCAGCTTGATTAGTGATTCACAGCCTTTGGATCTTTACACCCAAATAACACTCAATAATGCTCAAATTCCTACTGTTAAAATCAACCCATGAAAATAACTTCAATCCAAGGCTGAATTTTGGTTTGCAGGTCCACCAAGGGATTGGCTAAATATCCGTATGATCAGCGCCCTCTAATGGTATGTCACGTGGCTCGTATTGTGGGTTGTGACCAACATCTTGTGATAGAAGTTTTACTCAGAAAAGGGAACCTGGGAGCCTGTTCCTTTTGGTTTGTACGTCCACCTAGGGTTGGCCAAACATCCATACAATCAGCATCCTTTAAGAGCGTGCCACGTGGCTCATATTGTGGGCAATCATAGCTTCGGGGTCGGCGAAATTTTAATAGACATTAAGGTCGCATTGTACTAAAAGACCACCAGGGTTAACTGTATAACGTCAATGTCCATATCATACCATTCATATGTTATTAGTTCCTTCTCCTCCCAAGCCAGGCCACGTGGCATTGTTTCTCGAGATCTCTGCCGTTGAAACTTGGTTTTTGTTTGTTCTGATGATGCCTTCTCCGAGTTTAGAATCTTCTTATCCCCTAAAATATATTATCACATAGTTCATATATATATATATATATATTTGTTTTGTAAAAATACTATAGGAAAACGTGTCGGGGACCCATTAGCAATTTACTACACGTGCCGTGAAACACGTTAAAGAAAATCACGTGACCTCCTGCGCGTATTTCCTGACAGTCGCCGAGAGTGCAAAGGACACGGGCAGAGATAATTGGCAAGAATCCTGGTGTGTTTTGTCCTCATCTTTAAATCCCGAAATTACCCTCAACAATAGCGCATAATGACGATGCATATCATTCAACAGTCAACACCTAAGCTAGGGAATGGATCAAGATTAATGTAGATGACTAGATGTCCATTGTGCAAATGCTACTTCTCAATCCTCAGAAGGTTTCCCGAGGGTTGGGCGAAGATGGCAAGGACCACGCCTAGGAAGCGGAGGTCCTGACTCCTGAGATCAAACCCCTTCCCCTTGGCGCCAGCAACCAGCCAAGGCTTGCCCAGTGATACAAAAATAAATAAATAAATAAAATCCTCAGCAGGTCTAATTGCAAGGAGACTAATGACCACATGGTCATGGACGTTTTCATGGTCCACAGTGAATGACAATGTCCTTGGACCCCAGACCATGTGATCATTACTCTTGCAAGGAATCACCTTGGCTCCCTCGTTGCAGCGCGCACATTCATCTTCCTCACCACCAACATCAAAGAGGCTGAAGCTCTCTCCTTGAAGGGAGGCGAGGGAACTCTAATTCGATCAAAATGCCTAATTCGATGTGTATTCTGTTTTCTCTGATCAATGAAGATCTTAATTACAAAAAAAAAAAAATATACCAAGGCTTAACCCAACACACGTTAAACCCTTTGGTTAGTTGGTTGAGGGTGGTTAACAAAGGATACGTGTGACATTTAGGGCATTATAGACAACTTTCCACTAAGGCCACGTTTGAAATGCAATGTGGTCGGGTGATTAGTAAGAACGATGGAAAACTGACCTTTAAATTGACACATAGAACCACAAAGATTAACCTTAAAAGTCTTATTAGAGTGTTTTTATCAATTTTTTGAACCACAAAGATAACCTTATAAAATGCTTATCAAAGAAAGAAAAAGAAGGATAAGCCTACAATTGGCCACCTTCAGTCATCATAAGCGACCCGGATGCCCACATGGTCATGGATGTTGTCATGGTGCACAGTAGTGTCTTTAGCTATTAGCCGAATTTATTCCTATTCCTAAAGTGTAAATCGACTTAAGTTTTAGTTAATTAATTATTAAAATAAGTCCAATACACTTGACCAATGAAAAATGACTACATCCATGGACCCCCCCCAGACCATGTGATCATTACTCTTGCAAGGAACCACCTTGGCTCCCTTGTTTACAGTGCCCACAATCATCGTCCTCGCCACCAACATCAAAGGCTGAAGCTCTCTCCTTCAAGAGAGGCGTGGGAATTCTTATTCGATCAGGTGGCGTTGGAGGCGATGCAAAAGGCAATCATAGACAATCGAGAAAAGATTCGTTGTCCCCCAGGACCTTTAAATTTTGAAGGTCCCCCTCCCAAAATGTATGACACGTACATCAAGGCTTAAACCCAACCCACGTTAAAACCTTGGTTAGTTCGTTAAGAGTGGTTAACAAAGGATACGTGTGACATTTTGAGAGGAGACTTTCAATGCATTCTTGATTACCAAATATCCAACTCCTGTAGAAGGGGATTTTGGGCATTATAGACAACTTTCCACTAAGGCCACGTTTGGAATGCAATGTGGTCGGGTGAGAACGACAGAAAACCAACCTTTAAATTGGTAGAGATTTACAAAAGCAGCTCCACCGAGCGGCTTAATTAGAACAAACTTGTCACTTTTACCAATAGCCTTTATTAGAGTGTTTTTACTCATTTTTAGAACCACAAAGATAACCTTCAAAAAAGGCTTATCAAAGAAAGAAAAAGAATGATAAACCTACAATTGGTACCTCTTTTTTTTTTTTTTTTGGTAAACTGTGGGTACCCGAGCCAGCACCCGACTAGTCCCCCGGGGCACGATAGTCACCCCTTCCACACACTGGCGGAGCCAGGAAGGGGTGAGGGTAGGTAACTACCCACACTCAACTTTAAAAGTTCAGTAAAGAATTTTTTTCTTCTTTTCAAAGTACCATTTTGCCCACCTTGGAAAAGCCCAGTTTTGCCCACCCTGGAACAAAATCCTCGCTCCGCCACTGCTTCCACATGTGCCAGAGTATACTGAGAGAGTTAATGTCGAGTAAGCCACTTATTACCCTACTCTTTCCAAGGAGTGGCCCAAGGAGAGTTGAACTCAACTCCTAATTTTTGGAGTCCTAGCCACCCGCACTCAACCCTTGGGGTTATTGGCAACCTTCAATCACCCGTGGACGTAGGCACACGAAAGAACCACGTAAATATGTTGTATCTCTGTGATCGATATTTTCGATTCTCTCTATTTGTTTGGTAGTTCGTGGAAGGTTAATTTTCAACATATAATCATCATTTTTTTTTCTATTTTTTTTATTTTTGATCTTTCTAGAATTTATCGTTTTAGTGGATTCAATTTCAGATTTTTGTATAGTTCGTACTTGAGGGACCAATTTTTTTGCACCAATGAATACATGTACACTCTCGGGCATCGATTCCGAGAATCCATCGATGGTTATGCTTTGGCAAAAAGTCAATCTAGCGAATGCCAGCTCAGCACTTACAACCATCGTTGGATTGAGGATCAAGGGGTTACCCTAATTCAAAAAGGCAGAGGGATTTTTACTAATTTAAAACAATTTTCCAGAGGTAATGCCTATAAACTGACACACACACACACAAAGTGGGAGAAAAATTTTGATGGATGGAACTTCCATCAAAGTGACAGAAAATACTCCGAAAAGTCATCACTTATACAAGAAGACAAAATTGAAAATAGAATCAGACATGTGAATTCAAATAACGTTTTGTCTTCTTGTGGAGAGGCAATATAAATTTTGTCGCCGAAGAGGGGTAAGAGTGTCTAGAATATATGTAGTTGTCTCGCCACTATAAGTGGGTAAGTGGGTGACATGAATTGACACGGGAGGGGTGAGTGTCATATGGTGTGGACCATAGTTAGCAAATCTCTGTTTAAAACCCGACTATTTGGGAGAAAAAAAAATAACCTAATCTTTTGAAGAAAAAAACATGAAATATTCAATAATACAAAACAACACTGTAATTTTAAATTTTTCAAAAAATCTCATGAATAAAACTTATTCTTGTTTTAAAAATTAAAGATTAATTTTTATTTATAATATTTATCACCAATTTTTATATTTAAAAAGATATTTTTAGAACGTACAGGTTATTTTTCGAGGATTTTATTTTCCATTGGGACCTTATGTGTATGAGGGATGGATTTTAGTTTGGGGTTCTTGGATTCTTCTTTTCCTTGCTAGGTCTTAACTATGATAGTGTAGGTCACCTCGACCTCTCTGGCTGCGCCTTTGTATCTTTTTGGCTTTGACCCTTTATTATATTGAGTTGGGATCTAGGGATTGGCCTTTTTTTTTTACTGGCTCCCGTTACAAGACACAATATGAGCCATGTGGAACACTCCTAGAGACTCTGACGTGTGGATGTTTGGCCAATCACTAGGTAAACCTACAAACCAAAAGTCAGCCTGATTAGTGATTTCTAGGTGTTGGTTTGGATTATTTTCATGGGTTGATCTCAACTGTGGGAATTTAAGCAATATTTGAGGTACAAAGATCCAAAGGTTTGAAATCACTAATCAAGCTGATGTTTGGTTTGTAGGTCCACCTAGAGAATGGCCAAACATCCATACGGTTAAGTCCTCTAAGAGTGTTCCACGTGGCTCATATTGTAAAAAGGCCAGTCCCAAGAGCTAGACACTAGTATATTTATACTCAAAAAAATATTTGAAAAGATTAACAGATTCTTGCGCATTTGGAAACCTTGATAAATGAGAAATAGATTTGGAAATTATTAATGTTGCTTATATTACTTAGTTTTAAGGGAAATATCGTATAGTTTCGGTTCTATAATACTTATATTACCACCCAATCTACATCCATTATGGGCATATGTATGTGTTTTTTTATGAGTGCCTAGTTTTGGACTAAAAAAGTATTAAACCTGAAGTCCTCTCTTATCTATAGGTTGACATTCTCACCTTTTTTACTCCTTTTTTTTTTAACCCAAATCATTTGAAAGTCACACTTTTCAGTAGTTGAATTTTTGCCGCTTCACGATTTGTTAACTATTAGCGGGTGGCCCGTGCCCACGACACTCCCTGACAAAGCATTTGCCAAAAATCAGGTGTGAGTGGCTGAGATCCACCGTCCAGTTGGGGATAATATCTCGGCCCTTCTTTGCTGAAACCTATAAGAGGGGTATAAGTGGGGAGACAACTTCCCTGTTTTGTTATATAAACTAGTAAATGGCCCATGCCCACGGCACTCTCCAACAAAAGCGTTTGCAAAAGTTGGGTGCCTTCGACACTCAAACGGTATAACGGACTGGGGCATGTTATCGTTTTTTCCATTATAACGGCTGTTATAATGGATTGTAATGCACAGAGGGAGAAATGGGAAAATAACATAAATAACAAAAAATAACGGTGTTGAAATTCAAATTTTGAATAAATTGAGGTCAAATGAGGCAGATTGAGTGGCTGAAATCTAACCGTCCACATTAGATAGATTGATTTTATATCTCAACCACTCTTTATCTAACTGCCCACATTAGATGGATGGATAAGATAAGAGTTGTCTTGTTATATGCGTGGGTGGCCCGTGCCCGCGGCGCTTTCCGACAAAGTATTTGTCAAAATCGGGTGGGAGTTAATCTCAGCCATCAATATAAAAGCATAGTGGATCTCAGCAACTCATTATTGAAGCCATATAAGATAAGAGGGGTATAAGAAAATCATTAAATTTCTATTAAATTCTATTTTTTTTTTAAATTTTCAAATTTGAATTTCAGCACCACTTTTTTCTGTTAAAATCATTAAAATCTATTTTTTTCAATTTTGCCCTTGGCCATTTCAATCCATTTTAACATAACACACCTCTCGAGGCATAAAAAGTGAGGCTCACCCCTGGGCTATATGTAAATCCAACCCATTTCATTCCTTGTATGTAGGTAAATAGTAGGTGACCCGTGCCCACGGTACTCATCGACAAAACGTTTGCCAAAATTGGGTGTGAGTGGTTGAGATCTACCGTCCATTAGGTGTGATAAGATCTCATCCATCCTTTATGAAGCCAAATAAGAGGGGGAGACAACCGTCCTGTTTTGTTATATAGATAGTGTGGACCGTGTGATATGTGTTGGGTAGGGTGCAGTGACGAAAATACCCCTCCATCAACGTGTGAATAGACGCATAAACATCTATATAACAAAACAGGGAAGTTGTCTCAAAGGATGGCCAAGATCTTATCCCCCAAATGGACGGTGGATCTCAGCCACTCATACCTGATTTTGGCAAATGCTTTGTCGAGGAGTCCCCAGGGCACGGGCCACCCACTATACATCTATATAACAAAACAGATAAGTCACTTATCCCCCTCTTATCGGCTTCACAAATGATGGCCAGGATCTAATTATTACCCCAAATAGACGGTGGATCTAAGCAACTCACACCCGATTTTGGAAAACGCAAAACGCTTTGGAGAGTGCCGTGGGCACGGTCACCTATTAGTATAAAACGACCAACAAAAACTTCAATTGAATTGCCCAAAATAGCCCAAATCTTTTAGAAGATTGCCAAAGGTATCTTACCACGTCATCAATCAAACTCTTTCCGTTTTTTTTTCTTTTTCTTTCTTTATGATCCTCCATTCAATTCTATCAACGTCCATTTTGAGTTTGCATCCAAAGATGCTTGGTTAAGCATAGAAAACGTAATAAAATAGATCACTGGATGACAGTTTAGTAAATTTATTCTAAGAGGAACATCGAGGATAAATAAGTAATTTAATTTCCAAATAAGGCTATTTTCATAACTCATGAATTTATATTACAAGTTCTATATAGTTTGTAGTTTGTAGTTTGTACTTGCTTTTTTCCTGATCGAAAGAAGCGGAGGAGAAGCGTTAGAGAAGAGCGGCGTCTCTCGATCAATCTCAAGAGAGAGATCGATCGAGAGAGATCGATCGAGAGAGATTTAACAGAGAGAGAGAGAGAGAGAGAGATTCGACATGGGTGAGAAGAGATTCGCCGTTCTTCTCTGCGCGGACGATTCGGAGTACGTGAAGAAGAAATATGGAGGGTATTTTGGGGTGTTTGTGGGAATGTTGGGAGAAGAAGGAGAGATTTGGGATGTTTACAAGGTAGCCAGCGGAGAGTTTCCCGAAGACGAAGAACTTGGATTCTACGATGGGTTTGTCATCACCGGTAGCTGCAACGATGCTCATGGCAATGATCTCTGGATATGTAAACTGTTGAACCTCTTGAAGAAATTGGATTCCATGAAGAAGAAAGTTCTGGGTATCTGTTTCGGACACCAGGTATGTATAGCTTCTCACCATTCCATTAAAGAAATCAAAAATAAGTTAAAATCTTGATAATGGTTTGTTTAATTTGGCTTTTAAGGATCTGGGTCTGTTTTTTTTTTTCGTAGTGTTGGTTTGATCTTTTGATTGTTCATATGCGTCTGTAAATTGGGTTTTCATTTTTTGTCTGTAACTGCGGTCTAGCTCAGCTGGACCAATTTGGTCCGACCTGCGCATTCAGAGTGGTGATATAGCCGCGGCTGGACCAACTCTTGCCCAGATCAGACGGACTGTAGTTAATCGGGAGAAAATGATTTTTTCCATTTGACCAAAATGGACCTTGCCTTGACTCCTGTGTGTACAAGTGAAGGGAAGGGGCATTTATGTCATTTGATGGTTTGTTTTCGTCATTTTGGGGCATGGTCCTTTGAGGGTATTTTGGGAATTTAACCGTGACAATTGCTAAAAACACTTCTGTTCGTACACGTGAGATATTTACAATGAATTGCTACGTTGTGTCGTGGGCAACTTGGCACATAGAACCTGGGTTCCATCACCGTCCAATACTGACGGGATTTGAACGAGATATCCACTGTCAAAAAAACCATAACAAGTACTGCTGCGTCCCCCACATGGCATCGCTGTGATGTCCGTTTTAAAAGTTGAATAATTGCAATGTCCAACGAGGTTGGACCAAAAAAGTGTCCAACACCAACAAGGTCTCGACACGTGTACCTAAAGACAATGCAAGATCATACCAACCGGTTTTCCCACTTTCTTTTTGCATGTTTTGTTTTAAAAAATAAAAAATAAAAATTCCCTTGGTAGGAAACTCTTGTTCGCAGTTGGACAATTGAAGTGTCCAACTACAGGTGACCCTATACAACCTTTAATAGTTTGATACATCCTTCCCTCGAAGTGACACTTGGCATATATTTTCAGGCCCACTGACATTCCTACACGCTAAAAAGCAACTTGATTAGTGCTTTCTAACCGTTGGATTTGAGCATTTTTAATCATGGGCTCTAGAGAAACTAATCAGGCTGACATTTAGTGCGTAGGTAAGTCAAGGGATGGGCCAAACATTCGTGGTGTCAGTGGGCCGAACGAGTGTGCTACGTGTTATTTGAAGGAAAAGATGTATCCGAATTCCGAGCTATCGAAATTGGCATCCGTGTCAACGATTTCTTATTATGGATCGTCTAATCAGCAATCAACCTAATTAGATGATCATTCACCATTCAATGGGTTGACTATATTTTTCTAAAACCGATGTTGGGAGTACTGGTTGGATGGTTAGGATATTTCAATTTGTACTTTTTGGTTAGGCGATCTCTTGGATGGAGACCACAGAGTGGGCGTTACTGATGATAAGCATGAGTAACCTGTTGTATTGGGACTACTGAATACGACAAAGACATTGATACTGTACCATCGAATTCAGAGCAGGATGGTACCCGTCCTATTTCACGGAAGAAGATCCGGTAGATCTCTATATATAAATTTTAGGGTCTGTTTGGCACGGGTTCAAACTAGTAAAAACATTTTGCACCAAACGACGATTTCAAAGCGTTTGGCCGCCCTAATACTTCCTGTGGCCGCCCTAATGATGTGGGCCCACACACTAACGGTATCAATTGGATGTGATCCAAACGTCGCTATATATTGTTAAGTGCAACGTCATTTGTACTTCCAATCTTTTATACGACTTTTTTTTCTAGTAAGCCAAACAGATCCTTCTAATATTGCTATAGAAGGGGAAATTTTTGCCGGACACGATGCTTGATACTTGTGGTCACGCAATTCAAGGACCGTCCATAAATACACTGGGAGGTGGGCCATAGCACTTTTTCACCTATCTGATTGATGCCGATTGCGATCAGTAAATCACTGATGCCGGAAGCACAGTACAAGCCACGTCTCACACTCTTAGAGACCACTGACTGTATGGATGTTTAGCTCATCCACATATGGACCTACATACAAAAGATCAAACTTATTAGTGATTTCTAACCGTTGGATTGGAGTCTTTTTCATAGGTTTATTTTTAACCGTGGGATTCAAGCATTATTTTGGGTACTAAGATCCAAAGGTGAGAAATCAATAATGAGGCTGATTTTGGCATGTTGGTTAACCAAGTGATGAGCCAAACATCAATACGGTTAGTGGTCTCTAAGTATGTGCCACGTGGCTCATACTGCGGTCCGTCATCATCCTACTGCAATGGACCCAATGGGTATTACCCTACGCCTACCTGTGAAGGGAGGAAAAACATGTGAAATACGTGGTTATACTTTATACTTTATGTAGATGATGGATGTAATATAAAAGGTTAGTGTGTTTGATGATAGATCTTGAGCCGTGCATTGGGAGGAAAGACGGACCGAGCAGTCTCTGGTTGGGACATTGGAGTTACGACCGTGAATCTGTCGTCATCTAAGTTATTCAATGCCCTACAAATGCCTTCTATACTCTCCGTGATCGAATGCCATCGAGACGAGGTTTGTAAAAAAATTGGGTGTTGCTCGCAGCACCGAATCACTCTTCTTTTAGTTAAAGTTAAACATTATCTCTCTCTCTCTCTCACATCTGACTCACACGTGCGAGTGGTGTGATGTTCCAATGTGGTACACTACAATCAGGTTAGGGAGTTGCCTCCTTCAGCGGAGGTGATGGCATGGTCCAACAAGACCGGGATTGAGATGTTCAAGTATGGGGACCACTTCATGGGAATCCAAGGTCATCCTGAGTACACCAAAGACATTCTCCTCCATCTCGTGGACCGTCTACTCCAACGCAATCTCATTGAGGTACGTGGTGATTATAAAGAAATGGCCCCACCTATTGAAGGTCTGGATATATATTTACTACGCTCGTTTTGGAATGCAGGAATCACATGCTGACGTGGCGAAGGCAAGCATCGAGGCACGTGAGCCTGACAGGGAGGCATGGAAGAGACTGTGCAAGAGCTTCCTCAAGGGTCGATTATAGTAAATTTTCTTTGAAGTTATTCAGAAGGAAATTGTAAATATTAATTAATATTAGGAATGATGAATGGTAGATGTAAGTAAGTGGGTGGGTCCAGTCAGGTGAACCCCGACAATGATGAATGGTGTAGATGGTGTAGGTACGTACGACCGTACACGTATTGGACTTAGTTGACGTTTTAATAATTTATTTGCTTTTCTTATATATATATTACTTTATGTTTGGGTGTTCCCTCTCGATACTAAAGAGTTGCATCTAGAGATGGTTGACCCCCACATAAAAAAAAATTTTGACTTAACTCAACCCCCTCCCATCTTGTGACAGGTGGAGAGGAGACCAAGGCTTATCATACTTCCTTAATTATCTCCCTAACAAGGTAAACAAATCATCATCGTCACTGTGGAGTAAAACTTCTATCACAAGAAATTGTAAATCACACAATCACAAGCCAATGAATTCTCGGCACTTACACAAGTGCTTTTTGCAACGTACCATGTGCTTTGCTGAGTTTGGGAAGATTAGTTTATAGGGACGAATCTGATTGTGGCAACTCGAATTAAAAAAAATTTAAATTGAAAAATTCATATTTTCAGGTTGCGTCATAGAAGATGAATCAATGGCTGATTTTTGGTGAGGATGATCTTTATGGTGAGGAGATCATCGTCACAAAAATTCAAATCATTCAGATAATCATAGACTGGTTTAGAAGCTGAAGAATTATGGACTGTCGATTTTTACTGTGTAACTTGAAAACCAAATTTGATGGGGTTAGAAATTTCAGAATGGGCTGATTTTTTGTTGGGGTGATCTTTTTGGTGAGGAGATCATCCTCACCATAAATCAGTCATTGATTCATCTTCTATGTGGGTATGCCAAAATGAGTGTCCCCCGAGCCCATCTTTGACAAAATAAGGGATAGAAATGGAAAAACAGGAGAACTTGGGCAATGGCCTTAATAGTATAGATGTCTAAAGGGCATCTAAAGTATGATGTTAACTTCTCAACAAATCATTAGCACAACAAAAAGAAAAATATTTATCCTTAAGACATTTGATCCATAACGTTCTTGGACCTATAGTTAAGTGCCACCTGTAGTGGCCCTTAACTGTAGTTAGCCTTAATATTAGAGAAAAAGCAACTACAGTTAAATGCCACTTTACCCCAGGACAGGCCAAAACTCTATGGATCAATCTGGAAAAAAAGGTTCTCCGATTATTGCAAAGGGTAAAATAATCATTCTGCGTGTTTTTTGTGTGTGTCTCTTGAATCCAACAGTCAATGGTTTCAACCACAACTTTTTGTCTAGTTTACTGTGGGATGGCACGACTCTTTCTCAAAATATGAATAAAATATGATGTTACGCCCTAATTCCGGATACCCGAATACGACCCAAAAATCCATGGATCGACTCGTACCCGAACCGAGAGGTAATCCATGAATGTCCCCTAGTGGTCTAATTAGATAAATTAGACTACTGAGGTTAATTCAAAAACTCACTAAGTATAACAATATCTAAGTGCGAAAGTAACTCTAGAATGATCATACACAATTGTTCAATTATCAGAGTTGGGTTAAGTTCGTTAATCAACTAGGTTGTTATACAATTTACGTGAGGTTCATTATGAATTAATTAAATAGATTTAACTTTCTTAGGTCAAGTCTAGGATAACCTATTAAGTCCATACGGTCTAGGTATGAGTCAACCCAGTTAACTTGATCATGTCTTAAAATTTGGCTAAGGCAAAATAATCAGAATTTGACCAAGTCCAAATAAAGCAATAAGGCGCTATTTTGACCATAACTTTTAGCACAGATTAAAATTTTAGGATCCGTTGAATGTTTTGAAAATATAATTCACAGAACATCGATAATGTCATTGTGAGAAAAATCTCAAAAATTCCATCTCCCTGCCTGTATTGCATTGCAATATATAATCATGAATCTATCGGATTTGCTTATTGCATGTGTTTTGATCATAACTTTTAGCACAGATTGAATCTGCAAAAATCATAAATATTTTCAGAAAGCTAACTCGAAGATCTTTAAAAAGTTCTTCTGGTCCAAAGTCTTGAAATGTCGTATGCATATCCGAAATTGGACTGCAAGTCAACTATAAATTTGGCAGATTTGAGATATGTTCAGTATTTTGGTCATAACTCTCTGTTCTGATCGAATTACTAAATTTCAAAAATTGTTCCAGAAAGCTAACTCAATGGGCTTCAAAACATCCCTACTGGTCAGAAACCAGTTCTACCATCTATATATTAGAAAATGCACCACAAGACACGAAAATAGATTATTGTCTCGTTTTACATTTTAGTGACAGTCTTTTGGAACCCGATATGTATATCAATCCAAATGGGAATGTACTAGGACGTTCATTTTATTTTTTAACACATGTTCATAATCATCAAAAATATAAAGAACAATCATAACATAAATTCAATCAAATCATGTTCACAATAACTCAAACATGTTATAAAATAAAATGATGACAAACCCTCAAAAATCAAGCCAGAACAAATTTATTTTTATTCTAAGTAACAAAAGCATATAAAGGTGTTCAAAATGAATCTAGGGCTATCTAGCCATTCTCAACATAAATATCCCCATCCTCACAAGCATCATCATGCAGATCCTCCAAATTCGGATCTACCCCACCATCCGAGTCTTCAAGGGCATCGTCGGTCAAATCTGAAAATATGTTGGCAAACGCCGTGAGTCCAAAAGGACTCAGTATACCACGTGTAGTCCAACATGTATTTTATAATGCCATAATAATTTATCATGCTAAGCACATGTCAAATAATCTAAATCATGAACAAAGATAAATAAAAATCGGTAGCATGCATGATAGATGTACTCACCCCCGTTCACTCAAACCACACACGGGTCTCCAACTCCTTCCCTACCATGGGGAGATTGACCACACGAGTACCCTTCTGCAGGAAATATAAAGTTTGTGGTCTTGCACCCTAGGGCTCCGGGCCCTTCTTAATTTTTAGATATTTAATCACGTGGGATTTCCATCTCTCTCCCCTCACTGGGAGTGACTTCACTAGTCTAAATAATATAGCTTCATCACAATGCACAACTCCCCCAAAGATGTCCGATGCAAGAATGAGGCCATAGGCCATCATAATACTTCAAATGATATATAAATCCATAGGGTATGGCCATATAGTCCATTATAGAACTTATAATGGCTAAATCCCTCCAATAATGCTCATCACAAGCTCATAATAAAATCATTACATAATCATGCAAAAATATCATTCCATCATCATGTTCCATTAAAAGTAATAATCACATATGATCAACATCACTCAAATATCATAAAAAATAGATAATTTAAACATACACATCACATAGGTAAATAATTATAGAATTATAAAATAAACATGGTTAGAACCATTCACATTTTCTTCGGTTCTCTTTAATGGAGGTTTGCAATTCGTCAATTTAGAAGGTTGTCAGATCGGACTCTTCTCGGAGTATGTTATTTTGATCGGTGTCCCCTTCAATTTTTTCTTCTATCTCGAGTTCAATCGGAGTTCGGATGAAGGTTTAATCAAAGCTCTCTCACTTCTTTAATGGAGTTTAGTGATGGGTTTTTAATGGAAGCTTAAAAAAATAAAAGTGGAAAGAATTTAGGAGAGAGAAGAGAATGTTTCTGAAAATAAGAATGGGTTCCAAAAAGATTGACTATTGGGAACTCTATTGGTTGCCTTGTTTAATAACACAAAGGAAGAAGGTTTAAAATTTGAATTGAGAGAGTTTCTCTCAAGTTGTTGAGCAACAAAATGGAATGTGTGAAATTTGTAGCTTTCAAATGGGTGACTTTTTCAACCCTCCAAAACTCATATTTTGAATTACTAATGGGTTAGAAATGAGCCCAAGACCCATGGGTATCAATTGGGCTTCAATTAAGGTTATTCTTAAGCCCAAAAGGCCTCTAAATTTGCCATACGAGCCTACCCAACAATTATAATTTAATTAATTATGTAATTAATTATATTAATAATGAAAATAGTTATTAATTACAATTATGCCATATTTCCTTAAATGTGATTGACTATTGAAAACTCTATTGGTTGTCTTGTTTAATAACACAAAGGAAAAATGTTTAAAATTTGAATTGAGAGAGTTTCTCTCAAGTTGTTGAGCAACAAAATGGAATGTGTGAAATTCGTAGCTTTCAAATTGGTGACTTTTTCAGCCCTCCAAAACTCATATTTTGAATTACTAATGGGTTAAAAATGAGCCCAAGACCCATGGGTATCAATTGGGCTTCAATTAAGGTTATTCTTAAGCCCAAAAGGCCTCTAAATTTGCCATACGAGCCCACCCAACAATTATAATTTAATTAATTATATAATTACTTATATTAATAATGAAAATAGTTATTAATTACAATTATGTCATATTTCCTTAAATGTGATAGTTTAATATAATTAATATATATGAGCATTAAACTATACTTTATAATATATTAATACACAACATTCATTCAATAATTCATATCAATTATATCATATAATTTAAAAGTTCATAACTAATAGGATGCTGACATTTGTCACATACTTAAAATTCAAATAAAATATTCTAATACACAAAATTTCAACAATTAGTCAAAGTCCCGAAAAATGGTCAACCTTTCGTTAGATTGACACGAAACTTATTCTACGGGTCCCGTACTCATTTCAAATTTATTTAAAAATGTAAAATGACGAAAAAATTATAAAAATATATTTTTGCCAAAAAATGTTTGTTATAGTTTTAAAGTCTCTTTACAAGGTCTAGAAGCCCTAAGACATGGGTCCCACCTAAAATTTAACCTAAAAATAAAAAAAAATAAAGTTAGTCATGTTATTGAATATTTATAATCTATATATGTATACGATCGTGCCGGAACTATCCGTTCGTCGATTGAAGGTCAAATGAATTTTCTAAAAGAGTTTTAGTCTACTCTTGCGGGTCCAATAAAACCCTAATTTTTGAAGTTCATAGAATGTAACAAAAATTGATACACATGTTTATGAATAATATCTAAACATAAATAGAACAACAGAAATCTGAAAAAAGTTCAGATTTTCCTCTCGAAGTGATATTACCATAATACCCTTAACCAAAAGTTTACGGGATTACATGATATCTGTTTTTTTTTTTTTTTTTCTCAAGTGCTCTAGATTGGATTGAACGTTGACTAGAATCGGTGAGGTTTTATTTTGGGTCCGAAAGAGTTAAAAAAAAATGGTTTTTTTTTGTTTTTAATTTGACACATAGCCGGCATACTTTTATTTTTATTTTTTGCGAGGTAAACCTGTTATTTTTTTAAAGAGATCAGTAACTCGATGAAGGAGGGTTTTGAACCCAAGTCTATGGTATCATCACCCACAAACTTTACCAACTGAGCAAGTTGGCAGCTTCAAATGTCCACCCTCAATCTCGATGGGTCAGCACTCACTATTCTGTGTCAGATCATCATCATAAACCTTATCCCAAATTATTGTAAATAAAAAAAATAATTAGTAATTTGAATAGTTGAATGAATCGGGCCAGTAGATATCCTAGTTGGTACCCATTAAATGTTGGGTCGTCATCCTCTCCATGTTGGGGCACATGTCCACATATTGCAGAACATGCATGCCCCATAGCCTGTATGGTGACCACTCGTAAAAGCTTTTTTAAGTTGAGATTCTTAAGTCAAAATGTATTAATCCAGAAAACTTTATGGATGTTTATGGGGACAAATCTTTCCCCATACATTATGGAGTGGAACTTCTGTCACAACGCACAATACAAGCCACGTGGCACACTCTTAGTGGACGCTGACCGTATAGATGTTTGGTCAGTCCCTCCGTGGACGCATAAACCAAAAATCAGCCTGATTAGTGATTTATACAACCTTTGGATCTTTGCACTCAAAAAACACTCAATAATGCTCAAGTTTCTACCATTAAAATCAACCCATGAAAATAGCTTCAATCAAATCACTTAGAAATCACTAATCAGGCTGATTTTTTGTTTAGAGGTCTGCCAAGGGATTTGCCAAACATCCATACAGTCAACATCCACTAAGAGTGTGCCATGTGGCTCATATTGTGCGTTGCGACAGAAGTTTTACTCATTCATTATGCTCTCATTAACTTAACACCGGGGCTGTGGCAACTTTGTCACTCTCTCAAAAGAGGTGAACCCGTTTCCAAAATCAGTGGGCCCTCATTGATCCACGACATAGATGCGCTACTTCTTGGTGTACTAAAAGGCCTTCGAAACAACATGATCAACTTCAGCCAATTGCTCGAGGGAAAACCTTTTGAGCTAGTGATGTATTACAACCACTGGAGTAATACTTTTAGCCAACTCGCGAAATTCACGAAAAGCTCTTCAACTTTTTGGACATGAAAATTTTACTTCTTCGGTTTAGTATACTCCCAAATTCCCAATCAATATTTGAACTCGGGGTCAACCATTTACCATTTGAGCTACCGCCTAGGCAGCCAGCATCATCTATCAAGTTCAAGGAAAATGCGACGTAACAAGATATAGCTGATGATTTTTGGCATCAGCTAGCCCATTTTTGTTACTCACCGCTGCGAGCCCAACCGCATGGATGTTTAACCCGCCCCTTGTTAGACATTCATACCAAAAATCAGCTTGTTTAATAATTTTTGGCAGTTGGTTACTCAAAAAAATGGTTGCATCCAACAGCTATAATCATGCCACAAAAAGAACTAAAATCTAATGGCTAGAGATTACCAATCAGGGTGATTTTTGGTGTGTACACCAAGAGATGGGCTAACATCCATGCATTCAGTGGGCCCAGAGGGCAAAAAGCATCAGGTATAGCTTGTTACATTTTTTTCCAAAATGGCGAATGTCAAAAAACTTCAGCTACATAGCACAAAGTTAAGACACCCATCAGTACACATTTCCATCCAATCGATCAGAACTAAATGAAGAAAATGTGATAGAAGAGAGAGAACAACTAAGTCTTAAGAATGTTCTAGCATAATAAGGTAAAAGTCTTCAAAATAAGTCTTCAAAATGTCAGGTTTATAGCTGGCTGCAACGCTTATTGCCGTAAGCCTTCTTCATAAATTAGCACTTCCCCCACCAATCATTAGAAACATAAAGTGTAGATTTATAAAGTAAACAGAGAAAAGTTGAGAAAAGAGGTCCTAGAGCAAGTGAAGGCAGGGCAGTCACTTAGGCTCCCAGCATAGAACCGGAGTTCCCGCGACACTCAGACAACATATCCAAGTAGACCTGGCACTTGCTTATGTCACTCCCATAGTAGTTCAGGCACTGTAATATAAGAGAATCAAACATTGGTGAGAGAACTCCCTAATTTTCACTCACATATAAATCGGGAAATAATAGGACACGGGAGTAAATCTAAACAAAAAGATATTAGCAACAATCTGCTGAAGTTGTAATAACAGTCATAGAAGTGTGAATATCTCCAATTAGTATTACTAACAGAAATGACAAATCTATTTTATTCTTGGGAAGCAGGCCGAAACAGATTTTTGTAATGGATTTCAGGTAACACTTGAACAACTTTTTATAATGGGAAAACTAGCTGATGTGCAACCAAACCAGCCCAAAAAAATTGCTTTAATTAAACAAAACTCAAAAAAAAAAAAATCACAATTTCTGTAAGTACTGAACTCCCTTTGGGTAAGCTCATCTTTAGTGCTTACCCAATACAACTTATATGTAAGTGCTTGAGTTAAGCTATTTTTTGGCCTTTTGGTAACCATACAAGAAAAGTGTTTCTTCTCTTAAAAAGACCTCCCATGGTGTTTGGTAAAAGAAAGTGGTTTTTTGCTGGCAAAATTATAATAATAATAAATAAATAAACGATTTTATAGAAGGATAGTTTTTGGTATTACAAAAAAAAATTAAGGATAAACTTGTAAAGAATTTTTTTAAGAATGGCTTCCCACAAAGCAATTAGCAGAAGTCGTTTCTGAACAGCTTCTACTTATGGCGATTTGGGAGTTTATTGGGCTTTAAAAAAGTGCTTTTTAAGTTTTTTTCACCAAACGCGTAGTGTTTTCAATCTTTGCAATTTTTAAGCTTACCCTAAAGCAGCCCTAATGTTTTGAATATAAGCCAATATGGGTGCATATCAACCTTTTTCCACTATATTGATCGATGCTGTATACAATATAGCTACGGAAAATATTTTTGATATGCTAATATGCTACGATACATAAGTGTATACTGTATGGACTGATGTGTTCAACATAGTGGCACATCAGATTGATACGATTGGAAACTGATATCCAAAATGCCATTTAAATCATATTGCCTAGCTGACAATTCTTGAAACAAACGTATGTACCATTCTACTAATAAAAATGTTAGTAGTTACTAGTTACACGCACTTAAATTTTATATTCATTTTTTAATACTTTTATACCCTTTCCCTTTCATAGAAACAAATGACAATCTCTGCATGCTGTTTTTTCTTATCTTGACTAGGAATACTAAACAGGTAGACGATAACAGCTACTGGCACAAATAGGTGTGCAAAATTTTACTCACATCTTGGAAGGCCTTAGACTGAGCACTGCATGCATTGGATCCACCAACACTGGTCATGGTGGATGCTGGGGCAGCAGTAGCCTCAGAGACCACAGTTTCATGTTGAATGGTGCGAGGACCCATTACAGCATCAACAGCCCTGTGCGCTACCGCACTTCCAGTACCAAAAGCCATTCCTGTAAACCAAAAAAAAAACATTCAAACTTGTGCTTAGATTCTTGCATGTGACTGAAAAGAGAACGCCCATGTACATAAATACAAGTTTCTCTTTCCCATTAAACAGTTCTTTTTGTTTTTGATAAGTCCATTAAACAGTTTTTTAACCTACCTTGAGCTATGGTAGCACCCAGTCCTCCAAGCATAGATCCACCACTGCCCCCTTGAGCAGGTGCTGGAGGAGGAGCATGGCTTGCTGCAGCAAAAAATCAATAAAACCATCAGAGAAGCACAAGGACGAAAAAGCAGCAGCAGCAGCAGGTTCAGAACAGACTGAATTACAACAACTTGAGACATGTATAAGAAAGATCTCAGCATGGAAAAATTGTAGTAGTCTCACAGACTCACAGTTCATGCGGATCACATATACAACATTTCCTAATATGATATGTTGAAATGTACAATAATACCTGGCTGAGGTGGGTTACGCACTGGAGCAGCACGAGGAACTGCACGGGGAGCAGGCCTTCCTACAAAAGTGCCATCACCCAACACAAAGTACATCAGTTGCTAACCAAAAATGAGTAGAAATCCACAGCAAATCAGTACAAAACAAATTTGAGCTGAAAATGATGCAAACACATTGGAACCCTCGCAATACAAATTAAACAGCCTATGCCGCCAAACCCTACAAAGCTACAACCGATCAACTTTGTGTGTCTGTGCTTCAAAGTTTTGTTCCGACTCGACCAAGATGTCTCCTTCCGACAAGATAACAATTCAATACATTTGAGATATTTACCGTTCCATACCAACAAGCACAACCTAATCTAAGTAAAGTATTATGTGTCTTTCCTAAATCCTAACACGTACAATTAAGCATTAAAATCATTTAACTTTAAATGTATATTAATATTTCCGCGTGTTGAGATGCATCTCATTATTTCACTCCAACTCAGCTCATAGAGATGCATAACCCTATAACTTGAAGAAGACATGTGAAACAAAAAAGCTCCATTGAAAGTGTAGAAGCAGATGAAAAATACAAAAGAACAAAAACAACTCATTTTCATCTCCAGCCTTCCTTTTGGCATAATTTGCATAACCCCATGGATCCGACTGTGAAATTAAGAGCAAGAGTTAGTCTTGTAAAAAGTGGCGACATCAGAATCAAAGACAGTCTCCCAACACAACTGTGCAACTAGTATTGTAATTTCGGATTAAATATGAAATTAACACAATTTCATGGTTGCTAGTCCAGAAGTAAAACCTTATTAGATGAACTCAACCAAGCAAATGGAAGGAAAAACATAACCCTAAAACCCTGAGAGATGGAAGGAAAAACATAACCCTAAAACCCTAAGAGATGGAAGGAAAAACATATATCTCGAAGAGAACAGGAAATTTACAGAAATAAATGGAACCTCTAAACCCTAGAAGACGAGAAGAAATCTACAAAGCAATTGGAAATCTTTCAACATTATAAGAAGAAATCTAATCTCGAACACAAAAACATCTAAGAAGATAGGAGGCGGAAAAGATCGAGAACTAACCTCCGGAACTTCGGCGAGGCATGGTCTCAGGTCCAATCGGCGGCGACAGAAGTACTCGGAGAGAATGAGATGCGAGAAATACAGAGCTACCAACTGTTCTACTTAATAACGAGATTGACCCTTCAAGGAGTGGTGATCGCATTTTTTTGTTTATTCCTAAAATACCCCTGTCGGTTCATTTCTCTTTGAATATTTTAGTAACACCCCTCTTAAATTTGAAAGTAAATAGTAATACCCCTATACGAGTAAAACTTTGATGACAGATCCTCTCGTCGAGGCTGATAATAGGGCCCAATATGAGCCACGTGTCGTACTCTTGGAGTACTCTGACCGTATGGATGTTTGGCCAATCCCTAGATGGAGCTACAAACGAAAAATCAGCCCGATTAGTGATATCTAGGTGTTGGATTGGAATTATTTTCATGGGTTGATTTTAACCGTGGGAGTTTTTAGCAGTATTGACCATTATTTGAGGTACAAAGATCCAAATGTTTAAAATCACTAATCATGCTATTTTTTGGTTTATGGGTCCACCGAGGGATTTGAAAAACATCCATACGGTCAGAATCCTATAAGCGTGTTCCACGTGGCTCGTATTGAGTCCTATCTTCAGCCTCGATGACAGGGTGCTGTCATCAAAGTTTTACTCCCCTATACTTTCAAACTTTACCCCTTGACCTAGTTTAACAATGGTTGACTTCAGTTTTTTTTTCGTAAGTTAAAACCGCCTTTTTTTTTAAGCAAGTTAAACCCGAGTTGAATCAGGCCTAGTTAACAGAGAAATTTTTTTGAAGCCGATCATGCACCCAATGATCACACACCACATATCCCCATGGTTACTTTTTAAAAAGTTTTTTGAAAATCAAATCCTAAACCCCAGGTATATGTGGTGGCGATCATTGGGTGCATGACCACTGCTTCAAAAATCCCGCTATTGCATGTTTAGGAAAAAAAAAACAGGGGCATGTCAAATTATGGTTAAACTAGGTCAAGGGGGTATTGCTAATTACTTTCAAAATTTAGGAGGTGTTACTAAAATATACTCTCTTTTTGTAACTATTTGCATTACTTCTTAATTATACTAGGGGACCGCCACGGACGATGCACGTGCACCTTACACATGGCATACTTAGAGATTGACGAAGGCATAGATGTTTCACCTATCCCTAGGTGGTGGACATACATACAAAAATTCATCCTAATTAATTATTTTTATCCATTGGGTTAGTCTTTTTCGTGGTTTGTTTTTAACCTTAGATTTTTACTCTTATTTGGCCAACGACACCACTATGCAACCAAGGCTATCTTAATACAAGTTGAGGCCTTAGGCGAAAACTCTAAATGGAGCCCCCTTTTTTTTCAGAAATACCCCTAAACCTAAGTAAGAAGATGTCCCTGAAAAATGTGTTATTTCAATGATTTCAAAAAAAAATTTATAACTTAAAAATACATTTTTCAAGGAGATTTCAATGGTGGATACAATGTTTGCATACTTTTAAGTTTGCAAAGAATTGCAGATTAGATTTGTCTGGTTGTAGCATAGTCATGTGTGATTGGAGGGGCCTGACACAAATGAAGGTGGGACATTTTCATAAAAAAATATTAAAAACACTTGAAAATTTCTGAATTTGAGGGCCTTAGGCAACCACCTCATCTGCCTAATGGTCAAGTCAGGCTGTATGCAACATGATAACATTGATCATCACTATTTTAATAAGGAGGTACGTACGAATAACTTAATTAACTATATTTTTTATGTATTTTTTTCAAAAATCTACGTTGATGATGGACCATATTATGAGCCACATGGCACACTTTTAGAGAGCACTGACCGCATAGATGTTTTGCCCATCCCTGGTTAGACCTACATACCAAAATGCATCTGATTAGTAATTTATATTCGTTGGGCTAGAGTCCTTTTCATGGCTTATTTTCAACCGTGGATTTCTACCATTATTTGGGTTACTCAGATTCAAAGGTTAGAAATCACTCATCGTGCCTATTTTTCATGCTATCTAGGGATGAGTCAAACATCCATACAATCATTACCCTCTAATAGTGTGCCACGTGGATTAAATAGTGGGTCCATCATCAGCTTTGATGATAGGTACCATCATCTAATTTTTTTCATGGATGGACTTAGGTGCCACGTGGGGGCTCATAAATGCTTTTCACAGTTGGATTGAAATGTGAAAAAAGTTGAGTGACCAAAGCACCCTTATAAATTAAGAAATTTAAAAAAATAGGTAAAAAATGAAAGAAGCGATATTTGTCAATTTAAAAAATTTGAGGGTCATATTATAAATAACGATTTTTTGTTCTTTTTAATATTGAATGAGTTGTAATTGAGTATGTTGATAAAGACTGAAGAGAAGAAAAAAAAGGAGTGTAACGTTTGAAGTACCCCTGCAAAATAAAATACTTTAAAATATTAAAGAAACATAAGGATGGCATTTTAAGCAAATTAGGGGTAATTTTAAGATTTCATCAGTTTCTAATGCAATAACGGCCTTCTCTTACTATACAATAGAATAGATTTTTCTTACGTGATTTATAAATGGGAAATTTTATTTGCACCCCATGTCTCCTCTTTTCTACTTATTAGAGCATTTTATTTTGAAAACCCGAAGAGCACCCCACTTCATCCTTTTCCCTGTTGGGATGAAGTCTATCAAGAAGAGGAAATCATTTTCTTGGGTTTCTTGTTGGTCTTGAGCTTGAATTAGTTGGGAAATGGAAAAGAATTGAAGTTCTCTGCAAGTAGTTAGGGTTTTGGTTGGTTCTCTAGCTCGGATTGGAGAATCATCTATATAACAAAATAGGACGGTTGTCTCCCCCTCTTATCCGGCTTCATAAAGGATGGCTGAGATCTTATCACACCAAATTGACGGTGGATCTCAGCCACTCACACCCAATTTTGACAAACGTTTTGTTGATGAGTGCCTTGGGCACGGGTTAGCTATTAGTGCTCAACAAGTAACAGAATAGTGATATTGATCGCGCCGGATAAAAGAGGATCTATGAGAAGTTTTTAGACTTTTTCAACATGTTCCTGTGTGTTTTGGGGGGTATTTTTTCAAGCGATCTGAAGTATAATCGCATATCTAGTGCAACATCAAGTTTTCTTGAGGATTTTGACTTTCTTCATTTGATCTGCTAGATTTTTTGAAGTATTACATTAAATAAACGCCGAAGAAAAACATTATTGCTGAAGAGTTGAGCTTTCTCGAATGTTTTAGTGTTCTAGTCTGAAATCTTGTTTTTTTGCTCCACCGAGATTAGGTATTTTGTTCGAACTATGGTACCTCATTTGTAACAACGTAATTACTTTCAATGCCATTTCTTATGTATTCCCAAAAAATCCCTTAAAAATGACACACATGTTCCACCTGGACGACTTTAATATTTTGATTGTGCCCTGAGTTGCCACAATTTACAAATTCGCCCCTCCAAACTAATATTCCAAAAAGGTCCCTACAACGACTCATGTGCAATATTTAAGTACAACATTTTGATTTTTATTTGTGTGACTTGAAATGGTTTTGTTTCTAGAGGAACTAAAAACTGAATAAGAAGAATTTTAAGCAAATTAGATTTTTTAACTAATGCAATTCAGGGAATGGTAGAACTCCACAACCTTTGGCTCTCTCTTCACTTCCAAAGCTCCAGATTTCCCCCCTTTCATCAACAATGCCAACAGTATCAGAGTGAAGGACGTGGCAATATCGACAGCAAACCCATCTGATTCATTGCACGGTTCCTAAGTCCACTTTTCCCCCAAAGGCATTTAGGGAGACTTTTCTTCAAAGATGTCGGTATGAGCCACATGCTACACTCTTAGAGACCACTGGTTGTACGGATGTTTGGCTCATTCCTAGATAAACCTACATGCCAAAAATAATCTTGATTGGAGATTTCTATTAGTTAGATTTGAGTTTTTCATGAGTTGTTTGATTTGAGCATTATTTGGGGTACACATATCCAACTAGAAATTGCCAATCAGGCTGATTTTAGGTCTTTAGGTCTACCTAAGGAAGGGACAAACATCATGTAATCAGAGTGGTCTTGAAGATTTTGCCACGTGGCTCATACTGCCATCTATGAAGATTGAGGTGGAGTCATGGTTGCTTGTAACAACATAAGAATTAGTAAGCCCATGGATCAAGCACTGGAAGCTCTGAAAATGCGTCCTGTAAAATAAAAGACCCACCATTAAATATTCAATGATTGACGGTCTTTAATGACATACAACCACAAAAGTCTGTATGACCACATGATGAACTCTTAGAGACCATTGACTGTATGAACATTTGGCTAGGTCTGCAACTTGAGCAGGCTCAACCCGAGCTCGACGGGCTCGACCCAACTTTGGGTTGAGCTAGGATTGAGCTCGGGTTGGGCTCAAGCTCAATTTTAAGAACCCGATCAGAACTTGAGGTGGGTTGGGCCGAATCCTCAGCCAACCTTAACCCAATCTATACAACCTAAACCTCCCTTAGAGACCTCTCTCCTCTAGTCTCCCATCTCTCACCCTTCCCTTCTCCCGCGATCCTCTCCTCTCTCTCTCGTTCTCTCAACTTCCCCACCACACGACACTGTCGACCTCTCTCTCTCCTCTATCTTTATTTCTCATCCTCTAGCCCTGTGATCCTCTTCTCTCTACCGTCTCTCCCTCTCTCTCTCTTTCCACACTCCTTGTTGCCTCCCGACACACTGATTGCACCTACCGTGATGTCATTGCTATTGTGCCGCCACCGCCTGGGGCTACTTCCTCTCTCCCCTTCATACTTCTCCCTAGCTCTTAGTATAACCCGAACAACCCAACCAACCTGATCTTGTTGGGCTATATAGAGCTGAGCATGTCTAGTCTGACCCCGGGTTGGGCTCGAGTTAGGATTAAATGATTTGAAGGTCGGGTTGGGCCAGGGTTGACTTCCAACCCGCACCAAGTTGCAACCCTATGTTTGGCCATCTTAGGTGGATCTACAGACCAAAAAATCGGCCCGATTGGTGATTTCTTAAACGTTGGATTTGAGTCATTTAGGCTACTTAGATTCAATGGTTAAAAATAATCATACCGTATCATCTTTAAAAATGTGCCATATGGCCCATAGGACGTCCGTGAGCTTCTGCCATTAAAGACTTCCCTCATCAAAGATTTTTTGAGAATTTTTTGAAGCGGGCCTCTCTGGTTGGCATTGTGGGTTTGCCACGTGGCACAATGTGACCACTGATCGTACGGATGTTTCGTCCGTCCCTAGATGGATCTTCACACAAAAAAAATCCTTATCGGTACTTCTAACCGTTAGATTTGAGTCTTTTTCATGGTTATTTTTAGCCAGTGGATTTGAGCATTGTTTTGGATACTAAAATCCAACCGTTAGAAATCACCATTCAGGCGAGTTTTTGGTCCGTAGATCGTAGATCCACCAAAATATGGGCTGAGTATCCATACGGTCAGCATCCCGGAAGAGTGTGCCAAGTGGCAAAATTTTGCGCGACCAAGCCACAATGCTATAACTAGAGAACCCAGTTCAGAACTTTTTTGCATATGAGAGACAGGGCCCACAACACTCTTAAAATATTTGTCAATCATGTGGCCCACCCTATCCATGTGTCGGTGGCAATTCCTTCAATTTGCGTGTGTTGCTTTAGGTATCTTTTCGAATCATTTCTTTTTGGTGGTTCGCCCGCGCCCCCGCCCCCGCCCCCGCCCCCGCCCCTTCCCCTTCCCATTCCCCTTCCCCTTCCCTAAAAGTGTAAAAATGAAAAAAATCGGAAGAAAAGAGCAATTCTGTCCTCACGAGGGCATTTTCGTTATTTTATAAGGTGTGCGTACAGCACCAACGCTCCATGAGCCACATCGCTCAATCAAATTCGAAGATATCATTTCTCCCTGTCTCCCCGATTTGGAACTCCTCTCCGTCTTTGCAGCGTCGGTTGCTTGGGCGGTGGGGAAAAAACTCTCGACTCTGCTCATTCCGAATTCCAGAAACACCCCCACTCTTCTCCATTATACTTCAAATTAGGGTTTTTTCTTCACCTTCTCGAACTTAGGGTTTCTCCGATCCCTCCCTTTCAACATCTGCAAATCATCTTCGATCTTCGAAGAATCCATGGCGGACGAATCAGCTTCTACTATTCAGAGCTCGACGAGCTCTGCTTCTCTCGGTCATTCCGTGATCCCAATCGTGAACAAGCTCCAAGACATATTCGCTCAGCTAGGGAGCTCTTCGACGATCGAGTTGCCGCAGGTCGCCGTTGTTGGGAGCCAGAGCAGCGGCAAATCTAGTGTTCTCGAAGCTCTTGTCGGTAGGGATTTTCTACCGAGGGGCTCAGATATCTGTACTCGGAGGCCGTTGGTTTTGCAGCTCTTGCAGACGAAGCGAAAGCCTGACGGAACCGAAGAGGAGTACGGGGAGTTCTTGCACTTGCCGAAGAAGAAATTCTACGATTTCTCTGAAATCCGCAAGGAGATTCAGGTGAGCTTTCGAGTGTTCTAGTTTCTATGTTACACTCCAAAAGTTCCGCAAATTGAAGCCGGGGTGGCCTTATGCTTAAAAGAAATGCAGACAAATTTGCTATAGTCGAATCCTTAGCTTCTGTTCCCAAAGATCCTCGAAACACAGTTTGCAGATCCATCAAAGTTATCTTAGCACGAGGTATCAACAAATTGAGTTTCGTTTTTTTTGTATCAGAGAAGCTATAGAAGTAACCAATGACTGCTCAGTGCTTACGCCATAATCTCTCATAATTGAGCTAATAGTTACTGTCAAAAGCAAATCCTCCTATTGATGCGTTCGAAAACAACAAGAGGGAACTCTTTTATTCAAAGGGGTTAAAAGTTCGAAAAAAGGGAGCGTATTGGTATAAATTACGACTCAGCAAGGAGTAGGGTATTTCTGTAGTATTTAAAAAAGCACTTGTTTTCAGAAGAGGGCCACCCGTTCTGAACACTAGTCCACTACTGATTGGCAATCTTAGGCACTTCAATAGGCATGGATAAAACTATTGTGCTAGACAGGTAAAGGAATTGAGCATGAGAATTTATTTACGATGAGATTATTTTTGCGTGATAAGCATTCTTACACAATGACCCTAGTGTAGAAAATACTTTGAAAGACCAAGCACCTTAGTGTGGTCCACTACAGGTTTGCTGCTTACTGCTTACTGCTTTGCAGATTGATGCCGAGACATTACCATTACTGAAAAGTCAGATGGCACGTCCTGCCACGATACAACCTTTGACATGGAAAACCTCGTGGTGCCGTGCCACTCTTGTGTTACTCATTACATCTCAGGGATGCAGTTGGTCTCTCATCAATCCATAACAAAAAAAAAATGAAGAAAATATTCCCACATTTGAAAAATGACAGTGTCTATATTGTTGATTCTTATTGGGGTGTAATGGGGTTCCCCAAGTATGCAATTGTTCTTGAACATTGTTATTTCCGTGATAAAGTGGTCTTCATGGTGCATCAGGTTAGCTCTATCTGTTATTCTATGTCCTCAACAGTTCTATGGATAATCATGAAATTCTTTTATTACCTTTTCCACGTGAATGATTACCGGCTCCGTTTAACTCAAACCACAACTCCGACTTGTATAATCATTATTTTATTTGCATCTTCACGTGCATTGAAATATCACTATTCACATGGCATAAACTCTTTGATTCTCAATTGCAGGCTGAAACAGAGAGAGAAGCAGGAGCAAACAAGGGTGTTTCAGACAAACAAATCCGTCTAAAGATCTACTCACCAAATGTTCTTGACATTACGTTGGTGGATTTACCTGGGATAACAAAGGTTCCGGTTGGAGACCAGCCATCTGATATTGAGGCCCGAATTAGAACAATGATATTATCATATATCAAACATGCAAGTTGTTTAATTCTAGCAGTTACACCAGCAAATTCAGATTTGGCGAATTCAGATGCACTTCAGATAGCAGGCACTGCTGACCCTGATGGTAAATTCTGCCAAGATGTTTCTATGAGTTGGTGTTTTATGTACGTTCAGTTGAAAAGAGGCACATATTTGCTTTTGTAGGAAGTGGCTTGACATTTGATTCTAAGACTATCATATACTAATTCTTGTTGGCAGGCTATCGAACGATTGGAGTAATTACAAAGGTGCAACAGCTATCAATTTATAATTTTTTTATATTCATAATATTTCAGCAACATTTACAAGCTGTTATTATTTTGTAGTGATAAAAATGCTGTTATTATGTATTGACAAAATTTCTTCTATGTGGCTCTAGTTGGATATTATGGACAGGGGTACCGATGCCCGCAACTTTTTGCTTGGAAAAGTGATCCCTCTTCGACTCGGTTACGTGGGTGTTGTGAATCGTAGTCAAGAGGTAATCCCATCGCTCAACAACAGAAGATCCCTAAGTGTATTGGCATCATTTGCTTTGGTTCTTGCAAGCTGGATGAAGCTGATGTTCAGTTCAATTTTTGAAATAACTATTTGTGCACATGGGTGTAGAGTTTCTTGCAGAATTGCTAATATCTTGTAACCCAATAAGCAATTTCTGACTTCAAGCGTTATGCTTTATCTTTGAATACTGTAAAATACCTGCTTGAGCATTACTTGATTTATTTCAGTTTTCAATTAGTGTGAGGTCGGATTTGAACAAATGATCCTAACTCCACTCCTCAATTAAATATTGATTTAATATCAAAATGTGTAGACTGCAAAACGACTTGCATAAAATTCTCCGACAATCAAGTCAGTATATGAATAATCAAGATGTCTTAGCTCAAAATATCTGATTAAGGTTCTAAAAATCTGAGAGAGGAGAGCCCTCTTACCTTGGATTTTGAGCTTCTATTTATAGGACCGAGATAGTAGGTAAATATGTTTGACTTGTTATCTGATTTGAGAATGAGGTGGAGGGACACATATTTGGTGTAAAGTCCCTTGAGTTGTTTGCATGTCAACTACATGGCAAATGGTTACTGTCCGCTGTAGGTAAATCTGATATAAATAAGTGAAAGAGGGAGATGACAAGCGGGGTATTTCTTGTTAGGTAGAGTTTGGATGTATCTAGACTAATTGGTCGGCTTGGGTCGAGCTGAGGTCTACTTTTAGGCCGAGGAGGGAGTGGTGGGTGACTACTTACAAAGGGTCTTGGCTGAATTTTGCTTAAGACGAGTTTGCCTAGGCTGAAGGGTGTCTTAACAGTCCGAGGTATTATGTCGGACTGATCAGTTGGTGTTTAACAGAGATTTCTTATGTCGGTGTTGATGGACATGTGTATGGTTTAGATAGAGTGCATATATTATGCACTAACATCTAGCTACTGTGTTCCCAGGTTTGATGCATATAAAAACTATTCTCAAGTTGCAAAGGTCGTGTGTATTATGCAATCGGTGTTTCAATTATTCTATTGTCCCGAGGGACTAAGTCCATGGATGCTGATTGCTGGATGTTGGTTCTGTATCATAGGACTTTATTCTACATGGATTGAAACTGATATAAAAATGCTCAAATTTGTTGAGTGATCCATTGGCAATAGACTATTGGTGTATTCTTTCGCAAGCACATCCACTGTGTAAGTTGTTGCAGTTTCTGAGTTGTTTGTTTTGTGCTGTTCGTAAACAGGATATCATGTACAACCGGAGTATTAAGGATGCGCTCACCTACGAGGAGAACTTCTTCCGCAGTCGACCTGTATAACCATACTGCTTTTAACTGGTTATTAAGGGTCTGGTGTAGAGTATGTCAGTAATTTTTTCTACTTTTGATGGTGTTACAGGTATACAATGGTCTTTCTGATCGTTGTGGCGTCCCTCAGTTAGCAAAGAAGTTGAACCAGGTAGGAATATTAATGGCTATTTGGGCTGCCAATTGCTTTGATATTTGCTGGAATGTATTTCTAATGCCAAAAGTAGATGTCCATGCCTTTATCTTTGGTATGTGCAGCTGACCTCTGTTACTGGTCTCTCTCTCTCTCTCCCCTTTTCTCGTTGTCTGGAATTTGGACCATCCATCTAGTATTTTGGATATTCGTTGCTTTTTGAATTTCTGATAGAAGAGTGCTAAAGATGTTGTGGCATTGTCATGGTATTCTGAGAGTTTTTTTATGAACATTCTGTTACTTCTGTTTCAAGCAATACCTAATCGTTTGACTTTTTATTTGAAGATTCTAGTGCAGCATATCAGGACTGTACTTCCAGGTTTGAAGTCACGCATAAGTTCTGCATTGGTCTCTGTGGCAAAGGAGCATGCCAGCTATGGGGAAATCACAGAATCAAAAGTATGTATAGTTGTTTGGCAAGGTGGTACCTGTATTGTGATGCTGAACAGTGGACATAAAGTTTGTAGTTTATTCTGTTTTGAGCAAGCACCCCATTGAGTTGGTTCATAAACTTGATATCTGCTTGTGCGTGTATTTTATATATGCATATATGAAAACATAAACTTAGCAATATTTGTTAATTTACATTTACATGCATTGCACTTTAAAAAAATGTTCATGATAGTTTTCATTTAACTGCTGAGGATGGCACTCTTCCATCACTTTAGTACTTATTCCCTTTCTATCTGTTTCTAATAACTTACAGGCTGGTCAAGGAGCTCTTCTCTTGAACATTCTCACAAAATACTCTGAAGGTAAATATGCCCTTGACTGGTTTCTTCTTTTTATCCTTTTTGCATCTTCGAAATTAACATTTTGGCACTTCTAAACTAATATAAACACCTCCTCATCAATACTTTTGTATTCTAGTTATAAATTCATTTGTATGACTAGAGTTATTAGTTCTTCAGTTTGGTAGTTGTCTAATTAGAGTACCTCAATCTTCTTATTTTATTTTTAGTGGAGATTATTCAGTTCCTATTTGTTTTAGAGAGCTCCATGCAACCTGGCACGGTAGACATATACTTTCTTCAATTATCTCCACTTATGTATTTGAAAGCTATGATATCAGGATGCTTCAACATGCTTAGTGTACCGTATCCAAGTGACACGATATCAACATTGGTAACGGTTACCTCATGAATACCTCTACCTTACATTTTTCTAATTCTTGTATCCACATGGAGATTATGCAGTTCCTATTTGTTTGAGAAAGCTTCATACTACCTGACACACTATTCTTCTTATACTTTTCTTGATTTATCACCACAATGTATTGAAAGCTATGATACTCGTGTACTTCAACATGCCCAATGTATCTGTATCCATGCGATATGATACCAACACTGGTACCAAGTATTGCATAGATACTTCTACCTTACCTATCTTACTATTGATTATTTTCTTAGCTCATGATAGTTTCTTCATTTGTTTTGTTAATAAAAATCTATGTGGGATATTGTAATAGATCTTACTATTAAAATCTTCACAATAAAAGAAGTTTCTTTACGTTTTGCACGGTGTATGTACAAAAATATTGATACTTGGCATAAAAGATTTAAACCAGAACATGGTATGGACATGTTGGATGGGATACTTGTATCTATTTTGTGTCTTGGATTTTGGAAATGAAGAATCTTGTCCCCGTCTCCCATACCAATGTTTGTATGGTATCCAGTTAGGCATCTTAGTTTGAAAGCCATATATATTTGTTTTATATTATATTATTGAAAATTGTCAAAAATACGACAATGCACACATCCAACACATTACAAATAACTTTTCTAACACTCCCCTTCAAGCTGGGTAGTAAACATCGTGTAATTCTAGCTTGGAAAAAATTTAAGCCATACGACTCTTAAGGGATTTAGTGAACAAATCCGTTAACTGATTTTCAAACTTCACGTACAAAGTAGAAATATCACAACACAACCTTATCTCTAATAAAGTAATAGTCCACCTCCATATGTTTTGTTCGTTTATGAAATACTAGGTTAGAAACTATATGGATAGCTACTTGATTATCACAATGCAACTTCATCGGAGAATCCACATCAACACCCAACTCTTGAAGGAGGTGTTTCAACCACGTTAACTCACAAGTGGTATGAGTCATTACTTTATATTCAGCTTCAACACTCAAATGAGTAACCAAGTATTGTTTTTTTTTTTTTTACTTTTTTAAGTTACTAGGTTGGCGCATAGGAAAGTGCAATAACTTATAGTAGACCTTCTATTTGGAGAATGTCCAATCAACATCTATATGACCAAATACATGGAGATGTTCATTAGACTTGTATAACAATCCACAACCAGAAGCTCCCTTCAAGTATCACTACCCGAACAACTGCATTCAAATGTGGAACTCGTGGTGATTGCATAAACTAGCTCACCATGCTAATGGCAAAGGAAATATCTAGTCGAGTGATAGATAATTCAATTTACCAACTAACATTCGATATCTACCTAGATTATCAAACAAATCCCCTAGATTGACCATAAGCTTAGTATTATGATCCATATGAGTATCAACTAGTCTTGATCTCGATAAAATTGTTTCATCAAGAAGGTCTAAAACGTACTTCCTCTGAGATAAACCAATCCCAAAGCTCGATTTTGCAACTTCAATCCTTAGGAAGTACTAAAGCTTTCCTAGGTCTTTGGTATGAAAATGCTGCTGTAAGAGTTATTTTAAATCCTGAATTCCTTCACTACCATTCTCTGTCACCACTATATTGTTCGCATATACCACCAACATGTTGGTGTTTACTTAACTGACATGACTCACAATCTAATTTAGACACATTACTCAAGGATGAAACCATCAACTATAATGAACATAAGAGGGATGTCGTAGTCGACAATGCCACTAATTCGGTGTAAGGGAGGTCCTCTAAAACGCAATCGTCTCTCCACCACCATGAAGATAGTATAGACCACCAGGCTCACGTCCTCTAGCATCATCAAGATAGTATAGACCACTAGACTCATGCCCTCCACAAATCTCCTTCCTCTTGAGATCTTGAAACAACAAAATCAAGGATAAAATGTAACAAAACAATTCAATGATTTGGTGAGTTTACTAATAGGCATGAGACTAAAAGGAAACTCAGGAACATACAAAACTGAAGATAGAGAAAGAGATGGACCGGGAGAAGCATAGCCTATATCAGACACTTTAGATGTAGTGCCAGAAGTTAATGTTACACATTGTGAAGAAGTCTACTAGATGGATGGCGCACTTGGAGTCCCGATTATGTGATCTGAGGCTCCAAAATCAATAACCCAAGGAGAAAGATTTAAACACCTGGGAAGCAAGACATGCAATACCTGAATGTGCAAGACTGGCAATATTAGAGGAGGAAGAATCGTATTGTTGTGGTTGACTGAGTTTGAAATACTCCTCACGCGAGATAGTCATCATATTAGTTGTGGTAGCTGGCTGTTGAGGTGTAGCAATCGGTACTGAACTCAGAGTAGAATTATCACTGTCACTGTAAGAAACATGACTAGTCCAATTTGCTAGTTTTTCATGAAAGTCTCAACAATAATCCAAAGTATGACCCTCCATACCACAATAAGTACACTTAAGGATCCGTCATGACCTCCCCTTGAATCATCGCCTCCTCTACCACTACCACGACTACCACCACCTCGTCCACCACCACATCTTCCTCCATGACCACCTCGACCATTACAACTAGAAACAATCAAGGCTAATTTGTCAGCAACAGACCCACTAGAATTATACCATGAAAGAAATTGAGCAACATCAAAATCTTCTCGCGGCTTGTGCTATTGTTCTAAATCGGAGGTAAGAGGTTGGTACAAATTCTACTCATTCCGGATATTCTGCAAAGATGAATAGTAGTTGGTATTTCTTAACCAATTGGTATGTCCTGGCAGTATTCAAGAATATCAAATTAACACTAACCTTAAGATCCATATTGTTCCATGACCAAGTCATGATTTGAGCATTCTTGCACCAATTCTGAGTAATTATTGACGTTAGATATTTGGCCTATTTTCAATCAATACTTCTCTTTTCCTTTGGCCGTAAGAAAACTCTACAGATTTAACCCAAGGGACATAATTACTCCCATTAAGCATAATGAAAGTCATCTGAATATTAAAGAAATCACCCGACATCATCATACTAGCCTTGCTCTCTATCACAATGCACCACATAAAATTACAACTTCACACAACTATTAAAAGGAACACCTAACAACAGTACCACACGTCACCACTATTAAAACACACACCTGGTAGCATCCACAACATCAATAGCCACTCTAATTCCACTTCAGGGACTGCGAACAACACCAACGTACATTGGACAGTACCAACACCACTTCAGGGGCTGGACCTCATCAATAAGAAACAAACATTATTGTAGGGGTTGCAGACAACAATAAAAACACCTTCAAGGGCTTGTGGAAGCCTCTACATAGGTTGCGACATCCTTTTTTGAATCAAACCTTAGCCTGCAACATCCTGTTTGAGGAAAACCTTTGCCCTGTAACAGCCTGTAGAGTGAGCCCTAGCTTTTTTTATCTATATTGTTCAGGGGTACTATAAACAATATTGTTCACGACAGCACCATCAACATCAAACTTGATAACTTGATTCCCAAAACAGAGAGAGAAGAACTTGGAAAGGATGATAGGATTAGGGTTTCTTTAACGTATCAATACCATGCTCTGGTACCATGTAAGTTAGTTTAGAGCTTTGAGAAGAGAAAAAAGAGGGGAAGTCGAACTAGCTTAATGTCATAGTCAACTCCCCACTATGTGTTATATTATTGAAAACTATTAAAAAAACAGTAATACCCCAACACATCCAGCACATTACAAAATTTCCAAATGGTCATTGGATGTTGTACGAACTAAGAATAAGTAGGGTTGTAGTCTTGACCTGAGAATGGAGTTGGTTTTGGCATTGATCTTGGTTAACTATTAGTCGATCCCAAGTCAGGAAGTGGTTTCTTTAGAAAGTACTGTGGATTATCTCTTTCATTTCATGGTACTTGTTTGAGCTCTTTGCTATGACTCATAGATGACTTGTCATGACAGCGTTTTGTTCGATGGTGGAGGGAAAAAATGAGGAAATGTCAACATCCGAGCTGTCTGGTGGAGCACGGATTCACTATATCTTCCAATTAATCTTTGTGAAGAGTTTGGAAGTGCGTATATCTACCTTTTACATGTTCTTATTGCCATCAATTAAGATATGAATGCTTAATTCTTTCAGACCATTCGATATCATTGCCACAATCTTTCCATTGTTCATAATAATTGAGGCTCTTTATTACCTCTGCTCTCATATGGTAATGTAGATTCCAGTAATAGTATTCTTTGCGACCAACCTTTTTAGTCTGATGCAAATGGGAATTTCTTGCAGGAGGTGGATCCATGTGATGACTTAACTGATGATGACATCCGTACTGCTATTCAGAATGCAACTGGTCCTAAATCTGCTCTATTTGTACCTGAGGTGGGTGTTAAGAGTGCTTTTTTTTTTCTTGTGGTAGAATTTTTATCTAACCTGGAGAAGTTACATTCTTTTATCCTCCCATCTTTTTTTCTCCTTTTATTCTCTCTGTTGGATAGTCATCCTTTTCTTTTAACCTACAATTCAATAGGTGCCATTTGAAGTTCTTGTCCGAAGGCAGATTGCTCGTTTGTTAGATCCAAGCCTTCAGTGTGCAAGGTTTATCTATGATGAATTAATAAAGGTAAGGTGATTCTTATATGCTATCTTCGTGGCCCTTAACTCTTTAAGTATTTGCAGATAGGACCACCATATTCTTCTCTAGGACACTAAATTAAGTGTATTTATTCAGATGAGCCATCGTTGTTTAACGAGTGAGCTGCAGCGATTTCCTGTTCTTAGAAAGCGCATGGATGAAGTTATAGGAAATTTTTTACGAGAAGGTCTTGAACCTTCGGAGACTATGATTGGACACATTATTGAAATGGAGGTATGCTGCAATTTGAATACTTGGATTTATTAGTTGTAAAATATTGAATTGCACCTACATATTTTGATGTAGCGCACAGCTGACTTCGCTTTATTCACGATCTTGGATGCAAGTATTGATAAATGTTGTAGCCATAGCTATTGGTTGAGACATATGGCTCCATATTAGCAAGGATCAATTCTTTTATCTGAAATGTAACAGTTGTTATTCCTTCGACATGCATATTGTAATAAATAGTCAAGTAACTGGCCTGTGATTGGTACCTTGTCTATAGTCCTTCCTATTTCTTATTTTTCTGCTGCTTAGGAAAGGCGTCGTTACTCAGAACTCAACACATGTACATACTACTGCATCATTGTCAGTGCTCTTACCTCCTGCAACTATTCTTTATTGATGTTACAGTGGTAGTATGACTAAGGGTTCGTTACAGCACCAAAATCTTGTGCTGGAAGCACTGGGTCCTAGAACAGCTTGTTCTTTTATACAAAAAGAAAAGTTAGCTGATAAAAAATCTATACTATTATAAATCCAAAACCGGGGTGCCATCCACACGGGCTTCACTCAAGCAGAGCAGAACTTCGACGATGGGAGGTCCGTCATCAACGTTGATGACGGACGATTGTGGGCCACGTTGCACACTCTTAGAGACTACTGACCATGTGGATGTTTAGCCCATCTCTACGTAGACCTACATACCAAAACTAAGCCTGATTAGTGATTTCTAACCTTTGGATCTCAGTACCCCAAATAATGCTCGAAATCCATGGTTAAAAATAAACCATGAAAAGGACTCTAATCCCGTGGATAGAAATTACTAATCAGGTTGAACTTTGGTATGTAAGTCCATCTAGGGATGGGCCAAATATCCATACAGTCGGTGGTCTCTAAGAGTGCCACGTGGCTCAAACTGTGGTTCGTCATCAACGTTGACGAGGCCCCTACAATCACTCACGTGCAACGCACTTGCCGCCCCCTATTAAAAGTAAACAAAGAAGAAGAAAAGCTTGCTTGTAATTTTTGTTGCCTCTCCTGCTTCCTGGGGCTCTCGTTTTCTTTCATGATTTTATTTATTCATCTAAATCGCATTTCTTCTCTTATTACTCCAAAGAACATTGATATTGTTGGTCATTATTAAAGTTTGAAGGTGTTAAAACTATGTGCAGCGAAAGGTCTAATTAACTGGTGTAAAGTTGACTTTCCATGTGGATATTAAACATTATATTCTAGATTCAGATTTCACCGTTCAGAAATCCTTCTTCACCTTAGGAGTTAGGAACAATCAACTGCTAGTCGATGCTGCATGAACATGCCATCATTCTAGCAATCAATAGCTGTAGATTCATTACTGCAGTCTAATATTTTAATGTCCTTCTCTGGAAAGCAAAGTCAAACAGATTATGTAGCCAAAGTGAGTGTTGATTCTAGCAATCAAAATCTGTAGATTCTGTAGCCAATTTTTTGTAGCTTGGTGTGCTCGAGTTTTACTTTCTTATCAATCTTATTGTCTCATCTTACTTGCCCATAAATAAAGGTAGAATCTAACTCAAAGTCATGTAAGCCTTTCAGAAGCACGACCAATATCATAGAAAGTAAGTCATAAACTGAGATTTACTAGGATTTCATACCAGTAGGGGCGGGGTTATGCTAAGTGTCCTCAAGTTTGTTTTTGGGTCGTTGTCTGTCAGCCCACTTCTATACACAGCTTTTCATCAAGAAATGGAGCACTGGGTTTGAATGTGTATGTTTTCATGCAGCTGAAGCTTTGAGAGCATGCCTCTGAAATTTGGCTGAGAGGAGTTTGTTCAGGTTGCATGTCTCAGAAACCAGATCGTTAAGACTAACTTTTTCATCTTATTCATTTGATGTTACTGTTGACGTAGTCTTTATGGTGATCTCATTGTCGCCACGAGTCTTGTTGAAACTGCATATTTTGTGCTGATTTGTATGGAAATGACATAATTGACATGGTTCTGGCCATTTCGTATCTCATTATAACAGGCAAAATTGCATCTGTTCTCTTTCAGGTTACAGCAGATTCTAGTCTTGCAATAACATATGCATTTTATAGTGATCTTTAGATCTGGTGCAATTTGAATAATTCTATCTTGTAGATGGACTATATAAACACTTCACACCCAAATTTTATTGGTGGGAGTAAAGCTGTAGATGCTGCACTGCAGCAGATCAAGTCCTCTAGGGTATCTGTTCCCATGCCTAGACCAAAGGTATGTTCCTGCCCATGCAAGCTTTGATTTTATGTTTTGCATCTAGTAGATAGAAATTCATTTTTTTTCCATTGTAACTGGTTTTCACATTGTGGATTTAGGATGGGATGGATTCTGATAAAGTACCAGCATCTGAAAAAACTGTGAAATCTCGATCTATTCTTGGTAGATCAGCAGCAAATGGAATTGTTGCTGATCAGGTATGGCAACTTTTTGTCTTAATATTGTTTCTTTATGTTTAGGATGTTATGACCACAGGAATGTTTAGATAGGGAGGTTAACATTTACTGCTCTTGAGCTCTATTCAGTTGGCCTAATTTTCCTTTGTTTCTAATGCGTCCATCTGGATGACTAGGGAGTTCGGCCTGTTGCTGATTTCGAGAGACCTGGATCATCTGGTAAGTGTTACTTGAATAAATAAATTTTTTAATCCTAGACTAAGTTCACATGAATTTCATTTCTGCCAATTATAATCTAATTTTCTAGATATGGAATTCCCAAAGGTCTTTATGTACTACTTATTTAAAAAAGGAAGTTATGTGATGCCGGTCCTTGAATTTTTAGTTGTTTATGGTTGCAAAAAGCTATTGTTGACCGTCTTTAATGTATAAGAAGTAACAAGCAGCATAATATTACAGAGTTCTAGCTTGGTAATGATTTGATGATTAATCAGGAAATACCACCGGTTCAAGTTGGGGGATTTCATCAATTTTTGGTGGCAATGAGAACCGTACATCTGCAAGAGAGAACTCAACGAGCAGATTACACAGTGAACCAGTTCACAGTGTGGAGCATGCACTCTCTATGATCCAATTGAAAGAGGTAACTCAGAAGACTTTCATTTTTGAGCGGATTGAGCTTGATAGCTTTCGATCTGTTTTATTCAATTTAATCAGTATGTGTTTGTTATTTTGTGCACAGCCTCCGGCCATCTTGAGGCCCTCAGAAACCCATTCAGAGCAAGAGGCGGTCGAAATAGCAGTCACAAAATTGCTATTGAAATCATACTACGACATTGTCAGGAAGAATATTGAGGACTCTGTGCCCAAAGCAATTATGCACTTCCTGGTAAGTGTTCTCGTTCTTATTCAGAAGCCAATTACTGTTATTTTTATGTCATGAAGCATTCTTTCTTCCATAAAAGCCATATTGCTATATTCATCCTGGAGCAGTGAGTATAAAAACGACCATCTAAGCTCCGACGACCTTGAACAAACCTCTAAAAAGTATTAAAAAATGATGATATGGTGAATGTAAATTATTTTTTGAACTTAAATGCTTCTGCTTAGGTATGCTAGTGGGTAAACGAATGTCAGTCATTGTTCCATTTAGTGATGTGTGGTTTTCCTTATCAGTAGTAGTACTTGCCAACTATGACTTGCAAAAGTAACAATAAATTACAACCGAGCTTTATATAAGTTTTGTCGATCAATATTTTGATATAAGAAAAAAAAACAAAGTTTCTCAAACAATATTTTGTTGCTAATGGACCTAAACTCCAAGAATATCGTAATTTCTGATAATGTGTTGATTCATATCCAGGTCAACCATACCAAACGAGAGCTGCATAATGTCTTCATTAAAAAGCTTTACAGGTGACATGGAACACAGTTGTACAGATTGCTTGTATTAGCTTATCCTAGGATAATATATTGGCTATCTGCCTGCGATACCAGTTGAGCTACTCAGCTCGAATTGGACTGGGCCCTTTGGAGCAACCAGTGTATTTGCAAATTGATTGATGGTGCCATGTGTTGGTCTTTTGTTCCAAAACAGAGACAACCTTTTCGAAGAGATGCTACAGGAACCTGAAGAGGTGGCCATGAAAAGGAAGCACACTCGAGAAACACTCCGAGTTTTGCAACAGGCATTCAGGGTGAGTGCTTCATGCATCTTGAAATTGACATGAATGATATTTCATCTTTGTTGCTGTAATATGGATGTGAATTCACCCAAGGCCAAAAGTGCAACTTTTAATAGCATATATGTCATATTCGCTGATTCTTCTTCTTTTTGTGGTAGACATTGGATGAATTACCACTTGAAGCTGAAACTGTCGAGAAGGGATACAGTTTGGGTAATGATACAACTGGGTTGCCGAAGATCCATGGGCTCCCATCATCTTTCTATGCTACAAGCAGTAGCAGTGATTTCAGTACATCCTACACAGTTTCCCCCAAGAACCCAAGGTCCCGGAAGTCTTCTCACTCAGGGGAGCTAAACTCACCGTTGCATGCAAATGCAGATTCCAATGGAAGTGGGCGCCATACCGTATTGGGATCCTATCCAACCGTTGATATGTAGACCTAAGGTGTCTGGGTCTTCCAACTTCCAGAGATGGTGCAATGGATATAAGCTAATATCTTCTAACGAGATATGTTCAAGTAATATTTAGCCTTGCTTGTTTTACATATCATCCCCATTGGTTTCTTAGTTGATATGATAGATACATCTTCCTTTGATAATGATACCCAACGAGAATAACAGGAGCTGCTGATCTCTCATGTTCTTCGAGAAGCTCTGCCATTCTTTTTTTTTTTCCTTTTTAAGCCCCTTGTTGAGGAATCTTTGCTGGTGGATTTTGTTTGAGCTAGTTCATGCGTTGCTGTGGTAAGAGAAGAGATCTTCATCAGCCAATCTACTTAAAAAGATTGTTCTATCCCACTTCCCAACTGATCTCATTTGTTCATGTTTGCAGTGTCAATAGGCCGGTTTGCAGTGGACTCTTGACGACCTTGAATTTGGAGGTAGTATTGGGTTTAATTTTCTTCCGTGCTTACTTTAAGCGACTGTGTTAAGACCAGCACGTCCTCATGTTAGTTTTAAGAATTGATTGTAATTAGTCAGCTGTGAAGGATATCTATGGGCTATTTTTTCTCCTGAAGTTTTGTAAGACAAATGGTATTTTTCTTTGTTCGGCTCGTTTGTTTTTTTAAAGGCGTCAACCCAGATAGCATTATATTAAAATGGCTTTGTACAAGGTGAATTATTTGGCATACCTGAGGCGAACATGAACTCAGAGAATTAGGGGAATCTTTGGTGAACATCCAGAGATGTCAGCATGCAGATGTGTGGTGGGGATGCACATGCTGCGGCTCAGGTGTGCTATAATATAACAGCTCTTCTACAGAGTACTATCCATAAAAAATTTTCTTGTTTGCATAAAATCCTGAATCTGGGGTTTGTTTTTTCTGGGATATTTTGAATTGCATGTTTGGTGCAAGAGTTGAAAGAATGCGGAAAAGCAAAACACCTTGAGAAAAACGTGGAGAGAATCAACTGATTGACTTCAACTCGGTCTCTTGATTTTCCGAACTTATATGAACACAAACAGCCAAACAACACACTTAAAACACAACACTTTTTCACTTCTCTACTGTATTGAGGAAGAAGGCCTCAGTGGTAGACTACCATTTTACTCTAAAAGCTTAAGTTGTTGAGGGATGCGTAACAATGTATACAGCTAAACAACACCTCCCTTTAGTAATTTGCTGGGACTCAAATTGCGCTCTACTGGGATTGCCTGCTCTTATACAATGTTAGAAGTATGGAATAGAGAGTGGCAATGGGTGCTGAAATTGATGCACTTCTCAAGCAAGGCATTAGGTTGATTTTGCACAATCTCAACAAAATGTTGGTTGTAAGGAACATAGTGAAGCCCTTTGTTCCTTGATCGCGATGGTTGAGATTGAATTATGCACAATTTAATCAACCTAAATAGGGTTTTACTGTATCTTGAAGGCGTTCTCTCTTAACTTTTTGTACACTCACTGTTTAGATCGGAAGGGGAGAAATATCGTCTAAAAGACACCAATTATTATCGAACTTTAGAAAACATTTGATCATTTTTTTTATTATTTATTTTGATTATTTCATTTGTGTTAGCGCAGAGATATTTGACAACACTTCATAGCTGTGGAATTTGTATGTCATGCCTGAATGGCTGAGAGAATTTTTTTGAAGGGATAGGATTTTTGAAATGGTGATCATGCACCAATGATTGTGATCGCGCGCCACATATAGCCATGGTTACTTTTTTAAAATCAAATCCTAAACCCCAGGTGTATGTGGTGCGATCACTGGGCACATGATCGCAGCTTCAAAAATCCCGCCGAGTAAAAAAATTTCTCAATGGCTGAACCCCGTATTTTACTTCTTCCTTAATACAGCCAGGACATGGATAAAGGTTACATCCACATTAATAATCTAGAATATCATCTGATATCAGATTAACGGTCTGGATGGGCCACCTTAGGTCTCCATGTGCGGCTGTATGTGTCAAGTGGCATATCCTTGGAGACCACTGACCGTATACATGTTTGATGACCCACTCTTTGGCGGACCTAGAGACCAAAATTCAGCCTGATCGAAAATTGAAATGATATCTCTCGAGAATTTTGGAGTCCACTTTTGCTCACGGACGTCTTGTGAGCCACGTGGCACATTCTTAGAGACCACTGACCATATGGATGTTTGTCTCATCCTTAGGTGGACCTACAGGCCAAAGATCAGCTCGATTGCTGATTTCTAGCCGATGGATCTGATTTTTTACCGTGGGATTCAAGAATTTTGGATACGAGGTCGATGCGGTGGGATCCACATTATGGGCTCGCCATGTGTTGATGGCCCACTCCCGAGTAAAGCTTTACTGACCGGCCACAATATGAGCCACATGGCACATTTTAAGAGGACACTGACGGTATGGATGTTTGGCCAATCTCTAGGTGGACCTACAAACCAAAAATCTACCTGATTAGTGATTTATAAGCGTTGGATTAGAGTCATTTTCATGGGTTGATTTTAACCGTGCTAATTTGAGCACTATTGACCATTATTTGAGGTGCAAGGATCCAAAGGTTTGAAATTACTAATCAGACTGATTTTTGGTTTGCAGGCCCACCTAAGGATTGGCCAAATATCCATACGGTCAGTGTCCTTTAAGGGTGTGCCACGTGGCTCAAATTGTGGGCGGTCAGCGAAGTTTTACTCACCTCCCTTACCCTAGCTCTACTGTTGCTGACACACCGCAAAATTGACTAAAACACCCCTAAAACTCTGCAAAAGTATGGTTTCCTGACTTTCCTCTCAGTCTCAGACCTTCAAAACGACACTAAACATACGTACTAACAATACTCCTTTTTACTCCTTTTTCTCGTATCGCCGGAATCCTTGAGTCCCGACGAGAAAATAGTTTTACGTCCAAGATTTCCGATCAGGATGGCGGGAAAACTGACTCCACTTCCGTCTCTCTACACGCCTTGCTCTTTACAGAGATCTCTTCTCACTCTAGCTGCTCTAACCCTAATTTCCTTCACCTACCTCTCCCTCAAATCCCTCCATTTTCCCCTCCAATATGGATCGGATCTCTCTGCAATAACTCCTCAGGTACTCCCTCTCCTTTCCTCTTTGATTCAATCCCGGTTTCTGCATTCGGTTTCCTGGATTTCTCAGTGTTTTACGCAGGTTTTGATGTATAAAGGTCGCTGCAAAGGGAGATGTCGCGGAATTCTCCGATATCTATCACTCTCCAGAGGTTTTCCGGCTAAATTACGCGGAGATGGAGAAGAATTTCAGGGTTTACATATACCCGGACGGAGATCCAAACACATTTTACCAGACGCCGAGGAAGCTGACGGGAAAGTACGCGAGCGAGGGGTATTTCTTCCAGAATATCAGAGAGAGTCGGTTTCGTACGGATGACCCAGATCAGGCGCATCTGTTCTTCATCCCGATTTCTTGCCATAAGATGAGAGGGAAGGTATGTTAATTCGTTCCTGAAATAAATACCTCTTTTTTAATAAATTTCTATATTCTGAGTTATTTAGTTCTGTTTGAATCCCAATTTCTTACCCCCAAAATTTATTTTCTTTGCCTTTTAAGAGCTCTTTTGGACAATTTTTTTTTTCTTTGGTGCAAAAATGGTGCCCCAACAAAGCCTGAAATTTCTTATTTTAACCTTGCACATGATCATAATTGTTCATAAGTAATTTGCAAACTTAACATTGTTTTGTAGGGCACATCATATGAGAACATGACCATAATTGTCCAGAATTATGTCGAAAGCTTAATACTGAAGTATCCTTATTGGAATAGAACCCTGGGTGCAGATCACTTTTTTGTTACTTGTCATGATGTTGGTGTTAGGGCAACTGAAGGAGTTCCGCTTCTTATTAAGAATTCGATTCGAGTTGTTTGCTCACCGAGCTATGATGTTGGATTCATCCCACACAAGGATGTTGCTCTCCCTCAAATACTGCAGCCATTTGCTCTTCCAGCTGGAGGAAACGACATAGAAAACAGGTAACATTTATTCCAAAGAAGCTTCTAATAGATATTTGCGTAGTTCCTAGCTGATGAATTATGATAAAGGGTATTTAACTTTGATTTATCTGCTAGGATCTGACTTCATAAACCCATTGCAAATACTTATCCAAGGGAAATCATTTACTGTGCCTCTTGAAAGTGGGTTACCAATCCCCTAAAACGAGCTTACCATTTGTTGAGGATGCTAGCTTGCGAAGCTGCTAAAGTCGGTTAGGTGTTGATTTTTCAACCTGGGTTCAAAACCCTTACCTGCTAACCCACTGACAGATTCACTTGCCTTCCCTAAATTAAAAAGGGATGTCAATTGAAACTTCCCCTTTTCTTTCACTTCTACAATGTGTTCCAGGAAGGAACTCCTACTGTAGTTGGGTAGGGGTCTCAAAGTGTTTTGTGCTTACTGTTTTAAATATTGAAGCATCATTTTTCCCCTTCGACATTAATTTCCTAGTTTTTCTGAGCCCCCGGTACTTCCATTTCCCTTTATCAAGGTTCCTGGTTGACAGCTATCATATTCTAAGATTTAGAATTTAATAGTACTTCAGCTCTGAAAATCACAAGCATTCTAGCAAGTTTGTTGCATATGATATGAAGGGAAACATGTTTGTGAATCTTGTGTAATAAATAATCGAGTAAGTGGCAAACTTTTTGTGATCAAAAGCAGTTGATGTCCGTTTGGTTGCTCTGCATGGGGATCGGTTAATTTTCTTTCATGGTGTTCCTGCAATCCTGTAGGTAGGTTTGTGATGTGCAGCACAGACCAGCACTTATATTTTACGCTCGGCTATCCCATTGAAGTTTTGAAGTCCACATGTTTTGGGCATGCTTATTTTTCCTGGGCAGATCTGCCAAATTTCCTTCAAGCTTCAACGTAGAGAAGCATAAATGGATCTTTTTGGTCTGCTCCAGCAGCAAACTACCAAACTATATATTTTCCTGGAATTTACTTCTTTGTTTTTTTGTGTGAAAATTTCCTCAAATTTATGTGTTATGAACACAGCCATCTAAAGCTAGGATTCAAATCGCGGTTTAGAGGATCACCTCCACTCAGGGCCTAAATCTTGTCAACTTACCAATTCAAATGACTTTGACGTGGCCATCTGATTTTTTAATAATAAAAGGATTATAGAAAACACATAAATTGAAAAAAGTTCTGAACTAGAAAGGAAAAGCAGAAAATAATGTGTGGATTAAACGAATAACTTTCACCTTCCAAAACTTAGTATTTAGTACTCATCATTATTCATTCATCACTTCACCGTGTTTGTACTTGGTACCTACTCGTTATTTATGCTTCTAGTATTTTATAGCAAGCTAGTAATATTTTTATTCAGGATACTTATGGGGATTACAGACACAGGAAACTTAAACATAATAAACAATAAGTACTTGTTGCCAGAGATTCTTACGTCATCTCTCAACAGCAGATATACGTAATTATTATCAACAGTGAATCTTCATACTCCTCACTTAACGGGCCTCACAGATGAGACTCCTTATATGTGAGATCAAGATTCATATCTTCCCATCTTCACTAGGTCATCTTCCTTAAGTGGGGAAGAAACATCTGATCCAGCTTCTCAAATGCTTTTTTTTTTCTTGAGCAGCAGTACGGGCCATTTCAAATGACTTGATAATAATTTTGGTTTGATTAAGTAGGATACTTTTATTTCTATTAAGTTGGTTATTTTCTGTCTCCAGCATCATCATGCTCTTAGCTTATTGTTTTGGGACAGAATAGCCTTATATTAGATGGTACATGAGTTTTGAGTTTTTTTGTTGTTATCCTTGTACAGAAATGGTTAACATGGATGATGAATTTTTTTTGACTTGTTGCTAAAATTAGGTAGTAATTTAATAAACATGCCCCGAGTGATAAAGTGAATAGTGTATTTGAGTGCAAGTAATTGTCTCTCAATAAAGCCATTTCTAATGACGTGCATATTATGCAGGACAACTCTTGGTTTCTGGGCTGGTCATCGCAATTCTAAAATAAGAGTTATACTGGCACGTGTATGGGAGAATGACACGGAGCTTGATATCATGAACAACCGAATAAATAGGGCGACTGGACATCTGGTTTATCAAAAGAAATTTTATAGGACTAAATTCTGTATATGCCCTGGTGGTTCCCAGGTTAATAGTGCACGCATAGCAGACTCAATTCATTACGGATGTGTTCCTGGTAAGAATTTTACCCTTCTAGGCTGTTGTTGCTATGAAATTGTCCATGCTGAAATGGTTTTGTACTCTCGTTTATGATTATCTTCGGTACTTTCTGTAGGTTTACTCTCCCTTCTATGATTCTCTTTATCACTGGCTAGGTCTTGCCATACCCTGTTATCACTCGCTGTTACTGCAGGCTTTATACCTGTTAAGAGATGATTTTCTTGCCACGTGGAATGCTGATTTGGCAAATCCGGACTGTCCATGTGGTAGGAAACCATCTAGGTTGGCCACATGGACAGTGTCCTTGTCTATCTCACGCCAGGCCCTACCATGTATTGCACTTTTCCCTGTGGATGACAGCCTTTGAACTTTTTTAAGTTTCTAAATAAGAAAAAAGTGAAAGAAATGTTCTCTTTTTGCCATGTGGAAGAGGTCAACTGGGCTGAAGCTTGCCACATGGAAGGGAAGGGGTGAGGTGTTCAACTGGTGAACACCGGTCCCGCCACAACTGCGTGAATACCTGGTCCCCCCATCCCACGCACCGACCCCCTTTCACTGAAACCCCTCTGCAAAGGAAAAAATTACTGGATGTCTCCTGGAGAACTCCAAGAAAAAGATGTTTGCCTGCACACACGCACATATTACTTGTGTGCTGAGTGTAAGTGTAATATTTACATTTTACAACAGGACATATTTCGTGTCATATCTTGAGGTTAGGTAACATTGGTTTTTTTTATTACTGTATCCATCAAGACTGCCTTCCAATTGCATTTCTTAATTAGTTTTGGTGTTTCTCTTGCAGTAATCTTGTCTAATTACTATGACTTGCCGTTTAATGATATCCTTAATTGGCGAAAGTTTTCTGTCATACTCAAGGAGCATGACGTTTACCGGCTTAAGTACATTCTCAAGGACATACCTGATGAGGAATTTGTTGCACTACATAACAACTTGGTCAAGGTATAACCCTTTACCATACACGAAAAACATTTAAAATAATTATTGCATCCATCATCTATTATTGTTTCTGGCTTCGGGATGAATGATTTACTTACATAAATAGTGTTTCGATTTTGAATTCTTGGAAAAGAAAATTGCAGTAAGATTTGGATGAATTGACGGTTTTTTCTTGAATTGAGAATGCACTTTTTGATGGTCATTCTTCTATATGTTTATCAGGTCCAGAAGAACTTCCAGTGGAATACACCTCCGATCAGATATGATGCATTCCATATGATCATGTATGACCTCTGGATGCGCCACCATGTCATCAAATATTGAAATACCAGAGGATATGCTATTTGTTTTTGTACACTTGACGTTCCTGCACCAGTCGCACATGGAGAAAGGAGGAAAGGTTCCTTCCTAAATTTAATCTGGTGCCCGCGGATCTGACAGTTTGTAATATTATTACGGTCCCTGTTCCTTGATTCTTTCATACGTTTCAGAGTAAAGGATGTTTTTTTTTTTTCCATGGTTAGTGCAATGGCAAGAGTTTCACGCAAGAGTTGGTAATTTCGCAAGAAAAAACTCACATGTGAGATCACATGGCATGCCTCATGCCCAGTGTGAGGTATGAGTGTGGGGTCCGCCTTTGCTCTGGGCACCACTTCACTCTGGTTACTTTTTGCACACCACGTATCCCTAAAACTCCCTTAATCCGACTTAAACTCAACACAGGTTGCGATTTTAACATGGGTTGGGGCTGTTTTGGAGGTACGTGTCACAAAGGGGATCCCCTGAGCCCCGGGGGCACCTGGTTCATCTATTGGAGGCGTTTTACTATTCGCTCTGAGATTTGTTATCAAAAATTTTAATGGGTTGGGGCCTAGTAGTGTTGTCAAATCCCATCTGCTGACATTTGATCTGGGTTTGCTATTGGACCCGTTTTAGATTGACCTTCCTTTCATCTGATTGGTAAGTGATCAAATATAATTAAGGAAATGTACTATATAAATGAAATATATGTTGATATAACTTTTTATCATTTGTTATTTGACTTAGAACGTCAATTATGATTTTCTTGAAATCAAATTTAATAAGTTCAATTCAATGAAATCGACTCAATAAGTCACCCCAATATGATTGGGTTTGAATCGGGGAACTGTGATCTGTTAAGCCCTCAGATCAGTTTTGGACCAACCCTGAACCCAATCAATTGACAGTCTTGGGAAAAATCAACCCGATCAGACCACCATAAGCATTCAAATGCGTATTGTTCATTTATTGGATAATCTTGACCGTCGAGTTTATCAGCGGTGAAGTTGTCATGGAAAGGTGGATCCAACATTCTCGCTTCCTTTGCACATGTATCCCGAGACAATCTATTGGGGGTTCTAACTTTTGAATTCATGAATTGATATTTTGTTGAATGGATGTCGAACTTGGTGTCGTATAGGTGCAGAGAGAGATCAAAGCCCCAGGGGATGTTCCATAGGTTCAAGTTAATGGTACTGCATCAGAATAGGGTGCAGAAGGCTAACCAGATCACACTGATACCAACCATCCAAGATCAAAGAAAAAAAAAAAAAAAACACTTTTAGCGCTCATTTTGAAGCAACAGCACCTAAGATAGCAGAGCTGGGGCCCATGGAATGTTGTAAGTGTTGGAGTTGGGATTGAATGAAAATAAATCAATGGATTTCTGTAACCAGCTTTTGATACAGAATTCTGCATCCCAATTCTTTTCTTCAAACGCTATCTTTACAAATGGGACTTTTTTTTGGAAATCCAATTAAAATTGTCCAGTGTACTTACTCATCCAGTTGGCAGATTTGAAATGCTACCATATAGATGGTCAGAATTGGCCCGTATGGGACAGTCTACAATAAATGGGTGAGGCTGTGTGAAATTCCTGTCTTTCATGAAGTGAATCAGTTTCTCTTCTTTTTCAAGAGGTTAGCTCTGTTAGAAAATCAGATATTCAACAGTACAGTTTGTTGAATTTCAGCAATAGAACCATTCCCGAAGAAAAGCTTCATCAGGAGTTATAACAAGTAAAAACTTTTACTCCATTTCCAGTCTTAAGGGGCATTGAAAGTTGCACAAATCAACAATCAGAATTAGCCCTCCCATTGACTAAACATGTAGCTTCATCTCTGCAGGCAAGAAACAATACCACAAGAAGCAAAGCTAACCTAGTGCCAACTGCATCGTTAAAGAACTCTACTATAGGGTACAGAATCCTCATATTACTTTCTCTTGCAAAAAATAAAAAAGACCCGGGACTTCCACGCAGCGCCAAAGTTCAATCACTCTACAAATACAATGTCGGGAACATTGTCATTTTAACGCTTCCTCTGCAAATGTACAATAGATGTCAAATTACCCAACTTACCGACAGTCAAGATATGAACAAGAAATGGAAAGAGAAACTAAGACTGAGGAACTGGGATAAAAATACAATGGTACAGAATGAAAACTAGCCTAATTACAAAAAAATTATCATTCAATGTTTTCATTCTAGACAAACTTCAGTCTTTTAGTGCGGGCCTGTACACATATAACGAAAACAGGGGAGAACGTGGTTATTACAATGGCAGTTATAATCATTGATGACAGCGGGTCACACCCCATTACATTATATATGTAAATAAATACCCTACCATGTAATAGCTGTCAACGATAACCTGTACTTTAGGACCAGTATAATGTTTTAATAGTATCTTTATTTTTTCGAATTCAATAATTAAAAACTCAAAAGGTAATCAATGTTATAACAGCCGTTATACCAGTATAGTCGAAAGCATTAGGCGACAGGGGCCCTCGGGTGAGGCAACGCCTAGGCACAGCCTAAGTGAAACCTAGGCTATAGCTTATTGATTTATTTTGCAAAATTAAACAAATACTAATGATATTTCAAAAAAGGTTATTTACTATTTATTTAATGATTTGGAAGGTGCAAAACTCAAATTGTCATTAACGACTATTTGGATGATTAAATCAAGTTAGATTTTGATAAACTTTAGAGAGAAATTAGTACTAGTATACTTTCAGCTTAAAAACGTTTAGCAAATCAAAAGGCACTCGAATCATATTTATATCTATGGTCATCACTGAAATAGTAGTCTACAAAACAAAGAGAAATTATTCTTATTATTATTATTATTAAAAGAAAAAGGAGAAGAAAGAAAGAGGATAAAAGAAGCACATGTAACAATGATTTTATATCTAGCCTAGGTGAATGCTTAAATGCTTGTATCTTAACTCATAGGCATGCTGCGCACCTACATGACTACTTTCGTACTAAAGCCTGCCTAGGTCCTGTGTTTTAGAGGCTAGGGGTCCCGCTAGGAGTTTGTTTTGTAGCATGTGAGTCCATTTCGGCCTGGGACCCATGGGTTTGCTTTGCATAATTGCTATTCTTCTATCATCAAAAATCCAAGTCAAATATGATGGCGAAATAAAGAAATATGTTTCACATTTACATTTCATACGTGTCAAAGAGGGTCATAATGCTTCAGCTTTTTGAGATTTTATAGATACTTTAGGGAATTCCTAAGTAATGCAGACTTTTAGAAAGGGGCATTAGCCCAAAGCATTTTGCACATTTAATGCCTCATGTTAGAGGCATGCGCATCACGTGCATATGCTCGTGGTGTCAATTTTAGGTTATCGCACCCAGTGTTTTTAAACGCTAAGGCGTGAGGCGAGGCGCTTCAGTAGCCAAAGCCTTGAGGTGTAAGCCTCACACGCACACATTTTTTAGATAGATAAGTATTTAAATCTATAAATAAATGTCGCAAAAATTCAAAAAACAAAGCATATTTCTAAGTTCCAACTGCTCTAACAAAAAAGCACAACCCCAATCAAAGACTCAATCTTCTACTAAATTAAATGCATCTTCATCAATTATATGAACAACATCCTCTTCTTGATAGTCCAAGTCGAAATTCAGCATCTTGTCATCAATCAATTGTAGATCAATCGATGTTGGGTCCCTTTTAAATAGAAAACTTAGGGTTTTTTATTTTCTTTTTATGTTGGGTCCCTTCGACACCTATTTTTTTTTAATATCTTGACATCTTTTTTTTATTTCTTTTTTAAAACAACATGCCAAAAAAATAACACATCTGAGGCGTATGCCCAATCCAAGAAGCGTTGTCGAGGCGTACGCCTCACTAAGAGGCGTAAGCCTCAGATGTGTAAACGCCTTTTGATTGAGCCTCAGGGTGTTTTTTAAGAGTTCTGCCCTGAGGCGCACCTCGAGGCGTAAGCCTCACACGCCTTTAAAAACACTGATCGCACCTTTAGTTTACTTCTTTTTTGTTTTTGTTTTTCCTCCTAACCCATGTAGATAAATGATAATAAATCATTCTACATTATAAAACTCCCCCCCAACCCTTATACATACAACTTCATCCAACTGAAAAAAAAAATTAACAAAATATTCTACATTAAATAATATCAACATATAATCATTTTTTCCCATATGAATTAGTTTTTTTTTTATAATTTTTCCTAAAATTTCCTTTTTCATGAATTTATTTTAATATTCATTTAGAGATGCCATCGAATTCAGATTTATGTGAAAAAGTTTTGACATGATTTTACACCGGTTGTCAACCCGACGTAATCCTCCTTTATCCGGGGCTTGGGACAAGCAATAGTGTAAGCAGAGACACAACACAGGCAGAGATAAGGTGTATGATGATGATGATTATTTAGAAATGTGTGTTCTTGAGGCTTACACCTCAAGCTTTAGGCCACTGAAGAACCTCACCCAGGCCTCCAAATTTAGAGGAAACAAGCATGTAAGAACCAAGTGTACACATGGTAAGAGATTGCATAAAAAAAAAATCAACGAAATCAACGACGCAATCTTGCATAACTCAATTACTCTGTACAAGACAAATTTGAAAGATAAAAACTAGATACCGTGCAATTATTCCCCTAAGTCTGATTTACCTTGTGCTTGTTAAGTTTTTTTCCTCCTTTACTGAATCCTGAAATATGGTCACCGCCATCGTCCTCCAAAGGTAAAGTTTTAATCTCATCATAGAAACCATCTGCCAAACCAAGTAATCTGGTAGAAACAAATGTAGAACATACAGATCAACAAAAACATATATGCACCACAAAAGATCAAATGCAATAATAGTAACAAAATCTGAAATACTAATAATATTATTACAAGTATATTGATATTAAATCATGCATACCCATTTCTTGACTTCTTCAAGTGCTTTTCTCTCTTTTTCTCCATCTTTGTAAGTGGAGCACGAGTGAAAAGCTCTTCTTCTTGCCGTGCACGCTCTTCCATCTTTGCCTTATATCTAATAAGCTCTCTACTTTCAGCTCCATTACTTTCTCTAATCTGCATTTGAACATAGCCAATGAGAAATTAACAAGACATACTGCGGATGTATCTTACCTCGGCAACACAAAAACAGCAATCCACAACCAACCTCTTCTGGCCTCCCTTCGAAGCGATCCATAAGATCTCTGACATAAGGACTTTGCTGAGCGTGCCTCAGAGTTGCCTTCTCCTTTCTCAAAGCCATCTTTTCCAGTTTCGTCATCTTCTCCTCTTCCATGGTAGTAGGAGCAAACTTTGGTGGTCGGTATACACCATCATCATCCTACGGTTCAAATACAGAGATTTAGAGAGCTTCAATCAGTGAGACAAACTGATCAAGTGAAAAAAATCTGCTAGCATGACCCACCTGGGAAGCCTTATTTGACTTGCTAACAAGCATGTCTGGGTTTGGCCGATACTTCAATAGGTCCTCTGAATTCCGAGTGGCATCTGCTTGCTTTTCATCAGCACCTACTCTCTCCGTTGCACTCCCAGCAACCCTAGTGAGTTTCTGAATTTGATATTCAAGTTTCTTATCGATTGGACGAATCTGAGTACAGGGGAAAAAAAGTTAAGAACCTATTTACCAGGTAATGGATTAACATAGAAACAAAGGAACACATGCAAGGGAATCTAAGTCTAGCCCCAATATGAGATGAAAGAAGGGGGAAAAATACGGATGAGATGGTTCGGGCGTGTACAATGAAGACTAATGACGGTGCCAGTGAGAAGAAGTGCTTGTGGAGGTTGAAGGCTCCAATAAGGAAAGGGAAGGCCAAAAAGTGAGTGGGTTGAGGTAGGAAGAAAAGATGAAAAAACACATGCTTTAACAGAAGAAACGACCCTATACATATAGAATTGAATGGCAGAACAGGATTTGTGTTGCTGACCCTAACTAGTTGTAATAAGGCATTCTTAATAATGACGATGATGAGATATGGACATAGAAGTAGAACTAGAACCATGCACCCACCTTCTCTAAAAATAATCTTATCTCTACAAGACTCTGAACTACAGGGTGGCCCTCAATTGAGAACCCTTTTGCCTTACGGAGCAAATAGTAAACAATCGACTGGCAATAGCTTAGAAGAAGCAAATGCTTGGCCTCGAGATAACTTATCCCATCTATTGTTGGAAACTGGTTTTCTTTCACCTGTTGATAAAACCCATGTCAAATTTAAAAATTTAAAGAGAGAGAAGAAAATATAGATCCGTAGAAAATTCAAAGTGGGGGTTCGAAAAGCGCCTCTGACCTTTACAGTTAGAGCTTGCACTTTGCTCCTCACTGCATCCAATCCTTCCTTCATTTCTTTCAATAATGCAACTAACTGAGGAGCTTCTCTGTATTGGAATGAAATTTAGATTAAAAACAAAACTGTAAATTCCAATACTCAGCCTATTAACTATCCGTAACGGTAAAAGTGAATATTGAAATTGGGCTTCAATGAACTAAAGAATCTTAAGCCGAGCTGAGATGTAAAATAGACAGCAAATTATGATCTGGGTATAATGCGAAAAATCTTACTTGTTTACATTTCCATTCTGATCTGAGGACTTGATAGTCTCCTCCATGGTTTATTTAACAAGCAAAACAAGCACACACCCTAGTTACCAATTTGCCAAACCTACAGCAAATAAGAACTAAAGAGAAAAACCCATTTTCTATAATCTCATGTTTAGTGTCAAGCGCCAATCCAACAAGAATTGAAATAAAGCGAATAGAAGCAAAGATAGATGTTGAGATCCTACCTAGTGGACCTGCTGCTGCGACGGAGAGGTTTTGAGGGTTTCAGCGATAGGGAATACGGAGAAAGAATGGAATGAGGATTTATATATACACCTTTTCTCACGTGCTTACCACGTGATTGTTAATGTGTTCCCCACCTTAAAAAGAACGGAAAATTGCAGAAAAGAAAATAAACTTTAATTTATTTACAAAAAAGAATACAACTTTTCGCAAATCCCAAAAAAGAAAACGAAACGCCCTTTCAAAGGGCGTTTCATCTGCTGTCAGTCCAATCAGTCGTTGGCTGACTAACGAATGATTGATGGCTGACACGTCTGACAAACGCCCTTTTAAAGGGCGTTTATTCTTGAGAAATTTTAAAAAAACGTCCCATAATTCCTCAACTTCTAAACCAATCTACGAATATCGGAATGATCTGAATTTTTGTGAGGATGATCTCCTCACCGTAGAGATCATCCTCACCAAAAATCAGCCATTGATTCATCTTCTGGGTACGCCAAAATAGGCGTAAAATTTGGGCTATCAAAAAACGCCCTTTAAAAGGGCGTTTATCAGTAAAAAACGCCCTTTAAAAGGGCGTTTTCTACTAACACACGCCCTTTAAAATAATGTCTGTCAGGTTATCAGATGTCAGACTGACACTGAGAGACGTTTTTCAAAAAGGCGTTTATTACTGAAAAACGCCCTTTAAAAGGGCGTTTGTCAGAAAAAACGCCCTTTTAAAGAACGTTTTTTTAATAAACATGTGCCACGTCATGAAACGCCCTTTTAAAGAACGTTTCGTTTTCTTTTTTGGGATTTGCGAAAACTTGTATTCTTTTTTGTAAATGAATTAAAGTTGGTTTTCTTTTATGCAATTTTCCGTAAAAAGAAAAAAGAAAAAAGGCGTGGTATGTTATGGGCCACCGTATTAAAAGGTCTCGTTGGGTCACGGTCATTCATCAGTGTGATGCAAGGAATAAACTTTTCATTTGCTCAAGTCAAATACTGTTTCATTTGTTACGGTGTCTCGCGGGATATTGGATATATCCCTGTCTAATACCGTGAGGGGGTGGTACCAGTCGTAAATCGACGGCGAAGCAAGGTCTCACTTTCTGAGAGTTCTGGTACGAATCGGCATGGTGAGAGTCGTGAGACCGAGGGGGACAGGTTAGTCATTTTACTAAGAACAGGGACATATCATGCACGTTCTTCGAAAACGAAACACGAACACTCTGAACTACGCCGGATCCAGAGACGCTACCGCTCAAAACAGTTTCTTCTCTCCTCTTCTCTCCCGATCTATCTGAGAGCAGATCACATCGTAACTCATCCCCCCATAAATAATCCTCACCTCGACCTCTACGTTTTTACGACGTATTCGTCTGCAATTCGGTTTCAGGAACACCGATTTTGGAGAAGTTCAGAAGGAAATTAGGGTTTTTCTTGATATGAAGGGATGTTGTGGAGGAATTGTAGCTCATTCAATTCATTGAATTCGAATGAATCGATTGTAGTGAACAGATCGGTTGAGATCGAGAAATTCTTCTACGGTAGAAATGGCGTCTTCGCCTGTCAAGTTCCTGTTATTGTTCTTCCTCCTTTCGATCATCGGATGGGTCGTCTTCATGTAAGACTGCGAATTTTTCTCCATTTTTCATATCAGTTCTCATTCAATCGATAATTTTAATGTTCATCTTTCATGTAATTAGTATAATTTTGGATCGTTTTCTTAAATTTACTTTCTTTGGCGCTTGTAACCAACAATTTTTGAGAGTTGAGATTATTTGGATATGATGCTGAAGAGATTGGTGTTTTTTTTTGAATCACTTACATTGCTGGTGCTGTTTAATGCGTCGGTTAAGACGTCTATTTGGATTTAGAGCTTTTTACAATATTGAAATTGTACATGCAATAACATGTAATTAGTTATAATGGATAATTCACGGCATTCACATTCAATACGAATTCTAGAATTTGCAACTGGGCGTTACAAATCTAAGTTTCAATTTTAATAGGTGCATTATCGACCTTAATTTATTCCTAATAATATACACATCTAAAAGGCAAAATTGAAAAAACTGCAGAAGAATTCAGCGGAACGGCTAGAAGAAAATGTAGCATTGGTGTAGCTGCAACTTTGTCGCCATTTTCCACATATTGAGTTTGGATGTGTTTAGTACTGTTAAAGGAGCACAACAGCTACTAGCCTAGAGGGGAAGCAACTCTGGCACCAGTTCTCACTTAGCATCAAAATGCAATGATTATTGAGTTTGTAGAAATGCTGAGGATTAGTAATGCAACACAGAAATATGTTTCGCGGAAAGTTAAAACGTGGGAACCATGCATGAGGATCCAATTTAAGTCCGTAGATTTCTTATGGAGTTTGTAGACATGCTGAGGATGTCTTGAGGTTGTTGCACATAGGCTTCGCCATGTAAAGGATCCTTGAGCAAAGGAAGAAGAAGACTTACGAGTACAATGAAGTTTTGTAAGTAAGGGTGGATGAATAACTAAGGAAGGAGAGAATTTTTTCAGACCTCATTGTCACATTATGTATGAGAAAATTGAGTATGAGGATTTTGCTACTCCTTTTTTGAAATTAGAGGACTTGTTGGTAGATGTATCCATGACGGTTTTTTGCAAAGGCAGAATTTAGAAATCCTTGGCAAGCTGGCTATGATTAATATTTATGGTTTACCTTGAAGGGGTGTTGTTAGTGTAATTATAAGCAAAAGTGCATTTATGTGCTTTCTTATTTCTTTTTTGCTTCTTATTCATTAGTCTTGTTTAGGGTATACTTCCATGATTTCGTTACAAGAAGTGATATAATAAAAGATAAGGGGAGGCACGTGCGTCAGTGCATATAACCCAAATTTCCTTTCACTTCTTCTCCATTATCATCATACAAAAAATCTAATATAGTTCCCCAAAGTGATATAATAAAAGATAAGGGGAGGCACGTGGGTCAGTGCTTATAACCCAAATTTCCTTTCCTCTTCTTCATTAGCATCATACAAAAAATCTAATATAGTTTCCCAAAAAACTGTTAGTGCCTTCGATACCAAGCTTGACTGAGTCATTCTTGTTTCAGCTAAAATTTTAACTCTAGTTGGCAAGGGAGGTGATTCTTGGACCATTCATAGTTGGAACTTTCCTCCATTGATATCCTTGTACTCAATTACGATTGTTGTTCCTATGGGGATTTTGGGTTGTAGGTAGTGGGGGCACTTTAAGGATGACCTAGGAGAGGTGAAGAAGAGGTAAAGGCAGTTTTCTTTGGAACAATAAGATTTATTGGTTCCAACTTGTATCTCTTTTCTTCTTGGGGATTTTTTATATATATATATTTTTTTTAGAAGTGCAAATCGTTATTGATCAACAACATAAACATACAAAGCCCGAAACTCATTTCCCATTTGCTTGAATGAATAAAACATTAAATATAAAATCAGCGGAAACCTAATAAAAATAACCCAACAGAGTAAATAAAAAAAATGTTGAAATCATTCGAAGAAAAAATTCAAAACCAAACAATCTCAATAACAACTATTTTAATAACAGTGGCAGCACCATTGAAACTACAACTAAAACAACACAACCATTTGCTTTAACGAAGAAAAAAAATGTTGAAATCTCAAGAACAACTATATTAATAACAGTGGCAACCATTGAAACTACAAATCCAATCAAAATAATGAAAAATAAAAATATCAAAACACAAAATCAAGCAGACCTCCTTTCGCTGTCTTTGCGTTTGATGAACTTCCTTGCATCTCTTCCAAATAAAAGATCCAACAACCCCATTTCCACGAAAGGAAATTGGTATCAATAAAAAAATAGCTGAGAGTGATTCTAGGGTTTACAAGAGAGAAGAGAGAGAAAGAAGAAAGAGTAAAAGGAGAGCATGTGTATATCACATGACTCCAAACTTCTTATTTATGTAAAAACTTTACACGGACAAGAATGCCTTTACAATATAAAAGGGGTCCCTTATAGCATAAAGGGTACACTTTGACAACACTCCCCCTCAAGTTGGTGTATAGATATTTATCATGTCCAACTTGTTGAGACACTAGTGTAGCTGATGACTGGAAACTTCCTTAATGAATACATCTGCTACCTGTTTGTCAGTCTTCACAAAAGGAGTACAAACTTCCTCATAAACAATCTTCTCCCGTATGAAGTGTCTGTCCACTTCCATGTGCTTTACTCGATCATGCTGAAATAGATTGTGAGCAATGCTGATTCCTGCCAGTAACATGGAATCTTAGTTCAGCTACTAGGATCATTAACCATAACATCTTGCATAAGCCAGAGCCATAACTGAAAACTCAACCTTTGTACTAGATCTAACAACCATGGGTTGCTTCTTGCTTCTCCATGCCATAAGATTGCCTCCAACAATGGTTCAATACCCTGAAGTGGATTTTCTGTCATCCATGACACTTGCCCAGTCTGCATCAGTGTACGACTCCATTCTCATGTGATCATTTTCCTTGAAGTGAAGTCCTTTACGAGGGACGGATTTGATATACTTCAAAATCCTGTGTACTGCCTCTAAGTGGATGTCCCTGGGTGAGTGCATATACTAGTCGATCACACCGACTGCATATGCAATATCTAGTCTAGTCAGAGAGAGATATATCAATCTTCCTATTAGTATCTGAAAGCTACCAATATCCTTCAGTAGCTTATTGCTTGCCTCACCCAACTTGTGATTCTGTCCTATAGGAGTGTTTACAAACCTGGCTCCCAATTTTCCAGAATCCTTTAGCAAATCTAGGACATACTTTATTTGAGAGATGAAGATCCCCTGACGTGATCTTGCAACCTCTATGCGTAGAAATTACTTTAGGGTCCTAGATCCTTTGTTTCAAACTCTCTGGCAAAATGTCTTTTCAACTTTGCAACTTCGTCAGCATCATTGCCGGTTACAATGATGTCGTCCACATTGACAATGAGAGTAGTAGTGCTCTTCCCATTGTGCTTCGCGAACAAGGTGTGATCAACTTGGGTTTGGGTGTAGCCTAGGTTATTCACTGCCTAGGGAACCTTTTAAACATACTCTGGGAGACTGCTTCAACCCATACAAGGACTTCTTTAGTTTGCACACTTTGCTACCATCTCCCACTGATGTGGATCCTGGAGGAGGAACCATGTACACCTCTTCTTGTAACTCTCCATGAAGGAGCATTCTTCACATCTAGCCGACGTAGAGGCCACGAGTGGTTAGTAGCAAGAGATATGAGCACCCTTATTGAGTTCATTTTTGCAACTGGAGCAAATGTCTCCACATAGTCAATGCCATATGTCTGAGTTCCCTTTAGCTACCAGTCTTGCCTTATACTTCTCAACAAACCCATCTGCCTTATGTTTTACGGTTTACACCCATCTGCATCCCACTGGCTTCTTTCCTTTAGGCAAATCCACCAGTTCCCAAGTGTGATTCTTTTCTAAGGCCCGCATCTCCTCAACCATGGCATCCTTCTACTTAGGGTGCTAAAGCCATTCTGACACAGGAAGGTATTGGAGTGCTAGATAGCAAAGTAACAAAGGACTTGTAGAATGGAGACAAAGACTCGTAGGAAACAAAGTTGCTTAGAGGGAGTTGAGTACAGCTCCTCGTACCATTTCTAAGAGTAATAGGAAGATCATCAATAGTAGGAGGCAAAGGCACAATAGGCTCAGAGGGTAAAGTATTACCTGAATCCAAGGATAGTACGACTGGTACCACTGGGTATGGATCAGGTGTGGCTTTCCCTCGTCTGCAATAGACTTCAAGTTCCCCTTGAGCACCACCAGAACTACCATCATGTCCCGTAGTAGGTCGGTCAGGCTCGACCAGGAGAGTGGGAGGTAAATGTGTACTAGGAAGAGGTACATGAAGAGGAACATTGGAATAGGAAAAAAACCTCTCTTCATCACTTCTGTTCTCCCTTATGTAACAAGGACATCGACACGGGTGTCAGTGTCCGACACGGATATGAGGTGTCCAACACGACAACCTAAAAAAATCCGAAACAGAGACACATACGTACATATACTTATTAAAATATAATAATATATATGCTTAAAAGTATTAATAAAATAACAAAAAATAAAAAATAAAGCAGAAAATATTTATTAGTTTATTATTGTATGGAGGATGGAACGCACCAACCTGCCTTTAGAAATAAATTTTATATTAAAAATTATTAAAACAAGGGGTGACACGGCCATAAGTATCCGGATGTGTGTCAGGAAGTGTCGACACGCATGTCCAGGTGTCGAGGTGCCCGACATGGCAAAAAACCCTAAAAATGCAGTGTCTTTGTTACATAGGTTATCACCCTAAAGAGAGGTAGGGAAAAATAGGAAGTATACTTGTGAAAAGTGACATCCATAGAGGTAAACCATTTCCCAGAAGGGAGGTGGAAACACTTATACCTTTTGTGGAAAAGGGGAATACCCAAGAAAGAGACACTTGAGAGCCTTGGGATCCAACTTAGTATGGTCGGGACCCAAGATGTGAACATAGCACACACAACCAAACACACGATGAGGTACATCAAACAGGGAGCATTCAGGTTTAAGGATCTGATAAGGAGTTTTAAAGTGTAAGATGCGTGAAGGCATGCTATTAATAAGAAATGTGTCAGTAAGACTAAGAACATCATTAGACAAAAAAAAAATTTAGGCATATGGTTACCAAGAAGGAGATAATTTATACTTATAAAAAAAAGGAGATACCGGGCTACCTTTAGGAGATGGCAATTCTTCATTTTAGTGACGCCATTTTGTTGAGGGGTTTAACTATAAGAATTTTGATGAACAATCCTATATTCAGATAGGTAGTGTTAAAGATTACCATACATATATTCGCCCACCTGATCAGTGTGGAGAACCTTTATTTAGGCACCAAATTGTGTCTGGACCATCTTATGAAAATTTTGAAAGATGGAATACACTTTATCTTTGGTTTTCATGAGATAGATCCAAGTACACCTGGTGTGATCATCAATAAAGTTAACGAAATATCGAAAACCAATAAATGAAGTAACAGGAGCAGGGCCCCAAACATCAGAATGTACAATATCAAAAGGAAATAAACTAGGATTTCCCCTTGAAGGATAGGATGAACAACAATTTATAGCAAGCTCACAAGTCTCACAATGTAGTTCCGACATACAAATAGAAGTAAACAAAGCGGGAAATAAGAGTTTCAAATGCTGAAAGTGAAAAGATACATGACCAAGACGTGCATGCTAACACAACATACTCTAAACTAAGTCGACTACTACTATTACGAGACTGCAGCGCTATGGGATCAACAGGTCGTCCATCCAAGAGGTAGAGACCATTCGCCTCATGTTCAGTACCAATCGTCGTCTTTGTATCTAGGTCCTGAAAGACATACGAAGAAATGAAGAATGTAACATTACAATTCAAGCGTTTGGTAAGGGCATTAACAGATAACAAATTTGAAGTAAATTTTGGAACATGTAAAACAAAGGATAAGGAGAGTTGGGAAGATGGATTAACAGTCCCTTTCCCAGCCACAAGGGATAAAGTACCATCAACAGCTTTAACTTTATCTCTACCTGAGCAACAGAATAAGAAGAAAACAAGGAGGACGTACCCATGAGGTCGGATGCTTTTGGTGATGATGATAATTTGGAAGTGTGAAACATTGTAATCATGTTTAGAAGAATGCAATCGATAAAAAATGTTTTTGTAATCATGAAGTAACGACAATTTGGATCACCCATTGAAGTAACGACAATTTGGATCACCCATTGAAGTAACGACAATTTTGTAATCATGTTTAAAAGACAATTTTATCTCTTCAAAACAGTAAGTCGAGTGAACTGCGAAGCCCAATGGCTACAACGTCATCTTCCCTCATAATGACCGAGAATGTAATTTATAAAAACAAACATGATTTCGAAAGATACAATTAATACTAAAATATAAACTTTTGCATAAAACCAATAAACCCGAAAATAGTGCATCGAAAACCACCATTAATCTAACCATAGGATCTGCCCATAGAATACATGTTTGATGTTAACTAATCTATTCGATTTCCACCAATTTTATTTAGGGACTCACACCCAGGGACTGCAATCCCTCGTTAATTCCACCACGAGGATCCAAGGGGGTTTACGGTTTAACACCGAAGGGCACCAGGCCCTGCCTTGCTTCTTTAGGGGCTCTCACCCAGGGACCGTAACCGCTTATTAAACAAGAGATCCAAGCATTCTAACCATGAACCAAAACATAGAGTAGATATACAAAATTCCTAGCAATAATAATATACATGCTTGAATACATGGATCGCAAAATTGATTTTTATAGAGATGAATGTTCACACATGCATAAAAATTATTTTTTTAACAATATCATGCATAACCACATCTAAATCGATTTCCATAGAAGAATATGCATGAAATCAAAGCTTTAACAAATGAAACATCTTAGAATTTTAGAGAAGAAAATAGGTTTAAGAGAGCATGAAAAACCTTCAAAACCATGATAACGGATGAGTAACCTACCTCAATTGCAAGCCTTTTAATGGTGTGTGTTCTTTTCTTTCTCCATTTCCCTTGGTTTTTCTCTTAATTTCCTCTCTAGGGTTGTTGGATTTTTCTCTCTCTCGTAGGTTTTGCAAAAAGTGAGGTTCTTTGAGAGAAAGAGGGACTTTATAGTGCACAAAAAATTGTGCACTAGTAAACAGAAAAAAAATTGGCTAATTTTTCGGAGTTTAGCCTTTTAGTACAAAAAATTGCAATTTTTTTTTACCATCGTTTAGGCAAAAATTCTCCAAACTTTTCTAATTTAATTTTTACAGAAACTCTAAATCGAATTGAACTTCTCCGAATTAATTCTGAATCTTAATTGACCGAAGTTTAAGGCGAAGTCAAAGTTTAGAACCTTGGCTATCAAAACCAAACAACACAATCAACTACTTCAATGATGAATTTAACCAGCACGAATGTCACACTAACCTTGCAAAAGCATCAAATCACCACTTAAGAGGTTGTAATATAAAAAACCAACAACAAACCATCACTCGAAGGACTTTGAAATCAAGAACACAACAACAGATCATCACTTCAGGGGCTGCGGCACCGTAATCCTGGAACAACACCTTACTTTAGGGCTTGCGGCAGCCTTAAAACACAAACCTTAGCTTGCTTCACTCCTAGAATTCAAAATCCTTGCTACCGCAAGCCTTAGATCAAAACCCTAGCCTACGACACCCTTAGAGATAAAAAACCCTAGGCTGAATCACCTCAACTTGATCTTCCAAGAAGGAACAAAGGAAAAATACGAAAAGGAAGAGAGATTAGGGCTACGGTACTTTTACGTATCAGAGTTGCTTTGATACCATGTAGAGTTAGAGAAGATGGAGAAGTTGAGAAAAGAAGAAGAAAGAGGCGAGGAAATAGAGAGAGTCGAATTTAACTTGTTCGGCCTCCTTATTTGTGTGTATATATCACTTTACATAACCTAATGTAAAAAGGCCATAATACCCCTAAGAACAAACACACTTTAACATTTCTCATGATGATCTGCAATTATCTTTATCTTTGGCCAAATGCTTCCAATTGTATCATGCGAAAATATAGTATGGGATGCTTGTTTCTTTAGGGTTCTAAGAAGATTAGGTTCCATTCGAATTCATTCTTATTTTGAATATGCATCTTATTTCAGATTTGCTGCGAGGTTGTTGGCGTGGTTTCTAAGCCGGATAATGGGAGCATCCGTTGGATTTCGGGTTGCTGGATGGAACTGTTTAAGGGACGTGGTTGTGAAGTTCAAAAAGGTTTTTCTTTTCCTTTAGTTGTGCTTTACTTTGCTATGGGTTTGGACTAAGCAATAACATATATGCTTCTCCGACATTTCCAATTAATAACTCTTTAAAATAGGAAATTATGGTTACCTATGTTGTCTTCCCGATGTGACCTGCAAGAAAAGATGAATTATACGGTCAAATTGTGTTACTGATTATTATAATTTACGACTCAAATTGTACATTATGATTCACTTTCCTCTGAAAGTGAGGATTTAACTTGAAAATAGAAAATGGAATGCCACAGGGTTTATGCTTGTTATGGTTTCAGAGTTTGGTCTTATGGTTTTAAGAGAGATGAAGTGGAGGTGAACAAAGAAATGCCATGAATGTTGTAAACATGACTATATCTTTTGATTAGTGTGGATTCAGCAATCTTAAATTCCCATATTTCAGACTTTTCAGTTATGTATTTTTACTATCGGAAAGTCAAATTCAGCATTATGATTTACTAGTGGGCCGCACATGCACTTGAGTGATTGTATGGTTTTTTTTTGGAAGATTAGTTTGGAGGGTCAGATCTGTAAATTATGGCAACTCAAGGCACAATTAGAAAATCAAAATTCTGAAGTTGTCCATGTAGAATAGATATGTAGTTGTTAAGGGGTTGTTTTGGAAATATGGAAGATATGGCATAGAAAGTAATTAAGTTGTTATTAAGGAACTGTTTTGGAAATATGAAAATAATGGCATGGTAAGTACTTAAATGATTAGCGACGGCTTGTATTGAAAATAAGAGTTATGGTATGGAAAAGTAATTAAGTGGATAGAAAGGGGCTGTATTGAAAATGTAATTATGACAGGAGAATGGGTGAGTACAGTTAACAGGGGCATTTAATCAACCTTTTTTTTTTGTTCTTGGCAGAGAGGGGCATTTAATGAACTAATAGGCATCTATATTATTTTGGCAGGCAACTAATAGTGAACCGCGTGCCCAACCCAAGTTTTGGCTTTATAATAGTAATAGATGATCCATTCTTTGACATAAGACTTCAAAATATATTATCCGACATTAGATATGATCTAGTTTTCTTGCGATTTCATGATCCAACTCAATTTGCAGAATATTGGAGGTAGCTATTAGAATTCTTTGTTGTTTTCTTCTTTTGATTTATCCTTGCATTGGTAATTGAAAAGTTAATTAGTCGACAATGGGAGTGAAGACTAACACTAGTATATGATCATCAAAGATTGGTATACTTGGAAATAGGTTGGATATTTGCGCTTGACAGGATGTGCCAAATTCTGCCATAATTTGGGTTTATTTTTTTATGGGTTGTTGGAATATGCTTTATTTCCTATTTTGTGTAGTGAGGGTTGTCTCTGTAATTATGTTATTATTCAGGAGGTTTATTTTAATTCCCTAAAGTTATCACATTATAGAAGGCTAGTGGAGGTCATGTAAAAAAACCGACCTTATCCTCTCCTTTCTTTTTCTATTCTCTTCTTCCTCTTTTCAAATAACAAACCCTGGGTTTGTAACAAAATAACAACCTTGGATTTGTTAAATGGTATCAGAGCATTAGATCAGGGTTATTGTTTATTGCACCTGCTGTTTTGTGCTTCTAGGGCAGCCGGACCTATTGGTTTGTGGTTCTAGCCAGGGCAGTCGCACACCTTTAAAGGGGATTTCAGTGCCTCCACAGTTTTTTTGAGGTTAGTTCTTTGATGCGAGAGATAATAGTTATCCTATTATAGCTTCTTTTCTGTTCGGTGGTGGTATAATGTCTGTGTAGGCCTTCGGTGTGGGGTTGAATTGTGTAAATCAGCCACAGTAGTTGATTATTGTGGTCATAACGTCTTCGAACATCAGTGTCGTGGATATGGGGAGTGGTAGTATTCCACAAGTGGATGCGTATGTACGTGGGGGTCGCTTAACACTAATTTGCCAATTACAACTGTGAAGTTGAATGGCTCATATTACTTAGAGACTAGAGTGGTTCAAATCTGCATGGATGCTTATTGGTCGTAAGAGCAGAATGGGTTACATAAATGGGAGGGTTGTTTTGTGTCTTTTGTTTGCCTAGCCTAAGCTTAGTGTAGGTCACCTCGACCTCTCTAGCTTAGGCCTCTTTGTTTTGGAGTTTGCCATTGATAAAGCTTATACTTGTCAAAAAAAAGAAGGAAAAAAAATAGAAAGAGGCATAGAAATATCGCATTTTTGTTCCGATTTTACCTTTGTGCCTCCCTAGGAGCATGCCAATCATGTAAAGATGAATTTTGATATTTTTCAGGGTGCTGTTGAATCTGTATCTGTTGGTGAAATCAAACTCAGCCTGCGCCAGTCTCTGGTAAAGCTTGGGGTTGGATTTATTTCTAGGGACCCAAAGCTGCAGTTGTTGATATGCGACTTGGAAGTTGTAATAAGGCCTTCGAACAAAAGTGTGAAGAAGACTAGATCGCGGAGACCTCGTTCTGCAGGCAGAGGAAAGTGGATGATTGTGGCTAACGTGGCAAGATTTTTGTCAGTTTCTGTGACAGAGTTAGTCATCAAGGTATGCAGTGTTTGACCTAGCAGTGTTTTGGTAAATGCTGATCATATCATTTTATTCATTTTTTTTGGACCACACGTTAATCATATTATTGAGTCTGCTGCTTCGACTGTGATTTCTTCATCCTTTTAATTAGAAAGGTCAGGATGGCTCCTTATGCTCACATGACTTACAAAGTTACAATATGGCTTTTAAATATGTTGGAATCAAAGTAGTAGATGGTCGATGAGGAACTTGGGAATAGTTGAATTATGGTATATTAATTTAGTTTTTGATGAATCCGACTCCTTACACAGGTATGAGCAAAATTGCCATAAATAACTCCAAGAAAGCATGCATACGTGACATGATCCTCTAAAATAACTTTCCTTGACATACAAACAACTCATGGAAAAGGGAACTCTAAATACAAAATTCCTACTATCACAGTAAATTGAAAAGGGAGCTCTAAACATAGACTTCCAAGTTCCAACTATCACATTATGGAACAAAGGTTTAAAATATCGTTTCGTCTCGCTGTCTTGGTAAGTTGATGAAACAAGACGTTTTGACCGAGATGAAACGAGGGAATGAGACAATGGGAAAAACATTGTTTGTCTCGATATGATTAAACCATCTTTTAATCTTAGTTGAGCTACAAATTTGTTTCAAGTATGTGTTATAAAAAATATATATACTGTGAAATAAGCTTTTAAACTAATTTTAGTACTTAATCTAGGTTTTTGGCATGAAATGATATATTCCCTCATGTATCGTCTTGGTACATTATCAGCCGAGACGAAACGAGACAGAACGAGATTTTTAACCATTATGGAGCAACCACACTGGTTTTCAACTACAGTCCGTTTCACAAACCTGAGATAAGATCTTTAAGATTTGATGTCAAACTGTGAAAGTAGCGCTACTGTTATATTGAATACAGATTTCACAGTCCAAGATTCAATATACAATCTTAAACAGACTTGCAACTCTAATCTCTTGGCGGCTTCAGGTTTCTGCAGTGAACTCCCCAAATACTTCTAGAAAGTGTTCATTCCAATATTGAGGTATTCTTTCACACATGCACTGATGCACCAGGTCGATTTAGATCAGAGCCTTTGTCTTTTTTATTTCTGTAAATAAAAAAAGAAGGATCACTTGCATCCCCTAAGGGCAGTCTATATTAAAGTTGTCTCAATCCAAGTTCTGAAAATTGTATCTCCTCTTTTGCTTGCTAACATGCACAAACCAGTTTCAGCTTTAATCTGCTGCAGTATGCATGCTCATCCTTTGCCTGTGCTAAGAGTTTGGGTAGTTATCCTATGCTTTAACTGTCTTTAAATGTTGCAGATGCCAAAAGCTACTACTGAAGTTAGAGATCTGAGAGTGGACATATCTAAAGATGGTGGATCCAAACCCACTCTGTTTGTCAAGCTGCATCTTCTACCTTTTCTTGTTCACATGGGTGAATCACGGCTTAGTTATGATCAATCGCCCAGTTTTAACCAAGGAGGATGCACATCTGCTGGCCAAGCATCCTTAGCTATGGTGGAAGGGGGCTCTGTACCTTTTGTCTGTGAGGATTTATCACTCTCTTGTGAGTTTGGTCATGATAGGTGGGTTCAATTGTTGGAAATTATGGGATCTCCTTTTCTTGATTTTCGGGTGCAACACTTGCAAATTTAAGCTGTTTTCTGCTAATTACAAGGAGTGTTTTGAGAATGCTTAAATATAATCTAATAGTAAAACTCTACAGTTCAACTTTGTCATTTGTGCAAATGGAAATAGTAGTTATTGTGGAGGAATTTTACAACTGGAAATTGATTTTTCTGATCATTAATGTGGCTATATGAAAATTGTCTTCTTTCTTAATGGGCTTCTGATGTTGTCTTCTCTAAAAGTGGTCATTCTTAAATCACTTGATTTATAAACTAACCGTCTTGTAGTAAATTCTTTTTTGCCACAGGGAAGTAGGCGTCGTTATTAGGAGTGTGGATGTTACAAGTGGAGAGGTCACTGTGAACCTAAATGAGGATTTGTTTCTCAAAGATGAGGTTGCATCAGAATCTTTTATTCGGGCAGATACTGTCAGAGGCGCCACTTTGGACACTGGGTCAGCTAGAAAATTGCAGAAGAAGCAAAATGCACTTCTATCAATTAAAAAATACACTTCTGTGTTTCCAGAGAAGGTTAGTGGGCTTTAATGTGAAATTGTGAAATTCAAATTTCGTCGTATGCTAATGTTTCTCCTGTCATGTATTTTTGTATCTCATACTTTTGTTGAATCTTGCCTTCACAGTTCCTCATTCATGATCCCATCACCAATGTCATTTATCTTTTCTTTACATAGGATTGGGAAGGTTAAAGTTCAATAGGCATGATTCATCTAATTAAAAGTAGTCACAAAGTCGGGATTTGGCAATAAATCGACAAGGGGTTAAGTTGGGAAAATTCGGATAAATTCGGCAAACATCGGCAAACATCGGCCAAAGTATATATATATATATTTCAAGTTAGAAACACATTTATAAAATGAAAATAAAAGCACATCTATAATTCCATAATAACTTCTCCACATAAATCGGTTCTGACTTCCCTTCACTTTTTTCTTTGATCTTCTTCATGTGCAAATTCACTCGTACATACACCAAATCATACAGTGTCTTTGGCTCCAATCTATTGCGCTTCTTTGTAGGTGCGGCTTCAAATACACTCAAATTTCGTTCACAAGCCAATGAACTGCATGGTTTACTCAACACTTTAATTGCCACCTTTTGAAGTTAAGTAAATTTGTGATTCACAACTTTCCACCAATCACCTGAACATGGTATAATTTTCAATTTAATCGTGCATATAGAGATATACACTATAAAGTAAGAGTGTAATTTAACACTAGCAGTTAGTCACTTGGATGTTTTTTATGAAGAATGCTAAGTGAAAATGGTGTAAAGATATTGAACTGTCTAACAATGTAATCTGCAAGTTGATCATTAAACGTGTCTTTATCCTCAAGAGAAACCATCATTTCAAGAACTTCCATCATTCCTTTGTTACTTTTTTCATCGCGTCTCACCAACTTATCACACTACGAATGGGGATTCAAGAGGGCTGTTGTTACTTGAAGAGGGTTGTGAAGTTGCTGGTTCTACCTTTTATCAATAATATCCCAATACACTTGATATACTGCCCTCTTTTCATTGTAAACCTTAGCAATTGCCTCTTTTACTCTATCTATAGCTTCGTATATGTATCTAAGGGTAGCCTCTTCTCCATCTACCATCCTTAAAACTTTGAATAATGGCTCTACTATTATGATAATTTCTTTTGCATCTTCCCAGAATTCATTAGTAAGAATTACATTTTTCACATTTTCTCCTTTTGCAATTGTATTCCTAGTAGACATAGTCAACTCTTTCCATTCTTGTGATACAATCATAAACCGCAATGCTTATTCTACATGTAACATGGATTGCATCGTTAGAAAATTTGCAGCAAATTGAGTGACAACAGATCTTTTTATTTTTCTTCCACTTGTGTGCACCCTCATTAGAGCTAACATATGTTTTTTGCTATATAAATACCGAACAATATCTTTTGCATCATCTATGATCTTGAACTTCGGTAACTTATCAAAATCTTCTCACATGAGATCTATGCAATGAGCCACACAATTTTTCTTGAACACTCGATGTATCTCGATTTTCAAATGAATTCCTGTAGCCGTATAATTCGAGGCATTGTCTGCAATGTTTTGCATGACATTTTCTCTACCCACATGCTCATCAATCCATTTTTTTATAAATTCATAAATGAATTTTGAATCCTTAACCTTCCCCTCTGTAGATTCTGAATACAAAAAGACCGTGCTCGTAAAAGAAGCTGCCAACAATCAGACATTATAGAACACCCCGTCTCTTCTTAAGATTTTCTCATCTCACCAATAAACTCTGATGCTTCTTGCTTCAATACATACAACCATTTAGTCCTCACCGTTTCACTTCTTGGAGGCACATAACCAGGGCCATGACTAGAAACTGTTTGCATAGCACGTAAAAATTCTAGAGACCTCAAAACATTGAATGCTATGTTGTTGGCAATAAACATTCTAGAGATTTCAAGATCCGCCTTCTTATCTGTTTTTTAAGCACTCCATTCAATGTTTGTTCTTGACCAGCCCTCCCCAAGCCCATGACCCCAATGGCTTGAGGTTGTGAACTTGAACCATTACCAACGGAAGGCTTCCAATTGTTGGCTTCATAACATCATCAATGGTTTTCCTCCATTTCTTTCTACTAAGTTCATCTACAGCAGATCATGTAAGTTGCATCACAGATTCGGGTGCACTATTACACGTCCGTATGTCTTCGTTTGTCATCTTCTCCAAATGAGCCTTTATTTTTGTAATCTTGCAATTAAATTCCTCTAAACAATAGTTACACTTCAACTTGTTGCCAACCTTCGTGACATGATTCCACATTGGATCTTTACACAGGGATCTTATATTATACTATTTAGCATCCAAACATCAACATTCAATGCTAAATTGAGCAATGATATTAACTAATAATTTTCAATACAAATGTCAATATTCAATACAAACATTAAGATTACAACTGCATGGTTGATAACAAATTAACAATATAAGCCCCGTTAAATTGTTGAACTGCCTATTCAATTTCAAATCCATAAATCAGGCAATAATTAACTAATGATTTTCAATACAAACATCAATATTGAATATAAGATGCCTATTGAAAATCAATCCATAAATCGGGCTATGTTTCTCTTTTTAATTAATGTAACAGTTTTTGGAATTGCCCCATTACTGACAGTCAAGGGGCAAGACAGAGAATGAAAGGGTTTCACACTTTCACTGACAATGATATCCAAGATTAATCAGGGGTATTACTATTAGGAAATAACCCTAAAAATACCTTTTTGTAACCAAAGATTATTGGCGACTGGAATTTTCCACGGATGTTGGTTGCGATGGGTGCTTTAATTCACCCATGTGGGTAATATCCAGGTGGGTAAGCCAGTATGGAACCTGTGACCTTATGTTTACAGCATAACGTGCCTCACAATGCATTAAAAAATCTAATAAAACCTCACCAAATCCCAAGCAGAGATCTGAATGTGTATAATCATATCTTTGGCCCTGTAATATCATGCCACCGTCAAGGTTTAAAATTTCGTTTCGGAGGAATGTCTCGGTCAAGTGAAAAATCTAGACAAACGTCGAAACGAAATGAAACATTGAAAAATGGTGAAAAAATGAAAATTTTGAAACATTACGAAATATTCCCGAAACATTTCGAAATATTTTCAAAATCATGAAATCATATTTTTTATTTATTTTTATTTTTTTGGATTGTATCGGATTGTCTCGGCAAAACAAATCGAAACGAAATGAAACATACGAAACATTGATTCGGTTTTCTTACGAAATGAAACGAAACATACAAAACAGTCCGAAATTTTAAACCATGGCCACTGTTAAGAACGAGATGGTCGATGGATGGAAGAACAGGAACAGTTAAAAACAGTTACAGTAATGATGGAGTACCAAAAATCAACCTGATTAGTGATATCTAAGCGTTGGATTGAAGTCATTTTCATGGGATTGATTTAAATAATGGTAAAAAAGGAGAAAAAGAAGAAGAAAAGGGAGAATGAGAAGAGAAAATAGGAAAAAGGAAGAAAGACGAACTTACCGGACGTCGTGGAGTCTCGCCGGACAGGTTGAAGGGGGGAGGGCTTCATTGTATTCTCTCGTCGTTGTAGGGTTTTGACTAAACCCTGAAAGTAAAAAAACCCCAAAGCTATATCCGATTGACATCGGCGGGTTAAAAAACGAAATATAGAAAAAACACTGATTTTTTGAATAAATCGGTAAAACGCCGATTAATCGCTAATTTAGCAGACTATGCCGATTAATTTGGAATATTAGAAAATTGGCGATTTCCGATTTTTGTGCCTAGGATTAAAAGTTATTAGTAGGAGTCCCCCCCTGTTGTAAATGCCGATTGTTCATTTAGTTATTATTGCACTTAGTTGTATTTTCTCTCATTTTAGGGGTATTATTGTCACCCTAGAAATTTTTAATATAAATCTTATTCTTCTTCTCATACACCCTAGTTTTCTACTTGGTATTTTTCTAGGGTTTAGTCACATTAACAATCATGTGAATAGTTTCACGTGAACAATGGAGAGAAGAAACCCTAGATTTTGAAAATCACACCGAGTGAGAAAATTGGTTTCACGTGAAAAATGGGTGAAGAAACTATGATTGGTTGGATGCCATGGATATAAGTACCTTGATGGAGTTCATCTTTGCAATTGGGGCAAACGTCTCCACATAGTCAATCTCGTATCTCTGAGAGTATCCCTTGGCTGCCAGTCTAGCCTTATACTTCTCTACTGACCCGTTTGCTCTGTACTTCACTGTATAGACCCATCTGCAGCTTCCCTCTAGGTAATTCAACCAATTCTCATGTTTTGTTCTTTTCCAAGGCTCTCATTTCTTCCAGCATTGCATCCTTCCATTTAGGATGCTTTAGCCTTTCTGCCACTGAGGAAGGAACCGAAATGGAAGACAGAAGTAACAAAGGACCTATAAGATGGGGACACACCCTCATATGAAACAAAGATTCGAAGAGGATGTGGAGTACAACTCCTCTTAGCCTTTTGAAGAGTAATAGGAAGATCAGGGAATAGTCATGTTTATATTAATGATATTATTGGTATGGGTGACAATTCTTTAAATATTCAAGAGACGATGGATTACATATATTCAAAACTAAGATAGAGTGGTGAATGTGATTTTATATTGTTTTAGTTCTTTCGAAAACGGTTTAGAATACCGTACCATCTTGGAGCATTTTGGCTGAGATGTCTCGTTTTGGGTAAGTTATTGAGAAGATACATAAGGGCATGTTTCGTCCCGTATCACAAATTAATTTAAGTAACTAAAAAATTGTCTCTATAGTATATGAGTTATAAAACTAGTATTATTCGCTTTTTTGTATTGGTAAATAATGTATTAAAAAGGGGAGAACCCCACAGGAACAAGAGACAAAGGCCTTAAGAAGCACCCCAAGGGAGGAGGCTAAGGGGCGGTTAGCAACTCCTCCCTTCTAAAAACAAAAGTTTCAAAAAATATCCTTTAAACTTAGAGGAGATGGAGGACTAGAGACAAAGGAGTGCTTTGACTCTCAAAACTAATTCAGGGATGGAGACATCTAGCTCGAAAATCTGGGAGTTTCTTTCCATCTAGATGGCCCATATGACAACAAAAAGGAAGGATACACCAAAGGTATCTCCCTCTACCGACAAAGGCGTCTGACGATCCCCCTCGGAAAAGACCACTCACAGGCCACGAAGGAGATGTCAAACAACTTGAAAAAATACTGACCACTAAACATAAGCTTTTAAAGGTTAATTAGCAGTAAACAAGTAGTTTTAAACATCATATTTGTATCTCTGCATATCAAGATATATCACTATTTTCCAATGTATTGTACAATCTCGTTGACGCAGGACGGAAGAAACGCCCTACGATTCGAGAACGGACCTTCGGCTTCGCACTGAATTAACTTGGCTTCACACCAAGATATAGTGATTTCCCACCACGAGAGAGCTCATCAAGGAGAAAATCAATATGAAAATTCATTAATCAAGTCATACTAAAATCAAAGCTTACAACCTGACTTTCCTAATTCAAATCAAACTTAAAATAAGAAATTCCTAATACATGTAAACTACTGCAATCAATAATAAAAGTCTAATTGGAAACAAAATCTAACTTTAATTGGAAAATCCTAATTAAACTAAAAAATAAATCCGAGCAAATCTTCATGGGGTCCAGTTGCTTGACTGGGCACATATTCGGTGTAACACGGACCATTATAGTAGAATGTTCCCGCATCACTCGTTCAAACGTCTTGTTCCATATCACTATAGTAAAATCCATTTACTTTGTTCGAAAGAGCGTAGGATTCCTAGAAGCTAGAGTATGGGAGTTTAAATAGGAGTTAAAAGTCCTTTTACTTGTTAAATAAGAAATAAGAATGCTACTAGTCTTGTGTTTTTAGCATTTTGCTTTTAAACTGAAAGAAAATTAATCTTCAGACATCTTGCTAGATCATTTGTGCAAACAGTGAGATACATTTTTTTTGTTTCATCATTCTCTTAGTTTAAGGTTCCTTGGCTTTGCCTGCTTTATTCTATGCAGTCTGGATTTTTGGAAGTTTTTACTGATTATTAGTTTTGAATTTGTGATTGAAATATCCCTTTGACTGGTAGATGTTAACTTGAGGGGGGGGGGGGGGGGGTGAATAGGTATTTAAAATTTATCTAACAATTAACACCTAATTCAAATTACTAGTCTAGGTAAACGGGTACTAATCGCATACAGAGAAGCGAAGTAAAGATTGATTATGATTAATAGATGATTATTATCTCAATAGATTAGGATTTAATATATCACAGATATACTATTTCTTAATCGTTTGATGTAATCTATATCAAAGTGCGGAATTAAATAAATCAATCAACACATGCGAGTTTTTACGTAGAAACCTTTCTCAAGGAAAACCACGGGACCGTGTCTAGCTATTAAAGTATCACTAACGGGAAGTTGACAAGTACAGAAGTTACCCACGCAGCATCGTTACCACAACATACAACTCAACTCAAGTCCATCCCTCGAGCCAACTGCCGATGCATCCAGGCCCTCTAACTTTCACGAACAAGTCCACGAACGCCCTTCCGCTAAGATCTCTTCAATAATGTTCAGTTTGGTCTATCCCCAAACCTACCCTTTGATCAGTCCAACCCGATCTTTCTTTACACTATTTAGTCCAGCCCCGGAAAGTGATGGATTCGGTACAGTCCCGATTCCACAACGCAACTCAAAGTAAATTTGAGTAACTCAACCGTGTGGTCTTCTCTAACATCTAGGTTTTGATATGGAAGTGATTCCTAGATGGAGAAAGATCAAGTTTGGTAGAAAACAATGGGATTCATGTTTTCAAACTCTATGATCATATTGGAAATAAACCCAAAATAATGGAATAGTTACCTAGGGGTTTCTCTCCTTAATCAATGAGGCTCATATACTCTTTGATGATCCAATTGAAGGCTTGAGCTTCAATTCCTCCTTTGAGCTCTCTCTTAATATGGCATGAGTTTCTCTTTGAGTTCTTGAGTTAATGAGTTAGGTTTTACGACCTTAAAGCATCAATATATAGTGAGAACAACAAAGCCTAAAGGAATAACAAGAGTTTGAGTAAAGTTAGAACTCTTTCCTAGTCCCCAATCGATTGGGCACCCCAGATTCAATTTTTAAGCCCATTAAGCCCTGAACCTGATCCCCATGCTTAATGACTTAGTTCTAGGTGAATTTTATCATTCTATCTCTTATCTCTAGGGTATCCAAGTCACTTACCATCCTATACGTGCGAGTATGGATAAACGGACAAAGTTCCGAGTCTTCAGATGAATCAATCCTCAATCTTTTGAGTCTTCAGGTTTCATCTTGTAGTCTTCAGGCAATGCAAAAGTGGTGCAACCACTGACACACTCTCGGCCTAACTGGCACACTATAGAATCGGTTACATTTGTGTTCTGTCGTACAGAAGTTGGCCAATACAATATGGTCATATTCCTTTCAATTATAATGAATATGACATGTATTTAAACTGGTTTAAATATTAGTTAACAAAAGTTATTTTTTCTTTGGAAGGTTATTATTCACTAAACATCATCTTTTAAAGGTTAATTAGCTGTAAAAAGTTGTATTAAACATTATATTTCTATCTTTGCGTATCAAGACATATCGCTATTTTTCCAATGTATTGTACAGTCTTGTTCAAGACGCCTTGTTCCATATCACTATAGTAAAATGCATTTACCTTTTTCGAAAGAGTGTAGGATTCCTAGAGTCTAGAGTATGGGAATTTAAATTGGAGTTAAAGTCATTTTACTTGTTAAATAAAGAGATAGGAATGCTAGTAGTCTTACGTTTTAAGCATTTTGCTTTTAAACTGCAACCAAATTAATCTTCAGACATCTTGCTGGATCATTGGTGCAAACAGTGAGATGCATTTTTTTTGTTTCATCGTTCTCTTAGTTTGAGGTTCCTTGGCTTTGCCTGCTTTATCCTATGCAGTCTGGATTTTTGGAAGTTTTTACTGATTATCAGTTTTGAACTTGTGATAAATGAGTATGAAAAGTATTTAAACTGGTTTAAATATTAGTTAACAAAAGTTATTTTTTCTTTGGAAGGTTAGCTTCAGTTTGCCAAAATTGGATGTGAGGTTTGTGCACCAGGGCCAAGATCTTGTTGTTGAGAATACTGTCACGGGAATTCATCTGAGAAGCAGCAAATCACAGTCCAATGAAGATATGGGGGAGAGTACACGCTTTGACGTTCAAATGGATTTCAGTGAAATTCATGTACCTAGTTGGTTGTCCTTAAAAATTTCTTTGATATCAGTAATATGTCAGTTCATTATACTGCTTGTCTATTTGGTGATTTTGATGTTTCTCCATTGGATTTTCAGCTTCTTAGAGAAGATGACACTTCTGTTTTGGAGATACTGAAACTTGCTGTTGTTTCTTCTGTTTACATTCCAATACAAGTAAGCCTTCGGTCTTATGATTATTACAATATCAAGGCTTATGCAGCTGTACATCTTTTTGATGCTTTAATCTGTAGCAGTGTACTACCGACTGAATCCCGATATACTTACATGCTGACAGCGGTATATACATTTTGGGTGCTAGTCTGCTAGATATTTTTTCTGTTTGCTCATTGAAGTTATGACTGTGATATGTGCATGAGTGTGTCTGTCTAACATCCTTGAGCAGATTTTTACTATACTTATTTTGAGCTCTTATAGTTTACACTCTTTTAGTTGTGGCAGCTGCTCTATGTTCCATATGGTATGAATTGAAAATTTTCTTATCAACATCCTAAAGTGGCAATATTGTGCTTGCATGCAGTGGCTCTATTAAATTATTCATCGTCAAGATGTTACCTACGTCTAGTCAACACATCATGATTTCATCAGCGTCGTTGATATGTGGGGGGAGGTTTTCTATTCACATGCAAGTTACGATGGGGGGAATGAAAAGAGTCAATAAGCTTAGATCATGAGTTCCTTTTAAGTGAAATATGCACCAATCAAGAAACCTATTGACAACACAAGGTATACTTAATCCCCCCCTTTCTCAATTCCAGGACAAAATACTTTTGCAATGGTTCTCCCCCTAACAATTAGCCTACCCAACCCAACAAAAGCAAATGTATCGAGTTGTAGTGAGAGGCACCAAGATATCATTTCTTTAAGTCCCGTGGTCACAACACTGACAAAAGATAACAAATACAGATAGGGTATTTACTCCCCCTTAGTGTATGGGTAGTTAGAGATTTAGAGTTGTTAAGGAATTATGGTTTTACCAGAACCAGATTATCAAGTATGTATGCCTGAATCTAGTGATCGAAAGTTTTTCAAGTGAGTCCCACCAAAACTGACAATAAGTAGTCTCCCAAGAAAGAAGGAGAGGCACTAGGCCTGCTTAATGACGGTACATCCCTCTTTCCTTAGACAGAGAATGTCCTTAAATGTCAATTTGGAAGAGAACTCACTGGAGTGGCTAACAATTCAAGATCGGCAATAGAGAATCACATTGTTCCCCTAATTCTCCCAAGATTCTAAATTCCAAATTTTTTGTTGAGAACCAATTGTTCCCCAATTCTCCCCCTTTTTGTCAGAAATTGACAAAGGCGAGATAAGATCGAAAGATCAAGTATGAATACAAACCCCTAAGGACTTACGCAAGAAGTTAAAGCGTTGAGAGCCCAAAGGTTTGGTGAAGATATCGGCTAATTGATCAGCAGTTGCAATATACTCAACAGATATGATATTGTTTTCTACTAATTCCCGAATAAAATGATGCCTGATATCAATGTGCTTTGTGCGAGAGTGCAAAACAGGGTTTTAAGAAATGCTGATTGCACTAGTATTATCACAAAATAAGTTTATTGTGTGCTGTGTGATGCCATAATCAAGAATCATCTGCTTCATCCATAGCAGTTGAGTACAACAACTACCAATGGCTATGTATTCGGCCTCAGTAGTGGATAAGGAGATAGAATTTTGTTTTCTGCTATGCCATGAAACCAAACCGTTACCAATATAAAACACCCTCCACTAGTGCTTTTTCTGTCTTCGGCTTTACCGGCCCAATCTGCATCAGAGTATCCCGCAATTGGGTACCAAAGGCCATATTCAATAGTCCCACTCACATATCGTAAGATTCTTTTGACTGCAATTAAGTGAGATTCTTTCGGACATGATTAGTAGCCAGCACAAGGTCCTACGCTGTAGGCTATGTTTGGTCAGCTGGCGGTAAGATATAGGAGGCTTCCTATCATGCATCTATAAAGTTTTGCATCCACGATTTTTCCATTTTCATCAGAAGTAAGTTTTATGCTTGTGCTAATAGGATTATTAGTAGGTTTAGCATTTTTCAAATTGACTTTTTTAATTAATTCTTTAGAGTATTTTGATTGGGAGATGGAGATTCCAGTCTGTGTTTGTTTGATCTGAAGTCCTAAAAAGAAAATTAACTCTCATTCTAAACTCATCTCAAATTCGGATTTCATAGTTTCGGCGAACTCTAAGGCATGTTTTTCAACAGTGGATCCAAACGCTATGTCATCTACATAGATCTGTGCGATTAATAAGGCTTCTCCTTGTTTCTTGACGAAGAGGATTTTATCAACATTTCCTCTAGTGAAGTTTTCTAATAGGAAGAGAGCGAGTCTTTCGTACCAGGCTCTAGGGGCTTGTTTTAGGCCACACAGAGCTTTCTTAAGCCTGAATACATGGTTTGGGAAGCCAGGGTCTTCAAAACCCTCAAATTGTTCTACATATACTTCTTCTTCAATGACTCCATTTAAAAAAGCACTCTTGACATCCATTTGAAACAACTTAAAGTTAAGATGGCAGCCTAAGGCTAGGAGAATTCTGATGGATTCTAATTTGGCAACAGGGGCAAAGGTTTGGTCAAAGTTAATCCCTTCTATTTGTGTGTAACCTTTGGCTACTAGCTTAGCTTTGTTTCTAATGATTATGCCATTTTCATCAAGTTTATTTTTATAAATCCATTTAGTTCCAATTATGTTAATATTTTTAGGTTTCTTAACTAAGGTCCAAACATCATTCCTTTTAAATTGGTTAAGTTCTTCTTGCATGGCTTCAATCCACTTATTGTCTTTTAAAGGTTCAGTTATGTCTTTAGGTTCGATTTTGGAGGTGAAACGAAGATGACTGGTGAGGTTCTTTAGTTGGCTCCTGGTTCTAACTCCAATGTCTAAGCTTCCTATGACTTTAGAGGTAGGGTGATCTTTTAAAAGCCTAATACCTTTTTCAGGTTCATCAATCTTGATTGCTTCTATTTGTTTCTCATATTCCTCACTTTCATCTTCAATGACAATAGGATTCTGATTTTCATCATCAATCACAACATTTATGGTTTCCTCTACACTTAGGGTTCTCCTATTGAGACTCTATAGGCTCTACTCCTAGACTCCTAGTAGAATATCCTAAAAAGATTCATTCATCACTCTTAGATTCAAATTCCCTAGGTTCTCTCTCTCTAAGAATATAACACTTGCTTCCGAAGATTTTGAAATACTTTGTCTCGGCTTAGTGCCATTCCATAATTCATATGAGGTCAGAGAGGTTCCATATCTAAGGTATACCCTATTGATAACGCAGCAAGTTGTGTTGACAGCCTCTACCCATAGGTTACTAGGGAGGTTTTTGCTAGTTAGGAGGACACGACCCATTTCTTCTAGAGTCCCATTCTTTCTTTCAACAACTCCATTTTGCTGTGAGGTTCTTTATCAAATTTTTTTTTTTGCTGTGGGGTTTTAAGGGCTGAGAATTCATATTTGATCCCGGTTTTAGGGGCTGAGAATTCATATTTGATCCCTGACTCATTGCAAAATTCCATTTATTTGCTATTTTCAAATTCCCCTCCATGATCGCTTTTAATCCTTATAATGGTGAGACTTCTCATTTTGGACTCTTTTACAAATTTTTCTAAATTCATCAAAAGCTTTTGATTTTTCTCTAATAAAGGCTACCCAGGTGAATCTAGAATAATCATCTACTAAGGTCAAGAAGTATCTTTTTCCTCCGAGGCTTTCTATCCTGTTAGGTCCTACAAGGTCCATGTGGAGAAGTTCTAGGATTCTAGAGGTTGCTATATTACTAACCTTCTTATGTGCTTACCTCTAAGGCAATCACTACAGATAGTTTGATGGTTTTTATTAAGTTTAGGTAATCCTTTCACAAGTTCCTTCTACTGATTTTTGTTAAATCTTTATAATTCATTTGTCCTAATCTTTTATGCTAGATTTCAGTTTCATTTAGTTTAGAGATATTACATGTTATGGAAGGTTTGTTTTCAATGATATAACAATTTTCAATTGTTCTAAAACCTTTAATGATGACCTTATCAGTTCTAGTATCAATAATTTCACAAGCATGTATAGAGAATTTGCATATATGATTTCTATCACAGATTTGACTAATGCTTAGAAGATTATGCTTAAGGCCATCAACACAACACAATTTCTATTTTAGGCAATCCAGGTCCTTGAATGGTTCCTTTCCCAATAAGACTAGCAGAGCTACCATCATCAAAAGTAACTCTACCATCATTACATTCTTGAAATGTGCAGAACTGACTTCTATCCCCCGTCATGTGTCTAGAGCAACCATTGTCTAGATACTCTTAAGGCAGTTTATATAACGAGTCATTTTATGTTTTCTTTTGTTTTTGGAGAATCAAAGAATTCTATTTGTTTGTGAATGTTTTTAGCCCTAGCATTTAAGGGGGCAATTTGTTTGAATAATTCTTTTTCTTTGTTTAATTTTATGGTGATTTCATTTTGTTGATCCTTAGTTTTTTCTTTTCAATATTTCACAATTTTGTTTAGAGTGTGTCCCTGATTTTTACACTATCGACACAATTCAATAGTTTGTTCTAAGGGTTTTGAAAAAGTATTTCTAGAAGTGAAGCTTTTAAGATGTCTTTGAGATCAGTTGTAATTAAGCTTTTAAGTTTGTGATTTTCTTGATATAAGATAAGATTTTCTGATTTAAGTTTTTCATTATCAATTTTTAGTTTGTTGTTTTTGAGTCTTAAGACAGTGTTTTCATCTTTTACATTAATCATATTAAAATGTTGTTCATCACATAGTTTAGCAAGATTAACTCTATCTTTAAGCAAATAATCATAGGCTTTCTGAATTTTAATTAATTCTTCTTCTTTAGTGTTAGCGAGAACCATTAAAGCTTTATTGTTTTTAGTTTCATCATTATCACTAGAAGTGTCAAATTCATTATCTGTTTCATTATCCCAGGTGGCTGTCATAGCCTTATTTTTATCTTTCTTAGATTTAGTTGCACATTCATTAGCTATGTGGCCGTAACCCCTACATTTGTAGCATTGAGTTTCGTCATTAATGTTTTCATCATTTTTAGATTTTTCAGAGAATTTCTTCCCTTTTTGATCAAGGTTTCTTTTATTAATGAATTTTCTAAATCTTTTAGCAATTAAAGCCATTTCTTCATTTAAGTCGGAATCGTTCAGTCATTGTTTCTTTGTTGATTTCTAGAAGTTTTTAAAGCAATTCCCTTTTTCTTTGGTGGTTGTAGTTTTAGCTCGAAGGTTTGTATTGATCCTACAAGTTTTTCTAATTTAATGATGTCAACATCCTTACTCTCTTCTACAACTGTTATCTTAGGGCGGAATCTATCAGGAAGGGATCTTAGAATTTTTCTAACAATTTTGGGTTCAGGATGGCTTCTCCTAGACCCCACATGGAGTTGGCAATGTCACTAAGTCTAGTGTAAAAGCAAATGAATGTTTCATGGTCATCCATCCTAATTAATTCGAACTGTGTAGTGAGCATTTGTAGTTTAGAAATTTTTACAAAATTGGTTCCATCATGTGTAGTTTCCAGAATATCCCAAGCTTGTTTAGCAGTTTTACAAGCAATAACTCTTTTAAATTCATCAGAAGATAAAGAACAGTAAATAGCATTCAAAGCCCTATTGTTAACATTGAAAGCATCTTTATCTAGCACAGACCAAACAGATTTTCTCTTTAAATTCACTATAGTGACTTCATCAACAATGACAATTTCTGTGGGCCAGTTCCAGCCCATTTCAACTGCCTCCCAAACTCTCCCGTCTAGAGATTTTAGGAAGATGCTCATCCTAGCCTTCCAATAGGCATAGTTTGAACCATCAAACAAGGGTGGTCTGGAAACAGAGCTACCTTCCCCTCTCATAGCCATATCAAGGAAAATGATCTCACTTAGGTGATTAAACCTTTGTACAAGTGTTAGGCTTTGATACCAATTGAAGTTCTCTTGATATTGATACAAGAGGACCTAGAGGGGGGGGATTGAATAGGTCTATTAATTTTACGCCTGAGTTGATTACTAATGTGCTTGAATGGAGCAATTAATCAATCTTATATTGGTAAGTCATTTTTTTTATAAGTATTTTCATTAAAGGGGACGAATCCCAAAGGAAAACAAAAAAAAGGCAGATTCCCCTCACTAGACAACATGCTAGGAATCCCCTAAAATAACATCCCATCTATATACAAAAGAGTAAAAAAAGTATCCCCTAAACTCTGGAAATACAGAGGACCAGAGAAAGAGTAAGGCTTTGACTTTCGAAGACATCTCAGGGCCCGATGCTTCTTTCCCTTCAAAGATGAGAGCATTTCTCTCAATCTTGAATGTTAATTATACTAATATGCTTGAATGTTATTGAGTAGAAGTCATCAATCTTATATTGATAATTTCCATAGATGGGACTGCTAGAATTGTGGTTGTATGTATAAATATATTTCTGCACCATGTAATAAACTTTGAGTCAAAATCTTTGGTACCAGCCCACGTTATTCCTATTTATTGAGGCAATCTAGTGATATGTTGTTTTATATCAGTTTACACTCCACATATTTCTGTACCATCTTCTTGGGACCAACCCACATTATTCCTAAATGTAGAGGCAATCTAGTTATATGTTTTTCTGTATTGGTTTACACTTCACATGTTTATGTACCTTCTTCTCTCAGTCTTATATACCCCTTTTGTTGTCTTGTTCTATTTTTTTAAGTTTTCTAGAAATGTTAGAACTTTCTATCTGTGGGCACTAGACATCAACTCGTTATGCCTCTTTATTTATTCTTTTAATTTATGATACGTTTGCATTCAGCTGACAGCACCTAGTAGAGCTGAATTTGATATCAAGCTTGGTGGTACCCAATGTAATATCATTATGAGTAGATTAAAGCCATGGATGCGCCTTCACTTGTCAAAAAAGAAGAAAATGGTACTTCGCGAGGAAAACTTTAATGTTGAAAGGTCTCATACAACTGAAACCAAAGCCATCATGTGGACATGTACTCTCTCGGCCCCAGAGATGACTATTGTGCTCTATAGTGTTAGTGGTTTACCACTATACCATGTAAGTTCTTTTCTTTGTTGATTAATGTTAGTTATTGCCATTTTTCAAACAAAAATGTTAGTTATTGTCATCTCATAGCATAGTACTACATTCACGTATGTTTCGATAAGATTTAACCAATTGTTAATGCTTAATTAGGCTATGAATTTTTCGTTTAGCATTTATATGTATTACGAAAGACACGTATACTATAAAATAAGCTCTTAAACCAGTTTTAGTACTTAAATTAGGCTTTGGGCACGAGATGATACATTCCCCTATGTATCATGTTGGTACACTATCGGAACAAGACGTCTCGACCGGGACGAAATAAACGGAATGAGATTTTGAACCATGGTTGAATGTTGCCACTGCTCCCGTCTATCTATGGACAGCCACTTCACCACCCCAAACACACACAACAATACCAACACAAAACACACAACACAACAAGGAAATGAAACAAGACACAATTGTTAAGAAAACGGATTGGACTTGTTGGTCAATTGGAAGATGCAGAAGGTCATACATATAATTATCAAAGTCTATTTGTTTTATAGTTTGAACATTTTTAACAAATTGAATACTAATATTTTTTTTGATAAGTTTGTATGTATCATTAAAGAAGGGGAAAACCCCACAAAAAATGGCAAATCTAACTCCTTAAAAGAGGAGATACCCCTAACAACTGGTCCCATCTAAATATAAAGGACTGAAAGAAACATCCACTGATGATGGGAGGTGGATGATCAAGGATAGAGAAGAGCTTTCACATTCAAGAGCACCTCGTGAACTCCATCCTCTTTTCCCTCATAAACCCTAAGGTCCCTCTCCTTCCATATAGCCCACATAACTGTGAATGGGAGAGTACTCCAAAGGAAACGAACCCTCCTAGACAAGGATTCCTCCTCACTCCCTTGGAAGAAACCACTCACATGACGTAGAACCACGAAATAAATACCAAATAGAATAAAAAAGTCTGCCACACGTCCAATGTAAGTCTAGTGGATGAGCACATGATCCATTGTCACGGCTTCAAACTTACATAAAACACTCTAGATGGAATAGTCCCCCAAACTACGGAAGCTGGAAAATCCTCCTTGCTCCCCGGACAACAATTCCGGTAAAAAGAACTAACTGAGAATGATCTCTTAGGTTTCCACCTCCAAATTCTCTTCTCTGGCGCTATATCCAATCTAGGATTCTCTTTAATCTGAATGAGAGAGACTAGACTATTCATCTCCCAATTGTTGATATACCTTCTAAAGTCAAAGTTCCACGAACAAAAGCCTTCACTCTTGTCTTTACAATCCTGGATCACTACGCCTTGATGATCAGATAATGAAAGCAAGTTAGGGAAAGTCTCTTTCAAACGCTCATACCCACACCACTTGCATTCCCAAAACCGAACTCTGTCTCCCATGCCTACCTTGATAAGAACACCCCTTTCAAATTTGTAACGAGGGCCTATGATCCCTTTCCACACGCTCTAACTCCATATGAAGGCTGAATTGGAGGACTTTCCCACCCATGCTCCTTGACCCCGTACTTACACCCTATCACGCCCCACCACAAACTCTCCTCCCCAAATCTCCACAACTTTCCAAGGAGCATCACATTCATATCTCGAAAATTTCTAAAGCCAAGACCTCCCACCTCTTTGGTCATACATATCTTCTCCCAGTCAACAAGATGGAACTTATGGTTATCTCCTTTTCCTATCTACTGGAAATCTCTCATAACCTTTTCCAGTCTACGAGCTACTGCAACTGGAATGGAAAACAAATACATGAAGTGAATAGGCAAGCTAGAAAGGGTAATTTTGATGAGAGTAACCCTACCCCTTTAGATAAATACCTCCTCTTCGACCCTGCTAGTCTCCTTCGATATCTCTCAACCACATGATTCCATACAGATTTATATTTGTACCTTGCTCCAAAGGGTAGCCCAAGATAAGTAGTATGCAATTGACTTATACCGCAAGTCAAATTAGTCGCCAAACCCCTTAGGTTAAGAACTTCACCCATTCCATAAACCTCACTCTTCAATAAATTCACCCGAAGACCCAAGATCGCCTCAAAGCATCTTAGGACACATCTAAGATATCTAAGTTGTTTGTTGGATGCCTCTGAGAGGAAAATCGTATCGTCTGCCAACTGAAGGTGAGAGATTGTGGGACCCCCCTTGATCGTCCCGAAATCCCTCCACAAAACATCCGTCTGTTGCTTTACTAGTCATCATACCAAGAGCTTCCACCACCACCACAAATAGAAAAGGAGAAAGTGGATCTCCTTGTCTTAAACCCCTCGAACTAGTAAAGAAATCGGCTGAAGAACTATTCACTAGAATATAGAGATTATGATGAAATGCACACTTTGATCCAAGCTCTCCATCTAACCCCAAAGCCCATCCTCTCTAGCATGTGATCCAGGAAATCCCAATTTACAGTCATACACTTTCTCCATGTCAACTTTACACAGGATCCCACCCCTCCCTTCCCTCAACTTGGGATCAATACATTCATTAGCAATCAACATCCCATCCACCGATTGTCTACCTTTCACAAAGGTTCTTTGAAACGGAAGATAATCGAACCCACCACCTCCTTCATCTTGGAAGCAATAATTTTAGTGATTATCTTGTATGTGCTACGCACTGGGCTTATTGGACAAAAATCTCCAAGCAACTCAGCCTCTTCTTAGGAATAAGAGTGATTAAAGTGCTATTCAAAATCTGGTCCAGGGAGTTTCAGATTAAAGATCTTGGACCCCTTAAAAATACTTTCTTCAAATTGAGGTAGCTCAATTGAAGAAAGGGATATTCATCTCTAAGAGGAAGTATGTTCCTTTTTTTTGGATAAGCGAAGAGGAAGTATGTTCTTGACCTGTTGAATGAAAGGGGTAACCTCGATGCCAAGCCTGTCACGCCTATTGATCATAATCATTGACTGAATGATGTGGATGGTGACCGCCTCATTGATGTAGGCGGATTCCAGAGGCTGATTTATTAACGTGTCCCTTACATGCCCTGACATTGCGTTTGTGGTTAGTGTAATCAACCGGTTTATGCATGCTCCTTTTATGCATGTAATCAACCAATAGAGTTTTTAGGTACCTTAAGTGCTCCGTGCAAAGGTCTACTGCTTGGAGGTATGGACACCCACGTGTGGAAGCATTTACTGATGTAGATTTGGCAGGTTATCACCGTCTACATTTGGTTACTGTACCCTTGTTGGGGGTAACTTGGTTTCTTGGAGAAATATGGAGCAATCAATGTTGGCTAGATCTAGTGTAGAGGTAGAGTTTGTCTATGGCCCATAGAGTGTGTGAGCTCTTATGGCTGAAGACTATGATGGCGAGTTGGAAATCAAAGTTCAAGAGCCAATGAGCTTATATTGGGACAACAAAGCTGCTATAGCATTGCCCATAACCCAGTTCAACATGATAGGACCAAGCACATAGAGGTTGATAGACATTTCAACAAGGAGAAGATGAGTGGTTAGATTTGCACAGCTTATGTCAAGATAGGAGAACAAGTTGTATATGTTCTGACTAAGAGTGTTAGTATGGTTTGTCTCTAAAATATGTTAATCAGGCTGGGCATGATAGATATCTTTGCATCAGCTTGAGGGGGAGTGTTGGTTGTCTTTATATTCCCTATTTCATTGTAACTTGGGGTACCATGGGTATTTTTGGTATTTTTTTGTCTTTTACCTCATTAATTTAAGGGTAATTTTGTGAAACCCCCCTGTTAACTGAAAGTATCTTGTACCACCCCCCTTAACTTTCAAACAACGGGAGTACCCCCTTTGACCAAACTTGGCGGTGATTGACTCACACAGTGGCACACGAGTCCGTCAGAATCGACTTAAAAATACTGTTTTGCCCTTCTATCTCCTTACGTGCAACTCCCCTAACACCACCACCGACTGTTGCTAGCCTGCCACCACGCACCACCACACCATTGTATGGAGACCAAAGGAGATGGCCGGTAATGGTTGCCGGAGATACAGAAACCTCTGGTGACTATGAGGCTAGCAACATCGGCTTTGAAAAGTCCAAAAAGGCCACTTCTTCAGTCCTTCTCTACAATAATAATGAACAGGGAAGGGGTTTTCAACTTTTCACAGCAAACCCTTTGTTGAATAAGCCCATTGTACGCAGCAGCCCGCCGGAGAGAAATGTGTATTCCTCACACAAACCGACCCCAAACATAATAAATAATAAAGACAAACAATTACTTCTTTTCGGAAAACCTGCCCTTCCATTTCCAGCCATTATTCCTCTTCCTGTAATTTCCCTTCCAATCACTCAATCAAACTCTCCTGCTCCAGTACCTCTTCGTTATATGGCACATGTCACACTCCAGCAGCCATGTGTAGACTACTTTGAACCTGTTCTATTGAAAATCAATCCTGTTTTCTTCTTATAAAACAAATTTATCAGAGGAATCTTCTTGAATTATTCTTTGGCAGCAATAACTAGTAATTTCCTGAAATTTTGTTTGGAGAAATTAGTACCTGTAAAAAAACAAAGATATTCAATTTTTTCTCCCTTTATTTATCGATTTTTTCTGATTTTTTTTTCCTTTCCCTCGAGACTAAATTTCTAAACAAACGCGAAGACCAGATGTCTCAACTCTTATAGTATGTAATGCCTTGTTCATGCATTCCCAACACACTATTTGCTCGAGTTAAAGATTACTCTTGATCAAATCTCTATAACCCATATCTACATTTCTTAGAATCTCAAATCTCCTATGTTTTATCTCCAAGGATAACCATTGTGGTCTTGTTTTAATCGACATTAAACCAATTTTCTCTGATCAAAGCTTGCAAACCCACAAGTTTCTTCACTAGTATTCCTATAAACCGCTCCTCCTCTGGTCCCAACCACACTACCTAGCCGAATTGGATTACAACCAAACGCAACGACAAAAAGAGCGGAACATAGAACGAACCTGTATCTTCGGGATCTAAAGCACTAACGACTGGCGAACCTTAGCGTTCCTCTCGAATCAAATCTGAGAACAACCACCACTGCATAATGATGATTTCTCGTACGATCTCCCTTGAAAATTCATGTACGAAGGTCAGAGGCATGATTTGTGTTTGCAAGCAAATAGCTTCAGAGAGGTTTGCTGGTGGTTTTGAATTGTGAGGGCATAGTTTAGGTTTAGGGTTTTCGGGTAGAGAGCCAATGGTGGTGGTGGCAGGTTGGAAATAGTCGGTGGGTGGTTTTACCGGTGGTTACATGAATGGAGAGAGAGGATAAGGGTAGAATAGTATTTTTACGTTGACACGTGTGCCACGTGACGTAGCAGTGTGTGTCAGTGACGGCCAAGTTTGGTCAAAGGGGGTAATCCCATTGTTTGAAAGTTCAGGGGGTAGTATAAAATACTTTCGGATAACAGGGGGTTTCACTAAATTACCCTTAATTTAAATATGTGGTAAATCGTGCTCCATATAATAGATGATTTCATTTTCTCCACTCTTCTCTCATCTTTCTCTTCTCTCCAATTGTTTTCTACTTTATTGATTTAATTTAAGCCCCAAGTATGTGAAGTTTGGAATAATTTTGACTTGAAAAGTACTATAGATCGACTTAAATGAAATATTTCGCGAAATATTGCAATTTGTCATTTGTACACATTCTTTCTTGTTGACCTCCCTTGAAATGGAAATATTTCACTAAATAAATGAATTATCACCTTGGACATATTCATCATCATGCCGAGAGAGAAAATTTAAGCAAATGTTTTTATTAATTTGTAAAGCAAGTATAACATCGATCTTAGACGTATGCCTAGCGCCTATGCGATTATTTGACTAAACTAGTACTAATGACACATACATGTATGTTGACATACGATACAGATATGAGTTGTCTGACATGGCATGTTCTCCGACACGACGAAAAGTAGGGCCGTAACTCGGGTGGGTTGCGTCGGGTTGGGGTTTCAAATTCTAGCCCAACTCGACCTTAAAGTTTGTAAACCCAAGCCCAACCCGACCCAAGGTCGGGCCTAATTTCCTAGCCCGAGCCCAACCAAATCAGGTTAGTCGGGTTGGTCAATTTCTTATTTTTTATTGGTTGGAAACGTTGCTAAATTTTTTTCAAATTAAAATTTTTTATTGGTCAATACAATGACCATTATGCTAGCCATTAAATAATAGCTTCATTTCCACATCCTATTAAATAAGACCACATTAACAAAATATATATACATTTATATTCGTCATCTTTACAGGTTTATTCATACAAGAATTACAAGATCAAAATTCTCCATATAATCTTGCTCCTACAAATGCCAAATAATTTGCCTTCAGCTGTAGATAGCGACACAAGTGCGAATGGTAACACAAGTTTACAACAGAACGAGACCTACACATTGGCGAAACTCGCGACTTCAGCCAAGACTCAAAAGCACCTCCATTGTCAGCAACATAGCAATGAGCTTTTCAATTGCTCCCCTTCTCATACAGAATTGAAATCAAGCCATTGGTGTTGTGATGCATATCTTGCAGTGGGTCGCCTCTGTGGATTTGTCTCAAGCATGTATTTGATAATGTGTACATTATATGTATGTATGTATACATATAGATATAGCGTGTATGTCGGGGTTGGGTTGGGTCACGTTGGGCTGAAGCCTCAACCCTAGCCCAACCCAATTTGATCGGGTTGTCAAAATTCAGGCTCGAGCCCAACCCGAGTACTGAAGGGGCCAACCCAACCCTAGCCCAACATCGGGTGGAGCCCGTTGGGCTCAGGTTGAGCTCGCCCAAGTTGCATCCCTAACGAAGAGGGGTGTGATTGGGAGCGAGATCTTCGAGGAAGGAAGTTCATAGGGTGCACATCAACATTTATCTTATTGGACTATTTAAATTATGCAGAAGATAAAAAAATTATATAATGCGCATCAATATGCAATTAAAAATAATGTTGGCATTACAATCAAGGTTTAAAATTTCGTTTCGGAGTAATGTCTCGGTCAAGTGAAAAACCGAGACAAATTCCGAAACGAAACGAAACTATGAAAAAATGGTGAAAAAACGAAAATTTCTAAAACATTCCTGAATCATTACGAAACATTGCGAAATATTACGAAACATTTCCAAAATCATGAAATCATATTTTTTATTTTTTGGATTGTCTCGGCGAAACAAACCGAACATTACGAAACGAAACAAAACTTATGAAACATTTCGGTTTTCTTACGAAACGAAACAGAGCATTCGAAACATTCCGAAATTTTGAACCATGATTACAATTAGTGCATTGTATTGAATTGACTTGAACAACCACAATAGCAAGTTTTAGTACATTAGAATTCAAAAAATAAATCACCTAGATTATCATTACTCGATTAGAAACTATTTCATACTTGGTCAACACTTTTTTCTTTAGTAGGGATGAATGTTAATTTATCATTTGTACAAAATGTAGTGCTTACTAGTAGGTTGTGGGTTCGAGTCTCGGCAAAGTGCTGAGGGGGTGTATTATTGGAGTGTGTTGTTTGGCTGTGTTGTCAGAACTCCGCCTCTGTTAGACCCGTAGATCCTTCGTTATGCATAGTTCATGTCCCTCTAAAAGCTTAAGCTTTTAGAGTAAAGTGGTTGTTCAACAAATTAGAATAATAATGTGCCGTAATTAGTGAAATATACTCTTGTTTGAATTTTTTGTATTATTTATTTTAATAATATTTTCATGAACCATATATTTAATGATTCTATACTCATTAAAAAGTGCGTAATTTGTAATTGTAACTTGTAATAAGTGAACCTATGATGGGTGATGTCCTGGGAATTCCTTGTGTAAGATGACATATAGTAATGTTACCATGCGATTAAGTGATAAGTGGATGAATTGATGAAGTAGTTTATATTGGAAATGACACATGCACGACCAATTCAAGTTAGACTCAACTGAATTGTTGTCAAAATATGGTATCTACCAAATTTATGCCTAACTTATTTGTTATTTATAGACAAAGTGCCCAATTTCTTTTACTATTATAAGCTAATGTTCATGCAATTCACTTTTTAAGAATGATTCCATCTTGAAACCTTTTTGGCATATAGATCATATATGTTTTGGCCATCTTTGAAGTTTGATCCATGTCCATATGTATGCCCAAGTTCCCTTAGAGCTGTGGTATGATCTGCCATGATAGGGTAAGACATAATGAACTTGTTTTTTTTTTGATCGGTAAAAGAGATAAATATTAAAGGCGGGGCTGAGAAAGCCCTCAAAAAACTGAATAGCAGCAAGCCATGGAAGGCAAAAACCAGCAAAAAGACCACCCCACCCCACCCCTAAAAACAATCCAAAAAAACCTACAGGCTAGGAGATTAAACGATCTCACCGAAAGACATAATCTTCAAATCTAAACCCTTGAACCTCAGGGATGACTGAACCCCAGTAGTACAAAGAGGCTTTAATGTTCATGACAATCTCCTTCAAATCGGTCTCCTTGTCTTCGAAAATCCGACGATTTCTTTCTTTCCACAGCTCCCAACATATAGCAAATGGAGTAATCCTCCAAAGCATGCGGCCATGATCAGAGAAAGCCTTAGAATACCAACCTTCAAAAGTCTCGAACATGGATTTGGGGAAAACCCACGGCATACCAAAAAGGCCCAAAAAGCTCTCCCAAATCTTCTTAGACACACTGCAATGGATGAGTAAATGATTGGTGGTCTCCTCTTCGCCACGACATAAAATACATATGTTGGGGGTCTGGAAGCCACGTTTTCTCAACTTCTCCACTGAGAGGATCTTGTCTAGCATCGCACACCAAATAAAGAAGATGACTTTGGAGGGGATAGGAGTCCTCCAGATTCGCTTGGCAGGGAAGACATTGAGAATGGGGCCCTGGAGAGACAAGAAGAAGGATTTAACAGAGAAGTTACCCTTGGAATCATTGATCCACCATCTTCGTTGTCTGAAAGCTTAACTCCTTCAAGCCGATTGAGTAGGGACGCCATAGAATCCATTTCCCAATCATTGATCCACCTTCTTAAGCCCAAATCCCAAGAGAGAATAACATTCTCGATAGAGGAAACATCGTGAACTGAATCACCTTTCTGATTCGAAATGGCATAGATCAAAGGGAACTCTTCTTTGAGAGGGAGATCCCCGCACCACCTATCTTCCCAAAATCTAACTTTGTCCCCAATCCCCACTTTGAATTTGCTACCATTCCTGATCGGCCCCAACACCTTGGTGATACTTTTCCATAGCCCCATCCCGTAGGAGGAAGATGGAACCTTGCTATCCCATCCATTATCTTCAACACCCTCTTTAGCCGCAATAACACTTCTCCATAAGCTCTTTCTTTCAACGCCCAATCTCCACAACCATTTCCCAAGCAAGGCATTGTTCATGAGCTTAATTTGGCAGATTCCCAGTCCGCCCTCTTCTTTAGTCTTGCAGATCCTCGACCAGCTGACGAGATGAAACTTGTGGCTGCCATCTCTATCGTCCCATAAGAAATCCCTGATGATGCTTTCAATCTTCTTTGCGATCCCCATCGGAATAGAGAAAAGGGATAAGTAGTAAATAGGGAGGTTAGAGAGGGTGCTCTTGACCAGCGTAAGTCTATCGCCCTTTGAGAGATAAGCTCTTTTCCATGAAGCCAGTCTTCTTTGAAAGCGCGCTACTACCGGATCTCAAATGCTTCTGGATCTATAACTAGCACCAAGAGGAAGGCCGAGGTACACTATTGGAAGCTTCCCCTTTTTGCATGCCAATCTCGAAGCAAACGTGTCAAGGCACCCTACATTCTTTACCCCAATGATTTCGCTCTTTGCTAAATTGACTCGAAGGCCCGAGACCGCTTCAAAACACCGCAGGATCCCTCTCAAAGTCTGGACTTGAGAATAGGAAGCCTCCAAAAAGAAGATAGTGCCATCAACGAATTGCAAATGGGAAATAGTAGGACCTTCCCCCCCAACTTTGAATCCATCCAGGAAATCACCATCAACTGCTTTGGACGCCATTCGACTCAACGCTTCTGCCACTATAAGGAAAAGATACGGAGACAAAGGATCCCCCCGATGAAGCCCTCTCGAACTTCTAAAGAAACCCGCCGGGGTACTGTTGACTAAAATCGAGAAGCGAGCTGTCGTAATGCAAGTACGGATCCATTTCCTCAATTTCTCACCGAAACCCATACGACCCATCATATAATCTAGAAACGACCAGCAAACGTGGTCATAAGCTTTCTCCAAGTCCACTTTGCAAATAATTCCAGGAATGTCGGTTTCTGGAATCAATGACCTCGTTGGCTATCAGGACGCCGTCCAAGATCTGACGGCCACTCACAAAGGCCCCCTAGAATGAAGAAATGATGTGCCCCAACACCCATGAACTTGTTGTATCTATCCATGTAGGCTTGTGAGAGTTATGTTCACTTTTGATTGGTGAGCTGCATTTGGCATTTCAAAAGTGAAATAAAAATCATTTAAATGGTTAAATCTATTTCTTGAAATTACTAATGCAGGTCTGTGACACTTGGATCCATCTGATGACTTTGCTTTTAATTTATTCTTGAATAGTCAATACTCAAAAGAAAGCATGAATCTAGGGAGGCAGGAGGATGAACCTAAGCTTGAATTTGTTGAGTAGGACTGTGAGCTTGTCGAGGTAGGAGTCTGAATTTGTTGAGATAATAATTTGAATAGGCCAAGCTCTCTGTCCCAGTAAATTTAGCTCCTAATAGCAGCTGCCTAGCTCCTGTAAGCTATTAATAGCTGCTTAAGCCAGCAAAAGGAACATTCAAATTGGCCCTTACGGTTGGGATGGGAAACCTGTGCGAGTTTTGTGTAATGGTTTTTCTCTCATAATAAATTTTTGTGGCGTGCTTATTAACGTGACAAAACCAGAATATACATATGTATCGAACAAAAGTGTATTATATTAAAGAACAGGAAATTGTACAACTTTAGGGAAAGATGTTACCAAATATAATATATAAGGATGTCTTTGTAGGTTCTAAATTGAAGTTTGAAAAAAGAAATGTATCTGCACTTGTGGACCCTATGAAGAGTTTATTCTTGGAAAATGATATTATTTATCTTTTTCCCTTTATTCATTGATTATATGGATGTTGTATTAAATTTTTTAATTCCTTGATGGTGTAGGGATGCTCACAATCTTCACACTTGTTTGCAAATAATATAGCGAGTACGGGACTTTCAGTACACATGGAATTTGGTGAACTGCATTTGCATATGGCTGATGAATATCAAGAATGTTTGAAGGAAAGCCTGTTTGGTGTGGAAACAAATTCAGGTTCCTTAATGCATATAGCAAAGGTGAGTGTAGATTGGGGGAAAAAAGAAACAGAATCACTTGAAGACCATGGTCCTGGTAGGTGTAAGTTGGTTCTCTCTGTTGATGTGACTGGTATGGGTGTATACTTAAGTTTCAAGCGATTTGAGTCACTTATATCAACTGCAATGTCCTTTCAAGCACTCTTAAAGAGTATGTCTGCTTCTGGAAAAAGAACAACACAAAATAGGGGTGTGCGTTCTGCCAAACTGTCAGGGAAAGGGACCCGGTTCTTGAAATTAAATCTTGAACGGTGTTCTGTAAATTTCTGTGGGGACGTGGGTGTGCATGATGCAGTTGTTGCAGACCCCAAGCGTGTGAATTATGGATCACAGGGTGGTCAAGTTATAATTAATGTTTCAGCTGATGGTTCACCACGCACAGCAAACATAACATCCACGATGTCCAATGGATGCCAACACCTGAAATACTCGGTATCCCTGGACATCTTCCATTTGAGTCTGTGCATGAACAAGGATAAACAGTCCACACAGATGGAAGTTGAAAGAGCTAGATCTATCTACCAGGAGTATTCGGAAGAATGTAGGCCTGATACAAAAGTGACTTTATTTGACATGCAGAATGCAAAATTTGTACGCCGTTCTGGTGGGCTTAATGAGATTGCTGACTGCTCTCTTTTCAGTGCAACTGATATCGCGGTCAGGTGGGAGCCCGATGTACATTTATCATTATTTGAGCTCATGCTGCAGTTGAAATTACTGATACATAACCAGAAGCTTCAGGCACTTGATAATGAAATAAAGGAAGAATTATCTAGTGGGATGGATGTAGAACCGGAGAAAAAGGCTACTGCAGATCTAGTACAATCTGATAAGCAAAGCAAAAAAAAAGAATCTGTTTTTGCTATTGATGTGGAAATGTTGAGCATATCTGCTGAGGTTGGAGATGGTGTAGATGCAATGGTTCAGGTTCAGTCAATTTTTTCTGAGAATGCCCGTATAGGAGTACTACTCGAGGGACTTATGCTTAGTTTTAATGGAGCCAGAGTATTCAAAAGTAGCCGGATGCAAATTTCCCGTATTCCCAATGCATCTATTTTAAATAGTTCATTTGATGCAAAAGTACAGGTAGCCACCACGTGGGATTGGGTTATTCAAGGCCTCGATGTTCATATTTGCATGCCTTACAGATTGCAGCTGCGTGCCATTGAGGATGCTGTTGAGGATATGTTGCGAGGTTTGAAGCTTATCACAGCTGCTAAAACTAGCCTTATATTTCCGAAGAAAGAAAGCTCGAAACCGAAAAAGCCCAGTTTAACCAAAGTTGGATGTGTGAAGTTCTGCATTCGTAAGCTTACGGCCGACATTGAGGAAGAGCCAATGCAGGGTTGGCTTGATGAGCATTATCAGTTGATGAAGAATGAGTCTTGTGAATTAGCTGTTAGGTTGAAGTTTCTTGATGACATTTTTTCGGACGGAAATCAGTGTTCTGGAAGTGCTGAACTAAATGGACCTTGTTCTGAAAGAAAGGTTCATCATAATGGGGTTGAGATTGATGTGCATGATACTTCAGCTGTTCAAAAATTGAGAGAAGACGTTCATAAACAGGCATTTAGGTCCTATTACCAGGCATGTCGGAATCTGGTGTCTTCTGAAGGATCAGGGGCTTGTAAGAAAGGCTTCCAGGCTGGTTTTAAGCCTAGTACTGCCAGAACTTCTCTTTTATCTGTTTGTGCTACAGAGTTGGATGTAACCATGACAAAAATTGAAGGTGGTGATGCTGGGATGATAGAAATTATAAAGAAGCTTGACCCTGTCTGCCTAGACAATGAAATACCATTTTCCCGACTGCTTGGGAGAAATATTGTTTTGAATACAGGCTCTCTTGTTGTGCAGTTAAGAAATTACACATTTCCACTTCTTTCTGCAACTGCTGGTAAATGTGAAGGGCGTGTGGTGCTGGCACAGCAGGTCAGGTTCAATGCCCTTTTTTGTCTCTTCCATTGCACTTTTTTTGACTATCTGCTTATTTGCCTTTGTCTGGGATTCTGCATACATCACTTTGCGGGTACTTCCGTTCTTGATATATCATAGTAGTGTTCCCTGGTTTTAAACTTTTAATTATAGCACTTTGCTTTCTTCTTCTTATTGCTGTTGACAACGATAATATAGTAGACATAGATCCATGATCTCATTTTTGATTGAATGATTTCTCTCTCTCTCTTCAGTAAACAAGTTGTTTAAGAGGCTAATGAAGTAATTTACTATTGCTTTAGTGGAGCTGTATAAATTTCTTTTATTTCACCATATATTTTCATTTCGACAGGAAAGATACCATACAGCTCAAAATTTGCATTATTTCACCAAATGAGTAGTAAATGTTGATGAACAATAACATTTCGACCCAAATGCAATATAAAACTGCATTATTTCGATCTAAATATTTCAACCGCACATATTAAACCCCTTTAAATTTGACATATTTTGTAAAACTTTCAATCCTCAATCCATCTTAAGACCAAAACTGACCATTTCACTTGATTATTTGTTTGAAAAATTCCTTATATTGATCGGTGAAGCCGATCAAAGCTAAATTTGGAGACTTTTCAAATTTTCAAAGTACCAACAAATTCTTTTAATTAAACTCATTTTTTTTGTAGTTTCTTGTTAGAAGTAGAGTTTAGAGGTGTAAATGCATTAGATCTATGGATCAACGTTGCATTTACCCTGAATTGTGAACACATTTGAGAGTAACAATTCAAAATTTAGGGAAAACCTTGATTTTCTTTGCTTTCACCCTAAAGATCCATGGTTGTATTTGAATGAATTATATGTTGTATAACAGCCCAATCTACAACTTGGTCAGATTAAATTTTTCTTGCAAATTATTGGTTAATTTCTTTTTTCAAAAAAATATTTTAAAGGTGTTAAAAAATATGACAAATATTATAAGTTGATAGTAGATATGACTTGTAAATTATATATAGTATTTATTTATTAATGTAAATGAATAATAATTTATTATTTATTTATAGTCAATTTTTAGTAATTATAATAATAAAGATAATATTTTAATTAAAAAATATCATGGAGATTTAATGCATCAAATGCTTACATATAGGCAAGGAAATAAATTTCAATTTCGAGGTTTATTTCGACCAGTCTAAAAATGGAAATAATATTTTTTTCGTGGAAATGATGGAAATATTGTGGAAATTTTTGTGGAATGTTTGGGAAATTATGAAACAAGCATAAAAGAATATTCGTCTATCAAACCATAATATAGAATCATGTGTAATGTGGAAATGATTGATCATAGCGGTCTGTAATATGTCGAGGCAGGTATCTATATATAGTTAGTCAAGGTATAATTTAATTATATAACTATTATTTAATTGTTAATTATAAAAAAAAGTCATAAAGTAAGGTATTATCAAATCCTTATCCACTTACATAATGTCTTCATTATATGTAATTTTAGAAAACCTATTTACTATTAACTTATAACATTTATTTAATTCTTTGAATGTTTAAATATTTTTTCGAAAAACATTTAACCCAACCAACTTGTAGAACGGGCTAAGTTATGCAATATATAATCAATTTATGCACAATAATGGATGTTTAGGGTGAAAACCAATGAAATTGGGGTTTCTCTAAATGTCCAAATTTTTACCCTAAACAATCTTCAATCCATGCACAAATCCAGTGTAAATGCATCATAGATTCATAGATTTGATGCATTTACACCTAATCTATTTATTAGTAGTAAGAAACGATAGCAAGAAATTTTATCCTTATGTATATTTTAAGTTCCCAAAACAGGATTCGATTCGTCCTCATGATCAATCTGTAAACCAAAAAACCTACGATGGATTGGTCCTTTTTATAAAAAAAATGTATGGAAAGGGGTTAAATGGATCAAATTTGAGATTTATAGTGGTTTTGAGCTCAAATGGGATGTTTCCTACCTATGATTGAAATGTTTCCATATATGTCGAAAGACTCGAAACATTTCGACCGAAATAATACATATTTACACTACCAATTGATCGAAATTTACTGTTCACGAGAAATATTTCGACATGAATGGAAATATTTCGTGAAATTTAACATTATTTTGACGTATGTATTCGTTCTTGTCGGTAACTTAGAAAATGAAAATATTTCAATAATTTCGCGAAATTTATTTCATTGCATATAGGATGGATTTTTTTTAAAATTTAAATTTTTTATTAGTTTAATATATTGGTATTTTTACTTATTAAATAATTGATGACAATCACTTTACTCTAAAAGCTTAAGCTGTTAGAGGAAGGCGTAACAATGTATATCAAAAGGTCCACAGGTCTAACACAGGCGGAGTGCTGGCCTCACAGCCAAACAACACACTCCAACAACAATAATTTCCTATAGTTTCAACAAACCATTTCACAATATTTCCATGAAAATTGTATTATTTCCACACTGTTTGAAATATTTCCATTTTTAGGCTAGTTGAAATATATCTCGGAATCAGAATTTAATACGTAGGGTTTTCGAAGGCAAGAGTGTGGATTTAGCATCCATCGTCCTCAATATCAAGGGTCTTGTCTTCTTATGGTCCAGAATGTTTACAGATTGTGGAGGGCTGTTTTTTGAGGATTTTGTATTCAGAGGGACCTTCTATGTCTGAGGGATGGCTATTAATTGTAGAGGGCTTCTGTTTTACCTCAATTCCTTATGTAGGTCACCTTGACTTCATAAGCTGAGTCGCTTGTTTTCCTTGGCGTTGCCTTAAATAATTATACTTATAAAAAAACATATTGACAAGATATCAACATTTTTATCCACAATCACTTCATTTTCTTGCTTGGTCATGGTATCTGGGTGTATAAAGCATGGTTTAAAGAAACCCATTATAACATATTTCAAGTTAGAAATGTTGTTTTTAACAACACATTTATATGATGAAAGCACATCTATCATTCTATAATAATAAGTCATAACTCACAACTCATAAGCATGATTCATCATTCATAATCAAAATTCCAAAATTGGCAAAGTCGAAATTAAAAGGTGAAAAAAAATGGGTCTCAACCGATTAATCGACAAAATTGCTGATTAATCGCCGAATTTTTTGATTAATCGGAGATATTGCCCATTAATCGGCAATTGATTTGTGAATTCAAAAAATCGGCGACTTTTGGTATTTTTTGTGACTAGGCTCATAACTAAGGTTTTAAAAACGTAAATTTCGCAAAATATTTCCCTTTCCCAAGAAGCCGAAATGGAAATCAACTAACATTTCAATTTTGCAAAATTTCGCACAAATCACTATTCATTTTAATGAAGTTTTGATGAAGTGTTTAATGTTTGAATTTTTTAAATTGCAAGAGATATTTTGCATAATTTCAATTATTTTGTCAAAAATTTAGACAAAAAGGGGAAAGAAAAACAGTTATGAGCTTTTTTTGGGGGTACTCAAATCAAATGGCTAGATTTCACCAATTAGGTTGATTTTGGCGTATAGATCTACAAAGGGGTGGGCTAAACATTCATGGGATCAGTGGGCTTGAAAGAGTGTGCCACGTGGCTTTTTTCGGGGTGGACATCAAAGTTTTCTACACTACCATATATACCTAGTCTCTATCTTTCTTTATTTCTTTTTCTTTTTCTTGGTAAGCACATAGCCTATATTTTTTGGGAATTGGGATATTTATAAATAAGTTTTGTTGTTGTTGGCATTTTATAAATTCGGGTATTTTAGTAATACCCCCCTTGAAATTTGAAAGTAATTAGTAATACCCCCATATACTTATTGCTCAAAAAAAAAAATACCCCCATATACTTTCAAACTTTAGGATTGCCCCCCTTGAAGTAGTTTAACCATCATTTGACTAATGTTAAAACGTGACATCCGGGAAACAGGGTCGGTTGCACGAATCATGATCCTTCATCAATCCTGTCTAAAGCCATCTCTTCTGTTAAGGCGATTTTCTTACAATCACCTCTTAGAACCTCATTCGATGTCCATTTAGCCTTCCCCTCACCCTTTTAGGCCCTTCGACTTGCACATTCCTCTTTACTATGTTCAAGGTTTAAAATTTCGTTTCGGAGGAATGTCTCGGTCAAGTGAAAAACCAAGACAAACTCCGAAATGAAACGAAACATAAAAAAATGAAAATTTCGAAACATTACAAAACATTTCTGAAACATTCCGAAACATTTTGAAATATTTCCAAAATCATGAAATCATATTTTTAAAATTTTTTGGATTGTATCGGATTGCCTCGACGAGAAACAAACTGAAACTTTGAATTTCGGTTTTCTTACGAAACGAAATGAAACATACGAAACATTACGAAATTTTAAACCATGCTTATGCTATCATTGGTCTTTGTTGTACATGACCTAACCATCTAAACCGATTTTCCCTTAGTTTGTCTCTTGTTAGGGGTACACCTATATTTTCACAAATGCATTCATTTTTAGTTTTGTCATTCTTTTTTTTACCACACATGCATCTCAATATACTCATTTTATGAACATATTGGTTTTTTTTTTTTTTTTCGATCAGTAAAAAGATATATATTAAAGGAGGGCTGAGGGAGCCTAGAGAAAACTATACAGCAGAAACGCAAACAGGAAAGAAAAGCCCAACAGAGGCTACAACCAAACCCCGAAGCCCGAACAAGAACACAATTAAGAAATCAAGCGATACCATCGGAAAACATAGTCTTGAAATCTGAAATGCCTAAGCTTGGGAATGGCAGAACCCCCAATGATAAAGAGTGGGGCTTGTATGCAAAATCGATGTGGAGAAGACTTATGACCACGTGGATTGGAGATTTTTGGACTACATGCTTGGTAGGCTGGGCTTCAGCTCTAAATGGAGATCCTGGATCTGGAAGTGCATTTCGACAACATCTTTCTCTAATATTAATCATAGTCACAAAGTCAGGATTCGACAATAAATCGTCAAGGGGTCAAGCTGGAAAAATTCGGTAAAAATCGACAAAATTATGAAAAATCTATCATGACATATTTCAAGGTAGAAATGTTGTTTTTAACATGACACATTTATATGATGAAAAGCACATCTATAATTCCATAATAATAAGACTCATAAGCACAATTCATCAGTCATAATTAAAATTCAAAAATCGGCAAAATCAAAATCAGAAGGGGAAAAATGGGTCTTAACCGATTAATCGGCGGAATGGGGGATTGATTCGTGAATTCGAAAAATCCGAGATTTGCGTAGATTTTTATGATATTAGTCAATGGTTCTCTTGCTGGTTACTTCAAGAGCTCCAGGGGATAAGGCAAGGAGATCCCTTATTGCCATACTTGTTTTTGGTGGTAGTGGAGGTTTTGGGGAAAATGATTAACAGAGCTGTAGTGCTTTGTAGTCAAGGCGAGCGCCTCAGGCGCAAGGCGCACCTAAAGCGCCTTAGAAGGGTCAAGGCGAGGCGCGTCGCGTTTAGTCAGGCGCACGCCTCACTAAAATACATATTTTTTTGTAAAAATTATGTACTTTGGCCTATTATATTAAGCATCGATATGATAGGAGAGATACAATTGAACCTATCTCTTTGAAAGACATTGATGAAAGCAATGAATGACAATTTGAGGAAATGGAAACAAAAGGTGGAGAAGCAATAGTTGAATTGGTGTTTGAGGATGATAGCTTGACATGGAGTGTTGTTGCGAGAGCTGTTGGAGTTGGGGAATCAACATCAAATACTAGATCACAATCAAGGTAAAAAATAAGGGCAAGGGAACCGAAAGAGAAAGAGGCCAATTTGGAGGATACAGAATAAAAAGAATATATTGAGGAGGCTAACACATCCAATGATGATGGGGATGAAGCTAATGATTATATTTTAGATGATGACAATATTAACTAAAACTAATTGTGGGCTATTTGGGATTTTGAACATTTGCTATCTTTTATGTTTATGGTGTTTTGATTACTTGTTTTGTATTTAGATAATGAGAATGTGAACTAGAATTGCTTTTGGGTTACTTGAGATTTTTGATATTTGCTATCTTTTATGTTTTATGGCCTAATGATTACCTATTTTGTTATTTTATGATGTTATTTTTCTTAATTTTTTTATATTTCTTATAATTATTATTATTGCGCCTCACTTCAGTTAGGCGCGTGCCTCGCCTTGCTCCTTGCGCCTCAGGCGCCAGAGGTCATAGCGCCTTGCGCCCTTAACTACCTTGCTGTGGTGTTAAGGGAATTGGAGGGCTTTGTGGCGTCCTCGGGCAAAATTTCTATTTCTCATCTCCAATTCGTGGATGACACCCTTATTTTTCTTAGTCCTTCGGTCTTTCAGGTTAGATATCTTAGAGGCATTCTCTGTTGTTTTGAAGCAGTGTCGGGTCTCAAGGTTAACCTGTCGAAGAGTAAGGTGTTCGGAGTGGGAGAGACTGTTAACTTACCTGAGTTGGCCAATATCTTACAGTGCAGTGTTGACAAGTTACCGACTTCTTATATGGGTCTCCCTCTTAGGAATGCTTACAGATCGAAGGCTTTGTGGGAGCCGGTTATTGAATGCTTTGGGAAGAGGCTTGCTGTGTGGAAATCTAGATACTTATCTTAAGGGGGCAGACTGGTCCTTATCAAGAGCATCCTCTCCAGCTTACCGATCTATTATATGTCCATTTTCTCTATTCCTTGCAGCGTGGCGAAGACTCGGGAAAAGACCATGAGGGACATTTTGTGGAGCGATAGGGAAGGGGCACGGAAGATGCACTTGGTTAGCTGGGAAAATGTGTGTAAGGCCAAGGAGAAAGGGGGCTTGGGGATCAAGAACCTTAAAGCAATGAATTAGGCTCTTTTGTGCAAATGGGCTTGGAGGTTCGGGGAAGAGCTATCTAACCCGTGGCGTGAGGTCATTGCGGGCAAGTATGGGGTCTCTTCTTTTGGTTGGATTAGTAGACCGGTTCATGCCGCATATGGCTGCAGAGTGTGGAGGGGCATCTCTAAGCATTTTGCAGAATTTGAAAAAGGCGTTTGCTTCGCGGTAGGATATAGAGATATGATTAGATTTTGTGAGGACCTATGGTGCGGGGAGGCTCCTATTTGTCTCGATTTCCCAGATCTTTACTTTGTTTCGGACCGGAAAGGATGGTCTATCCAGGATTGTGCTCACACAGGGGGGAGGTAGTTGGTTGGGATTTTGGTTTTAGAAGGAATCTCAATGACTGGAAGGTCAAGCTCCTCTCTAGATTGCTTCTCCGCTTGCAAAATGTTCATATCTTGCCTTTGAGCCAAGACAAACGGGTTCGGATTTGGTCCAAAGGAGGAATGTTTTCGGTTCGATCTTCCTATGATGCCGTGTTCTCAACATCTGGGCCTCCTTTCCCATCTTCTTCGATCTGGTGCCCTAAAGTCCCCTCTAAGGTGGCTTTCTTCACTTGGAAGGCCTCTTTGGACAAGATTTTGACTGTTGATCATTTACGGTCTAGAGGTATCACTATCATCATCGTTGACTTTTGTTGGATGTGGCGGCACGATGGAGAAACAGTCAATCATCTCATGTTACACTGCAACATGGCCAAGGAGATTTGGAACTCATTTCTGATAGAGTTTGGGATGTGTTGGGTCATGCCGGAATCTCTCCTAGCTCTGATTCTCAGCTGGCGCTCTAAGGATTTTTCCTCTAGAGGTAGCATTCTTTGGAAATTGCTGCCTTTCGCTATAGTCTGGGTCTTTGGTGGGAGAGGAACCGCAGGGTTTTCGACGGCACGAGTGAGGTCACAACGTCCATCATTTTTAGCATCGAAGGATTGTTGTACCTTTGGTCCAAGGCGTTTGTGGAATGTCGGGGCCTCTTCTTTGAAGAGTTCATCTTTCGCATGAACTTTCTTAGCTCTTGGGATTGATGTGTCCGGGCGTCCTTTGTCTGGCTGTTTTGTTGGATCTTTGTATTTTCCTCTTTTCCCCTAGCTTGATGTAGGTCACCTCGAGCTTGTCTAGTCTTGGTGGTTGCAAGCCCTCTTGTTTATCAATAAAGTTTATACTTATCAAAAAAAAAAAAAAAATCTATGTTGGCCTCCTTATCTTCAAACGTCCGTTGGTTCCTCTCCTTCCATATTTCCCAACAGATAACAAAAGAGGCGACCCCAACATTCAGCTTCATAGAGCATAGCCGGTCTTATAGAAATTTTCTTTTAATCTGATTGGCACACGTCGATCACATAGCACTCCGGAAGCACATCTCCACTATAGCCACCTCGCTCTAATTCTATGGGCAACATCGTCCTCAATCTCTCATTCCTTATGAATGATAGAGCCTAGGTAACGGAATTGGTCACTTCAAGGTATCTCTCTCCTGGTTGTCAATGTGAAACCATAAAAGAAAATGGGTTATCTTGGGTGAGACAGCCCGAGACAACATTGTTAGCGGATGATTTGTTCCCGCGCACGTATTGTGTTGGCCCGACGACTCGTTGATATACATAGTTGTTTCACCTTTCCCCAACAGGTCGATCTTTTGGGGTAAATGGTTGTTTAACATGGTATCAGAGCCTTATGGCCTGGGAGGTCACGGGTTCAAGTCTCCAGCGGAGTGTATTCCCGCTGAGGGGGAGTGTTAGCGGATGATTTGTTCCCGCGCACGTATTGTGTTGGCCCGACGACCCGTTGATATACATAGTTGTTTCACCTTTCCCCAACAGGTCGATCTTTTGGGGTAAATGGTTGTTTAACAAACATGGTTTGGTTCTTGTCAAGATCGAGTTGACTCGTCAGCCAGACTTTAAACACACTTATTTTGCAAGTTGGATTTGCATAAAACTTGGGCCTGTGTAATACCCTTGCTAATCTCTGATGGCTATCAGGTAAGATGGCCCCTCCTTGGAGATTCTTACAGTCTCTTCATATGGAAACTAGAAAGTTATCTTTGGTTAAGTTATGAGTTAAGAGCTTAATGTAGTTACTGAATGATCCAAACTTCCTGCTTGTGTAACTTCTAAACTATTTCTTTTCTGGTATGCATGGGAATACTCTCATTGATAATATGAGTGTCACAATTACCTAGAAGAAGAAATCTTTTTCTAGAACTGAATTTGTGGTTCTCACTGCCCACAAAATGCCACTATGAATAGTTGAATACCAGGAACTAGTACCAACACTTTTTGGTACCATGATTTTTTGGAGCGAACTGAGTAAACTATTTATTTTTCTTATTGTGAATTTAAAATTCTGTAGAGCTAACCAAGCATTGAACTGGAATTATGGCTTGAATCATTTTGTTTCATTGTGGATGAGCTTTTGTGAAAATCTGAAATCAAGAATTACTTATGGGTAAAACTATTCTCAGTTGCTTATTCCGGAATTACCTTCAATATGATTGGATATTGCTGGGAATTAGATTGAATTTGCTGACACATGTTGCTTGGAGCTGTACTAGATCCATTTCAGACATGGGTCACAATTTTGTTGCTTTCTATAATGGTTCTAATCTCCTTTCATGTACTTCTATGGATATTTTCGTGAATGGCTGTTTTTTCCGTAATCAAGAGCAGTGCCAAAATTCATGTGAAATTAATTCACGATTTCTTCTATCTTATGGTTCTCATTTTAATTTTCAATGGTATAGTTTTTTTTGTTTGATTGGTAATGTGAGATTGCAGTAAGAATGTAGAAAATGTAAATATGCCCATACAAAATTAACAAAGAGTTATCAGGAGTGCAGCCCAAACAACTCTAAAAAAAGAGCATCAACTTGATTTGATGCCGGAAATCAAAAGTTCAGAAGAAAGAAAACATTCCTCAGAAGACAGACTGTGAAACTTATTTTCAATGAGATACTTGAAACTTATTTTCAGAAATTTTTTCTTGTGATAACGTCAACTAACTAAATTCCAAACCAACAATAACTTGATGCATAGGATGACAATGCTTTTCCTTGAACCATCAGCAATTACAAGACAGTTTGATCATAAGTTTTTTTTTTTTCTAAAAATAGTATTTTGCTCCAGGCATCTGCTTTGAGTCTTCAACTTTCAGACATGTTAGCTCTTGGTTATTTCCTGATTTTGAGATTCGAGAATGGAGGTTAAACTGCCAGTTACTTCTTGGATTAGTTTAGTTAGTTCCAATAGTTATCTTGTTACCCTCATCTATTGCAAATATTATGTACTAGTTCGAAAAAGCAATATGTGGGACAGTAGACTTCATGAAGCTCATTTTTACATTTCCCCCCCTTGAATTATTTACTATATTTGATCCAAATTATTTACTCATTTTTAGGGTTTAGAGATGATTCTTGCTCGATGACACTTGTATATTATTTTGGGGAGCCTGAAAGTGTTATCTGAATATATTGATCTTTTAATAATATTTCCTTGCTACTCATGACCTGGGTTGCTTTATATTGCATTTATTGATAACTTCTGGTTTCTTCTGTCTGATACTGCCATTGTAACTAGCCCTTTCCTGATTGCAGGCAACTTGTTTCCAACCACAAATTCAGCAAGATGTCTTCATTGGGAGATGGAGGAAGGTGCGCATGCTTCGTTCAGTGAGTGGTACTACCCCACCACTGAAAACATACTCAGATTTGCCAATATATTTTCAGACAGCGGAAGTTTCCTTCGGGGTGGGTTTTGAACCGGCTTTTGCTGATGTAAGCTATGCTTTTACGGTGGCTCTCCGCAGGGCTAATTTAAGTGTTAGGAGTGGTGATTTTAATCCCAAGAATCCTAATGCCTCAGATTATTCCAAAATTGCTAACATTAATCTTCCAGAAACTCAGCCGCCTAAAAGGGAGCGTAGCTTGCCATGGTGGGATGAAGTAAGGAACTACATTCATGGAAAAATTATCTTGTATTTTGCTGAGACAAGATGGAACATTCTCGGGACAACTAATCCTTACGAAAAGCTTGATAAACTTCAAATAGTCTCAGGTTACATGGAGATCCAGCAGTCTGATGGCCGCGTTTCTGTTTCTTCGAAGGATTTCAAAATTTTGTTGAGCAGTTTGGAGAGTTTAGTAAACAATTGCAGTTTGAAACTTCCTAATGGTGTGTCTGGTGCTTTCCTTGAAGCTCCTGCCTTTAGTCTTGAAGTTACTATGGACTGGGAATGTGATTCTAGCAATCCCCTTGATCATTATTTATATGCACTTCCGAATGAAGGGGAACCTCGTAAGAAAGTTTATGACCCCTTCAGGTCGACTTCCCTCTCCCTCCGGTGGAACTTTTCTCTTAGACCCTCTCTTCCTCCATGTGAGAAACAATCCCCATCCTCCACTACTGCAGAGCGAACAGTTTTGGATGGAGCTGTCTATGGTTCCCTGTACAAATCGGAGCATGTTTCAATTGATTCCCCAACCATGAACGTTGGTGCTCATGATTTGGCCTGGATAATCAAATTCTGGAACATGAATTATAACCCTCCTCATAAATTGCGTTCATTTTCTCGATGGCCACGTTTTGGAGTCCCAAGAGTCGCCCGATCAGGCAACCTGTCTCTTGACAAAGTGATGACAGAATTTGCTCTCCGTATTGATGCAATGCCCACTTGTATAAAACATATGCCTTTAGAGGATGATGATCCTGCAAGCGGACTGAAATTTGCAATGACAAGGTTGAAATATGAACTATGTTATAGTCGTGGTAAGCAAAAGTATACATTTGATTGCAAACGTGATCCTCTTGATCTCGTTTACCAGGGTCTTGACCTTTACATTGTAAAGGCATATTTAAATAAAGAAGATTGCACATGTGTTGCAGAAGACATTCAAATGACAAGGAAAAATTCACAAGCTGCATCAACAGGTAGAATAAACAATGAAAAATGCAAGTGTATGGGTGTTTGCACAGAGAAGCATCGTGATGATGGATTTCTGTTATCTTCTGACTATTTTACTATCAGAAGGCAGGCTCCAAAGGCCGACCCCGAAAGATTATTATCATGGCAAGAAGCTGGAAAAAGAAATCTTGAGATGACATATGTTAGATCAGAGTTTGAAAATGGAAGCGAGAGTGACGATCATACACGATCTGACCCAAGTGATGATGACGGATTTAATGTGGTAATAGCTGACAATTGTCAGCGTGTATTTGTTTATGGCCTTAAACTTTTGTGGACTATTGGGAATAGAGATGCTGTTTGGTCTTGGGTTGGTGGAATATCCAAAGCATTTGAGCCTCCAAAGCCTTCTCCTTCTCGGCAGTATGCACAGAGGAAATTGCTTGAGGAGAATCAGGTGCTTGATGGAGATGAAATGCGTCCAGATGATACCACTAATCCTTCACCTTTTATCACCCATGGTACAAGTTCCCCCTCTCCACAACATATGGAAACTTTAGGGTCAATATCATCTCCATCACATTCCGGTAAAATGGAAAGCTCATCCTCTGGTGCAGTTGGTAAGTCTTAATCATACCTTGGATGCTTGCTTTGTAGATCTTAACTTTGGATTTTATATTGTTTACAGAACTCGTGATGGTCACTAGATAGCATCTCTGTTAAGGGTCTGTTACAATGGATGTTAGTGCCACTATAGTGTTTACCAGGACATTTATAGCATAATCTTTTAGTATCTATCTAAAAAACTTATCGTTCCTAAAACATGACTAGGTTTGTGTTCTCCAGCATTTTTGTTAAGTGGCATTTATTTGATTTTTCACCAGCAAAGAATGGAAACATGAAAGACTCAGAGGAAGGGACACGACATTTCATGGTGAATGTTATTCAACCTCAATTCAATCTTCACTCAGAGGAAGCTAATGTGAGTAGTTTTTTATTTTAATTTCTGGGCACCCTTCCGCATTGGAACTTCAAATTTTCCCATTGATATTTGTCTTTCATTGGTTGAAGAAAAAACTTATCCAGCATTGAGATTATTTTGACTATCTGTCATCACATACTTTAATATCTATATTTGAACCTCATATTTGATATCAGTTCTAGTGTATATTGAACAGTAGTCTTTTGTTCTAGAGTTGTGCTTCTTCATTAGTTGTTAACTGCATTTTGGGGAACTGTCTGTTTCAATCTGTTTCTTCACTTTCATTGTCGAACATCGGAAGATCTAATGCAATTCGAAATCTGTTACTGTTTCTTCCCTTTTTTCTTTGTGCGCTATTATCACTTTAAGATGCTTTCAATTCATAACCTGAATTTTCTCTAGCAGCAGAAAGTTTCTTTTTGGAATGGGAAATGCTAATGAGCAATTATATACCATGTTAATGCACATTGTCACTAGTAAGCACAAGTAGGTTAAAGCAATAGTATGTTAACATAAAGTATTGAATTTCTCACTTGTTTGAAACATACTGCTGAGTCCAAGTCAGATTGCAAAATTTGAAAGGACAGACCACATGATGGTTGTTTATACCGTTTAGTTCAATTGTTAACCATTTTGTCATTTGTAAGTGCTTTCTCACAAATGGAACTCATCTTCTACTTTTAACTGTTTGTTTCTCTACCAGGGTAGATTTCTGCTTGCTGCAGCCAGTGGGCGTGTCTTAGCTCGCTCATTTCATTCAGTTCTTCATGTTGGTTATGAGATGATTGAACAAGCGCTTGGTACTGGAAGCGTACATATTCCCGACTCTGAACCTGAAATGACATGGAAACGTGCGGAGTTCTCTGTGATGCTGGAGCATGTTCAAGCTCATGTTGCACCAACTGATGTTGATCCAGGGGCTGGGCTGCAGTGGCTGCCAAAAATCCTTAGGAACTCTCCAAAAGTAAAGCGCACAGGTGCTTTACTTGAAAGAGTGTTTATGCCTTGTACAATGTACTTTCGCTACACAAGGCACAAAGGTGGAACTGCCGATTTGAAGGTTGGATACAGCTGCCTTGAAGTTCCTGTCTTAAAATTTTGTGCAACATAACTCTCATGGATACCTGTAGTTATGGCATATTCATAGTGCACCATATCCTTTACATTTTGATGTTAATATTTGTATGTTATAAATCATTAGAGTACTGATTAATATCCAAAAGCTTGTAATTTGCCATTTTAAAGCCTTGCTGGTATATGTTTTGTATATTATAAATCATTAGAGAATTGATCAAGTCCAAGGGCTTATAATTTTCCATTCTAAAGCCTTGCTGGTTTTATGCTACTGCAGGTGAAGCCTTTAAAAGAGCTTACTTTCAATTCTCCTAATATAACTGCAACAATGACATCCCGCCAGTTTCAGGTTATGCTGGATGTATTGAGCAACCTTCTCTTTGCACGGCTTCCCAAGTGAGAATATGCATTTTATTTATTTTTTTGCTTCTATAATTTTTTGTCCCTGTGTTTTTTGAAAGTTCTCTCGTTTATTTTCCAATTAAAATCCTGTGGTTCTTCAATCTATTCGACTTCTTAATTTGCACTATAATATCACTCATTGGGTATTGTGAGTCCTACCTCGGGTTCACACAGTGTATATTCCCCTAAATGTTCCCCAAACATTAAAAGTAAAGGAATGATCTTTAGGAAGTGGAGACAGATGCAATACGTATACTTTTAGTCTTCAAGAATTCAGGCTACCATTCCAGGCTCCCATTAATCTGGGAATTATGAACAAGTTGTTAACAAATTGTGCAGATTTTTTTTAATGGGTCGGGATCGGGGAACAGACATCGAATCCTAGCTTTTCACCTAAACCCATGAACCCTCGATCTATTAAAATCGGATGGCTTTCCTTCTCTGCCTTTTCAACAGAGAAGCTGAGCTGAATCGAGGAATACGTGGCACACGTTGTCTGACACATCTACTTCCCCATCACGTCTCCTCTGCAACTAAACAGTCTGAACCTCTCCTCCTCTCTTCTCTATTTCTATCTCCTCCTCTCTCCTCAACTCTCCATTCAGCCAACCAGGGAAACATGCCATACTGATTAACCCGACATTTAGTCAACCAAGGAAACATCCCACTCCTAAGTCTCCTGAACCAATAACCATCTGAAGCGTTGCCTTTAGCTTCAAGAAGCACCTGATCCAACCAGCGGAGCATCTCCACCTTCAATTCCAGCTATCTATAAACGAAGGGCGACTGTTCCTTGAGGATAAACCCCCCAATCCCTACCACATCATCTCGAAGGACTTCTTTTTTAATGTTTCATGAAACTCTCTTCATTACCACAACTCCCTTTATGATTTCGACGGTTAATCCAGAAACAGAACTCTGAACCATGGTTCAAAATTTCGGAATGTTTCGTTTCGTAATGTCATGTTTCGTTTCATAATGTTTCGGAATGTTTCACCGAGACAAATCCGAAATGATCCAAAAAAATAAAAATTATGGTTTCATAATTTTAGAAATATTTCGAAATGTTTCATAATGTTTCTCAATGTTTCGTAATGATTCAGGAATGTTTCGAAGATTTCGTTTTTTCACCATTTTTTCAATGTTTCGTAAATGTTTCGTTTCGTTTCGGAGTTTGTCTCGGTTTTTCACTTGACCGAGACATTACTCCAAAACGAAATTTTAAACCTTGCTCTGAACAATGGGTAATCTACACCAAACTCATTCATTAGGATTTTTTTTTTTTTTCGTTTTCTACAGCTGTTTTTGGCTGCAACAGTAACTCTGAATCAATTAACATGAAGTTAAATAATAGGTTTTACAGTTGTTAAGAGTTGGGGAGACTCACAGTACTGAGAGCAAAACTTCTGTCACAACAGGTGTTGACAAAAGCCAGTCAAAACCCACAATCCAAGCCATGTGGCATGCTATTAGTGGGTGTTGACCGTATGGATGTTTGGCCAGTCCCTTGGTGGACGTTGCAAACCAAAAATCAGCCTGATCAATGATTACTAAGCGTTGGATTGAAGTTATTTTCATGGGTTGATTTTAACCGTAGGAATTTTAGCATTATTGAGCGTTATTTTGGTGCAAAGATCAAAAGACTCTAAATCACTAATGAGGCTGATTTTGGTTTGCAGGTCCACCGAGGGACTGGCCAAACATCCATACGGTCAACACCACTTAACATCTCTAGACTCTAATAAACCTATCAACATTACAAAAAAAATTCAGTTTTACCTCCCAAAGGAAAACAAAACCAGAACACTAAATTACCCAAAAGTAAGTGGAAACTACATTCAGCTTTAATGAAACACTTTTTCAGAAGTAAACAAAATTACCCAACATTGTACAATAGTCAATAAGTAATACGTTCATCATCACCTCGACACCAACCCCAACCCGACCCCAAAACAACTCGAAAAACGAACTCTACAAGATGGTGACCAAGGGCCAAAAAACTAGCCGTAATATCTACACATGTGAACTCTACATGAACCATCTCTATGTGCCTGGAGTTGAACTGGCACTTCTGGTGGTGGTCTTCCCATTTCTTGCTGAGCAACAGTCATAAACTGAGCGTGTACATTTGTTATGCTTCCTGCTGCCTGACCGGAAACACCCTGTGCTCCTTGCTGAACCTGCATAGGAGGAAAATGAGTTGATGGTTGGACCAGTCTTGGAGCCTGGATCATTGGTTGAGGCACCCTCACGTTTAGAGGCTGCTGATGGTGTGGATTTTGATGTTCTGGGCGAAGCCTAGAGGAACCTCTGCAGGCACCTGGAACTTGGCTTGTTGCTGGAAGGCCAACAACCTGTTGTTGGATGAAGAGGAGATGGAGAGATAGAAGTGAGGAGGTTCAGCAGCAGAGGAGATGTGATGGGGGAAGTAGATGTGCAGGAGACGTGTGAGACGACTAGTGCCACGTGGATTCGTATTCTTCGATTTTTCAAACGACAAGGACAGCCGACTCTAATCGGCTTGACTTCTCTGTTGAAAAGGCATAGAAGGAAAGCCGTCCGATTTTGATATATCCACGGTTCATGGGTTTAGGTAAAAAGCTAGGTTTCAATGTCTGTCCCGATCCCGACCCTTTTTCAATATATAAGTAAACTATTAAAGTATATTTATTCAAAGGAGGGAGAAACCCCAAAAGAATACAGAGGACAGGATAATAAACCCCAAAGAGTGGCGAGAGCTTCACCAAAGAACTAAACCACAAACCAAAGGCCCTCATCTAAAAGAAAATGCTCTAAAAGAAACTCCTTCGAACTCCTTGAGGACCGAACACCAAAAGTATAGATTAGATTCAATCTTTTTGATAACTAGTTTTTTGTATTTTATCTATCTTCGAAAAGTCATCTGTTCCTCTCTTTCCAAAACACTCCAACAAATGGCACAAAGAAGGGTTCTACACAATATGCGCTCCCGGTCTTAGAACTGGGCATTGCTCCAACATTGGATAAGCTCCACGAAGTTTCTAGGCACCACCCAACAGATAATGAAGGCTTTGAAGTACAATTACCATTACCGAGAGGTAAGGTACAGTGGATAAGAATGTGGTCAACCGATTCAGCATTCCGCTAGCACAAGAAAGACATGTTTCCCATAATCTTACCCCTGCTTATCAAGTGATCCACCATTAATATCTTATTCATAGATGTTCTCCATATAAAGGTCACCTTAGAAGGGACTGGATTGCCCTAAATGAAGCTTGCTGGAAAGGAATGATCTCTTAGGCCTCTAGGACCTAAAAAGGCTAAAGCAAAGGGTTGACTTTGTGAACCTTCCTATAGAATCCCACCTCCACACACATTTATCCTCCTTGTTGACATAGATAGGGACCTCTTCCAGATTAGCAAGCAACCTCGTCAAACTTTCCAACTCCCAATCATTCAGATTTCATCTAAAGATCCGGGACCACCACACGAGCTACCCATTGCCATTTATCAGTTGCCAGCATAAAGCTCCAAGAAAGTGCTCCAATGAGGTGAATCACTACACAAAAGATCGTCTTAAAATCTTATTCTGTCATTTAAACCTGCCTTCATACGAATGCCATTCGAAAAAATATCATACTGATTAGTAATACCTCTAGGTCCACTCTAGACTGAAGAGCCATAAGGGGTTTGAACAGTGTTGCTAACTTATCTCCAATTCTGACTACCATACTTACTTTCCACCACTCTCTTCCATAGGGACTGAGATTGCTCTCCATACGTCCACAGTCACTTGTCGAAAAGTGCCTCATTCATGACCTTAATTGGTATAAGGCCAAGACCCCCCGTTGTTTTCAGTCTGCAAATCAAATTCCACTATACTAAATGTTACTTAAGTCGCATCATCCGTTCCATTCCAAAGGAAGTCTCTTTCTAACTTATTAATTTTCTCAACAGAAGCTGAAATAGAGAATAAGGAAAGGAAATAGAGAAGTAACTAGATAGTGTGCTTTTAATGAGAGTAACCGTACCACCTTTCGCTAGATAACCTTTCTTCCGAGCCGCTAGTCTCCTTTCAAAGCGTTGAACCACCGATCCCAAATAGCCTTGGCTCTTATTAAGGTTAATGCGAAGACTTGAAACTGCTTCAAAGACAAAATACATCTCAAGTAGCGGAGCTGCTCATGGCAAGGTTTGCAGAAAACCATGGGGTCATCGGCAAACTGGAGAAGAAAAACTGCCGGTCCACTTGAACCAATGGAGAAACCTTCTATTACCCCACCTTCCTGCACCCTATGGAAAAGCTTGCCTGATGCTTCTGCGATGATGATACAGAAAGGTGGATAAGGGATTACCTTGTCCAATACCTCTTGAGCTTCGGAAAAAACCAGCGGGAGAACCTTTCACTAGCACAGAAAAAGAACTAAAGAAGCAGTCGAAAAACAAGTAATGGCGTTAAACCTAAGGATTCTATAAACACTGTTAGCAACTACAAAATGGAACAAGGCTTGAAAAATGTGTGAACGTTTTGTGGGTAGTGTGCTTATTATGAAGCTTGGATTGAAGAGTCCCATTCTTGTTGCAATTAAATCTCTTTACCTATAAAAAAAAAAGGCTTGGATTGAAGAGTATACGAAAGAGATAAAAAAAAAATGTGGCATTTGGGTTCTTCCCAACTCCTGTCACAAAAAGTAGTACATTTTCTTAAAAAGATTAGGAGGAGGAAGTGACAAATCTCTTCGAAAGTTATGAAGAAACACCCAATCCCTGTTTTTGCTTTCATATCTGCTAGGCCACTGCATTCCCTTTTTTCGCCAAGATCTGAGAGGCTAATGTTTCAGCCATGTTTTAGGTCTTCTATGAGGTTTTCATGTTATTATTTTGTAAATTTCATTTGTCAGAAAATCATTTTCTTACTCTTGACAGTCTTATGCTATAAATTATGTGATTCAGGCCTCGGAAAAGTAGTCTATCTTATCCTGTTGAAGACGACGAAGTTGTTGAAGAAGAGGCAGATGAGGTGGTTCCTGATGGTGTTGAAGAAGTAGAACTTGCAAGAATCAACCTTGAACAGACAGAACGAGAGCGGAAGTTGCTCCTTGATGACATTAGGAACTTGTCCATCAGTATCGATACTTCTGGAGACTTATGCCTATCTCCAGAAAAGGACAGCGATTTGTGGATGATTACTGGTGGAAGATCCAGACTGGTGAGAATGTAATTTTATGAAGTACTTAGAAATGCACACATCTTAATGCAATACTCCTTTTCTTTTGATATTTTGTGCTTCCTTACTGGCTCTGTTTTAAATCCAAACAGATAACAATTGTCTCCATGCTGGTTTTCTTCTCATTCTCTTTATTGTCGCTAATTACACTTTAAACGCTTTTAATTAGCTGGAATCGTTGCAGAGAAGCCTGCTTGGTATTGGGATCCAGTATGCTGTATATCCTGACTATGCATTTCCTCAAAATTGAATGTATGTATAAACTGTCTGGGATTTAAATCACTCAATAGATATACTAATTTGCCTAGACCTTGGAAAAATGTAACTCGAGGAGCTTTGCAGATAAGGATTCAACCAAATATTAACAACTGAGGAGCCAACATTTATATCATCTATTTTTATAATTTAAGATATTAAAATGGCTCATATCTTTTAAATGTTTCCTAGTATTAAATACTTTCGGATATAAAAATGAATTTTCTTTGGCAACTAAGAACCTCGGAACACTATTATCTGGAGCCTAAAATGAAGTCAGATCATTGATTAGGTTAGCTCGATTTTCTTTTGCTTATTGTTTTAATTTATATTTTGTAGCATTAAAACAGATTTTTTTGTTCTTTGTTGAGATTGTCCCTCTAATGCTCATTCTAGATATGCTACCACACAATGTATCTTTTTTTTGATAGGTGAATTGAAATTTATTAGAAAAGCAAAGGGGCAAGCCCCAAAGGGATACAAGGGCAATTGGTGAAAAAAAACAAAATAGGGTTATCAAAATGAAAACAGAACCCAATGGGTTACAAAAAAAAGCACTAAGGTAACCCACCACTCAAGTACTCCCAGATAGAAGAAAATTGCCCCGAAAGTGATCTCTTTAAACTCCTTGAGAACTAAGCACCAATAGAATAATTGGGAGTACTTAGGGCTATCAGTCTAATCGGGAGTACTTACAAAATCATATCCAAGGCCTTTGTAGCTAGAATGAAAGAGGTAATGGCTCGATTATCTCACCATGCCAAGGTGCTTTTGTGAAGGGTAGACAAATACTAGATGGAGTCATGATAGCCAACGAATGTATTGATACTAGACTGAGAGAGAGGAAGAAGGGGGTGGTTTGTAAAATTGATATGGAGAAAGCATATGACCACATGTGCTGGGATTTTTTGGACAATCTGCTAAACTCGGATTGGCTTTTGGTGTGAGGCAGAGGAAGTTGATACAGGCATGTGTTTCTTTGGCTTCCTTCTCCATTTTGGTGAATGGTTCACATGCAGGGTTCTTCAGAAGATCGAGGGGGTTAAGGCAAGGAGATCCCTTATCCCCGTTCTCTATGTTACCCGGATACGGCAAGGACACGGGACTGACACGGGGAGGATACAACATTTACACTCAAAATGGAAGTATCCGACACGGATACGACACCCATTTTGAAGTATCCGGGTATCATAGCCCGTTCTTGTTCATTATAGTGGTAGAAGCCCTGGGTAGGATGACTTGTAAAGAAGTCGAAGGAGGATGTGTCAAAGGCTTTTGTGCAAACAGAACTGGGCTCGTGACATCTCATCTCTAGTTTGTGGATGACACAATATCCTTCACTGAGGCTTCTCACAGACAATTGAGGTCCATTAGGTGTATTTTCTGACGTTTTGAGGCTATTTCGAGTTTGCGGATCAATCTCGATAAGAGTGAAGTTTTTGGGGTGGGAGAAGTGACTGATATTAGGGCTTGGCATCGAATTTGGCATGTGGAGTTGGTAGTTTGCCTACCAAATACCTAGGATTTCCCTTGGGAGCTAAGTACACATCAAAACCTATTTGGGATTCTATTGTAGAGAGGTTCGGGAGGAGGCTAGCGGGTTGGAAAAAGAGGTATCTCTCGAAAGGTGGCAAAATCACCTTTATCCAGAGTACTCTTGCTAGTCTACCTATCCACTAGCTATCTCTGTTTACCATTCCGGCTAGTGTTGCCCAAGATTTGGAGAAGTTGATGAGAGATTTCTTGTGGAAAGATAAGAATGATGTCCATAAATTTCACTTGAAGTGGGCCAGTGTATGCAAACCTAAGGAGGAAAATGGGTTGGGTTTCCGGCACTTCCGAGATATGAATGTGGCGCTCCTTGGAAAGTGGTTTTGGAAGTTTGAGGAGGAAGTAGAGAGTCTATGGCGGAGAGTTGTTGCAGGTAAATATGGGGAGGTACAACTTGGGAGGGGAGGCTCTTTGGTATCACACTCTCATGGGACCAACTTGTGGAAAGGAATTTTTAGGACCCATGAGTGCTTTAGTATGGGTGTCCAGTTCAAAGTTGGAAGAGGTGACAAGATTCGTTTCTGGGAGGATATTTGGTGTGGAGAAGAATCGCTAAAGAATTCCTTCCCTCTATTCTATTACATTTCTGATCTCAAAGGGGTATTGATTCAAGATTGTGTTCGGAGGAATGAAGATGAGTTTGCTTGGAATTTTGGATTCAGAAGAGATCTCAATGATTGAGAGGTCGATAGAGTAGCAGCTCTGTTGTCTAGAGTAGGCAATACTCCCTTGGCCAATGTTGAACTAGATGAGAGGGTTTGGAAGTGGGATCCTAAAGGCATCTTTTCACTCAGGTCTTTCTACTCATATATTAGCCTGAGGGGCTATCACCTTTTTCTTGTGGCATCGGTTTGGAGAGTCCCAATCCCGTCCAAAGTATTCTTCGTTTGGACAACTATTTTGGACAAGATATTGACTGTGGACCATCTGAATAATAGAGGGATGATGTTGTCGAATAGGTGCTCCTTGTGCAAGTCAAACTCTCAGTCAGTTGAGCATTTGCTAATCCATTCCCATTCACCTTTGCTGTCTAATAGATATTTATCTCCTTTTTTCATATTGACTATGTGATTCCGAGTCACATGATCAACCTAGTCCAAGAAAGTAGGTTGGTGATGTTCAGGAGGAGAGGGCAACTCCTTTGGTGTATCCTTCCCTTTGCCATCATGTGGGCTGTTTGGAAGGAAAGGAATAGCCGTATTTTCGAGGGTAAAGAAGAAGACATTCCGGGGGTGGTGCTGAGAATCAAAGCCCTTTTGTATCTTTGGTCTTCAACATCATCCGAGTTCAGAGGTTTTTTTTATGTTTTCGTCTTTAGATGGGAGTTATTAAGATGCTCTTCTCCCGTATGATGTGTACATAGCTATGTTGTAGGCCTTCCTCTAGAGGTCTTGCTAGTCTATTTTTGTTGGGGTTCTCCAATCTCCCCTTTAGTTCAATACAGTTATTACTTATAAAAAAAACATGAATAGAACAATCTCATTAACTTTTGTATGACACTCTATCTTGTTTATTGTGTTGGAATTTATGTTGTACACCCACGTGGGTGCCCATAAATGGGCTGCGTCCTCACATCCCACGTGGGTCCCTTTATTCACTTATAGGAGGGTTAAGTGGGCCAGCCACTTAACCCACGATTTATGTTTGTGGGAGTTTAGTGGGCCCACCACTTAACTCCACGTTTTTGGCTTGTAGGGGTTTTCCTCATCATATATATATATATATATATATATATACATATTTAAGAGATTGAATATTCATTCAACCTCTTCTCTTTCCCATATCTTCTCTTTAATCCTAATCTCCTTCAACTTCTTCCGCCTCCACAACTATTTCTCTTCTTCTCTCTGTAAATCTTCCTCTACTGGTTACGATCTAAATCACAACATGGTATCAGAGCGTGGTAGCTCTAGGGTATGTATCTTTGTGCCCTAGATCCTCCATTCCAATCTAAGATGGTTATGTGAGCATTTGGAGCCAGCAAGAGCTTTAGAAGAAATCGCAGAGAACATTCCTCCGAGATCTGTGGTTCAATCTTGAGGCAAAACACCTGAGGTTCTAAGTTCCTAGTTTGTTTTCCCTCAGTCGTATCAGGGATCCAGTCCGTGTACTCTTCTAAAACTTCTCCAGTGGTTTTTCGGCCAACATGTTTTTTGAGGAATTTTGGGTTTTTGATTTCCTTAAGATCTGCACCACAGTAAGAGCCTCTGCTCTAGCCACCGTCTCCAGTATCCTCTTAGGGATTGTCAAAAGGTCGTTTCTCATTTTTCAGACCCCTAGAGCACCAGTTTCCAAAAATTGGCCCGAGCTCTAAATTTTTGGGTCTTCGATTTTCTCAAGATCCGCACCACGGTAGGTGCCTCTGCCTTAGCCACCCCTACAGTATCTCCATACGGACTGTTGGATATTCGGTTCGGATTTTTGTCTGTCCAAACCCCACTTTCCAAATTATCACTCGGATCTCTCTCCAATTTTTAATTTTTTTCCGAGGTCACATCTGAGGTCTCCGACTCTTCTTCTGCGGGTAGTTTGGTGCCCCGTGGCTCTCATGGCGACCTCAACCCTCAACTATGTGTCACCACAGTGAAACTTGATGGCACAAATTATCTGGAATGGAAGACTTCCGCTCTAATGTGCATCAGGGGACATGGTTACAATGAATGCTTCATCGGTGCTGCCAAACAACCGGATCCGACAGATAAATCTCACAGGATATGGGTTATGGAGAATTTAACTGTGATGTCTTGGCTTCATTCGTTGCAAGTCCAGATCAGCAAAGGGTTCATGTTCGTACCAACGGCCAAAGATATTTGGGATGTCGTTTCTTACACATTCCCAGGTGGGAAATTTTACTAAGTTCTATGAGCTTGAGCAAGAGATTGCCTGTCTTCGTCAGGGGGAGATGAAGCTGGGTACATATTACGCTTCGCTTCGAAGAAAATGGAAGGAGATTGATCACTACCAGAGTTACTCTCCTATGTGCGCCGATGATCTCAAGTCCTTTAAGGCTATGGTTGAACGTTCCCGAATCTTCCAGTTTCTCTCCGATCTTCATCCTAGTTTTGATGGAGCTCGTGTTCAGATTCTTGGCAGGGACCCTACCTGCACTTCTCTAACACAAGTTTACACTTATATTAAGGGGGAGGACAGTCGCCGCGCAGCTATGCAGCTCCGCAATGGGAGTGATACTCAGGACCAGCCTGCCCTAGTTGCTGCTAATTAGAAGGGCCAGAAATCGGGTCTGAAGGAGCCCAGGGGATGCACGGTCACGACCCAAGTATGATCATTGCCTTCCAGTATTGCCTCCACTGTTTCTTTGCCTTCCAGTGTTGCAGATGCACTCAAATCACCCAAGGTGGAAATGGATGAATTGTAGGCTCTTGAAAAAGTAAAACATGGGATCTTGTTCCATTACCTAGAGGAAAGAAACCTGTGGGGTGCAAATGGGTCTTTACAGTGAAGCATAAAACTAATGGGTCGGTCAAACAATACAAGGCATAGCTTGTAGCCAAGGGATTCACTCAGACTTATGGGATCGACTATCATGGAACATTTGCTCCTGTAGCCAAGTTGAACTCAGCTAGAGTTCTTCTATCCATAGCGGCCAACCTGTCCTGGCCTTTACATTAGCTCGATGTGAATAACGCATTTTTGCATGAGGATCTGACAGAAGAGGTGTACATGAAAGTACCACCTAGGTTGAAACTTGCTGGAAGTGACGACAAGGTGTCTAAGTTGAAGAAAGCCCTGTATTGGCTAAAACAGTCACCCAGAGCATGGTTCGAGCGGTTCAGCAGTGCGATCAGACGAGTGGGCTATAAGTAGAGTCAGGTTGATCACACTTTGTTTGTGAAGCACCAACAGACTAATACCACTTCACTGATAGTCTATGTTGATGACATTGTCATCACTGAGAATGTTCCCATGGAGATAAAGTAGCTGAAGACCTTCTTGTCCTTAGAGTTTGAGACGGAAGATCTTGGGCCACTGAAATAGTTTTTGGGGATTGAAGTTGCTCGGTCATAGAAAGGCATCTTCATATCTCAACGGAAGTACGTATTGGATCTACTGCATGAAGGAGGCACACGTCCACCTGCTGATAGATGTATAATATGCAGCCTGTAGTCTACCTTGATCCTTCAACAATCAATTCAGAGATGCCCAAGTGAACCATGACATCATAATTCCCTTTCTGCAATTTTATTCATGATGCTCGTGATTTAAAGAATCGGTCTCAAGATGTCTCGATAGTTGAAAGAATGAGATGTCTTGACCGTGACAGTGCAAGACAAACAAGATAACGGTGAGACAAAGCCGAGACAAACTGCCATTGTATCATTTCCATCCTAGGTTGCATGAAACAGGAGTGGAAGCAAATGCTGGTTCAAGGAAGCGAGTGTTTTAAGGAAGCCTTTGTTGGATTCTATGTACACCCACGTGGGGGTGTTCTTAGTGGGCTGTGTTCCACTACCCCACGTGGGGTTTATTCTCTATTGCTTATGGGTTAAGTGATGGGCCCATCCACTTAACCCACAATCTCTTTATTTCATGTTAGTGGGTTAAGTGGTGGGCCCCCACTTGACCTACACGATTTCTCTTTTACTTGTAGAAGGGGTTTCCCCTACTTATAAATATTACTTATGGGAGATTGAATATTCACTTCAATCTCCCCATTCTCTCTCAAACCCTAATCTCTCCTTCTCTCCCTGACCTCCATTATCTCTCTCTCTCTCTCTCAATCTTTAGCATATTGGTGACAACCTTAAACAACAACAGCCTTAGGGTTTGGAACGCCTGGGAAGCGCCCGTACAATATACATATATAAAAATATATAATTAAATAATTTTATAAGGATGTGTGTATGCATATTATTTATGTGCAAATGAGCGATTAATAAATTATATTTGAAGTTTATAATGTTATTTCTGTGCAAGAATACATCGTCTTCATAACTTCTTAAGTTCTTCACACCACAAGAGAATCATTTAGCTTCGTTTCCGAAATTTTCTATTAAATACTTGTTTAGCAAACCAAGAGTCCGTCTTAAACAAGTTCGGGTTTATGTCAACATAGAACCGTGAGCCTGAAGTGCTACCAAGTCAACATGGTTCAAAGTTTCAGCCGAAATTGAAACGTTTCGTCTGTTTTGTTTTGGTTTCGCTATAGGATGAAACTACATATGTTTCGGTTCGTTTCATCCGAAACCGAATGATACTTCATCTTATGTGTAAATTTGTACTAACATTTTGTTTCAGTTTCACGAAGTTTCATCCGAAACTGAACGATACTTCCAATACGTTTTGGTATCGCCCATGAATGATATCAAAACGATGCTGTGTACTTTGAACCATGAGTCGGAAGTGTGGAAGCGCAATTTTTGAACAATAGTGTCACCCTACATAGGAGATTCCTACAACTAATTCAGCCATCCCCGAGACCGTGAATGTCTTGACCAAGACATTCCAAGACGGAATAGTACTTTGAACCATGGTGATGCCTTCTATAACTTCAGAACTTCCTCGCCTTTCTATGATTTTTGTTGTTCATTTTCAATGATGTCTCAGTGGATGTTTGAAAAACTAAGTTTTGCAGGGGCCGCTAAACAATCCTAAACTCCCAATGGATCTCCAAGTATTTTCAAACTCTATCCTCATTGTTAGGTGTTGATGGACTCTAATGCATTTAATCATCATCATTATTATCTAAGCGTTGTGACAACTATTAGGGATGAGCTACATGTATCCTGTTCCTCCATTCCATACTACACAAAGCCATATTCTTCATTAATGCATATGCCTTCAAATCATTTCTTAGTACTTCAATCCACTTCCTTTTTGTCCCTCCCTCCTCCTTTTAGGGCCTTTAACCTTTATCAGTGTGCTCCTCACTATTGCCACCAGTGGTCTTCATTACAATCTGTTGCACTTATAATAGATTATATTGTATGAGAATGCAGATGATGGAGTACTTTCTATGTACACGAAACTGCATCATGAAAAATAATTGATATAATTGCCAATGCATCGAAAGACTAACTGCATTACGAAAAATGCTTAATATGATTGCACTAGGAGTTTGCTGTTATTTATCCCATTTTTTTTATTGTTGCATACTTATAATGTACTGCATTACAAAATGCTTAATGTGATTGCACTTGGTTGAATTACTGAAATGTATTCAGAATACTTATTTGAAATTCTCGAGGAATATAATGCATTGGACCAATGTGATTGTGGACTATTTTATTGTCATAATTCATAGGAGTTTGGTCAAGCATCTATCAGTTAATTTTGACTCTTCCACCGCCTTTTCATAACTGTTAAAACCTCATCATCTTGAATTAATCCTGAGCTAGTGTACTTATCTGTGCTTATAGATTTACAGTCTTACAAACTCCGTACTTTTTCAGGTGCAAGGACTGAAGAAAGAGCTGGGAAACACACAAAAATCTAGAAAGGCTGCTTCTGCATCGTTAAGGATGGCACTGCAGAAAGCTGCACAATTACGGCTGATGGAGAAGGAGAAGAACAAAAGCCCTTCCTACGCCATGCGTATTTCTTTGAGAATTAACAAAGTGGTATGGAGCATGCTTGCAGATGGCAAATCTTTTGCTGAAGCTGAGATAAATTACATGGTGAGTGTAATGGACAGAAAGATCATTATGTCTTCATGCTAGGGTAGTAATTCTATATGATACCAGGTTGCTAATTTCTGTCTCGTCAGATTTGCTAAAAGATAATCTTGTGCACACACACACTAGTGGGTGGCACGTGTGTTTGCACATGATTAAAAATTAATTGTGGGATTGTAAGAGACGAGAGATTGGAGAGAAGAAAGAGAGCAGAGAGAGATGCGAACCAGTATTTTCGGTCTCCTGTGTTTATGTATATAGCATTCTCTTGTGAATGTTAAGCCCACTTACATAATAGGACTTCAGTGAACTATGGGCCCACACACTAAACATAACATAAGAAAGACAACATTAATAAAGAAAACAAGAACTCTAATACCCCCCTCAAGCTAGATCATATATGCCCAGCTTGGTACATAGAGATTAAAAAGAACTCCTAGATAAAGCCTTAGTAAAGATGTCGCACAACTAATTCTTAGACATGATGTAGGGTGTAACGATACGCTTGCTCAAGACCATATCTTGAATAAAATGGCAGTCAACCTCTATAAAATGATGACTCATCAAGGACCCTCTTTTGTGATTGTGGCCAGTTGTGGTCCTTGGGGTTTCTTCGCCGTCTTTTAATCCATGGGGTTTTCTCCCCTTCCATTTCTAATATATCTCATTACTTATCAAAAAAAAGTTGATAGATGTGGGAGACATTCCAGTTTTGAGAATATATCTCCTTAACTGCTTCCCATATCTATTTAGCCATGTTTAAAAACATGACACCCTTGGTCTTGTTCGAGGGCGCGCAGCAAGAAGTTGAGGATGGGGAGAGGTAGAGGGATCCTGAGCCTTCACCGAGAGGCGGTGAAGTTTTAACAGTAGCCGTCTTACCAAATGAAGTTGATTTCGCTGGTGCTTTGGTTATCCCCCCCTTGGATTCTATTACGATGGAAGCAAGCAGAGGTGAACTTTCCAGACAGATGTGGGAAGGTTAGTAGTTTGGGGGATGGGTAGTTTGGGGGATGGGGAGAACTTGCCAGATCCGTCTTTGCCAGGACGTAAGTGCTTCCTACCCTCCTCTGATCTTGACCTCATTGCCTGGTATAGAGCCAATATTACAACGCTAGGAGGGTCTCTCGGTTTATCATCTAATGGGAACAATGTAGAGCTCCGTAAATTGCTCCTTTCCATTTTGGGAATTCCTTTCGACCCCGGACATGATAACAGGCAGTCCAAACTTCTATTGCTAGAGGGAATTAGGGAGGACTATCCCAAGGATATTATTAGGGACGCTAAGAATGAGGATCCTAACACGCCAGGGGGGATGCTCATAGAGCAAGGGGAGTCTATAAGCAACAATGTTTTGGTTAACAGTCAGGGGGAAAGGAAGACAACACCGAATTCTACCCATACTGACAGAACCACTAAAGTCCACAGAGAATTACAACGGTTGGTTAGCCCTTTTATCTCAGGAAAGACTCTAGTTTATGGTAGACGAAGGAGAGGGTGAAGCAAGAAGGTGCCCAATGAAGCTTAAAATTCTCTTAGAATGTTCGTGGGTTGGGAAATAAAGACAGAAGGGTTGTAGTTAAAAGTTTGTGTAAAAGATTGGGGATAAACGTGGTAGCTCTTCAGGAGACAAAACCGGAGAAGATGTATTCGCTTTTATTCGGGATCTATGTGGGTTCTCGGAGTATGGATGGCAAGATCTTCCGGCTATCGGGACTTCGGGAGGCATTGTTCTTTATTTGGAATTGCAAATTCTTAGAAGTGCTTGAGGTCTTGGTGCGGGCTTTCTCTGTGTCTATTCGCTGTAGGTGTGTGGGGGAACAATTGATTTGGGTTTTCACTGGTGTGTATGGTCCCTCGACTAACAAGTTTCGAGACCAATTCTGAGAAGAAATGGATGACATAGCAGGCCTTTGGGATGATCCTTGGTGCCTTGAGTGGGGGACTTCAACGTTATCTGGTACCAGAACAAGAACATGGGGGGGAGTGTCTAGAAGCATGCGGGATTTTGGTGCCTTCATCAATAGACACTACCTTATGGACCTTCCTTTGAGCGGGACCAGATTTACTTGGACTAATAACCAAGACAATCCCACCTTATGTAGACTTGACATATTTCTTGTTTCTACGTCTTGGGAAGATCATTTCTCATGAGTTTCGTTGCTTGCTATTCCTTGGCCTGCGTCGGACCACTCTCCCTTGGTGCTGGACTGTGGGGGTTTTAACTCCTGCCCTCTTCACTTTCACTTCGAAAATATGTGGCTCAGTAACCCATAGTTTAAGCTCAAGGTGGAGGAGTGGTGGAAGTCCTTTTACTTCGACGGTAAGGAGGGGGTCACTTTCCATCGCAAACTTAAAGAGCTTAAAGGTAAGATCAAACAATGGAACCTAGAGGTGTTTGGTTGATCAGAGGAAGGGGTTAGTGCTTGAGGAGATTGCTTTGCTTGACAGAAAGGAGGAGGACGGTCCTTTGTTTATGGCGGATTGTTCGAGAAGGGTAAATTTGAAGGCAGATTACCAACAATTGGTCAAGTTAGAGGAAATTAGTTGGAAGCAAAAGTCTAGAGTTAGATGGTTGAAAGGAGACAGTAACACTAGATTCTTTCACAAGGTGGCTAATGCGAATCGTAGAAGGAACCATTTATTCAGGCTCAAGGTCAGGGGTAATGTGCTGGAAGAGGAGGATAGCATAAGGGATGGAGCGGTGGGCTTCTATTCTGATTTTTATTTCGAGATAACTTCCTTTAGACCTAAGTTGGACGGTCTTGCTTTTGACCAGATCAATGGTTTGGACAAGGAGCGATTAGAAAGACCATTTGTTGAGGAAGAGGTTTTAAAGGCCCTATTCGAATTAGCATGCGACAAGGCCCCAGGTCCCGATGGCTTTACCATTGCTTTCTTCAAACAATGCTAGGAAACAATTGGGACGGACTTTATGAGAGTGGTGGTGGAATTCCAAGAGGAGGGTTTCCTGGATTTCCCTTTTAATAGTACCTTCATCGCCTTGATTCCTAAGTTCCAAGGGGCGACTGACATAACCAACTTCAGGCCTATTAGTCTGGTCGGCATCGTGTACAAAATTATAGACAAGATGGTCGCCACTAGGATTCGGGAGGTCTTGCCTTCGATCATCTCTCCTTCTCAAGGGGCTTTCGTGAAAGGCCGCCAAATCCTGGACGGTGTTCTGATAGTTAACGAGTGTATTGATTCCAGATCTAAATTAGGAGTGTCGGGCCTTGTTTGCAAGATCGACATGGAAAAGGCCTATGACCACGTGGATTAGAGCTTTCTGGACTATATGTTGGGTAGGATGGGCTTTGTCATTAAATGGAGAACTTGGATTTGGAAATGTATCTCTTCAACTTCCTTTTCTATCCTTATCAACGGATCTCCAGCGGGTTACTTCAAGAGCTCCAGAGGGTTGCGCCAAGGCGATCTTTTATCGCCATGCTTGTTCCTAGTGGTGGTGGAAGCTTTGGGGAGAATGCTCTCAAGAGCCGTCGCTATTGGAGAACTGGAAGGTTTTATGGCAACCCCGGGCAACTGCACTATCTCCCATCTCCAATTTGCAAACGACATTCTTGTCTTTTTCGGATCCATTCCCCAGGTGAGATTTCTTAGAGGGCTCCTTTGTTGTTTTGAGGCCGTGTCGGGGCTCAAGGTCAATCTTTCCAAGAGCAAGGTCTTCGGGGTGGGCGAGGTGGAGAATATTTCCGAGCTGGATCGTATCTTGAGCTGTAGCGTTGATAAGCTTTTGTCCTTATATCTGGGCCTTCCTCTTGGCAAAGCTTATAGATTGAAGTCTCTGTGGGAGCCCGTCATTGATTGCTTCGGGAAAAGACTGGCTGCATGGAAGGCTAGACATTTATCTAAAGGGGGCAGATTGGTTCTCATCAACAACACTCTCTCCAGTTTTCCGATCTACTACATGTCCCTTTTCACTATTCCTAGCAGTGTGGCGAAGGCCCAAGAAAAGATCATGAGGAATTTCTTGTGGAGCGGAAAGGAAGGGAAACGGAAGATTCACTTGGTCGGTTGGAAAAATGTGTGCAAAGCCAAAGACAAAGGTGGTTTGGGAATCAAGACCCTTAAGGTGATGAACCAAGCTCTCGTGAGTAAATGGATCTGGAGGTTTGGGGAGGAGACTTCTAGTCCCTGGCGGGAGGTCATTGCGCAAAAGTACGGAGTCTTCTCCTTTGGTTGGGCCAGTAGATTAGTTCGCTCTCCGTATGGGTGCAGCGTGTGGAGGGGTATCCAAGTACTCTGAAGATTTCGACAAGGGAGTTCGGTTTTCGGTGGGATTTAGAGATAGGATTCGATTTTGGGAAGACCTTTGGTGTGGGGAGGCTTCTCTTAGTGTTGATTTTCCTGATTTGTACTCTATCGGATAGGAAGGAGAAGTCCATCTTAGAGTGCGCCCACATTGAAGGGGAGACTGTGGGATGGGACTTCGGATTTAGGAGGAATCTCAACGATTGGGAGATAGAGACCCTAGATAGATTTCTCTCGCGCTTGAAAGAAGTCCACCTCATGCCCCACGGCCAAGATAAACGGGTTTGGATCTGGACCAAAGGTGGTTCGTTTTTTGTTCGCTCCTTCTACGAGGTTCTTCAGTCTCAGGAAGGTTCCACCTTTCCCGCTTCTAAAATTTGGAGCCCCTCTATCCCATCCAAGGTAGCCTTTTTCACTTGGGAGGCATCTCTGGATAAGCTTCTAACTGTGGACCATCTGCGTTCTAGAGGCTTTATCATCGTAGACCATTGTTGGTTATGCAAGCATTGTGGCGAAACCGTTAATCACCTTTTATTACACTGTGATGTGGCCTCGGAGGTTTGGTCTATGAGTTCGGTATGTGTTGGGCGATGCCAGGTACTCTTATGGCTCTCATTCTTAGTTGGCAGTCCAAAGCTTTCTCTACTAGATGATGTATTCTCTGGAGGATGCTACCCTTCACCATAGTCTAGGTTCTTTGGTAGGAAAGGAATCTCAGGGCTTTTGAAGGCAAGAGAATAGATACGGCTTCGATCATTCTCAACATCAAGGGGTTGTTGTTCTTGTGGTCTAAGGCGTTCTCAGATTGTAGGGGTCTTTTTTTTTAGGATTTTGTCTTTCGCATGGACCTTCTCCGTCTAGGGATTGATGGGAGTTGTTTCTCCTTGTAGTGTTTCCTAGTTCTCCCCGGTTGTTGTGGTCATCTCGACCTCTCCAACTGTGGTGTTGTGATCTTTCTTCGTTTATGCATAAATTTATACTTATCAAAAAAAAAAAAAAAAAACATGAAACTCATGGAGATAGAGGCATGTTGTCCCACAACCATCTCATAACTAACGAATTATCACTTTCCCATTCTTCAAACTTCTTATCATCAAATGAGGGGGGATCATCAGTAATAAGCTTCACTCTTTTCTTGGCACATAAGAACACTCTAACAGAATGAGACCAAGGCAAATAGTTAGTGTCGTTCAACTTCACAGACGTGATTTGTGCACCAATTCCATCCCACGAAGAGGGTTTTCCATCACCAGAACCAGCCATAACACCTAACTATGCTAGAAAGATTCAAGAAACTAAAAAGAAGTAGCATTGAACTATGATAGGAGCACAAACACAAGGAGCAATTATAGACAAACCCTCCTAAAAGCAATTTCAGACAAACCCAATGCAGAAACCCCTTTTTGAGAGGTGCGATTCCAAAACCCAATAAATATTGCTTCAAATTTTATGAAAACAAATCAGAGAACAACCTAGAGACCTGTATGGCCTATGATATTTCACTAGAAAGATGCAAAGAAGCCACTAGGGTTTGAAAAAAAAGTCAAAAATTGAACAAATACTAACCAACAACCTGCACTGCCCTTGGGCATCAAATACAAAAATCTTCTGACACCTTCAACAACACCATAAACCTTGAAACAAACACCAAACAACAACCTAGATACACATATAGGTGTAAACAAACCAACGGAGAAATGATCTACGGTTTTTCTCTCACAACTCTAGAGATAACTTGTCACCCAAGAGAAGAGAAATTGGGGAATAAAAGATGAATGAAGAAGAAGAGAGTAGGGTTTATCAAGGATTAGAAGTGCTCTGATACCATATGATAGTGCAAGAGATGAGAGTGGAGAGACGAGAGAGAAACAAACCAGTACATTCGGGCTCTTCTACTGTGTTTATATATATGATTCTCGTGTGAGTGTTGGGCCCACCTACTAATAGGACTTAAGTGAATTATGGGCCTACACACTAAACATAACATAAATAAAGAAAACAAGAACTCTAACATTATAGTATGTTTGAGTTGTGCCAAGTTTGGCGCACATTCAGGCACGTATTATTAGTGATGGCTGAATGAAACGGGAGGAGAAGAAATTAAGTAGTTGTGAATCATACCTTTAAAGTTTTAGAATAGTTAATAGGAGATTAATATAGAGAGATGTTTTTAATAGTGGGTTAGTGAAGCGCCATGTGAGAAGCCATGTTTTCGCTTTATCACACACACACACACACACACACACTACTTCCAAAGAAAATACTTGGGCTTCACTGTGAGACCCACCCACTATTAAAAACATTTTTGTTTATTAAATTCCCAAAAAGCCCCTCATAACTACTTCATTTCTACCCCACCCATTTCATCCATATTTCCCAAACTGCCCTGTATAACTAAATTTCCAAACCAGCTCCATATATATAATTATAAACAATTTATTTCTTTTATAATTAAATTTATTTCTTTCCCATTTTATCTATATGGGTCATAGCATGCATCTAAGGTGCGCCAAATCTATACCACATTGAGAATACCCACCATTTGATGTGCTAAAGAACATAGCCAAGGCCCATACTACTCATCAATGTGAACCCCTGATAATATGTTAAACTGATCAAATGTGCATGGATATGTGCCAACTTGGCACCCCTCACACACACCATAAGAATCCTTTTATGTTTTGTAATCACGTGAAAATGCACGTGCCACCCACCCACTAGTGTGCGTGCATGTGTGTGTGCATCAAATGTGCATAGAGTGATGCTATGCTTAAGTGAGGATTGATGCTTTGTATTCAGTGTGTATGTGTGTGTGCGCGCGCGCGTGTATTTATCTACATGGAATGTGCATAGAGTGATGCCATGCTTAAGCAAGGGTTGATGTTTTGTATTCAATTCATGTGATGCTATTCAACTTAATTCAGTAAGCTCACTTCAAATTTAGGGTCTGTTTGGTAAGTGAGAAAAAGAGTTCCGACGGCGAATATTTAGCTAGGCGAATATTATCTTGGCTAAATATTTGCTCATATCAATATTTAACAATGTTTAGTACGTGTATGAGCTAGCTCATTTCAGCTTCATTTTCTTTCAATTTGAGTGGGTCCCACATATCAAAGTAAGTCAAAAATAGGTCGGGCGAGTGCGGGAACCACATATTATGTCAAAGGATAAAAAAAAATTCATTTTTATCTTTTTTATATATTAAAAAATTAATTTTTATTGAAAATAGTGGTTTTCCGGCGAGAAAATTAAATTTTCTCACCAAGGCATAATCGACGCGAAAATATTTACACAGGGGGGGAGGTGATCAAATGTTTTCCCGCTGCGGAAGGCAAATATGTGGGCCTGGCTAAATATTCACTGAGGGCGAGTGGCTGCCAAACGCACCCGGGCGAATATTAGCGCGGCTAAATATTTTATTTTCCCGCCGCGGTGCGTTACCAAACAGGCCCGTTCTTTTACTTTCAATGTGTCTTCCCCTGCATTAGTACCATAGCTTGTATTGTTCATAACAAGCTCATACTTGGTCACAAAACTGTTTAAGCTACAAAAATATTGTATCTTGTGTTTGATATTAGGTTGAAAGTTATACCGTTCTACGCATTTTCTAAAATGATTGAGTTTAAGAAAGGAATAGTACTAGAAAGTTATGTTTTGTATCTTGAGTACATTGACATGGTTCAAAGTATCATTCTGTCTTGGAATGTCTCAACTGAGATGTCTCGTCCTAGTAAGGTACCGGAATGATACATGTCAATGTATCATCTCGTACTGGGAAGTTAGTTTAATTAATTGAACATTGTCAATGACTGAAAGTAGTATTGTTTCATTAAACAACATATTTCAGCTTAATTAAACATTAAAAATAACTTAGTAAACGTATTTGTGTATCAAGATGTATCTTTATTTTTCAAATATATAATTTCATCACATTGGATACGTCTCATTCTGTCGGTTTACCGAGACGTGGAAAGAGAGAGAATTTAATCCTTGATTTGGAATATATTATGCTTGTCTTTGCAATTTACAAAGCATTTGATTTTGAAAGAATCTTAATTGGTGGCATATGGTAATATATCATTTCAGTTCCAGCTGATACAGTTCTATTGTCAGATTTATGATTTTGATCGCGATTACAAAGATGTTGGTGTTGCTCAGTTTACTACTAAGTCTTTTGTTGTGAGAAACTGCCTGCCTAATGCCAAATCTGATATGCTGTTGTCAGCCTGGAATCCTCCTCCTGAATGGGGAAAGTACGTACTTTATCTCTTCTTATTTGCTGCATATTGGTTCCTGTAGTGTAGTTGTAAAGCATTGGTTTCATAAATGACGCTTGCGGTATCTAAAAGCGGTACCTTCCTTTCAAATTGCAAGCTTTTTAATTGCATCATATCCATTCCTGCCTTGTATTTTCATTTGGTATTTTTGTTGTTTCAACAATTACTGGTTCATGGTTATATCATAAACAAGCCTAATATGCCTTTTGTGATTCTTGTTTAGTTTAATGTTCAATTCTACAATTGGAACTGAGCATCCTATGAGTGCCATGCTCTCACCTTCGGTTGTCACTGTCAGTAAACTTATGCTGTTACTTTCAGCCTCTCCAAAAACTAGAATTTTGCACCTCTCTTTCTGCTTATGCATGCAAGTCATCATGTCATCTCAGCACATCCTTGTGCCCTTGAATGCCCTACTACTTTAAAAACACATTTCATTTTTTTTTTCTAGTTTAATCACTGTATTTCAGTGCCAACATCGAACACGACTCTGGTACCTGAACCCACCTAACATCTTACAATATCCTACCATGATGCAGCAAATCCTGGCATGTATGATTGCAGTACGATGGGGATATATGGCTGTTGTCAACTATCCTTTTCAATGCCACATGGCTTTCTTAGACACAGGGATGGGATACTGATGCCCATATCTGTATCCAGGTTATTTTTCAAAATTCTGTGCCACAATTACATCAATATCCTCATCTCCTACACCATCTGTGCTTAGGCATTGTAGATTATGAAAGTCCGACTCATGGCAAACCAAACTATTTGTTGGATAATTGTAATATGCTACCATGTGTGCCATATGCAAATGTAGTATGTGAAATGTTCTTCTTTGAATATCATTGATATATGATATACCAAGTTTGATAACTTTTCAAGGATAAACCTTGGTGTTAAACAGATATGGTTATAAACACAGAAAATAGATTAGATACTTCATCCTCAAGAACTATCATAACCTCTACTATTTCGGCTGCAGAAATGTTATGCTTCGTGTAGATGCAAAGCAAGGAGCTCCAAAGGATGGAAACTCTCCTCTTGAACAATTTCAGGTCATCAGCTTCTTGTTTTCATGTATTAACTGTATATTATTAGGTCTCTTGAAATTCTCGTTTTAGTTATATATAAAGATGTTATCAATAATGTCGAGTTTGGAGAAGCCAGAACAGTATTTGACACTACTAGTATTTTTAAAGCTTTAGATTTTTTAAGTCTTCAAGACCTACTCATTTGAGCGAAATTATTGATAGCAAAAGTAATTGAAATTGAAGATTTAGAGAAAGAAGAAAAATCACTGAGATATATGAGAATCTAAGGACAAGCATTGAGGATTGATAGTTAGTAGAGGAGACATGCTATACAGGCTGTGAAAGTAATGCAATAACCTGATTTTCTCTTGAGACCTGTTCATAATGTGATCAAATAGGGCCCTAGAGGACAAAAATATATTCTCACAAGTATGAAAGTATGCTAAGGTTGACTTGCAAAATCCTTCGATCGATTCTCAGATCTTTTGAGAGCTAATTTTCAGTCTTAAACATTCACAAATCAGAGTTAAGTTCCTGCTCCTTAGGTGTCATGTATGAGCTTAAACCTAAGGCATTTCCATTGGTAGAAATCCGTGACTACAGCTCTAATGTCAACAACATAGAGAGACAAATTTACATCTAGTAATTTAGAAATGAGTTATCTTCATGCAAACTTGCATTACCTGTTTGGTATATGGAAAGGTATGTTACCGTGATTTGTCAAAGTAGAAGATGTTCAGTTATGCAGAGAGAGGAGAGAGAATAGAGAAGATGGGTTATGTGTGTTAACCCTACACACACCCCGATAAATCTTATTTATATTAATAAGTGTGGGCCCTTATATAAGCGAGAAATAAATACATACAGACACCAAACAATAACTACTAACAAAGACATCCTTCAACAGTCCCCCTCAAGTTGTGACATAGATATCAATCATGCCTAACTTGTCCAAGCACTTAGTAAACGAAGCCGATGCAACACCTTTCGTGAGAGTGTCTGCTAACTGATCAGATGTAGGAACGAAGGGTGTGCAGATCACTCCCGATGTCACCTTTTCACGAATAAAGTGTCGATCTACCTCGATGTGTTGGGTCCTGTCATGTTGAACTGGGTTGTGGGCAATACTTATCGCTGCCTTGTTGTCACAGTATAATGACATGGACCCTTCTATGGGGAAACTGAGTTCTCCAAGTAACATCTTAAGCCACAGTAACTCACAGACACCATGGGCCATTTTGATCGGAACTCAGCTTCTGCACTCGCACATGCAACAACCTGTTGTTTTTTACTTCGCCATGTAACCAAATTTCCTCCCACAAAATTACAATACCCTGATGTAGATCGCCCGGTACTACTTTAAAACGAGGTTTAAATTGGACTATTATAACTTATAACAGGTAACGTTACTGTTGTCCATTATAATAGGTCACATCATAGAGATCAAAGAAAGTAACACTAGGATATCACATCATGTCGTTGAAAGTTTATTGTCTTCTGAAAATCTTGGAGAAGTATCACAAGATTTCAAGAATATCTGAATCTTTGTGACAGCCATGTGTTTTTTCTCCTTCCCTGTTGCTCCCACTTAATGAGTTTAGTTGTGGTAAGGAAGCAGTTTCTATCTCAATTGGACCTTAATTTAGTATTTCTTGAACAAATTTCTCGACTCCACCATTATTTTCATAACAGTAATGTCATCTATCTGTTCATACTGTAGGTAGATATCTACCCATTGAAGATACATTTGACCGAAACAATGTACAGAATGATGTGGGATTATTTTTTCCCAGAAGAAGAACAAGATTCACAACGGAGGCAGGCAAGCTGTGTGCTTGGATGTTATTAGTGGTGCCGTGTACTGACACCTATTTGAATGACTGATAACAATTGCCGACTCACCTTTGAAAATGCAGGAAGTTTGGAAGATTTCAACCACTGCAGGGTCAAAACGTGCAAAGAAAGGTGCGTCTGTCCATGAAGCAGCTGCATCAAGCAGTTATCCTACAAGAGAATCTGAGGTTCCCTCCAAATCAAGTGCCCCTGCAGTACCCCTGATTACTTCTGGTGCTAGTCAGTCTTCTGCTCATGGTGATGCTTCCCAAGTGAGTTCCCCAAAACTTGAGTTAAATTTCTATTTTTAACTTGTGTGCAAACAAAAATCGAGTTTTGAATCCAAATGATATCTGGGAAGAAGTATCTAAGGTACAAGTTCAAATGTACAAGTTCAACCCATTTGATAGACCATGAGGACAATCTACTAATGGTGTAACAATATACGCGGTACACATGCACGACACACTGGGATCCCACTCAACGGGCAGTAGCGGAGCCGGGGGGGAGGGGGGGGCGGTTGCCCCCCCTCAACTTCAAAAATTGAGAATACCATTTCTTTGTCCAAGAAGGAAAAACTTGTAACAAGGTAGAACAGACCGTGTTGCCCCCTTCAACTCACAGCTGCTCTCTGGGCTCACTGACCGCATGGATGTTTATCCCACCCCTTGATGGATATACACACCAAAAATCACCCTGATAGGCAATCTCTAGCCATTAGATTTTAGTACTTTTTAAGGCATGATTCTAACCATTTGATTCCAAAAAAATTGGGTACTAATTCCAACAAGCTAAAAATCATCAAACAAGCTGATTTTTGGTATGAAAGTCTACCAAAGGATGGGCTAAACATCCATGTGGTCAGTTGGCCCATCTGCCCCACTTTGATGGTAAATTTTCGCCTTGCCCAGTTGCCCCGCTGGAACAAAATCCTGGCTCTGCCACTGTCAACGGGTGTCACTTTGCAGATCTTCAATGCCAAGAATTGACCTGATTGTATTATCCAACTACCTGATATATTCCAGCTATTTTTTGATATTAAGAAAAACTATGGAAAATTGTCCAAAACATAAAGTAAATAGATCTAATGGTTAGGGCCATGCTACAAGGTCGACCTTTTGCTTAGGAGATACGGGTGATACACATCAAATGGTGGATCCCAGCATCCTATGTGCATGACATGTACTGCTACATTGAAGCCCATCCTTTTGTACCCTCTGCTTACATACGCATTGGACACATGCCAACACTTTTTCAAACAAATCTTCATTTACTCAATTATTTTGTTGTCAGCTTCTTTTTTTTTTTGACTTCAATGTATTTCAGCTTGTCTATTTACGTTCTTTTTATATTCTAAAATATTCTCTCTCAATATGAATTAACTGTATGGACATGCTGGCTTATTAGTTTTGCGAGGACAGTGTCTGACACTTCATATAAGTGTCAAACATCGACACGTGTCCATGTCTTTGTTACATAAGCCAGGAAGTATGAACCTTCAGTTCAAAAATTCCCTAATCTTTTGCTAGGAATACTTTAATGCACATATTTAATCAAAACTCAATGCATCGCTTTTATGATTGACGGTTCCTGTTGAAGATAGATGTTTGGATATGACTCTGTGCATCTACATTGATGTCAAATGATATGGGTCATCAAATATAAACTTTTCTGATGAGATTGTTTAGATCGGATCATATATCCACACTTTATTCTTTAATATTGTAGTGGCACCTGCATGCAGGTTTCGAAGTTGCAAAACCTAAAAGCAAATATTGTGTGTGGTTCAACCTCAGAGCTCAGACGAACGTCTTCATTTGATAGAACATGGGAAGAGAATGTTGCCGAGTCTGTGGCTAATGAACTCGTGTTACATGTTCACTCTTCAAGCATCTCGTCCTCAAGAAGTGGGCCCCTTAGTTCAACACCAGACTATCAAGAGGAGTCCTTAAGAAATAAATTGAAAGACTCCAAGCCAGTTAAATCTGGTCGTCCTTCCCATGAGGAAAAGAAGATTGGGAAGTCGCATGATGAGAAAAGAGCTAGGGCTCGAAAGATGATGGAATTTCACAATATCAAGATAAGTCAGGTTGGTTCAGTTCAGCCTGTAAAGTACCCATATCCACAATGGACTGTCTTTGGAGTAACATTTTTTATTTCATAATGATATTGTAGGTTGAATTACTGGTTACGTATGAGGGATCAAGATTTGCCGTGAATGATCTAAGATTGCTGATGGATACATTCCATCGTGTTAACTTCACTGGCACCTGGAGGAGACTGTTTTCACGAGTTAAGAAGCATATTATCTGGGGAGTCCTAAAGTCTGTAACGGGAATGCAGGCAAGTCCTCTACTCATTTTGGTTTTTATTTTTACGAAGGCTCTCTTTACCCCACAAAACACCCACTTCTGTTGTCGTTCTGGTGCAACTTGTTCCTTCTTGGGCCAGTGTTGGCCAGTATGAGTATTAGCTTTCCATTGGCTCAGTGGTACTGTAAAAAGTCTCAAGTCTTTTGTTACGTCTTTCTCAAATAAATTGATTCTCATTGGTACTGATTTTTATTCCACAAACAAACTCACTTGCTTATTCTCTCCATTTGTATAGGGTAAGAAGTTCAAAGATAAAGCTCATAGCCAGAGAGAACCCAGTGGAACTGGTGTTCCTGATAGTGATCTTAATTTCAGTGATAGCGATGGTGGCCAGGCCGGGAAATCTGATCAATACCCTATATCTTGGCTCAAGCGGCCAAGTGATGGAGCAGGTGATGGATTTGTCACTTCCATAAGGGGCCTCTTCAATTCTCAGCGCCGCAAGGCTAAGGCATTCGTATTGCGGACTATGAGGGGTGATGCAGATAACGAGTTTCATGGTGACTGGAGTGAAAGTGATACCGAGTTCTCTCCCTTCGCAAGGCAACTGACCATAACAAAAGCTAAGAGGCTTATTAGGCGGCACACAAAGAAGTTCCGCTCAAGAGGGCAGAAAGGTTTGTGTTATTTTCTCATTTCCTTTCTGCACTTTGTTCATTCTTAATAATCCTCATTTTATTTTTATTTTTATCTTTATTTTTGAGAATGTCAAGATTGCACTTGTGTATGCAATGTGTCATAATTACCCAAAGTAGCATCGTTTTTCTCAAAAAAACGGCACGTGACCAGTAAAACTGGATATATATCAGGAAAAAATGAGAATTCCAGCATACTTCTCTCAAGAGTAACGTAATGTCCCAGTTGGCTGGACTTAAATATAATCTACCAACAGCAATCTTACGATTAGTGGACATGCATGGATTTTGGACCCACCATCCAATAATGGGTTCAACTTGGGAGATCTTTTTCTCCAAAAATAGCATTGACCTTATGGTGGTAACCATCGGACCTACTGCTGCATTTCTGAGGGTCAGACGTCACCGTCAAGGGGAAAAATATATTTTGAATAGTTATGATCATTCAAATAAGTTGATTTTTCACATCTCTCTCCAAGTAGGACCCAACGAATGGTAGATCATGGCGCATGAATGCGCCCACTTCAGCCATAACCATTTTAGATGTTACTGTAATTTTTGAAGCATGAATCAGTCAATAACATCAGGTTTTTTGTCTCTCTTATTACACACTCTGTTTCAGGTGCAGCTTCTCAACAGAGAGAATCACTTCCATCATCTCCAAGGGAGACTACACCATTTGAAAGCGATTCCTCAAGCGGAACCTCGCCCTACGAGGACGTCCATGAGTAGAGAAACTCAATGGATCATAGGGGTATTTCTCAAAAGATTGGGTTGGGGTACACTACACGGAGCTTGCATTTGTCTCATGTAGTCTAGAATTGACTGCGAGCGGTATAGAGGTGAAGCTATAATAATTTATTCAACTCGGGATGACCGTGGAGGAAGATCTTTGGATATAAGATGTCACCGAGTGATCTTTGAATAAAAAGCAGGCTAAGGCTGGCGAAGGTGATTTTCATGTGATGGAGTGGAAGCCCTGGGTTGAGCCCTCCCTCGTACTTATGACCCGTGTATGTGTAGAAGGGTGAAGTTGATTCCCTTACTGCATCGATTTTTATTTGTGTACTTTCTAGCCTCCTGCTAGAAGGAATTTTTGGGCCTCCAGGGATTCTATATTTTTTTAAGCATCTCTCTCTCTCTCTCTCTCTCTCTCTCTCAAATCACCCTCAAAAGAAATTAACCCTTTCTGAAACTTCAAACCCTGTTAAATGTGGACTTAACGTCAACTTGCATTCTACTTTTCACAACCCTTGCATTCCACCCCCATTGAAATATTCTCTAATTGACCCCTCACCCCGTTGAAATATCTAAATAGCCCCTTTACTTAGAAAAGAAAATTTCCAAAACAGCGGTTTCATTGTTGAGATTCTTGAGAGTAGCTTCGATAGGGCGAAGTGAAGCTTCGGTAGAGAAACGTTGTTCTCTGCAATAGGCATTGGTGAAGAAAAGCTTCGACAAGCCGGAGAGTGGAGGCACCTCTCATTCTGTAGGTCCATGTCGTTGTTCGGACTGCAATGTTTAATTGTTTAGACTATTAAGTACGAACAGTGAAGTATTGTCAGTCCGAACAATCAATTCAAAGACCATGACCGAGACTGCATGAGAAACAAACTCCCAATGTATCGTTCCGACCAAATTACTAGAAATTCTTGAATTATTCATAAAAGTGTTATTAACTTACTTCTTAATTTATCTAAGTAAGCATGTCCACGGCAAGGCTGGGTTTACAGATCAATTTCAACAATATTCTCTGCGAAGTCTCGAGCAAAGTCCAAGTTTTTCAGACATTGCTTGGGAACCTATTTGGCTTTATTAGTGGTTCCTAACATTGATGGTGACAGTTGAGGAGAAGGTATAGTAGCAGTTAAGGAGAAAGCAGGTTAATTAGAGAAATAAAAGGGGTAAAGTTGGTACTTTATATTTTTAGGTGGGAGAAGATAAGAGAAAACACATGGGATATAGATGTCATTTTATATTATGTTGAAGTGGGGGATAACAAGAGAAATGGATGGGGTATCCAAAATTTGCTTTATTAGTAAGGTTGATCTCCATGCTGAGGAAATTATCCTTGCTAAAAATCAGCCTTTAAATGATCCTTGGGTGGGTCCCACGCTCGTTATTTTGAAATGCAAAAAAAAGTACAAACATTACTTTCATGCCGCACGTGGAGATAAGTTAAGGACTGATTTTTTGTGAGGATGATTTTACCATGGAGAACATGCTCACAATAAAAAGCAAACTATTCTATAACTTCTCGACTGATGTTGGTGGCTCGCTTGACCAGGGTTTGCTAACATAGTAGACTCTGTTCTTTTGGAGGCGAAAGCAATAATGGCCTGGGTTCTCGTCTAGGCCTTCGTGGGAGGGTTTCTCCACTACGTTCTTGAGGTCATTGCCTGTGAACTTGAAGAGCTTCTCGAACACTACTGTGGTCTCCTCCTCGTCCAATGGTCTCATCTTTTTAGGGTTTTAGATGGAGAAGCACTGCTGTTGTCTGGTTCAAAGGGAGTCTTTGGACTTGGGGTTTTTTTTGCTGACGAAGACAATGGCCTTTTAGGAATTTTGAAATGTTAAATGGGATAAACAGTGAAAGAAATATTACTCAAATCTACTGTCTGCAAACGCAAAACGCAAAAGCCATTTTGAAACGGCTTCTGTGTTTTGCCTTTTTGGCTTAAAACAATTTTGAAATGTTGATTTTGCTTTTTTGCCAACGTTAAAAAACTGTTTATTGCAGTCGATACCGCTACAAGCCAGCTTATAGCTATAAACCGCACTCCCAAACGTAGCTAGTGGTCCAATGCCTGGTTTAAAGCACTAACGTCCCGCTTACAAAAAAAAAAAGCACCAACGTCCCAACTTTTTTATGGGCCAGTCGATCCTTACATTCCGAGCACTGTTGGATGAGTCATTGGTCGGGTGGGCCACATTTGAGAACAAATCTTAGTGGTCCGATGCCTCGTTTACAAAAAAAAAAGTTATAATGCCCGTTAAGGTAACACTCCAAGACCATTATGTTATTTGCTCAAAATGCCAAAATCCAGAAAAATAGACTTAAAACGGCCGTTATTTTCAAAATAACAGCTATTATATTATAATGTCCATTGTCCGTTGCTCTACTGTTATCTATGTTATTTGGAAAAAAAATCCAAAATAATAATATTCGACTGTGTTTTACTATGATGTGACCCATTATAACGGACTAAATAACTGTAACGTTACCTGTCCGTTATTATAATATAATATGATATAAAATGTATTTATCGCAAAGAATCAACTTTCCATGAGACGATAACAGGCCGGTGTCAAAATTTTGCCTAGTCAATTTGGAAGTAGCGGAACATAAGCGAAAATGGACGATTTTACTCGGATGTCCGGATGGAATGGCATTTCCCAGTTATTTGACGAGACATTGGCGGTTAAACTCTAAAAGATGGTAACGGTAAAGAGGTTATAACGCCGTTAAACTGTTGCATGGCCCTCGAGATTCGTAATACATGGATAATGATCATTAAATGGTTTAGACTGTCAAGTTGGCTTTCTTGACACATTGCACCTCTCACGAGTCTCCACGTAAGAATTAATTAATGAATCTCTCTCTGCATAAAATGAAATTATATTTATTAAATGTATCTTGGGGGATCTTGGTGCACGATAAGCCACTGGATATAAATGGCTGTCGACTGGTTCAGTATATATCATTAGGAGGGAAAGTGAATAAAATGATAATTAATTTAGCAGAAACGGAAAAGAGAAGTTATCGGGATTCGGGACAGTTCTGGTGCCGTTAAAACTCATGTGGATCTCTACAGTGCAAAGTGGAGCACGTTTATATCTTCTGGACTCGCGTAGGAGACCACTTAATCAAAAGAGTGCCTGATGATTGCATGATATGAACCATCCAATAAATCTATTAGATAGAGCTCAGTTAATGAACGGTCCGTATTGGCCCACACCTTAGTGATCTACACACTAAATCAGCATGATCCGTGAATTCTATAGCCATCGGATTTGTGTAAATTAATCACCTGGGGAAAATGCTCAAATCCAATGGCCATAATATCACCAATCAGGCTAATTTTTGGTGCATGGGTTCAGTAAGGGGTGGGCCAAACATTCATTGGGCCTCAAAGATTTTCCACATGAAACTTTTGGGGGAGGGCATAAAAAATTTTGATGTTCTGAGGTTAGGTGTACATCAAAGTTTCTCCCTGGGTTGTTATAAGTCACCCACCGTTGGACATTTAAACCGTCCAACTGTGACTGAGAGTTCCAGGCTACCTAGGGAATTAATCCTTTTTTTGAAAAATAAAAGATACAAGGGAAAACCGGTTGGCATGGTCTCAGATTTCTAAGATACACGTGGCACTATTTTATTAGGTGCTGGACGATTTGTGTCCCACACTACATTCCTTTCTGCATTTCTCTCTCGTTATAAACTTGTACGTCCTCCTGGTCCTCTCTCTCTCTCTCTCTAGATTCGATCAGTTATGGCGGTTTCTGGGTATCTCTTGACAAGAACCTCTACCATCTCTTGGCCATCCTTGAGAGTTCCAAGACCAGAATTTAGTTGCAGAAGACAAGTCTGTGAATAAAATCTTTCATTTCCAGTCATCTTTTGTCTTTCCATTTGTTTTGCTTCTGTGTTTTTCATGAATGTAGTTGTCAAAACAGTGTCTCTCTTTTTACTGGTTTTTGAGTTCTGGTTTGATATTTCTTATGTGTCCTTCATGATCATGGTGATGATGATGAGTTTCAGTTTTGTCTGAGAGCTTCTAGGAGCAGCTCAGATGGTGAAGGAGGAAAATCAACGATAAGGAAAGGAAAGCAAGGTTGGAAGATTGATTTTTCAGGAGAGAAACCAGGCACACCATTATTGGACACAATTAATTACCCAGTCCATATGAAGAATCTGTCCACACAGGTAAACCAGGCATGATGCATTACCATCATGATCATGTTTTCATGTTGATGGTTTTCTTCTTTCATAACCAGTTGTCCAAAGATTGATCGAGCTGTAATTTTTTTTTCTAGGATCTTGAACAGTTGGCAGCAGAGCTTAGACTTTAGAGCAGATATAGTGTACACTGTGTCAAAGATAGGTGGGCATCTGAGTTCAAGCCTAGGAGTCGTGGAGCTAACAGTGGCTCTGCACCATAAGATCATATGGGACGTTGGGCATCAAGTAAGGAAATTTAATTGGTTTTCAAAATTAAATTGAGAAACAGGTTTTTCTGTCACCCAAACTGTTTCTGAAATTTTCACCAAGAAGACTCTTATGAACTGTATGAAACAAATTTTGCAGGCATTCCCACAAAAATTCTGACTGGTAGAAGGTCTAGAATGCACACCATTAGACAGACTTCAGGGATTGCAGGGTTTCCTAAAAGGGACGAGAGCATTTATGATGCTTTTGGTGTTGGACTTAGCTCTACAAGCATCTCTGCTGGCCTTGGTATGTTTGAATTCTCACTCCACTACATTTTTTTTAATGCATTTCCATGATGGATTCACAATTTGTTTGATAAGAGAAGCAAATTCTGAACTTCCTTCTGCAGGATTTATAGGTTTTGTGTTCTTTTTTTGGTAGGAATGGCAGTTGCTAGAGATCTTTTAGGGAAGACCAACCATGTCATCTCTGTGATTGGAGATGGAGCCATGACTGCTGGACAAGCTTATGAGGCCATGAACAACTCAGGATACCTTGATGCCAATATGATCATCGTATTAAATGACAACAAGCAAGTTTCCCTACCAACAGCCACTCTTGATGGTCCTGCAACACCAGTTGGAGCTATCAGATCTCTTACCAAGCTCCAGGCAAGTACCAAGTTTCACTAGCTTCGCGAAGCTGCAAAGGTAAGCCTTCAACCTGTTTCCTACCCTTTTAATGTAATTCCTTGTGTCTGGTTTCAATTCCAAAGATGTTTGATTTGGGTACGTACTCTTTGTTAGAGTATCCCGAAGCAGATTGGAGGACAAGCACATGAGGTTGCAGAAAAGGTGAATGAATATGCAAGGGAAACTACTCTGTTTGAGGAGCTTAGTTTGTACTACATTGGTCCGGTAGATGGGCACAAGGTCGAAGATTTAGTTTCCATATTTCAAGAAGTAAAATCTATGCCTGCACCGGGACCTGTTCTGATACACATTGTAACAGAGAAAGGAAAGGGTTATCCCCCAGCAGAGGCCGCTGCCGATAAAATGCATGGTAGGACCATAGTAAGTAAATTCTTGAATTATTTGAAAACCGTACCAATTATTATTTAAAAAAAAACGGACAACGTCCTATTCAAAGGTTTGGAATAATTCGCACATGATCAAATTATTCTGGAATAATTCAGGAACTTTTCCGAATTATTCCAGGACTTCTGTTTTGAACATGAAAAAAATCATTTTATGAGACAAAAAGTTGTATATATTTTTTGTTTTTTAATTTTTTTTCTGCCCAAATTTTTAACTTGTAATGAAAACCCTACATCGTAAACATTTCTCGTGCCGTATTATTGCGGCACTCCGAATTGCTAACTATGGGTAGGACTAGGACTATGCAACTTGTAATTTTACTATTGTGTTAGAAGAATTCTCAAGGCCAAATTCTCTTTTTTCTCTTAGGGGTTGTTAAATTCGACCCCAAAACAGGACAGCAATTTAAATCCAAGTCCCCGACCCTTTCATATACTCGATACTTTGCAGAGTCTCTTATAAAGGAGGCAGAGATAGACAAAAAGATTTTAGCCATTCATGCTGCCATGGGTAGTGGAACCGGGCTTAATTTCTTCCAAAAAAGGTTCCCTGATCATTGCTTTGACGTGGGGATTGCTGAGCAACATGCAGTTACATTTGCAGCTGGACAAGCCACAGAAGGTCTCAAGCCATTCTGTGCCATCTACTCTACATTTCTGCAACGAGGCTATGATCAGGTCAGAGACAGAAAGGAAAGTAAAAGTGATCAAATATGTGCCTATAGGTATTCAGGTGTATATTGTTAAACTGACAGCTAGAATTGCGTCTTGTGAAGGTGGTACATGACGTCGATCTTCAGAAATTACCTGTCCGGTTTGCGTTGGATCGAGGCGGCTTGGTTGGAGCAGATGGACCCACTCACTGCGGTGCGTTTGATATCACATACATAGCCTGCTTGCCCAACATGGTAGTCATGTCTCCATCTGATGAAGCTGAGCTGATGCATATGGTAGCGACAGCGGTAGCCATTGATGATAGGCCCAGCTGCTTCAGGTTCCCAAGGGGTAATGGAGTAGGAGCATCTCTCCCTCCTAATAATAAAGGCATCCCACTTGAAGTTTGCATAGCCAGCTCGATTAATGGCTTTCAGATTTTGCAATGAAAAGAAACAGAAAAACTATCTTTCTTCTTTGCTGTTTGAACAGATTGGAAAGGGAAGAATCCTGAATGGAAGGCAACAGAGTTGCCATTCTGGGATTTGGTGCATAGTTCAGCAATGCATGGAAGCTGCAATTATGCTCAAATCCCATGATATTACTGTGACAGTTGCTGATGCCCGGTTCTGCAAACCTCTGGATGCAGAACTCATCAGAGGATTGGCTAATGAGCATGAGATCCTAATTACAGTGGAGGAAGGCTCAATTGGAGGTTTTGGATCTCATGTATCTCACTTCCTAAGCTTGAATAGTCTTCTAGATGGACCTCTAAAGGTAAATTTCCTGCAAGTCCCTTAAAGAAAGTCCACTACTTTTCTTATTTCTGATTCTAATTACAGCTTCTCTACAGTTGAGAGCAATGGTGCTTCCAGACAGATATATTGACCATGGATCACCCAAAGATCAGATTGAAGAAGCAGGGCTCACTTCAAGGCATATTTCTGCAACAGTTTTGTCTCTTTTAGGGAGGCCCAAAGAAGCTCTGCAATGCAAGTGAATACAAACATAAGAATAAGGATCTCATACTCCAATTGTAAGATCCATTCAAATCCTTTGAAGGTTTTCTTTTTTACTTCCCATGTCAGGGGACTTTGTGAGAAGTTAGAAGCCCAAATCAGAAAGAGGCGTTTTAGGTTTTGATAATACTAAAGCCCAAGATCCCTTTGACATCCTCATCTCTATATCCCATCTCCAACTTAGTATCACCAAATAGAAGGTCTGGTAGATTCAAAAAAATCAAATGGGAGCATTTTTTCTGTGCTTATATTCTATACTAGTAGGTACGTGCGTAGCACATGGACAATTAGAGTTGGACTGAAAATGTAGATAATTGGCTAAACGAAAACATTTGAATCAGAATATGAATGAAAGATGGTTGCATGAATCAGAAAAGTACCCAAGTGAGGCTTGAATAAGAATCCGAAGAGCAGAGAAGTTCTGGCCTCGTAGAAAACGGCGTATGGCAAGCAGAGAGTGAGCGTAACAGTGTGAATCAGAACATAAAGAAGGATTGCAAAAAACCCTAACCGATTCATTAAAATAAATTTATAGAGAAGAAGAAAAATTAATTCTAGAGGGAGAAGGAATGTTGTGGGAGAAGGAAAGTCACGTGGTAGTAGAAAAGGGCATAACAGTCATAAAAAAGGGGAAAAGGGTATTTAAGTCAATCAAAAGTTTTTCTCATATCGGTGCTTCTGTAAGTAGTACAGATAGTTGAACGATTGTTGGTTGTGGGTCCTCACTGCCTTAGATGCTGTGTCCAAACATCTGACTGGACAGTTAAGAATAATTACTGGATACGACGAATCATATCTGTTGAGCATCAGTTCCTGGGTCCAGATCCATGAGTATCAGCACCAGATGAATAGTAGAGACACTTAGATATGCCGACTTCCAAGGGTATATCCCACATTTCCAGGGTTTATCCCAAAGATGAAAGAAGCAAGGAGGAAATGGCCCGGAAGGGAATTTAGGTATCATAAATGGGGTCACCAATAATCTCCACAAGAACACAGCCCATCTCTAAAATGATGAAATCTTTTCGCATCTCTAGCAATTATCTCTCTTCCAACAACTATAGAGACAAATTTTATCCAAGTATGACAATCCCCACAAACTCTGAGATTCTTGAAAATCCTGACACAAGTAGTCCTATTTCTGCTGCTCAAGAGCCCAAAGGCTATGGCCAGCTTCTCACTGTGATAACACAAAGACCTCTCTTTCTCCTTCTCATTCAAGTCCTGCAACACAAAACTTGTATCAGGAACATAACCCAAAAGCTTAATCTTCTCACTCAACCCATCTAACTCTTCATCAATCTCTGTTGCTCTTGGATGGGATAAATCTCCAGCCATGAATGTGTGCACCTCGCCATCAACCTCAATCCAACTCATTGCAGGGTTCTTCTTCAGTCTCATCTCCTTCATCATGACTTTCATCTTAGTCACCTCTCTCCAGTTACCCCTTGAAGCGTAAATGTTTGACAACAGGACAAGAGTCCCTTCATCCCCTGGTTCAAGCTCAAGCACACTATTCACTAGTCTCTCTGCCATCTCAACTTCTCCATGGATTCTACACGCACTAAGCAATGTCCTCCATAGAACTACATCCGGGTTTTTGACTTGAATTATTAGCCTTTCAGCCTCCTCAAGTCTTCCAGCACGTCCCAGTAGATCAACCATGCAAGCATAGTGATCTCTCGACAGCTCGACGTTATGGTTGCTCTTGATGGAGGAGAAGATCCGACAACCTTCTTCAACCAACCCTGCATTGCTGCATGCAGAGAGAACACTTACAAACGTCACCTCATTTGGCTCAAGTCCCAAATCTTGCATCCGATTAAATAAGCTAACTGCTTCATGTCCGTGACCACTCTGAGCATAACCATAGATCATGGAGTTGACGGATACCACATCAAGTTCATTCAATCCGTCAAAAATAGATCTCGCCATTTCAATACTCCCACATTTCCCATACATGTCCATAAGTGCTGCTCTAGCAAATATATCTCTATCCAGTCCAGTTTTCATGACTACAGCATGGATTTGCCGTCCTTGTTCGAACATTGCAAGGATCGAACATGCCCGGAGAGCTGTAGATATAGTGAAAGCATTTGGAATTACCGAACTACAAATCATCTGGCGGAACATTGATAGGGCAGACTCTTCTCTACCATTTTGAATGAGACCCATGATCATGGCTGTCCAAGTCACCACATTTGCGTTGACAAACCAATCAAAAACCTTCAGAGAATCGTCAATCAAACCACATTTGGAATACATAGAAAGGAGTGAAGTTTGTGAAGCAACTGCCGCTTCAAATCCAAATTTTATGATGAGACCATGGATCTGCTTCCCTTTACTCATATCTGCTAAATTTCCACAAGCAATCAAGACACTCGCAAATGTAAAATCATTTGCCTTAATACCCTCATTGACCATATTCCTGAAAACCTCCAGAGCCTCACCATTTTCACCATATTGGGTGTAACCCACAATCAAAGCCGTCACCAAAACCACATCTTTCTCCACAATTCGATCCAAGACCAAGCGGGCATCCCTCAATTTCCCAAACTTCGCATACATATCAACCAAGGCACTACTAACAAACACATTGGAGACCTCCAAACCCGAGACCACTAACCGCCCATGAGCTTTCCGTCCTTCAAGCAGAAGACCCAGATCAGAGAATGCTTTAAAAACACTCGAGAAAGTAAATTCATTGGCAATAATGCCCTCCAAAAGCATCCTTTCATATAGTCTTAAAGCCTCCTCGCTTCTTCGATGGCGAACGTAAGTGGAAATCATGGAATTCCAGATGACTATGTGACGCTGGGGCATCTCATCAAACAGATGACGGGCATCGTCGAGGCTATCACACTTGAGGTATGCATGAATGAGCTTTTTACCTAAACTGAGATGAGGAAAACCAGACTTCTTCATGTGGTGATGAATTCTTCTGACTTGTGTTATAGACTTTCTGTCTGTGCATTGTCGAAGGAGAGCAACGTAGGAATCAAAAATCTCAGCAAGGGTCCTGTTGTCGAGGGGGGCGACATCGTTGTCTTGGTCGAGACAAGGAGAAACCTTGAGAAGCTGATGGTGGGCTAGCCCTGTTGTTTGAAGAGTTGTGATGAATTTTGAAAATCTGGCACACCCAACAGCTGTGTAGATGGTGGTTTGCATAGCTAGTGTGTCATACAGATATAGGAAGCTTAGAGTCAGAGAGTCTCTTCAGAGGTCAGATCAACATTTCGAAGTAACGGATCGTTTCGAGAATTTTTTTTATGTGGAGTACGTGGCGCTAAATTAAGTGCAGCCATCCGTATATTGCTACACGACACCATCGGCCCCAAGTCCAAACCCCAGACCAGTCATGATCCTCGAGATTCACACTCACACAAACTCGCAGAATAACAAACGGTCTGGAGTGACCAGGGACTACGTGCTACAGTGTCGTCCTGGGGATGATGCTATCAGTTCAGTTCGTTCGGGTCGGCTGGGTTGATTTCGGTTTCAGTTCGTTAAGAGTACAAGGGTACCTAGAATGGAACCGGGAAAAAATTCGCTGGCCAGGCAACTTCAAACTTTGAAGTTCTCCTCCCAAAATGCTGACAAGTACCCCTTGTTAACCACTAAAGAAGGAGAAAAAATTCACGGGTTATTTGCACACACCTTTTTTTGAGTGACACCCACCTCTTGGTGTGTGCAAATAAGTTACAACAACCCACCAAAAAAAAAAAAAAAAACGAGAAGGGGAGTCTCTCTCTCTCTCTCATGGTGGCCTCTGGCAGCCTCCTCTTCCTCTTCCTCCTCCTCTTCTTCTCCGGCGACCTCCTCTTCGTCCTCTTCTTCTCCGAGCAGCCTCCTCTCTCTCTCTCTCTCTTTCTCCTTAAAAAAGAAAAAAAAAAAAATTTCCGCCATCTCCCTCTCCTTAAGGAAAAAAAAATTTTCGCTCAATATCGGTAACACAGGGTAGACATGGCTTTGGCCATATCGGTAGCGAGCTGTTGACATGGGTAGCCATGTCAACCATGTCAACAGCTGCCTACCGATATGGCCAAAGCCATATCCACCCTGTGTTACCGATACTGGGCGGAAAATTTTTTTTCTTTTAAGGGAGAGAAGAAGAAGAAGATGAGGAGGAGGAGGGATGGAGAGATCTCTTTCTCTTTCTCTCTCACTCTCTCCCTTTAAAAAATAAAAGTTATGCCCGTATCAGTAACACAAGGTGGACATGGCTTTGGTCATATCGGTAACGAGCTGTTGACATGGCTTTACCTATGTCAGTAGCTGCCTACCGATATAACCAAAGCCATGTCCACCCTGTATTACCGATACTGGGCAGAATTTTTTTTTTTTAAGGAGAGGGAGAGGATGGAGGGATTTTTTTTTTTTAAGGAGAGAGAGAGAGAGAGGAAGAGGAGGAGGAGGCCACCCAGAGAAGAAGAAGAAGAAAAGGAGGCGGCCGGAGAAGAAGAAGAGGAGGCCTGCCACCCACCGCCAGGTAAGAGAGAGAGACTCCTCTTCTTCTTCTCGGATTTTTTATTTTTTTTTAAACTTATTTGCACACACCCTTGCACACCAAGAGGTGGGTGTCACTCAAAAGAGGTGTGTGCAAATAACGTCACCCCTCCCAAAATGTTTGATACGTACCCTTTGTTAACCACCCTTAACTAACTAACCAAAGGTTTAACATGGATTAGGTTTAGGCCTTGCATACGTGTCAGACATTTCAGTAAGGGAACCTTCAAACTTTGAAGGTCCCTGGGACCAACGAATCTTTTCTCACTTACCAAGGGTGGTTTAATGCGGGTTGGGTTAAAGGATTGGGGTACGTGTCAGGCATTTTGGCCCCCACTCCCTCTGGAGCGAATCTTTTCTCGAACCCATTGACACCCCTATGGCCACAAGTTATGCCTGATAATCAAAAGTCAAAACACCCTAAAAAACCACACATTAACCTAGGGGTGCAACTCGGGCGGATTGGGTCACGTTGGAGGCCGACTCAAGCCTTGGACTGCTCAACCCAACCCAACCCAAGCTTGGACTTGACCCGCTCAACATGAGCCAACCCGAGCTGTACCTCTTTGGCTACTACCACCTTCACTTCTACCTGTCTCAATCTTCACATTGCCTCCTACGACCCCGCCACCATTGCCATTGTAGTCTCCACCACTACTAGGGGTGTAAACGGACCGGGCCTTGTAAATTTTGAATAGGCTCAGCCCAATTTTATTGAATTTTTTTAAAAATTGAGGCCCAAAACATCTTGTGGGCCAGCCCATTCACAACCCTAACAACTACCAAGTACCACCAGCAAAGCTTCTATAATGATTGAACAAAGAAAAACGAGACTGCGAAAGGTACACTTGATGTAACAGAGAAAATAAAAGATTTTCACACTGTTTAGGGTAAGCCAATGAAACTAAACCTCGGCCCTTCATTCATCTTTTACAACGTCTAATTTTGGCCCTACATTAACTTAAAACGCATGTCTGACACGTATTAACGTAATGGCAGTTAGTTTGGGCCGTTAACGCTAAAACATGTTAGAACGGACTAACTTCTGTTATTTATGTTTTCTAAACAGATCCAGAAAAATAATAATTTTGTGCTTTACTGAATTGACCCATTACGACAGCCATTGTAACGTAACCTGTCCATTGTTGATGTTATAACCATGGTTTAAAAAATGGCCCTTATAACAAAAATAATGGCCGTTATAACAGATTCGGACATTTATGTACTGTTTTAATGTTCAGAAAATAACGGCTGTGTTAAAACGGCTGTTATTTTCATTATGACAACCGTTATTTCCATTATAACAAAAATGACCTTTATTTTCTGAAAACAAATTGCTAAAAAAAATCCTTTATTTCCATTATTTTCCCTTTTTTCCGTATTGAATTTTATTGAAAATTTGAAATTCAAACTTTTAGTTTTGAATCTTAGGGCCCCTTTTCCGTCATTTTCCCATTTTTTTGCGTTTTGGCCCATGCATTACAATCCGTCATAACGCAGAAAAAGGGTAACACTCCGTCTGTTATACCGTTATAACAGCCCCTTTTAAACCTCGGTTATAACCCCCTTCACACCTTTATACATATGAAATAAATGTCAGGCTCAGGTTGGGTTGGGTTGGGTTGGGTTGGGTTGTCCAGAGGCCTTTGCTCAAGCCCACCCGATTTTGCAAGGACAAAAATCTCAACTAAAGCCCAACCCGAGCCGTTGGGCTCGGGTAGGACCCTCCAAGTTGCACCCCCTACATTAATCACAATTCAACCAATATGTCAAAATTAAAAGGTGGTCTGCAAAATCCAATTGGCGAAACCCTAGCAAATTATGCTCATATTATAGATTGATCAAGAGAGAGAATCTCCAATCACTCCCATGCACAAATAGGATCCTAGTACTTATCAACATTAACCATCTCCAGAAACCTATTGTCGGTAGCAACCAGCACCGTCTTGTCGCCGTCAGAAGGGACATGCACTTGCTGCTTGGTGTTATGGCCATTTGAAGTGCTATGAGGTTCTCGATGGTTGATCTCATGTGGGTGCCATTAGCGTTGCTCTGCCAGGTAGTAGTATAGTGAGAATATGAGAGAAAAAGCGTCCGAGCCAAATTGAAATCCAAGTCCCCAGTGATTAAGAACAAGTTGCTGAGAAATTGTTACCTGCTCAATTTTGGTTGGCAGGAGTCCCGATCTCTGCGGTTGAAATATGACCAAGATCATATGGAGTTCCCTACAGGCCCCGAAAAATAGATAACTTTTAAAACACGCAAGATACTCTCTGCTACCAAGGTGCACTCTGAAGTCCCATGTCAAAGTATCAGAATTCTTAAAACTCTAGAGTTTATGTCCAGATCTCAGCGAAAAACATAAGACTGGTGAAAAATAGAAAAACTTGTAACAAATTAACAATATCAAGGATCGCTGAAAAATTATCAGTAAAGCAAGAGCTTGACCAAAAAAAAAACACTCAATTGAATTGACCACTGAGATACTACATATAAAATGATTTGGATATATAAAAATAGATCAAGGATAGCTGCAAAACTTATCCGTCATTCCAAGTTCTCACAGCCTATCTACACAAGAAAGGTGCACCACTCAAAATGTATAAAGAATGTAGCTTCAGGGATCAAAGGGATGTGAGAACACAAATGACACTAAAGATGGCATTTCTAGCTCACTAAGCCTCCAGAAAGAACGTATATACGGGTTTAGAAACATATAAATTTTGTCTGCCAGTTTTGATAACATTTATTCCCCAGGCCTGCTAGCACGTGAAAGCGAGTTTTGCTTATGCTTTTGCTCAGTCAAGATCATGCTTCTGCCTGAGGGAAAAAAGGGTAGAAATTTTGTAACATGTGCCAGGTACCCCAGACATGTCTGGGTTAACCAAGGACAAGAAGGCACTAAAAGCAGCAGTGGGGAAGAATCACTCCATTTTGATGTCATCCAAGCACAACCAAAGAATTCATACCTCCTCATCATCAGGGTTGGTAGAAAGATTCTCGATTCCCACTGGTAAAGGCTTAGTAAGATCTTCAGAGGTTTCCTGCAAATCCGAACCCCGCAAATCAGATGAGGAAACTAGATAAAATCACACACCAAAAACTGAAGGATCATTGGACTATTTTTCTTATTAGGGCTTGAACTCTTATGTCTATCAGCAAGTCACAGTTGCCAGCATGGTTCAAAATCTTGTTTTGTCTCACAGCCAAGATGTTTCATTCCAACTGTGTACCGAAACGTTGCATAAGGGAATGTATTGTCTCATGGCAAGAGCCTAATTAAAGTATTAAAATTTGTTTACGAGCTTGTTTTCATGGTATATATGTCTTTCACATGCTAAAAAACAAATTTGTAACCCAATTAAGCATTAAAGAATGGTTTGGTCTATTGAGATAAACACAGTTTTTTTCCCATTGTATCATTTCATCTCCAGTCGAGACATCTCGTTCAGTCAACTTACCAAGACAATGAGATAAAACAATATTTTAAACCTTGGTTGCCAATCAAACATGAGAGCCCACTAACTCTGATAAATTTATGAAATGATACAATTTTCAGTAGATCATTCACAGGCAGTGACAAATTACCAGCTCTGACATGTTGCAATTGTCAGGTCCAATTGCAAGCTTTATCGTGAGGCTTGAAAATTTAGAGTTCCCTTTCCAAGGGACTCATTTATTGTCAGAGCTTCAGCTAAGGGAATGGAGAGAAGACCACCTCAAGAGTTTTTTTCACAATTAAGGTATTATTTTTGGTTTCAGATCAGATTACGTAAATGAACTTGCTGGCAAGGGGTGTATATATGCGGTAGGGAAATTGCTTCCTATTTTAATCTTGTGTTTTGAGTTTTCTGATTTTAAAAAAACTTTGGTAAGAGGTCTAAACAATGATATGCTATATGTAGGTCTCTTCCAATTTTTGGTTTCAGATCAGATTACGTAAATGAACTTGCTGGCAAGGGGTGTATATAATGATATGCGGTAGGGAAATCGCTTCCTATTTTAATCTTTGTGTTTTGAGTTTTCTGATTTTAATAAAACTTTGGTAAGAGATCTAAATAATGATATGCTATATGTAGGTCTCTTCCCCAATTTTAAATTTTTTTCATTTTGAGTTCTCTCATTTTAATAAAACTTAGTCATCAAAATACAATTACAATTAAGCACCAGCATTTGGACTCCGAGGTCATATAGATAAGATGAAAGCTTGCTAAAGTTTTGTTTTTTAATAATAAATCTGCAAATTCTTACAAAGGCAAATTTTCCTTAGAATCGTCCACATATAAGACAAGCCCCAACATGGGTAAGGAGGCAAAAAAATAAAAAATACTAGCCTAGGCACAATGTAAAGGTTTATGGAAATGATAAAACCCAAAGAGCAGTAAGATTTAGAATATGGTGATTATCAGGAAAAGAAATTAGAGAACATGATCCTTGTAGCCTCGAGCCAAATCAAAATTCATCTACGAAGTGAGAACCATGTTTTTATTTCTGTTCCAAAGAAAGAATACCTGCTCATCCAGACCAACGGGAGGATTCCCAATCTCCAGAGGTAAAGGTTTCATATCTTCCGGACTTCCCTGTTGGTCCCATAAATCAAGTATGAGAACCCCTAAGTCATAGCAGAAAAAGAAGTAATTTTAACTTCACTCATCATAGTTTGAACAGATTCAAGCTAAAAAGGGTTGCTTGCCAATTGCCAGTCAAACTTGCATAACCCTATAATGATTGTATGAAAATGTTAATTGATAGCCCACTAATACACTCAGTTAATTAAGTCCACTAAAAGAACTATTCAGTAGAAAACCCTCTAACTCAAGGTAGTTAAAGGCGCAAGGCGCACTTAAGGCGCTAGGACCTCTAGCGCCTGAGGTGCAAGGCGCAAGGCGAGGCACGCGCCTGATTGAAGTGAGGCACAATATTAAAAGTTATAAGAAATATAAAAAAATAAAGAAAACTAACATCATAAAATAACAAAACAAGTAATCATTAGGCCATAAAACATAAAAGATAGCAAATATCGAAAATCTCAAGTAACCCAAAAGCAGTTCTAGTTAACATTGTCATTATCTAATACAAAACAAGTAACCATAAAACATATAAGATAGCAAAGGCGCGCGCCTTATTAAACACGCCTCGCCTTGACCCTTCTAAAGCGCTTTAGGTGTGCCTGGAGCCTAAGGCGCGCGCCTTGACTACAGAGCTCTAACTAGAGGTTAAAAATGACAATTACTTGTCCCCAAAAAATGACAAGCTACATAAAGCATTTTTAAGAACAAACATACTTACCACTAATGTTGAAACAATGCCAATGGTGGAATCAAAATCCATACCTGCTCATATGAGTTGACAGAAGGATTCTCAGTTCCCAAAGTCACACCATCAGGGATTTCCTGCAAATCCATAGAGGAAACTCAACAAATCTACCAGAACGTTTTTTTAAATTTACTACTCAGGATGTGAATATTTCAGCAATAGCCAAACTTATCCACTTCCTTGAGTGTGTCTGTCACTGCTGATCCTAAGTAAGAAATCATACTTGCTCATCTGGGTCGGCAGAGGAATTTTCCATTTCCATGGTTAAAGCATTAGTATCACCCGGAATCTCCTGAATATCCCATAAACAAGATGACATATATACAATCAGTTTATTTATTTGACAGGAACAAATCTTCTCTTTTTCGTATTGGTTCTTTTTCCTCATTTGCGAGTGTGGCCAGTTCTACTGATATAACTGGGTTAATGTGAAGTTGGATTTGGAGATTGCAGATGTATAGATGAGCTCAAAGCTTGCCAATACACAATAAGCTCTCCATGTGAAAAAACAAATTTGGGAAAATATTGAAATGCAAATATCAGCAATATGATCCTGCCTTTGGCAGAATAGCCGAAATGGTTGTCCTCAGAAGCCATACCTGCTCAATTTGATTCAAAGAATGACCACCCCTTCCACTCTTGGTGAGATCCCTCAAAGTTCCCTACAATCCAACAAATCAGTGAGAATACTAGTAACTCCCACAAGAATAATAAAGTAAAAGCATTACTATGTCCACCACTTAAATCAAGCAGTAAAGAATTTAGATTGCATGACATATAATCATGATTAAGAATGAACAGAGTCAGTGCTATTGATGTAATTAATAGTAATAATGATGCTCAATTTGGTATTAAGGATTTTTTTTATAAGTAAAATTTAAGGATTTTGTTTTTGATAAGTAAAATTTAAGGAAATTTAATGAGCTGAAGGCTTGGTCAGGTACATCACTAAAACAAATTTTGAGATCCCAAGGTTCTGGCTAAGGAGGGGTGGTTCATAGCAGGCACAGCTTTTACATATACACTATGCAAGGATAAAAAGAAATAAATATAACAACTGGTTCTCCCTCTTTGCAGTCTGAAATGTGTTTACTGACTATCTAGTGGAGACAAGAAAAGAATATTTAACTCCCAAACTTCTTTCCCAAATCCAGAGTGAAACTGCAACCTATAAACTAAAGACGCTGCCAAAATCCAACACACACACGTAGAGGTGAACCGTTAACATTGTGATTCTATGGACAGGTGCCCCTGCCATTAAACATCTCGAAGACTATCCTCCGACCACTCCATCCTGTTGATAGCCATTCAAATCCAATCCCGGACCATTTATATTTGAGAAGATTCTGATCAGTCAATATGGTTTCTGCCATCCACAATTTATACCAAAGAGGAGGAAACTTTTCCATAAGTCTCTCCAAGCTGTTGAGACTTAAAATGAAAAGAATGGAATCAGGACATATTTGATGCCTTTAAAGCTTTAGCGAAGGGCTTGCTAATCTCCTCCAGGTTCCGAAGAAAGATGGGAAGGTCCGTATGTATATTGATTTCCAGAACTTTAACAACGCAGGCCCCAACGATGATTTCCCCCTTCATTTGTGTTCTACAAAATATAATATGTTTTTAAACTCTTTAACGTTACCTAACAGCAGTGCTTTCCTACTTCAAGTTTTACAACTTCACCTTTCCGCTCTCACACATGAAAGAAAGCATTCCCGCTTTTCACAATTAAGATTTGGTTAGTGCAGCAAAATTGCAATAAACTGAGTTAAGACTGCACTCAGCAACACTTCTCATTTCAAATCAATTCATACTATAAATAAATTAATAAACAAATAAAAAAACTGCTAATAAAATCACAACTCTCAGGCTAATACATACAACAAACCATATACAGCGTGCAATTGAAGGTCGAAGTATAGATTCAAATCAACAATTAGAAATAATAGTAAAAGCAAACAACCTTGTTTGCCCACATCAGCCCGCATGCGTTGCATAAAGACCTTGGACCTGCTGGCCCACGGCGCATAGCTGGAGTGGACTTTTCACTGGTACCACAATGTTGACATCTGCGCACACTATATAAAGATTACAGAAACAAGGTAACAACGTTAGAATGTTGTTATCTGCTGCAATTAATAATCCCTGTAAACTCAACACAGTTAGCCTGGAACTCACGGAGTTTCTGGATGAGTATTATCATCCTGAAGGCAGCTCTGTGAAGGATCCCAACTGGAAGCAGCTGCTATCCCTTCCTTATAGCCCTCTCTTACGGATGCAAACTGCCCATTCTTACGGTGCATCCTATATGAATAAATGCAAGTTAATATAACAGCTCATTTTGGTGAACACCAAACATCTTGGAAAGGAGGAAACCATAATGATATTTTCCATACTGTTAACAAAAAATCAAAGATGCATCCTATATTGAATAAATGCAAGTTAATATAACAGCTCATTTTGGCGAACACCAAACATCTTGGAAAGGAGGAAACCATAATGATATTTTCCATACTGTTAACAAAAAATCTTACATACAATCAGTAAATCCAACATAATCACTCAACAACCGACTATCAAATTTCATGGGTTGTTTTGGTGTTTCCTGTTATCAGACGACTGCAAACAACAAAACCCCCAGCAAGCCCTATCCCAACTCAAAAGAATTAAGAAAAAAAAAATTAAAAAAAAAAAAAAAATATGACATAAATAAATGGCATTGGAAATTATAAGCATAAGAAGGATAGCCACACGTGTGTGTGTGTGAGTAGCATCATCGTCATCCGATCGCAGACTGGGTTCCTCTTGTCCTGCATCGAGAATCAAAACAAATGGATGTGCAAAAACACATGTATCAAGGTTGTTAAAGAAGAAAACGTGTTGGGCCCCTTGGGCCCACAATTAAGTTTCTTGGCCCCCACTTAAGTTACTTTTTCTACACTTAAGTAGTTTCTTTATTTGTTTGTTTCTATTTTAGCTTGTTTCAATTTTGACTTTTCTTGTTGCCTAAGTTTTCCTAGTTGTCACTTTCTATTTTGTAACATTGGAGCATCTATAAATATAACAGAGGAGATCAATCTAAGCTCATCCAAGCTAGTCGACTCTCTCTCTTTCTCTTCCATCTAGTTCTTGCAAGTTTACATGGTATCAGAGCACTAACTTTGTAAACCTACAAGGGCTGGTCAATTTCCACTCTTTCTCTCTTCTCCCCTAAACCTTGTTCCTTTCTTCCTTCATCTTCACTTTTTTTTCCTTTTTTCACTAGTATGAGAAGGGTTGCTGCAGCCTATGCTTTAAGAGCTGTCGTAGCCCCTCGTCTTGCTCTCTCTACTATAGTTCAGGGTCCCAAGATCCCCTTGCTCTATTGATGTCAGACAAGTGATGACTTTCCAGCTGAATTCTACTTGTCTATAAGTCACTACAGAGATCTTGGTACTTTTTTCGAGGAAGAGCAAGAGGTGGTGCTGTTTTTTCTTTCTTTTTTAATAGGTATCATTAAAGAAGCAGAAAATCACGCACAAACAACAGAGGGCCTATCTAACCCCTACGTACAGAGATCTTGATTGAATGCTAGAAAGGGGGTGAATCAAACTCAACTTTAATAGAAGCACTTTTAAAACTTCCAGCTTAGCTAGCGCATTAAAGGTGTTTCTCAAAATGATCGTGAATTTTTTTTTATAATTGCAGAATTTATTGAAAGGCAAACACCTGAAGAAGACAGACAAACCTAAGAGGTCAAGATGATCGTGGAGAAATTATTAAGGTGTTCTTCATGAATGGCGCACTCCAACGAAGTAGAAGAGGTGTGTGATGTCTAGGAATTAGGAAAAAAAATCATCAAGTGAATGAGGTGTAGGAATTATGAAAGAAAGGAAAATGGGTCTTCTTTCTCTTTCTTCTTCTTCTTCTCCTTTCTTCTCCTTCTTTCGACACCTCCGTCAGACTTTGACACCCGTACCCGTATGAATGCAGCATAGCTCACAAGGTTATAAATTTCGGTGAACTTCAGAATACTTTCTAGCGTTTTTTGGGTTTCAAGCAATTACAAAATTTTGGTAGTACCTTACGAGATCACGTTTCAATTTTGACCGAGACTAAAACTGATGCCAAAACCAAGACTTACTGATGTAGAACCACAAGGAAGAAGCTGTAACAAGATGGGTTTCAGACCTAAAGGTTGCTAGAACAACCCAAATAATAAGGGTGAATAATAAAAGTTCGAAGGAAAATCAAGGTCAGGGCAAAAGGTGATCTGGAGTTTAATGTTAGGGTTGAGAATCTAAAGGAAAATCAGCAATGAGCAAAGAGTATTGAAAAGATGAGAAAAAGAGAGAGAATCACACTAGAAGGGTTGCCAAGCATCACACTTCAAGAAGAGAACCATAGGCTGCAAAGATAATTTTCATTCATTCATTAACCCACCTCCAAAAACGTGAACATTAACTTATAAGGGTTTATGGTTGCCCTAATTACATAAAATGACTAGAATACCCTTTAGATAACCACTAATGGCTGGATTATAGCAACACAAGGAAGCTGTTGTACATCAAATAAAAAGACTGAACTACCCCAAAAATAAAACACTACACTACCCCTCCAACTGTAAGTAGTTGGAAATTACAAAAATATCCCACAATTAAAGACAATACTACCCCTCCAACAATAAGTAGTTGGAAATTCCAAAAAAACCCTATGCTGAAAATAAAAGCTAATGACTACCAAACTTTAAACTAACTGAAAATAAAAGCAAATGACCACTTAACTTTAAACTAACTGAAAATAAGAGCAAATGACCACTAAACTTTAAACTAACTGAAAATAAAAGCTAATGACTATCAAATTTTAAACTAATATTTGCAGCCACTAAACATATTAAACTAAACTCCACAACGGATAACGACCATCGTCGAATAAGGCTATCGCCAATGCGTTAGTCTTCTTTCTCCTCGCATATTGCTTGAGAGGTTGATTCCCATCATTTCTCCTCGTCTTGCAGAACTCAACCCCGTTGAGTTTAAAGCATGACACTCATCATAGATAGTGGGGTTAGGTTGTTGGAACTCCGCTTTAGTAATCCACGTGCAATCAGAAAGTGGACGACCCTTCCACTTCACAAGATATTTCTGATAACCACCAGTAGCAATAGAAAAGACCTCGTCACTTAGAATATCCTCAATCTCGTCCATATACTTAGGAACGGGTGGTAATCGTGCAACAACATCATCTAGAGCATGATAAGGAAATAAATCTTCAATATTAAATACAAGACTAATACCCGCATCATCCGGAAGCTTCAAGACATAAGCATTGGAACTGATTTTCTTCACAATCTTGTAAGGTACAGCCTTCCTTGAATGTAACTTCTTAAAAGCTCCCTTGGGAAATCGCTCCAACCTTATACATACCATCACCATCTCACCCTCCTGGAACTCGGCAAATCTTTTACACAAATTAGCCCGTGTCTGGTAGGCTTCATTGCTAAGAGCAATCCTCCTTCGAACTTCATCGTGGATCTCCTGCATATGGCTAGCAAAGCTCTCTGCCTCGACACTAGTCTTTGCCTCTATAGGTAAAAGAATAAGATCTACTGGCTTCCTTGGTAGCAACCCCGTGACAATCTTGAAGGGACTCCGACTAGTGGACTTGTTAACTGAGCTATTATAAGCATTCAATAGGTAGAATTTGATCCCAAGTAGTGATATGATCTCCCACTAAGCACCAAAGTAGATTACCCAAACTCTTGTTAACCACCTCAGTTTGGCCGTCAATTTGAGGATGAAAGGCCAACGAAAATTGCAATTTTGTACCCATAAGCTTCCATAAAGTCTTCCAAAAGTAGCTCATAAATTTAACATCTCGATCAAAGATGATAGTCTTAGGTAACCCATGTAGTCGCATTACCTCTTTGAAGAATACCTTAGCAATGTGTGTAGCATTGGAAGTCTTATGGCAAGAAAGGGAATGAGTCATCTTAGAAAATCTATCAACAACAAGAAAGATGGAATCATACCCTCGTCGTGTACTAGATAATCCAAGGACGAAATCCATGCTAAGATCTTGCCACGGCTCGTGAGGAATTGGTAGTGGTGTGTACAACCCCGTGTTCTGCTTCTGCCCCTTAGCCAACTAGCACACTCAGCATTGCTAGATCACCCGTGCCACATCACACTTGAGACTTGGCCTATAAAAATGATCCTCCACCATAGCTATCATTTCATCCTGACCAAAGTGTCCTGAAGAAGCCCCAACATGTAACTCCCATATCATCTGGTCCCGTAGAGATGTGTCCGACACATAAACAAGTACCTCTGAATAGGTAGCCATCGTGGATATAAAAACCCGGATATTCATCTCGCTGCCCAAAGGGCACAACCGCATAAATAATGCCAAATCTCGGCATGTGGCATACTCTTGATTCACCCAATCAAGGTTTAAAATTTCGGTTTCACACGCCATTTCGGTGAGGCCCAAAACCGAAATTTCGGTCGAAATTTTGTGTGAAATTTTGGAAATTTTGAAATTGAGATTAGTAATGAAACTTTCGAAAAGTTCGAAATTTCACAAAACAAACCGAAATTTCACGAAATTTCGAAAATATCCGAAATTTCGAAATATCGGTGGAAATTTTGGAATTTTAAAAATTTCGGATTTTATGGATTTCGGTTTCGATGTAGCCCGAAACCGAAATTTCGAACTTTTCAGCGAAATTTAAAACCTTGCACCCAATTGAATCCAATAACTCCCACATACATACAATGTAAAAGATAAACAACTCTGTTGAATGCGCGCCTTGTTCTCAAATCAGCATTGTGTTTAAGAACGAAGCTATACTCATGCAAGAATAAAGCCCATTTTCCATATCTCGTACTCAACTTCTTCTGGGAGTGCAAATATTTGAGCGCTTAATGATCGATGTATAAAACGAACTCAGCCGAAATAAGATAATGACGCCAATACCTTAAGGTATGCACCAGTGCATAAAACTCCCTGTCGTACGTAGAGTACCTTTGTTTGGCGTCATTCAGCTTTTCACTGAAAAGCGCAACTAGATGTCCCTCGTTGCAAAGAACTCCCCCAATGCCTATCTAAGAAGCATCGCAAGCAACATCAAAGACCTTAGAGAAATCTAATAACTGCAAGACAGGCGTCTCTATCATCTTCCTCTCTTTTTTTAAAAGTTTGACATCTTCCTCTTGATTCCGTTAAAGGCCTTTGTTGTTGCGGTGGTCCAGACAAACTCACTCTTCTTCAAACAATTGGTAATGGGTGGCATAATAGTGTTGAAATTTCTTATAAAATGCCGATAAAAGGTGGCCAATCCATGAAAACTACGTACGTGCAAGAAAGAAGGAATAGGCCAATCAAGTATAGCTTTCACCTTCTCAGGATCCACCTCCACACCGTGGGAAGATACAACAAAACCCAAGAAGATAACTCAAGGAGTCATAAAATAGCACTTTTTAAGGTTAGCATAGAGCCTTTCTGTCGAAGGACTCTCATAACTTGTTGCAAGTGAGATAGATGCTCCTCTTGGGTGCTACTATAAACAAGAATATCATCACAATAAACCACAAGAAATTTCCCAATGTACAGTCGGAATACCTATGCCATAATTCGCATGAAAGTACTAGGTGCGTTGGTAAGGCTAAAGGGCATAACCAACCACTCATAGAGGCCATCCTTGGTCTTGAATGATGTCTTCCACTCATCCCTGCGTCCAAGGAAATAAATTTCGGTTTCGAGGTTTATTTCGACCAGCCCGGAAATGGAAATATTTCGTGGAAATATTTCGACCAGTGTGGAAATAATACATTTTCGTGGAAATGATGGAAATAATGCGGAAATGATGGAAATATTATAGAAATGTTTCTGGAAAGTATGGGAAATGATAAAAACAAGCCTAAAAACACTCATAAACTATCAAACCATAATATACAACCATATGTAGTGTGGAAATGAATAACCATAGCGGTCTATAATGGATTGGTCTTCTATATATATATATATGGAAAGGGGTTAAATGATCAAATATGAGATTTGTGGTGCTCAAATGGGACATTTCCTACCTTCGATCGAAATGTTTCTATTGATGTCGAAACATTTCGACCAAAATAATACATATTTACACCGTCAATTGACCGAAATTTACTGTTAACACGAAATATTTCGACATGTATGGAAACATTTCGTGTATGTATTCTTTCCTGTCGGTAACCTAGAAAATGGAAATATTTCAATTTCGGGAAATTTATTTCCTTGCCTGCGTCTATTTCGAATCTGATGATATCCGCTTCTTAGATCAATTTTAGAGAAGATGGAAGAACCCACCATCATGTCCAACATATTATCAAGTCGTGGAATCTGGAAGCGATACTTAACAATGATCTTTTTAATAGCACGGCTATCCACACACATCCTCCAACTCCCGTCCTTCGACGTTAGTAAAGCCATTATAGCACAAGGACTAAGACTCTCCTGAATCAATCCCTTACACAACAACTCATCTACTTGCCTTTTTTTTTTTTTTTTTTTTTTTGATAAGTATCTACTTGCCTTTTTAGTTCGTCATGCTCTATGGGGTTCACACAATATGTAGGCAGATTAGGTAAGGACGACCCTGGTATTAGGTCAATGTCATGATGGACATCATGCATAGGTGGCAAATCATCTGGCGAGTCGTCAGGGATAACATCCGCAAAGTCGGTCAGCAATAGTTGCACTTCTTGTGGCACATCGGGACATTGCTCGCATGTTTTTTTTGTCACTTCTTTTACTACTGAAGTATATATAACCCCTCCCATCTTTACCATCGGCTTCAAATGGCTTCTTGTTAAGTGGCAAGCTTGTTTTACCATTCAGTCTTCACCTTGCCGGTGGCAAATCATCTGGCGAGTCGTCGGGGATAACATCCGCAAAGTCGGACAACAATTCTTGCACTTCTTGTGGCACATCCGGACTTTGATCGCGTGTTGTTTTTGTCACTTCTTTTACTACTAAATCATATATAACCCCTCCATCTTTGCTCAAGGCTTCAATTTGCTTCTCGTTAAGTGGAGAGCTTGTTTTCCCATTTCAGTCTTCACCTTGCCATTATACACCTCCTTGAACCTCTCCGGGTTCATAGGACGCAAGAGAAGACGCTTCCCATTAAACATGAAGTGATAAGTATTCTCTCGTCCATTGTGCGTCACATCTCTATCATAGAGCCACAGTTTACCGAGCAAGATATTGGCTACACTCATGGGTATTAGGTCACACCAAATAGAATCTGAGTACAAACCAATCTAAAATGAAACTAAACAACACTTGCTTACCGGAATAGTAGTGTTGTCGACCCATGCTACCTTGTAGGGCTGCGTTTGTGCCTCTGGCTTCAACTTCAAACATGTGGCAATCTTCTCGGAAATAACATTCCTGCTACTGTCCCCCCCATCGATAACCACACAACATGGACCATCCCTGCAATTCACTTGGGTATAAAAGATAGATGTACGCAGCCACTCACCCTGTTCTTTAGCCTTAGGTGTTGTCAAGATACGCCTCACGACACTTAGGTAAGAGCCATCGATGTCACCGTCAACACCATCAGTAGGTAGTACAGTACTCCTCCCTCAACACCACCAAACTCAAAGTCTTGCTCCTCATAGGCTCATATACCCCCTCGTCCTCTTCGACTCATGGGAATCAACCTCTCAAGCAATATGCGAGGAGAAAGAAGACTAACCCATTGGCGATAGCCTTATTCGATGATGGTCATTATCCATCGTGATGTTTAGTTTTAATACGTTTAGTGGATGCAAATATTAGTTTAAAATTTAGAGTTATAGCGACTAAACATATTAAACTAAACTCCACGATGGATGATGACCATCATTGAATAAGGCTATCGCCAATGGGTTAGTCTTCTTTCTCCTCGTATATTGCTTGAGAGGATGATTCCCATCACTTACAACTCTTGTCTCCTGAAGTAACTAGGAAACAGGCCAATTCAAGTCGAAGGATTTGGTTTTCAGGCATCTCGACAAGATTTTTTAAAGTAATTTAATATATCCTTATGAATACATAATATCATACTCTGTAGTCAAGGTGCAATGAGGCGCGCGCCCGAGGCACAAGGCGCAGAAAGGCACACCTAAGCACCTTAAAAGGGGTCAAGGCGAGGCGCATTTAATAAGGCACGCACCTCAGACTAGGTTACAAGTACATCAGACGCACGCCTCACTAAAATACATTTTTTTTGTAAAAAATAATTGTACTTTTGGGTTGAGAGTATGGTCACAATCAAAGTCAAGAGTAAGGGCAAGGGCTTCAATAAGAGAGCCATAAGAAGAAGAGGCCAAGTCAAAGGAAACAAAAGAAGAAGAATATATTGAGGAAGCAAACACATCCAATGATGATGGAGATGAAGCTAATGATTATATTTTAGATGATGACGATATTAACTAGAACTAGTTGTGGGCTATTTGAGATTTTGGACATTCGCTATCTTTTATGTTTTATGGCTTTATTATTACTTGTTTTGTATTTAGATAATGACAATGTTAACTAGAACTGTGTTTGGAATACTTGAGATTTTGGACATTTGCTATCTTTATGTTTTATGGCCTAATAATTATCTGTTTTTTAATTTTTGAAGTTATTTTTCTGAATTTTTTATATTTCTTATATTTATTATTATAATTTTTTATAATTGCACCCTGCTTCAATCAGGTGCGTGCCTCGCTTTGCGCCCTTAACTACCTTGATATCATATCACTTTATTATTCATAATATGAACTGTGAATTAACTAAGAATAGAAGCAACATGAGATTATCCACCTAAGGAAGTCAAGGATGTCAAGCAAACATCATAAAGTCAGTTCACCTCACATGTTATAACTACCAAAATATAATTTCCTTTGCAATCAAGAGCCAAGAAATGGAAAAGCTGTTGACCAATAAATTTCCCCACAAGTTATTGAGTTCCATCATGTCAAGGTAAGTCTGTATAAGTATAATAACAATAAAAATAAAAATAACAATAATATAAGGTTCGCTCAAGATACTTACCAACTTTGCCTATCCTAGCAACCAATTTTTTATTCTTCTAGAAAGCAATCAAAGCATTGGTACACAAAAACTAGCAGAAAAAATAGGCAGACATCTGCCAGCTTTACCACATTCAACAAAATCATATTGATGCATGACACACACAAAACATTCACCTCACCTCTGTGCAACCTCTTTACGAACATTGTACCGGATTTTCTTGTCAAAGCATCGTTCTTTCCGCTTTTCGCGGAACCTAACCAGGGAAGCAATTCTTCGTGAAAAATTCGATCGCCGTGGAGCATTGCCCACACCCTGGAAAAGATTGCAGATGATGCTGGGAAAAGAAATACACAACTTCTAAAAATAAATTGTATAGCTTGAGAAATACCCTGTTATTCTGATGGAATAATACATCAATGTTAGGCACACCAGTAGGTATTTCACGCCCTCCCAAAAGCAACAACACTGCTTGCACCTGTTGTATGCACATCTTGACAAAGATCATTTATTGCTTCAAGAATGAAGTAATTCACAAGTAGAAGATATAAATCATAGCAATAAAATAATACAACTTAAGGCTTCAATATGCTCAAACACTTAAAAACCTGAAAATCGAAACAAAAAAGACAATATAACAGCCAGCAAATATAAGAAACGGTCAACATCCACGGAAGTTTTACTCTAGGATGTGATCCATCTTGATATCAACGCACTAACTTGAATCCTGGTCGAAAAGATAATGCAAGCATGCTTCTTTGACGGAACAAAAAAAAAACTTCTTTTCCATGATAACAGCTCACAGATATGTCGGCTTTATCAATTCTTTTTTAAATGTCACATAAATTAATCGATCAACCAGTCACACCACACTACTTCTATCTATTTCTTATTAAACTTTGTTGATCAACTACCCCAATATACTGAACCTCCGTTGAGATGAAAAAATAAAACTATCGCATATCCTTAAGCAAAAGATAAAACAAGAGCTCATCTGTTCCAATTCAATGTTTTGGGCTTGTTTACAGAGGGAGCTTTTTAACACCATTAGTGAGTTAAAGTATCCCTAAATAAATTGCATTGCTCCCTATCAGCCTTCGGAACAGATGAGAGTACAAATGAACTTGTATACATTTTCTTCTACACAGACTTCCTAGAAAGATCAATAATTTCACTGCCACCAAATTTCTTACGCCCTATGTTGCATTGATATAGCTACATGTGTCAAATCGAACACAGGTGCAGAGTTTTTTATTCGGCAAACCTTGAAAAATAAGATTCATGGATGCGACACTATGTTTTTAATAACGTGAAAGTAATTGTTACTTATATAATAATGAGAATAATAGCAAATAATATGATAGAATGTGTTATGGTTTGTATCTCATATTTATAGACGAGAATACAAATAATAACGTTACATTTGTTACATAGAGAACTTCAATGGTAAAATGTAAAATCCATAATGTATGACAAATATAAATTCGTATCTTGCAAGTAAGGAAAGAAAAAACAATACAAAATTTAGAATACATAATGTATGACAAATGTTTAACCAAGATCCTCTAGCCATGCCAAAAGGCCAAACCAGTTAGTCATTTTTACTATCCTACCCTCGTTATCAATGTTGTATTTTTCCTCGCCACCCCCTCCCAACTCTCTCCCCTCTCAAAAAGCCATGACCCGTAGGATTAGTTACACACAAAACCGTGTCCTGTATGGCAATATCACATAGAGACAGGTTCCATCATGTTTCCTAAATTGTTAAAGCCCTTCCCAATTTAGGGAATGCTAACAGTGAAACAACACATAGTGAAGACCAGCTTGGGTGAGTAATGAATCACACAATTCTACTCCAACAAAGTATGAAAAGTTTCCCTTGTCCCTCAAAGACCACATATTTAAAAAGTTCTGAGACACTTTTCCTTTTCCACCTCCACACAACAATAACTCACTAGATAACAGAAACTATGGAACAAAAGAGAAGGTTAAATACCTTATGAAAAAAAGAGAGAAGTTCAAATTCAAGTCCAATAAACAATTCCCTGTATTCGTAACAAAAGAAGTTTACCGAGACCTTTAAATTAACAACTATTCAGTGCACGAGGGTTAATCGATGCCTCTTTACAGATATTCCACAACTCTTAAAGAAAAATAGATAATTAATTAACGACACAGACCCATCAAGTTGCTAAAGATAGGAAACAATAAACTGCAAATAACCGTGAGACCTGAAAAGGGATAATCAAGGAAATCAGAAAGAAACCCAAAAAGGATATAGGAGGAAATGCTAAAAAAAAAAAAAGGCAACAAATGCAGAATCTATTTAAAAAAGGACGAATATCAGAGTTCGGCTACTCAGTACTACAAATCGCAAATATAACAAATTGTTCTAATTCATTAATTTCTTTCCAATTCTAAGAAAAACGTTGTAATCCACCAAGAAAAAGGAGCAAACAAGCAAATAAAAGTATAAAAGACGGACCTTTTCTGGTGTCACTGCATGGAAGACGTAAACTTCGCCTTCGAACGAGAGGGTGAGCTCACTCGTCCGAGACTGCAACGCAACATTGTGATCCCCAGGGTTTCCGGAATTCACCTGTACGTCGTCGACATCATCCATCGTCTCTTCACCCCCTCCACCGAAGCCATCAGCGTCGTAATCGCCATCGTCGTCGTCGATCTGGATTGGGATCTGCATGTGATCGTCATGGTCATCAAAGGGACGAGATTGCAGTGGTTGTGGATTCACCGCGGCCATCATTCGAGCATCACAATCTCGATAAACAAAAAAACCCTAAGCAGAAGAACAGCGACGGAACCCAAAACCTAACCCTAACGATAATCCTAAGCTCATAACCTGTTTCGTTGCAGAAACATCGCCTGTTAGAGTTCTGAAAACCCTATCCCTAGATTGAACGAAAATTGCAGGTTTGAAATCTAACGATGAGAAGACAAGGTCTTGGAAAATACCCTAAAACAGCGAAGATTTGCAGATTATGCCCCTGGTTTTCCTTGAAGAGATCAACAGACCCGGTTGAGCTTTGAAGAGTCGCAAATTAAGTAATTTGTTCTGCGAACTAGAGAATCCAGGAAGATAGAGAGGATGTACATCGTTGCTTATAAAAGGAGAAATGACTAGGAAGTACATGGGAGCACTTGTTTGGGTGCGGTGTATGCCGGACATCCGTCCGTTTCTGATCTGCTTAATGATGCTAGGTGGGGCCCATTTTCTGATTTGCATATTTTTGTAAAACCTGTCAGAGCGGGGGGACAAGTGTGGGTCCCAAATTGCACCACACACCCACCAGGCGTGGCAGACGATCATTATCATGTTCGACTACGATTTGAAAGTGGCCTATATATTTAGTGGAATTACGGGAATAGTAAGATGGCTAACTGCCCGTTTATATGGCGGTTGCAACTTGAACGTTGAGACTTGTCATAAAAGAGCCGTGTTAGAGTACATTCAAGTCCAGAATAAGTAGATTAAACATTAGGTCTAATCCGTCGGATAAATCCTCGAGGTACAAAAGTTTGAAAAGATGGATCTACCATCTTATGACCTTCAAAAGATGAAAAGTTTGGAAAGATGGATCTACAATTTTGGCCTTCTCGTTTTTATATGATCTTCAACTTGTATCAAAGTGCTCCTCTTATTGGTGCTCTTTGTTTAAAATCAAAATTAGGAGTAAATTTTACCTGACCACCCACAATAAGAGTCACGTGGTAATTTCTTAGAGGACACTGACCTTATAAATGTTTGACCAATCCCTAGATGGACCTATAAACCCCAAATCAACCTAATCAATGATTTCTAAGGGTTAGTTGAAGTCATTTTCATGGGTTGATTTTAAGAATTTGAGCATTATTTAGTTGGGTACAGAGATCCAAAGGTTTCAAATCTCTAATCAGGCTGATTTTTGGTTTGTAAGTCCGCTTAGAGATTCATCAAACATCCATACGTCAGTACCCTCTAAGAGTGTACCACGTGTCTCATATTATGTGTGGTCAGGGCTTCCCTGACCGTGGGTGGTCAGGCAAGTTTTACTCCAAAATTACTACCGAAAAATCTAACGTGTCAAATTAGACCATCCATATGTTTGGTCATTTCACGCGTTGACGACAAACCAAAATTTTCCATCTTTTTTGCTGATAAAAATAAAATTCCATATTTTGATGACAGTCAATCTCCATTGGTCAAATGGTTAAGCTTGGAAGAATATCTAGAGTGCGGCGTGTCGTCGCACGTGGGCCTATGGCTAATCTGAAGACTGGTGTACGTGTAGAGAAAGAATCTTCAATGTGTTTAAACTGCTCAATGTGTTGATGTTTGGCCCTCCCAACATGTTAAGTAGCACACTCTTTCGACCTACGGATTACATGGATGTTTTACCCACCGTTTCATGGATTTAGATACAAAAAAAAAGCAGCCTGATTGGTGATTTCTAACCTTTAGATTTGAATATTTAAAAAAATGTTTAAATCCAACAGCTAGAATCATCCCATAAAAAGTGCCCCGATCCCACAGCAGATTTCCTCTACTAAGAGGTGGATGAAACATGGTCAATGGGCCTGGAAATAATGTCCCAAGTAGCATTTTGAGAGGAGCAAACAAGGAGCAATTTGAACAAGAAAATTTTGTCCTTTTCTTAGGAAGGAAAGGTGGCAGCTGAGGCAATAGGCACCAAAGGCATTTTACCACCAGCTGAGGCAATAGGCACCAAAGGCATTTTACCAAAGGCATTTTACCACCAGCTGAGGCAATAGGCACCAAAGGCATTTTACCACCTCAACAGGAGAAAATTTTGATGTATGAACAATTTTTGATGCAGGTTTGTGGTCCGAATCAAGAGAGTTCCTAATTGAGACTACGTCGAAAATTACTCCACGTCAAAAAGTTCGAATGCTAGGAAACAACGGACCTTGCGTGTTGCATCTTTGCCACCAAACTATAACACAAAATAGTACCTACCACCGGCTCACTGGGAGATTTAACTCTCTCTCTCTCTCTCTCCTCTCTCTCTCTCTCTCTACCATCCCATCCCACCACCCAAATAAAAAAATATTGTGAGAAGACAACATCATAAATAAATTTGAAAACCATTTAGGTCAAAGAAATTTTGTTTTCCTCATTCTATTTGCTTCCATGGAAATCACATAAAAGGAAGAAACATGTGTCACAAACTCCCCATTTTCTAGGGCTGCAACTTGGGTGGGTTCAACCCCGAGCCCGATGAGCTCAACCCGACATTGGTCTAGGGTTGGATCGGCCTAGGGTTGAAGCTTCAATCCAACTCGACCCAACCCCAACCCGACATACATATTATATATAATATACACACTATATATATATATATATACATATATAACATTATTAAAGACATGCTTGAAATAAATCAATGGAAGTGGCCCAGTGCAAGAGGGTCTCATCACATCGCCAATGGCTTGACTTCATTTATGTATAGCAGTTGAAGAGCTCATTTCTAGGTTTTAATCAATGAGTTTCGCTAATGTGCAAGTCATGTTCTGTTGTAAACTTGTCTTACCATCTACACTTGTGTTACTATTATCTGCAGTTGAATGAAAATTATTTTGTATTTGTAGGAGTAAAATTATGTGGAGAATTTTAAACTTGTAATTCGTGTATGAATAAACTTGAAAATATAGCCGGCCCAACCCAACCAAACCTGCCCAAGTTGCACCCCTACCATTTCCAAGACAAATAAAACATATCATTAAGTTTTATTTGGTCAATTTTGGTTTACCAACGGCTAAAAAAGAAAGGAAAATATCTCAAAAACACAAAGTTTATGAGTTATGTTTTTGGAAAATTACCCTATAGTCATTTTTTATAAAAATATGGACCAATAAGTCCCCTTGAAAAAAGTATGGACACATTGATTAAAATGTTGGACCATCCAGACCTTTTTTTTCAGTTACCGCCCAAATATTTGGAAAATAGCCATATTAGTATATTACCCTTTAGCATGCGAATGTTTCGTCAGATTGATATGAGGGGGGTTGACGAACCGTGCGTCCTTCAATCACTCATCATTTTCCTCCATTTGCTGAACTTTCCTCCATTCCCTCAATTTCTCGAACTTCCCTCCATCTTCCTCGTCATTTTCAAGTTGGTATTTCATCTCCATAGCTTTCCATTTCAGCTTGCTTTTCCTCACCATTTTCATTAAAGCTTTTCCTTGTCATTTCACCACTTCATCGCCTGTACGCAAGCTAAGGAGTCTCTCTACTAAAGAAAGCTACATCAGCCACTGAAGCTATCTACCGAAGCAAGTTAATGTATGTTCTCTATCTGTCCTGTTAGTTGGTTTCATTTCTTGTTTTCTCATTTGAATTTGTTTTCCCCAATCTTTCAGCTTGCTATTTTCTCTCCATTTCATCCCCTCATTATACATACGCAAGCTATTTCCTCTATATTTCTCCATTTCATCCCCTCCATCTATCGTCATGTTATCCGTATGATTACCATCTATACTGTATTAGCACAAGTTGCATGTGTCATGAAACTTGTGGATAGAGAACCAATTTCGTGAAAATGTACCATTGGTATGTAGAACTAGTACCATTTTCACTGAAATTTACGTTAGCCTGATTGACAAGTGGTTGAAATGGTTACATTAATACCAATTTCAAGAAATTGATTTTACCAACTAACCTGGGTGACAAATGGTTGAAATGGGTGAACTAGTACCATTTTCATGAAACTAGTTAGATCAGTACCATTTTCTTTCAAGTTGTCACTAACCTGGGTGACAAATGCTTGAACTAGTACCATTTGCATTAAACTAGTTATAATTTTCATTCAAATTATCACCTACTTGGAGACAAATGGTTGAAATGGTTAAACTAGTACAATGCCTTCCACTAGTATTAGTATAAAAATAAAAATAGCACACTATTTTGTTAACTTGGCAAAAGGATCACGGGAACTGGGTGAAAAGAGAGTTAAGTGCAAAGAGGCGTAAGCCTCTCACTAAGCTACATCTCGAAGGGACAACACAACTTTTGTCAATTTTCAAGATCTGCACCATACATCTCACAGGTTGTAACCCCGAAAACGCACCGATCAGATAAATCCCAATCGTTCATAGGCTCAGCTGCATTAGATGGCTAATAATCAAGAGTAAAACTTGCACAACTGGCAATCAGTGACTATCGGTCGCAATATGAGCCACGTGGCACACTTTTAGACGACATTGACTGTACGGATGTTTGACCAATCCCTAAGTGGACATAAAAATGAAAAACCAACCTAGTTAGTGATTTCTAAGCGTTGGATTGGAGTTATTTTCATGGGTTTATTTTACCGTGGGAATTTGAATCACCAATCGGAGGCTGATTCATGGTTTGTAGGTCCACCTAGGGATTGGCCAAACATCCATACGGTCATCTTCCTCTAAAAATATGCCACGGTGGCTAATAATGTGAGCGGTGAGGACTTATATGACCGTCGGCAGTCATGTAAATTTGACTCTTAAAACAAGGTCCCGAAAAGGACCACTCATCATCAATATGACTTATCCAAGAAATGGCACATCGATTGGACAGTCCGATATTCGAAAAATAGAAATAGGTACTCGATTGTGGTGGGAGATGGTCAACCCTTTCCAAGTAGGTCCCACCAAAACACTCCACATTTCCGAGAGAATTTTTTAAGCAGCGGAAATTTAGAAGCGGTGATCCTGCGCCCAATCATACTGCAGCAAGTACACGTAAGTGTAGGGGCTAGGTTAAACTGGTGTACCTGCTGCAAGATGATTGGGCACAGGATCGCCGCCTCCTAAAATTTCTCCATTTGTTTAGTTTTAAAGAATCAATGAAGGATTACACATAAAAAAAAAAAAGAATCAATGAAGTATCTCGATGAATGAATGCATCATACACATCGAGTAGGGAAAAATTCACTTGTCCTGGAGGACTTCAAACTGGGAAGTACCCCTCCCAAAATGTCTGACAAGTACCCCCTGTTAACCACCAACCAAGGGGCTTAACGCGGGTTGGTTTAAGGGATCTGGGTACGTGTCAAGACAGTTTGGGTGGGAAGACTTCAAAGTTTGAAGTCCCCCGAGCCAGCGAATCTTTTGTCCATCAAGTACCACTGCACGTGTGAACGAAATCTGGTGCTGTCACGTACAAATGTCAGCCCCTGATTGGGTCTACAACTCTACATCTAAATTGCTCCACATCACATTTTCTGCAAGCCACGGCCCGGCTCTCGGCCTTGGATTTCAAGAATCCAACAGTGGTTGTCAGTGCCGAGCTGGCATCACTTTTTTCACTTTTGGGGGCGCTGACAACTACCGTTGGATTCATGGAATCCATGGCCGAGAGCGAGCAAACACTGAGAGGGGTCACAAAGAGGGGAGCTCGGAGCCTGAGCCTCCTCTTAAACCCCATAATTCCGCCCATAAACGTGTAGCAATAGTGAAAACTGAAAACAAGCAGACTAGCTTCCAAGTAGAAGTGGTCTCCTGTTTTCCAAGGAGGTTGATCCACCGGTCCACTGAACCATGTCAACCTAATCAATCAATGAAGTTAAATTGCTCATGTCGAGCAATTAAAAACGGTACATGTACTGGGGGAACGAACTAAGCAAAAAAATTTAATTTTATAGCGAGTGAGCTACCTAATGGGGATTCATAATTCTAATAATAGAAACCAAGAAGTAAACAAAATGCACGAAAAAAAATGATCTGATGCATTGATCAAGGCGCTGAAATTATCTGTACATAAAATTAGTTAAGACCAAGCCAAAAGAAAGTAAAAAACCTTCCGCTTGTTCGAGATCTTGTTGTCAGTAGCAACCAACGTGCCCTTGTCTATCGGAAAGTAAGTTTGCACTTGTGCTAAGCTGTCACGGCCAAGGTATCATTGTCTCCATTAGAGGAAAGAACTGCAGGTGCCTCGATGGTGTTTCTGATATCACTGTCATTAGCTTCATCATCCTTTGAGGAACAAAAGTATACGGTAGAGTAGTTTTATTACCAAGACGAGAAAAAATACAAGTCCATGCAACAGTAGCTTACAAGCCAAATTGAATTCATAATCTTTCGGTGAGAGACATACCTCTTCTGTTGACTGTACGATTTGGCTCATAGAAGGATTTTGAGTTTCCACAGTTGAAGACGTGGAAAGATATTTTAAAGTTCCCTACAGATCCCATTATTAACAAGTGAGACAACTGGGCAAGACAGCACAAGATCCAAACTGGATCTAGAAATTTGTGGATGCATATTGCTGAAGAACTCAACATCATAGCAGATTTTTGAGACATCTAAATAGGGAAGGTTCCAAATATACAAGAGAGGCTGAGTCCAGGGCACGGTCAACAAATTTCCAATAGTTCGGCCAAAATATTACCAATTCCAAGGTTAGCAAAATGAAACATATCTAGAATATGAAAATTTACATTGTTTCGTCTTTTATGTTGCAACAATTAGGTACGTTTCAGTAAAACGTCATTAAATGTCAAAGAAACACACCAATACTTTACATTACTCTTTTTCAAGTGCAAATGCCAGTCGACATATTCCAAAAATGTCGACAAACACTTCACCTCATCACAAACCATACTGATCCAAGTAATAAGAACAAAACATCTTATTAGATTAAGGTAGAAAGAAGATTATCCCCGATTGAAGTTCTTGTATTTGAGAGAGTAAATTTCATTTTTCTTTTTGTTAATTACTTTGTATTTCTTGCCAAATTAGGTTAATTTAGACTAAAGTGTCTGTAAATATATCAGATTTATGGACCTATTATTCATTTACACACATGGTGAAGCTTGATATTTTGCAATTTTAGGATTTACACAAGAAAATATGGAAATGCAGTGGACCCTAAACATGATTGTTTTGCTCATGTATAAATTATATGTTGTTAGGCTTGGACCCTACACATGATTTCTTTCTTTTTTTCTCTTGAATGTGGCTCAAACCAACAACCACCCCAAAACATTGGATACCTTCACCTTTCTTGCCCCAAGAGTTGGATTTCTTCTCCAAACACTAACCCTTGCGTGGACGTGCAGCCAGCAAGAATAAACCAGGCAGGCTACAAACAAATCAGATCTGCTGGTGATGTGAACTCGGATCATAGGGAATTCAGCACTAATACCAAATTTGATGTAGGATGAGGGACCGTTCTACAATCGATAGCATTCAGTGAAATCACTCCACCGGATTTTAAATGAATCACTCATTCGGGAAGAATCACTCTTCCAGTCTAGGAATCCCACCCAGAAAACTTGGATATGACACCCAAAAAACAAATTTCTTTATTCAACTCTCCATCCAAAATCAAAGATTACATCCCTATTAAAGCTCTAACTTTCTTAATCCTAATCAAACTAAAATACTTTCTAAAAGTATTTGAAACAAATTACAACTGAAAAAAAAAAAAGAGATAACAATCTAATAAAAATAAAATTAACTATGACTAATGTTGCAGGGTCCGCATGCTCTGGCTCTCTTCACTGATCAGTTGTAACTGCGGACTATCAAGTAGAATCTCCAGCATCACCCATATAAGTGACAAAATGAGAGAAAGTCGATTGAAATGGTTTGGTCAAGTACAACGAAAACCAATGACACCACCAATGAGGAGGGGCGTGGAGTGACGTTCTGAGAGGAGATTTTAAGAAACTTGCCTTAATGGAAGAGATGGCTTTAGACTCTAGACAGGATTAAAAAGAGGAACAAGATCTGTGCAGCCGACCACATACTGTTGGAAAAGGCTTATATTGATGAATAGTTGTTAGTATTATAACAATGAGTGTGTTTTCATGCTTGTTTTGTTATTTCTTAAAATAATAATGCCCTCTTTAGTCTAAGGAGGGCAAACTGAGCAAGAATGAAAAAACCTTATGTCAAACCCTTCATGGTGATGGGCTCTAAAGCACTCTTCCCCCGAAAACTTCAAAAGCAACCTTAACTCAAGCCTCTTTGTTGGTGGTGATATCACATAAATGAAAGAACTTTGACAAACTGCTTATTTCATGCACTAAATGCCCTTGCAAAACCAAATCCCATCACCCTTCTCCATTAAAACTTATTCCCAATAAAGATCTTTCACCAAGTTCCTCCCCCTTGGGACACAATGCCATTCCCAATCTAATAGGTGGTTGGTAGCCCCTTTCCCTTTATCCTCTAGGAGACTAATTTTCATCCTCTAACTTGTCAAAGACCAACCCTGAGTGACACAAGAGAGCACTTGGGTACAGAGTATCTAGGTAGAGTATATTTATTTTAGCTCGTGAATCGGCACAGGCAAACAAAATCCAGTACTGAAAAGGACTTGAGCCGAAGTATTCCTTGACAAGAGGAACCATTTACAACTTGTCCAACAAGAGTGATGTTTAGAAAAAGTAAACCTACAGAACTTCTAGAAGGGACAGTTAAAGGTTAGATTAAGAAAAGTAAATACCAGTACAACTCGAAGGTAACGGATCAGTCCTGGAATATCCCTAGAAAGAGGCATTCAAGTAAAGCATTTGCTTACCCAAATTACTCCCATAGACTGAGCTCTCAGAGAGATTTATCCTTTGTACAGTAACCCCTTCCAACATTAAAAATAATAATAGTTTCATGAATGTGGAAGAAAATTAGGCAATCCTTGCTAGGCTAGAGCATAAACTGGAAGCAGAGGAAAAAAATATATCACACTAAAAACAAGTATTCAAACCATTTAATAAGAGCACATGCATCCTACGATAGAGGAAATATCATAACTCAGAAGAAAAGAATACAACAAATGAGATGGGACTGCACACCACAATACTCTCTGATCACCATAAAATCAAACTAGAATCTGCTAGAGATACATCAACGTATCAACATAACCCGCAGCTACAAACTGAAAAAGTATATAACTTCAGATATAGATAAAATTGACAAGAGGGCAGACAGAAAAAACACAATAACCTTGTTTACCGATCAATAAAGAAAATACAGAAAGTGATCATCTATAGATATACTAACCTTGTTTGTCCACATAAGCCCACATGCATTGCATAGAGTCCTCGGGCCAGCAGGTCCACGACGCATCAATGGTGTGGACTTTGAACTAGTGCCACAATGTGTACATCTGCACAGATCATGTAAAGATTATAGAGGCAAACCAGAGCAAAAGGAAATCATAACATCATGAGGAAAGAAAGAGGTCAAACAAAATAGGGAGGAAGAAGAAATAGGAATAAAAAAACTAAAAACAAAAAAAAAATGTTATACTCAAGGAAGTTCCTGAGGAATGGCATTATCTCATTAAATTAGTGATACTCTGAATTGATGAATTGGAACTCACAGAGTTTCAGGCTGTTGCTCATCTTGTACTGAATTCTCAGTAGCACTTGGCTTAGATGAAGTAAACTGCCCCTTTTTACGCTGCATTCTGAAACAGACATCATATTTGAATCAGATGTGGACTGAAATGAAGCTTACTCTAACAAACAGAGAATATCCAAGAATATGCAAGAAACCACAGAAAAGAGCTTCCTACTTAATTACACAGGTATGCACAGTAAAGCAAGTTTGTGTGCTCAATACAACTACACACATAATTACCTCAAGAAAAAGAACATGTACACTTTGGCTACCGCTGGAAAGCTTGAACTACAGGCTCCAAATACTTCCACAACTAGGTTTCACTCTCACGTTTTTCCTATAAATAATTTTTTAATCGATTTATTAAATATCAGGAAAGCACATCTCGACTACGACAAAGAAACATCATCCCTATGAACAATATCACCTTCTGTCACGCCCCAAATCCGGGCACCCTGGACCGATCCGATAACCCATGGATCGACGCATGACCCAGTTAAAAGACGTGATAAAGTAACAGAGAAAAATGAAACATTATACGTAACCAAAATAATCATTCATTCATTTAAAGTACTTCATAATATCAGAGTTAGTGCGGAAGAGAAATAGAACGGAAAAACTGAAATAATTAACTAAATTCTAGTAGTGATCATTGCTAAGTACGAGAACATGTCGGTGAAGGGATATGAGTGTAGTTATCCGCTACGTCTTCATCCGGTTCCATCGGGGTATAAGTCGGAGACGATGGCGGTATAGGAACTCGGTTCACGTCGTAAGTGTGTACTCGTGGATCGAACTCCGCGGTTGACAGCAAATCTGTATCTACCCTTTGTAGCCTCCTTGGTAGGATTCCGAATATCCTTCTGAACGCGCGTCGGTATGCCCTGCAGTGTCGTGCTTGCTGTCTATAGACTTCTCGCTGGTCCTTGGAGAAAAAGTAACCGTACGTAGCGTGTATCCCGGTAATCATCCTAACTCGTGTTTGTTGCACATGCTCCAGGTATTCTAGAAACTTACGATCCATCTAAAGTAATTATCATGTATAAACACAACCATTAAATTAACCAGGTGACTTATAGTTTAAAAATAAAACAAGATTGACGTCAAATCTAATGGAAGTCAAAGAAAGATTAATTTATCAAATTGGTTACGCTATAAATATTCTTTTCAAAAAAATATATTTATAAATTAATCTTTCTTTGACTTCCATTAGATTTGACCTCAATCTTGTTTTATTTTTAAACTATAAGTCACCTGGTTAATTTAATGGTTGTGTTTATACATGATAATTACTTTAGATGGATCGTAAGTTTTTATTTTGAAAAGAATTATTATAGCGTAACCAATTTGATAAATTAATCTTTCTTTGACTTCCATTAGATTTGACCTCAATCTTGTTTTATTTTTAAACTATAAGTCACCTGGTTAATTTAATGGTTGTGTTTATACATGATAATTACTTTAGATGGATCGTAAGTTTCTAGAATACCTGGAGCATGTGCCACAAACACGAGTTAGGATGATTACCGGGATACACCCTACGTACAGTTACTTTTTCTCCAAGGACCAGCGACAAGTCTATAGACAGCAAGCAATGATCACTACTAGAATTTAGTTAATTATTTCAGTTTTTCCGTTGTATTTCTCTTCCGCACTAACTCTGATATTATGAAGTACTTTAAATGAATGAATGATTATTTTGGTTACATATAATGTTTCATTTTTCTCTGTTATTTTATCACGTCTTTTAACTGGGTCATGCGTCGATCCACGGGTTATCGTATCGGTCCAAGGTGCCCGGATTTGGGGCGTGACAGCATGGTATCAGAGCAAAGTTAGTAGATTTACTCTAGGGACCCATGGGATTTGGGATCCGTTAGGTATAAGGGTCATCATAGACGAGCCTTATATAGTATCGAGGTGTACTGACTCTAGGAGACTCAGTAGACGATTGTGTGCTAATCTGACTCGTTGTACCACTTGAAGGAAATGACAAGTGACGGAAACAACAGTTCAGAGAATGCCACGACAAACACTCAAACTGACGTAGGAGGAATCTTTCAAGTCTTGCGAGAGATGGCGACGGTGATGCAACAACAACAACGAACGCTTACGGACAACACCGAGAGGAGGCCAACAACAACGGTAGACACTACCGTATGCGTAGAGAAGTTTCAACGACTTAGACCCCCAACCTTTCAAGGAACCACGGAGCCGTTGGAGGCAGAAAATTGGCTCGAGCAAATATCAAAGGTACTGGATACATTGCGAGCACCCGAAGATCAACGTGTGTCGTTAGCAACTTTTCTCTTTCACGGAGAAGCGGACCACTGGTGGGACTCTGTCAAAGTCACCAAGAAAGTACAAGAAATGACCTGGAAACAGTTCGAAGAACAATTCTTAGAACAACATTTCCCAGAATCAGCAAGAGATCTGAAGGTCGAAGAATTTCTGAAGCTCCAACAACGGGAAATGACAGTATCACAGTACGTGGCCAAATTCACTGAACTATCAAGGTTCGCACCCCACCTGATTGAAACTGAAACGGCCAAGTGCAAAAGGTTCGAACGAGGACTAAGGATTAACATTAGAGGGAAGCTTACACCCCTCATGGTTAGAGAATACAGTAGCCTAGTCCAACGGGCTATACTGGTGGAGCAAGATTTGGATGAAGCTCAGAAAATCCTGAATACTCGAGGAAGGAGCAATTCAAGACCACAACAAGGAGAATCGAAGAGGCAACGACCATCGTTTCAGCCACCATTCGGACAGAGGACACAAATCGGACAACCGTCGGGATATTTTCGACAGACTGCACCCCAACCAGGGCAAGCCAGACTCACAACTCCTGCAACACTACACCAACAGCTGAGAAATTTTCAAGCACCGGTAAGGCCAACAATGAACGCCCCAGCAGGACCACTCAAGTGTTTCGGATGCGGTCAGATGGGCCACATCAGAAGTAACTGTCCTCTACCGAGGAATCAACAAACGCCATTCAACCCACTGCCGAAACCACTACTGAATCAGCAAGTGCGAATTGAAATACCACCAGGGAAACCGGCACCACCAACACAGCAACCACGTCAACCTCCACAAGCCTACGGAAACAACCAGAAAGCAACCACTCAAGGCAAGGTGTTTGCATTAGTAGCACCTGACGAGGAGGCAACCAATGATTTGGTCGAAGGTAACCTACTCATCTTCAACTCATGGGGTAGAGTTTTATTTGATTCTGGTGCATCGCATTCATTTATAGCATCATCTTTTGCGGCGACATTAGGATTAGACTCGGAGCCTATGGCTCACTCCCTTCGTATTTCTGCACCAATGGGAGAAAAGGTAGAAGTAGATCAGTATTGTAAGTCATGCGTCGTACAGATAGCAGACCAAGAGACCATAGTAGATCTAGTTCTATTAGATATATCTTTATTCGACGTTATTCTCGAGATGGATTGGCTCTCAGCATATCATGCCACTATTGACTGTTTGAAGAAGAAGATATCGTTTCGAAACTCAGAGAATGTAGTCTCTCACTTCTATGGAGATCGAAGTGTGAAACACAGCGCGAGTTGAAGATTTCTCTGACGTCTTTCCAGAAGAGTTACCTGGACTACCACTACGGAGAGAAACGGAGTTCGGGATAGAAGTATATCCAGGTACAACACCAATATCCATTGCACCGTATCACATGGCACCTCTGGAACTTAGCGAATTGAAGGATCAACTCCAAGAATTACAAGACAAAGGCTTCATCAGACCAAGCGTATCACCATGGGGAGCACCAGTACTATTTGTGAAAAAGAAAGATGGGTCACTACGACTTTGCGTGGACTACAGGCAACTGAACCGAGTAACAATTAAGAATCGGTACCCACTACCAAGGATTGATGACCTTTTTGATCAACTGCGAGGATCACAGTATTTCTCAAAGATCGATATCAGATCAGGCTATCATCAACTGCGAGTGAAAGACGAGGACATATCGAAGACAGCTATCAGGACAAGATATGGACACTACGAGTTTTTAGTGATGCCATTTGGACTAACGAATGCACCGGCTGCATTCATTACCGACGCTTCATCAAGGGTTTCTCAAAATTAGCAGCACCAATGACGAAACTGACCAGGAAGGGCGAGAAATTCGTATGGACTGAAAGTTGCGAAAAAGCATTTCAAGAACTCAAGCGATTATTGACAACTGCACCCATACTCGTGATTCCAACAAGCAACTTGGGATACGTAATCTACAGCGACGCTTCAAAACAAGGATTGCGATGCGTACTCATGCAGCAAGGCAAAGTGGTAGCTTAGGCGTCAAGACAACTTAAAACTCACGAACAGAATTATCCGACACACGACTTGGAACTAGCAGCGATCGTGTTTCCACTAAAGATATGGAGAAATTACCTATACGGTGAAACCTTTGAGGTACACTCAGACCATAAAAGCTTGAAGTACATCTTCACCCAGAAGAAGCTCAACTTACGACAACGGAGATGGATTGAATTTCTCAAAGACTATGACTTTTCATTGCACTATCACCCAGGGAAGGTTAACGTTGTAGCAGACGCACTAAGTAGAAAATCTCAAGGAACCTTGGCAAGCATGGCTCTTCAACAGTGGCAGTGGACGAATTCACTCGAAGATTACAATCTCCAGATTCAGCAAAGAGACGATCGGGTCACCCTCTATAACTTAGTAGCTCAACCAGCGATAATCCCTCGAATCATTAAGGCTCAGACGGAAGACTCTGAATTAAAGTTAATACGAACAGACATCACCATCGGCAAAGGGCCAGAAGGATGGAACATTCGCCCGGATGGGAGTCTCAGAATCAACGGGAGACTATGCGTACCTGACGAGTCCAGTCTGCGTCAAGACATACTAGCAGAAGCGCACCGATCGAAATTCACCATCCACCCGGGAGCAACCAAGATGTATCACGATCTACGACGACAATTTTGGTGGAGAGGAATGAAGAAAGACATTGCGATCTTTGTCTCTAAATGTATTACTTGTCAACAAATAAAGGCTGAGCACCAGCGACCAGCAGGATTGCTGCAACCACTACCTGTAGCCGAATGGAAGAGGGGACACATCACGATGGATTTTGTGATGGGATTACCAAAGACCCACAAAGGCCTAGATGCGGCTTGGATTATTGTGGATAGGTTGACAAAGTCGGCTCATTTCTTGGCAATGAAGTCAACTGATAATGTAACAACCTTAGCCAACCTTTATATGAAGGAAATCATCAAACTTCATGGCGTACCTCTCTCAATTGTGTCAGATCGAGATCCTCGTTTCACTTCTCGGTTTTGACAGAGTTTACAGGCAGCAATGGGGACTCAACTTCAGCTCAGTACGGCATATCACCCCCAGACTGATGGACAATCCGAACGCACCATTCAGACCTTGGAAGACATGCTACGGGCTTGTGCCCTAGACTTCAAGGGCAGTTGGAGCGAACATCTATCATTGGCGGAATTTGCCTACAACAATAGCTTCCAAGCAAGCATCGGGATGGCACCCTTCGAAGCATTATATGGACGGCCATGCAGATCACCACTATGTTGGGCAGAAGTCGGAGAACATACCCTATCTGGACCGGAAATAGTTCATGAAACAACAGCCAGAATCAAAATCATCAGAGATCGACTCATGGCAGCCCAAAGTCGACAAAAGAGCTATGCCGACAAAATGAGGCCCTTAGAATTCCAAGTTGGGGATAAAGTATTTTAAAGGTTACACCAAGGAAAGGAGCGATTAGATTTGGCAAGAAGGGAAAGCTAGCACCGCGCTACATAGGACCATTTGAGATTCTACGACGGGCTGGACAAGTAGCTTACCAACTGGCACTACCACCCCAGCTAACAGGAATACACGACGTGTTCCACATCTCAATGCTACGGAAGTACGAACCTGACCTGTCACATATCATCAATTGGGGAGACCTTCAACTCCGAGAAAACGCAGCTTACGAAGAAAGACCGGCACGTATTTTGGACACTCAGGATAGAGTGTTGAGAACCAAGACCATTAAGTTGGTCAAAGTCTTATGGCAGCACCACAACTTAGAAGAGGCAACCTGGGAGTTAGAGTCTGAGATACGAGAAAAATATCCAGACCTTTTCGTTACTAGAGGTAAGACCTAAATTTCGAGGACGAAATTTTTTTTAGGAGGGTAGGTTGTAAAACCCTGAACTTTTCAGGGATTTTTCATTTCTTATTAAGGGTAAAATAGGAACTAGAAAAAAATTCTTTGAAGATTAAATTCGACATTTAGAAATTTTGTGAGAACGTAGAAATCAAAACCGACATCTTTGCATAACACTTAGAAATTTTCACCATTGTTCTATTAGCTTTTAATACTATTTTTAACATAGTTGTATAAGACATTTTTGTTGGTATGATTAGACTATGCATAAGTAGACTTAAATAACAATTCACTTAGTTATTTTGAACATCATTTAAATAATATTTCATGTTAGATAAGTCAATTTTTGACTTTTATAAGAAACGGATAAATTGGGTCAATCTTTATGATAAACATTTTTAATCACAAATGATTTTGAGAATATCTAATTTTAGGAGTATGTGGACCCCATGTGATAGTTTTTAAACAACGTTTTAAACGGTTGAGACATAACGTATCTTTTGGGTCTTAATTTGGACTTATGGTAAGAATATTAGAATTTTGGCCTAGTTTGTAAAATTTCTAGAAAACAGGGACCTCATTGCAAAATTACTTATTTTAATTTTTCTCACATGTGTACACACGTGAGGAACTTGGGCCGGACCTTGAAAATAGTGTTTTTGATGATGAGTTTTCAAAATATATTATTAATATATATATTCTTTAAGAGGCTTTATAAAAATAAATGAATGTAACAATTTTACATACCAAATATGGTAATGGGTCCCACATGGGAGATCCCCAAATACCAAAATGAATATCTTTACAATAAATATTTGACCATTCAACTTGACTTTTACCAAAAATAATAATATTTTATTCTAAAGAAAATAAATGCTAAGGAATCCAACGGTTTTGTTTAGTAATTACTTATATTTTCTTAAGGAAAAGCTTTCACACCAAAGAAAACAGCCACTTTATTAGTAATAAAAATTAATTAATTTATTCTTTATCATTAAAAGAAAATTGGAAACTTTACCATGTCACTTACCTTATAGGTTCACCCAAGAGAATTTATTGCCATGAATGAAAAAATCGTTACAAACCTTTCGCCCTCCCAAATTGGTAACTCCTTCACCCCAAAAACACTATAAATAAGGGTCCTCCCCCATACATAATTCACACCTCTCTTCTGTGAATTCTTCACATCCTAAAGAATTCTTACTTCGCTTTCTAGTTCTAGTAGGAGTGTAATTCTTGTTCTACATTGAGAGGAAGAGGAAGGAAATAAAGCAAGAAAAAGGTACGGATATTTTAATTGTTTACATGCCTTAATCGATCTTTCTACCATAAAAAGATTAAAATTTTGGATTCGTTGTAAATACATGCTCATAAATTTTTACCTTTTCGTCGAATGCTTATATTTTGATTTAACATTCTTGTTGTTAAACTGTCATTCTAGTTAATTCTTTTGTTAACAAATTAAGGTTGTCTTGGAAAGTTATTAGTCGGGAGTGCGCATAGGTTCTGCGGCCCGAAGGTTTGACTTAGTCGGGAGTGCGCATAGGCTCTGCGGCCCGAAGGTTTGACTTAGTCGGGAGTGCGCATAAGTTCTGCGGCCCGAAGATTTGAATTAGTCTGGAGTGCGCATAGGCTCTACGGCCCGAAGGATTTGATTTAGCTGGGAGTGCGCATAGGCTCTAGGGTCCCAGAGGAACCCCAAAGAATTAACAAGGGCTCGGTGCCCTCGGGTGAAAGACTCCAAACCCCTGCAGAAGAACCTACGGGTTGGACCATTGACTTTTATAGATGGTTAGTTAGGATACGGATTCTTGAATTCTCCCATCTCATTCATGCATTTGTTTATATGATTCTGTTAGTTGAACTGCTTAAAATAAATGTTAGATTTATTAATGTATGAAGAAATGATTGTATCCGTGATATACTGAGCCTTAAAGCTCACGGTTTGCATGTTTCAAACCGCCAGATCACGAGGATCTTATTGAAGACGGAGTGTTCAAGGAAGACCACGGAATCATAGAAGCAGACTTAGATTTAGAATTTAATTCACCTGAGGGTAACTAGGTTTCTGTTAGTTAACTTTATTTCAGTTAATAAGTTTTGAATAATGTAATCCTCATGAATTCCATGAAGATATTAGTAGAATACTTCAATAGCTTTGAATTGAATAAAAATGGGATTAATATCTTATTCAATTCAAAGCTATTGAAGTATTCTACTAATATCTTCATGGAATTCATGAGGATTACATTATTCAAAACTTATTAACTGAAATAAAGTTAACTAACAGAAACCTAGTTACCCTCAGGTGAATTAAATTCTAAATCTAAGTCTGCTTCTATGATTCCGTGGTCGCTATTGAAGTATTCTACTAATATCTTCATGGAATTCATGAGGATTACATTATTCAAAACTTATTAACTGAAATAAAGTTAACTCACAGAAACCTAGTTACCCTCAGGTGAATTAAATTCTAAATCTAAGTCTGCTTCTATGATTCCGTGGTCTTCCTCGAACACTCCGTCTTCAATAAGATCCCCGTGATCTGGCAGTTTGAAACATGCGAACCGTGAGCTTTAAGGCTCAGTATATCATGGATACAATCATTTCTTTATACATTAATAAATCTAACATTTATTTTAAGCAGCTCAAGTAACAGAATCATATAAACAAATGCATGAATGAGATGGGAGAATTCGAGAATCCGTATCCTAACTAACCATCTATAAAAGTCAATGGTCCAACCCGTAGGTTCTTCTGCAGGGGTTTGGGGTCTTTCACCCGAGGGCACCGAGCCCTTGTTAATTCTTTGGGGTTCCTCTAGGCCGCAAAGCCTATGCGCACTCCCAGCTAAATCAAATCCTTCGGGCCGCAGAGCCTATGCGCACTCCCGACTAATTCAAACCTTCGGGCCGCAGAACCTATGCGCACTCCCGACTAAGTCAAACCTTCGGGCCGCAGAGCCTATGCGCACTCCCGACTAAATCAAACCTTTGGGCCGCAGAACCTATGCGCACTCTCGACTAATAACTTTCCAAGACAACCTTAATTTGTTAACAAAATAATTAACTAGAATGACAGTTTAACAACAAGAATGTTAAATCAAAATATAAGCATTCGACGAACAGGTAAAAGTTTATGAGCATGTATTTACAATGAATCCAAAATTTTAATCTTTTTATGGTAGAAAGATCGATTAAGGCATGTAAACAATTAAAATATCCATACATTTTTCTTGCTTTATTTCCTTCCTCTTCCTCTTAATGTAGAACAAGAATTACACTCCTACTAGAACTAGAACTAGAAAGCGAAGTAAGAATTCTTTAGGATGTGAAGAATTCACAGAGGAGAGGTGTGAATTATGTATGGGGGAGGACCCTTATTTATAGTGTTTTTGGGGTGAAGGAGTTACCAATTTGGGAGGGTGAAAGGTTTGTAACGATTTTTTCATTCATGGCAATAAATTCTCTTGGGTGAACCTATAAGGTAGGTGACATGGTAAAGTTTCCAATTTTCTTTTAATGATAAAGAATAAATTAATTAATTTTTATTACTAATAAAGTGGCTGTTTTCTTTGGTGTGAAAGCTTTTCCTTAAGAAAATATAAGTAATTACTAAACAAAACCGTTGGATTCCTTGGCATTTATTTTCTTTAGAATAAAATATATTATTTTTGGTAAAAGTCAAGTTGAATGGTCAAATATTTATTGTAAAGATATTCATTTTGGTATTTGGGGATCTCCCATGTGGGACCCATTGGTCTTAATGTCCCACCATATTTGGTATGTAAAAATGTTACATTCATTTATTTTTATAAAGGCTCTTAAAGAATATATATATTAATAATATATTTTGAAAACTCATCATCAAAAACACTGTTTTCAAGGTCCGGCCCAAGTCTCTCACGTATGTGAACATGTGTACACAAGTGGGAAAAATAAAAATAAGTAATTTTGCAATGAGGTCCCTATTTTCTGAAAATTTTACAAACTAGGCCAAAATTCTAATATTCTTACCATAAGTCCAAATTAAGACCCGAAAAATACGTTATGTCTCAACCGTTTAAAACGTTGTTTAAAAACTATCACATGGGGTCCACATACCCCTAAAATTAGATATTCTTAAAATCATTTGTGATTAAAAGTGTTTATCATAAAGATTGACCCAATTATGCAATTTATCCGTTTCTTATAAAAGTCAAAAATTGACTTATCTAACATGAAATATTATTTAAATGATGTTCAAAATAACTAAGTGAATTGTTATTTAAGTCTACTTATGCATAGTCTAATCATACCAACAAAAATGTCTTATACAATTATGTTAAAAATAGTATTAAAAGCTAATAGAACAATGGTGAAAATTTCTAAGTGTCATGCAAAGATGTCGGTTTTGATTTCTACGTTCTCACAAAATTTCTAAATGACGAATTTAATCTTCAAAGAATTTTTTTCTAGTTCCTATTTTACCCTTAATAAGAAATGAAAAATCCCTGAAAGTTCAGGGTTTTACACCTTCTCTTCCTTATGCTCATTGAATTCCTGATTCCTATTTAGCAAAGGCAATTTCGCTGACTACCAAGAAAAACATACAATTTCCTTAAAAACTGCACACGTATGAATTTCACACAGATCAACATGGACATTAGGGAAAAGCTTTCTTTATCCCTTTTTAATTGTTTCATGGTATACTTATAAATCGAGCAAGCGAGAGAGAGAGAGAGAGAGACTAAGGTGAGTGTAACAATACCATATCATTCGATACAATTATATAATTGTACTAATCTGTTGATTGAAGGCCTCTGAGGTCTCTCAAGGTTGCAGTGCATGGCACAACATGTGTGTCTAAGCTACATTATTTCAATCTATAACAACACCTGTCTACGTGCTCATTTGACGGTTCATTTGTACGAGTATTAGGAGCAGAGTTCTGCCTCCATCATCACACGGCAATTCCAAAAGCTTGTGTTCAATATTATCTGATAACAGATGATATGGAAACATTTATATGTGCTCATTTTTTCCGACTTCCGAGGGTATCTGAGCCTCTTAGAGCACCCGAATAGTCCATCGGGGCACGTGTGTATAATGTGCTCATTATTTTCTGAGCCTTAAATTTTCATTTCTAATACTTATATTCCATTATTTATAAAGTTTCTTCCTTGTCTTTTAAATACCAAAAATTCAAAAGCAACTCCCTCGGATCCACGAGGACACCTAGTGTTGTTGTACTCAGGCTACAAATGTACATAAGCAGGACGTTCCCAATCTGTAAGCCATAGAAAAGTCTGAGAAAACCTCTAATTTCTCTTAGGGCGTGTTCAAATACCATCCATAGATTAACTAAATCAGAAATCAATCTTCGGTACACTTATCCTCCAAAAGGCACATTTTGAGCATTTATTCCACCTTTAGAGTAGACCTTTGTTGCATTAAGCAGGAGCTGGTGGACTTAGTTGCAGGGGGAAGGGAGTGCCTGGTGCAAACAAGTTTTAATTGAAGATTTTTTAGGAAGAAGGATTAGAAGCGCTGAAAGAGGTTCCTACAACTAAGGAGTGGGCAAGTGTACTGATTTTTTCCCCACTTACCCCCATGAAAGCTTATCCATCACAAGAAAACCTACATTCAGACCCCTCCTTAGCCATGGTTCATGAGAACAAACCACAATATCTGTGGCTCCATTTCTCCATGTTTGGGAGTATTGACAGATGTCAGTATGAAAAATGCCTTAGTTGCATTAGATGTAACTATATAAGATCTATCCATGTTTGGGAGTATTGACAAATGTCAGTACGAAAAATGCCTTAGATAGTTGCATTGGATGTAACTATCTAAGATCTAAGACATCTAAACCAATTGTAGAGTTCATTTGTTATAAGTGGAGCACTTGACCCTTGAAAATATCTGATCTCAATCTAAAGCCTAGGAGTCTGCACAAGCAACATCGAGATCCTGTTGTCCAATGACCTCTTTTAAATGCAGGAAAATGAAGAGATCTCTCCTTAGGATAATAATGCTTACAGCATTAGAGTCAGACACACGTCATTCAATCATCCATGTTCATTTGTAAAATCTTGGCTGCAGTTATGAATATATTTGAGAAAATAAATACCAGAGGCCCATCTTGTAAGCCACGAGACATGAATAAAGAGTGGTTGGAGGGTATGCAAGGTTAAAGCATTCGCGGTCATGACTATGTTTTGAAATTGTGAGATCCAAATAAAGAAGAGATGTCACTCTCAGGGTCTCACCGTATACATTTTGGGAGGATGGATTTCAGTGGGGACTCACAATAACAATGTTTAACAGCAAGGAGATCTAAGATACCTCGCATAAATGGCTGTGGTGTTGTACAAGAAACCATTATCTTAACTTAAGCTAGCCAGAGTTCTTCCCGATACGTAATGTTAAGTATAGTTCGTCTTCTTTGTCTCTCCTCCTATTGAACTTTATCTTTCCACTTAAATAAGCGAAAACCGATACTGAATTTGAAGTAAAGTTCATCTTCTTTGTCTCCTATTAAATTTTTCTTTCCACTCAAATAAGCGAAAAAGTGAAAATGACCATAAATGTCATGAAAATACAGAGAACCCATTAACACACCTGAGCGCAACTTCTTTACGGACACTATATCGAATTTTCTTATCAAAGCACCGTTCTTTTCGCTTTTCACGGAACCTACTCAAAGAAGCAGCCCTCTGTGGAAGACTCGAGCGTCCAGGAAAATTTTCAAACTATATAGCAATTGCAGATAAAGCAGGTGAACGCAAACAAAACACCAATAACATAATATATCACAGAACTTGCGTGGTTGAGGAAAAAATACCCTTTGGTTCTGAGATGTTATTGCCACGCTAGGCACGCCAGAAGGAATTTCGTACCCTCCCAACAGTAACAGCACCGCCTGCACCTGCAGTGATCAAGAAAAAGGATCAAAACCCTAACCAGAACCTTCCAAGAAGAGCAGTTCTGCCTTGAAGAACGCAAGAACCAATAACGAAACCCTAAACTAAGTAATAAAACTACAAATGAGAAGAGACCTTGTCGGGTGAAACAGCGTCGTACATGTAGATCTCGCCCTGAAACGAAAGGGTGAGCTGTTCCATGCCCTCTCCCCGAGCCGGCAAGGACAGATTGCTAACAGCAAGGTAGTCAGAATCGGAACCGCCGTCTTCGAAACCGTCCATCACCTCGTCTTCGAAGCGGCTACGATGGCGGTAGATTGACTCGGCGCCTGCACCATGGTCTTCATCTTCGTCTTCGATGCGGCTCGGGAGATTGTCCATGGCATGGCCGTACGATTGATCACCTTGACGAACATGAGGATCTTGGAAGTTCGATTCAGGCATCTTTGCAGCATTACCAGAACGATCGACGAAGATCAAACCCTAACCCTAGGCTTGATTTTACAAAGCTCGCATTGAACCCAAGAGTCCTATGCTGAACGGGGATTGGTTAATGGGTAGCTCTACGGGCGCCCACCCCTTTCGGCTGGGCACCAACATTTGATGGGCACCCACGCCATTTAGAGGGCCCCTGTTTGGACACCCCATTTTGCTGGGCACCCACATTAAAATCAAAAAAATAAAATTCTGACTTGGGCTCCTGACCGTGGGTGCCATGGCTGGCTTGGCCGTGGGTGCCATGATGGCCACGGTAGTTCCAAGGCAGTGAGATTAAAAAAAAAAAAATTGCAAGCTTGCCGCATTTTGTCCATCCATTTGTGGGAGTATGAGGTGCTCCAAACCACCACCACCACCACTAACTCCAAAACCACCACTACCATCAACTCTACCACCATCACCACCACTCCAACACCACCACCAATTCCACCACCACCACAAACTCCACCACCACTACCATCACCAACTCCACCATCGATCACCACCACTCCAACACCACCACCAACACGGTGGTTGGGGGAGGAGGTGTTATATGAGAGAGAGAGAGAGACGTACCTACAGCATCGGCATCCTCCTCCTCTTCTTCTCCTTCTTCTTTTTTTCAATGTGGGTGCCCAAACAAATCTATAAAGGGATGGGAAAAGGCATTTTGATCCTCAAATTTTGGTTTATTTTGTGGGTGCTCGGCATAAAGAGGTGGGTGCCCGTAGAACTACCCTTGGTTAATCGATTTCTGTCCAAAGAGGGAGTGAAGATAGAGGAGTTCAGAAAATAACCCCGAACAAGGAGAAAATTTACAACTTATGCCCCCAGGTCTGTTGAGCTTTGAACTTTGAAAAGAGTCCCACAACAACCTGTAATTTTTCGAAGAAAGAAAACCAGACCGACAGGAGGTCCGGAGTAAACCTTCAGAGACACTACGGTGACTGCAGCCAATATGCTCCACGTGGCACATTCTTAAGAGGACACGGACCGTATGGATGTTTAGCCAATCACTAGGTGGACCTACAAATCTAAAATCAGCCTGAGTAGTGATTTAAAACCATTGGATCTTTGTAATCAAATAATGCTCAAATTCGTACGGTTAAAATCAACCCATGAAAATTACTTCAATCCAATGGTTAGAGATCACCGATCAGGTTTATTTTTCGTTTGTAGATCTAACTAGTGATTGGCCAACAATCCATATGGTTAGTTTCCACTTAAGAATGTGCCGCGTGTCTCGTATTGGCTGCAGTCAGCGAAGGTTTACTTGACCAGCGAGTTATGTAATAATGTTTCGCCGACCGAAAAATAAAAATAAAAGAGCTGTGAAGAAGCAAGAAGTTGGATCACAAAGAGAGCTGCCAAGATGCATTTGTCCAACGGACTGATTATATTTTTTTGCTGACAAATATCTCTTCCCTTCAAATCCAAGAGAAACTAAATCAAGCAACACATAGAGTCCTTGTCATCCACTGATTTGATCATAACAGCCGAGAATGCTGATCATCTGATGACTACCCACTTAGGATGAAAGCATGGAGGAGCTAGGCTCATGCGCTGCCTGGGTTTGATCAGGTGTTCCGGATATGATTACCATATGCGAGGACGAGGATCATTCACTGTGAGTGTTGCACCATGAAATCTGATAATTGAAGTTGCAATGGAGGAAATTCTCAGCCACTAGATTCTTAGGTTAGGAAAGAACACATCTATTTTTTATTTTTTTTTAAACCGTGGGTATCCAGGCCTCTTAGAGAACCCGACTAGTCCCCCGGGGCACGATAGTCACCCCTTCCACATGTGCCGTGAACCGAGCCACTTATTACCCTACTCTTTCCAGGAGTAGCCCGAAGGAGAGTTGAACTCAGAACCTCCAACTTTTTGGAGTGGACTCCTGGCCACCCGGACTCAAGCCTGCATTTAGCTCATATAATTAAAAGCAATCACCTCATTTAGCTTTCCTTCTTCATGGAACATGTTGGTTGTGACTTGTGAGCATGGTTCAAAGTCTTGGCCGATTCCATTCTGGATCAGGCGATCCGGATCGGGAACAGCATTTACATTCACCGATCCAATGTCTTAAGAGAGATGCGCCGATCCCATTCTAGATCATACCGATCCGGATTGTGATTGGATCCCACCGATCCGGCCTCCGATCTCGAGACTTCGAACCATGCTTGCGAGGAGCCCTAGGTAATTTGCATCCAACTGAACACAAACACACACACACACACACCCGTCCCAATCAGTTAGGTGTATAAAGTTTTCATTATTGAAGGGAACATGAGAGGTTGAGACTTAACTGTCAATCATAGCTTTTATTTCTTCATGAAACAAACAGTTTTCTAAACTTAGTCACAACCAACGTGGTGCACGGAACTCATAATTGGGGCTTGTTTGGGTTGCTTAGGGCTAGGGCATTCCACTTAGCGGTGTTAGCGGTGGTTGGATGGAAGCTAGTAGACATAGCTTTCGTTTACCCCACTGAAGGTGTCTTTGCATACAATATTCCTTTGTCGTGCTGGAGCCCACTAAAGAGTCGTCTACTAGTAGGGCCAAACTGGTGCTTTGTATTTGAATCTGCCCGATTGTTGAATTATAGCTGTTGGATTTAAGCACTTTTCCTTATGGGCTTCATGAACACGCACGTGGGTGAAAACATTGGCTACAAGCCCATGATGAAAGAAAAGCTTAAATCAGATGGCTAGAAATAAAAATCAGGCAGAATTTTGGGAGTGCAAGTTTGTTGCCCCCACCCAAAATACCATTGACCCATGTTTGGCTCATCCCCTAGTGCACCTACGCATAAAAAAATCAGCTTGATTGGCCATTTTTAGCTGTTAATTTTGAACATTTAAATGGGGGTTGATTGCTAGTCATTGGATTTAAGCTTTTTTTCTAGCTGCTAAAAATCACGGATCAAGCTGATTTTTGATCCGCAGATCCACCAAGAGGTGGGCCAAACCAAACGTCCATGAGGTCAGTGGTATACTGTGGAGCCGTTCTATGACAGGATTCTATATCAAAAGTCAGGTGGTATACTACACTGATTTTTGGTGCGTAGGTCCATGAAATGTGGACAAACAATCACAGGTCAGTGTGGGCAACCGGCTTGATAGTTTCAAACTAGAGAGAGAAAGGGGTAGGGCTTCACACACTCTTAGTGGACGCAGATGTATGGATGTTTGGCCAGTCCCTCGGTGGACCTATAAATAAAAAATCAGTCTGATTAGTGATTTACAACCTTTGGATCTTTACACCCAAATAACAGTCAATAATGCTCGAATTCCTACCGTTAAAATCAACCTTTGAAAATAACTTCAATCGAACAGCTTAGAAATCACTAATCAGGCTGATTTTTGGTTTAGAGGTCCACTAAGGGACCACGACTGGCCAAACATCCATACGGTCAGTATCCACTAAGAGTGTGCCACGTGGCATGTATTTTGCATTGTGACATAATTTTAACTTTATTCTTTTTGGGTACAAAGATCCAAAGGTTTGAAATCACTAATCAGGCTGATTTATTATGTAGGTCACCTAGATTGGGACAAACATCCATAAGGTCAATGACATGGCTCATAATCCCTTCTTATACCCGAGAGTAGAGACGGCGCAGACAGAGTTCCAATTCTTCAACCATGGATTCCATCTCTCTTCCATCCATTGATGTCGAACACAGGCTTCACTTAGTCATGTTCCCATGGTTAGCTTTCGGTCACATTACACCATTTCTAGAACTTTCCAAGTCCTTGGCTCAAAAGGGTCACCGCATCTCCCTCATCTCCACTCCCAGAAATATTCAGAGACTCCCCAAACTCCCTCCTAATTTATCACGTCTCAAAACTTTAGTCAACCTTCCTTTGCCCCAAGTCGACAACTTGCCGGAAAACGCAGAGGCCACCGTCGACATTCCTCTTGACCTTGGCCCCTACTTAAAGAAAGCCTTCGATGGTCTGGAAGGTCCTTTGGTCAGCTTTCTAGAAGATTCGAACCCCGATTGGATTATTTACGATTATGCCGCTCACTGGTTGCCCCCCACTGCAGCTAAACTTGGTGTGCCGTGTGCCTATTTCAACATATTCAACGCTTCAATGGTGGCCTTCTACGGGCCCATCTCAGAGATGATGAGCAATGAAAGGTCACGGATGACACCAGAGGACTTCACTGTTCCTCCCAAGTGGGTCTCTTTCCCTTCCAACCTCGCACTTCGTCTCCACGAGGCTCCTAAACACCCCATCACCGTCAAACGAAACGCTTCGTCCGATGTTTACCGGTTGGGATCGGCGATCCAAGGCTGTGATGTCATGGCCGTTCGAAGCTGTACCGAGTTCGAATCTGACTGGTTACATTTCCTTGAAGAGGATCTTTTCCGGAAACCGATCATTCCGGTAGGCTTACTTCCTCCATCGGCGCAAGATAGTGGTGATGACCAAGATGAGAAATGGATGGTAATTGGTGATTGGTTAGACAAACAGAGGAAAGGATCTGTAGTCTACATTGCACTCGGGAGCGAGGTAATACTGAGTCCACAAGACGTAAACGAGTTGGCTCTTGGGTTAGAGTTATCCGAGTTGCCCTTCTTTTGGGTGCTACGGAAGCCTCCTGGCTCGGGGGACGATGACTCAATAGTGCTGCCAGCCGGGTTTGAGGATCGAACCAGTGATCGTGGGATGGTTTGCAAGGGTTGGGCCCCTCAACTCAGGATCTTGGCTCACCCTTCAGTTGGGGGTTTCTTGACTCACTGTGGTTGGAGTTCGATCGTCGAGGGTCTTGGATTCGGGCTCGCCTTAGTTCTCTTGCCCATGTCACCACCACAAGCGCTGAATGCTAGGATGCTGGAGTGGAAGAAAGTTGGTTTGGAGATCCCGAGGAACGAACGGGACGGATCATTCACGAGAGACTCAGTGGCTGAGTCGTTGAGGGTTGTTATGGTGGACAAAGAAGGTGAGAACCATGGTTCGAAGTCTCGGGATCGGCGGTTGGATCGGACCCCTCCGATCCCGAGTTGGATCGGCTGGATCGGTCCGATCCACCGTGATCCCGAGACGGAAAAAAAAAAAACCCTAAAAAATGCTAAAAAACGAAGAAAAAATTCAAAAAATTGTAGAAAAATCAGAAAAAATCATAAAAATTCAGAAAAGAAATCATATAATTAGAAAACACATAAAACATTAGGAAGCTGACTGGATCAGTCCGATCCACTGTGATCCCGAGACGGAAAAAAAAAAATCCTAAAAAATATTAAAAAATGCAAAAAAATCCTAAACCGAGTTGGATCGGTTTAACTCGGTTGGATCCAACCGATCCAAAGGGCGATCCAACCGATCCAGAGACTTGGATCGGACGATCCAGTGCGATTCGAGACAAACATTGGATTTTTGTCTCGGATGGCTCCGATCCCGGTCTGGATCGCCCGATCCAACTCGGGATCGCCCGAGACTTCGAACCATGGTGAGAACTCGAGAGCAAAAGCGAAGGAGATGAGATACATCTTTGGCAATAAGGACTGTCAAGACCGATACGTGGACGATTTTGATAGGTACCTCATAAAGCATAGACGCTGAGCTTGTACATCAAATGTAATTGCCCACCAGCAATCTCTAAGGTCATGGTCTAAGAATATAAATCCTCTCCCGAAAAACTTTCTTTTCTGATGGATTTTTCATTTTTTTTTTTGTTGTTGAGTGAATTAGATAAGTTAGAACACCCTAACCCATGGTTCGAAGTATTGGCCGGGCGATCAGGATCGGAATCGGCATTCACTGATACGCTCCAAAAATCGATTGTCTTGCCCAAGATCACTGTTTCCTAAAGAACTAGTGTTACGTTGTCTCGACTCTCCAGTGATCACGTGATTTTGAACCATGCGCTAACCCCTGAAATCTTAAACACACCTCTAGAGAACATGAAATAGTTAGAATTGGGTTGGACCCATAAAGATCTAAAACATGAAATAGGTCAGATGTGCAATCGTCAGACCAACTATGATTTATAATGTTGAATGTTGGGTAGAAATAACATGTTTATAGAATGAGAGAGATGAGGATCTTGATCTAGATTAGGGAAAAAACTAACTAGAAAAGACAATATAAAAAATAAGTACAAACGAAAAATCTTAACCTCAATAGGAGATAAAATAGAGTTAAGTTAGTTGAAATAGTTCAGACATGTACAACAAAGACCAACGATTACAACAATAAAAAAGATGCAGGTTAAAGAAAGGCCGAAAATCACATAGATCGGAGGTAATTAAGAAAAAAAAAACTAAGATATATGATGTAACTCGAACGGCCCAACTCAACCTTGTGGCATGCAAGTTGGCTTGTGTCGAGGCATCACACAATGATTTCCTAAACTACAACTAAAGAATCCATTTACGTTACTATTAGGGTGCCAAAATATTCAAAATCAAATCAGACGACCCAATTGAGTCCAAGCTCAAAATAATATAGTAGTCACCAACGAACTATTTAATGGGCAATGATTTCCACGATCACAAATAAAGAATCGATTTACTAGTCAGTATTAGGCTACCGCATATCTATATATTTATACTATAGCAGAGAAGCGAGCAGCGTCGTTCTCTCTCCTCCACATCAAGTTGACATGACACTCTCCTCATGCAGAGTGCCATGTCAACAATGCAGAGTGTCATGTCAACAACTTAAAATTATCTTTCCTTATGCACTTTAGAATCAACAACTTAAAATTATCTTTCCTCATGCAGAGTGCCATGTCAACAACCTACCCTATCTTTTTTGTCTTTTCCAAAAATACCCATTGACACTTTAAGTAATGCACCTCAAACATTAAGGACTTTTTAGACTTTCTAACCAACTCAATTTATTTTTCTTTAAAATCTCGATTATTTATTCTTTAATTCTCTCTTTCATTCTTAAATTATTTATTCATTCGTTCTTAAATTCGTCTTTCTCAACGTCTCTTAACACCCTTTTATTTTTCAAAACATAACATTCACAACCTTTTATTTACGTTTCAATCAAAACATTTATCCCATTACCACCCTTCCATTATGGCTTAGACTTTTCATCTCCTTCTTTCAATTTTCACAACATTCTATTTTTATTTCAATTGAAATGTTTTTCCCATTAACATCACTTCCATTAGTGACATCTAATGTCTTTCCATATTTCATTAATAAATAAATATTCATTTAATTAGTCATTAATTCGGTCATATATAAATATTAAGATTTAGATAGGGTTCTCACATTTTCTCTCACCGACTGAGCTTCTTCGAATGACGAAGACACAAAAACAGGAGAAAAGCCAATATGATTCGATATATTTACCATCTCTTCTAAAACTTTTTTTTCCTTCAATGAGTCGTCTCTACTGAATATTTAATTTGGGCCTCTAAAAGAATTGTTACTCAATTATTTACATTCATGTTTATGTTTAGACTTTAGAATGATTGTTTATTTATTGTAGGGTTTCGATTTTTTAAGATTGTAAAAATCTTTGTAGGTAAAAACGAAGATTATGAATTTTTTTTTTATTTCTTCCATTGTTAGCCATTTTTTTATTTTCTTATCATGTTTTACATGCTAAGGAGATGTTGTTGAAGATAACGAAGAGAGGATTGTGAATAAAAATAATATGAAGATAAAGAGAACTGATGAAAAGGTCGTCACTATTATGGACATAGTGGATGTGCCGTTGCGCGATGCTTGAATGTAAAAATGACGATTATAAAAACTTATTTTTTATTTTCTTTTGGTGTTAGCAATTTTTTTTATTTTCTTATCATGTTTAGAGAGGATGAAAGGAAAGGGAATAATTAAGCAATTTTTCTGTATTATTTCCTACTACAATGAGATGTAGATACAAAAATTAATTGTTGTTAGTTTGTATTTTCTATTTCTACCCGTGCTTTAGCACGGGCTTTCATTACTAGTTAAGATATCATAGCAGGGAGGCACGTGTACTTAAAAAAAACATATTAAATGGTATATGTAAATTTTCCTCAACCACATATTAAAAATCTAAAGTATGTAAAAAAAACTAATAATCATAATAAATTCTACCTAAACCAAGGTTTAAAAAACCGCCGTTATTTTTTGAAAAAATTTGTGAAAAAAAATACCCGTTTTTTCGTTTTTCCCATTTTTTGAAAATTTCAGCTCCATTTTTTCCATTTTTGCCCCTTAGCGTTTTTTTTTTTTTTTTTGTTATAACGAAACAAACGGTAATGCCCCCAGTCCGTTATACCGTTAATAACGGCCCCCTTTAAGCCTTGACCTAAACTATAGAAGATAAATAAAAAGTGCAAAATTTCAACAAAGTATCCTATAAAAAATCTATATAGGATGAGAAAAAAATCATAAAATTTCAGCATAAAGTGGAGTAATGGAACAAAAATATGTGAAGGGTACACAACCTTCTTCAATAATTGCTTTCTTCAAGACTCCATTCAATATGATATGCATCTCTGCAACCATTGACTAGGGCTAAATACACAACTTATATTTGAAGGATACGTATTTACAAAGGGCAGCTATGCAATATAGATAGCCAATATATGGAGAACAATATCCAAGGATTCTATCACCATCTAATCCTTATTGGAGGGTGATGATTGTAGGCCAACATGTCCCACCATTTTCTAGACCAACAAAATAGTATATTAAGGCTTTGTTTGGTGGCGCGTCTTCAAGGTGCATACCTTTAAAAGTCAAGACTGATGTTTGGTTCTATACGACCACGTGAGATCCACATAAGACCAAATGTTGATAGATCACGCGGGCCCAATATAAGAACAAAGGTCAATAGTTCGTGTGAGCTGAACTTAATAACTAGAGTTGGTAAATCATGTGGGCCCCACATAAGAAAAGAAGCTGGTGGATCATATGTGGGTCCCAAATAATAGAGGGGCGTTGAAAGATCATACATGTGCTATATATCAAGTGGGCCCATACATCATAAGTGGGCCATACATTAAGCGGGATAAGCCCATTGCGGGTAGAGAGTGAACCTTCACAAGTTCATGTGTCTTCAAGGTCCACTGTGTCTCTGAAGGTGCGCGCTTTGGTGTGACCCAAACACTTGTTATCGATCAAGACACGCACCGATGACACGCTACCAAACACAGCCTTTAAGTATGAATGTTTGGCCCAAACCTATGTGGACCTACATACAAAAAATCATGATGATTAGTGATTTCTAACCTTTGGATCTCTGTACTCTAAATAATCCTCGAAATCCTCGGTTAATTAAAAAAGAAACCCATGAAAAAGTCTTCAATCCAACAGTTAAAAATCACTAATCAGGCCATTTTTGTCTGCAAGATACCTAAGGTGGGACAATGATCCATAAGGTCATCAGTCGGTGGTATTTAAAAAAAAAAAGGGTATGCCACGTGGCTTATACTCGTTGGTGGTCATCGACATATCTTGGATTTGTGACTTATTACTTTAGTAGCTTTACCATAACCAGTTTTCTCACTAAGCACCTTTATAATTTCATTACTACAACGAAATACCCGAAACATTCAATACAAACTGGAGAATAGTATTCCGACATTCATAACACGACCGCATAGCGCAGTGGATTAGCGCGTTTGACTTCGGATCAAAAGGTCGTGGGTTCGACTCCCACTGTGGTCGCTGGTTTTTTAATTCAACTAAAAAAGAAAAAAAATTGGTCCACCATGCAGCATTAATTTCAGTGCAGCGGAAGAGCCATAATGACCATTTTTACAGGACCTCCGTATTTTGTCTTGTCCAATGTCACCAACAAGTCTTTGGTTCACCTTCGCCATTACACGCCGCACATCTATGGATAAGATTATTTGAACTGGGGTCATCATCTTAGGCGTCTATGTTCTCTGAGGTAGCGATCAAAATCATCCACGTATCGGTTGTGGCGATCCTTATCGCCAAAGACCTCCATCATCTCCTTTGCTTTTGTCCTGAAGATCTCGCCCTCTTCCTTCACCATAACAACCTTCAACGACTCAGCAACTGAGTCTCTCGTGAAAGATCCATCACGTTCGTTCCTTGCTATCTCCAATCCAATCTTCTTCCATTCCAACAACCTAGCACATAGTCCCTGAGTTGATAGCATTGGCAACAGAACTAGTGAGATTCCAAATCCAAGAGCCTCGATAATCGAACTCCAACCACAATGAGTCAAGAAACCTCCCACTGATGGATGCTTCAAGATCCTGAGTTGAGGCGCCCACCCAGTGCAAACAAACCCACGACCTTTGGTTCGTTCCTCGAACCCGCCTGGTAACATAGCTGACTCGTCCTTTACTGAGCCAGGTGGTTTCCTCAGTACCCAAAAGAAAGGCAACTCGGCTAACTCTAACCCAAGAGCCAACTCGGTCACTTCTTCTTCACTCAGTGTTACCTCGCTCCCGAACGCAACGTAAACCACGGACCTTGGCTCCTGTTTGTTTAGCCACTCATTGATTGGGTTCCAGTTTTCTTCTTCATTTTCTTGCACCGAGGGAGGAAGTAGACCAACCGGAAGGACCGGTTTCCGACAAATCTCCTCGCTGAGACGTAAAAACTCCCCTTCAACCTCCGTACAGCTTCGCACTGCCACGACATCACAGCCTTGCACCGTCGCTCCGAGCCGATACACATCGGACACTCCCGTAATATTTCCTTCAATGCTATCAAAGACTTTTAATACCTCATGGAGGCGAAACGCGAGGTTGGAAGGGAAAGAGATCCAGTTGGGAGGAACAGTGAAGTGCTCAGGTTCCGTCCGTGAATCTTCACCACTAATCAACATCGATGGAGGGCCAAAGAAAGCCATGGTTGATGCGTTGAATATATTGAAGTAGGCGGACGGCACACCGAGTTTGGCTACAACAGGTGGCAACCAATGAGGTGCAAAGTCGTAAATAATCCAATCTGGAGCCGAACTTTCCAGAAAACGAACCAAAGGTGCTTCGAGACCGTCGTAGGCCTTTTTAAGGTACTGGATCTTGTCATACGGAACGTCGATTGTGGCCTCTGCGTTGTCTGGTAAGTTGTCCACATGAGGTAAAGGGAGGTTCACCAAATTTAGAAGAGGAGATAAATTAGGAGGGATTTTAGGGAGTCTTTGGATGTTTCTTGGAGTGGAAACGAAGGAAACTCGATGACCCCTTTGAACTAAGCACTTGGATAGTTCTAAAAAGGGTATCAAGTGACCGAAAGCTAACCATGGAAAAATGACTATGTTAAGGCCGCTACTCCCAGCCATGGCAGGAAGATGGACTGATCCAAGGCACTTGAAGTTTTTGATATTTATCGAGAAATGGCCACCGACAAGGCGACAACCACTAATACGTCATAGCCCAAGTGGCACTTTATTAGTTTGCTATGCAGCTGGAAGCATTTTGCTTCTGGAAACACAACGTGATTATCATTATAGTCATTATACCCTCACGTTGATTCAGTCTGATTAGTGATCATAGCCCCAGTTGCTTTGTCGTTTTACTAGTTTGATCATACTTCTTTTTTTTTTTTGGAGTAAAACTTTGATGACAGGGCACAATATGAGCCACGTGGAACACTCTTAGAGGACTCTTACGGTATGTATGTTTGGCCAATTTGGATTGGAATTATTTTAATTGGTTGATTTTAACCGTGGGAATTTTTAGCATTATTGACCATTATATTAGGTACAGTGATCCAAAGGTTTGAAATCACTAATCAAACTTATTTTTTGGTATGTAGGTCTACCTAAGGATCGGAAAAACATCCGTACGATCAGAGTCCTCTAAGGGTTGGCCACGTGGCTCGTCTCGTGGGCCTGAAAAGTGACTAAGGGTTTGCCGTTGGATTTGTTGCAGTTTGTCATCATGGGTTGGTAACAACTCATAGGCCTTTCCATGAAGTCCATGATGAAAAATGCTCAAATTTTTCGGCTAAAAATAACTAATCACGCGGAATTTTGGTGTGTAGGTCCACTATGGTGTGGGCCAAACATTCAGGGCCAAAGCCCAAAAGAATGTACTACGTGGGTGGCCCTTTTTTTTCATCCTTAGATAGACTTATGCAACAAAATGCAGTCTGATTAGTGATTTCTAACTGTTGGATCATAGTACTCAAAATCCGTCTATGGTTAAAAATAAACCAAGGAAAAGATTATAATCCAACGGATAAAAATTACTAATCAGGATGTGTTTTTGTATGTAGTTCCACCTAAGGATGGGCCAAACATCCATACGGTCAGTGGCCTCTAATAATGTGCCACATGCAATGTCTCACATTGTGGTCTATCATCAACGTTTATGATGAACATTCACCATCAAAGTTCTCCCCCAGCAATAATGGGCGCATCTTCTATGCACCAGGGCGGAGGGACCAAACAAAATGGACATGTTCAAATTGTGTCACGTCAGCAAAAAAAAGTAAAAGCTATTTTAATTACCAACTAAACCGCAACGGAGGCTAGTTGGTATGATTCTTTTTTAGTTTTTACTTTTTGAAATTGAGGTGATGTGACACGACTTGAACAGGCCGTTTTGCTTGGTCTACGCGGCTCTAGCGTAGAGAAGCTGTTCTAAGCAATAATGGTGAAAGCTACCATCGAGAGGGAATTTTTTGTTTTAAGTTTAGAATTTTTTATAGCCACACCTAAAAACACCACATGTCACGTTATTAGAGATTAATGATCCGGATGTTTGAAACATCTCTAGATAGACCTAAAAATAAAAAATCAGCCTGAATCATGTTTTCTAGCCATTGAATATCAATGCCCATAATAATTTTGGAATCCAGGGTCAAAATTCAACCCATGAAAAGATTCAAATCCAAGGGCGGTTAGAAGCACCAATTCAGCTGATTTTGACTCTAGAGGGCCATCTAGAGATGTTTAAAACATGGGGACTTTTGTAGTGACCCCCTATGGTTTCGTTGATATTTGCGGTACCCCTAGTACTATTGATTTGTTGCGTGCCCCCTTGACTATAGCTATTTTACGCTGGCCGTTTCCCCTTCTAAGTTGACAGTTTACAGGCTTGCTTACTTTGGATTTGATGACCAAAATAACATTGGGTCGGGCTCCGTTGACAGGTGAAAAAATGACAGGATTTTGTACAGGGACACAATATAAGCCACGTTGCACACTTTTAGAGGAAACTGACCGTATGGATGTTTGTCCAATCCCATGGAGGACTTACAAACCTAAAATCAGCCTGATTAGTGATTTATAGGCATTGGATCTTTGTACCTCAAATACTGCTCAAATTCCCACAGTTGAGATCAGCCCATGAAAATAAGTCCAAACCAAAGCCAATAAATCACTAATCAGGCTGATGTTTGGTTTGTAGGTCCACCATGGGGTTGGAAAAACATCCGCACGGTCAGATTCCTCTAAGAGTATGCCACGTGGCTTATATTGTGGCCCGGTACAAAATCCTGTCATTTTTTCACCTGTCAACGGAGCCCGACCCAATAACATTATATGATTAAATTTACAAAAATACCTATCGTTTGATTCCTTTGAACGGGCAACTCTAATTATGGCACCGTACCTGTATTTTCAGATCATCTAGTAAAACTTCTATCACACGAAATTGTAAATCACACAAAACACAGCCAATGAGTTCTCGGCACGTACACAAGTGATTTGTAACGTACCATATGCTTTTGCTTTTTAGGTGTACGTGCCGAGAACTCATTGGCTGTGTTTTGTGTGATTTGCAATCCCATTGTGACAGAAGTTTTACTCGCGAGATTGTAGTGAGGAAAGTTGTTTGAACTAACCCTTCCCCCCACGTGGCAGGGGTATTTTTTAAATCATTCTAGGGGTGATTAAGTGGATGGTTCAGATTTAAGTGAACAAAAAAATCCGAACTGCACATTTAAAGCTTCTGAGATTCACCACCGACTAATCGATTCTTCAACGCAACATCATCATCATCTTAAAAGGACTCCCCATCAAGCCGTACGTGTGTACCACTACCTTAAAGATTCAATATATATATATATATTTTAGGAAAAGATGTAACAACGTAAACTTGAAACTTTTTGGTGTGCAGAAGCACGATTTTTGTTATTCAACGTTGTAATCTGGGCCCACTGACAGCATGGATGTTCAACGGTTCAACCCACTCCTTCGTAGAAATACACACCAAAAATCACCCAGATTGATAATATCTAACCACTATATTTTAGTACTTTTTAAGGTGTGATTCTAGCCATTGGATTCAATTATTATTTTTGATCAGTACTAAAAACAATGGCTAAAAATGATCAAACAAGCTGAATTTTGGTATGAATGTCTTCCAAGGGGTGGGCTAAACATCTATGCCGTCAGTGGGCCCAGATGGAAGTGGTGAGTAACAAAAATTGTGCTTCCACACATCATAAAGTATCAGGTATACCTTGTTACATCACAACCCTTTGTTTTAAGCCAACAATGCTATTGTGGCAGCCATCAATAATTTCAGACCATTAGATAGACATGGAGATTTATCACGCAATTCTCATGTAGTCCATCCTCGTTGGAGACCCAGAGATGTTAGCGTCACCTCAATGTCAATCCTTGGATCGTAATAATCAGAAATTGTATATGATGTCATTGTCTCCAAATTCAAATGTTGCACTATGAGATCACTGTTGGTGATCTCATCTCTTTCGTGCACGTATATGGTATAGTTGGTAGGGTACATCAAGGACAATGGACCTTACACATATCGTATGCTGCCTGGATCTTACGCGATAAAAATCGGTGACTTGTCAGCCAACAACGCATGCTGGTAAAATCATTTGACACAGTCAAAGGGTCAGTCATAACTGGTAAAGTTGTACATACATAAAGGTAAGCAGGGCAAAATGGTCAATAGTTCACAAGTTAATATCACGTCTAAAGCCGTTTTGAGTCAACAAATATAAAAAAAAAAGAGGTCAAGGGGGGATGCAAAAAAAATGATGCTACCGGAGGGTACCACAAATATTGACCAAACCTCGGTCAAAATTCAAGCCATGCAAAGATTTAAATCCAACTGTAAGAAAGCACCAATTCAGCTGATCTTGACCAAGCAGGGCCATCTAGAGATGTTTAAAACATCCATACGATCATGAATCTCAAGCAGTCTTCCATGTGGCGTTTATAGGAGTGTCTTGATGTCGGTTTACGCACTGAACACATTTAAAGCGTTGACATCAAATAGGTGTGTAAAGAGTGAAAACACCTATAATAATAATATACTTGGCAACACCTTACACGTAGCACACTCAGAGAGATCACTCACCGTATGATATTTGGCCCATCCCTAGATAGACCTACATGCAAAAAATCAGCTTATTAATGATTTTTAAGGATTTGATTATTGTCGTTTTCACGGATTGATTTTTAACCTTAGATTTTGAGCATTATATGGGTATTCCGATCCAAAGGTTTGAAATCACCAAACTTGCTTATATTTGGTATATAGCTCCATCTAGGGATGGGACAAACATCCATGCAGTAAGTGGTCCCCAATAGTGTGTCATGTGGCTTATACTATTGTCCCTCATCATCATTAGATGATGGATGTGGGCATGCTAGAGATCCTGAGCTGTGCAGGCATACTCGAATCCAAGTTTTGTCTTTAGAATAGAAACATTTAACGAGGGAAGGTGATTACAAAAAAAAAAAAAAGAAATTGAGGGAAGTTTTCAATTTTAAAAGTAGAGAGGCTTTTAATTATGTCACATATGTGGCAACCCCGACTATTGCTTTATAATAGTACGATGCACGCACAGGTGTAGAGATCACTCCCCGTATCGATTGGCCCATCCCTAGATCGGTCTACATGAAAAAAAAAATCAGCCTATTTATGGTTTTTAAGGATTTGATTGGAGTCGTTTTTACCAGTTGATTTTTAGCCTTAGATTTTGAGCATTATACGGGTATTCAGTTCCAAAGGTTTGAGATGAGTGGCATATACTATTTTCCCCCATCATGTGGGCGTGGTGGACATCCTAGACTGTGTAGGGCGTACACCAACCTAGGTTGGTCTTTTCTTTATAATAGAAGCATTTAGCGAGGGAGAATATAGGCATTTAATGAGAGAAGGTTTTGACTTTTAATTGTGTCACATGTGGCACTACACGTGGTTGCTTTATAATAGTACTAGGAGAACGGCCACGTGCGAGGCACGTGCACGTTACACATGGTAGCACCTTACACGTAGCACATTCAGAGAGATCACTCACCGTATCCACATTCAGATGATTGTCTCGAATGGCTGGACTCTCAACCTCCGTCCTCAGTCGTCTACGTCTCCTTCGGCAGCATAGTCGTTCTTGGGAAGGAACAAATGGAAGAAATAGCCTGGGGAGTCTTGAAAGCCGGACTACCGTTCTTAATGGTGGTGAGGCCACCACCTAATCCAGGACTACCTGATGGGTTCATCAAAGAAGCTGAAGGTAAAGGAATGGTGGTGCAATGGTGTCCACAAGAGCAAGTGTTGGTTCACCCATCGATCGCTTGCTCTGTGACCCATTGTGGGTGGAATTAGTCGGTAGAATACCTGAGCTCTGGCGTCCCGATCGTCGCGTTTCCGCAGTGGGGTGAACAAGTAACCAACGCTAAGTTGTTGGTGAACGTTTACGGCATAGGGGTGCGTATGGGACGGGGCGTGATTGATAAATAATTGTTGCTGAGAGAAGAGGTGGAGAGAAGCATCTTGGAAGTAACACAAGGGCCCAAGGCAGAGGAGGTGAAGAAAAACGCCATGAAATGGAAAGAAGCGGCGGCGGCAGCGGTGGCGAAAGGTGGCTCCTCCTTCCAGAATATTCAAGCCTTTGTGGATGACATTGGAAGGATGGCATGTAAGGAAATCAAATCACAAGAAATGTAGACTTGTTTGATTATTATGAAATCAATAAACCTTGCCTCACCGCGCGCGAGAAAAACTAGTCCGAAAAATCTTACCAATCAAAGTGCGATACGCGTTGACAGAAACTCTCCTTCGCAGACAAAAACAAATTAGGAGAAGTTACTGCAGGAACAACTCACCTAAGCAGACTGGGAGCGAAGCCGATCACAGCCCACAATACGAGTCACGTGGCACACTCTCAGAGGACGCTGACCGTATATATATATGGATGTTTGGCCAGTCTCTCGGTGGACTTGCAAACCAAAAATCAGCCTCATTAGTGATTTACAACCATTGGATCTTTGCTCCCAAATAACGCCCAATAATGGTCAAATTCCTACGGTTAAAATCAACCCAAGAAAATAAATACAATCCAACGATTAGAAATTACTGATCAGGTTTTTTTCTTTTTTGGTTTGTAGGTCCATCTAGTGATTGGCCAAGCATCCATTCGGTCAGCGTCCTCTAAGAGTGTGCCACGTGGCTCATATGGTGGGCTGTGATTTTACTCCTCATTTTTGGTACGAAAGTCTACCAAGGGGTTGGAGATAAACATCCATTCGGTCAGGGAAAAACCTTTCCTCACCCATTTGGTTGTTGAGGAGATGGCTTAACCCCGGCGAGTTCAAGGGAACAGGAAGAATTAGTTTTCATGGCTTAACCCCCTATCATATAAGGATTTGTTTACTTTTGGTAGGAACTTAAATTAAGGAAAGAAGGGTCGGTAGGCTTCAATAGAAGAGAGAGAAAATATAAAAATTAAAGAAAATACCAAAAAACTAAGCTTCCTACATGTAACCTACTCTATAGGTAGCCCTTGCCCTCCCTTCCACGTACATGGAGTTGACGTGGTTCGATAACGTCCACGGGTGAGCCTGACCACACAGGTGAAAAGAGCTCTTTCACTGTCTCTAAAGAATTAAGGTTATAATAGTTTCCTCTTCCTCACTCTCTCCAGTAAATAATAAATATATCCCCACTCTCCCCTACAACGTTTATTGAATAACAAGAATAACAAGTACAATTATTTGAAGTGGGGTCATCATCTTAGGCGTCTATGTTCTTTGAGGTACTGATCAAAATCATCCACGTATCGGTTGTGGCGGTCCTTATCGCCGAAGACATCCCTCATCTCCTTTGCATTTGTCCTGTACATCTCGCCCTCTTCGCTCACCATAATAACCTTCAACGACTCAGCAACCGAATCTCTTGTGAAAAATCCATCCCGTTCGTTCCTTGCTATCTCCAATCCAATCTTCTTCCATTCCAACACCCTAGCATTCAGTCCCTGAGTTGATAGCAATGGCAACATCAGTAGCGAGATTCCAAATCCAAGAGCCTCGATAATCGAACTCCAACCACAATGAGTTAAAAAGCCTCCCACTGATGGGTGCGCCAAGATCCTGAGTTGAGGTGCCCACCCAGTGCAGACAAACCCACGACCCTTGGTTCGTTCCTCGAATCCTCCTGGTAACAAAGCTGACTCGTCCTTGACTGAGCCAGGTGGTCTCCTCAGCACCCAAAAGAAAGGCAACTCGGCTAACTCTAACCCAAGAGCTAACTCGGTCACTTCTTCTTCACTCAGTGTTACCTCGCTCCCGAGTGCAACGTAAACCACGGACCTTGCTTCCTGTTTGTCTAGCCACTCATTGATTGGGTTCCAGTTTTCGTCTTCATTTTCCTCCACCGTGGGAGGAAGTAGACCCACCGAAAGAACCGGTTTCCGGCAAATCTCCTCCTCACTGAGACGTAAAAACTCCCCTTCAAACTCTATACAGCTTCGCACAACCACGACATCGCAGCCTTGCAGCGTCGCTCCGAACCGATACGCATCAGACACACCCGTAATATTTCCTTCAATGGAATCGAAGATTTTTAATATCTCATGGAGGCGAAACGCGAGGTTGGAAGGGAAAGTGATCCAGTTGGGAGGAACAGTGAAGTGCTCTGGTTCCGTCCGTGAATCTTCACCACTCATCAACATCGATGGAGGGCCAAAGAAAGCCATCGTTGCTGCGTTGAATATATTGAAGTAGGCGGACGGCAAACCGAGCTTGGTTGCAACAGGTGGCAACCAATGAGGTGCAAAGTCGTAAATAATCCAATCTGGAGCCGAACTTTCCAGAAAACGAACCAAAGGTGGTTCGAGACCGTCGTAGGCCTTTTTAAGGTACTGGATCTTGTCATACGGAACGTCGATTGTGGCCTCTGCATTGTCTGGTAAGTTGTCGACATGAGGTAAAGGGAGCTTCACCAAATTTAGCAGAGGAGATAAATTTGGAGGGATTTTTGGCAGTCTTTCGATGTTTCTCGGGGTTGAAACGAAGGAAACTCGATGACCCCTTTGAACTAAGCACTTGGATAGTTCTAGAAAGGGTATCAAGTGACCAAAAGCTAACCATGGAAACATGACTATGTTAAGCCCGCTATTCTCAGCCATGGCGGCCGGAAGATGAACTGATCCAAGGCAATCAGGGGTGGAACTATTGAGCGACGAGAGTTCTCCGCAGACTCGCAGTAGTGTTTATATTTATCGAGAAATGGGCACTGATGGGCACGCTTGCAGACCACTGACCGTTCCCCACCCTTTGCTGAACCTACAGACCAAAACACAGCATGATTGGCGATTCTAGCATTATTCGGGATATTTAAATAAAAAATAGCCTGATTCTGCGGGATACTCAGAATAAAAAAAATAGCCTTATTATTGGAGAAAATTGTCTTTCATGAATTCAGCCGGATAATATTCCAAGCATTATTCGGGATTAACAGGGGATTTCATTGTTACGTGTTGTTACGTGTCACCTTCCGGCCACATTTGCATTATGCAACCTAGGCCCTGCTTGTTTTGCTGCACTGGGATGCAAATGCACTCACTTGCTACAATTTTGGAATCCACATGATTGGTTGGGTGGTACGAATGAGCTGTCATGCAAGTGGTTGCCAAGCCCTTGCAAACTCCTTAACAAAATAGATGCAAACAAGTGCAGCTCAAAAACCATGACATGTGGATGCATTGCCACTACTCACTGCATTTGCACTAGAGTACAAAATGCATCTCAGTGCAGCGAACCAAACAGGGCCCTAATTTTTTCCGCAAAACACCATACGTACCAAACGCCACCTTAAAGAATATTGATTAACAAGTAGGGGTGCTTGTGAAGTTTAAATAATATTGATTGAAATGGGTCACTAATTCTTTAAAAAAAAAAAATCAATTTCCATTAAAATAAGGAAATTAACTAATAATGTAATGGGCCACATTCCCTGTACACAAATGTATATATAAAATGTGCCAGCTGTGACCCGTGCACGGCATGGGAGCACTTAAATTTGTTAATGGCGTCGTGTCTTTTTCTTTTCTTTTTTCTTTTTTTTGGGTAGGACTTACAACTTTGATGACGGACCAAAGTATGAGCCAGGTAACAAACTTTTAGAGATTACTGGCCGATGGATATTTGGTCCATCCATAGGCGGACCAACATTAAAAAAAATTAAAAAATAGCCTGATTAGTGATTTCTAACAGTTGGATTGAAGTATTTTTTAGCATTATTTGGGGTACTCAGATCCAAAGGTTAGAAATCACTAATCAGGCTACTTTTTTGTATGTATGTCCAACTAGGGATGGGCCGGCCAACATCCATAAGATCAGTGGTCTCTAAGAGTGTGCCACGTGGCTCATATTGTGGTCCATCATCAAAGATTTATTCACCCACTGAACAACAGAGATCCTCCGAGATTTATGTGATTTTTTTGTCTCCGTCTTCACTTCTTCTTCCACAACCCAGTAGTCTAGGCCAAAGAGAACTCCAGCCATCTTCTGAGTCTCAACTCCACAACCAGAGCGGGTCAGATTTCTGTCGTCAGACTCCTTCGAACGCCACTAAGGCAAATGACCGGCTAGCATTACCAGTTGAAGGTGCAAGGCAGTTAGCATGTGGAGCCAGAAACTGGTTATTCTGGTGGAAGTACTTCTACTAGTGCCACAGAGGTACTGGGGACTGGGTCCAGATATTCAAGTTGAATAAAAACCCAAAGTCATGTTCATTGGGTTTGGTAAAGAATGTAAATGGTAACAGAGATCAGGTATATGAGAGAGTCATGGGCTTGAGCTCTCTTAGTTGCCTTTTCTTTGGGTACTGAGAAAGCCCAGGTGGAATGTCGATGAGCAAAGATAGTATTAAGACCAAACCCACACACCAAAAGCACCTAGGCCAACGTCCTCCACGGCCTACTCTGTGATCCAGGTAGCCTTTTCCATATGACGACTTTCACTCTGACCTCTTTTCTACAGGTTTCGATGGTCCCAAGTATCCCTTTCCACGTGACAGCTCTCACTCTGGCTTCTTTTTTCCACAAGTCGCCCCTTCCAAGTCTCTTAACTTGGGACGGTGAGTAAAGCTTAGGTCTTAATCATTAGGATACTGACAGATAGTCAATGGCTTAAGGTCTCCCGGCTGCCTTTTCTTTGGTTCTTGAGAAAGCTCATGTGGGCTGTTGATGAGGAGAAAAAAGGTCCAAAACAAAAAAATCACAAGTAATCTAGTATGGCTCAGGCCCCGAGGAACCCCCTTTTTCTGAACCCTCTTGGGAGGGAGTCGCGCAGGGCCGTGGATTTCAACTTGGGGGCTCCTGAGCCATCTAGTATTGCATGTGTTGTTATATTGTCTTCTGCACTAGAGTGAGGACCACCAAAGGTTATTCTTGCTAAGCCATGGCCCACGAAACATCACCATGTAATAATGTTACCTTGGTTAGCATTTGGTCACATGCTACCATTTCAAGAGTTCTCCAAGAGCTCAGAAGTCCAAATTTCCTTCGTTTCCACCCCAAGAAATATCCGAAGGTTGCCACCCATTCCACTTAATTTGGTGGACCGGATAAACCTAGTGGAGATTCCCGTGCCTTCAGTTGAGGGCTTGCCAAATAATTCTGAGGCCACCATTGACCTGCCACTAGAACAGGTGCAATACCTGAAGCAGGCATACAATACAATGGGATGCAGGCTCCATTTGAAAGGCTTCTGGGTCGGATATCACCAGATTTTAGTCTGCGACTTCATCTCCTGCTGGATCCCAGAGACAGCTGCTAAATTTGGTGTGCCGTCTACCTTCCTAGCGTGTTCTCAGCAGCAACACTTATATTTCTAGGACCACCATCTTTACTAAGGTCCAGTCACCACCAAGGCCAGATGATTACACAGTAGCACCAGATTGGATCCCTGTCCCTTCATCTGTCGCCTTCTGACTGGATCAGGCTGTACGTATCTGCTGGAATTTGAACTTTCCCAATGCAACTGGCAAGTCAACTGGTGACCCGGTTGGCAACAATTCTGGAAGGCTGTGATTTTGTCACAGTGAGAGGCTGTAGAGAATTTGACGGAGAATTTGTTAATCTCCTTCAAAGAACTCTACAAGAAACCAGTTCTCCCAGTCAGTTTACTTCCCCCACATCCGGTAGAGAGGACTTCTGGCAGGACTAATGAGTCTAAGTGGTCTGATACTTTCAGGTGGCTAGATAAACAAGCACCAAGATCTGGGGTTTTCGTGGGATTTGGGAGCGAGTGCAAGATAACTATTGACCAAGTGCAGGAGTTAGCCTTTGGGCTGGAGCTCTCTAAGCTGCCCTTTCTATGGGCACTCAGAAAGCCGGAAGGGACTGATAGCTAAGACATTCCCCCGCTATGACTGACCAAAGGGAAGGCATAGAGTAAGGGACTAGTATCCATATGAGCTACTGAGCCAAGGAGCTAACTACCACTTTGACATCCTACCAGTGACAAGAAGGGATTGATAGCTAAGACATCTTGCCTTCAGGGTTTGAGTACTAAACCACAACTCGGGTTGGTGTGTTGGTTGGGCTCCCCAATTGGAGATTCTGACTCACCCGGCCATTGGAGTATTGCTATTTCATTCTGAGTGGAGGTCCAGCATAGAGTCTCTTTGTACGGGCACCCCCCAATCCTCTTGCCCATGATAGCTGACCAAGGGCTGAACGCTAGGCTGTTAGGAGAAGGGAACTGGCATTGATGTGGAAAGAAACGAGACGGGTCCTTCACTAGAGATGCAGTTGCCAAGACCATGAGACTGGTGATGGTAGATCCAGAGGGAGAGCCCCTACGATTGAGGGCAGACCAGCTGAGAATCATTTTTGCCAACCAGGAACTCCACAAGGACTAGATAAACATGTTTATTCAGTACTTGGACAATTACAAGGGACAGAGTGTCAGTTGTCTAAGGAAGAAGCAAAAGAAGCATTGCCTACAGAGGAACTACTCTAACCATACCAACTTTACACAGAGAAGCAATCTATATGATCATTTTTTAAGGCAAAGCTGTATGATTTTGATTCTCAAGTACCAAGGCAGTCTCAAGCTATACATGTGTAATTATTCCTATCCAATACGCTCGCTAGACTATACATGTATGATCATTCTAGAAGGAAGCACAAATAAAATAAATGTGAGGAAATATTCCGCAATCTACATAAGTGAGCAAGCAATTCTGTTACACCGCATACTGTAATCAGATTCATCAGAATGAATATGTGGAGCAATGGATGAAATATGTGTACCCACCTATTTGGAAGGCGAGGTAAGCTTATGTTCCTCTGCATCATGCTTTAATGTTGCATCTCCACCCATCAATTCCTGAAATCCCTCTACCTTAACAGGTGGGGCCCTCACAGCGACCATGTTCCTGCATGCACCAAGAAACTTTAGAACTCCAGCATTAACAGTTCTTTAAGAGCTGCTAACGAAACCCAAATCTTAGTCTTACTGTGTCTGGAGCTGAGGAATTTGAAGGGATGCTAGTTGTTTAAACTGATGACCTGATTGAGCATGGAACTGCATTTTGGGGAGTCTATTATTGATAGTGGTAAAGGCATTACCATCCATCGATGATTCTGATGTGTTCTCAATCTTGACTTCCACCATGGGTCTGTCTTTCTCCAAATTCATACCAGAGCGAGGAGTGGATGGTTGGCGTCTTCGAATCCTATCCCACTGTTGCTGCTGCTGCTGAAAAGCCAGATTCTGGGGATGAACCATCTGCTGCATCTGAGGATGCATTTGTCTTGGGATCTATTGGGTCCATCAGCAAAAAAAAAAAGGAAAATAAAGTCAAGATATAGTAAGAAATGCTTCCAATAGCCCCATACTGCAAAGGCAGACAGTGAGAAATGCCAGGTTCTCTAGATCTTTAAGTTGAATAAGGGCACCATAAAGATCCACATTCAGCAAAAAGTAGTTCGACAGAAAGATGGAAAAAGTAGATTGTCATACTTGCTGGTTTTGTAGAATGGGGCTCTGCTGTTGTGACTGGAATCCTGGCTGGACTCCTCGTACATGCTGTTGCTGTGTCCTGGTACCATCCTTCACATGTTCCGCTAAAACCCCAAGATTACTGGTGAAGTCAATGGCAGAGATTTTAAACCAGAAGGTCAACAGCAAATCTTATGATTGGGAGTTTGGACAAATCAAACTGTTTCAAAAGGCTGAAACATATTAAAATTATCTAGAAGAAACCTCTCAATGTTCTTCTATGGCCACATGAAGGGCTCGCATGTGAATTTAATTAGATAAAACTGTGAAAAATAACTACTGATAAAAGAAAAACTGAAAAATAGGAGAATGAGATGAAATGGAACAAAAACCCAATAGTCAAGACCATAGCTGCATTTCTCAATTACTACTTCACTCTGAAGCCGAATCATCATGATGTGTATACCACCTTGATAAATCATTGAATAATACCACAGGTTTAGATTGTCATGGTTATCCCGTGAAACACTACGAATTTTGGTTTTATCTCGTGAGTGTTGCGAAAAATTGGTGTCAAAAGGGGGAAACTAGTAATCAGTGCAGTAATTAGCTTTCCCACCACCAATGCAAAACAGACCTAAAAATTTACTGCGTTATAACTTTGAAGCCATACATAGGACTGTCAATGGATCAGGTCGACCTGTTGATCCAAATGGGATCCGATTACATTGGGCCCGTATCAAGGTATCGGGTCTGTTAGATTCAGCCTGGACTAGGGAATTGGGTTATAATAAGTCTTTGGATTGATTTTTTTTTTAGATAAGGTAAATTGTATTAAAAGAAAGGAAGGGTACAAAGCAAAAGAGAAGAAAGGAGGTCGAGAAGACCTCCGCAAAAGCAAAGAAAAGGGAAAAAATACTCCTAAATGACCCTAAACATAATAGAGTCCCATCTAAACACCAAGTCCTCAAATGATAAACCTTTGCACTCCTCAAATAGCTTAGACCAAAGGAAGAGAAGCACCATAATAGAGAGAGAGAGAGAGAGAGAGAGATATCAAAGATAGAAGCCTTCTTTCCCATCATATACCCTCCTATTCCTCTCCTTCCAAATACCCCACCAGACAGCAAATGGTAGAAGGCTCCACAGTCTATGGCCGCAAAACGGAAAGCAAAGACACGCCAACTGCACAAGGTATCTAAAACGGATTCAAGGAAAACCCAACTAATCCTAAAGGAGCCAAAGAAGAGACTCCAGATCTCCCATGCTATTTTGCAATGCAATAACAGATTGTTAATAGACTCCCCGGCTACCTTGCACATGTAGCAGTAGTTAGCTATCACCCAATTCCTCTTGATGAGATTATCCACGGCGAGGATCTTCCCCAAAAATGCACACCACACAAAGAACGCAACTTTCAAAGGGGCCTTAGACCCCCACACAATGGCCTTCAGAAAGAAAGGTCTCCATGCAATATTAGAGTACGCCGGGAAAGCTCTCCAAAGCCTATCCAACAATAACATCACATAGAAAGAGTGCAAAGTGAATCGCCCATCGAACCTTCCAATCCACCTAATGACATCCTCTCTAGAGCTATCTAGCGACTCCCCTTCCAATCTACGGAGAAGAGTTGCCAAGTCTGGGATTTCCCAATTATTCAAGTTACGCCTGAAGCCAAAATCCCAAGAAGAAGCACTACCTCCCCCACCAGAAACTGTTTGAACCATGCCAAGTTTCTTATTTGTGATCGCAAAGAGCTGAGGAAAGTCCAACATGAAATATATTTATATCAATGACTAAATTGTATATTGATTAAACTTTTTATTATTTGTTATTTCAATTTTTAATCAATAATTGTAGTTTTTTTTCTTTAAATCAAAATTAACAGGCTTGTCGATCAAATTAGCTCGATGTTAGTTCTTCCCTACCCAATCTGATAAGCTATGATAGCTTCTCATACTAGGTTTGAATATAGGTATTGGATCCATTGAATCAGGTCTGGACCTAGAATCGTGATCCGATCAATTATTGGATCAATCCGATCTGTTGACAGCTCTACTCTAGATAGTGTTAATATTGTCTCTAGTGGTCATCATCTCTATGGTCATCCTTAGCTCCAAACTACTGATGATTATCGGGATTCCCGATCTCAAAGCCACCGCAAACTTCTGAAGAACATTTAATGGTCTGAACATTGGACATAACTAGGCTATCAACGGATATTATTCGAATCGAATATAAGCATATCAGAAAAAAAAAAATCTAATATCCGAAATCGATTCGGAATCCGACAGATATTCTGAAACAATATTCGAATTTGAATCCAATTAGTAAATTGTATTCAAATATTATCCGATAAGGGTAACCTTGTGGGGGTATTCTATAAGGTGCCATGTTACCGCACACACTTATTGGATTGGGGTTTTAAATGTATTATAAATACAATTATTAGTAATTATATATAATATATCGGATCGGATATTATCGAAGCAGATATATCAATATCCAAATCCGTATCCGAAAAGTATAAACATATCAAAATTTATCCGAATCCGATATCCAAAATTTTCGGTTAATCTATATGATTATTCGGATTCAAATTTTCAACTATCCATTGAAACCCCTAGCCATACATATTAATATATAGTATCAAACAGTAACATGAAATGTCAGAAAAAATGATCCCCGCAAACCTAAGATGCCGACACGTTCGCACAATTTATTCCATATATTGAGAGATATTTTTTTGGAATTCTTTAGTTCGCCTTAAGTATACAATATAGAAAGATTGCATTTAGATAAGCTCATATCTATGTAACAATGACACGAACATGTGTGTCGGTGTCTGACACAGATACAAATGTGTTAAATATAATATTTCATTTATTTAAATCAAAAAAATTAATAAAGAGAAATATATGAAAAATGAATCATTTTTATTCCAATAACATAATAATTATAAGAGGGAAGACAACCAAAAACTATAGTTGTGTTTAACAACTTAACAAAGTACTGTATAGAGGATGGAACACACCAACCCTCTTTAAGAAATCATTTATTAATAAAAATTTATTAAAATAATGGGTTTAAATATCACGTACGTGTCAGGAACTCATGATGTGTGTCGGGATGTGTCAACACGTGAGTCCGTGTGTTGACGTGTCCAACGCAGCAGAAAACCTTGTCATGTTCTTGTTACATAGGCTGACATACATTAAAATCACATAAACAATGTATAAATAATAGCTATATATATTGGGATGACTTAAGAATTGTATGGAAAAGAGTATCAGCTAGGGCCCGATATGGTACCCGATACAACAAATTTTTGGAAAAGACAATTTAACTTGTTTTGCTTTGACGGAAGATATAGCTCTAAAGAGAGTGGATTGGCGAAATAGAATTCATGTTGCCAAACCCAAACAATTTGGATAAGGCATAGATTATGATGATGAATTTAACTTGTCACGTGGATATTAACAAAGTATTACTATGAAAATAGTGTTACTCATTTTCTTTTAAGTTCAATTGCATAAATATCAAGTTCAACCAATGATTTAAAAACCCAGCTGGTGTTTGAACCGAAATTTTGACAAATTGGTCGGACTGTGGTCCAACCATGGTTCGATATGGTCGGACCGGTTTGTGTATAATTTAAAAAAAAAATGAAATTTAGATAAAATTCAAAAATATATGAGATAATATCAGAAAATGGACATTAAAAATGGAAAAAATTTAAAAGTATAGTGCCCTTTTCCATCTTCAAGTACACAATCATCATTAAAAAAAATCGAGTACTTTTATAGAAATGCATCTGTTTTTATTTTTCACGGAAATATATCACAAAACCTTGAAGATTTAGCTAAAATTTTGGATGAATCCTCCCAAATTTGAAAACCATACTCACTTTCCCAAAACATTCACTTGGACCAAAGACGATCTCTAAATGTTTGGAATAGATATGGGAAGCATTTAGGTTTTAAAACGGTTGGTGGTTGGTTTTGAAAAAATCATCGATTCTCTCCAAACTTCTGGTTCAACGTGAACCGGACCAATTTTTCTTGAAAATCCAGTTGGACCCAGTTCGACTGTCAGTCTGGTCTGATTTTTATAACACTTATATCAACAGAAATACATAGTTAGCAATCAAGCAATTACAAATAACTTACATGGAATTACCAAATATTTGACCTAATAGCAAATTGTCGAATGTTTTGCCTGCTAAGAAATTTCTGAGGATGACAAATATTGTATGCTCAAAACTAATATTAACGTCACTCCAGAATTTCCAAAATTTGGTTGCAATCTTCAACAATGTTTCTATGAATAAAAATGAATACACTGGATTTTAGGATATTTCAAATATCTTACATGGAATTACCAAATATTTGACCCAGTGTTTTCAAACGCTAAGGTGTGAGGCGAGGCGCTTCACTAGCCAAAGCCTTGAGGCGAAAGCCTCAAGGCGTAAGATGTAAGCCTCACACGCATGCATTTTTTAGGTAGATAAGTATTTAAATCTATAAATAAATGTAGCAAAATTTCAAAAAACACAGCATATTTTCAAGTTCCAACTACAAACAAAAAAGCACAACACCAATCAAAGACTCAATCTTCTACTAACTTAAATGCATCTTCATCAATTATATGAACAACATCCTCTTCTTGATAGTCCAAGTTGAAATTCAACATCTCGTCATCAATCAATTGTAGATCAATCGATGTTGGGTCCCTTTTAAATATAAAACTTAAGGTTTTTATTTTTTACTTTTATGTTGGGTCTCTTCGACATCTATTTTTTTTAATATCTTGATTTTCTTTTTTTCATTTATTTTTTAAAACATGCCAAAAAAATAACACATTTGAGGCGTAAGCCCAGTCCAAGAAGCGTTGACGAGGCGTACGCCTCACTGAGAGGCGTAAACCTCGTCAATGCTTCTTGGAGTGAGGCGTATGCCTCAGATGTGTAAACGCCTTTTGATTGAGTCTTAGGGCGTTTTTAAGAGCTTTGCCCCGAGGCGCATTTCGATGATGACAAATATCGTATGCTCAAATATTAACGCCACTCCCCGATTTTCAAAATTTGGAAGCAATCTTCTACAATGTTTCTATGAATAAAAATGAATACACTGGATTTTATGATATTAATGACATGAGTGTAAGAGATCGGCATGTGCCACATAACTTAGCATAATAAAAAGTGCAGCATCTAATTGTTATAAGATGCTATGAAAAAAAATCATTAGAAAAGGGTGTGACCGTGTGTCCAGGAAATCTAAGTTCTTGTAAATTGTAAACAGATAGGCCCGGATGGTACCAAGCTAGAAGTGGAAACTGATGTTCTAGCTACACCTTATTGTCTACTTTGGGATACACTCGTACGAAAGCCAGCAACAATTTTAGTAACGGATAAAGTGGTCATGGAGACACAAGGTATACATTTAGATTGTTAAGTCACAAAAGACATGGAATTAAAATTTGGATCTTGCTACACAGACTGTTAGTAACAACACCTTGCAAACAAGTTAGGCAAAAGACATGGAATTCAAATTTGGATCTTGCTATACAGACTGCTGGAACAACACCTTGCAAACAAGTTTTGAAGTTCCTGGTAAAAATGAAGTAAAACTCACTTCTCTTGTATTTTACAATTTTCATTACTTATTAAAAAAACCAAGAATGTAAGTTTAGCTGAATCCAATTCTGTAATAGAAACTGGAACTAGTTCTCAAGGTGTGAAGTCCCCAAGCGAAATTGAAAACTGAAAAAGATAGGGAAGGGAATTCCTATGTACAAATTAACTCTATTTACATTTACACCACTGTTGGCTAAGAGATCAAACAAATCAATACCAGGAAAGAATCTCTATTTCCCTATGTACAAAATATGTTTTGGATGCAATATATTTTGAAAGATTGAAATGCATAAATAACATTAAATAAAGCCGTTTGAGCATCAATGAAATACAAAGAAATCTACTTACCCATATCCCACTGTTTGAAGGAACATCTTCAGTATTTCTATGGCTGAACACTGCTTTCTGTAACTATCAGTTAGGACTTTCAAGATACGGCCTAGTTTACAGATATGACAGCTGAGAAACTGCGACAGGACTTCCATTGAAACTTCTGTTCCTCCCTCAAAGCCCATACTTGCCAGAACACGAGCAATAACCTTTTGAGACATCTGTGATGCTTGCTCTTGGCCAAGGGATTTCCCATTCCCTTCAAGCCCATTCTTTCCCCTATATTTACTTCTTCCAAGCCCCATCCTGAGGTACTCTGGCCTTATACCAAACCTCTCAATCATTGCAGGACTCCGAGTCATGACATGGGGTAAGCTATCAAGAACCCCATAAAACTCCACTTTCGGATTGTCATCCAGTCTATTTGTTGGGGGGAGTGCACTATCAGGTACACAGTTTGATGGAAACAACATTTCAGGGAAAAACAAAGTTTCATCGTCAATTGAGTTCTTGCCATCTGATACAGAACTCGGATGCATGTTTGATCCATTCTCCCATATAGGATTTCCAAAACCCGTGTACTGATCCTCCTTGAATGCTTGCCGGCTTCTCTTATGCCTCTCAAAAAGTCTAAGGTATGCAGACATGCCCTCAGCCGTCCGCTTGAGTGATTCTCGGTCCCCAAGTGGTAATCTGTGTTGTCTTCTTGCTCTGTATTTCTCAACAAACTGACTATACCATGTTTCCGGCAATTCATCATGCCTAGGTCTCTGAGATATATTATCAACCTCAGATTCACCATATCTTGATCCAACACTCAATGCTACTCTCGATTGAATCTGCATCACAAAACAACGGTGTCAGCCAAATTGATTTACAGAAATGAGAAACAATGTAGAACCATCGCTTTTATGATCATGGTTTTGCATGAAAAACTGTCTAAAGCACATGAAAGGAATGGGATTTCGTTCTGGTGGAAATTGAGGCTTAAGATAAAAAAAATTGTCCTAAAGGTCGCTCATGAATGTTGTTAAAGGCCCTCACCTGCTCACCTAAGTGAATGCCTAGGCTTCATCATCAACCTAGTTGACACGGTGCCTACGCTAATCAGGTGAGCACCTGCGTTTCTGAGCAGTTGCCCATTGGACCAGAAGCACCTTCACAACTTTACAGGCCAGGTGAGCATTTAATAAGAGTGTGTTGCTATGTCCAGTGACGGATCCAGGAAGGGCCCATGCCCACAGATCCAAGAGCATCTTTGCAACCTTACAGGCCCAGACGATCACTTAGTGTGTGTTGCTATGTTACGCTTCCTTTCATATGCCAATTAAGGTTAGATAGATTGTTTAATCTTCTCAAGTATTAACTTTAAATCTAAAACTTCAATATACTATTTTCTTTTTGCATATCATTCTAATATTATGAATTATAATTGTTACTTGACTTATTTGCAACATGTGTTAGTAGTGGCGCTCTTGACTCTATGTCCAGCTTGGCAATTGCCTTGGCCCTTCTCTGAATTAGGGACTGACATTCATTTCAGTCATTATACTGGCTATGATATCAAGATTGGGGATAGGGTTAAATTCTGGACAGAACTTTGGTAGGGTGATCAGCCTCTTCAACAGGAGTTCCATTGCCTTTATAACTTTCCTCTCACAAAAATGGCTTAATGGGGGTCCTTTGGGATCAATGAACGTGTGCTTTGGCAAAGCTCCCTTCACGCCATCTTATGGGGAATTTTGACAGAAGAAACAACCGAATCTTTTAATACAAGTATTCTAATCTTTCTATGCTTATAAATAAGATTAGGGCGATTATTTCTCATTAAGCCATTGCACCCTAAGAGTTAAAGGCATAAGTTGGTGTATCATATTGAGACATTGGGAGGTGATAGGCTGATAGCGTGATATTCCCCCTCATCTCATTATACACAAGTGATTTGGTGACGACCTCCAAGAGAAAATGGAGTTAAGATTAACTTTAGTGGATGTTCTTTGGGCTACCTGGGTACATTGGGTATTGTGGAGTTCTCCAAAATTTCAAAGGAAAGATTATTCATTTGTTTTCGAGTCCCATTGGGTAGTGACTCAAATAAAGTGGAAGCTCTTTCTCTTTTAGATTGTCTTATATTGCAAAAGAGGTTACTAGCTGACAAAACCGTGGTTGAAGGTGACTAGTAATGCCATTTGCTGGGCAACATGTAAGAAGAAAGGTTTGTTGGACTTCCATCTAGTCAAGAAGATTCAAAACTTGGTATCTTCGCTGAACATCTTGTTCTCTAGAGTTCCAAGGTTGGTTGTGAGAAGGCATCCTAGCTAAAGGAAGAGTTAAAAGGAGTTCTTGGATGTAGTTTAGCTTCTGTTAACTTTTTTCCTTCATTCTTATCTCCTTATATTTATCCATTACACCTCTCATAATTCTTTCATTTTTATCATTAAATTCTAATAGTTACTGATAAAACAAAATAATAGAACATGCCCAAGGCTTAATAAGCAAGGTGCGCCAGGGTAATCCACGTAGCTACCAGTGTTGCGCACAATTTTCCTGAGGCGCTGGCACCGCAGGAAAAACGAGCACACAACACATATGCGCAGTGAAGATTCACTTGGCCTCGATCACATGGTGCGCCCCAAGCGAGCCTTGTAATTCAAATTTGATAGAACTAAAGGCAAAGCACAAATAAATCCTACTAGTTGTTCCTACCCTCCCTAGCAAACGAATTACAACCATAAATTTGCAACCAGTCAACTAATTCAAGAAAGCAACAAGCAGATAACCATTAAAAATAAATCAAAATAAGTGGAAAATCGAACCTTCGACTGTAACGAATTAGTCGGAGCAGATCCTTCTTGGTGTTGAACTCCATCTTGCGAACAATCTTCTAAAGAGAAATAGACATCATCCCCATGTAACTGCAAATCTGAAAGAACGAATTCAGTCCCTCGAACAACAAAATTTACCTGAAAAAATCACTAAAGTCGATAGAGAGCCTTACAAGTGGGATTGAGCTTCGAAGGAGCAGAAGAAGAAGAAGAAGAAGTAGAGGAAGAAGAGGAAGAGGAGGGGGGGGAGCGGAGAAAGAGAGAGACGCTAGCTTTGTCGAACAAGAGAGCTCTTGCCCTAAGCTGGAGTTGGATCTGAGCCCTAGTTTTGGAATCATCGGTTTTCATGAAGGCTTCCCATGCCGATGTAGAGGAGATAAAATGCAGGAAGGTGGTGTAATTCGATTCGCCTAGCCACACGCGCCAGACCCCACAAGCCTCCAGCTTTCTTGCAAGCTCGTAGCCTAGCCCGTCGTCTCCCAGCAAAGCCATGTTCTATGTTTGTTGAGAGACTGAGAGGTGCTAGAGGAGAAAACAAGTTACGGACTTACGGGTACATATACGAGTTCATCGTTTTTCAAAAACACGTGGCGGCGGATACTGACTGTTTAGCTTGGGACCCATTCAGTTGGTTTTTGATGCATCGGACATGTGAGGCATTAGGTCAAAAACAATGTGATGAGATAATCCCAGGCGTCAGATATTCCGTGGTTGGCGTCTGATATCCCGTTGTTGGATGACCATTGACCAAAAAACAGAATGGTTATGATCTTCGAGTAAAACATTGATGACAGTGCACAATATGAACCACGTGGCACACTTTTAGAGGACTGACCGCATGGATGTTTTGCCAATCCCTAGGTGCTCCTAAAAACCATTTTAAATGTGGGAATTTGAGCATTATTTGAAATACGAAGATCCAAAGGTTTGAAATCACAAAGGCCCTGCTTGATTAGCTGAGATGGATTTTGCACTCCAGTGCAATTGCTGTGAGTTGCATTGTAGGCCTGCTTGGTTGACAGCAAATTGAGTGCAATGCACTCCCTTGCCACAATTTCAGGATTGCAAGTGATTGGTTGGAGGTGTGCAAATGAACTGCAGTGCAAGTGAATTCTAAGCCCTTGCAAACTCCTTAGAAAAAATACAAGCAAGTGCAGCCCAAAAACTGATGCAAGTCCGTGCATTGTATTAGCTCAACATTTTTTCTTCCGAAAAAAATTAATAATAATAATAATAACTGTGATTATTTTTTATTATTATTTTTTATTTTTTATAGTTGGTCGGGGCCACCTAACCCCAAGCTTTCCCCTCCAAAAAAAAAATAATAATAATAATAATAATAATAATTTTATTGTGCATTTTTTTTTTTATAAAATCAAGAAATAAAATAATCCATTGCATTCTTTTGCAATGCACTTCCAACCAATCAGCTAAACTTTGTTTGCATCTATTTACGAGACCTGAACCAAACAGTTGTAAGTGATTATAATGCAAGTTGCTACATTTGCACTACAGTGCAAAATGCACCCAAGTGTAGCGAACCAAGCAAGGCCGTAGTCACTTACAACAGTTGTTGGGCTGCATATGCTTGCATCCATTTTCTTAAAGAGTTTGCAAGGGATTGGCAAACCACTTGCAAAACAGCTCATTTACACCTTCCCCAACCAATCACTTGTAATCCCAAAACTTCGGTAAGTGAGTGCATTGCATCCGATTTGCATCGAACAAAGCAGGGCCTAAACATTATTACTGAAGGGTTGCCCATTGACTTGCCATTTACTCTGCAAGCAGTAGACTTGAAGAGAGTACTGTTGGATTCCAGAGTAAATCCCAAACATGTGTATTACATTGTTTTGATATTAATGGGCCTTAGGAACAGGTCATGAGTGGTTTCAACCCCATGATGAAAATGCTCAAATCTAATGACTACAAATCACCAACCAGGCTGATTCGGGGTGAATATGACCCAACATTCATTTGGTCAGTGTGCCCAATATGATCTTGAATCAGATCGATGACCCCCCTTCTGACCTAATATGATCATCTACCATGGATTGCATGATTTTAATCAGATCGATGCAGCGTCATTGGATACTATGTCCATGGTGCTAGTTATGGCAGAATTGGCGTTAGGCATGGACACAGAGGGTTGCTTCGGTAGCCATCGATGTGGTATTTGTAGGAGACAGTCTTGCATTTATTTTAGCCATGCTTTTTGTTTTCTTTCTTTTTTGAGTCGCGGGAGTGCTATCCCACGGGGATAAAAATTCGTGTGGTTGAGGCCATTAACCATTGGATTCAAGAGATTCAAAGTCCACAAGGCAACAACTATTTTACTCTTTGCAGTTGTTGCCTCGTAGATCTCTTGAATCCTATGGTCAATGGCTTCAACCGCACATATAATTTTTGTCCCGTCATCCGTGGGGCTGGAGTAGCATTTTATTATTTTTTATTTGGCCAACCAAGTATAAATAATTGTTTGCTCACCTTGAAAAATGAATTTTTCAAAAAATATATAAGACATTTTTCATGTTACATCTAAGGGTGCAAATACATCGTTGAGCACTTTTGCTCAACACGTCTTTGAGCAAAGTTGGACTCTGCATTTACTACCTATTGTCATATGAATGTGTTTTCAGTAGGAAAGGGTTGTTATATAGTCACCCGTCGTTGGACACTTAAAATGTCCAACCGTTAATGAGAATTCCAGGCTACCTAGGGATTCTATCCCTTTTTAATAAACAAAACATGCAAAACAAATAGAATTTTGAAGCCACCATTATGCGCCCAATGATCACATGCCACATATACCTATTACTTTTTAAAAAGTTTTTTTTAGGCGCATAATTGCCGCTTCAAAAAATTTCTCCAAAATAAAATGGGAAAACGAGTTGACTGGATCTCCCTGTTTTCTTAAATACACGTGTTACAACTTTATTGGTGTTGGACACTACAATTATCCTGACCATTTTTAACATCACTAATCCTGACCCTTTTCACGATGTAACAAGGTATACATGACATATTTTCATTTGCAGAAGTGGCATTTTTGGTAGTCACCACTGCTATCTGGGCCCACTGACCGCATGGATGTTTAGCCCACCCTTTAATAGACATTCATACAAAAAATCAGCTTGTTTAATGATTTTTAGCCATTGGTTTCAGTACTCAAAAAATGGTTGCATTCAACGGCTATAAGAATGCCTTAAAAAGTGCTAAAAAGTGTTAAAATCTAATGGTTATAGATTACAAATCAAGGTGATTTTTGGTCTGTATATCCACCAGGGGGTGGGATAAACATCCATGCGGTCAGTGGGCTCAGATGGCATCGGTGACTACCAAAAATGCCGCTTCTGCAAATGAAACAGTTTCAGGCATACCTTGTTACATCTTTTTCCGTTACCTTATAGTTTGGCCGTAGCTTATAAAAATCACTAGTGTGTGACACGTGCAAAATCACCTGATTAAAAAAAATGTAAATGAATATTATAGCGTGTGAGGTGCGCAATAGTCAAGCAAGATAATATTATGTGTTCATATTGATGAGTTGGTGGGCCATGGGATCCCTATCACTTCAGTGGCTATCATGTTGTATGGTAAGTATTCTAAATGTGCACCAGGCTTCGCGAACCATCGATTTGTTCTATGAGGTCTCTTTGATCACCATAAAGATGAAATCGGTAGACGAAGAAATTAAAATTAAGTAAATTAAAGAATACTAAAAGCAATTTTAGACGTACTATATTGTCTATAAGCGTTCTTTGGAAAAATTTGGCAACCCACTTAATGTAGAAAGATGTTTTCATTAGTAGATAGTGAAGCCTATGCGGTGAAGCCATGTTTTCGCTTTAGGAAGAAATAATCAAGCATGTTTGTCATCAAGTTAACGATGACTTTATTTTTAGGAAAAGGTTGTAACAAGGTATGCCTGAAACTGTTCATTTGCGGAAGCGGCATTTTTGGTAGTCACGGCTGCCATCTTGGCCCACTGACCGCTTGGATGTTTATCCCACCCCTTGTGGATATACATACCAAAAATTACCTTGATTGGTAATCTATAACCATTAGATTTTAACACTTTTTAGCACCATTTTAAGGCGTTCTTATAGCGGTTGAATAGAACCATTTTTTGAGTACTAAAACCAATGGCTAAAAATCATTAAACAACCTGATTTTTTGTAAGAATGTCTATTAAAGGGTGGGCTAAACATCCATGTGGTCAGTGGGCCCAGATGGCAGTGGTGACTACCAAAAATGCCGCTTCCGCAAATGAAAAGATCTCAGGTATATCTTGTTACATTATGACCCTTATTTTTACTCTTTTTTCGTTATTTTGGAAGGTTCGTGATGTAACAAGGTATACCTGAGATCTTTTCATTTGCGGAGGCGGCATTTTTGGTAGTCACCACTGCCATGTGGGAGTACTCAAAAAATGGTTGCATTCAACGGCTATAAGAATACCTTAAAAAGTTTTAAAATCTAATGGTTATAGATTACTAATCAAGGTGATTTTTGGTCTGTATATCCACCAAGGGGTGAGATAAACATCCATGCGGTCAGTGGGCCCAGATGGCAGCGGCGACTACCAAAAATACCGTTTCCACAAATGAAACAGTTTCAGGCATACCTTGTTACATTTTTTTCCTTTTGGAAAGGGGTAGGTTTGTGCAAGATCGAGGAGACCTAAGCCTACTAAAGCACAATGGTTTTACCCAAGTAGAAATCTTTGTAGCCGCGGGATTTTTGAAATAGCAATTAATGGCCAATGATCGCGCCACATAGACCCTTGGTTTAAGCAGTGTTGGATCACCATTTTTCAAAAAAATATTTATTTTAAAAAAATGACTTTTTTGAAAATGCATTTTTCTTAAAAAGGTCGTTTGGATCATCATTAATGCAAAATATCTTTATCTTCTTTTAGTTGGCCTTACCAATATAATGTCATTATTTTTTGGAAGGGGACTTCTACCAAAAACTAGTTCTTTGTTTATTATGTTCATTGAGCTAGCAAAATTTCAAAAAAAAAAGAAATTTACTTGAAAAACATCTTTCAACTATTTTTTATAAAAATAATTTTTGGCTTAAAAATTATATTTTTATGGAATAAAAACTTTAAAAAAAATGCCTTTCCAAACAATCTATTATTTTGGAAAAAGACTTTTTCAAGTCTAAAAATGATGATCCAAACACCCCTTAGGCTTTGTTTTTAAAAAGTAACCATGGGTATATGTCGCGTGCGATCATTTGCCACTTCAAAAATCCCACCACTTCAAAAAATTTCTCTTACCCAAGGCCCTCCCCCAACTTGGTTAGATGGCTTTGTTTTCTTATTTTTGCTAAAAATTCCTAGGAAAAAGTTTAGATGCATATGATTCTCGTGGCTCTATACACCTAATGCATTTTCTTGGGCCCACCAACCGCATGGATGTTTACCTCACCTTTGTGGATAACCATACCTAAAATTGAAAATCTGTCGCACATTTTTTAGCAGTGATTATAGCCGTTGGATTCAAGCATGTTTTTTTTTTGGTACTAATACTAACATACTTAAATTATCAATCAAGCTATCAAGGAGTGGGGAAAACATCCATGCGGTTGGTGGGCCTAAGAAAATGCATTATGTAGGGCCACGAAATTCCTCTGCATCCAAAGTCCTTTGCATCTAAAATTTTTCCAAATTCGAGAAGGTTACAAAGCAACTACTACTCTAAACAAGCATGCGCACACCGCACCTACTAACAGAAGCCGCCGGGACAAGTTCCACGTAGACATGGTCCACAAATTCCTAGTCAAGGATAAGTAACCATACTAAATACATTAACTTATAAGGCTAAGTTTAGGTAAGCTTAAAACTTATCTTTAGTGCTTACCCAATAACACTTATATATAATACGGTTGATTTAGATAAATGTATGGCTTCTAATGTTTAAAATGTTACTCTCAGACTAGGGGGGACATCCTCTGAGGCAGTGGCAGAGCCAGGGGGCCCACCCTCAACTTTGAATTTTTGCTCATCTATAGTTGGTCTACAGTTTGAGCCAGTGAACACTCTTATCCTGCCCACCCTCAACTCCAATGTTTGGCTCATCCCTAGGTGGACCACAATATTTGCCACGTGCAACACTCTTCGAGGTCATTGAACGCATGGATACTTGGCCCAACCCTAAGTGACCAAAAATGAGTCTCATTAGTGTTTTTCTAACCTTTGGACCTAAGTACCCCAAATTATGCTTGAACCCAACGGTTAAAAATATTCCCACGAGAAAAAAAAAAAAACAAATTCAAAGGTTAGAAATCACTAATCAGGTTGATTTTTGGTCTGTGGGTCCACCTAGGGATGAGTCAAACATCCATTCGGTCAGTAGTCTATAAGAGTGTGACATGTGGCCCATAATATGGTCCGTCATCTACATTGATGACTGATGTCCATCATCACAGATTTACTCAAAAAAAATTGGCTCTGAGCTGATAGGGTTTTAATTGCCCATTTCTATAAGGTGTAATTTTGTCAATTAAAAATGTTGATTTGACTGTCGCTTGCCACTTTGCCCACCCTTGAACAAAATCCTTACTCCACCACCACTGCTCCGAGGGGTCTTGATTGATAGATAGTCAACGGTCAACATGTGGTGTGCATCCCGAGGACCAACTTGGTGTCCCTAGGGTTGTCAATGGGTGCCCAATTAAGATATGGAAGATCATTCTGATGAAACAACTACCAAATTAGTTGTTGGTTTTAGGCAAACCCCAACAAACCCATATCAGTTATGTTTCATATGTATCAATCTCTAAATTATAAAGTTATAGTATAAGCAATTTGCTTAGGTTGTTGCACCACCTAAAAGTTTGGAATACCAAATCCGCCTCCAGTGTTTTGTGGGTCAAAATTAGTGGGGCCCCACTTTTCTTTCCCTTATTAAAAGCAAGGTTTAAAAGGGATTATAACGGTATAACGGACTGGGGGAGTTACCATTTTCTGTTATAACTGCCGTTATAACGGATTGTAACACATAAGGGCAAAGGTGGAAAATAACAGAAAACGGCACTAGACTTTATAACAGAAAATAACGGAATTTTTTTAATAATTTTTTTTTCAGAAGATGTCGGCTGTTATAATGGTCTGAATCCGTTATAATGGCCGTTATTTTTGTTAAAAGATGGTTGAAAGATGTGGATTGGATAAGATTCGTGAGTCAAAAAAGACAGGAAACCCTTGAATATGGTTTTGGTGTCTTATGGGGGCATTTGACTAAAGACTTTGAAAGGCGTCACTTAAGTGAGTCTTTTAGTAGATTATAAAGGTGGGAGAAGGGATTACGCATTGGGGAGGAGGAGGGGGTTCAGTTAAACGTCCATCTCTAGTTGAAGTGACATGGTGCGGTGGTTTTGAAAATTCAAATCTCCTAACGGGTTTAGGTCACCCACTTTTTAGTCTTTTTTGCTTACGATAGTGATTGCTTGCTTTCGTAATTTAATTAACTAGATAACATTCATAATTTACCATTTTTGCCACATCCCCCCCATATGGGTCTTACAAGTTTCAACATGACCTTACACTTGTGGGCCCTTTGACCTTTCATGGGTTGTGAATTCGAGCATTATTTGGGTACAAGGATTTAAATCACTAATCAAGCTGATTTTTGGTTTGTAGGCCCATATAGAGATTGGGCAAACATCCATTCGATCAGCGTCCTCTAAAAGTTTACTCATCCCTTGGTAGGCCTGCACACCAAAATTAGCTTGATTGGTGATATCTAGCCATTGGATTTGAACATATTTTTCGTCATGGACTTCTTGAGCATGCCTATGGATGACTTAAGAGCATGAGGAATAAAGGGGTAAATCCAATAGCTAGCTATTTTGGTGTGGCGTTCACAAAAGGATGGGCCAATGGGCTAAACATTCGTAGGATCAGTGGGCCCTAAATAATATGCCACGAGTTGTATTTTTGTGATATTTGCTGACTAGCTCCACTACAGCTTAGTAAAATTTGGAAGTAATTTACGCGAATTCTATGATAAAACACGAACCATTGTAGGAAATGAATGTGTGTGTGTGTGACTATAGGTTACCGGCAAAACTACCCCAACGGGCCTAACCCAGATTAAAATAATAATCAAGGTAGAGTTTAAGCACAACACGTACCCCCAAAACTACCCCTTTCATATTCAAATAATAATCGTGAGTTTAAGCAGTGATAGGACAGTTTTAAGGCTACGTGTTGTGCAAAGAGATGCCCTGAGCGTCCCGTGCTGAATGAAGGAGAAAATATTCGATGGCCTCGTCTCCCACCTAAAGTGACTGACACGTACACAATCACTTAACCTGCGTTAGGCCCTTGATTAGTAGTTAACAAGGGGACTTGAAGCCGGGGCCAGCGAATTTTTTCCCGAGTGAAGATCAGGGGAGTTGTCCAAGAAAATGTCTTCGAACTAGATGGTTGAGATCATCCGACTTATCTTCAAGGTGGGACCAATCGGAATTATGCTTAAATATGTTGTTGAACCTGACCTTATTGGTCCATGATACTCAGACTGCCGATCATCACCGCACATGTAAAAACAGGGAAAAGCAGGACAACTTCCGTTTGAAATAGTAAAAAGATGTAACAAGATATGCCTGAAACTGTTTCAAATGCGGAATCAGCATTTTGGTTACTTACCGCTGTCATCTGGACCCACTGACCGCATGGATGTTTATCCCACCTCTTGTGGATATACAAACCAAACATCACCCTGATTGGTATATTCTATAACCATTAGATTTTAGCACTTTTTTAGCACTTTCTAAGGCCTTCTTATAGCCGTTGAATGCAACCATTATTTTTGTACTAAAACCAACGGCTCAAAACCATCAAACAGGCTCATTTTTGTTACGACTGTGTGGGCTAAACATCCATGCGGTCAGTGGGCCCAGATGGCAACAGTGACTACCAAAAATGCCGCTTCCGCAGCTATACCTTGTTACATCACGACCCTTGAAATATTACTCAACAAATTTAGACGTTTCGGTGTTCTTCAATTGACTTCACCCACCGTAACTGAAGAATAAATAAATGACACCTTATTCGATTCTTCAGGGCGGCATACTCTTATTACGGCACACCTTCTTCAATGGTCCCCTTCTGCATTTTTATTGAGATTCGTGTGGTGTGGACCATCCAACCGTATAGAACTTAGGAGGCCGTCCGGCAGTACGGAATACCTCCCCAAATTAAGTACATATAAATGGATGGAGAGCAGTGGATTTAGTTAGGGGCCTAGGGCATCAACACGCTCCAACGGAAATATTTTTTTTGTTCAAACTGGGTTGTCACTCTCAAAGTACCACGTGGCAACTTTCAGGCCCACTAACCACATGGATTAGGGCTTGTAATGGATCGGGTTTGAGTCGGATTGGTACTGATTTGATACCGATCCGGACCCTATGGGATTAGTCAAATTTAGTTCCGGAACCAATCCGATATGATTGGATTGGATTCGGGTGCGATCCAATCCGATATGTCTATAAAAAATAACAAAACTTTCACTTAGGCACACCATACTTTTTGATCGGATAGGAATAATATGTGGTCCGGTACTGGTCCGATAGGAAAGAATCAGATTCCAGACCAGATTTTTTCAGATCGGATCGAATCAGATGTCTGAGTCAATCCGATCCATTACCAGCCCTAACATGGATGTTTGGCCGCCTGATTAGTAATTTCTAGCGGTTGGATTTGAGCATTTTTTTCAAGCAGTTATTCTAGCGGGTGATTCAAGCATTTTTTTTTGTTACTCAAATTAAACGGCTAGAAATCATCAATCGGGCTATTTTCCGAAGAAAGTTCGGAAGAGTATGACACATGGTTTTTTAGATGGGCAAACATCGACACATTGAGCAAAACATCAGAATTTTTTCCAAAAAGGGCACATACATGCAAACTGTTAGCTGGCGGGACCCGCCACTTGATGAGTAGATCACCTAGATTCGAAATTTATCCAAGTTCATGGTCGATTGATCCGATGGTTGTTGCATGTCGAGGTGGGACCCATGTCATCAAATGGTCATTTACAATTCTTAGTTCGTTAGTTGTTCGTTGTGTGGTGGGTTAGCAAGCGTTAGTTACGGCAACAATCACGTAGGTACCAGTTTAATCTTTATGAAAAGGGACAAATCCGCATTTTCGACGGTGGAGATTGTATCAGAAGAGTTGGTGTACTGTATACACAAAGGATGGATATAAATAGGATAGAATCCAATCATTCCAAAGCTAGTTTTAGCTTGCTCCTCGCTCTGAGAATAACCACCTTGGAAGATATAACCATGTCAAGTAATTCCCTCTAAAAACCTCCTCCTCCTCTTCGTACCTACTACTCTTCCTCTTTCTTGACCTTGGCATCCCATTCCAAGAGAAAAGCTTCTTCATGTTTGAATCCTTACTTCAAGTTTCAGTAACAGAGATTGAGACAAACAGATTCAAATCTTCTTAGCTCAAGAAACCCAGAAAACCCAATGACCTCTGCAGAAGGTAAGCTTCTCCTGAATCAGAGAAATCTACTTAGTTTTTTAGCTGTAAAATGGAAATATTCATTTCTGTTTTGATGTTTATGTAGAAACTGGAGAAACCCATGAAAACCCAGAAACAGAATCTGAAAATGGTTTCAGAAAACCAGATTTTAATGAGGAAAACAGTTCTCCAAGGGGTGTACTGGAAATCCCTGTTCTGGGTGCCGATTTAGATAACAGTAGTAGCAGCTTCAGTTCTTCTTCTACGGAAAAATCTATTAGTCACCAAGCTTTGATTCCGGAGTCTCATGGGTTACAGTGGAGGAATTTGTTTGAGGTTATAAAGAAGAAATCTTTGAGAAGGTTCTATACGCTTCCGAGGTTGACGAGCTCGGAGATCTCGAAAAGGAATTTAAACAGGAAGTTGGCTCGAATTCGCAGTGCCGAAGATCGAATTGAGTATGGGGATGGAGGACCTTCGGTGGCGAAACCTTCCTGGAGGAGCTTTGATTATGAGGAGCTCGCCGCTGCAACTGATAATTTCAGTTCTGGTAAGAAAACTTTTGAGCTTTCCTCTGTTTTTTGCTTCTCGTATGCTGTCTCCGTCTTTCCTCTGTTTCTTTCATTTCCTCTCTTACACCGGGTGTTCGGTTGCAACGGTAACTCTATCGTAGCAACCAAACACTGCCGATGGGCTCCTAGGAGGAGGAGATAGTCTGATAATGTTCCCATCATCCCTAGTCGTGTTGGTCTTCAGGATTGACACCACACAAATCTCGAAGACCATCCAACAGTTTTGACCTAGAGATGATGATTCAGTGGTCCATCGTATAGTATGGAATGTAAGGGGTCGTTGAGGATAATGGGATCGGCATCATCTTATAATTTTCCAGCCCCACCCGATCATCAATTTGGAGCATTCAAATGTGGGGCCAGCCGTTTGATCGGCCACAAAGCACAAACCTGACTTCACACCAACTGTATACTTCTAAGTTCTAACCATAATAACACAACAGTTATTATGTTAGGAGAAAGATCTTATAGCATTCATCCGACGGTTGGAACAGTCTGAATATTGGGTTATATAGCTTTTAGACTGCCCAAGATTGACAAGTAAAACTTCTGTCACAATGAAAACATATGCCACGTGGCACAATATTAGTGGACGATGACGAGATGTGTGGGAAAGGAGCCTGGATGGTGGGTCCACGATCTCCTTTCTCTCGTTTCATGGTTGACAACTGACACACACAATCCCTCCCCTCCCCTCCCCTCCCCTCCCTGCTTCTCACCATAGAGTCTAGACTCTAGAGACAAGCTAGTCTTCATACGTGGTCTCCTGGTGGAGTTGGTGCAGACTCTTAAAGTGTCTGCACCGTCAATGTACCTTGAAGGCCGTGTCATTTATAATTGTTTTTAAAAGGAAAAAGTCTTGTTTTAAACTTAAAAAACACGTTTTTCGAGGTGCATCCGATGGTGCAAATTTTTTTACATATTTTAGAGTTTGTAATGTAGAACATGTACAGACTAGTTTGAGTAAAATTTGATGACAGGGCGCAATATGACCCACGTGGTACACTCTTAGAGGACTCCGACCTATGGATGTTTGGCCAATCGCTAGGTGGACCTACAAACCGATTAGTGATTTCTAGGCGTTGGATTGGAACTATTTTCATGGGTAGATTTTAACCGTGGGAGTTTGAGTATTATTGGCCATTATTTGAGGTACTAATATCCAAAGATTTGAAATCACTAATCAAGCTGGTTTTTGGTCTGTACGTCCACCTAGGGATTGGGAAAACATCTATACGGTCAGAGTCCTCTAAGAGTGTGCCACGTAGCATATAATGCGCCATGTCTTCAAAATTTTACTAGATTAATTTTATTCTCACCATCACCCAGCTTTTGAATGGAACCACAGTTAAAAGCCACCTAAGTTGGAATATCTTTGCAGTCAATGGATTTCTTTTACGACCTTTGACCGACCAGGCGTTGTCTTGGAACTTGGAATGGGATGACGAGAAATAGAAAAACCAGAAGGAAAATGATAATAGGGTTTGTAGCAAGGATCAAAGTCTCGGGATCGGCCGTTGGATCGGACCCCTCCGATCCCGAGTTGGATCGCCTGGATCGGTTGGATCGGTCCGATCCACCATGATCCCGAGAAGAGAAAAAAAAAATCCCAAAAAATACAAAAAATTGAAGAAAAAATTCAAAATATTGAAAAAAAATCAGAAAAAATCACAAGAAGGTAGATCTATGTGTTTCCTCCAAAACTCACCGGATTTTCAACTCAATTCAAAGAAATTTGAACCAAAACCTTCAATCTTCATGGGTCTCTGTGTTTCGAAGGTAGATCTATCATTTTCAAGCTATTTTTAAGTTTTAAGAAGGGTTAGGGGAGGGGAGGGGAGGAAAGGGGAGAGGAAAACGAGTGAAAAGACGAAAAAAAAAATAAAAAAAATCGAGTTTTTATAACATTATTGCTGCTGGTTCAACTCACCGAGTTGGATCAGTTAACTCGTTTGGATCGTGCAATCCAACCGATCCAAAGGGCGATCCAACTGATCCAAAGAGTTGGATCGGACGATCCACTGCGATTCGAGACAAACATTGGATTTTTGTCTCGGATGCCTCCGATCCCGGTCTGGATCGCCCGAGACTTCGAACCATGGTTTGTAGTCGTCGACTCGTCGTCTCTAAGTTTAGACGGTTGGATGATCTTGGAGATTTGTGTGGTAGCAGTTCCCAAATGTGAATGCGAAGCGCGAAGCAGCCCGTAAATATAAAACGAGAATGCTGCTGGACCCAAGATATGTGGGCCCTATTTCTCGTCGAGTAATAAAGGTCTGGTCCACATCTAGTACGGAGCAACCTAAGTCTGAGTCTGAGTCGTGAATTTAGGAAAAAGTTTTGCTCCGGGAGCAAACTTCAATCGTTCCAGCCCAAAAAGCTGCGTGGCAACTCTTTAGGGCCCACTGACATGATTGGTGATTTCTAGCCATTGGATTGAAACATCTTTCAATGGATTGTTTCTAGCCGTTGGATTCAAGCATTTTTTTCTGGGTACTAAATCAAATGACTAGAAATCACAAATCAGGTTATTTTTGGTGTGTAGGTCGGTCAAGAGGTGAGATAATAAACATCCATATGGTCAGTGGTCCTAAAGATTGTTCCACATGGAGGTTTCTAGGAAGGGAAGGATCAAAGATCGGTAGGAGAAATTTTTTTTCCGAGTTAAACAGGCTCTTCAATTAAACGTGGGTACATCGTTGCGAAGGCAGAGACTCCTCTGTTCCATGATTTCACTCTAAACTCTCTCTATATTTGAAGAAATATTCGGGTAATTTTATTTTTTATTTTTGAAAATTTGACAGAGAAGCTGATTGGGAAAGGAGGGCACGCAGAAGTGTATAAAGGGTGCCTCTCGGATGGTCAGCTTGTGGCAGTAAAGAGGCTAACGAAGAAACGGAACGAAGAAGAGGAAAGAACCAGTGATTTCTTATCTGAGCTCGGAATAATCGCCCATATTAATCACCCAAATGCTGCTCGTTTGCTTGGATTTAGTGTAGAAGGGGGTTTGCACCTCATCCTCCAGTTCTCCCACCATGGCAGCCTCGCTTCTTTGCTTCATGGTGATGTATCCTTCTTTTCCCCCACCTTTTTTATTCCGGGTTTCCTGTGTCGTCGCTGCAAACATTAAATTTTCCTCTTAAATCCAACTTAAATTGCTGACTGGTGATTTCTTGCCATTCCGTCTGAGTATAAAAATAAATGCTTGAATCCAACGGCTAGAAATAATTCCATAAAAATGCTCGAATCCAATGGTTAGAAATCACCAATCAAGGCTGATTTCCTTGGTGTGCCAAACATTCATAGGTTGGTGGGGCCAAAAGACTTGCCACGTAATATTTTTGAGAGAGAAGGATCAAATTTTGCTCTGCTCGGAAAGAGCAAAAAAAAACTTACTGCTTAAGGTGGCGTTTGTTAAAACTTGTTCTCAGACCTTATGTCTCAATGGGCTGAGAGTGATTTTGGTGAATAATTGGCGTTTGGTAAACGACTTTTGGGTTGTTAAAAACTTAAAAGTCCGCATTTTATTAAGGGTGTAACTGCGCCGGCCTCTAGCCTGGCCTGACTTTTGGTAAATTTTGAAAAGGCCCGTGCCCGAGCCCAATCCGATACAATATAACTTCAGGCCCGAAACCTCTCTAACGGTTGGTTACGATGTGGGCTGACCGGAGCATCAATCAGACGTCTAGTCTATCTCGATGATCTGGCCCACTGATTGTATAGGGATAGGGAAATGATAGCATCGGCTTGGGACGATTGGTACCATTTTCCTCCCAAGGTCCAGAACATTGGATTTTTTTTAAAATTCGTGTGATGGTCATTAGATTTATGTAATGGTCTTTGGGATTTGTTTGGTTGGAATTTCAGGCTGTGTTTGGTAGCGCACCTTCGACGTGCGTCTAGGCTGAACGTGTGCGTCTTAATTGATGACAAGTATTTGGGTCACACTAAGGCGCGCACCTTCGAAGACACAGTGGACCTTGAAGATGTGCATTTTGATTAATGACCACCCCACTTTTACTTGTGTTGGAACTGCTTGGCCCATAGGTATGGTCATGGGAGCGGCTTCCATGCACCAGGGCGTATGGAACAAACAAAACGGCCCTGCTCATGTTGTGCCACGTGAGCAAAAAGATGAAAGTAACTGCAATTACAAACACAACCACAACCCAAGTTAATCGGGGATACGGTTACTTTCATTTTTTTGCTCACGTGGCACATCATGAGCAGGGCTGTTTTGTTTGGTCCATACGGCCCTGGCACATGGAAGCCATAGGGTTGTGGCCATAGTTAGCAAATTCCCGTTTGAAGAAAAAAAATCTCATTTTCTAAGAAAAAAAAAATGTTTAAAATCACCGTGTTTTCAAAATATCGCCAAAAAAAAACACAATATTCAACAATCTGAAACAACCCCATAATATTAGAATTTTCAAAAAATCTCTTGAATAAAATTTACATTTATTTTAAAATATTTATATATCTATAATATACATTATCTATTTTGTGTTTATACAAATATTTTCAAAAAAATTTAAACGATTCGTATGCTTTTGGAGATCTTGATAAATGAGATATATATTTTGGAAATTATAAGTTTTGCTCCCATAATATTATAAGTTTTTTTGAACGTGTAATTTGAACTAAAAAAAGTATTAAACTTGAAATCCCGACTTATCAAACTTTTGATGTCCGTTTTTTTTCACTCCACGTTTAAACCTAAATCATTTTAAACTCTTATTTTTTCGGTGGGCGAAGTTTTGCCGCTTCACAATTTGCTAACTATGGGTATGACAATGAACACCTGACCCATTAATCTTTGGATGTGATAAATAATTGAGTCGGGTCTCACGTACTCGAACATGACGCCCAACCACCCGAAAAATTTGGACGGGTCTGCATAAACAGGTGGGGATTTGGGTTGGGTCTAAGCGACACTCTTTTTGCTGATGAAAAGAAGATTCAGTTTTTCAGGTTCAAAGGAGAGTCTTGAATGGGGAATAAGGTTTAGAGTGGCTAAAGGAGTGGCTGAAGGATTACAGTATCTCCATCAGGGGTGTCACAGACGTATAATCCATAGAGACATCAAAGCCTCTAACATTTTACTAAACCAAGATTATGAACCTCAGGTACTCCTACTATTATTTCATTTTAATTAATTCGTCTCCCCCATCGTTTTTGTTAACTATATGCTTTAGAATCGTCGTTTTTTCGGGTGCAGATTTCTGATTTCGGACTCGCAAAATGGCTTCCAGACCAATGGACTCACCACATAGTCTTTCCCATAGAGGGCACATTTGGGTGAGGCAATATGATGATTATCTCTAATTTTATGGATTTATCTAATAAATGTGTCACTTATATATGGTTCGACGTGTATCGCATTGTGTCTCAGATATTTAGCGCCGGAATACTTCATGCATGGGATAGTCGATGAGAAAACCGATGTCTTTGCCTTTGGGGTGTTACTATTGGAGCTCATAACAGGTCGTCACGCTGTTGACTCTAGTCGCCAAAGCCTCGTGATGTGGGTATGATTTTTAATTCATTTAATTTTTTTTTTAGGTCAGGTTATAATGCAATGGAACCTTCCTACTTCCAACAATTTGCTAACTTTAGGGATGGCCCATGCAAATATTTTCCTTTTGCCTGATAAAGAAATGACTACTTGTTAACTGGCCAATGCTTCCGTATGCATAGGCAAAGCCACTATTGGACACCAATGATATGAAAGAATTAGTCGATCCTCGTCTAGGAGATGGTTACAACATCGGCGAGATGAAACGGGCAATGTCGACAGCTTCAATGTGCATTCATCACTTGTCGAACATGCGGCCGTACATGAGTCGGGTAAGCGTCGCCGCCTCAAGGTTGCAACCACCCTTATTCCATATAAGTATTTGGATAAATTATAAAATTAAGATGGAAATATGTATAAGATGTGTGTTTGTGTACAGGTTGTACAGCTTTTGAGGGGTGAGGATGGATCAGTAGAGGTGATAGGAAGAGAAAAAAGGGATGTTGTAGGAAGGGCTGTTCTTTTGGATGCTTGTGACTTGGAAGATTACACTTGTTCCACCTACCTCAATGATCTTAATCGCCATAGGCAACTTGCTTTAGAATAGAGAGCTTTCTTTGTATTTTTCTCTCCAATGTGAGACTTTATATGGTCCTACACTGTATGCATGGATGGAGACCATATTGATAAGCTGCCCTCTATTTAAATGTCAATTTTCCAACCCCTTTGATTTAAGGTCAACATATAGTTGTGTTGTACCCTCTCACTATCTATATAACAAGTGACAGTAGTTGTGTTATACCCTCTCTTATCTTATGGCTTCAATAATGAATGGCTGAGATCCACTATGCTACATATCGATGGCTGAGATTAACTCTCACCTCATTTTGACAAACACTTTGTCGGAAAGTGCCGCGGGCACGGGCCGCCCACGCATATATCAAGACACAGTTGTATTCTCTTATCTTATCCATCCATCTAATGTGGACGGTCAGATAAAGAGTGGTTGAGATCAAATCATTCGATCTAATGTGGACGGTTAGATTTCAGCCACTCAATCTGCCTCATTTGACTTCAATTTATTCAAAATTTAAATTTCAACACCGTTATTTTTTGTTATTTCTGTTATTTTCCCATTTCTCCCTCTGTGCGTTACAATCCATTATAACAGCCGTTATAATAGAAAAAACGGTAATGTCCCAGTCCGTTATACCGTTTGAGTGCCGAAGGCACCCAATTTTTGCAAATGCTTTTGTCGGAGAGTACCGTGGGCATGGGCCGTTTACTATTCTATATAACAAAACACATTGGTTGTCTCCCTACTTATACCTCCTCTTATAAGCATCAACAAAGAAGGGCCGAGATCTAATCCTCCCCCAAATGGACGGTGGATCTCCCCCACTCACCTGATTTTGGCAAATTCTTTGTCAAGGAGTGCCGATGTCACGGTTGTCTCTCCCTCTTATCGGCTTCACAAAGGATGGTCAAGATCTTATCACCCCAAATGGATGGTGGGTCTAAGCCACTCACACCCGATTTTTACAAACGCTTTGTCGGAGAGTGCCGTGGGCACAGGCCACCTACTAGTCTATATAACAAAACAGGGAAGTTGTCTCCCCTCTTATAGGCTTCATAAAGAAGGGCCGAGATCTTATCCCCCGTTGAACGGTGGATCTCAGCCACTCACACCCAATTTTGACAAAGGCTTTGTCGAGGAGTGCCGTGGGCACGGGCCACCCACTAGTATATAACAAAACAGGACGGTTATGTCCCCCTCTTATCCGGCTTCATAAAGGATGGTCGAGATCTTATCACACCAAATGGACGGTGGATCTCAGCCACTCACACCCAATTTTGACAAAAGCTTTGTCGATGAGTACCATGGGCACGGGTCACCTACTATTTACCTACATATAAGGAATGAAATGGGTTGGATTTACATATAGCCCAAGGGTCAGGCTCAGGAACCCCACTTTTTACGCCTCGAGGGGGGTGTTACCGTTAAAACGGATTGAAACGGCCAGGAAAATAGAAAAAAATAGATTTTAACAGGAAAAAAATGATGCTGAAATTCACAATTTAAAATTTGAAAATTGAAAATTGAAATTAAAAAAAAAAAAATAGAATTTAACGAAAATTTAATTATTTTCTTATACCCCTCTTATCTTATATGGCTTCAATAATGAGTGGCTGAGATCCACTATGCTTCATATCGATGGCTGAGATTAACTCCCACCCGATTTTGACAACCACTTTGTCGGAAAGTGCCGCGGGCACGGGCCACCCATGCATATATCAAGACAACTCAGTTGTATTCCCTTATCTTATCCATTCATTTAATGTAGACGGTTAGATAAAGAGTGGTTGAAATCAAATCCATCGATCTAATGTGGACGGTTAAATTCAGCCACTCAATCTGCCTCATTTGACATCAATTTATTCAAAATTTAAATTTCAACACCGTTATTTTTTGTTATTTATGTTATTTTCCCATGTATCCCTCTGTGCGTTACAATCCGTTATAACAGCTGTTATAATGGAAAAAACGGTAACGCCCAAGTCCGTTATACTGTTTGAGTGCCGAAGACACCCAATTTTTGCAAACTCTTTTGTCGGAGAGTGCCATGGGCATGGGCCATTTACTATTCTATATAACAAAACACATTGATTGTCTCCTTACTTATTCCTCATCTTATAAGCATCAACAAAGAAGGGCCGAGATCTAATCCTCCTCCAAATGAATGGTGGATCTCCGCCACTCAATTGATTTTGGCAAATTCTTTGTCGAGGAGTGCCATCAGGCACGGGGCACCCACTAGTATATATATATATATATATGGGCTAGGATAGGTTGACTCATGCTATTCTTACTAATATAATGACTAATGGATGTAGGGCCTACGTGCAGATGAGTTAAGAGCTAATTTTTGGTAATGATATTCTTCTCAACATGGTTATCAACAGCACAAAAAATCAGCCCATTCCAACATTTGCAGCCTTGTGAAAAGTGGATTGCAAATTGAAAAATTTTGGACCATCCATTTTCACCGTTAAATTTAGGTCCATATTTGATAGGGTTTGAAGTTTTAAAAATTATTGATAGATCTCCATGGTGATTGCCAAAAATCAGCTCTTAAGTCATCTACATGTGTGAGTGGCCAGGACTCCGCTCCAAAAAGTGAGAGGTTCTAAGTTCAACTCTCTTTCGGGCCACCCCCTAAAGAGTAATAATAACTGGCTCAGTCCACATCAAAAATTCTCCAAGAACACTTGGCATGTGTGGAGGGGTGACTAGGGTGTTTCGGGACTAGTCGAGTGCTCTAAGAGGCCTCGATACCCATGGTTTCAAAAAAGAAAAAAATAGATTGTGTGCACTGACTAGGCTGTTTGGTAACAAATACAAGTATATTCTGGATTAAATATTGTAGAAGTGACGGAATTCTAAACTGTGAAAAATGGAATATTATTGCAAAACACAAGCCCCTGGGGTACGTGTCATGCACATGGGGGTACCCTGCTACAAAGGGTACCCTAAGCACTGATTGGCCAGTGTGCACACATTAATTAAAGGGGGGTTGGGAGCTGGAACTCATTAAATGGTGGATACAATCATCCGATCAAACTTTCTTTCGTTTTTTTTGTTAGCTGAATGAGGTTTTCTTTAGAGGGTCCCATCCCATGGTGGGTACAGCCCCAAAATGTGCTGTTATATGGATTTATATGAATGATAAGACACCTTTTTAGGTGTCTCGTGAATACATATGTTAGCCACTGACTACAACCAACACCAGATTTTTTTTATGTGGACCCTTTTTTGTATGTAGAGCTGTGGAACCATCTCAGGTGTTACCCACGTGATATAACAGGAGGATATTCTTAAAAAGTACGAATTCTACTCTATCATGTACAAATGGCAGCACTTGGTTCCACAGCTCCACATACAAAAAGGGTCCACATAAAAAAAAACCTCTACCATTTTAGTCATTTATAGATGGCAGTACCTGAGATTGGCTCGACAGCTCCACGTACAAAAGGGGTCCACCTATAAAAAAAAATTTCCTCTAGGCGAGGTAGTTCAGGTTTGAACCGCAATACCAGTCGAGAAGGACGGTGCACAATCATAACAATAGGGAGTGTGAACAGGATTGAACCCGTGACCTCCAACGAGGAGAGGTACACATCAACCACCTAGTCAAACAGGCAACTCCATATAGTTGGGAGAGGGATAAGACATAACAGATGAAGATGATGATGTATGCAAGTGGAGGTAATTATTAGTAAGTTGACAAGGGGTTTTGAAGCTAACTTGTAGTATCAAGTTATCAACCAAGGTTTAAAGGGGACCGTTATAAGGGTATAACGAAAAAAATGCTCAGGGGCAAAAACGGGAAAAAATGGGAAAAAAACGGAAAAAAACGAAAAGTAACGGCCATTTTTTTCACAAAATTTTCCAGAAAATAACGGTCGTTATTTTCGTTATAACGGCCATTATTTTCATTATAACGGCTGTTATTTTCTGGGCATTTTAACAGTCCATAACATAACGGGGTAGGTCCGAATCCGTTATAACGGCTGTTTTCGAAATAACAGCCGTTTTTTAAACCTTGGTATCAACCAAGGTTTAAAGGAGGCCATTTTAACGGTTAAACGGACTGGGGGCGTTACCATTTAAACGGCCGTTAAAACGGGTTGAAACGGACAGGGGCAAAAATGGAATTAAACGGATTTTAACGGAAAAAAAAAAACAGAAAAAATGGAGCTGAAACTCAAATTTTGAAATTTAAAAAAAAAAAATGGAATTTAACAGATTTTAACAGAATTAAAGGATTTAACGGCCATTTTTTTCAAAACCGTTTAAACGGGCTTGGGGTGTTACCGTTTAAACGGCCATTAAAACCGTTTTAACGGCCGTTTTTAAAACCATGGTATCAACACCCAAAACTTTACCAACTTAACAAGCTGGCATCCTCAGATAACCTGTTTAACTTATCCCATCCCAAAGGGAACTTGATAGGGCTGGCAATGGATCGGATCAACGCGGAGATCCAATCCAAAAAATCCGATCTGAAACTTTATTTTTTGTTATTGGATCGGTACCGGATCATAGATTGTCGATCCAATATAGACCCGATATTTATGCTATATATATTTAATTAATGTCTAATGGGATTATATATATATATATATATAGAATTCAACTTATACCCCTCTTATAGAATTCAACAAAGAAGGGCCGAGATGTTATCTTCCAAATGGACGGTGGATCTTAGCCTCTCACACCCAATTTTGGCAAATGATTTGACGGAGAGTGCCAAGGCACGGGCTACCCACTAATTATATACATATTGGATTGGATCGTATCAGACCCAGAATCGATCTAATCATATCGGATTGGTTCTGGAACTGAATTTTATTGATCCGATCTAGTCCGGATCGATTGGATTTCTTATCATGGATCTGTACCAAATCAGTACCAATGATCCGACTTGAACCGATCCATTGCCAGCCCTAGAACTTGACCTCCAGACTGGCTCATTTTGGATCTCCACGCTGGTGGGGGGAGAAGATGAGAGATTACTTTTGCATGCTTCCAACTTGAGATTGAAGTGTTTCTTGATCACTACTGAATCTCCACAATTTCATCAAGCTCACTATAGAAATATCGTCTGGTCCGTTTGATCATGAATCGATGGTGTGAAATTCATTAGCACAAGCTTGCTGACTAACACCTCATTACTTATAAATAATTTCTATTTGATAAAAAAAGCTAACTGTACATAAAATTGAAATGGGTAACTGCCACTTGGATCTACTCAGCTCTACTGTTATCATTGTTGCTCACCAACCCAATACATGGGTAACTGCCACGGACCTCGAATAGGTACAAAGCTATTCAGTTGAGATGGCGTAGCACAAACTTTGTTACATATTCAACTATCAAACAAGTTGGTGGAGCCCTTCCACCAATGGCGTTCTAATTCAAAATGCGATAAATAACAATTGTTATAACGGCCATTGTAACGGTGTTATAACCCTTTCTTTTTAATAGTATTGCGAGGGTTTAAAAATGCAGTAAATAAAAGGGATTGTACTGTTATGACATAACCGTCACAACGCATCTAATAAGTCTTTTTTTTTTTTCGTTTTGCTTTTTCTAAATTCATTTTTCAGCTAAACAGTAAACAACAGCTAAAATCATTATAACGCCGTTATCTTCATTGCAACAAGCATTAATACATACAACGAATAGGGGTTGGAACAGCACCATGTAATGGTGTTATGACCCTTTCTTTAATCTTCACCTTCTTTAATAGTACTGATTTTTAAAACATTAGTCATTAGGGCGTGTTTGAACAGAAAATTTTCTCAAGAAATTCATTTTTTATTATTAAAATATTTCTCAAGAAAATATGCATTTTTCAATTTTATCTATAAGGACCTGTTTGTTACGTGAGAAACAGAGTTCCAATGGCAAATATTTAGCTAAGTGAGTATTATCTTGGCTAAATTTGTGTGCTTATCAATATTTAACAAAGTTTGGTATGTGTATTAGCTAGCTTCATATTCTTTCAATTTAGTGTGGGTCCCACATATTAAAGTAAGTCAAATATGGGTTAGGCGAGTGTGGGACCCACATATAAGATCACAGGATCCAAGAAAACTTATTTTTATCTTATTTATATATTAAAAAGCACATTTTTATTGAAAATAGTGATTTTTCTGCGAAAAAATAAAATTTTTCTACCAAGACTTATTTTGTATGAAAATATTTACTGGGGGGTAGGTGATCAAATGTTTTCCCGCCGCGGCGGACAAATTCATGGACCCAGCTAAATATTTGCTGCTGGCAAATGTGTGTCAAACACATCTGGGCGAATATTAACGTATGCAAATATTTTATTTTTCCGTCACGGTGGCCTACCAAACATGCCCTAAGAAATGAATTCTTATGATAAATTCTCGTTTTCTCGATAAAAACTTTTCAACCTCAAATGACCTATCAAACAATGAAAAGGAGCTATTTTCCACGGGAAAATTGCCTATCAAACACGGCATAAGGTAGAAAAATAATTGGGTTGCACATGAAGAAAGTGAGGCAAGATATTTACATTATTTCCCTTTTGAAGAAAGAAACAGTACCTCAGAATCTCAGATCTATTCCTTCTTTCTTTAACTAGTGAGTGCCCCTCGCGTGCTTTCTTGTCTCCAAAACAATCTCACTTGGAGTGGGACTGTGGGACTGTGGGAGTGGGGTTTATTAAACTAGTAAATCTACGAATCAACTAGTTAAGCAAACCTACTACTTGTAGGGCCCACTTATCCACATTTTCCTTAAAAAAATAACAAATGGAATTTTTATTTCTTTGATGAATTCTATGACCCTCGAATCTTGATTGTACGATCATTTTAGGCGAGGACCACTATTTTTTTTTCTTTTTTTTGACAAATTAATACATTCTTTAATAGAGCGGATTCTTCGAGAGTTGAAAATCGATGCAGCGAACCTAGATTTGAAAACTATATAAGTTCTAATTATAGTCTCGTTAGATTTAATTAATATTATTTTCAGCTATCGGTCTCCTATTTCTTTTTAGGCATTCTAGCCCCACGCCTTGAATTTTTATTTTTTTTTTATTTTTTGCCGTAAACACTGTTATCCGGACAAAAATATGTGCGGCTGAAGCCATTGATCATTTTTTTTTGACAAGTCGTGGGAGATCGAGAAGATCTCAACGAGAACAAGGTGCAAGATGCCAAAGAAAACAAGTAAACAAACAGCAAAAATGAGCAAGAAGCCCAAGAACAAGTCATCAAGCTCGCACTGCTATTTCTCCAATAATGCCTCAAAACCAAACACCATGTCGCTATGGAAATACTATCTCCCCCTTGATCGTTGGATTCAAGAGAGTCATGGTCCACAAGTCAACAACTATTTTATCCTTTGTAGTTGTTGCCTCATGGACCGTCGGTCTCTTGAATCCAACGGTCAATAGCTTCAACCATATGCCTCTTTGTCCAGTTACCCATGGAGTAACATTTTAATTTTTTTTTTCTTTTTCATTCCTTGTCCCTTGAAAATTGGTTGAATTAGTAAGAACCCTTTTACTTCCTTAAATTAGGGTACTCCCTCGGCTATTAGTCAACGTGGATGACCAACACCCATCCACCTCTTATCTTTTTTTCCGTCTTTTATTAAGCTTCATGCCGTAGATTGTGTTTTCATCCTTATTTTCCGTACTTTTTTATTTTTAATCTTTGTAGGACTTCTTGTTTCAATCACTTCAAGTTCAAATTTTTATAGGAAGGGTTGGGATCCGGAGCCTGAGCCTGAGCCTCCCTTTCTTCTAACCCCTATTGGCGTCGGACCTGGGGACGTGGATTCGGAGCTGAGCTGCCCCGAGTCCGACTCCCTAAAGCGGTCAGAAAAAGGGAGTCCTCAGATCCTGAGCCTTATAAGAAATCAATCAACCATGAACGGGGTGGATGTGGATATATGCTTGTTACATTTGGGTGTTAGTCAATAAGATTGATTAACAATCAGAGGACGGCCCTACTACTAAAATCGCATGTGGTTAGTTCTGGTCCAACCAATTTTTTTATGGGTAGTTTTAAAATGATTTTTTTTTTTTTAAATATATGACTGGAAGTCATCTATTGGGTGACTGCTTTGTTGATCCCAAGTCCCAAGTACTTGATCGGCAACTCTTTGACGAACCATACCACAAATAGCAAGCAAATAAAATGATTTTAAACATCTTAACACATACTTAATTTCCGATGCCTGTTAGGAATGAATATTTCATGGAATAGAATAATTCAGTCGGTGCAATATTGGTGTTATGGTCCATCAAGTATATAAAGGAAAAAGATGTAACAAGGTATGCCTGAAACTTTTTCAAATGCGGAAGCAAGATTTTTGTTACTCGCGCACTGTCATCTGGGCCCACTGACCGCATGGATATTTATCCCACCCCTTGGTGGATATACATACCAAAAATCACCCTCATTGGTAATCTATAAACCATTAGATTTTAGCACTTTTTAAGGAGTTCTTATAGCCCTTGAATGCAACTATTATTTTTAGCACTAAAATCAACAGCTAAAAATCATCGAACAAGCTGATTTTTGGTACGAATATCTAATAAGGGGTGGGCTAAACATCCATGTGGTCAGTGGGCCCAGATGGCAGCAGTACATGCACTGTTTTTTTGGTGTTTATCAACACCTCCCTAAAATTTGAAAATAATTCCCCTTATACTTTCAAACTTTAGATATACCCCCCTTGACCCAATTTAATCATCATTTGACTAACGTTAAAACATGGCATACATCATGGCCTTGTTAATGCATCCATGAAAAGACCACAATATTGCAAGTACACCGCTAATGGCGTTAACTTAAGTCAAACACGGTTAAACTAGGTCAAGGGGGAATCCTAAATAAGGGGGGCACTACTATATATATACTTTCAATTTTCAGGTGGGTGTTGCAAAAATACCCCTCTTTTTTTTTTTTTTATATAAGCACGGTGTATACGCCTTTGCACAGTAAATAGTGCGGGCTATATAGCATCCACATCATGGTATAGGATTCTCACTTGATTAGTCGCTAATTATAGAATCAACGAGCAGTGTCTTGTCATATAGCGCGGGATATATAGCACCCACATAATGGTATGAGATTCTCACTTGATTAGTCACTAATTATAGAATCAAGGAGCAGTATTTTGTCAAATCAAATTTGTCCAAAGTCTAATTGTATGGGCCATGAGTCTATATAGTACAAAAATGTACCACCTAAGATATATTCTATATAAAAAAATAATTTCTAGGCAAAATTAAAATATACTCCAATTTGATCATTAAACGTATATAGAATATCCACAAAGATTTTGACACGCCTTTGTAGGACCCACATGAAGATGGGTTAAGGGGTGACTTTTGGTGAGGATGGCATCCTCACTATGGTGGCCATCTTCACGAAGGACACATACTTTCACACACAATTTTGGTTTACCCACATGGAAGATGAATCAATGGCTGATTTTTGGTAGGGATGATCTCCTCACCATATAGATCATCCATACAAAAAATTAGCACATTCTGAAATTTCTAACACCATCAAATGTGGGTTCAAGTTAACGGTAAAAAATAGACGGTCCATAATTATTCAACTTGTAAACCATGCTATGAATATCGGAATGATTTGAATTTCTGTGAGGGTGATCTCCTCACCAAAAGTCATCCCATTCCAAAACTTCTAATTTATATATTGGCCCCGGGACGATTTTTGTGTGTGAAAATGTACGTGTCCCCTGAGCCTGACCCTTTTACTAACATAGGCATTTTCATCAAACAATGTCAAATCTTGTGGAAAAAGAAATTTGAGAGAGAGAGAGAGAGAGAGGTCAGGTCTGTGGTGTTTTCAAAAGTGGGGTATTTTCACAAAAAAAATAGGGTGCAAATAGAATTTCCCCATTTGTAAACCATACCTTTTCCTTAAGCACTAGTTTAGTTCATTTTGTGCTCTTGACTAGTCACTATTGTTTTTCATACAAAAGCACTTGAACGGGTATGGGTACTTCAGTCATTTAAAACTTACGGGTTCATTAGCTGTTGGGCCTAAGGGTGTCAACCCTGGTTTTAAAAACGGCCGTTTAAACGGTAACGCCCCAAGCCCGTTTCCGTTAAAATCGTTTAAACACATTTTATCGGTTTTGAAAAAATGGCCTTTTTTCTTGTTTTAACGGCCGTTAAAATCGTTTAAACAGCCATTTAATTATGAACATTTTGTGAAAAAAAATGGCCGTTAAATCCGTTTAATTCTATTAAATTCTATTTTTTTTTAATTTTCAAATTTCAAAATTTGAATTTCAGCATCATTTTTTCCGTTAAAATCTTTAAAATCCGTTTAATTCCGTTAAATTCTATTTTTTCCCATTTTTGCCCCTGGCCGTTTCAATCCGTTTTAACGGTAATGCCCCCAGTCCGTTTAACCGTTAAAACGGCCTCCTTTAAACCTCGGTGTCAACCAGTTGGCTTCAGGAGTTTCCAATCGGGTTCAAACACCGCCTTCACCGAGTTAGTGATCCCTTTAAAAACAGGCTTAACTACCCAAAAAAACCATGTACCTAGAACCAAAACCTATTATTAGAGTTTTTGTTCTTCAGTTCTTGTTCTAGTTTCGTTGCCAAAAGAAGTAGATCTAGATTGGGAATTGATAAATATCGGTTCTCTTATTGAGTACGGGTAATGTATGTTGTATAAATCAAGGTTTAAAGGGGACTGTTATAATGGTATAACGGACTGGGGGTGTTACCGTTTTTTCCGTTATAACAAAAAACCTCTCGGGCAAAAATGAAAAAAAATGCGAAAAAATGAAAAATAACGGAAATAATGGCTCTGAAATTCAAATTTTGAATTTTAAAAATTGAATGTCAAAATTTCAAAAATAGAAAATAACAGAAAAATGGAAAACAAATGAAAATAATGGCCATTTTTTCACAAAAATTTTCAGAAAATTATGGTCGTTATTTTTTGGGCATTTTAACGGTCCATAACGTAACGGAGTAGGTCCGAATCCGTTATAACAGCCGTTATGTTCATTATAACGGCCGTGAGAAAACAAATAAATAAAATAATTTTTATAGTCAAGTCCAGGATAAATAAATTGACATATTTGACACTGCTATATCATCATATTAGGTTTGGTTTTGATTCAATCCAGATATTAGCATACCATGAACTGGACATTATTACGTACCGAGTTTTTCAAGCTACTCCTAGAATCATAGTTAGCAATTCAAAGTGTGACAAAACTGCGTTGCGGAAAATGTTCGAGTATAATTTGGGTTTGTCATTTAAAAATGCGTTCAATAATTTGGTAAAAATAAAATAAAATCATAAATAAAATATTGATAATCTTTGTCATATTAAATGAATTGTCACGTTCAAAACTAATAATGCGGGAATAATTTGGAAAAGTTCGTGAATTATTCGAGAGCAGCTTGATTATGTTAAAAAATGCAAATTTTTTTCCAAACCTTTGAATTATTTGAGACAACTTGATTATGTTAAAAAGTGCAAAAAAATTTCCAAACCTGAATTGAACATTGTCCATCTTTTTTTTTTTTTTTTTTTTCGTATAATTCGTCCGTTTTGCATAGCATTCGAAATTTATTAATACCGAGATAATTGGGATCAGTTGCTATTGGATATTGATTATGGTTATTGAGTAAAACTTCGGTCACAAGTTGTGACTGAAGCCGGTCACAAACTACAATATGAGCCACGTGGCATAATATTAGAGGGCACTGACGGTATGGATGTTTGGCCAGTCCCTCGGTCGACCTGCAAACGAAAAATCAGCCTGATTAGTGATTTCTAGGCGTTGGGTTGAAGTTCTTTTTTGGGTTGTTTTAAATCACTAATCAGGCTGATTTTCTTTTGCATGTTCACCGAGGAACTGGTCAAACATCCATACGGTCAGCACTCTCTAATAGAGTGCCACGTGGCTGATATTGTAGTTTATGACCGAAGTTTTACTCATGGTCATTGGGTTTGGGGGAACTAGCAAAAGAATTATTAGTAGGGGGTATTCAGGAAATAGTTGAAGATTTAACTGACATGTTGTCATGTTCACGCGCACCGAGCGATAAGGATTCAAAAATTTCTATAGCAAGAAAACCAACAGAGCGGTCTTTAGCAGGGGAACACAACAGCCATCACATGCCGTTGGCATTGAAATGTCCGTACTCCAAACAAGAAAGAATGAAAGAGGGCATTTCTTCATTAGTGTAAGGGTATGTTCGTCATTTCAGCTTTGTAGTATTCTTTCCGCTCTTCCCAATGACGAATTTACTATAGACGATCTCGTAACCGCTCTTGATATATAGTGACCCTAATTGCCAAGTTCGCGAATTATTTGCGAACAATTCAAAAATTTGGAATTATTCGTGAATAATTAAGGTCATGCGTTTAAAACGTGTTTTATTCGGGTAGACGATTAATTCGGCTAGAAAATAGAGTTATAAAAAAAAAAAAAAAAAAAAAAAAAAAAAAAAAAAAAAAAAGAAGTAAGAAAAAAAAAACCTAATTTCATTCTCGAATTCACGTTCTTCATCGTCTCCAACCTAATGTATATCTGCATGTGTTTGGACATCCAAAGTTGTCTTAATGGACATAAATATTAAATATATTATTATAAGGTGCATATGAGATGTTTGTAATAAGGACACAGCTAGTTTCAAGGAATATTTAAATATAAATTTTTTAATAAGAAGCTTTTGTTAATCTTTTTACAAAAAGGAAACCTGAAGTGTTTGGTCAGTAATACTTGGTCTCGAGATCTCATTAGTCTCATGTGTTTGTTATGCTAAATATTTTTAGGTTCACTGATCCCATGAATAGATTTATCTCTTGTGAACCTACAAGCCAAAAACCAGCCTAATAGGTAGTTTGTAGTTGTTGGATTTTAGAATTTTTTTCATTACAAACTTTATGAACAAACCCATTGGTGAAAAACAACATTGGTTCTAATGTCCGAATTTTTAACATCGAATTTTTGGATCATAGTCGAATGAATGCAGTTGCGAACTTTTACCGTTCTTCGAATTTTTATCGACGAATTTTTAAACCATAACCGAATTATACTCGAACTTTTCCCGCGTCCGAACTTAACAACTAGGATAGTGACTATAGTCCCTACTCCCAAGTTCCAAAAACAAAAAAAATTCTATAGTGTTTTGGGTGCGTAATACGCACACCCGCCTTTGTCCATTTCTAGGCGCACGCTTGGTTCTCTTCTTCGTACGTGTCTCGCCGAGCTCGCTTTGCGCGTACGAAAGGGTTACGGGTGCGTATCTACGCCGTTGGCGTTCGTTAGTATTTCGCGCTTATTTTTTCAATTTGCCACCGCTCTCGTCCTCCACTTCTGAGCTTAAAAAACACCTAAACTGAAACTTGGAGTCTGGACTTCTCTGCAAAACCATCTTATCGAAATAGTTTTTCTAAACCACCTTCTACAGCCTCTCGAGGGTTTCAGACTGCTTACGTAAGCTCTGGAAAACAGCTTTTCATCTTCACTGGCGAATCGTTTAGCGTCTGTGTTCTGCAAAACCGCTTTTGAGCTCTTAGACAAAACTACCTTTCCCGACAGTTTGATTTGATAACAGCTGAGCGGATCCTGGAGTTTCTGGTTTTGTTAATCTGATATGTGAGGGGAGAAGCAAAATGTCTTTTGTTCTCATCTTTTTTCTGCTGGAAGATTGAGAGAAACTTGCAGATATTTTACGATCGATTACGGTTTGGAGTCTCCGAAAGTGGAAAAGTGACTGGTCTTCACGGAGGATGCGAGTACGAGAAGATTGTGAGAAAGTCGAAGGTCGTGTGTTGATCTCGTGAGGCTCGTGAAAATGCCTCATCGACGGACTTACTTCTTTCCGAGGCAATTTCCAGATCATGGATTCGATCCTTCGTCAAAAGACTCAAAACTGATCCTGGTTCACGAGAAGAAGACCGCGAAAGAGAGCATTAATGCCGAAAAAGACCGGAAAGCGACGAAGAACACGAAGCAGACCACAGTTGAGAAGAATCTAACAGCATCTGATCTTTTCACGGGTGATAAATATCAAATTGGAAAGCAAGTTGCCGCTCTCAGCGGTTGGTTGGTGGATAGAAAGGCCAACCGTTCCGTTCACCTGCACTCGAGATCGGGCGATGAGGATCGACAGCTTTTGCTCGAACCGGAGCGGGGACCGGAAATGATCGTTAGTCAAGATCAGAATTTTGGTCGCCAGGCTTCGTCGCAGAGGCTGTCGAGTGGAAGTAGTTACGCCGGAAGCCTGTTCTCGGGGACAACGGAGGACGGGAATGTTTCGAGCGACGCTAAGGATTCGCAACTTTCGAACAGGCAAGAGGACGAAGAGAGCGGGGAGAATTTGGCACAGAGATCGCGCGAGAGTTACTATCTGCAGCTTACGCTCGCGGTTCGGCTCGCATCTCAAGCATCTCTGGCTGATGAACCTTCTCTTCTGCAAGAGACTGCGCCGGACACCCGTGCTGTTTCTTGTGATGCGGAAAGGGTTTCTTATCGTCTCTGGGTAAGTATTTCTTCTCACTTCGACAAATTGGTCGGTAGTTTTCAGATATTTCATATTGGAAAGAATTGATTGATTTTCGAGTCGAATTTAAAGGTTTTAGTGTTATTGCAATGTTTGGTTGGACGAATTTTTTGTTTGATGCCAGTGGAATTTTGATCTGAACTAGTGTTAGAATAGCTTGAAGTTATGGTTCGAGCAATATTCATAAGCGAATTGTTTATTAAGTCACTTTGATTTTTGATGATCTTATCCAGTGACCTAAACTTTGAGCAGTTAGATTCTTCATTGTTATTCTCGCATGCTTTCAGGTCAGTGGATGCTTATCGTATTCTGACAAGATATCAGATGGGTTTTATAACATTCTGGGGATGAATCCGTATTTGTGGGTGATGTGCAACCAGCTGGAGGAAGGGAGACGGCTGCCACCTTTAGTGTCCCTTAGAGCTGTGGATCCTAGCGATACCTCCATGGAAGTGGTGCTTGTTGATAGACATGGGGATTTACGCCTTAAGGAGCTTGAAGACAAAGCACGAGAACTTTATTATGCTTCAGGAAATACCTTGGTGTTGGTGGAGAAGCTTGGCAAACTTGTTTCTATCTTTATGGGGTAAGTCCTTTGTTTATTCTTAGTAGATCACCCGAGTCTCTCTTGCTGGCTTGTTTGATCCGAGTGTCCTTTGTTGGAATATGAAGGGGTGCGTTTCCGGTAGAGGAAGGTGATCTCCACATGCACTGGAAATTGGTTAGCAAAAGATTGAGAGATTGTCGACAATGCATTGTGCTCCCCATTGGCAGCCTATCTATGGGACTCTGTAGGCATCGAGCCATTCTTTTCAAGGTGAGGTGCCATCTAATGGATGCATTGCCTTAATTACCTTTTACATATTGAATATTTTATCATTTGTTTTCTTTGTGCACTTTGATTGCTATTATAATTTTCTACCATTGGCTTCCCTAATCACTAGGTTTTATTAAATAAAGATTATTTTATTGATGCAAGCTAATTTTGTATGTGTGTGGTTGTTTCGCTTGTATGTAGAAGTTTTTAGATTTGTAGGTCACAGTGTCTGATCATTCTTGGTTCAATAATCCTTACGGCTGTTAGTTTATTTAGTTCAACCAGAGATTTAAGTGGACTCAGCAGATAGACAAACATAGGGACTCATCCAAGTTCTTGCCTCTTGGTATTTATGGCAGCAAGCCTATTCTGTTGGCAGTTATTCATTAAAGTTCAATTTCTTGTCTGTTTAGCATCAAGGTTTTTGAAACGTCAACCATATTCAACCTGCTGAAAACGGAGGGGATTTGGTGAATGTGCATCAACATTGTGTATTATTTCTGAGCAAGAACGTATCATTATTTCAGTATTAATTATAGGGTATGATTCCCTCAGTTGAGTGAAGGAAACTCAAAAACCATACCCGAACTTGTATTGGACCACTTCCCCTTGTCAACAGGTGTTGTAAGTGAGGAGATCAAGGTGATTATGCCTCCTTTTGATAACTCTAAAAAGACAAATAAACTCTTAATTGGTGATGTTGGGTCCTCGAGCCTTGTAGGCACGCAGGGCAGTGACCTCCCATCTACTTCTATACTTGCGTGTCATGTGGTCTCGGGGTTATATGACTATTTGCTGTGCTCAATCTTTTATTGGTTCTAAACTTCAACTATCTAGTGTCTCTGAACTCTCAAAAGAGTTATTGGATATGCAAATAGGTATGTCATATGTTACTTGTCCGAGCTGAATGGTGATAGAGTAGGATGTGTACAGGTGGGGGTGGGGCTGTGGGGGAGTTAAAGGGAGCAAGCATCGCCTGTAATGTTGAGGATAAAAGTTGAAACCTTATCGTTGACTTGAAGACGGCCGGAAAACACCCACTTCAGCCGATGACCAACGAGCCTATGGTGAAGACAAGCCCTATTAGAAGCTCCTGCTGCAACCCGACAATTGACAAACCTGCTATGGTGAAGACAATCCTTAGCGGAAGCCCCACCTCAACTTGAGCCTGCTGTACAGTGCAGACAAGCCCTAATTTTGGGGATTATAAGTGGGCTGTTTGTATATCATAAGTGAAGCATAAGAGTACTGATCATAACTAAAACGTCATACATCTTTGTGAAGCCAGATCTTGCCAAGTGGGACACTTCTTGGGCCCACTAATCCCATGATGTTTGACCATCCCTTGGTCAACCCATATCCCCCAAATCAGCCTGATAGTGATTCCTAATCTGATGGATTTAAGTGTTCTTTTCATCATGAGCTTCATGACCTGGCACATGGGTGAAAAAATTGGGTCTAGACCCATGATGAAAAAAAAATGCACAGATCCAATTGCTAGGAATCACCAATAAGATTATTTTTTGGGGTGTAGGTTTGCCAATTGGTGGGCCAAACATTCATTTAGTCAGTGGGTCCGAAAATATGCCACATGGAAAATTTTGGCTTTGCACACACACACGTGACGCGTCTTTGTGACCAACAGCTCGGATTTTCTCATATAATAGTCAAAAAGTTATAAAACAGAGAAAAAGAGTTGTCAAATAAGAAATATGTATACACAATCACAGAGGGCCCCCTTGATGCCTCATACATGTGTGTTTTAAGGGGAAAATGTAGGACATGTCCATAATATGAAATTGAATGTGGACATGTGTCATTATGCGTGTCTATATCAATGCGTGTTGACATGCCACCCGTAGTGCATGCGTCTCATATATCATGGGTATTCATGTACGTTTATGTTTAGGATTTATGTTGTGTATCATTATCTGACTTACAATTTGTTAACATTTTTCAGAAATTTTTTTATTTTTTATATTAAAATATTATAACATTATACAAAAACTATTATTAGTAAATGGGACATATAATGGGAAAACCATACCATATAATTGTTAGTATTAGTGAAAATGCATTTGATAGGTAAATTATTTATTTATGATCTTATTTTTTCGTAATTGACAAATTATTTCAATTTAATATTAATATGAAAAAAAACGTAAATATAGAAATAATTTGGAAACATATATGTCAACGAAATGCACGAATGGATTTGTATATGGTATTTTATGATCTAAATTAGTAATAATTTTTTTTAAACATTTAAATAATTAAGTAAAATGCAGAACACACCATTGAACTATAATTTAATCATGTTTTTTTTTGTTTACACGAATTTAATCATCATTTGAGCAATTAAATGTGTAATTTTGGCTCAAAAGTCTTAGCGTTTCAGTCACTTTTTTCATTATGTATGAACACTATTGATCTAGCATTTGTTGCTCCAAATAGTTGTTTGTTGTGATATAATGAGTTATGGGTGTGTTTTCATGCTTATTTTATTGTTTCTTGGAATATTTCTTGGAATAATTTTCTGAACTTCCCTAAATACTGAATCTTTGCAAAACTTATCTAAATTTCCCAAAACTTCTCCTAATTATTACTGATCTCTTACCGACTTAAGTTTATAGTGTCAAACAGCTTGAATAACTGATTCACTCAAACCGGTTAGTAATAACTGCAAGTGGCAGAGTTACCAACTATTGTTCATCTTGTGCTTAGTCTTCTCAATGGAGAACCAGCTGTGGTTTCCCATTACCATGGAGTCAACAACTAGTGATTAGTGTAAACGTGTTTATGTCTATTGCCTATTAATTTTTGTTTAATTAGTCTGGGGTGGTGGGTTTCCAACTGTCTTTGATCCTGTGACGGAGAAAGGTTAGTCTCCTGAATGTAGAATCAGCTGTGGTCTTGAAGTTTTATTTTTATTTTTTATCTATAACTTGGAAAACTTTATTAGAGAAAAAAAAGAGGAAAAGAAGGAAGAGTGAAAAGAAGATATGTTGACTCAATTACTAGTGATTGCTACTTACATTGTAAGCTCTGTGATTGTTAGCCTGTTAATTGTTGTTTCTGTCAAACGAACATTTTTCGTCTTTTTTATGTAGTTAAAAGTTAAAACTGTTTGATTTTATTTGATATCTATTAGAAAGCAATTTTGTCTACAGTCTTTTTTGTGTTTGTTGTCAAAGACAGAACTACCAATCTTTGTGTTTTGGACCATTTATGTTTAATTTATCCGTACAGGATGGTAACTTCTTGTATTTTGGTAGCAGTGTGGTTTTGATTTATTATTCAAGTAGCTTTTGGTCATTTATGGGTCATAAATTATGTAATAAGATATTTTTTTTTTATAATAACCAAAATATCTATAAGCAACATTGATACAACACGATATTTCATACTCCTGCATTTTAGAAAGTCCGAGAGTTTTTAAAGTGGATATGCATGTCTGGGCAGGGGTTCATAGGTATCACATGGGATGCAACTCAATTAGAAGCATCAAGTGACACTACTCACGGTTATCTAACGCAACCCATTTAAGAGAACTCTACCCCCATATCATTCAGTGAGGTATTTCTAGACTTCCATGATGAACTTAAATAAATTCATGTGGAACGATGGGTTCTTATGGGAGGTAGAACTTGTCTTTTTTTTCTCTAAACAGTATCTTTTGTTTCTTTGGTAAAAGATTTGTTCTGTTAATTTTTTTACTGGATTGATCGGATCCTCAATGTATGGAGTAGTGGTAAAGCATTTCATACACTGGCTAGTCATTCATAAAGTTTATTCTTCTTGTTAATTCTCTAGCCGTTTTTAAGACCAAATCCCATTTTAAGATATTTAAGTACCCCTAATAAAGAGGATGTCTCCTACAAATGTCATATCTGTCAAGTATTCTCTTTTTTGTGACACTGACAACTAGACTATCTATATAAAAATACAGGCCAGTTTTGTTAAGTAGCACAGCAGAATGAAACTGTACATGCTACTTGTTAATTTGAAAATTTTGCATACTTTGTCGGGTTTGGTTTTTGGGCTCTTCATGAGGCTCACGGTTTTTATACGATCAGTTGAAAATTTTTTGGTTGTGAACACGAAAAGAGAACATCTGTGTATCACATTCCATAGGAGTAGTTTTCATCCAAATTCCTGCTACCAAGTTCTGATGCATATTCTCGGTCATTGGGATCCAGGGCATGCTTTGTGGTTTATGTAATTTCATCCAGGATTCTAAATGAGTTGTGCTTAATTAATGCTGGTGAATGCTGAAATTTGTGTTCCATTCCTTGGCCCAGTGAAGGGAAAAATACTAACATATATGTGTAATGTTCATACAGAAATTTTCTTCATACAGAGAAGTTGACATTTCTTTCTGGATATGCACTAGGACTGTGATTATATCGGTTCTAAAAGGGTGATCCTGTGCATTTACAAACATCTAGTAGGAAATTTTGTACTTAGGGTCAGTCTGTTTTGGAGTATGAGCACAAACTTTTGATCCTATTAACCACCAGAGTCCTTGGTCAAAGCATTTCAATGGAAAACTTTATTGCTAGCCATCAGGCACTATTCTGCACATATGTATAAATACCATGCACTTTTACAAGTTCAAACTGTGGTCCAACTTAAGGATGCCTTAGCATCTATCTTGGGTTTTAAGTACATAATAAGAATGCAAGAAATTCTTGTGTATACTACATAATCTATTGTTTCTATCACATGTCGACAATAAATAATTTACAGAGCAGTTGGAATGACTAAGATTGGCAATATTTAATTAATAATAATGCATAAGTCCTTGCAGCGATTTGAAATTAAATTTAGCAAATTCTTTTTTGTTTATTTTTGGAAAATTATTTTCTGTAGGCAAAAGATATATTGATCAAAAAACTAAATACAAGAGGTGTCTGGGCTGCTCGCTAGAGCTATAATCCCAGATGTTGGGTAGTAAACATTTTTCAAACCACCTAGGGAAAACCTCTATCCAGGTTGTAGAGCAACCTGTACGTGCAGCCCATCGCATCTCGATGAACTTGCAAAGACCTACTAGTTTGGTAGGTAATACAAGAGATTTACAGTTATCAAAAATAATTCTAGTAGTCTAAAAGATGGAGCTGGCCTTCTCCTTCAGGTAGGCAATGACGGCTTCGCATCTCCTTCCAACTCTACTGACTGACTGAACTGTAGCTCTGAAGCTAGTCATGCTCCTAAGAGGGCGAGCAGTTCAGCTTCTTTAGTTGATGTGGCAGAGATGCTGATCATTTATGCTGCAACAATATAGCCAAAATGATCTCTAGCAATAATACCTGCCCAGGCTTGTTATGATTGGGCATTGTAACAGGCGTCCACGTTAACTTTCATCCAAGATGCTAGTGGTGAGGACCACTGATGGTCCATACTTAAGTAGTACCAATGTGGGTGAGAATGTTCAGTATGTCCCTCGTGTGAATGGCATTCATCCGTGAGATAATAAAGTGTGTCATGTGTGATTTCCCCTCAAAGATTGAGGCATATCTATCATCTATGTTTCCATATCAACCAGGATGTTGTCGCACAAAAGGACCCCCACGAAGTATCATCAATTTCTGCTATGAGAGATTTGAACTATTGAGTGACCCATTAGATAAGCACAAAATTGTCATGCCGTAAGTGGAACCAAACCAAATTCTCTTAGTGAAAGGGCACTGCAGAAAAAGGTGAGATATTGTTTCCTCTTTATGGTCACATAGGGGACAAGTAATGTCTCCTACGTCAAAAGTGGAGTGAATCCTAGACTAATTGTACGGGACTTTGTGATGCTAGATCTTAAGCCAAGGAAAGGTATTGTGGGTCGATTGGGGTGGGTTAGCCTTTTTTTGCCTTTCGAATTGGTTCAAATTAGCAACATCAATTTTGACTCTGTTTTAATATGAACAAGTGTGAAAACATACTAGAATGCATTTGTTAAGCAAGTTGCAATATCATGTTTAACACCGGCTTATTATGAATGGTGTGAAGAGTGCAGTAGCTTGTTAGAGTCTTTGCTTTTGTTACTTGCAAGAGTAAATCACACAATATTTAGATGAAAATATTATCACTGCAAGTTTGCGGCTGATCTTGCTCATGATTCTAAAGTTACACTCTTGGATTTCGCTGCTAAAAAATCTTTCCCATCGCATGCTGTTGGTGTCAACACTATCGAAGTTTCTTAAGAAGGCTCACCTGCATGCTGCATCCATTGTATCAGTATCTTTATTATCTATATTGCCATCATAATCATCATTTACTCCTTGTGCCGATTCCCATTTTCACATTAATTTGCAGTCACATATTCCTTCTTTTTTTGGTAAGTAAAGTACATATTCCTTCTCTCACCACTTTTTCTAATTTTTTCCATCAATGGATGTGGCTGCCCATTAGAACGTTGATTGCTCTTTCCCTGAGCTACTCTTCAGTTACATTATGGCTACAAATATAGAGAAAAACTACAAACTTCTCTACAAACTGGATTGAATAATAATTGTCTACCTTTTTCCACTGTCAACTTTGATCTCTTGATTGTAGTAAGCTTATAGCATCTTAATCATATCTATTACGTGGAAAGTGCATCTGTGATTCTCACAATTGGATGATGAACATGTTGTTACATGGTTCAATGTAGTAAATGTTAACTATGGAAATCCATCATCATAATTTTCTCAATATTCTACTCAGAATCAAAGGGGCAAATAAAATGGTGCACAAACATAGAATGTTTTGAATTTGAATTACATTATTAGTTATGGCATATGACAATGTTAGGAACCATGGAATCGGGGCTGTATGCACTTTTATGTACCCGAGTTCATCTTTTCTCTCCCTAAACTGGCTATTTTATAGATTGTCTTTCATTAAATGGATTACTTCTTTGTACATATAGGTATTCTTAGTTATGGAAGTATATTCATTTTTTTGGAACTCTGTTAATTTCACAATATCCTGCAGTTAGTGACATCATGAGACCAGATCATACATTAGAAATATGGAGTGGCAAAAATATGGCACATGAAACTATAATTCGTGTTTGTCATTCAAAAATGCATAAAAAATTTGGCAAAAATAATTTCAAAAATAAAATAGTCCTTTTTTGGTCTTATAAAAGGATGTTTCACATCCAAAACTGATTAATAGTTCGTGAATAATCTGGTCATGTTCAAATATTTGTGAGTTTTCCGAATCTTTGAATAGGATGTTGTTCGGGTTTTTTTTTTCCAATAGTTTTTACGGTTTGCAAATAATTTGCTAATTTACTAACTATGGACCAGATACAAATCAGATATATCAATCATAATATCAAAATAAATATAACCAGACACTACTTAAAGGGAACTACTAAAAAGTAATGCTAAGTTATGTATTCATGCAAGGATTATCAACATAGGGCATGTTTCATTGATTGTTTAATACACCATGTATTTTCTGTAGGGATGGCATGTTGGTGTGATGCTAAATTATCCTTTGAAAATGCAGCTGTAAGGATATATATACTATAGCTTACATAAAGGAATGTCTTTTGCAGGAGTTTTTAACTAGTGATATGTTTTTATATATGCAGAAATTGGCTGATTGCATAGGTTTACCATGCCGGATAGCTCGAGGTTGCAAATATTGTGCGGCAGACCATCGGTCTTCTTGTCTTGTCAAAATTGGAGACAGGCAGTCATCAAGGTCAGCCATTGCTTTCCACAAAGCCCTTCTGATTAGGCTTCTGTTTTGTTTTTTGCTGCCAGAAAACTTCTGGATTTGCTCATTATTTATGCTGATTGGTATCTCGATTTCTTCCTGCAATACTATAAACTTCACTTTCTGTTCAGGTTTTCTTCTGGAGGGGTCTTCTAGCTCGGTTTAGCTAGATTACCTGAAGTAGACTGAATGATATTAAACATGCTATTTTATATCCTTTTGGTCCATGCACGCCATCCATTCCTATAAATCTGATACGTGAAGGATCATTGATACGGGTGTGATGCTTTCCACTTTGTTGTGTTGCCATTTGCATTAGCACTAGATATTTTGTAGAATAGTTTTTCCTGTCACCGATGCTTGTTTATGTTTTATTATAAATTTGTCAATGTGATGCTTTCCCTTGCCCCTTTCTACCTCATGATCTTTTGAGGACATTAGGAACCTTAAATTAGTAGGCTAGTGGATGGTTAGTGATTTTAAAGTTGTAAAATGTTATTTATTTGTCATTTTAAGGCTTTATTACTTTTGAACTTAACCTGTCACTGAGTTGCTGAATATGGTTTCATATGTAACAGGTTAGGTTCTGCTATCAAATCTTCTGAAGTTAATGATTTATCTTACATAGCATTTCTCTATATCCTGGTTTTTATATATATATTTTTAACAGGGAATATGTAGTTGATCTAGTTGGGGAACCAGGAAATGTCCATGGTCCAGATTCCTCAATCAATGGAGCTTTACTTTCATCGATGCCTTCACCATTCCAAATTTCTCCTCTAAAAGGTTTCCAACAACCTTACATGGATAGTACATCATTTAGTCAGTCACTGAACCCAGAGCGCACTTGTGCTTTTCCTGAGCATCCTCAAAGTTCAGGTATGATTAATTCTGCACACCTTGAGATCTGTTGTTTATGTACCAGTACTCGGAAAGCTGGTTGAATGGATTTGGCTGGAGGTATCTTTAATCATATGAGTGCCTTGAGATATTATGGGCTTTGATACTTTGGTTTGGTGATGGGAAATAATAATAGAGGGAGAAATCCCTAACAATTTGTGGATCTGATTATAGAAAGGCTTCCAAATCTATTTAGGTACTTCCATAATCCATGATTAGTTTTATGTTTATAATGTATGCCACTGATATTGTGACTGGGGGAGTATATTAGCCCCTTGATATCTTCTTGGTTAATTTTGTAAATATTTAGGAATTTGCTTTCATTGTCATTTTATAATGGAAACTCGTCCAGTTTTGTCTCTGTTAGAAAATTGTGAAATTGTTCTAGCTGTTTTCTTATGCACTTGCAACTGGCACTTGATTATTCTGTATAAGTTGTAACATATCGTTTGCAATAGGCAGCACATATGATTTCACATTCGAGGATAATGGTAGCCGTCATTGTTCAGTTGGACTTAATCTACAAATGCATTTTATCAGATACCCTTTTTGTGATCTGATAAAAAAAAGATTAGTTGCAGAAATAGTTGAAAATGATGCAACAATGTAATGAAGGTTGAATCATAATAATGTTCTGGCTGGGGACCATTTGGCTCCATGGACTAGTCTGTATGCAACAGTTGTACACATGTCTGTAATATATAGTTCATTGCATTTCTCTCTTTGTGCATGTGGTTTTGTATTTTGCTGGAAAAAAGGTGCTGCAAAACGTGACCTGGCTCACTGGCTCTTTTAAATCTTTCAAATTTAGTTAGTTTTTTCCTGTTTCTTGCTATTCATATTCTATATATGTAATTTTAGTTAGTCTTTATCTAGATACATTTATTTTCTCATTGTATGCTTATTTGAACTAATAGTTATTTAATGGTGTCTTTTAATATCATTAAATTAACTGTTCAAATAGTGTCTACATAATGGTTGGTGAGGGCCTTCCTCACTAGTTCATTTCTCCTTTCTCTTGTATAGTGGGGCTTTTCTCCCCTTCCTCTTCCTTTAAGACATGCATTTACTTAAAGAAGAAACATAATGGTTTCATGGGGCCACTATGTTGGACACCTGTCAAAATTGATAATTATGTCTTGTCGTCTAAGTTACTGTCTATATGCTGCCCTTAGTCTTTTTCTACAGGTATTTTATTCTATCTATACAACAATAATTGACTGATATGATGAAGCAGCAACAGTCATAATGGTGTTCATTAATGATTGGTAGGACTGTCATTAAGCTAGAAGGAAAGGATGTATTTGTAACAACTGTCCATTGTGTTATTCTATGGTGCCTGGATACTGTAAATTCCCCAAGGGCCTAGAATCTTTAAATCCTTGATTTATTTGTTTGGTTCAAAGTGAATGGAGTCAAAAGAAAAAGAAATAAAAAGATGTAGTGCCAAAATATTGGAGAGAGATACACGTTTGTATTTCTAATGTAGCTTAAATTATGAAATCAACATGAAATTATGGAGAAAAATCGTTTTTTACTGAAGTACCATTTGAAAATACGTAACCCGAGGAGCATTTTATCTTGATTTCTTTTGGAAACCTTTAATAGAGTGGTTGTTCTTCACCTAAGAACCTCCTAAAAAAACCAAGTGATGTGAAAACGATTGTGGTAGTTTTTTTTTTTAACACTTCTCATCAGTTTTAAAGTTTCGATAATGAATGGTTAACAGTAAACCATAGTTTTCCTGGTCATAAATTGACAGAATTTGCAAAATTTTGGTTAATTTTAATACTATGGTGTTACAAATATACTGTTAACTACAAATCCTATTTTTTCAGGGTTTGCCGAATTCGACATTCCGTACTTGTGTCGCACACAGACACCTGTACTCGTATCAATGCAACATAGTGAGCTTGTTTTTTTTTTTTTTTGTGAAAAAGGGGTTCCAAACAGAATATTATTAGTACAGTGAGATTTCTACAATCTGGACAAATCTCAGCTCAGCTTACTAATTTTTGATTTCCTAAATCCATATTAGGAAACTAATCTCAGGATGATCTCGCGATACAGTCAACCCATAGTATCCTTAAAAGTAGAATTCTTAGATCTCGTGATACATGTACTCGTATCAAAGCAACATAGTGAGTTTGTTTTTAATGAAAAAAGGGGTTCCAAACAGAACATTACTAATACAGTGAAATTTCTACAATCTGGACAAATCTCAGCTCAGTACTAATCTTTGATTTCCTAAATCCATATTAGGAAACTACTCTCAGGATGATCACGCGATATAGTCAACCCAGGGTATTCTTAAAAGTAGAATTCTTAGATCTCTTGAGCATCTGTAGAAGTTCTTTACAAAACATGATATTTTTTTCTTTTTTTGTTTGCAAGAAGTCTAACCTACTATACAATTAGGAAGGCTAACTACATTCCTCTTCCTACCTCTGAGAAAACAACATAAGCTTCCAAGAGGAGCTCACTGGCAAGCTCCATGAATCCATTAATTGAACCTACACAGTCAAGAAGGATGGAGAGATGTTAGGCGGCCGACCTTTTATTTTTGATTTGGTGGTTGAGATGGGTTTGAAGTTAAACCCTTGCCTTCAACATTGCAACACTTAGGTCATGGCCACTAGGGTTTGAGGCTTATTGGGTTTGGCATGGATAATCGTCTTCTTTACCTCTCCTCCTTCCCACCTACACGGTTTTAGTGTACAGTGTAGCTTTGCATCACTTATTTGTGTCCTAGTGCATTAGTAAGTTATCCATGAGCCTTAAGGGGCAGTGAAGTAAATGTCTTGCTCAATTAGCTTTGCTCCTCCACATACCCATGAATGCCCAGACATGTACATAACCCACGATAGTTACTTTCCATTGGGAGCTAATGTTATGTTATTTTTGATTGCATGACATATTCATGTTTATACTTATGTTTTTTACTTTGTTTGCTGTAGCTGCATAATTTTTTCAATATTGCTATGTAGCTTTTGGCCCTATGCCATTCGTAATGACATCCTGAAGCTTATCATGGTAGTCCTAAGTGTTCTTGTGAATGAATGTATTATGTTACTTATAAAATAAAATAAAATAATGTATCAGGTTATTTTTCCTCTGCACCAAATTAGTTAGTGTCCATGATGGCAATGAACTGGCATATGCTTGAAGTCTGGTGTTAATCTTATCAGTACATGTATCTTGAATCACTTATGTTGAAATACTGGTATTGAAGCTGACATTCTTTCCCAATTGTGTCAAATCTGCTCGTAGCAAATAAAAACTATAGAGGTTGTCGCCCATGCCTGGGAAAAGAAGTCCAGTCAATGCATGATCATGATTTGCTTAAAAACAAAAAGGCTTCCATTTACTTCTCGATCGATAAGGCTTGTGGAATATTGGAATCATCAGTGATGCCGCTGGACTCTGAAGATTATACCGGCGTTCGTATTCCAAGTGTGCCATTGCCTTCTGTCCAGGACAATCTGGAATCTGTTGCAGGTATATCTATACATGGACATTGCAGACTTCACGGAGACAAATATCTCATTCAAGAATCTTACAAAGAAGGGTTAGTGGCAACCGGAAGTTCAAATGTGAACATCAAACAACCTAAAGCAGAATTATCTTGTCAACTGGAGATGAAGGAGGTTGAAAATGGAGGCAGTTTTCCAATCGTCACTAACCCAAGCTATTTGAATCTTGAGCCTTCTCTTGCAATCGATTGGCTTGAGATCTCATGGGATGAATTACACATCAAGGAGCGCATTGGTGCTGGTACTTTTTTTCCTTTTCATTAATTGACTCATACAGGTTTCTTTCTTCGTCTTTAGTTTGGAAAAGCAATTTTTGGCAGTGCTGGTAACTTTTACTAATATTTCTTTGTGACTTCATATTTTGCAGGTTCATTTGGGACAGTGTACCGTGCTGAATGGAACGGATCGGTTAGTATTTTCTTTGCAATTTTAGCATTTGTATCAAATCACATTTTATGTTGCGTATATGCTCTTATTTTGGCGGAGCCCGCCCCCCCCCCCCCCCCCCCCCCCTCAACTTTTAAAATTGATATAAAAAAACAAAAAAATTCTCAAAAAGGAAAAAGATGTTTAGCCCACTCTTTGCTGGTTGCCCCCCTCAACTTTACACACCGCCGCCCTCTGGGCCCACTAACCACATGGATGTTTAGCCCACCCCTTGGTGTATATATACACACCAAAAATCACCCTGATAGGAAATCTCTACCCATTAGATTTTAGTACTTTTTAAGGCATGATTTTAGCCGTTGGATTCAACAAATTTTTGGGTACAAAATCCAATGGTTAAAAATCATCAAACAAGCTGATTTTTTAAATGGATGTCTACCACAGGGTGGGTTAAACATCCAGACGGTGAGTGGGCCCATATGGCAGGGGTGAGTAACAAAAATAGCTAAATCCGGTCTACCTTGTTACGAGAAAAAAAATTTGATCATGAGATTTTTTGATCCAGGCAGGCAGCACGTGGCATACTTTTAGACACCAATTACTGCATGGATGTTTGGCCCATCTCTCTGTGGACCTACAAACCAAAAATCATCCAGATTGGTGGTTTATAGCCGTAACATTTTAGTCTTTTTCATGGGTTGATTTTCAACCATGGGATTCTAGCTTTATTTTGAGTTACTCGAATCCAATGGTTAGAAATTGCCAATGAGGCTGAATTTTGGTCTGCAAGTCCACCTAGGGATGAGCCAAACACCCATTCGGTCATTAGTCTCTGAGAGTGCTACGTGGTGCCCGGATGCTTGGATCAAAAACCGGTAGGATCAAAAATTTTCTCGCCCCTGCCCCTGCCCCACTTTAACAATCGCTTGCCTCTTTGCCCCCCCCCTCGAACAAAATCCTAGCTCCGCCACTGGTTTTACCTCCCGTGTTTACCAATGCACTAATCACACACACACATCCCGGGGACTTCAAAATGTCTGACACGGACCCCATTCCCTTAACGCAACCCACGTTAAGCCCTTGGTTAGTGGTTAACAAGTGGTACTTTTCAGACATTTCACACACACACCACCCAAAAAAAAAAATCTGCATTTAGCTGGAAACATATTATAGTTTTTGCCCAGTGTTTTTCACTTATTTTATTTTTTTAAAATTTATATTAGTAGGCATGGATATGTTTTGCTTCTTTTTCTCTTTCCTGTCTGAAGGTTCTCCTGGACTATTTTACATGTACCATTGTAGCATTTAGACCCATGCTATGCACAGGCAGTATGCAATATTTGAAAAAAAAATTCATATGCCCTTCGAAACCAAAAAGAGAAGAGAAGCATATCATGTCCAGAAGAACAGCAGAAAGTAACAAATGCTACTTTTTGAACAGTTGACCCAGTCATTAAGTTTCGCTTCTTCAGTAACAGCTAAAAATTGCACTATATGTCCTCAATGTATAAACACATCTTTTAATAAGAGAGCATACTATGATAAAAGAGAACAAAATATAAGCCTATGTATCTCATAGTGAGGAGACACTGGAGAAAGAGAGAATGTACATAGAAAATTTACAGCGCAGTACTACAGAGTTTCTTTCTACTCTTTAGCCTTTACCATTCCTTCCATACCAGCCATATTTCGCCACACCAATAAAATCTTTCAAACCAAAACTAAATCCACTTTCTAATGAAAGGAAAAACCCAAACGAAAAAAGGTAAAATATCAAAGATTCTTATGTTCTGTTCTTTCTAACGACCCCAACATATTGCAAAAGGCACTATTATCCGCAAGGTTTTACCTTTTACACAAATTAAAGGACCCGCTTGACCATGATGTAAAGATGTTTGCCCAGTCTGGGAAGCACCCATGACTTGCTAAATAATGGCAAGAAAAGCCCCACACTTCCCATGTGAACTCACAATGGGCAAAAATATGGTTAACTCCCTCCTTTTGGGCCTTGCACATAATACACCGGTTAGGAATCATCATGTTTCGGTGATTTAGATGATCCACATAATTTTGTCCAAAATGGCCGTCCAAATGAATGGCTTCACTCTTGGCGGAACCGGGCTTTCCCAAATAAAATCCACCAATAACCTTTCTCCCCTTGAGCCATCCAAGGCCTCATAGAAAGATCACATGGAAAAGATCCTCCGTACACTAGCATTCTACTCATTTTCGTCAATAACAATCGAAGACAGACGATTAAAGAGAGTGACACACTCCTTTATCTCTCTATCTAAAACGTTTCTTTTGAAGCAGGGTTGCCATTCAACTACGCCATCTCTGGTGGTCACAAAACACTAGTTCATCAATAAACCTTGGACTGGAACCAATTTATATAGACGGGGACAATATCACATAGCTTTCCCACACACACCATTCGTCCTCCCAAAATCTCAGTGTCTCCATTTCCCCACTTTAAATTTGTGCATTTAATAAAATCTTCATATGCCTTCATTATCCCTTGCTACACACCCATCCCATAAGAAACTGCTGCTTCTAAAGAATCCCAATTTCTATATAGCATTCCAAATTTGTGTTCCATCACCTTTCTCCATGCGTTACTGGAGGAGTACCCAAGGGTGTTAGCCTCATAATTACTTCAACGAATTGGTCACTACAGAAACAAGACTTCATTAGTTAAGGGATTTGAGAGCAGTATATGTGTGTGTGAATATCAAATCTGGATTTGATGGATTGTGCTTTATTATCAATAATTGTTATTCAGTTTTACATCATATTATTACTGCTTTTCATCCAAGTAAAGGTAGTGATATACTGAAATGCGATTCGCTAAGACGTAAGAAATTATATCATTAAGGTAGTGCTGACATATTATTTATGTCACTTCTCTGTAAGTTTCCTCTGATAACCAACCTGGAAAAAACGGGTTCATTTCCTAGTTATGTTTCTTCTGTATGTTCCATGAAATATTCCAATATTTCTCTTAGATGAGTTTTAGTTTTCCATGTTCTGTTTATTGGACTGGTTCTTAGTTGCTAGTAAATAAAGATTATATACCTATTTACTGCAAACATGCAATGCAGGATGTTGCAGTCAAGGTTCTAGCTATTCAGGATTTTCGTGATGATCAACTGAAGGAGTTTCTGAGAGAGGTGTGAATTCTACCTACTTATGTATGCTGTAATTAATCAATCTACCGAAACCTTATGAGTGGGATGAATATGCAAATAATTGATCACATAGAATTTGATTTGATGTCTAATTATCAGAACTGTATGCATTTTACTTTTCTTTGGAAATCTCCTGTTCTTAGGTGTTGTATTAGCATGCTTCCTTATGGATTGTTCTAATTATCATGATTTAGAAGAAATATTTTTTTCTAGTAATCTGTTTGTACTTCAAAGATAATCTATGCCATTTGATTTGGAGCCTTAGTCTGAACTTTTGTGCCACATACATAGTTCTAAACTTCTAAGACTTAGTTTTGATTTGCTGTGAGATGGTCATTTATGTGATTCCTAATTTCCTACACAGCTACAACTCAACTAGTTCTTCAAAATTACTTGCAGGTTGCAATAATGAAACGTGTACGCCATCCAAATGTTGTTCTCTTCATGGGTGCAGTTACTAAGCGTCCACATCTGTCAATAGTGACAGAATATTTGCCTAGGTATCTTTGCGTTACTTTATCATAACTGAAGCATGCCCTCCTGACAACAACTGATCATATGCATATTCCTTTTCCAAATCCTGAATCTCTGTGGAACAGGGGTAGCCTTTACCGTCTTATAAATAGAGCAGCTGCTGGTGAAATCTTGGATAAAAGGAGGCGAATACGCATGGCATTAGATGTGGTTTGTACACTAGTTATAATCATTGTTTTCAGCTGCAGTGAATCACATTTACTGTTGGCACAGTATTTATATTATGCACTGGATGCAGGCCAAAGGGATCAATTATCTCCATTGCCTAAGTCCTCCTATAGTTCACTGGGATCTTAAATCTCCAAATTTGTTGGTAGACAAGAATTGGACAATGAAGGTAGGCCATGAATTTAGATATCCTCATCAGAGTTTTGTAGTTAGTTTGTCAACTTGCTTCAACCTGTATCTCATGCATGCAGGTATGTGACTTTGGCTTATCCAGATTCAAGGCAAACACCTTTATATCGTCAAAATCTGTTGCTGGCACGGTAAGTCTTTCTCTCTGCTTTATTTTCATTTCCAAGTCTTTGTTTATGCTCACTATCTGGATATAAACTGTTGTCCGGGACCTACTTGTAATATCTTATATTCTACAGGGGGCCATTGTAATATTGTAAAACTTCACTTAATATATATATTGGGTGAAATCGTGTAGGCTATTCTAAGCTCTACACGATTTCTCCTCTTCCCCCAATTCTCTTCTCCTCTCCTCTCTTCCATCTCTAACCCTAATCTCTTATTCTGGTTATGATCCAAGATTACAACATGGTATCAGAGCATGGTTATGTAACCATGGCTCAATCCTAGAGGTTTGAAGAACCCTAGGGATTGCGAAATTCGATGCGAAGGGCTTTCCAAAGAAGGAGATCATCTCCCATGGATAGCCGTAGGCTTTAGAAGAGTCTGAAACCCTAGCCGCCCACTACAAAAGGTTGGAGAGGTTCTCCCAGGCCTAGCCGCCCACTCAAGAAGCCTGGAGAAGAGCTATCAGGCATAGCCGTCCACTCCAGAAGCCTGGAGAAGAGCCACCAAGCCTAGCCGCCCCTTCCAAAAGGTCAGAGAAGACCCTCTGGACCTAGCCGCAGGTCTCAGAGGCGTCCAGAACCTCTCCTTAATGCTACCGCACCTATCCAGGTACCTTTTTTAGGTCCTCGGAACCATTCACAAGTTTCCGCCGGTGGTTTTTTCTCCAATAGAAAATCTATAAAGGAGTTGTTCCAAAAAGGCCTGAATCCTGCGAGCAACGCGAGTAGGAGGCTTTAAAAATAAAAAGAAGGTGATTTGAACCTCCGCAGCAGCAGTTCGGGTGATTTCTTATCAGAAAAGTCTTCTCTACTACCATGAGTACATCTGAGGAGTCATCTTCTGCCAAGTCAGAGATTATTGTTGCCCCACCCAGTCTGGGAAGTCATGGTGATCACAGCCCGGGCCTACAGATCACTACGGTGAAACTCGACGGGACCAACTACCTCGCATGGTCTCAATCTGCCAAGATGTACATCACCGGATGAGGCAAAGCCGGCTATATCACTGGACGCGTCACTGCACCTGATTCCTCTGATGCTGCGTTTGAGAAGTGGGAAGCGGAAAACTCGATGGTCATGTCATGGCTGCTTCACTCCATGCATCCATCGATCATCACAGGCTTCCTCTTTCTCCCGACTGCCAAGGATATATGGGACACTGCATCTCAGACCTACTCCCAAGATGGGAATTTTACTAGGATGTATGAACTTCAGCAGGAGATAGCACATCTGAAGCAAGGCGATCTTCCTTTGGGATCATACTACGCTGCGTTATGCAGCAAGTGGGAAGAGGTAGATCACTACCAGACCTACACCCCTGCATGTACCAAGGATGCTACGGAGTTCCGGAAGATGATTGTGCGCGGACGCATATTCGAGTTTCTTGGCGGCTTGAACCAGAGCTATGAACAGGTTCGAGCAAACATCTTGGGCAGAGATCCACCGCCGTCGACCATTGCACAGGTCTACTCCTACATCCAGAGCGAGGACAGCAGGAGGAGAGCCATGAGCTCTAAGACAGATGCTGATGTTCCTTTATCTGAGAAGTCTGCCTTGGCCACTCAGAAATTGAGCAAACCCACATCCAAGAAGGATGGGGATCTTGATAATCGTGATTGACTCAGATGTGATCACTGTGGCAAGCGTCGCCACACTCGGGAGACCTGCTGGAGTCTTCATGGTCGTCCCGCACAGTTCTCTGGGGGGAAGCAAGGCTCCTCAAAGAAGCCCTCTGGTAGCAAACATGGAACCTCAGCTGCTCATGCCACCAGTCAAGATTCTTCTGATGTGACCCCTTCCTCTGGGCAGTCCAACACCTTCTCTAGCATGGACATTGACAGGCTTCGACAATTACTTACTCAGCTTGATGGCCCTTCTCCACCTACATCATCCTTTGCTCAGACAGGTACATCCCATTCAGCCCACCATGTGTCTACGGCACCCATTGGTCCTTCATGGATCATTGATTCTGGTGCCTCCGATCATATGACTGGTATGCCATCCCTTTTCTCCACCTATAATATCTGCTTGGGTAAGGACAAGGTTCGTGTGGCCGATGGCACCTTCTCCTCTATCTCAGGGAAGGGCACTATCTCTGCCACACCTACTTTGTCTTTATCCTCTGTATTTCATGTTCCTAAATTCACCACTAACCTGCTTTCTGTTAGCCATCTTATTAAGAGCCTAAACTGCAGTGTTACCTTTTTTCCTACTCATTGTGTTTTCCAGGACTTGGAGACGAGGCGGATGATTGGCAGTGGTCGTGAGGATGGTGGATTGTACCTGCTCAATAGCCAGCCGACTTCATATTCTGTTGCACATCAGTCTAGTGCCAATGTCAGTAGTTCTAGCGTTAATAAAGACCTGTTAATGCGATGGCATAACAGGCTAGGTCATTTACCGCTTTCAGTCATGAAGAGTCTGTTACCTCAGTTTGCGTCTATTCCATTTTTTGAGTTCAACTGTGAAACTTGTGTACTTGCAAAACAATGTCGGGTGTCTTTTCCGACCAGTAATAAAAAAAGTACGTTTCTTTTACAGCTTGTGCACTCTGATGTTTGGGGACCCAATCCCACCACTTCTATCTTTGGTTTTCGCTACTTTGTGGTTTTTGTGGATGACTACAGCCGTTACACTTGGATCTACCTTATGAAATCAAAAAATGAGGTGCATACTATCTTTCAGACCTTCCATAAAATGGTGTGCAATCAATTGGGCACCACCCTAAAAGTCCTACGCACTGACAATGGGGGGGAATACATGTACAGTGGCCTTGCCTCCTACTTTGAAGAGCATGGAATTCTTCATCAGACTTCATGTGCCGATACACCTCAACAAAATGGGACCGCTGAGTGAAAGCATCACCATGTCCTGGAGGTTGCTAGGGCACTTCTTCTTGGTACTCGGGTACCCAAGGGTTATTGGGCTAACGCTGTGTTGACGGCATCCTACTTGATAAATCGGATGCCCTCTCGTGTCTTGGGGTCAAAGTCTCCCCTTTCACTCCTGTTTCCTTCCTGTCCTGTGTTCTCCATTCCACCTAAGGTCTTTGGTTGTGTTTGCTATGTTCACGCCTATCACAGGAAGGACAAGTTAGATCCGAAAGCCGTCCGATGTGTGTTCCTTGGCTATTCGTCCACTCAGAAGGGATATCGGTGTTTCCATCCCTCTACCCGTCGTCGGTTTGTTTCTCTAGATGTTACATTTTTTGAGAGTCTTCCCTTCTTCTCAGTTGATCGGACTTCTCTTCAGGGGGAGCTTGGGAGTATTGACGAGAGTCCGATACCTCCACAGGGGGAGATTCCTCAACCAGTACCCCTTGATTTGCTTGATGAGTCTCCTGTACCCTTGTCCTTATCTCCTACTAACATTGTGCCACAGGATCCGCAGCTGAAGACATATGCCAGACGACGTCAAAAAGAGAAACAGTCCACCATCCAAGCTCACTGCCAGGAAATCCAACTCGATCTAGGTAATCGTGTCCTCAGTGATCCTCATGATGATATGTCTGTTGCTCCTACCATCCTTCCCATAGACATTGATGTACCTATTGCTCATCGGAAGGGTGTTCGGAACTGTGTTACTAAGCACCCTATCTCTCACTTTGTTTCCTATCAACAGCTCTCACCATCCTACAGGGCATTTGCTACTTCCCTATCCAGTGTCGCTCTGCCATCCGGTGTCTCAGATGCCCTCAGCCAGCTTCAGTGGAAAGCAGCCATGCTAGAGGAGATGACAGCTCTAGAAAAGAATGGTACTTGGGATTTGGTTCCATTGCCTAGAGGAAAGAAACCCGTGGGGTGCAAGTGGGTATATACAGTGAAATACAAAGCAGATGGAAGCATCGACAGGTACAAGGCCCGTCTCGTTGCAAAAGGGTACACACAGACTTATGGGATTGACTACCAGGAGACGTTTGCTCCAGTGGCTAAGATGAACTCAGTTCGAGTTCTATTATCTCTCGCGGCAAACTTTTCTTGGCCCCTCCACCAGTTGGATGTCAAGAATGCCTTCCTCCATGGTGATCTAGAGGAAGAGGTCTACATGACAGGTCCTCCGGGGTTCAGTCCGATTGGGATTAAGGAACTTGTATGCAGACTGAAGAAAGCCTTGTATGGGCTTAAACAGTCACCAAGGGCTTGGTTCGAGAGGTTCAGTTCCGCAGTCAAGAAGATTGGCTACTCGCAGAGTCAGGCGGACCACACTCTCTTCATTAAGAGAAGTCAAGGTCGTCTTACTGCTCTTATTGTATATGTGGATGATATCGTGGTCACAGGAGATGACCTAGATGAGATTTGTAGATTGAAAAAATACCTCGGCACAGAGTTCGAAATCAAGGATCTGGGAACCTTAAGATACTTTCTGGGCATTGAGGTTGCTAGGTCAAAGCAGGGTGTGTTTATCTCACAGAGAAAGTATGTACTTGATCTCCTTCGAGAGTCAGGAAACTTAGGAGCTAAACCAGCCGATACGCCTATAGAGCAGCAACATCGGCTGAATCCTGTTGATGGGGATCCCATTGCTGATGCAGGCCAGTTCCAGAGACTTGTTGGGCGTCTCATCTACATTTCGCTGACACGACTAGATATTGCATACGCAGTTAGTGTCATCAGTCAGTTCATGCATGCCCCTCGCTCCCCACATCTTGAGGCAGTACACCGAGTGTTACGCTATCTTGGACACCTGCGAGTTGAAGCTTATACAGATGCTGACTGGGCAGGTTCAGTCACTGACAGACGTTCCACATCAGGGTACTGCACGTATGTGGGAGGTAATCTGGTGTCTTGGCGCAGCAAGAAGCAACCAGTTGTCGCCCGCTCCAGTGCTGAAGCAGAGTACCGTTCTATGGCTCATGGTGTATGTGAGCTTCTATGGTTGAAGACTATGCTCAGTGAGCTCGGATATCCTGTCAAAGGGTCTATGCAACTGTATTGTGACAATAAAGCAGCCATCAGCATTGCTCATAATCCAGTTCAACACGACAGGACAAAGCACATTGAGGTAGACCGTCACTTCATCAAAGAGAAACTTGGTCAGGGACTTATTTGCACACCGTATGTCCATACTGCTGATCAAGTTGCAGATGTGTTAACTAAAGGTGTTACTAAAGGGATCTTAGAGCACCTGTTATCCAAGCTGGGCATGATAGATATCTTCGCACCAGCTTGAGGGGGAGTGTTGTCAGGGACCTACTTGTAATATTGTAAAATTTCACTTAATATATATATTGGGTGAAATCGTGTAGCCTATTCTAAGCTCTACACGATTTCTCATCTTCCCCCAATTCTCTTCTCCTCTCCTCTCTTCCATCTCTAACCCTAATCTCTTATTCTGGTTACGATCCAAGATTACAACATAAACCTCATAAGAAGAATTCATTATTATATAATTTTCTCGATTGAGAGATGCTTTTGACAAAACTACTGGATCATCCTGGGCGAACCTGATATCTGTTTCGGTCCTTATGGAATTGTGCTGGTTAATTGGTGCCTAAGATAGGGCTACACTATGAGTTGAATGTTGGTTTCTATGATTCAATAGTTGGATTAGCTGGTTGTTGACAATAGAAATTTCCCCTTGACAAAAATACCCCTGGAATCCTAGGGCTCTAGTATAATACCAACGGCATTTGGGACAAAATACGGCTCATTTATTTAATATTAGCCAGGCGCAAGCCTGATTTACATTAAATAGGGGGTCAAGAGACCCAAATCACCCCTCGCGCATGGGATATCACACAAGGGCAATAAGGGAAATAGGCTCAAGCCTCCTTTTACATGGCACTCATTGCCAATGATTGGGACATCAGTCCCTTTAAAATTCTTAAAAGGTCAAAGACCTTATTACCCCGTGCACATGGGGGGTAAGATTACATAATTACTCCCCACGCAGGGGTAATATCGTAAAGGCATTTGTCTTTTCTAGAAAAGCGGCATAAAACCAATCATTGGGGACACAAGTCCCTTCAAAACTTTTAAAAGGTCATACCTTAATATCCCCTACGCAAGGGGGTGAAATTACAAGTTTACCCCATACGTAGGGGGGGGGGAGGTGGGGGGTTATCAAAAAGGCGATTGCCTTTTATAAAAAGCGACATTAAATGCCAAATGGTTGGGTGTCAGCCCATTTAAACCTCTTAAAAGGGTCAAAAGACTCTCAATGCCCTCTACGCAAGTGGTATGCACCCCACGCAAAGGTAAAATAGGTCTTTTGACCTTAATTGTCCCAAATACTCCTATTAAAGGGGAAAATGATCTAGTCAGTCAGGCCATTAATTTGGATTTACCCAATTCGATGGGGGTATCCGAGGTCTTTGACCTCCTCCTTCTTAAGGAGAGTTCTAATTGAACTCTCCCATGAACAAAGGGGTTTTCACCCTACTTCTAGGCCACATTGCCCTCTCTGAAAGGGCCATTAACCCTTACATATGAGCCAATGGCTCTGAGTAAGGACAAGTGTCCTCTTTCTTGGGAATAAATTCCCAAGAACTACAAAAATAACTTCTCCACATTGCAATTGCCCATAAAGAGCTGAAAGGGCTTTCGCCCATTACTGGTAGTTGTCCCTACGTGGGATATTTGTCTAAAGCATGTGAGAACAAGGCCCTCAGACCCTTGGATTAAAGGAAATGCCTTTCTTGATGTTTACCATTTGGCACAAGAGGCAACCACCTCAAAGCACTTAGAAAAGTGATGCTTCAAGGAGAATTTCCTCACCTCTTGACTTGAACACCTCTCAAAAACTCAGAAAAAGCTTCTGACGGATAGAAGAAATCGACATAAGAAGAAAAGAATGAATCATGTCAAACTTTACACAGTCCCGGAGGGACTTGCCACCATGGCCGAATGGCTAAAATTTGAAGTTCCCTTAATATGTATACAAGAGACCTAGATGGAGCGGGGGGAGGGGGGTGAATAGCTCTATTAATTTTAGCCTAAGTTGATTACTAATATGCTCACACAAATTAATCAACTAAAGTAGTAAGTAAATAGACACAATCCACAACACAAGTATTTATAGTGGTTCAGTGTATCAACACCTGCTTCCACTCTCCAAATAGCTCCATTGAGGTTGTCACCTTTTTAATTCAATATTTAAGTATAGTTGCAATATTGAATAAGGTAAAGAACCTGGTCTCGATCGCAATCAATAATAACGGAGTACGACTGTAACCGAAACTCCCGCTCAATCAAGAACTTACTTGACTCAAGCAGCACAACATAAATAAAAGATGATTTATCGACCAAGTTACCTCTCAATCAAGATTGACGAGGAACAAAGTTTTGATGTTGCTGAAGCTGAATCAAAGGCATTGCGCAGAACCGCCGCCTAGACCAATCACGGTATCGCTCTCCATAAAGAGCACCAAGCGCCGAAGCATATTTCCCACAAGTCGAGTAAGGCTAGATCACTGAAGCAAGAACATTGAAGCAACCACAGAAGCAAGGGAACAAAGATCAAATCTCTTGGGATGAAGAACTCAAGAGATATCAAAGTGAATTGGTAAGTATTAGTGAAGGGGGGAGGGGAAGGCGGGCTTGAGAAACGAGGTTATACCAAGGCCGGTCGATCAGTCCCTGAGGCCGGTCGCCCGGTCTGTCAAGCCTGTCGACCGGGGGTCTATTCGACCTCGGTCTCCCCGTCTTTTGAGCCTGGTTGACCCCTATAAGTATTTCCCATACTTAGGTTCTTTCAAAGGGGTTTTCATACATCGGTTGTGGGGGTTCTGATTCTGGCCAAGTGGACTATCTAAGGGGTTCTTCGAGTCCTTAATCCTTTATTCCTTGTTGTGTATAAAGCATTGTCTTATGGCCTATCTCTGAATCTTGTGGCGTGCTTCCTAATCTCCAAGGTAGTCAATCAATGATGGTTACATAAATACCCAGGGTTGTTCTGGAATCGACAACACAAGGTATGCTTATCAAAATCCAACCTCATAAGCCTGTTGGCTTGACAAACATTCCAAAAGGACTTCAGAATTGTGACCATAAGGTTAGAACAATGTTCTGGACCTGCTGGTCCTTAACCTCAGTCCAAAAGGACTTCAGAATCATGACCATAAATGTTCTGGACCTGTTGGTCTTTAAGTCAGTCCATCTGGACTTCAAACCCTTAGAATCCTAGGTCTAGACCTTGTTCCTGGACTTATGAACCCCAACCAGTCTCCTTGGACTTTAACCATGCATTGACCTTGTGACTAGTGCATTTGTCTTCCACTGCCCTCACCACAGGCTCCAGATCATGGTCCTTGATCTTTTGGTCCTTAACAAGTCCATTTGGACTTCCAGTACCACTACAAGATCCAGGCTATATATTTGGGCCTGTTGGTCAACCCATCAGTCCATAAGGACTTTAAATTCAAGGCCCACAGGCCATGGTCACATCCATTGGCTTGCTGCCTCATAAATCAGTCCACATGGACTTTAATTTCAAGGCCTACAGGCCATGGTCACATCCATAGGCCTGTTGGTCCACCATCAGTCCAAAAGGACATTAAGATAAAAGGGCCCACAGGCCTAAATAACATCCATAGGTCTCTTTCCGTATTGGTCATATTCATGGGCCCAATGGGCCCCTCCTATTTGATTCAATGATCCATAAGAACCCTCCCACTGAAAGTCCTCCAGGCTAGAACCTGTTTCCAACAGGTCCATCGGTGGGCTAGGAATGGTTTTCAACCCAAAACAATGCAAACCATGGTCAGGCCTATGCAAGAAAGCTTGTGTTTAGCAAGACCATATAAGTCCTTGATGAATCAAATTTGCTTGACTCATTAAGAGAAAGGGAAGAAGGAATGATTACAGGAATCAGGCCCGGTAGCAATCCCTTGCCTTTAAAGAAGGCATTATACACTCACCGTGGAATGTCACTTACATTCATGGTTGCGTGGTCACAATAGTCAATGGCACTTATTTGTAGTTAAGATAGGTTTATTTTAACCCTGAGATAATCTAAGTAGGAATCAAAGGGTACTCCTTTGTATAAACAAAAGATGTAATTAAGGGTGTCCATCACCTTGAATGGATCATCACCACATTAATTAAGGGCCCACGTGACCTGTGGGTGAAACTTGTGACATGCAGGAATATTTCAAACATGGACGTGACATTTCCCGCACGTACACTGGTTTTATGGTCAAGGTTCAAAAAGTAGTAATTTTACGAATGTAGTCTGGATATTTTCTGGTATGATGTGGATCTCAATCTGTCGTGTTGCTCTTACATGTTACAAAATTATGGGAGATATCCTCTTCAAAGGAGCTACTCTTTTTCATAAAATAATGAATTTTTTACCTGATGTGCCCCTAATTACAAAATAACACTTCCACTCTCCAATAACTTGAACACCTTGTATTTTCTTAAAGCTTGATTCCTGTTTTGGTTCAGTTTCCATATATTTTTTCCATCTTGAAGTCCATATGTATTAAGGCTAATTAAGTAAATGTCTCCAAGTGATTAAAAATTTAGTTATTTCATAGAAAGATATTTTCATCCATATCTTTGCAGGTTAAAAATTTTCTTCGCAGTGCATCTTCCAGCATGTAATTCTCTTGCTTTCCTTTTCAGCCTGAGTGGATGGCTCCAGAATTCCTTCGTGGAGAACCCTCGAATGAAAAGTCTGATGTTTACAGCTTCGGAGTGATCTTATGGGAGCTTGTGACTATGCAACAACCATGGAGTGGACTCAGCCCGGCCCAGGTATTACCACTGAGCATTTGAGATGTGTATAAGCCATTCCTCTAAGGTTCTCTTTTGTGCTCTGCCATACATGAAAGAATCAATTTCCTTTTTTGTGCAGTGAACATTGTATATCCAACATATCCATATTTTTTATTCCATGATTTAACAGTACAAAATTTCAGGTGGTTGGAGCTGTTGCCTTCCAGAACAGACGGCTTGTTATCCCACAGAATACCTGCCCTATGTTGGCATCTCTGATGGAGTCGTGCTGGGCAGAGTAAGAATGCCAGAAACCCGTAGTAGTTAAAACTGCATTGTGATTGTTATTAGTCACATGTTTATTATAGACTGGTACTAAACATGCCTGCATGGAAATCATCCCTTAAAACTACAAAGTCAACCTTGATGTCCCTATTGCACCCCATTATAATTCCTAATTATAGAAATAGCCCTGTTTACAAGTCCAAAGATCTGGTCCTTCTTTGTGTAAAACTTGCACCATTTCTCAAATGGGAGATGCTGCACTCTGGTGTTCCTGTGTCCCTCAATGCTTTTTTTTTTTTGAGTAAAAAAAGAGATTGGGCATGTTTTTTTTATGTTTTATCATGCACATGAATTGATCTCCTATAGCAATGGAACATGTTCAAACATTTCAGTTAACTATTTTTTTTCCATAATTCATACATTCATGGTTGATTTTCTTTGACAGTGATCCTAAGCAGCGGCCATCATTTGCGAGTATTGTGGATTCACTAAAAAAGTTGCTGAAGTCTCCGATGCAGTTAGTACAGATGGGGGACCCATGAGAAAAGTCCCATATGGAGCTTCACTCTGCAGTACTTACAGTGAATCTGATATATCACCATGGGCTAATATCGGAGTTTATGTCGACCATATCTACCTTAAACCCCAACTATCCCTTTTTTTACAAAACATGGAGGTCTAATGCTGCGGTTCGTTTGTGTTCTGCATCGTGGCTGGGATTTTGGGTAACTAGGGTTATACTGCTCTAACCCATTTGAAATGTGTATCATTTCATCCGAATCTGGTAATTGTAAATGCATAGAGGCGATTCTGTATCTCCAGGGATTTTTGGAGGAGATCGGTTTCTGCCAGCAGCCCTTTCTGCTTCCTGATAAAGCAAAACAGGGGCTGGGGTGCCAATGTTATATGATCAGCTAACTGTTTTTCGTGTCTGATCTGAAATGTGTAAGAATTCTGATTCTGCTTACTTCACAAGTATACTTGTCTGTAACTGTTCCGTCATCTGGAATGTAACCAGTGACGTTTTTCACAAGTTGACACTCTCTTCAAATGGGCAAAAATACAAATAACTCATGAGGATGTTCTCCCTCTATGGCAGGAAACCTGCTAGTTTTCCAGCTTTTCTTTTTCTTCTTTTTTGTTTTTCTAGGTCGTGGATACATAAGCTGGGGCAGAACATAAAGAAGCTCTGCGTTCTCCCGCAACAGGAGGAAACGAGTCTGACTCACATGCATGTTCCGAGTTGGTGAGAAAAGTAGTTTATTTTGGTGATTCTTGTACGCAGAGATGGGGGCATTGTGGTGAGGGTAGACCTAGTTTCGGGAATGACTGATAACTCATTGCCTCAACATGTGACTTCGGGGAATCTCCGGTTAATGTGGTGGGCATATTGCCTGAGGAGCTGTATCCATTAATAGACCCCATAATTGCCATTCTTTTGACTCCAAAGGGGCTAGGTCGTATGTTTTGGGATTTTGGGGTGTCATGGCTTCTTTTTTTTTAACAAGAACTTGTGACCTACCTTAACCGCAGGTCCGCAAGTAGGGGATGCCAAAGACTCAAGTGAAGTCGTAACAAGGAGAGCCCCCGGCATTTTTTCTGGTACCCCTATTTTCTCTTTTTTGAGCGAGCCCTCAAGTAGCCCTTTCCTCAGGTTGCTACTCCCATGACTTGAACCCACGACGTGGGGTTGACTCTAATACCAAATGTTAAGATCCAAATCAATACACCAAAAGCACCTAGGTGATAAGGGTGTGGAAAGTAAGTCTTAACCTCTAGGATCGTAACAAAAACACATGAGGGCTATTGAGGTATCGTGTAGGGAGATGTTCTTAGATTGAAAATTCAAATACTATCTTCATTTTCAGTCATGATGCTCTGGATTGATTTAGAATTTTCTAATGTTTAAAATTCTTAGATTGAAACTTCAAATTCTGATACCATCGTTTTAAGGTTGGATCGGATCAGGTTTTGTGTTTAATTTGTAACATTGTTTTTTGCCATTTCAAAGATTTTTCTAGTTTATGGGTTTGCTTTCTTTCTTTCTCTCTCTCTTTACATGAAGATTTTTGCAAATTTAAGCCGTAAAAGCAAAATAAATAGGAAACACAGCCATAAAGAATTCAAATATTCAAGGAAGGGAAAACTAGAGATAATGAACTAAGTTTGAGAATACTCACCTCCAGAAAGTTGTTTTAAGGTAGAGAAAATCGTACCTTTGCTATCTGTGAAACGGGTTGGCTGTGTTTGGGTGGTGGAAAAAAATAATGGAGCCTAGAAGACTATTTTCCAGGTTAAGAATTTTTTTGTAAAAAATATGTCTTGGCAAAACTTTTCCAGCTGTTTGGTTTTATAGGATGAGAAACATAAATACAACCGAAGAAAATTGGTCGTTTACACTAGTGGAGAGAGGCACACAGGAATGAAAATTGAAAAATAAAAATAAAAAAAAGATTTTTTTTTTTGGTAGAAATACTCCCCAGAGGCCAAAATGTCCACATTTTATCAACATGTATCGAAATTTGTATGGACATTTTTACGAATAAAAATTAAAATAATATTTTTAACAAATTAGAGAATAGTTTTGGAAGATTATGGAAGAGTGCTTTTAGAAATGTATAAATCCAAAAGACAATTTAAAAATGGTGGGGGGGAGGGATTGGTTATGGTGATCTAATCAGGTTGATTTTCAGCCTAAGATATAATAGGTGGGACCGGCACGGTGATGAAGGTCAACCATGCGTGGTGCTATGCCAATCGTAGACCTTTTTTTGTATTTCGAAAATTTATGACTTGCCGCATCGAGTCAAGTTGTCTCGATTAACTTTTCAGTTAAAGACGAGTTTCAAAACACTAGAATGAACATCAATTAAATAACCTATGACGTCTTTTTTTATGTAGGAATATGAGTACATTCCTCGTGTTGTTATCGATGAACACTGATTCAGGCAGGAACCAGAAAGAATTAAGCTCTCAAAAAATGCATTACTCAGAAAATTAGCGAAAACCATGTTACAAATGATCATGATCATCCAATCTGATCTTCTTCTTTTTTCTTTTCTTTTTTTGTGTGTATGTGTGTACATTAGGAGATGTCGTAGGTTGGAACCATCACAATCAGGTGTCACTTTTGCCTGTGTCACAGACTTTTCTTATTGTTTGACAAAAAAAAGACAAGATCTTTCTCTCCTCCCCACGGCAAGGTTTAATAAAAGAAGAATTAAGGGTGGGATATGGAATCTCCATATTTCAATTTTTTTTTTCTTCTTTGGGTGGAAACATTTTTTCTTGTGCAGCAAGGTTCTATTCAAAGATTTGACTCCAATAAAAGAACCAAAATATTCTTCGAAAATGTTTATTATCTACGCACCAGGGGCTTGGTTTGATGGAGCTGGAAGTGCATCAACCTAAATGCACCTTACCCACCCCCAATTCATATGAACCGTTCAATATTTGATCAATCCCTCTTAGATGAAACAGAGCCCAGAATTCAGATCTATATGAGGATATTAAACTCCCAATCAAAAGCTAAAAAGGGTCTGAATATTGAGTCTCACCAAGCTATGGAAATTAGGGTTCCATTAAGAACAAATAATCTGATCTCCATCATATATTTTCTCCTATTTATTTATACATAATGTTTGGTTTAGCAAATTGACTTTGTGTATTTTTCTTTTTAATAGGACGCGGTTCACGGAGGGGACTGTTCGACTAGAGAAACTTCCTAGGGAAGTAGGAAGTGAGTTGACACAGGATTTTGAATTAAATTTAAGAAGAAGCCAACACATATAAATAGGTAGATGGGCTAGCTAAGAACCTCAATAGAAATCATCACTCTCTTGCCTTCTCTTCTTTGTCGTTAAAAGTTATAAGGGAGGAGATTGTATTTGCTTATTAAGTTAGCCAAAAATCAAGAGAGGAAGGTTTTTAGATTCCAAACAAGGGTGTCAAAGGAAGGGTTTTTTTTTTGGCTTTTGAAGGTTGGGTGGGTTTTTGAAAGGAAGTATGAGGAGGGGTTTGTGTGTCTATACCCTTGTGGGGTTGTTTGTGAGTGTTGTTGTTAGGTTATGGATGAATGGGTTTGAAGGGTGGTACTTGAAGGAAGAGAGGAGAGATTTGTTTGAGGGGGATTTTTGTGAATGGGATGGTGTGTCTTGTTATCAATCTTTGCTCATTGTTTCAAATGCAAGTGAAGGAGTGATGGGAACATGGAATTCAAATGCAACATCTACCAATACTACACTATCTAAGGAAGTGCAAACACCATCTTTGGATGTTAGGCCCCAAGGTACAACTTTTTTTTTGGCTCATTTCTTTTTCTTTCACTTTTTTTTACGAGATAACGTAAAATTTGATAGAACAGAGTATGTGATATCCCTTGGTGTTCACCGGTGACCAATGATTCGTGTGGCCCTGGCCCTGTTCAAGATTCTATTGGCCTTTCAGATAGCTAGTGATTTGGTGCTAATTAATATTTTGAATTTTGAATGTGCAGTTCTACCACCTAGCATTATGGATACTAGCAGTATTCGTGATATCCCAATCAGAGTAGTAATCAGGTTTCTCAACTTCTTTATAGCGAGAAGCGCACAATATAAGTACCAATCTCCATTGGATTCTGGGCCATCAACCAAGACACTCCCATTTTGGTTGGCATTTGTGATTCAACTTTGATGTATAAGTGATCAAGAAGGTCTGTAATGATCATTTCACCATTAATTTATCTCAAGTTGTATATTAAAAATGACTTGTTCCGGAAACTCAAGTTCTTCTCTTTATAGGCTCGCTTCTCCGCCATGTGTCTCTAGGGATTTGGGGAACGATCTAGTGCTTCCCGGTGTATAAGTCCCAATACATTGATATTCTACCATTTTATGTATCCACAAAGGCATAAAGCTTAAGTCTCAACCAGTAGGATCGTAACAAGGATCTAGTGGATCCGGATCCTCATATACTGAACCTAGACGTAAAATCGAGTTGGTCCATATTCTAGGTTTCATATTTGAATTTAGATCCAAACACAACCTGGGTTGTGGTTCTTAGGATCCGAATCCGATTCTAGCAAAAAAAACCAAACCCAACATAGATTTAATTTTCAGGATCTAAACCCAACAAAATAGTCGGATCTTGGATTTAACCCACTCCTTTACATGTCCTTGCAATAACCAATCCAACAATTTTGTAGTTCCAACCCAACTGTTTGATTAAAAAAAAAAAAAAATTTATGTGGACCATCTTGGCGTGGAGCGCGTAAAACCTATGTGACTAGGTCGTAAGAACATGAGATTTCCAAACAAACTCGAATCGCAACCCAATGGCTGCTGATGGTGGAAAAAATGAACTTTAAGGGCGCGTTGATTGCCAATTTTTCCGTGGGAAAATCGCATTTTCTCGAGAAAACATAATTTTCCCATGCCATACATCTTTGGGTCATCAACAAAGACCGCACCTTGCCATTTTTGTTGGCATTTGTGATTCAAATTTGATGTATAAGTGATCAGGAAGCTCTGTAATGATCATTTCACCATTAATTTATTTCAAGTTGTAAAGTAAAAATGACTTGTTTTGGACACTTTTTAATTAATTTTTTCATAATATTACGATTACAACACTTAAAATCAAGGTATAAAAGGGGCTGTTATAATGGTATAACAGATTGGGGGCATTACCATTTTTTCCGTTATGACAGATTGTTACGTACATGACCAAAAATGAATGGAAAAAAAAATGGAAATAATAGAAAATAACGGATCTAATAAAATTCAAATTTTCAATAAAATTTATAATAGAGAATAACTGTTTTTTTTAATACCCTGTTATATTCAGAACGTTAAAACGGTATATAACGTAACGGGTGTGTTTCCGTTATAACAGCCGTTATTTTCGTAACGGCCGTTTTTTTAAAACCATGCTTAGAAGTGATTACCCATAATCTTCTTACAACATTTGATTCACAAGATGGTTGAGGTCTACCATTTGCTAAGTCCAATCAAGAATATCTAGTAGGTTAAAGTTAACCAAGTTTGGATTAGCCCTTTCAGAACTTGGGTCAGGCTCGAGCTGAATTTTTGGTAACCCGAACCCGACATACAAACTACATATGTGTATTAGTATACCGACAACCATCCACGATACGTTTTGTAAAATGCAGCAACCTGTGGACGTTTGTCCTTAGCAAACTACAACCCTTGTGGGGGATTACAAATTGTCCTTAAAATTACATTTTGACATTTTATGTGATCGGTTGATATTGAAAATATCTTGTTTTCTTTGACGATTATTTTTAGTTATTTCTTTAGTAATTTTTATCATATATTTGAATTAATGAATTATTCTCTTATTATAAAATATCATGTGTTTCTTTCATCAAGTGTTGGAAATGAAGCTATTATTTAATGGTTATTGTATGGACCAATTAAAAAAAATTTAAGAAATTGACCGACCCAACCAATCCGATAGGGTTGGGCTAGGGTTGAAAAATCTAGGCTCGACACTGGGTTGTGTTGGGTTAGGGTTCACAGCCTTTAAGATTGGGTTGGGTTGGGTTAGGGTTAGGGTTAGGGTTGACCCCCCAACCCGACTCAACAAGCCAGAATTGCAGCCCTACCTATACAAGGATATTAACCTCCCAATCTAAAGCGAAAAGGGTCTGATTATTGGGTCCCACCAACCTGGAGATTAGGGTCCACTGAGGACCAATAATCTGATCTATAAATGTGTTTGGTTAGCACAGGTGATTCGGTTTTCTTATTGACTTACATGAGAGTGGACCGAGTCACGGAGGTATGTCAGCTTTTCCAATTATGGGCCTGGGCCTGGGGTATGTCAAATTTCAAAGATAACATGGAGGTATGTGAAAAATTCCTATTACTTTTTTTAATAGAAGACGAATAAAACTTTGATGACAGGGCACAATACGAGCCACGTGGGACACTCTTAGAGGACTCTGACCGTATGGATGTTTGGCCCATCATTAGGTGGACCTACAAACCTAAAATTAGCCCGATTAGTGATTTCTAGACGTTGGATTGGAATTGTTTTCATGGGTTGATTTTAACCGTCGGAAATTTGAGCATTATTGACCATTATTTGAGGTACAAAGATCCAAAGGTTTGAAATCACGAATCAAGCTGATTTTTTGTTTGTACATCCATATAGGGATTGGGAAAACATCCATACGGTCAGAGTCCTCTAAGAGTATGCCACGTGGCTCCTATTGCACCCTGTCATCATCCTTGATGACAGGGCCCGGTTATCAAAGCCATACTCATAGAAGACGGGTCATGGGGGCTGTTGACTAGAGAAAAAGCCAACACGCATAAATAGTAACCATGCCCTCTTGCCGTATCTTCTTTGTGGTTGAGGACTCCATCTAGAGCTACACCCATTTCTTACATCCACTTCTTACACCCGAGGTTAGGGCCCACATGGACATCATGTTGGACAATCCAACCGCACAATGAGTTTTTCATACTATGGTTATCCTTCTCACAAAAAATCAGGATATTTCAACATTCTTAACCTTATGCAAATATGATTTTAATTTAAAAAATCCAGACCATCCAATTAAACCATTATTTTCGGTCAATTTTTTATATGGTTAGCAATGTCGAAGTGAACTGATTTTTGGCAACGATGATCATCATGGCAAGGAAAACTCAATGTAAGGTTGGATTGTCCAACATGATCTCCATGTGGGCCCCAACCTCGGGTGTAAGAAGTGGATGTAAGAAATGGGTGTAGCTCTAGACGGACTCGTGGTTGAGAGTTACAAGGGAGGAGATTGTCTCTGCTAATTAAAATAGCCAAAAAAGCAAGAGATGAGGGTTTTGAGACACCAAACAAAGGAGAAAATATTTGCTGTCCTCCCCTGGGATTTCAAAATTTGAAGTCTCCGATCCCCTTCCCAAAAAGCCATGGGGAGCTCATTTTAGGGCCCACTGATCTAATGCATGTTTGGTCCGCCTCGCGATGGACCTATATACCAGATATCAACTTGATCAGCGATTTCTAATAGTTATATATTAGCATCTAAAAAAATAATGAAATCCAACTGCTAAAAGTTATACTATTAAAATATTAAATCTAAAGGCTAGAAATCACCGATTAAAATGATTTTTGATGTGTAGATCCATCAAGAAGTGAACCAAACACCCAAAAGGTCAATGGGCCCATACTCCACCTAGCATTTTGGGTGGGGAACTTCAAAGACCAACTCCCAAACAAAGGTCTGAAAGCAAGTGTTTTTTCTTTTTCTTTTCACCTTTCATTCTTTCTTCTATTTCTCTTTTTGGAAAGGTTAAAAGTAGACCAAAGCAATAATGAGGAGAGCTTTATGTCTATGTACCCCTGTAGGGTTGTTTTTTAGCGTTGTTAGGTTTTGATTTAATGGGGTCAAGGGTACTTGGAGGAAGAGGGGAGAGATTTCTTTGCTCACATGGAAAACCGAGTCACGAATCACGACCCGATGGCAGCATATGGAAGAAAAAAGGGCTTTGAAGACTTCTCTATCAAGAATTTCTGTGGGAAAAATTCAATAAAATTAACCATTGTTTTGTGTACATTTATCTCCATGAATGATGTGATATTCTTATTTACAACAATATATAACCAATGTATTGTGTATATTTGTGTCCACGAATGGTTTGCTTTTCCTTGTTATGCAAACCGATACTAAGGAAAAGCAAACACAAGACAAAGAAGACCAAACATATGACAAGGAAATCCAAGCCGATGACAATGGAGACTAAATTAATGACAAGGAAGAACAAACAAATGAAAAGTAAGAGCAAACCGATGACAAGAACGAACAACCCGATGATAAGGAAGAAGAAAACAATGAATATGAAAAGTAAATCTATGACAAAGAATAACAAACCGATGAAAAGTAAGAGCAAACCAATGGCAAGAACGAATAACCCGATAACAAGGAAGAACAAAACAATGACAATAAAAAATAAATCGATTAAAAGAAAAAACAACGAGATGGTAAGGAAGAACAAACTGTTGATAGGGAAAATAATAGGGATGAGATTGTTTGGATAGAGTTAACCTTTGATGACGGCTTGTCATCGAAAACCATGACTACCAATGAGTTCTTGGCACGTAAGCATATTCATTAAAGCGGTGTACTCGTACAATGTGTATTGTTCGCAAGGGAGGCAGAATGGTGATTTTTTCATCTCCCAACCGTTCGATCTTATTATCTGCAATTGGATGATTTACCTTACAGCCTCCAAAATCAAGCTTTATTAGGAAGGATCTATGCATACGGTTGTTGCAGGTAGGTCAACGGTGCCTTTGTAAACATTTCTCAATTTTGCCAAAAAAATTAAGGGCAAACTCGAAAATTGTTGTTTTTGTACGGATTTCAAAAAGTTATTGATATTCTGATCATAAACGACGATTTTATTAATTATTTGAAAATTTTCCTTTAAAAATTTAAAAAGTTTCATTGAAGTTTGAATTTGAGCACGTGCATTTTAAAATTGCTAAGCGCATAAGCAATAAATCAAATTTCAACGACTTCTACATAACTCGACAAATAAAGCAAAAACCCCCCAAAAAATATTGCTTTTTAATCAAGTTAAGCCGACTTTTTAATTATTTCAAGCTTACCTAAATGCAGCCTAATTAAATTGTTGAGCAAGTTCTCCCCTCCTCTTAGCAAGTTTTAATAAAAGGACCATTAAGGGTGGAATGGAATCTGCATATACTCTTTTTCTTTTTCTTTTTTAGATTTAGTGGAAACATTTCTTCTTGTGCCTCATGTTTCTAATCAAAGATCTCATGACTTCCTTAACAAAACCAAAATATTCTTCGAAATTTTTATTATCTATTACCCGCATTGTTTGATGGAGTTGGAGGTACATCACCCTAAGGATGGAACAAATCCTAAAATTCAGACCTATACGAGGATATTAACATGGTCTGATTATTGGGTCCCACCAAACTAAGGAGATTAGGATCCACTAAGGACCAATAATCTGATATCCATAGTATATTTTCTCCTGTCTATATAAATGTGTTTGGTTTGCATAAACGATTCAGTTTTCATATTGACTTACATGACAGTAGACCGAGTCATGGAGGTATGTCAGCTTTTTCAATTATGGGCCTGGGCCCGGGGTATGTCAAAAACTCTCTTTAATAGAACACGGGTCATGGGGATGTTGACTAGAGAAAAAGCCAACACGCATAAAATAGTAACCATCACTCTCTTGCCGTCTCCTCTTTGTGGTTAAGAGTTACAAGGGAAAAAATTTAGATGCAGAGGATTTTGGATGCAGTCGATGCAGAGGGGGTCTCGTGGCCCTATATGACTCATTTTTTTGGGCCCACAAACAGCATGGATGTTTACCCCACCCCTTGGTGGATATGCATACTAAAAATCAGCCCGGTTGATAATTTATATCCGTTGGATTAAGTGCCCAAAAATATGCAAAAAAACATACTTGAATCCAATGGCTACAATCAATCCTATAAAAGTATTATAATCTATGGCTAGAGAAAATCAATGAGACTGATTTTTCGTATATACATCCACCAAGGGGTGAGGTAATCATCCATGCAGTTAGTGGGCCCCAAAAATAAGCCATGTAACGCCACCAGAACGCCACCAGACCCTTCTGCATCGACTGCATCCAAAGTCCTTGGCATCTAAATTTTTTTCGGAGTTACAAGCGGCGAGGAGATTGTCTTTGCTAATTAAGTTACCAAACAAGGGAGAAAACTTCAAAATTTAAAGTTTCCTCTTTCCAAAAATGTCATGAGGAGCTCATTTTAGGGCCTACTGACCTTATGGATGTTTGGTCCGCCTCGTGGTGGATCTATATACCTAGATATCAGCTTGATCAGTGATTTCTAACAGTTATATATTAGCATCTAAACAAATAATGCTCAAATCCAAGAACTAAAAGTTATAATATTAAAATATCAATTCAAACGGCTAGAAATCGCCTATTAAACTGATTTTTTGATGTGTAAATCCATCAAGAGGTGAACCAAACATCCAAAAGGTCAATGTTGGGAGGAGGACCAAAGCAATAATGAGGAGCTTTATGTCTCTGCACCCCTGTGGGGTTGTATTTGAGTGTTGTTAGGTTTTAATTCAATGTGGTCAAGGGTACTTGGAGGAAGAGAGGAGAGATTTCTTTGCTCACATGGAAAACCAAATCTCGAGTCACCACCCCTGGCTTGCTCCGTGGCTTCTGTCTACTCGGTTCCGGTCTAGTGGTCCAGCCTCAACCGTGGCCCTACAGAAAGGAAAAAAAAAAAAAAAAGAAAAAAGAGCGGAATGACCAAGTAGGATTAATGTTACTAGTAGTGGGTGGCCTGTGCCCACGGCACTCCTCCACAAAGCATTTGCTAAAATCAGGTAAGTTCTCTCCTCCCCGTGGCTAGGTTTAATAAAAGAACCGTTAAAAGTAGAATAATATCTGCATAGACTTAGTGGTTTTTTTTTTTTTTTTGTGTGTGTGGAAACATTTCTTCTTGTGCCTCAAGTTTCTTATCAAAGATATGAATTCAATAATAAAACCAAAATATGCTTCAATTTTTGCTCCGAGGACCCCTTTTTTGCTACCCCTCTCCGGAGTCATGTGCTCGGACATTGATTCCGAGAATCCGACGGTGGTTGATAGTGCTGAGCTGGCAATCACTTTTTGCCAGCGCTCTACCACCGTTAGATTCTCGAAATGCACGGCAGTGTTTGATGGAGCTAGAAGTGCATCAACCTAAATGGACCTTATCCCTATGGTACACCTCCATTCAACCCCGTTGGATGGAGCAAAGCTCAAAATTCAAACATATATGAGGAAATTAACCTCCCAATCTAAAAGCTAAAAAATCTGATTATAGGGTCCCACCTAGATATTGAGATTAGGGTCCACTAACTAACGACCATCTCCATCATCTATTTTCTCTTTTTTATTATACCTGATCGGCCCGTCTCATGAATGATTTTCTTTTCTGATCGGCTTACACATTTTTATTTTTAAAAAGAACGTGTCTCGTGTCTTGAGGGCTGTTGACTAGTAAAACTTCTTACAGCTAGAAGTAGGAGTTGCGTGTTGACTTGGGGTCTTTGGATTAGGTTTCAGTCTTTCAGAAGCTACCAAGACGTATAAATACGCTGCTAGCCTTGCTAAGATCCTCAACACTAACCAAGTTAGCCAAAAAGGCAGAGAGAATAAGGTTTTGAGGTATCAAACAAGGGTCTCCAAGCTTCTTCTTCTTCAGTATGAGGGATTTATGTGTGTATACACTTGTGTGGTTGTTTGGGAGTGTTGTTGTTAGGTTATGGATGAATGGGTTTGAAGGATGGTACTTGAAGGAAGAGAGGAGAGATTTGTTTGAGGGGGATTTTTGTGAATGGGATGGTGTGTCTTGTTATCAATCTTTGCTCATTGTTTCAAATGCTACATCTACCAATACTACAGCATCTAACCGACGCGAGGAAGTGCAGACACCATCTTTGGATGTTGGGGCCCAAGGTACAATTTTTTTTTGTTTAGGCCCATTGCTTTTTCTCTTACTTTTTTATGGGATAACATGACATTTGATATAAGTATATGATATCCCTTGGTGCCGATACCTCACTGTAGATATGGTACACACATGCTCAATGATTTGGATTCAAGGCCCAGGCCCAGGCCCAGGCCCATGTTCAATATTCTAATGCCATTTAAAAGTAGGAACTTGGATAGGATAGCCCCTAAGAGTTTTTCCAGTATATGCCACAAATTTCATTTTTAATGCCTCATTCATGACTATATTTTTTATGGTCGGGATCCGCCGACCTAAATTTTTGTACATAAATTTTCACCGAAAATCTAGTCCATGGATCTCGAGAATCCAACGGTGGTTGATGCATTTAACATGGCATCAATGTCATTTAACTCTCCAACGACCCTAATCTTCATCTGCAAGCTTCTTGATCAGGAATTTTGGTGGAAAACAACAACGGACTTCTGATCAAACTGTTTTCTGCAATTCTTGATTCGTGTGCCAATCTCTAATGAATTTTGAATTTTGAATTTTGAATGTGCAGTTCTACCACCTGGCATTATGGATAGTAACAGTATTCGTGGTATCCCGATCAAAGTAGTAATCAGGTTTCTCAACTTCTTTATAGCGAGAAGTACACAATATAAGTACCAATCTCCATTGGATTCTGGGCCATCAACCAAGACTCTCCCATTTTGGTTGGCGTTTGTGATTGAACTTTGATGTATAAGTGATGAGGAAGGCCTGTAATGATAGAAGGTGCTAGCTTGCTCAGTTAGTAAAGTTTATGGGTGATGATATCATAGACCTGAGTTCAATTCCCGCCTGTAATGATTTATTTCACTATTTATTTATCTCAAGTTAATTAATAGAAATGACATTTTCTCGTGCTTTTACGATTACGGCACTTAAAAGTGATTACCTGAATCGGGCTACAGTTGAGTTGGTCAAAGGATCGTTCCAACTGCAAGTTCCATTGGATACCGTGTGTACACACTACAGAGCAATTTTACTTTGGTAGTTTCCCTCAAGGTTTGAAGGAGGCCGTTTTAACGGTATATCGGACTGGGGGCGTTACCGTTAAAACGGATAGTAACAGACAGGCAAAAAATGAAAAAAAATCAAAAAAGAAAAAAATCAAAAAATGGAAAAAGGAAAAAAATGGAATTTAACAGAAATAGTGGCCATTTTTTTTTCACAAAATCTTCCAGATTTTAACGGCCGTTATAACGAAAAAACGGTGGTTAATTTCTAAGAGTCAAAATGGTTTTTAACGCAACGGACTTGGGGATTACCGTTTAAAAGGCTATTAAAATCGTTTAAGCGGCGTTATTTTAAACCATGGTTTCCCTTCTCCACGCATCATATAAGTGTTAATGGGTAGGGGTATAGCCCGAAAAGTTTTGAGGCCCGGCCAAAATGAACCCAGGCTTGGACTGTATTTTAAAGGCCCAGTAGACCGGGCATAGATTAATTTGAAGGGCCACTAAATAAATAGGCTGAGCTTGGACTTTCTTTCAAGTAGGCCACTTTTTCCGTGCTACTGCGCACTGGAGTTTTCGGAGCTGGTCAGTGCAACGCCGTGATGTGACAAGGTGGATAGAAGCCAAAAGCCGTATTCCCCGGGAGGCTGCCCTCGTCTACATTTTGGCTGGCTGGCTTGATGTCCCGCTAGTCCCCACTAGGGGTGTCAATTTTACCCGCTTTAACCGGAATCGAACTGGAACCGAACCGAAAACACTGGTTCCGGTACCACATTTTTAGGAACCGATTAAAAAGAACCAGAATCGGAACCGAACCGGAAACTAATGGTTACGGTTCCGGTACTCTAATATGAAACCGAAACCGATAAGAACCGGAATCGAACCGATAAGAACCGGAACCAATATATAAATATAGTGTAAAAATTCTCATATTACCAAGATTGGACCCGTTATACCCGAAATCGGAACCGGAACTGACAAAAACTACGTAATCGGCTCCGGTTCTGGTACCATCACTTTGAGAACCGAAACCGATAAGTACCCGAACCGATAAGAACTGGAACCGTTTGTTCCGGTTCTGGTCACCTTAGGAACCGAACCGGAACCGACCCGTTGACACCCCTAGTCCCCACACGCTTAATCAGTATTTTTTTTTCCAATTATATCTGGGCGCAACTGATATAAGGCAAAAATAAAATTCAAAATTAGAATTGTGAAAGGTTTGATATTTTAAGATATAAGGACGGTTAATTTTAAAATGTATTACAACGGATATGTATTTTTAAAAACTTTGAACTTTTAAAATATTTTAAAAGACAAATCCCCTTCTCTTTAGAAGACACTCCTCTTAAAGTTTTATCCTTAAAGCATCTCCAACAGCTATCCATATTGGTTAGTCATTTCAAAATAAAGTGAAAAATCATGAAAAAGGCTCTCGAGCCCCATCCCCAATTGCTTAGCTATATTTGGAGATTAGCTTAAAGCACTCCTCTCATCTCCATATTAAAATGTATTTCCTTATAAGCTATATCTCCCTAGCTACGAGACTTTTACTATTTCACCATTTTAGTATAAAAATATTAAAATAAAAAAAATTTAGTCCTCTAGTTGGATCATTATTAGGGTTGCTGAAATCCAACGGCTAGAAATCACCAATCGGATTGATTTTTTTTTTTATCTATTAGTCCATCAAAGGGTTGGACAAACATCCATACGCTTTTCTCCAAGAGCGTTTGGATCATTTTATTAGATATATTGGCTATTTTGGAGAAGCTGATGGAGATAAGACCTTTTTGTTAGCCAAACATGAAAATAGTTATGGATAGCTGATGGAGATGGGCTCAGACATGTTCATTAAAGACAGAGGACCTAATAGGGACTATGCAGAATTTGAAGATTTTTTGTATAAGCTTAAAGTAATTTTTAAGCATTTATCAAATAGATTGTGTTTCGTAGAACCTAAAAAGTACTTTTTTAAACGAAACTCCTGCTAATTGCTTTTGCGGGAAGCCGGTCTTAAAGAAATTTCTTCACAACTTCATCCTTATTATTATTATTTGCAATAACAAAACTATCATTTTATACTACAAAAACTCAAATTCATTTTGTTTTTACCACAAAAAAAATAAAAAAGCACTTGTTTTTTGCTAGGGTCGGGATCGGGGGACCCCCATTTTGGCGTACCCACGTAAAAGATGAATCAATGGCTAATTTTGGGTGATGATGACCTCACAATATAGATCACCCCAACAAAAAAATCAGCCCATTCTGAAATTTCTAACCCCATCAAATGTAGTTTTCAAGTTACACAGTAAAAATTGACGGTCCATAATTCCTCAACTTCTAAACCAGTCTATGAATATCGGAATGATTTGAATTTTTGTGAGGATGATCTCCTCACTATAGAGATCATCCTCACCAAACATCAGCCGTTGATTCATCTTCTACGTGGGTACGTCAAAATGGGTGTCAAAAATATGGGTCCCCCAAGCCCGACCCTTTTACTAAACACCATAGGGTGTTTTTAAGATTAGAAACTTTTCTTGTATGGCTGCTAAACCGCCAAATCAGCTTAAACAAGCTTACCCAAATGCAGCATGATGGTGCCACCTCTAGGCAGTATGTTTCTCAATACTGTTGGATCCATTCAATCGAGACCTCTTTACTAACATTATAAGGAATCAAGTTGATGATGAGATGCTACTTGCCTTCCCAATATTCTTGTAACTGAGGTTACATCACTACTAGATTGCAGATCTCTGTGTCCAACATCATTATTGGTTCAGATTTTAAAAAGGTCGTGGACTACATCAAAAGCTGTTCTATATGGGCCATGAAGAACTAAAAAAGTGCTATAGGCCGGAGACTATATCATAGAAGAGAATGCTAATGATGTAAATAGTTGGTCCTCAAAGCATGGTTCGAAGTCTCGGACAATCCCGTTCTGGATCAGGCGATTCGTATTGTGATCGGTGGCTATCGAGACAATCCCAAAAGGTGGTCGTCTCCACCGAGATGCATTGTTCAAGAACTCTCGCATCGTCTTCTCAAGCAAGAAGATCCAAGACGACAGATCCAGCCTCTGATCCAGAGATTTTCAACCATGCCACAAAAGTGTTTTTCATTTTAAGTTGTAGAGATGAAACCAAGGAGACAAACGGCTAACAAACCCAAATCTGGAGAGAACCCAATATATCAAAAAATTTCCCCATTGCTTCCAAGAAATATAGCATCCATCCCTTCTTTTCAGGTGAGCACCAGTCACGTCCCATACAGAAATTTTACTTTGCCAGCCTAACGCCAAAGCCGGCATTTAGGTAACTTCCAAAGTTAATCAGAGGCCCATTTGGTCACTATAGGGGCACAAAGATGCGAACAGTAGGGTGGGTCAGATGTGTTTCAGTTAAGAGTAGGGCGCCACATTCCAGCCCTGGTGGTTCATGTTAGCTGTGTTGATGTTGATGTGGCCGTTAAAGTGGCTGCTGATGTTAATAGGAGTTGTGACACCATACAAGAAACTCCGGTTGCAAAAATCCGCTGTCGGCAATAGTGACATGGGAGAGACCCCGGAGGATGAACCAGACGAGTCGGAAGAGCCACCATTGGCAGAGTGAATGTGCTGGAAAAGGTTGTGATGATATAGAGGTGGTGCTGTGTCAAATGGGACTGCACATGAGACGGTGGGGACAGTAGCAATGCTGGTACTGCTACTAGTGCTTCGAAGCTGTTGGTCATCATACAAGGATGATTCAGGCTCAGCTTCAAGAGAGAGCTTAAGGCGCTTGGCCGCACTACCGATGGGAAGGGCACTGTTTGCGATGGCTTCAACGTTGTATCGGCTCATCTCGAAGTTGGTTACAGCGTTCAACCCCCTGAACTTTATCGCTGCTATGTCATACGCTTCAGCTGCTTCCTCTTCCGTTGCTGACCCAAAATGTAGTAATTTTGGTTAGTCTTCGATTCAAGAAATTCTCAAAAGGAAAAAATTTGCTTGGCCTTGGATGGGGCTTCAGCAAAATGTACATTTATGGGAATGCACCCAAGGAAACCATGTCATGCACTCCAAAGACTGCACAACGGTAATCCCCAACCCCTTAGAAAATAAGGCCCAAAACGGAAAATATGGACTTAACGTTATAACAGCCGCGCGTTATTTTGAAAATAATAATTATATTTTGGCTTTTTTATACTTGGATATGACCCGTTTAAATGTCTGTAACGACATTATAACAGTCAATTAAAACCTTGATTACTTATACTTACGAAATGTGCCAAGGTAAAGATCTTTGTTGCCAGCAACCCGGCCTATCCTAGCTTGCCATCGCCCCTGTTGGTGGTGTCTGAACAAACCCTTTAGTTAGTCAGTGGTCACAACTATGAAGTAAGAAAAGATAATTTACTTAGATCTTTATTCTGTTTGTCTTACCTTGTTACTCCTCTGTAAATAGAAGCACCCCTCGAGAAACCACTGCTTTTTCTGAAAATAACAAGAAAAAAAAAATCATATAAGAAACAGGTTCATCTCTAACTTTTTTGCTCTGCCCATAACTTTCTAAAAGCTAAAAGATGTGGGTGGTGTTTGCAATTTGGAGGTAAGTGAGAGGAGTACCTTCTGAGTGAGGCAATGAACTCTAGCTTGGTCATATGTTTCATCTCTTCCATTTCCTTGGAATAATTGGAGAGCTATGAAAGTAGAAAAAACCCACCACCACCACCACCACCACCACCACCACATTGGGTTAGTAAGTTCATATCTCACCATTTGTATCCTACAAAATAGGTAATATTTTAAGGAAAATACCAGGAAGTTAGTAGTAGCAGTGGGACCCCAGTATTTTAGAGCCGCAAGATCATAAGCCCTTGCTGCTTTCTCCTCCTTGTCGTACCCACCTGGAAGAAGAAGAGGATGAAGAAGAAACGAAGCATGCAGATTAATGCCATTATTATTATAATTATTAGTTAATTAGGAATTAAAGTAGAAAAAAGGAGGAAGAGCATGAACTCACCCAAGTACACTGTTGGAACATAAAATCCAGTGAGAGGGAAAGAAAAGATCCCACATTTTCATGCAAAAAGCCAAAATATCAAATGTCAGTCAAAACAGCGGTCAAGAATAAAAAGCGGAATCCACGTGAATTCTTTCCAGTAAAATGAGAAAAGAGGGGCTAAATCTAAAAGTTTTTGCCGGAATGGATGGGGGTCCATTCAACTTTTTATCCGGTCAACGACATTTCAACTTTGGAATCCAAGAAATCTCTCTCTCGAAAAATACTCTGACAAACCAGCAAAATCTTAATTTCAGGGAGGAAATGCCCAGAGATTCATATTTCCGAATAAATCTGCAGTCTGATACGGATATTTGACCCATCCTAGGTGGAAGTTGGAACTACATGCCACGGGATCATTAGAGATTTCTAACCTTTGGATCTCATTACCCCAAATAATGCTCGAATCCAAGGGTCAAAACATTCCCATGAAAAAGACTCCATTCCAACGACTAGAAATCAATAATCAAGATTATTTTTGGTTTTTTAAGTCCAACAAGGGATGGGGGCCAAACATCCATACACAGTCGGTCGTCTTTTTTTAGTGACACGTGGCTCATAATGTGGTTCCATCCGATATTTACTCCATAATTCGGACTGACTTCCATTAAAGTTCCTCGGAAGTTAAATAGACTTACTACTGTGAATCCCTCAAATTGATCAGTGTCATCATCACTCTTTAGGTGATTTGTATCCATTGGATTAGTGCATTTCTCATCATGGGCTTCATGAACAGGCCCAGGGATTGGTACCAAACCTATGCGGCCAGGGATTGGTACCAAACCTATGCAGCCAGTGGTCCGGAAGAGTGCCACCAGGCATTTTGAGGGATTTCTTGTCAAAAAATTTATACAAAATCGTCTCTCCTATATTACCTACATTGAATTGACTTATTTATTGGACAAAAATAACCCTATCCGTTCATATTTTACTATTAATAAGATAAACTGACAGTTTTGTTTCAGGGACATTTCTGTCAAATACAAAATTAATCACCGGACTCGAAAAATAGATTCCACTTATCTAAGTTGTAATTGTTAATGGATCGGGCTCCGGTTTTTCTTTTTTTCCAGTTACCGCCCTAAAATGATAGGTCAACTTACAGGACACTATATCAACCACGTGGCACATTCTTAGAGAACTTGACCGTATGGATGTTTGGTCGATCCCTCGGTGGACCTACAAACCAAAAATCATCCTGATTAGTGATTTCTAGGCGTTGGATATTTGTACCTCAAATACTGCTCAAATTCCCACAGTTGAGATTAACCAATGAAAATAAGTCCAATCCAACGCCTAGAAATCACTAATAAGGACTATTTTTGGTTTATAGGTCCACCTAGTGATTAGCCAAACATCCATACGGTCAGTCCTCTAAGAGTGTGCCACGTGGCTAATATTGTGTCCTGTAACTGGAGCCTGACCCATTGTAAACTTGTAATTTCAGGTATGTCGTGTCGTGTGCGGTCGTGCCTACATTTTCGTCAAAAAGCTCACTGAAAAAATCAATGCCCAATCTCGTCAGAAATTTGAGGGTGCGATTTGATCCGACAGGAGAGAGAGAGAGAGAGAGACACACACACCGGGCTGTGAGCGAAGCCGATCACAGCGCAAAAATACGAACCACACGTTCAGCGCCCTCTAAGAGTGTGCCAAGTGGCTCGTATTGTGGGCTGTGATCGGCTTCGCTGACAGCATGGTGTGAGCGAAGGTTTACTTCTACTTGCTTTGGCAAAATGGCGGCAAATCAAAGAATTAATGAAAGAAAATGACAGAAAGTACCACCGTACACCACATACCACTAATCATCATTAAAAAACTTAAAATCCCGCAGAGATATTATTGCATTTCTCTTCTTTTTCCTCTTTCTCATTTTCATTAATCAAGAAGATGATATTAAGATGGACGGATAGAATTCGTGACGGTGGGCAGTGAAGTGTACCTTGACGTCCTTTCCTGCTTTGCCCTTCTCTCCTACAGCTGTTATCCCACAGATGCGCTTCGTATCTTCCCGTCCACCTGTGCCTGCATTTCAAACATCGCTAAATTAAATACTGAAATATCGGTATCCGATTCCCGCAATCCCCGCATCATCCGATATACGTATCGGATAAAACAAGAGCGATATTCGTCATCAGAATCAAATTTATAACAGAAATACAAGAAACGCGTCCCGGACTAGCAAAAGAACAAAATAATTTAATAAATGGAAGACAATATTAGTTACCTTGTAACCCCTCTGTAAACAGAAGTTCTCTGACCAAATGTATCGGTGGGAATCTTCTTTGTCGATGATTCCGAATCAACCGAAACGATAGCCTTTTCCGAGCTCTGATTGATCCCACCGGGCCCACCCAAAGTTAATCCTTGACTTCTACCGCTGTTTCCTGATTCGAGTGGGTGGCCCTGATAATTGCCACATGAGAACCGAGTTCCGGCTACTGACACCGAATCGTCCACCTCCGAACCCGAGTTGGTGGAGAATGCTTGATATCCAGCTGACGCTGTGATTGTTTTCAGATCTTGTTGGTCGTCCATGTGACTCGAACCCTGTTCATAAACATTGCTTAGGGAGGATTCTTGGGTTTCTGTTTGGCTGTGTGGATATTGATGCAGCTGGGACGAAGATTGGCCGCCGAAGAAATCCTCGAGCTTCGGTGCTGTTTGTTGTATTTGAGGATTGAAGGCCGAGAGAATCGACAAGTCGGCAATGCTGCTCGCTGCTTTGATTTCTCTTACTTCTCTACTTTCTTCTGTGTATGGGATTTCAGCTCTAATATTCGACCAGTCTGCAATGAGCGTAACGGGAATTTATATATGAGCAACTCCCCCACTCGCCCTGAATGACTCGGACGAGTCCTCCCCGAGTAAGAGAACAAAGTTATCGCTCATCCCACGCGACGCACTTTGGGCCTACTGACGCGTGGATCACCGGTGGATGTTTACCTGTTCTTTTATCTAATCGGTGAATTCTAGCCGTTGGATCTTGGAATTAAACACCCCATCTGCCTTTCATGAACCTCATCATGAAAACAATCAAATCCAACGGCTATAAATCACTAATCATGATAACTTATTGGTGTGTAGATTACCCAAGGGAACGGTTCGGCCAAACATTCATCGGATAAGAACCTGAATTTTTTTTTTCTAATTAAACAAGAAACCTATCTTTTTTATAAATTTGACATTTTTATGCAACTCGTGAGGTTTGAGTGAAGCTCAGGAGTTACAGGGGAAAAAGATCCGAGTGAACTCGGCCAGTTTTGCCAGCTGACTGAGTTTTGAGACTAGGGTTTAAGAGAAATGGCTTTACCGTTGCCGTAGGTGTCGAAGATAGATCGCTGAGAAGAATAAGAAGGGCTTTCGTAGGGCGATAGCTTCGTCTGTAAAATCTGAGACTGGCTCGATCGCAACATCTCCAATGGAGAGAGAGAAAAAGAAAGCCAGTTACTCGCTGGCATCATTGCTTGCAATCTTCTTCACTTACGAAGCTCCCTTATCTCCACAATCTCAAGAACCAAAATCAATAGATAAAGCAGGAAGTTAGGGTCGGTTAAATCTTCAAAGCCATCTCAAAGACTGTAATTTTTGTAAATCAAAAGATAGCTTCGAAAAATACCTTAACCTTTTCCGATGCTCTCCATTTTCCGATCGAAATACTTCCAAGAACACGAAAAGCGCAAAGCTACAACTCTCCTAGATCACTGTTCTCAAACCATGAAAGCTACCATAACTTGAAGCTCTTCTTCAGTTCTTCAAACCGATAATCACCAAAAACACTATAAAAGCTTCAAGAAACTTTATCAGATCACCCACTTCAGAAAATTTTCTCTGTGATTCAAGTTCAACAACTGTATTATGCAGGAAAAAAACATAAAAAACACGTCCATTTACAATAAATAAAGCTTGAAAAAACAGGTGCATGCAGACGAATCGAACCTGGAAATAAAACGAAAACACGGATCAAGAAATCGAGGAGCTCCGACAGAGAGATTTTTGCCCTAAAATTAGACCAATAAAGCAGGGAAGAGGTTTTGTTTTGGTGCGTAGTTTTGCAGGGAGAAAAGACGGATGGAGAGGCTCTCAAGAAGCAAAGAACAAGTGTTGGGTTTTAATGGGAGGGTTTAGCGGTCTTATGATTTTTTTCTGCCAGAGAGAGAGAGAGTTTATTGTTATTTTTCTGCAAAACGGAGACTTTTTTTCCTGAAGAGGAGAAAATTTGTCTGCAACAACGTAGCGGAAGATCGGGCGGCGGGATAAAAGAGTGGGTGCTTGGTGAGAGGGTTTTTATACCGGATCATAGACGTGGACAATCTCTTCTGTTTATGCCTCAAATGACCTAATTGTCCTCATTCTTTAACTAAACTTACAATCAAGTTCTGTATCACGTATATAGAGTCCATACACCACGAGAAGGGTACGTACATACGTGCTCATTGTAGTAAATTAGAAATGGAATTTATTAGATAAAACAGCTTTCTTAATCAACTTATTACCGAGGCACAAGCCGCACAACTACCTTTAATAAATCTTTGATGACCGACATTCACGGATTTCCGTCTGAGCTACGTGGCACACTATTAGAGACCACTGACCGTATGGATCTTTGCCCCCACCTCTAGGTGGACCTACATACCATTGCTGATTTTTGATATATAGATTGAATTCCATGGTGAAAAATGAGTAAAACTTCGGCCACAGCCCACAATACGAGCCACGTTGCCCGTGGCAGACTCTTAGAGGGTGGCACACTCTTAGAGGGCGCTGACCGTATGGATGTTTGTCCAGTCCCTCGGTGGACCTGTAAACCAAAAATTAGCCTGATTAGTGATTTACTAACCTTTGGATCTTTGCACCCAAATAACGCTCAATAATGCTAAAATTCCTACGGTTAAAATCAACCCATGAAAATAACTTCAATCCAACGCTTAGAAATCACTGATGAGGCTTATTTTTGGTTTGTAGGTCCACCTAGTGATTGGCCAAACATTTATACAGTCATCGTCCACTAATAATGTGCCACATGGCTTGTATTGTGGACTGTGACCGGCTTCGGTCAGAGCGCTCTGTGACCGGATTCGGTCAGAGCGCTCTGTGACCGAAGTTTTACTCGTGAAAAATCAACCATGAAAAGACTCAAATCCAACCGTTAAAGAGTCTTAGAGATCATCAATCAGGTTATATTTAGTTTGTAGGTCCACCTAGAATTGGTCCATACAGACCGGTCGGTGGTTTATAGAAGTGTTCCACGTGACTATACAGACGTCCGTAAACGTCAGTCATCGAAACGTAGGTCATTAATCAACACCATTAAATACATGACCATGAGTGATGCTATCCCATGGGTAACCGGACAAAAAACTTTGCGGTTGAGGCCATTAATTGTTGGATTCAAGAGATCCGGGCAGTTTTTGCCTGTAAGCTGTGGATCTCTTCAATCCAAAGGTCAACTGGCTTTAAACCGCGCATATTTTCGTCCTGTTATCCGTGGGATGGCATTTTCCTAAATAATACATTTTCCATGAACCATATGCCATATGACATGCCATCTAAAAAGTTCCGTTTCCAAGTTTAATGTCGCGGGAGACTTCAAAGTTTGAAGTCCTCCTCCCAAATTGCTATGTGAAGTACTCTTTAGGGCCCACTTACCTTATGGATATATACTCCACTTCCTCATGGAGTCTACTTAATAATTTCTAGCCATCGGATTTAGCATTTAAAAATAATAATTATTAGCCGTCTGATTCGAGTTCTGTTTTGGATCATAAAATATAATTGTTACAAATAATGAATCAAGCTGAGTTTTGGAATGTAGGTGGAATAAACATCCATAAGGTCAGTCAGCCCTAAAGGGAGCTTTACATGGCATTTTGGGAGGAGGAGACTTCAAATTTTGAAGTCTGAAGACAGTAGATATTTTCTCGGGCAATTTAGTGCGAAAGACCGGGAATTAGGAGCTTGGTTTTGTTTGCCGCATTTCCATTAGAATCCTGCTCTTGTCCAAAAATGACAAATGTGTTCATAGTAGCGAGGAAAGGACACTTTCGTCATTTCAATAAAAACCCGGAGATTGAACGGCCATATCTGTCCTTTCCGAAAACAGAAAGCACGAGCCGAGGTTGAGGAGAGAACGTTGGGGACGCTTCTCTTTATCCGAATTCCACACGGAATTAGGGTTTTGGAGTGTAGCCGAAAATGTCGGGATGACCTATACACGAATAAAATTTCACTAACATCCAACAGTCATTGAATTCGATGACCTCCCACATTATGGGCTAAGTGGCACAGTCTTAGATGATGCTGACCGTATGGATATTTGGCTAATCCCTGAGTGGATCTGCAAACCAAAAATCATCGTGATTAGTAACTTCAGACCTTCGGATTCTAGTACCCCAAAAAATGGTCAATAATGCTTAAAATTCCCACCGTTAATATCAACCCATGAAAATGACTCCAATCCAACGCTTAAAAATAACTAATCAGGTTCATTTTTGGTTGTAGCTCCACCTAAGGATTAGCCAAACATCTATACAGTCAGTGTTCTCTAAAAATGTACCACGTGGCTCATATTGTGGGCTGTTATCAGCTTCGCTGACTGTGCTGTCAGCAAAGTTTTACTCAGCTACACACAGTGGGTTGCATGATTGTTGGTAGAGAGTGTCACTACTTAGACCGCCACGTGTACTATGTAATACACCTGGCAGTCGGCGGATGGGGACTCACTGTCGTTTGGTTTTTTAAAAGGATTTGTTTGGTTGTTTATGTCCGTGTATGTCTATTTGAATGATGACAACAAAGTTTCTCCACACCGTATATCGTAGGGCTGCTGTTACATTATAAGTAAGCAACTTGATCTCACATCATACAACTTCATTCTTATAAGAAGTTAGGAATTTTTTTATAAAACGGGTCTCTCTCGTTGTGTATTGTGAGTCACGTAAAAATGTGCCAAGTGGCACACACTTTGGTTATGGATGTTTGACCCACCATTTGTTGGACTTACATTATCAAAAATCAGCCTGATTGGTGATTTTTAGCCATTCAATTTTAGTACCCAAAATAATGCTGGAATCCCACACAAAAAGTCAACAATCAAAAAGATAGATCTAATGGTTAGAAGTCACCAATGACGATGATATTTGGTGTGCAGATTAGGGGTGTCAATTTTACTCGTTATTCGGAACCGAAAACACCAGTTTTGGTTCCACATTTTTGGAAACCAATTAAAAAGGAACCAAAATCAGAACTGAATCGAAAATAATGGTTCTGGTTTTAGGTAGTTTAATATAGAACCGAACCGATAAGAAACGGAACCAATATATAAATATAGTGTAAAAATTCTTGTATTATTAAGATTTGACCCAATATACCTGGAAACGAAACCGATATCACTTTTAGAATTTGAACCGTTAAGGACTCGAACCGATGAGACAGAAATCGTTTGTTCCGATTCTGGTCACCTTAGGAACCAAACTGGAATCGACCCATTAACACCCCTAATGTAGATCCACTTAGGGACTGGCTAAACATCTATAAGGTCAGGAATTTAAAGACGGTACCACATCATTCACCGCCATGCTTATCCATGAAATTTGACATACCCTCCCACAATTTGGAAAAGCTAACTTACCCTCCTACCTTGGTCCTTTGTCTATCGACTCATGACATAGAGCCCCAGTTCTCAGGCATAAGTATGAGTGGAAAAGTGGCCAGTTGGCAATCTTGGTGTCTTATCTATGATTTTCGTTGACCTAAACTATCTAACAATTTTTTATGAAGGACAAAAATATTTCTTCCTTCAACATTAAAACAAGAACACAGGTTTTGATTTGATCCCCTAATCTCAAATTAAATCGATGTGGTAGTAGGTCGGCCACGAGACTAGTATATTAGTTGTTCTCCTGCAAACACATACTAACCTAGGTGCTTTTAGCATATTAATAACAATTTTTTTTTCTTTTACCAGGTACTAAATTTTTTTTATAACACCCCTGGTAAATATTCTATATCAGTAAACATCTTGAATTTTACCAAGGTAAGAACATTAACCTAACAAAAAACAATTTTGGGAGATGGGGTTATAATGTTTCTGACTCGGTCAACGACAGTAAAAAAAATAATAATCAAAGGCTAAGACCTAAGAAAGAAACTTTACGAGGGTTTTACCTTATGTCTCGGGATCTGTACATCTCACCCGAGACAAAGCGAGACTTCTAGGCGAGACGATTCATTTTAGATCGGATTGGTGGGCTCCAATAATTCGGAACCGAATATCCAGATCGAGACCAGGATCCGCGGATCAACTTCGAACTAGGAATTAGGACGGCATGTGAGAGTGTGTACGTGGTGCAAGTAGAGCTACAAAAGGAGATGTGGAGGAGAAGAAAACTCATATTCTTGTATAAATGTGTGTATTATATAATGTTAGAGTAGTAGATGAGTCAGCTAACCAGAAGATGCCACGTAGAGGACACGTAACAGTGGAAACTATAGATGTAGAGGTAACATGCATACATGATTATTTAATTTATTTAAGGTTTGTTAAGATAAAAACAGAGAAGATAAGTTAGATTGAGATTCCCCCAAATCATCCTCTTCATCGTTCTTATCTTCACTTTTTCTTTACACCCATGACACGTTTAGACATTACTTTTTTTTTTAACCTTTGACCAGAACCCACGTGCGCTGCATTTTTTGACTCCATTTCTTCACGCCACTGCCGCACGTGCACGCTGCTACTCTGTGCTCGTTTTGTCCTGTAAAACTTTGCTCACCATCTGTGGTCAGCGAAGCCACTGAATGCCCACAATATGAACCACGTGGACCTATGGGGCAAATATAGTTTGCAAATGTTTACAGACTTAAAAGTATGTAAACATTGTCAGTACTGTTAGATGTCCATCGAAAAACGTGTTGCTTCCATATTTTCAAATAAATTTATTTTATACATTTAAAAACACCTTTTTCAAGGAGTATTCAATGATGGATACATGTTTGCATACTTTTGGGCAAGGTTTAAAGGGGACCGTTATAACGGTATAACGGACTGGGGGCGTTACTGTTTTTTTCCATTATAACCGCCGTTATAACGAAAACACGGAAATAACGGAAAAAATGGCGCCAAAATTCAAATTTTGAATTTCAAAATTTCAAAAATAGAAAATAACGGAAAAAAATAAAAATAACCGCCATTTTTTTCACAAAATTTTCCAGAAAATAACGGTCGTTATTTTCGTTATAACGGCCATTATTTTCTGGGCGTTTTACCGGTCCACAACGTAATGGGGTAGGTCCGAATCCGTTACAACGGCCATTATTTTCGTTATAATGGCCTTTTTTTAAACCTTGCTTTTGAGTCTGCGAACGTTCGCATTCTTGATTTCTCCGACCGTATGGATGCTTGGGCCCATCCCTACGTGGACCTACAAACCAAAAATCAGCCTGATTAGTGAGTTCAAACCTTTGTATCCTTGTATCCCACATTATGATTTAAAAAACGGCCGTTACAACGGAGTCGGACCTCCCAGAAAATAACGGCTGTTATTTTCATTATAATGGCTGTTATTTTTCCGTTAAAACGAAAATAACGGCCACTATTTTTTGGAAAATTTTGAGGAAAAAATGGCCATTATTTCCGTTATTTTTATTTTTATTTTTTTTGCTTTATTTTCTATTTTTTTTTAAATCTGAAATTCAAATTTCAAAATTCAAAAATTTAAATTCCAGCGCCATTTTTCCGTTATTTTCGTTTTTACCCCTGAGCGTTATTTTCGTTATAACGGAGAAAACGATAACGCCCCCAGTCCGTTATACTGTTATAACGGCCCCTTTCAAACCTTGCCCCAAAGAATGCTCAAATTCACATGGTTAAAAACAACCCATGAAAATGACTCCAATCCAACGCTTATAAATTACTAATCAGGTTGATTTTTTTGGTATGTAGCTACACCTAGGGATTGGTATAAAGGTATGCCACGTAGTTATTGTGGGCGGTGATCAGCTTCGCTCACTGTTGGCGGTCAGCTAAGTTTTACTAGTTTTGTTTACTATTTAAACATGATAATTAAGGTAAGCAGAAAGGACACATGACCAAGTGGGTAAAAAAAACACTATGATACAGAAATCACCCAAATGCCACGTGACACACTTTCGCATGGTGGAATTAGACACAAAAATCAGCCTGCAGGAAGGTGATTCCAGGTGATTTCGAGTACTTGGTGATTTCTAGCCGTATGATTTGAGTACTTTTTCAATCATGAGCTTGGAACCAATCCACACAGGTATGTTCATGAAGCCCCCCATGAAAAGTGCTCGGTCAAATGACTAGAAATCACCAATCAAGCTGATGATTGTTAGTGTGTGGGGCCGCCAAACATTCATGAGGTTAGTGAGTGGAATTTCTGTACCAAACTTTTGATACAAAGTTGTGGAGCCCGCGGAATGCCACGTGGAATACTCTCTAGGGCTCACTGATCTTATGGATTTCTTGTCCACCTCTGGATGAATCTACACATAAAAAATCAGTTTAAACATTGTTTTTTAACATTTTAATATCGTCTGTTTCTGACCTTTGGATTTCAACAATATTTTTTTGGATGCTAAAGTATAACTGTTAGAAATCATGTAGGTCCACCAAGAAGTGGGCGAAGGTCTGTGAGCCATTAAGGCTTCTCCACGTGTCATTTGAGAGAGGGAGAGAGGACAGCAAATACTTACTCAGAGTTCTGTATCATGTGGAAAAAAAATTAGATGAAGAGGTATCCGATGCAAACGACTCTTGTAGCCCTACATAGTTCATTTTTTGGGGTCCACTGAGCACATGGATGTCACACAAAATCAGGTTAGTTGATGATTTCTATCCGTTGGATTTTGTATCAACAGTTAGACAGACAGACACAAGGGGGGGGCCACTTCAAGAACATGTGGGACCCACCTGAATAAATAGAAGAATAGAAAAGACAGTTTTCTTTTTTAATCTTTTTGGGTTGCTTTAACTTTTAAAGACAGAAGGAGAGATGTTTAGGGCATAAATCTAAATTGTCCGGAGAATTTTGGGATGAGCCGAAAAGCTATCACCTCTCTATTGCCAATAATTATTGGTCTTATATATAGGGTTCGGAAATGATAGCATGTATCATGTCGTCCCATATCTTCCAGCCGTTGGATTTTCATTTTACTCAATTAGGTCTTTGTGATTCGTGTAGTTGGAATCTAGATGAACATCAGTGGTGTCATATTATTCTTGGAGCTCTGATTTGCTACGTCCATCCTGAAATGTTTATTAAATTTCTAAATCTTCAAATGTATGTTGACGTGGCATACTCTTTCGGGCCCACTGCCCCCTGTATGTTTGACCCACTCCTTGGTGGACCCACACACCGAAAAACAGTGTGATTAGTGATTCCTAGCCATTGGATTTGAGCACTTTTCATCGTGGGCTTGGAACCAACTGACAGGTAGGTTCATAAAGCCCATGGCAAAAAAGTGCTCAAATCCTAGGGCTAGAAATCACCAATCACGTTGAATTTTGGTGTGTAGGTCAATCACAGTGTGGGCCAAACGTTCAAGGGGGCAAGTGGGCCCATAACGAGTCCACTAAGTTGCAATTTGAGAGACTTCTGCATCAAAGAACAGCCCCAATAGGGTTGGATTAATATCTACATGATCTCTACAAAATTTAGAGGTAGGTGACCTACTAAATTAGACTTCAGTTCTTATTATTTTACGTCACTTCTAAATCGAGTTCTACGCAATCTGTTCCCTCCAAATGCCACGTGTGACGTGGCAAAACGTTGTACACTCTTTCGGGCCCACATACAATGTTTGGAGTCTTTGGACCCATAGTTAGCAAATCGGTCTTTTTGAAAAAAAAAAGATCTTTTTTGAAAAAACATTGATGATCAGGGACTGGGGGGTCCATGGATTTGTAGTCAATGTGCACAGCGGTGTCCTTTTGTCATTGGTCAAAAATAAAGACTAACTTTAATGAATAATTTACTTAAAAATAAAAACGACACCATGACTACATGTTTAAAAAGGAAGTGATATTTTGTCTGATTGGTGATTTCTAGCCTTTGGATCATGGTGCATATTGGATTCTCTTTGCCATTGCTCAAAAATAAAGAGTGAATTTAATAAATAATTTAGTTAAATCTAAAAATGATTTTTCACAAAAGAAAATACTTCTTTTACCAATGACAAAGAGACACCTCTATGCACCATGATAACATCCAAGTACCCCGGGGTCTACCAGATCACTACTCTTTTCAAAATATGTTTGGGAAACTATGACTAGCTTACATTACTAGACTTAAGGAAGCATCATATAGTTTTGCACGTTAGCGTCTTTTTATACTCTATTTATTATTTGAAACCAAGGTTTAAAGGGGGCCGTTATAACGGTATAACGGACTGGGGGCGTTACCATTTTTTCCGTTATAACAAAAAAATAAACGCTCAGGGGCAAATATGAAAAAAAAAATAACGGGAAAAATAATTTAATATAACGGAAAAAGGGCGCTCAAATTCAAATTTTGAATTTTAAAAATTGAATTTCAAATTTTTAAAAATGGAAAATAATGGAAAAAAAATGGAATATAACGGAAAATAATGGAAAAATGAAAATAATGGCCGTTTTTTCACAAAATTTTCCAGAAACTAACAGTCGTTATTTTCGTTATAACGGCTGTTATTTTTTGGGCGTTTTAACAGTCCATAACGTAACAGGGTAGGTCCGAATCCACAGCCGTTCTTTTCGTTATAACAGCCGTTTTTTAAACCTTGTTTGAAACTACATTGTTTTAAACTTGCATTTTTTATTAGGCGAAGTTTTGCCGCTTCACGAATTGCTAACTATGTTGGACCTCGTCATGATGGAACTACACACCAAAAATCAGCTTGGTTGGTGATTTCTAGCCGTGTGATTTAAGCACTTTCCTTTTTATCATGGACTTGAAACCCATAATAAAAAAAGTTCTTGGAATCACACGGCTAGAAGTCAACAACCGAGCTGATTTAGGGCAAGCACGAAGAGGTCCAAACATTGGGCCAAAAATGCATTTGAGGGATATATCCATTGTTGTTGTTTCCATTGTGAGTTGGGTTTAGACATTGTAATAATGCACACGCATTCTAATTTCTAACAAACTTGCATATCAAATGGAAAACCCTAAAATTTTAGGGGTTTTCCTTTTATCTTAGGCTCTGTATGGTTGCCCTGAATAAGTTTTCTAGAAATGATTTTTGCATATAAGGCTCTGTATGACGCTTGTATGCAGAAATCATTTCTAGAAAACTTATTCAGGGCAACTATACAGAGCCTGAAAGAGAACTTTTTTTTGCGACTAGCCCTCTCTTGTTCCTGGGCATGTTGCTTTTGCACACTTGTGGTGTTCAAGACGAAAAAAAGAGAAGCCTCCTGGATCAATCTCAAACTGCCATTGTCAGATAATTAAACTACTTAAATTGATACGATATGCTACCGCATCCCGACAACATTACTAACTTATGGAGGTATTCTGTATCAGTCAGTTGAGTCTCATTTTCTACAAGGGGCACCCCTTTGTCAAATCACACTGCCAATCCTAAAGAGTGATGAATCTCCTTCAACATGTTGAAAGTATAGCATACAATACAAGATTGGATCCCGTTGGCAATCGATGACCAAACCACAACAAGAAGCCAAAAAGGAGTGTCTAAGAATATACAGATATGAACTTGCCTATCTGAAAAAAAAATATGGATTCTGTGATAATAAATTGATTAACATCTTGCAGAAGCAAACGTTATTTGATAAATTACGGTATGATAACTATGGGTAACATGGTACACCTCACTGTAAAGAAAACCAGGGATAAAATTATCTACAAAAACTTCATTAGCGTACAGCTTTTCCATCAAGCCATGTAAGTTTGGGAAGAACCTTTACCAGCAACAACCTAAATTTCTCATTAGTAACTGCATTCCCCACAACATCTAGTTGTGTCAATTGCAAGCCTTTAAAAACAAGCAAAGCTTCCCAACAGTCTGCCACTTTGATTGCATCAGTTGCAAATTCATCGACATTCCAATCACTTCGTAATGTATGAGACAAAGGAGAAGAGCACAAATACCTCATTGTGTCGATAGAGTGCGCACCAATCTCATTGTAGGAGATATCCAACACTTTCAATGACTTTAAAAGTCTCAAAGGTTCCAGCGCGGTAAAACTACTGAATTTATTGTTACTTAGATTCAAGCAAGAGACAAGTTGCATTGCCTCCAACCCTGTTACAAACCCAATAATATGACATAAAGTACAGATTTTATACGATTCGTTTGAGGACTCGTCTTGTTAGAACACAAAAGAGCAAGAAGAATCCAAAGGAGCAGAACCTAGAGCACTCTGGTAGTTAAATTAGCAGAACTTCTAGTGAATTTTGTCAAATTTTTATCGATTTTTTACTTGTCGAAGCAAAGCTTACATGTATTTCAGCTAATTTTACTATTTTGGACCAAAACTTTAAAATAGATGAAAGTACATATTTATCCCCATTTTTTTTACATTTCTTTGCTTTTTAGAGGTTCATGGTGAAAAAAGATTACTCCATTAAGAATTTTCAAGTCAAAACCAACATATAGGGTTGAAATCAAGATCAATGCTCATCGGGTTACGTATTATTCCTTTAATTTCATGTTTCTTTCATACATTTAAGTTATATTAATATTACAAATGCGTAATGCATCTAATCACCAAACTGTTTACATGCAATAAAAAAATACATAAATTTGCCCAAATTTTGACGAACTAAATTGTGCTATTCGACCTAAACGTGAAACTTCGGCTAATTTCTCGAATTTTAATATTTTTACTATAAAAGTTACAAAAATTCATTTCAAAGTTACTGTTACTTCAACTGTAACTTCAATACGAATATTAAAAACATATCACTGCAGAGAATTTGGTAGCTTTTCAAAGCTTGATCTTTTTAGACTTTGTATATGTAATAACTTGGATACTTGCGTCAATATGCGTGGAATGATATTAAGCTTGCTTATTATGATCTAAGTGTTTTATCATGAGTTATAATGAGATATAATGAGTTATAAGTGCTTTATCATGCTTGTTTTATCATAAACTTAAAAATCATTACATTTTACCAACGTTGCGGCAAAAAATCTCCAAACTTTCCCCTAGTTAGAGATTTTATACAAAAATTCTCTAAATCGAATTGAACTTCCCTGAATTAATTCTGAATTTTAACTGACAGAAGTTTAGGACGAATTCGAAGTTTAGAATCTTTTCTAAAACCAAACACCAGAAAACAAGTCCGAAGATACATGCATAAAAACCAAAATTCAAATGAATAAACTCAAGGACTTCCATTACAAAATCACATTCTCTTTACAACTTGGAGACCTCCTTTTACATGTTCACCAAATTCCTTTTCAAAGGAAATACTTAACAAACCACGCAGGAAAAGGAATTCTGAGAAGTAAATATTAGTGAGGAAGTTAAAATTTATAAACACCCAAATACATAAGTGGCAGTGTTCTGTGGAGAATTGCCCCTTTTGTGATTGTCTGGGAAATTTGGAAGGAGAGAAATCGTAGGATATTCGAAGACAAAAAGGCCAACAATGATGAGATCGTGATGAAGATTAAAGCCACTATGTACTACTGGGGATCAGCTATATCCGAGCTCAATATGTTCAGATTTGATGATTATGTCTTCTGGTGGGACCGGATGATCTCTTAATGTGGTTCCCCTTTTTTTTGGCCCTCTAGGCTATGCGTGGCTGGGGTTTTTTTCTGTTCTCTTTCTTTTCCCCTTTTGCGTTGCTGTTCAGGTTTTTGGGCTTCCTCAGCCCTCCTTAATATATTTCCTTTCACCGATCAAAAAAAATATATATATCATGATAGTGATGACACCAATTTTCCAAGAGCATTCCATCCAGGACATATATTCTGATTTTATCCTATGATTTAATAATGTGGGGCTTACCCATAGCTCAATTGGTTGATGTTTTGCACTGCAAGCATGAGGTCGCTGATTCCACCCCGGCTTACCCACAAAAAAGGGAAAAAATATCTAATGTAACAGTATGAATCAGAATGATGTTTCTAGTCATATGCATATAACTAGTAGAGTGTGTTTGCTGCAGGAATAGCTCTATCCTCATCAACGGTGAGAGCTTACCAACAAATTGGATTGCATGGTAACAGGGGACGAGGGATACACAAGCCATAAGTGGTTCCTTTTTATTGGTAATATGTTTTTAACTTTTCCTGGTCAAGGAGACACTCATCCATGGACATCTCTCCATATCCTGCAGCCACATACACCCTTTAATATATAATTGTTTTTTCCTGTCCTGGTTGGGTAGCCAGCAATTTAAGCATTTGACAAACCCTGTTCCCAGCTATGCCCATTGCAGGTGTTGAGATCATCAACTCCTCTCAACCCAAATATCAGAACTACAACTTCTTTGTCTCCCAATTATAATTCATGAAAACAACCATCTGCGTCTTTTTTGGTAGGCAAAACAACTATCTGCATTGCGAGCAGGCTATGAGGACCAATAAATCATAAATGCATGTCCAGGTTCCACAAGAACCGTATATGTACACAGGCTCAAGTTACTAAACTTTAAAAAGGTAGCATAGTACTCAGGTTACTATTTCCAGATATTTGAACATATAATGCAGAAAAAAATTGCAAAATAGTTTTCAAAAGCAGAAAAATAATGGCGGGCCGGATAAGCACTCCCAGAGATTTTTTTTCGGCGTAAAAGATAACATTTATTTATATACTGGAATAAGACATGGGTTGGTACAGCCTAAATTATCCGTCTGGAGGAGAGGTCGGATGAAATCTGGAGCCTGTCCTTGCCAAACAAAAGGATTACACAGTAGGTACAGAGACTGGTTGTTTACTAATTTAATGAATTTTTCTTACAAACAAGATTTGTTATGCACATGCAAAGAATCTAGAAAAGTAGGAAATGAGAGAAACTACAAAGCTCGGTAATCTTATTAAACTCCATAAAGGAACAAGTTTTAAGAGAGTGACCCCTAGGGGAGTAAAAACAAAAGGAATTTCAAGAGAGTGGAATTATGTTGAAAGGCAAAAATCTCAAGAACTTTTGTCTAATGTATATTTTTGGGGGGTAAAGAACTTAGGAGATAGATAAGAGTATGACATAGAACTTCTTGCTAATTTATGTTTCAGATATGGTCCTCATCATTATCATCAGAAGCCTCTTCCCAACAGTATGGGTCATGCAAGAATCTTGTTCCTCCATTCAATCATGTCTAAAGTCATCTCTTCTGTCAAGGCAAGTTTCTTAAAATCTCCTCTCAGAACCTCACTCCACGTCCGTTTTTGCCTTCGCCTCACCCTTTTAGGACCATTATCATCATAAGCCTGTTCCCAACAGTATGGGTCCTGCAAGAATCTTGTTCCTCCATTCAATCATGTCTAAAGTCATCTCTTCTGTCGAGGCAAGTTTCTTAAAATCTCCTCTCAGAACCTCACTCCACGTCCATTTTTGCCTTCCCCTCACCTTTTTAGGCCCTTCGACTTGCACATTCCTCCTTACTGGTTGTCATTGGTCTTCGTTGTATATGACCAAACCACTTTCTTCATTTTATCACTTATTGGGGCTACTTCTATATTTTCACGAATGCGTTCATTTTTTATTTTGTCTTTCCTTGTCTTACTATACATCCATCTCAACATCCTCATCTTGGCTATACTCGTTTTATGAACATGTTGTTTCTTGATTGCCAACATTCTTGATCACATAGCACACACCCTGTTTCAGATATGGTGTGAAAATTATTTTACCACAACATCAAAATGACCCCTACATTATTGAGGACTGCCTTACAAATAGTCACTATAGTTTCCTCAATTTAACCGCTCAACTATTTTATGTCAATTTAAGAACTTTCTGTTTTCCAGGATCTACGCATGAGAAAATAAAGGCTTGCAAAACAAATTTGAAATGTTATACGTTTCCCATGCAATGACCTGGGTGTCCGGCATAGTTTGTGCTGTACATGTTGACTAAGATTTCTATGTTAGAGCAACTATTATAGATTAGTAGGTCAACCATGAGAACACAAAAAAAAGCCCATACTTTCAAAAGTGAAAACGGGGGCTCCAGAAACTAACACAATTAAGTAATTTTTCATTACTCTACAACCGTTGTTTATAAAGAAACAAGAACAAATTCAGTCATATATCTGTAAATTAAAGAGATAGGAAGTTCTTATAAGTGCATCTCAAAATCTCCAATCAAGTGAACAGCACTAGTACCAGTCCAGTAATTTTACCTTCAACAGATTGAAGTTCGTTGTGGCTGAGATCTAGCATTTGGACCCATAATAAATGTTTAAAAGCCCCAATCCGAGATAATGACAAATTTTTAAGCTGCAGGCAGACACAGTTAACGAGATTCGAAGATGTAGATTCTCTATAATGCCAGCAGTGCCTCACCAAAGACTCCCTATTGGAGGTCACCTGCAGAATTACCCAAATATGAGAATATGCTTGTCACATTTTTATAAGGTTTATAAATTTATCAATGACTCGCTTTGTTACATAGGCAGGTAACATGCATCATTACTGAAGGAAAACAAAGCAAATGACAACCTTCACACTTCAGGAAAGTGAAAAACCAGTCCCCAAGTTTCAAATGGGAAGTTAAAATGTTTGATGGGAACAGCTAGGCATGCACGGTTTCAAAGATCTCTCAACAACTAATGGGTTTCATAATTAACTGATTATTCTTAGCAAAGTCTCTTGAAGCAAGTCATCAATATTAACTCCAATACACATAATATATTACAAATTCAGTCTGTTAATCTTAATAACAGAAACAGTATAACAGAAAGATCAAGTAAATAACAAGCAGAAGCATGGACATGTTAAATTTGTTTCCTTTAAGAGGTGAGAAACTTCATTAAATTTGTTTCCTTCAAGATGTAACATCATCCAATTAATTGGAAAAAATAAGTACAGTCCAAGGAACATAAATTCAAAACGGCCCAACAATAGGCCTTTATATGCAGACTCCAATAATAGATATATTCAAGGGGAACGTCAATCTACATGCAGCAAACAAGAACAAGAACCATACCAGCAAGTATGAATTTTGGGAAAGATATTCAAACGAAAAGAGAGAATAACCTGCTCCATTAGGACTAAGCTGTATTTGTCCTTGTAATATCTTGAATGTGATGGGTCCAACTTCATCAATTCACTGAAGATTTCTAGAACTTCTTCAGAATTGACCTTCTTGTACACAAATGGAGTGTTGTATGACATCATCGCATCATGAGCCATTAACAGTCGTGCAAGTGTAAGCTTTCCAATTTTACTACAAAGATTAAAAAAAATTGAATAAACAGAGATAATAATAGATTTTGATAGTTCTAAGTTCCAACCCTATCACAACAAAACAGACATACCAGTTTATTTCTGACAACAACTCACGGAAGAGAGCTATCTCATTATTTATAGTCTCTACAATCCACTTTGAAGTTGTTGGTTCATGGTCCTCGCTGATTCTTAGTTGATCTAAAGAAAAAGTAGGACCAAAGTCCTGAAGAAGAGCTTCAGTTGTACGAAAATTGTCATCTTTCCAGACAACCATCTCGATACGTTCTCCTCCTTCAGTATGTTCTGAATCAACAGATCGCAATCTCACTGTAAATGCAAACTGCAAAGGTAATTTGTAGTTGGACCCACTCGAAGAAATGATACCCTGAGAATGTCCAAGGCTAACCTCAACTGGATAAGCTTCTAAAGAATGGTCTTTTGCATCAGGAAATTTCAGGTATGTTACCCAAGCTTGGGCCTTTCCTGAGTTGTTTGTTGAAAGTGGCCTCCAAATAAGATCTTCATTCTTACTGAACACAAATTCAATGGTTACAGTAGATGAGTTTACACCTTCAACAACTTTATTAAAATAAAGAATGAGAGGAAAAGTTCCTGTATCCGAAGAGAAACTTGCATATGGAGGCAACACACAACCATCCAAGTTCCTGTTAAAGGATACAGTCAGGTCTGAACCATGAATGGGCCAAGAAGAGACCAGCGCAGGAGCATCTGGAGTAACCATTTGATCTAGAAGCCAAAGATGATAAAACCACCCACTTTGATCATCCGGATCTGTAAAAAGAGCTTGGTGTACGAGCTCATACTCTTCTGTCAAAACTTTCTGTTTCGAAACAAATCCCTGAGCCTTTTGCTTCAACAAATGGGAGAGAATGACACTGCAAGAAGTCCCCCAGTGAAATATATAGTAAAAGATGTGTGAATCAAATCAACGAAGACATCATAAAAGTAAAAGATGTATTCAAACTTAAATAGTAAACAACATTTTAAGTTGAAGGCACAATTCAATGGATATATGTTCATGGGAGCTGTAATATTGTAACAGAAAAAAAAAAAGAATAAAATAAACTATTTTAAACTATACAAACAGTAAACTCTAGAGTATGCATGTTTCATCAATGAGGCTTTTGTATAAATTGGAAGAGCTCATAGTTCTTTTGTGATGGCAAGTGATGTGCAATATATCAATCTCAATTTCACAGAACTAAGGACTACTAGACTAGGAATTTGTCATATAGTGAGAACAGTAGGAGGTAAATTAATTAAGAATTACAAATGTTCCAGATGAAATGCTTTTACAGGTGGTTAAGAGACATAATGACACCACATGTGCATTCAACACCAAAACAAGTTTCTATCTAAGCTACATAGACCATGGGTATGATTAACATGTCCACAACATGGTTCAAACCATTATTACTAATGCTGCAAACCCTTGCATCCAAAAGACAGATAATGTACATGATGTCCATTTCTTTTCCATGGTTTACTGATGCAATCAGCTTTCAAGAGGCATAACGTCAGATATCCGATTAAGAAGCCGTTTCGTGCGTTGTAAAGATATTTTTGAGATCTACAACAACTATTCCACAACTTTTATCAACAATTTGATGTTTCGGGCTTCAAAACTGTGTTTAAAATCTGGGCGTAATAGTTGTGACAGGATTTATGGGCACTTTAGTTGTTTAAAAAAAATTAGAGTAGGTTATTTTAAATCAATGGTTACAAAACCTTACTTCTCCATTCTTTGTGATCTCTGGTGCGTTTGGAACACACATCGCATCGGTTGGAATTAGAGCTTAGCTGTTCCAGCAACATGCCTCCGAGAAGTTGTGTTAGGCGAGATACTCCATTAGAAGAAGTGAATGAGCATGGTGAAGTAGCAAGACTTGCGCAACAGGTTGAGGTGATGACCCAACAGATGGTCGCCTTGACAACTATGGTTCAACAACAAAACCAACCCCCAAATCCATGTTTCATATAGGAGGAGGAGATTGATGATGAACATCGATATCGGAATCGTGATCGATGTGAGTATCTAAAGGAAGAGGAATCCATCACTTATAATAGATTGGGTAAATCATGGAGAGCTTGTTTGCGATGAGAACTTATTGGAGAAGAGGATGGTGGACGGACCCATCATTGATGATGAAGCCATCTAAAATGAAGGTAAATTTTATGAGATTTTCAATTTTGATGAAGTCGAAAAGGAGCATAATGGGGAAGACGCTTTAGTTTATGACAAAGAAAGTGACAACAATTTTATACCTTTGAAGTGTTTGAGAAAATACTAAAGTGAAGGTTTAGGTGCTATAATGAATTATAAAAGTAATGGATCAATACATGATGATTAATATCATTCAAGTGAAGATGTATTCGATTATTTGATTCACAAAGATGTATATGAGGATCCTTTTCTAAAATTATCTACTAATGTGTCATCATTCATGCCTATAGATGAGATATTTCAAAAATATAATATTGAAAAGACCGGAGCAAAGCAAGAACCAAAGAACGTAAATTGTGGATGGTTATGGGTTTGCATCATCAACTACCACTAGAGGAGGTCAAAGAAAGAAGATCAGCATACGACAAAGCAAACTCGAACACGAGTTTTCTCCAACCGGAGGTGAATGATGCAATCAGCTTTCGAGGGGCATAACATTTAACTTAGATATATGATTGAGAATCTTTTTTTTTTTTGATGAGTAATATATGATTGAGAATCCATTTGTTGGAAAGATATTTTCGAGATCTACACCAACTATTCTACGAATTTTGTCAAGATTTTGACGTTTGGGGCTTCAAAACTATGTTTGAAATCTGAGTGTAATAGTTGTGATGGGATTTATGGATATTTTAGTCATTTAAAAAAATTAGATTTAGGTTATTTTAAGTCAATGGTTTAGATTAGTTTCTTAATCCTTAAGTTAACTTTTATGATTTATTTTCTTATAAATATTTGTTAATAGATCATTGTAAAAAAAACTTTTGATTATTGAATGAAATTTATCTTTAGCCTTTTATTTGGTTCCGTTGAAACTCTTGGGTTTGCTTAGATTAGCACCTTGCAAGAGCTTTTTTTAAGGGATTTTCGCTCTAAGAAAACCTTAGCAGTGCATTGAGTCAAACTCTGCCTCCGTTATTAATTAATTTAAATCGAGTTTAGAAGAGATTTCTCTTGTTTATTTTCCCATTAGTTCTTTGGTGCTTTCGCTGTGAATTCAACCAAGGTCCGTGGTCGTGGAAGGTCACGATTCTCATCTATAATCGGATTCATCGAAGCCGTACTTCTCCCTTCTTTGTGATCTCCTCTGTGTTTGGAACACATCCTGCATCATTTACCTACAAAACCATACCATTGACATTGTTAACAACTCCAGTCTCCTTAATGTGGCCAGCTTATACTTCCCATTTCCTTCTATTTCTTGTCCTCTTCTTTTTTGGTGTTCTGCTATGGATATGACTTAGATGCGTTGAGATGGTCATAGCTTCTAGACCTTATTAAATGTTTTTCCACCAGTGGATTGCATGGATGTTTGTATCAAGCCAGTAATAATTTATGCCTAAAGGGCCTAAAAAAATCATTCCATATTAATATTTAAAAGATATGGCATAGAGCCTTGGATGCTTGTGTGTGAGAATACTTGAATAAAGACTAGTAGACAAGTTTCACAAATAGAGGATTTTCAAGTATATCAATCATCACAGGAAGGTTTCCTATAACCCAGCACTAGCAAGACACTCTGCATGAACCGCTAACAATCAAAGAAATCACAACCTTCTCAATTGTTCACTACATATTGAGGAATCTCTCCATAACCAAAACTAAGACCTTCTATTGCAAGCAACAAAAATCTTCACGCTGCGTCCAAATCTCCAACCCCTCAGCCATGGCGTATCTAACATGTTACATGCCTACTGCACCCAACATAGCATAAAACAATTCTACCATGAAGAACCTCTGAACCAACCAGATCATTACATTAATCCAGTCATTGAAATTGAGTTCAAGACTACCCAAAGTAGGATAGGTTCACGCATCTTGGTAGTGCCAAATTGATAGAAACCCCCCTTCAACTCTGAAAAAATAATTATTTTTTCGAACTCTAGAATCTCAATCAAGCACCACCAGATCAAGACTCTCAGCCCAAGTACGCATATATATATCTGTATTCTAGGAAACACCCTGAAAGATCTCTAAACCCAAAAATAATTTCTTCTCTCCATTCTTCGGCATTAATTGTGCAATGTAGAACAAATAATTTATTTTCCAACGTTTTCTAAAACTTTCCATATGTCTTTCGTTTCAGACTTTTTCCTACAATATTTGAAGCGTGGAATCAGAAAACTTTGGAATCTATAACAGAAATGAGAGTCCATTGTTGCAATTTTCATGACTAAAATCCTCAGCAAATGATAGAAATAGAACCATAAGAATTTGATCAAATAAAAGAGACCAGACCACATCTACTTCTCAAAACATAAAAAATAAGACATCCATACCTACGATTATGCCACGCTGAATAATTGCTGAAATTTGTGTTTATCATATCTGTTGTGTATTCGAGCTCCTCCTCTTCCGACACATTCTTCAACGCCGCAACAAATCTGAAAAAATAAATAAATAAATAAGATAAAAAAACTCCCTGGGCGCACTTGCTCTAAATGTTCAGATTAAACCAAATCACGATCATCACCTACGGTAATTCCAAGCGTTGAAATTCCGAGAGTCGGCTTTCTGGAACTGATCCAGTAACCGGAATTCGTGATCGAGCGACGAAAATCCCTTGCTTAGAACCCATTTCCGATGATGCCACGCTCCATAAGACTTAAAATTACGTCTCAATCCACTCTCCACCTAAATAATGTATAGAATTAAATGGTTATTTGAACAACATAAACAACCGATTTTCTTATATTTTTATTAGGAAACGTATGGATGGATCGATCGAAAACATACGACTCTGAGTTCTTCGTTTAGAATGGATTTAACTGAGTCGGAATTGGTGTCGGAGCGGATGTTATGCTCGACAGCCAGTTTTCTGTAATTCCAAGCGGTGTAGAGTTCGGGATTTGATTCTAGAAGCTTCGAGCTGATCTCTAGGGCTTCCTTGTTGTAGCTGATTAGAGATCCAAAATTTAAAACAGAAAAACAAAATCAAATTTTTTTTGTAATCACATTTTAAAGTAGAAGACGAGAGCGTGAGAAATTTTTCAATTTTGGAAGTGGAAGAAACAAAGAGAAATAGCTTACATTTTGTTGTGATGATTCTGGAGGAGTTGCGATTGGAGGGTGCGTAGGTTAGCAGCTTTCTCAATTGAAGCTGCGTCTTCTGGCTTTTGGGTTTTGCGAGGCCGACCGTGCATTTTCTCCTCTTCGCTTACTCCGCTATTCACTCTTCGATCGCGTGTTGAGAACTTGAGATACCAGAGAGAGAGAGAGAGAGACAGACTAAAATCTACGTGGTGCCGGGCCAAGGAAGCTGAAATGGACATCGGCTTGGGGTCGTATTTGGCACTATTTGTGCTTTTGCATACCACGGTAAAGCTGAGTAAAACTTTGATGAAAGCCACGTGGAACACTCTTAGAGGACTCTGGCCTTATGGATGTTTGGCCAATCCCTAGGTGGACCCACAAACCAAAAATCAGCCCGATTTGTGATTTCTAGGCGTTGGATTAGAATTACTTTCATGGATTGATTTTTAACCGTCGGAATTTGAGCATTATTGACCCTTATTTGAGGTGCAAAGATCCAGCTGATTTTTGGTTTGTAAGTCCAGCTAGGGATTGGGAAAGCATATATACAGTCAGAGTCCTCTAAGATTGTGCCACATGGCTCATATTGCGCCCTGTCATCAAAGTTTTACTCCGGTGAGCTGAGTTGCTTCGGAATCGAGTAAATCTTTGATGACGGAGGTTAGTAATGAGTTACGTAGAGACACTAATCGTATGGATGTTTGGCCCATCCCTAGGTGGACGGTGGACCTATAGACCAAAAATCAGGCTAATTTTTTTTTTTTTTGTACGTAGGTCCACATAGGGATGGGCCAAACATCCATAGTCAGTAGACGTCCGCCATCAACGATTTGCGTGACACCCTTCATGTCAAGCATTGCATGGGGTAAAAACTTTTGAGTCTACACACTTTCGTGACAGGAGATTCAGGAAAAACCTTATTTCTAGGGATTTTTTGCTTTTCCTCAATTTGCTTGTTCCCGTTGGACATTTCAAGTGAGAACTTATTTTTACTAAAAAAAAGACGGATAGTCTGCTGAGGTTATTATGGTCATTTCCAAAAATGTCCGGGATGTCTAGTGCAGAACCGTTAATGGAATCTATAGTCAACACTGTTGACCATGGTCAAAGGGTGAGACGCAAATATATAAAAAACATTGGGTGATATTCAAATTGCATCAATAAAGGACAACAAACCAAAAATCCCTAATTTCTATAAGGTGCCATGTCCATTCGCATTAGCACTGTGATTCAAAAAAATATATTTGAAGGAATATTACAGTACTAGAACATGGCGCACATTTTCTCGTGATAGCAACTCATGCTCACATTATCAATTACGAAACAGATTTCATACATGTTTGCATTGATGAGTTGGTATACCATGACTATAGTTCCTATCACTTCATATGCTACTCAATTATAACGTCAATATTCTCGACCTGCCCCAAGTTTAACGTACAACGTGTCTTTTATGGCCACATGGACATATTAAAAAACAAAGAAATTTCGCGAATCAGAACTAAAATGTCTTGATAATTAACACAAGGGATCGGTCTGAAAATTTCAGTGCAACCCAAGTTTCTGCTTTACGCATAAGTAGAATCTTCGGGTTCCATAAAATGAAAAACAAGGAAGTTTAGCAGTATACCTAGCTAGAAAGTGATCTATAGATTGTATGGCTCAGAATTCTATAGATTGTACAATTAGATTTTAAGTGCCTGACATCTGAACCTGAGAACATCGCCTTTTAGTTGGTCCTTGATTCTAACTCAACAGTAAAAATGAATGCAAAACCATGGAGCACATCCAAGCCATTAGAAGAACCCCATAGACCCAACACAGCTGATTTGTCTCAATTATGCTATATGTATGGAAATACCTTCTCCCCCTCTGCTCATGCATGGCTTCCCGGACTGTAAACACCGGCCCCAACACCTGAAAGCCCTTCTGAGACTGGTTCACTGTGACTGAGCTCCACTGGTTGGTACCCCTCTGAAGGGACCTGAACCTGTTCCCCTACTCTTTGCTTAACTTCACCCTCTAAGTGATTCTTGGATAGCAGATGTTCACCTATGACAACTGGGGCTTCTGGTGCACTCATGCTTGAATCAGTTACCATTGGAGCCACCTGCCCAAGTCCACAGACCTTATTAACCTCCGTGACCAGCGTTACTAAATCTTTGACTTGAACACCGGAAAAGATTCCCCTATTAGAAATTCCTTGCGGGTCTTGGTTAAAATTCAAAGCCGTTGCCTGCCCTTCTTGAGAATTGCCATTAGTATCCACAACAGAAACTTCTTGTTCATTTAGGTTGAAACTTGATTCCCCGTACCATACATCTTGCAAATTCTGATTTGCTTCCACAACCAACCTTCCTGACATCTCAACTTGGATCCCTGATGCAACATTTTGGTTGAGTTCTAATCCAACATTTTGCACACCTTGACCATCCTTATTCGCCTCCAACATTCCTGAATCTTTGATATGGACTCCAGAAGCAATTTCTGTGTTGCCAATTGCCTGTTCGGCTGTGTCATTTTTTGCTTGGTCACCCTTGTTCCGAGGGAATCTCCTTTTTGACCATTTCTTTTTGAAACGAGCCTTCTTTGGTTTGAGAGGTTTTGTGGCTTCGTCATGTGTATTATCCGACACAGCCCCCTTCTTTTTGCACGGGAGAACTGTCAACTGAGAGTTGCCATTGGGTTTCAATTCAGATCCACCTGTATTTGATTGGATTGCTAAGATTGCGGTCCGAGCAGCTTTGATCTCTGCTTCTTTCTTGGTTCTGGCTGCAGCTCCAATATACTGTATTCCCCCAATTTCGACAGTACAAGAAAATGGCATTTTGCCTGGTGTCTCATCCTTGTGACACACATACAATGGAATTGCGTAATTCATCTTCTGCGCATATTCCTGGAGTAGATTTTTGCACAAGCCCGTTTCATGCTGGAGCATAAAAACATTTGGACATAAGCATATACCAGACCACAAATAAGAAAGCAGGAGTCCAGAAATAACAACACTATAATAATACATGTTATGGCTTTCAATAATCAATACAATGTTCCGGAATCGGTAACAGGAATGTAGATTCTTTTCTCTCTCATGTATTGTGCATCTGTAAGCAGGAAAAAAAAGTTACACTAAATAGTGAAAACACAACACAACACAACCAAGAGAGAGAGAGAGACGGGAGGGGAAAAGACGAAATAAGGAGCAGGACGATAGTTGCAACAGCCATCAGAGTGCTATCAAAGAACAAAACTGCCTCAGCCCAGCATAGATGGGCTGGGTACAACCGTTCGTTTTTTTAATGTGTGTTATGCCAACAAATGGGCAGTTCCATGTACAACGAGTAGCCCGTCTAAAGAATGTTTTGTTTAACATTGAGGTAACATGACAGAACCCATCTTACACGGTTAAGGATACACTACAAAACATTGCCTACCTAACAAAAAAATAATAAGAATAATCTTTATTATTATTGTTGTTATTGTTGTTTCCGTTGTTGTGTATCTCTCATTTGAGAGTTAAATTACCCACATCAAGAATGCCCATTCTCCCTGCCTACTTTATGTCACTTCTAAAATGCCAGCATTTGGTGATCAGAGCGAGAATTTTTTTGGACTGGTGGTGAGAAGAGATTTGTCATCCTTATCAAAAAGGACAGTTAGGGGTTACACTCGTAAAGAAACAATCAAGGCCTTATTGTAGAAGTGGGTTTCGAGGTACCTGATAGGGAAAAGTAGGATTTGGAGAAGAGCTACTACCATCAATAAGTTTGATGGTAGGAATAGGGTGTGAGTGACGTCTGTACTAGCTACATGATGGGAATTTTGGAGGAATTTCCAAGATTTATGTAGAGCAATACAGGGATATTTAGATATAGAGCGGGCAAAAGTAATGTGACATGGTCTCAGGAGAGTGCATGTATGACGTTAAACTTAGCACTAGTTTTTCTACTGAGTTTGTACAGGCTAGTCTTAGACTTCACCATGTCAGTATGTGGATGTTTTGGAAAAGGCAACAATAAGATTATGGCATCAGGTTTCTTGGAGAAGCATGGGATCAGGAATCAAAGGGTGCATCTTTTTGACCTTCCCAAACATATCGACAAGAATTCCATTCCCAGCAACAAGGGGGGCAAGAGAGTGTGGAAGTGGGACAACAGAGGCCAGTTTTCACATTATCCTCCTACAATTTCGGTAGATCAGGTCGCCGAATCACTGCCAACTTCTGCAGCATTGGAGTTCCCAATACATTCAAGAGCATAACTTTTCATATGGTTGACTCTTGAATAAAACCCTTATAACTGACCATCTAGTTCGCAGAGGTCTTTTCATCCCCAATAGATGTTTGGCATGTGTGAAAGATGAGAAAATATTGATCACCTATTTATCCATTGTAGAACCAACTGGGAAACCTGGAGATAGTTTCCTACTTTGGTATTGAACCAGTTGTTCCCTAGGAGGGTGATCGACTTGTTTCCCCAGTTAGTCATCCAAAACTTTGGGTTTGGCGGTTACAATTCTTCAGAAGATCCCCCTTTTTGCCTTCATTGGGGAGCAGGGAAAGAGCGGAACAAAAGAATATTCAAAGGAAAGAATCATTCAAGAGGCATTCACAAATATATAGTGGTGTGGGCCTCTGTCTTGAAAGATTTTTAAAACTTTGGAGGTGCAGATTTCTATAGAAACTGAAGGCACCGAGTACTTTGGGTCAAAAATATAGCATTACCTTAAGGAAGGTCGATCAAGCCTTATTTCAATGGGACTTCTCTTTGATGGGACTTCTTTAGGTAAACCTGGCCTGTTAGGAATTAGAGGTGTATTTGGAAATGGAACAACAGTGACAATGATTTTAGGAAAGCAGAGCTTTGAGCATTTCTAATAAGCATTGCTGCTTGTCCTCTAGTAAAACTATCTTCCCAGATGACCGTGTAATAGTGTTGTAAGAGTTGCCCTTTGTTTCCGAAGGGCTTGAAAAGTTTGACTGTAATGTTTTCATACTCTCAGAAGTGCAAATGAATTAGATGATTCATTGGCCAAAGTAGTGTAGGCAAAGAAAATCTGGATGGTGAACATTATATTTCCTAGACTTCTGTTTATCTCTTCTTAAAAACTATAAAATAATCACATTTCAGAATCCATATGAAAGAAGATGAATGATAGAGAAAGATTGGTAAATCAGGGTTTAGGAAAACCAAGGAGAATGAGAAAAAGCGATGAAACATTTTCTTTTTAGGTTCTTTAGAAGGATAGAAAAAAATTCTCCGAAGATGCTGGGGAGAAGAGCAACCATATATTTAAAAATGGATTTCCAGTTTATACTTTCCAATCTCTCATGAACCAAATGGACATTTTCTCCAAAGGGAAAAAGGAAACCAACTAGTCATCAAGAAGGAAAACTGCTTATGGGCATATAGGAGTTTGCATGGATGAAGGTTGTGGGCATTGGGCATATGAGGCGCAGGGGAGACCGGGAGAGTTTTGAATTTCGAACTAGAAAAAGTTTTCGTTTTTCTAATTCTTCTTCATTTTTCCTTCTTGACTGTATTTGGGTTTTTTCTTTTTTGATTAAGTTACTGTGAAATGGTTTTTTTTGTGGGTTCAGGCTAAAATAGACATTTATTAGCAGATATTACATAGACAGAAAAGATATAGCAGATGCTCCAGCACAATTTTGTAAATAGATTCTCTTTATACCTCCTTAATAACACAAGGAGGGCCTGGTTCTGTGATTTGAACGTGTTTGCAGATGGAAATAGAAAAGTACAGACAGAAAGGGATTTGTTAAAGAAGAAAATCAATATCTTGATAATCCAGATGTGGATTAGAGCAAGGAACCGAAATTTAATTTGATTGGAATTTGATTGAGATCTTAGACATGATTTTGAGCAGGTCTCTCTCTTTTTGCAGATAGGCTAGGCTTTGGCAGGACCTACGATGTACTGCGTAGAAGTACAGAAGATGTAAAACGGAATAGAAGAGACTTGGGAGACTAAAGAGAGTCAAACTTGGTTGATTCAGCCTCCTCATGTGTGTGTGTGTAGAAAAACTTAAAAGGCATAAAATAATGTAAAAAGACCACAATACCCCTAACTACAAAACACAGTCTAACACTCCCCCTCAGGCTGGAGCATAAAGATCATGCATGCCCAGCTTGTTCTGTAAGAGAAAATGGACCTGGCCTAATGCCTTAGTGAACACATCACCAAGTTGATGGGCTGATTTGATATATGGAGTACCAATATTCTTGCTCAGAACCATGTCCCTTACAAAGTAGCAATCAACTTCTATATGTTTAGTTCTCTCGTGAAAGATTGTGTTATTCACAATAAAGACAGCAACCTGATTATTACACATCATCTCACATGTCGTATGAGACATAGCCCACTACCCCGCCTTTGCACTAGATCTAGCAACCAGATTTTACTTTTTTACTCCTCCAAGTTACCACCCACAAAAGTACAATTCCCATAAATGGACCTTCTATCAGAATGATTTCCAGCCAATCTGCATCAGAAAACCTAGTAACACTCAAGTGCTTGGATGGTCAATATACCAGGCCTTTACTTGGTGCACCTTCCAAGTACCTCAAAATGCAATACACAGCATCTCAATGTGGTTGGCACAGAGCATACATGAACTGACTCACAACCCCAACTGCAAACATGATATATGGGAGCACCACTATGAGATAAATCAACTTCCAACCAGCCTTTTGTTTTGTCCGGGATCACTATACACACACCTTGTTCACTATCAAGCTTGAGTGCAGAATCCATATGAGTATCAACAAGCATAGATCCCAACCTTCATATCTCCTCTAAGAGGTCTGTGACATACTTCCTCTATGAGAGACTAAAACCCTCCTTAGATCTCGCCGCCTCAATACCAAGATAAAATATCGAAGTGCCAAGCTCCTTAATTTGAAAATGCTAACTCAAATGAAATTTCAGGTCAACAATCACACTACCATCACTCCCTATGATAATAATATATCCACATTTACTACCAAAATAACTGGAAAATTTAGGACGAACAAATTATGAATGATCAAAATAAGCTCACTTGAAGCCACAACGTAACACAACTACAATGAACTTATCAAACACGCTCGTGGAGACTGCTTCAGCCCATAAATTGCCTTCTTCAACCTACACACCTTGTCAGACTGTCCACTAATAACATATCCAAGGGTCGCTCCATATACACCTATTCTTGCAGATCATCGTATAAGAAGGAATTTTTAGTGTCCAACTAAATACAAGGGTCAATGCATATATACAGTCATAGACAAAAAAAACACTAACAGAGTTTAGCAAGCAACAGGTGAAAATGTCTCAAAGTAGTTCACGCCAAAGGTTTTAGTGTACCCCTTAGCAACTAAGTATGCTCTCAAACACCAAATCGTGTCATTGGGATGATACTTGATGGTGTATACACCAATCAACATCTAATAGTCTGTTTCCCAGATGAAAAGTAGTCAGTTCCCACTTGTTGTTTTGGAGAAGAGCACCCATTTCCTCCTTCATAACTTGTTTCCATCCAGAGGAAGACAAAGCCTACTAATAGAACTTTGACAGCAAAAAGGGACAATGCAAACTCACAAAATAATTAAGACACACAATGAAATGGCACAGAATTAGCAATTGGTTGTTGAGTACAAAAAACGAATACATTTACGCACAACAATGGGTAAATTGACAAAAGGATCCTCAGTGGAAGGAGATGATCGAGAAGCATGCACTACAACAATTGTTGGTGTAGATTTGGCCCTTCTATGATAGCTTGTAAGGGTTGTATTGGCGCAAGAGTAATATCAATAGCATTAGGTAAAGGAACTGAAGGAGAAATAGAGTTTCACCTGAGTAGCAGCAAATAAATCACCATCCATAGACAGGCCATTAGAAAAGAATGATGTACCCTTAACAAACATAACATTAACATTAAGAAAACAACAACGGGATGATGGACAATAACAGTTATATCCTTTTTGAATACGAGAACCCAAAAAAAAAAACACTTGATAACACGAGGAGACTAACTTATCATGACTAAAACCCAACACGTGAACAAACTACAATCAAAAACACGTGGAGGCAAACCAAATGGAGAAACATCAGAAAACAAAGTCAAAAATGGAGACTAACCTTCTAGAATAGACGACGGCATTCGGTTAATCAGGTAACAAGTAGTAGTACAACATCCTCCTAGTAGAAATTTGAAACATTCATATTTATCATCAAGGTACATGCAAAGTCTAATAAGCGTCAATATTTACGCTCAACCACACCATTTTGTTGGGATGTATGGCACAAGAGTTCTATTAAATAATCCCATTTTTGACACAAAAAATTTCCAATTCATTTTTCATGCATTCATGGGCATTATCAAATCAAAGTATGCAAATAGGTTTTCCAAATTGAACGACAATCTCCTTATAAAAGGTTTGGAAAATAGAAAGTAACTCAGAACGATGATTCATTAATAAAAAAATCAGATACATTCCTAATTCTAGTGGGACCACCCCAAATGTCTGTATGAACTACGTCAAAAGGGCTGGACTTACAAGTATCAATAGGCATAACTTTGTGATGTTTGCCTAATTGGCAAGCCATACAACACTCTAATACTGACATTAGACCCAACTTAGAAATTAATTGTCTCAACTTCAAAAGCGATAAATGACCCAAATGACAATGCCACTAATAAGGAGACACTTTTTTTTTATCGGTAAAAGATAATTATATTAAAGGAGGGCTGAGAAAGCCCAAAAAACTATACAATCAGACACAACAAAAGCACAAAAAGAGAACAACCGCACCGCACCCCAACAACCCAACAAAGAAGACCAAGCTAGCAAATTAAACGCTCCCATCGGAAGACATAATCTTCAAATCCGAATTCTTTGAGTTCGGGAATAATGGATGCCCAATAATAGGGAGTGGCTTTACTAATAAGGAGACACTCTCAAATGAAGTGCAGCAACACTAGCTCCAGGATCCTTATTAAGATAATTTAGGTCATTGCATTCATGTCCCCCACCAATCACCTTTTTCATCACGAGGTCTTAAAAAACACAAGGAAAAAAAAGTTATTCAACACTGTAGAGACTTAGTTAATTTGCTAACAGACACAACATTAAAGGAAAAATTAAGAATGCAAAGAAGAAAGGACAGTGTGAGCGACGAAGTAGGGTGAACAACACCTATATCGACAAATTTGCATGTAGACCCATCAGCAAGAATAATATTGGAATTTGAAGAATGAAAATTGGAGAAACTAACTTATCAAAAAAAAAAAACTGGAGAAACTAGACATCATACCAAACATATATTCAAAGACTCCTAAACCAATTACCCATGGGGAGGACTGTTGAGTAAGAAGACATGCATGAGTACCGGAGCTAGCCAAAATTCAGAATTAATTTGGAATTAATTCGGGGAAGTTCAATTCAATTTAGAGAATTTCTGTAAAAGTTCGCTAACTTAGAGAAGTTTGGAGAATTTTTGCCAAATTAAGTGAAACGATATTAATCTTGCTTAGGTTGCTCTAAATGGTTGTTTTTATGATATAATAAGTTATAAGTTTTTTATCATATCCTTAAAAATCAATATGTTCTACCAACATTTTTCTCCAAAACTTCTCTAAGTTTATAATTTACTTCGAATTAAATGAATTAATTCGGCAAATTTTTGCAATTTTTGTACTAAAAAATGCTAAACTTCGAGAAATTAGCCAAATTTTTATTGTTTACTTCGAATTAAACGAATTAATTTGGCGAATTTCTTAAATTTTTTAATACATGTACACTTTAATTCGGTCATTCAAAATTCAAAATTAATTCGACTAATTTTGTCGAATTTTAAAACCATGAGCCAAAGTGGCAATCAAAGTGGATGGACCGGCAAATGAAAATTGAATCTGTTAAAGTAGATGATTATACTCTTCATGCGAAATAGACACAGAGCTTGAATTCTTCTCACCAGAATTGACTACTAAGGAAATCTATGATACACTCTCTGGAGACGTCTGTTGTACCTCCTCGAACGCCTAATTTTCCCATGCTGATTTTCCCCATTTATCCCAACAATGATCAACAACATGGCCAACAACACCACAGTATGTACACTTCCATTGCTCACCTCTACCACCACCACGACAACGACTACAAGAGCAATCACCACTCGACCACTAAAAATTTCCCACGACCACCAAAAAAATTCCAATGACCTCTAGAAGACGCAGTCTTCGATGCAGAAGATAGAAGGGCTAAAGTCTCTTTGGAACTACAAGTTCCTGAAGTTGCTACTCCTAAATATGCTCTCTGCAATCTTGCATACACATTATTGAGATAGGAAGGGATTTGTTGGCAAGAATCTATCCCTTAATTGAGCGAAACTCAGAATTCAGACTTGAGAGAAACAAGGCAACCTAGAATCCTCTATTTGACGTTTCTGCAACTTGATATCATTAGTGAGAGGTTGATACATCTGCAACTCTTCCCACATGCCTCGTAGGTTTCTATGGTACTCACTAAATGGTTTGTCACCTTTTTTCATGTTGAACGTTGTCTCAAATGATCGAAAAAATTCGAGATACATTCCTGTCCTCTGAGTACATCTCCTTTATTGCATCCTAAACATGTTTAGCAGTGTCTAGGAACATCACATTTGTGCAGATGGACTGCTCCATACTATTCCATAGCCAAGTCATCACTAGGGAATTCTCACCCATCCAATCACCATGCCCATTATCACCTTCAGATGGAGGATCACCATCAATGTATTTGAACTTCTTCGCACTCAAAAAACCTTAATCGATTGTGACCACAACAAATCATTTGTACCATTCAATTTAACAAAAGTAATATGGGCTTCAAGCCCATCTGACATACCCGAAATAGGGATTTTAATATTACTAAACAAGCAATTCAAACCCAACAACTTAATCAACCACAAATATCACATTAACCTTGCCGAAGTAACCACGCAACAACAAAAACAAGCAATAAAACAGGGTTGGGGCATCAAAAACCAGTAATCGAACACCACTTTGCGGGGTGTGCGTGTGACATCATATAACAGTCATCAACGGCATCCAACAATCACCAAATAGCATCCAACAATCATGAATCACCACTTCAAGCCTTGCAGCAGCCTTAACTCAAAAACCCTAAACTGCCTACGACTCCTTTTTTAGGTTAAACCCTGCCTTATATAAAACTCAAACTTGATCTTCCAAGAATCAAAAAAAAGAAATAAGGAAGTAGAAAAGTAGGTTATTCTCTCCACTATTCATGTAACATTGTTCACATGATACTAAACCCTTAAAAAACCTCTGGTCTTCAAGTGATCTGATACCATGTAAAAGTAAAAAAGATGGAGAAGAAGTGGAGAAGGGATGGGATGAGAATTAGGAGAATAGAGAGTCAAACTTGGTTGGTTCAGCCTCCTCATTTTTACAGGCTTTATATATCACTTAAAGGCGTGAAATAATTTAAATAGGCCATAATACCCTTCATTACAAAACACACTCTAACGCACCAAATAAATATATTAAATTTTTACAGGCTTTATACTTTTTTGATAAGTCCATTTTTTTATAGTAACCCTTACACGCACCAAATAATTATTTTTTTTAGTAATTCATCTGAGGGGATTGGGGAAATCAAAGGGTGGAGAACAATATCCTAGGAACACTAGCTAACCTATCAGCTGCTCTGTTTGCTTCTCTCCATAAGTGGAACACCCCCAAGGAGTTGAACTTCATGAAGTAAGAAAGGACTAGAAGAAAAACAAGCCTTGACAATCCATCGGCTGATACACAATCCAGAACCAGACAACCACATTGGAGCAATCTACTGCCACAATTATATCATCAACTCCTTGGCCTGGCAAATCTGTAGGCCTCTGGCACCACTTTGAACTCCCAGTAAGAAGATAGGACCCACTTGATTTTTTTTTTCTTTTGATAAGTATCCACTTGATTATTATTTTAGGGATCCCTACTATAAAGTGATTGGAAAACAAACCGTATTTAATTTAAACAGATCCCCACTTGATTATTATTTTAGGGATCTGTTTAAGTTGAATATGGTTTGTTTTCCAATCACTTTACAGTAGGGATCATAAAAACTTCAGATCTAGAACAGGAAATACAATTTCTTGAAAGTTGTTGATCTAGAATCTCTTTCCTCTGGTTATGATACCCTGCAAGAGCTGTCATGAATTGATATGGTGAATATTAGCAACACCAGTATTATTCTGTTTCGACATTGAAGAAGACAAAAAGGAAAAGTGGTAATATAAAAAAACTAGATACAACCTTATTGAACAACAGGCAAAATAAGACATTTTATATCATTGCAAATATTCACTCAAGCATCTTTTTGTTGAGACATGCTTTTATGCCATTTTTCAACAATGTGTAATAGTAGATAAAATGAACTTACCACTGGATGAGAGATACATTCGTTCATGTTCCCTGATTTAGCTAATTCCATAAGTGCGATTTCTGCAGCTGATTGCTCTGCCGCCTTACGATTGAAAAACCCAGGTACAGAATCATACCTAAAGTTGTTTACAATCACTGTGGACCTAAAGCACGGCTCATGGGAAGGACCTTCCTTCAAAGTTTCGTACGTTGGAGTAGGAATTCCTACCTTCTGTGCATATTCTTGCAACCGGCTCTTGAATACGTAGCAATTTGACACCCCTGTAAAAGATTAAAAAAATGTGAACATAGACCAATATAAAAAAAAATATCACTCTATGTTAAAACACCAGAAAAAGGAAAAAGTGAAGATTATTTTGTGCAAATATCCCTGCTGACCTACTAAACATTATATATGTTATTTGTTCTGCAAGCTGAATGGGTTACATTGAACTACAAAATTGAATATGCAGCAGCAACCTAAGCAAAGGGGTTCAATAAAGCCACGCTAAGTCTTCGTGGTGATGTCCAGCTGCAAGTTTCTACCAAATCACACACACACACTAAAGAAGAGACCTCTGAGCCTGCTTTCTCTCTCCTCCGTGTGATGCTTATGTGGCACTCTCTACAATCAGACTGCCACATCAGCAACCCAACTGTTATATATCTCTATTTTATTTCCTTAATAAAACTCTCCAACAAAAACATTATCTCCTATTTATCTCTCCAACTTCTCGAGTCTCTCCACTTTCCCTAAAACCTCTAAAACTCCTTTACCAATTACCACTATAATTGTTTCCTTCTCTCTCCACAATGTATTAATGTTTCCTAATTTATATTTTCTCTCCATATATTGTATCTCTTATTTTCCAAATCTAACAAGGTTTCTTAAAATAACATCTCTCTCCCAACGTCTCTTCACATCCCCTCTCCATTTTATCTCTCACGATAATTGTAGCAACAACAGTCGAATAAGCCTAAAAACCCTGTAAATAATTGGTTTTTCATATGTCAATCTCTTCTTTAGCATTTCCGTGTATGCACTATGGAGGCTTTGAAATATCAGGTAAATCAAATCACTTTTCTTCACATGCCAATCTCTTTAGACTATTGCAAAATTTCTCATTCTAGGATATTCGTTTCACTAATTATGATAAAATGTCACATTTTTCTCTTCAAACAGAGGTATTCCAAATTATTTTCACTTTCTCATTATTTTATGTGATTTTTTTTGCTAAAATATTTTTTGAGTTGTGATTTTTTTAATGACTTCGAAATACTAGGTCAATCACTAGTTCTTCATATGCGAATCTCTTTAGACTGTGCAAAATTTCTCATTTTAGGATATTTGTTTTCACTATTTATTGTTCATAAGTAGCCCTAAGTCATAAAAATTCACATTTTTCTCCTCATAAAGAGGTATTCCATTTTATTTCATATTCATATTATTTTGTGTGGATTTTTTTGATAAAATAATTTTAGAGATGATTTTTTTTTAAATGAGTTAGGGTTTTCTTTCTTGAATTACATTAATGCTAAACTTATAGATTCTCATATTTTATTCATCTTTTCATAGAATATTTTTTGAGTTAGAATTATTTTCAAATCTATTAGTTTTTTTGAAAATTTTAAATAAACCTTGTTATTGTAGAATTCAGGCTTTTTTTTAACTGAGATTTTTTTAAGAAAATGTTTTAGTTATGGATCTTTTATGTTGGTGTTTTTATGAACAATAGGGGTACGATGATCCCAAACAAATGCTGCTTGTTTAAGTCCGAGGCCAAATTCGTGGATCATTTATTTATCCATTGTCGTTTCACTCTCGAAGTGTGGCAATCCTTATTCTTCATTTTTGGCATTTCATCCGTGGCTCCTGCAAAGGTGTTGGACATTATCCAGAGTAGTGTGATGGGAAGTTTTCAAGGGAAAAGGAAATTCCTTAGGCGGTTTCTAACGTTCGCCATTTTGTGGGCCGTCTGGAAGGAAAGAAATTCTCACATATTTGAAAAGAAGGAAGAGGATGTGCTTAGGGTGGTGCTGAAAGCCAAAGCTTTGCTATTTTCTAGTCTTCAATAAAGCCTAAGTTTAAAGGATGTGCCTAGGGTGCTTTTTTTATTTGTTTATGTTTTGATGAGATGAACTTTTAGGAGATCCCTTATCTCCTTGAGTTTGATTCTATCCTTCTTCGTGTTTGTATGTTCCTTTTGGGGTTTTCCCCCTTCTTTTAATATATTCTTACTTACCAAAAAAATTTTGTTTTTTACGAGGTAGCATCCTTGCCACATAGGTATTCTATTTTTTGATTCTCATACTATTTTGTTTATTTTTTTCATAAAATATTTTTTGAGTTAAGAGTTAATGTTAAATCCAGAAGTGTTTTCTGAATTTCTTTTGAATTTTAAACTAAACCTTATTAGGGTAGTTAAAATTATAGATTTTTTTATGAACTAAGAGATTTTTATTTTTATTTGAATTCTTCCATTATAGGTTTTTAAAGTTTGTATTTAGGAACCGTGTTACTTAATTAGAATTTACACATTTTCCTAATTAATAACTAAAATGCTTTCAATTATGGATGTTTACATTTTTTTTATAAAACGGTTTTCTTAATTTTTGTGATTTTTTTAACTAAGTTTTTAGCAAAATGGAGTTCCTATGTCACTATGCCACACATAAGCACTTTCTCCTCTCTCCAACTAAATCTCCATCTCAATCCCTAAAATCACTCCTAATAAATTTCTTTCCACCAAAAATTTATAATATAAATCCTTCCACGACCATGTCATTATGCCACATAAGCATTATCTGATCTCTCCAACTAAATCCCTATCTCAACCCCTAATTAATTTTGCCACCAAAATCTAAAACTCTGTCCAAAACGTCAACTTCTTCTACACAATCCCTACTATCCTCTATATCCTAAAATTTTTTACCACCTAATTTTTATAACTAATTTCTTGAACTCCATTCAAGAATTTTCTCTCCATCGCTATTCTTAAACTAACTAAAACTTTACAAAAACCATCTTTATCCCTACTGGGCTCTTTACTTTGTAATATTTTTTTCCACTTTCTTGGCGTGATCTCTTAATTTTTTTTATCTATTGTGATTTTGTCCAAGTATTGTTTTTCTTTAGAGATTTCCAATATCAAAGGTCATGTGATGGGATTATCTCAACCATTCAAAATACTTTATTAATTAGAACAATTGAGACAATTTTGACAATCACGTGAGAAATGGAAGGTCCATATAGTAGACACATTAGTTTTTATAAATTCTTTGATCCCCATATGCTCCAGAGGGTACACAAGTATGGATTAAGAAAATGATTACTAACAGATGATAAAACTTCATGCTCCTATACTATTGAGGCACTATAACATTATGCATGTGCTAAGCACTAGCCAATAACACTAGCATATTACTAAAAGTAGATCATTTTTTTTGTATTATGGTTATTCTCTTAATGGTTCTTTTCCAATTTTCTTGGGTCTTTAAAGTTGGGAAAAGGGGGTGTTTTCTTGGGGTTTGTGGAGAGGGTGGGGAGGGGCACATTTCCACATTCTAACCACAGTTTAGCAACAAAAACATGTTTTTAGAAACTGAAGCAACCCATTAACCACAGAACACTCCAAGTCGATTTTCCCTCCAATTCCCAAAATAAAACCTACTTATTTTCAAACTTTAGGGGTTGATTGAGTCCAGATCCGTGTGTAAGTAAAATTTGTCATCTATCAACATTTTATAAACAAAGAATGAGTGAAACATTTGCTGAGTTGGCACATGAAGCAGGTGTTGCGGGAAAACAATAATTTCCACTAACAAATTTTGCTTGAAGTTCTAATGAACAATCAATCTTAACACACCTGGCATCAAATTGAAGAAATGCATCCCCATGATCAACGATGAATTTGTTGAAGATTTTTAATCGATAAAAGATGATAAAAGTTCACAATCCACAAACTCCTACAAGGATGTAGACAATCACATTTTAAAAATCATTTATTTTTTTATTTTCTTCGTTTTTTAAAATTAGAAAAAAAAAATTAAAAAGTAAACAAAGTAAATATAGAGCTATTAGGTAAGCGAATTCCTGATTTACAGAAATTTCTATCTACACCAATCCTTGCTCAATCATCAAGTAGTTTGGATCCAAACTGTGACCACTTAAGTCTAAATTTTGTACTGTTTGCGTTCAAAAACATATTTTATTATTGAACACTTTAGAAACTTTCACAAGCACAATTTGTCCTATTGAATTATAATTAATTTCATTCATAAGAGAATGAAACATTTGCAACACCAATTCCTACATTCTAAATCCCCCCACTCCTCTCCTCCCAAGCCAAAGTTGAAAGTCGCAAATTTCATAGAGAATAAAAACTTTTTATAAATTTTTCGGAATCTCATAATTTCAAGTTTATACATCTGTTCAAGGTGAAAAGGGGTTCACCATCTCATTAATATCAACAAACTCGGTGAGGTTTTGTTCTGTTTCATCAATAGCTCTTATACTTTAATCACGAATCCTTGAAACTATTCATATGCAATCTCTACATTTGTCATATCAAAACAACAACAGCAAGAATATTGAGATAAGAACTAAAAGACGCATTACTGCAAAAGTGTGGGAGTATGTAATAAATATAATGTGTTAAACTCGTAGTTGAAACAAAACACGACTGATATTTTATAGAAACTAATTAATTTCTAAGCAAGCAAAGGAAGAAAATCCAAATGGGTATCCAAGTAATGGGATTTTTTATTGAAAAAAACACACACACACACACAAGGAACAAAGAGAAAATAAAGAACAAAGAAAAGAACAAGGGAAAGGAGCAAAACCCATGACTCTCAAACAAAACCTACAGAGAAACCACAACGAGAGAGTATTATTAGTACCCAATAACAAAGAATAAACACACATACTGAAAAAGATTGAGATTGAGATTGAAAGACAGGAGGGTTTATGAGAAAAGCTCTCGCACGGACCTGCAAAGCCATTGCCGGTCGACATAACTTTCTCGATACCTAACGAAGCCGAGATGTCAGACTAGAAAGAAAACGTGATAGTCCCCTCTCTCTTTCTGTCCGTAGAGAAATTGATCGAAGAGAAGTCTCGAAGGCGTTAGAGATTTTTCTTCCCAAATATCACTGTATTATTGTTCATTTGTTCTCAATGATTGAACTTGATACCCCCGAACATGTTTCCGTAACTAGAAACGAGGCCTACCATACGCATGGTGCGTCACACCCCACAACCTTCAAAACGGAACTCCTGCAGCTGCCGCTTTGCGCACCCCACCCCCGCATTTTATGACGAGTGTACAAGCATAGTTACACGAGTTCAGTTCTTTTTTCCGTTTCGCATTCTAGGTTTTCCTTTTTTTTTTTTCAACTCTTTTTTTAGGGCTTACGTTTTTCTCCTTGAGAAATGGATGGAAACTTTTTACTCGACTCTCTCTCTCTTTTCTTAGACTTTATATCAACTTTATTTAGGAAAATTTTATCTGCACCCCAATTTCTAAGAAAGCACTCCCACGCTAGGGCTGGCAATGGATCGGATCAAACCCGAGATCCAATCCAATCTGAAAAAATCGGGTCCGGAACTTTATTTTTCAGTATTGGATCGGTACCGGATCACAGATTGTCAATCCGATCTCTTATCGGATCGGTTCCGGATCGACCTTGTACCGATCTGATATAGAGTCGATATCTATACTATATATAATATATATTATATAGATATATATTTAATTACTAAAAATATTTAAATATAAATTATTTAAATATAAGCCCAATAGAATTATAAATGTATATATACTATATACATATGAGATCGGATCGGATTGGATCGGACCCGGAACCGATCTAATCATATCTGATCGGTTCCGGAACTGAATTTTATTGATCCAATCAGGTCTGGATTGGGTCCGGATCGATTGGATTTCTTATCGGATCGGTACCAAATTAGTACCAATCCGACTCGAACCCGATCCATTGCCAGCCCTATCCCACGCCCTCCTCTTTTTCCTTTTTATTCTTTGACACGAAAATGCCCTAACTTATTAGGGCATTTTCTTTGAAAACTTGAAGAGCACCCCCAACTTCTCATAGATGCAGCCTATTAGTTGGTAAAGCCCAAGAGCAACTCCCGATTGCTCTTCAGTCTTCACCCCACTCAACGTCTAGATATCTTGTCGGAACCCACCGTGAGAGAGATGTTGAAAAGAATGGATTATTGATCGAACCTAAATACATGAAAATGAGATAGTAATAGAACAGAGCGGTTCTTTGAATATTAGAATAGGAGACTAGAACAAATTGGTGTTTTCAGAGATTTTAGACCTTGAGGGTCGCCACGTGATGTTGAATTTTTTAATGGATAGCATGTCTATAGAGAAGCAAAACACTTAGGTGGCGTTTGGTAAATTAAGTTATCAGATCTAAAAGCTGCTTAAGATCTTGTAGCTTAATGACTTATGTCTGAATTAAGTTGTTTGGCTAAGGTCTTAAGTCTTAAAATTAAGTCAAGGGCATTGTGGGTATTTTGAAATGTTTATTAGGATACTTTCGTAAGTTTTTAAAAGAGAAAGGTTTGAAAAAAGGGCATTGTTGGTATTAAAAAAGAATCAAGGAATCTTTTTTAAAGATTCATTCACTTACCACAATAAGTGAAGGCTGGGTCACTGTTTTTGCTTTTGTCTTTTTTTCCTTGAGTTTGGTGATAAGTGCTGAAAAAGTCATTTACCAAACGCAACTTAATCACCAAAATCACTAAATTTCAGCTTAATCAGACTTAAGGTCTGAAAAAAAGTTTTACCAAACGCCACCTTAGAATGGTTTGTTGAAGCTTTTTAACTCAATTAGCAAGCTTGAAAGCAATTCATGAATACAGTCCATTCGATTGGATCCAACGAAACGTAGCAGTTGGTGTTCGGTTGGATTTAGCAGAACATAACAATATGCTTCGATTGAATTCAACCGAATGGACCTTTGAATATATTTTTTTAAATAAAGTCCAACCCATTTGGTAAAACTTTTATTCATACCTTAAGTCTAAATGGGCTGAAATTCAGTGATTTCAATGATAAGTGGTGTCTGGCAAACCAATGGAAGCAAAAAGTATCTTCTAAATTAAGTTGCTGAATTTAAAAGTTGTCGTTTGGAAGCAAAAGTATGTTTGGTGAAACACCGACTTATAAGTCAAAAAGTGAAAAAGTGAGTTTGGCGTGAATTAAGTCAAAAATTTATTTTTTTATAATTTTATATATATATATATATATATATATATATTATATTAAAATAAACCATTAAGAAAGATCATAAACCAATATCAATATGTTGTTTTTTCAAAAAAATTTAATTAGAAGTGATCAATAATAAAAGATGCACCAAGTGAATCATTTTATGGGTAATTATTTTTTCAAAAAAGATATGGTCTATTGACCTACTCCTCAGCAAACCATTATTGTTTTTGCACCTTCATAAGATGTTTTGTACCTACATTTCATAATGTGGGGTTTATAAGGGTAAAATTGGCATTTGGAAAGATTCACTTAAAATTAGAAGCGTCGGTTCCACAAATTTTTTTTGACTTTTGCTTCCACAAAAAGCAATGACTTTTGAGAAGCAATTTCAAAATGGATACCCAAACAAACTTTTCAACTTTTTTGCTTTTAGAAGTGAAAAAAGTAATTTATTTCGGTGTGGCCAAACCGAACTTTTTGATATTTTGTCGTTGAAATACCTATCGTACACCTACCAATATTTCATAATACCTAGTTTACCCTCCCTTCAAACAAAACCATCCGATTTCCCTCGTTCATCTCCTCTTAAACCCTAGCTTCTTGCATGCCATCTCCACCATAGCCGTCCACCACCATTGTGCGCCGCTTTCAGGTAAGGTTCTCACCTAATCTCTTATCTCTCTTGTTTCTTTTCAATCTCTCGATCTCTTCTCTCTTCCTATCTCGGGTTTTTTTTTTCTTGCGAAAATGAGTTATGGGTTTTCTTTTGGGGTTGTGATGATGACTCCTATTTTTTTTATTATTATGATGATTTCTAGGTTTTTTTTGTGATCGTTGATAATTTCTAGGTTTTTTTTTTATGAAGGTTGCTGGTTTTTTTTTTTTTTTGGGTCAGGCTCAACGGACACATTTTCACAGACAAAAAAAATCGTCAGGGGCCAATATATAAATTAGATGTTTTGGAATGGGATGATTTTGGGTGAGGATGGTTTCTATGGTGAGTAGATCACCCTCACAGAAATTCAAATCATTCCGAAATTCACGACATGGTTTACAAGTTGAAGAATTATGGACCGTCTATTTTTTATCGTTAACTTGAAACCCCACGTTTGATGGTGTTAGAAATTTCAGACTGGGCTGATTTTTTGTAGGGGCAGGGCCAGCTCTACCTTAAGGCAATCGTCTAAGGCCCCTTGGTGAGAGAATTGGATTTTTAGCCAATCCTTTATTGGATATACAAACCAAAAATCAACTTGATTGATTATCTCTAACCATATATTTCAGTACTTTTTAGGACATGATTCTAGCTATTGGATCCGAGCATGTTTTTGGGGTTGTTAATCCAATGGCTAGAAATCATCAATCAAGCTGATTTTTAGTATGTGTATCCACCAATAGGTGGGCTGAACATCGACATTCATTGGGTCCAAAAAATGATCTATGTAGGGTCATGAGAGTCAACTGCACGTTAATTTTTTTCGTAGTGTTTGACTATTAAGAATAGTTTCTATATAAACATTTTCAATTATATAGAGTTAAATTTTTTCAATTAATACCATATATTTAATATATTAAATATAAAAAAGGCCTTATATAGAGTTTTCACCTTAGGCCTCAACTTGTGTCGAGACGGCCCTGTGTAGGGGTGATCTATATGGTGATGAGATCATCCTCACCAAAAATAGCCACTGATTTATCTTCCATGTGCATTTCAATGGTCTTTCCACACACTTAAATGGTTGGTTAATATTTCATTTTCTCTAAGGCATTTGTTCCATCATTGATGAAGTGTATGAAAACATGTTTGTTGCTTCTTTTCTAGTTGACAGTTATCTTCATCACTCATCATTGTGCTTATATGCAACTCTTATTTAAAGATTGTGGTAGCCTATCTAATCTTTATTTATTCTTTTATTGTTCTAAAGTTTTGGTTGCTTAAAACCGGGTGTCTGGATGCTTGTCGTGGTTATAGTGATTGATCTATCAGCCATTGATTTATCTTCCATGTGGGTACACCAAAATTGTGTGTGAAAATATATGTCCGTTGAGATTAAAGCCTCATATGTACCCACATGGAATATAAATCAATGACTGATTTAAGGTGAGGATGATCTCCTCACCATATAGATGTTCTCATCATAATCATCATCACAACAAAAAAACATAAGTGTGGATTAAAGTCTTTTGATTTCTATTGAATTTGTTTATCAAACTTATTCTAGCCCTCTGAAAAATGCTAGCACAACCCATTTACACCCATGAATGTCTTTCATCTTTGTAATGTTTTTTCATGCATTTTTCATTTTGCTTTTTGGTATATTTTTCATATGTACTAGTCAACGTGCTAACTAGTCAAAATGTTCTTAATGTGCCCCCTGTACTTGCAAAAGTCTACTCCGCAGTTGCAACTGCTATTATATGGTCTATGCGTCCTGCCCTTTCTATTGAGCATAGATTGGCTCATATGCCTGTCTGCCCCGTAATAATACCATTATAAAATAAGTTATAATGGTTAATATTACTTTTGGTTTTAGAGTTGGTTTGTGTCATCCTTATCCTTAGTATTAGCATTTTATTGTTAATTTCTCTCATCCTCCGCATGGTATGGTTTGAAATTTTGGACTCTAGGAATCACTACCTTTCTTCAAAAGATGAGAGAAGGCTTCCATCACCACAAGTCAATGACAAATAGTCAAGGAGATAGGCCTCAAACCTTTGTCACTTTTGAAATATATTGCCCGAGTGCCTTTTAAAATGATTGAAAACTTCAGAGTAGTATTGCATGACATGATCCTACCTTTCATAACTGGCGGGATCCCATTTTGTCAAAAAATGAAATCTCAGTGTACAAAATCATAGGCCTCTTTTAAGTCATTTTCAATTGTAGATTTAATGTGGTGTAATTAAGTAGGGGAGGAAATGGGTCATCACCATCCATCCACTTTGTAAATTGGATCGAAAGCCTCACCTTTGCACCTTGAATACGTTTTACCATATTGGCATTTGATGCATTTACAAGCCAACCTCTTGAGATGACAAAGAATATGAGCTTGACATTGGTGTCTTTCTTCAAATTTATTGCTCGGGTCTGAAAGCTCCAGACAATGGCAACTACAACTTCAAACGTGGAACAAAATTGACCAGTCAACTCTGAGAACTGATGCTTGAGTTGGTTGATTTGGTTTAAAGAAATGCCGATGGAGACATGTTCTAGCTAGTAGTTAGGCATGGGTGGTGATGGGGGTGGGACTTTTGGCTCTCCAGAGGCGTATGGTGGCAAATAACCAATTTTTAAATATTGTCACTACAGGAAAAAAGACTTTCAGCGACGGCCGATGACCGTCGGTATAGGGATACAATTCGTCGCTATATGTTATACCGACGGCCAAAACGACCGTCGCTACCCGTCGCTATAGATTTCCTCGGTAAAAGGTATTACCGACGGTCACCTCAAAAACGCCCGTCGGTATATCTAAATGTGTGTTACCTGCCAAAACCTTTTAGCGACGGCCAAGAACCGTCTCTAAATATGTATATACCGACGGCCACAAGTCTCTGGCCGTCGCTAAAACATGTGTATAGCGAGGGGCATGTAGATCGACCGTCGCTATATGACATATATAGCGACGGTTAATGTTCTGGCCGTCTCTATATAAGTTTCAGCGACGGTCATCTCAAAAATGCCCCCGTCGGTATATCTAAAAAGTGTAATTATCTGTGAAACACTTTTAGCGACGGCCAATGACCGTCGCTAAAACTGTATATAGCGACGGTCATAGACCTGTGACCGTCGCTAAAACATGTATATGGCGAGGGGCATGTAAATTGACCGTCGCTATATGGTATATATAGTGACGGGTAATGTTCTGGCCGTCGCTATATATGTTTTAGCGACGGTCATTGGCCGTCGCTAAAAGGGTTGATAGTATTAATTCCAATTTTAATTTTTTTGCATAATTTATTGTACCTGTACCTGTACAATGTATATAATACCACATTTTCCTATTCCATGTCCATATAATAAAATCAGAATTTAAAAAAAATAAAAAATTCAATATCTTAAATAATTAAATTTCTACAATATTGATTGTTTTAAATTTAACAATGTTATAAAATTTCAAAAATAAATCTGGAAAAGTAGAAGATACGATCAATCAGCATCTAGGTCCTGCAAAACAAATAAAAGTAAAATAATTAATATATAAAATGTTAAGATTTAATGTAAATGAAATGAAGAATTAAAGTAAACGAAATGAGGAATTAAAGTTAAACTTAAAAACCTTTAAATGTCTAACTGACTACAGATTCCTATCCGGACATCTGTGTTTTACCCCATCTCTTCCAGCATATTTGTTTCAATACAATATAAGTGTTGTAACAGGTTTCGGGAGATTCGGACTTCGTTTACCATATTTGGGCGTCAGAGTCCTAAATATGACTTAACTTAAAACCTGTAGATGCCTAAACCTATAACTGACTACAGATTCCTAATCGGACATCTGTTTTTTATCCCGTCTTTTCCAACATATTTGTTTCAATACAATATAAGTGTTGTAACAGGTTTCGGGGGATTCAGACCTCGTTTACCCGATTTGGACGTCGAGGTCGTAAATTTGACCTAACTTAAAACTTATAAATACTTAAACCTGTAACTGACTACAGATTCTTAACCGGATATCTGTTTTTTATCCCGTCTCTTCCAACATATTTGTTTCAATACAATAAAAGTGTTGTAACAGGTTTCGGGAGATTCGGAGTTCATTTACCCAATTTGGGCGTCGGAGTCCTAAATATGACTTAACTTAAAACCTGTAAATGCCTAAACCTATAACTGACTACAGATTCCTAACCGGACATCTGTTTTTTACCCTGTCTTTTTCAGTATATTTGTTTCAATACAATAGAAGTGTTGTAACAGGTTTCGGGAGATTCAGAGTTCATTTACCCGATTTGGGCGTCGGAGTCCTAAATATGACTTAACTTAAAACCCGTAAATGCCTAAACCTATAACTAACTACAGATTCCTAACCGGACATCTGTTTTTTACCCCGTCTTTTCCAGCATATTTGTTTCAACACAATAGAAGTGTTGTAACAAGTTTCGGGAGATTCGGACCTCGTTTACCCGATTTGGACGTCGATGTCGTAAATTTGACCTAACTTAAAACCTATAAATACTTAAACCTATAACTGATTACAGATTCTTAACTGGACATCTGTTTTTTATCCCGTCTCTTCCAACATATTTGTTTCAATACAATAGAAGTGTTGTAATAGGTTTCGGGAGATTCAGAGTTCATTTACCCGATTTGGGCGTCGGAGTCCTAAATATGACTTAACTTAAAACCCGTAAATGCCTAAACCTATAACTGACTACAGATTCTTAACCGGACATCTATTTTTTATCCCGTCTTTTCCAGCATATTTGTTTCAACATAATAGAAGTGTTGTAACAAGTTTCGGGAGATTCGGACCTCGTTTACCCGATTTGGACGTCGATGTCGTAAATTTGACCTAACTTAAAACCTATAAATACTTAAACCTATAACTGACTACAGATTCTTAACCGGACATCTGTTTTTTATCCCGTCTTTTTCAACATATTTGTTTCAACACAATAGAAGTGTTGTAACAAGTTTCGGGAGATTCGGACCTCGTTTACCCGATTTGGACGTCGATGTCGTAAATTTGACCTACCTTAAAACCTATAAATACTTAAACCTATAACTGATTACAGAATCGTAACCGGACATCTGTTTTTTATCCCATCTCTTCCAACATATTTGTTTCAATACAATAGAAGTGTTGTAACAGGTTTCGGGAGATTCAGAGTTCATTTACCCGATTTGGGCGTCGGAGTCCTAAATATGACTTAACTTAAAACCCGTAAATGCCGAAACCTATAACTGACTACAGATTCCTAATCGGACATCTATTTTTTATCCCGTCTTTTTCAGCATATTTGTTTCAACATAATAGAAGTGTTGTAACAAGTTTCGGGAGATTCGGACCTCGTTTACCCGATTTGGACGTCGATGTCGTAAATTTGACCTAACTTAAAACCTATAAATACTTAAACCTATAACTGACTACAGATTCTTAACCGGACATCTATTTTTTATCCCGTCTCTTCCAACATATTTGTTTCAACACAATAGAAGTGTTGTAACAGGTTTCGAGAGATTCAGAGTTCATTTACCCGATTTGGGCGTCGGAGTCCTAAATATGACTTAACTTAAAACCCGTAAATGTCTAAACCTATAACTGACTACAGATTCCTAACCGGACATCTATTTTTTATCCCGTCTTTTCCAGTATATTTGTTTCAACATAATAGAAGTGTTGTAACAAGTTTCGGAAGATTCGGACCTCGTTTACCCGATTTGGACGTCGATGTCGTAAATTTGACCTAACTTAAAACCTATAAATACTTAAACCTATAACTGACTACAGATTCTTAACCGGACATCTGTTTTTTATCCCGTCTTTTCCAACATATTTGTTTCAATACAATAGAAGTGTTGTAACAAGTTTCGGGAGATTCGGACCTCGTTTACCCGATTTGGACGTCGATGTCGTAAATTTGACCTAACTTAAAACCTATAAATACTTAAACCTATAACTGACTACAGATTCTAAACCGGACATCTGTTTTTTATCCCGTCTCTTCCAACATATTTGTTTCAACACAATAGAAGTGTTGTAACAAGTTTCGAGAGATTCAGAGTTCATTTACCCGATTTGGGCGTCGGAGTCCTAAATATGACTTAACTTAAAACCCGTAAATGCCTAAACCTATAACTGACTACAGATTCTTAACCGGACATCTATTTTTTATCCATTCTTTTCCAGCATATTTGTTTCAACATAATAGAAGTGTTGTAACAAGTTTTGGGAGATTCGGACCTCGTTTACCCGATTTGGACGTCGATGTTGTAAATTTGACCTAACTTAAAACCTATAAATACTTAAACCTATAACTGACTACAGATTCTTAACCGGACATCTGTTTTTTATCCCGTCTTTTCCAACATATTTGTTTCAACACAATAGAAGTGTTGTAATAAGTTTCGGGAGATTCGGACCTCGTTTACCCAATTTGGACGTCGATGTCGTAAATTTGACCTAACTTAAAACCTATAAATACTTAAACCTATAACTGACTACAGATTCTTAACCGGACATCTGTTTTTTATCCCGTCTCTTCCAACATATTTGTTTCAACACAATAGAAGTGTTGTAACAAGTTTCGAGAGATTCAGAGTTCATTTACCCGATTTGGGCGTCGGAGTCCTAAATATGACTTAACTTAAAACCCGTAAATGCCTAAACCTATAACTGACTACAGATTCCTAACCGGACATCTATTTTTTATCCCGTCTTTTCCAGCATATTTGTTTCAACATAATAGAAGTGTTGTAACAAGTTTCGGGAGATTCGGACCTCGTTTACCCGATTTGGACGTCGATGTCGTAAATTTGACCTAACTTAAAACCTATAAATACTTAAACCTATAACTGAGTACAGATTCTTAACCGGACATCTGTTTTTTATCCCGTCTCTTCTAGCATATATGTTTCAACACAATAGAAGTGTTGTAACAGGTTTCAGGAGATTCGGAGTTTATTTACCCGATTTAGGCGTCGGAGTCCTAAATATGACTTAACTTAAAACCTGTAAATGCCTAAACCTATAACTGACTACAGATTCCTAATCGGACATCTGTTTTTTATCCCGTCTTTTCCAACATATTTGTTTCAATGCAATATAAGTGTTGTAACCGGTTTCGGGAGATTCGGACATTGTTTTCCCGATTTGGACGTCGAGGTCCTAAATTTGACCTAACTTAAAACCTCATGTTGAGTACTTAAATACAACAATCATATCTCATAAATATAGATGTACCTGATCATCATTTGCTTCGTTGGACTGATGCTGGTCTTGGCTCTGAGGTGGTATGTTAGTTGATTGCATGGAGCGAAAAAATGCAACCATCTGCTCTTGCACCATCCTACTCACTTGCTGCTGCATCTGCTCCTGCATCTGGGATTGGGCTTGTTGATGCATCTCCTCCTGCTTTTGCATCTGCTCCTGCATCTTCTGCATTTGCTCTTGCATCTGTTGGAACTCATTTTGAAGAACCTTATAACTGGAACTGGATGAGCTAGATGATGAGCCAAAGACCGAAGTCGGTGTCGGGCCTAGACCAAAGCCGCGTACCCGTCCATGTCGCTCTGGGGGCATCACGCTGGTATAAATCTCATCAGCTGTAAGTGCGGGAGTAGAACTCTCACCACTCTCTGACACTCGACTCTGTGAAAGCTCCCTAAATTTGGACTAGATTCAAAACAAATTAGTTAGTAAAAGACAATTATATTTTTATTTAAAATAGACATCTTGCGTACCATGATATCAGCAGATGTAGAATCAACTGGCGACCCGTCTTTTCTAAGATGGGTTCGGAAGAATAAGTCAACTCGACTCGGTGTAGTACCGTCTGTCCTACTCCGAGCCTATTCTTGAAGAAAAAACATATATATTATTAAACAATAATAGGTCAAAGTAACTTAAAAAATAAGCAGTGATATATTGAAATCATATACGCACCTCCTCATCTTTGTGGCGCGCAAAACTCTTCGTGCCCCCAGTATGTTTCATGGTCTGCTTACTACGGTTCGCCTTATTTTGCTTTGACATTGCCTGCAACAAATTCAATGTCATGACATAGAACCAGACGGTTAATGAAATTTTATTTTTGAAATACCTGAAACTCATCACTACTCCAGTACACGACTAGAGATGCCCAATCAGCATCTGAGATGCCTATGGGTTTATTCTGTAATCGAAGCTCATCCGTGTCCATGGCATCATAATTTTTCTTCAAATCATTCCTCCAATCGCTGTATTTAGTTCCCATTGACTGCATGACCCACGGTCTGTGGTCATCGCTGATATCAACTTGTTGCTGAAATGTTAAGCAACAATACTATTAAAAATCACATCATTTACTAAAAGTAAAAATGGATAATAACTAAGTCAAAATCAGTAAAAATAGTATTAAAAAATCATGTCATCTACCTTTACTATTTGCCACATCCTCTCCTTCGCATCATCAGGAATGTTAGACCATCTCTTTAACTGCAATGATGCGTGACCAGAATGCCTAACAACCGTCCCCAATACTTGTCCAAATGAACGAGCCCCATCACCTACAGGTTGGCCTAGTTCATTCCATTCAATTTGCATTTTTTGGCCAAATGGAATGCCAAAATGACCCACTCCTCGTGTGGGCCCTCTCCTCCGGACGCTGGTAGAAGCTGTTTCAAAAATTAAACAAAAACACATCAATGAGTATACAAAATTTATAACATCAAACAATAATATCAGCAACTTATATCATACCAGCACTACCAGGTGTCGACTGTAGGGCTGGTGATGAGGCTGGCGATGGAGCTGCCACTGGGGATGGGGCTGACGATGGGGATGGGGATGGTGCTGGCGATGGAGCTGCCATTGGGGATGGGGCTGACGATGGGCCTGATACTGTCGATGGGGCCGACACTGGCAATGGGGCTCTCGATGTAGTCTTCCTAAACACTTTATTTTGTCGAGGCATATCTAAATTCTTGCACGACTAATATTAGGCCATATATGCACGAATAATATTCACAGAATAAACTCAATTTCATTAATCATACATATTACAAAAAGAAAATTACAACATATATTAAAAATTACAATGGATCCTCATCATTGATGAAAGCTTGATCTACTCCATAACCTTCAACAACAACTCCGTCGACATCATCCCTAACCCAACTGACATCATCATTGGAGTCGGGTTCCTGTTGGTACAACCCGGGCTCATTTACTTGGAAAGGCCCTTCTTCTAGGTCCTCAGTTGACACCATGTTGTATGTGTCTCGTGGTTGTGTCTTTAGTACAACGCGCCAATCAGCATTGTTGTTGTCTTGGACATAAAAAACTTGTTGTGCCTGACTTGAGAGAATAAATGGTTCATTGGTATTTAAGGTTCGTTTGACATTCACACAGTTGAACCCATACTCATCTTGTCGGAATCCTCCATGAGTCAGGACATCATACCAATGACATTTAAATAACATGATCTGATTTTCGCCAGGATACTGTAGCTCCAGAATATCATTTAAAATGCCATAGTATTCGACATTGCCTGTTGTTGGATTTGTGTCTCTCGCGCTTGCAAAGCTATTAGTCTCTGCAGTTATAAAAACTCCACTATTTTGAGTTTTTCTCTTTCTCTCTCTATCTTCTGTGTGAAATCTAAACCCTTTTACAATAAAACCCTTAAAAGATTTCACTGTCCAAGAAAGACCCAGAGATAACATTTCGAGAGATTCATGTATTTGCTCGCCATTTAATCGCATCTGCGAAACCTAAGCATGTTTAAAAAATAAGGTTAATACATTTAAACTATATATAATTACACTTAAAAAATAAAAGTATTTGTATGATATCTAAATCGTACATGTTGTTTAAACCATGAAGAAAACTCCTTGATATGTTTCAGTTCAACATCCCTAGGTCCCATACGTCGATTATTGGTATTGATTATTAATTTGTGTTGCCTGTACAATAAATAACACGTCAATAAGAACCAATTTATATGAAATACATACCGAAAGTAGATTTGGAATAATTAATCTTACTCAATAAATGGAGCGACTTCGGGGCAGTTGTTTAGCACATAGAGATGAGCTTGTTCCCAGTCAAGGTTGCTTAGCATGTATGTTGTAGCCTTCCCTATGGCACGACCAATTTCTGTGAAAATGGATAACTTCCCACATGATTCAGCATCAATAGCATCGCTATTCCGTTGTGGCCGGTTGAACCTCGTTTCAATGTCATGCAAGTATCTCGAGCAAAATATCAATGATTCTTCACAAATATACCCTTCGGCAATTGACCCTTCCGGATAATTTTTGTTTCGAACATATGTTTTGAGCCTATGCAGGTACCTCTCAATTGGATACATCCACCGATATTGTACGGGTCCGGCCACCTTGGCTTCACCAGCTAGATGAATGGGCAAATGCACCATTATATCAAAAAATGCCGGCGGAAAGATCATTTCTAATTTGCAAAGTGTTACAATAATCTGCGATTCAAGTTGCTCCAATTCTTTCACATTCAACACCTTCGAACATAACTGCCTGAAGAACGTGGACAACTCAATCAAAACTGAACACACATTCTTTGGTAAGTTACCACGTATTGCAAGCGGAAGAAATTGTTGCATGAGAACATGACAATCGTGACTCTTGAGCCCCGAGATCTTGCATTGCTTCACTTGAACACATCGTGAGAAATTCGACGAATAACTATCTGGAACCTTCACATCTTTCAAGATTTGACAGAATTTCCTTTTCTCAACCAAAGACATCGTGTGACATGCAGCGGGAAGTAAAAGTTTCCTCCCATCTGGAATGGGGTGAAGTTCATTTCTTATACCCATTAATTTCATATCCAAACGAGCCTTCAGGTTATCTTTAGAACCCTCCATATTTAGCAATGTCCCGATCACATTATCACACACATTCTTTTCAATGTGCATGACATCCAAATTGTGCCGCAACAAGAGATCTTTCCAATACGGCAATTCAAAAAAAATGCTCTTCTTTTTCCAATTCTTAGGTAAATTACAATCATCCCTCTTTCTCTTCCTCCCAGTTTTATCCTTATCTGACTTCCCAAATGTTATCTGCTCGTAGTCCCGTAACTGGTCGAGCACATCCCCACCGGTCAATGGTTTTGGAGCACTTTTTAATTCTTTTCTACCATTAAACGACTTCTTATTATGTCGGAATTTATGATCAGTTGGTAGGAATCGACGATGTCCCAAGTAACATTCTTTATGTCCTTCTTGCAATCTGACTGAACAAGTATCCTTGTGGCATGAGGGACAAGCAAGTTTTCCCTTGGTGCTCCACCCTGACAAGTTTGCAAGTGCAGGGAAGTCATTAATAGTCCATATGACTCCTACATGACACCGAAAATTTTGTTTTAAAGAGGCATCGTATGTCTCAAATCCATCTGTCCATAATTCCTTCAATTCTTCGATCAATGGTTGCAGGTACACATCGATGTCGTTCCCAGGAGCCTTAGGGCCAGGAATAAGCAACGTCAACATGAAAGATGTTTGTTTCATACACATCCATGGCGGCAAATTATATGGAATAATAATTACTGGCCATGTACTGTGAGGAGTACTTGTATAACTAAAAGGAGTGAAGCCATCGCTCCCTATCCCAACTCTAACATTCCTCTGTTCAGAAGCGAACGATGGGTATTTCTCGTCTAAAGCTTCCCACGCCTTCGAATCTGCTGGATGCCTCAACACGCCATCTTTTGTACGACCCTCGGCATGCCATCTCATATGTTCGGCTGTTTTTGAACACATAAACAACCTCTGAAGTCTCGGTCTCAACGGAAAATAACGCAAAATCTTCGCAGGTATTTTCTTATCCTCTGTAGACGAAGTGGAAGCATCTTCAGTAGATTGATGTGTAATCGGTTTCCACCTGGACTCGCCACATACGACACATTCATTTGCGGTCTCATGCTCCTTCCAGTATAACATGCAGTCATTCGGGCATGCATCTATCTTCGTATAATGCATCCCAAGATCCCGAAGGATCTTTTTGGATTCATAATGATTCTTAGGCAACGTTTCACCAACAGGAAATGCCTCCTTTAACAACTCAAGCAACATGTCGAATGATTTGTTACTCCATCCGTTAAGACACTTCAAGTGTAACAACCGTACAATAAAAGATAATTTTGAAAATTTTGTGCAACCTGGGTACAATTCAGTCTCGACATCCTTTAACAATTCATAAAATTTATTCGCTTCTGGATTTGGCTCACTCGATCTAGTCTCATTCAATACATTCTCCTCTTCACGATCAAAGTTCGTCATTCCATATGCATCTTGTAACATTCCTTGCATATCATCACCCCCGTCAGCCTCATCACTCATATATTCATTATCATACTCTCCATGGTACAACCAGACGGTATAATCCGGAATTATCCCAATCAATACTAGGTCCCAATATACTTCTAGTCGATCCTTTAGGAATGCATGACAACATTTTTTACATGGACACTTGATCTTGTCTCCGTACTCTGAACGAGAAAATGCAAAATCCAAGAATTGTCCTACTCCGTTTAGATACTCGGGGCTATTTTTTGGCTTCCCAACCCAACTTTTATCCATCGTTATATCTCCTTCAAAATAACGCCACCTTCAACTGAAATTAAGCACGTTGTCACACACAACTCAAATGCACATGCATCATGCTTCCTATCTCATCTCTAAAGGGTGGGTTGATCCTATCCCATTCAGGAATGCATAATCTCTAATACACTCAATAGCCAAGTGATTATTTCTCTTTGAAGGAAAATTTCGGCAGCATTTCCCCATAGTTCTCCAAGTACACGACTTAGACTAGGGGCAAACATGTCACCTTGTCTAAATATGTACCCAGAGAACAAAAGGAATGCTCGCCGAAACTATCCTACAAATGGAAATAAACACTTTAACTACTGACTGTACTAGAGATTATGCATTCCCAAACTGTCCAAAGGGACAATTCAAGAATCAACAGCAGACAATTACTCCTTATCACCAAAAAGACAAATAAGTTGTTAACTTGCATTTAGTCTCAAATGAGAACCAAACGTCATAGTTTACAACTAATGTATCATAAATAGGTGATAAGCCACATAATTGTCACAAAGTGATTCTTGAACGGGAGATCTAAGGTTTAATGCATATATATGCATGCATATGTGTGTATGTGTGCACAATTCACATTTATATACAACATAAACTTAAGATAAATTAACAATTACTAACTAAGAACAAGTATAAATAATGACAAAAATTCAATCAAATATCTAAAGAAAAAGATGTGCTATATAAATCAAATATGAGAGAAACACTGGATTTGGAATTAGTTACTTTGTCTAATAATGAAGTATTTCTACCAACATATATACATTACAAAATTTATTCCATTAGGCTAACGATGAATATGGAAAGATAAATACTTATCAAAATAAAAATAAAACAAATGGAAAGACACATGACAATAAGAGAATAAAATCCAATGATGAATATAAACAAGATACACGAGAATAAAAGAAACGCAAAATAAGTAGGCTAATGATGAAAATTGCCTTTTTACTCAAATACGATGGACTTGGTGTGTCATTTTCGAGTAGCGTCCAACATGACGGACCAGTAGCGACAAAACGATGACTTGGTCAACCGTCTATTTTTTCATAAATTGCAAAAAAAATAAAATGGATATAATGCATTGTTTTAAGGAATTAAATTATTAAAGAACATAGGATACAAGTGGATTAATGGTGTGTATAATACACTCATACCCCCTAATTATTTTTGAGGAAGGAACATTTAGACATGGATGGCATTTTAGATCAAGAAAGAGTAATTAACAAGTATCACATATTACACCAATCCACTTTTTTGTCACATTGTTGTTCTGCTATAATGACATTTTGTCTTGGAACCCAAGATGGTCCCTCTATCATTCTTATTAAATATTTTACTAGTATATCTAGGATGTCTCACCCTAGTTCTCACCCATAGGGTAGAGAAATCAAAACTCAAAAATTATGTATCTCTTGATCTAGCCAACTCAATCACACTCATACGAATGCAAAACAACGGAATATGAAGATATTGTCTAATTGCAAACATAATGTGTGTGTACGCACGCATGCGTGTGTGTGTAAGTGTAAAACAACTATTATGATTGCTAAACGATGCTTCTGATCTAGTCGTTTCATTGATTCTAGCACTTGACACATAAGAATATAAACATACTAGTATCGAAGTAATCCAACTATCTAAACAGTAATTAAAGTAACAAAGATCCAATTTTTCTTTCTTTGTTGTTTCATAATCTTTTCATAAATGCATGGCCAGCCTCATGTCCGTGTTAAAATTAATGACATATACTACATAAATAATATCTATATACCTAGAAGGTACAAATTTAGAGATGGGATCTTGCATAGTTATCAATATATACAAATTACAAGTTTGAAAAGAGAAAATTAAGAGATTGTGATTCCTAATTTCCTTTTCACTTGGCTAGAAGGGAACCCATGCCACAACCTCAAATAACCCCAAAATCCTTAGTTTATGCCCCAAAATGGGTACACCAAAATGGGAGTCAAAAATGTGTTCTCAGGTGCAATCAGTCAGCCATTTAAGGCATGGGTCGGGCTCCATTGACAGATCTAAAATGACAGATAAAATGACAGGGACACAATATAAGCCACGTGGCACACTGTTACAGGACTCGGACCATATGGATGTTTGTCCTATCCCATGGTGGACCTACAAACCAAAAATCAGCCTGATTAGTGATTTATAGGCTTTGGATTGGACTTATTTTCATGGGCTGATCTCAACTGTGGGAATTTGAGCAGTATTTGAGGTACAAAGATGCAACACTTATTAAATCACTAATCGGGCTGATTTGTGGTTTGTAAGTCGACCATGGGATTGGACTTATTTTCATGGGCTGATTTCAACTGTGGGAATTTGAGGTACACAAATGCAACACTTATAAATCACTAATCAGGGTTATTTTTGGTTTGTAGGTCTGCCTAGGGATTGGCCACACACATCCATATGGTTAGTATCCATTAAAAATGTGCCACGTGGCTTCGCTGCCCATTACTCATTATTCACCAAAAATCAGCCATTGATTCATCTTCTATGTGGGTACACCAAAATGGGTGTCAAAAATGGGTGCCCTCGATCCCTACCCTTTATCCTTTGCTCTAATAATGGGCAACAAGAAATCAATAATCAGCTTGATTACTGATTTCAAACCTTTAAATCTTTGTAACCCTAAAATGGGCAATAAGAAATTAGTGATTACTGATTTCAAACCTTTGAACCTTAATTAAATGCTCAAATTCATGGAAACAACTCCAATCCATTGCTTAAAAATCACTAATCAGGCAAATTTTTAGTCTGTGTATCCATCTAGGGTTTTAGGTCAAACATTCATCCTGTTAGAAATCTCAAAGAATATGCCAAGTAGCTCATATTGAGGTCTGTCAGCAAGTTCTACTCGATCTGTGTGGGTATGAGTCAAGTGGCACATTCTTAGAGACCACTGATTGTAAGGATGTTAGGCCGAACCATAAGTAGACTTACAAACCAAAAATCACCTTGATCAGAGATTTCTAACGTTGGATTGTAGTCATTTTCATGGGATTTATCCCAAATATCCATCATAAACCCTAAATACTTAAATCGTTACCAATCAAAGGTGCTGTTTGGTGTATATCTCCACCAAGGAGTGGAAAAACACCCCTGCGGTAAGTGGGGGAGACGAAGATAGTTAAATACCAAAAAAAAAAGGAAAAAAACTTACTTGATAACGCGTCCGAAGGCCGGGAAGTCGCCGGAAGCACGGACGTCGATTGAATGGAGGAAGGCGGTGTCGACGGTGGCGAACGGAGAAGAGGAGAGGTGGAAATCAAGGGGAAATGGGTTTCGGGGTGGAGGAGAGGGATTTTGAGAAGAAGAGGAGAAAGGGGTTTTCGCGCGGAATGCGAAAACCCAACCTTTTTTTTTTTTATATATAGCGTTTTACCGACGGCCGGTTCCTGACCCTCGCTATATGCTCTTATAGAGACGGTCTTAGCCGTCGTTATATCATAGATTTACCGACGATATGGACCTGGCCGTCGCTATACATATATATAGAAACGGTTTTCCTCTGGCCGTCGCTATAGGTGTGGAATTTTTTTGGCGCCATTCCTTATACCGACGGGTTGGTCTTTGGTCCTTGCTAAATATACGTATGGCGACGTATTTGTCTGGCCGTCGCTAAAATTCGGTCGCTATAATCCAAATTTCTTGTAGTGTGTTTGGTTGTATTTACCAAACAAACTTAACACTTAACACTGAATAAGGGCAAATATGACAAAATGCCAATTTTTAGAGTGTTAAGTCTGAGCGAAAGCATTAGAGGGTGTTTGCATCACCATTTTAAAACTTGAAAAAGTCTTTTACAACAAAACAATTGGCATTTTGACATATTTGCCATATTTGTGCAAATATGGCAAATAATGTTTGCATCACTATTGGTTGAAAAAAACATTAGAGGGTGTTTGCATCACCATTTTTAAACTTGAAAAAGTCTTTTATTTCACAAAAGACTCTTTTTCTTCTTCAGGATAACATATTGTTTGGAATATTTGGATAACCATTTCTTAAATGTATTTATTCCATAAAAGTATATTTTAAGTCAAAAAGTCTTTATGTAAAAAATAGTTGAAAGTTATTTTTCAAGTAAAAAAAGACTGTTTTACATTTTGCTAGCTCAATAAACATAACTAACAATGAAACCCTATTCCCACCCCTCTCTATTTATCACTCATCAATTACATAGAGATGGGATTGGGATCTACTAAGAGAAGATAAAGGCATTTTGCATTAATGATGATCCAAACGACCTTTATAAGAAAAATACATTTTCAAAAAAGTATTTTTTTAAAGAAAGCGTTTTTTGAAAAATGGTCCAAACGGGCCCCTAAACTTGAAAATTGTTGCAAAGCCGGACTCTTTTTTTCAAGGTTAAAAAACTGAAATCGACCACACTCGACGCTTCTCCTCTTTCCCTCCTATTCTTCCTCTCTCAATTCTCCGTCTCTGCAACTGTCCCGCGTTCATCTCTCTCTGATCCGTCTCCTACAGGTACCTCATCCTTCTCTTTTTAAAGCGTTGTAGTAGTTAGGGTTTTACATATTTTTCAAGTTGAACCCATTTTTTTCTAAATTATTTTCGTAATGGTGTATTCTGTTTTAGTTAGGGTTAGGTTTAAATCAAGTTTTTTTTTTCCTAATTTTTCTTATTTTAATTTTTTGGCGAAATAAGTAAAACTTTTTAGTTATTAGGAATTTAGGATTTCCTTTTTATATGAGTAGGATTAGGGTTATGTTTCTTTTTCAATTTAAGGCCTTTTTTTTTTCCAGCTACGGTGATTAGGGATAGTGTTTATTTTTCTATTATAAGTTTGTTTCTTTCAATTTTTGTTTTAGGGTTAGTCGTTTTATGAGTCTGGGTTTTTATTACTATTTCCCTCCCTCTTGCAATCTAGGGCCTGTTTGGATACAAATCTCTCCTCTCTTTCAGACGTGATGGAGGAATCAGAGAAGAGAAGAGAAAGATTGAAAGCAATGCGCGTGGAGGCAGCTGAGGTCGAAATTTCTCATAATGTTGACACTTCATGCATGCCTGGTCACCTCTCCAATCCGTTTGTTGGACCCTCTGCAACTTTATCGGCGACGGAGAATTCTCCTGCCGTTGCAAGGTTCGATTATTACACGGATCCTATGGCCGCTTTCTCTGGTAACAGGAGGAGGAGCAACGACAGATACCAGACTCCACCAAATTATTTCTCGTCCCCCATCAGTAGTGCTTCTCCTCCCGTGGCTCAACCAACACCGTCTCATTTGGGTAACGTCTTGTTTTTTAAAAATTTTCCTTTTTCTTTGCATAATCACGATTTCTGATTTATTGAACTGTTTGTGGATACAGAGCTTTATGCTTTCGATTGTTTGGTTTGACAATATCTTTCATAGTCAATAACACCAATTCGCCTTTTGTTCATAGGAGTTGGAAATGTTCTGTCTGGAAATAATACATTGTTAAGAATTCGATCAGAAAATATGATAAATTTAAAGTTCAAACTCACTGGAAATGCCAACACATGTTAACTGCAACATCAAGTGACAATTTGAAGTTCAATACTTTAACTGTTAAGAGCTTTGGTTAATATTTAGGTAAATGTTTACCAGTCTTCTTCCTCTTCCCCATCATTATGCCAAATTTCTAGTTTCTGCTCCACTTACGGCTTTAATCCATATTGAAGATGAATGTGTTAAATTTGCACCCACCTTTTGTCTCCAAAAGCCACTCTTGCCTTTCTCACTTCTCTTTCCGACTATCAGCAACATGAGTTTTTTTCTGCTGTGAGCTGGTATCCAGGTGGTAAATCAGAGCTGGGAGATGGCATTCGCCCCAGGGGGTATATAGTTCTAATAGAGCATATAAACGGTAAGGGCCCTCACAGTGTGTCAGCAATTCTTCTCCCATTAGACTTGTAAATCCTTTGTGAGGGTTATGGCTTCTATTAAGGGCTTGATGTTCCCATGGTCCAATTTTTTTATTGAGTGTCGTGGTTTTTTTTTTTTTTTGAGGATTTTGTTTTCTGTTGGGATCTCCTGCATGCTAGAGAGGGTACTTAGTCCTGTTTTTGTTTTGCTAGTTTGAATGTTGTGTATTGGAGTTTTGCTCTAAGTAGGTCATCTCGACCTCTTTGGCTGCTTCTGTAATTTTTTGGCTTTATATGCCTTTAATAAACTCTATAATTATCAAAAAAAAAAAAAAAAATTCTTTGCTCCTTTCCCTTTTCTCTTCCTCCATGATGCTGACTGGACCTGGGTTCCATAATAAAACAATGAAAGAATTAAGATTTATGTTGCCATTCGACAGTTCTTTCTATCTCTGTAAAGGCTTCTTCACATGGTCTTCACTATTTTTTTATATAAGTAAAATATGTTTATAAAATGAAGGGAAGAATGTACAAAAGCCACCCAAAGAAAAAGAACCAAAATGCTCACGTGGAGACAATCTCATTAGCAGGAACAAAGAGCTTCAACGAGGGTTCTTCACATGCTCTTCACTTATAATGCTGGTTTCGCAATCCATCATAACCTATATCAAATTGTAAGCCTAAACGGGAGAAACACAAATAGGAGTTTGGTTTTTTTGTAAACCCTAATCAGCTCAAATTCAGGGCCTTGTGAGAATTCACCTTAATGTCCAAACCATGTAGCAGGCTGGGCTGGGCCAGGGCTCTGAAATTCAGTCTCTAACTAGGCTGAGGCCAAAATAATTTTAGATTGAGTGAGGCCAGCCGAGTTTGGGCAAAGCTCTTTGGCCCTGAAATTGAGCTCAAAATATTTTAGGCCTATTGAGCTCAAAATATTTTAGGCCTAGTAGGCCCAGCCAAGCTGGTCCACGTTAAAGGTAATCGCATGGCAAGATTTTTCTAGTTGTGTGTGAAGAAAAAGCTAGTAGGAACAAAGTTTTCCAAAACAAGAAAAAAGAAAACAAAATCAAAGCTTTCTAAACCTTAAAGCTAGGTGAGGAGATCTGCTTTCAGCAGTAAGAACTTTATAAAGGACCTAAAGGAGAATCTATCCTTGGGGATACCCATCCGGACTCTCTTTTCAATCACCTCTAGTATCAGGAGTGAAACTACATCAAGCATTATCTATCCTGGGGATCCCACATCCAGACTCTCTTGTGTGTTACATGTACTAATAACCAAGTCCAGCCTATCCTGTGTCGGCTAGATAGATTTATTGTTTCAGTTGTCTGGGAAGACCGCTTCCTTGGGGTATATCTACTAGCTCTGCTTAGGCCAGTGTCGGACCATGTCCCTCTGTTGCTAGATTGCGAGGGTTTCCGATCTCGACCCATTCCCTTTCAGTTTGAAAACATGTGGGTGGGCAGTCCGCATTTTAAGGAAAAGGTGGAAATCTTTTTCCTTCTTGGGATACCGGGACCTATTTTCAGACGCAAGCTGAAAGGTCTAAAGAAAGGATTAAACAGTGGAACCGGGAGGAATTTGGGAGAATAGACCTCCACAAGGGCATTGTGTTAGAAGAGATTTATAGTATGTATAGGAAGGAGGAAGAGGTACTTCTGTCTAAAGAAGATCGGATAAGGCGTGTTAACCTTAAGGCGGAATACCAGAAGTTAGTTAAGATGGAGGAGATCAGTTGGAAACAAAAATCTAGAATTAGATGGTTGAAGGAAGGAGACAATAACACGAAGTTTTTTTTTTTCTTCACAAAACAACCAATGCCCACAGAAGAAGTAATCATATTGCTAGGTTACGGATCCGGGACATAAATTTGGAAGAAGAAGACTATTAAAAATGGCATCGTGGAGTTCTACTCGAATCTTTATGCAGGTTCTTCAGTTCACAGACCCAATTTGGATGGTCTGCAGTTTGAGCAAATTAGTGCTGGGGACAGAGACAGATTGGAGGGGCCTTTCGCGGAGGAAGAGGTTTTGCATGCTATCTCAGAGTTGGCATCAGACAAAACCCCGGGTCCCGACAGATTCAACTTAGCTTTTTTTAAGCAGTGCTGGGATATTATTGGGGTTGACTTCATGAGGGTAGTATATGACTTTCATGAGGTGTACTTGCACCACACTTCTAATAGCACATTTATAGCCATGATACTGTAGAGTCATAGGGTAGGTGATATTGCAGACTTCAGGCCTATTAGTATTTTTTTTTATTGGTAAAAGATTTATATTAAAACGGGATTGAGAGGGCCCTCAAAAGTAATACAAAAGCTGCTAAGACCAGACAGCAAAGACTCTACCGACAGAGCTACGCAAACCCACAAGACTGCGAATTTTATGTGTATAACATTATAGCCAAGATGTTGGCCACAAGGCTGCGAGGGGTACTTGCTCTGATTATTTATCCGGCTCAAGGAGCCTTTATCGGAGTCGTCAAATTCACGATGGGGTCCTTATCGCCCACATGTGTATAGACCACATAATTAAAATAGGGGATCTAGGGATTGTTTGTAAAATCGATATTGAAAAGGCCTACAACCATGTGGATTGGGGATTCCTTAACTATTATGTTGGGAAGGATGGGGTTTGGCAATAGGTGGAGATTATGGATTCAAAAATGCATATCGACAGCCTCGTTCTCTAACCTAGTTAATGGGTCCCCGACCGGTTACTTCAAGAGTAGTAAGGGATTGAGACAAGGGGATCCGCTTACCCCCTTCTTGTTTACCATTGTGGTGGAAGCTTTGGGGAGCATGATATCTAGATCTGTCAGCATCGGAGAAATGGAAGGTTTTCGGATTGCGATGGATGCCCTGGTGATCTCTCATCTCCAGTTCGCAGATGATACCATTATCTTTCTTGAGCTTTCTGTTGATTAGATGAGATTTCTTAGAGGTCTCCTGTGTTGCTTTGAAGCTGTCTCAGGTCTTTGGGTGAATTTGGCTAAAAGCAATGTTTGTGGAGTGGGGGAGGTGGATCACTTAGAGATCTTGGCAGATACTCTTAATTCTCGTGTTGACAATATGCCAACCACCTATCTGGGGTTGCTATGAGGGGCGCCTTATAGGTCCAAAGCCTTGTGGGAGACAGTTATTGAGCGGTTCAGGAATAGGATGGCGTCTTGGAAAGCTAAGTATCTATCCAAGGGAGGCAAAGTGGTACTGATTAAAAGTACACTATCCAGCTTACCTATATACTACATGTCCATGTTCATGGCCCCGAAGAGTGGTGAAGGAGTTGGAGAAACTCATGCGGAACTTCTTGTGGCACGACAGGATGGACAACCGCAAAATGCACTTGGTGAGGTGGGATTCGATTTGCATGGAAAAGAAGAGAGGGGGAATGGGGATCAAGAGTCTCAAAGAAATGAATCATGCCCTCTTGGGCAAATGGCTCTGGAGGTTAGAGGTGGAGAGGTCCACTCCTTGGGCAATGGTCATTGCGAGCAGGTATGGGCTCTCTCATTTTGGATGGGAGAGTATCCTGACTATTATCCCTTATAGTTGTAGTGTATGGAGGGGATTCTTGAAGGTTGCCGGGGACTTTGATCAAGGGATCCATTATAAAGCAGGTATGGGGAACAAGATTAAATTCTGGGAGGACACATTGTGCGGCGAAAGCTCCTTGAAGGAAGATTTATCGGTTCTATATTCTCTGCTAGATAGGAAGCATTGGTCCATCCAAGATTGCATTAGCAGTAGGGGGGAGGTGGTCGGATGGAATTTAGGATTCAGGAGGAATCTGAATGATTGGGAAATCGAGCCTCTTTCTGGTTTGCTAGCTCGGATTCAAGATACCCGCCTAGCTCCTTTGGCCCAGGACAAGCGGGTATGGAGATGGACGAAGAGTGAAAACTTCTATGTTCGATCTTTCTATGGAGCGTTAAAAGGAGAGAATGGTTCCAACTTTCTGACATTCTTGGTTTAGAAAAGGAGAATCCCATCCAAAGTAGCCTTCTTTGTGTGGGCTGCCTCTTTGGACAAGATTTTAACCGTAGATCATTTGATTTCTCGACATCTCATTATGATTGATTACTGTTGTATGTGCAAGCACAGTGAGGAATCTATTTTCCACTTGTTGATGTACTGCGAAGTGGCGTGGGGCGTGTGGTCAACGTTCCTTAAAGAAACCTGGATGAGTTGGGCAATGCCGAGCTCTCTTGTGGACCTCCTCTCGAGTTGGAACTTTCCCGTCTTATCTAACGTGGGACGCATTCTTTGGAATTTAATCCCCTTCGCGATCTGGTGTGGGTTGTGGAAAGAAAGAAATAAGAGGGCTTTTGAAGGCAAGAGTGAAGAATTGGCTTCCATTGTTCTTAACATCAAGGGTCTCATTTTCTTATGGTCCCAAGTGTTTACTGATTGTAAAAGGCTTTTGTATTCAGATGGGATATCCTGTCTTAAAGACGGTTGATAGTTTGGGCCCTTCAGCCTTCTTAGTTTGTTTTTTGCTTGATGTAGGTCACCTCGACCTTACTAGCAGTGTTTCTTGTATCCTTTCCGTTTCCTTCAATACTATTTTCACTTGTCAAAAAAAAATATATCTTCTCTTAAATATTAGCTCTAGATCTCAAACACCTTCATCATGTTTTGACTAACATTCCCATGCAACCTAGGGAATGCTGCTTGGGTGGTTTGACTCCCCAAGAAAGATATATCAATAGAAACCGTTTATCATCCCTAACACTAGGTCATTCACCCTATACCTAATTCCCATGTAAACTCCTCAACTTCTCAAATTTATTTTTTTCAGATATTTGTACATATACTCACAGCCATGTCTTTTCCTTTTCTACGAAGAACTGTAAAAACTCTTGCCAGGAATCTGGGCAAAGTTGTGCTAGAATAATGTGGTACATTTCTGCATTTCATTACTTGTGTAGATGTAAACTGTGTTTCTTTTAGGAAGTGGTGAGGCTACAACCTTAGTAACTCATGTGGATTTTTTTTGAGTTTTATTTTTTTGCCTCCCTGAAGAAAGATCACACACATCATTTAGTATAAATGAAATGAGTACTTTCCCTGTTTTGAACATAATTTTCCTCATAGTTATTTGTTTGTAATTTGTGGGAGATTTTAATTAGTCAAATTAAATTTCTTTCTCTTGCATTTATGATTTATTTTATAATTTTCTTTATAAGCAACATATCTTGAATGTATGATCTGAGGGTAAAATTTCTGCATGTGCAGATCAAAATGTGACGTGTTTATTCTGTTACTGATTCAGCAGGACCGAGGAACCTTGACATGGCTCCCTCTCCCACTCATCAATATCCGATCAATTATTCTCCTGATCAGAGAATGTATGAAACACCATTGCCCTTTCATGGCTCTGGTTCTTGGCGAAGCCCAATAAGAATGTCCAGCCCATTTCCTGGGCATCGAGGAACTCCTCCTGGAGTCTGGAACAGATCTGGTGGCACAGCTGGCTATGGCTTTACCCCCAACTCATCAAGGGGAGGTGGTTTCCGCAGCCCTGGTTTTGGACGGGGAGGTAGCCCTAGTCCCAACTCAGGAAGAGGCAGTGGTCGCCGAGTCAGCAACAGTCCCAGCCCCGGTTCGGGATGGAGTGGTGGGAGAGGACGAGGTTTCCATGCCTGTGTCTCAGCAAGGGAGAGACCGGAGCTGTTTTACAACAAGTCCATGGTAGAAGATCCATGGAGGTTGTTGAAACCTGTTGTTAGGAGTTTAGTTGTGTCAGTTGAGAGTCAGAATACCCCAGACTCTAGAAGATCCTGGCTTCCGAAATCCATTAGTATGAAAAAGGCCAGAGTATCAGAAACTGCCAGTGAAGTCGGTTCTCAATCAAGCCTTGCTGAGTACTTGGCAGCCGCATTTGAGGCCGCCTCTAATGATGGAAAGGATGTATGAGAGGTGGGTATGAAGGAATGGAGTTCGATCTTCCTACGAGTTTCTGTAACGTTTTTATTGCCTTCTGCTAATGCAGGCCGCCCAATACATCTCATTTATATTAATTTGCATTTCTGATCCCTTCTAACAGTGTAGGACCTTCCATAGAGACTTATTGTCCCTCTACCTTCACGTGGACAAAAAGAGAGCGGAAGGAGATTCCAGAGTATAGTGACTCTCAAAGGAAATGGAGACCATAAACAAATTTGAAAAAGGTTAGTAATTTAATTGACGAGAAATCTCTGTGCCAAAATGCTCCAAGAAGAACCTTCATGCACCTCTCCCTAGAGAGGAAGTTCTTAGAAGTTTGTGATCTGGGCCAGTATGTATCAACTATAAGCTTTGGAGGAAAATCTTCTGGATCTAATGACCTTCTGAATTTGTTCTAACATTATCAATTAGAGACTTGTTTCATCTTTGCAATCCTTTTAAATTTGTTACATATTTTCAGAAATCACAAATGTCTCCCATGGCAGTATCTTGTATAAACCAACTGAACTGTGAACCTGACATAGCATTGTGAAATTATCCTCAAATATTTTGGAGGATTGTGCAAGTACTTTGTGATTCTATGCGACGATTTAGTAGAGATAAGTGGGGGAGGTGGGAATACCCTTCGACTGGTTTGAGACTCTCGATGGGCATATAAGTGGGGGACGTGGGTTTTGGGTCAGATAATTCTGTTGCCGATAATGTAGGCGAGTGTAGGTTACTTGAGCTATGCATGCTGGAATCGGTGTTCTTGCTTTGCAGCTCTCAAGCTGATCCAAGTAAGAAAAATCACCTGGAACTCCTCCTCCATGTCCTTCAATAAAATACCAGTTAGGCCCATCAGATTTTTCATCATTAAATCCCAGGATGAAAAATTGCTCCAACCCAATGGCTTCACCAATCACGCAGATTTTTGGTGTAGGCTCATCAACAATGGGGCAAATATTCGTGGGTCTGTGGGCCTGAAAGAGTTTGGTCTCTCCTGTGAGAGCAAAAAAGCTTTACTCCAGTCACATAGCCAAGGCGAACCGAGCTTTTGTAGCTTTCTGGAAAAAAAATTGAATTTATAATGGCCATTATAACTGTAACTCTCTAAATAACGTTATAACAGCTGTTATTTTTTGAATTACCCACCGTTGAGACGTTGTAACACCACTTTTACACCTTGGTTTAGATGGAGGGACAGCTATCATGGATAGCATATCGGATCACAAATTCAGATCCAGACCCGATAAGCTATCAGAACTTATCAGATTGGGTGACTCCGAAGGCTCAGATCAGATTGGGTTATCGGGGTGATCCGATCCATTGAAAGCCTACTTGCAGGGATATCGGTTCATCTGACATCAACCAATTTAATCAGTTTTCATTGATTTTGATTTCAAGTCTAACCCTTTTTTCGTTTGACCCCAGTACACCCGAATCAATTCTCGGTCGGGTTTGGAGTAGAACTTTGCTGACGGACATCCCTTGATGACGGACCGCATTATGAGTCCACGTGGCACACTCTTAGAACCCACTGACCGTATGGATGTTTGATCCATCCCTTGGTGGACACCTACATACCAAAAATCAGCCTGATTAGTGATTTCTAAGCATTGGGGTACATATATACATATAAAGGTTTTTTGAAATCACTAATCAGGCTGATTTTGTGGTATATGTTTAGGGTTGGGCCAAACATCCATACGGTCAGCGATCTCTAAGAGTGTTCCACGTGGATAGTGGTACCTGTTGTTACCATAAGTGTTGCATTAATCCTGACCATCCAATCAGGCAGTACGGTCCCACCAATTTGGTTTTAGTAACTCTTTGGCTTCTATTATGATTGAAAGTTAGAGAGTCCTGTAAATAAATAAGTCTTGAGCGAACAATCAAAGCTAAGAGAAAATCTCGTGCCAGTGGCGGGAGTCAACATAGAGCCTTTCTCAGTCAAACACCAAGAGAGCTGGAGAGAGTTAAACTCCTCTGAAGCTGGACTCCCTATTGAGATCTTCCATGGATAAGAATAGGAAGTCTCCTAATCCTAAAGGGACCCAGAGATAGAAACCTTCTCCTACTGCGCAACAAAAATAGAGACATTCATGGAAATAGGTCTTCACCGGAGTCACTGTCCTTCTAAAGGTAGACTTCTCTCACAACTACATATCTTAGGCTCAGGCTCAGAGGACCCCCTTTTTCTGACCCCTCTTGTTGTTCACGTGCTTGGCCATGGATTTCACGAATTAACGGTCCCCCAAAAAGGTGATGCCAGCTCAGTTTTGACAACCACCGTTGGATTCTTGAAATCCACGGCCGAGCACAAGAACACCAAGAGGGGTCACAAAAAAGGGGTCCCCTGAGCCTGACCCTATACATAAAGGTATGATCCATCCAACTTCAGTTGATCAAACACTATTTATTTCTAATACTTGCAAACCACTTCTTTCGATCCTCTTACTTGAGTGTCAGAGTATTTTTTGTAAATTTCTCGTGTAAGGGCTAACTTAGTATGCAAACAGTGTCAGTACGGTTGGATGTCCCTTGGAAAATGTGTTATTTCAATGTTTTAAAAAAAATATTTTATAAATTAAAAGCACATTTTTCAAAGAGCATTCAATGGTGGATACACAGTTTGCATAATTTTAGGTGTGTAAACATTTGCATACTAGATTTGTCCCCCCCCCCCCCCCCCCCGTATAAGGTCCATCCAACAGAAGCCCTTGTTAAACCTACTTGACATGTCCAACACCTATGGGGGCAGTAGAGCAATTCCACGTCATGATCGCTTTGGACATGGTGAAGCTAAGGAATTAGTCAAAGACAGTACGTATTTAGGTAGATCCACATTAAAACCTGGCCCTTAAAAAGCTGATGGGGATCAAACTCGGATCCTTATATATTGATCGATAAACATCAATGCGGTGGGTGGGCCCAGATGACAGCGGTGAGTTAAAAAAATCATGCTTCTGCATTTAAAAAAGTTTCAGGCATACCTTGTTACGGTGTGATTTGATCCTAAAAGAGTGGTGTGATCCCCAACACTAAGAGGGAAAGGGAGCTGGTGTGATCCATGGTTTTAAAAATGGCCGTTTAAACGGTAACGCCCCAAGCCCGTTTCCGTTAAAACCGTTTAAACATGTTTTATCGGTTTTGAAAAAAACGGCCGTTTAATTCTGAAAATTTTGTGAAAAAAAATGGCTGTTAAAATCCGTTAAAATCCATATTTTTTTTAATTTTAAAATTTTAAAATTTGAATTTCAGCGCCATTTTTTCGGTAACGCCCCCAGTCCGTTTAACCGTTAAAATGGCCTCCTTTAAACCATGGTGTGATCCACTCCAATGTGAGAAAGTTCAAAACAATAAAATGGAGGTGCGGGGAATCGAACCCCGTGCCTCTCGCATGCGAAGCGAGCGCTCTACCATATGAGCTACACCCCCCTTAGTGACATTTGTATGATTACTAAGATAAGTTTTATCTTGTTCTTAGACTATCGTGTACATTAAGGAGGTCATCACTATAAACCACAAGACAACATCTTTTAGAGCCCATCTAGAGCTACACCCATTTCTTGCACCCAGTGGTGGGGCCCACTTGGAGATCATGTTGGTCAATCCAATTGCACCGTGAGTTGTCCGTACTGTGGTGACTATTCTCACAAAAAATCAGTCAATTTCGACATTCTTAGCCTCATGAAAAATTGATTTTAATTTAAAAAATTCAGACCATCCAATTAAACCATAACTTTAGATCAAATTTTTATATAGTTAGAAATGTCGATATGGATTGATTTTTGGCCATGATGATCATATGATGGCAATGAAAACTCAATGTATGATTGAATTCGACATGTTCTCCATGGGGGCCCCACCGTTGGGTGTAAGAATTGGATGTAAGAAATGGATGTAGCTCTAGTCGAACTCTTTTAACGCCGAAACCTGAGTCCACTTTGATGCTAAGCGCTTAGCAGCGGCTCCCCCACCCGACACGTACATCCGACAACCCGTTTTCAAAAAGAAATTTGAAATCAAGTTTTAAAAGTTAAAAACAAGGTTGTCATGGGTACGTGTTGGGTGAAGAGCCTCTGAGCAGCGAAATACTTAATATGGACCTCCTCAAAGCCAAATTCCTAGCCTATTGTGTACTCACAGCAACACTTTTGCTGTGGGGTTCTTCGCACATAAAAAAAATAAAAATAAAAAGCTCTAATCCATATTAAATCCATGATTAAAAAAGGTACTATCAATCAAGCTTAAATTCAACACCATCTTTAGCTGAAGAAAAGCCTTCAATCCACAAAGAGAAAAGAACAATTGAAGCTTAAGCAAAACGTGTATTATTGATAAATTTGTCTAATTACAACTAGGGGTGTCAATTTTACCCGATTTAACCGAAACCGAACCGGAACCGGAACCGGAACTGAAAACACCGGTTCCGGTACCACATTTTTGGGAACCGATTAAAAAGAACCGGAACTGAACCGAACCGGAAACTAATGGTTATGGTTACGGTTCCGGTACTCAAATATGGAACTGAAACCGATAAGAACCGGAACCAATATATAAATATAGTGTAAAAATTCTCATATTACCAAGATTGGACCCGTTATACCCGAAACTGGAACCGGAATTGACAAAAACTACATAATCGGTTCCGGTTCTGGTACCATCACTTTGAGAACCGGAACCGATAATTACCCGAACCGATAAGAACTGGTCACCTTAGGAACCGAACCGGAACCGACCCGTTGACACCCCTAATTACAACCTACATTTGTAGAACACGAAAATAAACAAAAAATGAGAAAAATTACTAAAAATAGTAAAATCACACTAAGTATGGAAATCAATAATACTCAACCCTAGAATCAAGGCAGAATCGACAGCGAGTGTTTTTGACTTCTATAACTAAAGTTGTTACTAAATCAAAACTTTCTTAAAATAACAAAATTCCCCTTTTGATGTCCTAACGAAGAGTTTTGGCCCAAAGTTGTTTCCATTTAGGAATGGAAGTCCTTGCTCGATTTTGACTTCGGTGTCCTTAATTTCTACTAGTCACATTTAGCTTTTGACAGTCCAAACTCTCCATGAAGTCCTCTACAACGTGTTTTACATTACCATGACATGAGAATATTAATTCTTAACTCTAAAGAGAGGGGTTCTTTCTCTCCCTTATAAGAATTAAATGTCTATATCTAGAGGCCTATACCCCAACTATATTAGTTCATCCTACTTCTCATTTGACCAAAGCCCATTTATCCCCATGGAAAGACACTCCTAGCTAAATGGGGTTCTCCCTTTGCCTCATAGGAATAAGAGAATTTTTCTGAAACTCCGAATGAATACATACACGCATATATATACTAGTAGGTGGCCCGTGCCCACGACACTCTCCGACAAAGTGTTTGCCAAAATCGGGTGTGACTGGCTATATAGATGTATAGTGGGTGGTCCGTGCCCTTAGCACTTCCCTACAGAGCATTTCCCCAATTCGGGTGTGAGTGGTTGAGATCCATAGTCCATTTGGGGGATAAAATCTTGGACATACTTTGTGAAGCCGATAAGTGGGGAGACAATTTCCCAGTTAAATTAATCCAACCGTCTAAATTTATTTTATGTGAGGGTTGATATGGGCCCTTGGATATATGAAACCTATAAGAGGGGGAAACAACCACTGTGTTTTGTTATGTAGACTAGTGGGTGCCCTGTGCCATCAGCACTCCTCGACAAAGAATTTGCCAAAATCAGGTGAGTGGCGGAGATCCACCATCCATTTGGGAGAGGATTAGATCTCGGCCCTTCGTTGTTGATGCTTATAAGAGGAAGTATAAGTAGGGAGACAATCAATGTGTTTTGTTATATAGAATAGTAAATGGCCCATGCCCATGGCACTCTCCGACAAAAGCGTTTGCAAAAATTGGGTGCCTAACGACTGGGGCGTTACCGTTTTTTTCCATTATAACGGCTGTTATAATGGATTGTAACGCACAGAGGGAGAAATGGGAAAATAACAGAAATAACAAAAAAATAACGGTGTTGAAATTTAAATTTTGAATAAATTGAGGTCAAATGAGGTAGATTGAGTGGCTGAAATATAACTGTCCACATTAGATCGATGGATTTGATTTCAACCACTCTTTATCTAACCGTCCACATTAGATGGATGGATAAGATAAGAGAATACAACTGAGTTGTCTTGATATATACATGGGTGGCCCGTGCCCGCGGCACTTTCCGACAAAGTGTTTGTCAAAATCGGGTGGGAGTTAATCTCAGCCATCGATATGAAGCATAGTGGATCTTAGACACTCATTATTGAAGCCATATAAGATAAGAGGGGTATAAGAAAACCATTAAATTTCCGTTAAAATCTTTTTTTTTTTAATTTTTAATTTTTAAATTTCAAATTTTGAAATTTGAATTTCAGCACCTCTTTTTTCAGTTAAAATCCGTTAAAATTCATTTTTTTCATTTTTGCCCCTGGCCGTTTCAATCCATTTTAACGGTAACACCCCTCTCGAGGCATAAAAAGTGGGGCTCCTGAGCCTGACCCTTGGGCTATATATAAATCTAACCTATTTCATTCCTTATATGTAGGTAAATAGTAGGTGATCTGTGCCCACGGTACTCATCGACTAATCGTTTGTCAAAATTGGGTGTGAGTGGCTGAGATCCACCGTCCATTTGGTGTGATAAGATCTCGGCCATCCTTTATAATGCCGGATAAGAGGGGGAGACAACCCTCCTGTTTTGTTATATAGATATACACACACGATGGGAACATTTTGAACCATTCATTTGGAATGTTAGAAGACCATTTACTTTGGACCAAGAAAAACGACTTTTGAACCAAACGAAATTAATAAGATAAAGAAATGATAGAAGAGGTCAAATTTGACACAACTCTTGGAAAACATCATTAAATCAAATGAGACTTTATTTGAGAGTGTTCTTGGGAGAAAAACTTCATATTCTCAAATGATCTTAGATGATGGAAAATAAGAACAAAAGAAAACCCCATAATTGGACTTCAAAAGATCTCCAAAAGTGACGATAATGACCCAGTTATTGAAGAAGAGAGACCTTTTTTCGCAAGAGAATGGAAGAGAAATGAGTCCTAAAAAGGCTTTTGTGTTCTGAGTTTTAGGGGTGTTTGGATTTCCATTTTTCAAAAGGGTTGGGATTGGGGGATAACCATTTTTTACAACTATTTTTGACAACCATTTGGCGGACCCACATAGAAGATGAATCAATGACTAATGTTTGGTGAGGATAATCTCTATTGTACCCCTATCGTGAGGAGCTCATCCTCACAAAAATTCAAATCATTCCGATATTCATAGACTCGTTTAGAAGTTCAAGAATTATGGACCGTCTATTTTTTCCATGTAAATTGAAAACCACATTTGATGGGGTTAGAAATTTCAGAGTGGGCTGGTTTTTTGCTTGGGTGATCTATATGGTGAGGAGATCATCCTCACTAAAAAGCATCCATTGATTCATTACTATGTGGGTCCACCAAAATGGTTGTCCACCGATCTGACCCTTTTCAAAAAATATTTATTTTTAAAAATTAATTTTTTCTGAAAATATATTTTTAAAATTAATTTTTTCTGAAAATATATTTTTAAAAATGTATTTTTTTAAAAAGATCGTTTGGATTGTCATTAATGCAAAATGTCATTATCTCCTTTTAGATGGCCCCACCAATATAATGTCTATTTTTTTTTTTTTGAAAGGGTATTCTACCAAAAATTGTTTCTTTGTTTATTATGTTCATTGAGCTAGCGAAATTTTACAAAGTCTTTTTTTACTTGAAAAACAGCTTTCAGCTATTTTTTATAAAAATACTTTTTAGCTTAAAAAATATATTTTTATGGAATAAATAGTTTTTAAAAAATGGTCATCCAAACAATCTATTATTTTGGAAAAAATCTTTTTGTGAAAAAAAAAAGGCTTTTTCAAGTCTAAAAATGGCATCCAAACACCCAATCATAAAAGTGATGATATTATCAAATTGCACGAACCGCACGACCTGAGCTATTTAGTTTCCAATCGTCCGGTTCGAGTTGTTGGCTGGTTCGACCACCCACGTCAAATGGTTTTGACAAAATAAGCCAATTTTTAGTCATATCTCTTGGTTGGTCTGCGTTCAATCAGCCTGGTCAATGGCGTGATTCACCGGTTCAATTTCCGGATAAGCAGCCTTCTGGGTCTTAAAACACTGCATGAATTCCTTCTTAAACTTTCCTAATTAAATCAACAAAAATTGAAAAGAACCAGTAATATTACTGGTGAAGGCATATTGTGTCATTTGTAACGCTGATAACGATCATTGGCACCAGATGCTACCAGTGCCTTTTTTTTTTTTTTTTTTTTCACATTTGGTACTAAAAAAAATAATTGCATTTCGGAAGACATTCCATCGCCATAATTGATGGGATAAGCAAGCCGTACGCCGACGTTGTGTATGGAAATGAAATGCATGCTGTCGTCTCGGCTCGATCAAATAATACTGTTCATACAGCGCGTTGCCAACATACATGCATACAAACACAAACACACAAAAAGGGAAAAAGGATATTTTCCTGAAGGACCCCTTTTCTTTGTTTTAATATAAGAGTCCAACATTGCGACTCGCGTGACACATGTGTCGTGTGGGGGAATCTAAGCAAGATTCATGTTATTCTAAATCATAGTCACATACAATATGATATTAAAATATACAAATCAATTGACACGGCTAAGTAGAAAATTCCTAGCCTATGTGTACATGCAGCCACACTATATGATGGGGTTCCTCCTGTATGTTATGTGGAGCCTGATGGTGCTAGAGTACTGTACGTGAAGCCACGATCCCACGGCCCAACTATTTGGTTTTTTTTTTTTTCGGGGAGGTATTTTTCCTTTAAGGGCATTTTTGTATTTTTAGATAAATATACGGAAACCCTAGTTTTATCTTGGGGTTATATATATATATACCTCGGTTGATCAGACACAGTTATTTGTTGTATTATGCGTGTTTCTTCTGCCTCAAAGCATAGTAGAATCTATAAGTCCATGAACGTACCTCGATCTTGAGAGAACCACGTAAATCTTTGTGTTGTGTATTTGCATCTTTCTTTCTTCCAACACCTACTTTGTAGGATACCTCTCTTAAAAAAAAAATACCCGTCAATCCATGTTAAACATATGATAAATAAAAGTAACCTTAGTCAAGTTTAAACTTAGTTGGAGCATTTTAGGAATGTGTCTTGTAAAAAAGAACCCTATCACATAGTGTCGCAACAGGTATATCGTTGCAAAGGCGGACTAGGCTGAGTTCTGAGGTCGAATGGAGATGGCCAGGACCACGCTTAGGGACAACATAGGTCTTGAGTTCGAATCCCCCCTGGGGCCACCCCTTGGGATATATCCCAATAGACCTAGCGCGCGAGGTTAGTCGGGTGCTCTGAGAGGCCCATATACCATATGCGCGGCATAAATAAAAACAAAAAATCCCAAACTATTATAAATTGTTCTCGAATTATTCATTTTTTGGAACATAAAAGCCAATTTCATAATGCAAAAAAAAAAAAGAACAAAAAAATAATTATACTTTTTTACTTTTAAAATTATTTTTGTCAAAATTTAAGAAACGAATTTATGAATGAAAACCCAGGATTTTCCTTTGTACCCATCCTTATGAGTTTCCTAGTAGTCTCCTAAAATGCATCGAGGATAACGCTGGATGTTGTAAACACGTTTAGGATGTAAATTTTGTTTATAATACAAGTGGTGGGGGGTCTCCCTAACCCCATCTTTCCCATCCCTTACCAGGAAATTTCAAATCAAATAATTGAAAACCAAAACCAAAGAACATGACCCTTCTTAGGAATGCCCGTTAAACCACGGAAAAGTCCAACCATGGCCGTCCTACCCCTCAAGATGAAAGGCAACCGGTCTCCTCCAACTTTTTGAATCTCTCCAACAATAAAAGTTTAAAAAACTTTCAACAAATCAACTATTCCTTACTGTTCCTAAACCATACTACCCTTTAATTTCTTATAATCACACTTAACCCCTACAGATAAACTCGGTTTTGGTTTGATTTAAGGTTCTTGTTCTTGGAATTCTTGCTAGATTATTCAAGGCTAAGCGATTTTCCGACACCGACGGATGATCGGTAACCATGGATACTCAACCAGAGAAGGTTTATGTGGTTGTTGGGAATGATTTGCAAGAAGGGATGGGGACATTAGAGTGGGCACTCAGAAATTGGTTTTCTCAACCAATCTCCATTGTCATTCTCCATGTTAACAGCACTTCCAAGGATTTTGTTTACACCCCATGTAAGTTTTAACCATGAATTTTCATTTATTCTTCTTTATTTGGCTTGAATTCAGATGGGTTTTATTTGTTTCATCTTATAATTTTTTTTTTTCTTTTGATTGAATTTTAGTTGGGAAGCTTCCTGCAAGTTCTGTAAGTGATGAGAAGTTGGAGGTTTTTAGGATGTGTGAACAGGAGAAGATTGATAAATTACTTTCCAAGTATATGGTTTTCTGTGGCAAGGTTTGGTTATTTTTCTTCTTTGAATTTCTATTTTTTTTCTTGGGAAAATAAGCATGGGCAATGTCCTTCAATTTCATGTTCAATGGGAGAATTGGGTTCATTTTGATCATTTTTAGACAAAAAGAAGAAAAGGGTTTTGTTCATAGATTTTTTAAAGTTTATAGTCTGTTTGGATCGCCATTTTCGCATCCGAAAAGAAGGTATTTTTCGAGAGAAAAACCTCTTAAAAATGATTTTTTTTTTTAAAGATACCATATCAAAAAATCTACAAAATTACTGCTAACATATCAGAATTTTCTCCTGCATTTATAGGTGAAAGCTGAAATTGTAAAAATTGAGAAATCTGAAGAACCCATTCAAAAGGTTATCGTCGAATTGATGTCAAGGTTTCGAATGACGAAGTTGGTCATGGGAATTACATTCATGAAATCCTCATCATGGTACCCAAATCCTTTTTTTTTACTTTATTTATTAATTAGTTTTTTGTCTATTTATTATTGATTTTATAATTAATAAAATGTATTATTTTGTGATAATTTGACTTATTTTATAACCTTATTGTCTTATTTTGTGATAATTTGTCTTATTTTATAACCTTATTGTCTTATTTTGTGATAATTTGTTTTTATTTTTTTTTTCCACAGGAAAGCAAAGAGTGCAATCAGTGGATCATTTTATGTCCATAAGCATAAACCCGATTTTTGCGAATTATTCATAATATGCGGAGGGAAATTGGTCGTTCTAAAAGAAGAAAACGACGTCGAAGGATGTGCCAAGGATGATCAGGGAGTTATGGTTGCTAAGATGAGGGAAAAGGCTAGTATCAAAGGCTGGTTAGGCAAAATGTTCACAGACAATCCAGCTAATTATGTGGTTCCTAACTCTAAAAAAAACCATCCTCCTCATGTGGTGCCTAATCTGCCGGATATCGGCTCTCCAGAGTCGCACAATAGGTGGGAGAATTGCACTAAAGAAGTAGAAAACTATTTACAGTGGTTGTTAACTTCGAAATTGAATGAGGAAGATTGTGAGGAAGAAGACGGTGCCGTGCGATTTAGCCCTACAGAGCTGCCAGAATTGGACCACACTGATCCTAATACGGTATATTTCAACACAATCCACATACATATTATCTTTCGAGGAATGCTAGCAAGCAACGACGTTAAGGTGTGTTGCACGGATGCAAACCCGCTAACGACAAAAAAAAAAAATATATATATTTTAATTCAAAGGTGTGGTTTTCGAAGCGAGGCGGCTGCTTGCTAGCATTCCTCTGATTTTTTATTTTATTTTTTGAAAAATTTTGAATGAGGTTTTAGATGAAATTAGTGGTCTTTGAAAATCCATATTTTAATGAAAATTGATCTTGTAATTATAATTATTAAAGTTTCTATGATGAAAGCAGCTAAAATAAGATATTAATGTATATTGGTATATCCACTCCACACCCCACAAATTTCGGTGTCCTTGAACATAGCTTTCTTCACCTAAGACTTTTCTTTGTTTCTTTCTTTTGACACAAGAAGACTTGACAGTGATGGGGTGATAGGATGACACACCAACTACTCTGTTTTTTCAAATTACCAGGTGTAATCAAGCTCACCATTAAAGTAAATCTGGTCGTAAGAGAATACAGTTGGGATGTTTGGATTCAAGAACATAGGAAGAGCTGTTCAGAGATTAGTTCCATTCACATTCTTAGAAAGTAGCGCATGTTTTTTTTTCGTTCTTAAACACCCTTTTCGGGGTATAAAGCACCAAAAGGCCAAATTTCATGGAGTCGCGTCTCCTTATCCACTGTTGGTCAAGTGGATAGCTTATCATTGCATCCAAAGACCAAACTTTTCAGAGGATGGGATCACCATTAAAGTAAATCTGGTCATAAGAGAATACAGTTAGGATGTTTGGATGCAAGAACATAGGAAGAAGCAGTACATAGATCAGTTCCATTCCTATTCTTGGAAAGTGACTCCCTTTTCGGGATATAAAGCACCAAAAGGCCAAATTTCATGGAGTTGCATTTCCCTATCCACTGTTGGCCAAGAGGATAGCTTATCGTTGCATCCAAAGACCCAACTTTTCGGAGGAAGGGATGGGACGAGATCACTCCTCTTTGCCAAAACTACTACTACTACTACTACTACTAAATATATCGAAAGCTATCGGCTTGGGGCCTAGTTAGTAAATTCTCGAGTTACTTGCCAATAGTTTGTGAACCGTACAAATTATTTTAAAAAATGAATTGAACAACATCCTATTCAAAGGTTTGGAATGCAAAATTGAACATGATCGAATTATTCTCGAATAATTCACAAACTCTTCTGAATTATTTCCGGATTAATCAGTTTTGAACATGGAATTTTTTTTTTAAGACAAAAAGTTGTCACTATTTTATTTCTTTTTTTGTTTTTTATTATTTTTTAAATTACTTTTGTCAAATTTTTAAACGCATTTTTAATGAAAAACCCGATACTCGAACATGGGGTACCATTAAGTCACAGATAAGATGAATGATGTCATTGTCCCGAAGTCAATGAGTTTCGAGTTGATAAGGGATGCTTGACTTTTATACCGATTGACTCGTAATTTGATTGATGTATGTGGGGATCTACCGAAAATTTTTCTTTTTTTTTTTTTTTTTTTTTGTAATTTTTTTTTAAATTGTTCTACCAAGAGTGTGTTAGCTGTTTGTGGTGCAATCTCAGAATGTTTCAGATAAAATTGAAACATTGAGAGCTAAGATAAAGGAAGCTCACAAGACGATTGAGGAGAAAAGAACAGAAGCTAAAGCCAACGTTGAGAGACAAACAAGAGCTGAATGGGCCATCTCTGTGTGTGATCGAAGGGTAATAATTTCTACTCCAACTACTTTGACAATCTAGATATTACCCCTTATCTTGAGATCCATTGAGGTGGTCGGCTGGATCTCGTTAGGGTTGACGAAATTCGATCCACCTCAGTTGGTTCTTGTAATTACTCTTTCCTTTAATTAAACCTTTGGCTGATTCTAAATTATGTTACAATACTTCAAAATGGATGCCCTACCCGTGTCTGACACTTGATTTCTTAGTGTAAGTGCCATGTTCGATGGCTAGGGTTGCAACTCGTGCGGGTTGGGTTTGGGGTCAACCCAAGCCCATCCCGATCTTCAAGGTTGTGAGCCCAATCCCTTCCCAACCAGAGGTCGGGCCTAGAATTTCTAACCCGAGCTAACCCAATCGGGTTGGTAAATTACTCAATTTTTTATTGCAAAGAAAGGTTGGTAAACTTTTGTATATTAATTTCTCAATATAAAAATATAAGAATTTTTTATTCATTATCTTTACAAACATAAACCACACTAAAAATAGGTTAGGAAACATAAAACACATTAGCAAAATATTTGCATTTATATTTGCAGTGGTGTATTGCCGAGCTCGGGTTGGGCTCGGGCTGTGTCGGGTTGCTGAAATCCTCAGCCCAAGCCCAAGCCCAACCCAATTTTGATTGGGTTATCAAAATCTAGGCCCGAGCCCAACCTGAGTACTGAAGGAGTCAACCCAATCCGAGCCCAAAGTCGGGTTGAGCTCATCGGGCTCGGGTTAAACCTGCCCAATTTGCAGCCCTATCGATGGCATATACCCTAGCCGTGTCTCTACCATACCAGGATAAGATAGATTTCATGTAACATGATGTATCATACCCATAGTAAATTATTTTCGCAAATGAACCATATGAATTATTCGAAGAAAAAAAAAACGTCCTATTCATAGGTTTGGAAAAATTCATGCAATTTTTGAACATGGTCAAATTATTCTCGAATAATTCATGACTATTTCCGAATTATTCCCGGATTATTTAGTTTTGAACATGAAAAATCAATTTATAAGACAAAATTATCAATATTTTGTTCTATTTTATTTTTAAAATTGCTTTTGCTGAATTTTTGAATGACAAACCCAAATTGTACTCGAACATTTCCCGTACCTACCGTATTTTTTTTTGCCATACCCCGAATTTCTAACTATGATCATGATTCATGCCATCATACATCTTTTATAGGCGGGAGAGCTAGATGCTCGTATTAACGAAGAGATCGCTAATCAAATTGACCTAAGGAAAGACTTGAACGCAACAAGAGAACAGCTCTATGAAGTTTCAAGTGATTTTGAGGAAAGCAAGAGCAGGCTCAAATCAATCGTCGAAATCCAATCCGATCTTGCAAGCAAGCTCCGGTCTTCATCTTCGGCAAGAGCACATGCTGAAGCCCAGCTAGAGAAGGCAGTGTCCACGAGAGCCGAGACCCTCCGAGAGATCGATGAGTTGCGCCGTGAGAAAGACATCCTACGTCGGAGAATCGAATTTTGCCGAGAAAGAGAGGCGATAGCTTCAGCCGCCACATCGAACGACCTGAACTACGGTTACAGGGAGTTTACTGCTAATGAATTGAGAAAGGCCACCGATAATTTCTCGGAGCAGATGAGGTTGAAATCGAGAGGTGATCCCACGAATGTCTTCAAGGGAAGACTCAACCACACCAGCATTGCAATCAAAATGCAGGCTTCATTGAGCCATCTATGTCAAGATGAATTCCAAGCTAAGGTAATTCTTGCATCCAGTGCACCAACAGTACACGTTAGCAAGGTTTTAAATCGGCCATTATAACAGTCACTTAACCGTCACGCTTATGACCCATTATAACGGCCGTTATTATGGGTCACTTCAGTCACATACAAAGGGAAAAAAAGGTTCAGAATAATATTTTTTCAAAAAAACCTCAAATAGCTGTTATAACGGCTATAAACCATGCATGTTAGCACAATCCACTATTTTCACCTTTGGCCCTTGATTCACATGGTTCGAAGTCTCTGCCGATCCGATATCAATCGGGATCGGTGGTCATTGAGACGACCTGAAATGGGGTTGTCTCGCCCGAGATGCACTGTTCTTCTTCAACCCCTCACGTCATCTCAAGGGATGGTATACCATCCGATCCGGATCGGGATTGGTGCCCACTGATCCAGCCGCTGATCACACGCTATAGAGAAGAATGCTACCATTGAGTCCGTCCTTCTAGAGCTACAACCATTTCTTACACCCAGTGGTGAAGCCATGGTTCAAAGTCTCTTCCGGATCAGGATCGATGGCCATCCAGACAATCTAAAATGGGGTTGTCTCGTCTGAGATGCGCTGTTCTTCTTCAACCCTCACATCATCTCGAGCGAGCGATCTACCCTCTGATCCGGATTGGGATCAGTGCCCACCAATCCAGCCTCCGATCCCGAGATTTTCAATCATGGGTGAAGCCCCCACATAAAAATCATGTTGGCAAATCCAACCATCCATTGTATTGCCATCCCCATGATGATCACCTGTCACCAAAAATCAGTCCATTTTGGCATGGTTAACTATATAAAAATTTGACCTAAAGTAACTGTTTAATTGGATGGTCTAGTGACAGTTATGACCGTTATAGCACATTATAAAACTAAATTAAACTGTGTATGTCTGTGCAGATGGAGCTGTTGTGCCAGATACGCCACCCCCATCTGATGGGCATGATCGGGGCATGCCCAGAGCTAAAATGCGTAGTCTTCGAATACATGCACAGTGGTAGCTTACAAGACGCCCTCTTCTCGTCCCACGGAAAACCTAGAAGAAGAAACCCAGTTCTCTCATGGCACACTCGCATCCGAATCGCAGCCGAGATCTTATCGGGCCTGGGCTTCCTCCACTTGGCCAAGCCCAGGCCCATTATCCACGGCAATCTCAACCCTTCCAACGTCCTCCTCGATCGCAATCTCATTGCCAAGATCGCCAATTCTCGATTTTCTAAATGCTACGATGAATCGGAGCTGCAATCAGATGTCTGCGCCTTCGGAGTTCTGATGCTGCAGCTTCTTACAGGGAGAGAAGGGGTTGGGTTGGTCGAAGAAGTGACCAGAGCAATGGAATGTGGGTCCTTGATTGGGGTTCTGGATGAGATGGCTGGAGGATGGCCGTTGGATTTGGCTGAGGAGTTTGCAAGGATCGCGATGCGGTGTGTGTATGTTAGCGAGAGACGAAGCTCGGAGATTTGGACGGCAACGGTGATGAGAGAACTGGAAGAGACGAGGAAGAAAGCAGCGGATATGGTGGCGAGGGTAGAAAATGTGGTAGTGGGGGAGGGATGTGTGGATAGAGAGGACTGCCGCGATGCACCTAGTGTTTTCCTCTGCCCAATTTTTCAGGTGAGTGTCCCTTGCGTACAGAAGTGTGGGTCCATTCAGATCTGATTGGAGGATCCTAACCACTAATATATCACAATTCATCATAATTATATCCCATGTTTTTTTTATGGACAGGAAGTGATGAAGAACCCATACGTGGCAGCAGATGGGTTCTCGTACGAAATGGAAGCCATAGAGGAATGGCTAGGGACAGGGCGCGGGACGTCACCCATGACCAACTTAAAGCTCGAGCACAAGATCCTCACCCCAAATCACACCCTCCGTTGTCTCATCAACGACTGGCACAACAGATCACAAAATGCACCAACATAGAACAAGTGTTTATAGGTTCAGCTGTTATTTATTCTGGTCCTCATTATGTTTTTGCCCGATTTGTCTCATTTTCGGGTTAGTTTTGCACCATAGATTAACATTAATATTTACAACATGGATCGTCCGATCCTGATCTTGCATTTTATTTGTTCTTAACAGAAGAAATTCATGATTTTCATCTTAGATGTTTTTTACAGAAACACCACTTAAAACTGTAATTAATCTTCTTCTCCTCCTCCTCTCGTGTAAAACTTAAAAACTTAAGATGATTTTCATCTTCCTAGGATGCAAAAGATTGAATGTATGATGTCCAAATGAGGATGATCTTATGGCGTACCTGATGCTTTCACCCTCTGCACGTGCTTCATTAGTACTGGTCAGAGCAGATTTCTTCATTGTGGAAGTTGACCCAGCAGAATTGGCAGTATTGATCATCGAACAATCAGTGAACGACGAGAAAAGCCAGATTGAAGAAACTGTGGAGAGAGATCAAGGGCTGTTAGATTTTATAGTGTATGGTGCAACCCTGACGCTTGTGGATTTGAGGACGTCAAACTTTATGGGGTTGGAGCTGAAGGAACCATAGTTAGCAATTCAGTGGCGTACAACAAAAATATGGTATGGGAAAAGTTCCAAGTATAAACCAGTTTTGTCCTTCAAAAACTTGGTAAAAAAAATTGATAGTTCATTTTTTTTGGCATTAAATTTTTACAATTATGCGGCAACAATTCAGGAATTATCTGGGAATAATTCATAAATTGATTGGCCAGATCCCAAAGTTCACGAATTGGACCCCGCCGAATAATTCATTTTTCTAGTAGTTCATAAGATTCAAATTGGCGAATTGCCATTGAAGAGACAAAAATCCGTTTTTGCAAATTATACCATCGATGTGGTCAGCGACAAAGGAGTTGCTTTAGTGCTTCCAGAGTCAGAGAGAACAGTGGCGGAGGAAGGACGGTGATTGTAGTCCTGCCGGAAAACCAAGTTCCAACTGAGAGAAGAGCTTAAAAGAGAATGGTGTATTGCCTGAAAAAATGGTGAGACTGTCTACAGTCCAATATATATCAGTTATATGTCACTGTTATTGCCCCACTTACAAGAAAATAAGTATATATATATATATATATGTTTTTGTTTCTCATCTGTCTTAATTCCAAACTTAATCAAGGGAAAACAAACAATTTTTCTGAGAAAAAAAATTGAAAAGAAGGATAATTGAAATCGGCACAGTATGAGCTACTCTATAGATGGTCGGAGGGTCGCAAGAATGTGGATCTCACAATTCACAAACATAATGGATTGCAGGATCCATAGTACTGGAACCTGCTGGGGAACTTAGCTTAATGAATTAAAAGGATAAAGAGATATGAGGTAGTAAAATTGAGATCATCCAGTGGTAATTGGATTCATTTTACCTGAAAATATATATAGACATGAGGCAACTTGTTCGTTTTCCAACAGAAGAAAACTATTAGACAATAAACAACCCAGGGATGGTTTCTCTTTTCTGAGGATGACCGCAATCAGTTAGAGATGAATATAGCATCAAACTTCATACCCAGGATTTATCTTCTGCTGAACATCTCCATAGCTCTCCAACTCTTCCATGTCCCCCAAACTTCCCAAGAATAGAGGAAGCCTTTGATGCAGCTGAACCGGTTGAATTGAAAGAATCCTAGTTTTACCATCAGACCCTCTGCCCCCAGCTTGCTCCACAAGAAAACTAAGAGGGTTTGCCTCATAAACTAGACGAAGATGGTCCCTTGGATTCATTGCCACACCGCCATACAACAGAGTTCGATGGAAATCGGCAACCAGTGAACAGATGTAACGGGCTGAATACTTCTTAGGGTACTTGCCTTTGCCCTGTCTGACAGTGTCGATATATCTCCTTAAACCTTCAGGCCAGTCAAAATATCGTGCATCATTTACAGAGTAAATTTGCCCTGAAACAACAGTGCAGCAACTATAAGGGAGTTTGAAGAATTGAAATTCCAATTTTCGTGAAAATTTTCAATCAATAGCAAGGGAAACCCCTCAGTACAAAATCATGGTAGTGCTTACCAATAAGCTGGAAAATTCCAAAAGCAACTTAAAAATAGGAAAAATTTATGCTCCCTTCTAATGGCGCCAATAATGGCTATAGGGTTTGGGACCCACAATTCATCTAGACTCACCTAGAAATGAGGTATGCCAAAAAGTGACATTTGGACAGTAAAGTAACAAAAAGAATATGGTTAATGGTCCAGAAAAAGAGTTCCATATATTAGAAATTTTGATGGTTATGACCCTGTTCGTAATCACGCAATATGTAAATATAAGAAATTAAAAAGCTACCCCGAGGTGGAATTTTTATGCTTGGATGTGTAAGAACAAAGTCTCCAGTTGTATGATCCAGTGTGAATGCATGTGTTCCTGAACCAAAGCTGATGCAGAATATGGTGGCAGATGAATAAAGAACATAGCCAGCAGCAACAAGTCTGGCCCCACTCTGGAGCGAATTTAGTTGTGCTTTCTCTTCTATTGGTAGATGGTCCAATTCCACAAGGCGATTATAAATCCCAAATATTGTTCCAGTGGGAATAGAAGCGTCGATATTTCTTGAACCATCGAGAGGATCAGTGACCACCACGAATGGGCCATCATCAGTTACCCAGACTGGAACATCATCTTCTTCTGAAGCCATTACTGCAACTTTGCCAGAATTTTTGAGGGAGGACAAGATAATTTCGTTCTATGCAAAAAAAAAAAAAATCCGCCAATCAGAAACATAAATTTTATATTGTAAGCTTTAATTTATTTTCCATCATAATGAGTGGACAAGAAAACTTAGGTTGTTCTTGAACTCCTATTGCCTTACAACCATCACATGTTAAAACACATACAAGGGTTTCGTACCCAAAATTCCACGGGTCTATCTAGAAGATCAACTAGGACAAAAATCAACACGATCAATTAACTTAACTATCCAAGTTAGAGAGTTTACTTTGAAACATTTTCTGTAAATTTTCTTACCAGCAGGCTGATAGATTGCATCATCATTTACAATCATCATATATGATTGACATTTTACCTAGAAGATCTCCTTTGTAGGAGCTGTTGAATTGTGGGTCATGACCATTGTATGTGCATCCAATTTCTACTCAAGGGAATCATTAACGAAGCCTAAAACTGTGTCTTATGGGCATGGATTCTCTAACAAGGTCAGCTACAGGAGGGGCCACACAACAATCCACTTGTTGACTTAGAATGAGAACCGCTCACAAAGAATTCTAATTGGAACTACGCAGACCCTACAAAAACTAGAACAAGCAAATTTGTGATAATATTGTTTCTACTATGAGCCTAGAGGGTAAACTGACGAAGTACAAAAAAGTTCTAGCCAAATCTACATATTTCTCATTCAGAAATATTGTCATTGAGAGGTAATTCTGCTTTGTTGCTTGACAATTCAGTTTAAGAAAACTCAATTCCCCCAGCTATGTCTTTGCATGGCCACACCCATCTTCCAAAAACACGATTATTCTTGTTGAATAATGGGATATCACCATACCACAACACACACATGGGGTAGCATTTACGTTCAAACAATCCAATCAATGGACCCACTTAGTAAACCTAAAACCAAAATCAACCCCATATAATGACCCATACCATCCAATAATGGGCTTTTATTTCAAATCACTGCCCATGATCTTGCTAACAATGCAACTGGTTAGAATGTTAGGATCATCATACAGCACTGAACATTTGAGATAGGAGATTTCCAAGGTGAGTACCCATTGAACTAAAAACAAACATAAAACACTGAATTCTCTTCTCGGTCAAAGCTTCAAATTCTAAGCAAGACTGAAATTGCATAAAAACAGTATAAAACCCCAATCTTCCAAACCATTAGAAAGCCATTAAAGCTAAAATTAAAGAATTGGGTGATCCTAAAACGACAATTATACCTCCGAAAATTCAATCGAAGAGTGGGAAGTAAGAGTACCGAGACGATGTCCAGCGGCTTCGGAGCGTCTCTGCCTTCGATTGATGTACCGAAATCACTTCCACCACCGGCAAGACCCATCTGCTTCCCGAGCACCGAATTGAAGGGAGACGCCACAACCGCTGCAATTCTCTTGCACGCGTACTGTAGATGAGCTATCAGCACCACCAGGTCATCTCCAACATCGGCTCCTCCTTTCCCTACATAATCCATTAGGGTCCGAAAACCATCGCCGCCACTCGAAGAACCACCCATTTCGGATTTAACCCGCAGACTCGTGACAAAAGCCATTCGTGGACGATAGAGGGGGCTGTCGACGAAAACACGCTTCGATGGCGGGAAAGGGGACAATTTTGGCGGGAAATTCAAATTCGAATTCAAGAAAAGAGTGGTCGATTGCATTATTGCTCTAAATCTAACTAGTAGAGATGGGCAGGGATGAAAGGAATTGGAGGAGAAGTGATGAATCTGATCATTTGTAGAGATTGGGGTTTGAAAATTTTCAGGGAAGGCGAGAGAAATCTTCTGCCTGGTTGTTACGGCTGACCCCTGGTGTGGATCGAGAAGAAGATGACATGTTGATGGATAAACTCGAGTACGTTTTCTCACTTGCGTGGTTTTAACGTGCGCACTGTGCGTGTTGGCGCATATAAGTACGAAAAGCAGACTCTTGGATGTTGGCTCTATCGTCAAGGAGAAAAGGAGTAAAACTCGGATGACAGGGCCCTGTCATCAAGGGAGATGACAGGGCAGGAGATGTCGGCACGTGTATTTTATACGGACAGACAACCTCGGCCTCGCTGCACACGTACATAGGTGAGTGTTTTGTGAAAAAGCACTCAAGTACTCACCTGGGTACGTGTGCGGTGAGGCCGAGGTAGTCCATCCGTACAAAATACACGTGCCGAGAGATGACAGGGCTCGGTCATCAAAGTTTTATCCAGGAGGAAAGTATTATATCTACCGGTGTAGGCCTAACGACTACTGTGGACCTCCGGGTAAAAACAACACAACGTGAGTACTGTGAAGGTTTTCTCAGTCCCGTGGTTTTAACGTGGCACTGCGGTGCGGGCGCATATTAAGTACATTAGGGGAGCGCCGTGCACCTTACGAGTGGCACACATTTAGCGACCACTGACCGTACAGATGTTTTTCCCATCTCTAGGTGGACCTACCTATAGCAATTTCTATGTGTTGGATTAGTCTTTTTCGTATCTCCAAGAAAGTGTTTCTCATTTTAAGGAAGATACTACCCCAACTAAATGAGAAAACTTTGATACTAAGAATAATTCTTGAAAGAAACACTCCATTCCTTAAAGACTCTTTATTTCTCTCCATTCCACACCCAAATGATAACAAACGGCATCAACTTCTTGAGAACAATTCCCCAGGGTGATGCATTAATCATGGGTCCCAAAAGTGCCCAATGGACTTCGAAAAGTCCCCGGAAAGGTTCTTTAGTGCTACAAAGTATAACCAAATCTGTCCCAAAAGTGTCCCAATGGACTCGGAAAAGGCCCCAGAAAAATTCTTTAGTGTTAAAAAGTATAATCAAATTTGTCTGGCTAAGTTACAATGCAAAAGAAGATGATTAGTACTCTCACCATTAGACTTACATATGACACAATGAAAATTATAACCCAATGTGAACGGTGAAAGTGAAACTTTGGAGGCTTAGTTAGCATTGCTCGGTCGAAATGATTTCAAATGGGTCCTGCATAAATTTGCACCATGCAACTTAAACTTTGTTATAAACACAAACAATTACAAGTTGGGTCATGCACTCATGCTCCATATGCTTTTTGTCTTTTGGGTTCTTGCTTGCCAATTAGCAAGTTTGTTTGATCTTAATCTATACGAGACATGTAGATGGAGGTGGAGACTTAGGGGGTGTTTGGTTGCTTTGAAAGCTCTGCTGAAAGTCTATGCCTTCATCTTCATTAATGCATTCACACACTGAGAAGTGTAAAACATGCCTTAAAAAGAGGGCACCTAGTACACGACCCCATAAACCCTGAGCTAAATAACAAAAAGGTTTTTGTAGTGCCCCTTGATAAATTTTCTACATTAATGAAACTCCCCTAAGTTTTCTTTCTTTTATTCTTGCCCTCTTTGACAGTTTTTAACTGTTGTCTGACAAGTACCCCTTGTTAACCACTAACCAAGGGCTTAACGCGGGTTGGGTTAAGGGATTGAGGTACGTGTCAGACATTTTGGATGGAGAGATTTCGAATTTTGAAGTACCCTGAGGCCAAGGAATCTTTTCTTGTCAAATAATAGCGCAACCTTAGAGCATCTCCAACCGAGATCTTTATTTGGAGCACAAAAAAAATATTTTTTTATTTTTATTTTTAATATTAAAGTGTTTTTCCAGCACCTTAGTTACAATGTCAACTCCAATCACCATCTCCATTTTAATCTATAAAACACTATCCTTTGAAAAGTAATAAGGACATAACTGGTATCAAATTTTAGTATAATACATAAAAAAAGTTAAAATGAGAGTTATAGAACATGAACAGGGATAGCGACCCTTTTTTACAGTTTCACCCGGGGTCTCCAAATTTAGAGACTAAAAACGGAGTCTCTAAAATGGAGACCCTTTTTAAAGTACGGTTGGAAGGTAGTTATTCCACCCGACAACTCTCTATTTTGAAGAAATAGAGCACGGTTGGAAATACTCTTATAACTTTCTATAAATAAAGATGTTTTGAGTCTTTTAACATAAGTAACATGGTACATGCGTTGTACATGACTGAAGTGGAGAGGTGTAAAGGTTGTGAGGTCGTCCCTTTGTTTGTTTAGGATATTTTTAAAAATTCAAAAGATTAACGCATCCCATTTAATACACAAATATGTATTGCATGCTTTTAAAGGTATTATAGTATTTTTAAAATATAAATAAATAATAATTTTATATTTAAATAAAACTAGTCAGAAGTGAATATACTTACAAAGCTCTCAACATAAGCTTTTTAATAATTTTATTTTTACTAAAAACTAACTTACATGTTGAAAGTTAAGCGTGTTTTAAAATCATAAATAAGAAACGAAAAATTTTATAAAAGAAAATAAATTTAAATGTATTTGCAAAAACAAAAACAAATTTTTGACATCTGCAAAAAAAGTAACTAAACGTGAAAAAAGTTTACTTATAAAGGGCGTTTCTGTCTGACGAAAATTAAAGGTGAAAAAAGTTGACAGACGCCTTTTAAAAGCGCGTTTTCTCATAGAGCATAAAACTTCAGTCACAAGACGAGCCACATGTCACACTCTTAGTGGATGCTGACCGTATGGATGTTTGGCCAGTCCTTAGGTGGACCTGCAAACCGAAAATCAGCCTGATTAGTAATTTACAACCTTTGGATCTTTGCACTCAAATTCCTATGGTTAAAATCAACCCATGAAAATAACTACAATCAAACACTTATAAATCACTGATGATGTTTATTTTTGGTGTGTAGGTCCACCTAGTGAGTGGCCAAACATCCATACGGTTAGCACCCACTAAGAGTGTGCCACGTGGCTCATATTGTGACACGAGTTTTATGCCTCTATGGTCAAACGCCTTTTAAAAGGACGTTAGTCAACCTTTTTTAGTAGGCATAGTTGTCAGGCAAAATTGTCAGCCCTTTAATTTTGTCAGACAAAAACGCCCTTTCAAAGGACGTTTAGTTACTTTTTTTGTAAATTTCAGAAATTTGTTTTTGTTTTTGTAAATACGTTTAAATTCATTTTCTTTTATGAAATTTTTCAATAAAAAAATTAGTTGTTAAAGAGAGAGAGAGAGAGAGAGAGAGTGTTGGGAAGAGGAAAAGTTGTTGTATCTTTAATAACAAAAGTACCTTAATAAAACTAAGGGTGAGCGAGCATCTTGTGAAGCCCGTGTGAGGGGGCATGCCCCAACTCAGGTTTTGGCTTTAAAGTAGTATCGACAGATAGATAAAAAAAAAATATTAAAATGCCCTTTTGTGTGAAATTAAAGATTCTTTGTTATCTAGAACTAGTGGGTGGCGTGTGCCCCGACAAAGCATTTGCCAAAATCAGGTGTGAGTGGCCGAGATCCACCATCCATTTTGGGGATAAGATCTCAGCCCTTCTTTCTTGAAACATATAAGAGAGGGTATAAGTGGGGAGACAACCACTGTGATTTGTAACATAGATTAATCAACTATATTAAGTTTAGCTGAGATCTGACCATCCACATTAAGTAGATAGAATTGATCTCAACCACTTTTTATCTTATGAAGCCGAATAAGATAAGAGATAAGACAATTTTCCTGTTTTGTTATATTAGAATGACCATTTTGGAAAAAATGACAAATGTTGTTAATGATGATGGCTTAATTTTGAATATATGCGTGTACAAAGGGAATTGATTTTTTTAAGTTCCAATCAACATTTATATTTTTTGCACTTTTAAACAATAACGGTAAATTTTATTCTCCCCGTTACAATAGTAAATATAATTTCGCATATAGTTATACACAAAACCACCCTAGTGGCGACGTGGCGTCAGCGGGTCGTTCCGGTATCAATGTATCTAAAACCGGAACCTATTATGTTCGGGTACTACAGTTTTCGGTTCCTAAACAAGTGGATCCAGAACTGGAACCTGTCAATATCCGGTTCTCCCATCAGGTACCTGTATAATATTTAAAAATATGAAAAATAAATAATAAAATAATTTTCATACTAAATTTTTGGAAAAACTTGACATCTTTATCACCACTATATATCTAGGCAAAAAAAAAAAAGTCCCATCAATTCAAGATTCCAACGGTGGTTGTCAGCGCCGGAGTTGGCGGCACTTTTCTCACTTTTGATGCAGAAGCCCCTCAATTTGCCATGTAATAGATTCTTTAGGGTCCAGCCCCACAAATGTTTGGTCCACACCTTGGTGGACCCACACAACAAAGATTAGTAGGTTAGTGATTCCTAGCCATTGGATTTGAGCACTGTTTCATCATGGTTCATAAAGCTCATGATGAAAAAGTGCCCAAATCCTACGGCTAGAAATTACCAATCATGCTAATTTTTGGTGTTTAGGTGTCATAGTGTGGACCAAACATTCTGGGGGCAAGTGGGCCCAAACGAGTCTACTACGTTGCAATTTGAACGACTTCTGCGTCAAAATTTTGATATAGAAGTCTGCGTCAAAGAAGGGCCTCTTCTGTCGAGCTAACCTGATCGAAGCCCCGTATGATCAAAGATGTGTTAGCTACATTCAGCTCTCTCTCTAGTCAACAAATCAATTATGAGAAATCGGGAATGTTATTCAGCCCCCACCTTCATCGGCGTCAGAAGAAAGCGCTTTCATTCATAATGGGGATCAGGAATATGAATATCAAGGAACAATATCTGGGCACTCCATTATTCATTGGGCGTTCAAAATGGGTAGCTTTTAACCATGTCTTTATGCGTCTTGATAAAGCTATTTCCGGGTGGAAAGGGCGCACACTTTCTATAGCAAGCAAAGCTACTCTTATCAAGAGTGTTGCCTTGGCTATCCCTATTTATATTATGTCATCCTTTTTACTCTCTAAAGCTGTATGCAACAAGATGGATTCTTTGATCAATCAGTTTTGGTAGAATGGTGGAGCCACTTCGCGGTCTCTACACCTTGCTAGCTGGGCATCTATTTGTCTTCCGATGGCTTAGGGAGGGTTAGGTTTTCGTACTTTTCACAATGCCAACCTAGCACTTCTTTCCAAAAACATTTGGCGTCTCTTATCGGAACCCTCCACCCTTTTAGCTAGAACATTAAAAGGGAAACACTTCCCAAATTCCTCTATTTTAGAGGTAACACAAAAATCCGACGATCCTTGGGTCTGGAAGAGCTTTTTGAAAGCTCGAGATATTTTCAAACCTTTCTTCCTAAAAATCATTGGCAGTGGGATTGATAGTGATATTTGGAGTGACCCCTGGTTGCTAGACTGCCGGGCTCATCTATTCCACCCTATCCGTCCACTGGATTGCTCCCTTACTAAGGTGTCTGATCTCATCTTACCGAATCGTACTTGGAATGGTCCCTTACTCCATCAGTTCTTCTCTCGGGCAGAAAATGCAGCAATCACTCATATCAACTTAAGCTCTCGGATTTTTATGGATTACTGGTCATGGGTATTAGACGGTCAAGGCAGATTCTCCACTAAATCTGCATACGGTTCTCTTCCTTCTCCGATTCTTAATTACAACTCCATGGTCCTCTCTCCTACTCAATGGAAGGCTCTTTGGAGAATTAGAGCTCCGTTTTGTTGCTTAATGTTCATTTGGAAACTCTTTAGAGGCATTCTCCCCACCAAAGCCAATATTAATTACAGGATCCCGTCATTTGATGACTCTTGTCCTAGATGTGGTTATTCTTCGGAGACCGTAGCCCATGCCCTCATTCACTGTCCTCCAATCTCCAGAATTTGGTTTGCTTCTCCTTTGGCCCTCCGAACGGAGGCTATGGATGCATCTATGGCTCAGGCTTGGATTCTAAATCTTCTTCAGCTTAGTATCAGTCCTTTGGAGGAGGATACTGACCAGGCAGCATACTGTTGTATATTAATATTGAGGATTTGGCTGTCTAGAAATGAATTTATTTTCTCTAAGTCCACTGCCAATCCTTTGGATATTCTGCGCTATGTCTATACTTATATTATTCCCTCTGCCTCGGGTGACTCTAACACAGTCCATTTATCTTCAAAGTGGAGTCCATCACCTCTGGGATGGGTCAAACTTAACTCAGATGGGGCTTGGGATGCTCAAGATCAGTTGGCTGGACTGGGATTTATTATTCGGGATGCCGATGTGTCCTTTCTCTTAGCAGGTGGTTGCTCGGAAAGAGCATTGTCTGCAGAAGAAGCTGAAGCAAAGGCGTTAAAGTGGGTCTCCAGATGGCGGAGGAGGCGGGGTTTTCTAAATTAATAGTGGAATCTGATGTGTTGTTTTTGATAGAACAACTAAACAAGAACAACTCTTGCCTCGGCTGGCACACTTCTGCCCTTGTTGTGGACATCCTCTCCTTGGCTGCGCATTTTTCTGAAGTTCAGTTTGTGTTTTGCTATCGTGAATGCAATTCTTCTGCTGACTGTATAGCCTCCATGGCTCTCTCTTGGTCTGAACATCTTACTTGGTCTTTTCCACCTCCTTGGCTTATCCCTTTTTGTAACAGGGAGCCGTGGCTTGGTTTTTTGTTCTTAATATTATGGTATTGTTTACAAAAAAAAAAAAGGCCTTGGGAAAACAAAAAAAGTTCGGACGAAAAAAAGCAGTTGTGAAAGATTAGTTTGGAAGTGGAACACTTTGTTGACGGACGTCTGTTGTCAACGTTGATGACGTGCAATAGTACAAGCCACGTCTCGTACTTTTTAGCACCATTAACGTTATGGATGTTTGGCCCATCCCTAGGTGGACCTACATACTAAAAATCAGTGATTAATGATTTCATCCTTTAGATCTTTGTACCCTTAATAATGCTCCAATTGGATAGTTAAAGATCAACGCATGAAAACGACTCCAATCCAATACTAAATCAGGCTAGTTTTTGTTCTGTAGATACACCTAGGGATGGGCTAAACATCCATACGGCCAACGACCCAATTATTAATTATGGCAACTCTGGGGAGTAAACCTTCGCTCGCACCCTGTGTGTGAGCAAAGCCAATCACATACCACAATATGATCCACGTGGCAGACTCTTAGAGGATGATGACCGTATTGATGTTTGGCCAGTCCATCGTTGGACCTGAAAACCAAAAATCAGCCTGATTAGTTATGTGAGACCTTTGGATCTAATATCCCAAATAATGGTCAATAATTCTCTAAATTCTACAGTTAGAAGCAATCCATGGGAATGACTCGAATCCAACGCTTAGAAACTAATCTAGTTAATGTTTGGTTTACACGTCCACCGAGGGACTAGCCAAACATCCATACGGTCATCGCCCTCTAAGATTTGCCCCGTGGCTCATATTGTGATGTGTGATCGGCTTTGCTCACACACAAGTGTGAGCGAAGGTTTTCTCAACTCAGGCCACAGTTATAGCAAATATAGGACATAAGTCCAGACGACGTAATTAATGCTAATAAGTAAGAAAAGACAAATATAGTAATAAATCGAAAAGCTTCAGCTCCAACATCCAACAACACTCAGTCAAGTTCGTTAGGACTTTTGATGACGAATGTCGGTTGATGACGAACCACAGTATAGCCCCGTGGTACATTCTTAGATATCACTGACCGTAAAGATGTATGACTATGACCATCCTTAGTCCAGCTTACGTAACAAAAATAGCCTGATTAGTGATTTTTAACCGTAGGATATGAGTCTTTTTCTATGATCTATTTTTAAGTGTGATTTTGGAGCATTATTTGGGATACACAAATCCAAAAGATTAAAATCACTAAATCACGCTGATTTTTGGTATGTAGTAGGTCCACCTGGGTCATATATCCATATGGTCAGTGGTCACTAAGTGAGCCACGTGGCTGGTCTCTCATCAAGGTTGATGATGGACCAAAGTATGAGCCACGTGGCACACTCTTAGAGCTTACTGACCGTATAGATGTCTGGCCCATCCCAAGACCAACATACCAAAAATTAGACATTATTTATTTCTAACCTTCAGATCTAATTACCCATATAATGCTCTAAATCCACGGTTAAAAACAAACCATGAAAAGACTATAATTTACGGTTAGGAATCCCTGAACCACTGATATCTCCGATTTTTGGTATGTAAGAGTGGTATCTAAGAGTGTGCCGTGTGGCTCGTACTGTCGTGCGTCATCATCAAAGATTTATTCGTTCTCCCTATTCATCCAATCCGAGTAAACTTCACTGACAGTCCTAAATGGTCGCCCCCGATGACTGCCCATAATACGAGTCACGTGTCAAACCATTTATAGTACTATGACCGAATGGATGTTTGTCCAATCTCTAGATGGGCCTACAAACCAAAAATCAACATGATTAGTGGTTTTAAGCCTTTTGATCTTTGTACCCAAATAATGGGCAATAATGCTCAAATTCACACGGTTAAAATCAATCCATGAAAATGACTTCAATCCAACGCTTATAAATTACTAATCAGACTGATTTTTTGTTTATATGTCCATATAGGTATTGGACAAACATCCATACGGTCAGTGTCCTATAAAAGTGTGCCACATGGCTCATACTGTGGACGGTCATCGGGGGTAATCATGTAACTGTCAGTGTAGTTTTACTCATCGAATCTCAGTAAACGGTATTTTAGGGATTCGTCTTCTCGCAGGAAAAAGACACCTCAAAGAAATGGTCAAAAGCCATGGCCACGGCCAGTGAAGCTAAAAGCCTGAAGGCCTGAAAGTGAAACCTCTCTCTCTCACTTTTTTTTTTCCTTCCAACGTTCGAGAAGCTCGCAGAGAAGCATTTCCTCACCATCTCGACTGCTTCTCTCTGTAGCTTCCGACTCTCTCCCTCTCTCTCTTAAATACTATGAATTCGAATTCGACGAACTCGCTCGAATCGGTTTTCGGAATCTCGCTCGGATTGGGATCGGTTTCTGACCCAATTCTTGTGATCTTCACGACCTCAGTTGCGGTGCTTATTGGCCTTGCTTTCGTTCTTTGGAGAAGATCTTCTGCTCGGGAGAAACTATCGAAGCCCATCGAAGTTCAAAAGCCGTTTACGATAAAGGAAGAAGAGGAGGTTGAACTTGATTCTGGAAAAACTAAGCTCACGATCTTCTTCGGTACTCAGACCGGCACTGCTGAGGGATTCGCTAAGGTAAATTTGATTTTCTCTTTGGTTTTTCTTCGCGAAAGATGTAATTTTTAGGCTCGGATAGTTGTTTTTTAAATGAAATTGTTTCAAGTTCATAGCGACTTTGTTTTTTGGTGAAATTGTAAGTGCTTTTTTTTTTTTTTAATAATAAATTGTAAGTGAAATTTTGATTAGAGAAACTTAATCTGATTATTTAGTAAAATGGAAAGAACTGTAGTAAAGATTATTTTGGATTTTGAGCTTAAAAGTTGACATTATTGCAGTAAAAATGTCTTCAAATTGGTGGAATAACTGAAGAGGCTTTCTTAAGATCTTGAATTTTTAAATAAGTCTTTGTTTTGAGTTCAAATCCGTCTCTTGAATAAAATCTAGACGTTGGGGATAAAGGGGATTTATGTATGATTTTAATTTCAAATTTCTTATCAAATTATTCTTGTCTATGTCATATTTAGTCAATTGCTCTACTATTTATAACCAATGTGAAATCTGTGATGGCTTAAATTGGCAATTTCAATTGGAGGAGGTGATTTGTAGAGCCCTAATTGTTATGGCTGCTTTGTGATTCCTTTTGTGGCAGGCATTGGCAGAAGAAATTAAGGCAAGATACGATAAAGCAGTTGTCAAAGTAGTTGACCTGGTATATGATGCAAGAATTGCTGTCTACTTTCTTTTTTTTGAATTTATTAGGATGCGTGTAGTTTTGATTTGGGTCTACTTTAGGACGATTATGCAGCTGATGACGATCAATACGGGGATAAACTGAAGAAGGAGACTTTGGCATTTTTTATGCTAGCCACGTAAGATGACAATCTTATCCTAATGGCAATGTATATGCAATTTTTGAATGTACTATGATTTTTGGGAAGCATGGTGCTTATTCATGTATATCGAGCTTGACATTACAGTTATGGTGATGGAGAGCCAACTGACAATGCTGCGAGATTTTACAAATGGTTTACTGAGGTGATTTTTGAGCATAGCTTAAATACAATCAATCTTAAGTCATATAGTGCTAAGGTTCGAATTCCTTTCAAGTTTTCTGATGGTGAGGGTGGACTGGTGGAGATATTGTCTTCAGGGACAAGAGAGGGGAGTCTGGCTTCAGCAACTCACTTATGGCATTTTTGGTCTGGGTAATCGTCAATACGAGCATTTCAACAAGGTAAATCTCTAACTTGTTCAAGTTTATCTATTTCATCTTTTTGGTATCATTTGACAACCCCATTTATGAGACAGATTGCAAAAGTGGTGGATGAACAACTTAGTGAACAAGGTATACAACCATTTTTATTCACATGATAAACATCTTTCTAGACTTCCCTCATACATCTTATTATTGGTAATTGCATAATTGACTTCATCAATGACTTGCACCATTATCATGTTTGCTCTATGCTCTGGTTTTCTATTGGTTAATTTTGTAAGTTCCAACTTGCAAATTTTCTAGGGTTTCAATGAAAGAAGAAAAAAAGAAAAGAGAAAGAACATGTAAGAGAAGAAAAAAGAGAACAAAGAGAGAGTGGGATAGATGTTATGTAGCCCACACATCCCATATTTTATTAATTGGTTTTTGAGTATTTACAACTAAGTCTGAACTATCAAAAAAAATTCAAAGACACCCCTTACCTCATATGAACCAGAAAATAAGATATTCTAACACTCCACCTAAATCTGGAGTATAGAGATTATCTAAGCTTAGCTTGAGATGACACGTATGAAGTGGAGATATTATGACTGGCTATTTTCTCTCGAATGAAGTGACAATCTACCTCAATGTGTTTTGTCCGCTCATGAAAGACTGGATTGGTAGCAATGTGAACAACGGCCTGATTATCATAATAAAGTTTGATTGGCTTTGTGAAAGAAATACAAAATTCACGCAACATATTGCGCACTCAAATAAGCTCACACATGGTATGTGCCATAATACGGTATTCAACCTCTGCACTAGACTTAGCCACAACTGTCTACTTCGTACTATTCCAAGTGACTAAATTGACACCAAAAAAGTTACAATATCCTCTAGTGGATCGTCTATCTGAAGGAGAACTTGTCCAATTTGATAAGTATATTCCTTGTGTTGTTAATTCCAGAACAACCCTGGGTATTTATGTAATCTCTTCTATAATGATCGTCTATGACTATCCTTTATGCGCATCGGGGTATTGAGTTTGTGGACTTGTGAAAACTGTCAAAGTCTCACTTGGACTTATTTGAAGCCCCCCAGCCTATTATAAGAAACCCCCATTTGCCGAAACCCTAAATATGTGTTTTCAACAGAGGGGTCGACTGGACTTGGAGATGGGGTGACTGGTGGGAAATGGCTACCGGTCGACCGGTCTGACAAGTCGGTCGACCGGCCTCGGGTTTCCACGAATCATGTTGCTCCCCTCCCCTTCCCTTTAAATATAAATACCCCCTCCCCCTATCCTTTATACTCACCAATTCACTTCTCTTGAGTTTTTCATCTCCAAGAGCAATTTGTTTGTGTTCACCTTGCCTCCTTTGGTGGTTATTCTAGCTGCCTTTTGTGGGAGATCAAATTTGGTGGCTTGTTCTCTTCGATTCTAAGGGCACTTTGGGTGGTTGGTCTAAGCTGCTTATCAGAGTTGTTGTTTGGCCTTGAGCTTCAACAACATCGAAGCTTCGTTCCTCTCCAATCTTGATTGGGAGGTAACTTTGTTTATCAAGAGCTTTCTTTCTAGAAAAGCTCTCCATATTGAAATTAGCCCATTTGCAACCCTAATTTTAAGGTCCTATTAATACTAAGGGCGTGTTTGGGATCAAGATCTTGTGGTCATTCAAGGTGAAAGTATTTTTCTGCTTTGTGCGATGCTTGACCAGTGGTGGGGACAGAAATTTGGGCAGCAGTTGGCCCATGTGAAAGTCTTCAGCACTTCTTTTTGGTTCAACCTCGTTTGAGACGAAACAAGTACTGACATCAACAATCAACCCTAGCTAGTTTTGAAAACTGTGTGGGCTAGGGCATGGAAAAATGGCTCCCAAACATGCCCTAGAGATTCCTATGACATGAAGATTAGAGCTCTTTTGGCAAGTATTGTTGCTCTTCCGATCTTGCCTTCCTTGATGGTAAATAGATACTCATCTAACCATATCTCGTGGGTCTCAAATATATGTGGTGGTTCATGGGACTTGGTTTTGTACTTCTGTCGCGGATCACATTTTGGAGCCATGCCACAGTTGGATGCTTTTTTGTGGCACTTAGTGCCAATGAGATTGTGAACTCATTGCCAAGGAGTGGTAAACAGGGATTACACATGATGAATTCTGTCTAATTAAGCTTAAAAACAGAGCTTAATTGATCTGATTTTCTTGTAATAGAAAGTTGGTCACTTGTCGTAAATTTACATATAAATGTATGTATGAACAATGCATATGACGCAAAGGATAGTTGGGTGATTATTTCCTTTCTGGCGTGCAATTCCTGCAACGAACAAATGCCCAGTTGCAAACAGGTTCCTGCCAGAAGTGAATGTTCTCAAAATTACAATCAACAGGAAAAATGTAATGTCTTTCTTATGGATTTGCCTCTCCATTCCAGGAAAAATAAAATCACTTGCCAGATGTCAAGGTTCACTCTGATATGGACAAACTGATTACATGCCATTTGTAGTGCTTTTGAGTGAAAACGCCCTTGGAGAGTGGGGACAAAGTAATAATGCATGATATTCACCTGCAAATATTAGATCAAATCTTGCACATATCCAGGCTCTCTAATGAATGTGAAAATGATGTTATTTCGTTGAGTTCTCATCCTTTATGAACTGTAGATAATCTGTTTCTGAATTGGTTGGGACATAGATACTAGTCATATGGTTTCTGTCGTAGGTGCAAAGCATCTTGTTCCAGTGGGGCTCGGTGATGACGATCAATGCATCGAGGATGACTTTACTTCCTGGTATGCCGTACTCTCTTTATTACAGTTTTCTTCCTTCTGCAAATATGATTGCCTAATTGTGATCTTAACTTGGGCAAGATGTAGGTCCTAGATACAAATATGATTTTTGCTATCTGCATATTTGCATTAATCATGTGGACATGGTCTTCTGTTCTAGGCGAGAATCACTATGGCCAGAGTTGGATCAGTTACTTCAAGATGAGGATGCTACTAATACAGTATCTACTCCATATACTGCTGCTGTTCCTGAATATCGGGTAGTGATTCATGATTCTACTGTTACATCCTTGGAGGAGAAATACTTAAATATGGCTAATGGGAATGCCACGTTTGATATTCACCATCCTTGCAGGTACTTGGAGACATGTCCATGCACTTGCTCTGTTTTCCCATTTTAATTATTGTAAAATGACTGAATTTACTTTCCTTTTCTTTTACCTGAAGAGCCAATGTTGCTGTTCAAAGAGAGCTTCACAAACCTGATTCTGACCGATCTTGCATACATCTGGAATTTTACATATCAGGCACTGGTCTTACGTAAGTTTATACTTACCTAAACTTTCTAGTTAGAAAAAGTGAAACGGAACAAATTGACCAGGCGAACAAGTGAAATAAATAAGGAGAGTCTAGAGAAAATTCAAGCACCAACATCCCTTGATTTTCCCTACATGATAATGTTGTGTTCCACGTCCATGTTCTTCCCAGTTGTATTTTCAGTGATTCCATTAAATTGAGTCTGAATTTTCTACATTTCTGCCGATTAAGGATCAATTCATTATATCGGTGTTAGTTACTGCAATTAGAATTTAAACTTCATTTGATTTGACATCTCAGGCAGTTCTTTTGGTCGAAAAAAGGTCCTTGAAGTGTTGGTTAGATTGTATTGTTAGAAATGCCTTGTGAATATTGGACAAATAAATAGGGAGCAGTGCTTTTATTTTAATTGAAAATCTTACTGCTAGCTTCTAAATCTGAAATTTGTATACACTTATGGACTCCAAACACCATGTGAAACTAACTGTGGCTCATTTCTCCTAAAAGCATGGTTTGCAAGTTGCAGTATTGAGATCTCCCTTGTTGCTAATGGTCTTTTTAGCATGTTGACAGCTAGCATCTGTTACTCCTGGTCAAACAAACTTGCTTGAGTTCCTAACAACCAGTAATAATGCAAGTGGCCGCCTTGATGGAAGCTTTAAAAGCCAACCAATTGATTTTAATTCTTAAAAAGTGACTTGGTGGAAAAAAAAATTCCATCATGTATTGACTATAAAAGTTTGCTTTCCAGTTTCGATTCCAAATGGAAAATGAAAAGTATGCTCAGGACATAAATCTATGATGCTTTTATGTTATTTGTTTCTTAATTTTGATGAGTATGATGATCTGATCATAAATCATCCAAAGTTGATTGCTATTTCTCAAAGTCTTGGGTTTATGGTTGGAATTACAATCCACATACTTCACCAAGGTTTTAAATTTTGACAAAATTTCAAGATTTGATTTTTATTTCAAGCAAATTTGAAAATTTTGACATTTCGAAATTTTAACTAATTTTAGTTTGGGCCTTATACAAAATCTTCAGTATTTGAAAAAAAATTGAGATTTTGTTTCGATATAGGCCATGACCAAATTGATGTGAAAACAAAGATTTAAAACCTTACTTCAGAGTTCAGACACAATCACAAGATGTAGATTTGTCCAAATACTTGGAATTGTCGTAAAAACCCATACGAATGCCCACCACGTGGCCACACATGTCAAAAGTGAAGTTACAATGCAACAGTAGTCTACCATCTTTTTGAGGCCATTAGAATCAAAATTTACCTAAGAAGCATTCTCAGAAGTGGTCCTATTAGTTTTTTTTTTCTTTTTGAATTTAAATTTAAATTTCATAACCGCTGTTGTGGGGAATGAAAAGTCAGCCTTGAGATATAGTTGATTTACATTTTATATCTGACACCTGGATATGCCATGTATATAATGTGTATGCACACTTCTAATGTGATTGTTTGACCAAAATCTACCCATCCAAACGGACTACATGTTAGGGTGGGAAACAGCAAAAGTGGCATCTAATGTTGGAGAATATCATCGGAATTAGTGGAAAGCAAGGAGTTCTGGAGTGGGCCTTTTAAGAGGTAGAATACTAGGGGGATAGGTGCGGTTGAAATAAACAGGATAACATGCAATAGCACTGGAGAGGTTTGTGGGTGGGGGGTGGGGGAGGTTTGGGGGCCATAATGTTTCATCGATATCTTACTAAAAGAGAAAGCCCGATGCATAATTTCAAACAGCTCTGAACTGTGAATGCATTCCCTGTTTGTAGTCTCTTTTCTCTAATCTGCCTGGTAGAGGATGCCAGGTGGTGACATTCATATCCTGCAAGCTTTTTGACATGTATCCCGCGTCTCCATGGATTGCTGACATTTCTTTGTTTATTTGCTATTTTGGTCTTTTCTTTTTCATAAATTTAGATTCTCAAGTTGATTAACATTAACTGTGTATTACCTAGCATCAATATTTATTAGCTATGAATTTTTCTCAGATATGAAACTGGGGACCACGTCGGTGTTTATGCAATGAATTGTGATGAAACTATTGAGGAAGCAGGAAATTTGTTGGGTCAACCTCTGGATTTGCTGTTTTCGGTTCACACTGACAAAGAGGATGGCACACCCAGGGAAGCTCATTACCACCTCCTTTCCCTGGTCCTTGCACGTTGCGCACTGCACTAGCACATTATGCAGATCTCTTGACTCCTCCTAGAAAGGTGAAATCTGGGTTGGGGTAGTTTTCTTGTTCTTTTTGCTTCAGTTCTATTATTCACAATGCTTGGGCTGTTTGGTTTTATTTATTGGTACTTTCAGGCTGCTCTGGTTGGTTTGGCTGCTCATGCATCTGAACCTAGTGAAGCAGATAGACTAAAGTTTTTGTCATCACCCGAGGGAAAGGTTCACAGATTACTCTAATTTTTTTTCTTGGTGGTAGTCATAAGCAACTTGTCAGGGTTCTTTCCTGCTGTTTTCCTCGCTGTGTATCTGTGTGATACTTTTGTTGTTTTCATTTGGTTTATATTTCTGTTGTGCTCTTTTCAGGATGAGTACTCACGATGGGTTGTTGGAAGTCAGAGAAGTCTCCTAGAAATAATGGCTGAATTTCCATCAGCAAAACCTCCCCTTGGTGTTTTTTTCGCAGCAGTAGCCCCTCGATTACAGCCCCGATACTATTCTATCTCATCCTCTCCCAGGTGATTTCCTTTTTTCTGGACATAACAGCTTGACAAAAAACAATTTCATCTGTTAGTGGGACTCCAAAATGTTGGTTGCATGCTAAATATTGTGCAGGTTTGCCCCCTCTAGAATTCATGTAACCTGTGCTTTGGTTTATGGTCCGAGTCCAACAGGAAGGATTCACAGTGGGGTGTGTTCAACATGGATGAAGGTAGGAGTTGAGCATTGTTCACGATTCTGATGCAGTGTCTTTCTTTTTCTTTGATTATAATGGTTAGTTCCACACGAGGTGTTCAAAGCTCTATATAGACAACATGTTTTACGAGTCGAATTGAGTCTTGAATTTTTTTTTTTTTTTTTTGATCGGTAAAAGGTAGTATATTAAAGGAGGGCTGAGGGAGCCCAGCAAAACTGTACAAAGCGATCAAAAAGTTTTGAATGTTATCTAACACTCACTTCTACTGAATATTAATAGCGGGCAGTTCCTCTGGAGAAAAGCCATGACTGTAGCTGGGCTCCTATTTTTGTTAGAACATCAAATTTTAAATTACCAACCAATCCTTCAATTCCGGTTGTCATGGTGGGACCTGGTACTGGGTTTGCACCTTTCAGAGGATTTTTGCAGGTATGGAAGGAGTTCCTGATTTGTCCGGTTGCTTGTTTTTATATGGGAAGAATGAATTTTAACCTCCATTGTGACTTTTTCAGGAAAGGTTGGCCCTGAAAGGAGATGGTATTCAACTTGGTCCTGCTCTCCTCTTTTTTGGCTGTAGAAATCGCAGAATGGTAATGGATCATCAGCATACATGCAGTCTGTTGATTAATGGTCTGTGCACATGTTGTGTCTCTGCCCTGTGGCTTAAGATATGGTCAAGGGTGCTATTGTCTTTTCAACACCCATTGGAAATAATAGCTTAGAACAAGGAAAATTGTAGACATTAATCTCTTACCCTAAGAGCAATGCCAGCATGGAATTTTAAAGGTAGAATATATTGATAAAACCAAAGTTAGGGAAGGGAATTCCCTACGTACAAAGTAGGCTTATTTACTCCTTGCTTGGCCAAAGAGTCGGCTAAATCATTGGCAGAATGCAGAATGTAACGTGTTCTTGTCACTAGCTTTCTTAGTATTGATCTCCATACACAGGACTTCATTTATGAGGACGAGCTCAACAACTTTGTGGAACAAGGTGTGCTAACGGAGCTAATTGTTGCATTTTCACGTGAAGGACCGCAAAAGGAATATGTCCAACATAAGATGATGGAGAAGGTAAATGGGCCGTGAGCACCATTCATACTCTCATAGCTCCCGGTTCTGTACCAATAATTTCATAATTTTGTAATAAATGCCCGTGTGTAGGCTGCATACATATGGAGTCTAATTTCTAGTGGCGGCTATTTCTATGTATGTGGTGATGCCAAGGGAATGGCCAGAGATGTCCACCGGACGTTGCATACCATTGTCCAAGAGCAGGTATGAGAACTCTCTCTCTCTCTCGTGCGTGTGTGTGTTTGTGTTTGTGTGTGTGTGTGTGTGTGTGCATATATGCATATACCCCCACCCACGCACACACACCTCTCTCTCTCTCTCTGGTGTGCGTGCATGCGTGCATATATGCATATATACACACCAATATCATTCCAAAGTGCACAATCTTGTTATTTTGCTTGACTTAATATGTTCTCTCGTAAGATTACCACAAATGGTCAGGAACTAGAAGAAAATGAGGTGTTTGGATGCAGGGTTAGTATGGCTAGTCGAACCGAACTGTGTTGCATGGACACGGATACAAGGTGTCGGACTCGGCAAACCCCAAAAAATAGGGTTCAGGGACTCGACTGAATATTTAATTATTAATTTATTTTTATTTTATAACAACAAGTCTGTGGCAAAATATCGGGATTTTCTTGGTAGATTTCGGTAGGATTTTTACCAAATCTTAGAAGCATAACCCTATTCTCTCTCCCATGGAGTTCAAGCCCCAAATTTCCCTATATTGAATATTTAGTTTCTTTAAAAATTTGCAGTTAAAAAAACGTAGAGTCCCAGGCTAGTCGGTGTCCGAATCCGTGTCCACAAGTAGGGACACGCGACTCACTTGCTGGTTTGAAGAGTCCATGCAACACAGAACCGAACCCAATACAGGGCCTTAAAATCCTGTTTGAGTGCAAATGTTAAGGATTAGGGTTCCCACTCAACCCACTTCTTTTTTTGCATTTTTGTGCTTCTTTTTCCCTGGTTCAACTCAACTCCCCCATAAGATGGCGTGTCCTCGGACCAGTTACAAATTGAACCTTAACTGTGCTGGGGGCACAAATTCTGCATACAATCGTGTCCATATTTTCAATTTTCTTTCCTATTGGTCAAATCAGCCTTGTTTTCAAGCTCTTGCCATAGACAATCAACATGACTGAACACAGCACCTCGATTTCAACTCCAAGAACAGGAAGAAAGCACTTGAAGAAGGGTGTTGGTGGATTCCCATGGATTGGATAATGCTACTTTTACCATTCTTAACTGTAGTCTAAGTAGTGGAACTGTATCGGAAATTTTTTAACTAGTAGTACATAGTACATATCTACATGTCTAAGTTGGTTAGGGTGTCTATTACAGGTCTTGGGTTCAAATCCCATCTGCACCTTAAGAGTTATTGATCTTGTTAAGATCTGCACTTGTAGAGTTGGTAAAGTCTGTAGTTGTTGATACTATATAGCTGGGGTCAAAACCCATCTTCACCCATTATCCACAACCCGCTTGCCTAGTGAAAAAATCACCTAGAGTAAGTACAAGTTTGAGGTAGACTGATTACCTTATCAAAAAGAAAAGGTAGGTCAATGTTTGCTGGCCTGCCGGGGTATCTTGATACTGTTGGGTGGTTCATCTCTTATACTTTGTTATCCACTTGGCTTGATGAAGCAGAGCCAAACCCAAAGCAATCATTACTACAATACAAATAAACCTGGAATCAGTTTCAGGAATGCAAGGATTCATCCAAGGCCGAGGCTGCAGTAAAGAAACTCCAGATGGAAGGACGCTATCTTAGAGATGTCTGGTGATTGTTTCTACTGTCATTCTAGCCATAGCTGCCTGCTCCATCCTTATTGCCAAACACGGAGGTGGGATTTGTTGTTCTCCTCAAGCCTAAGCCTGTTTGGTAACCCCCTTGCGATTCCTGAAGTTTTTTAGCAGATTCTGTTGGTGGAAACAGAAGCTTGGTTTGCTGGAGAAGAGCGAGGGCAAATGCTACATGCACTCGTGGACATTTTCATGTTCATCTCACACAGAAGGATGTTGTGTCTACAGTTACAGTATTTCACTAGTTCAAATTTCATATACAGAACATGTTAGTTGGTTACCCAAGAGGTTGAAACACACTCATTAGGTCTCACTAGTAGGTGGATTGATTGCTTGTGCAGGATTCGGGCCATCCTGAGTTGATTAATGTAAGATTGTGTGGAGTGGTCTTGTAAGGATAATGATAAAACCATGTTAGGAAGTACAGGGTAGAATAAAGAGGATTGTTTGTGTTCTTGAGTGAAGTTATATATTAATCAAATTTGTTGATTCTCTTGCCAATTCTGGAATAGTTGATGGGGCTGCCTGCTGTCTTTTTCCTACTGCAGGGGTAACAAACATAACTTCAGAATAATGTGCTTTTTTTTTATAAGTGTAATCTATTAAAATCAAAGAGAGTATACAAGGGGCCTAAGAGGTCGAGATGACCTGCCATAGGCAAAACCGCTAGCAGCAGCAACAACAAAACAAAAGAAAACGACTAAAGGAGATAAAACTAAGGTGGATCTCAAGAACAAATCAAGTCCTATCGGAACACAAAGTCCTCGAAGAACAACCCACGGCACTCTTTAAAGACTTTGGACCAGAAGAATTATAATCCTTCAATGCTAAGGAGTAAGGATTCCTCTCTGCCCTCGAACACCCGCCTGTTTCATTCCTTCCATAGACCCCAGCATATAGCTAAAGGGAGAATGCGCCATAAAATTTTGCCTCTAGTGGAGAAAGTCAATTCGGGCCAGCTAGTGATGAGATGCATCAAAGAGGACGGGAACAGCCAAATCATGCCAAACTCAACTGCAGAAGTAAACCTACTGTTCAAAGTCCATAATAACTTACCATCTTCAAATGAAATATCCGTATGGGTGTGAATGGATAGTTGAAAATTTAAATCCAAGTCCGAATTCAAATATTATCCGAAAATTTTGGATATCAGATTTGGATGATTCAATAATATCCGATTATATTTTTTTGTAGTTTATAGAAAAATCTAATGACTCATGCTAATCTTACTAATATAATGACTAATGGATGTGGGGCCCACATGCAGATGAGTTAAGGGCTAATTTTTGGTGATGATATTCTTCCCAACATGGATATCAACCTTACAAAAAATAGCCCATTTTTGTACTTTGTAGTTGGGATGATCAATTATGTATCTTTGTTTTTGTTGAATTACTAGTGGGTGATGCTGTAATTTCTTTAAGAAATTTGAGAAACAAATAAGTCAAATGAGATTAAATCTAACCTGCATCATTTTTGTCTCTTCTTCTACTTCTTACATACAGAGAATTTACAGTTTTCAGTACAATATAAGTAGTTGAACTCCATAACTGGAATATCGAGACAATGCACACAAATTCCATGTCAAATAAAGTAGATGTTGAAAAGCTTTTGTCATTAAGGCTCTGTATGGTTGCACTGAATAAGATTTCTAGATATGATTTTGGCATGTAAGGCTCTGTATGATAATCAACAAAAAGTTTTACAGAAAACTGATTTGTACATTAGAAAGTGTTGATAAAGAAAAAGTTATACTAGGTTTACATGCAAAAATCATTTCTAGAAAACTTATTACAAATCGTTTTTCCATAAAACTTTTTGTTGATCACCATTCAGAGCATAGCGTAGGCAACTACGTGACTCTTTTGTTGTCTCCATATAGAAATTGGCCATAAAGAGATGAAGCCTTGCAGGAATTGTGTATCCAAACCCAACTGCATCTGATAAGCATGGTTTGATGTTCTGCATTGAAGTAGACTGTCCTACACAAAACACAAGTAAACAATTTCCCAATTTTCTCATGAGTAAAGTATTCGAAAATAAAGTAAAAGAGTTACTGGATCTGCCAATTTAAAACAACCTGAACCAGATCAGTACATAAACAATGTTTCTTCAATCATCAAGAAGAAGAGTAAATTAATCATGTCATTTCAGTCAATTCAAGACAACTTAAATACTGGCTAGACTTTCAATGGCCTAGAATTGTCACTACCATTGGATGTTCACAAACCAGGAGACACAAAAGATGTTTGGGATCCTCATGACCAAGTACTGACATCAGTTAAACTTAGCTGTCAGCCCTGAGGAGCTTCTTGGATGAAGGTGTTTCAGACGGGCAACTAGAATCGCAAAGTTTAACTGTCAAACAATCACATGTACCCGAACCAACAAAATCACCACAGGAAAGTTTTTTTTGGTTTTTTTTATGATAAGGAAGGAAAGAGAAAGAATCAAAGTGGATTCAACCAATGCAACATTCTTACAGATTGCTGACTCAAAAGTATAGTTGTGTCAATATAATTTTGCAAGACAGGAGTTATTAATACCTCTACTTTACTTGTCCAAAAAAAAATACCTCTGCTTCCAACTGAAGGGATGCAATTGATTCATTTCTAACACCACAGGTTTTTGCTGCAGTTTTCAAAGCAGCCTGTGTAACACAAACCACATCAGTAACAAGGACACTTGAATCATGGACTGGATTTTAAAATGATGCAATGCATACAGAACTTAAGGCACAATTTGTGTTTCATGAACGCTAACTATTTACAACTGTGAGTACTGTATTGCTGCACACGCCATTGTACATTAAAGGTAACATATAAGGAACTTAAGACCATTAAGATACACATTTCTAGTGAATGGCCAAAATGCTGTGATACTTCGCAATTGCACACTTGCATAGTAATGAAAGATACAACAGGGTTTTAAAGGTCGTTACAGTTAGCGGCTGTTATAACATTCTTTGCGTTAAATACCAAATAACACAATGGTATTGAGTAGGTTTGGGTGTTGTAGAGGATTTTGGTGAAAGGGAAAGTATTAAATTGTGAATTATACAATACAGAAAATAGCACAGATGTTGGTCATAGTTCCGCTTATTTATTTGGGTCTCTATCAAACTTACGGCCATTTGGTGTCTCTGTAACATGCAGGGGCCCAAAAAAGATCACTGCCCTTCTAGTGATAGCTGCTTCTTGTGTTGTCGTGAAGCTTTGGCTGTTATATAGTAAGCGGTAGCTGAATGAATTGATGCAATGAACATGAAACATGGAATGTGGTTTCACATTGAAGATATATTTTCTATAGCTTCAGCAGAGAGAGCTTATTATGATCTTTAAGTACCAGTTCAATCTCAATTTCATGCATGTATTGGTTAGTCAATTGTTTATAGAATAGATAGAATACTATATGGTATAGTTAAGAAAATTAGATGTGCAAATATCATGAGCATGCAATTGGATAATGAAGATCTCTTAGGTGGGAACCACTTAAAGTGTTAATCAACAAAAATAAGTGGTAGCCCACAATTGAGGCTTCCTTTCTCTGCTAATATAGGATTTCCAAACATATGGTACTGGTCATCACTCGAGGCTGTCCAAATGTTGGGCCAGACCTTGAGTTCTCCGCAAACAAAAGTCACTCCTGTGAGAAATACATACATAAAATGGTGGTCAATCTGAACAGTTGAAATGTACATCTATCTATGATCCTAATTGTCCATACAACAGTGCCTTCATTTGGACAAGAGAACAGGTTACACTCACAGAACAATCTCTCAAACCAACAAAAAAAAGTTTAGATTGTTATTGTTCAAGCTATGTAACCTAGGTATAGGTACAGGTACAAGTACTGGCACAGATTGGATTACACTAAACAGGCACCTGGAAATTAATCAACAAGGAGTTACAAACTTACAACTGAAGTCATAATTATGGACATACCAACCTAGAAATATTAGAGCTTCCTCAAAATTAGGGTCATTTACTTCAGAAGCTAAAATTTGTTCATTAATTCATACAACTTCTAAAATGATGAAGGCAAGCAAATGAGAAATTATAAAAGCATATCCTCATTACCTTCTAACACAAATGATGAAAACCAAATATAAGTTGCTGTAAGAGAAAAAAGGAAACATAATGCCTGCTTTTTCGACATTAAACAGACATAAAATTGCAGCTTTTTCTATTTGCTTCAGTATAATCTGACAGATTATAAGCAAGAGTTTAATTGCTGCATTGAAGTTAGTTAGCAATTGGATGGCTACCACTTTTAGATTGGTTACAGTCTGGAGACAGTGTCTTAGAATTAGTATACCCCAACAGTGGTTGGACAAGGGTAATCCATCCAAAATGGCATGTCTAGATAAAAAGAAGAAACAAAATCATTGAGAAAACCAACCATCTGATTTCATTGCACACAAAGCAAATATGAGTGAGCTCCCATTCGCCAATCCGACATTCAAATTTGTACTTTTTAGTTAGGTATTCATGCATTTTGTTAGAGGAATTCAAAGTCGAGCCTCTGACAGCTGGATGAGATTGTTCATCCCTACGCTACGAGAATATATAATTTTACGTTCTCCATTTTAGATTTTTCTTTTTTATTAAGATTCGAACAACAAAAAATTAATTTTTTTAATTTAATTTAAAAAAATTATAGTAGAATGGAAGGGTATTTGCACTGTTCAACATGTTATAATCAGTGACTAAAGGGTACTTTAACATAGATAATAATTCCACATACAAAACTTTCAAGGTGTGTATCCTTGAGCATCCAGTGCCCTTCCAAATTAAAATGTTTTTAAGGCTTGGCTAGCATGTTGAACTGTGCAATTACCCTTCCATTCTAATATAATTTCTATTTCTAATGATTTAAGGGCATATGCAGAGTACTTTTCATATACTCTATCAGCAACGTTCAAGTGGAGCCATTGATAGACCTTCTCGATCATTCACTATGATGACTATATCATTCTAATATAAGGAGATCTAAAGGACTATACACTTCCATAGGTTTGCACAAAGAGTACTCACCAATAAAGGTGCAACACACTTTTCACAACTCCAAGAGGCAGAAACCTGTATCATGAAGGAAAATAAAAGCAAGGAGAGCTCAATAAAACCTACTTGATTACAAAACTAACATCAGCACCATTGATCTCTATATCTGAATTTCCATAGACATTACGAGTATTGAGTACAATGACCCAAAATTTCACACTCAACTTGTAAGAACTTTATCAAGAGATTGCATCTGTATTTTGTGATTTAAATTCAGTGATCTTTCCCAATTGAAAAGCAAAAGCACCAACAAATAGGTGTTGCCGTGTTATATGTATTAAGCGGTAGCTGAACATATGGATGAAATGAACATGAAACATGAAACATGTAATGTGGTTTCATGTGATACGGGGAATGGGAAACAATTGAGAAATGGCAATGGAACGTATAGGGAAACGGTGAGGAGACGACAAGAGAAGCGATGGAAAAAAATGTTAGGTGCATGCCGTTGACTGGGGATTCCTAACTCTTTTACCAACATTGTCCATCATATTGAGCCAACTTAATAGATATTCTGTGAAAAATTAACTTATGAGGTAATATTGATGACCATTCAATCCTGCGCAATATTTGAACCTTTTCTTAGACTAAAAATCGAATTTTGATGACCATCCAGAATAATGTGATATAGGTTTGGTTTATTTATTGGTTGACAATGATAGGGAATGTTGGTTAAAGTAAACAAGTTGATTTACCATGTAGATAAACCAATGGAGATAGGTATATTTAGTGAAAATCTTTTGATGAATCCCACCCCATATATGTGTGCTTATTGGTTCGTTCTTATGTGTAGGAGAGAGAGAGAGAGAGAGAGAGAGAGAGAGAGAGAGAGAGAGAGAGAGAGAGAGAGAAGCTTCCGCCCATTTAAGAACAAAAAGGTTTCCCAGGAAATGGAAAACTGAAGCAAGTTTTTTTTTTCGAAAGGTAAAGCATAAATATTATTAGCACAACCAAGGCGAAGTAAAAGAAAGCAAGGAAAAAAAACAAAGCAAAGAACTATAAAGAGAGCGAACTCCTCGACCAATTGAATCTCTCCCAATCAGCGATGACCAACTAAACATCATGTCCTCAAATCTAACACCCCTCCCCTCCTATAACCTGACCCACATATATATAAGACCCATGATCTCTAGCGAGAGAGCTTCAAGGGATGAGCTTTTACCCTCGAAAACCCTATTGTTTCACTCTCTCCAAATACCCCAGATGATAGCTGATGGGACAAGGATCCATAGTCTTTTTTTTTCGAGGCCCCCAAACACCTTGCAACGCCAGGCTAGAAGTAACTCTCTAAAAGATAAGGGGATTACCCACTTGAAGCCGAACTCAATACAAAAATCGGACCAAATCGCCCAAGTCACTCTACAACGTAGGAACAAATGATCACAAGACTCGCCACACTCCAAACACATAGGGCAATGGTCAATCACCCCAATACCTCTCTTGCATAATAAGTCCATGGTCTGAATCTGCCTTGGACCATACTCCAAGCAAAGAAACGAACTTTGGAAGGGCCTCTGTTACTCAAGTCATTGGGAAAATCTCAGACTCACCATCATCCAAACCCTCGTAGAAAGAGCACAAGGAGAATTTACCTTTGCTATCGTTCTTTTACTATCTAACATATTCCACTTGGCTAAGAAGGGGTTCATCCTTTACTCTCAGAAGGAGGTTCGCCGCACTTGACAATTCCCCTTCATTGAGATACCTTCAGAATCTAAAATCCCAAGCCGAAAAAGCATCACATGCATCCTGCATCTCACTAACAGTGGTCAATTTCTTTCTAGAAATAGAATAAAGGTCATGAAACTCCGACTCTAACCTGGATTCCAAACACCAAATATCTTTCCAAAACAATACCTTGTTGCCGTTCCTTACTTTAAAGACAACCCCTTCCTCGAATTTTTGCAACCCTCCTATAATCCCTTTCCACACCCCATAGCCATAAGGACGTCTAGGCATCTTATTAACTCAAACCGCCGCCGCCTCACCCTATCTTCCTGACATCACTCTGTGCCACAAGCTATCTCCTTATTCCAAGCTGAATTGCCAAAGCCACTTCCCTCTTACTACTTCGTTCATATGTCTAAATAACAGTACATCTGTACATATATACTGTTTAGGATAGGTTGACACATTTTTTGACACACTAAATGATGCACGACCATGGGGCCCATATGGAGATGAGTTAAGGGCTGATTTTTGGTGAGGGTGATCTACTCATCATGGAGATCATCTTCGCCAATGTACATGGTCAATTGAGAAACAATCCTACAGTCAATCAAATCACAGTTCTAGATATATCCTGATCAAATGGACCAAACAACTTGATCTACAACCAATGTTATCATATTAGCTTAGATAGAATGAAATTCACTTGATTGATAAAGGGACCGTAGTTACGCTCTATAATACTGATTGATAGTGAGATCGTGGTTTAAAATAACGTCGTTGAAACGGTTTTTACGGCCGTTAAAACGGTTTTTACGACTGTTAAAACGGTAACGCCCCCAGCCTGTTAAGTTAAAAACTGTTTCGACGTTTGGAAAAAACGACCGTTAAAATTTGGAAAATTTTGTGGAAAAAAACGGCCCTTATTTCCGTTAAAATCCTTTATTTTTCAGTTAAATTCTGTTTTTGATAATTTGAAATTAAAGTTTTGAATTTTAGCGCCATTTATTTCGTTTTTCCCGTTAAATTCATTAAAATCCATTTTTGCCCCTATCCGTTACAATCCGTTTTAACGGTAACGCCCCCAGTCCGTTATACCGTTGAAACAGCCTCTTTTAAACCTTGACTGAGTAAAACTTGTGTCAAAAGATGTTGTGACGGAAGCCGGTCACATCACTCAATACGAGCCACATGTCACACGACTAAAGGTCACTGACCGTATGGAAGTTTGGCCAGTCCGTCAAAATCAGCCTGATTAGTGATTTACAACCTTTGGATTTTTGCACCCAAATAACGCTCAAATTCCTACCGTTAAAATCAACCCATGAAAATAACTTCAATCGAATGGGTTAGAAATCACGAATCAGGCTGATTTTTTGTGTACAGATCCACCGAGCGACTGGCCAAACATCCATACGGTCATCGTCCTCTAATAGTATGCCACGTGGCTCGTATTGAGTGCTCACAACATCTTGTGACACAAGTTTTACGCTTGACTGAGATCACTAATCGTCCAAGTTTTCAAAAAACAGTTGTGCTCTCTGAAACTCATGAATGCGCTGGACGAAACTGGTCCGGTGCAACCCATTTTACAATATCAGGATAGAATTTCTCTAACAAAAAATGGAATTTCTCGGTCATTCTATTTCGTATCTCGCTGACTTAAGGAAAGATAGAGATCAACTGAATTGTTTCCTAATTGGAAATTTGGAAATGGGTTTCCCGCTCTTTCCATTCCCGTGAGACTTGGGGAGCAAGGGGAACTTCTGCTTCTCTATAAATCTTCCAAGATCATACATTCTTTCTTTGTGTTTTGATTTTAGTTTCAGCAAAAGAAGAAAGAGCTGCTGAATCATGGAAAATCATCCATTTTTCTTCTATGATTTCTTCTCCTCTGCCAAACCGATATCAAACGAACCTTACTCCCCTGCTTTCTCTTACCCACTAATGGAGAAATTTCCTTTATTTCTCCACAATTTATCCACGTTCGTAGAAACCCAGCCCAAAACAGGGGAGCACCACCTCTTCGATTTCTTTGCTGCACCACTGAAAGAGGTAGCAGCAGCAGGTGTTTCAACAACGTTGGCTTTATTCGATCACTCTTGGTCTTGGATCATCGATGAGCAGCACGGCACCGAGAGCCAAGTCGGAAACCTTTTGGATTTTATTGCGCCGAATCCAAAAGGAAAGGAACCCATTGTCGCTGAAGAAGAAGTGGTTTCTTCGACGACAATGAACCAAGATGACCACAATGAATCCAAAAGGAAAGGGGCCTATCCGTGTGATGACGTTTCTGGGAGTACCAAGAAGCGCAAGGCGACGGACCGTTCGGATCTCACCGATGTGCACTATCATTCTGATCTCCATCTCTCGGAATCCGATCAAGAAATTAAGGAGGAAACAGACGAGAGAGCAGATGTGCACTATCATTCTGATCTCCCTCTCTCGGAATCCCATCAAGAAATTAAAGAGGAAACAGAGGAGAGAGCAGTAGATGATGGTGTGATTACGGAGATGGACGTCCAACACGAGGGAGAAGAAGCAGGAGATGCTTACAATGTGAACAGATTCACCATTAAAAAGAGACTCACATATAGTGACACCAGTGGCCTCACTCGACTACTTTTGTGGACGAAGTTGGTTGAGACCCATATTCTGCCTTTCTTGAGAAGAGACCAGGCTAAGAATGTCAATAGTCGAGCCGGAACAAAGGTGATGATCTGGGATCTCAACACACAGTCGGGACACCTAATGAACTTTAAGAAGGTGCCTAGCAGCAACAGCTACGTTTTAAATGGTAATTGGGGGAAACAGTTTCTGAAGAGGAGAGAGTTGAAAGAGGGAGATGAGATCGGAATGTATTGGGACGATAACAACTCCTATATATGTTTCTCGGTCCTTAAACGAGCTGGAGTTGCTGCTCTCCGATAGTCCATATTACACAGAGAAGAAGCCATGGATGGGGTCCAATAGTTGCCCTGCAAGACCATAACAATTTTTTTATTTTTCTAATACCCGACAGAGATTTTCTATAATGTTAACAGATCAATTATGTAATTTTGTTTATGTTCTGTGTTTTTTTTTTGGTACGGAAAGTGATATTTTTGTTTTTGTTCAATTACTAGTGGGTGATGCTGTAATTTTTTTTATGATATTTGAGAAAGGATTAAAGCCATAATGGGAATTAGGATTCAATCTAACCATCATTTGTCTCTTCTTTCTTCTTACACTCACTGTGAAGGTCAATACAAAGTATGAGATTGCTATTTTATTTATTTATAATGATTGAGGTCTTTAAGAGTCATCATCATCATAAACCCTTTTCCGACGTCGTCACGGTATGATTTGGCAAAAGTTTGAACAACCTGATGTAACCCTTCTCCTTCATCTGGGGTTGGGGATCGGTGATGCAGTAATGCAATACACCGGCGGAATTAATGTCACCAAAAAGAGTTGATCACAGCAGAATTAGTTTCACCATGAAGCTAAGTGATTCTACATCCGACATATACCCCGGACGACTCTTTTTTTTTCTTTCTGAAATTTGATTTTTTTTTGAAACAGAGTTGTGCAAAGTGCTGAGCTACTTAGCTTCAGCCTTGAAGCAAAGTGCTGTACAACCAAAAATGGGCTCCATACCTAAAAGGACCAGTAAAAAGTCACGGTCAGGGTCTAGCTTTGCCCACCCAAACTCAGCCCAAGATACAATCAGCCAGGCCCTACTCCCAAGTAATGATTAGTAGAAGCCATTTAACAATATAAAACTGGATCAACTGATTCACAGAAAATGTCTAATAGTTACATTTTGTAAAAAAATTAGCATTGTCCCTAGGATGATATTGTAGCATCGCCGTCCCTTTATTCGAACCATTGGATGTTCTTTGAATTGTGTGTAGTGGATTTGGGATTCGTGACGTGGGAATCTCGATAACCATCAATGTTTTGTACCTGTCATATGCTAGTGTCATCCTAAGGGCAATATGATGCTAAAAATTTACAAAAATGTTAAACTATTTGTGAAATAATACCTCTTTGTGAAATTCTGCGACTTCAAATAAGCTAAAAATCACTGCGGCATTTTTTTCCCCTGTAAAAGGTGAAATAAATTAGAAAAAAGAAAAAGAAAAAAAAGGAAACAGACAGGACCCTTCAAGGGGAAGATTAGTGCATATGAGCCATTGTTGCCAGATAGTGTTCCTAGAAACGCCTTCTACCACGAGCTAAATTGTCACCTGTCGTTTTAACAATTTTACCTATGCATCGATTCAAGCAACAATAAACACCTAAATCAGAAACTCTGTTCATTGAGCAAGCCTTTGCTAATTTAGATCACTAATTAAAGAGGAAGTTCCTCATGTAAACCGCCATCTTGTAGCCAACATTGAATCCGGGATATGGTTTAAAAGAACAGCCTCCATGACTGCAGTCATTCTCTCAGCTAGAGATCCCAAATTTTAAATTACATGAGGCAAGTGTTGCAGTGCAGTTGATGGAAGTAAGTTTCCTGGGGTATCAACAATTGCTGCAACTCCCTTTATTAGATGATTGGAATCTTTACAACCCACTGCTCAACAACATGAAGATGAACTCAGATGAGATAGATCCACTTCTCAGAACAATCCGAGCCATTTGTTTATGGACATGAGTCGAATGTGTATGAATTCATTGCAAACCAAGAAAATTGGGGGCGTGTTGTTAATAACAGTACATAATGATGGTGGGATTGGTTTAGAACTTGAGTTATACACTTCAAAGGACATCTTAACATAAAACCCAATTGTTTTGAAACTTATATTGGCCATTGAATGTAATCTTGGCTTAACCCATTTTTGTTTCTCCCTTACATGTGGGAACACTTCATTGTCCCTTCTTATTGGGTACAGTGCAAGAAATTTGGAATGTGTGTATAAGAGAATAGAACAAATGATAGCCCCTTTTCTCCTCTCTAAGATGTACTCTTTCCAAGTCCCCACTTTGGATCCATCAGGTGGCGAAGTCGACCCACATGGAGCCACTATGTCACGAAAATTCACAGAGGCTGACTGCAAAGTATGTCATGCACCAATGCATTTTGCCCACTGGAAAAACCTGGCAACTTTTCTTGGCAGGGAATAGTCTGCAAGAAGGGATGGATCGTTCACCACATCTTCAGTCCTCGACCATATGTACACTCCTCTTTCTTGTCGGCTACCAGGAACAGTGTTATCCAGTAAAAATGCCACGAAGAGCGCAACCACCATGTTTAGTGACAGAGCACCGTTTATTGCAAAATCAAGCTGTTACCATCCATCGAAATAACATAACGTCAGCTCCTCTCTACCATAAAATATAGTACAAGATAAACGAAAAAAAAAAAAAAAAAGAGCAAGGACAAGCATGTGGAAAGATTGCACAGCATGTGTCTCGTATTGGTATTCTTCCCATAATTTAAGCATAGGAAATTTTGCTTCTTTTTCATTTCTGGTTTTCAGGGGAATAATTTGGGTCAAAAGACCAAATTGGCTTCAATGTTTAACATTATAACTATAATCAACGGGCAAAAAGTCCGATGAAGGATTTAACATACAAACATGCTGTTTGTGTCTGTGTGCAAGTTATCCTCCTTGAGTGATTTATTCATGTTTTGATATACTCATATATATCCTTACAGACCAATATTTGCATCTTATAAGATTCCTAATATTGAAACATATCTGTATGATAATGTCAAAGCACTGGTATTCAGAATGGCCATGTTTTGACACCTTTTGCTGTTGCTACATGAGTGTATCTCTCATAGCACAAATTAGTATAAGGTATGCTACTTTACTTAAGATACCCTACCAATGTCAACTTGGCAAGTGTTCAATAGTATATTCAACACAATTATGCATGCACATCTTTATGTATTTCTCGATGCAAGTATTGATGTGTACATGTATCTACAGGTGCACATGTTGTGCTTACTTCTTTACTGCCAGTGTGGACTGGTCCATTTGATGCTGCTGCATAAGGTACAAAATAACTTGGCAATATGAAGCTGGAATCCGGCTGATACTGTTGAAAATATGCAGGAATGGATAAAGATAAGAACAACGAAACACCGACGATTGTTATGTTTCTAGAGCTTGCCGTTTGACCGTACTGCAAAGTTGATAGACCCAGTGCCACGATTAATGCCCACATGTAACACAGTACAGAAGCAGCCAAGGCTTGGGGAATTGAAGCAAGAAGGGCACCCACTTTTCCTGTCAAGTTAAGAAAATCAATACACCACATGCTTACATAGAGACATGCGTAAACAGATAAACATGCCTACGCATGCTGCATGCACCTATTCATGGATGGATGTATGCAGCTATCCATACCTAGAAATGAGAAGAAGATCAAAAAGACTGCTCCAAGTTCCATGGCCCTTCGATTTGCCACCTTTGTGACGTCAATGGTATGCACATTTTCTGTCAAGGTTGTTGACCCAGTACCCGTACCCAAAAGTCCTGCCAGTATACTACAACAACCTTCCAACCCTATTCCTCTGCTGACAATTCCTGGTGTTGGGGGCCTTGAATTAACTAGTAAAGATGCAGAGTGATACACTCCAACCTGGATGAATTACACCAAGCGCGCTGGGGTTAGAATTTTATGGTCAGTCTCTAAGTTCAATTCTCTGCTCTGATCCATGAACAGATGTGACTATTTAATGATAGACACAATACATTTTATAGTTCTCTTATCACACATTCAAATTATAAGCTACTCACCGAATCCACTGATGCAACCAGTGACACGATAATCATGATAAGGCAGGTCCTGAAACGGAATGTAGGGATACCCCACTGAAATGGATAGGATACTCTAACCCAATCAGCAGTTCTCCATGCACTGGAAGCATCGGTTCGGCAATGCTTCATGGTAAATGCATGTTCTCTACAGGCATTGGATAAGATGTTTGAACTGGGTATGTCGGGGCTGCAGCCTTTGTAGTTATACGCTCCACCAGCAGTCAAAAAGAATGCATACACCCATACAATTGTAACACTAAGAGGAACCTGCAAAGGTTGATAATGTCAGCAAGGTTAATCATACAAAAATCTGTGTAGATACTCTCAACAAGTAAAAGCTACAATGTAACGACAAATATATTTTGAGTGAATGTTGCATTAATAGAGGGAGTATATCCAAGTGGAAGGGTGGGCTGATTTTGTATTCATGATTAACCTTCGTTGAACTTAAAGTCAAAATCAATGATTGTAATAAATAATACTTCAATAAGGTGGAGAGAGAGAGAGAGATTTCAAGGTACTTCTAATTTGGATTATCTGTTGCAATTTAGCTGCAGAAAACATAAGGAGGATAGCTCTTACAAAGGGAGCATCATGATCTGTTTAGACTTGAGTCTTAAGGAGGTTAGCTGGACCCAAAATATCTAGTCGGACAGATAAATAGGGTGGGTGGGATGTTTGAACAAGGAGATTGAGGAAGAGGGGTCACACTGAGCAGTTTTAGAAATGCGCAGAGATAAGTGACTATATGATGGTTTTTTCTCGTGATTGTCAGGCAGTGGATAGATGGATTTGTGGAGATCGTCAAGGAATATTACACAAGGTCCGTATCAATTATAGATTTAATCCCACGTTTGATTACCTGGACAAAAAGGACAGGCCTGAGGAGGTAACGGATTCAAGACTAATTAGTCTGGTTTCTTATATAGGGTTAAGCTCTACTATTTCCCTTACTAGGTAACTGATCTTCATGCAAGGACGACAAATTCTTGAAGTTCTCGCTGCCAAAGAATATCCTGGACTCGAGATCCAGAGTTGGAATTTGGTATTATGTGCCAAGTGTGTGCAGTGAAAGTAAGGCCATATAACATACCTAGCCAGCTAAAAAGAAGAAAAATAGGAAACCTCTTGCGTACACTTGGACCATATGATCCCAGGTGAAGTAGACATGCCAAATGAATTCAGATAAAATGCATGGGTTACAGCATCGAACTATCCAGAGAACCAACTAGAGGGTATAAAACGTACCGCATACACTCGAAATATTCGATGCCCAAAGATGGAAACTCCTCGAAGGTACTGAAACCAATGGCGAATGGAATGAACAGTGTCAATTTTGAGCATATTGAGAATTCATTTACGTGTTAAAAAATCCAAAACACAAAGAGCTTTAACAAGGAAAAACTGTACCATGTAAGAGCTGTACTAGAATAGAAATAATAAATAAAATTTAGTTTACATAACTTTTGTCTGTGAGTGACTTACCAGAGAGAAAATAAGAACCAACAGGATCTGGGGAATGCTGATTTCCACACAACTACCAGCTTGAGGAAAACCATAGCTGAAAAATGCTAAACCTACCGCAGCAACAGTTGGTGCAACTACAACTGGGTTTATGAACCTGCAGCGTGGTATTATTTATACAACCAAGAAGGAATAACATAAGTTTCCCTTACAACTCACATCCCTTTTGGATACAATAGTTACAGTTTACAAGCTTATAAAGAAGCAGGTACTTGATATGGTAGCTTGAGACCAACAATTACTCTGTTCCAAAGTGGAGGAATAAAGGAAAATAGTGACAGGGTAGCAATATCCCTCCACAGAACAGAAGGAGCGGATATTTGATCTTTGATTAGTATCCCATTTCCTTAGATTGGGACGCATACATAGATAATCAGTGTGCAATTCATTTTGATGAGATAGATAGATTGTCCCAATTAGTCATATATGTTACCATTTGATTGGACCATTGGCTAAAGCGAAATTTTGTAACATATCAGGGCATCCCATTACTAAGCCAGTTCGGACTGATTCATCAGATTCTGATATCATTGATCGATTTGGATGGATATGCAAAAACAATTATTACAGCAGATCCTCAAAATTGAGAGAGAGAGAGTGAGTGTTTCCATCAAACTGTATAAGAGGGTTCAAGTAAAAAAAAAAGCAATATGTTCCAGGCAATTCCCACGAGCTTGAATGTGTCCTTACAGAGCTCCATTATGTTGTTAGAGAATAAAAGATGAAAAAAGAAAACTATAAAAGCACAACAGCGCAATTCCATTCCAAGTATTCAATACTACAGTTACTTATCCCAAATAAAAAGGAAAATAAATAAACGCATGAGTATGCACAAGGAAGAGATTACAAGGCAGTCCCTTAAAGTACCTTAGAAGAAGAGACATAAGACCACTGTATCCCAAGATGCTCTGGAAAACTGAACCAACAATTATAGCCCCTTGCAATTCCTTCATTATGTGTTTAAATTTCTGCAATTATTTAAGACAGGCACTAACAAGTGTCATTTAGTAAGTAATACTCATTTTATCCAAAGAAGAAAACAAAATACAATTCGAAAGGGATAAGCAAATCCAGAAAAAAAAACTCATTTAAAAAAAGAAGAATAAATAAAGCAAATTAAATGTGAGAGGGAGTCTCCAATTAACAAAACACACTCCCAACCCCTCTTTAGACAATGAGTCAGCAACATTGTTCACTTCTCAATGAAGATATCTAAAGAGTGTGGTTTTATCCTTGGTTCTCTCTGGCAACCCACCCCAGTCATTCCTGGAGAAGGCCTTTGGTGTGTTCCAATTCCTTCATTGTCATTTTATATGTGGGATAGCCATTCTTACCAAGATTCTTACAGTGGACAATTTGATCAGTAGGAGAAAGATCATGCCTTTGCACAGCTTCCAGAGAATCAGTAAACCATCTTCTCATCCATTGCCATTACACCATAAATATTTGGAACACCTTTTTCGGTGTGATGAGAGTTTGTTGGGTGTTTCCAAATAACTCAGTTGATGTCATGAAAATTAGGAAGTTAAATGGACTCGATGCTTAGATGAAAATAGCGTGGAGGATGATTCTTTTTGCCTTAGGGTGGTGTGTTTGGAAGGAAAGGAGTAGGAAGCACATATTCAAAGACCAGTAGAGTAGCAAAGATGTAGTGGTCAGTATTTCAGGAAAATGAAAGGCACTTGCACATTGATAAATCATTCTCGAGAGGAATTACTTTTGTTGAACTTTTACCACATGTTTGGGAGCCTAATCCCTCTGAGTGGAGATGATCACAAGTCAAAATCATATCCATAATTGTAGTCCAACAGAAGGCTTTTATCCAAGGAGGAATGGAAACCCACCACACTTCATCACCCACCGGAAGAAAAAGAAGCACTGTTAATAAGAGCCCACAAAATGATCTAGAAAGAACCTACTTAGGGTCCCCCAATAAAAAAAACTCTCTTATCAACCCCCACTGCATCTAGAAACCCTCAAGACTATATGAAAAAAAATTTTAACTGATCAATTTCCTCATCCTGAAGATTCCTTCTCAAACTGTGACATTTTTTTTATAAAATGGTCATCACTTGACTTGCTCCTTTTTAGGACTTCTTATGGAAATACTTGTTTTCATGCAAAACAACAAGCTCATCAAAATTGACTAGTCTCAAAATTATTTGTGAATCAATCGGTTATCGTACTCATACAAATCTCATTATCAAATTTTTTGGGTAAGGGAATTTCATTTAAGATTTTAAACCATTCTGCTCTTCTCAGGTTTTTATCAGGAATGTTTTTAGGTAAATTACATTAAAAAAATCAGGAGAAGTTTCAAAAAGAAAAGAAAAAAGATAGAGAATGTAAACATCAATTTCTTGTGAAAAAAAAATCAATTTCTTGCAAGATATTTAATCCGTAGAGAAAGCTTTTAAGCTTTATTTTTTCGAGAATGTTGGCAAATATTCCAAGATTTTTGAAAAATTTGAAGGTATTTGTGACTGAGGTAAGATGCCTAGCATCACCTAAAGAAGCCATACATTGGTAAAATAGATCTTGAAATAGTAATCTTTAGTTAGTGGAACAAACTTACATCTTCACTGAGATTTCGGTATTCTCGAGAATTTAGGATAACTAAAGCTGGGGCCAAATATACAAACGAGCTCCCTTGAACTATAGGAAGCCGGGTACCAAAATAGGAGTGCAGTATTGTTGTAATGCCAGACACCAACAGCATTGTGGAAATTACAGTGGCAGTATCCTTCTGTCATCACAAATGAAAAGGTTTAACCAGTGCTATCATCCTACTTTTGTCATGCTAGGAATAAAAGAAACCAAAAGACAAGATGCTTACATCAGTTCCACCCATGGCTGGTACAATGATCAGGGGGATGAAAATAAGCGAACCAGCCAATGATAAATAGTGCTGCATACCATAGTATATGAGGGGGACTGCAGTTGGAAAACACCAGAAAACAATCAAGAACAATAATCAACTGTCCTTACAAATCAATTAGACCCTGTTGGAGGCTATTCCGAAATTAATTCCACATTTATTTACTTTGTAAGTGAAGAGAAACATCTTTAGTCCTGTAAGAGGGTTTCATCAATTACTACCAAAAGCTTAATATAGGACACATTGATGCTGGACCATTCAACTACGATAGTCCGCGCTACACCGAATCTATGCCCGGTCAAGCAAGTGGACTCCGTTTTTACTATTTATGGTAAATTCTTATTGAACTATTTTTAGATAAGTGGGCCCCATGAAGATTTGTTTTAGTTTAATTAGGATTCTCAATTGAAATTAGATTTTATTTCCAATAATTATTGATTAAAGTTAGTAGAAATATATTAGGAGTTTCTTATTTTAGTTTGCTTAAAATTAGGAAGTTCAATTCGATTATATAAGAAACTTCAAGTAGAGAGTCTAATAAAAGGTGATGTACTATTTGATTTTAAGAATGAAATGATGAATAAAGAAATAGAAAATCTCTTTGGAGAAATCTCTTGTGAAGGGAAACTTGGTGTGGAACCATCATCTCTTGGTGCGAGGCCAAGCTAATCCGGTGCGAAGCCGAAGGTATCTTTCTATCCACATCTCTTTCTCTATCTCTTCTTTCTTATTCTCTTCTCTTTTTCCATCTTTATTTTCTTTTTTGGGGTCAATTTTCACCTAGAAAACCCAAATCATGCCACAACATTGTGAATAGTGTTGGGTGAATAATGTCACTTGAATAGTAACCTTCTCTTCATTCCCCCTAAAAATCGTGGAACGGTCTCCCGTCCTGCGTCAAATTTGGTATCAAAGCTAGGTTCGAATTTCCAGACTGTGTTTCGAAAAGATGCCGCAGATTAGTTCGCAATTGTTGGCAGCCGTTAGCTAAACCAAACGATGTGATAACTCGTTTGGAGAGCCAACAACGTTGACCGTTGCCATTGATCGCAGTCGCCGTCGACCATCGCTGCCGCTGGTAGCCACTACCTCTTCCACCGCCGTCGCAACCCAAGAGATTGGGTTAGGGTTTCACAAACCCAAAACTCCTTTCTGTTTCAACAAGGAAGACAACTTCCTCTTTACAATCGGGCTTTCTTTTTGTTTTATCATGGGTTGTGGACTTAAGTCAGCCCATAAGCCCTATAAGTCCATAACCAAATGCCCACAAATAAAGCCCATCTGGTGTTACTCAAGATCTATACTTATGGACTAGCCCAATATTTCTTGGGTCCACTACTTAGGCCCATGAGTTGAAAAAAAAAAACAACTTGAATACGTTGTGTTTTAAAAAAATGTGTAAAAAAAAGGTAAAAAAAAATCCTTGGACAAGTTGGTTTGTTTTCTTTAAAAAAAAATTGCTTTAAATATCTATCCAAGTGTGTTGATAGATGATCTAGTTGTTGCTGAAAAAACAAGTACAGGTCGTGTGGAGAAGACAATCACGAAGAAGACCTGCAATACCTTTTCGCTAAAGATCAATTCATCTACAACTGAATTCAAGGTCGAATTCTTTTCAACCAGTAGGGTTTGATGCGGGAGCATTCTATTTCGATGGTCTGCCGCTACATTGAATCAATGCCTGGTCAAGCAAGTGGACCACGTTTTTACTACTTATAGTAAATTATGTTTTTTACTATTTGTAGTAAAATTACGTTTTTACCATTTATAGTAAATTTTGATTTTTCTATTTTTAGATAGAGTTTGAGTTGTAATCGAATTAGAATTTTGAGATATTTTATTTCCAATTAGTAGATTTGTAGTAGGAGTTGCTTATTTTAGTTTGCTTAGATTTAGGAAGTTCAATTCGATTAGAATAATAAAACGTCAAGTAGGGAGTCTTATAAAAGGTGATGTACCATTTGATTTTAGGGATGACTTGATTAATGAAATTTGATATTGATTTTCTCTTTGAGGAACTCTCTCGTGGTGCAAAATCACACTCTCTCTTGGTGCAAAGTCAAGCTATTTTGGTGTGAAGCCGAAGGTCCTTTCTCAAATCGCAAAGCGGGTTCCCCCGTCATGCATCACACAGAGATAAAAACTGTAGGGGCAGAGTACTTGAGAATAAATATTTATCACACTGTGCAACTAAGTAGAACCTCAAGGCAGAAGGAAAACTTTGTGATTTTGTTCCCAGTAACAAACAACAGTCAGTTTATCAATACTCCCCTGCTAATGTAGAAATCTTGCTTAGAAAAATAGGCAAAGTGGAACTGAGGAATCTTAATGAACAACTTGGGAATCTTGCTTAACAAATTCACTTTTATGTACGCTAGATGTATCTAGGTCAAAATAGAAAAATCGGTGGAGTGATTTTGCGTTAGTTTTGTTCAGCGAAGAAACAGAAAATACAGGAGGTATTGATTTCAATTTGCTTTACTATGGTAAATCCTTATAGTACACATAGTCTTCTTCTTTTACAATATTTTTGTCCAGGTTTGCATTGTCATGTTTACTTTTTGGCCGGCGCATTGATGTGTTTATTGTTATGCTTATGTGAGTTTCGTGTTTCTGCCGAGGATGAGCTCAGCAACAACAGTAGCAGTCAAGGTTGATGAAGGAAAACAATGATCCAACTATATAATCATCTCAATTAAAACAGTATTTGCAATTTTTGAATTAAAACAAAAAACAAAAACCAATAATAGATACAAAGGAAATGAATGTACACTAACCCAAACCCGGATTTTCTCTCAGCCCACACTTCATCCTGGAAGGTTTGCGAGACCCTCCGTGCTCAGGTTCCTGATCCTCCGGAAACACATCGCTTTCCAATTCTTGTTCATCCTTGCTGAGATTTTTCTTGGGTTCAGCAGTCGGAGCAACAGTTGGATCAACTGCCGGAACTTCCTTCCCATTCAACCTGATTTTTGTGTCATCGTCCTTTGATTCTATAACAGGCTCAAACCCAATTCTCTTCTTCTGGGTTTCAACTCTCCTCGGTTCATCCCTCAAACCCAAAGCAGCATCAGTTTCATTCTTCCTCAACCCATTTCCTGTCCCGGAAACCGGTTCAATTTCAATTCCTCGATTCTTTCTAGTCCGACCCAAGATCGGATCAATCTCAATTTTCGGCGACGACCCACCTCCACGATCAAGACCCTTCTCCAAATCAAACCCATCACTGTCATTCTTTTCAGTCGGGTCTCTCTCGCTTACACTGGTAGCTGTCTCTCCGGAGAAATTAGGATTGAAACCGGTCTTCTTGGCCCAAGATTTCAACTCTGTTGGACTGTGATCAGTTCTTGGTACAAATGGTTCGATCCTGGGAGGCCAAGATCCGGGTTTGGGCCGACCCTTTTGCATGTTGGGCTTCACTAGGGATTCTGAACTCGACCCACCTTCCATCTGAAGCTCTTCTCGAAATGGGTATCAATTATTTCAAAGAAAAGCACAGAAAAAAAAGACGAAGAAGAAGAAGAAGAAGAGAACAAGAGAACAAATCTCACCAAACCAACGAAATGATGGGCGAAGGAGAGAGAGAGAGAAAGAAAGCGAAGAGTAAAAGCAAAGAAAACGAGGATTGGATCAAAAAGGTTTTGGGTTTATAGGTGTCAAAGACATGTGGAAAGCATCATTTCTTCTTTGTTTGTTTCAATGGCGACTGTGAGGAAGAGTGAGTGAGATATCTTTTCTATCTTCATAAGCTCATTTCCGCTCGCCAGTTGCTATCAGTTGGAGCTTTCAGCTGCTTTAAAGTTACTAAAACACCCCTGGATGCCCGTTGAGAAACCTCCCAGAAGTGTCCCTGATTCTCCCACTTTTTCAAAGCTTACTTCGATTTCAAGCTTTTGGAAACTCGTCCAGGGCAACGAGTCTCCTCTCCTAACTCAATGAGTTGACCCAGTGTCTCGGACGAGTCTCCAAGTATGGGTGACAAATGGGTCAGTTTCGTACCCAGTTAGGCCAGAATCAGGGCCCATTATAAATTCGTTACAGTATTGAAATAGGGAACAGGATGGGAGGACTCTGTGTTTCTGACACGTATGTTCACTCGTCCTCTTGGCTGATGGTGGGTGAGTTTTGGTAAAGTATTGGATTTCGTGAAATCCACCGTCAAGAGCACGAGTGAACAAACCAGTCAGAAATTTGTATCCACGGATCCCGACCATGATAATAAGTTTCATGCATGTATATGGTCAAATTAATTAGCGAAAACACTTCAATCGGCATTAGAGAAACTTGAACACCAATGTGTTGGTTTTGATTTAGGTTCTGTTCCGGGTCTTTTCGTTTCTACTACCGAAATAATTAGTTTATGGAAACGGTTAGGCCCGCGACGGGCCGGACCAGATAACCAGGATTGGGTCCGGTTCGATAATCAGTTCATCGGGTACCCATTGACACCCTTGGCTTCAACTCGGGAAACAGAGTTTCTTAACGTTGACAAAGGAGAAAAAGGATAGAGGGTACCTCGGAAAGAAATAGATTTTGCTTTCTCTAGACTAGATTGGTTGTTGGGATGGATTAGTTAACGGCCACGTGTTGTCGATGGATGAGTTAGTGGGGCCTATATGTTCTAAATGATGGTGTATGGAGGGGGTGAACCTTACTTCTTAGAGAAATGCTAGGAGCAACCCTTAGCAGAGTTGCACAGATGCAACCACACAAAAGACAAGAAATATATATTAATTGAAAGGTGTGGTTTTCAAGGTAGATTTTTCTTGAGGACGGCTTCTATGCGCCAGGGCCCCCAACCAAACAAAAGGGCCATACGGAAAGTGTGGCATGTCGGCAAAAAAGCAAAAGCTCTTGTAACTACTAATACAACCCCAACCCAAGTTAGTCCGTTTTGATTTTTTTTGTACTTTCTGAAATTGAGGTGACGTGGGAAATACTCTGTAGGGCCGTTTTGTTTGGTCTGTCCAGCCCTGGCACATAGAAGCTGCCTCCTTGCCAGACCAAACAAAACGGCCCTACAAAAATTGTGGCACATCAGCGAAAAAGCAAAAGCTCTTGTAACTACCAATACAACCAATCCAAGTTAATCGGTTTTGATTTTTTTTTTTTGAATTTTTGAAATTGAGGTGATATGGGGAAAGTTTTGTAGGGCCGTTTTGTTTGGTCTGTGCGGCCCTGACACATAGAAGCCGCTCCCCTTTTCTTGTCATTTGTGTTGCATCTGTGCAACTCGGTTGAGGGTTGCTTGCTATGTATCTTCGAATGATTAAAGTGATCCTAAAGCCTTGACTCTTAAGCACCTTCTCCTACCGCCACCTTTCTAATACCTTTCAACTTGACAAATAATGAAAAGCTCAACCTCCCATATTTTTTTGGTTATTCTTTAAAGTAATCATGCAGGTAGTTAAGCCTTTTTTTTTTTACTTTATTTAAATTTAAAATTATTTTTATATTTTAAGATAAGAAAATGTTCCCTAGTCTCGGGAATGCCGGGGCCGCATAGACCAAACAAAACGGCCTGCATGAGAAATTACCTAATGCTTTTTGACTTATAAAATGACACACGGTTGTGAGGAACATATGCGAGGAGTTAAGGGCTGATTTTTGGTGAGGATAATCTCATCACCATGGAGATCATCCTTTCCAAAAATAAGTAATTTCTAAAGCTTCTAACTATATATGGAGTTAAATTTAATGGTGAAGATGGACGGTCCATCATCATCTACGCCTATCCCAAATGTTTGGGGGTGGGGAACATGAATTCTATTCTGTCATTCGACTCTGATTAGAGCTATATCTTTTGTCAAAGAATTAGTCTTTAGATCTTTCCTTGTTACCTTCGTCCATGTTATTTTCAGACTTCTCTCTCATTTCTAAGGCCTTCAACTTAGACTTGACTCACTAGCACAAATGGTCAATGCATACTCTCCATGAAGGAGATCATGGGTCTTCTTTAGAGTGGTGGTGTCTAGTAGAGGTCCCAATTAGCTTCTTGCGCATATATCCTGTCCTGCGCCTACAGGTGCAGCCCGCCTTTGCCAGCTGGTCTTGCATTCCAAGCCACAACCACCGTGTGGTGTACCGAAAAAAGGACATTCAACCTGCACCAAAATGCTCTTTTTCACTAAATGCAGTGTTACATCAATGCCTTAATGGTATTGCTTGCTTGTTAGCATTACATTTCTTGGATCATTAGTCCAAGTTTAATGTCCTGCTTGTTCAAGAATTTGGGTAGCTCTACACACACCCACCTCTTTAAGCTAGGCACACACTCCCATTTTAGGGCACCCACTGAAACTCACTCACTTTGTCGAAACCCACCCCATTGCCCTTTCCTCCCCACCTTGCTTCGTCTTCTCCAACTGTCATTCCACCCCACCGCACGACCAACACCTCCACCCCCCTGTCATGTCTCTCTCCATCACACCCTCTCTCCACCACATTCTCTCTCTCCAACAAAATAAAAAAAATTCAAACTGCCCATGTCGAGAGTTCAAAGCCGACATGGGCTAGGTGATGTCGGCATTGCCGACATGATTGGGCGGTGTTGGTAGGCCTTGCCAACATGGACTAAGTGGTGTTGACAGGCCTTGCCGACATGGACTAATTGGTGTTGGCAAGTCCTACTGACATCACCTTGGCCATGTCGGCAATTCAAAATCGACATGGCAGTTTTGAAATTTTTATTGGAGAGAGAGAGAGAGAGAGAGAGAGAGAGAGAGAGAGAGAGATTTGGATAGTTAGCATTTTATCCAAATAAAGTCTATAATTGCGAAGAACGATGAGAAGTTTGGCTTGTAAACAATCAAAATCATGTCCTACCTTTTACACAGTCTGCAGTGATCATTGTACCCCCTTAAGTCAAAGGAAAAATGCTCTACTGACCAAGTTCTTGATCCTACTGCATCGGTGTTGGTTGAAGTTGCTTCGGGTATGACTTCAATTTCATCATTTAGTATGCATGCCAACTTCAAGGTTATGAGGAAGAAGATGACTTTTTGCTATCATTAGGTGAAATTTTGCCCATCAAAATGATCTAAATAGACTAGATCTTGGTTCATGACTTGGATTGAATGAACCGATGTTATTTCCATTGGTTAGATAGAGAAGATATCATCTAAAATTGTTATAAATAATGTGTCTAGCTATATGTTGACACAAACATTAATATTCGAAATTAAAAAAATTGAGAATAAGATATGGTCTTCAAGGCTCAAAATGGTCAATATCTTTTAGACGACATTTCTCCCTCTTATTGAAATCGTGAGTGCACATAAATAAATTGCCTTCAGATACAACGAAGCCCCTTGATCAAAATCAAATTATACACAATTGAGAGAGTTTCTGTTATAGTTGTGTCAATTCAGTTGTTAATTCAATATGTTTGTCTTATTCCCAATTTAAATTGAGTGTACTTCACGCCCGTGTGCGTGGTGGTGCGAAACTCGTATGATGTGGGCGAAACTTTCACTCTCTTTTACAAAAAAAAAAAAAGTAAACAAAACTCATAAGGATCAAGAATCATTATTATTTCGACATAAGAAAAGGGTGAAAAATTTCTTTTCTCGTGTTGAAGATTAAGAAGACGAGTAATCCCTCGCCTTACCTTATTTGTAAGATGGAACACATGTTGATACGCATCCTACCCATCAAATCTTAGTTTGTGGAGCTAATAAGAGGCATGTGAATCTGCTTCGGGGACGAGAAAGATGGGTCAATGTATTTTGTATGTTTGCCTTTTGTAGTTTAAACTGCATTGCCCATCCACCAAGCCTAGATAAAGGAAGAGGGTTATTATGGATCAAGCCAGGTCGACAATTGTTGTAAAAATCATGTCAAATCCTTACATATGAATCTGAATTCATTGACTCCGATTCATGATAATAATGCATGACCTATTTAGATGGACATTTTCGCATATTTGAAATTTTGTTCATAAAAAAAATATATTTTTAATTTAAAAATGTGAATCCAGTCAAGTCATAGTAGTGGATCCTTATTTGGGGCACTCCCCACATGTCGATGGAGTAGAACTTTGACGGACGTGATGACAGACCATAGCACAAGTCATGTGGCATACTTCTAGAAACCACTGACCATATGGTTGTTTGGGCCATCCCTAAGTGGACCTACATACCAAAAAATTAGCCTGATTAGTGATTTCAAATCTTTGGATCTTTGTACCCCAAATAATGCTCGAATGTCCATGTATGGTTAAAAATCAACCCATGAAACGACTGCAACCAATGCTCCGCAATCACTAATCAGGCTAGTTTTTTGTTCGTAGGTCCACATATCGTTGGGCCAAACATCCATAGTGTCAGCGATATCTAAGTTTAAACCATCATTTGACTAACGTTAGATGGTGGCATGCATCGTACGTATGCCGGTTAGTGAACCTGTGAAAGGACCATAATAGCAAGTACAATGCTAATGACGTGTAATTCAAGTCTGTTTTAACTTTAAGTCGACCACTTTTAAACTAGGTCAAGGGGTAATTCTAAAGTTTGAAAGTATAAGGAGGTATTACTAATTACTTTCAAATTTCAGGGCGGTAATGCCCCAACTCCAATATCTATTACTAATTAGATATTTTATATCCTTATAACGAAAATCTATACTATTATAAAGTGAGCGTCCACGTAAGGCTTCAATTAAATGCTTCACTTTAAAGACAAAACGTACCCCTTCACACAGGGGTTGTCTAGCACGCCAATATCCATCATCAATGATGATGAGGGACCATATTATAAGCCATGTGGCGCATTCTTAAAGACAACTGACTGTATGGATGTTTATCTCATCCCTAGGTGGACCTATATACCAAATATCAGCCTGATTAGTAATTTGAAACCTTTGGATCTGAGTACCCCAAATAATACTCAAAATCTACGGTTAAAAATTAACCAATGAAAATGACTCCAATCAAATCCTCAAAAATCATTAATCAGTCTGATTTTTCGCATGTAGGTCCACCTAGGAATGGGCCAAACATAGGTCAGCAATCTCTAAGAGTGTGACGGCCAGCATTCCCCTAGTAATGGTAATGCTCCAACTCCAATATGTTTTGAAAATAACGCCAAACACAAAAGATGGGTTTGGCATTATAACAGCCAGTTGATATTGTTTTGATTTTTTATTTATCGTTATCAAGGTTATTTTGAGGAGAAAAAAATATCCTGACCATTTTTTTTGGGATGTTTTTTGCTGCAGACTTCTGTATGAATTTTTTGATGCAGAAGTACCTCAAATTGCAACGTATTAGACTTGTTCGGGCCCACTTGCCCCTTGAATATTTGGCCCACACTATGATGCACCTACACACCAAAAATCAGAGTGATTTGTGATTTCTAGCGATATAATTGAGCTCTTTTTCGTCGCGGGCTTTAAGAACTGGCCTATGAGTTGGTTCCAAACCCATGATGAAAAAGTGCTCAAATCCAATGGCTAGGAATCACTAATCATATTAATTTTTGGTGGGAGGGGCGAAAGAGTATACCATGTTATTTTTTTTACGTTATTTTGACAAAAAAAAAGGGGGTTGTGATGTAACAAGGTATACCTGAGATCTTTTCATTTGCGGAAGTCAATGCTGCCATCTGGGCCCACTGACCGTATGTATGTTTAGCCCACCCCTTAATAGAGTATACCATGTTATTTTTTTTACGTTATTATGACAAAAAAAAAGGGGGTTGTGATGTAACAAGGTATACCTGAGATCTTTTCATTTGCGGAAGTCAATGCTGCCATCTGGGCCCACTGACCGTATGTATGTTTAGCCCACCCCTTAATAGACATTCATACAAAAAATCAGCTTGTTTAATGATTTTTAGCCGTTGGTTTTAGTACTCAAAAAATGGTTGCATTCACTGGCTATAAGAACACCTTAAAAAGTGCTAAAAGGTGTTAAAATCTAATGGTTACAGATTACCAATCAGGGTGATTTTTAGTCTATAGATCTACCAAGGGGTGGGATAAACATCCATGCGGTCAGTGGGCCCAAATGACAGTGGTGAGTAACAAAAATCATGCTTCGGCATTTGAAACAGTTTCAGGTATACCTTCTTACATCTTTTTCCAAAAAAAATTATTGACGTTCTTTTACTTCAAATGTGACTGATGTGATCCGTTATAACGGTAACGTTAAACCGGACTATTTAAAACCTTGGTGGTCACTATCCCCATTGATTTTGTTGGTCAAAACCAGACCACTCTTTCTCGGAAAAAAATTCTGGATCAGATTTATTTCCTCCAATAGAGCCGACTATTATGGTAATTTCGTACGCTTTCTAGGTACCCTCGTCCCCAACGAGTAAAACTTCGCTGATCACTCCCGATGACCGCCCACAATATGAGCCACGTGGCATATTTATAAAGGGCGCTGACCGTCTGGATGTTTGGCAAATCCCTGTGGACCTACAAATCAAAAAGCAACCTGATTAGTGATTTCTGAGCATTGGATTGGAGTCATTTTCGTGGATTGATTTTAACCGTGTGAGATTGAGCATTATTGAATCATTATTTAGGTACAAGGATCCAAAGGTTTGAAATCACTGATCATGCTGATTTTTGGTTTTTAAGCCCATCTACGGATTGGCCAAACATCCATACGGTCAGCGTCCTCTAAAATGTTCACGTGGCTCATATTGTGGGCGGTCATCGGGGCAGTCAGCGAAGTTTTACTCGTCCCCAACGTCTCTCTCTCTCTCTCACCATTAATTCTGTCTGTCGTTGCTGCTGTTCCAACTCAGCACCATCTCTCCAGCCACCGAGTTTGAGTTGGCGAGAGACCGCGTGTTCAAAATTACTCCTTCAAAGCTCCGACGCTCAGTCCCCTTTCTTCAGACACTCTCACTCTCTTCATATTCTTCTTCTTATACTTCCGTTCTCTCAAATCGCTTCTAGGGCTCGTCCGACGCAGAAACTCCTCCCGAGTTATCTTACTCAGGCTTTAGGGTTTTGATTACGAGTTACTGAGAGCATGTTAGTGTAGAAACAGGATGATTGAGACCAATAAGAAGAAGAAGGGCTCAATCAGTGAAGAAGATATCTCCTATGTTTTACGAAGGTAATATTTTATTATACTCCCCATTTTATTCGATCGTCATATTTCTATTTCTTTTACGAACACAAATTCATGTTGGCGATCCTGTGCACTGACTTCTGATCACGCCATTGATCTCATCCATTAAGAAATCTGAGTTGATTTATCAAACGTTTGATGGTTTATAATCTAGAAAAACCTGTGGGTGTTGTAGTGATGGTGATTTGATTCTCACCTTTGGTAGGTATACCGCTCCGACGATACTAGCTTTGCTACGGGAAGTTTCTCAATTTCCCGAATGGAAGATCGATTGGAATACACTGGTGAAGAAGACCTCAACGGGAATTTCTAATGCCCGGGAATATCAGATGCTATGGCGACATTTAGCCTACCGCGACGCATTGTTAGAACAAGTAGAAGATGGGGCCGAACCTTTGGTTAGTGTGGACTTTCCATAAATAGCAACTAAATTTGGCATTTGTTGATAGTATCTATTGAACTTTTAAAATCACATTTCTAGAAGTAGTAGTATCTGTTCGCCTCAGTTTTATGATCTTTAAACTCATGATGATTATGTTTACGATACGTTCTTGCAATTTAAGATGTGTTTGTTTAAGTAGTTATTTAACCTGTTTTGTGAATTTATTTTTGGATGCCACTGATCGAGTTGTGTTAGAAACAGTGTTTTAAAAAGCTTTTAAGGTTTATGCCTTGAGGATCGCATCGGGGCAAGGTGTCCCCGAAAAGTCTGAGGCTTATTAAAAAAGGTGTAAAAGCTCATGATATGTCTCATTCACTGAGGCTTTAAAAAAGGTGTATGTGTCGTGCTATTTATTCCTCTTTAATGTCCTAAGTTAGAGGCATACACCTCAGGTGCATATGCTCGTGGTGGCAATTTTAGGTGGTTGTGCGTTAAAAAATGTAATTAGTTTCCTTTTTTTTAATCACCCTCCATTGGCCAAATAATAAGCTATTATAGGGTAATAACATAAAAAAACATCTCCTCCTCATACAGATTAGATCAAATTTTTTTTCATAATCATCCTACATTTATTCATTTTTATTGAACTCATCTATTATTTATTTGTTTATGTGTTTTTATTTTTATTATTTATTTAAAAATGCGTGCTCTTGAGGCTTATGCTCCATGCTCTTATGCCTCACACTTTAGGCTATTGAAGCACCTCGCCCCACTCCTCGTTAAAAAACATTTGAGAAAGAAAAGCAACTAGGAGGTATGAATATCAAAATTCTGGAATGAAAAATCAAAGACAAACAACATTTGCTTCGAACGAAGTTTGCTTCTTTGCAGGCTTGGCCAATATGACACTCCATGGCCCTCAGGAAGATATTTTACAAATTCTACATTATCCCTCTTTTGCTGCTTTTCAATGGTTTATTTTGTTTCATTCATTTTGTGTGAGGTTTGATTGGGTTTGCAGGACCTTGTGTCTCTGACATCAGTACGGAATACTCTCTTTCACCAACAACTGCATCCTCAATGTGATAATTATAAAAATGTCAGTAGTATTACTGAATATAGCTGAAATGGACCATGAAGCCACTCAAATACCTTACTGTATCGAGATTGATCCCCTAGCTCAATTGTTGGACCTTTGCTTTTATGTTGCAACCTTGACTTTGCAGGTTCAATTGCAGCTACGCATCCAAAAAATAAAAAAGAGAATCTTTCTAAGAGCCTCAAACATTCTGGAAGGAAATGAAAAAACCCTTTTGAGGATGTAATACCTTTGTATTGGGGGTGGTTGATGCAAGTGAAGGACTACACTCTACAAAATGAGTGGGGCAGAGGAAGCTTTGGAGGTCCTCTTAGAACTGCAAATACAGTCATACACCAGAAGAAGGGTTCCTAAAGTGGAGTCACAAATGTAAAGTGAAACATGAGAACCGAACTGGGATAATCCATGCATGAGTGCAGAGGCAGTTGGTTGTAAGGCCATTCCACGAAGTGTAACAAAAAGAAAGTGGCCCACTTGAAAAGGGTACACAGGAATGGACTGAATCACCTCAGCAAAACCAAACAGAAATGGCACCAACTAGTCATTGACCAAAGTCCCTTTCACATTGATACTCTCACTAAGTAGATTCAAAAATGTTAGCCATCATCATCATAAGCCTTTTCCCAGCGGTATGGGGTTGCCTGCATGGATCCTGTTCCTCCATTCAATAATGGATCAGGATTCATGGTATGATTTGGCAAAAGTTTTACACCGGCTGCCAACCTAACATAACCCTCCTTCCTCTGGGCTTGGGACTGGTGATGCAGTGTAAAGCACTACACCGGCGGCGTTAGATACAAAAACATTAGTACTTTCCACAAAATTATAGAACTCTTTGATTTTACTATGAGTTAACCGTTAGAAAACAAATGAGAGTAGACAGATTATTTGGCCATGTGCAACAAAGACCATTGGCAACATCGGTGAGGAGTGCTGTAGTGCTGTTTGGAGGCTCTAAGAGGATGACATAAGGCTGAAAAGGTCACACGGATTGAGTTAGTTAGAAAAGAATTAAATAAGTATGCTTTGATGGATGATGGAGGGGGATGATGAAATTGGATTTATGTTGCGAACCCAAATAGTTGGAATAAGGTTTGTTGAAAATAATGATGATGATTGAATGATGCACTAGAGAAAGAAAGAATGAGGAAAGAGATAGGGTAGAAAGGTCCCTGCATGTAGAGCATTCCCACTTACACCATGTTTCTTTTTAGCATTTTACCACTATTTAACTTAAACACCAATATATGTGTTGGTGTTAAGACACTGATATGAGCATAATATGTCAAACATGGTGACCCGAAAATCAAACATGCTGGCACATATGTAAAGTTAATATAATAACATTAGAATGAACACTAGATTATACAGAAAAGAAAAGAACAAGTAATGATTCTTTTTAACAAAAGAAAAGAAGGAATTTAGGTTTGGTCCTTGTAGGTGTGCTGATGAGTGTCTAACACGTCAGTTTCTCACCGATGTACTGTCCTTTTTACATATGTCAGACTAGATGTATTCATATATCGACATGAAGATTCACTAGATTAATGGCAATCCCCTTAACCCCAAAAATAAACACATACATGAATAGAAAAAAAAGGAAGATAAGAGTAAATAAAACTGTATGTTTCAGGATAAATGTTACTGCTTAGTAGTTTCACAATTTATGGTATTGTTTCTCTCTTTCCTTTTCATCAATTTCCCTTTACTTATAAAAACTATAAGCTTAACTGAAGCCTTTTATCCTTTTCTTTGTCATTGAAGTCATATCTGGCGTTGATGTTAATTGGCAGTGAAGATAAGAAAATGTTCCACATCCCATAAGTCAAAAGACAGTCTCCTACACCTACACCATTACCTTTTTTGACCAGCTTTTGACATCTATATTAGGGTGATGGAGTTGTTTTAAATTGAATGATGCTTATTATATGCTCGCAGGATGATGATAGTGATTTAGAATATGAGTTGGAAGCATTTCCTTCTGTTAGTGGCGAATCCTCAATGGAGGCTGCAGCATGTGTGAAGGTAAGAAACTTCATCCCCATTTTTAGTGAATCATTTGCTTAGAAAATATGCTGCTTGCAGTTGTAACACTTGCAAATCCCATGGCTCATGGTCGATTACATCTGTTACTTTTTGGCTTGTGGCTATTTTCTTGGATGGGCCAAACAACTTTGGCAGTTAGTCCTTTTAGTTGCAAAAGAAGGTTAATATGTATATTTTAGTTGAAACTGAGCTTTCTCACCTTTCCAATCTGGATAAATAATAGCTCTTTTCTTTTTGTATGAATATTTGGTATTTTCTAAAACATAGGCATCACTAAGTCAATGTAGTTATTAATGGAAGTATCACAGATATTCTTGCCCTTCGAAAATTTAGTGCATATTCATGATCAAAGGAAATCTAAGGCTCCCATTGGTAGACTGTAAGCATGGTATACCAATGTAATAATAATATTGACACACGTGATATGAAGAACATCCAGATGAGTGGCTCCCACCATTCAATGGGTTACCTATAAGGTCTCCTTAGCCAAAAGTTAGTCTGACTGGATGATTTAAACAATCAAATCTTTGCAATTTTTTGTGGTCAGAAAATTGTGGGAAATGGTCCAGAGCAGAGTCTATATGTGGATGGTTACTGTCATCTGGTTAGATCAACTTTTGGTGTAGATCACCCATGTAGAACCTTATCGAATTTTGGATACTAACCTTCTGCATGCTACCTATGCGTACAGGCGTACCATTGTTAGACCATCTTTAAGGCCTACCTACCTGATGGCTGATGGGTACCTTAGATTTCTTTTATTTAATCCTTTGCGACATATGAATTGCACATATTTGTTAACATCCCATTGGCTTCTTATTCTGGACTGGTTGGCTTCGTTAGGTGATGCTTGCTTCTGGTTTGCCAAGTGGCTCTGGTCCCCGGAACCGCTCAACCGTTGAGGCTCCATTGACTATAAATATACCCAATGGTCAGTCATCCCAGGCTCCATCAGAGAATCCGCAGCTAGCCTGTATACAAGGGACAAACATTACTGTTCCAGTTTCTGTGCAGAATACAATGACAGCTGCAGAAGGATTGGATGGAAACGGATCAGCTAGTGGTGGCCTGCCAGCCCGAAGGAAAAGGAAACTATGGACAGCAGAGGAGGATATGGAACTGATTGCTGCTGTACAGAAATGTGGCGAAAGGAATTGGGCAAACATTCTAAAAGGGGACTTCAAGGGGGATAGAACTGCTTCACAATTATCTCAGGTTTTCTTGCTCACCCATATCTATGTATATATGTAGACGAGAGTTTCTGTTTTTCCTACCTCTTTGCAGTGCATCGGCCCATACACAATTTGGATGCAACATTCTGCTAGGTCTGTTGAAATCAACCCATCGCCATCAGACTGATCAGAATTATTTGGTTAATTAAAGTTTTCTGGACTGATTTGCATATTTTTTTTATGACAATCCAAAGGAATGAGATACATTGGTTACATACATCTGATTGCGTAAGTTTTTGACGTAAGGTATCTCCCAAGTGGAACTCCTTGAATGCTGATCCCTACCCTCTGATGTGTATGTCATGTATAATACACGCAAGAAAATCTTTGATTCCCATCTTCTAATGGACAACTGTGAATAATTCTTTTAGGCCCTGTATGGTTTCCCCTAGAAAAGTTTTCTAGAACAACATATTTTGACTTACGAATACCTTGTCAGAGAACTTTTCTGTGGTCACCATACAGGACCTTAGTTGGAAGTATTTACCATGCTCTTCTGTCCTCTGAAGATAAAAAACACCAATACATGACCTGGTTTCTCAAGATCTTTTCATTGTACACATAAAGACTTATGACGACGACGATGATTTCAGCTGGTTTTGCCATCTTTAGATACACAAAGCTAGCAATTGGTGGATAGAAACTGCATTGCTCGACCTGATACCTTATGTTTTGACTGAGTTATCATGTTTGCAATGCATTTTTCTCTTTTGCTTATGCACAACAGTTGAATGTTCACTTGATTATAGTTTTCATTTCTTGAAAAGGTGTCACTATTTGATGGAATAATGCAAGTAGAAAATGTAAATAGACTTGGAGTATGGACTTCAGATAGCTGATGTTTTCCTTCTTGGTAGGGGTGCGATTACTACTGTCATCTAAATTTGTATCTGAACTTACTGAAAAGACTGGGCCATACATAAGGATGCTGATAGACACTCCAGTAATCTTCCAGATCACTTTAGTCCACACTATTGACCAGGTTGGAAATATGCTCCGAAAGTAAGGCCGTAGCTCCTTCTGCAACCTAAATCTCAATTCCCTCGGGCACCTCAATGAAACTTTACAGTGTTCTTGTCTGATCTAGGAGCATACTACTAGAAAATAACCACCAAAAATTAAAATAATTTTGATTGCTGACCATTGATGAGACTAAATCTATGTTGCATTGATACAGGTGCAAGCGTCAAAGTGCGACACGGTTGCAGAGTGTCCGATTCGGCGAACCTTAAAAAAAGGATTCGTGGACTCGGCCGTATTCTTTAAATAATATGAAACAAAGTAATTATTTTTTACATAATAATACGGATATTAGTGGATAATTATAGGATATCTTATGATTCGTATTATATATTTATGGACAAGTCAACAAGAAAATACATATACGTAATTTTGTATTTGTTGCATACAAGACTTCAGTTGTAAAAGATAGAACTCCTAACCTATAGCAATTGTTAGTTAGTACCTTGCTAATAAAGAAAGAAAAAACAAACAAAATTTGGAAGTGTCGCACAAGAATCTGCATCGTGTCAGAATCTGACACGTGTCTAACACATGTACGTTGCTCGTTTAGAAGAATCCATGCAACATAGGACTAAATCAGGTCTAAGCATTTACCTTGCTGTTTCTTATCAACTAGAAATATAGAAAAAGATAAAAATATGACAACTATTCTATATAACCTATTTGCTTGTCTAGTTTCGTTTGTTACCTATTAATGGGGATCAATATATCTTTTTTGAAATTATCAATATATACCAAAATGGCCACGTATTAACAAATGACATGTACTTTTTGATGGATGTGTAATTTTTATGTTGTTGAAAATATTTGGAAGAATTCTTAAAAATAGAAATTTAAAAGAATTAAGAAATATATCATACAAAGTAATATCATAACTTATTTGGTGGTATTTATGAAGTTCCTTGCATGCCATACTATGTAAATATGGGAAGAAAGAAATAGAAGAATATTGAGGATAAATACTCCAACTTCCAACTATCTTTGGGAGGATTAAGATAATGGTCAATCATTGAGCCCTTGCATTAAAGAAATTTAAAGGAGTTAGTTGCAGTGATATTTTTAGTGATTGGAAGGTGGTAGCTTGGTCCTTTCTCCCCCTTTTTATTGATTTTGGTTGCATAATCTTTGAGCATTCATGCAAAGGGCAGAGAGCGGAGGGATAATTGAAGGCTTCAAAGTAGGGGATGAGGGGCCAGTTGTTAGGGCTGCAACATGGGCGGGTTGGGTTGGGTTGGGGTTGGGGTTGGCGTCAACCCGAGCTCACAATTTTCAAGGTTGTTAGCCCGAGCCCAACCCGATCTTCAAGGTTGTGAGACCAAGCCCAACCCAACCTAAGGTCAGGCCTAGAATTTCCAGCCTGAGCCCAACCCGATCGGGTTAGTCGGGTCAGTCAGGTTGGTAAATTACTCATTTTTTATCGCTAGGTAAGGTTGGTAAATATTTGTATATTAATTTTCAATATAAAAATACATATAAGAATTTTTTATTCGTCATCTTTACAAACAGAAACCACACTAAAATAGGCTAGGAAACATAAAACACATTAACAAAATATATACATTTATATTTGCAGTGGTGCGGTGTCGGGCTCGGGTTGGGTCGGGTTGCCCAAAGCCTTAGCCTGAGCCCAACCCAATTTTGATCGGGTTGTCAAAATCTAGGCCTGAGCTCAACCCGAGTACTGAAGGGGCCAACCCAACCTGAGCCCAACGTCGGGCTCGGGTTGAGCTAGCTCAAGTAGCAACCCTACCAGTTACCTCACATCTCCAATTCAATGGTGATTTGGTCTCTTTTTTTTCAAAGCATATCATGCCCAACTTTAGTATCTCGGTTGTATTGTTTTTGAAGCTTTCTATGTTCTTAGAACCAACTGCCACAAAAGCGAACTCTCTGCTATTGGGGACGGGTGCAATATAAAGGAGTTAGTTGCGGTCTTGGTTTGTAAAGTGGGAAAGTTTCTCTTACTACTTGGGTCTCCCTCTAGGTGCGAGTTAACGATCTCCCTCAATTTTTGGACCTCGTAGTGGAACGCTTTGATAGAAGGTTGGCTTCTTAGAAGAAAAGTTATTTGTCCAGGGAGTTAAGATAACCCTAATTTGAAGCACCTTGTCTAACTTGTCAACTTACTTCCTTTCCTTGCTCACTGTTCCGGCATCTATCCCCAAGAAACTTGAAAATTTTAAAGAGACTTTCTATGGGAAGGATGGAACGATACTAAGAAGTACCATTTGGTAAATTGAAAGATTGTTTACTCTCCTAAGGAGGTCGAGGGATTGGGCTTAAGACCTCTTAAAATCATGAACAAGGTTTTGTTGGGCAAGTGGCTTTGGTGAGGAGAAATATGGTCTTTGGTGAAGAGAGAGGGAGAGAGAGAGAGAGAGAATCCTTCTGAAGAAGAAAAGAAGATCAATTCAGGCTCAACCTTGATGTTTGTTCTATGGATAACTCCGGTCTGTTGGTGGCGTCGGAATTCAAAAGGGGAAACCATTTATGTGGATTTTGTCCTATTGCGGAAAGCGATAAATAAGGCTTAAGTTCTATTTCTTTTCATGGCTTAAAATTTGCAAAAAGGTTTAACTTATCCAATATCATAGTTGAAGGTGACTCTACTGATGCTACTGGGTGGGTTTCCGATAAGAAAAAGGGCTCTTCAAGAAGCTCCGTACTATTAAAGAGATTTGGTGTTTGGATGCTTCTTTGAACATCTCTTTTTCTTTTGTGGAGGACGGCAAATTAGAAGTGGAGATCCTAGAAAAAGAAAGTGTTATTAGGGTCTCTATGTATTCCAATGTTACTTGGCCTCAGAAAGCATCATTAGGGTCTTTATGTATTCCAATGTTATGTGTACTCTGTAACTTTGTTTCTTTCGGTTTTGGTTTTTACCATTCTCCTTTGCTCTCTCTCTTTGTAACTTTTCATTGTTGTGAATGAAAATATATATATATATGAAGTACATATACATATACATACTCTCTCTCTCTCTCTCTCTCTCTCTTTGTAACTTTTCATTGTTGTCAATGAAAATATATATATATATATATATGAAGTACATATACATATACATACATGCTGTGTTCCTGTCAGTTTGATACGTGGATATTCTTAATAGTTTCATAGTTTTAGCGTTTTCTGCTGATATTTAAAGGCCTGAAAATGCTGAATTTTTTTTTGTCAGTTGCGTGTGCCACCTTTCTTACGCATCATTGGCGAAGTATCTATAACTCTAGATTCTCTGGAAGAAAATGGAGTTACAGCGGTGAATACATATTTTCTTGTGCAAATATTTTTTTGCTACATGGGGTGGGGATGGGGTGTAACCTGTCACAACAAAGCCGAGGAGAAAAAATATTGGAATCAAGTGAACAATGTATTATCTCTAACAAAGAAATGCACTCATATTCCCGGATTTGCTTTCAGATGTGGAACAAGATCATAGTCCTTCTGTTCATTTTCTGATCAATAGCAAAGTTATTAAAACGAAAAAAGACCAATCAAAAGAAGCAAATGAGTCCCTAATCAAAATTGGGTAGTGATTCTTTTAAGCATATTAGAATAGGCACATGCATATCAGGTGAGACACATGCTTCTTGCTCAATATTTACCCGCATGCGATACATTTTATATCACCGAGTACTGATTCTATTAAAGAATACATAATAAATATATGTGTATGTGTGTGTATTTCCTTTCTTTTCTTTATTTGTACTTCTTTCTTTCTTTCTTTCTGGCATGGGTGGGGGATGTATGCGGTGGTGGGGAGGGGAGGGATATCCTTGTATATTGTCTCATTAGCAGTTCTTAAAAAATGTTACAAATGGGCATGTATACATTTTCTGGCGATACTTGGATCCTTGATTAAGGAACAATCCTAAAAGTAGGACTAATTTAAATCTATACAATGATCACTTTTGGCTTATCAAAAGAGAGGAAAAAAAATCAACACTTTTGATACTAGGGCCAGGTTGTCTCTTTTCACCTTGAGGATGTATGTCAGATATTACAAAGATAAAAGAAAGAAGATAAAAGCGTACTTGCAGAGTTGCAGCTATACAAAACCAATCCGTTGTAATCTAGTCCGGTCAGGATATTTGGGGCTCACCCAGATGACCCGGGTTCAAATCCCGGCAACGGAATCAGCTCTCCCTATTAACTTTAATTCAGGAAGTGAACTCTATGGATTACGTAACAAATTTTTGTCTCAGAACTTGACCTTTGTTTGCTTCGTGCAAACACTTGGTGGTGTATGTGTCTAGGTGTGTGTTATGTGTGTTTGCCTTTATTAATCCCGAGACATTTTTTGAAATTGGCCATGGATCAACTTTTCATCTCTTTCTGCTAATTGTAATTGGCTTGTTCTGATATTTTGCAGAGGTGGGCCATCATAAGGAAGCGCCAGGCTAACTTGAATCCAGGTGGAGCTGGTAACTCAACAGGTTCACAACTTTCTGAGGCACAGCTTGCGGCTCGTCGGGCAGTTTCTCTAGCTCTTAATATGCCTATGATGGATAGGTTATCGGCAGCATGTTCTGTCGGTATTGATAATTCTTTTCCACGTCTTCTACCATGTATATTATACAAGAGTACTTTAACCTGACTAGAAATCCATTTAATATTCTAGTAGTACTGGTGATCCTTTTCTCTTTTCCTCGTTTAGGAGGTGTTTTTGACTGAGAAAAGTTTGCATTGTTTGCTCCTTACTGCACATGTGGCCTACCCAAGCAACAATCTGGACTTTTCAGTAAGTGGGGCACCACTTGGATGGATCATAGCCAAAAAGTCCCCCTTACTGGACAAATCCGAAACAAATAATGTGCAGACCTTTTTGACTGTTTACCATTTCTTTTAGTTCTCCGTTTAATATTTATCTTTTTAATAATTACAAAACCAATATATTTTTTTTCTTTTTTGGATCAAACAAATATTTTTTTTTTCTTTTTTGGATCTAGATCAGATGGTTGATATCATCTGATCATCATGTTGTTCAGGCCATGTCCTGCTCATCCTCTAATTGAACAATGGTTTAATGCAAAGCTGCTTTGCATACAGTATGAGGTGATGGACATCTGTCAAAAACACGTCTGGTTTTTTTTTTTTATTATTATTATTATTATCTCTAAGAATGAGTCGAGTTTCGAAACAATCAATGCAAAATTTGTTATTGATTACAAAAATATCAAAATTTTGAATCGATTGCTTTCAAATTGGGTTGACTATTTTTTTTTCCTTTTCTAGTACACGTTTACTTTATTAAACTTTCAGGTTGCTCCTTGTTCAAAATTGATCATGCTCTACTTGCACTTGAAACAGGTGTGACACATTCAAGCACTCCATCCAGTTCCTCTGCAGTTCCTGCTGAAGCTTCACCGGTTTCTGGTACTCCCTTGGGAGCAAGCACAAAACCTGTAGTTGGCAGCAGTATTTCACAGGAACCACATCAGACTCAGCAAGCGCCCCAACAGACGGCTGCATCATCTCAAAGAGGAACATCAAGTACCACCCCAAAATCTCGAGTAACAACCAAAAAAACATCGTCAGTTCCAGTTAAGTTATCTGTGGGCCCAAATCCCATGATACAAGCTGCAGCAGTGGCTGCCGGGGCCCGCATTGCCCCTCCTTCAACTGCCGCGTCACTGCTCAAAGCCGCACAGTCTAAAAACGCTGTCCATATCAGACCTGGAGGGGGCTCTGTGATTAAAACATCAATGCCAGGTGGTACAAAATCATTGGCCTCTAACAACTCAGGCTCTCGTCCTAATGTACACTACATTCGGACTGGTCTGGTATCAGCATCACCACCTCCACCCACCTATTCTGGTGTGACGCCGAGTATCCAGCGGACTGGCAGCAGTCAGCAAACATATGGAAACTCTGCAAGGCCAGCTGCAGCAGCAGATCAACTTCCTTCTGTCGGCACTACCACATCATTGAATTTTTCCGAACAGGCAATGTCGGCATCTTCCTTGTGTGCCACTTCATGTGGGACTGCCGAAGGTAAGAACACTAATGCTATCTCTACTGTGGCTGTTGGACTCTCATCTAAGGAAGAAGTTAAATCCTCCGAAGAGATGAAAGTAGATGACTCCGGGAGTGTGCCTAAGGAACGTGGCCAAGATGACCAGGCGGCTTTACAAAATTCAGAGGTGGTTAGTGAAAATCTGACAACCATGGTTGAGAATTTGAGACATTCACGGGACGTGGAGGCAGGTGAGAATAATCAAACTTCTTCTGTTAAAAACGAGACTGTTGAGAGCCAAAATGCGAGTGAAAAGATGGTGTGTTCACCACTGACAGAGGATGAGGATCAATCCATTGTTAATAAGACAGGTGAGAATCAATCTGTGATTGATAAATGAACAGGTATCTGAAGCACAGTAAACACACAAGAATCTGGAAACAAGACTGCAAGAGAAGGAGAGGCGCGTTGGGGTTATAGACTGGCTGGTGTACATCCAGACATGTAAGGTTGTTGGGAAGGCTGGCTGGTGTACATCAGGAAATGTCAGGTGGAAATCGACTCATGGTTGGGTAGTATTATTATTGTGCAGATGGTTGGGTAGTATTATTGTTGTGCAGATGGATTTTTATTTTCATTTTTTGCTCTCGCCAGCGGGACAGCACGCAAATGTACCATAACCATATGGATGTTTGGCCCATCCCTAGGTGGACCTACGTACTAAAATTCATTTTGATTAGTAATTTCGACCATTATATGGGGTACTCAGATCCAAAGGTTAGAAATCACTAATCGGGCTGATTTTTGTTATGTACGATAGGTCCAACATCCATATGGTCAGTGGCCTCTAATAGTGTGCCATTGGGCTCACACTAGTCTGGCATCCAATTTTTTCAAATTTTTTTCTCCTAGAGAGTTCACCCACCGCGGTCATGAACGCATAACATTGAGTGAAAAGTAAAAGTTGTGTAAAGACTAAAGAACTTTGAAAAAATAAAGAAACAAAACAAAACATAATAATGCATTTTTGAAATAATGGAGATTGTGTTGGTAATGCAAGAAGTGCCTTCGAGGGTTAATAAGTAGAATAGATTTCTTGAGGGCCTGCAAACTAGAAGCTGAAAACAAAATGCGTCTAGCAAGTGCAAGATAAAACTTTTTAAAGAGAAGCAAATGCAGGTGTGGTGAATTATAAGGTGTGCTTCAAGCCCTCAGGAATCTGTGCCAGAGCAGACCTCGTGCGTTGGGCCCACTTTACAATTTATTTGTGTGTTGGGACCCACCTAGTGAAATGGTATTGACTCTCCTCATGTCCATTTCAGCCCATTGTTCACTTTGCGGTGGCATTGGGTGGCCCTTTATGTGGGGCCCGTGTGTCCATGCCTTGATCCTTCTACTCTGAGCATGGCCTATGGGTCATGCATGTGCTCTTGGACGTTGAACATTTGGTGGGCTCGTTGCTTCTACCAGGCCTACAAATAGCCCTGACATTGCTCCCCGGTAGTTGCTGCTCCAATAGCCCTCGGAAAACTGAGCCATTCTATGATACAGAATTCTGTATTAAAATTTTGGTACAGAAGTCCCTGAAAGTGCAACATGGTGTATTCTTTCAGGCCCCGTGACCCCATCAATGGTTGGTTATACCTTGTTGGACCTGCACACAAAAAAATTAGTATGATTAATGATTTCTAGCTGTTGGATATGAGCACTTTTTCATCATGGCTTCATCAACAGGCCTATGGGTTGGTTTGACGCCCATGCTACTCGAATCCAACGGCTAGAAATCATCGATCGTAATGATTTTTCGTGTATAGGTCTGCCAAGGTGTGGACAAACCATTGATCACTGAACCCGAAAGAATGCCCCATGCAGCATTTTGTGGGACTTCAGTATCAAAATTTTGATACAGAATTCTGTCAAATCGGTGGGTGCCAATCCCGATCCGGATTAGACCCGAGACTTCAAACCATGATGCCAAGTGAATCCTATCATATCTGGGAACTTATAGATTTTGGATGATGCCACTTAATAACTATTTACAGTTCATCTTAGCAATGCAAACCTATGTTTGTGATCAATGCAAGGGCTGAGCAAACCCAACATTTAAATTGCCCGAGTTAACACATGTTAGTAAAACCCTGTATGAGCAACTGAGGTAGCAAATGGGCCAGTCCAGCCCAATGGGATTTATGGAACGACCCAAAGATGGGCTTCCCAAACAGCTTTATGGCCCAAGCCCATTTTTTGCTACAAACGTTAGCCCATATGTCGGGTCTGGGCCTAATTTCCAAGGCCCGGTTACTTTCTAGGCCTGGGCTTAGCTTAAACGGCCCGATGGGCTCTTTTACTATAGTCTAGATAGCATGTTATATTTATTGTATTTTTTTTTTTTTAATAATAATTACTAGTTCAAAAACAAGTAAAATCTTAAATTTAAAACAGGGGTACTTGTCAATGCAATCTAAGCCCAACTTCTTAAGTTGGGATATTTTATGCGGGTCGGGCTCCAGGGACAGGCCTTTTTTGACCGGCTCCCGTTACAGGACACAATATGAGCCACATGGCATACTCTTAGAGGACTTTGACCGTATGGATGTTTGGTCAATCCCAAGGTAGGCCTACAAACTAAAAATCAGCCTGATTAGTGATTTCTAGGCATTGGATTGGACTTATTTTCATGGGTTTATCTCAACTGTGGGAATTGAGCAGTATTTGAGGTACAAAGATCCAAAGGTTTGAAATCATAGGTCCACATAGGGATTGGACAAACATCCATACGGTCAGATTCATCTTAGAGTGTGCCACGTGACTCATATTATGTCGCTGGTAAAAAAAGGCCGGTCCCTAGAGCCCGACCCATTTTATGCTTTGGATTGTTTGTTTAGGAGTAAGCTTGTCCATGAGATATGTTTAGCAGAGCAAGACTTGCCTGACCACCCAATATATAAGCCACGTGTCAATTTATTAGAGGACACAGACCGTATAGATGTCTGACCAATCTGTAAGTAGTCCTACAAACCAACAACCAGCCTGATTAGTGATTTCAAACCTTGGATCTTTATACGGAAATAATGGTAAATAATGCTCAAATTCCTACGGTTAAAATCAACCAACGAAAATGACTTCAACTAACGCTTAGTAATCACTGATCAGGTTGATTTTAGGTTTGTAGGTCCACCTAGGGATTGGCCAAACATCTATACGGTCAGTTTCCTCTAATAAATTTCCACGTTGCTTATATTGTGGGTGGTCAGGCAAGTCTTGCTGTGTTTGGCATATCTCAATGTTTACACGTGGCATATCCAAGTGTTTGGTGCGTGCTCTCCACACTCCACAGACTAGTCGGTTAAACGGCAGGGAGATCTTCGTAATTTTCCATGACTATATAAACTACAGATTAACTTCATTTCTTCCGCTTTCCCTCCCAAAAGACTAAGCAACGCTCAACATCCTTGTAGAACCTTCAAGAGAAGCAGCAGCAGCAGTATGGACGGAGTTTCAGAAGCCGAACCCTCCTCCTCCTCCTCTGTCTTCTCCCACACAAACTCCAGAATCCCCGAAGACTCCGTCTTCTACGCTATATTCCCCGATTTCTCCCTCCAACAATCCTCTAAAACCCTAAAACCTGACGACCAACTTCTCTCTTCCTCCTTCCACTCTCTCCACCTCCAAATCCTGGATATCGTCTCCCCTTACCTCACCGATTATATCTGGCAACACGAACCCTTCAATCTCCCCCTCTCCTCAAGCCCTAAACCTAACTGTCTCTGTTCTTCCCAAATTCCACACTTTCACGGTAAAACCCGGTATGGTGATAACCTCGAAGACGAATGGTTCATCGTCTTCTTGCTCTTCGAAATCTCCCGCAATATCCCCTCTCTTTCGATTCGAGTTTGGGACACCGACGGAGAGTTTCTCCTAATTGAAGCTGCCTTCTCTCTCCCCCGTTGGATAAACCCCGAAAACAGCTTGAATCGAGTGTTCATAAGGCGCGGCGAGCTTCATATTGTTCCCAAGCATCGGTTCTCTTCGAATCCGAGCTTGTTTGACTCGTTACTGTTTTTAGTGAATGCTAGCGAAGAAGCTAGAGCTTCGGATTCTGTTCAATTGGCTTTGAAAAACCGGATTTCAGGTTTTCCGGAGAGAGCTCGGTCGAACATGCAACGAGTTAGGGTTAGGGTTCCGGTGTCCGTGGCACAGGTTCTCAAGCATGAGCCTTGTTTGATCTCATTGGCTGTAGAAGGCTTCTATGACCGAGATATTGATTCAATGAAGTACGCTGCTCAGATGGAGAAGTTTATGAGTGGTGGTAGTGGAGAAGAGCTCGTTCAGGTTTCGGTTCGGATGTCTAGGGCAATGTACGCACAGCTGGTGCAGCAGACTTTTCAGGCGCCAAAGTGTTATCCGATGCCGCTGAGAACAGATAGCTCTGTTTATATGGAGGCGGACTTGGGGATGAAAATAGCGTGTGGGTTCGAGATGATATATCATCAGAGACGTAGTGAAGGATCGGAAGTGAAGGGGAGTACGTGGGATGCGTTTCGGGAGAGCTTAGAGAGTAGTGGGTATTTCAAGGGGCTTCTCCCCGGATCGAAAGAGTATCAACGGCTCATGGAAAATGCCCAGGATTACTACAGAAATAGTTCTTTGTTTTCTAGGACCAGGTATTTTCTATCCATTTTAGCTGAATTTTGTCAAATTTTACTCAGATTGTCCTCTTGAAGTGTATTGGCGTACTGTTGGAAAACCTCCTGCTTTGTGTGCTTTATATCTGGTGTACATGCAGGTGAACTTCTGGGATCCTTCCATTAGATGGGTTCAACCATGGAGATCTTCTGGGTCATATGTTGACACAGACTGATGATTCTACCATCCAATTTATTGACATTTTCTCCTGATTACGTATTTCTTGCCATATAAAACAATGCACTAAATTCATGGATCTTCTTGGTAAAAATTCAACTAAATTGGATGATTTTGAGTCTTGGTCTGTCTTTTTTATGCACTCCCGGTGGTGCGTTTTCTGATGATACCAAAGAATATCATGGAACAGATGGTCAGGACATTCACGATGGTTCCACTGAATGGTGGGTCCCAATGAAGGGGTAGAATACCAAAGTATTCCTCTACTACTTTTTATCATTGGAAGTTAAAAAAATACAGATAAGCGGTAAAAACTACACCCAAATCAATAGTTCACTGGAATTGGGCGTAGATTTTTTTTTTCGCCACTCCACTAGTGGCTTGGCTTGATATTGCTCCCTTCTCCCACCTATAGTATCAGCTCGGCTTTGTCCTTGAAGCGACTGCTTCAGCCTTTCTAGGCTTCGCTATCGCTCATGATTGGTACTTTTATGCAGAATTGATTGGGTAATGTGAAAGCTTGGTTCTCTGTTTGCTTAGGAAAAGTGAAAACATTAAACTGAATTAAACTTAAATTTGTTCCAAGTGATGTCAACGGTTTTACTTTTTTCCTTTACTTTTTCAATTAAAATTACAAACATCAACACGTGTCTAATGTTTTTATGTTATTGTCACTGGTGAAAAAGGGCTTTTATCTTAATCATATGGGTTGCAATTTTTGTTGCAGTGAAATGATGAATGCTCCCGTGAGACGCATCGATGAGATTCTTTCTTTACCCCATTCTGCCGATGATTTTAGGGGTCTTGACCTTCCTCCTTCAGACAATGATGCTTGGCTCTACAATGGAGAGGATGAGTTAAACTCAGCCATGTTAGAGAGACAGAAAGAGATGGAACTTTATGAGTTAAAACATAAAAAGAGCCAAAAGTCGAGAGAACATAAAGGCACTAATCAACCTTCTAACAGAGGATCAAAGGATTTTGATCTTGGTGATATAGCAAAAAGCATGCAAGCATTTGTCCATAAGGTCTCAAGCTATGAAGGGGCAGAGGTTCCTGAAAATAGGTTTGTGTAGGTTATTAGTTATTTCAATCTTTTATGGATTGCTCATTTGTATCCTCCATAAACAATTGGGTACAATTTTTTTCTACCTATCATTTCTTTTTTCTTTTTTCCCCATTAAACTGAAAACATATTATTTCAAATGCATTTTTTGTCGTGTGTCTGGTTGCCAAAATTCCAAATTGCAACAATATGTCTGTGGCAGTGTATTGAGCATTGAAATATTGGTAGCTTGGTTTGCACAATATTATGCTATTCTTCCTACACTAAACAACTGCCTTTTTAATACATATTTCAGATTTATTTATTTATTTATGAAATTTAGTTGTTTCTGATACCTGTCTGAATACTTGTTTAAGAACTGGCTTGTTCTTTGTGTTTTCAGTTAACAAATTCGTAGGTCTAGAGGATTGGGCTGTCAATGACTAGAGGATTGGTCTTAGTATGCTATACCTATTAGTCTCTTCCCAACCTTATGGGTGGCAACAGTTAAAAGCATGTCAACGTGTTTAAGATAGGAGTGTACTCCAGTACCTATTTCAAGAAGATTGCCTTAATGGGAGATAGAGAATTAGATAGAATTAAATGAGGAACAAGATTCAAGTGATCTCAAATCATCAATGCAGATGCGTCGTCTTTAGGATCATTAGCAAAGTAGTAGAGACGTTATGCTCATGCCCCGAACCAAGCACCTTTATTTTATTAGTAAAAAAGATATATATTGAAAAGAGGGCTGAGAAACCTGCAGGAGAACTGTACAACAGAACACAAAAAGGGAGAAAAGCAAAAGCCAAAGAACCCAAACTCCTAACCACAACATCCCCACTAGAAGAGACGAAAACTAAGAAACGAAACAATCCCACCGGAACACATAATCATCGAATCTAAACCCTTGTAACTCGGGAATGACTGAACTCCAATGGTACAAAATGGCTGTAATGTTCATGGAAATCTCTTCGATATATGCCTCCTCATCTTCAAACGTTTGACGATTTCTCTCCTTCCAGGTCTCCCAACAAATGGCAAACCGGATAAGCCTCCAAAGCACTCGACCAGTAGTTGAGAAGGCCTTTGAGTACCATCTTCCGAAAGTATCGAACTCAGATCTTGGGAAAACCCAAGAAATCCCAAAAGGCATAGGAACCGCTCCCAAATCTCCTTTCACACGCAGCAAGCACCTTCTTCGTTTGAGGTCTTGAAAAACACAAGAGAAAGGAAAGGTTATTGAAAATTGAAAACAATTAGTAATTTAACTAACATATAGGAGATTAAACAAAAAAACAGGGATATAAAGAGCAGTTGATAAGGAAATTGAGGAAATAGGGTGAATATTACCTTTACCCACCACATTACGTGTAAACCCATTAACAAGGATAATATTGGATTTAGAAGACTGAAAACTAGAAAAACTAGACATGTTTACTAGCTCCCTAGTCATTGACCCATGAAGATGTCTGAGCAACTAAACATGGAGGAATATCGGAATTGACCAAAGTAGCACTAGAAGTGGAAGGACTAGCAGTAAGCAAATTTATCTTCTTGAGCAATTGATTATAGTCGCGAGAAACAAACGTAGATCAAGAACTACCAGAAACGCCACGAGGTGAAGACTGGCAGACTGTTTGTCGTGGTTTGTTGGACCTCCTCGAGGCCCGATTAGCCCATGATGGTTTACCTTGTTTATCCTAGCAATAATCAACAATGTGACCAATCATGTCACAATAGGTACACTTCAAATCCTCACCTCGACCAGTATCAATACCACGACCACCACAACCTCTGCCACTATCATGACCAATATCACATGCACCTCGACCTTTGGAACCTCAGACCTCCCAGTAGAAACAAGGGCTGAATTGAACTCTCCTTCGGACTCGACGCTTGAGTTTCAATAGATGCTCTCTGTAACCGAGAAGCGAGAATAAGCATTGGCTACATTGGGAATAGATTCACTAGCTAAAATCTATCCTTCAATTGAGTGGTAATTGGAATACAGACTCGAGAGGAATAAAGCAACATGAAACTCCTCTTGTTGTCGTTTCTGTTGCTCGAGGTCGGTGGTAAGGGGCTGATAAATCTGTAACTCCTCCCATATACACAGAGAATTATAATTTTCACTGATGGAGTTGTCTTATTGTTTCAAGTTAAACATTGTCTCAAATAGCTAATAGATATGATAGGCATTCTGGGCTTGTGAGCATCTCCTTGATCGAATCCCAGATTTGCTTAGCAGTGTCAAGAGGCATCACATCAATGGAGATTTTCAACTATACTATTCCACAGCCAAGTCATGACAAGGGAATTTTTACTCTCAGTCGTTAGACCCTTTCTCATCGTAAAGAGGAGGCTTATCTATAATATATTTTAGTTTCTTCTTCACAAACAGAAAAACCTTCACAGATTGAGACTATATTAAATAATTGGTACTATTCAATTTAACTGTTGTGATCTGAGCTCCCAACTCAATCTGACATACCCAAAGGTTTTTTTTATCATCACCTGAAGCAGCTGTAGTATGTGTAAATAAGACACAAACTTACCGTAGAATCAAGGATAATTAGCCACGTGCTGGTGTGGAACACTCAAACCCACTGTTGCGAAAGCAAGAAATCGGCATTAAACCCCCACTTTAGGGACTAACAGAATCAAATCCCAACAACAAAATCAGCACCAACAGTCACCAAGCAGCACCAACAGCTATTGCAGCAACATTTATATAGGCTACGATATCATCCAGCAGTCCCAATCAGTACCAAACAACACCAACCAATACCGACAGCAATATATATTTATATATAGGCTGCGACATCATCCAACAATCCCAAGCAGAACTTTAGGGCTTGCGACAACCTTTACATAGGCTGCTGCATCCTTATAGAAGGAAACCCTATCCTACGGCTCCCCTATATCAAAACCCTATCTGTAAAAAAGAGAAAATGGAAGTAAGAAGAGGAGATTATATTTTTAGGGGGAATCAGAGATACGGGAAATCGGAGAATAGTAATTAGGGATATTGTTCACGCGACACTGGTCACGTGCTTTGATATCATGTAGGAATAGAGGGAAATGAGGAGAAGAGAAGTAGGGAAGAGAAAAAGAGCGTCAAACATGTATTATTTGGCCTCATAATCTTACATAATTGATAATCCCTATTGGCTAGGTGTTTATCATGTGCTTTGTCAAAACTTTCATTGTTCATAGGGGGAGGGGTTGGATACATGTTAGTTGACTTCCTACTTTGTTCAATTCCTGTGTGCATATCAAAGTGTTTAAATTCAATTATAAAATCGACCTTCTAACTACCTGCAATGCTATTTTTATTGAGCTTTTGCAGTGGGTTTAAGCTTTTGCTGGTGTCTTTTTTAATTGGGTATGTTGGCTTAGTGTACTTTAGGGCACATTGTTCTGCACTAGCTGACTCTTCGGAAAGCTTAAGACTAAACTAAGATTTTAGCACCAGGAACCTATTATTAGCATATTCCTTTTTCGGATGGGATGTATTTTGTCTTTATAAATTATCACATTGTTGTTGACTATGGTTTGTTCTGTATCTGGTTGCTACTAATTGAAGCTTCTGGTGGTTACTGAAGGTCTGCATGTCCGTTGATGAGTGCACATGCTTGACCTGCCTGCTAGCATGGTGTGGGATTATAGCTGCTGAGCACAACATTTCACATACTTCCTTTTTTTCATTTTTGAAGGGACTCAGAGGCAGTGGATCTTGACGTGGACCGCTTTATGAAAGACATGGAATCAGTAATGGGACATGTAGACTGCGAAGGCACTTTTAATGATGCTGATATTGAAGAAGGGTCATCTTCAGATATGGATTTTGGTAATCTCTATGTTAGGATTCTTATAGTTTTGTTTGTTAAACTGTTTGTTCTTCATTGTTCCCATGGATTTTGTTAATCTCTACGTTAGGAATCTTATAGTTTTGTTTGTTAAACTGTTTGTTCTTCATTGTTCCCATGACAAAGGGTAGTTCTGGTCTTACCCTGTTTTTCCCTTTCCAGTTCTTTTGACATCTTTATTATAATTTTGTAAGCAGCTTGCTTAAACATAACATTGGATGAGCTTGTCATCCTTGGCTACTTACCTCTTCTCTGGAAATTGGAACTTGTGATTGTTCTGTTGCTTGTGCCTGTCAGAACAATTACAACTCATATTTGGTGCTGCTGAGATACTTGATATTTTTCTGCAAACATTTTTGCATGTGAATCTGGAAACCAATAGGATTTTTGCAGGTTTCTTACAAGGATTCCTTGCTTCTAGGTATGATAGTTTCTAGGTTGGGCAGGATATGTTTTAGCCTCTGATTTCACTGATCCTGGATATAAAGCATCAATTTTACTTCTTTTTATTTTCCACTTCTCTCTGAAACAATCCTCTGATAGAAAAGAAGTAGACGGCTAATACTTTAAGCATCAGTAGCACAAGTTGTGAGTTTTGGCCTGGAGCTATCCCATTGATAGGTTTTCCTCATCATCAATAATGGGTTGCATATTTTAGGTAGTTAAGCTCCTGCAATTGACTTTGAACTTGAAATGCTTTTGAATTTTGTAAAGAAACTCCAAACTGCAATTTGATTTGATTTTGTAGATATTAAAATGAAAGTAAATGAGCTAAAGGCTAGACAAATTTCTTTCTAGTTTATACTAAGAAAACATATAAACCATCTAGATTGTAATCTCATATGCGAAGAGCTTAGCTCGATTTATCCTACTTGGTGATGACTGATGAGTTATTACAAAATGGTTAAAATATGCAGATGAGTCAGAAGATGGGAGCGATCTTGCAGAGGATGAGGATAGAGGTGATACTTTTATGGATTCATATTCTGATGCTCTGAATGAAGAACTGAAGACTAGTACTCTCAAGAAAAGTTTCCTTCGCGCAAATGAACAATCCCCCGGAAAAAATGAGGTTGATTTTCCCTTTATTATACTGAGTTTTGATAGTGTGACATGCCTGCTTTACTCTTTGTACAGTGTCCACTCGACAAACTTAATTATTCTCTGAGACATCATTTGACCTCATCCATCCTTGTGGATCCGGAATGCAGGGAACATCGAATGTCACGGAGGACATGGATGAGGAGTTCACCCCTGTTGATGTGGATGTAAACCTTGTAAAAAGCCTTCTTGATTCCTTCTCTTCTCAACAAGGCCTTCCTGGCCCCGGTTCCAACTTGCTTGGGCTCATGGGTTTACAGTTCCCACAAGATGCAAGCAAAAGCAAGGACAAATGAACCCTTTTCTCCTGCCGCCCATGTTACCCTTGTTCATGCTTCATGTAAGGTGACCCTTCAGCTCCTTGCTTTATTTAATGTAAATATTGCAATCTCAGTAAAAGATTCCAGTTTGCATAGAAGGGAAAAAGGATGAGTTAGAAGCCAATGCCCGCATGCCTCCTTTGCATTCGTTTGTTTGATCGCTTGTGGGAATAATTTCTGAGATTTCCTTATTTGAGACCACTTGATTCTGTAGAATAGAAAACATTCAGCTTTATGGACAACACACAAAGAAGAAAATCAGTTTTTGTTCGGAAAGAAAGTGAGGAAAATCTCCACAGGAACAGTGGAGGCATTCCTACTCATCTCTTAAAGGGAAATTCATTTGCTTAAAAAGTCAGCTTGATTTGTGATTTTATAGCTGTTGGATTTTAGCATTTTTCATCATGGGCTTGAAACCCATTCATGAGCCTTTTTCGTGAAGCCCATGATAAAAAATGAAATCAAGCGGCTGGAATTCACCAATCAGGTTATTTTATTGGTGTGTAGGTTCACTAAGACGTGGGTCCAACAGTCATGGTGTAAGTGGACCTGAGTGCCACATGGCATTTTGAGATTTATGTATCAAACTTTTGAGACAGAATTCTGTGTCAAAGAACGTACGAGGCATGTGTTAAAACCCTTTCCCTGTTTAGCCGGTGAGTTCGACTTTGATGCAGATGTCCCCCAAAATGCGAAGTGGCATACTCTCAGGCCCCACTGATCTAATGAATATTTCGTCCCCCACTTGGTTGACCGATACACAAAGTCAGCCTGGTTGATGTTTTCTTGCCATTGGATTTGAGCATTTTTTTATTTATCATCAGCTTCGTGAACAGGCTCACCCCCTGAAAAACTGACATCGACATAGATTTGTGTGTGTGTGTGTGTGTGTGTGTGTAAGCAAGCATACAATTGGTGTTAACCCATACCCTCTTTTGTTGCAAAAAATGATAGTATTGGATCAAAAGCTGGATGGGCCAAACATCCACACGGTCAGTGGTCTCCAAGAGTTTCACGTGGCTCATATTGTGGTCCGTAGGGACCTTTGATGATGGTTGTCCGTCATCAAAGAGTAATTAGGGACCTTGGTGCTGTTGTGGGTTTTTTTTTTTTCATTTATTACTAGTGGAAGGCAACTTTCTGAAACTTGTCTATCAAATGTGGAGCTAAAGTTAACGGGACGATTCAAAATATTTGAACTTGTATAATCCATTTTTCATAAGGTTAGATATGCCTAAACTGGCTGGTTTTTTGGGAGTTTGTCAACTAAGAAAGGAAAGAAACATTTTATTGGATGTCTCCGAAGACGAAAGGAGAGAACATTGATAGGTGTTTCCATTGTGCAACATAGGTGCACTATTGCTATCAACATGCACTAATAGAATAAAATCATTGACATTTTTTTAGTCGATCAATAAACTGATGTCGCATTGATCAATGGTCTCAATTGTTTCCTACATAAATAAATAAAAAAAATTCGTATTGCATTTTACATGTATAACACATTAGAAAAAAAAAATGAAAATTATAGCAATTCTTTTTTCAAGCATTGACAGGCTTTACAGGCCTGGTTCCGAGGTTCTAAAGGCTAGGTCTAGGCCTATCTTAAAGGAATTCTAGGCTGGCCAACCCGTCCCGACTTGAGTCGGCTTCATTGGGCCCAAAATTTTTAGGTTGGACTGGGCCGAGCTTCGGATTATCAGGGTTTTTTTGTCCCTATACTTTTTAGTAATAAAATTATATAACAACTCAATTAATGTTAATGTTATAATTAAGTCTAGTGAAGTTGGATTCTTTAAGGATAGTTTTTTATTTTTTTAAATTAAGAAAGACTAGAAGACAAAAACAAAGGTAAAAACTTAACTAGACAAGAAGATTTGTGTGAGATTCTGAACATAGAAAAAGTAAAAGAGTTAGAACAAGTATTAGTTTTAGACCAGATTTTTTGACTTATTTGATGGAAGATGACCCACAAACTTATAATAATGCAATGTCATCCTTGGATGCTTTTTATTGGAAAGAAGCTCTGAAAAAATGAAATTTACTTTATATTCTAATAAAACTTTGGAGTTAACAGATCTACTTCGTCATAGTAAAATCATAGGCTACAAATGAATATTTAAACAGCTTATCTGTATAAGACCAGGCTTGTAGCTAAGGGATACAAACATAAAGAAGATATTGATTTCTTTGATATGTATTCTCCTATTATTAGAATAACTTCATTAGTGTGTTAAACCCGCTATAACATCTATCTACAAATTAGAAATTCATCAAATAGATGTAAAATTGCATTCTTAACTGAAAAATTGGAAGAAGAAATTTACATGGATCTACGAGTAAGCTTTTAATTAAAGATTAAAAAATAAAATCTGTAGACTTAAAAAATCATCATATTATATAGGTTTAAACAAGCTCCTAAACAATAGCATGAGAAATTTAATAAAATAATAATATTAAATAGATATAAGATAAATAAAGCGGATAGATGTATATATAGTTTATTTAACACCTATATGAGTAGAAGTGGAGTCGCTTTCTATGAGAATTTAGGTTGATTCTCGAAAGCACTCACGAATACTTAAAAATTGCTCATGGCCAGTAAGAGCACAACCGTAAAAAAAAATTGTGTAGTTTATTGAACAAACTATAATTCATTAGAAAATTAATAAACCCAATAGACTTACACTAAGTAGAGGTTTGAAGTCCAAAATACACATCTGCCAATGTATGACATTTTTTTAATTTTACCATTGATTTATCATTCTCTTAATTATTACTCATGTGAGGGATTGCTACATAAAATGTTTGAATAAAAATTTAAGCTTTTTAAAGTATAGTCTTAGGAAGTTTTGAACCTAGGATCTTTTTTTATTAAATATTTGAAAGAAATTTTAGAAGATAAGTTTAGAGCCACTACACTTTTATGGGTATTCTTTGTTAGATATTAAGTCCCACATTGGAAAGGGACAAAGTTCTTGAGATGCATACATATACTAATGTGTTGAGAACTTCGTAAAAGAAGAGGAATAAAACAAATAGAGATACAGCACGCGCGCATGCATGCATGCCATGCTGGGCGTAACCCCGTTTGGGCTTTTGGCTCTAATGACTTATATTTTTACTCAAAATTAGATTGAAAACGCTTAACTGTCTTCTAAAACATTTTTTGACTGTTTGATTACTATTTAATTTTATTTTTGCTTGATTTATTTATGTTACCGTTTTATACGCTTAATACTATTTAATTAGAGCAAAACGACTCCATTTTTACTATTTAAAGTGACTTTCCATTAAGGTTTAATAATAAAAATTGCGAATATTGTTTTATAGAAACTTCTCACATCTTCTCTGCAACTACTTTTAAGAGTTTCTTGGATTTTCGGGCTCGTATACAAAGGATTCAATTCTTCATTATTCGATTCTAGATGTCGTAAAGAAGGATAGTTGTATTATGGGAGGTGACCGCCCGAGATATTTGATAGCACCAAAGTCTCTACTTGCAATGAAGCGTCAATTCATCTTAAGGATAACCTTTGAGACGTGCCTCTACCGATAAGTTATTATTTTACTTTGGAGATTTTTGAAGAATCTATTACTGCAGTATATGACAGGCGTAAAGCTATCTAATATTTACTTATTATTATTATTATTATTATTATTATTATTATTATTATTATTATTATTTTTTTATAAAATATATATTTAAAGATACAAAATAGGTAGATTTTTTTAAAAATAAAAATAAAATTACAAAGTTGATCTTGTTAAATATTTCATGGTTTTAAATGTATTTATAAAAATAATGTTTTTATTAAAAAAGAAATCTTTTTAAATGGGGATTAATAAATATATGATCACAACCATCTTATCTTAAAGACTTTCCATTGACCACTTGTGATTTTTTTTTTCCAAAGTTGAATTTTGACCAGATGTTTCCTGTGACTTTGAATACTTTTTCAATCAACACATACCTTGACCATGGCTTAAAAAACTGTCGTTACAATGAAAATAACGGTAACGCCTCGGCCCCATTATGTTTTTTCCTGTTATAATGCCAAAACCCGAAAAATGGGAAATCCGTTATAACAGCAGCTATGTTGAAAAAAAAATTCAAAATTTTTTTTCTGTTATTGAGGTATTTTTGAAAAAAATATTAAAATAATAATTTTTAACTGTTTTTTACACAGACATGACTGTTATAACGGTCATAAACAGTAACGTTATGAGATCGTTAAAAACGAGTCGTTTAAAACTTGACAACGTTAGAACTTAGAAGTTTGAATTGAACTTTGAATATAAAAAAGAATCAATCAGGTGCATGTGTTGACTGAAAAAAGGTGAGTCACAGGTTCCCTGTCTAAGTCAAAAAATTGAATCGTTTAATTCCGAGAGTAGAACTTTGCTGACAGACGTCCAAACCACATTATGAGCCACGTGGCAGACTCTTAGAGAACACTGACCATATGGATGTTTGGCCCATTCCTAGGTGGACCTACATACCAACAATCAGCCTGATTAGTGGTTTCCAAGCGTTGGATGGGCGTCGTTTTCACGGGTGGATTTTTAACCATGGTAGCATTATTTGGTTGGGGTACAAAACCCAAAGGCTTGAAATTACTAATCGAGTTGTTTTTTGATATATAGGTCCACCTAGGGATGGGCCAAACATCCCTAGGGTCAGGAGTCTCTAAGAATGCCACGTAACTCATACTGTGGTCTGGCCGTCCATCAGCAAAGTTGTACTCTGATTTGGGATGATCTTCTATCCGATGGATGGTCTGGATTTACCACGTTGAAGTCCCACAAGGCACGACTTTCGGGTTTTTCGGTGTAGAAGGTACGCCAATCAAGAAGCGCCATCTGTACATTGCGGGTCCAAAAACTCCTAACTTCAGAATTTTTCCCGTATTGACAGGTGTATTGTCCGGTGGAATTTTCCTGTGTTGCAGGGTATTATGTCTGCAAGTCAACCTAGGGGAACTATAGACCAAAACTTTTGATACAAATAAAAAGCATCAGCCAGAAATCACAAATTAAACGTAGATCTCAGTTTAGGGATCTTAGGGATACCAAATATCAGCTTGATCATGATTTTTAAAGGTTATATTTTAACATAAACAAATGCTCAAATCTAACGGCAAAAAATCATGGTATTAAAATGTTAAATCCAACGGTTAAAAATTACTAATTAAACTAATTTTTGATGTGTACATCCATCAGGATCAAACATCTATGAGGTCAATGGGACCTAAAGAGTACTCCACATGGCATATTGAGAGTGGGACTTCAAACTTTGAAGTCCTTCTTAATAAGAATACATCAAATTCGGGCTCTCAAAAATAGATGCTCATGTCCCAAAAAGTCGCCACGTTTAAGATTCTTTCTAAACATTAGAAAAATGGAAAAGTAAGATTTGGTATGGATTCAGTGTTACCTTTGAAAAAAGAAAAGTATGGATTTTTCATACTGACACGACTTCGACGAAGACTTCAAAGAAAGGACACTGCTGTCAATATGAGCCACGTGGCACATTCTTAAAAGGACACTGACTGTATGGATGTTTGGCCAATCACTAGGTGGACCTACAAACCAAAAATAAACTCGATCAGTTATTTCTAAGCCTTGGATTGAAGTTGTTTTCATTGGTTGATTTTAACCGTAGAAATTTGAGCATTATTTGAGTACAAGATCCAAAGGTTTTAGATCAGTAATCAGGCTGATTTTTTGTTTGTAGGTCCACCTAGTGATAGGCTAAACATCCATACGGTTAGTGTCCCCTTAAGAATGTGCCACGTGGCTCATATTGGATTACACCTCTCTCTCCTCTCTCTCTCTTTCTCCCTCTTCTATATATATATATATATATCCTTCCCCTCCATTGTTACTCGCCCCCCCACCACCCAACTTTCTTCTCTATATATATCCTTCCCCTCCTCCGTTCTCACTCGCCCCCACCAGCCACTTCTTCTTCAAGGTCTGATCGATATTTGTTCTCTCAAAGATGATGGTTGTCTCTTCCCGGAGAATTGATGCGTTGAAGGAAGAGCTTCCCCTTGATCTGGAGACTCTGGTTTTATCTGAACACGTCAGAACTGGTCTTGTTCTGGTCGACATCAGCAACGGTTTCTGCACTGTTGGAGCTGGAAATCTGGTGAATCATATATTTACCTACCCCCACAATCTGTTTGTTTGTAGGTTTGTTTTGTCTGTGTTATTTAGCCTTTTTGCTTTACTGGGGAGAGCTGAGCTAGTTTCTGGATTGCTTTTGGTTCTGAACTTCTGGGTTTTTTATTTTGTGGTTAAAAACTGATCCCCAATTGTTCCTTAAGGTTTTGGTTTTAATTTTAGTGATCTTGAATCTTGACTCTGTTTTTTTGGTTGGTTACTTTGAGTCCTTAATTATGTGGGGTTTTGTAAAAATTTGTTTACAGGCTCCAACAGAGCCCGATGAACAGATCTCTGGAATGGTAGAGGAGTCTGCACGATTGGCTAGAGTGTTCTGTGAGAGGAAATGGCCTGTTATGGCTTTCCTTGATTGGCATGATCCTGATAAACCTGAGCATCCTTACCCACCTCATTGTTTAGCGGGAACAGATGAGGCTAAATTGGTTCCAGCTCTACAATGGTTGGAGAAGGAACCAAATGTAACGATTAGGCACAAAGATTGCATCGATGGGTTTATCGGTTCGATCGAGGAAGACGGCTCCAATGTCTTTATAGATTGGGTGAAGACCAACATGATCAAAGTTGTAAGTTTTCACCTTATTTTTTTATAAGAGACTATGTACATTATAGGCTCTTGGTGTATCAAATTGAATTAATGTAGACAAAAGGGTTGTGTGGATTAAGTTTTGACTAAAATTTGGGTTTGTGAAGATACTGGTGGTAGGGATATGCACGGATATTTGCGTTTTTGACTTTGTGGCCTCTGCATTATCTGCGAGAAATCGTGGTTTTCTCCCCCCTCTGGAGGATGTGGTGGTGTATTCCCATGGTTGTGCTACTTTTGATCTTCCAGGTCATGTTGCCAGAAAAGTTGGGGCAGCAGCCCATTCACAGGTACTCATGATCGATAATCTCGGAACATGAATTTAGTGATCTCGAATAAGTCATGAGCATAAGTACATCTGAATTCTTGCAAAATGCTTTAGTTTGTTTCTTTAATGTGGACAACAGATTGCTACCCCTCACCACCATGAAGATAAGTTAGACCATGCACTTCCCTCAGAAATTTGAACTGTTGGCAAAACAGTGGTGTGATGAGACTATTTTAGAGATTTATGAATGATAAGCAGCCAGATGCAAATTTTATTTAGGATAGAACTGTGGTTTTCTTGGCAGTCTTGACATATAAGAACACTTCAACTGTTTAACCTAGGCATCTGATTTGTATCCTTTACAGGGTTTCTATTTTTTTAGAGCATTAGTGTGTGGTTTGAACTTTGAACACACTTCTGTGCTTGACACATAGGCCTATTTCCAAGCCTTGGAAATTTGTTCCTACAAATCTATGAAGCTTTCTGGAAATGGCAAAATTCTCATGTATTTCTTCCAAGTTTTTTCCCCTTAACTCGGGGTAAAGCCAAAGAGGCTGTAGAGTAACAAGGCCTTATGGTTATAAGGTCAGGTCAGTTATTGTTTGAAGCTTGTGTCCTTTTTAGGCATTTTACCTTCGTAATTTCTATATATTATGTCTACATAGTTCTCATTGCACCTGCCTAGGATGTCACCTTAGTGGGGTTAAGAGTCCCTGGCAATGTTGTATGGATTCTTCTGAAAAGGTGAATTACCGGTGTCCGACACGTATTAGAGTATACGTGTCCGACACGAGTTTTTTATTTCCTTTATTGCAAGATACTAACTGACATTTAGCATAGGTTATGAGCTCTAACTCTTAGGATTGAAGTTTTCTATGCAACCATGTCTATAAGTATATGAAACAAATCATAAGATATCCTATCACATTATCCACTATTATCCTTCTTATTACATAAAAATAGCAATTAATTAGTTTTACATAATTTAAAGTATAATGTCGAGTCCTAGAATCCTATTTTTTAAGATTTGCCGGATCGGACACTCCACACCCGTGCCGGACTCCGACATTGATACCCATATCAATGCACCATAGGTTAATATGAGTTGACTACCTTAGGGTAGCTTGGCCCTAACTAAGGTGAATACGAGCTTCCTGGCAGCCACTAAGCCTCTGCAGCAGCTCATAACCAGGGGGTGGCTATCCCCCTCTACCGGCAAGTTTGTTATTTTTTCCTAAGGGTAAATGAAATATCAGGTTGAAGTTTCCTACTCACTTGATCACAAAGACTGCTTGATTCCACTTCAACTTATTGTGAAGATTTGAGAAACCAATGGACTATCCTCATTTTGTTGGGAAGGGTCCTTCAGCTGGTGGTCTTATCATTACTTCTGCAAACCTCCTATTTGGGTTTCCCCACACAATTGGACATTCTTCTCAATTGATTCATGCATGATAGAGAGATTAGTCTTGACACATTATTTTTCGCCCAAGCATGTTGGGAACTTGCAGAATCTTACTACATTTTCTATTTAGAGGTAAACCCTCATAAGTTTTTTTAAGGTTTATGTGAGCATATGGAATGGGAATAGGATTCCATAAATTGCTGGAACTAGATTACATCAATATTTGGAAACTTGTGCTAGTATATACATTAACTACATTCTAGAAAAGCCATCACTCTCTTGCAATGTTTTCAGAAATATATTTAGCTAAAGAAGAGTAAAATTTTATCACATCCTACGTTTCTTATGGTAAACCCTGGTATCAAGCACAGTTTAAGTATTCCATACTTGTTTGCCCTGAGACAATTTATGACAGACTAAGTATTTTAATTGCATTATAACAGGAAAAGCAGTATTAGCATATTTCAGAACTACTTCGGAGTTAAAAATAAATATATAAGCTTTAGTGCTTTATCTTTGTTTTGTTTTGAGTTTCCTTTCATTAAGTCTTACAGGTACTCGAAGATAATCACTAATATGTTAAGTTCATCACTCTATATCAACATCAAGCTACAAGCAAAATTGTTTTTCTTACTTAACTGCATTGATCCTTTAAAGTTCAAGAAAATAAACTTAGTCTTCATTTATCAATTATGTTTGTCTATGTATGTTTATGAACATAAACTGTTCTTCTCATTCGCACCTCTTTACACTGCAGGAGCTGATGCATCATGTAGGCCTTTACATGGCCAAGGGAAGGGGAGCCAAGGTAGTAGGAGAAGTGTCATTGGGTCAACTGGAGGAGCCATGATCCACCACCAAGTACAGCTGTGGTTACTGTTATATAAACCTAATAATAAATGAGATGGCGTCTCTGTGGTTGTACTATTCCTTTTCTTTGTTTTTGTCACCATGTAATTATCATAACTACTGCTTTATGTCTGGGATGGCATCTGGGGATGGATTGCAGTAAAATTGCAGAAATCAAAGATCAATCTGTTTGCCATTAAAGTTTGGAGAACACGGACTCTTGGTTCAGATTTCACCAAAGAATGCAATTGATCAGATGGTTAGGATCTTCCGTCCATTTTTAGGATCTAACCTTAAAAATGTGCCCCCTGCGTATGACAGAGGCAGGAAGGTTAATTTAGTATTCTTGTCGACTAAAAATTATATGGTTCTGCATTAAATTATCATTAGCAGGGATGCAAGAATTGGTGGTCTTGTTCACAGCAGTCTGAACTTGTTCTGAAGGCCATGTGTGAAGGAATTATGCAAAATTATTCAAATATGTTATCAATGGCAAACTAAAGGTACTCAGGGTTCTATTAGCTTCATAAATGCGCTGTATTAGCATCAATAAGATTTATAATGTCGTTAGGTAATCCATGGTTTAAAAAGCGGCTGTTATAACGAAAATAACGGCGTTATAATGGATTCAGACCTCCCCCATTACATTATGTACCGTTTTAACGCTCAGAAAATAATGACTGTTATTTTCGTTATACCGGCCATTGTTAAAAAAAAACGTGTTATTTTCCGACATAGATTTTATTGAAAATTTTGAATTTTAGCTCCATCTTTTCTATTATTTTCCCATTTTTTCCGTTTTTGCCCGTGCATTACAATCCGTTATAACAAAAAAATGGTAACGCCCCCAGTCCGTTATACCGTTATAACGGCCCTTTTAAACCTTGAGGAAATCTTTTAATTTTTCTTCTGCTTGTTGAAAAAGATCCATCACAACTTTAGTAGATTTAGTCAATGAGATGAGTTTAATTTGATAATTTCACAGTAACATGCAATCTCAATGCAAATCTACTTGTAAAATTGCACATTTAGCAACACCACATGCATGAACTGATTAATGGAGTCTCAGAAGTTATTTCGTGTTAGTTCTACATTAAACCAGAAGAAGAAAACGAGAAAATGGTAAGAACTGTAAAATGGGATGATGCGTCAGCAATCTGTTTATCTTGTTTATTGAAAACAGAGAACAAAGCAGAAGATGATCAAAGAATTCTTTTACTCATTAGTAAGTTCAAACTTGAATAGCTTTAAAAAAAAAAGATACCCATAAATCAAAATAATTTACATCTGAAGTCCAGCTCTCAAATCACTGTATTGTTTCTGCAATGCTGGGTTCATGCACGAGAAGATCGATGGCTTCTGCTTCTTTGGTTTAGCACCAAATATGAATGATCGCAAAGGAATTCGCGTCCGACTCAATGAGTACTTCACATGGTAGTGATGGTTCTTCGATCCAGACAGCTTGAAGTCCTCGGTCAACTTCAACAGAGTCTTCTCGATTTCCAACTTGAGTCCCCTCACATGATCTATGCCTGCTTGCAATTCATCTGCAACCTTGTTATTCTCTTGTTGCATGTTCAGAACCTCCCCTTGGAATTTGGCAGCCTGATAACTAGTAAACTCGATGACTTCATTTCCAGTACCTGCCTTCAAGACTCTCGATATCTCTTCCTGTATGTTGCACAGAGATGAGAATCTACACTTCAATTCATCTTTCAGTAACACGCTCTGTTCCAACCAGACTGTCAATTCAGTCTGTATTTCTCGCAGGTGTTCGTATATTGGGCGGGCATCTGATTTTAGTGACTCCTCTGTAGTAGTACTGCCTTCTTGCTTCCTGTTTTGCTTCAGTTTTGAGAATTCGGCCTGTAGATCCTGGCTTGCAGAATGGAATTTTTGTATCTGATGGAACGATGTGCTGAACCTCAACCAGAATTCCAGGTTCTGCTCTAGAAGTTCGTCAATGTCCCTTCTGAATTTTTCTTCAATGATTGAAAGATCGCGAAGTTCGTCAACAAGAATCACCTTGATATCTTCTTCTTCTGTAAATGGAGTTTCTGCAGCTCCAGCTTCAACATTTTGATGATCAGACAAATTAAAGCCCTGTTGATGGTCTGAATTCACAGTTAGGGTATTGGAATACTGGGAGGTCGATCCTTCGGGCCTGCCCTTCTGTGAATCTTCAAATTCTGTCAAGCGAGTATCCAAATTTTCATCACAACTTTTTTGCAGAAAGTTTAGTTTCTGACGTAAATATTGAATCTCCTCATCCTTCAAGGAATTGGCACTCTGTAATTCCCTTATCTGCACTGTTGTTTCAAAAAGGCTCTCTCGATTTTTCTTCTCTAACTCAGAGAGCTTCTTCTTTGCACTCTTATAATTCCGAAGAATCGAAGTGTACTCTGCCAATAGAATCTTCTCTCTGTCCTCCAACCCATTTAAGAATAACTGCTGCCAGTTCGGTAGATCTTCTTGGTCTGCAGCCTGTTCCTGTGGTTTAATATCGAGAGAACTTACTTCAGTTTGGAATGAATTCTGTTTCTCAACTTCATCCTGCTGCGCTGGTTCCTGACATTTTTCAGAAAGATCATCAAGGTTACTGCAGCCCTCAGGTTGTCCAAGGTCTTCTTCCTGATTTTTGACACAAAGACTAAGATCTTGTTCCTCTTTTGTGTCTGCTATTTCTGTTATTTTGTCCTTTGTGTTCACTGGATCATCAAATTGAATCACCATATCTTTTTGTTCTTTGAACTCTTCAAGCGATTTGACATTGAGAGGAATGCCCACTTCTGCTTGAACTGAAGCTGTACTTTCGCCCTCCTCCTCTAGCTCTTTTGCGCCCTGCAGTTTCTCGGAAATATGATCAAGGTTACAACATGCGTCAGTAAAATGTGTTTGTAGGTGGTTGTTTTGATCTTCGACATTCCTGTTGAGATTCTGAATTCCATGCAACTCCTCCTCCAATTCTCTTAGCTTGTTGCTTAAATTGCCTGACCCCTTGATGACTGTCACCTTATCCTCTTCTATGATCTTCAGGTGTGCATGAAGCTCATCAGTTTCTAATTTTAATCTCTTTATCAATGCAGTCTGAGACGAGACTGCAAGTTCCAAACTGATGACTTTAGTTACGAGGTCGTCAATCTTCTCTGCCAGTTCTGTCACAGTTAAAGATGTATTGGAGTTGGTCTCAAAGTGTTCCCTGATCTTCTTGCGTATCGACTCTAATTCAATTCTCTCTCGTTTTAGATGACTGATTTCTTGCTCCAAAATTTTCAAGGTTGGACCTGCATCCATGGATTCTTCTTTCTCAGAGAGATTTTGTTGATCCATCCGATTGTTAAAGAACGCATCCTTGAGAATCTCCAACTTCTCGTGGGCATCCTTAATCCTTTGGTACTCTATTCTTGATTCTTCAGCCGATCTCTCTTGTTTTTCCTGCAACTGAATCAATGTATCTTGGCATGATTTCAAAGCTGTGGCTGCCATCAATTTTCGAGCCTCGTCGTCCTCGATCACCATGCCCGTGCTGAATTCGTCTTGCAAGCTGCAAACCTCCTTTTGCATTTCTGTGATCTGCTTTTCAATTTCCCAGTACTTTGCAAGCCCACTCTCACATGATTCCTTGACAAACTCCTTCTCAGTCTGTAGGGCTAGAATCCCTTTCTGAAGCTTATCAATCTCTTCAAGTGCCTCGACTTTGCTCATCTGAGAACTAGTAGCAGTAGTAGTATTCTTGGGTTGTACTTTCTTTTTCAGTAATGTGAATTGGCCCTTGGAGTCTCTCTTTGGGATCTTCAGAACCTTCGGTATATTTGATTGTGGGGCTTCAGGCATCCTTTTGGGTAGTTTACTGAGATCGATGGGATGTGAGGATATTTTTTGAGAACCATCTTCTTCTTCGTCGTCAATTGCAAACTGAACTTTTTCAGGGAAAACAGTTGCAATGGTGTTGTTGGCATTTTGTAGCTCTCGCGATATGTGGTCATACCTATCAGCCAAGGCACGGTATGCCCGGTAAGACTCTTCCACGAAGTTTATCAGTTCTGGCCTCTTCCTGTAGTACATCTCCGCCCTCTTGGCAAAGGAGTCTCCATCCTCTTCAATGAGTTTAAGCATGTATTTCATCTTCGCCTCCACATCTGTGATCCACAAGTTCATCCACTTGGATAATTAGAAATTCTCAAAATTAGAGATTTGAGTAGCTTACAAGTGATGGTTTCTAATCAACTCTGAACATTCATTTAAACTGAAAGATCACAATTTACTTGAGAAGAATCAACATCAGTATTCTTATTTAAATCTCTGTAACCATATCATAGGAAGAGATAATCCAATCCCTTCACCCCTCACAGATAATTATCTAGTAAGTGTCGGACAAACGCTTAAAAACATACAAGACCACCATATTTTCTCGTCTCTAAGAAAGCGAAATGTATATGAATTAGTTCAGCTGGAGCACTTGGGTGCATTCAAGAAAACAGAGCACATTATGGCTCTGTCTGGTTGCTCTGAACATTATCAACACTTTCTAACAAACAAATCCTTTGTCTGTAAAACTTTTTGTCAATCACCATTAAGAACCTATATTGGTTTCTTGAGAAATCTAATTCATGAAGAAACAATGATTTTATGGTGCCAATCCAATAAAACTCAAGGATTTTTGTGAGTTGGTGTATGTAAAGAAAAAAAATGGGCTTCTCGAGTTATGATGTCTTTCCTTCTTTACTTTTCTCTTTCAAGTTCTTCGCAATCAACTACCAAAGTTTCCAAATTCACTAATCCTTAATCTGTCTGAAGGTGAGAAAAATGTTCAATTATTTATGAAACTAGCATGAAAGATGAGAAAAAAATATTTATTTACGCCGCCGTGTATGATTTCCCTTAGAAAAGTTTTCTAAAAATGATTCTTACCCATGAATGTCCATAAAAGTTTTCTAGATCAACACAGTTTGATTTATGAATCCCATCTTAGAAAACTTATCTGTTGTCACCAATCCATACATGGCCAAATAATGGGTAAGTTTGAGAAATGCATACAAATCAAAACTAGAATACACAAAGTCCATGTCTGAATAGCATTACTGTAAAATCGATCGATCAAGATCAGTAAAAACCCAATTGTTTGGTAAATCCGAAGAATTACCTTCGAGGTTTTGTTCGAGCCATTTCGACTGCTTAGTCCTGATGTGGCTCGCCCACCACCATGAATAAGCATTGCTTGCAGCTCTCTGCAACATCTCTTAACTCTCTTTCTCTCCCTCTAAAACAAACACATTCAATTCTCTCTCTAGAAAAAAACAAAAAAAATGGAATCCATTAAAGACGCGATGATGATCGAAGAAGAAAACAGTCTCTAACAAACCTTGTACACATCTTTGTGCAGTAACTCATTAAGGCTAATCATGGAGGGTCTGAATCCCCCTATGGAGGAGAGAAGAAGTCGCCCGAAATAGCTGGAGAACCTTTTGAAAAGCAACTCATCAAACAACAGGGTGGCAATATGGAGCCACGTGGCATATCCTGGCTTTGCCTGGTTGGCACTAAGAAAAAGGAGAGCATGTCTTTTTTTTTGGTTGGGAGAAGTCAACCATGACCTTTTTTATTTATTCATTGACAAGTGGACTGATTTTTGGCGAGGAAGAAAAAAAAATCCCCCCTTGGCTCATTTCTGTGCGGGGCCCACAAAGGCGTGTCAAAATAACCTGACACGAGATTATAATGAAATCAAGTACGAGCAAGAGACGGGTATTTCTGTTATAATACAAGGAAGCAAGGTTTAAAAGGGGCCGTTACCGTTACAACGAATTGTAACGCTCAGGGGCAAAAAACGGAAAATAACGGAAAAACAAGAAATAATGCTGAAATTCAAATTTCAAAAATGGAAAATTACGAAAATAACGGCTATTTTTTTCACAAAAATTTCCCAAAAATTAACAGCCTTATTTTTAAAGCGTTTTAAAGGTACATAACGTAACGGGGGAGGTCCAAATCCGTTATAACAGTTGTTATTTTTGTTATAATGGCCGTTTTTAAACCATGCAAGGAAGTACTTCTGGTTGATGGAAGAAAAAAACTGATACTCCATGATCTTAACCGTTGATCTTATGTTCTTTATCATTGAGCGGCATAGAGTACAGGATATACATTGTTGGAGCCCACAACACCACATGCAGAGGAATTAAGGGCTGATTTTTGGTGGTGATGATTGCCACGCCATGGAATTATCCTCGCAAAAAATCAACAATTTCTAAAACTTTGAGCATCTCCAACGGTTATCCACAGCTATTTTCACGTTTGGCTAAGAAAGCACTCCTGATTTTCATATTTGGCAAACCACGCCTCATCTCCAACCGCTTTTTCAAAGTAGCTACTATTTTGTCCTTCAAAATATAAAATTACTATTTATATAAGTTACATAGATAATGTGAAGGATAAAAATGGTGAAGGTCTTATAGCTAAGGAAATAGATATTTGTGTTTGGAGATGAGAGGAGTGCTTTTGGCTCATCTCCAAATATGGCTAAGTAGTTGGAGGGACTACTGGAGAGTATTTTTCACGATTTTTCACTTTATTTTGAAATGGCTAACCAATATAAATGGCTGTTGGAGATGCTCTTAACCTTATCTAATATGGTCGGTGAAAATGGATGATACATAATTTTTTTCCAATTCATTTTTCATAAAGCTAACTTGATTTTTTTTTTTTGTAAGGAGGTTGCTATCCATGTTGAGAATAATATTGTGGGTGCCGTATTTTTCAGCAAGTCAAATATTGACGCGTATTACTAGCTTGGCACGTGCGGTCGTGAAAAGATGACTCGTGTTGATAGACAGCACGCGAGAATAAATGCGCCAAAGGCATCATCAGGAGCCATAAACTGCCCCATCGTGTCACACAATTTCTACTAATTGGAAGTGCCACGTGTCAGGATGGAATGATCGACATATTGAGGCAGTGCTAACAGAACGCATTAACGTTTCAACCTTTAATATGTTGGGAAGCATTCAATCTTGCCCGACATATTTATTATTGATCTCCTTGATGGGATTTATTTCAATCTCATCCCGACAAGGTTAACAGACTTACTTGACGGGATCTATTTCAATCTCGTCCCGGCAAAGTCATATGACTTGCTGAATGCGTATATCCCGACAAGGTCAACAGACTTACTTGACGGGATCTATTTCAATCTCGTCCCGGCAAAGTCATATGACTTGCTGAATGCGTATATCCCGACAAGGTCAACAGACTTACTTGACGGGATCTATTTTAATCTCATCCCGATAAGGTCATATGACTTGCTGGATGAATATGTCCCGACAAGGTCAACAGACTTACTTGACGGGATCTATTTCTATCTAATCCCAGCAAGGTCAGATGATGTCAACAGACTTACTTGACAGGATCTATTTCCATCTAATCCCGGCAAGGTCAGATGAAGTCAATGACTTACATAACGGGATCGATAATAATCTTATCCCGAAAATATGACAGGTTCCTACATACGAGGTAAGTATTCTGAACACAATCAGTTTCTTAACCAATGAATATTAGCCACATGGCAGCTAATTGAACTATCACGATTTCGACATCCCCTTATCTGAATACCTGACACGAAGGATTCCACCTCAACCTCACTTCAGTTATTTCGGGTATAACCAAATCAATGAAGTCAAGATCTAACAGGAAGATTCTGTTTTATAACAGAATCCATCCAAGTCATCGTTGACTGATAATGACTAGACACGTGGAAGGTGAGTCACGCCAGTTCTAAGGGTATAAATATGAGACCCTCAGAACTGAGGAAAAGATCTTGCTTTCCAGATCCAGATAGCCTAAACTCTGAAACATTTTGCTATTTTCGTGAACCATGTTACCATTCCTAAGCTGACTTAAGCGTCGGAGTCTTGTCAACAGGTACAACCATATCTCATCTGGAGATCATCCTATCTTTCGCAGAGGAGAAAGCAGTTTCATCCTGAAGCATCAAAGTCATTCGATCATCACCAAAATCCGAATCGTCTGACCTCAAAGATTGTGTGGGTTAGATCAGATATTTTTTCCCCACAAATATCATGACAAAAAATCAGCTCTTAACTCATCTGCACGCGAGCCCCCCACGTTCATGATTTTGATATAGTTAAAAGTTTTAAAAATTACTTATTTTGGTCAGGATGGAGATCATCCTCACAAAAAATCAGCTCTTAACTCATCTGCATGTGGGTCCCACACTAGTTAGTCATTATCAGTAAGAATATCATGAGTCAACACGCTCGCGCGTGTTGGGGGGGGGGGGGGGGGATCGGTCAAGGGAACCCTGGTTTTTCTGACCATATATATCGAACTAGGCATCACCCACTTAATCTCAAAAAGAGATAGGAAAGCACACCACACTTCTCGTGCCAATAGTGGAGAGATAGGTGATTGACTGACTCCCCACTCTATTTACACATAACACAAAAATCAACTTCGCATCTCCTCTTAATAAATTATCCATTGTCAGTACCTTCTCGTGCACCACACACCATCTTGATATTTTTGCTTCCTCATACTTTTCCTAGTGGTCTCATCAAGTTTGTTGATGATGATGCTAAGGGGTGTGATTGATTGCACAAAAAAAATTTCCGAGAAAATAGATCTTGGGAAATGCCTTAAATGGCTGATTGATTGCAACAGAGAATACATATTTCAATCATGTGAGAAAATAAAGGCGTATTTTCAGGTGGAAATGAATTCTCACCTATCTGGATGGGGAAATGAATTCCGGGTTTAGTAGGGAAAATTATCCAAATTTAAATGGCTTTGTAGGGAAAATTATAGAGATTTAAAATGGCTATCTAACAATAAATAGTTGTGTTTTCCCAAGAAAAATGCAATTTTCCCACTTGGGAATCAAACACACCCTAAGGGTGGTTATATACACAAGGATGTAAATTTTTGCTTGGTTAATATATTTGGTCGGGGTCCCATAACCCCAGCTTTTTAGGTTTAATCCTGTAATTACTGTTAAAATGATTCATCTAATATATATGAACTAGTGGAAAGGAAAAATAAAAGCAAAATTTTATTTTTCCTTCTTAAAATTTATGTGTCGAAGTGAAGAAGAAACACTTGTGCTTGGTATGGTAAGAGTAATTGTGGGCTAATGTAGGTATCTGAGCAGGTGTGAGTGACACGCTTGCCTTTAAAATTTTTTTTACAGAGGCAGAAACAGGGTTCTACAGTGACTAAAATACCCTTGCCCATATTCTACATGGGTCGGGCTCAGGGGACCCCCTTTTTCTGACCCCTCTCAGTGTTCGTGTGCTCAGCCGTGGATAAATCCAACTGTGATTGTCAGCACCGAGCTGGCATCACTTTTTCACTTTTCGGGGCGCTGACAACCACCGTACCGTTGGATTTACGAAATCCACGGCCGAGCACGCGAGTACCGAGAGGGGTCTGAATAAGGGGGTCCTCGGAGCCTGAGCCATACTAGATATTGCAGGGTTTGTTTTTTTGACAAAGAAAGGTGTTATAACGTCAACAACGGCTACAGGGTTTGGGTCAGACCACCCTTAAAGAGGTGAGCCTCATCATAATAGTAGAGATACGCATCCTTGAGAGAGAAAATTGGTGGACCTCATCCTAGAGCCATCCGATCAGTGGACTCTTTTTTGGACTGCTGCTGATAGTTTTATGTAATCATCCTAGGGGGAATCTTGTTGGAGCTATATTAGGATCGGTCAGTGTGTTTTTCTTGAACTCCTTGGATCACCTTGTGCAGTACCACATATTGTGGACCATCCATTTTCAGTCTGTCTTGCACGCTTTTGTTGTTTGATAGCTACTACTAATGGCCCCTGCAAGCCAGTCTTAAGATCCAAAATGTTTTGAAACAAATCACTCCTCTGTAGCTTGGTGTGGTTACCACTTTATAGCCTTGGCTTTTGGCTTTGTCACCATGAGTGAGACAATCAAATATCAATTGAAGTGCCCATATAGAGAGGTAATTATTTACAGTAGTGAAAGTTAAAGCATGAATATGCTTTGCATATGTACATGAAAGCTATTTACATCAAAGAATCTGCATATTTATAGGTGCCTCCTACCATCACTCAGTATGTCCTTAGCTCTGGAAGGAGGGAAAGCAAGGGAGACAAGGTGCACAGCAGCAGAAGACCTTGTTATCTCTCTAAATCAAATAAGGGGTTTTGAGCACTGAGATCATCATCCCTTTCCTCCTCTCTTTTGTTGCTTCCTTTCTCTTTCTCTACTCTCACAGACTTGTATCTTCTCGAAACTGAATGCTATTAGCTTCATCCTCAACAGAAGTTGATAACCCCGCAATTTTACCCGCCACTCTGAGCTGAGACTGGCAAGTTTCTTTCTTTTCTTTCTTTTCTTTTTTTTCCTTTTTTTTTTCTTTCTTTTCTTTCTCTTTTTTTTTTGGTTTTTAATCTGTTATGACAGCAGAATACGTTGTTCAAACTGAAATAAAGAAGAAAATGCTTTTTATAAAGGACCAATCTGACAAGAAGCAGTTCATCCTGGACATCAGCTGTTCTGAAGAGAAGAAAGCCACTGCTCCATATACTTCCTGTTCTCTGCACATCAAACCAAAATGCAGAGAACATCTCAGCGTGGATAACAAATCTTAGGCCTATATTAGGTGAATCAGAAGTGCATTTTACTTTTGCTGTATAAATAACAGTGTATTAAAACTGAACACACACCACATAACAACTTCCACCAGAATGACACCCACAAAAAAATAACTTCCCACACAGAATTCATAAAGGCTCCTCCATATGGATTCTATTCTTTGTCAGCTTAATCTCATCTCTTTTGCGAGAATTGTTTTTTTTACCAGCATGCATATAACTGAGACTCAGTAAGAATATGAAAGAAACTGAAAACTGGAAAGAATCCTGAATCTATGTTGATTTGGAGAAGGCAGCTTAAACCGGAACCAACCATATTGTGTGATTGAGATCATGAAACAAATCAACTTGAAAGCAAGACTGCACATCTAAGACATCTTTATCCCCACTGGTAATCCCCAACATGCAGATAGGAATTGCATAGTGGGAGTTTGACAATAAAAAAAAAGCTACCAAAGTGCTGTCATTAGCTAATTAATCCAGTGAACAATCTATATAGATATTGGGCAAATGATGGTAAAATTATAGGTGTACTAATCTTTCCCAAAACGAATCCAAACCACATACTAAACGCCAAAAAGTATTAATACGAGTAAATAAATTAGAAGGACAAAACTAAAGCAATAGCAGTTACCATAATCATAATAATAACAACAACAATGATGAAAATAAGGATACAGGTATCATGTAAATATGAAGAATTAAAATTAAAGGACGAAAACATCTGAGAAGCTTTTGCCTACTGAAAAGGTCATTTTGTGACAACAAAGAACTCGTCCCTAAGGTTCCGAGTGTAGATATCATTCAATTATATCGATCTTAAACAATTAACTAATGAAACAGTAAAAATGGGAGAAGAGAAAAAAACGAGAACAATGTCTATTATTTGGTGGATACCCCGAAATAAAAATAAAAAACACTCTCATTCAAAAATTAGCTGAAGCCTCCATTTGGCCCCCTTTTTACAGTTTAATAATAAAAGTAATGAACACAAGAATTTGGGGATCACAAACGAAAAAAATAAAAAAGAACAGAAAAACAACCACAAAGTGAAAGAGGGACTTGTAAGCATTGATGAATTTGCCCTTAATTTGCATCACCTGTAGATAACACTACAAATTTTCGAAGTACTTTGATACTTCTGTTGTGTTATGTGGAGAGACTGATGGAGCTAGAGTACTATACGAAAACCCTAACTTCGTCTTGGGGTTATATATACCTCGGTTGATCAAAGATGAGGATCCCATTGTATTGTGAGTGTTTCTTTTGCCCTAGAGCATAGTGGAATCGGTGTGGATCCATGGACGTACCTCAATCTAAAGGGAACCACATAAATCTCTGTGTTGTGGTTGTTTGCATCTTTGTCTTTTGTTTTGTTTATTGTTCTTTCTTCCCAACAACTTCAATAAAGAAGGAAGGATCACTCTCATCAAGAGTACTTTGTCTAGTCTTCCTATCCATTTTAAGTCTTTGTTGGTCATGCCGGCCGCTGTAGCTTAAAGACTGAACAGATTATGAGAAACTTCTTGTGGAAAGGAGCAGGGGAGAACTATAAATTTCATCTTGTTGAGTGGGAGAAGATATGTAGGCCTAAAGAGGCAGGAGGTCTTGGGTTTAGACACTTCCGAGAAATGAATGTGGCACTCCTTGACAAATGGCTGTGGAGATTTTGGGAGGAGATAGCTTGTGGCGAATGTCATAGGATGTAAATACGGGGTGAAGGAGAATGGGTGGGATAGTCAGCCAGTTTTTCCCTTTTATGGGGTAAGCATGTAGAAAAGGATAGTCGGATCCCGTAACTTCTTCGATAGGGGTCTTCTTTTAAAGGTAGGGAAGGGAGACAATTCGATTTTTAGGAAGATCTGTGGTGCGGAGAAGAGCCTTTGAAGGAGTTCCCTAACTTGTTCTCTCTTTCAGATCGCCAAGGAGCGGTGATCCGAGACTGTATAGTAGGGAGTGAAGGCCTTAATTCGTGGAGTTTTGGCTTTCGAAGGCATATTAATGACTGGGAGATGGACTCTCGTCTCTCTTCTTAGTCGTGTTGGTGAGAATCCTATATTGGACTCGAAGCCCGACAAGAGTTTGGAGATGGGAATCTCAGGGAGGCTTCACAGTCCGTTCGTTTGACCGCAATTGTTTTGATGGAAGTCAGGAGGAGTTTCCAGCATCTGTATTTTGGAGGTCCCCCATTTCATCCAGAGTTAAGTTCGTTGTTTGGACGACCATTCTTTACAAGACACTTACAGTGGACCACTTGATCCACATGGGTATGGTGATGCCTAATAGATGCGCTCTGTGTAAGTCAGAAGCAGAGTCAGTGGATCATGTGTTTATATACTGCAGAGTTTCATTGCATGTGTGGCAGTCCTTTTTTGCTCTTTTCGGCATATATTGGGTGGTTCCCCATCAAGTGAATGGCTTATTCCATGGCAGCTCGGTGGACATATTTACTGGGAGAGGTCATCTTCTAAGGAGGTTACTACCCTTTGCCGTTTTGCGGGCAATATGGAAAGAGAGGAACTCTAGGATTTTCAAAGACAAGGAAGAAGATGTTCATAGGATGGTCCTGAAGATTAAGGCTCTTCTTTTTCTTTGGTCCTCTACTTCTCCCTTGTTTAGAGGATACTTTTTTGAATCCCTTGAATATAAATGGGACGAGTTGTTAGGGGTATCTATTCCTCTTGCTAGGAGGTAGATAGGCCCTCTTTTGTTTTATCCGGGGCTTTCCCCTTTGAATACAATATACACACTTATAAAAATAAAAAATCCTCAGTAGAACTGAGTTCCATCCTCCAAAATCTAATAAGGCTCTGTACGGTTGCCCTAAATAAGTTTTCTAGAAATGATTTTTGCACATAAATGTCATAAAACTTTTTTCTGTATTAACACTTTCTACCATACAAATCCTTTTTTTCTGTAAAACTTTTTGTTGATCACCATTCAGAGAATAACTATCATAGCCATGATCGTGAGATTAAATTATAAAGGGTGTTAAACAAGAATTGAACTGCTTTCTAAACCAAGGTTTTAAATTTCGCCGAAAAGTTCCGAAATTTCGGTTTCGGGCTACACCTAAACCGAAATCCATAAAAACCGAAATTTTTAAAATTCCAAAATTTCGGCTGAAATTTCGGATATTTTCAAAATTTCGTGAAATTTCGGTTTGTTGAAATTTCGTGAAATTTCGGTTTTTGTGAAATTTCGAACTTTTCGTGAAATTTTGGTCGAAATTTCGAAATTTTCATTACTATTCTCAATTTCCAAAATTTCACACGAAATTTCGGTTTCGGGCCTCACCGTAATGGCATGTGAAACCGAAATTTTAAACCTTGTTCTAAACGGTTCATCAGAATTCACAGTATTCAAATGGTAAAACTCACTCAAAAACTGCAGCTCTACAGTAACCGAAAAGTGTGTTCAACAGTTATATTTAAAATTTGGAATTGATATTTCACCCTAAAACAAACAATTAATTTCACCATATATAAAAAATGAAGATCATATTGCCATTGTTACCTTCAGAATAACCATTTGTGAGGTCTCCAATGGCACCGAAAAACTGGTTCTTTGAACCATCCACAAACTCCCTACGACCACGCCCATAACATGGAACCAGCACCGCGAAACTGCTCTCATTTTCATTGTCGCTTTGGAAATCAGCAGCATGTGGCTCCAGCCAACCAATAGACCAATCGGAGTCATCTGATTCAGATCCCGACAAGCATCCGCCATCGGATGGCACCAATACCACATCATACTCCCTGTCAATTCGCCGTTCTTCCCGACTATGCCATTTCCGTTTAATCTTTCTGGACGTTGAGGGCACCTTCGCCCTCGTAACTGAAGGGTATTTCACAATGTCCGTTTCCCGCAGACCTAAGCCTAAATCCGACGAAGAGTTTGAAGAACCAGTGGAGACGGTGGTAGGTTCATGACCCTTTCCACTCCACATCCACCAAGACAGATGGGTAAAAGCCACAGCCATTGTTTCCCAGAAAATTTGCCCCAATACAGTCGCAACAAAAGCAAAAATTCACGAAGATATGAAGAAATACACAATAAATTCTCCGGGTTAAAGACTCTAAAAGCGAAGATTTCCAGTTTGTTTGGGGCAAAAGAATTGAACGCCAGATGGGGCAAATTTCGAGTTGTTGCAGAAACCAATGAATTAGAAAAGATGATTCGTCAGAAAAGAAGAAACAACAAGAGGGAAGATTTAAAGGAATCTAAAAATAGATGAGATTGATTGCAGGAACCAAGATAACGCATCACAGATAATTAATAGTTTCTTAAGATTTCCACTAATTGACGCAAAAATCTCCACCCAATACCTGCAAAAAAGGGAGAAACCTTTTTTCCCTGAAAGTAAACACGGATTCACCGTAAATACCAGTTCTGAAAGCAAAAAAAAAAAAAAGAAAACGTAGAGAAAGTAATGAGAATCTAACTTGTTAACCCCAAAAAAAAAATAAGAAAAGAGAATCTAACTCGAACCCCACATCCAGAAACCTAGAATCTCGACCAAAACTACCAGAATCAAACACGAAAACTCCTGTAATATAACTTAACAATCAAACTAACTAAACGAACCTGATTTTTTTTTTCCGATTTTCCCAATCAAATTAACTCCAAAATGATTAAAAAACACAGAAGAATAACCAAAAACTCGAACTTTTTCGTCTTTCTTACAACAAAACCCTTGAAATCAACAAGTATTGTTTTAAAACAACCCAAAATCCTTGAAATCCAAGTTTCAGAAACCCTTGTTCTTTCCTTCTCTTCGAAACTTCGAATCAGATATCAAGATCCGAAGCCAAAAATTGAGTTTAATCTCACGGTCGAGCTTCTCTCGTCCTAAAATTAACCAAAATAACGACCTTTTCAACCGAAAAATCGTCAAAAAATTCTCCTTCAGCCAAGAAAGAGAGCTCAAAGCCTCAAAGCCCCAATTCTCTCTCTCTCTCTATCTCTCTGAGAAATCGAGTTGACAGCTCGTCAACTTTCTGCACTTAAAGCCTCTATTGCTTTGGATTTTACCTGAGCACATCCAGCGGTCAACACCGCGATAGATTATCCTTGGACGTCCAAAGCCGTCGATCGTTCTAATCTCCTCAATGATTGGACCATATCAGAGAGAGAGAGATAGAATATTCAAGGAAAAAAGACAAAAATAAATCGTTAAATATCTGCCACGTAGCATTAGTGGCCATGGGCCCATGACCCATGACCCATGACAGGCGCTACCAGCTACGTAACTTACGGATTTGCTGCCGTTGGTTTGTAGTATAAAGCTTAATCATTGCGTGTGCGCTGTGCAACTAACGGCCACGTGTACGTGCGGCCACTCCCCCTGGGATTTATAAGATTTGATCCCGGTTAAGTTGATTAGATCTATCATTTTTTCTGGATTGGCACTCCAAAACTCTACCCTGTACAGGCAGCAATTTTTCTAGCCTGCTGGTCCCTTTTTATTATACAATTTGTGCCATTTTACCCGAGGGTCGGACTCGAGGGACCCCCATTTTGGCGTACCCACATAGAAGATGAATCAATGGCTGATTTTGGGTGAGGATGATCTCTACGATGAGGAGATCATCCTCACAAAAATTCAAATCATCTGATATTCATTGACTGGTTTAGAAGTTGAAGAATTATGAACCGTCAATTTTTACCGTGATACTTGAAAACCACATTTGACGGGGTTAGAAATTTCAGAATTAGCTGATTTGTTGTAGGGGAGATCTATATGGTGAGGAGATCATCCTCACCAAAAATCAGTCATTGATTCATCTTCTAGTACACCAAAGTGGGGGTAAAAATGGGGGGTCCCTTGAGTCCGACCCTTTACCCGAACTCAAAAAATGAAAGGGCAATTAGACATTGTAAAAATTGTGGGGCCCTCTCCTCAACGACATGGAGCAGGGTTCATCTATATAATAAGGGAGCTTAGTTGTCTCCCCTCTTAGAGGCTTAAATAAAGAAGGGCCAAGATCTTATCCCAAACTGGACGGTGGATCTCAGCCATTTACCCGATTTTGACAAATGCTTTTGTCGGGGAGTGCCGTGGGCACAGGCCACCCACTGGTTAAAGAACAATCACACTCATTCTCTTACTACGTCTTCTCTCAAAGTATATGTCTTTAGATCAGAATGTCATAAATGATACAATTAGATGATTTCGAAGTATGGGGCCAATTTGATCTCTGAATTAGGTATTTGCTCTAGAGATTTTATTTTTTATTTTTTATAAAGCCCGTCTATAATCTATAACCACCAAACCAAAAAACCTTACAAAGCAGCCCGAGATTGGATCTGTCGGGTGTTTGTCTCAATGGCTTCACGAAGCCAGAGAGGTGGCATCCTAGTCTACATCAAGGGAGAATTAAAGTACGAGCAATAGTATGAGTTGCCAAGGAGGAAATATAGTTCAAGATAGCAGTACAAATCCCGGAAGAAAACTAGCCTGCCTTTGAGGATCCCTTTCTAGGAGCTTCAGTAAGAGTCTTTGCATCTGACTCCACCAAGTCCTGCCTGTCTAGCTGCCGTTGAGCCCGTCCAATCGGACTTTCCTCCTAAAATCAAGGAACCATCTAAGTTCTGAATAACAAAACCCAAACCAGATTTTTTCGATTGAGCTTTCCAGGTGGCTTCTATATTGAGTTTAACCCAACCCCGTTACATTTTTCAATTATCCGTTAAAAAAAAAACCATTTTTGACTTCATTAGGCTTTTTAAAAAATAATATGACATTTTACTCAGTCGTGACGGATATGAGAACGACCGTTATAACAACCATAATGGTAACGTTGAGGTACCGTTGTAACTGACCATTTAAAACCTTGATCATAACCGTTGGATTTCACTTGCTCAAACACTGAAAATTAAATTATTTTGAAGAAAAAGGTTCATGAGCAGGATAATTATAAGTACCTAATTGGATTGATTTTTGAGTAATAAATGGGTCCCACAGAGTATGATAAGGAACATATGGTTGAGATGAGATGAGATAGGTACAGGTCATTAAAAAATAAAAGAAAGGGAAGACAGATGGCATATTTTCGAGGGGGGGCAAGAGTGCAACACCCATCATTTGATGGCTCCATAAGAGGAATCCTAGGCCAAAATTGACCTAATTACATTATCATATCGATCGTGACCTTCAAATGGTAAAGTGAGCACGACCATCCCAATGATGTGGCGTTTCTTTTTTCTTTTTTTTTTCTGCCAATTTAAAGCCCTTATATTTGTGGGTTAGCGGGTGGTGTGTTCTCGTGCTCGTGTTGTGTTGACCCGACGACCTGTTGATATGCATAGTTGTCACCCGACGAACTGTTGGTATATACAGTTGTTTTGCTTTTCTTTAATAGATTGATATTTTGAGGTAAATGGTTCTTTTGTGGGGGTGTTCCCGCATATGTGTTATGTTGGCTCGATGACCCGTTCGTATACATAGTTGAAAATTCGTCTTTCTCCAACAGTTACAACAGATTCGGACCTCCCCCGTTACGTTTAACATTTTAACACTCAGAAAATAATGACCGTTACCGTTATTTTATGAAGAAAAAAAAATGTTAAGAAAACGTACATTTTTTCCATTATAAATTTTATTGAAAATTTGAAATTCAAAATTTTGAATTATAGAGCCATTTATTTCCAATAATTTCCATTTTTGCCACTGTGTTACAGTCCCTATAACGGCAGTTATAACGGAAAAAACTGTAACACTCCCAGTCTGTCATACCGTTATAACGGACGTCCCTTTTAAACCTTGGTTTCAAAGTGGAAAAGGGAGTTGGTCTTATAGACCATTGAAATGGATTATAAAATTATAGGGTAAGGCCCCACCATTCATAGGAATTATCTTCAAAGTTCAGATAATCTGTATAAATCTCAATTCAGTGAATTAATTACGTAGAACAGATATATATGGATAAGGTCATCGGATGATCTTTACGTGCTTGAAAAGGACGAAAGAGGGATGTCTTGGTCCACTTGCGTGCCCGTCAGGTTTCCGTCTTTTTTGAACTTTTCGTCCACTACCATTTTTTTTCCGTTTTTGTCCATGTGCGTTACAATCCGTTTTAACTGCCATTGTAACGGAAAAACGGTGACGCCCCAATCCGTTATAACGCCCCCTTCTAAACTATGACAGTTGTAATAGTTGTTAATGGGTCACATGAATTACATCTGAGTTAGAAATGTTAAGCCCATTTTTCAGATTTGGTTATTATTTTCTAAATAACATAACGGGGTTGGATGTTACCATTATAACAGCCGTTATTTTCGTTGTAATGGCCTTTTTTAAACCACGGAACAAAAGACTTGTACCCTAGTAACATGATACGCCTAGAATATTTCGTAGCTCATGGTATCAACTGTGGAGAAAAAATCTACTATCCCGGGGGGACGGCAAGTCAGAAGTCTTTGGTGGAAGAAAGAACAATAAACAACAAAGATGCAAACACACGATACAAAACTAGGTCACGGTATCATACCTTCAAGTACAGTACTTTAGCTCCATCAGGCTCCACGTAATATAATAGTCTCTCCTCCCAAAATAAAGATATACCCCTTGTTTAACTTGTGGGTTGGGTTAAGGCTTTGGACTAGGAGAGTTAAAGTGCTCGGCGGTGTTGACATCTTGGGAACTTTCTAGTCCCCAAGGACAACCAATGTTTGTCTTTAATTTTTGTCTTCAACTGTGTCCACAGAGGATAGAATGAGAGACAATGTTGGTTTCAGAGGTCTCTTCGTGTCACGCCTCGAATCCGAGCACCCTGACCCAATGAAAACGCATGTGGGTTGACCTATTTATTCAAGATCTAGGATTTGATAATTAACAGGGATCAAAAATTTCCGAAATAATTTTTAAAATTTCTCATAAATCAAACACCTGTGGGTCGACCTATTTACTCAAGATCTAAGATATATGATAATTAACAAGGATTAAAAATTTTCCGAAATAATTTTTAAAATCAGTCCTATCGAGTTTTGCTCATAATGGCTAAAATTTAATTTTATCTCACATTAGATATTGGGTAAATAAGTTGACCCACAAGTCTTTTGGATCCGGTTCGAGTGCCGAAATTTGGGGCATTACACTTCCCCCTTCCCTGTAGCCCTTGCAGCGCCGAACAGCACTTGCAAACCAGACCTACAACCCCCTTATGATTCCTAAAAAGGTGTCATGACTTGTGAGCCATGACCATGGGTCTGAAACTAGATGAACCATCATGAGCAAGCATGTAACATCATCAGGACAGCCAAAGGTCGGGGATGTGCCCCGAGGGCACCAACGTGATTCATCACAGAGAAAGCGACCCTCTCTCGAGGCCATCGATTCAAAGTTGGGTTCCTAGTCTTTCATGTCTGCCTCAGTAAATACAGTGGCACTTTTTGCCTAGAAATAATACATGTTTTCTTTGCGACCAAAAGAAAGAAAGATACATTTGTGGATGAGAGTGTCTTGGTCATTACAAAGACTGCCATTGAAACCTCTATCAAAGTATTATTATTAGAGACAAGGACATCTACTATGAGTAGTCCAGTTTTGCTCACCGACATGATTGGTGATTTCTAGCCGTTCGATTTGAGTTCGTTTCAAGGGATTCGAGTATTATTTGGTGTATTCTGACCCCATGGGTGACATCACTTGGTCTGTTGATCCATGTAGAGATGGGCAAAACATTCATATGGTCAGTGGTCTCTAAGAGTGTGCCACTTTTAATTAATTGGGGGTGCTTCTTAAATTTTCTTTTTAACAAAGATGAATTGGTATTTTTAGGAAACATCTTTTATCAATTAGCATGAGTCAAGGTTTAAAAAAGGCCGTTATAACGGTATAATAGATTGGGGACGTTACCTTTTCTGTTATAACGGATTGTAACGCACAGGACCAAAAACGAGAAAAAAAAAAAAAAAAAAAACAGAAATAACGGAAAAAAATGGATCTAAAATTCAAACATTTCAAATTTTCAATGAAATTTATAACAGAAAAATAATGGGTTTTTTTAACAATTTTTTTCATAAAATAACAGTCGTTATTTTTGTTATAACAGATGAAACAAAAAAAAACAGTCGTTATAATTAAAATATTGGCCGTCAATGAAATTTATAACAGAAAATAACAAAAAAATTATGACTTTTTTTTCACAGGTCGTTATTTTTTATATAATTGCCATTATTTAAAAAAAAAATGTCGTTATAACAAAAATAATGGCGGTTATTATCTGAACGTTAAAACTGTATGTAACGAAATGGGGGAGGTCCGTTTTCATTATAACAGCAATTTTTTAAACTATGGCACGAGTCTCCCCACTCCCGGATCACAGGAGCCATGGCAAGGGACCATCGCGTTCTTTAATATATCCTTGATTACAAGAAAAAAATCATTTGTTTTATTTTTGTTTTTAATTTTTATAAAAATACACTTTTAACTTTTAATCTATAAATTTGTTTGCAGTAAAAATGGTACCATTAAAAAGTTCTCGTTTGGATCTATATACGATGATACCCGTATACAAACTATTTTATTTGACTATAAATTGATAAAATTTGTTAATTTATGTATATTTTAAATTAATTTTTTAAGACTAATAATAAAGCGCAAAAGAGTAATTTTACGGTTTAAATTACCTAATAATAAGTCAAATTCCATTATTCCGCCTACGCTAAGATGGTTAGACACGCAAAATCAGTTGTTCACATTTTGCCAATTTTTTTTTTCAAAGATATCAACCATTCTCCCATTCCCTTCTCAAGCAAAACTGTTTTGTGCCTTCCCCGCAGCTTCAAGATTAGCCAGACTGGGCCAATTCAGATTAGTTCTTATACGAGACTGAAAGTAGGTGGGCCCAGTTGAAGACATTAGAAAGCCTTAGAAAATAGAGATCAGTTTGCGTGTGGACTGCGACCAAACTTTTAACACATATTTTCCAAACATGGGTATGCGAGGAAGAAAAGTTCAACTTGGTAATCACTTCCCTTCCTTCTAGAGGAAAGAAGAACGTGTACGAAAACTTTCCAACTTCTGAGTTGCAATACCTGCTTTTATATCTATACTAACAGGTGGCCCGTGCCGACGGCACTCCTCGACAAAGCATTTGTCAAAATTGGATGCCTTCAACATTCAAGCATTATAACGGACTCGTGGCATTATCATTTTTCCCGTTATAACGGCTTGTATTGTAATGCACAGTGGAATAAATGGGAAAATAACAGAAAATAATAGGCGCTAAAATTAAAATTTTGAATTTCAAATTTTCAATCTGTTGCGTGCAAGGTCAGATGAGTGGGAGTGACCCAATAGATGAGGGGGGTTGATGGCTGAAATCCAACCGTCCACATTAGATGGATGGATTTGATTTTATGTTTATGAAACTGGATAAGATACGGGATAAGACAACTTCCCTGTTTTGTTAGATACGAGTGGGTAGCCCGTGCCCACGGCACTCTCAGACAAAGCGTTTGCCAAAATCAGGTGTGAGTGGCTGAGATCTACTGTCCAATTGCATTGTGTCTACAAATCTTAAAATCATTAATTTCAATGGTATCTCTCCACAGTTCCCCATTTCTATTCAACTCATCTGTAAACAACATACTCCAAATACCCTAACTTTCCATAGTTCTAATATTTTTGGGGTGACAGTTATACCTCATATCTGCCCAACAAGAAGATATTTTGTCAATTTTTAGAGAGTGAAGTGTATGCACCATTAACTGAGTTCAGCTACTTGCCCAAAATGAAAGGATTATTAAGCTTCAAAAAAAAAACCTCAAAAGGCTTTACTTATCAAAAAAGAAATCAAAGCTTTACCGTGCTTTTCTTTTGTTTCTTTGGAAGTAAAATGTAATATTATATTTCCCTGTACAAAAGAACTTACCTTACAAAATTGGAAAGAACAGACTTGCTCGAACCCAATGCACGCCGAGAATCTATTCTTGAAGCCTCAGTCGATTGAAGAACACTAAGAAATGATATTCAGGAGCCCAATATACAAATCCAACAACAGGGCCCCCTTTGATGTACTGCACAGATCAAATTAGTAAAGCATCCCACATTTAGATCGAAATTCACAACCAATAGAGTAAAAATGATGGACTAGATAACACACACAAAAATATGAAAACCTTTCCGTCGAGGATGATGAGTTCACCATCAACCCATCGAGGATTCCGGAACCCTGGTTCAGCAAGCCTGCCTTGTCCTCTATATCGAGCAACCTGAGTTGCAGTTACCATAAGTAGTTCTTCAGCATTTAAGATAGAAAGGAAGAGAGAAAAAACAATAGTGCCTCAATAGATAACAAATACCACTCCAAGTTCTTCGGGGATTATCCCTTTATGAGGCAGCTGGTATTGTTTGCCAACCTTTGCGCGGAATGCTACCTGAAGAAATCCATGTATGTTCAATTGTAGTTCAAAGTTTTGGAAGCAAAGAAATCGAGCAATACTACGAAAATAAACATGACTTGTTAGAATCAACACCACAACACACCAATACTTTTTCCAATGATCAATGTAGCCTAGATTCTGAAATTGACCGTGGATTTTCTCCATTACCATTGCGATTAATTTTCTAGCATGTCTCCCTACCATCCAGAACATACAGAAGTACTGAGTGAATACCTCCCATCTAAAGGTATGGAGTTTGGATCTAAAGAAGCTTCTAAGCCATTCTATAATACCTACATCAGAAACTTCGACAACTATCAAATTCAGTTATTTCATCTTCAACTGTGATCACTTTAGACACTCTAATGTATAGTAGTCAGAGAGATGCAAGTACATTTTCTACAAACACAAAAGCCTTCTCCAAACCACATAACTAACCAGGGCCACAGAGTAACATTTAGACTGTTCATGAAATATATCATGCTACTGATCACTACAGAAAAACATGCATGTTGCAGCTTATACAAAACCAAAAATGTTTATTCATTACCTCCATCAAATTAAGCCACCTGCCAATAATGCATTAGTGTTGCACCATGTAACAAAGACACGAACAAGTGTCTCGGTGTCCAACACTGACATGAAGTGCCAGACACACTGATCCCCACAAACTCAATATGCCGACACATCCGAACAGTTAATGCCATATGTTGAGAGATGTTTTTTAAGTACTTCAGTTCAGGTATACACATAAAAAATGTATGTAGATCAGCTAGTGTATTTGGATAAGCTGATCTACATTAAAATCATTTAACAATGTGTAAATAATAGCTGAAAACATACATACTATTAAAAAAAAAAAGCTGAAAACAAAATATTTGAACAAATTAATTTGTCTTTATAAAAAAGGGTCAACATGTGAGACATGAGTACAACACTGCAAATTCCTAGAAAATGAAGTGCCCTTGTCACACAGGTACCACGTGAGTTGTGACAATGTTAAATAAACAGAAATACCTGGCCTGCTGGTACATAAGGATCTCCAGTTAATTTTAAAGCCTCCACATATTCGTAAAATTCAAGATTTGGACGCTTCTGATACACACCATCCTCTTGCCACTGACCAAATTTCCGACTCAGATGAATGACTTCTGAGGTGTAAAGCCCATCTGCGCCAATGTATATTCCTGCCATAAATGAGAACTCTCTCAATAATTCACAGTTAATTTCGTTTCAGGAACCAGATACAACCATGTAAATATGAGATTCTATTAAAAAAATAAAAAAAAAGAACCAGTAGTATTATAAGTGGAGTTATATCTGACATTTGGCAACACAAAGATCAATTGGGTTCTCTAATTAAATCACCATTTAGAGGATCTGAAGATGCTGGTATCTCAATGCGATTAAAAATTGTTGATCCAGACAGAGGTTGACGGTTTTGAGCCTGGTTTAGAGTGAGATTTATTAATCCTCCAACATCTTTAAGCACCTGCATAGTTGATATAATATTGATGAATAGGAGCCCACATAAGGGTAACAGACTGTCCATAATAAGAGATGTTCACTAGGACTGCTCTTGTTTCCATTAGAAATAATAATGAAAGGTATACACTAAAATAGTGAATTTTTTATTTTTCAAAGAAGGTTGGAAAGTTGCTTCCGATCAAGGACAAGTCTGGAGTCTTGTCATATTGTCATAATATTCTGGCACGGGACACAGGTTTTCATTTTTTTTTCATATGTCGTCCTAATTAATAAACAAAGCTATTCCTTAATAATACAAGTATGACACAATTATTCAGTTATAAAAGTAGGGAAGCAGGATTGAACTTTCAGAAATTGACCAAAATACAACTTCGAGAAAGAGGGGGGGGGTGGATAAAGAGAAAGGAACGGTGAAGATGGTGGTGGCGGGTTAACTGATACCTGGTGGACAATCATGCACAGTGAAGTACAGGAGCACTAAAGGCGTTCCACAGTAAGTAGGTAAGTCCAATTTCTGAGTCCAGATTAAACAGGTAGAAAGTAAAAAACCAACCTTCATGGGTATCTTCTCTCGACCAATAATGAACTTAGCAAGATCAGACATAACAAGGTCAATGCTACGTTGACCTCGAAGATTAGCGTTTTTATCTGGTGAAGCCTGTCCTTTACCACCGGCTTCCTGTTGATTGTCATCTTTCTCAATTAAAAATGAAAATGACAAGCGACCCCTTTTCTCTAGTCTAGCAGGCACTCGATGTAAGGCCTTGGAAGGCACATTGCTTGAAAGATTTTGTACAAGACCACCGATTACAACTTTCACTGCCAATTCACTTCGCTTTTCACTGTTATAAATAATTCCATCTCCACCATCTATTTCAATCTCATCTTGATCTTGGTCACTTTCAGGTTTAACTTCATTATCCATATCTACACTCTCTAACTCTATATCTTTTTCTTCATCCTCTTCTTCCATCATCTGTTCAATCACCTTAGATATTAGATCCCTATCTACCTTCCCTGGTACCGTCACTTTCAAGACTTTGACCTTGACACCAGGTATCATATCTCGCAGGATATTCTGAAAACCAGCCAGTCCCTCAACCACATCAGAATCATCATCCCTATCTTCATCATCTTCGATATCTTCAGTGCTTGTAGCAGATAAATCAATTTTCCCTTCAGTTGACTCATTTGATGGGTTTAAGCTGCTGCTAGGATCTGATGACTTGGAGGATTTTGTTGGAGAATCACCAGATCTTCCCCTGATCCGCTTTAAGTATACAACCTGAAATGCACGCAATTTCCCTTAGACAATAAAGACAATGAAAGCAAGCTAACTAGATATTTAGGAGAACGAAAAGCCCGATAAATAGGACCACACATAAAATGATGACTTGTCAAGCACAGAACCACCTCGGCATTCTTATGTTATCAACACACTTATACAGACGCCTTCCCCAATCGCATATCCATGTAATATTAGAATAGAACTGTTAGATTTGCTTTCTATCATGAAACCACATAAAAAGAATAAATGGAAAATCGATAACCTTTAAGTGGGGGAGAAATGAGCATCACTAGACTTGCAAATACGACTATCCCCAAAACCTAAGATATAATGTAAATAACAAGAGTATGGTAGTGGACAAAAAAGATGGCTAGTTGGAAACTGTAGTTGCAATGCCAGCTACAAATTTCCCTCCCCAAACAACTAACCAAAATGCAATAAATACCATCAGTTAATGCTTTCTTGTTCAATCTCTTTTTTGTTAATTACTAAATGATGATTACTACTAAGCTAAAGCTTGTGAGAGATTGATATACTACCATGAATTCCATATCCTCGTTCCACAATGCATTTCTCAACAGCTTCTTCTCAAGAAAGGTGATTCCCTCGAGATGGTGAGATGGATAAAGAGAATGGCCCCCAATTAAGAGCACCCCTGATAAAAAATTTGATTCATTGTTTCCAGTGCCATTAATGTCAATTACCCTGTCCACCAGCAATTGCAAGCCACTAGCTGATGAGTATCTTCCAAGTTTAAGGATTTGTAATTGGTGTATGGGTGAGTAGTCCTGTTACCCCTTGGGCATCAAGCAACGTAGTAACTCATGTTCTTTTTTGTCTTGTTAATTAATTTCACGGCATATCAGCAAAGTTGATTCTTTTCCCATGCATTGAAGAATAAAATCACTATACATTCTTGCCTAAAAAACTTTAAGGTGCAAAGGAAAAATGTATAAAAGTAAACCCTCTCATGTAACAAACAGAAAGTCATAATAATAAGTATGAAATAGCAAGAAGTGAAAACAGAGTTTGCAAGGACTATTGGTATATACCTGTTGTTTGTATTCACCTTTCTCATTCACTCTAAGAAAAATTTCAAACAAGGGAACGCCATGTGTAGCCGTAGCAAGCTGCCTGAGAAAGGTAGCAGTGAATAAAAGTGTTTCACAATCTAAAGAGAAAATCTTCTACAGCAAACACAAGCAGTATATGGAGCAACCAGGAAGAATAACTTGTCACTGAACATACATAAATTACTTCCATGTGACAGTAAATTCAAATGTAATGTAACATGGTCGCACTAACAAGTTTGAGAAACCATATCTGCAGGCTAAAACAACGTAACAATGTTCCCAAAAAGATGTTTATTATAAGCAAAATAATAGTTTTTGATGAGTGAAAGGTATTTAAATCATTTCCTATATCCGAAACATATTCCCTAGAGTAGAGTTTTGGTATCCAAAGCATATTGGGACTCTACCCCATTCGTCTCCATTCCATGGTTTAAAGTCTCAGACGAGACCAAAACATATCACTCGATGCGTCTTAGTCTCGCCAAGGACCAAGCCAAGATCTAAATGTGTTTTAGGATTCACAAGGGATCATCTGTATTGTTCGTCTCAGTCATGTCAGTGCCATCTCGACTGATATATATCGTTCATCTTGGCTGTATCATCGGTTCATGTTCTTGCTGTTTCTAAGACGATGAAGGTGAAGAAGATAAACACAGAGAGAGAGAGAGATGTACCTTAGATTTTGCCCAAGGCAGCCCACATCACACACACTTCTTCTAGGAGCATCATGTAACAATTGAAGAGGAAATATATGGTACAATTATACAATCAATGAATTTCTTCATTGTGACTTACGAGTTGTATTCCACTCTATCAGTACAACTAGATGCTCTTTGGAACCCTGTGGTTTGAATCTCAAGGGCCATCCAATGGACTAGACCTAGGAGGGCTCCTGAGGTTGAACAATGCCTATAATAATTGTACAAGATACAAGTTATACACCAGTGCCTTACCCCTTATTTTGAATAAAACATAAAAATAAAATAAAAAACCATACCTCATGTGTCCCCTCATTTAGGGACTTTACCAAATTTTGTTAGCATTTGGTTTGAACTCTCTTACCGAAAAAATTAAAAATTAAAAAGGCACGAAAACTATCTTTCTAGCGCCACATCGCCTTGTGCAATGGAAAGTTGAGCCAAGGTAAATTCTCAAAGAGGTTACATCTATTGATAGGAAAAAGGAGCTGAACCCATTATCCCTAATGAAAGAAGCGAAAATAATGGAGGCTTAAGCGGGCTCAATGGGAGGAAATAAGCTGGCATCAAAAATCAAGAATCAGATGGCTCCAAGAAGGTGACAAAAATATGGCATTTTTTCACAGGATAGCCAATGCACAAAGGAGGACCAATTATATTTTGAGGCATATGGGTGATGGGGAATTAATAGAAGAGGAAGACCAAATCAGAGATTTTGTGGTGCAATATTATGCTTCACTATATGCTGAAACCCACACTTTTCAACCTATGTTATATGGCATGCAGTTTGAGTAAATTTCCCCAAAATCATGTGTTTTTGGAAAAGCCCTTTGAGGAGGATATTCTTAAGCCCTCAAGGAACCTAGTGGTGATTGCGCCTCCGCTCTAGATGGATTCTATTATGCTTTTTTTAAGAAGCTGGCAGGTCAACATGGAAGACTTTATGAAGGTGATGGAAGATTTTCACAAATAGGCTTACCCGAATAGAAGGCTTGCGCCGTGTGTCTTATGAGATACTACGGTGGCGAGTTTGATCGTACCCTAGCCCGACCATTTCCTGTCTCGTTGACCCAATGTGGTTTGCCTCGATGTGTTCCTGCGTTTCATCGAGGGCAGAGGTGGCTGGCCGAGATTTAGATGCATAAATAGAAGGGAAGCAGTGGCCAGAGAAACAGAATCATTTGGAGAGCTAGGAGACGGTGCAGAAGCAGTTGAATACCAGCGCCCTTGCTCGGTGAGCAACTCGAATGAAGGAACCAGTCAATACTCCCCCTTTTTCAATAAGCCGAGGAGCTAGTAGTTGTAGTTGACTCATCCCATCTTCAATGAGAGTGGACTGCCTTATGAGAATTCAATGTCAAGTTGCGCATTTAAAGGATAGGGTTGTTACACGAATAGATGCTTTATGAAAAGAGAAAGCTTATGTTTACAACTGCTACATTCATAGCACTCATTTCGAATAAGTGTGGAGTAGAAGATATTAAAGATTATAGGCCTATATCTCATGGGAAATGTGTACAAGATTCTTGGCATCATTTGTAAGATCAACACAAATAAGACCTAAGACCACATCAATTGGTGTTTCTTGGATTATTTATTAGGGAGAATGTGTTTCGAGGTCAGATGGATTCACATATTTCTCTTCAACTTCCTTTTCGGCACTTGTTAATGGCTCCTTTGCTAGTTTCTTTCATAGTACTAGAGGCAACAAGGGAATCCCCAGTCCCTCTTCTTTTTTTCATTGTTGTAGAAACACAAAGTTGATGCAAAAGGTAGAGGAAGGTGGTGTGATTGAAAGTTCCCAATGGGTGAAGGAGGATAGGTTATTTCCGACCTTCGATTTGCTAGATAACACTAATTTCTTTGTAATTTGAGTCACGAGCAACTTCAATTTTTGAGATGTATTGTATCTTATGATCTTTTGAGGCAGTTTACAATCTCCGCTTGAATTTGGACAAAGTAAAGTAATCGGGGTGGGTGAGTTGATAGGCATGGCTGATTTTGCAAGTGCATTGGGGTGCAAAGTGGGAACATTACCTTCAACAACATTGGTCTTCCATTAGGCGCCAATTATCGATCCAAAGCTCTTTAAGATCCGGCAATTGATTAGGCAAATGATCCAAGGCTAGACTGAAAGTTATGGTTACCTCCCTCAAAATTTTGGCCCGGTCTTGATCTTGCTAATCTAAGCAGATTTTGGGTTGTTTAAGCTCAATCGTCTGACAAAATGACCCACTTCCACAAACAATTTGGATGTATTTTGAGCAGAAGAATCACATGAAGATATGAATGTGTCACTCATGTTCGCGCAAGTTCCAAAGAATTTGATTATTTCGAGCACAATCCAGGGACAATCATCCATATAAATTGGTGTTTTTCACAAACAACTGGTGGTATTTGAGAAGATTAAGCACTCAAGATTGAAGAATAAAGCAAATACCGCATGACAGGTCAACATTGTAAGCCTCTTTCTTCTCCACGAAACTCTATAAATAGGAGGGACCTGGGATGGAAGAGGCATGGTTCTTTGGTTATTCTTCAAGTGCCTTTACTCTGTCAAACTGTTTGCAGAGTTACGACTTAGTGAATTCTCCACATTCCTAAGTGTTTTGTAACAGGTTACAAGTCTTGTACTCACATTTTCTCAACGGATCTTACGACTTCAAATCCAAAGGTAGTTGAATTGAATGGAGTTTTTTTTTTTTGATCAGTAAAAGATATGTATATTAAAGGAGGGCCGAGAATACCCTAAAGGCTATACAGCAAAAATGCACAAGGCAAAAAACCAACAGCCACAAAACCCCACCCAACACCCCAAGCAACGACCCACACTTAGGATATCAAACGATCTCACCGGACAACAAAGTCTTCAAATCTGAAATGCTACAACTCTAAAATAGCAGAGGCCCAATGATACATAGTAGCTTTGACATTCATAATAATCTCCTAAAAAAATGACTCCTTGTCTTCAAAAATCCTTTGGTTTCTCTCCTTCCATATCACCCAGCAGGCAGCGAAAGGGGTGATCCTCCAAAGCTTGCGACCACGAGAATAGAAAGCCTTGGTGCTCCATCCGACAAAGGTGTCAAACAATGAAAGTAGGAAGACCCAAAAAGGTGAAGGAAGCGCTCCCAAATCTCGTTCGACACCCTGCAATGGATAAGCATATGATTTGTGGACTCCTCTCCTTGCCTACACAGGATGCATCGACTTGGGATTGAAGGCCGCATTTTCTAAGATTCTCCACTGAGAGGATCTTGTCTAGCATGGCACACCAAGACAAGAACACGACCTGCACGGGATAGGAGTGCTCCACAATCGATTGCCTGGGAATGCCCTCTGAGGGGAGTCAAGGAATGAGGAATAGAATGTCTTGACTGAGAATCTCTCTTTGGAATCGTGATTCCACCACCTTCTATCCTCAACTCCATCGATTAATTGGACCCCTTTCAAGCTATTTAACAACACAGCCACCGTATCCACCTCTCAATCATAGATTCTTCTTCTTCGAAAACCCAAATACCAAGACACAAGACTGTTATCTCTGGACGCCACCTCACTGACACTGACCCCTTTACGGTTAGATAAAGCGTAAGTGGAGGGAAAATCCTCCGCAAAAGACGACTCCCCACACCACACATCCTCCCAAAATCTAACTGTAGCTCCATTGCCCGCCTTGAATTTACTCTTGTTTCTGATTTCACCTCTCAACTTGGATATGCCTTTCCAGACTCCCACTCCATACGAAGTAGTAACCTCTCCCCACTCCCAACCGAGGTTGTCCAATCCCTACTTGGCCGAAACCACTTTTCTACACAAGCTTTCATTTTCCTCCCCAAACTTCCAGATCCACTTCCCGAACAAAGCTTGATTCATAAACTTCATTTGGCGAACGCAGAGCCCCCCTTCATCTTTCGGTTTCCAAATCATGGCCCAGTTAACCAAGTGAAACCTATGCTTCTCTTCTTTATCATCCCACAAGAAATTCCTTATCACTTTTTCAATACTCTTTGCCACTCCCTTGGTCATGGAAAACAGAGACATAAAGTAAATGGGCATGTTAGAGAGCGTGCTCTTAACCAAAGTAATTCTGCCGCCTTTGGATAAGAAAATCTTCTTCCAAGAAACCAATTTTCTCTGTATACGTTCTATGACCGGGTCCCATATCTTTTTCGATTTACCCCTGGTACCTAACGGGAGACCGAGATACATCGTAGGGAGCTTCCATTTTTTGCACGTCAAACAATTTGCAATCTCGTCTAAATTCTCCCCCACCCCGAACACTTCACTCTTAGAAAGATTAATCCGAAGCCCAAACACTACTTCAAAACATTGCAGGACTCCTCGCAGAACCTGAGCTTGCCTACGAGAAGCCCCAAAAAAGAATATGGTATCGTCAGCAAACTGAAGGTGAGAAATTACGGACCTCTATTCGCCAACTTTATCCAAAAAACCTCCCTCGACTGCTTTAGAGGCCATCTGACTCAACCCCTCCGCGACAATGATGAAGAGATACGGCGATAAGGGGCCCATTGGTGAAGACCTTTGGAGTTACTGAAGAAGCCTGCAGGGGACCTGTTAACTAAGACCGAGAACCGAACTGTCGAAATACAAGTGTGGATCCATCTCCGCTTTTCACCAAAATCCATACGACTAACCAAGTAATCAAGGAATGACCAGCTAACATGGAGTTTTCACCCACTTCATGTGTGTATGGATTGAATTAATGCTATAACGATGCCACATTGGGTAATTCTCATCCCAAACAAGAGTGGGTCCATCTTAACCAAGCTTTGAAGAAGCTTGACTAAGATCGGAAAACAGGGAGAATCCGGAATACTTATAGGTTCTTGGTTGCAGATCAGATGAACTTAGATAATTTTAGAATCTCTTAAGTTAGTTTAGAACATGAGACTTCATCCTCCATCCCTAATTCCGACCTTGGATATGTAGACTGAGCTTAAGGACTAATCACTCTAAATAATTTATACTGCGACAACCATGCTCATAGATGGTGTTCTTCAGTCAACAACACCATCAAGACCCCCCTTTCAAGTCAATGCAACCAAGAATACCACAACAGCGTCAAAGTCCAATACTATTCACAATAGTTTGTTTCTCAAGTCTTATGAGTTCGTTCTATAGTATAGATTTCTTCATGAAAAATTTTAAGTACAAATGAAACTCTTATTTAAGCATGTTTGTGATCTTACCGAGGACCATAACTTCTTGCAACATATCTTCCATGTTCTGCACTTATACGAATAATTCGACCATATGGATCATTTGCATCTTCCGAAATGCCAACCCACCATCCCACCTGCAAGCATATCAAAAGACCCAGGCATAAAAAGCAGGTACCTACTACATAGTAACCTTCGAACAGCCAAAATCAAATTATACCACTTGAAATTAAAGACTGAAAAACTTCAAAGGCAGAAACTCAAAGCAGTTTTTCAGTTTTGCTAAGAAAACGAACATGATATAGATTGCAGACTGAATCAATATAGAATCTCTAAAATGCAAGACTTTGCCCTATGACACTTAGAAACTTTACAAATAAGAATAACATAATTATGTTGAAGCACTTAGATTGGTTCTAGCGGCACAATCAGAATATCATGTAATCACACGATTAGGTACAAATCGATTAACGTTCAAACCATAGTTAGCAATCCAGTGACTTGTTCGCAAATTATACAAATTTTATGGAAAAACGGATTACTCAGCTGTCTTTTTCAAATGTTCGAAGTAATTCGTGATATTTTTTATCTAACCGAACAATCTGTGAATTATTCGCAAATCCGTTTAAATTGGCCTCCCAAAAAAAACATTGTTACAAATAGTGTGACAAACATTAAAGGAGAAAAAAAAAACCTAACTCCTTTCCCGTTATTCTTTTTTTTTTTTTTTGATAAGCTTTCCCTTTATTCTTCACCTCAACCCCCAAAACCTTATCTTGCCTTGGTTGCCTTTTGTTGTTTGGCCGTTAGAGCAGAAGACTTCCAAAAGAAAACATAACCCCATTAGATCTGTTGAGAGAGAGAAAACATGGTTTCTGTAATTGAGAAAGATGGGACCATAAAAAAAACAGAGGAATAGGAAAAATAAGAAAGAGGAAATAAATGACAAGAATCGTATGGTAACTGCAACAGCAAAAACATTCTTGTAGGTGTTGATGAGCATGTAAGGCACAACGATCAGATATTAGATAGCCAGCGAGAGTGAGATAACCTTGGAAACGCCAATAGTAAATTTCTCGAACAGATCATCGTTCGAGGGATCGAGCACCTCTAGGCTGAAGGCTGAGATCATGGTATACATACAAGGGCCTTATCCCCAGCTTTGCAAGTTGCGCAACTTCAGAAAGCCAAAGGGAAAGAAGCGTGTTGTGAAGAAAAGAAGAAAATATAGTGGACGTTAGGCCTTGTAACTAGGTTTTATATAAAGGAAAGGGAAATTTTAGTCACACCCCACAAAACGAAAAGGCACCCCACAAAAATATGTAATACTTATTAATAGCACCCCTCCCCATCAAAGCACCCGACGAAAACCCTCTTATTATTCTCTTTCTCCTCCTATCCGACGATACCCTCTTCTTCCTCTCCCCTATTTTGTCGCCGGATGCCACAGCCGTTCGTCTCCTCAGTAGTTCTTATAGATGCTCCTACTGCCGTTATCGTTTGAAGGCAATTTTTTTTTAGAATTTGTATGAAGCTAAGAGTTCTTGATCTGGATTCATGTTTATGGATTTTTTTCGCTTTTCCTAGATGTCTAAATAGGGTTTTGACAAGGATAAATGGCATACGAACGACTTTCATGTCTTCGACACAAGTGAGTATTTGAAATGTTGCCGATTGTTGAGTTTCTGCGATGTGGGATTTCGTCATTTCTTTTGTTTGTATCTGTATAATATAGTTCTTGAGATTTTTTTTTTTTTAACTTTTTGTTTATAGTGATGCTTCTTACTTGCATAGTTTTGTGGGTAGCAAGGATCAAAGTCTCGGGATCGGCCGTTGGATCGGACCCCTCCGATCCCGAGTTGGATCGCCTGGATCGGTTGGATCGGTCCAATCCACCGTGATCCCGAGACGAGAAAAAAAAAATCCCAAAAAATGCAAAAAATTGAAGAAAAAATTCAAAAAATTGCAGAAAAATCAGAAAAAATCACAAGAAGGTAGATCTATGTGTTTCCCCCAAAACTTGCCGGATTTCCCCCAAAACTTACCGGATTTTCAACCCAACTCGAAGAAATTTGAACCAAAAATTTTAATCTTCATGGATCTCTATGTTTCGAAGGTAGATCTATCATTTTCAAGCTGTTTTTAAGTTCTAAAAAGGGTTAGGGGAGGAAAGGGGAGAGGAAAACGAGTGAAAAGATGAAAAAAAATAAAAAAAATTGAGTTTTTATAACATTATTGCCGCTGGTTCAACTAGCCGAGTTGGATCGGTTAACTCGTTTGGATCGGGCGATCCAACCGATTCAAAGGGCGATCCAACCGATCCAGAGAGTTGGATCGGATGATCCACTGTGATTCGAGACAAACATTGGATTTTTGTCTCGGATGCCTCCGATCCCGGTCTGGATCGCCCGATCCAACTCGGGATCGCCCGAGACTTCGAACCATGGTGGGTAGTTTTAAATTTGTAATTTATGGGGTTTTGCTTCATGTTTTTTTTTTTTTCACTACTTTGTATCTTATCTTTTTGCTTGTTTTTTGAGTTTTCTTTGGTATGAAGATTCCTTTGCTGGGAAGGGGTTCTTAAAATAGTCGTTGCTGGTTCGAGGGGAGCTTCACAGTTGGTATGCACCAAGTGAGAAACACGAACAGGAGAGTAGGGTTCTTTTAACGTTTCCAAAATTTTCGTAAAACAAAAATAAGGTTCGTGGGGTGAGGCTAAAATTTCCCTAAAGGAAATTATGCAAAAAAGGTATAAAACAGGCCGAGAAAATAAAGGGAGTTTTCTGGCCCATTAACCTACGCACATCGCCTATTGAAAAGGAAAAACTTCACCTTGTTAAGTTTACAACCATTAGATCAATGTGAGATTGTTTCCTATGAGGTTCTTTTTAGGTGTACTACTACAACCTAGAAGAAGAATACCAAAACCAAGTGGGCTTCCCCTTGCTTTAATAATGTTAAGGTGTTTGTCATGTACACCTTATTACAAAAGACACCATTCAATATCACTTGCTTTATTTTTACCAAGACAAATAAACAAGACTTTTAACTATTACAAATAATATTATGGTAAATCTCACATACACATATTGCAGCAAACAATAAATTGTTTATATACACGTATATACCAAAATTTTGATTCCAGATTTTTAAATTTAAATCTTTAAAGTTAAATCCCCTTGTTGGTGTATAGTTCTTTTGTGGGGCTTTCTCAGCCCCTTCTCATATAAATCTTTTACTGATAAAAAAAAAAGATTTTTAAAGTTAAATCGTATTAAACAAGAAAAATTCCCACACCGTATCTTCGCCGTACCCCTTTTTGTACCGCATTAGTGAATGCAAAAATCGAATTATACTCAAACTTTTGTCGTATGCCGAATTGCTAACCATGGTTCAGACCTCTATATGGAACAAGGAAACCTTGGGATGAAACAACATCCTTGAGCTCACGAGACCTTTTTTTTACTATCACATAATGAAAATGACCGGGGCTTAATACCTAAGTATATTGTTCCTCTACTATCAAAGAACCCAAAAGTTCGCTACAAGGTGTCTCTTCCAAAGAATGACAACTTTCATTAGAAATGGGCCATCACACCAATATGTCAAGACATTCAAAATGGGCACTGCTTGATAGCATCAATAATGCTATACCAAATAGATCCACTAGAAAAAAAAACTCGAACTTTCCTTTCAAAAATAAAGAGAAGAGAGAGACAATATACGATTGTTTGGGGAACCAAAACCATGATATTTATTGTGATCACATGTGAAACTTTTCACAAAAAAAGTACCAAACTAAAGGCAGTCACATATGAAATTAATTAGGGAAATACAACCAAACCGAAATTGATCACCTCATTGGGGATGGGAGGAATTAGTCACGCCCCACCGCAAGGAGCATTAATACGTCCATGCATGCACGAATGCTCAAAAAAAAAAACGCATGAGTAATGTTCATGGTTTAAAATTTCGTTCCGTTTCATTGTCTCAGTAAACTGGCGGAACAAGACGTATTGACTGAGACAAAACGAGATGGAACGAGACAATGAAAAAACGTTATATGTCTCGATAAGGTTAAACCATTTTGTAATGCTTAATTAAGTTACAAACTTGTCTTTTGCATTTATAAGTGTTATAAAAATACATATAAAAGTACATATACAATGAAAATAAGGTTCTAAACCAATTTTAGTACTTAAATTCGGTAGTTGGCACAAGACAATATACCAGAATGAGACGTCTCAGCCGAAACAAAACGAGATTTTCAACCATGGTACAGTTACAAAGTCATACAAGTATATCATATTGTTCATAGAAGATCTCAAATTAACTTACCAATCCAGCACCGGCATAGTCTCGAATAAAAGTTGCATCCTGGTAACGCTCTTCCTCTATGGCTCTCTGCAGTAACGTACGATTTTAAAGCCCAGCTCTGGCAAAGAAAATGGAAATGAAAAGCAGCTTTCCTACATTGAGATGAGTAATCACTCTGCCCACTGTATCCTTTGTTGCTGAAGCAGCAATTGCCACTTTGAGTTTAGCAGCATCTTCATAATCCTCTCTGTAAACAGAATCACCTAACTGCGTCTGTTAAGAAGAAAACGTCAAGTTACATAGAACATCTTTAACATTTTGAAAATGTTTCATGAAACTCAAAAACTTAGGGCTCCAACGAGCATTACAAGAAGAAATCTAAACAATCAATAGTTTTTGAGAAGCATGCATAAACAAGCGGAGCTTCGACGGAAAGTTCAGAAGGGAAATCTAAACAATTGGACATACATAGTCACATGCAAACATTTAAGTTGCATGTCCAAATTGGAGATAGATACAAAGAGTTCGACAATGTAACCATGGAAAACCCAACTCGCTGATATGTCCATAGTCCATATTGTACAAAATGTCTAGGTTAAATATGCGGTATATATGTAATACCTGACAAGAAAAGCTATATTGATACTTTTCTTTCCTAATAATGTATCTACATGTGTCTGATAGATGTGTCCAACGAGGCACCCCTTAAGGAAACAGGGTATTGTTACATAAATTTATAGGGATTAGTATCTTCATGAGCACGTTAAGCATATGAGAGAGAAACAACTAAAGATAAAGTAGCATGAAATCTAAGTTTTCTATTTTGTTACTGATACTAAAAAGATAAGAAAGGAAACAATGACAAAGCACTCCTATGTACAAAGCTTGCCTAGTGAAAAACATAACTTTGTTCAAGGGGCATGTATACAAAAAAAATTGCATTAGCAATATCTGGGCAAAGAGATAGCAGTTCTCTATTAAGGTGACAAACATTCAAACAACCGCATATCAAAAACAGGGCAAAAAACACATTTAAACAAGCATTCTTACAAGAGAGATACTCATCTAATAGGACTAAAGAAACAGTAGGAATGCTGGAATTCCTTCAACAAGAGATTGGTCTTGACTTTTCTCAATACAATACAAACTCAGGTCTCTGGGATAAGATAACTATTTTTTATTAAATAAAATTCAGTTAAACCTCATTTCTATTTGAAGTAAAATGGAAATGACTAAAACGAGTTTCAGCACAACATTACTTCTTGAAGATGGAGTAGAAATCTTACTTCTTTAAGATGTGGCAAGAAGTTTGGAGTTCAAGAAGAGTTTCTTTGATATTCTATGCCCTCGGACCTCCCATTACATTAGCAACTCAAGGTTGGATTTACGGGACTCAATCATGAAACGGTTTGAAATAACAATGTCTCTCTGGAAAAACCAATATCTGCTGTCTATTGGACCTAAATGCCTAATAGACTCAATATATCCACCCTCTCTGGTACGCTTGTTACATGTCATTAGTTTCAGATTTAGAATCAAACATGGAGAATTTGTGTGCATTCATAAAGTTTGTCTCGGGAATAGAATGTGGAAGTAGCAAAGTCTCGCCTGTTAAGATGGGATGAAATCTCCAAACTGATGTGTGACAATTACAAAACATAGAAGTGTTAACGAGGCCATTTTAGGAATTGATCGTGAGTATTTCATGAGGAGCAAAATGAGGTGAGGTTTGAAATATGGTAGCGGAGGGTGAGTACGGAATACGAAATTGAAAGAAAGTAGTGATAATACAAGATCACTGGGGGCTCTATGGGGTATTTTTTGGGGCTTACATTAAATCCAAAACAGAATTCAGCAGAGAGGTTGGGTAGGTGACAAGATGACATTAGACATTGAAAGGATGTTTCCTACAGGCACTAGATCTTCCCAGGTTTATTTCCTTGGCAATAAATTACCACATGAGAGTTAGAAACCGTATTTAGAGTTTATGTAATAGGGAATTTGGTGTTCTTAGCTCTTATGGTGCAAGAACGATGGTGTTGGATGGTAAGGTGACTAAATGGGAAGTAGAGGAGAGCTATATCCTGAGTAGTAGTGTGAACTGAAAGGCGTCTAGAATGATAAAAGTGATGGCACTCCCTCTAACTATTCTTAAAATGTGCTTTACACGGGCGTCCCCTTTTAGTTGTTAGGACAAGACAAGAGTCATCTCCAAATGTTGATAGTAAGCAATAGACTTTCCAAATTGCAAAGGACAGAAGTTGTCGCATCTTAGTTCGTTAAACAATCAGGTTCGGTTGGGAGGCTCATTAAGGACGGTGGTGCCATGTAAAGAATTGCCTACACATGCCTGGTCAGTATCAAGGATCCAGAGAATCAAGTACGGAAATTACTAGATATTACTCGGACAATCGATGTTTCTCTCTAATTCTATTATCCTGAAAGCGGATTGTATTGCTAATATCAGATAAGTGAAACAATCTGATAAGTTCATTTGTTGAATATCTAATGTTTCAAAATCTGAAGAACTACCCCTCGAAATCATTTTGCCCATGGTATGAAAAAATAATCCGAAGAACTTCATAAATTGTACTCTCTAGTTTCGATTGTGTAACAAAGTAATAATATTCGAAGTACCTTCAGAAGCGAAACGATTTTCTCCTGCTCTTCGACTTCCTCGAAATGCTTCTTCCATCGATCCCAGTCCCAATCTTCAACCTCCTCCTCTTTCTCCTTCTCTACTACATCAACGCTCTGACCGTTCTTTGATGGATTCCAGAGCAGATTCATGTAATCGTCAAATATTTTAAGGGCACTTTTCGCGACGTCCTGCAACAGAGAATCCCATCTTCGGTGGAGGTAATCGTCGGGAAGAGATGAATGATCGGACCCGTTTTGGCAACGACAGAGCGCAGACTCAGAAATCCTGGAAGTGGCGGTGAAGGTGAAGGTCGGAGGATGAGCTGTGGACTTCTTTAATGGCGGAGAGTAGCGAGAGGATGAAACCGGGAATTTAGGGTTTCTACAAGAGAATTTGCGAAGGTTTGGGTCGGCGTGAGTGGAGTGTGAAGGGAACGGTGGGGCTGAAACAGAAGCCATGAGAGAGAGAGAGAGTTTATATGAAGGGTACGTGGCTGTGGTGACTGGTGATGGAAGAGGGAGACAACGGAGAGAGTAAGGGAGCACGAACGATACGAAAGGATTTAGATAAGACGATTTCCAACGGCACGAGGTAAGGTTAGCTTGTGCGCAGTTCGCAATGGCTTAAAAATCTCGCACCAATTTATTACGGTATACCGGTTTCCCTTCCACTGAAACGATTTGTACCCGAAAAAAAGAGTGGCATTAGTTACACACACCATTTTCATATCTACACACACCACAAATTTGATAATAAAAAAAAAAAACACAAAACAAGAACCTCAAAAAAGATCGATAAGATAGGACTTCGAGTTTAATACCTTTTTAGTCCAAATCTCCGTACTAGTTCATAACAATCAAATCGCAAACCTCTTAATGAAGTGATAATTGGTATAACAGAGAAGCGTCGATGAATTGGAGAAACTTGACCAATTCAAAAGATCATTGATGTAATTTAAATCAAGGTTTAAAAGGGGCCGTTATAACGATATAACGGATTGGGGGCGTTACCATTTTTTCCATGACGAATTATAATGTTCAGGGACAAAAAACGAAAAATAATGGAGAGATAACGGGAAAAATGGGGCTGGAATTCAAATTTTGAAATATGAATTTGAAATTTTAAAAAATAAAAAATAACGGCCATTTTTTTCAAAAAATAATAACAGTCGCAAGGGAGGTCCAAAGTCGTTATAACGGCCGTTTTTTAAACCAAAGTTTAAATAACTGAATTTTGGGTCGTTCGATCAAGTAATGAAAACTCAGTGGAATTTAGAATTGTCTCAATGTAATTTTTTTCTTCTTCATTTTTTATATACATATATGTGCATAGACTAGGTAGTACTATAAACATAATAATACGAAAACTATACGATGGTTCCCTTAAGTCTCTTAATATAAGTAATACTCATAGTTTTCGAAACATATTTCTCATTTATAGCCATCTCTAAAATGGTAGGAATCTTTAAAAAAAAAATTCTAAAATTATTTTTATAAAAATATGAGACATTTATTATAAATAAAAAGATGTTCTTGAATTTTTAGAAACAAGAGTGAATTTGCTAAAAATAAACTAGGAATGATGTGACATGAGTTTCGAGGACCATAGTTGTGTGGACCTATGATTCTAGCTGTTGAATTCAACCATTATTTTTTAGTACTAAAACCAATCGTTTAAAATCATCAAAGACGCTGATGTTTTGGTGTGGATGTCTACCAAAGGATGGGCTAAACGTCCATGCGGTCAATGGGCCCAGATGGTAGTGGTGGGTAACGTCACCAAAAAGTTTTCATCTTGTTACATCATGACCCATTGATAAATCGTTAGGACAGTACTCACTCCAATATCATTACCTGAGGCAAAAACTTGGATTGACTTCGATGTTTGTCTAATATGAATCTCGAGGACCATCGCCATCTAGACCTAGGACAACAGCTACTAGCAATGATGATGCTACTGCCGCACTCAAAAAATAATTAGTCAACGTTTGTTACTTCATATGTACTTTCCAACACCTTTTTTTTGTGTGCTGTTAGTTGCACACACATTTTACTTGTGCACAAAAAAAAAATTTGATGAAGAAGAGGAACCACCACCATCGTCCTCTTCTTCACCACCGTCAGGTACATCTCTCTCTCTCCCCCTCTCTTTCTATCCTCTCTCTCTTGGTCTCTCTCCCTCTCCTTCTCTCGGTTCTGGACTGCCGATCAACAGCCTAAAATCGAGAGAGAGACACACGTAACTGGCGGTAGGCATCCTCCTGCTTTTCTTCTCTCTATGATTTTTTTTCCTTTGCAACTTATTTGCACACACCATTCCACATCAAAGGTGTGTGCCATTGTGGAAATGGTGTGTGCAAATAACAATACCTTTTTTTTTGAAAATTTTAACATACCCCCATGTTATCTTTAAAATTAGACATACCCCCCCCCCCCCCCCCCCCCAACATTTGAAAAAGCTAACTTACCCCCCTATGACTTGGTCCACTGGCATTTGACCAGTGTTGACCCGAGTTGACTAACAAAATTTGTATTAAAGGACAAAAGTGCCCTTCTCTTCAACCTTAGAACAAAGGTTTGGGCCAAAACCTAAACCCCAAATCAAACGGTTGTGGTGGATGGACGGCTAAGAGACGCTATTGGGTTGGTCACCCATCACCATCGGCCAACCCACTGGAGTCTCCGGGCACCACCCCAATAACAATTTAAAACAAAGGTAAAAAAAATTTTAAAGCATACAATTTTAGTTCTAAAAAATTTGATTAAAAAAATGAAAAACAAGAATAAGAGCAATTTATATTTTACGCTTTTGATACATGAATTTTGGAAAGATGGGTTCTCTCAATTTTATATTTTCATTCTTCTACAATAAAACCCATAAAACGAAATCTCATTCCCTCGAGAATTTTATTTATTTTTATAGGGCTTTTTCTTCTCAATGTTTGTTTAATTTATAAAAAAAAATCTCAAATTTACCAACATGGGTTTTTATTTTTAATTTTAATCTCTTCTTTTCATGTTCGATTTGGGATTTGGGATTTGGCCCAAACCCAAACCATTGTTCTAAGGTTGAAAACAAGGGCACTTTTGTCCTTTAATACAAAATTCGGGAGTCAACTCGGGTCAACACTGGTCAAATGACAGTGGACCGAGTCATAGGGGGTATGTCAGCTTTTTCAAATGTTGGGGGTATGTCTAATTTTAAAGATAACATGGGGGTATGTCAAAAATTCCTTTTATTTTTTGCTAAATTACTTTCAAACACGCACTCACAGCCCGCAGTACGAGACACGTGGCAAATTCTTAGTAGACGATGATAGTATGGATGTTTGGCCAATCACCAGGTGGACCTGTAAACCAAAAATCAGCCTAATTAGTGATTTACAGCCTTTGGATCTTTGCATCCAAATAATGTTCAAATTCATAGAGTTAAAATCAACCCATGAAAATAACTTCAATCCAACGCTTAGAAATCACTAATCAGGTTGATTTTTGGTTTGTAGGTCCACCTAGTAATTGGCCAAACATCCATACGGTCATCGTCTACTAAAAATGTGCCACTTGTCTCGTACTGCAGGCCGTGATTAGCTTCGCTCACACCGGGCGAAGGTTTACTCTTCAAACACTTGAATCAAGCTACCATCGAGATTTTTTTTGCTACAGTTGCTGTTGCTGTGGCATTGTGAGTGAAATAAAAACATACCACGTGCATACTCAAAAGCTCTACCTGGTTACATCTTCTTCCATCTTTTAATCACGTCGGTAGGACACTGGTGATGGGGCCAATCGGAGTAAAACTCTGATGACTGTGCAATATGAGGCACGTGGCACACTCTTAGAGGACTCTGACCGTATGGATGTTTGGCCAGTCCCCCTAGGTGGACCTAAAAACCAAAAATCAAGCTGATTAGTGATTTCAAACCTTTTGGATCTTTGTAGCTAAAAAAATGGTAAATAATGCTCAATTTCCCAGTCAAAATCAACCCATGAAAGTAATTCCAATCCAATGCCTAGAAATCACTAATAAGGTTGATTTTTGGTTTGTAGGTCCACCTAGGGGGACTGGCCAAACATCCATACGGTCAGAGTCCTCTAAGATTGTGCCACATGGCTCATATTGCGAGCTATCATCAAAATTTTAGTCACATCGATAGGAAATGGTGGAGGCCCAATTGATAATCAGGTCGAAGTGTCGTCGACAAACCTGGATGACTTCAAGATTTGTGTGATACTAATGGATGGCTCATGTCCACGGCACTCTCCGACAAAGCATTTGGCAAAATCGAATATGAGTGGCTGAGATTCACTGTTCAGTTGGGATAAGATCTCGGCCCTTCTTTATTGAAGCCCTCGAGGACCATAGCCGTCTTGACCTAGGGACAATGGCTAATGGGAATGATGGTGCCACTGCTACACTCAAAAAAACCGTTGGTCAACGTTTACTACTTCCGTCTGTTTGTACTTCCAAACACTAGAAATCAACCACCATCCATTTTTTTTGCTACAGTTGCTGTTGCGGTGGTATTGTGAGTGAAATAAAAACATGCCACGTGCATACTCGTCACCAAATAGTTAACTCAGGTTAGCTAAAGTTAACTTGGGTCAAGATATTTTTTGATTTTTTGATCTATGCGTGGCAGATTTTTATCTGACCCCCCGATGCTGAGAGAGCAACTTAAGCAAAAAAGAAAAAAAAAAAGACCTTTCCAACAACCATCAGACCATGCAAGCAAACAACGAGGAAAAGAAACCTTCCTGAACGTAAATCCATCCTCTGTTAGTGGCACGTGTCGCGTGCGTATTATGTGCCAGCGATTTCTTTAAATCGCAGGACCAGCAGGTAAGGAAGAAGAAGAAGCTAGAAAGGGAGCAGACTCAGAACCAAAGGTAACTAATTACTTGACTAGGGCTTTTGATTCTAGGGTTTTGGAAGCTGTAAACCCTAATAAGAGTCGTTTACATAAGCTAATGGAGAGAAATGGAGGAGATGAAGAAAGCTCGCTGAGAGCTACACCGCCTTCCGGTAGAGTTAGGGCAAGAGTAGACCCTTTCTTGCTCGTTTGTAGATGCTTCAGGATCATTACCGCCTTAGTTGCGATTCTCTGCGTTGGTGTCAATGTTCTCTCTGCTATCAGATCTTTCAAGAACGGATCGGACGTAAGCACTCCCCCTCGGTTCTTCAATCCTTTTTTTTGTTTTTAATCTTTTCTTTTCTTTTCGTTAATGTTTTATATATGTTCGAATTACTTGCAGGTTTTCGATGGGATCTTTCGTTGCTATACTATTATAATCGCGCTCTTCGTCGCTTTTATAGAGACAGAATGGGGATTTATTTTCAAGTTCTGCAGGGTGAATTTTGTTTAATTTTCACTGTAATTTGGTTTTGTTAATTACTTGTTTTCTGGAATTCTCATTTTGTAAATTTCCCGCATATTTAATAGTTTGATTGCTAATGGAAACATGTTGATGTCATTTCGTAGATAGTAGGTCCCATTTGACGACTACTTTGTCGGACTGAAAGTATTATTCGGAAGACTACACTTCAACCAAATTTGACACTTAGGGCGTGTTTGATTGCTAAGTGGGAAATTTGCATTTTCCTTGGGCAAACACAACTGTCCCTTTTTAGATAGACATTTTAAATCTGTATAATTTTCCCTACTAAGCCCGAAATTCATTTCCCATCCAGAAAGGTGAGAATTCATTTCCACCTGAAAATACGCCTTTATTTTCTCACATGATTGAAAAATGTGTTCTCAGGTGCAATCAATCAGTCATTTAAGGTATTTCCCAGATGTATTTTTTCAGGAAAATTTTCTGTGCAATCAAACACGCCCTTATGCATGTATGGTTGCCTTCAGTAAAGATTTCTAGAAAGGATTTTTGGAATTTTTTCTATAAATGTTCCTAGAAGTTTTCTAGATCAACACATTTTCGCTTACAAATCCTTTTATAGAATATCTTTTTGTGGTCACCATACAGGGCCTTATCGACACCATTTTTTCTTTAGATTGACTAGATATTCAGAGTAAAATGTGCATTTGCTCATTTATATGTCCTAAAGAATATACACATATCTCTCAACATCATGCAACTTCTATACATATATTGTTGTGTATTTTTGAGCTCTAGTTTTCCAATCATGCAAATCTTGCTTTGTGTTCTAAATGGACTTCCATAATCAACCATGTGTCACTAAAGGATTCCAAAGTTGTATTTACTAGACGTAAAACTATTCATAAACAACACCTTTCTTGGCAATATAGTTTGGAGTTCATTCTGTCTTTGTTGTTGGGATGAATATGCATGTTTAGTGCAGGTGTTCATACGCATTGTTGCTATTCCATCAAAGAGAAAAAGATGGTAAAAACTGTGGGCTAATTGGGGCCATTCACAACTTTCTTGTTCATAACCTTGTAATCTACTCACATCAACATGTACAGTCGTTAATGTGGATATTGGCTTCCTAGATCAAATGTACATTCCTTGAAACATATCCATTTTGTGTCTGTGCACATTATTTTCAAATTACTATTTGAGACCCATTTCACCTCCACTTGGTTTATCCTTGATCTACTTTCTTCTCATTTTTGGGTCTTATTATTACATTAACGTCAAATTCAATTATCATTCTGCAGGTATTGGAGTATTGGGTTGGTAGGGGCATGCTACAGATCTTGTATGTCTCTTATTGTTGTTGATAGTTTCTTATTTTTCATGTTTTTTTCTGGACAAATGGTTTTGTACAATTAGTTACGAGATTTCACCATACAAGATACTAAAATTTAATAAATTTATTGTATTGTGATTTTAAAGTGACTAATCATTATTGTTCTATTTCAGTGTTGCTGTGATGACGAGAGCTTTCCCCGATGCTAGTGGACAGCGGAAAGCTCTAGTGCTCCTTCAAAATATAGCAAGCTATCTGCTTCTTGCTTGTGGTGTGATCTATATTATTTCGGTAGAGATCATGCTTTCATGAAAAAATATGTCATCACTATATCAGCCATGATGACATTTAATTAACATATGTTCGTCAATATCTAAAACATGATACAAGAACTCATCCAATTAATCAATTTGACCTGAAATTTGACTTTAACTAAGACTCAAATGGGACAAATTTGATTTGTTGAGTCAACCTGAATTTTCAATTAACTTGACTTTACTCTAGTGACTTGATCGAGTCTTGCTAGGGCTTTTAAGTTTGAAAAACATGTACGCTCGAGAATGTTTTTCTCAACACGTATATATGTATATGCCATGTTTTAAAAATACTGATGTCCAATGCTTGGTTGGAATATTATTCCTCAGGGTATTCTATGCATTGGTTTTCTGAAACGCGCTCGCCAGCACGAAGAAATTTCGAGGGAACAAGCAATTAAAAATCTGGAGGTAAGCTATCATACAACCATGGAGAGTTTAAAACAAATTTTGGAGTCAGACAGTCCGCATCTGGCCATTGGATTGGGCCATATTTTGGTTGATACTCATAAGTAGGATTTGGAGCTTAATAATAACAATGACTGACATTTAAATTCTGGAGGATTGTGCTAGCATGGCTCCAGAATAACTATAATGAATCAGGCATGTAAGATACCTACTGTATGCGCTCATATGCCTTTCCCATGATTGGTGACCGATAGACTTACCAAGTTTATAAGTATGATTTGCATTGGTATCTATTCGAGAGGATGTCATGGCATTTACGATAATTATTTATGCTTATTTTTTACCAATTTCATGGATTTATTTTCTTTAGTCACAGTCACATGAATATCGTGAACCCTTGTAACTTGAATTTGCTTAGTATCTTGAATGTAGCTTTCTGTCACGAAAAATTGCAGGAACTGGAGCGACGTAGAGAGGAACTTCAAGCATTGCTAGTCGCGGAAGGGACTTGAGACAACTTATACTGGTAGACAAACAAGATCGTCCAACTTGTCGAGCTCGAACCAGGGGTAAGGAAACTGAGTCCTGCAATCCCCTGTTTTACGTGTCTTATGTTTAGTGCGAATTCATGTGTATTTTTTTTCCCTTGAGTCACAGTGGTGCTTTTTGAAAATTTAATCCTACATGCTGTATGTGATGTGTAAGTAATCACCTTATCAGGAAATACAAATAATAAATCAGTTGGAAGATTTGTGCTTATAATTCAGGCTGTGACTGATCAGGAAGTTTTTTGCCAGAAGTATTAAATGAGAGAAAACCATCAAATTTATCCTTTTCACTGTCATTGATTTTCAAAATGCTTGCCGATTTGTCGGTGGAGATATCTGTGGCTTTTTGCAGATATGGTCCTCAGGATATATTTGATGCCACCTAGGTGCATTGGAGTTACGCACGTCAACCGACTTGTAATCCCCACTGCTCCAACTGGATTATAGCCAAAAAATCAGAGATTTCTTATTGCCATCCAATCTAGAGCTACATTGTGAAAGCACCATACTTAACCATCACCTCCAGTCAAAATGTCCAATTGGTGGCCACCTCTTAGTTTACTTCAATCAGGTGTGATCATAGCCATGAGACATGTGCATTATCTTCAACATTCTTGTTGATGGACAAAAATAAAGTTAAGAATGTATGCTAATGCAATAAATCAGCTGGTGAGAGCAGCAGGTTGATGTGATTTTTGGGCCATGGCAATTCTTAGATGGTCCACATGTCAACAGGATAGGCGACCAATTGGAATGGATGATAGATGGTCCACGTGTTAATAGGAGAGGATACCAATTGGAACCGTTACTGCATTGGGATATGAGAGAGCGACCTTAGCTGTTTCGTAAGTCCCGCCGCGAAAGGGGGACACGCCAACGATTTACTAGGGTCAATGACCGCCTTCTTGTCCTTAAAGTGCTTGCGTTTTGATTTTATTGTCTCATCTCTATCACTGAGGGATGGCTTGGCAACACCGGAGAATTTTAAAAATATCCCATTCATTTCATTATTCAAAAGAGGCAATTTTTTTGGGGTCACGTCAGGCTTCAATTGCTGCTGATGCGGGGTTTACAAGAGATAGTAACAGTTATACCATTATCACTCTAATGCTCCGACCCATTACCTTATTTGTTAACAATAACGATCATCAACCGTTATGTTAAGGTGAAAAATGAATTTTGAAAAAAAAAAAAAGGTTTTTGACAGATATTTAACTCACTCTAGCGAAACAATGCCAGTTGCTAGTTATGTCATTTTTAACGATCCCTTTTAAACTGTGATCTGAATCATCCCAATGCTCGACCAGCCCTCGGGTTGCCTACACCCCCAAGCTAAGCTCAAAATTTTGTCAGTTGGAACTCTTAACGTCCAGCCTTTCATCTTTCGATCAGTGATAATTTTGATCCTTCTGGCTGTGGGCTAATGCTGGAGTGGCTCTATCGAGGTCTCAATGGCACCTGCGTTTTTGCGTAGTAAACCCAAAAATCCCCCTCCCTCTTTTTTCACTCATCACACCCATAAAAAAAAACTCAAAAAAACTGAAAAAAAAAAAACAGAGGAGAAGAAGAAGAAGAAGCGGAGGAGGAGGACGCCGCCGCAGGTGCGTCTCTCTCTCTCTCTCGCTCTCTCCCCCTCTCTCTCTTGCTCTCTCTCACTCTCAATTCTGGCTGTAGAGAGAGAGAGAGAGAGACGTACCTGCGGCGATGGTAATGGCGGCAGCGGCGGCCTCCTCTTCTTCTTCTTCTTCTCTGTTTGTTTGTTTGTTTTTTTTTTTTCTGGTGGATGGGTGTGATGAGTGATGGGTTTACTGAGTGAAAACGCGGGTGCCAATATCCCGTCCCTAAGATAATGGATAATTGTAGTGTTCACAAAAAGTAACTTACACCAATAAAGTCACGTGTACCTAAAGAAACCGGAGATAATGCCAACCGGTTTTCGCCTTTCTTTTGCATCTTTTGTTTTCAGGCCTTGCTTGATAGCACTACAGCGGCATTTGCATGGGCTTGGTGGCGCAACATCCAACAAATATTTGCATTAGACCCTATCATTATATGCCAAATTTAGTCTATTATTTGCAGCCAAAAAAATGGCTGCAAACAATAGTCAAATAACCCTATCAGTTGGATGTTTTAAGTGTCAAACAATAGATACCCTATAACAACCCTACCCGCCTGGACGTCAAACTCTGATATCCACCCCACCACATACCCATGAACGTTTGGCCCACCGCTTAGTGGACCTACACACCAAAAGTTGGCCTGATTGGTGATTTATACCTGTCGGATTTGAGCATTTTTCATTATTTGATTTTGCCACTGGATTCGAGCAATTTACGTGGTATTCAAATCTAACAGCTAGAAATCATCAAGCAGGCTGATTTTTTGGTGTGTAAATCCACCAAAGGGTGTGCCAGAAAGAGTGTGCCACATGCCATCAAAGATTTTGTCAGATGATACCAGCTCTATCAGTGCTCAACGACCAGAGCCTGAATATTTAAGCCCATCCTTTTGGACATCGGGTTTAGGTAAGCTGGACTACAAGTTTTCCACACATTACCCAGACCCAATAATTAACAACCCATGTACCTGATCCGTTGGGTCAGTTCCAGGTCCATCTTTTAAGACCCAATAAGTAATTGGGTCGAATCTGGAGTCCGGACATACTGCTATCCGACCCATTGGCCAGAGACCTCTAGCCAGTTGTTGTATTACATAAACGTAGTACGGTTATGTACCTAAATCCACCCGCAGTCAGTTCACTTGCCAACTGTGGCCAGAGATGGGTACTCTCTACCTATGTCGATTAATGTTTCCTCAGAAATAGCAAATGTGCAAAGTGAGCAAGTTCAATAATTGGTTCAAGATAATCTACAAACCACATTTCAGTTCTGATCAGATGGTTAGGAATGCCTGATTAATATCGTTTTATGGTGCAAGGCATAAACGACCACTGTTACTCATCAAACCAACACGTAATATGTATTTTGTTACAAAGAAAATATTACAGGGGTTCACCTGATTAAAGAGATGCACTAAGCAGAACTTACCACCTAAGGAAATAAGGAGTGGGATTTCAAATTGAATCTGATAAAAAATGTAAAGAATTTCAATGGAATCCATAACACAGAACTGTGGAAAAAATAGACAAGAATTTGAACAAATTGCTCCCATGACAATCACTGCTGTTTGCATTAAATTACATTAAGGATCTAACAGTACTCTTTCCCATCAAAGAAACCTGAACAAGGATTTTAAAATGCTTACAAGTGGGTAAGCGATTCACTATAACCTGTCAATCCTCATCAGTCAGCAGCTTACAGTTTGTCAGATCCCATGTTCTCTTTCCATGATTCACCAGAGAAATCTATTTCATCATAGCACCATTAGCTTTCAAAGAACATGAAGCTGTTAGATATATCAATGATCTTAGAAGGGATTAATTTCACGAATCAGGAAGAAAGAATTACTGTCAAGTTAAATCCCACAGTTCTCTTTCTCATCCATATCTCTTGCTTGCTGGACAGGACTTCTTGGAGCAACTATGTCGACCTCTGTGTTACCAATGGGTTCATCTTCATGATCAGAATTCCTCTCTCTCAGGGGGTTACCTATGGTTACTGACCGCATTGCCCGTGGTAGCTTTAAAGGAACGTCTTTCTCAACCGCATTGTTCTCTGGCTTCGTCTGGGCTTCAATGCTTTCCAGCTGACTCGAAGGTGGGGCTATAGGAATGAGCTGAACTACTGATCTCCGCCATTTCTTCCTCTGGCTCGGTCTTGGTGCATTTAACTTAATCTGCATGCTTAGCATATTACTGTTAGCATGGAAAGGTAAAATTACAGACCAAGAGAATTTGAGATGTAGAACACACACAAATGAATTTATTTCACCAATGGAAGTAGTTCAGCATGCACATAATGCACTCAATAGGCTAATTGCATTAAAAGCAGACTGGCATTGACTCAAGCATTTTTGGAAATGGTGGCGTTCATCAGTTCCCAACAATCAATACGTACACATCTGATGACTCAAAATTTGGCATTGTTTAGGTGCAATTTCAGATGCACGCATGCACACTTGTGCACACACACAGAAGGAGAGGAAGGGGGTATCAGGTTCTTTTAATAGGGACAACTTATCCACTGAAACAAATTCTTCAAGAAAGATCACTTGATGTGAACTCGAGCGGAAAAAAGGCAATATTAATAGCAAGCAACCTGAAAAGATTGATTCAGAGCTGAACCAGATTCATGCATTGATAAGAAAACTGCTATATAATTCTTTGAAACACATGGGAAGAAAACTGCAAGGTGCAAAAAGATGTGGGCATTTTTTTTTAAATATAAATAAAACAGAGTTGTCTTTCAGAATATATCCCCATACATTAATCGCCATAAATGTGACTCACATACAAAACCAACAATATAAATTTAAACTCCACAGAAAGGAGAAACAAAGTAACCTCTCTAAAAGTCCAGAGAATAATTTCCAAACAGCTGAGAGTGAGATCTACCTGTGTGTTCCCAATGTCGGATAAGGGCCTCCTTCGAGTCTCTCTATGTTCATTCTTCACCTCAATAGGCTTCTCAGATAATGCACTCTGTAGCAGCATTGCACCATGAGATGCAAGACTCCAACTCTTTTCAATATCATCGGTGCCTGTACAATTCTCGCTTCTTTTAATCATCTCTGACTGAAGTGAGTCATCCAGTTCCACATTGAGTATACCAGATTCTCTATTGCTACACTTTGTGGGCACACATCCACAAGATGCCCCACATGTGGCCTCAGCAACTCGGCACTCGCACTTCAAAGTTTTGCATGAGGATTGCCGAGAACAGGTGCAGCATAAGCCTGATGCAGGTTTTGAAATCTTACAGATTGTTTCCTCGCCCGAGGTCTCTGAGTTCAAGCTTTCTGAAGCATTGATATCTGGATCGTGGGATGCTACCACTCCACAAACTCCTGTTTTAGAATCCCTCCTCTTCATTGGTCGTTTTTCAGTCTCTACCCAGTCCTCATCAGTCTGATACTCATCAGCCAGATCAGACTGTTCTGATTCAGATGTGTCCATGTCCTCCAACAACTCGATGTTATTTCCACCACAGGTAAAGATAGTGGAACTCCGGGGGCCCTAATAGCCAGATAGAGCATAAATGAGCCAGTTGAAGACAAATAAACCAAAAATAAACTAGTCAATAATTAGCTAATGGATGTAAATATTGGGTTTCCTGGATACCCTTCAAATGAAAGTATACCAAAATTACTTCAGAACCTGTTACTGCTGATATCATGGACATTTGACAATGAGATTTACATCAATCATTTCCATACATGACCCATATTACCCTAAGACAACAGAGAGATACAGAATGAGAATACCTTGCGCAGATCATATGCATGTCCTTCTTCCCCAACTGTTAGCATGTGATCCCTAGAACTTGACAAATTCTCCATGGAGCATTTCTTAGGAGTTAATTTCTGTACCAAAACTTTGGTCAGCTTAAGATAGAGAATGGACCATGTAACAATGCTATATGATATAACTAATAATGAACATGAAGTAACAACAAAAGCTTACAATCTGCAACCCAACAGCATAGTGTTCTTTAAGGGCATCAATATACATGAGGATAGTCATATATATTTTCGCCCATTGTGTAATTGTGCGGATCTGTTTAGTTACCATTATAATCCTGGGTTCAATCTTTATAGGTCCAGTCTTCAAGTCACCCGAACAAACTACCGCATCATTTTAAGCAGTGTTTAAATTAAGCATCTTATGATGCAGCATTTGAAAACAGTAATTCATACAATGTCATGCAACAGAATAATTTGATTGTTTAAACTGAAATTAAATTAACTTTATTCTTTTTTGGCAGCAGAATAGAAGAAGCAACTTCTCAAAAGTTAGCCGAAAGTCGCTCATGATGTAGTTATTTACATGCTAGCACTCGTTCTCGATGCGTCAATGTCTAAGACATTGACCTAGGATCTTTGAAGATAAGGAGGCCAAGATAGAGGAGATTGTGATGAATATTAAAGCCTCTCTATATTTTTGGGGTTCCGCCATTTCCGAGCTGAAGCATTTCAGATTTGATGATTTTGTGTTCCGGTGGGATTGTTTGATTTCTTAGTTGTGTCCTCTTGGTCGGGTTCCGGGGTTTGGTTGTAGTCTCTGTTGGTCTTTCCCTTTTGTGTTCTTGGCTGTATAGTTTTTGGGCTTCCTCAGCCCTCCTTTAATATATTTCCTTTTACCGATAAAAAAAATGGCAAAGACGTACTGTCATTATTGATAATATTTTGGAAAACATCAGCACCTTATCCCAACTATTTGGGGTCGTCTACATAAATAGTGTTCCACCACTCAATCTTATCTAGAGTCATATCTTCCATCAAAACGTGTGTGCCTTAAATCTTCGCTTACTACCTCTGTACCTCAATCTCTGTCTTTTTCATATAAACTTATGAATAATCAAGAAGGAAAAGAAAAAAAATTGTTAAGGAATTCACTTCCCTAACTTTTGCATTTACTTTATATTTATATTTCTCTTTCCTGTTGAGATGAAAATACAGAAGGACAATATGTGCTAAGAGTCAAACATAAGGTTCCAGGGATACTTGTTGGAATGCAATGGAACAGAGGCATGGGTGTGTGGAAGATAGTATCATTTATTGGATGAGTGAGGCAATTACATGTCCTTAATGACTTACCTGTTCAACTGGAAAACAGGACATAGGCTTACAAAATTGTTTGCAAGAAGGAATTCAGACTGCTAATTTTACAGAAGAGCAGTTGTAACTAATTCAGTTTCTGCTAATTTTACAGGATGGATAAGTTGATCACTGATTAATAACAAAAGTTCAATAAAGAAACATAAACATCCAGTGGAATGAAAACAACGTGCACTTACCTGCAATGTCTCTTGATGAAGGATTTCTGCCTTTTGCACTTTCATCTGTCTAACCAAACTGGTTAGTGTCACTACCTTTTCTTTCATCTCTCTTATTACAGAATCCTTCTCTCTGCAATCCACTTCTCTATCTCGTAACTGGCACCTGAGGAGGGCAAGTAAAGAGGGACAAAATAAGCATCAGGAGTAACAAGGAAATAACTAGTTCAACAAGTTCTCATGAGTCCCTCCAAGCATGATCCCCAATTCTCACTTGTTTCTAATCAGTCTCAAACATACAGAAGTAACAGTTTCTTTTTTCCAGTTGTGGGGGGGATCTTACAGATTGTATGTATTTATAGAAAAGTTGAAATGACTAAAGCTACATGAGGAAGAAGTATTCATACTGAAGTAACAGTTTTCCTTTTCTTTTTTTTTTTGTGTGTGTGTGGGGTGGGGGTGGGGGGGTGGTGGGGGTGTGGGGTGGGGTTATATGTGAAGTAAACAAATTTCTCTTATGCTATTATTATTCAATTATTCACATAATAGGATCTGACAAAATAACTGAATGCTTGCATACAGTCTAAACTAGCAGACTTTTCACACAAATAAGAGTCAAAATAATTGAAAGCTTGCATAATAATATAGTCTAAAAGCATGCAGACTTGCTCAATCTAAGTCAAACTAATTGCATAGGTCACAATGACATCATGGTTCAAAGTTATGGCCAAAACCGAAATGTTTCACCCATTTCGTTTTGGTTCTCCATAGGATGGTACATGTTTCAGTCAGTTTCGTCCGAAACCAAATTCAACCTTAGCAAATGGTTACTGTGGTTTTACCAGGCATCCGAAACCATCAAAACTAAACCTGGTACTTGCAACTATGGATGAAGTAGTGGCAAACTAAAAAAAAGGAAATGCTACTGAGTTTTTTTTTTATCAAAATGTTACAAGATATTTCTGCATCAAAATCCTTGCTTCGGAATTGATGTGGTTTAAGAAGATCAGTACCTTGAGGAAGATGCTAAGTTGAACAGATGGTTCATCACATTTTTTGCTTCAGCAAGAGACCTAACTTGATTCCAGCGGCCCCTACCACTAAAAACACGTTCACACTCCTCTGCTTCTGACAACTGTGATGCCATAGAGACAAGGGTGCTAGATGAAGTAGCCTTCATATTTTCAAGTGCAAAAATCCTTGAATTTCTTGCACCAGGAGACATTGTTTGAGAGCAATCACTGCAGTGGGTACCATTATTTTAACCAAGATGTTTATACCATATAATGTAGAAATAAACAATAGTACCACTAAGCATATTACCAAAAGCACACACAGCCATGGAACAACTCACCTCATTTTCTTCAGCTTAAGCATTTCCACTTCTTCCTTTAGCTTTCTTAGCTCCTTGGCCATGGCATCCCTCCTAATAACAAAATGAAAGACAAATTATGAATATGCATAGCTTGCAATGTATCGGTACATGACTATAGTAAACAAAATGAACATGAGTTACATGACTAATCTGACCTGAGGCAGTTGAATTACAGTTACAAGGAGAATGAATATATTCGACATTTAAATGACTGAGAAAATAAGGAGAAAGTTCCAAATTTGACAAGGAGAATAAAGAAAGACCAAGCAGATTGGCATAATTGAAAATTAACATTCGAATCAAAATAGCCTTCGTTTGTATAAAACCAGCAATCACAATTTTACCTAATTTGGTTTGGATATCAGTAGTCTAAGCTGGCCATTGAGTTCAGATACATTTAATCTACAGTCCATATAATAGTTTTCCTCTTCTTTTTCTTATTATAAATAAGTTATCTGTCCTACCTCAGGCTTGATATGTTTCTCAATCCATGAAAGACAAGTTATTAGCTCATGTCTAAGTACTTTTCTGCCTTTACTGTGTATATTTAGTTTGATATGCCAAGCAGAATATTTTTAAGGAATTTAACAGGTTTAAACGACCGTGCACTTTGTGATGTGTTGCATGTGTATAAATTGAGGTTTAGACCAGTGTTTTAAAACTCGTCGAGTCAACTCGAAACTTGGCCAAGTTGACTAGACTCGGCTGAGTTTCGAGTTGACTCGAAATAAACTCGAATCTAATAAACAACGGGTTTGGTGCGTGCACCAAATAAGTTTTTCGAAAACCTTACCAACACAAAATCAACCAAATCTTATAAATTCTGCTTATAAAAATATGATATTTATATATTACTCGAGTCGAGTTACTTCGGGTCGAGTTCGAGTCTTCGAGTTAACTCAACTTGGTAGACTTTCGAATCGAGTCGAGTTTTCGAGTTTTCAAACACTGGTTTAGACAAACATTAATCACTGACAATTGTTTTTCTCAAACTTCTTTGAGCTTACACTATGTTGACCATTGAGAATTGTTTCTCTAAAACTTCTTTCAGCTAAAAAAAAGACTATGGGGGGTAAGGAGGCTAGCCTACTTACTTTAAAGTTTAAACAGGCTTCACAGATTGATCAGAATATTATGACAGATAAAGTTATGTAAATGACATGAAAGCTGTAGTACAAAGTAGTATGAGGCCTTACACTTCTGTTTGCCGCTCATGCTCCATACGAACTTCATGCACTCGTACGGTGACTTCAAGTTCATGCTCAACTGCCTGCATCAATGCCTTCTCGTAGAAAAATAATGTATGTCAGTAAGAGGGTTATGCATTCCAAGCACAACACACATCACATTCACATGGGTGTGCACCCACATAAGCATGCATGCTCATGCATAGGCATGCTTACTGTATAAAATCAAATGAACACAAGCATAATGTAAATTTTATGGTCCTCCTTGTTCAGTTTGCGATACCTGAATTCCAGGACCATTCCCATTTCCAGAACCTGTATGAAACAATAAAAATCATCTGAGAATTACAATCATACAAAAAAAAACAGGTGTTGCACTAAGCAGTAATACTCCTAACCAGATGCCTCACGTGAAGAAACCTTTCTCGCTTCCAGTAGCTCTTTTAGCCGTTTTGTAGCCATAGAAGCTTCTTCAGTTTTCCTTTGCAAAACCTGACACGAACAAACAAAAATTGTAAAGACAAAATCGTGTACAAGTGGAAAGACCTATACACTTAGGTGAACGGGGATTACCATCTTTTGCCTCTGGTTCAACGATAATAACTTATGCATCTCATACTCATTCCTCCTTCCTTCCTTCTTGAGCTTTTACAAAGAAAATACGTAGTTACAAAAAGACTTAGAAGCCAGGCAGGAAAGAAAATCCAGAGCAAACAAGAAACACATGATCCATTATGGACATAGTTGGATTCATAAGCAAGATATATAGATTAATATTGTAAAAGGTCATTGGTTGTGATCTGAATTGCATAATCCTAGAAAGTTTACAATGATTGAAAAACGAATGATCTTTTAAGCATCTTGTAACATAAGAGGGAACTATTTCAATTCGATACGACTTCAATTTTGGTCAAAGTTTTCATGCAGATTCACTATCAAAATAGAAGTTTGAAAAAATAAAACTGTAACTTAGTCAAGTAGATATTCCAATTTTCAGACTACATTCCTAATTTTAGAATTAAGCATAGAACTTTGAAAGAAACAAAGAAATCATAAAATTACAAGGTTTCCATAGGAGATATTCCACATTTTAATAGCATTTACAATCAATGCATAATTGTATATTATTTAAAAGATAATGAATGAAGTATGATCAGAGGCTTATATTAGATGAAATCAGAAGTATCAAAGTATACTACATTAATTCTGGACAAAGAATGTGAAGCACAAACAACAGGTCAAAGTTGAGCTTCAAAGTGAAGTGCAAAGTAAGCCAATCAGAATGCATTTCAATGACCAAATTTATAGTGATTCCTCACAAGGAACTTAAAAGAAAAGAAATTCTAACTAGGGGTACATGATAAATAAACAAACCTCGTGCTACAACATAATTCCATGCTCATACTTTGGTAGACACACATACATCTATATATTAAATTATTAATGAAATATTACATTGTTTGTAATCTCAGTTGTACTTGTCATTGTTATTAATTTGACTGGGATGACATGGTATCAAAATCTTTCAGAACTTCCTCAACAAAATGATAAAATGAAATAAATAGTTTCATAATTTTTAGAATTCTTGTATGAACAAATTTTTCAGATATCTGAGCAACAACAACAGTGGTTAAATTGATGCATCCAACACGGAACAAGAACCACTTTGAGTGTCCAGGTAAATTAGCAAAATAGGCATCAAGCAAAGAAAACGAACTAAACCGCTCCATTTAACTGATAAATATAAATTCAAGCAGATCAGATTCAGTATAAAAGATATCATCAGTAAAGCAAGCAAGGATGTAACAATTCTGTGACCTTCATATACCTGAAGAACTTCCTTCTCCCGTGATGCCTTCCACAACCTAAACTGCTCAGACTCTTGCTTGATCTTATGTTGCAATTGAACCTGAGTAACGCACATTGGAAATGATAGTGAGAATCTGAAATACGTTACTTCCGCTAGGCATCAGCACAGGTATGACCTAGCAGAAACAGGCACCTTTTGAGTCTTTATTCTCTGAATTTCTTCCTGTAACCGTTTTGCTGCTTCATCGCTTTTTTGTTTTTGTCTCAAGAGTTGAGATTGTGAATCTTGCTTCCTCTTCAATTCTGACACCTGCGAAGAGGAAAATGGTTACAGCACATATGGTGATGGTTGAAAAGGATACAGAAATTGAGGATTCACCTGTGCTTCAAGGAGATTTAATTTTTGAAGATACTCTTCCTTTAACTTTTGAGCACCATCTTCAGAAGCAGATGGAATATTTGCAAGATTGAACCGTAAGTTCTCAATCTCTTTCTGTTAAACGTCAAGAAAGATAAGAAAAAACTGTATGATTAAAAACCTTCAAATGCAAAATAAGTATTGGGAATACAATATTCACCATCAAAGCTCTCTTTTCTTGTTCCAACTCATGAACTTTCTTCTCATAATGTTGTTTGAGCACTGATGTATCAACCCTTGTAAACCGCTTCATTTCAGCCTTCAATAAGAGAATGAAACAAGTAACAACATTAACAAAGAAGCCCACACAACAGAAAAATGAAAGAACAGAGTATATAAGCTAAATGGTTCATAGTTGTGTTCACTAAACAAAATCAGCACATTAGCCTAGGAGTTATGTGCTATATTGATCATTGTTTCCACATTTCTGTTCTTTTCTAATGTATAACTAATCAAAATCAAGTCAAAGCACTTTTTTCCTATTTCATAAGTAACAAAATTGTATTAAAAGTTCCCAAACTTAATGCGCACTATTAACACTGTACCTTGACAGTTAACAATAAAAAAATCAATGAGAAAGGGACCAAAAGATTGCCACTAATACTAATGTGAGAAAGACGAAAACTGGAAACATACAAAAAAAATTGGAAAATAATAAGTTCTTTGTTTAAAAATTGGGAACGCAAAATGATATTATTAACAAAACGAAGCCTTTTCCTTAGCAGATAAACTAAGTAATTATCATTTCTAACTTCAGCATCTCATTATTTTTTCCCATAAGAATTTCGTAAGGTGTGGGATTTAAATCAAATCAGGATTCAGATCTTTGATCATAAAGATTTTTCTTTACGAGTTCAGAAAATGTGAAAAAATATCCATAAAATTAATATATCTAATGTGCCTAATTCCTTTTTCTTCTTTCTCAATAAAGAGATTGTATTATATTAAGGTATTAGGAAACTTGCATAGATTAGAAGGAAAGGGCATTGATTAGAAAATACGAAAGAAAACTATACAAAACTAGCGAATAGAATATCCCCTGGCTAAGCCTCCATGAATAACAAACCCCCAATTACTAACAAAGTCCTTCGTCTTGATTTGTTGAAGTTCCTTGGATACGAGCATGCCTATTCTATCAAAAGCCACTTGATAGTCTTACAAACCTACAAAAATGTTCTACACTATCGACAAGAATCAGACTCTTACGCTCTTTACAAAAACCCCAAAATTTACAAAGTTTTGTACAAACACTTCAAAATAATAATAAAACACTATACCTATTGTAATGTAAAATAATGAGTTCGTCTATCAGTCATACACGTCAATACTGACCGAATCACGAGGCACAACATGGATACTAAAGGACGCTTACATGCTAATCACACTGGCACAAGCCAACCCTAGATAGGAGATCCAGCTATTGCATGCCAACCTACCTATTTGCAAGGACACCAAGCATTTGAGTGTCCGACTTATTTGGGTAGCCAACCATCTACAGTTAGTGGAATTAGCATAATTGACAATTCAATCCTTTCATGGCATTGGGAAAGGAAATGTATCTCAGAAGAGGCAACGTAGAGAATTCAATACCAAAGACAAAACCAATGATTCTTATCCAAATGTGAGATTCCTAAACCAAAATGGAAACATGGCAAAAACTAATCGAGCCCAAGATTCATGAGGATACATACTTTCCTATTCCAAATCAAACTCTTGCCATTTCAGTAAGATAGGACTCAACATCTATAAAAATGTAACCCCAACCAAGGTAAAGGTATTGGACCTTAAACTTTTACAGTTAGGTTACACACTTCTTCCTATGGATTGACTTGAGTGTCAGGTTGCTAACGCTGCTAATCTGCAAATCCCACATATCCAAGCCGAGCAACAACAGTAATCCAGTCCAAGCATTCGACAGAAAGTCCAAGAAGGAACACAATCATACATCTACTTAGGCAAACGATCATGTTAACATAGCTTTGCAAACGAACGTGTGTCAAGTTTTTTTTTTTACTTTCGTTCGTATTTATATTTTTAGTTAAAAGAATAGACACATAGGATTTGAATTCTAGGGTTTGAAAGTGAGAAGAAAGAGGAAGGGAGACCATGTGTGTGGCACATGACTCCAATCGTCTTATTTATACTGAAAGACTTTTACAATGGACAAGTATGTCCTTACAGATATAAAGGGAATCACTGGGAACTCCCTTAGTGAACACATCCGCTACCTGCACTTCCCCAATAACAATCTTCTCTCGTATGAGGTTGTAATTTTACTTATAACTAGAATTGTTGTTTTTCTTCCCTACATAGTCAATAATGAAAAGAAGAAATCTTCACTTGATGTGTTTGGGAACAATGTTTGGCCAACACAAATTAATCTTAGCAACCAAGAAATGCACAATGAATGCAAGAATGAAAAAAGAATCAGGATACAAGTAATCAATAAATTTAATATAAAGTACTCCATGGAAGGGTGCCCCAACACTCCTCAGTGGCAAAGCCATAAAGGGGCTAGGGTGGTAGTTGCCCCCCTCAACTCTTGAAAATTCTTTAAAAAAAATTACTTCCTATACTGCAGTTTTATTTTGGCCCCCCCCCCCCCCCCCCCCCCCGGTTTTTTCTTTTTTGCGATTTTTCCCCCCTTGAACAAAATCCTGGCTCCACCACTGGCTACACTTGCATCCACAATCTTAGGGGACTCTACATTTCGTGTCTACATAAGCTAGAAGCTTAATGCAACCAAATAATGCTAAATGACCACATAATTTGGTTAAAATCCAAGCCTAACTGACCAACTAAAATTATTGAAAGAGAATCCGGCAATTTGAAGCCCTCCTAACTGAGGCCATCTTTTGAAATATGGAATTAAAGTTAACCAGTTACTAACTGTTAAGAAAACAACAATGATTTACCTCCTTTTCCTCGAGTCGTTTATCCAGTTCTTGGAGCTCCTTATCCAACTTATCTTGAAGAGAAGAATGTTCCAGCTCCTTTTCAACTTCATCTACCTCACCTGCATATGAGTCCAGCCAAGATCATTCAAATTAAATTTAAGATTTGAAACTTGGAAAACTGGACAAATGACATTATTTCACATAATACCTATATAACAAGGACACTCCATTTTCTAAGAATTTTTAGTGTCTTGACATTGTTGTTCACATGTCAAATGCATGCTAACACACTTCTTCAAACAAATCACATTGTTGTTCACGTGTCAAACGCATGCTAACACACTTCTTCAAACAAATCTTATTCAAATATTTTGTTTCTGGCTATTTTATATATTATTTTTGTGATTTTATTGCGTATCTACTTATCTAAAAACATTCCTTCTTATTGTACTAAAGTATTTTAATAAATATATCTCTAACGGATGGAAAAAATGGTATGGACGTGTCGACCTATCAGGTATGTGGTGGTCAATGTGTCTGACACTTTGTATCAGTGATGCAAATGCAATTGCCAAGAGTACTCCTAAATTCCTAATCCTAGGAAACACAATTAGAAGAAATGGGGGTAGTTGTCGATTTTTCCAGTTATGTACAGCCACAAATATTAAGGTCTGAGCAGTAGCTTATATCTTGTCATCCAACGGTTTGATTTGTCTGACTTTTTTATATGAAATAGTTCTATGGGTCTAATATTAGTGTTTAAGGCTTGAAGTTCATCGAAGAAGCGGAAGGGCCCCATCAATCAACAATTTGAAGACTAGTTTTTGAAGACTGCATATGAGGGAATCTGGTCAAAGTCAAAGTGTTGACTTTTTCCAAGGAGGCTCATATGGAGGAGTCAACAACGCTTGGTGGACATTATTATATAGTTGTTACTTATCAAAAAAATTATTATATAGTTTTTATTAATTTCAATTTTATGTTTAGTGGGTTTATTTTATGCATATAGTTTCTAATTTGAAGCCATAGTTGGATTAGGATTACTTAAAGTAGTGGTATAGGAGCCTTCTTATCAATTTTTATTGTCAAGATCTATTTATAGGGGTGGATGACCAACCCTAAGACAATCTTGTGTTATTCTTTTGTAGAATTATTGAATAGAGAGAGTTTTCTCCCTTTGTGTGGTTAGGCCAGCCCTAATTGGCTTTGCTTGGTGTTCTCAACCCTAGTTTTCTTCTTCTTCTAGTTATACTTCTCTCTATGATAAACATTGATTTTACAGCCTGATATTGTTCACGTGTACTGTTCATGAAGGTGTGGTTGATCAGCCTGGGGTTTTACTCTTGTTTTGATTTCTTCAAGTGGTATCAAAGCCTGGTTTTCAGATCTGTGAGTTTGCGGATCGATGGCCGGGGGCGAGAACACTAGAGACCAGAATATGGAGAATCTAGGAGAGCAACCTGCAATCGACAACGAGAACGTGGCTACTAAAGGCAACATAGACAATGTACAACTACACATCATGTGGTTGTGTGCTAGGTTAGAGCAGTCCAATATTTTTTGTCCTGATGCGATTGTTAAGGAACTGAGTGATTGTCGACCCTCGTCTCTCAGCCTGATAACTGAAGAGCATAACCAACTGTAGAAAGGTTTAATAATCTAACTCTAAATGAATTTTCGGATGGAGAATTTGATCTACCACGCCAAGAACAACAACCTAGGGTTAATCTGGGTGTTGATCGTGATAAGGATCCACGTGTGAAAGTGGAGACAGCTGAATTCATTGGAGAAGAGTAACCAGAAGAAATTTTGAACTGGTTGAACGAAGTGAAACAATTTTGTTTCAACGGTACCAATTTCTTCGACAAGGAGTACGAACTTTTTGGGAGTTCACCAACAACTTCTGCAAGACGCAGACATGAGTACAACTCACGGAGACCAAAACTCAAGTCATTGTTATTTGATGGGATTACACCTCAATATTCGTAATTAATGGAGTTGCAACCTTGTTGGACACTATCCAGTGCAATGTAATTGGCCACAAAAGTTGAGGCTCAACTTTCCCATTCGACGGTTCGAGTAACCCAGCTCCAAGCACCGCCAATCTTTGACGAGGAGATATTGGAGAAAACGATAGTAAATACATCTTTAATGGAGAACCTATCTCTGATGAGGACATTGTTGAAAAAGAAGATAGTGGACCCATCTTTGGTGCAAAACCATCTCCTACGAAGGTGAGATTTGTGAGCTTTCTAATTTTGATAAAGTTGGAAAGGAGAATAATGGCGAAGAGGTTTTAGTTGATGACAAAGAAAGTGTCAACAATTTTATGCCTTCCAAGTGTTTCAAAAATACCCAAGTGAAAGTCCAGGTGTTGGAATAGTTCTACATCCATGGTTTACTTTGCTTCACCACGATATATTTTTGAATTATCTCCTCTATATGCATGAATGATGGTGCATTAGAAGATATCCTTAAGAAAGGATCCTCATAATCATTTTTGTGAATTAGATAATTGAGCACATCATTTTGACATGAACGATTATTATCATCAATTATGCCAAAGAAGAGGTCAAAGACAAGAAGGGAATACGGCTAAACAAACTCAAGGTCAAGTTCTTTCCAAGGAGGAACTGATGCAAATACAATTGCAAGACTACTCCTAAGCCTAAGAAAGTGAATAAGAAGAAACGGGGGTAGTTGTTGATTTTTCCAGTTATGTGCAGTCACAAAAATTGGGGTCTGGACAGTAGCTTATATCTTGTCATCCAACCATTGGATTGGTCTGAGTTTTGCATATGAAGGAGTTCTATGGATTTACTATTATTGTTCAAAGTTTGAGGTCGGTCGGAGAAGAGGAAGGGTTCCATCGATCAACTGTTTGAAGACTAGTTTTTGAAGACTGCATATTAGAGTTTTGGGTCAAAGTCAAAGTCTTTGACTTATACCAAAGGTACCCACATGGAGGAGTCGGCCAAGCCTGGTTGACATTATTATAGTTTTATTAATTTCAGTTTTATGTTTAGTAGGTTTATTTTATGTATATAGTTTCTAATTTGAAGTCATAGTTAGATTAGGATTACTTAAAATAGTGGAATAGGAGTCCTTTTTTTTATAAGTGAAGTATAGGAGTCTTTTCATCAGAGAGTTTTCTCCCTTTGTGTGGCTAGGCCAGCCCTAATTGGCTTTGCTTGGTGTTCTTAACCCTAGTTTTATTCTTCTAGTTATACTTCTCACTATTGCTAAACGCTGCTTTTACAGCCCGATACTGTTCACAGTTATCACGGGGATTACTATTCACAGTTACTGTTCATAGGGAATGTTCATGTGTAAGGCTTCATCAAGGCGTGGTTGATCATCCTGGGGTTTACTCTTGTTTTGATTGCTTCAATCAGTGTCGAACACCAACACAAATGCCCATGTCTTTGTTACATCTTACGTGATTGCAATTACATAGCATTTTATACACACAAGGACAAGAATGCACATGTTGGATGATTTGCATTCTGGCAACAACAAGCTTTAGCTATGTCACAAACATCTGATATTATTATATTAATAATAAAGGTCAGCCATTCATTCAAATTACAGATTGATACAAGGCTACTAAAAGATAGCAATATTAATGAAGTGATGCAGCACAAAGAGCCTTTAGCAGCTTACCGGAAACCTCGACAGCTTTACCATCACAAACAGATGGAAAATCATGGTGACTTGGGAGATATGTGTTTTTCACGAGCCCATCTTCCTCTATATCAAGGCAATCAATAAAACCAGTATGGCTTGAATTATTCAAGCTTTGCAAACGAAGAAGCTCACTCTCTAACTCTTGAATTTTGGACACATAAGTCTTCACCAAATCGCAATCCTGTAAATGAAAGTTTGAAAACTGTGCGTTAGAATAGCACAAAAACTCCAATCATCAGAAAGTTTCAATAACAGAAATAGTTCAAAGTAAATAACCAGTTTCACCAAACCTGCTTTATATCGCTAGATTCAATCTCATCCCAAGGTTTTCCATTCCTAGCCAATTCGATTTTCATCATCAGCTTATCTTTTTCAACCTGAGATATTTAAATTCATTTATGAGCAATCTCATAAGTTGATTTGGAGATGTAAACACATATTAGCACACACATAGCTAACTTGGATTAACTCAATAACACACACATTGCTAACTTGGATATGTAAATACATATTGTTAGAAGTAAAGTCCTAGGGTTTGAGAGAAGAAAGAGAAGAGAAGAGGAGAGAAGAAAGAGTGTCACAAACTTAGATAGTTTGGCCTCCTCATTGTGATATATATACTAGTCACTTGAGTGGCGTGGGCCCACTTACATTAACAGAGCATATGGGCCCAACACTCAACGTAAAGCCCAACTGTGTAATATAAACATAAAGGATATAAACTAAGAACTCTTAACACATATTAACTCAATAAACGTATAGATATTAACAAAGGAAGAGAACTTCATTGACAAGTTAACACTCCATTGCTGAATTGGAGATGTAAATGCATATTAACACACACATTGCTAACTTGGATTAACTCAATAAAAGCATAGATATTAACAAAAGATGATAAACTCCACTGACAAATAAACATTACTTCGTAGATAATAACAAAAGATGATGAACTCCATTGAAAAATAAACATTGTTGCGTAAATATTAACAAAAGGTGATGAACTCCATTGACAAATAAACATTGCTAGTTTGCACCTATGAGTATTGTAAACATACCAAATATTGAAATGAGGATGCTATCATCTATGATACCCGGATACCTGTATATGCCCAAAGTACCAGTATCCACAGGATACGACACGGATACGGGTAGGTTACGAGCAGGATACTTTAGGTGTTTATTTATAAAAAAAAACACACAAAAAATAGTACATTAATATTAACATTAGTTTAAATCAATAGTCCAACTATATTAATTTTATAAGCAATATAAAATAAAACATTTATAGCACTAATTTGATTATCATATACTTTTTTATTAGATGTTTATACACTCAAGATTGTGTATTTATGTGTTTACACTTTATAACATCATATATAGAAGTACCTATGCCACAAATTTTAGGAAATGAGTAGGATACTCGTATCCGTGTCCCTGATTTTGGAAAATGTTGAGTCGTATCCCCGCTTCCCGTATCCGTGTCCGTATCCGTATCTGGGCATCATAGGCTATCACCATATATTCTACTGTGGCACTTCGTTTGTTAAACAACTTATAGAATAGACTATGGCATTAGTATTTTCCTGCTTTAACGAAAGGAATTTTATTATCAAATCTTTTGCTCTGTAAAAAATCATAACAGGATTGTTTGCTTTTCTTGTTGGGTTTTAAACTGAACACTGGAAACATAAAGATACATAATTGTATTTTACATAGCTCAATTAAACACTTTAGTCAGACGCTGAAACAAATTAAACAAACCTGAGCATCAATAGCACGTTGTGCCAGATGTTTACAAGTGATTTGGTGTTCTTTAAGCTCCCGATGTAGTTCTGTCTTGCTTGTTTCAAGCACTGAGATTTTGTGCCTGAGAATCTAATGAAAAGAAAATCATCAATTTAATAAGGTCTATGTTGTTGAAGAAACAAGTGCTTGCCAACAATTTTTCTCAGTTTGTACCTGAAGTTCCTCAAAAGGTGCACCACCTTCACCACGGAAACAAAGAAGCTCAGCCTGCAACTGTTCAATTTGGCTCCGCATCCTTTGCATTTGAGCAGCCATTGGGTCACGATTTATCTACATACAAAAGAGCAATTAGGACTCAATAGCAAGATATCACGAAAAGGAAACACTTCTTTCACTTTTTTTTTCAAGAAGGAAACTTACAATTGCTTTGTTCTGAATGTTGCGGGCACGATTTGCATACTTCAAAGTATTTAATGTTTCCTCAGCATTTGAGTCAGCAGGGCTCACACAAGCTACAATCAAAACAATATTAAAAGAATCAGCGAAGCACTCAGCCAATTCTAGACAAACAAAAGATGAGACCACTAAAAAAGTAAAAATAACCAGAACTGAGTTACTCTCTTTTGATTAAACATAAAGACTAGAATACATCCGAAGCAACTCACCAATCATTACTGTTTTGCTGTTTCCTCCTAGAGAATCCTGCAAAATCAAAACCCATCAATAAATAACAAAACCACTATTTTTCACCAGTTCAACAAGGACAGTGCCATTGGAACATTTATGATATTATTTCAGCATTCAGAACACTCAAAACTTAGTATAAGAGAAGTGCTCCCAGATAATACGTAAATTTCAAAGCGCAAAACAAGGGAGCATCTACAAAATACACCATTACACCCAATTACTTTATAAGAAAGTATTGCATTACCATTTCAATAATAGCGAAAGGTAGAATGACCACATCCTACAGTCAATTTGGCTCGTAATTTGACATTTCTATCGGAAGGAAAAAAATGCAACATTCATATGTAATTGCTCTATCGCATTTTCTCTTTTTATATTTGTTAAACCTAACTCAAAAAAAATCAGCAAGCCCATTTGAGGAAGTGGTAGCAATCAGTTTCATAAAGTTGATAGCAATCATTAGCTTTAGTCTCATATATAAAAGAAATGTCCAAGAATAGAAGGATTCTCAACCGGGGAAGAGAGGCAAACTATATCACACCTTCAATTCGCCGACAACACTTTGATTTTTTGCAAGTCGAGTCATGAGCAGCTCTGATATCTGAGGTGTATTCTTTTGTTGTTTTGAAGTTGTTTCTGGTTTTCGCATCAATTTGGGCAAAAGCAAGGTAATAGGAGTTGGAGAGCACATTGAAACTGGTGGATATGGTAGGAGCAGTGGGCTGTGGGAAACTTCCTACCACGTATCTTGGTCTCTCTCTCGGTGCTAATTATCCGTCCAAAGCTCTTGGGGATCTGGTGATTGAGTGATTTGAGAGAATATTAGCATCATAGAAGAAAAGCTACTTATCCGAAGGTGGCAAGGCTCATCAAAAGCACATTATCTAGTGTCCCTACATATTTCCCCTCTCTATTCTCCATTCTGACATTTGTGGAATTGCATTTAGAGAGGTTGGAGAGAGAATTCCTTTGGAATGAAAAAGAGGAGGCTCATAAGTATCACTTAGTGGGGCGATTTGCAAACCCAAATAAGAAGGAGGCCTCAGGTTTAAGCCTTAAAGGGTTATGAACATGGCACTTTTGGGAAATAGTTGTGGAGATTTGGTGTTGAATTCGATAATCTTTGGGGGGATATTAATAGCAAATTTGGCATCCATAATTGGGATTAGGACAGTAACATTATCACTTCTCCTTATGGGTCCAACGTATGGAGAGATATCACACACCAATATAATGATTTCCACAAAGGCGTGAAAATTAAGATGGGCTTAAGGGAGAATACCAGATTTTGGGAGGATAAATGATGCGGGGACTCCACATTAAATCAGAGTTTGCTACCATATACACTCTAGAAGTCCACAAAGATGCTTTAGTTGCAAATTGTTGAGAGAGTAGGAGAACGTGTGGTATGGGACCAACTTTCAAAAGAAATCTTAATGACTGGGAGATAGAGAGCTTAATTAGTGTCCTTGATCGTCTAGAAGAGACCCCATTGCAGGTAGGATTGGAGGATAAGCGAATGTGGAAATGGAAGCCCCCAAAGGAAACTTTTCAATCAGCTCCTTCGCTCAAGCCTCGTGAGATCAAGAAGTACAACACCCCATGACTTCTGGGCTAGGTTCTTATGGAACAACCCGGTCCTTTCCAGGGTCAATTTCTGCCTCTGGACGGCTATGCATGAAAGTATCCTCAAGGTAGACCACTTAATCCATAGGGATAACATCAAGATAAATATGTGCTTACTTTGCAAAATGAGTGTTGAATATGTCGATCACCTCTTGATACACTGCGATTTTGCGGTTCAAGTATGGCAACACCTCTTCCGAGCTTTTCATATTGAGTGGATTATGCCTAGAATCCTTAAAAATCTCCTCAATGGATGGACCTACCCTCAATTCAAGTGGCAAGGCCGGATTCTTTGGAGATTACTTTCAATATGCTATATACTGGTCTCTATGGAAGGAAAGAAACTACAGAATCTTTAAAGATACGTCTGGATCTGCAGCTAACATGATTGGTAGGGAGGGTCGAAGCAAAGCTATTTTGGTGGATCTCTATTTTGAAAGAATTCAAAAGAATCACATATACCAACTTTTGCTTGTGGTGAAACTCTTTTGTTTAGCTTGTCAGCTCTTTGGGAGGGTGCCCTTCCCATTGGAGGTGGCATCGTTTTTCAGCCAGTTCTGTATTTTGTACAGTTCTTGGGGGTCCTCCCCCTTTTAATACATAAATCTTACTTATCAAAAAGAAAAAAAGATCACCGCCATGAAACTAATCTCAAGATGCACTCATGCATTAAAAAGCAAAATTTACTATGGAAGCAGCAAAATGGGAGTGAAAAAACATGGTTGCTCTGGAAGAAGAAATACACATACCTTACTTGTCCAAGAAAAAAAATAAATAAAAACATCACCACCATACAACTATCTCAAGATGCACTCATGCATTAAACTATACCAACCCATAAGTCTTGTTGGCACCATCTGCTTACATTTTACCCTCCAGTTTGTTCCTTACACAAGCAACTTGATTTGTGTTCAAGACTATTCCCCATCTACGAGGCTATAAGCATATTATAGTAATTGTAGTTTGTAAATTTGTGCTTATGCTTGCATATTGTTGTGACTTTGTGTCACAACCAATGATTAAACAATACAACATGAGTAACATGCCGATTCTTTGGAAGGCCCCAACCAGGGGAAACTTTCCAAGGCAATTACAAGTAATGCAGCCTGAAACAATCATTGACCATTTTAACGAAATGAAAAAAAGAATTACTATTTCCAAAGCATATTTTGCTTCTTCTAGAGGCTAAAGTTTTTTTCCATGTAATGGATGGAGCAAACTTGCTAAGGAAGAAGCAAAATGGGAGTGAAAAACATTGCCGCTCTAGAAGAAGTAGATGTGCTTTGTAAATAATAATTCCCAAGAAAGGAGAAAAAGAAAAAAAAACAAAAACTAGAGTAATTCCTTGCCTGTAATAGGCGCGTTAATTTGCTGTCGCGATATGGAACATGTCCTCCTTCCCTCCTCTTTTTCTCATCGCCCAAGGCACTTATCACATTGCCAAGAGCCAGCAATCCCCTATTAATATGAATGCCTAGGAACACAATTTGTAATACATTAGCTGACCACTGAAGAAATTAGAAACTGATTAATTAAATAATTGACAAACTTATGATCACCTTCTTTTAAACGCAGCCCATCTGCTCCCGTTCGTTTTGCACGTTCAGAACCAGCAAGGTCCACTAAATGAAGCTTCGCACATAATATGTCATCGGCAACATCATCATTAACTGCTACAATACTAGAGCAACGAGTGTTCTTTTGCTCCATGGATATTGTAAAGATGGCATGTGAGCGACTACGACAAAACACAAAAAAAAGGTAAATCAACATATCATTTAACAACCAATAAAGTATACAAAAAGTTTGGAAAGGGACAAAAATACAAATTACACCCAAAGACAATTAAAAATTCATCGTTTGCTTTTTTCATATGTTGGTTATTTGTCCAGAAACATTTACAGACTTTGACTCTGCACACCAGCATTTAATTGACACAACAAGTACCTCCCCACATTTAGCTTCTTCCCTTCTTTTTTTTTCTTTTTTGTGTGTAGGGAGGCTGTTCATTGTTTTGGGTTTTCCTTGGTGTGTGTGTGTGTGTTTGGGGGGTTGCGGTTGGAATATTGTTAGTGTAGTAGAGTGAGGATGAAGCCAACAAGCCAAGAAATGTTGCTTGACAGGACTTTCCAATGTTCCTGATTTAATTCTTGTGATGATAACTTCATACATAGACACTCCTAAGCAGTCTATTTTCCATGTTCTCTACTTGTCATATAATGTTAATGGTCATGGCCCTTGTTTCAACGAGTCTAACTAGGAAACTATGGTCTCTACTCTACACGTACAAGAGCTAATAGATACGTAAAAGGCTAGTAGGGTTTTGAGGGTCACCCAATGGTGAGGTCAAAAGCTTGTATCCTAGGGAAAGCAATCATTGAAGGTACTGGGTCAGGTCCTATCAAGCTAATGGAAGTCCTATGTTAGGAGTGCATTAGCTATAAAGGCCCCTTTGTGCACAAGATCATGTTTTGTTTGACTCCCATGCTTCATTATGTCTCAGCAACCAATAGTGTCAATCAATTATGACATCATCCTGACAAGATCTAATTGACTCTCTTGTAGTAAGATATTATTATAGCATGCAAGGATTGTTTAGGTAGAAGTGTTGTTAACTCATTTTGCAAAACGTAAATTATGTCCTGCCATGCAAGTAGAGTTGCCACGAGCACTTTTAGATGGCTGAAAACTTGAAAAAACAAATAATAGTGGAATGATTAAATCTTTAAGGTGGGAGAAAGGTACTGAAACATGACAGATGTCTTCTCTTTTGGACATTCAAGAATCTAGAACACACGTCTGATGTCAGGTACCCGGGAACAGAGCGCACACCAGGCGCGCAGCACGGATTCCATGAAACCTCAAGCACATGGTGCGCTTCAGGCACACTATATAACAGCTCATACTATTACTAGCACCAAGCCGCAATGAACCATGTGATTTGAGTCACTAGATGAAAATTATACTATGCCTGAAAGATAAGTCACTCGAAGCTACTCTGGCGCACCCTAGCTGAGTGGTCCTCGCCTGCACAAGCAAGCAGATTAGCTCCCTCGTTCTCTTTTACAAACATCGAGTTTGGAGTCGGGGCAGCATGGATACGAGACTTTTGAAGTGAAGTACGGAATCATTGTGGTTTTCTCACTGCGAAAGTAGGAACAGAATTCTGCCAAGTGCTGCTCAAAACTTTGAATTTATAAGTTGATATCGGCAGTGAAATCAACATCGCATCTAAGATGTAACCTTTGATTGCGTAGCCATATTGAATTAATCGCAATAATAGATCACAAGTAAAACATCAAGTTTGAGGAGACTTGGGCCAACCCATACTTGGCCAAAAAATTGTCCATGGTTCAAAAGTACAAGCTGATATCAACAGAACATGAGATTAATTGAGAGCAGAACAAACCTAACCATGGGTTGTGGTGGTGCATGAAAAATGCACATTTACCATATGAATTGCCATGCCATCCTATAGTAGAATACTATTCCGATATCAAGAAAACTGACATAACTACAGGGAAAATAATGAAAAACAATTATCGAAAAAAAATTGATACAAATGCCCACCTCGATTGACTGTTCATATTTGTACTTCCTGTAGCACGAAATTGAGAACCCCGAGACAAGAATGATGCCATTTCCTCTTTTGTCCTCACTTCCGCCTCTGTAACTCCAGCAAGTGTTATCCCCCCATTTGCCATTTCTCGAATTTGAATAGGAACTCTTGAAGGTGCAGCCAGCCTTGCTAGAGAAGCCCCTTCACCTTTTGATAATGCTGGTGGATTTTGGTCGAGCAAATCAAAGACTTCTTCCTTGAAAATCTGCAAAACAACAATACTCTAAGATAAGCACCTGAACAGGTGTATCATAGGTGGGAAATGGGAGGTAAACCAAATTCCAATCTAAAACGGAGAGTGGAGGGTAGCTAACCTCAATAAAAGATACTCTGATTAGAAACTCTGTTGTGTCTTTCATTGCCTCTACCCTTGAGAATATAGTTTCCATCACTTTTGGTATAATTCCACCACTGTCTGCTTCTCCTGTGTAATTGGTCCCCATCGTGTACGTCTTCCCTGAACCAGTCTACACCAAGCAGTAAAAAAAACACAACAAAAGAGTAGACTAAGAATCAGTAAGGACATTTCCAAGATATATCTATAAAACAAAAACACAAGAAAAATAAAACAGAGAAGTGACACCTGGCCATAGGCAAGAACAGTGGCATTATAGCCATGAAAGAGCGCATCAACCAGTGGAGCAACACAGTCATCAAATATTGTGGATGAAAGAGAGCTCGTACTCCCATAAACATGATCGAATGTGAATGCATGCGATCCAATTTGCACCTATGTGTGTGACAACCACCCAATCAGCAATAAAAATCAAAATAACATTTTGAACTACAAATTACCCTCACATAACCTTATAAAGAATAATAAATATCACGATGATATCAGAATAAACATGGAATTATTGAGGAATTATGCATGAAAAAAGGCAAGGTAAGCTTAGTAATTAAACACAAAGAACAAATAGCACAATATGGAATTATGGATACAATACCTGGGGTTCGCCGGGTATAACACTTATGCAATCTGTACATCCGACAAGAAGCTCTGTGGTAATCAAAGGCCTGATATTGACGGCAACTCTAACACATTGCGATGTATCCTTCTCGTGTGAGGTTCCGCCGGACACCGCCTTCACTTCCGCACTCTCCATTTCAAGACTATATAAGCAGTTCGGAAATCAGAAAGAAGTTTAAAATCCCTACTGAGATAATAAAAACACCGTATCGAAGAAATTAGGGCAGAATGTAGTATATTTGGTGAATACACAAGGAGCACAACAGATCAACAAAAAAAAATGCATTTAAATCGGAAAAAAAATGCAACAGAGAAGATCTTCGATCTTAGGTCGAAACTAGGGAAGATGGAAAGATCCGTACAAGATAAAGATCTGACTCATAAAAGCAGACAAAATTCAGGGAAAATTTTGGATTTTTAGGGGGATGAGCTTAGAAACATTCGATCGGATATCGAACAAGAAATGAGAATTAGAAGTAAATAGTTCTCAGATTACCTTTCGGAGATGAATTGAATGGATAGAAGTACTAGAGTTGCAGATACGCGGCGAGAAGACGGACGATGATGAGGAAATGAGGGCTTTTCCGGTTCTGAAGATGAAGACGTTGGCAATGAAGACGAAAACAATGAGGGAAGAATTAATTCGATTGGGGAGAAAGGCGCCGGGCTCCGAATTCAAAAATAGGAAAACAGCACGTGTGAGTGAATGGCTATTGTGCGTTTGCTCGTGCGAATGTCTGTCACTATTTTGAGTAAAACTTCGCTGACCGCCCACGATATGAGCCACGTGGCACACTTTTAGAGGTCGCTGACCGTATAGATGTATGGCCAATCCTTGTATGGACCTACAAACAAAAAAATCAGCCAGATTAGTGATTTCTAACCTTTGGATCCTTGTACCCAAATAATGGTTAATAATGCTCAAATTCCACGGTTAAAATCCACCCAAAATACAACGCCTACAAATCCACTTATAGGGGTTGGAAACATTCGTACGGTCAGCGTCGTCTAAAAATGTGCCTCGTGGCTCATAGCCTCGTAGTGTGGGTGGTCAACAGCCGGACGAGTAAAACTTATGTCACACACAATATGAGCCACTTGTCACACCCTTAGTGGACGCTGACCGTATGGATGTTGGACCAGTCTCTCGGTGGACTTGCAAACCAAAAATCAACCTGATTAGTAATTTACAACCTTTGGTTATTTGCACCCAAATAATGCTCAATAATGCTCAAAATCCTACCATTAAAATCGACCCATGAAAATAACTTCAATCGAAATGATTAGAAATCGCTAATCAAATATCCATATGGTCAACGTCCACTAAGAGTATGCCACGCGGCTCGTATTGTGCAATGTGATAGAAGTTTTACTCCTCAAAGTCAGAGTAGTCTTTAACATTTTCCTACCCATAGCATGTTATCATTATCATAATAGTTTTATCAATGGCTTGGAGGGTGAAAAGGCCTACCAATCTGGCAAAGGAGAAGAAAGCAATAACAAGAAGAAACCAAAACAAACCGCTAGCCCCAAGAACACAAGGGGGCTCCAAAAAATACCCACAAAAATCCAACTCTTTAAAATATAAAACGGCCGACGGAACACCAAATCCTCAAACTTAACCCCACATCCTTGATCGTTCAATTTGATCCAAAAATAAACAAGACCTCAAATCTCCAACACAACAGCTCAAGGGAAGAACTTCCAAATACCCCATATAATAGCCAACAAGATTAGAGCCCACAATCTCTTTGAAGAGCAGCCCAGCTATAACCAAAACATCTACTAAACTCTGACTAGATTGCCCACGCCACTCTACAATGCAAGAAAGGTGGTCGTTGGATTCCCCACTCTTTGAACACATGGGAGATCATCTGATCCCAATGAGATATTGGGCCCAGTGGATGTTAGTTGACAAGGAAAATGATAGTATTGTCCTCGCGATGGTAATGTATTAGCATCGTCGTCCATTTATCCAGACCGTTGGATGCTTCTTACACCCAGTGGTGGGGCCCACATAGAGATCATGATGGACAATCCAACCGCACAGTGAGTTTAATTTGAAAAACCCATAAAAAATGACATTTCAATACTCTGAATCACAATAAAATTTGACTTTAATTTGAAAAATCCGGCCATCCAATTAAACCATTATTTTAGGTCAATTTATTATATGGGTTGAATGTCGAAATGAATTGATTTTTGGTGATGATGACCATCATGGCAAGGAAAACTCATTGTGTGGTTGGATTGTCTAACATGATCTCCATGTGGGTCCCACCACAGTGTGTAAGAAAAGGATGTAAGAAACGGGCGTAGCTCTAGAAGGACTACTCAAGTTTTCACTAAACTCTCAGCCTTGGATTTCCTGAAATCCAACCGTGCTGGATACTGCATGCTTAGCTAGCATTCACTTTGCCCAAGCAAAACCACCGTTGGATTTCACGAAATCCAAGGCTGAGAGTTTGGGCGAAAAATATGAGTCAAAAATGTGATTCCGGAGACGCTATAATACTTTATGAATCATGATGTGATAATATATAGAATCGGTTATGGATCAACCTTGATCTGATCCATGTTATCTGATCATATCTGGTCATTGGGGCAACCTGATCCGTTGATCGCCCACGATCAAATGTATGTCCACAAAACCTTTTCCATCTTTTAAGCCTTTTTAGAGTACCCTCTATTTAGAGTGTTTTGTATTTTTCTTCTCCACGACAAATTCAATATATTTTATAGAATGATCCAATCAATTTTGGGTCATCCCAATTCGTTATCAAATGAATCGGTCCGATTGTCTGAATCATTGAAACCTTGGTGGTATAAAGCAAGGTTTAAAGGAGGCCGTTTTATCGGTATATTGGATTGGGGGTGTTGCCGTTTGTAACAGATAGGGGCAAAAAATGAAAAAAAAGAAGAAGGAATTTAACATATTTTAATGAATTTAACGGATTATGATGGGAAAAAATGGAAAAGATGCTGAAAATCAAATTTTGAAATTTGAATTTCAAATTTTGAAAAACGAAAGAAACAGAATCTAACGGCGTCTCGTTCCACAAAATTTTTCAGATTTTAATGGCGGCCGTTAAAATGAGAAAAAAATGGGCGTTAATTTCTAAGCGTTAAAATGGTTTTAGTGTAACAGGCTTAGTGTGTTACCGTTAAAATCGTTTAAACGGCGTTATTTTAAACCATGGTATAAAGCATACGGAATGATCAGTCCTGGGAAGACCCTGATCCGATACATTTTGCGGGAAGAAACTTCAAAAAGAACGATCAGTTTTCTCAGCTCAAATGGCGGATTTGATTTTAAATTTCAAATATTCTGTTTCCAAGTTTCCAACAGCTAAGCCCACAACATAGGGGTGTTAAAGTTTAAAAGGAACTAAAAATTAAAAGAGAGAAAGAAAGAGAAAGAAAAAAAACTAAAATAAAATGATCGGGGCATCTAATGATGAAACAATAGTAACGCTTTTGCAGGAAACAAAAAAATGATGCTCGACCTTTTTCATTATTTGTTTCTTTCACTTTTCCTTGTATAAAACTTCCCAGCGGTATCTCTAGAGAATTTTTTTGAAGCGGCGATCATGTGCCCAATGATCACGCGCCACAGATACCTAGGTTTAGCATTTGATTTTAAAAATATTTTTTTTATAGTAAACATGGGTATATGTGGTGCGCGATCATTGGTGCATGATCGCTGCTTAAAAAATCGTACCAAAACTGGAATCATTATATAATGGGTTCCCCTTCTTCGTACCCAAATTGGAACTAAACGTTTCAGTCTTAAAGCTTGTTAAGGGCCTGTTTGGCAAGCCACTGGAAGCAAAAAGGTAACTTCTAGATTAAGTTGCTCAATTTAAAAGTTGTCATCTAGAAGCAAAAGTTTGTTTGGTGAAACACCGACTTATAAGTACAAAAGTTAGTTTGACATGAATTAAGTCAAAAAGTCATTTTCTTATAATTTTATATACATATTATATTCTGATAAACCATTAATAAATATCATAAACTAATATCACATGTGTTATTTTTTTCAAATTTTTTTAATTATAAATGGTCAATAATAAGCAACACATCAAGTGAGTCATTTTATGGGTAATTATTTTTTCAAAAAAGAAATGGTCTATCCATACTTAATAATGTGAAGTTTACAAGAGTAAAACAAGCATTTAAAAAGATTCACTTAAAATTAGAAGTGTTGATTCCGCAATTTTTTTTTGACTTTTACTTCTACCAGAAGCAAGAAGTAAAAAAAAAAATTGCTTCCACAAAAAGTAAGTTTTTGACTTTGAGAAGTAATTTCAACATGGATATCCAAACAAACTTTTCAACTTTTTTGCTTTTGGAAGCAAAAATAATAACTTATTTCGGTGTTGTCAAACAGGCCGTAAGCAATCTATATATGTTAAGCAATCTGTACATGATCCTTGTTGGGGGTCAATAATGTTCCTCCCTAAGGGAGCGGTATGGGCTGTAGGTGCGAGGTCGATTGCCGTTCTAAGTCATGGGATCTAACCGTATAATGGGCCCGCCGGTGAGAGATCGATTACGTGATCAAATCGTGGAGCCCTGCAAGGTGTGATGTCAATTCTGGTATAAAGGCTAAAGTTTATCCCTTTTGACAAGATATCTTTTCAGGAGAGATGTTGGCTTAAGGCCTAGTAAAGATCCTAATAATTTGTATCTGAGCCAAGGTCAAGGGATTAAGTCACGGGAAGCGCACTATTAATAGGGAGATTGTTGGGGGTCAATAATGCCCCTCCCTAAGGATGCGGTACAAGTCCGTAGGTGGGAGGTCAATCGCCATTCTAAGTTACGTGATCGAATCGTGGAATGGGCCCAATATCTTTTCGGGAGGGATGGTGGCTTGAGGCCTAGTAAAGATCCTAACAATCATGTGCTTGCTTTAATGGCTGAAACTATTTATCAATGGCTGGTCGTACTGGTTGTATATACAAACAAGGAAAGATGGGGGAAAATTTCAGGAACCAGTTAAGAATTTAAGATGGTTCTGTTGGGAAGAAAGAACAATAAACAAGCAATAAAACAAAGATGCAAACAAACCACAACACAGAGATTATGTGATTCCCTTTAGATTGAGGTACGTCCACGGATCCACACCGATTCCACTATGCTCTATGGCAAAACAAATACACACAATACAAGATTGAGATACTTGTCTCTCATCAACACGGGTATATATAACCTGGAGACGAAATTAGGGTTTTTGTATATATAACAATGCTTCAAGAATCATCAGTCTCTACATAACACAACAAGTTCTGGCCCCTACATCCATTTGAAATGTCGTAGTCCACTAGTCCTTGATCAAAGTTAACACAATCTCCAGATGGCAAAAGCCAATAGATATGATCTAACCCCAATCAAGAGCTTCATCAGTCTCCTTTAGAGGATATTTTAGGATAGCAATTACTTAAAGGATTCCTAATTGATGGCACCAAATGTCTGGAAATTTGTTCATTGATTGTAAATTTATGCAACCTGTGAAGCTTTGGATAGATGGTTCCTTTCTAGGTTGATATCCTTTGCCACAAAATCATCAAGAGCGATTCTGCAACCAGGTTTGACCAAAAACATTCCTTTGGAACATCTAGACCAACTCAGAGAAGGTACGACACCAGGATAATAGATGGGTAGTCTCTCCATCCTGACCCCAAAGAGTACAATATTCACACTAGCCCTGAGAAAGCATTCTCTTCAACATCGTTATTGAGATGCTTTTCTCATTAAAGCCACTGCTGACTCCACCTCACATGTTAGCAAATTATTAAAAAATTCGAACACTATTGATGGATGAAAGACAGGGTGCTATCTTCTTGCCCCATGGCCTAGGACATTTTCTTGGGATTGATGCGCGCGCATGACCCAGGAGGCTATCCTCAGGTTAGTTATATCCAAGGGGCGTTATCGTTTTTTCTGTTATAACGGATTGTAACGCATAGGGCAAAAATAGAAAAGAATAGAAATAACAGTAAATAATGGCGTTAAAATTTAAAATCTGAATTTTAAATTTTCAATAAATTTTCAATCAGTTGTGTGTGGGGGCCAAATGAATGGGAGTGACCGAATAAATGAAGGGGACTGAGTGGTTGAAATCTATCCATCCAGAGAGGAGAGAGAGTGGGTGCCGGTAGAGACTAGAGGGACCCTTAAAAAAACACAACTCTGAATTTGAAAAATCGAAGCTATCCATAATTAATGCAAGTAGGTATAAAAACATGAATGAACTGAAGCAAGGGTATTTAAGGAATAAAAATAAGGGTGCGTTGATTAATCATCCTACGGTCAAGTTCGTTATAGAGAAGAGTAGATTTATTAACCAATAGGATAATTGTAGTGTCCAACACCAATAAAGTCGTGACACATGTACCTAATAACAATGGAGACCATGCCAACCAGTTTTCTCTGTGTTTTGCATGTTTTGTTTTTCAAAAGGGTCGTGATGTATCAAGGTATACCTAAGATCTTTTCATTTGCGGAAGCGGCATTTTTTGTAGTCACCACTGCCATCTGGACCCACTGACCGCACGGATGTTTAGCCCACCCTTTAATAGACCTTCATACCAAATATCAGCTTGTTTAATGATTTGTAGCCGTTGGTTTTAGTACTCAAAAAATAGTTGTATTCAACGGCTATAAGAACGCCTTAAATGGTGCTAAAAAGTGTTAAAATCTAATGGTTATAGATGACCAATCAAGATGATTTTTGGTATGTATATCCACCAAGGGGTGGGATAAACATCTTAGCGGTCAGTGGGCCCAGATGGCAGCGGTGACTACCAAAAATACCACTTCCGCAAATGAACAGTTTCAGGCATACCTTGTTTCATCTTTTTCCTTTTCAAAAAAGGGTTAGATTCCCTAGATAACCTAGAACTCTCCTTCACGGTTGGACGTTTTAAGTGTCCAACCACAGGTGATGGTTGGACCGATCATCTCCGTGTAACCATGTGTTGAGCAATAATGTTGACTACTTGGCTCAAACACTATTGTACCTCGAGTTACGTGCAAATCAGTTTTAAGTTGTAAGTAATAATTATTAAAGTAAGTCCAGTACACTTTACCAATGAAAAAATGACACCATCACGCACCACGACAACATTCATGGGCCCCGGATCATGCGATCATTAATCCAAAATTATCTACAGGATGGTGGTGGTTAGCAAACTTATGGTGGAGGCGACAAGCGGGTGGAAGTTGTGGAATGGGTTTCATTTGGAATTTGAATTTGAGATTGTTTCATGGCGAATAAAAACACCCAATAAAAAGTTGGCATTTTTTTTTTTGTAAAGACTCCCTATGTTTAAATTTTAATTTGCAACGGCTACTAACAAATGAGAGAAGTTTGGAATAACCCTTGACCATAACACTCCGTCATTGACTAACGCACCAACATGACTTCCATCGTATAAGCATTACAATACTTGAAGTGACCATTTTGCCCATCCTTACAATATGCAACAAACCCCTGAAATTAATTTATAATATTTCTCGTCTAATAAACTCGGAAACAATACTTCAAAATAACCAAATCTAAGACTCAGTATGAGCTACGTGGAACACTCTTAGAGACCACTGACCGCATCGATGTTTGGCCCATCTCTAGGTGGACCTACATACCAAATTTCATTATGATTAGTGATTTCTAACCTTTGGATCTGAGTACCCCAAATAATGCTCAAAATCCCAAGGTTATAAATAAACCATGGAAAACACTTTAATCCAATGGTTTGAAATCACTAATCAGACTGATTTTTGGCATGTAGGTCCACCTAGGGATGGGCCAACATCCATACCGTCAGTAGTCACTAAGAGTGTGCCACGTGGCTCATAGTGTGGTCCCATCATCAAGATTTATTTAAATATAATCACTTATGAAATGTTTAAAATGGTCATTTCAAATTCTCCGACCCGTTTCTTCTGAAGTTCTAGAGGTTGCGTTAAGGTGATATGTTATCTCCATTCTTATTTCTTCAGGGTGGGCGGAAAATGACATTGTTCTTTAGTGGTATTTTATGTTGTTTTGAGGCGGTGTTTGGACTTCACATTAATCTTTCTAAATTAGAGGTTTCTGGTATAAGGGAGGAGGCGATGGGGATTAGTGAGGCATCGTCTATTTTAGGTTGTCAGGTTGGTAGTTTTTCCGGTAGGTATTTGGGGTTTCTTTTGGTGCGAGTTATCGGAACCAAGCACATTTGGAATCCGGTCATTGAAAAGGTAGAAAACCGTTTCTCGAGGTGGAAAGCTAGATTCTTGGCACGTTAATCAATGACGGAATACTCTTATGGGTTTGCCAAAAACTGGGATGGGCTGTTCTTTGATGCAGACTTTTGTATCAAAAATTTGATGCAGAAGTCCCTCAAATTTCGACGTAGTCAACTCGTTTGGGTCTACTTGCCCCTTGAATGTCTGGCCCACACTATGATAGACCTACACACCAAAAATCAGCGTGATAGGTGATTTCTAGTCGTAGGATTTGAGCACTTTTTCATCATGGGTTTTATGAACAGGCCATGACTTGGTTCCAAGCCCAAGCCCATGATGAAAAAGTTTTTAAATCCAATGGCTAGGAATCACTAATCACACTTATTTTTGGTGTGTGAGTCCACCAAGATATCGGCTAAACATTAGGGGGCAGTGGGCCTGAAAGAGTCTACTATGTGGCAAATTGAGGGACTTCTGCATCAAAATTTTGATACAGAAGTCGGTATCATAGATTTGTCCCATTTGGATAGACTTTCTAATTTTGATCAATCACCATGATAGATCGAAAGGTGATGATCACTGAAAGCCAAAAAATATCTATGATATAGAATTCTGTATCAAAATTTTGATACAGAAGTCTCTCAAATTGCCACGCGTCACACTCTTTCGGACCCATGAACATTCCGCCCACACCTTGGTGGACCTACGCATCAAAAATCAGTGTGATTGGTGATTTCCAGCTGTTGGATTTGAGCACTTTTCATCATGGCCTGTTCATGAATCCAACTACGAGAAATCACCAATCACACTGATTTTTGGTGTAGGTCCACCAAGGTGTGGGCCAATGGATCTGAAAGAGTGTGCTACATGGGACTTCTGTATCAAACAACGGCTCTCCGAAAACCAAGTGGGTTGAAAGTTGAAACCGGATCTAAGACTAACGCCGTTAGCACGGAAAGCAGTTAAAAAGGATTGAGGCCGTTAATTTCCGTCACGGCTAATTCAAACCTAAAAGGCATACCGCCCGCCTAACGGATCTTTGCAACAACGACTTAGCTCTACTGTTCTGTTCCTCCCTTCCTACTTTCTCATCTTTCAACAAGGAACTAACATCTTTCAACAAGGAACTGCGAGAAGCTCGTACAATCTCCGTTAATGGCAGATCTCTGCTCTCGTTAACAGGTATTTCATCGTTTTCTCCTCTTCTTCATGTATACTTCAGATATTTTTCTCTCTGTTTCTCCTGATTCCGTAGTCAGGTAAGCTACCAATGTTTGTTTCCAACGTTCTAGGGTTTGCGTTTGAATAATTTGTTCGTTTCGTGCGAGTTCGTCTGGTCCAATCTCTGGTTTGTTTCTCTTTTACTGCGAATCCAGGCCAGACACCCGAATGTAGGGTTTTTTTTTTCTGATTTTCATAGCAGATCCTTCTGATGCCAATCTTTTCTCATGCTTTTTGACGTTCTGTTGTGATTTGGAGTTCAATAATTCGCTGTTTTAGAGCTTAATTTGCTTTGTTCAAGGAGGAAAAGTTCTTTAATCTTTATTTTGCACTTCTACAAATGTTTCTTTCCTCTTACGGTGCTGTGAGATTCATCTAATAGACGCATTTTGTAGTTAATCCATAAATTAGATGACCTTTTGATGAGTTCATCTTCTGCAGCGAGAAGACCGAAGTGTCAAATGACCTTTATGTTCTTTGTTACAAGTGCTTATCATGTTCATTCCCAACTTTATGTCACTGATCTGCATTGTAAGGAAACCATCCTTTTTAGCTTCCTTTGTACTCAAAATTGGGGATTCATGAAACTTTTTCAGGACTTGAGGGACCGGGGCCCGGGGGGGGGGGGGGGGGGGTGGTGGGGTGGGTGGGTGTGGGGGCAGGGGGCGTGTGTTTAGGAAACAATGGTGAAGATAGAGAAACACTAGAGAAGTATGTTTCTGGTACAGTTAAGCTGGCTTTAAAAGATTGGAAAGTTTTTTAAAAAGTTATGTTGAAGTTCGATGTGGTTTCAAAATTTGAGAAGTGATTCTGATTGGTTTCATTAAATAGTTTCCTAGGAAAGGGCAGGGGGCGTGTGTTTAGGAAACAATGGTGAAGATAGAGAAACACTGGAGAAGTATGTTTCTGGTACAGTTAAGCTGGCTTTAAAAGATTGGAAAGTTTTTTAAAAAGTTATGCTGAAGTTCGATGTGGTTTCAAAATTTGAGAAGTGATTCTGATTGGTTTCATTAAATAGTTTCCTAGGAAACATGTTTCTTTGGGGCATTCAGTTTCTCATATTTTACTGGTGGTATTTTAACGAATCCAACCTGTTATCTCAGTTTTTTTCTTTATTTGCAAACAGAGAATTCCTTTCAAATCTTATTGAGAAGCTTAAGAATGGACAATCTCCATAAAGAGTTGGAAGATGTTAAAGCAGCAATGGAGAAGCTCAAGGCAGAATACCAGATCAAAACAGAACTGTCCGAGAGTTTGAGGAAATCCTACAATGAGCAACTTGTTAAAACCAAAGAAGCGAAACTGGAGATCGAGAAACAGGCCCAGGAATTAAATGCAAAGGCAGAGGAAATCTGTGTCACAAGGCAAATGCATGAAGATCTCAAGTCTAATTTGCATGAAAAAGAATCAGTTCTCAGACATCTGAGTTCTGCAAATGATAAACTCCGAGCCGATTATGGTGAGAAGTTGCAGAAATTGGAAGGAGAAAACAGAGAACTGGTATTTGCTTTAGATGAGGCAAATATGAGAACCAAAGATCAGGAGCAGAAGATATGCAGATATAAGGAGGAGATCGAAGGTCTAAAGGGACTCCTATCTGTTTCACAGAAGAAGTGTTTTGAAGCAGAACAAAGGGCCCAAGCACCTAAAGAATTGAGACAGAGAGATGATCTGTTAATGAAACTAGAGGAGGAAAATAGTAAAATCAAAGATCAGCACAAATGGAAGAAGGAGCAATTTAAACATCTCGAAGAAGCTCACGAGAAGCTTCGAGACCAGTTCCAGGCGAGTAAGAAGGAGTGGGAGCAGGAGAAATCCACACTTCTTGACGTGCTTTGCTCATTGCAGACGAGGTTGGATTCTCAGACTAGAATCTCGGAAGGCCTTCAATCCCAGTTATACATGTGCAACCAAGCCCTATCACAAGAAGAAACCCGAAGAAAATTTCTGGAAGTTCAAATGTATGAAACGAAAACATGCTATGAGAATGTTTTTGTGGAGTACCAAGAAGCAAAATCGAAGATTGAAAGCTTGACAGTTAGGAGGGATGAAGAAATTGCAGCTCTGAGAAACTTGTTGGGCACAAAAGAGACACACTTCAAAGAGATGGAATTCAGAAGAGGGTACCTCGAGCAAGAGAATCAGGAGTTACGACAATCTCTTAAAGAATTTCAGGAAGCTCAAATCCAAGAAGCAGGATCTGCTTCTTCTCTGGCAAAGCTGCGCAACAAGCTTAGAGGTTTGGAGCGAGTGCACAAAGACTGTTCCACGAATCTCAAAGCTAGAGAAGTGGAATGGAGTTTTCAAATGGAAAAAATGACAGGAGACCTGAATGACTGTAGATCTGAATTGGATTGCAAAGACAAACAGATACAGGAGCTGCAGATGGAGCTGGAAGGTTGCCATTCTTCAATAATGCAGTTAAAGCTGGAGAATGAAGAGATATCTGTGATACTTATGGTGTTCAAATCGGGATTTTCAGATGCCCGCTCAAAGCTCTCAAATTTGAAAGTTGAAATGGAGCTGAACAACAGAGAGACAGATGAACAGCTTGCCCTTCTGATGGAGCAGTTGGAGAAGAAGAACAGTACTCTAGTTAAAGCCCATGCTGAGCTTGAACAAGAGCGGGAGAAGGCAGCAGCGTTAATGAGGACGATTGAGTCCTCGGATCTTATTGAACAGCAGTATTTTCTGATGCAGAAAGAGCTGGAGAAGTACAAGGAGATGCTTGAGGAATCGTCTGGGCAACAGCTTCACTTGAAAGAACAGGCTTCACAGGTAGAAAATGCTCTAAAACAGGATCTGAGAAAAGTTTCTGATGCTTTAGACAAAGCAAATTCCGAATTGGCTGAGAAAACCTGTGAAGGAAGTGAAATCGAATTGGATTGCAAAGACAGACAGATACAGGAGCTACAGATGGAGTTGGAAGGTTGCCATTCTTCAATAATGCAGTTAAATCTGGAGAATGAAGAGATATCTGTAATGCTTATGGTGTTCAAATCGGGATTTTCGGATGCCCGCTCAAAGCTCTCAAATTTGAAAGTTGAAATGGAGCTGCACAACAGAGAGACAGAAGAACAGCTTGCGCTTCTGATGGAGCAGTTGGAGAAGAAGAACAGTACTCTAGTTAAAGCCCATGCTGAGATTGAACACGAGCGGGAGAAGGCAGCAGCGTTAATGAGGACGATTGAGTCCTCGGATCTTGTTGAACAGCAGTATCTTCTGATGCAGAAAGAGCTGGAGAGGTACAAGGAGATGCTCGAGGAATCGTCTGGGCAACAGCTTCACTTGAAAGAACAGGCTTCACAGATAGAAAATGCTCTAAAACAGGATCTGAGAAAAGTTTCTGATGCTTTAGACAAAGCAAATTCCGAATTGGCTGAGAAAACCTGTGAGGGAAGTGAAATCGAATTGGATTGCAAAGACAAACAGATACAGGAGCTGCAGATGGAGTTGGAAGGTTGCCATTCTTCAATAATGCAGTTAAAGCTGGAGAATGAAGAGATATCTGTAATCCTTATGGTGTTCAAGTCAGGATTTTCGGATGCCCGCTCAAAGCTCTCAAATTTGAAAGTTGAAATGGAGCTGCACAACAGAGAGATAGAAGAACAGCTTGCCCTTCTGATGGAGGAGTTGGAGAAGAAGAACAGAACTCTAGTTAAAGCCCATGCTGAGATTGAACACGAGCAGGAGAAGGCAGCAGTGTTAATGAGGACGATTGAGTCATCGGATCGTATTGAACAGCAGTATTTTCTGATGCAGAAAGAGCTTGAGAGGTACAGGAAGATGCTTGAGGAATCGTCTGGGCAACAGCTTCGCTTGAAGGAACAGGCTTCACAGATAGAAAATGCCCTAAAACAGGATCTGAGAAAAGTTTCTGATGCTTTAGACAAAGCAAATTCCGAATTGGCTGAGAAAACCTGTGAAGGAAGTGAAATTGAATTTGAATTGGATAGACGGAAATCTATTGCTGAACGTCTGAAAGCTTGCCTTGGTGAGAACCAGGAAATCCGTAGAGAAGTAGAAGCTTCCCTTCTTGCACAAGTAGAGACCGAGCAAACCCTCAAGCAAGAGAAGGAGTGCCTTCTCCGTATTGTTCACGAGAAAGATAAAAGAATTGATGATCTCCAACAACATATTGTTTTGCTGGAACAAGAACTCACAAGAAGAGAAACGGAAACAACCACCCTGGCAACAATGAAGGCACAGAAAGACTTTGAGCAAGAGAAAGAGAGCTTTCTTCGAATTGTAGAAGAGAAAGACAAGAGCATAGACAATGTCCAGCAACAGATTGCTTGGCTGGAGCAAGAGTTCACGAGAAGAGAATCGGAAGCTGCCATTCTTGCACGAACAGAGGCAGAGAAAAGCTTTGAGCAAGAGAAAGAGAGGCTTCTGCAGGTAGTGGAAGAGAAAGGCCAGATGTTAGAAGATCTTCAGCAACAGACTAAGTCGCTGGAACTAGCCAAGCTTTCTGGCCTTTCAGAACTTGCTGAGAAGCAGGCTGAGATTGACACACTTCATGAAGCTTGGAAGAGGATCACCACAGCTGAGATTCTGGGGAAGCTTGATATTGAGGTGAAGAACTTGGTGATTGTTGAACTCGAAGAGGAAATCAACAGTTTACAGCAGAAACTGGAATTGCAAGAGAAATCCTCAGCTCGTTCAAAGCAACAAGCAGAGCAGCTTGAAGCTGCATTGGAAGCAAAACAGTTGGAAATGGAGAAAGTGATGGATCAACTTGGGGACAAGCTCAGAACCTCGGCAGGCCTAATTGAAAAGCTTGAGTCTGAAAAAAGACTTGCACTTGATGACATCATGAAGTTGTCTTTAGAAAGCAGAGACTTATTGGCTCATATAGGACGATTCTATGGCTGGGTGAGTGAGTTTTCCGATGGAAACACAGAACTGATGGAAATGCTTGGGAGGATAGTGCAGAGTTTTGACAAAGAAAATGAACTGGTTACGGATTTGAATGGGGATGATGAGCTCTACGACTCTAACAGAGAGAATGTGAAGACACGTCTTTCTTCCTCGGCAAAGAAATTGGAAGTAAATCTTGATGGAAGATCACCATTGAAAGAGTGTAACAATTAGCTGCTAGAATTGGGACAAAAAGCCGTTCTCTTATACAGCATGTAGCAAGATAATTTGTTGCTGTTTCAGATGATCTTCATGTGAGAAAACATGGTATTTTGAGTTATTATTAACTTGTATATGAAAGACCCATGCATGTATAAGCAAATGGTTTCTGGCTCAGATACTTTAACCTTGAAATTCAAATTCGTTTAATGTTACTAACGTGCTGGAGAGATCTATAATTCTACTAATTTGTGTTCTTAGTAGGTTGTTTACTGGGCAATGTTTTATTGGCGTCCAAGTATTTAATTGGTCCCGCCAAGGAGATCTCCAAGCTCAAAAATTGATGCTAATCATCTGATCTAGTACATCCCCTTGGACAGTTAGAATTAGGAAAAATTACTTAAATGATCCTGGGAAAAAATTGCTAGATCAGGTTGTGGATCGCCACCCCTTGCATACATGCCATGTGTAATTTTAATCCCATTCCTAGGCTGTCCTGATGGTCTACTCAGTGGGTAAACTAGATGTCCTGATTAGGAAATAACTGAACAGTGATTGTTACACCACACCAAATATTTTTCACTAGTCTCCACTTGACGAGTACCCTGACAACATTGTTTTCAAGAACAGTTTAAATTTCATAATTCGAAAACAGGGTTATCAGGGTTCTTGTTGAGTGGAGAGGCACTAGTCTACAAAAGCGAACTCGAATTCTCTCCCTCTATCTCGAACAGCATTTCCTGGAAATTGAGTACACTCTAATTTCTTATCATATCCTGAAAAGCGATGTCTTTTGACATAAAATATTTGAAATATTCTCGACAATGATTGTGGTTTCTAAGACTTTGGCCAGTGTTTCAAGTCTTCATAAAGATTGTCAGGCACTTGAAATTAAGCCCACTGATCCAGAGCACACAGCCAATTGGTGATAGCGTAAAAAATGACACTGATGAGAAAGAAATTGCTTGGTTTGGATGGTATAGCAAAATTATGGACAATGGCACAAAAGACACATTAATTAGATCAGATATGATCATCTGATCAATACACTTGTTGGTGCCAGGATAGCTGGTGTCAATTAGCATGAAGTGTCTACAGACAGGTTCATACAAAAGATATAGGAGTTCATCCAGTAGTACGAATTAATAACCAAGCTAGTAGCAACTGTATAATGGAAAAGGAAAAAAAAAAGCAGAAAAAAAAATGTTTAAATAACAGCAATATCTTTCTAATTCTTATATATCATATCGAAACTGTCTTGAATCACTTTGAACTCATTCACCAATGGCCATCTCTTACAATGTCGTCCGTGGTACAATATATAATACCAATTTCAAGAATTGAATGACAATTATAGAACTATAATCCCACGAAGGACTCGACTAGACTCCCAAGACCTTGAATTTTTGGTTCAAAAACTCCTCTTGATTCTTGAGACTTCCTTCCATGCAACAGGAAAGATTTGACAGATCCTTAGCTTCGTTTGTCACGGATGAAGGACCTTCCCGCTAAAGTGGAGCATCTCGGTTTCCTCTTGACACCGAATTTTGAGCAAAGTTTGTGAGCCCCTCTCTGAAAGCTCCAAGGTTTACCCCGTTGCCCACTAAAATGCTTGTTACTCCCATTTTTGATACCTGCAAAACACCACTACAAAATTCAGATAACATGTGTGATACATGTCATCACCAACTAGAGATAGTCTGCAAGTTTCACCATGGTTAGTACGAGAAGCTCCATAAAACTCAAATGAGTTTGAGGTGCTCAATAGAAAAGACAGAAATAGAGAGGAACAATAGAAAGAAGCAAAGTAAAGAAAAGGATAGATGGCATTTTTACCGCTTCGATGTTCCTATCTTCGTCATCAAAAAAGAGCATTGACTTAAAGGGCACCCCAGTCCTTCTATGGACTTTCTGGAAATGCTCTGTCTTGTGTGTCCGACTCGAGAAGATCTCCTGCACCATCAACAGAACAATTACTTAAGACTAGAGGGGAGGAGCACATAACTACACACAAATTGAGCATAAAATAAATAAGAATGAAAGAAAAAATAAAAGGGCACACCCAAAGCTCAAGTCAAATGTTGATCTTGATAAAAAGATTACTAATTCACGATGGCTAAAGATCCTGCTTTTTGCAAAATGACAAACAAGTCTTCCAAATCAAGATCTCGTCATTTTTTTTTTTTGATCGGTAAGATAAAATTATATTAAAGGAGGGCTGAGAAGGCCCAAAAGGCTATACAGCAAAAACACGAAAGGACTACAAAAACGAGCACAAGAACACCCAACACCTCGACCCCCAAACCATTCTTAGGATACCAAACGATCCCATTGGGCGACAAAATCTTTAAATTTGAAATGATTCAACTCAGAAATAGCTGACGCCCAATGATACATAGAAGCTTTGACATTCATAATAATCTCCTCAAGGGATGCTTCTTTATCTTCGAAAATTCTTCGGTTTCTCTCCTTCCATATCACCCAACATATAGCAAAAGGGGAGATCATACATAACTTGCGACCGCGGGAAGAGAAAGCCTTGGTGCTCCAACCAACAAAAGTGTTAAAAACTGAAAGCGGAAAGACCCAAGAAGTCCCAAAAAGGAGGAGGGAGTGCTCCCAAATGTCCTTCAACACCTTACAATGGATAAGCAGATGAGTCGTTGACTCCTCTCCTTGTTTGCACAGGATACATCGACTAGGGATTTGAAGACGTCGTTTTCTAAGATTCTCCACAGAGAGGATCTTGTCAAGCATGGCACACCAAGCGAAGAAAACGACTTTGGACGGGATGGGAGTACTCCGCAAACGATTGCCTGGAAAGGACCTCTGAGGGGGTTCATGGAAGGAGGAGTAGAACGACTTAACTGAGAATCTCCCTTTGGAGTCGTGATTCCACCACCTTCTATCATCGGCTCCCTCGACTAACTGGACCCCTTCCAAACGACTTAACAACGTAGCTACCGTCTCCACCTCAAAATCATTGATTCTTCTACGAAAACCCAGATCCCAAGACACAGGACCGGAATCTCTAGGCGCCACCTCACTGACGCTAGCCCCTTTGAGGTTAGATAAAGCATAAATGTATGGAAAGATCTCGTCATTTTCACTATGACAAGTACTGATTAGTCATTTCACAGTAAATGAATTGTATTGATGTTCGCACAATTTTTAAGGCACTTACTAGTGACACGTTAATTCCCTGATCTAGGCCATTAAGGAAGCAAGAGAAAATAACAAAATGCAGATCGGGCTATGAAACATTGACATAGGCACTTGTTGGTGTTAGACACTGATATATAGTGTCTGTGACTCACTGACCCTAACAAATCCAACAAACCAACATGTCCATATAGTGAGAGATATACTAATTAAAATACTTCAGTTTATATTGTGTGTACAATATTTAAAGAACTGATATAAATTAAATCATATATATATGGGCTGGGATAAAGTTACTAATGCTTTTTGACTTATAAAATGACACGCGGTAGTGGGGACCACATGCATATGAGTTGGGGACTGATTTTTCGTGGGGATGATATATAGATCATTCTTACCAAAAACCGGCAATTTCTAAGACTTCTGACCCTATCAAATATGAACCTAAACTTTTAACGCTGAAAATAGATGGTCCAAAAATTTTCAATTTGCAATCCACTTTTCATAAGGCTACCAATGCTGTAATTGGCAATTTTTTGTCATATTGATATCCATGCTGAGAAGAGGCTGGGATAGAATGACTCATGCTATTCTTACTAATAGATTACTAATGGACAAGGGGCCCACATGTAGATGAGTTAAGAGCTGATTTTTGGTGAGGATGATCTCCTCACCATGGAGACCATCCTCACCTAAAATCAGTAATTTTTAAAGCTTCTAACCCGATCAAATATGGACATAAATTTAACGGTGAAAATGGATGGTCCAAAAAAATTCAATTGGCAATCCACTTTTCACGAGGCTGCATATGTTGGAATGGGCTGGCTTTTTGTGTGGTTGATATCCATGTTGAGAAGAATATCATCACCAAAAAATTGTCCTTTAACTCATCTGCATATGGGCCCCACGTCCATTAGTCATTCTATTAATAAGAATAGCATGAGTCATTCTATCCCACCCAGCCCATATATCATAGCTGAAAAAAAATATATTAATAAATTAAGATTACTTTGAAAAAAGAGTTTTGGCCTGTGTCTAACACTGCGACATGGGAGTACAACACAGTTTCCACTGTCCAGCCTGACATATTTTTATCCTTGTAACATATAGACCAGGGAACTACTAAATCAACAGCTCAGACCGGGGAGTAAATTATGATACACTCCAAGTTAAAGTATGACTTCTGCAGTTAAGAATCAATGATGGAAACCTCTCTATTTGTAGATATAATAACTATAGTCACCAAGTTTTTCTCGAAGTTACTAAAATGTATCTAAGTCTAAGGATGATTACACATAGCTTAAAAGAAAGGAATTCCCATACTTGAAACCAAAAAATTGAGGTGGCTTTTATGATCTGCCCTCAACAGAATTTCAAATAAAAACAGACGTTTATAATATAAAAAAAAAAAAGAAAAAAAATGAAGAAGAAAGGGAGAATAAATGTTTCCTTTCTGGCTCACCTGGGCCACAAACATGGACTGAATCCCCAATTTGTCAAGAAATGTCTTTGCTATACCAGGAGTTGGTGATCTAGACGCAATTGCCACATCAATTCCCTTGTCTTTGAGTGCATATAATATGCCTCTAGCATGTGGATAGAGAGAGGGCATTTCACGTTGGGAGCGGCATTCGCTGATAGAAATAAACAGATGGATAATTATTATCAGACATGAAGTTTTATGAGCATTTGTAATAGAGACATTTTAAACTGAGAACTTCTGGTTAATGGAACATATGCCTGAAACTATTTATTTGTGGTGGAGTGAAATGTTGGCTACAGGGATTGATGCATTAAAGAAAAGTTAAAGTGGAGGCTAGAAACACCTCCCTTTAGCACTCTTGTGAGGCCTATCCTCCATATCTCATTCATCACCTAAATTATACCAACTTTGCTACGACCTCAACAGGTCCCTGAAAAGCATTGGATGAGATTACTGCTTTAACTTCCATCTACAACCTGTTGATCAATTTTATGTTATTTAACTTTAACTTACGAAGCTCCATTGGCATTTTTGATTCTAGTTCTAACATCCGATTCAATTAGATTTTGGTATTGCCTTGGAATTCAAGACTGACATGGTGAGTTGGTGTTCCTTTGGTACAGTTAAAATTTATAAGAGTGAAAGACTTAATTACTAAAAGTGAACAGTAAATTAGTTCTTATCAGGAAAAAAACACAACAACAACAATAAATTAGTTTTATTTTAGGCACCAACAAAAAATACAACAAATATGTTGCAAAAGTTCTTACTCTGCATTTCCTTTTTACAGTTTCTTCTTTTCCTAGTTTTTACTTTTATATTTTGACATCTTCTACTTTTCTTTTTTACTTCCTTAAATTTTCGAAGTGCCTTTTCCGGTTTGCAATGGAAACGCTACTCTGTCCTAGTGCTATAATGATTTTGTCTTTCTCCTAGCTCCTGAGAATACTGCCTCTACCAAAATTTATATCATCGGACGCAATAGGAATGCAGTAAGAAGTGACAATTGCATCTAAAGTATTAATTATGACAACATATTAAACATGAATAGCACTAGAAATGATCAAGGACGAGATTACAAACCAATCCTCATCTTTTTCTTGGAGGCTTCTCATAGGCAAGCTTAGGTCCTGCGAGGGGTTCTGCGTTGTTTTGAAGTAGTGTCTGGGCTTCGTATCAACCTATCCAAAAGCGAAGCTTTTGTGGTTGGAGAGATGGAGTGTTTGGACGATATTGCGGCGTGTTTGGCTTGCAAAAAGGGGAAGCTTCCAACGATGTACGAGGTCTTCCTCTCAGCGCCAGTAGCAGATCCAAGACTTTTTGGGATCCGATCGTAGAACGCTTCCAAATGAGACTTGCCTCGTGGAAGAAAGGCTTCCTATCCAAAGGTGGGAGGCTTACTCTTGTCAAGAGTACGCTCTCTAACTTGCCTATCTACTACATGTCAATGTTCCCTATGCCTATGGGGGTGGTGAAGAGTATTGAGTCCTTTGGGATGATAAAAAAGACAATCATAAATTTCATCTTGTCAGTTGAGCCCAGATATACAAGTTTAAGGAAGAGCACAGTTTAAGTGTGCGGCATATTAAGCTCATGAAAAATGCACTGCTGGGAAAGTGGCATTGGCGTTTTGGGATCGAAAGAGAAAGCCTATGGAGAAGAGTAATATCGGTTAAGCAGGGCACAGAAAACCACGGTTGGGATAGTAGAGTGCCTTCCACTTCGTATGGTATGGGAGTTTAGAAAGGCATTTCCAAGACGCGGGGCGAGATCAGAAACAGTGGTAGCTTCAAGGTGGGAAATAGCTCTAAAGTGAGATTCTGGGAAGATATATGATGTGGGGACATCTCTCACAGAGGAGTTCCCCTCCATCTATGGTTTGTCCAATCGCAAAGGGATTTGATCTGCGACGTTGCCACTAGAGAGAATGGTACTCTCTCTTGGAACCTGGGGTTAAGGAGAAGGATCAACAATTGGGAAGTGGACACTATGGCCTCTTTGATGAATCAGCTAGAAGGGATCCAGCTCGTCGATGGAGTAAAGGATATGTGGTGGTGGAATCATGATCCCAATGGGAGATTTTCAGTCAAATCTCTTTACACTACACTTCGTGGATCTGGCCAACGTGTCTTTCCTGCTAAGCGCTTATGGAGCACTCACATCCCGTCCAAAGTCATTTTCTTCACTTGGTGTGCTATGCTTGACAAGATCCTTTCAGTGGAAAAGCTTAGAAAACGTGGTTTCATCTACCTAGCAGTTGCATCTTGTGTCGATAGGAAGAAAAGACCACAAACCACATGCTCATCCATCGATGTGTGTCTAAGGAGATTTGGGAGCGTTTCCTTCGTCTTTTTGGGTTATCCTAAGTTTTCCCATTTTCGGTGTTTGACACTTTTGTCGGATAGAATACTAAGGCCCTCTCAGCAAGCGGTAGTACATTGTGGAGATCACCCCGTTTGCCATATGTTGGGAGTTATGGAAGGAGAGGAATCGTCGGGCGTTTGAGGAAAAGGAGGCTAGCATCGTGGATATCTTCATGAACAACTTAGCCACTCTTTACCATTGGAGCTCTGCCATTCCTGAACTCAAAAACGTTAGATTTGAAGATTTCGTCTTCCAATGGGATCGCGTGGTGCTTAATTGGGTCCGCTTTTTAGTGTTTGTTGGGTTTTGGGTGTGGTTGTTTTTGTTCTTGCCGTCTAGTCTTTTGGGCCCCCTCACCCCTCTTTAATATATATCCTTTTACCGCTAATTTTTTTTTTTGCAGCATGACCTTCTTTCTTTCTTCCTGTGTTTTTTAGAACTTGGACACGAGGAGGACGATTGGCACTGGACGTGAAGTTGCTGGCCTTCATCTTATCAATGGACCACCGGTTGAGTCTCAAGCACTACAGTCTAGTAGTAGTAGTAGTAGTCTAGAGTCCATCATAAGTTGGCATGCTCACCTTGGTCACGTTTCTTTTTCGTAATTGAAACTACCCGCTTTATTTGCTTCTATGTCTTTATCCACAGTTCATTGCTACAAGTTGGCTAAACATTGCCGTTCATCTTATCCTTATAGAAGTAATATAAGTTCTTCTCCGTTTGATATTGTGCATTTTGATGTGTGGGGGTCTTCCCCCATTACTTCTATGTTTGGATGTCGCTATTTTGTGAGTTTTGTGGATGATCATACACGGTGCACATGGATCTATGTTATGAAGACCAAGGATGAAGTTTTTTCCATCTTTAACAGCTTTCATAAGATGATTCAAACGCAATATGGTTCTCTAATCAAACTCAGAATCCTGTGATTGCAAATTGCAATGGACAGCACCACACAATTGAGCTAAAGGCTACGGGCACACAGAGTATGATCGTAAAGTACCACCATTATCTAAAGTAGAGATCGTAACTAACTTAGATATGACAAAATAAATAATCATCGAATATCTTTAGGCGTCTGAATTATTGGAAATTAAAACCAAATGGTTTCTCGATAAGTCAAGCAAAGATTTTAAATAAGCACAGGAAGTAGTATTTCATCTTTATTTATAGAGCTGGATTATGCCGACCGTTTTCAGACAAAATCAAGTTTTTCTAACAATGGAAAAAAAAAAGAAGAGAACTTGAATTTAACAAACCATCTGTTCAACAAAGATAACAAATCCAAGTTTAAAATCAATTAGCATCTGATCGATCAAGATCGAAATAAAAACCCTAATTTTCTGTACAATACAAGCTCCTTTAGATAATGAAGCTAGCTATCAACCATCATGGAAGATACCACAAATTCGTTATCAGAAAAAGATAAAAGACACCTAAATTGAAGCAAAATGAAAGACCCCCTAAGATGAGAGAGAGAGAGAGAGGTACCAGTAGAAAGGCCATAGAGTGTAATCGAGGTCGAAGACGACCAAGCGGGGTAGGATTTGGAACACACCCAGTATCTGCAAAGCCTCGTCTTTCACCTTCTCGTCTCCCATTCTCTCCCTCTCTCCCCCTCTGAGACTCTCTCTCTCTCTCTCTGTGTTCCCTTCAAACGTTGATTTTCCCCTCAAATTGGCACTAGCTTTTCAGGGTTTGCCACGTGGACCTATGAGATGGGAGAAATCTGTTCGTACTTTTACGAATTCTTGGGATGGCGATGATGACGGATCACAGTATGTGCCACGTGGCATACTCTTAGAGACCACTGACCGTTTGGATATGGGCCCATCCCTCTCTGGACTTACAGATCAAAAGTCAGCCTGGTTAGCGATTTCTATTCGATCGATTGTGTATGACGCGGATAGCAACGGAACCAGTGAAAGTATAGGGCCTGTTTGGTACGTGAGAAAAAGAGTTCCGACGGCGAATATTATCTTGGCTAAATATTTGCTCATAGCAGTATTTAACAATGTTTGGTACGTGTACGAGCTAGCTCACTTCAGCTTCTTTCAATTTGAGTGGGTCCCCCATATCAAAGTAAGTCAAAAATAGGTTGGGTCAGTGCGGGAACCACATATTATGTCAAAGAATAAAAAAATATTCATTTTTATCTTTTCACCAAGGCATAATCGGCGTGAAAATATTTTCACAGGGGGGGGGGGGGGGGGTGATCAAATGTTTTCCTGCCACAGAGGGCAAATATGTGGGCCCGGCTAAATATTCGCCAAGGGCGGGTGGCTACCAAACACAGCCGGGCGAATATTTGCGCGGCTTAATATTTTATTTGCCTGCCGCGGTGCGTTACCAAACAGGCCCTAAAAGGAAAAGGGTGCGCATATTTGCACACCCCATTTCCTATCCCGGTGGACTCTAGTCGGGGCACACCCCAAATATCTCTAAAACTTGGCTGACCGGTGACGGCACAAAATGAGCCACGTGGCACATTTTTAGAGGACACTGACGGTATGGATGTTTGGCAAATCCCTAGGTGGACCTAAAATCCAAAAATCAGTTTGATTAGTGATTTCAAACCTTTCGATCTTGTACCACAAATAATGGTTGATAGTGCTCAAATTCCCACGGTTAAATCAACCAATGAAAATGGCTCCATTCAACGCTTGGGAATTACTAATAAAGTTGATTTTTGGTTTGGGTCCACCTAGAGATTGGCCAAACATCTATACGGTCAATGTCCTCTAAAAATGTGCCACGTGACTCATTTTTGTGGGCGGTCAGTGATGGTCACCGTCAACTAAGTTTTAGAGAGATCTCTCTATTTGGGGTGTGCGCCAACTAGGAGTCCACGGGGATAGGAAATGTGGTCTGCAAATATGAGCTCAAATGTAATCAGGTAGACCTGGCGCCAGAGGCGTCAGGTAGGGCAATTTCTGTTACTGGCCGCTGCCCTATTGGCCCACTCACTGCATGGATGTTTAGCCCACCCCTTGGTGGATATTCATATCTACCAAAAATCACCTTGATTGGTCATCTCTAGCCATTAGATTTTAAAAAAAATTAAGGCATGATTCTAGCAGTTGGATTTAACCCTTTTTTGGGGTACTAAATAAAATGGCTGAAAATCATTAAACAAGCTGGTTTCTGGTATGAATATCTACCAAGGGTGTGCTAAACAACCATGCAGTCATTGGGCCCAGATGGTAGCGGTGAGTAACAAAAACTCGCCACCTACGCCTCTGGCATCGGGTCTACCTTGTTACATCGCCACCCATAAAACAGGTAGCTCTTTAATTTACTTTATTGGTACTGGGCAGCATGTGCGTTGTACGTGAGTTATTGTAGGGGCCTTATCGATGTTAATGACTGACCATGGTATAAACCACGTGGCACACTCTGAGGGACCATTGATCGTATTGATGCGTTATTTATTATTAATTTTTTTGACACCGCACACATTGGTGATGGGACTAGTACTATGGTTGTGCCCGCTTACCCAAGCCTTTCCGTACACACTACACGGTTTATGGAGGGGGCGCAATCTCCAACTCACGACCTTGGGGGAACATACCCAAGTCGCTACGTCTTACCACTGAACCACTCCCCTTGGGGTTGAGATGGTATGGTTGTTTGTCCCATCCCTAGGTGGACCTACAAAGATCATTTGCTTATCGGGCGATAAAAGAGGGGAGTCCATGGAGACAAATGCCCTTTTGTGATCAACGCGCATTCCAGCATCTAATGGTAAACATAATGGCAGTGCATTGGACCACTTCTCAATCTTTTTAATTAAGTACCACTAGCGTAGGGTTCTTTGGCACCGGGATTTCCGGCAATGGTGGATTCGAAGTGAAGCCTGCCGAGGTTCTGAAAGAGAAGCAGGAATGAGGATCCAAAACCTATAAATCACTAATCAGGCTGATTTTTGGTTTGTAGGTCCATGGGAGAGGACGAACGTCCATACGGTCAGAGTCTTGTAAGAGTATGCCACGTGGCTTATATTGTGACCCTGTACAGATACCTGTCATTTTAGATGTCAACGGAGCCCGACCCATCTCTATATAGGGCTACACATTTTGTCCGCCCTGGGTACGAAGCACGCTTGCCAAGCTTGAACTCGAAATGTAGGAGTAAAACTTTGCTCACAGCACGCACAATATGTTTCGGTCACCACGTACAATACAAGCGACAGGACACACTGTTAGAGGGCGTTGACCGTATGGATGTTTGTCTTTGTCCAATCACTATGTGGACCTACAACCAAAAAAATACCCGATCAGTGATTTCTAAACGTTGGATGGAAGCTATTTTCATGGGTTGATTTAACCGTACGAACATTTTTGAGCGTTATTTCCAAAGGTTGTAAATCACTAATCAAGCTGATTTTTTGTTTGCAGATCCACCGAGGGACTGGGCAAACATCCATACGGTAAGCGTCATCTAATAGTGTGCTACGTGGTTCGTATTGTGCGTGTCGGTAACCGCGCAGTGACCGAAGTTTTACCCGCAATTTGAAGTCTATACTCTTACCTATTCCACACACGTGACTAAATAACTAATTATTGGTTAGATGGATAACAACGAAGCAATGTTGTAATCGTCCCTAGGTCCAGACCCTAGATGGTCCTCGAGATTCACATGACACAGCTTTTGAAGAATATCCAACGATCTGGGCACGGACGAGGATGCTTCAGTACTAGGACGATGCTGTCAAAGACTGTAGAGGTGCCGTGTCGGATCTCTTATTGATAGGGTCTCCGTCGTCCCTACGACAAGGATGATTTGGCGTCTAATCTCCACAGGTTTACGTAGCTCAAATTACCTAAGTACCCCCGGGAAGGAAGGTTCCACGTTGGAACCTGCTGCACGTGCGCCAATGTGATTGGCCACTGCTTTGCTGCTTCAAAAATTCTCTCAAAGGACGAAGATATTTTAAAAAAAGATGATAAGAAACTTGGCTGACCACTCCGATGAGCATCCACGAGTGACACAATTAGAGGACGATGGCAATATGTTGGGCCAATCCCCCGATGGGCCTATAACCCAAAAATCAGCCTGATAAGTGATTTCAAACCTTTGGATCCTTGTACCCAAACAATGGTCAATAATGCTCAAAGTCCTACGGTTAAAATCAATCGATTAAAATGACTCAAATCCAAAGCTTTGAAATCACTAATCAAGTTGATTTTTGAAATTGTGGTCCACTCAGGGATTGGTCAAACATCCATACGGTCAGAATCCTCTAAAGTGTGCCATGTGGCTTAAGTGGGCGGTCAGCGAAGTTTTACTCACAAGATACATCTACTTCTTCATCATATTATAATGATCTGGAGGAGTGCCTTGCGTTAAAATGCACCGCATCCTCATCCATCTGAGACGTCCAAACAATTGGCCCACTTCTTGGAGATAGGAGTACGCGACTCAAAATCACATCCATAGAACGTATTAAACTTCCGTTTAAGAAAAATAAAAGAGCAAATCTTTTGACGACGGACCTCAGTATGAGCCACGTGTCAGTTTTAGAGATTACTGACCGTACGGACGAATCGGACGATTGTTACATACTTAGGTGGACATATATACCAAAAAACAGCCTGATTACTTATTTCAAGTTTCAACCTTTGGACTCGAATCCCACGATTGAAAATCAACCCAAAAAAAACTTAAATCCGACGTTTATAAATCACTAATGAGGTTGACTTTGGATCTTTAGGTCCACCGAGGGATGGAACAAATATCCATACGGTCAATGGCCTCTAATAATGTGCCACGTGGCTCATATTCACAATAAGTTCGAAAAAATGTACGTATACGGATAATCCGATCGCAGTGCGCATTGCGCATCAGCTACGCGTATTGGATTGGTAAAACCGTGTACGCTAACGGTGGGACCACAAAAATCTATTTGACCATTATTTTTTGGGTTACTTTTCTCTCTCCCTCCGATTCGCCTCATCCTCTCTCCCTCTCCCTCTCCCTAACCAGTTTCCATTAAAAGAAAGTTCAGCAAATTGGGGATTCTCCATTGTTTCGCCGTGAAAGCTTTCTGAGAGGTAACTGTAATCGCCTATGTCATACAGTAGTTCATCTAATTCGCTTCAGAAATCTTTTTAGTTTAGTTTCTCTCGGAGAAATTTGTCTTTATCCCCCTTTTTTTTCATATCTTTTATGGCACTGAGAATAATATCAATTGTAGAGTATTTTATGAGTTTTTTTTTCAAACAAAATTGTGTTATGGTTTCGAGTTAATGTAAATACTGCAAAATTTATTTATTTATTTTATTTTTTATCAATTTTTTTGGTTCCTTGGAACTCGTAATGATTAGGCGGGTTATAGAAATCTAGGGTTCCGGTTCAGATTTAGGGTTTTTTGTTTTTTCATTTCACCTCTATTTTCTTCCTGAATTTATCTTTTGGTGATCATGAGTGGCGAAGAAGTAGAGTTCGTACGGCTAGGGTTTCATTAGTGTTATTGTGCCATCTGAGTATTCGGAATCCCATAGAAGGACCTCTTAAGGTAAGGAGCGAATCATCGCAAATTTACCGTTGCTCCAATTATCCCAAACTCTCTCAAGTACGTTTTGGATTTGTCACCGACCTTCACTCTTTCACGTTTTCGGTTATGATCATCATAAGCCTTATCCCAACAATATTGGGTCGGCTGCATGAATCATGTTCCTCCATTCAATTCTGTTTAAATCCATTTCTTCTGTCTCTTTCACATTTTCTGTCCGTAAATTTAAAGAAGTTTATGACCTTATTTGCGGGTACCTGTTACTATTATTATTTCTATTTTTGTACCATGAAGTGGTCTGTACAGTCGCGTTATTAATTGTTGCTAGTAAGAAAAATTAGAGAACCAAAATGAAGGAAATCAAGCAATGAATAATATACACTTTTTGTTTGGACGAGTTTCTACTTTCTACTGCTTACTGTTGTGTTGTAGGACATGGTCTGGCTTTTAAGTTTTTCGTTTGATTTTGTTGTATCTTGTTGTCCAGGGACAAACTTCTTTTATTAATTCAAAAAAAGATAACTGGATGTCAGGTAGATGTTATTTACAGAACCATAGTTTAGACTTCACGTAACATGAATGCCAGTTCTCTTGAGAGGCTCATCTCTAAACCTTCACTTTTCATTGCCTTAACGTTGGTGCTATATATGCAAACTTCTCGAGTATGGTTGGATTGCTTCTTCATTTTTAATTTGACGATATGCATAGGACACTAATGTGGTCATGGGGCATCATTAACATCGGTGTGCTATTGTCAATAATCTTTCGCTGCCAGCTGAACTTTCAATTTTTCTTTAACAGGTTCCAGAATTTTGGGGATCCTGTTGAGCAGTAGTCGTGAATCTATCTGGTTTCTCTTTGCTTGTTTATGGTGTTTATTTAGAGCTAAGAGTTATCTTAGTTGGAGCAGCATTATGATCTTGTGCTACTAGCGATATCTCATAACTTTTTCCAATGATGGCTGTTGCTGGTTCTTTGCAATTGTCCCATGAATTGGGAATTTGCAAGAACCAAGGATGCACTAACCAATTTAAGGTAAATGGTTTGTGTTTTCAAAATTTTCCCTTTCTTTTTGTAGTTTCTGTTTGATGCTGATTATATCTCTGATTTGTTTTTTCCAGAGTGTGGTGAGAAGTGGCCGGATACATTTATTGAATGTCGCCATTTCATCACATTCTTCGGTATGGTTCTCATTGGATCTAGAATCTTATTATTCATTGCCCTTTGTTGGTGGGGCTGTTATCTTTGTTCTCATGCTACTGTAAGCATGTTGGGACCCTATATGGTTCTTAACACATCATATATTATTACATGTTTAGCAGTGCCTTCACTGCCATTCTGTGTGTATTTTCTTTCCGATTCTGTCTAGGTCTTTTGACATTGTGTGAGAGGCATGAATAAAAGTTTGAGAACTCCAAAAAAAAGGTCAAGAAAGCATTTATCCAAATATTAATGAGTTGGTGAAAATCCATGACAATGTTTGTTTTATTGGTAATAAAAAAAGCCTATTAAAGAAGAAAAAAGGCAATAGATAAAATATATGATACCCAGATACATGAACATGACTGTTGTACATGTATCGTATCCATACTAGTATCAAATACTGCATGAATACTTCTATGGCACAGATATCTCATTTCTTATTAAGTTATTATGTATTTTCTTAACTCCTAATGATTTCCTTATTCGTTATGTCAATAGGAAGATATAAAGAATATAATATATAATTACTATTGTTGAAAAAAACTTTGAAAATATAGAAATTTCATTACATTTGGCATGGTGTGAAAATTAAATAAAGATCCTTAACTTGAAAAACCAAATTTGAAGCATGGTATGAACATATTGGATGGGATGTCGGTAACCGTATCCGCGTCCGTGTCATGTATTTGAGGAAACAAAGAGTCATATCCATGTTTCCCATACCAGTGTCAGTGTCCGTATCCATATCCATATCTGATCGTCTTAGGATAAAATCATCCCCAATGTACAAAAAGTTAAAAACTGCCTAGATGCTTCCTCTTTAGCCAAGAGATTTGCTCTTTTGTCTGTGCTTCTAGGAATAATACTTTACACATGTTTAGCAGCCCGAACAAGTCCCTAACATGGTTGATCGTATTTGCAAGCCTCCAAGGTCTTGGAGATCTACTGAGTGCCCACAAAATAACATTAGTCAAATAACCTTAGACTATAAGACCACCCAAGAAACATCTATAGAAATTATAATGCTATCAAAAGGTGTCAAACCTTCCGCTTCGTTAGAGTCTGTTATCCCCCACTGGACTCGAGAACATCTTTAGAAAAAAAGTCGTTAGAGAACCACAAAATCTGCGGTCCTACCAAACTAGGACACACATATGACCATTCGTTGAAATGAAGCTTAATGAGACCTGTCTTTGGCTATCCTCATTCCAGAGTCATTCAGTGTTAGTGTCCGTATCCATATCCATATCTGAGCGTCTTGGGATAAAATCAGCCCCAATGTACAAAACTTGCCTAGATGCACTCTCTTTGGCCAAGCGATTTGCTCTTTTGTTTGTGCTTCTAGGTATAAGACTTTACACAATGTTTAGTAGCCCGAACAAGTCCCTAACATGGTTGATCGTATTTGCAAACCGCCATCGTCTTGGAGATATACTGAGTGCCCACAAAGTAACATTAGTCAAATAACCTTAGACTATAAGATCACCCAAGAAATATCTATAGAAATTACAATGCTATCAAAACGCGTCAAACCTTCCGCTTTGTTAGAGTCTATTATCCCAACTGGACTCGAGAACATCTTTAGAAAAAAACCCAAGTTGTTAGCGAACCACGAACCCCACGGTCCCACCAAACTGGGACACACATATGACCATTCGTTAAAATCAAGCTTAATGAGACCTGTCTTTGGTTATCCCCACCACCTTGGCAATGATGGCCTTGGGATACACTTCATTCTAGAATCATTTTTCAACCGAAGTCAAAAGTCGAATGGCTAATGCCTCGAAATTGATGCCAACTTAGTCATCATGAGTCTTATGCTCTCGAAAAGACGATTGAGGGAGCTCACCTTATCTTGGAAGATACTACTCGTCAACAAAATGCAAAGGAGACCACACTCCAAAGGCACCTTCCTCTCCTTCCAAAAGCACCGGTCAACCTTTCTCAAAAAGAAATTGACAACTTGCCTCAAGAGCACCCACTATAAATGGAAGAGGCATAAAAAGCGGCTCCATAACTTCATTGCAAAGAGCAATGAAGAAATAGGTCATCTGTGGGTTCCTTGGCATTTTTACACAAAAAGCTAAAATTTAGGAAAAACTATTTCCTTTACAGACAAGGTGACCACAATAAGAACTTTATCCCTAGCCACCATCCACATGATGAAATCCACTTTAGAATGTATCAAGGATAACATCTTATGAGAAGGTAGCCAAACCTGGCCATTTATAAGAGAAATGTACAACGGCCTAACTTTTATGAGAAATTTCGTAACAGACCAAATTTTGTGTAAAATTCCATGATAGTTGTGTCAGTTTGGTGAATTCTGTCTTTGAGGATCAGAGATGCAACATTTCAAAGTAGTTTAGCAAACCCTTTCACCTGCATCCAAAGTTTATTTGCATATAAACTTTGGATTATACAAATACTTTTCACACAAGTTTTCTCATTTTGGAGTAAACATTTTTCTTTAGATGTTGATTCTTCTGTATTTGGTGCCTCTCCTTTGGTATGCTGAGGCTGGTCATTACCTACACTCTTCAGGAGGACAGAGGAGAGGGCGTATGGTGTCTTAGAACATTTCGATATGAGTGAACTGTTGATTTTATTCTCTTTTTTTTCATGAGAGAGCAAACTATGCCTTATTTAAACAGTTCTTATTTTAAGACAAACTTATGAGTTTTAATTTATTTTTGTGTGAGAAATATACGATGATGTTTTATAGTCACTCACTAGCTACTATGCATCCTTTCAAACAGAGTTCCCTAACAAAATGCTTCTAATGTATTTATATTCACTGACACTAAGATTTTTTTTTTCAGCGACTGGATGCTTTGAGTCTCCATCTTTCAGACAGTGTACACAGGCCAATACGTTATGTACCTTCCAGATGTAATGTATTCATGTGCCGATCTTTTCTTGTCCCAGGTCGAGCAAATGAGATTCCCATTCTGAAAACTGCTGCCACAGCTTTGATGAGGTATGTCTTTCTTTTGAGTTCAAGACTTGCATGCCTATTGATGCAAACTCATGTATGCATATGCACAGTGATTCATACACTTGGATGTACATTTATAAATCATACTAGATACATGCCAACTTCGTTCATGGATATCTCTTCAACTTATGTAGCTACAACTTTTGCATTCATAAGCTTCCAAATTAAATTTTTTATTATTTTTGACTCTTCTTCATGAATTTAGTAGTATTTCCATGATATTGAGGTTGTTTTGCATATTATTAATCTAATATGAATGAACAAACACATCCAAACCTATACATTCACGCATGTCTGTCCTTATCTTTTGTTGTTATAAACTCATCATAATTCAGCCTTGGGAAATTTTGACTCAGATGCTACTTTTCATTTGTTGGTACTTGATCGTGCTAGTGCAAGAATTAGTCATTGTTCCTGTTTAGTATTTTCCCATCATCATTAGCATAACCTAAAAATTATACTCATTTTGTCCCTTATCTTGCTATGGTCCAGCTATTGGGCTAGGATCTCCTTGAATTGTTTACCAGTTGGATGGTCCAGCAGATACGAATGCGGACCAAATGAGTAGTAGACTTTTTTCGTTCCAGTGATTCCTCATACATGGATTAGTATGAAAGGAGTCAGGGATCAATGTCACCATTGTTTGCTATATTTTCTACTCTGATCTCATATTTCTTTTGCTTCTCATTTTTCAAACCTACAAATTCAACACAAATCATCACATTATGCAGGTCATATAATTCTTTTTATGGAAGTCCTATTGTACTTCAGTTGATCCCAGCAGTTGGTATTATTGCTTTTGCTGTGTGGGGTCTTGCGCCACTCATGCGTCACAGCAGGAACCTTTTTCTCCATGTATGGGTACTCTTTATTATTTCCAACTGTGTTTCTTATTTCATTTACTTCCTCCCTGTTGCCTTAGGCTGACTCTGCTTTTTGACAATTTCCTGCAGCGGAGTGATAGTAGTTGGAAAAAGAGTAGTACGCGTTATGTTGTGACCTCTTATCTTCAACCTTTGCTGCTGTGGGCTGGAGCAACACTCGTCTGCAGGTGTCTTTGACTTTACCTTTTTGAATCGTGTGAATGTAGACTTTCAGTATCTTTTTCACGCAACACTTTTATGTCAGTCATTCTGCTAGTTAACTAACTACAGCGGTGTTTCTTGCAGGGCGCTGGATCCAGTAGTTCTAACTTCAGAAGCTAGCCAGGATGTTAAGCGACGTCTTTTGGTCTTTGTAAGATCATTATCGACTGTGCTGGCTTTCACCTATTGTCTATCAAGGTGAGTGTGGCTGGTCTCACAATCATGGCTCTTAAGAAGGTCATTTCTCCATTTTGATTCTAGTAACAGTCAATCACTTGAGCAGGTGGTGACGTAATGTGGATTTCTCAACAATAATTAGTTGAACACACTTAGAGTAATTGAGGTTTTGTTGCTGTAATAACATGCTTTGCATATTGTTGTTTCTTTGGAGTCTTACTAGCATGCAATTTGCATTGCAATGCTGCCTTATAATTATCAATTATCACCTTTTATTTTCTTATATTTGTTTTTAGTGTTTTATTGTTATTAACTTGCAAAGTTCTTTCGGCTGTTTACCATGCTTGGCGTTTAGCTTGTTGATTCTGTAGTTTCCAATCATTGAGATCATGTGGTGCATTGGGTATTAAGGGATAGTGTGTGATAACTAAACATGCTCATATTCTTTTATGCAGCTTAATTCAACAAGCACAAAAATTCTTTATGGAGACGAATGACTCCAATGATACAAGAAATGTATGTTTCTGTTGCTTTAGCATTATACAACTTGCTGCTTTGCCTTTCTTATTCTATAATTTTAGATGTATTTGAGCATTGCCATAGCACTGGAGAATTCGGAAGTAGTCACAATTAGCAAGTCTTACGAAATCGGCCGGGAATCCGAAATGACAGAACAACACAACCCCCCTACCTAAACCAATCATTATATTGGTCCCTAGGCCCCATTGCTGGAAAGGCTCGGGGTTAAAATCTAGTGTCTTTTTGGAATTTTGGAGATGGAAGAAAATAACCACCGTTGATGAGGATTTTTAACCTACTTATCAAGAAAAAATGATGGTTTTAACATGTCTAATTTATCATAAAAGTTAATTGATCAAATTCAAGGAGTTTTGGTTTTATACTTTTATAATGCCTATTTTTTTTTTCCTTTTTACCCTTTCAACCCAGTTTTTGAATTTCTTACTGTAAGTGTATTAAGTTTTTGCATTTAGGAAACATTTGATGCACCTTAGGTTCATTTGGGATGATAACCTAGCCCCATGCCATACGTGTGTCCCATTTTGACTAGTTGATCTGAACCATACAATCAGTGGGACACCTCTTGGAATCAGATCATCAGGACACGTCTAACTGCTCAGTTCATAGATTAACTTTCCTGATTGTTAGCATTATTTTCTAGTTGTCCAAGTTTGTGATCAGATGACTATCATCCTGTGATTATTCTTCAATCGGTCGTAGTTTTGTCTAATAGCCTGACCAAGTGGTGGCCCAACAAATTAACAGTCTGGATTGATGAGGGCAAACACGTATGATATGGGAGATAAGGTGCATTATCCTATAGTGAACATTCTCTTTTATGTAATGGCTAAAAGGTGTAAGCTTTGGTCTTAAATTGAATAACATGTTGATGCTGTTAAACTCAGATAATTCTGAATTCTCTCAGGATTATACTTCTCTCTCCCTGGGCGGGTGAAAGTCCTTGATATATCTGTTATTGATGCCTGACTGTTATACTGGAATCTTACTTTTCCCTGTCTTTCTTTTCTTTTGGCTGGCAACTTCTCTAGTTATACTGCCAATAAATGCCAATCTAGCTTATCCCAAAAGCGGTGCCAGGTTGAATTTTCATTTTACAAAATAAGATTTCTTGGTTTCTGGCAGATGGGTTTTCAGTTCGCTGGGAAGGCTGTATACACTGCAGTATGGGTTGCCGCTGTTTCATTGTTCATGGAGTTGCTGGGTTTCTCTACCCAGAAATGGCTTACTGCTGGAGGTCTTGGAACAGTATTGCTGACCCTTGCCGGTCGTGAGGTGCAGTTCAGTTACTTTTTGTTAACTGTTCTCTGGTGATATTTTGAACTGTACCAATAAGGATCGTGATTATGCCTGCACACCTTTTGCAGCCAATAAAAAATGCTTCCCTCTTTCATCTTTTTTCTTTTTAACTAAGTGGGTCTTGAATTAATCTAAAACTTGATTGATATTGTTCAATGTGCTCAGATATTCACAAACTTCCTCTCAAGTGCAATGATCCATGCAACACGGCCATTCATTGTGAATGAATGGATTCAAACGAAGATTGAGGGCTATGAAGTTTCTGGTACTGTTGAGGTTTGTATTGAGTATCGAACATCAGACCCTAGAAGGGGAGGAAAAGAACAAGAAAGATTTATATAGAAAAAAACAAGAAAGATACCCCACACACTTACACGTGCAATACGACGAGCCTCTTCTTTTGTTGGTTATTTATTTATTTCTCTTCTATTGAGAATAAAGGTTTGGCAATCCAGAGCACATTTTTTACTTCAGAGATTCAATGTTTTAACTCCCTTTTTGCTTCTTCGAGAGCAGATTTTGCTCTTCCAGAACAGTGTAAAGTTTTACGTGGGTGCTTGGGAAGAAGCAAAATGTGCTTTGGGTAGCAATTCCCTAATTCTTTACTCTTATTAAATATTTTTTATGCCTTTCCTCACAACTACGGGTGAAGTTAACAGCATTCGTCCCTATGCAAGTAGGAAATGGTGATGTTAACAAGCAATGATTATCCACATCTTGATATTTTATTGTTTCAGCATGTGGGTTGGTGGTCACCAACAATAATAAGAGGGGAAGACCGTGAAGCAGTTCACATTCCAAACCACAAGTTCACAGTGACTGTTGTGAGGAATCTCAGTCAGAAGACCCATTGGCGTATCAAAACCCACCTTGCCATCAGTCACTTGGATGTCCATAAGATTAATGTGAGGAGCAATCTGGGTTCATTTATTTGTCAATAAGCAAGAATTGTACCTGTGCAGATGAAATCCAGATAGTAACTTGCTATAGGTTTTCCTCCTCTCTGAGCAAAAAATGTTTGCTACCTGTTTCCCATGGGCAGAATATTGTGGCAGATATGCGCAAAGTCTTGGCAAAAAATCCTCAAGTGGAGCAGCAGAGGTTGCATAGAAGAGTATTTTTGGACAATATTGATCCAGAAAATCAGGCTCTTTTGGTAAGCATTCTATGTTGATTTTTTGTTTTTGGTTAATTCCATTACTAAATTATTAATGCTATCGGTTTCTTCTCCAGCACCACACATTGACTGGGATGGGTTTCTTTCTGGAGGAGGTTAAGGCTGTAGGCTATAGTAATATTCACATAACCTTAGTATTCATTTTATGTATGGGTCTATTGATAATGGAAGGAGACCCATCTCATGTTCTATTGGGGGCATCAAATAAATCACAAGGTGCAACTGATACTTGGGTTTTTCACCTACTCTGTCAGCTTCTGCTGAGATTGTTGACTCAATGACAAGGAGTTGTGAAAGTAAGGATTCTCTATACAAAGGGAATTCTATTCCCTGTCAGAGTTTTATAGACAGAAGTTATGTTACTTATCAAGTAGAACAGTATGGGAAAATTTTGAGTACAACGCATAGAGTTTTTTATGTAATGTGTATTCAAACAGTTACTGCATAAGTAGGTGTCTTGTATTAATTTGTAAGCTGTCACCTCACCCATGAATTTTGTTGCTGTCCATCTTCCAACCTGTGATTTATCTTGCCCACTTAACTAGTTTCTAGCTCCATCTCTAATATGAGGCAGTAAATGCTCCCATACCTGTGTCAATGATTTTTTACCAAATATTGTTTTAGGATCATCTATTTGATATATGTTCCTTTTCCTTTTCCTTTTCCTGGGTTGTGTTACAGATTCTGATATCCTGCTTTGTGAAGACCTCACATTTTGAAGAGTACCTTTGTGTGAAGGTAAGAGGATTTAATTTATTATTCAAGGTTCAACTTCGATTAATAAAGAAAATGATGTGTTTGGATATCATTGCATTGATTCTTCATATATGTATCATACCGATGTTTGATTTACTATTTTAACATTCCAGGATAGAGAAATCAATTATTTTCTTGAACACTCACCATTGAGCCTTGAGAGTGTCTCAAACATGGGGGATTTTTGCTGGGAGTATTAGATTTCTGAAAATCGGGATCTATGAATGTGTTAAAAGAGCATTTGTGAATGAAATCTGTTTCCAAATACCACACCAGTTGTTGTGAGCCTTCTTATAGATCTGACAAGTTAATTGGGGAGCTGCTCTCTTCTCTGTAGAGTGCACTTCTGTTTCTCAGTACTCAGTAGTTCTATCCCTACATGGGCACAGAGTTGTGCGACTTAAAAAGTTCTGGTGGGAAGATATATTTGGGGTTTCAACCAGATCAACAGCTATAAGCAAATTCTCATTTGTCTTGGTGGAATGGGATAGTTTCAGTTCATGGATCAGATAAGCTTTCATTTTTTTTTGTATGCTAAAGAAATGGATTCTCTCCCAGAATATCCACCGGAAAATCCATTTTCAACTGTTACAAACTGGTAAATCCCAGGGCAAGAATGCAGGAGAAGGCATTCGACCTATTTAGTTCCTTGAATGTTATTAAAGAAAAACGCCACAGTCAATAGTCTGAAGCTTCTGCTGTCTATACAGAAACCAAAACTTCCACCTCGAGATATTTAAGAAGGCTTCTCAATTTAGTCAAACCCTTTCTTAATCAATAATTTAAGGGTCCACTTGGATGGGCTGGAAAAGAGAGTCCAAACCAGAATGGGCTGAAAAACATTGATGGAAAAAAAACACTTTTTCCCAAGTTGCACAAGTGCTGTTTTAGGACTGTTTTGTGGATGAAGCAAATTACAAGGTGCAAAGTTGGCGCTGTCAAATCGCATGGAAAACCAAAATGCAGCTGGCACAAGTTGAAAAATAAAGCCAACTGCATTTTGGGTTGCGCTGAAATGGCCCTGAAAATTTCGTTAAGAAGCCCTTGCTTGCTAGCCTTTTATCTTGTGTATGCTTTTATGTATAGTATTCTTGATTGATAATCATGTTATTTGGTATATTGTCGTGGAGTTACTTTTATTTGTTACCCCTGTATATTCTTTAGTTTATTTAACCAACTAATGCAGAAGTAAATGGGAAGTTATCTCACTATTATTAATTGATGTTTGAGGAAACAGGAAGCCATTTTGTTGGATCTCCTCAGAGTCATCAGCCATCATCGAGCGCGGCTTGCCACTCCAATTCGTACTGTGCAGAAAATATATGGTGATGTGGACATGGAAAATATCCCGTTCTCAGATACCATTTTCACTCGAGCCGGGGCAGCTACTAACAGCCCATTCCTACTGATTGAGCCCCCATACAAAATTAATGGTGATGATAAAACAAAAGCTCAAGCTCGTTCAGTACGTACAAACGAAGAACAAGACACTAAGGTCACAGCAATGCCAACATCCGACTCCAAGACAGACGGTAAGGTTGCAGCAACAGTGTCTGACTCCCAGGCAGATCCTAAGGTCTCAGCAACGTCAATGGCCGACTCCAAAGCAGACGCCAAGGTTGCAGCTATGTCATCATCTGAATGCAAGGTGGACCCTAGATCATTATCTGACGTGAAGGGTCTTGGAAACTCGGACAAGAAGCCAACCAAGAACGTGAGTTCAGGAGATGCACGGCAAAAGAGTAGTAAGGTAGACAGTGTCCCTGTGACGACAACTGCATCCACTCCATCACCCAAGTCACAGCTTGAAGGCCTTGACTCAATGGGACTAAATTCCAAAGACATTTCTCTACTGGGAGCAGCTTTTGAGAAGCCTCCGGTCACCTTGTCGGAACATGGCGGTGCAAAAGCGGAAGGTGTTCCTTTGGCTACCTCACATGCTAAGCAAGAAAGTGATAGGTTGCCGGTTAAACCACCTCCAGTAGCCAGGCCTGCCTTGGAAGATAACATTGTTCTCGGTGTCGCTCTAGAGGGCTCAAAGAGGACACTCCCAATTGAGGAGGGGATGGCCCCCTCTTTAACTCCAGAGATGAAGGAACTGGCGGCTTGCCGTAATGGGAATGGGTCTTCATCCGCTGGGAAGGATAAGAAAGACAATCAGATTCCAGGAATTCCTGGTGCAGTGTCAGGTGATCACCGAGATCAGGAAAGGTGACCCATGCAGGTCTTGTATTTTTTGCTGTTAACAGTGTAATTTAGTCAGGAAATGCTAAAGCTGTGTTTTTGAAAGCTGGTATGATGCAGTCAGTGTATATGTTATCGTCAAATTTTATGATTGTATTCATCATTAAATGGATGATTAATGGCTTTAATACATCATTTGGACTCTGCCGGTCAGCCCGCAGACCATGGTATTCATGCTACATATGATGATCATAATGGAAATTAATGCTCTCGGATTTTGGAATGATAAGTACAAATGGGTCGGTCGAGGAAGTTCTTAATGCCATACCCAAACATGCCCAATCCCCACTAGGAGTGTCCAATGGGTACTCAATTACTTCTCAGACCTGACCCCCTATCATTTGGATTTGGGTCCATCTTTTTGGACCATATTAATAATTGGCAAGTCTGGGTACCCTGCTTTACAAGTTTGCCACAAGTTTTCCATTCAATACCCAGACCTGATAGACAATGGATTTGGCCAGGCCCCCAGGCCTGGCTCCATCTTCAGACCTGACAAAACGGGGTCAGGTCTAGATACATGTACCCAACCCATTGACACGCAATACTTGAGGCAAAGTGTGTCACGCTAAACAAGAACCGCCAATCAATACATTGGGATGTGGGCCTAGACCTTTTTAAAGGATCTCCTGTTAGATCATGTAGGCCCATGCCCGAGGCAAAATCCCAGCCCCCCACGACCACCATTTGATGTGTCACACTTAGAGAACTATAGCCCAAAATCAACCGAATTGAATAATCGTAACCATCTATTTGCACTCTTGTACTGTAGAGAATGTTGTGAGTATTCCGGAAGGATGTCAATAAGTTGGGTGGTTACGATCATCAGTGATCCCCTAGCGCTGTGGTGTCCTCACCGTTTGGACCACAGGTTAGTCCTCCCTTTGGGCGGATTCATCATTTCTCCCTCCCTCCCGCCAAACGCCTTTGGTAATGCACCACATGCAGATGCTGTTCGTAGATCTTAGCTAAGTCATCTTGTGCATTTATAAACATCTCTCTCTCTCTCTCTCTCTCTCTCTCTCTCACACACACACACACAAATGGGTAAGCACCTATGAGATGTACTGGATGGTAAACGACGTGAATACTTTGATAAGAAGAGCAGAAGCCAGATTTTTGCTTATTACCAGCATCACAAGCCACGAACAATAATAGGTGCAGTCCTTAAAAAAGCACAAAAAATAGGTGTAGCCTCAAATTATTACATACAGAAGTTGGCAACTCTTCATATGAGTAGGTTTCTCCTAAGCCTTGCACATGCAGTCAGGAGCAGGATATGTATATATTGACTGCTTCTCCTTCCTCAATCTGATCTGCCCTTGTCTATTTTTGTGCCCCTCACGAACTGCCTGCTTGAACTCGGACCATTCCATGCTCTTATTCAGGAAGAGCTGACCTAACAATGCCATATTAGGCCTTATTGTCTTCAAGTTCTCGTATGTTCGATGTCCCACCTGATGTTATCACCAAAATTCCCATCTAATTAGGTTTCATATGTGAATGGTAGAATTATAATTCTCTTACATACCATAGCTATGATCTATAACTGGTGCAGGCCTTGCACATCGCACAAATGCAGTGTAGGATTACCCATCATTTTATGGGTCCCATCATGAGATCTCCTACCCCAAAGTTCAACCAAATGATTATATTTATAGCCATCAGATGTGTAATATGGCTTCACATAGAACTGGAATCATCCTTCTGACCGAGGACATCACCCATGCATGAACCATCAAATGGTGGGTACTGCTGTTGTGCCCCACGTGTATTGAATGCCATTAATCGTCTATAGGATTGCATAGATCAGGGAGAAAGATTTACCAAAGCGTTGTGCATATTGCCCGGAGAAGCGGAGATAAAGATGTCACTGTGCATGCTCACGTAGTAATCAACTGCAGCTAGTAAAGAAGCCTTCCCTGCAATTTTCGTCCGTTCCTCTTTAGAAGCAAGGCTCTTCTTGTCTTCCATTAATGGAAATAGCTTGCGCAACGTTGAGATCCTTGCTTCCCCACCGTAGACCTGGAAAAAAATTAAACATTGGGTTTTAAGCTCTAGACAAGAATGCAGAAATGTCCCTGACTGCCACAAAGGTATATGATGAACCTTGTGGGAGGCAAGATAGATGCGAGTATGGTTGCTGAAGCCCAAAGCTGCCAGTAGCAATCCAATCTCTTCTGGGGTCAATGGGCAACGTCCTTGATTCCTCAACTCCTTATCAGTGAACTGAGAGTTTAGAACCCTTCCCTGCCAAATTACTTGTCTGTACTTTGCCAGAGCCAGTTTTTCGGCTTTACCCCCACCAAAATCACAGGCTGAATGAGCAGCCATATCCTGCACATTAACCAGATATAAAGAAGATACACAGAGAAATGTCTTAATTCACAAACCAAACTGAATGGTTAGGCTAAATGAGGACATCTAAGGTTTTCGTCATGTGGGTCTGGATGATTCAAAGTCGAAACATTAACCAGATATAAAGAAGATACACAGAGAAATGTCTTAATTCACAAACCAAACTGAATGGTTAAGCTAAATGACGACATCTAAGGTTTTCGTCATGTGGGTCTGGATGATTCAAAGTCGAAACATTAACCAGATATAAAGAAGATACACAGAGAAATGTCTTAATTCACAAACCAAACTGAATGGTTAAGCTAAATGAGGACATCTAAGGTTTTCGTCATGTGGGTGTGGATGATTCAAAGTCGAACACCGGATGTGGAACGCATGCAGATCTTTTAGCCCCAAAATGTACACTATTGGATGATGGCATGATCTGATCTATTACATTATTTTTGGATAAAACATGGAGAATGTTCCAGATAGAAGGCTGTAGATAGGATGATTATAATCATTCAACAGCATCAATGTTTGGCAAATATCTCCTCGCTGGGGTACAACATGCACACATACGACCACTTTTAAACCATGATTCAGACATCATCAGCAATGCAGGTGTCCTATCCATATTGCTTGGATAACAACAATCATAAAATTCATTGTGTAGTTTCTCTGCAAATAAACCCATGATGCAATGTTTTATCTCCTGAAGACTAAGCCATGAAGTCCAACAAGATAGCATCAATATGAATAATTTACAAGCATAACTGGATAATACCTTATCAAACCGAAGGTGTAGCACAACAAACTTCCCAGCTCCCTCAGTCTCTTTCTCACCTGTTGTCTCCTGCAGGTAATCAGTACCTACAGATCCCCTTTTTTGAAATGGATATTGGAGGCGATTGACAAGAGCGTTTCCCAATGTTTTGACATGAGGAACAAAAACCAATGCTTGAAAGTTGACTTTACAACGTAGATGTTGAATTTCCACAGGCAAGTTGTCAAAAGCCAGACGGTGAGAGAACGGGGCAATAGCAGCAATCCCATAACTGGACCAATTACAACAGTAATCCACATCATACAAATAAGAATGATTCTGGAAAATATCAAACTGATTAGAATAGCACAAGACAAATGAATTCAAGCGTACAGCAGAAAATCAGAACTCCAGCAATTAGGAAGAGGATGAAATCTCAAATAAGAAGAAATAAACTTCTGTAAGTTGAAAATAAACACACTACAGTAAAAATGCCAGCAAATGCCTTATCTTTTGCTTAAATAATACCACTAAACTATCTCAATTCCCTAATTAATCCCCACCATCGATCTGCCCAGTAATCTTTCTATTTAAACCATCCAACTGAAAAGAAAAGTACTAAAATACCCTTACTACCGACATATCTTATTCCCAAAACACTCTTCCAAAGTGAATATAAATACAATATAGAAAGAAAGATCCAGTAAAGCATAGAAGTACAGTAATTGCCAAATCAGGGTCTACTTGACATTGGGAGATTGATTTATCCATTACAAGAGTGTCCAAACTAATCCATGCTTAAAAACTAGCTTTGGTGTAGACCAGACCCCGGGGTCTCTCACCTCCATATCCAAACATAATCCCAGGAGGAGACAAGAAGCCATCAGAGGAAAGAATAAGGGCATTCTGGATTTTTACTTTTAGAGGTATTTTTGTAATTACTCTAAAATGGATGGTAGGTATACATTCGGGCAATCCAATGGCTAGGCTTGGCCCAGGGTTTAAGGATTTACTACATAAGCCCTTCATATGAAGGAGAGAACTTTTAATTATCTTTGAATTTTATCTCTTGTTAGAGAAAGAGCTCGGAGCTCCTCTTCAATGTTTTTACCGTCAATCATGACAACCTGTTGAGCTCTAAGCTCTTGTCATGCTTCCAACACCCTTCCGCCGCTGCATTTTGTTTGTGGAATCCTACCAATTTCGTCTTCAGCAATCCCACCATTTTCTTCATTAATATATCTCTCTTTTTCTTCTATTTTGCTTATGTAATTTTTCTTTTGTTATCCAGGCTCCTTCATTGGATAACAAAAGCTACTCAAATTACTTTGTGATGTCTCTCTCAATCTTGAATTTACAACATGTTATATAGATAAGTTGGCCTTAATTTCATTCTTGGGTATGCACTTTCTAGAATAAACATGTTTTGTGTTTCAACATCCAGGGAGACAAAAATGTCATTTATATTTAGCCCCTTCATCTTCCACACAAGGGCTTCCCAACATATATCCAGAGGTATGAATATGAGCTGAAACTGAATTGTCTCCAATGGAATTTAGGTATTGCAACATGCACAACAAAACAGAGAGTTGATCCACTACCACTTTTGCTAGTTTAATGGAACATTAAAGTCATTTCTTGCCAAACAAATGTGAAATCAAATTGTCCATGCAATAGATATTTAGGACAATGCAAACACCATCCAGTCTGACCTGGACCAGCTTAATCATACCACATAACAATTAAGCGAGGAAATGCAAACACATCCTAGGACCTGAAACAAGTTAATTGTAAATCTTAAACAAAAGATGATTCATCTATTTACTAACCTCCGTAATACAGGCAAGACATTCTCCAGATACCAGTTAGCTGAAGCATGAACAGGTGCTGTTTTAATTCTTGTAGCTCGAATGGCTGTAGCATAATACTCTCTTGTGCTCCACGAATATTCTTTCGGTGGCTCCGTAACTATAGATATGTCATTCTTCAGGACAGAAATAAAGTGATCCACATCAAATATTTCTGTGAATGAGCTGCAGAAGCAAATACAACCTCACAATAGTGTCACCTTCAATGTGCAAGCAATTAAGTACAGATAGTTTGCACAAGAAGTACCTTGAATCTTGCCAAACAGGATTCACTTCAAGGTGTGGGATCACAAGTGTTGCATTCAGAATTTTTGCAACAGCTACTGCATCACAGATCTTTAAAATAAAACATGTATAAGTAACTACCTCTAGCTTTCGAGGTCAACAACTGGAAATCATTACAAACAAGAAGATTCACTACTGTTTGAACATTCTCATCCCTCCCTCATTCTTAAGTCTCCATGACAACTATTACACATTCCTGTTGAAAAACTGAATTACTTACCCCCATTCTCTGCTGGTTCAACCCTCCATCCAGAAATACCTGGATATAACCCTGAGATTTCTTTGGCAACACTACAACAAAAAGAAGCAAAGAGTCCATCAAGGATAAATATCACTGCACAAACATTAATCCCACATTTTTCCAAGAATTCCTGCCTCTCATTACTTTAGGTAGCATGTACAAAATTTAACTGATACCTCACATTCTTATCACTCACCAGGGGGATTTGAAGTCTCAACACATGGTTTCCATCCTTGGTCAGCCAAGGGAGACCAGAGATCAGACTGCTGTCCATCTAACTGGATGAAGAAACATATTAAACACTAGCGTTTTCTACTTTGGAACAACTATTTCATAGGAAGAAGTAATTTCATTAGAAAAAAAATACAGTCTCATCAACAGCTCGTACTCACAGTTTGGCTTTGTAAAACACCCTTCAGCAGAGGCAAGTGTTTAGGTTTAGGAGCATTCCACTCCTGCAAAACGGCAGTAAGTTCTTTTAATTGAACTAATGAGCTAGGACATACATCAAACCTACGTACATATGTAGTCCATGACTTGCACATGCATGACTACGGGCATAGGAGCATGAATGCATATATCTGCGTATGGACGGGTGGTTCCTTGTACATTGTGCTCTGTAGTGGCATACATTAACACACTTTGAATTCTTGAGGTTACAAAGGTAAGCCACCAAATCAGGGCACAAGAGCACAACACAAATCATTAGATGCTTCAACAAAAAAGGTGGCTTATAATAAACAAAGGATGCAAATATGGACACATTACAATTCCTTATGCGTGAACAGATTGCTTTACTACAAATGTAGCATAATAACATGTAAATGGTATATCTGTGCTTGCCAATCTTTTTCATACAGACTAACAAGAGAACCATATAAAACCGAGACTTGAGGAAATTAATAAAATGTCATAACCTGGACGTTGTAGGCATGAATCATTACAGCTTGCCCATGAAAAAATATAAGCGATTAAGTACTGGAAAGAACAAAGTCTGTCTCAATTGTTGTAGTTAAAATCAAATGATCCGTTCAACCGAGTTCATAAAAAAATGCATTGGCAATGACTCATCAAACTAATTGAGTCAACCGGGTCAACTCACCCGAGTCCAATAGATTAGTTGTCGTCACTCATTACCAGTTTCCTGATTGTCATTTCTTTTTCCAATTTTTTTTTCTGATTAAGTAAACTAGTCAACAAAGGTAGTTGAAGAAAATCAGGACAGTCAACCCAGGTTGCCCCGACTGAATCCATGCTAACTCCCGTATCATCAAATTATACCGTTGCGGTTTACTACTACTACTACTACTTCCAGGAAGTTTCCCAAACTCGAAAATTTCCCATCTTTTGTTGGTTCTCATTATGTTACTAATGAGTCAGTTAGTCTAACGTGCGCTTGCGGCAGAGATGAACTCACCTGTATCCACTTCACTCATTTAAGTAAAAATCGAAAATCTTCAACAGCTGATCTAAAATTCAAAGATCAAGCCCTAATTCTCTCCCTCAATAAAAGGAGAGAGAGACCAAATTCTCCAAAATCCTCCGAGAAACAAGAAGTCCAGATAAAAAATTTGAGAGGAAAAAAGAAAAAAACTAAAAATAAAATCAGAATGGAGGAAATGACAGAGATTGTACCGAGAAGATAGAAGGGGAGGCGTGGCCCAGGGGAATGAAGAGCTGAGGGAAGAAAAGCGGGAGCAGCAGCACCAATAGACCTGCAAAGGCTCCTCTTCTGTGCGACTGATTCACCATTGTGGACTCTTAGATCTCTGCTGGTGGTAAAAAGTGGAAAGAAACCCTAACCCTATAAGAAGAGTAGTTAGTAGTTCAGTAGTTGTTGGTGGAAGAGAAGGAAAAGAAAGAGGAGACCACAGCGCTCCTTGTCTTTTTACAACAACAGAAATGAAATGTGCGACGAAAGGAAGGTGAATGGTGTCTTTTCTGAACAAAAAGAGCTTAAAAGGGAGGCGCTAGAGAGCATCATGGGCATAGCATGAAAGCCATCACAGCCACAGATGGCATCACTCACTATCTGTCTCCACTGGGAAGAAATTATGGACAGATGAAAAAGAAAGAAAAACTTTCAGTACTTTCTCTGCTTCATGTGCAGCAAAACTACCGACAATATCAGTAAAACTTGCATTACCGGCAACGGTCATATAAGCCACGTGGCAATTTAATAGAGGGCACTGACTGTATAGATGTTTGACCAATCCGTAGGTGGACCTAAAAGCCAAATATCGGCATGATTAGTGATTTCAAACCTTTGGATCTTTGTACGGAAATAATGGTAATTATTATAATGCTCAAATTCCTACGGTTGAAATCAACCAACGAAAATGACCTGCAACTAACGCTTAGAAATCACTGATCAGGCTGATTTTGGGTTTGTAGGTCCACCTAGGGATTGGCCAAACATCTACTAGGTCAGTGTCCTCTAATAAATTGCCACGTGGCTTGTATTGTGGGTGGTCAGGTAGCTACCTAGTCAGGCAAGTCTTACTCGATATGAGCCTCGTCGCATTTTTTTAGAGGACACTGACAGTATGGATGTTTGGCCAATCCTAGGTGGACCTACAAACCAAGAATCAAACTGATTAGTGATTTCTAACCTTTCGATCTTGTACCCCAAATAACGCTCAACTTCCCAAGTTAAAATCAACCCATGAAAATGACTCCAATCCAACGCTTAAAAATCACTAATCAGGTTGATTTTTAGTTTGTAGGTCCACCTAGGGATCGGTCAAAGTCAAACATCCATACAATCAGTGTCCTCTAAAAATATGCCACGTGACTCATATTATGACCGACGGTCACTGACTGCCAGTCATGCAAGTTTGACTCCCGACAATATAGTGGCTGTGGATATCTCTTTGTATCACCTCTAGATTTGCCACGTGGCACATTATTAGATGAATCTGACTGTAGGGATGTTTGGCAAATATCTAGGTGGACCTACAAGTTAATAATCAACCTGTCTAGTGATTTATAAGCGTTGGATTTGAGTCATTTTCATGGGTTGATTTTAACCGTGGGAATTTGAGCATTATTGACAAATATTTGGGATAGAAAGATATAAATGTTTGAAATAACTAACCAGGCTGAATATTGGCTTGTAGGACCACCTAGGGATTGGCCAAACATCCATACTGTTAACGTCCTCTAATGTGTGCCACGTGTTTCATATTGTGGGGATGAGCGGCTTCAAAGACTATTTACGGTCAGCAAAGTTTTACTCCCCGTGCTAATCGTCCTAGTCATTGAGCCATTGAGGTTGCAACGAAACAACAAAAATTAATTTCGTGGAGTACAACAGGACCGTATAACGAAAACAACGGCCATTATAACTGTAAAGCCCCAACCCCGTTATATATATTTTTCCGTTATAACGATATTTATTTTGAAAACAAACTTTTTTGAAGCGTTATTAAGCTTTTTTTAATAATATTAAAATATTAATATTTTGACCCATTTTTTTTGCTCGGACGTGACTGATACGAATATAACATTATAACGGTTAATTAAAACCTTCATGTAAACTGTTAATTTCACGGGGAAAAACAATTCGTAAAGTTTTACTTCTTTTTTATTTTTATAATCAGCGTAAAGTTTTATTTTGTTTATGGCTCAGGCTCCGGTGACCCCCCTAAAACGACAGGCTCCCGTTACAGGACACTATATGAGCCACGTGGCACACTCTTTGAGGACTCTGACCGTATGGATGTTTGGCAAATCCTAAGTGGACCAACAAACCAAAAATCAGCCAGATTAGTGACTTTATAGGCATTGGATTCGACTTATTTTCATGGGTTGATCTCAACTGTGGGAATTTGAGCAGTATTTGAGGTACAAATATATCCAACGACTATAAATCACTAATCAGTCTGATTTTTGGTTTGTAGGTCCACCTAGGGATTGGACAAACATCCATACAGTCAGAGTCCTCTAAGAGTGTGCCACGTGGCTCATATTATGTCCTGTAACGGGAGCCTATCGTTTTAGGGGCGGTCACTGTAGCCCAACACTTCGTTTATTCTATAAAAAAAAAAAGGGAAAATTAGGGATCACATGCAATTGTTGGAACATTGGATGCCATGGGGTCTAACTAGATCCTTTAACCGGTAATACAAAAAAAATAGACATTGTAAATGATTGTTTCAACTTTCAAACGGTCACCATCTCCATTAAGATCAATCGTCCTTTAAGGTGGGACCATCAATAAGTACCCTGCTCCTTCCCTTAACATACACACCATACACAAACTGACAAACGGCACAATTCAATGAAAGCTTACATATCGCCAAAAATGAAAAATAAAACCAGCTCCATGTCTCGGGCAACCATCTGTAGTCTTTAGTCATGAATTAAACGGGAACCCGAGGGTCCGTACTAAACCACGTAACACTCTTTTGGCCCGTCTTACCTTCTGGATGTTTGGCCGCTGCCGTTGGATTTGAGTATTTTTTCACACGGGCTTGAACCCCATATCAGCTCAACTCGAAACGGCTAGAAAATCACCAATCAGGCTGATTTTTGGTGTAGGTCCACCAATGGTTGGAACTAACTTTCTTATGTTCTGGGGGCCCGAAAGAGGACCCCACCACGTTCCATATTGGGTTTGTATACTAGATTTTTTCCCTACAGACCTTAACCACAATAAGTAGACGCGTGGCCACCAAGCTTTATTTTTATAATGTCAACCATCCAATTTTACCTCATTCCTTTGGTCAGCCAAAAAATAAAGTAAAACCTCAAGACAAAAAAAAAATCTACAGGTAAGATAGTTTAAGTCACTGAATTATGCTGAAATCTCCTAGGTGGGGTACAAAGCAATGGATCCTAACCGAGTACCGTAGACACAAAACGCTTCCATAACTCTGGGCAGCAAGGCATGGCTATAGCAACATCCTCAATATGCTAGGGGGGGGGGAATGTACAGAGTCAGTAACTTTTACAAGAAAGTTTTTTAGTATCTATCTATGCATCTATTCTATTTTTACAAAATCCCTCCAAACCTTGTCAATGCAAAGCCGCAAGACATATCCACAACACGGCCAATTAATAACCTAAGATGACAATCCCAAAGGATTAACGACAGAAACTAGGACTGTAGTAGTCACAATTCAAAAAGGACAATCCTTTGCTGCTCTTCTTGTTCGTCGTCTTTCCACTCCGTGAGGAGGCATAAGCCTTGGGCGTTTTGCAGCCTGCTGCTCGTCTGATTCTGATGCCGAATCATCAACACTCACTTGCACATTATCACACAAAAGATTTCCGTCTTCAGCCGAGTTAGCCTCTTCATGGAACAAGGCAGGGGGATTTTCTTGGCAGGAAAGAGTCCCTTTGCACTGGTTGCTCTCAGTTGTTCTATCGACCTCTTGAGAATCTTCAACTATACAAGTCTCCACCCTCTCACTAGAGGCTGAAGCTGGGCTTTCCGTTATACACCCAATGTTTTCGGGTGAGACTGATCTTGGCTCCTCTGTTTTTTCTTGCTGATTTGGACAGACAAAATCCCTAACCGGAGGATGCTCGTCTATCCCTAATTCGGATGAATTCTGGGACCCAAAACTAGATGTTCTGGGTGATGAGTCCCCTTCATCGTGTTCCTCCTGTTGCACGGAGAATCCAGGATTCCAAAGCGGTTCCAAAAGTCCAAAATCTTTGGAGGAATATGATGTGGTGCAAGCTTCAGATGTGACTCCAGCCAGTGGCCGACAACCTGCTGTGCCTGATGGTGAGTATTCAAACTGTTCGCCGGTTTCTGCATCTTCCTATTTCAAACAAAAGAAGGCAACCACTTCAGTTGGTTTTATAGGAGTTCCATCACATATACTATGAAACTTTTCAGACTGAAACACATTAGGGTTTTGCCGATTCTGATCCAGTCATAACTAAGGAATACTTTGATTTAACCCAAAGAATCAACAATAGCCTTGTATTATGCAGGAAGTAATCTATATGGCTCAGTAGCTTGTTCCAACAAAATAAAAAGTTAAAACCTAGGTTGGTTGATGGGATCATGCCTGGGCCCAATCTACTGCAAGGTACTGTGTCAAGCTGAAATAACAGACTTAAACAAGTCAGTTTCAGTTGTCAGAAACAGTAATTGAGAAGGAGCTTCACTGATTTAAGCCTTTCCATTTTTACTTTTGCAGTTCTTATTTTTCTTCATCAATGTTTCCCCAGCTATAAATATATTCGAAGCTTTCCTTCTATGCAGTTTTCTATTTAATTGCCAAGTTGGACCCCACAACAATGTATTTTGGATAGTTTTCTACTTAATTAAAACCTAAAGCGGGGCATCCTAGTAGTAAGGGCCCATTCTACACTATCAAACTAATCATGGTCATGCATTCAAATTTTTCCCAATATGATAAAAGATGTGGCAATTAAATTGAAAATAATTACTCTACATGAAAAGGACACAGAACCATGAACCCAATACATTGACACATCCACACAATTTATTCCATATAGTGAGAAATATTTTAAATATATTTCCACTACCATTTGCTTCTAGAGCAGATTTTGCTTCATCCAATACAGTGAATAAATGTTGGTGCTATGGAAGAAGCAAAATGTGCTCTGGAAATAGTAATTCCCTATCGATAACAGATGAAGACAAATTATTTGCGTAAATTGAGGTTTGCTGGGAGAAGTGTTTTGGCGTGCGTTGGCATTTGCAAATTCTTAGAAAATGGAGTGTCCTGTTAAATAGTAGCTATTTTTTATTGAGAAAATGGAGAAAAAAAATGAAATACCTCTATTGGTGACATAGCACCCTTGATCTTGTGGAAGGGTGCTACCTGGCCAAACGGTCGATACTGTCCATTAGGGAACGATCCTGCAGTAGTTCCTGGCTCAAACAACTCCCTGAAAACCAACCCATGATCTCTAACATACTGGGCACCACACACAGGTGATGGTGCCAACAGTTTGATTTCAATACCTTGGTTGGCAGTGGAACAAGATGAATTACCATGACATGACTTTGCTGGACTGCATCTATTGGAAAGAAACTCCACACCATTCTCTTTCTCATTGTCATTTTCTGGAAATCCAGACGAAAGATGCTCATCATTGCTAGCAACTGGAGGGATTTTCTGAGAATGATCTTCAAGGAGTTCATAGATTAGCTTCTGGATAAGAGCACGTTTGAGAGAAGCCTCGGCAGGTGGAAACCAATCCACATTAAGCTGAAAACAAAATCCCACTGCATATAACTAAGGGAATGTATTTTAAAATGAAAAAACAAAACACGTAAAAACCAAAATCAGTCGATATTGGCATGGCAGAGCATAATGTTTTTTTTGAAACCATAGGTATCCGGGCCTCTTAGAGCACCCGACTAATCCTAGGGCATGTAAGTCACCCCTTCCCCACGTGCCTGATGTACTGGGATAAATGCCAGGGGTATGGCTTCCCAAGGAGTCGAACTCAGGGCCTCCGGCTTACTAAGTCAGGATCCTGGCCATCTCCGCCCACTGGCCTTACTAAAGAACATACTTAATCCACCGCAAACCAACTATAAGATTTATTAATCCCAAGTTTTAATTCGAATCTAATCCCACAGTCAAGATGCACCTTGTTAAAGAGAACTGAAGAATTTCTATTTGGCCAGTTTCCATCTATCTTGAATACATAGGGGCATGTGTTAGATCCGACATGCATACCAACTGTCGAGTCAGCAAACCCAGAACATGGGGATTTGTGGACAGTTTATAAGAACAATATTTCTACATAATAGCATGGATTGTAATGAGTCAACAATGGGATATGTATATATGACATGACCATATAAATATGGGCTATGCATTCTAAATCTAGTGACACGACCAAATAAAAGGGGATGATACATTTACCATATAGACGTATTTTTATTGCAAAAGGTAAAATTCAACCTACTGTAATGTTAATTATGTTGTGAACAATGAGGATGAAAGGAGTTTCAGAAGGACTAGAATTTCTAAAAGGACAGAAAGCTTACTATAGAATTCCCAGCTTTATCACATTTTCCAAAGAATATTCATGCTTTAAAAAGCCTCAAAGGAGCAGTTCCTACCTGTTTCTCAAACAGTTTCCATACTTCGATTCCTACCTTATTTCTGAAAAGGCAGGGTATGAGATACTCATTTATGAAGAAGGATTAAGATTTGAAATCAAGCATGCCTCCAGGATTAAAATATGAAATATCATTAGCCAAATGTTGTAAGACACTAAACATCAGACCACTTCCAAGTGTAGATATAGATCTCTCATGTCATGTTCACCAAGTCCTAAGCATGATAATTTATAAAAATGAGAATTTCAGTAGTTTTGGCGCAAGAGAGGACATCACTCACAAAGTTGGAGTACTTTGTTATCTTGAAAGGGCTGAAGTTAACTGGAGCATCTTCCAAGAAAAGTTCCACATAGTGGAGCAAGAAGAGGCCACAATCAAATGAGTTTTCCTGCTGCGGCAACTGAAGTACATTGGAAAAAATGAGAGACGTAAAACATACCAAAAATTTTTAAAAGGGAAAAATGTAGTCGAGAATTAAGTACAGGTTAATTCTAACAAATATGAACACGAATCAGATAAGAACATCATGCAGCATAGAATAAGACCATAACAAAGCAAATTTTACAAAGAATGTTTGTATTGTTAGACTAATGCCTAGTTGTTTCCTTGTTATTGCTAACAGGTGCTCTTCATCTTGATCATTATGAATGATCCTTGATCCTTCTAAGTAATTGACTTATGTTTATTTGTAAGGGCCAGAGTAATTAAAATCCTACGATTTACGATTTGAATTCTACGATTCAAATCAAATTTTAATCCAAACAATTTGAATCTTATGTCTGAATCTCTTTTGAATAAAAATCAGATTCAAGTACAATTCACTTCAGTTTCTTTCAACAAATCCGTGGGCACATTTTCTAGTGAAAACAATGAATCCTATGTTTGTACTTTTGGTTTTCCCTAAATGTTAACACTACAACATGCTTCTTGCTATGTCTATCCACATTAACATAAGATCATTTTTCACATAGATGCACCTACCATATGTCATTTTTTAGTTTTCAACTTCTATTATTCCTCTTTAATATTTCAACTTAAAGGGGACCTTAAAGATTAAAAAAGAAGTTTTATTTCACATAGAACTCCTAAGTGGTTAGGGTTAGGGACAAGAAATTGAATGAGCGTTTTGTACAAGTATTCTTCATATATATATTTTTTTTATCAGTACAAGTATTCTTCATATAAGGGGATCATCTGTAGTTTATTTTCTCTATCCTTGCTCCTTTCCAAGGTATTATGTTAATTATACTTTTCAAGTAAGCGTAAACTTATTTTCTACAATAATCATTTCTCGCAATACAATTATTGTACGAAACAATTTCATGGTAGCGTTTTTCACATTAAACATTACCTAACACGGATAATATGAAATGCATGTACATGCACGCGATTTAAAAGATTGAGAATTGAGACCGTTGATGAGAGATGGAAACTTGTTTAATTCGACGATGAATTGTCAATACTTGGTTTTGTTTTTCTTTTTGTGAAAAGATCTTTTGTTCGTATAACAATGAGTTCAGAACACTGTCTCTATAGTGCAGATCGGGATTGACAGGTAAAATGGTGTCTTTATTTGTAAGTGTTTGTACAAAACCTTGTCATTATGTGATGAGTTATGTAGTAGTTTGGCACATTATATAATATTCTTTTTAATTTTTTGGATATTATTTCATCTTTTTTGAATTTATAAAGAAAATTACGATCCAACAATTTGGATTCCGAATCCTAAACCTTACGATTTTAAGATCCAATTCAATTCTGACAAAATTGGTAAGGGTATAGTTTTCATTATATTACTTAATCTATTTTGACCTTCGCACCCTAACTAGTTTATGAGTAACTAACCCTATATTTGAACTTGTTATATTATTGAACCTTATATTACTAGAGTAGCTGTGTTTGTTACTATTGGTGCGGTATGGTTATCCTTGTATTACTTCATATTTCTTTTGAGGATATTGTAAAAATGTTAATAAATATTTATGATGAACGGTCGATTTGATGGTTATGCCATCCATTTAACAAAGGCCCATTTGGATAGAGAACATCCCCTAGGTGGCAGCATCAGATAAACTTTGAATCTTCCACATTGACTTCAGTGAATCTGTAGTGATAAGCTAACAAATCTATCTACATCCACACGTGACGTGAGGGGCTAATGCATGAAGTGGCCACAACTAACATAGAAAAGATTTTAGATTTGACAAAAGGTCACGAACAAGCCTCAAGTAGAAGAGTCCAATTCACAAAAAACAAACCAACCCAACAATGACTAGCTGCATGCACAAGACCCGTCAAAAAACTTTTAATCGACGGCTGAACACCAAACACTAGAATACAATTAGAGATACGATCAATTGACATCCAAATTAATGCAAAAACAAACAAGAAGAAATGCTCTTCACAAAATATATTTACACAAGCAAGTTCGAGGCGTAAAAATTGTACAGGGGGTGTTTGGTTATTGGCAAAAGTCTATTCTCCAGTAGACTTTATCTCCAACGAAATAATTCCAAGTTTTCCAAGAATTCTTTTAATTTCATTTCCATCACTCAGCACATCTTTTTAGGTCATTTTTTATGTGTATAATACTTGAACTTCGAAATAAAATGTGATAGCAAATCAATGAGCTATTTCATTCCAAGAGCGCCTATTCATGAATACACCTTTAGTAGTAACCAAACAACCCCTCAATGTTTTAGGTTGTGCATACTAAAACTCCAAAACTTAATTTAACTTAATGAAATCAACCTCGTTTCTCCAATACAGTTTTACCAATCTGCCAAACATACTTTTTAAGTTTGACAACATCTGCATGCCTCAACTTCAACTAGCATAATGATTTGGATTGTCATTTAAATGGGAGAAAACAAATATTTACAGCTCATATAGTGAGTCTTCCTCTATAATTATGCAATAAAGAGCTATCAAGAAACTGATTGAAAGCTGAAAATACCTCTAGTGGGACAAATCGCAAATTAAAGAATTTTGACGAAACATCTTCAGATGATTCTGTTTGCCTTTCTTTCCACTCTTCCCAAAGGTAACTGTCCTCTCAATATAAAGAAGTAATGAAGTCAATGACTGTTCACATAAACTTTAAATGCAATATATACTTATCAACAATAAAAGTTGATGGTCAATCATGAATAACAACCTATGCCCTATTACCACCAAATAAACAAAATTAGAAAGCTACAAAAGTGGTGCAAATCTAGAACTTATAACCATGGGAAAGTTGAGAATTGATTTGACTTAGAACTATATAATAGCAAGTTAGCCCCTTCTAAAAACCAACATATGAGCTGCTTCCAGAAATTTATTACTGAGCCAATATCATCTATACAGTACAAGCTTACATAAACATTTTTCTAAGCATTTATTTCTACAGTAAATGTTAGAACACATTGTTGTACATTCCATATCCAGTAAATGACATGAATAGAAACCATCAAGGCCATTGCCCCTAATATCATCCAACAAAAATATTTGTTCGTATCCATCAATGCCCTCATTTATGGTAAGCCCATATCTTTTGGATATAACTATCATCATAATTATCATTGTACAAGGATATAAGAATACAGTATGTATTTCTATTTGTACCTGGGTTATTGGGGTTCTATTGTACTTTGGGTTATTGGGCAAATACATTGAGGGTATTGTTGTTTTTCTTGTTTCTACATCCCATTAATGTAATTCATGTTATCTTACACTTACAATAAAGGATCATTAGAACACACTCTCTCTCTCCCTTTTCTCCCATCTTCTTCTTCCTTATTTTCTACATGGTACCAAAGGTTCCGAATCTGATTTCTCAGTGAATATTTGTCCGATTCGTGCACTTCCAAAGGGGTGTTGTTCGTCTCTCAAAGCTCTAAAAGTTGATGTAAGTATCATCCACATCAGGCCATGTACCTTAAAACACCACTATCAGTCCCAATTACCAGCCCTTAGACAGTCCATTCTTTTGAGTGTAAAACTAGCTAGTATTGGCCCCGCTTTAACCACTTCTCATCTTCATCCCCTATTTACCAGTCAAAACAAGCAACCTTTTTTTTCCTAATTTCAACCCTAAGAGACACTCTCTACAACCCCCTTCAAATCTCAATGCTACTCTCAAATTCCCGAAGAGTATAAAGATTTGAGTTGTCTTGCATCGCAAACTGATACAAGTGCTTCCATTGGCCAAGGGGCAAACACAAAATATTTGTGAGCTTTTGTTTCCCACAATTCATATCCACATTGCAATCAATTATACCCGCAACAGAATACCATTGGGAAGGCATTTGTTCCACAAGGTGCAACGTGCAACCAACTGATGACAGAACACCCCATGCTTCTCTTAAAAGCAAAATCATGTGAACTTCACTGAAATCATTTGATAATGTCAGTAGTCGAGTTATGCCAAGGAATGTAGAATGTGGTCCAATGTCGCTTATATGCCTAAAATATATGACAAGATGTTACAGACTTACACCCAACCTACCTAAGTGTGAAAAAATGGAAAATGTATTGCACAGAACTAACAGGAGAAGTACGTGATGTCAAATCAAATAATGCAGCAGAGGAAAGTGCGTGCGTGCGTGCGTGTGGGTTCTAATGTCCTTTTATTTAAGAAGAAAAAACACAGTGGGATTCTTGTCTGGATAACAAAGCATGTTCTACTAAAATTTCCAAGGCCTACAGTTCAGATCATATGGGGGAACCAAAGTAGAACCAAAGCTTTGGTGCATTTGTTTTCTAATGTCATTTTATTTAAGAAGAAAAAATACAGTGGGATTCTTGTCTGGATAACAAAGCATGTTCTACTAAATTTTCCAAGGCCTATAGTTCAGATCATATGGATGGTGAAAATCAGAAGGAAAGCAACAAACTAAGGTTACCTTTGAACAAGATTCTTGAGGCCTTTATGACTTCCTTTGATAGAATCCATGTGCAATATACATGGTACTTTACATGACTTGTCCATTTCTTCATCTGAAAATAGCAATTGGACATGATTAAAACAGAGGAAATTCTACTCAATGCGCTAGAACATAAATTGCGACGACGCAAGAACTTGCCTTCAAAATTAGCCACTTCACCAGGATGACAAATGACTATCAAACTCCAATGAAGACTGTCATTCAAGATGCATAAATAATTCATATCAATGCAAATTCATAGGAACAAGATGGATTCTTTCTTCACAAGTAAGAAGGTTGCATGACTAAATTCTTACTTGAAGTTTACAGGAATGAATATGAAATCTTTTTCAAATAGATTCACTTTCCTTGTCCACTTGCGAACGCGTTGAAAAGCTGCCCTGCCTTCAGAAGCACTGGACGGATCTTTGTCCAAATCAGCTAGCTTGCGAAAGAAAAAACTATTAAAAAAGTGGAACCTATGCCGGTCCTCAGGTTGGATCTTGTTCTTCAAATATCTGCCAGTCATTTAGAATATTGTAAATAACATCATCAGAATGTAGAAATGGGATATACAATGAAAGCAAGATAAATAGAAGCAACAATATGCGTACTCAAGAAAAAGGGAATAATTTGAGAACTTCCAAAATATAATGAAACATAATTCAAATATTCTTGCCAAAAAAAAAAAAGAAGCCAAAATGGCTTGATCTTAGAAATCAAAGTTCTAGCTTGCTTCTATTCTTCTTGTCCTTTGTGCATCTATGAAAAGAAAAAAGAGCATAAAGTACATATCAAAGAAAAGGAGCAAACTACAGATGGGCTATCCAACGTACAATGTATCTCTATGGATATTGGTTAGATCCAAGAAATTGGTTTAACTGACTGACATTTCCACAAGTTCAAGAAAACAAAGGAGGCGCCACAACTTAGATCTATGATGTACTTGATTAGCTAGCAAAGCTCCAATTAGCCTAGGGGAGCTGGGTAGGTGACCAAAGCTCCAACAAGCATAAGGGTGTCAACATATTGGGTACCAGTATATCCAGACCTGATCTGATTATTAATTGGATCTGAAAGATGGATCATAACCTACCCTGACTCCGTCGCTGCTTAGAATCATATGCATGATTGTTCCTACAAATTCCTTGGGTAAAATACACCCTTTTATGAATATGGAACATTTTGGCTGAAACTGAATAATTCGCTTGAAACATTTTGGGGAACTCTCTCCTTCCATAAGGGGTTAGTTTCGCCTTAGCTGTTTTCTTTGGGATTTTTTTCCTTGTTAATGAAATATACGCACTTGTCAAAAAATATTGGTTTCGGTCATGGACGGCACAAGAAACCTAGGATTTTGGGTTTCGTTTCAACTTGGCCCAAACTCGATCCGACTGAGTCCGACTTGTCCAAGTCAACTCAATGAGTCAGCTTGCTGCCAAGGTTTAAAATATCGTTCCGTCTCGGTGTTCGGTAAGCTGACAGTGTGAGACGTAATGACCAAGACGAAAAGAGACAACGGAAAAAACAATATATGCCTCAACAAGGTTATATCATGTTTAATGCTTAATTAGGTTACAAATATATAATTTAATAAAAGTAAATTTATTATGGAAATAAGGTTTTAAACCAATTTTAGTACATAAAAGAAGTTTTGGCACAAAAACGATACATTCCCGTATGTATCGTCTCAGTACCTTTACCAGAACGAGACGTCTCAGCCGAGACGGAACAAGATTTTCAACCATGCTTGTTGTTGCTATGGCTCTATTGGCCCACTGCAAGCTGCAGCCTAATTTTCAACTATGCTTGCTGCTACATAAGGTTAAATAATTTTTAATGCTTAATTAGGTATATATGTTATAAAAGTACATATACCATGAAAATAAGTTTCTAAACCAAGTTTAGTACCTAAATTAAGTTTTGGCATGAAACGATACATTCCCCTATGTATCGTCTCAGTACCTTACCAGAGCGAGATGTCTCAGCCATCCTTGCTATTGCTGTGGTTGTGCTAGCCTACTGCAAGCTGCGCCTTCTTCCTCTTTTAGAGAAATTTTTTTTTTTTCGTTTCACCCAGTTTGGTCGGTTTCGTCCAAAACCACTAAAACGAAATGGGTACTTTCAACAACCACGTTTATGAGAAGAAGAGCCGCTTTCTCTCAATGCTTCAACCTCAGAATAGTGCAAAGAGATAAATATCTTGGTACCCCACAAACACGAAAGACTTCTCTCAATAAAAATGCATCGTAAGGCCGAAAAAAATAGTCTTGTTACCTTCGCAATACTATATCAATTCCAACTATTTAAAAGGACATGAAAGAATGGTGTCAAACACCAGATCACCTCTCTTGTTACCTTCCAAATATCAAAGGGAAGAAGAATCTCAATTGAAATTCATCAGTATACAAAGACATGGGCCGAAATAAGAGGTGAAAAGAGCGCATACGAGGAGACATATCATAGTCTCTCCATCCAACAATGAAGGGCATGCTCCTCGTCCTCAAGGACTCAGACATGTAGATATAAACTTTTTTCCTTTGACTGATAATGAAAGAGTAACAAGAAGTCCCCTTTCTATAGGTTGTGATTAAACACTCCATTGATGTTTGGCTTGATATTTTGCTCAAATGATACGTGAATAGGCAAACAATGTCAATACCTAGTCATTGATAAGGCTAGATGGTGAGGTCCCTAAGACCATTACATGATTGACATTGTTAGGAGTCAACATGTAGAGAGCAGAATCACATCAAACCTCCTATTGTTATCAACAGAATCACACTAACCGTAAGAAAGTCACCAACCGATTTAAGTAGTTTGGATACTACTGCGAAGAATTATGTAGATAAAGTGACAAACCACCAATCCTTTCAAAATAAAGCTGGTCCCCTTTTTAGAAATTTTCTTTGTAAAATATATATTTTTTTTGACAGGTAGCAATTGTAAACAGTGTTGATAGGGCTAAGATGTAGTCTGTTGAAGTGTCCTCCCCAAAAGGAGTGATTCCGAGTCTTGCGTAAATCGAGTAGGTAATTATTAAAGATTTGTTGCAGGTTGCACCACGAACGAAGAGGGAAAGAGATCACGGAATGGAGAGAGAGAGAGATGACCAGGTGGTATCCCTTTCCGAAGGATTGCTCCTGTCTCTATGGTAAGGAGCTCTATTTATAGACGCGTAACGGAGGGGGGGGGGGGGAAGACTGGAATACCCCTCTGACGTGGCAGGGCAAACATTGTCAGGAAGTAGGGAAATAATAGAAAACAGAAGGCAAACCTCAATCATTTCCACTCGAGGTGTCACTTAAATAGTTAAATATAAGAAATGAAAACTTTAAAGCACTCTACATTATAAAGGCAAATAGCCCCATCATCAAAATAACCAATCTGCATTTCAACTTACTTAACATAGAAGTCAATGATTGTATCATTGATGAATGTCTCTGGTTGTAATAGCTCGACATCTCTCTTACTAACAGAAACAGCATCAGGATCTCCTTTAGGATAGACAACATCTTCAAAAGGCTCATCGAAACTGAAAATTTTCAAACTTATTCAGTATATATCACAAAAGCAGAGAACAAAGCACTAAACATCTACATATGTTTATTAATCGGGATTTATAAAGAGTCAAATAGTTACAGAACATAAATGCATGCTAAATTGCAGCTCCCACAAAGTGTAAACTGGTTCAGTTACAAAGATGTTTAGATCAGAAAAGATGGATGTACATGAAACTAGAAGTTTCAAATCTATCCCTACTTATCCTACGGAAAAAAGCTCTCAAGGAAGAATAGTATACAGTCATCCCAGTCCTTGGTAAGTACATATACATATCATATAAGAGTGACATGGCAATATGGCATATAAATAATTATGAGCATTTTCTAGGATACTAGGTTTGGAATGACAAGCACATTATAAGTGGGGATGCGGATAGAACAATAAAAATGGAAGACCGGGCGTGTAATAATAATTTTTTTTTTTTGAGAAGTGTAAATTTGTTGAAAGCCAACAAAAGGTTACAGGCGTGTGTAATAATAAATAACAGCAACCACACTCCGTACTATTAACATTCAAATAAAATAAAATATGAAATTGATGCAAATATAGGGATGAGTTCACTAATTCACAGAACATTTCATGATTACATGCATAGCAATTCACAGCATGGCAGGTGAATTCAAAAAGAGTAACCGCAATAATTAGCTAACCAATTAATGTTTTACTGTTGTACCTCGTTGTTTTAGTAAGTGTAGTCACCATTTTAAATATGCAAACAAAACAGTTGAGGCATAAATAGTCAGAGTCAGTGACTCAGTGCCAGACATGCTTCAGTTCCTAAAGAATACGACAAGTGTCAGGCTATGAGCAAAAACATTGGGAATTGGAATTTTTTTTAAATCATGAAAACATAGGAAACCTAAGGGAACTCACTTGGAGTCTTGGATATTCTTGAAAATGCTAAAAAAACATGAAAATGCTCAAAACTAATTAGGTTACCACAAACAACCATTTATAATTAAAAGACGTGTTAAATAGTACATATGCACACTTATATTATCTTAGGGAGACAGAGACACCATAGTCATACACATACCAATAGTCATGTAACACATGGTTTAAAGTCATGCTCCCAAGGAAGTATTGGTCAGCTAAGCTGAGACAGTATGAAACCAAGACAATGGTGAGACAAACCAAGACAAAGCCCCAATATATCATTCTAGTCACCCCCCGAGACCGAGACGTCTTGGTCAAGACGTTCCAAGACAGAATGAGACTTTGAACCTTGATGTAACTTAGTAACAAATAAACACGTCTACAATTTGTAGTTTTGCAGTGTTTACTTAAATCATCAAGTATGCACAAATACATTTTTCTATTTTTTTATTTTCAACAAAATTGTTTTTTAGTAATACAATAATAATGAGTGCAAAATCCACTGCATAACAAAAAGGATGACAAACTTCACAATATAACAGAAAAATGGAGATAGAAAACCTGAGCACAGGGTGTATGTACTGCAAAAATGGCATTGCTTTTACTCACTTGGAAAAATAACGCATTGAAGAGAATATGCTATTCTGCCCCACAAAATCATCTTCTTCCCTTGCCACCTCAGTACTGTAACAAAATTATTGAGTGAAAACAAAACTAACTGAAACAAACCAAAATGAACTAATAAATCAAATGCCACAACACTAAGGATGATAGAATTAATGGAATTACTGACTAACAATAAAGCCTCATCTGCTGTACATCAGACACAATATAACAGGTCCATAGAGCAGATGAAAAAATTGACATAAAAAAACATATTTGTATATAACACAGAAATCCTTATGCCATCTGCTGCTTTTGTTAAGAGAGTATGAGAATTTTCAGTAAAGACATGTATACAGGCATACCCACGAGTACATCACTCCCAGAAACGGGAACTTAACTTGGATTCAATCTCCCAACTTCCAGTTTGACTCAGTTGATCTTTTCTAAGATCCGAATGTGAACAAGTACAAAAATGGAGTCAACTGAGCCCCACTGCTTTTGTTGAAGAAATTGTACTGTCACAAGATAAAGGTATTGTAGGTGATAAAATATAGCACATTGTACTATTGTAAAATGCGCCACACCGGATCGGACCCAAGAAGCACCATATAGCAAGTACCCACCGTAATGTGTCTCCATCCACAAAAGCACCCCAAGATGTTATAGAAGAGATAAAATCGTACATGGCTAGAGGAGCACAAAAAAGAAGTACAGCTCATGAAGATTTTGAGTTTATGTCGAATAGGGTTATGGTGGTGCAACCAAAGTAGGCTCCACCGGGTATGGGTGGCTCTAGTGGTGCTAATACAATTTCCTCGCGTAGTGTAAGGGGGGCCAATGGATAGATATCTTGTGGTCAAGCCTGAGGGACATATTAGTGGTGGAAGTAAGGGTGGTGTTAGGCCTGAAAATGTAGAATCGCCACATGTCCTGGCACCCCACAATGCAAAAGAGCATAGGAACCAAGTGTGCTTGGACATTGGTCGGTTCTTTTTGTAAACAGTATTTAATTCAATGTGGCCAATAGTCCTTTCGTAAATTGTTGTATGCAGTTGGAGAGTATGGGTGTAGTTTAAAAGCACCTAGCATGTACGAGCTGCGGCCTTGGATTCTCAAAGAAGATGTCAAGACAACAGATTTAATGATTGAAGAAATGAAGAAAACATAACCCAAGACAGGAGTTACCATCATGTTAGATGGTTGGAAAAATATGAGGGGTCGACAGTTGCTTAAATTTCTTGTCAACAATCCAGAGGGGACATTTTTCTTAATAAATGTGGATGCATAAGGTGCAATCAAGGATAACAACCTGATGTTCAAACTTTTAGATGAGGTTATTCAGGAGGTGGGAAAAGAGCATATAGTGCAGATTGTTATTAATAATGAATCTGCCTACAAGCTAGCTAAAGAGAGATTGATGAAGAAAAAGAAGACTCTATTGGACTTTGTGTGCAACTCATTGCATCGACTTGATGCTTGAGAAAATTCACAACTTGCCTCAGCTTGCTTCTGCATATAGAAAGGCTAGGAAAGTAACTTTATTTACAACCATGGTTGAGTGCTAGCTTTGATGAGAAACATCACAAAACAAGAGTTGATTCACCCGGCCGCAATGAGGTTTACTACAACAAACTTGACATTACAGAGCATGCTACAGAACAGAAAACCGTTGGAGACCATGTTCACATCTAGCAAGTGGGCAAACAGTGTATGGGCAAAAAAGGATGAAGGGAAGGCCATTAGAAAAATCGTGTTGAAGGACAAGAAGTTTTGGCCTAGTATGGTGTATTCTTTGAAGGCTGCAAAGCCTTTAGTTGGTGTGTTGAAGATAGTAGATTCAAAAAAAGAAGTAATTATGGGCTTTTTATATGGGGCAATGAATAGGGCCAAAGAGGAGATTGCAACGAACTTGGATATTGATCTAACCAGGTACAAAGAAAAGTGAGACATCAGTGATAAGAAATGGGACTTCCAAATGCATTGCCATTTACATGCTGCAGCATACTTCTCAATCCTCAGTTTCACTATGACCACGACTTCTCGATTGATCCAGAAATTAAATTGGGTCTATATAATTGCATGGACAAACTGATTCTAGACCCAAAAGAGAGGGAACAAGCTAGCTTAGAAATTGATCAATTTCATGAGAGGATTTGTTTATTTGGTTGACCTCAAGCAGAGTTAACAAGAAAGAAGCGCAGTCTAGTGAACCAATGAGTATTTCTTTGAAATTATGAAATGTTATATAGTATACTATATACTGATATACTTGGATTTGTGAAATTTTTGTAGCAAATTAATGGCTAGCATATGGAGATGGCGCACTGGCATTAACTAAGTTTGTCAGATTCACTGGTTGTTGATAAATTCAATAGTGATGATGAAACATAGAAGGAACGGAGAATGTGGTGCTAGAAGCAGAGCCAGTAGTAGAAGAGCCTTGTCCTTGCCCTACATGGGACAACGATCTTGATGAGCTCGATTTCGATGCCCTTGAGAGTTGAGATTGCAATGGCACAGTCAGAGCCACAAGGAACTAAAAGGAGAAAGGAGAATAAAGTCTCTAGAGGAAGAGGACAACCAAGTGCAGGAGTAAGAAGCCTGAAGAAGTTAGTGAATTAATTTTAGACTTAAGACACTTGGACAACTTAGACTATATATCTACATCATTAAATTAATGTGTTCAACTCCTTTTAACTAGATAAAGGAAAGTCTCCCATGCAATTGGTGGATGAAGAAGAGGAATGGGGGGAGGTTGAATCTGATGAAGGAGAAGATGATAAGGGCATCAGATATCATGATGACTCCTTTGAAGACCCCACTAGTGATGATGATGTTGGGATGAAGAAGAATAGAAAGATTGATAATTTTTCATTTTTGTATAACAATATAAGAATAGGATTTGAATTTGTATTCGTGTTAGTTGTTATTAGACTTGTTGTTTGTCTGTTAATTTTAGCTTTTACTACATTATAGACTTGCTCTACTTTCTTTCCTAACTCTATCTTGTTAGTATTAAAATTTGGTAATTTAGTTATGTGCTTTATATTTTTAAAGATTTGATGTCAACATTCAGGCATTCCCGACAGCATCACTCCTAAGGTAAAAGCTATAGCCTCAATTACTTTTATGCTTATTTAAGTTTTTTTTCACATGGTATGTTGTTTCGGATTTTCGTAAAATTAATTATATTTTTTTAGAATTTTTTAGCACTTTTTTTTTTAAATTGAGACTTAAATGAGGCTTACGCCGCAGTACCCCCTCGAGGCTATACCTCACCTTTTTGAAACAAAATGTCTCAGTTCCCGAACTAACCTTTTTAAACTTTGCACCTATTAGAAGTGCTTGAACTTAGTAATATGAATTTTATCACCTAGAAGATAATTTGATTATTTAATTGGTCCTTTATGGGCTACATATAGAATTATGCCCATGCCAAAGGCATTTTGGTTTAGGCCTATAACCTGAGAACACACAAAGCACAAAGCATAAACTTAATTTCTTCCAAATAAGAAGCACTTTTTTTGTAAGTAGCACAAATCATGAACATCATTCAAGCTCTATTTAGGAATTGCTTATAAATATCACTGCAAGTGGAATCTAAATGTCAAGAGTTACATTAATTAATTCTAATCGACCATTAGCTTCTTTCAGCTGCACAAGTTCAAAAACATGGTACAGTTTTCCTTTCCAGATAACAACATTGGCACCTTCATTTTCAAAAATAAGAATGGAAAAAATATCTTAATAATGAATTATTTAATTTAAAAAACTCACTCAAGCACAACTTTCCACATAGCCTTGTATCTTGTATCCAATGACATGATCCTTCCCTGTTTCTCTGACCAACGAGGGTCACAAACGGCAAACTTCAACTCCACAATGCCTAGACAAATTATAAAGCATGAAATTAGTATTTGACATCTATAAACTGAAACGGAAAATTTCGTTTTCCTTAAGGAGCGAAGGAATAAATTGTTAAGTTTTCTAATCAGGGTTTAAAATTTCGTACTGAGTCGAGGGTAACACAGCCAAGTCAGCTCAATCATGGGGGCACTGATCAAGGATTTAAATTTCGGTCAAAACACCGAAATTTCAGTTCGGTGGTCACCGAAATTCCCAAAACACAGCTTTCTACACCGAAATCCACCGAAATTTGGAAATATCGGCCGAAATTTTGGTTTTTGACCTCACCGAAATTCTTTCCGAAACCGAAATTTAAATCCTTGGCACTGATATAATTTCAGGGGACACCGTTACAAGACTAAGTCATAGAGAACTTTCAATCAATGTGAAAACAATCGATTCAGTCACTACCGAATTATATCAGTTTCGGTGTTGCCTGAGTCATGCAGCAACACTGAATCATCAATCCATGTTTCTAATTAGGGAAGGGACACTGAGCAGAGAAGAAAGGAGTGATGAAAATTCAAGTTATCAAAAGGATATTACAATGCCAATGCCAATGCCAATTAGGAAAAGAGGAAAGAATCAAATAGAACTCCTAAACTAAATAATAGTAAGCTTGGTAATTAAACAGTACCGTCAAACTCAAGAAAAAAAAAGGTTTAGAAAATGAAACTCTATCTGTTTTGTCCTTCCTAGAAAAGTAGAAAACCTGGTTCGAATTGGGTATCAATGATTTGGATCCTAAGAGCCTCATTTGGAACTGTATGACATTATAAGGAATCCAACAGTACAAAAAAGAAGAAATATAACAGAAATTTGGACAAGTGTTTCCCACTCTTTGTCATGATCTGCAAGTAGTAAGAATGAAGGATTGGAGACATGAGGAGATAGAGTGTCATGTATGTGCAAGGCATAGTACAACAATTTTGGGGTAACTTGACAGTAAACATGAATATGTTCATAATCGAAAAGTGTAAAAGCAATTTCCATGACCAACAAATTCTCAGCAAGTAGATTCAAAAATCAATTTCCCCATCCAAGTTTGACTCAGCTGAAACAAAAGTCGTTGAATTTTATAGGACTGGAGTTTGGCTTCACTCATTAGCCCCACCCAACAATAGTCCGCTGGTCAAATTCAATGTATACGTTGGAAGAATAGTCCGCATTAAGGGAATTATGTTTTTGTGGCCTAAATTGCGGGTGGAATGAAAAGGTCTTTTCTTTGAAGATTTTGTATTCTGATGGGATTTAATTTGTTCTAGACTTTGTGACAACGACACGGCTCTTTTAGGGTTTTTGGCCGTGTCGACACGGTCGTAAATGAAAAAAAAAAAATTGCTCCTATTGTGGCAGTCCTTTCTCCTCCAAGTAAAGCAAGGAGGAAAACCCCATACGAAGGAGAAGGAGGAGAAGACTCACCTTAGTCGCCACGGCAGGAGATGCCGCTGTCGCAACCGTCGAAGCTGCCGTCGCCAACCCTTAAGATGGGGTTAAGGTTTCAGAAAAACCCTTTCGGTGTTGTCGAAGACGACCTCCTCTCCACTCTTCATTTTGTTTCAATCGACCCAACTATATAAAAGGGGTGGGCTTGGGTCTATTTGGGTTTATTTCAATCGGGCCCAATTAATGAGATTTGTTGTGTGTAAGCCAAATCTCGCCATATATTGTTGTGTATGGGCCCCTATTGTGTAAGGGGTTGGGCTTGGGCCTATTTAAGTTTATTTTGAGCATTATTTGGCTATATATATATATATATATATATATATATAATGTACGAACGTGTCCCCATATCAATTTTTTTAGGTTGTCGTGTCGGACACCTCGTATTGGCGTCAGACACCGACACCCGTGTCGGTGTCTTTGTCACATAGGTTCTAGAGACGGTTGACAGGCTATTGATATCCCTAGCATAGTCGGCTTTTGCTTGTATCAGCTTTTGTAGGTCACCCCAACCTCTTTTGCCGGTTTTCTTGTATCGGCTTGGCTTTTGCCTTTTCAATAAATCTAATACTTACCAAAAATAAAGAGGTTGAGGTGACCTACAAAAGCTGATACAAGCAAAAGGCAAAAGCCATGAAGAGAAAACCGACTATGCTAGGGTTTTCTCATGAAGAGAAAACCGCCGATTCACAAAAATTATAGCAAGAAACTCATGAAGAGAAGTAAATGTAGACTTCATGGAATTTCAAACAAGTGATTCAGAAAAGAGATGTGACAGAAAAGTCGATGAAGGCCAAACCTTCAACAGACAAGCATAGCGCAAAGTGTTTTTAAACGCTAAGGCGTGTGGCGAGGCACTTCACAAACCAAAGCCTTAAAGCGCAAGCCTCAAGGCGTAAGCCTCTCGAACATGCATTTTTAAGTAGCTAAATAATTAAATATAAGAATAAATTAATAGCAAATATTCCAAAAAGGGAGAAAATAAAGGAATATCTCAAAAAATAAGAAAAAATGATGACAGTTCACATTTCAATATCCAAATCCAAATTCTAAACTCATCAAAATCAAATTAAACGAACCACAATCATATTCATAGTTTCATACTTCCATATCCAAAGTTTGGAACTCATCAAAATCAAATTATAAGTGTACCTCATCCATAGTTTCATACTTCCAACTTTCCAAGTCCATTAAAACAAAACTTAAGAGTGTAAGAGTCACTCTAATCCAATGATTTTAAACGTGAATGCCTGAGGAAAGGCACTTCAATGGCCTAAAGTGTGAGGCGTAATCCTCACGAATATGCCTTTTTAAATAAACACTGAAAAAAAAAATAATAGGATAATTCAATAAAAAAGATAAATGTAGTTAAATTTGGGAAAAAATAACATTATCTATTTCATGTGGGGAAAAGAAATGATTTTGTTGCTTACATTTAAGCTAGAATAACTTATTATTATTATTATTTAATTTATGATTTATAAAAATAAAAATAAAAATAAAAATTTTAAAAATTGATTTTTTAAGGTAAGTTGCCCCTCACTGACATATGCATGTGAGGCGCAAGCTTCTGAGACGAGGCATTAAAAAAGATGTAAAAGGCACGATGCCTTTTTTAAAGCCTCAATAAACGAGGCATAAGCTTCATAAGCTTTTAAGCCTTAGGGCGTTTGGGGAAAGCCTTGCCCTAAGGCGAGCCTCAAGGCATAAGCCTCAAATGCCTTTTAAAACACTCCGCGTAATCCAATTTCATTGATTTTTCTTTTTGATGAGTAACAGTAACTTTATTGAAAAGAAAGGGGAGTATAAAGAATTCAATTGAATAAAATAAAAATGAGAAAGTGAGAAAAGCACAAATTTTGTTGAAAAAGCACCAACCTGAAGCTCCATGTGGATTTTCAGCTTCCATTGCAGCGGTTGGTCTTACAGAGAGCTTAACCAGAGCTGTTTCAACCTGAAACCAGCCACACGAAACTGTAAACTATTTAGTGCAACCATATATAACATAACAGAATAACAGACCTCCAGCTAGGGAGAGTGGCAGAACCCACCTTTCCATACCACTGAGACTCAATATCAGCGACATCATCAATTGCCCATCCTGAGATAAATGATTCCTTGCTTCCATATGCATTTGAACCCTCAAGTTTAATGCAACTGCTGGAAAATGTTAGTAAAGATTCTGTACAATATCTTTCCTCGTGTATAAGATAATCAGGGGAAACAACAACTGTCATATTTATGTTTTCCTGCCAATATCAAATAAAAAGAGCAGTCAAAGATAATGTATTACAATATGAGAAACAGCGTCGTTAGTACAGATAAGCATTCACATACATGGGATTAAGAGCACAATGAAAATGGGTGAACCACGAAAAGAAAGAGTTGTTATAGTAAGTGATGCAATGATAGAAAGATAAGTGATTTATCAAAAAAGGAAATTTGATACTGCCAACAGATAAAGCAAGTCTTATTGCCACCTCAAAAGCATGCATAGATGAACACCTTAAATCCAGACATCAAGGACATAGTTTCTATTAATCCCAAATTACACACTGGCAGAAAGAAAACTCCATCTGCATACAAACGAGTGAATCCTCCCAACACCCCCACTGAAATTGCTTTCATATCCACAAGGTACACCATGACATGAGAAAAGTACCTACAAGCAAATTAAACATATATCCTCAATTCCCAGTTGACTGAAGTGATAAGCCACTGAAATTGCTTCCCTAGTCCTGTGGCAAACCTTAAACACTGCAATTCGATTCGACAAAAACACGCCTGAGGAGAGGAGTCATGTATGTGTTGGATTTGTTGGATTGTGGGCCCCACGTGAGGGTGCACTTAGTGGGCTACGTCCCACTGCCCCATATGGGGAGGATATGTCCTTATGTTTGGGGGTTAACTGTGGGTCCCACCCACTTGACTCACGAATTCTCTATTCTTAGTTCGTGGGTCACCCACTTAATCCACCACTATTTATATTGTACATGTACATGGGTCTTCCCCATCATATATATATATCACTTGAGAGGAGATTGAACAATAAGTTCAATCACTCCATTCTCTCTCCAAAACCCTACTCTTCTTCTTCTCTTTCTAATCTCTCAACTCTCTCTCTCAATATTACACTTTGGTGAAAATCTAGTTTACAACATGGTATCAGAGCATGGTTACTCTAGGGCCTATGCTCTTGTCCCCTAGAGTCACCTCTACGGAAGAATATGTGGGTATCTGAAGTTTGGGCAAAATTTGGGAGTTCTTAATTTTTTCGAAAATTAAATTTTTCTGGGCCTCCCTACCCTAGCCGCACCTCCTATAGAAACCCTAGGGACCCTTTGAACATCGTTTCGGATTTTTCGGATCTCCCGTTCTACAATTCAATTTTTTCATGCCTTTCGTTGTAATGAGTTCATCAGAAGTTTCATGCGTCTCACAAAGACCATAATCCACAATTATGCATTACTACAGTGTGACTTTATGGAATAAATTTCCTTGAATGGAAGAAGTATGCTCTTATGTATATCGAAGGACATGGTTAGCGAGTATCTTACTAGGGAAGCTGACGAACCTGCTACCACTGACAAATCTCACGAGAAATGGGTTATAGAAAACCTCAATGTGTTGTCGTGGCTTCTGCACTCTATGCAACCCCAGATCAACAAAGGTTTCATGTTTCTACCTATGGCGAAGGAGCTTTGAGAATCTATCTGTCTCTCAAACCTACTCACAGGTGAGAAACTTTGCTAAGCTTTATGAGTTGGAGTAAGAGATTGCTTGTTTTCGACAGGGAGAGCTCAAGTTAGGTACCTATTATGCTTCCCTATGAAGCAAGTGGGAAGAGATGGACCACTATCAGAATTATACCCCGGTTTGTGTTGCAAATGTGAAGTCCTTCAAAGCTGTGGTTGAATAGTCCCGGATTTTCCAATTCCTCTTTGGCCTTCATCCTAGCTTCGAACTGATTCTTGGTCGAACTCCTCCTACGTCTCTTGCTCAGGTCTATGCTTATATCCAGAAGGAGGAAAGTCGGTGCTCTACTATGCAGCTACGTAGTGGAAGTGACTCTCAAGATCGATCTGCCCTTGCGTCTATGTTTCAGAAGGGACAGAAATCGACTCTAAAGAAACCAGATGAAGAATGTGATGACTGTGGTCGTTTGGGCCACATTAGAAACACCTGCTGGGAGCTACATGGGCGTCCTCCAGGACTGGCGCCACTGCCCTACAGCTAGACAGGGGTCACCTGCAGGCAAGCTGCAGCACACTCGATGACTCAGGACACTGCCCCACAGCACATTCATCCTATGGGGACATGGATTCTTTTACCCCTAGAGATCTTGAGAGGCTTCGTCATACGATGGCCCAACTCAGTGGCTAGGCTTCGACTACCACAGCTACCTTTGCTCGGATAGTAACTGGGTCTGCTTTCTCTGTATCTCTTGTTCCTTCTAGCCCTTCTTGGATCATCGATTCAGGGGTATCTGATCATATGACTAGTATGTCTTTCATTTTTTTCAGTTACAATATTTGTTCTGGTCATGACAAAGTTAGGATTGTTGATGGTGCCCTTTCCTCTATTTCTGGTAAAGGGAATGTTTATTCCTTTCCAGCACAAACCCTGTCATCTATTCTACATGTTCCTCAGTTTACTGCTAACTTGCTTTCTGTTAATAATATTACCAAAAATCTTAATTGCAGTATAACATTTTTTCGTTCTCATTGTGTTTCAGGATCTGAAGTCGAAGCGGACGATTGGCAATGGACATGGGGATGGTGGCTTGTAGCTCCTGAGTTCCTCAGTATTTCTATCAACGCATCAGTCTAGCACCAGTAGTAGTAGTCGAGTCAATAAAGACCAGTTAATGCTTTGGCATAATCGGCTTAGTCATGTCCCTGTGTCAATCTTAAAACGTGACTATCTGTTTTTTCATCTATGTCAACAGTTCAGTTTTATTGTGAAAAGTGTAAACTTGCTAAGCATTGTCGTTCTGTTTTTTCAATTAGTGGAAATAAAAGCAATGCTCCTTTCTCTATTGTGCATTAGTTACGTCTTTATTTAGATATCATTATTTTGTTACTTTTGTGGATGACTTCAACAGATGTACTTGGGTGTATCTTATGGATGTACTCAATTCGATACTCCACTGAAGGTTTTTCGTTCTGACAATAGGGGTGAATACTTGGATGGGGGCTTAACTATTTCGCCTCTCATGGCATTGTGCATCGAACCACCTATCCTTCGACACCTCGACAAAATAGGAAAGCCGAGCGAAAAAATCATCATCTTCTTGAGGTTGAGCGTGCCCTTCGTCTTGGGATACAGGTTCCAAAGTCTTTCTGGTCTGAAACGGTTCTTTTTGCCTCCTACCTTATCAATCGGATGCCATCTTAGGTTCTCGGTTTTCAAACTCCTATTTCTCTTCTAGTTCCTAATTGTCTTAGTTTTCTTGTTCTTCCAAAAATATTTGGATATGTTTGCTATGTGCATATTCATCGTTACTCCCATGGCAAATTAGATCCACGGGCATTGAAATACATTTTTTTAGTACCATTTGAATCAAAAAGGGTACAAATGCTATCATCCAGGCACCCGTCGGTACTTTATATCTATGGACATCACCTTTGCTGAGTCACTTCCATTCTTTGGTGTTCGGACCCCTCTTTAGGGGGAGTATGACATTGATGAAGAAAGTCTAGTTCCTATGCATGATCTTGTCCTTATTATGTCTTATGGCACGGATATAGTCTTTACTCCAATGCCGGAACCTGAGTCTACTATTGACAAGGACACTTCTACTACTGCAACAGACATGCAAGTTTACGTCAGATCCAAGAAGGGACAAGTTATTGGCTCTGTTCCTGCCAGTCTACCCTTTGATCCAAGTCCAAGTATTGCATCTGTCTCTGCTTTAGTTCATGAGCCTCCATAACCTCCTACTCCAGAGAGGGATCTCCCCTCAGTAAGGGTGTGTACAGAGCACCCTATTTCTCACTTTGTCTCTTTTCATCGTCTCCATCTTATCAGAATTTTGTTAGTATAGTGTCTTCTGTCTCTTTGCCATCCAGCATTACAGATGCTCTCAGTCACCTAAAGTGGAAAGAGGCTATGATAGACGAAATATATGCTCTTAAAAAAAAAAAAAAAAAGAACATGGGATCTTGTTCCATTACCCGGAGGGAAGAAATTTGTGGGGTTTCACTGTGAAGCATAAGGCCGATGGTTTCATTGATAGGTACAAAGCTCGCCTTGTTACAAAGGGATTCACTCAAACCTATGGGATTGATTATCAGGAGATATTTGCATCGATAGCCAAAAATAAACTCAATCAAAGTTCTACTGTCCTTGGCTGCGAACATGTCATGGCTTTTACATCAGTTGGATGTAAATAATGCCTTCTTACATGAAGCCCTAATAGAGGAAGTTTACGTGAAGTTGTCACCTGGATCGAAACTTTCAAGAAGTGAAAACAGGGTGTGCAAACTGAAGAAAGCTTTGTATGAGTTAAAAGTTAAAACAATCTCCTCGAGTATGGTTTGAGCGGTTCAGTAGTGCAGTCAGAAGAGTTGGCTATATACAGAGTCAAGCAGATCACACAATGTTTGTGAAGCACCAACAGACCCGTACCACAACGTTGATTGTCTATGTGGATGACATTGTCATCATGGGTAATGATCCAACAGAAACCAAGCAACTAAAGACTTTCTTGTCTTCTGACTTTTAAACAAAGGATCTAGGACTATTAAAATACTTTCTAGGGATTGAGGTTGCTAGATCACCGAAAGGATCTTTATATCTCAGAGGAAGTATGTCTTAGATTTGTTAGTGAAACTGGGTACTTGGGAGCACAACCAGCAGAGATTCCTATAGATCAGAACCAATCCACATGAATGTCATTGGTAGAAAATGGACGTTATTGGTAGATGGGGAGGACAAAGCAAACAACCTCCAATTTCTAAAATATCACAAACAACCTCATCATTGTAATTCATGCTTTATCCAACTACTTGGGGTCAGCAACACAAACCCTGTTCCGTCAATCAATCCTTTGAAGATAAGGCCCAACGAAAAACCAACACCTTTACCCTATCAACAAAATTGTTATCAAAATTCACTCTATTCTTTTTCTCCCAAATACCCCACTAAATGGATGCAAGGGGTACTTCCAAAGCACCAGACCACACCTCCCAAGGAATTCGCATTCCAATAGGAAATTAAGCCCACAATATCAAAAGGAAACATCTAACAAAGCTCAACAAAATCCCCTTAGCCAACTCACAATTAATGAGGTGATTAACAAAGTCGCCAATATGATCTTTTACCAATCAAAAAAAAAAGAGTCACCATCCTCCCAACACATCATACAAGTGTAAGGAGAAGCGAACTAGTTCTTTCTTCTCTTTCGAACCAAATCACAAGTATTGATTAAGTTTAAGAGCCTTCATACACACAAAGGAGAAACATTCAGTTTTCAAATATTCTTAAACGGAAAAGAAAAGGGGTTGGAAGGCAAGAAGAAATTGATTTATTAAAAGACTTGCAAGACAAAATTCTATAAGTTTCTAGTCCAAACGTTAGTGTTAAAAAAATAATGTATACGCATCGTTCGACTTCCCTAAGAGAGAAGCCAGTTCCTCGACATAAACCCCTTTGAGATCTCTTAACAAGAGAAACCAGACAGGGATGGAAAAGCCACATTGGTAATATGGACATCCTTAGATGGAAAACATTAACACTCTCCTAAGTCTATAGATCTCTTTTTGTGCATAAGCAAAACATGAGAGTTTCGAGCGACTAACCCATATTATTCACAAAAATATTATATATGTATATATATAATGAAGCTTAAGGCAACAAATTTTAAAAAATTTCAACTCAAATTGGTTTTGTCTAGTTTGCAGCCAAAAAAATTAGCATGTCAGAAGTTCATGCCCCCAAAAGGTTTTCTTCAGCTAGTTTTCACTTCATACACTCTTTTCAAACGACACTAGGAACATCATATCTCCACTGGTGCTGGCCACAACTTAACTTTGATGAGAGCAGCAAAGCAATTTGGGAGAGATTGGTGAGATTTATCCTAAATTATGCCAGCCTGAACAAAAATACTAATTTCACAACAAAAGCCAAATTAGTTGTATAGAATGGGCTTAAGTATCTCACAAAGGTGGTAGATCATGTGTAGTTCTATGACCAACGCTATTAAAATCCTATGATTTACGATTCAAATCAAATACTAACCCAACCGATTTGAACCTTGTGAATCTTACGATTCGAGTGAGATTCATGATTCTTTGAAATCTACTTAAGATTTGAATAAAAACAATACGGCACATTTACAACGAATCTAATATTTTCAAATCAAATATTAACTCCAACAGATTTGAATCTTATGTTTGAATTTAGATAAATATGTGAATCGTACGATTCGAGTGTTCAATTCTAAAGATTTGAATAAAAACACATGGCACATTTACAACGAATCTAATGTTTGTATTTTTTTCTTTCTAAATCTTAAACACTACAAAAAAGAAAATTATGACATGTTTTTACTAACTAAATAAATTTATATCAAGTTTCTTGCTGTCTTTCCACAAAGATATATGATCATTTAGATGTCGTTCACCGTCAACAATGGATTAACTTTCAGTTTTTTCACTTTTTATCCGTTCCCCTTGAATGTTTTAAGTTAAGAAGGCCATTACAGATTTATAAAGAAGTTAATAATCCCTTAACAAAGAACTCCTGATTGGTTAGGGACAAGAAATCACACGAGATTTTTTGTACGAGAATTCTACAAGACAAATCATCTGTAGTCTATTTTCTCTATCATTTAACATTTTCAAGTTATTGAGTTGATTCTACTTTCAAGTAGAAGCATAAACTTAATATTTTACAAGCAGCAATTTTTGCAATTCAATTATTGTACGACACATTTTCATGGCAGTGTTTTTCGAATGAAAATCACTTAGCACAAATGACAAGAAATGCATTCCATGCACACAATGTGGAAGATTGAGAATTTTTATAAGACGAGAAAACGTATTTAATTTCATGGCATAATGATGATTCATGGTTTCAATTTTTCATCCTTCGTGAAAAAAAAAATTTCTTTATGTATATTGCATATGGGGGATTGTCAGATAAATTGTTTTGCATTTATTTGAAAGTCTGTACAAAACCTTAGCATTATAAGATGGATTATGAAGTGTTAGGCATATTAATGTTGTTAAATGTTTTTGCCTATACTTATCGGAAAAAAAAGTTTTTGCATATCATTTCGTACGTTCTTAACTCAAAGAAAAGTGTTACACTCCAACAATCTGAATCCTGGTTCAATTTGAATACTACTCATTATTTTTCAATCCGGTTCAAGTCTGACAACATTGTCTACAGCAGATGCACTTTGGGCATATTTTAAGAGAGATCTGAATCATGCGATCCTCCCTTCTCACATGGTGAGGTGTATCAATCATGTTCAAAAGAAGGCAATTCTAGAGATAATATGCCAGTAAATCATGGAGATGAAGGTGAGAGGCATATGACAGACTTGTCCCTTTTTCTTTTTCTTTATTAATTCTGGGTCCACAAGAACTATCTTTTCTGGATTTGAATCTTTAATTAAAATACAGTATCAATTAATCAAACAAAAAGAAAAAGTAAAATGTTTACCATTTCCCAACCATCAGAACAATGATTTGAAGCTGAATCTTCTGAAGAACCTGAACACGATAAATTTTAAGTAAGAACAAAAAGGTAAAATAACATCAAAAGCCTGAAATGATGAGAGAAAAACCTTCATCTTCTCCAAAATCAGAAGTTGATGGGGAACTTTCTTTCACACTTTTGTCTTCATCTGAAATCACATCGACTGGGTCATTCTGCAGCAATACCAGGCAGAGTAAATAATTGGGAACTTCAAATATACATTGAATTAAGATTAAGATTGAGTAAATAAGAAAAACAACACATACATCGGATGGAAGCCCCGGAAGGGTGCAATTTGATTGTTTGTTCCCAGCTGAAGCTACTTCAAGACTTGAAGCTCCCACTGCAAGAAAATCTACTCTCAAACATCCAGAAACAAGATCTCCAGGTTCAAGATTATCTGAATTAATATGAGCGTGATGCTCATAACTCGAATTGGATACCACATTTCCATCCAACCCAGAAACTCCTTCTTTAATAGCACAGTAGCCTTCTGATGTACCCAAAGCATACAAACCACGATCATTACATTCATGATCACTATCATTTGCATCAACATCTACACACAGTACATCATTGATGTCCATTCGTTGAGCATTGGTTCCTTTGGCAACTAACAAAGATAGATTCGAGTCAGAACATAACATTTGATACTTATTTTCCATAATCAAGCAAAAAAGCAAAAGCAAGAACAAATGAATAATATTACATAAGCCAAAGAACACAAATAACTAACAGAAAAAGACAAAGTATAGCAAATTGTATAAAATCTATAATTATCAAAAAAGTATAGCAAATTGTGCACCTCCTACAATTCATAGCTAAGTATAGCATACCTCCCAAGATGATAATCAGAAGAAACTACTGTTACAGCCCTCGTATGCCTCCCCAAATGCATATCTCTAACTCCTCTCTAGATAAACTTGATTGAGTTTAACTTATCAAAAAAAAAAACTTGATTGAGTTTATCTAATCTCACCTCACAGGCACACAAATCAAACCTTTATCAGCATATTACTAAATTTTAAACACGTTGAGATAAGATAAATCTTTTGGTTAACATTTGATGCAAGTTCCCAAAAATGTTGTTAACATAGGACAAGAGTACCGTTCTGCGATTTGAGAAAGGACATTCGGCTTTGCACCGAAATAGCTTGGATTCGCACCAAGACAAAGTGATTTTGCACCACGAGAGAATTTCTCAAAGAGAAAATCAATATCAATTTCATTCATTCAAATCATCCCTGAAAATCAAAGGGTACTCCCTAATTGAACTTTCCTAATTCTACTCTAATCAGACTTTCCTAATTCTAAGCAAACTAATATAAGCAACTCCTATTACAAATCTACTAATTGGAAATAAAATATCTCAAAATCCTAATTTTATTACAACTCAAAGAACCAATTTCTAAACAACTAGAACTCTATCTATAAATAGTAATATTATAATTTAATATAAATAGTAAAAATGAGAGTTTACTATATATAGTATTTCGAGAATTTACTATAAATAGTAAAAATGGGTTCACTTGCTTGACCGGGGCACTGATTCGATGTAGTGGCGGACCATCGTAGTAGAATGCTCCCGCATCAAACCCTCATGGTTGAAAAGAATTCGACCTCGAATTCAAATGTACACAAATTGATCTTCAACAAAAAGGCATTGTAGGTCTTCTCCTTGATGTCCTTCTCCACACGCTTTGGATTGGTGACAAGGATATCATAATCAAATCATCCTGATCAAACGGGTCTTCTAAAAAAAATAAATTTCAGAACATTTCTTTTTTACTGTCTTTCTTCTGATTTTTTTTTTAAACCAAGCTTTAAAGTGTGATTATGGGCCAACCTTTAAAGTATGGTTATGGGCCAGGCTTTAAAGCATGGCTGTTAAATAGGCTTGTTACACTACTCAAGCCCACTCCTTTAATGTTGGGCCCACTAGGAGTCAAAGGGGAGAGGAAGTTTCATTCAACAAGGAGACCCAAAAGGAGGGTTTTCTAAAACCCTAACCCAACCTTTTGAGTTGGTGCAGTGGTGGTAGCAGACGCTGACGTCTGACGGCAAAGACGACAATGACGGCAGCAACGGCAACGAATGTTGGCGACGATGATGAGGTACGCCATCATCTTCTTCGGCTTCTGCTTCTTCTTCAATCTATCACCACAATCGACGAACACAAGCCAGGCGTCGATGACGAACACAATGCCTTCGAATTCTCCGAAGATCTCGACGTCTATGTGGGTTGCTCCGTTAAAGCACCATGCTCCACCTTTCGTTGCTTAGGTGATGAGGGTTTCTCATCCGAAGATGAAGATCTCTTGTTGTTGTTACTCGAGAGGGATCCACTTCGCCTTGTTGATACCATGACTGATCTACAGCTATTTATCTCCTCTCTGAGACAGCGATCGAGATAAGAGACCTTCCTGTTACTCTGTGCTTCTGTTAAACCTCTCAACCGAAGCGATTTTAGAAGATTCCCTAGAGGCTGCGGCATGCACGAAAGGTTTTCTTGAAATTCTACGATCCTTGTAGTTCTGTTGATATCGTTAGGAGATTTGAGAACAATCCTAGGTCTCAGATTCCACGGTTTCTACACCAACTCCTCTACGTCTCTTCCATCATCTGCAGCAACAACAGAAGATTTGCTCTACGATTCTTGTTCTCCTTCGATTTTTGCTTTAGAGACCGTGGAAGACTCCTCCTTCGCCAATGCAGGAGCCACATCAAGGTCGGCCTTTAAGCCTTTCGGCTTTCTTGCACAGCCATCCATTGGATCGATTTCGATCTGCAACCCAAACCCTCCCTCACTCTCTCTCTTGCTTAACCCCAAGATCAGAAGAGGTAAACGAGGGGGCAAAGTCACCAGCTTGCTTGAGTTCCTGCAACTCCTTGAAGTTCATCCATGGCTTCACCTAGACCTTCAACTTGTAGATCTTATTCTTATTAAAGTCCTCGATGGCCTTTTATGGGCATCGATCGACTCCTCCATTTTGCGCTCGATTTATCTGGTCATTTAGTTTAACTAACACGGCTTGCCAAAGATCACAAACCAATCTGAGACATCTTTTTGAAACACGGTCAGGAATTTCAAACTGGCTTTGATACCAAATTTGACGCAAGACGGGAGTATCGTTCTACGATTTTGAGAAAAGACCTTCAGCTTCACACTGAAATAACTTGGATTCGCACCAAGATAGAGAGATTTCGCACCACGAGAGAATTCCTCAAAGAGAAAATCAATATTAATTTCATTCATTCAAACCATCCCTTAAAATCAAAGAGTACATCACATTTTATAAGACTCCTAATTGAACTTTCGTAATTCTACTCTAATTAGACTTTCCTAATTCTAAGAAAACTAATATAAGTAACTCCTATTACAAATCTACTAATTGGAAATAAAATCTCTTAAAATCCTAATTTTATTACAACTCAAAGAACTAATTTCTAAACAATTAGAACTCTATTTTAAAATAGTAAAATCAGAATTTACTATAAACAGTAAAAACGGGCTTCACTGGGGCACTGATTTAGTGTAGCGGCGATACTGAAGAAGAGGTGTTTCATGGTGCTACAGCCTATAAATAAACGAGATGTTGATAGAAGGGGAAATTTTTCCTTCCGGTAAAGAGCACAGCATTGTAGGAGGAAATGCATTCCCCTCCATCTCTACATTAGGGATCATCTGTGGAAGCAGGATTACATCAAATCCAGTTTCTATTGAAGCATAATGCTTTTAATAACAACATCTCTATGTCATTGCTCCTATTATTTTCCCTGGTTAATGGTGGCAATTACATTCCATATTTCAATGCAACAAGAATGGTCTCAAATTGCTTGAGACAAGTTCCAGGAGTTAAGGGCTACTTATCAATAATAAGGGGGCTACTCTGACTGCTCTATTTTATGTATGAATTAAAGTGGGGAAACCCCTTAAAGCAATACAAAAACAGTGCACCAGCAAGGAAGAGACTCGCTATCCTCGAAGTTCTATACAAGAGAAACACAAAAGCTCACGAATCAGAAACAGAGAACCTTCAAAAATATAGAAAGCCTGTTATCAAAAACCATATCTGACCGCACAAAGGCATCAATGGCCAAGAATAAGCTTCTCTTGACAAAACGTAGAGAGCAATCCTTCTTTTTTTATTTTTTGATAAGTAGAGCAATCCTTCTTCTCTGTCTTCAAAGATACTCCAGTTGTTCTTTCAAGCAACGACACATAAGTAAGCTTGGATTTTGGTTGAACCTTCAAATGTTATGGCAGGCAAGAATCCCATCATGGCTTTACGCAATCAGAATTTTAATTTTTTGGGGTTTGGGTCTTCAGGAAGGCCAGCAGCACAAGCTGAAACCTTTCACACCCATAGCAGAATAAAAGATGGTGTAGACGCCTTGTATTTCACTGCCAGACACTAGGTGCAGGTTCAGCCCCATCATATCCACTGCAAATTTTATAAAATTTTCTTCATTTTAGTGAACTGAAGACCGAAACATCCCTAGCCTCATCCTTCCTTGCTGGATTCACCTACTGCTTCCAAAGGTTACTTGGTCGACTAGTTGGCTACAGTAATTTGGACGAACTCTAACTATAGATGTGGTCCAAGGACTTTATGATGAAAATTGTCTGCAACGAAATATGTTGAAGACATTCAGCTGTAGGTAGAAAATACAACATGAGTTCTCTGCCTGGAAAGGGCAGAGTGAACAAGTCAAATAAAAAAGAAAGTTTAAGGCAAGAAGCATAGAAGGTAGCAAGGCCAGAGTCCATGAAGTAATGAAGAATCGTGAACTGCAAAACTAGGATATGGAGTATGTGTGTTCATGAATGATGGAAAACAAGAGCGAGTGGATTTATCCAGTGAGAAATTGAAGTGAGTCGAAATGAAGAGATTATCTTAGACAAATCGGGTATGCGCTAGAATTCGACAGCTAACCTTGATGGATTGATCTTACTACTGAGACACAATTGAACCCATGTTGAAAATTCCATAACCAAAGAGGTTATCATATTGATATGAGCTCCAAGTAATCAAAATGTTTGATGGTAAATTGGTAAGAAATTTCTGAGCTAGGTACCATCTTCAGGCGACAACCACGCAAAATTGAATCCCGTGGGACTGTAATCAAACAATTGAATGCCACTTCTCAAGATGGAGTTCAATTAGTCCCCAGAGATATTCTATTCAGTTTAGTATAAGTGAGCTTTCCCATGAGCCTCCTCTCTGTAATGAGTATTCTATCCAGTTGACTCTCTTAAGGTACTCTGGCTTATATCACAAGGTTCGGAATCATTTTAAAGGTTTTCGTTTTCTAGCTCCACCAAATCAATTAAACAATAACAGAAGATCAGAAACAGGTGCAATAACTGCACATGTCGTTGAACAGAAATAACAAATTTGAGACCAAACGACTCGAAATTTGACGGGAAATTGACCGAGAAATATATCAGAATCCCTCCCCGTATCCAGATGATCAATAAGTAACATAACATAACCACGATCCCGAACCAGGAAAAAAAATAGGGTTTCGGATTCGGAACTTACAGCACTCAAGGAACTCGTACTTCGTAATGGGAGAACTATCAGCCTTAGGGTTTCTGAATTTCCCCATAAATCTTCCAGACTTCGATTCAACGATCTCGTCCTCCTCTTTGAAATCGAAAACTTCGAGACCTTTGCGAGAAGAGCTCCTCATCGCGAAGAACAGAGACGCGTGGATCGAGCGATGCAAGTCTTGAAAAGCATTCTTAGAGCTCGAGAAAAGTCCTTCCGGTCGACAGATGGTGAATCGGATGGAATTCAGGATATAGTTGCTGGCGCTCGCGCTCGCGCACGCGAGATCACCGGCAGATGTTGCAGAGAGCAATAGAGGTCGGAAGCACGGATAGCGCGCGGTCCGACACTATTGCCCTAGTTTTTAGAGGAGAAAGTTACGAGAACACCCTAAGGCATAAACAAATATGACCCTAACATTCCAGAGTTTTGTTCTTGGTTAGGATTGTAACAACACATATATTGTGAGGGTATTTTGGGGCAAAACAGAGTCTTTGATCTTTACCAAGTAAGCTAATGGTGTAGTGGTTGGACATTTCCAATTTTCCACGTCGGGACATTTTTTTGTCGAAGGGATGACCGAAAGACAATACTAGCACGTGACAGAAATAAAAACGATTATCATGGTCTTCTAGCATAGAAATCCTGTACGCTGTTTGGCTGCACGGTTATGCTATCCTTGACAAGCAAAGCAACATCTGGTTCGGAACGATAAATATTGATGGTGCATGTACCGTATTCTCAAACATATGGCATATTATGTGTCATGAATCTGAACCGTTTGTACAGTGAAAATGCATATCGCTGAATGAATCATATACCAATACTCTCATAACCAGCGAATATAGTTGTATGATTCTACAATCAGGAGTGAGTATTCGATCGTTGTATTGATGTGTGGCTGATTGGGCGCCCATCGGGTGGTTAGAGTAGCTATATTGGCATGATCTATGGGCTATATATAACTTATGCTATTGAGGAGCCAAAAAGTAATGCATGGGCCAACATATGAATGGTCCAGGGTCTGAATTGATTAATCGATGAGCCAAAACATGCAGTCTCTGGGGCGTGGAAACTTTGGTCTTGACCGCCACTTCGGGGTTTCAATTTTTGTTTTTATTACCTTTTTTCCTTTTATAAGTCAAAACCAGGGACTTAATGGAAATACAAAAAAAGGAGAGAACAACAACAGAGGAATAACAAGCACAGAATATTCTACTATTTCCACGTGATAGAGTCAAACTTGAATACCATGTCACTAAAAAAGACGACTCTCATCTCATTAAACAGTGGCTCTCACTGCATTGATGCTTGTGTAAACTTTCTAAATAGGGTATTCCTTCCCTCTGAAAGTTCTTTCGTTTCTTTCCAACCATATACCCCATGTAATTGCATAAAGCACCATTCTCTAAATGATGTTCCCTTTGTCACAAAACCCAAGCTTAGGCCATCCACATAACAAACCTTCAACCGACTATGGCATTACCCATGAGAACCCTGCCTGCTCGGAAAAATATAATTAGTTCTATGTGACAAAGTCGCAATGCAACAACAAACAATTTTGTAGACTCTCCATTAAACTTGCACATTACACAAATTAATCAGGATCCATTTGCTAGCAATCAGGTAGTCAAATCGGACTAGAGTTTGGGTTTGTAGTGTACGTGCAGCAAATTAAGGATGCGGAGAAGCAAAGTTATACGTGTCATTGGTGAAGGCTGAGATGATTTTAAAATGTACAACAAAGATTAATGGCAACACTAATGAAAAGAAGTGCTTTGCTGAAGGTTTATGGGTCTAAAGCTACATTAAGCAAATTTTGCCGGTTTAAGCAGAAGCCATTGAAATTCATCTTATAGCTTATGCGAGAAGGAGTTTCTAAAACTTAAGTAAAAAACTTTACATACCTAAAATGACCCTATATGCCTTCAATACAAATTATAAATAACCATTAAACCTTTTATAAAAAAAATTAGATGACAAAAATATTTTTCTAATCATTTCATAACCTTTTAAAATATCCAATTCATCCTTTCTTACCCCAACCCAATGTTTAACCCATAATTATAAGCTATAAGCTCGGGTTAAGCTTACGTAAACGCAGTCTAGAAGGGTGGAAAGAATACTAAAATTGAGAATTAAGAAAAAAAATTGAAGGCAATTATAGTAGCAAAAAACATATCTTTTTTAGAAGACGAAGTCTTAGAGGACCTACGGATTCAAAGTTATGTTCTTAGGTTGGTATACCAACCCGATATAAATGAATGTGTTGATAATTGGAGGGAGGATCGATCTAAAAAGTCTAGAAATGTGAATATCCAACACTTTTCTAAGAATATTTTTTTTTTTTTTGAATGTATAGGTTTTTTAGATTTTTATATATATTCTTTAGATATTTACGGTTTTATAGAATTTTATAATTTTTAAGAATTTTATTGATTTTTAGAATGTTAAATATTTTTAGGCATGATTTTTTAGAATTTTTTTTTCCATTTCTTAGAAGTTTTAAAATGATAAAGATTTTTTAGATGTTTGGAATTTTATTTTATTTTAAATTTTTTTATAATGTTATAGATTTTTAAAATTCCTATATTTGTTAATTTTTTTCAAATTTGTGAATTTTATAGATTTTTTATTTTTTTTACAATTTATAGAATTTTTTAGATTTTTTGTTTATTTAAAAAAAATTGTATAACTAATAGTATAATATAACAATATATAATGTAACTATAACTAATAACTAATGTAATGTACCTGACGTGACAATATGTAATGTAACTATTTAACTAATAACCATAAATAATGTAATGTACCTAGTGTAAGTATTAACTAACGTTACTAACGTGCCTAATGTGAACAATATGTAATGTACACAATTTTTTAACAAATATGAATATGTAATGTACTTTCTAATATTGCAAATTGCAACTAATATGACAAATTAGTAACTAATATGTCAAATTGTAACTAATATGGTAATGTAACTATAATATAATAATTACAATTTGTAACTACCAACTATGTGTATTGCACTCAATGTAACTACCAACTAATATGAAAAAAAATTGTAAAAATATGTCAAATTTGTGAAAATGTAGCAGATTTTGTTTTCAGCGTGTGAAACACACGGCAAATTAATAACTAATTAACTAACACTAAAAGATGTTACCATGTAATTGAGTTTGATCTTCCCTTCAAGTTGAGAGTAGACAGTGCTTGATCTTCTCTTCAAATTGAGAGTAGATCTTCTCTTAAAGTTGAAAGAGAGCTTAGAGAATTGACTTAGAGAGGGGTGGGCCCTGGCCTAGCCCATGAACCACATCGGATGGGGGGGGGGATTAATGAGACCCAAAGAATGTGCCACATGGCATTTTGGTTTTGGGAGCAATTTCCTGGAAGAGCCTCCAGGTGGGGAAACTCAACATTTGCCCCCATATTTTGAATCTTTCGTGGTCGTTAATATCTCATCACAAATCAGATACTTGATGTGATCAGGAGCCCCAAATTCATCCATTTTTGGTTGATATCCAGGGTTTTGTCTTCAATTCCATTTCTTTGCACGAGAGGTTCCTGGCATGATTTTTGGCGTAGGGTAGGCAGTGGGGGACTGCTTGCACACACCTAGAAGCTGCCCCACTTACTGGCTGCAACTCCCCACCTTTGACATCACCTACATGTAGCCTCGCACTGCAAGCTACCACAACCACAAGCTGTTGTCTAACATACACTGCCAGCCTACCCCCACTCTAACACAGCCTGCTCAGTTGTTCGCATTGGACACCGTCGCCTCTACCCCACGCTAACACGGTTGGATGTCATCGTCGGTGTCTTGCCGCTTGCCCCCTTGAACAAAATCCTGTATTTATGCAATATCGAGACTTCACGCTGGAGCAATGAGCAAGTATCTCATTCTCTAATCCAAGTCGTCGTCGTTCTCTGTTTCCCTCTCTGTCTAATGAACTCAGATACGCCACCTTCCCTTGATCTTCAAAGCAAAATTGTTAGCATTTCAAAAGATTGAATTTTGCAGAGACAGAGAAATCCAGAAAACGAGTCCCGACAATGGAAGGTGGATAGTGCAACAATGATGGTGCCAGAGGAGGAGGGTCTAGAATCTGCTTCGCTTCTTTTGAGCTATGTCGTGTGGAATCCGCCCAAGTTTGCTCGACTTTGTTTTGTTTTTTTTTCCTCGGTTGAAAAGTTGAAAAAAACAAAACAATAGACGAACTAGCTATAGTTAGGTCAGAAAAGGTTAACTTACGTCAGTTTAGTTTACGTGGCACACTTTGCAAGGGGCCATTCTATTCGATGTGCGCGACCCCAGCGCATAAAGTCCGAGCCCCTAAGGTAGAAAGCATCAAATTTTTTGAAGTGGCCAATCTTATCACGCCACAATACGTTGAACAGCGAATTATGGCGGGATGTGATTGGCCTCTGCTTCGCGGCTTTAAAAATCCACTACTTAAAAAATTTCCTCATAATGTGCAGTGGTGTCTCAACGATCAAGTTCACTTTTGATCACTTGCTTCAGTGACAACTCAATCACTGAAGCCTGTAAACTCGATAAGGCAAGAATTTCTATAAGAGAGTTTGAATTTCAAAATTTGAAACATGGTTCGTCATGGCCACGTGTCAAGTGTACAGGCTGTAGTGATTGAGATGCGTCACTAAAGCAAGTGACAAAAAATAGGCACAAGAATTTTTTTTTGCCGCGGGAGGCACTCTCATTGGAGCTTTTCGGGGCGCTTATATGAAAGCAAGTTTTAAAAATCGGCCATTGGAACGAAAATAACGGATTTAGACCTACCCCATTATATTACGTATCATTAAAATACCCAGAAAATAACGGCCGTTATTTTCCGTTATTTTTCCCTGGAAATTGTGAAAAGGGCTGTTTTTCCGTTATATTCCGTTTTTCAGTGCCTTTTTTTGTCCTTTTTGCTCTAAGCGTTATAACGGAAAAACGGTAACTCCCCAAGACCGTTATACTGTTACAACGGTCCCTTTTAAACCTTGTATGAAAGTATAGTGCCCCACTTCTTAAGATCCATTACTTTCCAATTGCAGAATATGGGTGCTGCTCCAAAGCATCCTCAGTTCTGCCTGAAATGGCCATGGGACATCCACCAAACCCCTAGAAACCCTAACAATCTCTGCAATCTTGAGGTTCCTTGGCTCTTCAAATCTCTGCAAAATATTGGGTTTCTTGTTTTCAATTTCTTCGATTCAGCTTCAAAAACCCTAGATCCCTCGATCAAAGCTTTTAAACCCCATCAAATCACTGATGTCGGATTCAATGGGAAGAACCCCAAAACGACGACAACGACGACGAGGAAGAAGATACTGTCTCCGGAAGAACAAGGAGAAGCTGAGCATCGTGCCCTAGCTTCGGCGCTGGCGAGCGGGAAAGAGGCGACGGTGATTGAGTTCTACTCTCCCAAATGCAGGCTCTGCAATTCCCTGCTCGACCTCGTCATGGAAATGGAGGCGAGGAACTCAGGCTGGCTCAACATCGTCATGGCTGATGCAGAGAACGAGAAATGGCTTCCTGAGGTAACATAGATTTCTCTTTTTTACTTACATGTTCTCCAAGTTTAGAAATTCGAACTCCTCAGCTTTCAGTTCTAGGACTTTAAAGAACCGAGGATGGTTTTTCCGTGGCATTGTACATTAGATTTTGATATTAGGAGTTACTTTTTGTTTTGAATTGCGCGGAGATATAAATTTGATTCTTTGACAGAAGCAGAAAAATTATAGAGTTCAGAAAATCAATTAAGGGTTCAATTCTGGTAAAAGAGCAGTGTTAATTCATGAGAGTTCACTTCCTATATTTCTGACTGGGCATGCAAATTTGCAAGGGCTCACTGTCCTCTGGAAGAAACTGCCGTTGTAGATGTCCAGTATAGGCATCTCTTGGACAAGAAGCCTTTCATGGGAGGTATAACTACTAAACTAGTTTTGGTTAGCAATAGTGATCTCCAAGCTTCTCCATTGACCGGCATTATGTAGACTGCCATCTTAGTAGCACGCCTGAGATTTCGGATGAATTATATCCCCTGCTGGAAGTATCTACCTCAATAAGTTTGGTCGACAGTAGACACTAGGACATTACAAAAAATAAAAGGTGGGAACATGCACAAAGAAATTATGAAGGGGTAGAACCTTGGATTGTATGGTGATGACAGAGTGAACATGTGTGACTGAGTTGTCTTGGGTTCACATCTTTAGGTTGGGCATTTACCCTTATGAGAAATGGTCTGTTATGTTCTATATGTGTTATTTGTAGGTAATCTAATGTTGTTGAAGGGTGAGAATCATCCGAAATCTTGTTTGCAAGTAGAAGTGAACTGTAGAGCTGTGGGATCAATAACCAGGATTGAAGTCTCGGTATCATAATTTGACTCATTTGGTAGCCATACCGAGTTGACTTCACGTATCTGATTTGAACTGGCAAGTCCAGTGATATAATTTTTTAGATAGAGAGAAAAACCCTGTAAAGTATGAAAATAGGAAAATTTATAGGTACCACAAGAATAGAAGAAAAAAACTCCTTTAGGTAGATAATTCACGTGGAGTTTACTTTTCAATGTGTCTAATGCTTGATTGCATTCATTAACTGCTGTCTTATCTTGGTGATCTCAGTGATGAACCTGTTTATGAAGATTGAAATATCAACATTTCTCTTAATCGGTATATGAACCATCAACATTCTATCATTTAGAGGAAAGAGAATTCAATCGTTCGTGAATCGAGCATCAGCTATCTAAGTATCTGTCAATATTCAACAAGTATCAATTGTCATATATCAACTTACCAAGTGTGGACTTTCACTTGAGAAATGACTTAAATGAATTACATTTATAAGTATGGGTAATTGGGTATGACTATTAGGACCAACTCTCAAGTTCAGGTACTGACTACACAACAGTGACACTGTATATGTACTGTGTTTTTGATAACTAATTTGGAAATGTCAAAAGAAAGGGAAACACTGTATAAAAAGGGAAAAATTACACCTACATCTCCATGCTGCAATGCAACATGTCTCTAGGACTCTCCCTTTAACGAAGAGATCTTCCTTATCATTGCCGACCTTCGGACAAACAGGAACGAGATGTCTTGGAAGAGACCAAGTCTTGAATCTCTCATGATATGGCACGGAGTTAAAGTACCGTTCTTCCCAGATGCTCAATAATAACATTTCTTGAATCAAACTTAGCAACAAGGTACCCCTGGTTCATAGCTATAGATATTTTAAGGCTTTGAAGGAGAAAAAGGGCTTATACTTTGTTAGAGTCCTAAGGATCCAAATACACATGAACGACCAATCCCTCTTTGTCCCAGAATTATTGACCAATCTTAGAAGGACCATGGTTACCAAGAGAAACCCATTAAAGTTAAGCTTGATCCCACTAACCCATGAGATGCCACAAAACATTAGAAATATGAAATGGGTTGGAGGATAATGCCATCACCTTCCATCCTCACAAAATATCATTACAATTAACTTCCCTCTCAGAATAATGACCGAATGAATCACCATAACCTTAATCTTTTCAGTAATAGCAATCGTATTACAGAATTTATCAATAGAAGTTCTAAGATATCTTCAGGTTAGATTCCTTGTGCCCTGTTGTAGATTTTGATAACCAAAGTGCTATTATCACCCATCGAAAAGGTAAAAAAACAGGGCAGACTGTTACTCTCAAAATGTCAAAAACAGAGATATCATGTCACTCAAGGAAATTGAGAGGAGGAGGGAGTAGAGATCTAGTTGTTGAGTTGAACTTAGAGGTGCAGTTATAGGCATCTTGCAATAGCTGAAATTGATGAAATACCTCCTTTTTTTTATATGTAACATGCATGTATTGAAAGGGGAAAATCCCCGAGGAAATACAAAGGAGAGGAGGTTTTTCAAGCTGAAGTTGATGCCGTAAAGAAAACTGAATTTGATGGGCATACCCTCACGCCTCAGTGAAGTAGGTTTTGCAAGTGTTAGCAAGTTTTGCACAAGTAGATGCTGTAAAGAATATTCAATTGTTTAGAAGGAAATTGTGATCACCTAAAGAGAAGGTACAAGAAACAAGGCTGGTTGTTATCACTATAGGTGCCATTGTCACCTATAGAAAAGGTATGAAAAAGGCAGGCTCGGAAGATGTTGAGAACAAGGAGATGAGCACTACAGGAAATTGGGGTGGGAGCAGATACAACAGGTTGAATAACTTTAAGGTTTTATGGTTAGGAGAGGTCTAGTTGAACTTGGAGGTGCAGTTGAGGCTTCTTGCACTTGCCGAAGTTGATGGAATGCCCTTGGGCCTTGGCTAGGTAGGTTTTGCAAGTGGAAGTCAGGTTTGCACAAGTAGATGTCGTAGGGAAGTTAGAAGAAAATTGTGATCACCCATAGAAAAGGTAAAAAACAGGGCAGGCTTTATCACCTATAGGTGCCATTATTAGCTATAGAAAAGGTTAAAAAAACAGGGCAGACTGTTACTACGAAGATGTCATGAACAGAGAGATCTCCACTCAGGGTGGGGCAGATACAACAGGCTTAATAACTTAAGGTTATAGGGCTAGGAGAGGTCTAGTTGTTGAGTTGAACTTAGAGCTGCAGTTTGTCTGGACACTCAGCAGCAATGTTACGTTCTCGGTATGCTCTTTTTATGCGGCTTTTATCTCCTTTTGTGTGGTCCTCTTTTCCAGTTGCCTGGGTATGGGGTTCTAGGGTCCCATCCAGAGTTGCCTTTTTCATGTGATGTGTGGCTTTAGATAAGATCTTGACATGTGACAATTTGATTAAAGGACGCGATGTATTATGGATTTCTGCTATATGTACAAGGCCAGTGGCGAGTCGGTAAACCATTGTTGCTTCATTGCAATATTGTGAGAGAGGTGTGGTGGTCTTTCCTCTCCACATTTGGTGAGCTTCTTAGGTGATTGTACATTTCAGTTTTTTCCTCTTGTGGTAGGCAGATGTGGAGTATACTGCCTTTTGCAGTGCTTTGGGGGTTGTGGAGAGAGCGGAATGTGAGGGTTTTTCAAGACAAAGAGGAATCCATCTCATTATCCCATTTATCAAGGGTCTTATGTTTCAGTGGTCTAGAGCTTTCAGGGATTGCAGGGGTGTTTTCTTTGAGGAATATATGGGCGTCTTTGTTATCTAGGGGAGAATAGATTGGTTTGCCTTTGTCTCTTGGTTGTTGCTTTTGTGGCTCTGTGCACGATGGGTGGTCTTCTCAACCACCTTGGTCTTCGGTTTCTTTGTATTTCCTTGTCTTTTCTCTTCAATAAAGATTTTATACATATAGGAAAAAAAAGAAAAATACCCTCAGGCCTCAGTGAGGTAGATTTTGCAAGTGGAAGCAAGGTTTGCACTAGTAGATGCCATATGGAAGATTCAGTTGTAATCAAATTTAAGTGGTCGAGAGCGAGTGTAAGCATAATGCTTTTGTATCTGTTTTGTCATGTAGACATAAATTATCCTTTTATTTAGCTTAATTTGGGAACCACCATCTATTTTTTGTGCTGCAACTGTTTTATTTGGTGGTGTATTTGTGTAATTAAACGTATATACATTCTATGCCTGTAGATACATAATGACATGCATGCATATGTATGTGGGCACACAAGCATTTACAGATTTACACAACCAGCTTGAGTGTAGTTGGTTGATGTGTAGCCTCTCTCAGTGGGAGATCGTGGATTCAATTCCACCCTGGGCAGTTTAACGTGCAGTGGGTGCCATGGCAGTAGAAATCACCCCTGCAGGTATAACGGCCCAGCCTGGCGTGGCGATTGCATTTACGGTTTTCGAATTTACAGTTATTAGAGGAAACTTCAAGCTGATTTGTCTCTTTAATTTATTTTGCATCCCTGCAGCTCCTCTATTACGACATCAGGTATGTCCCTTGCTTTGTGCTCTTGGACAAATATGGGAGAGCACTAGCGAAGACAGGTGTTCCAACCAGTCGGATGCATGTAGTTGCAGGTCTCTCTCATCTTCTCAAAATGAAGCAGCCCCAGAAAAAGAAACACCATGGTGCACCTTGATGATTGGGTCAATGTAAATTCATGTCAAACTCAGTTTCTTTGCACCATAATGCATAATATTTAGCTCAGTCAGATGGTGCCATGTGTCACATTTAACAGAAGTGAATTGCGGGTTCTGTACTAGCTTACCTCCCTCCCTGGTACACACACCCATGCATACAGAGGGATAGAGTAAAAGCATTATAATATACTCAACTATTGCCTTCTCAAACAAGACATTCCGGACTAGATCTTTAGGTAAAGGTCTTATGCTTGAAAATTAAGTCAAGGGCATTGTGGGTGTTTTAAAATGTTTACGAGGACATTTTTGTAGAGGTCATTTACATAGGAGGGCATGTCTAAAATTACTGTTTGGTAAAGGTCTTATGTCTAAAAACATAAGTTGAAGAGTATAATTGGGATAGTTTTGTCCTAATTTTATAGAGGTCACTTACATAGGAGGATACATAGAATTTTTTGGGGTGATGCTTTTTGCTGCAATTTGGTTACAGGGGCTGAAATTTTGCTTTGCTGAAAGCGCTAGTACTTATGTAAAAGTCTGAATGGGCTGAAATTCAGTGATTTTGGTGATTAATTGTGTTTGTAAACAACCTAATTTCAGCCCTTATCACCAAAATCACTGAAATTCAGTGAAAAGTGAAGGAAAGTCATGTTCACTTTTTGCGCTCAAACATTATGACGAAAAACATCTCCCACTTTCCATCTGGTGGGAGAAAGTGTGAACTCATGAGGGGGGCAACTATGGGATCTGAGTTGCAAGAATAAAAAGCACTTTCTTACTGCTAAAGGCTCCAATCAAGGAACTGCTTCACAGTGTGCTTTACTTCCACTACCTTTTTATTACTTTGTTGAAAAAATCAATGGCTAGAATTTAAAGGATTGACAAAGGGCACCGTCCATTTGGCCAAGCGAGAGGGGGTCGTCTTTTCAGATGAATGGTCCGAATTAACCACATCAACCCTCCACTAATACTCCAGTGACGAGGTTTTTAGTGTCGCTCTTTTCCCAATTTATAAACCATAAATAATGAATTTAAAAAAATTTCTCAAGACCTGAACGAGAAGAGGACTACCGTGATTACCAATCAGAAAAAGTGGGCCCGATCTAGTGTTCCTTGTAACGTGCATGAATCTTCCGAAGATCTCCGGTCCCCCAGTCGACTAGTCGAGTGGGCGGGCAAGGTCTGCTTTAGTATGACGTGTCTACTACGTGTGGAAATGAAATCTGAGAAGAAAATATTAGCAGTGCCTGAGAAATGAAAATGCCACGTGTAGAACTCTTAAGGGTCACCGACCTTTTGGAGGTTTGCTCTACCTTTTGGTGGACCTACACACCAAAACTCAGCTTTATTACAAAAGCCAGCTTTATGTTTTAGCATCCAAAAAAAATGTTCAAATCCAACGGCTAGAAATCACTATATTAAAAAGCTAAAACCAACTGATAAAAAAATTACACTTGACTTTTTATCTGTAGATCCATCAAGAGGTGGAACAAATATCCATAATATCAGTGGGCCCTAAAGAGTGCTCCACCTGGCATCATGGGAAGCCCATTTATCTGATAGGCTTAAACTTGAGCCCTGTTCGGGCTAAATAAAAGCAGCTCAAGGCTGGGCATAAGTGGGTTGTACCTAATAGTTGATCTGGCCAACCCGGTCCATTGATCTTCCTCTTATTTGTTTGTAGTAACGTGAGCTCCTTCTATAGAACTGGGTACTATGCTATACAAAGCTTGATAGGACCCCCTCTCCCAAATGCCACGCAGCAGACTTTCAGGCTCACTGACCCATGAGTGCTTGGCCCACCCCTTAGTGGACCTACACACCAAAATCAGCCAGATTGATGATATCTAGATGTTGGACATGAACTCTTTTTTGTCATGGGCTTCATGAACAGGGGCTATGGATGAGTTCCAACCCATGAAGCCCATGAAAAAAATAAGATCAAATCAATGGTTAGAAAGCATCATTCGGTTCAAGCCGATCCCTGGTATGTAGGTTCATAAAAGTGTGGGCATGGGTCATTAGTCCCAAAAGAGTGAGCCATGTGACATTTTTGGAGGGGTCTTATCAAACTTTATATAGGACCCGGTCCTACATAAGCCAGTCTCTTTCAACCTAGGGTCTATTGGAGGAGAGATTGTGTTTGTGCATGGCAGTTACGTGATTATCGCTGGGGATTGACACTGTTTTAGGGATACTAAAATAATATAATATAATAATGGCATGATTTAGGTATCGATGTTTTAGAAAAAAATTATAAAATATATAATTTTTGGGTATTTTAGTTACACCCCCTTGAAATTTGAAAGTTATTAGTAACACCCCTTATAATCTCAAAATTTAGGATTACCCCCCTTGACCTAGTTTAACAGTGGTTGACTTAAGTTAAAATGGACTTGAATCACACATCGTTAGCATTATACTAGCAAATCTTATGGTCCTTTCATTAATGGTGCATTAACAGGCGCATGATGCATGCCACGTTAAAACGTTATGATGGTTAGAGAGGGAGGGTAGTCCTAAAGTTTAAAAGTATAAGGGGGTAGTACTAATTATTTTCAAATTTCAGAGGGGTGTTACTAAAATACCTTTTTTTACTATGATGCGAGGCGTTAACGTTAACTGACCGTTATAACTATACGTTAAGTGACCAGTCCAATTTAAACCTTGATTAGGTGAAGACAGACCCTCTGCTTCGTCATGCTTATTATTGGCTGGAATTTGGTCTGAATTGTTTAGGGCCATCACTGGTTTGACTGGGCCTGGGCTTAATGTTCCCAGTAGATCTTTGATTTGGGCAATTATTCACACACCCTTGTAAAAGAGAAGACAGATAGACACTTGTTCTTGTTCTTCTTTCAACTTCATTAGTCTTTAACCTGTTATCTGCACATACTAAAACAGTACACTTGGAGCACATGCAAGCAATCATGGTTTCGTTGGGGTCCCACCTAAGCGGTCTCTTGCAGAAAATCTCAACATCTTATTTATCCCCTTGTTTATTTCAACGATCCAGGATTTGTGGTCATCCAATTGTGCTTACGCTATTGGTGGCCCTGATCCCTCATCCCTGAATGTGTGTGCCCCATTTGCCCCACATTTGTGCTTTTATAGGAGTAAAACTTCCATCACACGAAATTGTAAATCACACAAAACACAGCCAATGAGTTCTCGGCACGTACACAAGTGCTTTTGCAACGTACCCATGTGCTTTTTGCTTTTTAGGTGTGCGTGCCGAGAACTCATTGGCTGTGTTTTGTGTGATTTGCAATCCCATTGTGATGGAAGTTTTACTCCTTTTATAGATCACCAGTTGCCAAGTTACATGATTACCAAAAAAAAAAAAAAAAAAGGGTCAATCCCTAAGTGGACCCACAAACCAAAAATCAGCCCGATTAGTGATTTCTAGGCGTTGGATTAGAATTATTTTCACAGGTTGATTTTAACCGTTGGAATTTGAGCATTATCGACCATTATGTGAGGTACAAAGATCCATAGGTTAGAAATCACTAATCAAGCTGATTTTTGGTTTGTAGGTCTACCTAGGAATTGGAAAAACATCCACACGGTTAGAGCCCTATAAGAATGTGCCACGTATCTCATATTGTGCACTGTCATCAGCTTCGATGATAGAGACTCGTCATCAAAGTTTTACTCATGGGCGAAACATCCATATAGTCAGAGGTCTCTAAGAGCATGCCACGTAGTTCATACTGTGTTGATGACAGACGTGCGTCATCAAAGATTAACTCCAGATGTACAGATACAAGAGGGTGAGGTGGGGATGGTGCGTACCTGTTGAGCTGCCATTACACGACAAAAGCTGCTCATATCAAACGATAGAAAAGAGATGCTCGGAACCACGTGACCTGGTTTTGGTCCTGTTAAGATTCTTGGTTTCTTCTTAAACCCTAAACTAGAGAGTAAACCTTCGCTCACACCTGTGTGTGAGCAAAGCCGATGACACACCACAATATGAGCCACATGGCACACATTAGAGGACGATGACCGTATGGATGTTTGGCCAGTCCCTCCTTGAACCTGAAAACCAAAAATCATCCTGATTAGTTATGTCAAACCTTGGGATCTAGTACCCAATAATGCTCTAAATTCTACATTTAAAAGAAACCCATGCAAATGACTCCAATCCAAAGCTTAGAAATCACTAATCAAGCTAATTTTTGGTTTACAAGTCCAGCGAGGGACTAGACAAACATCCATACGGTCATCGTCCTCTAAGAGTGTGCCCCGTGGCTCATATTGTGATGTGTGATCGGCTTTGCTCACACACAAGTGTGAGAGAGAAGGTTTTCTCCTATACTAGACTTGATCAATGGTATTTTAGTCATTTCAAATAGAAAAAAAATCCCCTCATGCGCACTTTACTTTGCTTTTTCTTTCTGAAAATTTGAATCAGAGTGTCTTGAGACAAGACGACTTTTAAGCTGTTTCATGAATTCAACTTGGGCCGCCTGTCACGCCTTTTGCTCTCTTTCAAAGGGTGGCGAAGCAACAAGTTGTTGCTTAATCCAAAAGCGTAAGCTAGCACAATCTCTGTTACTCACCGCTGCCATATGGGCCCACTGACAGCATGGGTGTTTAGCCCACCCTCTAGTGGATGTACATACCCAAATCACTATGATTGGTAATCTCTATTCATTGGATTTTATAACTTTTTAAAACGTGATTCTAGCCGTGTAATTCAACCATTTTTTTATTACTAAATCCAACGGCTAAAAATTATCAATTCTTTTTATGAATGTCTATCAAGGGGTGGGCTAAACATCCATATGGTCAGTGGGCCCCAGATGGCAGCGGTGAGTAACAAAAATGGTGCTATCTTATGCATTTGGATTAAGCTACAGCTTATTTCATGGCGACCCTCTCTCAAATAAGTCTTTGATGACGGATATCAGTCATCAACGTTAATGACGGAACAATGTATAAGGCTATAAGCCACGTGACACACTCTCAGAGACTACTGACCGTATTATGTTTGACCCATCCGTGTACCAAAAATCTGCCTATTAATGATTTCTCACATTGGTTTTGATGTAACATGGCGTCAGGTGGAGCGATTTTTCTGGGTCCGACCGCATGGAGTAAACCTTGGATGACACCGCCGCTGACTGGAGCCAATATGATCCACGTGGCACATTCTTAATACGACACTGACAGTATGGATGTTTGGCCAATCACTAGGTGGACCTACAAACCAAAAATAAACCTGATCAGTGATTTCTAAGTGTTGATTGAAGTTATTTTCATTGGTTGATTTTAACCGTTGGAATTTGAGCATTATTTAGTTACAAAGATCCAAAGGTTTTAAATCACTAATCAGGCTGATTTTTGGTTTGTAACTTCACCTAGTAGTTGGCTAAACATTCATACGGTCAGTGTCCTCCTAAGAATGTGCCATGTGGCTCACATTGGCTGCAGTCAGTGGCCTTGTTGACTGCAGGTGTCATAAGCGGATTTAGCCCACCATCTTGGTAGATATTCAGACAAAAAATCAGCTCGTTTAATGATGATTTCTGGCAGTTGTATTTACTACCCGAAAATAATTGAATCCGATGGTTAGGATCACGCCTTAAAAAGTGCTAAAATATAATGGCTAGAGATTACCGATCAGGGTGATTTTTGGGGTGTCTATCCATTAAGTGTTGGGCAAAACATCCATGCCGTCAATGGGCCCGTAGGGCAGCAGGAGTAGCAAAAGTCGCTCTACCACCTGATTACATCTTTTTCCTAGTAAGTCCTAGAATTTCAATGTGAATACCCCCACACCCAACATGGCAGCTCAAAATGGTTGGTGTGTAAAGAGGTCGTGGGGTCAAACCTACACTGGCAGGTTTCCTCCTTTGAGAAGTGTGCCAGGAGTAGAAATCCCCTTTACCGGCTTGATCGGGGCCAAGTTTCACTTGACTTCATTCGTGGGGCACTCCCACGATGGTAACTACAAAAAAAAAAAAAAAAAAAAAAAAAAAGTGAATACCCCCAAATAATGCTTGAATTACACCGTAAAAAAACAAACGCATGAAAAAGACTCCAATCTAATGGGTATATTTTTCTTATTCGAATAACCCTTTTGCCCACCTTAAAAATGTACCTATTTGCCCACCCTAAAACAAAACACATACAATATTACCCACCCTTGAACAAAATCCTGGATCCGCCATTGGTTTCTCTAAGTGTGCTACACAAGTAATAGTGTTGATGATGGACGGACAGACTATCATCAAAGATTTTATTCTCTATTACTATTAGGGCATCTCCAATAGCTATGCATCGTCCTTTAGGTATTTGGCTAACAATAAGCCTCTTTTAGCGATGAGAGCTTTGTAAAAAAGGTATGAACTCCATCAGCTTCTTCAAATAGCTGAAAAAAATCTAATAAATGACTAAAATACCCATTGATCAATTTCAAGCTTTTTTGTTATCCAAAACTCATACTGTAGTCGTGAGAGATTGGAAACAGAGAAAGACATTCTTCTCCGTGGACTGCATCGATGGAGAATCGATTGAACCTGAATCATTGACCTGGATTGCGCAAATTAAGCATAATATCCTCCTCATGATGATACCTTCGAATTTGGACCTAGAATAGATGAACTAGGGATCTTCACCGAAATTACAAGAGAAACCAAAGGTGAAGCACAGACACCCTAGGCAAAGGTTTCCCTCGTTTAATTCAACTAACAGCCACCATAAATCGAATGTTGAAAGAGAAAAAATCAGGGATTCGAAACCCAACTAGTTTCTGAAATCAAAACCAAAAAAGAAGAAATGCAAGAGCAGAGAAGTAGCAAAGAGATGAATCTGAAATCAACAAGGCTTCGAAGTTGAAACGAGATCTCTTCATGTGTCTCTTTCAGAATTAATAGAACCGAGTCGAAACAAACAAGATCAAGAAAAAAAATATTTCTCTCTTTCAATCAATTGATAGATTGAAGTTTCTGTTTCTTTTGTTTGGTTTATAAAGAAAAGAGAGAAAAATCCAACGAAGAAATTTGGAGAAGATAGGGGTAAAATAGTAACTTACTAAATGGCAAGAGGATATGGCGAAGCAAGAATTTCGTCAATATTGGCGCACGAGAGAAATGTTTTAGCTAAACCCTCAAATTGACGAGGAGGTTAGCCATCGCGCTGGAGGAGGGTTTTGTCGCCAACTTTGGCTTGGTAAACCATAATGACGACCTGTTGAGGGCATCTCCAACAAAGGTCATCAAATTGGATCTTCAAAAAAGCATCTTCTTTATTTTTGAAGATAGAGACACCCTCCAAAAACCGTTGAACTCCATCCAATCCCGATTTCGAAAAAGCATATTTTTTCAAAGAGGAGGTAAAAGTATTTAAAAGTTTTTCGAAAAAGATAAAAGGTATTTAAAATTTGTTGAAAAAGAAGTTACTTTTAAAAAAGATATAAAATGTATCAAAGTTGCATAAAATGATATTAAAAGGATAAAATTGAAAATTAAGAAAGTTCAAAAAAAAATAAGGTCTCTATATTTGAATCCAAGTGGTTAGAGACCCTATCTTCAAATGATCTTAGAAGTGGCGATCATGCACCAATGATTACGTGCCACATATACCTATGATTACTTTCTAAAACAAAATCATTGGGCCATCATTGGGCGCGCAAGATCGTCATAATTTTTCGTCGTAACAGCTTATAATAAGAGACGTAGCACAGGAGCGCCACACATTAGCATGGGAGCTGTGTTAAAGTACACCTGATGTCCACAACAAGGGGGTGCTGTTCAGCTGTCCTTAGATCCACACCGTCGAATTCTGATTATATTCGATTTTTCAGTCATACGTAGGCTTTAGGATCTAACGGTATCCACCAAAGCTTACAACCATTTTCCATGGGCGTAAACTGTTTTGGGATTCAAAATCCAATTGTCATCAGCCTTATTAAACCCTGCTTCATTTCCTTGCCCAAGAAGGGCATATTTTCGACCTCTCTGAAACAAATACAGATCACAGAAATTAAATTCAAATTACAGATCGACCCATAAAATATTGATTCCTAGGTTCTGTTACATCTATGGTGCTGGTGATGACTATGATGGTCAAGATCATGGAAAATCCAGAAAAAAATGGAAGGTGTAGGTGGCACTGGTGATTGGATAATCTGAATTCTGAAAGAATTTTAAACCTCAGCTTTTGTGATCTCTTTTACATTCATGAAAACCTCATCATCTGATGAAACGAAACACTCGTGCTTATGAACTAGCAGAACTGCGAGGGAGAAATTAACGAAAAGGGCAAAATTAAAAACTTGAATAAGGAGAACCATTTCACATACAGCAAAGATAGAGCAAAAAAACAAAGCAGGAATCCATGTCAAGAATCCGTAGCTGCAGGTGGGTTTGGAGGGGACTGGTCTGTTTGCTTTGTTTCATCAGGGGTTTCTATTGGAATTGCTACTGGAACAGAGTCTTCAGGGGGATTAGTGTTGGGTGGTGGTGGGGAGTCGATCCTTCCGTCGATGCAAGAAGAGCATTTCCTCTCGGCCCAACCTTCGAAATCGTATTGCCCATGGCCCATGATTCTTCTTCCAGAGCATAGCCGTCCAATCATGCCCGCGACGACGCCTAAGATGGTGATCACGGCAAGAACGGCGATGACAGCGCCGATCGATCCGTGGCCCGAGTGAGTCGTGTAAGCTTGCTGTGTTACTGCTAGTGGTGGCGATTGTTGCTGCTGCGGCTCTAATGGCACTGACATTTTAGTGAAACCCAGATAAGAAATACCAACTTTTCTTCTTCTCTTCCTCCTTCAAATGGAGCAGAAAAAGCTTCAAACTTTCTGGTCGTTGACAGGTTTCGTCAGTTGGTGACTGAGATTACTTACAGAAGGTATGAAACAGAGAGATGGGGTTGCAATAGTTGGGATAAACGAAAACAGGGGAGGATGAAAGATGAGATCTTGGGAGGTTTAAGAGAGAAAAAAAAAACTTTTTTTGATGATTTTGCAACTGGGAAAAACGTGGCAAAGGTTGTCAATGGCCCTTATAAACCCTAGAAGAACTGAAATTTCGTGATTAGAGAGGGGAAAGGTAGAATCAAACTAAACCTCCTCTCTGTAAAGAGTTCAAAACAAAAGAAACAGATAAAAAAAGTTGGATCTTCAATGGTAAAAAGTGGGGTTTTGCTTACCCTAGACTAGAGAGAGAGAGAGAGAAAGAGTGGAGAGAGAAAACAAAAGAAAAGGAAAGGGAGTGGGAAAGGAGGAGTTTTTTCAAAACACTTTCAAATCGAGGAGCTTTTTCAGGACCATTTCTTGTACTGCAACAAATCATGGAAAACCTCATGTCCTGTTTTTAAAATTGAAAAAGCGAAAGCAATACTGCGATACTTTTTAAAGGCTCAGAGGGGGTCTCTTCTTTTTATTCTTGTTTTGGGGTTCTGAAACAGGGGAGAGGGTATCTCTCATGCTTCCGCGAAAGGTTTGGGATTTTAATGGCGGTTCGTTTTCTCTAATTAAAACCATTAATTAAACGCGCTCTCAGCTGGGTGGCACTGTATGCTGTATACCGCTCTGCTGGGCAATTCCACTTTCTACATTTGGCAATGTGCATAATGCGCCTCCTCATGCTTGAATCAAGATTCAAAACAAACTCTGTGTTCATGGTGCGTAGTACGCACCGCCATGTTTTTATTAAAAAACTAGGGTGGTGATGTAACAAGCTGTAGCTTAACGCTTCCAAGCCTACTGACCGCTGGATGTTTGGCGTACGTCTTGGTGGATATACACACCAAAAATCACCATGATTGGTAATCTCTAGCCATTGATTTTAGTACTTTTAGTGCGTGATTCGAGCTGTTGGATTCCACCATTTTTTTGAGTACTAAAGCCAACGGTTATAAATTATCAAACAAGCTGGTTTTTGGTACGAATGTCTACCAAGGGGTGGGCTAAACATCCATCCGGTCAGTGGGTTCAGATGGCAACGGTGGGTAACAAAAATCGAGCTAGCATAGGCTATTTTGCGTAAGCCGTGGTTTGTTACATCGCGACCCAAAGGAGTGCATATTCGCACACGGTCTCCATTTGCTGTTGGGGGCCTTGGGGCAGACTCCTGGTTGGGGCACACCCCAAAAAGAGATATCTCCCTCCAAGCAGAGTAAAACTTGGCTGACCAGCCGCTCACAATATGAGCCATGTGGCACATATTTAGGGGACACCTGACCGTAAGGATGTTTGTCTAATCTCTAGGTGAAACTACAAACCAAAAATAAGCGTAATTAGTCATTTCTAAGCATTGGATTGGAGTCATTTTCATGGGTTGATGTTAACCCTGTAAATTTGTAAATTATCGAGTATTATCTGGATACAACCCATAAGTCTAGCCATTGAATTCGAGCACTTTTTCATCATGGACTTGGAACCAACCCATAAGTCTGCTCATGAATCCTACAATAAAAAAGAAAATCTCATATCCAATGACCAGAAATCATCAATCAGGATGGTTTCTGGTATGTATGTCAACCAGTAGGTGTGGGCCAAACATTCATGAAATTAGTGGGCCCAAAACCGTCATTTGACCAGTGTTGACCCAAGTTGACTACCAAATTTTATAATAAATGACAGAAACGCCATTGTCTTCAACTTTGAAACAAGGGTTTGGACTAAAACCTAAACCCCAAATCGAATGGCCGTGGAGGACGACCAACCAAGAGACTCCAGTGGGTTGGCCGCTGGTTGGCCGCCCATCATCGGCGACCAACCCACCGGAGTCTCATCGCCGGCCAACCATTACTCCGGCAATAATTTAAAACTCTAGGTTTTGAAATAAATAAATAAAATATACAATCATATTTCTAAAAATTTCATTAACAAAAATGAAAAACAAGAACAAGATCAATTTAGAATTTAAACTTTTGAGACACGGATTTTGGAAAGACGGGTTCTCTTAATTTTAAAAAGAAATTGCGTTCCATCGTGAGTTTTATCTATTTTTAAGGTTTTTATTTTTATTTTCAATCTTTACTTAATTCATAAAAAAACAAACAAAAATTCTGAAGTTTATCAACAATGGTTTTTAATTTTATTTTTAATCTCCTCTTTTCATCTTTGATTTGGAGTTTGCGTTTTGGCCCAAAACCAAACCCTTGTTCTAAAGTTGAAGACAAGGGCACTTTTGTCCATTAATACAAAAATTTGGTAGTCAACTCGGGTCAACACTGGTCAAATGACAGTGGACCGAGTCATAGGGGGTATGTCATCATGGGGGGTGTCAAATTTTAAAAATAATATGGGGGGTATGTCAAAAATTCTCTTATTTATTTATTCATTTATGGCAAGAGTAAACCTTGGCTCACATTATGCTGCAAGTGAAGGTGATCACAGACCACAAGACGAGCCACGTGACACATTCTTGGTGGGTGCTGACTGTATGGGTTTTTGGCCAGTCCCTCGGTGGATCTGCAAACCAAAAATCAGCTTGATTAGTGATTTACAACATTTGGATCATTGCACCCAAATAACGCACAATAATGCTCAAATTCCCACGGTTAAAAATCAATCAATGAAAATAACTTCAATCCAATGCTTAGAAATCATGGATCAGGTTTATGTTTGGTTTGTAGCTCCACCTAGTGATTGGCCAAACATCCATGCAGTCAGCGTGCACTAAAGTGTGCCACATGGCTCATATTATTGGCTGTGATCGGCTTTGCTCACAGCATGGTGTGAGCGAAGGTTTACTCGAGCCTTACACTCGTCTTCTGTTTATTGTAGGGGTTGTTCTCGAGTAAACCTTCGCTCACACCGAAGCCGATCACAGCCCACAAGTGGACCTACAAACTAAAAATCAGCCCGAGTTTGCTATTCCCCAGGAAGTCTCGTACGTTTGCAGACTTGAAGTATGCACACATTGTATCCACCGTTGAATGCTCTTTGAGAAACGTGTTTTTAATTTATAAATAATTTTTTTTGAGAACATTGAAATAACACGTTTTTCATTGAACATCCAACAGTATTTTTAAGTCTGAAAACTATAGGAACTGGAACCGGAACCGGAACCGAAACCGAAACCGAAAAGAAATGACAATATTATTATGGTCGTGGGCACTTCAGAAATGGAACCCGAACCAGACCAACCGTTTGAGAAAATAAAAATTTGCCTAATAAAGCTTAAGAGATCAACGATCGGTGGACAAATGGTGGGCCTAGGAAAACATTCTTAGAGATCAACGATCGTATGGCTGTTTTAACTTTGAAGTTTGAACCACCCCTAGGTAGTTATGTGGATCAAAATCAGCCTGATTGGTTGTTTCTAGAAGTTGAATCTGAGTACCCCAAAAATAATGTTCAAATCACTCGGTTGAAAATCAAATGATGAATAAAACTAAGATCCAACGATTAGAAACCACCAATCAGGCTGATTTTTGGTCTATTGGACAGTCTAGTGATGTTTCAAATATCCATGTCCATTGATCTCTATGAAAATACCACGTGGCATTTTAGGTGTGTCCCGGAAGTCCGGATAAAAAACACTGACAGGAACAAAATATTTCTCCATAAACTTGTTTGGAGTTTAAAATTTTTCAAATCGTTCAAAAGTCAAAACAAAAGGTGTCACGGGCACATCAGCGAGGACTACACAGGTCAGCTTTGAGAATATATTCTGTTGGCAGGGAATATCCAGCGACGATGATAGTTCAAGACTCACAATGCTTCGGCTGATCGAAATTCAGAACGAAAAGGGTTTTGAGCATGGAATCGACACAGGTTGGTCAGATATCGATCAGCCTTTCTTAACCCTGTTTTTTTTTGTTTTTTTTTCGATTTGATGACGGACCGCAGTATGAGCCATGCTCTTAGGGACCATTGAGCGTATGGATGTTTGGTTCATCCCCATGTCGACCTAAATACCAAAAAAATACGTCTGATTAGTGATTTCTAACCGTTGGATTTGAGTCTTTTCCATGAGTTTATTTTTAACTGTCGAAATAAGCATTATTTTGGGTAAACGAGATCCAAAATAAGCATTTATCATGGGTTGCCAGCCCATGATGAAAAAGATTAATGCCTGAATCCAACGGCTAGAAAATCATCAATCAGTCTGATTTTTGGTGTGTAGCTCCACTGAGGGGCGGGCCAAAAGTGTGACACATTGACATTTGCCAAAAATGAAGTTTGCTGTCTTGTCAAAACAGCAAATTGCGCTCTCTCTCTCTCTCTCTAACATTTTTTCATAATAAAACAGTTATAAAGTTCAATTAATCCAAGTTTATAAGCAACTGACTTTTTGGGTGCAGAACTTGAACCAATTCAGCTATGGGCTCGAGTCCAATCACCCCCCTCCATATGGGTTCGGTGTGGGGTGTCCGTGTGTGTGTGTGTGTCCTAGGAGCCTGAGTGGAAAAAAAAAAACCGAAAATAAATACCGAAGGATGCGAGAGAGGTGGACCAAGGAGTACTACTGGGTGGAATTTGTGTCTTTTCCCATGGAACCATGTCAGTCCCATTCAAAAGAATCACATTAAAACCCTAATCCACCAAAGACATGTTTCTTTCTTTACTATATATTAAAACATAAATCTTACTTGGTGTATACATTCTGCTCATGGCAAACATGGAGGGTTTGGGCCAACACAGTTGCCAACTTGACCTTCTACTGTCTAAAACACTGCAATTGATCAAATTATTGAATCTTCTACACCCCATTCAGAGCACCAGGTTTTGGCTGGGCTGGCATCTGCAAAAAGTGTGGTCCATCCTGAATAAAGTCACCCAACACATTTCAAAAGCTTGGAATTGGGTTGGGCTGGGGACTCCATCCAATTGGCAAGCCACCCATTGATCGCGACATGGCACAAAAATGGTTCAGATTGGAGGATCTTAACCATCTTCACTATTGATTCTGCAAAATCTGTGGTGCGTAGAAATGGAGATGTTTCATATGCTCGAATCTTCACCGCAATCTCAGAGTTTCCAAGGGCTTGGTCTGAGTGAAGAAGTCCCATATTGTTCCTGAGCTTTTTACAATATGAATTGTCAAACTTGTTGGTTGAGATATGGTCTAGAAGAGTTTAAACTAGGTACCAGTCTATCCGCATTCATCAGAATGAAATTCTCCAACTGGTCTCAATTGCTCAGACAGATTATTCAAAATCTCGTATACTCGAAGAAATTGAGGATGTGTCCTGTCTCCGACAAGAAATTCATGAATCATTCCTTCCACCTCTATCCAACTGCATCCAGGGGTCTTATGTGCCCCATGATGCTTCATTGCTGCTCTCGTACTCTCGACATCTTCCCATCTATTTGTCGCTGCATATATGTTTGATAAAAGCACGTAATTCCCATCATTTGCAGGCTCCAATTCAACAAGTTGCCGAGCTGCAAACTCACCGATCTCAGTGTTCTTGTGGGTTGTGCAAGCACCAAGGAGAGAACCCCATACACTAACACCAGGTTCAATTGGCATGCTATCTATGAACCTTTTGGCCTCCTCCATCCGTCCCACTCGGCCTAGGATGTCAACCATACAAGCATAGTGTTCCATTTTAGGTGAAATGCCATGGTCTCTAGTCATAGAATCAAAATGTCCATACCCTTCATGGATCAAACCTCCATGTGAACATGCCATTAATATACCAACGAAGGTGACCTCATTTGGTCTGACTCCGTCTTTCAACATTCCTCCGAACAATGAAATCGCTTCTTGAAAATGCCCATTTGCGGCGCATCCAATAATCATAGCACTCCATGTAACAACATCTCTTGGATAAATTCTACTAAAAATTCGATAGGCATCAGCAAGGCTTCCACATTTCATGTGCATGTCCAACAGGGCAGTTCCTATTGAAAAATCAGACCCAATACCCATCTTATCCATTAAGTAATTGATTTCCTTACCTTTCTCAAGAGCTCCTAGTTGAGCACATGAAGAAAGCACGCATAGAAATGTGACCCTGTTAGGTTCTAACCCCAGATCCTGCATCTCTTCGAAGACTTCCAAGGCCTCCTTAGCATAACCACTCTTGGCATAGCCGTTAATCAAAGAATTCCAAGACACGACATCTCTTTGCTCGATTCTGTCAAAGAGCTCGCGAGCTTCGTCAGTAAATCCACCTTTAATATACATATCTAACAAAGACGTGGAGACAATGGTATTCATCTCCATACCATTCCTTACCATGAACTCATGTATCCATCTTCCCATCTCAAAATCTCCCGATTGAGAGCAAGCAGAAACTACACTCACCATCGTAACCGCATTTGGTCTCACACCCATGCTCTGCATCTGGTGAAACAGTTCCAAAGCTTCATCAGGAGCCCCATTCTGAGTGTACCCCGCTATCATCGCACTCCATAGAATAACATCTGCTCCGTCAACTCTTTTGAAAGCCGATTGAGCCGAAACCAAATCCCCAATGCCGAAATACCCAGAAATCATTGAAGTATGAGAGATGACATCCCTTTTGGGCATTTCATCATACAAATTGCGCGCTTCATCAACACACCCACATTTCGAGTACAGATCAAGAACACTGTTTAGGATATACATATCCGATAGGAAACCAGATTTGACTACATGGGTATGAATTTGTTCTCCTTGTAAGAGGGCCTTCAAACTACCACAAGCTTTCAGAACAAAAGGGTATGTAAGGTGGTTTGGGTTGGTGCCTTGTCGACACATATCGCCAAAAAAGAGTATGGATTGGTGGTGGAATCCATTTTTGGCGAATCCCCTTATCATGGCCGTCCAAACAAAGGTGTTTGGATGTGGGATTTGGCAAAAGATTGAATAAGCGAGGTCCATTTGAGAAGAAGAGTTGCAGAAATCCACAAGGTTGGTGGCTAGGAAGCTTGAGTATTTGAGGCCATTTGTGAAGAAAACTGCGAGGATTTGATAGAATTTCCGAATTTGAGTTGTTGATTTCAACAAAGAGATGCATTTCTCTTCTGGGTTTTGGGGGGAGAGTGATGAGTTAGTTATGTTGGGTGGCAGAGTTGCTCTTACTCTCATGGCGCCAAAATTGTTTCAAAAAAAAAAAAAAAAACGGGTCATACAATATCTTATGACCAGGATGGCTTGTGGTTGTGGGGTTGTGATTAGTAAAAGAAATAACAAAAATTATGGCCCATGCAGGTCTCGAACCTGCGACCTTCGCGTTATTAGCACGACGCTCTAACCAGCTGAGCTAATAGGCCACATGTTACAACCTTTATGTTCACAAAAATATAACACGACTTTGTTTTTTTGTAAGCAAAAGTATAACATGACTTATGCCTTGGAAAAAAGGGTATAATTTTTTTCTGGGCAGTCACTACAGACTTCATGACTCCCTGTGGATCAACTAGACGTGTGGCGATCATCTTGGTTGGTCACCTAGACAGTGCCCTTGTCCATATCATACCGACATCCTACCATGTATCGCACTTTTAAATAGGACCAGGTCTCATACAATGTTTGTGGAACCCTCCTCAAATTTCTTTGGGCCTACTGACCACATGGATGTTCGGTCCACCCCTTGGTAGACCCCCACACCAAAAATCAGCTTGATTAGTGATTTCTAGGTGTTGGATTTGAACTTTTGCTCGTTATGGGCTCATATGAAGGCCTGTTTGTGAAGCCCATGGCATAAAAGTCTCATACAACCCCTCCCCGAATGTTACATGGTACACTTTTTGGCTCCCTGACCCCATGAATGTTTGGTCTCCTCTTTGGTGGACCTACACACCTAGAAATCAGCCTGATCAATTTCTAGCAATTAGATTTGACCATTTTCTATCATGGGATTAACAGGCCAATGAATGGGTTCCAAGCCCATGATGCATTATGCTGAAATCCAATGGCTAGAATATCGCAAATCAGGAGGTCCATCAAAGGGTAGGCCAAAAATTATGCTTATTTTTTTCATGGGTGACTGAAAGGGTGTCACTCAAAACAAGGGCCACTCATTTTTGACATGAGGAGGTGGGGGCCATGGAGCCATTCTGTAACTTTATAAACAGAAATCGGTCAGGCCCAATGACCCATGAGTGTTTGACCCACACCTTGGTGGACCTACACACCAAAAATCAGCCTGATTGGTGAACTCTCTATATGGGTCCACCAAGGTGCGGGACAAACATATATGGGTCAGTGGGCCCGAAAGAATATGCCACGTGGCTTTTGATCACTTTTTTTAATCAAGATTTTGATGTGTGAATTTTTTTTATTCCGGATCAAATGCTTACACGGAATTATTTCTTGGCTAGGCTTCTGAAAAACAGAAACCCAGTAGCATCAGCGCAAGTTAGTGATCTCCAGCAGAACTTAATCGGTTCTCTCTCCCAAAGAAATTGGAATCCAAAACCCATTTCTCTGATAATCTTTTTTTATAAGCATTTGTCTGATATTCTTGGTTTTCCATGGCTAGTGCCTGGAAAAGAGACAAGCAATTACCACTTCTCTCCTTTCGAAATCTCCTATTGTTCTTCCCAATTTCTCTTCTCATTTTCTTCTTCTTCTTCTTCTCTCGAAGCTCAAACCCTAAATCTAATTTCACCAACCAGTTCTCCCTTAAAATCCTAACCCCATTCCGTTCGATCCAACCTTTCGACTGCTTCAAATGCCCTCAATCCTACCCCGTCATCGCCAACGTCGTCGAAGGCGTCCGTTATCCGTTCCTCTATTCTCTCGCCGATCTTGGGACTCTCCCCGATAAACCTCACAAGAACATCGTTCGATTGCTCAAAGGCAAGACCTTCAGAAAACCTGATATCTCCGTAACGATTCAAGAAGTTCTGGAGAAGATGAGAGGTGGTGGTAAGAACGATGGTTTTGTTGTGGATGTTGGTGCCAATGTCGGAATTGCGACTTTCGCAGCTGCGGCGATGGGGTTTAGAGTTTTGGCGTTCGAACCGGTGTTTGAGAATTTGCAGAGGATTTGTGATGGAGTTTTCTTCAATCGGGTCGGAGATCGGGTTACCTTGTTTGAGGCCGCTGCTTCGGATCACCTCGGGAACATTACATTCCATAAGGTATTTAATTTTATCAGATGATTTTATTTTTTCCTGAACTTCTAGTTTTAGTTTTAGTTTTTTAAACATTTGATCTTGCAAATGATGGATACAATGCTAAATTTCCATTTTCATAGAATGTATGGTTCTGTTAGATAATATCTACTGAATGTATTCGAAATAATTATAATGTACGACAGCAAACAAGATGTTAAAAAATAGGAAGAGGTGATAAGAATTTATTGGTAGAGGCACATCAAAGACGATGTCCTTAAGGTGATTGACGCCCACTGCAAGATGATCTCTTGTTGCCAACTGTTTATCATAGACTCACCTCCCAGGATACAACTACCTTCCTCCGCAGTCTTAGCAGTGTACTTTGAAGAATGAACCTAAGTGGACACTCAAAAAGTTGAAGAAATATAGAAGAAGAGGTTTTCGTCTGTTTTTCAGTGTGTCTTGGGCTTTTAATCAATTGTATTAAGAGCTCAATAAATGTTTAAATGTTACAAACCGTTACAGAACCAACAGCAACAATTCTTGTTTAAAAATATGTTTAAATGTGTAAAACGTGTTGGAATTTCAGAGGTTGTTTGAACAAAACGATAGATTGGGCTTACGAGAGCCCACAACCTACAACCCATGAACCCGACCCGACTCGGCGCTTGTGCGCACAAAGTTTAAAAAGGCTAGTTCGGGAACTGAGACGTTTTCTCTAAAAAAGGCGAGGCGTAGCCTCGAGGTGGTACCGAGGCGTAAGTCTCATTTAAGCCTCAGTTTTTTTTAAAAAAAGTGCTTAAAAATTATAAAAAAAATATAATTAATTATAGAAAATGAGAAACAACTATCATATGAAAAAATAACTTAAATAAGCATAAAAGTAAGTGAGGCTATAACTTTTACTTAGGAGCGATGCTGTCGGGAATGCCTGAATGCTGATATCAAATCATAACAACATAAAGCACATTTGATATGTCAATTCCACTAAATTACCAAATCTCACTAGTCAATACTGACAGTAGTAACAACATAGATAACTAACTAGATAGAGTTAAGAAAGAGAGTAGAGCAAGTAGTAAAAGTTCCATGCCGGATCTTTTCTACTACTACCACTACTCCCATGCTTCTTAGAAACCCCTCTCACCATCTTCAATCATGTTATTAAAAAAAAAAAACCATTAAAGAAGAAAAAATAATAAAATTTTACATGTATTTCTGAAAAATAAGGTAAAAATCCAAAATATGGTCACATACCTTAAAAATTCTTCAAAGTTTTGCTTTCTTGCTTGAGTTTGGTGAGATTGCTCATAAGAAAACCGTAGGAAGTGACGGATTGTGATTCGGATACGATTTGAGCTCTCTAGGAGGATTTCTCTAAAATAGGAAAAACTAGGGTTCAGAGAGTTGATTAAAGATTTCTCCCCAAATAATGAGTTTTAAATACTCAAATATGGACCATTTAGGTCGTTTTTATCATATAATAGGATTAGAGGAGGTATAATGGGGAAAAGAACAAAAAAAAAGCAAAAAAAATAAAAAATATGGGTTCGGTTTTACCCATTACCGTTAAAACTGAGGCTTAAGTCTTAGTTGCGCCTCGAGGCTATAGCCTCGAGGCGTACGCCTTTTACAACTGAGGCTATAGCCGCGAGGCTATTTCTCACCGCCTCGCCTCGAGGCGTGTGCCTCGTGCGCTTTTTTAAACTTTGTGTGCGCATGTGTTTTTCTTTTATTTCACATAGAGTTTGGATGGCCAAGGGCTTCACCCTTTAAGGCCAACACTATCCTTTATATACTCAATGATTTCTACTCTCCCAAGCAACTTGGGACAAAAGGTTCTCTCTTACCTTTTGATCCAAAAGGTTACACCACCTTTTAGATTTCCATCCAAATTTTTCACACCAAATTTCATTTGGAAGTTTTAGCTCAAAAAGTAAGTTACTTTTACAGGTCCACAGTTCAAAACTCTTTAAGGTACTTTTCCTTTTAAAAGACCAACCTTTTAGTTGGAGCCGTCTCGATACAAGTTGAGGCCTAAGGCGAACACGCTATATAAGGCCTTTTTTATATTTAATATATTAATATATATATATGGTATTAATTTAACAATCTCTACCTTCGACTACCAACAAAATAGCGAAGGTTGTGTCAAACTTGGACTAGTATAAACAGGAGAGTTTTTTTTCCTGAGTGGAGAAGAGTTTCTGTTCTATCTTGTTTGTGTGTTCCAGAAGAACACAATTACGACTTTTATAGAAAATGGAGGAGTTGTTTGGAAACAATGTAGTGTCGTTTTGGAAAAGGTGCGGTAACGTTTAAAGACCTTTGTATAAAAAGATAAGTTAAACTTTAGAGTGTGGCGTGGCGTGGCATGTGCGCCCACGTGTTTTTAGTTGTGCAGAGTTGTGTTCAATGGGGTACAAGGGAGACCCAAGGGCTCCACCCTTTAGGCTCAACCTTCATCGTTATACGCTAAAAAACTTTCAGACTCGCAAGCAATGTGGGACTGAAGTTTCAACAAATATGCACACACTTAACAATAAATGGTTCTAAAGTACCTCCATAATTTCATTCAAATCTGTATAAAGTTTCAAAAAGTGTATTAGGAAGAGACAAACCCACAAAAAACCCAAGATTCACTTGTTTCAACTACGTTGGATGATCTTCAAAATTATGGTCAGACACAGTTCATTTTTTAAGAAGTGTTTCTAACTTTCTGTGCTGGTTGCAGGAAAATATAAAGAAACAAGTATTTGATTGGTTGGTTCAACATTTGTTGCCATAGTTTGTCACTACTGGTCTATTAATGGAATTTTGATGTATTGAGCCATGAAAGCTGATGCCTGCCTCCTTTTTGCGTTTCTCAAAGCCACTTGATGTGCTAATCCTGTGGTTAGATTGCATTGCACAATGATTCTAGTTAATTGGTTGGTAATGGAGGTGTTGGGTTCTCTGCTTTCATTCAAATTCAATGCATAGAGAAGTGTTGGATTAGCAATGTCATTTGAGTCACTGCTTTCAAAGAGTAGATGAAGGGCATGGCATTTGAGAGTTAAGTGAAGAGATTTTAGTGCAAAAGATGGGTATAACAATGTAGTTCTCTTCGAAAGCTTACAAAAATTGTAGTTTCATATTGTATCCAATCAATGGATCCGCATGTGTCTCTAATCTCATCCATGAACCCACATGTGTCTCTAATCTCCACCATGAACCCAATTGAATGATCTTAACCATCAAAAGAGGTATGTTTTCATATGGTCAGGAACTTACCGAAATCTGATCCGGCTTCAACCCAAGAGTGGGGTTATCAATTGAGGACTTGACTGCATGTTTGCAGTGTGGACAGCGGACAGCTCATGAAGAGTAAATATTCATACTGTGCTGCAGAATGAAATACCCGCAGCTTATAATGTTTGTTTTTAAACTTTAGTGAGTAGATTCAAATTCATTTCGTGTTTTTCTCATCTGTGTCACACTTCCCTTGTTTTAGGATTTAATTTTCAATGTTAATTCAATACCCAAGGAATTCCTGAAAAGTTGAGTTTATATGTTCTGTGATCTGACTTCGATAGTGATTTATTTCAAAGGTTTTTACTCATGCATGGGGTAGATAAAAGAGTGAAAATCTGACTTAGTTACTATGTTCGAATAACTGATTGTCCTATTTTTCTGCTTTGCTGCTCATGTTTCCCTTTCTTGTCTTAACAGTTGGTTGGTCGGCTTGACAACAGTGCTGTTTCTGCCACCGGTGCAAAGTTGGTATTCAAATCCAATGAGGAGATTGAGCTACAGGTGAGGTCCATTCCTCTGGATGAGGTGATCGCAGAGTCAGAACGCGTGCTTTTGCTCAAGATTGATGTTCAAGGTTGGGAGTATCACGTATTGAGAGGAGCCTCAAAGCTCCTTTCTAGAAAGGAAGGCGAAGCGCCATACCTAATTTATGAGGAAGATGAGCGATTGCTGCAAGCCAGCAACAGTAGTGCCAAAGAGATACGGGAGTTCCTTGGTAGCGTTGGTTACCATCGCTGCACTCAGCATGGAACAGATGCTCACTGCACCAAGGAGGATTAGAGAGCCTTTCAAACAATGGGACTTTGCCATGAGGGTTGAAACAGACTCCCACAACATTATTCCAACTACGACCGTTTTTCGTTATTGAGTACTGAAAAGCATCAAGAGTAATAGAAAACCTTCTGTGGCTGTTGGCATCAAGACAAGATATTGTTGAAAAGAGGATCATCAAATGAACCAGCAAAAGTTCCTAATGACACCACTGTTCCATGAGTGGGGAACTGCCATCGTAAAGTGAATAATCTCAGGATCACCGACTCACAAAACTGACTCAGATTTTGGTTTCTAAGGGATCTGGCAGACAAAGAGAACACATATTTATGTTCACAGAAGCTGCTTGGCAATCTCCTGTTCGGATCGAATGTTGTTTTCCTTCTTTGCTGGCTCACCCACCTGGCTGCACATGTGCTATCTTAGAGGCAATGATTCTTTATTCTTCCAGTCTGCTTTACTGACTGATTGTGTTTTTGTAATTTGTTTTTACTGACTAATTGTGTTTGTGTAATTTGTAATCCATGGTAATTTTCTATTGTTATTTCAGACTTTGGATTTAGATTTGGTTTTGATCGAAGTGCATTTGCTATTCTTGTTTCTTGCAAAGTTTTGCCGCATCAATGAATACCGACCTCTTTGCCAACCTGCTCTTTCCACCAATTTCTAAATGGATTTCTTCTACCTATCTATGCAAAGGAAATCGAAGTCACTTGTCATCTACTCAACTTGTCTAACAGAGAGTGGCATTTCCGAATGTGCAGGGGCTGGTGAGAACTACCGAGGGTTGCAATGTAGGGGCAGATTGGGCCGATCTACTAAGGTGGCCCACCAAGCGAAAGGCATGACTGATGATAGAGATCATCCTCACCAAAAATCAGCCATTGATTCATCTTCTATGCGGGTATGCCAAAATGAGTGTCAAAAAATGGGGGTCCCCTGAGCCCGACCCTATCATTATTAATCATAGAAAATTGGATTTTCAAGGGTAATATCAGAATTATAAACTAAAGTAAATATCAATTTGTAGTTAAAGAAATATGGGCTGGAATAAAGTTCCTTATGAAATGACATGCGGCCGTGGGGATCACATGCAGATAAGCTTTAAGGGCTTATTTTTTGTGAAGATGATCTCCTCACCAAAAATCAGCAAATTCTAAAACTCCAACCCTATCAAATATCGACCTAAATGTAATGGTGAAAATGGACGATATGCAAAATTTCAGCTAGCAATCCACTTTTCGTAAGGCAACAAATGTTAGACTAGGCTATTTTTTGTAAGGTTAATATCTATGTTGAGAAGAATATCATAAAAAAAATCAGCCCTTAACTTATTTGCATGTGGGCCCTGCATCCTTTAGTCATTATATCAGTCACAAAAGCACGAGTGATCGTATCCAGCCCAATAAATATAGTGAGTAATAGATATCATTTGAAACTAGGGTCGGGCCCAGGGGACGCCCTTTATTTTTTGACCCCTTGACCCCTCTCAAGAGTCGACTCCCAAGAGGGTCAGAAAAGGGGGTCCTCGGAGCCTGAGCCATGAAACTATGTAATGACAATATCCTAAAACCATTATTATCCACTATAATGATCAAACACTATATGATGCACATTGTGACACACATATAATGACCCACGGTCATGGGGCTCACATGGAGACGAGTTCAAGGCTGATTTTTGGCTAAGATAATTCCCACTGAGACCATCCTCACCAAAAATAAACCCATTCTGACATTTGAAGCCTAGGTGTACCAACAAACCAAAAATTAGCTTGATTAGTAATTTCAAACCTTTGGATCTTTGTACCCCAAATAATGGTCAATAATATTTCAAATTCCATGGTTAAAAATTAACCCATGAAAATGATTCCAATCCAATGCTTAGAAATCTCCAATCAAGCTAATTTTTGGTATGTGCGCCCATCTAGAGTTGGGCTAAACATCTATACAGTCATAAATCTCTAAAAATATGCCATGTGGCTCATATTGTAGTCGATCAGCAAATTACTACTCTTCCCTATGTAGTTCTGATGCCACGTTTACCATTCTATTGGAGTTGACACTTTAACGATCCAACAACAGGTGACCTTATAATAACCCATATATAGTTGTATACAAGCCTCGGATCTCTGAGTGTTGAGAGGGAGAGAGAAGCTTGTATTGAAAATTTTCTCGTCTTTTCCACGGCGAGCACCATTCGTCGAAGTCTTTCCCGGAACTTGGGATGGAATTTAGGCTGCCCACGAGCATCTGGACCGATTCATGTCTGCAACTCGCTAAGCACGCCGGGTTAAACGTGGCCAGTGGCTCGAATTTTGTATTCTCTCCCTTTTCTATCCACATCGCCCTGAGCTTGCTGGCTTCCGGATCGGCTGGTCGAACCTTAGAACAGCTCTTATCGTTCCTCAAATCCGAAAGCCTCGACCATCTCAACTCGGTTTCTTCTCGACTCGTCGATTAGGTCAACGGAACCAGGTTCGATGGAGGACCGCGTCTGTCTTTCATCAACGGTGTTTGGGTCGACAAGTCTCTTACTCTCAAACCTTCCTTCAAATATATTGCAAATACGATCTACAGAGCAGAAGCCGAGGATGTAGATTTCATTAATAAGGTAAGGCTAGTATTTTTTTTTTTCTCTGAAAATTTTACCGAAATAACAGCAATTAGAAACCGATATAACATTATATATTCTTCATTAATTCCACTCTCTTCAAATCAGACCGTCCAATCTATGGGCCCTATATTTTGGATACTCTACCATATTTTGGATTAGCATCCTAAGGGGTCCCTCGTAACTCCGTCGGTGTGGTGCTTTTCACTGCCTCATCAGTCTTAAGCCCCAATGAAGGAGGAGGGTTACGTTAGGTTGGCAGCTGGTGTAAAACTTTTGTCAAATCATGCCATCTAATCTGATCTATTATGGCGTTTCCCCAGAAGAGATACGCTGTGGCAACACCAAGTTGCAGTGGAAAGTGGGCAAGTTGGTTATTAGGAGTAAAACTTGTGTCACAAGATGTTGTGACGGAAGCCGGTCACAGCACTCAATACGAGCCACGTGTCACACAATCAGAGGGCGCTGATCGTATGGATGTTTGGCCAGCCCCTCGGTGGACCTACAAACCAAAAATCAGCCTGATTAATGATTTAAAACCTTTGGATTTTCGTACCCAAATAATTCTCAATAATGCTCAAATTCCTACCGTTAAAATCAACCCATGAAAATAACTTCAATCGAATCGGTTAGAAATCACTAATCAAGCTGATTTTTCGTGCACTGGTACACCGAGGGACTGGCCAAACATCCATACAGTCATCATCCTCTAATAATATGCCACGTGGCTCATATTGTGTGCTGTGACCGGCTTCCGTCACAACATCTTGTGACACAAGTTTTACTCGGTTATTAGGGTATACTCTAAAAACGACGTGCTGCAATGTCGACACATGATTGCGATGAAAAGTACTAGGAAAGTTTTCTGTACTAAATGAACGTGGGTAAAGAAGTTAGTCCTAGAAAGTAGGATTTGTCTTGCCACATGAAATATTGAGACTTTAACAAATAAGAGCTTAACGTTAGTAGACAATGAAAATGAGAGTTAACATAGCCTGTTTACAACAGACAAAGTGAAAATGGGCAAAAACTTAAAAAAATATATTATTAGAAACTTGGGTACATAAGAAAATAAAAATAATGCATGATTGCTAGGCGAAGAGATTATGAACATAATTAGTACTTATACACCTCAAGTTGAATTAAATGAAAGCTTTTAAGAGACGAGTTTTGGTAAACATGATCGATTGATACAAGGAATTCGATCCTCATGGAAAGAGGATATTTATAGTAGGAGAATTAAATGAGCATATAGGGAATGAAAATAGAAGATATAAAAGGGTGTACTGAGGATATAGGTTTGGAGAAAAAATGTAATTGAAAGTACCATCCTTGAATTTGCGATGACATATGTTTTTATAATAGTAAACACATATTTTAGATGCATTAAGGGCGACGGACATTGAATTTTAGTGAAAGATACAGAAATTAAAAATGTAAAAGATTTAACTTATTTTTATAAATTATTAAATGAGGATAATATAATGTATATAGGACTAGATGAAAATACTATGGAGAATATAGCACATACGTAAATCTGTAGAATTAAATTCAGAGGTGAAAACAACTTTAGCTAATTAGATAAAGACAAGTAAGAGTTTAGGACTAGATGGATCTCAATTATAGAGGTATAAAAATGAAGGAGAGGAATTAGTTTGTCTTGGCTCACTACATTATTAACAATGTCTTGAAGATAAGAAAAAAAATCAGATGAATGGATAAGAAGTACTATGGGAAAGAACGATGAATCAAAGATTAAGACAAAATACAAGAATATCTAAAACGAATTTTGATTTATATCAAAAAGTTGACCGTTGGGACAATTTTCTGATTTAGACGAATGATGGAAAAATTCAGAAAAAATAGGAGAATCTCCACATAGTCTTTGTTGACTTCGAAAAGGCTTATAATCCATAGAGAATTAATTTGGTAGGCATTAAGAAAGAAGGGAGCCCTAAATAGATATATTGACATCATCAAAGATATGTATGAGGGAGCAATAACTAGTGTTATAATTATTGGTGGTGAAACAAGTGAGTTTCTAGTCATTGTGGGATTACACCAAGGATCAATCCTAAGTCCATACCTATTTGTTTTAGTTATAAATGAAGTAAATGTTCATATCCAAGATTAGGTCCCCTAATATATGTTATTTGCAGAGGACATAGTATTAGTTGACGAGACTAGGGATACGGTAAATGTAAAACTATAACTCTCGAGGAATGTTTTAGAATATGAAGGTTTTAAAATAAGTTGAATTATATACGATAGAGTATATGAAATGCAATTTTAGTAAGGATGCACATAAAGATGATTTAGATCTGCCAATTAAAATTGACAACTAGAAGATACTACGATGTGATCAATTTTGTTATCTTGGTTCTATTATTCATAAGAATAAAAAGATTAGGGAGGATGTTGTCCATAGAATTAGAGCAAGGTGGCTAAATTGGAGATGTGCTTTTAGAGTGCTAGTCATCGACGTGTGCCAGTCAGACTACAAAATTCTATAAGAAGACAGTAAAACTAGTGATGCATTGGACAATTAAGAAGCATGCATGTCTATATTTAAAATGAGTATAGCTGAAATGATGATGTTATATTTTTAGTAAGATAAGTAAAGACAAAATTAGAAATGAACACATTTGTGAAAATATATGAATAGCCACAATAAGTGATAAAATGAGGGGAAGTTGATTGAGAGGGATTGGTCATGTACAACAAAAACCAATGACAACGTGCACCAGGGAGGAATGTGCAAGTCGAAAGGCCTAAAAAGGAGGGGGAAGCCAAGACAGACGTAAAGTTAGGTTTTGAGAGGATATTTTAAGAAACCCGTCTTAACAAAAATAGGTTTAGAAATGAATAGAGGAACAAGATTCGTGCAGTCAACCACTGTAGACACCCCATTTTGACACGATCTTCTAATTTGACGATCGACGGTCTTGATCTACTTCTCTATTGGTTGATGGATTACCTAACTCATCTCGACCCCTCGATATTATTAACCAATCATAGAATTAACCCTATTTAGAACTATCAACCACCCTTAGAAAATATTTTTAGAATTGAAAACCATTATTGGAAATCCTCATCCTAAACTACGGAGATTTAGTTAAATGTTTGACTTTTATTAATAAATGATAAAAAAATACTTGTATCTTTGATTTTACCTTTAGATTTGATTAAAACTAAAATTATTTATTTTCAATTTCTTCATCTTTTAAAGAAAAGTAGTTTCAATAAAATCTAATAACTTGATCGTAAGATCAAGATTTTTGTTTTGCAAATTCATAAATGATCTCAGTTTTTGATAGCTTGCATGTGAATAAAATGTTTACTATTGAAAAGTACTTTGAGAGATTTTTTAAAATATATTTTTCTTGTTAATTTTCGACCTAAAATAAGCATTTTATTAATGATTGATCAAAACTTTAAATGTGCGCTCTTGATGTGAGTAGATGCATGAATGTTTATACATCATGACATACCTTTAATGATATTACTCAAGCTTATTCATCTAACTCATCAACTCTCTTATTTCCCATTTTACCCACACTTTTTTGTTTATTCTTCACATTTAAATTTCATATAACTTTTAACTTTCTAAATTTTTCTTATCAAATTAGAAAATTCTTTAAGATATCCATATAAAACAAACCCTATTTTACTCTTTTACCCTCAAATGACTAAATTATCTTAATCTTTATGCTCAAAATATCTCAAACCCTTATTTTTCACCAATAAATACCCATTCCTTCCAAGAGAGATCTATTCCTTCAACTCCTCTCTTTAGACCTAGAGAAAATTTTTGTAAAATAGTTTTTTAACATCTAAAACTTTTTAAAAATCTTAAAAATAATTTCTGAATACCCATTATTTTAAGAGATTAAGTGAAATGAGGAATAACTCTTGTTCTTCTTTACTCAATTTTTTCTTTCTTTCAAGAAAAGGAAGAAGATCAAGTAAATAAAAATGACCATTTACAAGGTACCATGTAAATCACATAGGGGTGATCAAGCTACCCTACCTTCTTTCTTTTTCTTAATTTCTTTCTTTATTTATCTTTTCTCTTGTTCATCTCGCTTTATTTTTGTGGTTGTTTATGTTTAGTTTATTTTTGTATTTTTTTTAACAATGTAACCGCAATGGATGACTAAGCCACCAAATTTTATTTGTATTTTATTTTTTTCTTTATTTGTCTTTTATTGTTTATCTAACTTTTTTTTTATTATGTCTTGTTAGTATCTCCTTTTAGTTTATTTTTTCATGTTTCTTTTAACTTGGTTTATCTCTCTAGTATATGTGGAGAGCCTGAAATGCTTGCATAGTAAGATATTCCCACATTTTCTTTTATGTTATCTATTTCTCTCTCTAGTATATGTTGAGAACTTGAAATACTTGTATATATAGTAGGGTATTTTCATATGTTCTTTTATTTTATCTCTTTATCTCTATGGTATATATGGAGAACCCAAAATTCATATATAGCACAGTGATCCTATACTTTTTTTTCTTTTATGTTATCATACTTGTAAATTCATTTTACACAATTTTTATTTATTTCATTAACCGATACCTTGAAAGGATGATTGAGGGTAAATAACCATTTAAATACGAGTAGATTGGGATGCTTAACACCTAATCTACAATAACTCACTTAATTACCTAATGATCTCTCAAATGGTTAATAAATCAATGGAGTCACTAATTTCACTTTTAAGAAAAGTCATATTAGCTATTTTCAAACCCGATGATCAATCACACCGTTAAAAAGGGTTGGTGACGATTCCATAAGTTTTGGCCTCTAGTTGGATTGCGTTATCTCACAACCACATACCGTCGAGAAAACAATGATGATAATGATGATGATGAACCTAAATTCAACCAAAGCCCACCTTTAGAAAAGGGTTTAGTGGGGCCAAATTTAGCCCGAACCCACCCTGAGAAAACTCAATTTTTATGGTGGGTAAGGCCTAGGTAGGGTTCCTCAAGCTTCACGACGACTTGATTAGGGCCCAAAATTTGAGAAAACTAAAAAATGGGCCTGAATCGGCTACCCAAATGTACACCCCTTTCCTTACGGAAACATTTTTAGATGTAGAGGACTTTGGACGTAGTCGATGTAGAGGGCTCTCTTGACCCTACATAGCTCATTTTTTGGGGCCCACCAATCACATGGATGTTTAGCCCACCCCTTGGTGGATATCCATACCAAAAATAAGCTTGATTGATAATTTCTAGCTGTGTTGGATTAAGTAATCAAAAAATATATATGCAAAAAACATGCTTGAATCCACAACTAGGATCAATCCTAAAAAAGTGATAAAATCTATGGCTAGAGAAAACCAATCGGACTGATTTTTGATATGTATGTCCACCAAGGGGTGGGCTAAACATCCATGCGGTTAGTGGGTCCAAGAAATGAGCTATGTAGAGTTAGGAGATCCCTCTGCATATTGACTGCAACCAAAGTCCTCCACATCTAAATTTTTTCCCAACCTATGATGGGTGATTCCTGAATTCTACAGCACCCTTTTAAGATGTTGTACCTTTTGGAAAGCTTTTTTGTTGCAATGCGACTACAAAAAGTGTGATCACAATAACAAGACTGCATGTTGAGTGGGGCCCGCGTGTATAAAAGTGAGATATCTAAAAAATGATGCGGACCTCACCTCAATGTTTTTCCACCCGATGCAAGTATTTTCCTTGGTTCTTCCTTTTATTTTTTATTATTTTTATTCTCTTTTTAACTTTTTTCAATTATGACTATACTTTGAGATTCCTATGATAATGATAATGGTGTAGGCCGACGAAGTGACAAAGGAGGTGCACATATGGATTAATGAAAAGGAAACCATGGGCTTATCAAACAACTCGTTCCTCATGGGTCCATTGATGAGTTTACAAAGCTTGTGCTTGTAAATGCACTTTACTGCAAAGGAGCAAGGCATGAAGAATTTGATCGATCGCAAACCAAGAACTCCGAATTTTATCTTCTCGATAGAAGCTTGGTTCAAGTCCCCTTCATGACAAGATGAAGGATCAATTCGTTCGTTGTTTCGATGGCTTCAAAGTCCTCAAACTCCCATATAGATAGGGCCACAATGATCAGAGACTTATATCTTCCTTCCATATGAGAAACGCAAGCTTCGTGATCTGATAGATCATGTTGGTTCTAATTCAGGGTTCTTGGACTGCCATCTTCCAATGAGACGTGTTAAACTGACAGACTTCAAGGTCCTCAAGTTCAAGATCTCATTTGGGTTTGAAATTTCAAAGGTCCTCAAGGGCTTAGGACTTGTTTTAACTTTCGATAAATTTCAAGCAGAGCTCACTAAGATGTTTATGGGTTTATCAGATGGTAGATTATATGTTTCAAGAGCTTACCATAAGGGTTTTGTCTCGAAGTTGACGAAGTTGGAACTGAGGCTGCTTGCGCGCATATTGTCTCTCAACTTTATTAGCTCCTATAGACTTTGTAGCTGATCACCCCTTCATGTTCTTGATTACAGACGATCTGAGTGGGGTGGTGGTGTTCATGGGACATGTCTTTAATCCTTCGTTGGCGAGTGATTAGTTTTTAACTTCTTTAATGTAAGGCTTTAATTTATGTTAGTGAGATAGTTCTCAAAAAAAAAAAAAAATAATGAAATAATAAAAAGGTGTATATATGGTTTATCAAAAAGAAGAAAAGGAAAAACAAAACATTCATGGTGTATGCCTAGTTGTGATTAAGTCCATTTTAACTGAAGTCAACCACTGTTAAACTAGGTCAAGGGGGGTAATACTAAAGTTTGAAAGTAAAATGGGGTATTACAAGTTACTTTCACATTTCAGGGGGGTGTTACTAAAATACCTTAATTTTTAGTTAAAACTATGATCTGCAATCCTAAAAATTTGTATAATAATAATAATTATCTTTTAGTTTCTAATATGAAAATATCGTGCTTTTTTAATTTTTCTAACACAATTGAAATTTAGTTTCTTTTAGTTTAATTATTTTTTCTCTAGATTAGTCTTGTTTATAAGGCTACATCTGTCTATTAGGTTGGGTAATTCTCATCAACAATCACTGTTTTATTTAAAAAAAAAATTACATTTGAAAAAATGACGCATTGGGTTATTATCTTTTGCAATGTTGATGTGTTTTCTCAATGGCGCCTAAGACCGTCGCTGTTTAATTTCTACCGTACGTTGTAGGCATTGGTCGTCCACCTATGGCTGCCCCGTATTTGCTGATGATGCGCATAATTGTTACTGTTTATTTAATTTTTTACCAATGCTTTTGAACCGTGACAATATAGTATACCCCGGCGGTTTGTAATCGCCAACATTGTTCATACACCTATAGCAGCCCCCTCAACGCCGACGCATCGGGGTGAAGGTTTAGAACCATAGCCGAAGGTCAATTTTCTTGTTGTGAAACCTTCTTGTGTTGTGAAGGAACCCAAAATAATGGCAGCTGATCCGAACAATGGTGGTCATACTTCGTTTTCTAGCAACAATGCTGGAGGAAAAATTAAAAAAAAAAAAACTATTAAAAAGAATAATAGAAAGATTTTGGACCTGGCGGATGGTGTCAAATGTCAATATTGCAGAAAAAATATACCAGTACAGACTACATATTACAGAAACTTATTCCGTTTCTTATTAGGCTGCGGCTAATTAATCGCTGGCCATCAGTTATTCTTAGGGCACGAAAAAGCTAAAGGACGACATTTAACAAACATAAAGCTTAGAAGGGAGGCGCGGGGTGATTAAAACTTGTAGTGGGGTTGCTTTGGGATTACTTAGGCCTGGTGTCTCCGTCATATCCACTGGTGCATTTGATGGTGTTGTGAACTCGAACCCATGTAGCAGACGAGCTAATGTCAGGTGGATCACTTGAAGGGCCAATGAGATCGCCGGGCATGACCTTCTGCCAGAACTGAAAGGTATGAGTTGGAAATGCTGACCCCTAACGTCCATGTTTGCATGGGTGGTGAGAAATCTCTCCGGCTGGAACTCGGAAGGGTTGGACCATACGCGTGGGTCATGTTGAATTTTCCAAATGTTTACTATTAGCCGTGTGCCTGCTGGGACGTGGTAGCCAGCTACGTTGCAGTCTTCCATGGCCTCGCGAGGAACTGATAGTGGACCGGGTGGGTACACGCGCAAAGTTTCCTTGATTATAGCCTGGAGGTACACCAGGTTCTTGATATCTGATTCATCCACGTGTCTGTCCCTCCCGACGTGGATGTCCAACTCATCTTGAGCCTTTTTTAGCACATTTCGATTGTTCACTAGTAAGGTTAGGGCCCACGTTAGAGTTACCCATGTGGTGTCGCTCCCACCTAAGATTATAGCCTGCAAAGCCAAAAACCACACATTAGACAGGCAGATATTCATTGAGAAAATTTATCTTGAGAGGAAAATTTTGCTGTGGAGCTGTCAGATGCGACATAGGGCACACTCTTTTCAGGTCCACTGACCCATTAACGATTGGCCCATCTCTTGTGGACCTACACACCAACAATTAGCATGATTGGTGATCTCTAGACATTTGGTATGTGTACCCAAAAAATAGTAGAATGAAACAGCTAGAAATCACCGGATCGATAGAAAATGGTTGAATCCAATGGCTAAACATCACTAATCAGGCTGATTGTTGGTGTGTAGATAAGGTGTAGACCAATCATTCTCGGTCAGTGGGCCTAGAAAGGGTGTTCGACGTGGTTGTTTTTTATTTGATCCACAGCACCACGGGAAAAATTCCCAGCATGGCAAATTTGTCAGGTTCATTCACCTGTATTTTATGTGCATCTCCAACTAAGGGGCTACATCTTCATATTTGATGAAGTTGTGAAATGCAACTCCCACCGGTTTCTATCTCTAGCTTCAAATTTGAAGATTGGGTTACTTGGCTTCAAACATAGAGACCCTACTTTTTGATTTATGAATTCTGATTTTATCATTTTCATGTTCTTATATAAAACGTTGATACAATTTTATATCATTTTGAAAAACATCTACTTTTTACCAACAAATTTTAAATATCTTCTATCTATTTTAAAATTTTGTTAAATATCTTGTCATTTTTTTTAAAACTCACTTTTTTGAAGTGTGGTTGGATTTCAACACTTTTTGAGGGTGTCTTTATCTTCAAATTTGAGGTAGATGCTTTTTTCAAGATCCTGGTTGGAAAATTATTGTAATGGACTTTACAAGTCATACCCAACTTTTGGCTTAAAACATCTTGGTATTTAACTCGTGTAGAAAAATTTTAATTTAGATGTCCACTTTGGTTGCGGTTGTGTTAGATAAAACTTTGCTGACCGCCTACAATATGAGCCACATGACACATTTTTAGAGGACATTAACCGGATGGATATTTGGCCAATCCCTAGTGGACCCACAAAAATCAACCTGATTAGTGATTTCTAAGCGTTAGAGATCACTAATCTCTCGCTGATTGGATTGGCCAAACATCCATACAGTCAGCATCCTCCATTAGTATGCCATGTGGCTCATATTTTGGTGATCTCTAGCCATTTGATATGTGTACCCAAAAAATAGTAAAATGCAACAGCTAGAAATCACCGGATCGATAGAAAATGGTTGAATCCAATGGCTAAACATCACTAATCAGCCTGATTGTTGGTGTGTAGATAAGGGGTAGACCAATCATTCTGGGTTAGTGGGCCTAAAAAGAGTATTCCACGTGGTGAATTTTTATTTGATGCACAGCCTCACTAGGAAAATTCCTAGCAGGGCTAATTTGTCAAGTTCATTCACTTGTATTGTCTGTCCATCAATCTCCAACTGAGGGGCTCTATCTTCATATTTGGTGAAAAAGTTGTAACATGTAATTCCAACCACACTCTTTCTCTAGCTTGATAATTGAAGCTTGGCTTCAAATTGGGGCTGGCAATGGATCAGGTTCGATCCGGACCCGATCGGATCAATAAAATTCAGTTCCGGAATCGATCCGATATGATTTGATCAGTTATGGATCCGATCCGATCCCATATGTATATAATATATATACATGTAATCCCATTAGGCATATAATATTTAAATAATATATATTTAATATATTTATGTAATTAAATATATATATATCTATATAATATATTTTATATATAGTATAGATATTGGGTGTATATCGATCAGAACAAGGTCGATCAGATACCGATCCGATAAGAGATCAGATCGTGATTTGGTATTGATCCGATAACGAAAAAGAAAGTTCCGGACCCGATTTTTTCGGATCGGATCAGATCGGATTTCAGGTTTGATACGATTCATTGTCAGCCCTACTTCAAATTTAGAGACCCTACTTTTTGAATTCCAATTTTATCTTTTTCATGTCATTTTATAAAACTTTGATTGATATGTTATTTTTGAAAAACATCTACTTTTTACCAACAAATTTTAAGTGGGCCTAGATTGGGAGATAACTATTTTTGACAACCATTTGGCGGACCTACATAGAAGATGAATCAATGGCTGATTTTTGGTGAGGATGATCACAAAAATCAAATCATTCTAAAATTTGTTGACTGGCTTAGAAGTTGAAGAATTATGGACCGTTTATTTTTCCCTTGTAACTTGAAAACGACATATGAAAGGGTTAGAAATTTCAGAATGGGCTGATTTTTTGTGGGGGTGATCTATATGGTGAGGAGATAATCCTCACCTAAAATCAGACATTGATTCAACTTCTATGTGGGTCCGCCAAAATGGTTGTCAAAATGGTGTTCTCCGATCCTTATCTTTTGTGTCCTTTTCTAAATAACTTTCAAATATTATTTGTCGTTTTCTAAAAGATGCATTTTCGAAGTCGGGTTGGAGTTCCAATACTTTTTCAGAGATTTTGTATTTTTCGCAAGGGTGGCGTTATTTGCATACACTTTTTTTTGAGTGACACCCACCTCTTATCTGCACATACCCAAAGTTGTGTGAAAAAAAAAAAAAAAAAAAGAATGAAGAGGAACTCACCACCATCGTCCTCTTTTTCTCCGGACAGCCTCCTCCTCCTCTTCTTCTTCTCCAAGCGGCCTCCTCTTCCTCTCTCTTTCCTTAAAAAAAAAAAATTTGCCCCGTATCGGTAACACATGACAGACATGACTTTGGCTATATCGGTAGCTAGCTGTTGATATGGCCAAACTTGGAGAAGAAGAGGCGGCCGCTTGGAGGAGGAGGAGGAGGAAGAAGAAGTCGCTCGGAAAAGAAGAAGAAGAAGAAGAAGAGGAGGAGGCCGCCGGGAGAAGAACAAGAAGAGGCCACCGGGAGAAGAACAAGAAAAGGAGGAGGTCTTCTTCTCTCTCGGTGGGGGAGTTTTTTTATTTTTTTTTATTTTTTTGTAACTTATTTACACACACCAAGAGGTGGGCGTCACTAAAAAGAGGTGCGTGCAAATAACGCCACCCTTTTTGCAAGTGTATAGATAATTATTGTAAGCAAACGATAAGGTGGGCTCCACAAGTCATAACCCACTTGTGGCTTAAAAGTTTAACCATCGGTATTTAACTCGTGTGGAAAACTTTTAGATGACCACTTTGGTTGTGGTCGTGTTAGAGTAAAACTTCGCTAACCGCCTACAATATGAGCCACATGACACATTTTTTTTTAGAGGACACTAACCGGATGGATGTTTGGCCAATCACTAGTGGAGTTACAAATCAAAAATCAACCCGGTTAGAGATTTCTAAGCGTTGGATCTTGCAATCGAATGAAAGTTGATTGGAGTCATTTAACCCATGAAAATGACTCCAATCCAACGCTTAGAGATCACTAATCTCTCGCTGATTGGATTGGCCAAATATCCATACAGTCAACATCCTCCAATAATATGCCACGTGGCTCATATTTTGGGTGCTCTGCAGTGTCACTGACCGTCGGTCGTCAACAAAGTTTTACTCGTGGTGTGATGTAAGCACATAAGTGGGTTGCACAAGTCACACCCACTTTACTCGTACTTGTGCGTGTGATGGTAACACTCACCTTACTCCAACTTGTGCAACGTTTAAAACACGGCCGTTGGATTCGGACCACGTGTGTTCATTATTTCTACCTTATTTCCGTTTTTGCCCCTAAGCATTATTTTCGTTATAACGGGAAAAACGGGGCGGCGGTAGGGGGGGGGGGGGGGGGGGCATTTCTGACAACTATTCTTGCCAACCATTCGGTGGACCCACATAGAAGATGAATCACAAAAATTCGAATCATTCTAATATTGGTAGACTGGTTTAGAAGTTGAAGAATTATGGACCGTCTATTTTTACCGTTTAACTTGAAAATCACATTTGATAGGGTTAGAAATTTCAGAATGGGCTATTTTTTTGTTGGGGGTGATCTATATGGTGATGAGTTCATCTCACCAAAAATCAGCCACTGATTCATCTTCTATCCCGATGCTTGTTTTTGGATGAAGTGGCACGTATAGGAATGCAGTGGATCAGAGGACTCTCGTGGGCTCACTGACCGCATGGATATGCAGCCGACCTATTGGTGATTAACCACACTAAAATCAGGATAGTTGATGATTTATAGCCGTTGGATTAATACCCCCAAAAAATTCTAGAATCCAACGGCTAGAGTAAGTCCTAAAAAAGTAGTAAAATCTATGGTTAGAGATAACCAATCAGGTTTATTTTTGGCATGTTTATCCAACAAGTGGTGGGCTAAACCGCTAAACAACCATGTAGTTAGTGGGCCCAAAAAATGAGATATGTAAATCCACGAGAGTCCGCTACAGACTTCAATTTCAATGATTACCCACCGATTTTCGTATTAGCTCATTAGCAAAAAATAAAAATAAAAAAGGCAAAAAACGTACCAAACAAGTAGACTTGTTGACGGTATCAGCGTCGTAATCAGCGAACTTATTAGAATCCTCAAGGATGTTTAGCATCACATCCATGAAGTCCTGCTCTGCGACATCCTCACTGGTTAATCTCTTCCGTCGATGCTCCTCCAACCATCCCCCAAGGATAGAGTCGAGTTCTCTAGCAGTGTTCTTCATAGCTCTTTCGTAACCTTGTGGGTCCAACCACCCTAGAAACGGAACCACGTCTGACAACACAAACAGACCTATCAACTTAAAGAAATCGAGAATTGCTTTGTGGAAACGCCCCGACTCTCCTTCTTCACAAGGAGCTGCAGTGCCGGAGTATCGCTTCCCGGCAACCATCCTAACGGGTACGTTGAGCGTCAAGTCACCAAACCATTGTTTCATGTCCACCAATACCGGGTTTTTTGCGTTGTTGTTGTTGTTGTTTGTCCACACCTCGTACAGCTCTTTGATAGATGTGTTAACCTCGGAGGCCCATACATGCTTCAGTAACTCGAGCCGGCGGTTCGAGAGAAGCTCGAGCGTGACTATCTTGCGCAGTTCGCGCCAGTATGGGCCATAAGGGGTGAAGTTGAACATAGCATAGTCGTAGCACATGTGCTTTATGGCAACGGATCTTGGACGGGAGGCAAAGATCCTGTCGTGGGTAGTGAAGCACTCTTTTGCTACTTCCCAACTATTCACCACAAGTGCTCGATGCACACCGAGCCGGATAGTGAAGGCTGGTCCGCACTTGTCAGCCATGGCTCCCAACGTTATGTGTGGCAGGTCGCGACCACCTAACAGATGGAGGTGACCGATGACGGGCCATGCGCCAGCCGGTTCGGGTGCCTCCCTGCTCTTCTTACTAGACCACCTTGGCTTCCATTGAAGATAGTAGAGAAAGAGTAGGAAGGCAAAGAAGCCACTCATTATTGTTGCTAGGAATTGCTGAAGCGAATCCATAGCTTCTTGGCTCATGGTCTTAAGTGTGAGAAACTCACCGTAATTTATAGACTTCAATCAAAAGCAACGGTTAAAAAAAACTCTGTAAATAGGACAAGAATCAAACAGTTAGAAAACACTAATAAGGTTGATTTTTGTCCGCAGGACAACCTTGGAATGGTCTTCACGAGTGTGTCACGTTTTTCATGCTGTGTGGTCCATCATCGGTTATTCATGGCTGAATGGTTGTCACGGAAAGTAAGGCTGCAACTCGGGTGGGTTGGGTTGGGTTTGGGGTCAACCCAACCCGATATTCAAGGTTGTGAGCCCAAGCCCAACTCAACCTGAAGTCGGGCCTAGAATTTCCAGCCTAGTCCAACCCGAAACGTTGGTAAATTTTTTAGATTAATTTTCAATATAAAATATATATAATAATTTTTTATTCATCTTACAAACATAAATTACACTAAAAATAGGTAAGAAAATATAAAACACATTAACAAAATATATACATTTATATTTGTAATGGTGTATTGTCGGACTCGGGTTGGGTCGGGTTGCACAAGGCCTTAGCCCGACATGATTAAAAATCAACCTGTGAAAAAGATTCCAAGGTTAGATTAGAGATTTGAAACCTTTGGATGTTTGTACCCCAATTGCACGGTTAAAAATCAGTCTGATTAGGGATTTGAAACCTTTGAATCTTTAGACCCCGATTCCACGGTCAAAGATTGAATGTTTGTACATCAATGGCAAATTTTGCAAACTTAAATATACACATATCCTTATAGGCCAAAATTCAGCATGTTGACGTCAATGTTTATAATTTAACCTAAACTTTTACATATTAAAGACTAGGCTAGACTAAAGGCGCACTAATTAAAATTATTCCATGATTTAATTAGCTTAATTATGAGTCACCGAGTCAACTTGACCCTACAAACTTTCATGTTAAGTTGACTTTTTGAGTTGAAATCATTGCTTCTAACCATGGTTTAAAATACGGCCATTACAACTAAAATAATGACCGTTATTATAACGGTAACGTCTGACCCGTTACATTAATTTTTTTATATAACGCTTTAAAATAATGCCATTATAACAAAAATATCGTCCATTATTTTTTGATAATTTTTTGGAATAAAAGTTCATTATTTTCTGTTATTTAAATTTTTTTTTATTTGAACTTTGAATTTAAAATTCGTTATAAATAAATAATGACTGCTAAATCTGTTATAAACCTATTATAATAAATTTATAATGATATAATGGACATTGTTTTTTAATGTAATAAAATTTATTATTTATTCCAGTATTTCTGTTAATTTCCATTATTTTTTATTGTCCGTTAAACTATCAAGGCTTTATAACTGAAATAACAATCATGTTTTAAAATAACGTCGTTTTAATGAAAATAAGGGCTATTATTTTCTGAAAAATTTGTGAAAAAGGCCGTTATTTCCTTTATTTTATGTTATTTTTTCGTAATTTTTTGTTTTTGAAATTTGAATTTCAGCGCCATTTTTTCCGCTACATTCCTCTATTTTCCATTTTTGCCTTTCCGTTGCAATTCGTTTTAATGGGCGTTATAACAGAAAAAAGTAAACGGTAACACCCCAATCCGTTATACTGTTATAACAGCCTCTTTTAAACCTTGATAACAGTAACGCCGTCCGTTATACCGTTAAACCTTGATAAGAGTCAATTTGATTTCCATGGTCAATTCAACAAAGTTGCCATATTAAACTACAAGCCCTTTATTTATTAGCTGCCGAAGCATATGTAACCTAGCTTTCTAAACATTCATGGCCGCATGGTCGTCTAAGCAACCTCACACTTTACCTATCAAACAAATTGAAATACCGTTGGAAGTTGGAACAAAACCAACATTATTCGACATCTCCATCTATACGTTCCTCTATGCATAGAGCTTGGAAGGGAGGCGTGGAGTGAGGAGGACATCTAGAGGGGTTGCTTTTGGGATAGTAAGACCCGGGCTCTCCGTCATGTCAACCGGTGCACCGGAGGGGCTCGCTACCTCGAACCCATGAAGAAGACGAGCAAGCGTCAAATACAGGACTTGAAGCGCAAACGATACACCCGGGCACGACCTTCTACCCGACCCGAAAGGCATTAGTTCGAAATGTTGACCCCTAACATCGACGTCCGTATGGCTGGTGAGAAATCTTTCTGGCAAGAACTTGGACGGGTCGGACCACACCCGTGGATCTCTTTGAAGCTTCCAAATGTTCACCACTAGGCGCGTGCCTGCTCGGACGTTGAACCCAGCTACAGTGCAGTCCTCCATGGCCTCTCGTGGTCCTAAGAGTGGACCGGCTGGGTATAGGCGCAATGTTTCCTTGATAATGGCTTGTAGATACACTAGGTTCTTGATATCAGAATCCTCCACTTGTCTGTCCTTGCCAACGTGGAGATCCAACTCTTCTTGGGCCTTTTTCAACACATGCCCATTGTTCAAAAGTAAGGAGATTGCCCATGTTAGGGTGCCTGCTGTGGTGTCACTGCCACCTAGGATAAGTGCCTACATGGACGACAAAATTTATATCATTTAAGATAAAACTATGAGGAATAGATTTGTATGCTTACGAGGAAATGAGATTTATGGAATACTTTGGATTATAATATTAGAATAGAGAACGGAGTACGAGATGCACGGTATCTTTACCAAAGTTGATAAGTATCAATTAAAATTAGATTTGATTTGATCAGGATTAGATTTGATGTGATTATGATTAGATTGAATTTGATTAAGAGCTTTGAGCAGGTCAATATAATCACTTAAATTTATTCTAATTATATCATGGTAAAGATAAGGTGCATCTCGTGCACCTTACTATACTCTGATATATAACATTTGACCCTAATCAAGGGTTTATATAAAAGATATCAAGATCTAAAGATAAAAACTAACCTTAATCAATCTAATTTAATATCTTATTAAACTTACCAGGCAAGTTGACTTGATGCTAGTATCTGCGTCATACTCAAAATTGGATAGATGGCCCTCCTCTTGGAGCGACAACATCACGTCCATGAAGTCCTGCTCCCCCTCGGCCTTAGCCTCGCCAGTTAGTCTCCTGTGACGATGTTCCTCCAACCAGCCTCCGAGTATGGAGTCTAGTTCCTTGGCAGTTTTCTTCATGGCAGTCTCGTGTCCTTGTAGATCCAACCACCATAGGTAAGGAATTGCGTCTGACACGACAAATATCCCAATGAGATGGAAGAATTGATTGATCGCCTTCTGGCAACGCCGAGCCTCACTCTCATCACATGCAGCACCAGCGCCGAAATATCGCTTACCGGCCACCATCCTCACTACAACATTAAGTGTCAACTCTTCCAACCACTGTTTAAGTTCGACAAGCACAGGACTAGAGCCATTGTTCTTGGTCCATAGCCCATGTAGCTCTGTTATGCCCATGTCAACCTCCGATGTTCTAACGTGTTTGAGCATCTCGAGACGACGGTTCGAGAGAAGCTCAAGTGTGGCTATCTTTCGCATTTCTCTCCAGAAGGGGCTGTAGGGTGCAAAACCAAAAACAGCATAGTTATAGCCCATGTGCTTAGCAGCTACTGTAGTTGGACGGGTAGCAAGGGCTTTGTCATTGATAGTAAAGCATTCCTTAGCTACCTCCCAACTACTAACCACAAATGCTCGACGACTGCCGAGCCGGATGTTGAACGCCGGCCCGTACTTATCAGCCATGGATCCAAGCGTTCGGTAGAGTAGCTGATCGCGGCCACCTAGTAGGTGGAGGTGACCAATAATTGGCCATGCCCCAGTTGGTTCCGGCGCTTCTGTGCTCTTGCTACTCTTGGTACAGCTCCTAGTCCTTCCAAGCCACTGGTAGTAGAGAAAAATTAAGAAAAAGAAACTAGCAATGGCTTGCAATTGCAGAATCGAATCCATGGTGTGACTTAGTTTTTTTTATGGTCATTATGGAATAACTCCTAAGTCTATTTATAGGCCCATTATGGGCTTATAAGCCCATTATGGGTTTACAAGTTTAGTTGTAGTTGGCATGGAGCATGACTAAATTCCAGCACTATAGTTAGCATGGGGCATGACTAAATTCCACTACTAGTATTAGAACACTTGTTTTGTTCGTTTACGCCTCGTGGTGACGGCACTATGGAAGTCGTATATGCGTCCATCTGATGAACCTAACCTTGTGATGTATGTTTTTTCTTTCCATTTTTTTCCCCAACAACCGTCAACTGGATGTTTCTTTATTCTTCCAAGTTTTAGTTACAGGTGGATGCTTAAGAACATGGTTTGAAGAAACGCCGTTTAAACAGTTTTTAATGGCTGTTAAAACTGTAACGCCCAAGCCCGTTTTGTTAAAAACCATTTTGACACTCAGAAAAAAATGGCTGTTTTTTCTCTCGTTTTAATGGCCGTTAAAATTTGGAAATTTTTGTGGAAAAAAAAACGGCCGTAATTCCTTTAAATTCCCTTTTTTGTTTTTTAAATTTCAAATTATGAATTTCAGCGCCATTTTTTTCTGTTAAAATCCGTTAAGTTCCATTTTTTTCATGTTTTCCCCATTTTTGCCCATGTCCGTTACAATCCGTTTTAACGATAAAACGGCCTCTTTTAAACCTTGCTTAAGAATACCTTTAAAAAAAAATGGATGCTTGAGAATTTGATCAAGATAATTTTTTTTTTTTTGATGTGGTGATGACTTGGTGGGCCATTCTACAATCTATGGTGGATCAATGTTCATGGTTCCTTTCACCAACATCGTTTATGTGGCCCATGGATGCATCAATTGTGGGTCACATCTTGGATGGGTCATTCCCATCAAACATTCACTTTTTGCCAAAGCAAAACCACCGTTGGATTTGTGAATTTCACAGCCGAGGACATGATTGAAAAGACGAGTCCTCGGAGCCTGATCATTTCACAAAATGTGAATCATAATGTGCGGCATGGATTCTCTGGAGCATCAAGCGCACGGTGTGCTTGAGCTTATAAAAGGGCAGGGATTATTAAGGGAATTAAGTTCAATTATTGTTGTGTTCATTGTATCATACAGGAAATTTTATTTTATTTTATATTTATGAATGAAACAAAAAATATTCTCCTGGACTATAAAAAATTAAAAAATAAAATGATGGCCGCATAGGTAGCTTCTAGGGGAGTAAGGATATAATTGTCAAATGTCCAACATTCTCTATTTCTCCTGAGATTAATCTTCCTCATGAACCATGCTTACCATGTCGCTTTCACACGCAGAGGAGAGAGAGAGAGAGCGCTATATGATATTTTCCTTAAATCTAAGTAATATAAGCGACACTAATAATTTTCAAGAGCTCGGGGTTTTAAAAACCAATTGGAATTGAAAGATGGGTGGAATTGAGTTGACTTCGTGAATAAAGATTTCATTGGGCATGTCTTTTATTAATTATTAATATAAAAAAAATTACGCTAATCAGATGAGTTTGACTTCGTTGAGTGACAATATAATCGAATCTATGGGTGAAGGACAAGATAGCTGTAGTTTATTATTATAAGGAAAACGCATACTAGGGATGTGAATCGGCCCGGGCCCATAAGTTTGGATTTTCCTTGGGCCGGTCCAATTTATCTTTGGGCCTGGCCAAACTCTTAAGGGGATGTCCAAGGCCCAGCCTGAAACTTGACCTATGGCCTGATTTAGGGCCAGGCTTTTGTCAGTGCTTAATGCAATCCAAAAATTTAAGTCAAATATGGACCTAAATTTAACGTGGAAAATTGACGGTCCAAAAATTTTCAACTTTTTTTTTTTTTTAGTAAGTTACCATCGTGGGAGGGCCCCACAGAAGACGGCAGGTGAAACCTGGAACCGGTCAAGCTGGGAAAGGGGATTTCTACTCCTGGCACACTGCTCAAAGGAGGAAATCTACCTGTGTGGGTTTGACCCCAGGACCTCTTGAAAGAGGTGGATACACACCAACCATTTGAGCTGCCATGTTGGGTGTCCAAAAATTTTCAACTTGCATTCCACTTTTTGTAAGGTTACATATGTTGGAATGGACTGCTTTTTGTGAGGTTTATATTCATGTTGAGAAGAATATCATCGCCAAAAATCAGCTCTTAGCATATTTGCATGTCATCTGGCTTACACACCAAAATTTTGAAGCGGCGATCATGTGCCCAATGATCACGCACCACATATACCCGTGTCCAGATTTCTCTCTGCTACATAGCACCTCTTTCTTCATCTTTTTTCCACATTTCATCTTTTTTCCACGTAAGTAGAATCCTAGCAAGCAGCCCCTTAAAATATTTATCTATGTGGAAAAGCAAGGAAAATGCCTCGAAAACCGCACCATGGATTAAAATATTTATTTATTTTTTTGTAGGGTTGCATCTGCAGCTCGGGCGTTGCTTGTACGCATTCCTCATTCTCTACAAAAAAAAAAAAAAAAAAAATTTTCTTTTTCACATCCTGTCTCCTACCTAGATACATTCCATGTATTGTTGTTAACCACTACAACTCTTTCCATCCATTTTCCTAAAGGCGTGTTTGATTGCCAATTATTTTTCCGTGGCGATATCACATTTTCTTCGGAAAATATATTTTTCCATTGATTGGTAGCCACGGAAATTTTTTTCCACCTTTTCCCATCCACGCCTGGAATTCTTTTCCAGGCCACAGGTGATAATTGGTTTCCACGAAAATCCACCCATATTTTCTCGTATAATTTGAAATTGCATATTTTCTCGGCCGGCACATTTTCTCGGGTGCAGACGTGAAAGTGGTGTCAATTGTATAACCTGGACACCAAATGTGACACCTGGGCATCCTCTTCTGCCAGAGCTGAATGGGATGCACTCGAATTGTTGACCCCTAAAATCGACGTCCACATGACAAGTGATAAATCTCTCCTAAGGGTTTGACCATATGCGTGGGTTCACAAACAAACGTGTCACTCTAGGAACATGGTAGCCACCTAAGTGACACTCTTCCATTGCACCGCGAGGTGCTGAGAGCAGAGCAGGGAGGGAATAGGCGTAGGGTTCTTGATATCTGATTCGTCGACGTGCCTATCTCTGCCGATGTGGACGTGGCCGTCCAGCTCATATTGGGCCATCGTCAACACTTGGGAACTGTTTAATATCAAGGGTAGGGCCCATGTCAGGGGTGATTGATGTAAGCCCATAAAAATTAGATGGCTCTAATTGAAAGAAAAATGAAAGATTTTTAGAAAGGGCATATCATGCACTCTTTGGTTAGAAGTGAGAACATGGGAACCCTGCGAAAACAGTGCATTCACACGTGGCAGCTGAGGTGGCAGAACTAAAGGGTTCCATTCCACCTGTTGGATCATCTCACCCCTTCTACTTGATGAATGTTTCAGACCAATTACCCACTGCCAGGTGGCAGACAGATGTATAATTGCAAAATATGGTAGGATATCACATTATTTCATGTGGATAAGGGTGCTGTCGACTAGGACAATCCAGATGATCATCTATCAAATGGACTGCCCACTGCACAGCACATCAGTGTCCCACATGACGAGAAAACCCAGTAGCCAGTGCTTGCATTCTCCACTCCATCGATCTGGTAAACATTATCTCCAGCAAGCCAAAAGGCCTCCACTCCATCCAACTGCCTCAACCATGGTCCAATTTTTGAAAACCATCTTTTGCATCAGTCTGCCACATTTTTCTTTCAAAGCCCGAGTCTCAGAGAGGAAAATAATATCCAGATTGCAGTCACTGATGTGGGTTTTTAGAGCACGAATCGACGAGGGTTGCCCACTCCCTCGACAATTTCAGACAGGAATTATCATCTGGGGACGGATAGGGACCCACCACCCACGCCCGCAAGAATAAAAAATGCAAACTACTATGAACTGGCAAACAGAAATATACAGCAAACAGCAAACAATAGTCTGATCGTTAACAACACAATTGTATGATCTTGAAACAACAACTGTTATGTGTTTCCTCTGTAATCGTAAAATACCGAAAAATGTTGAGATCATAAAATAGCACACCTAAAGACTGAGTTACAAAGGCAAACAAGTGCAGGCTGTAACGAAAAGGGAACAATGGGAAATTATTTAGCAGTTCACAAGGAACAAAACTTCAATTGTTGACAGTGCGCAAAGAAAAAATACCTTCAGATTGGGCAGCTGTTAAATGAAAATAAAATAAAAGTTACACGATTGATTCTATACCACTGTCAGGCCCATACCCACTGGATTGCTGCTTGGCTTCTTGCACTAATGCTTTTACCACTTCTTCGAGCCGACGCCGGAAGGTTGGCAACCTCGAGAGGGTCAAACAAAATCCTTGCAACCTAATTCAAAGTTTTAAACAATGTAGTAGTAAGAGTAAGTGGAAAACGGGAGAATCTAAGCCATATTCTTATGCAATATAGAGAGAAAAAGGATACCAGCTTCCCCGCAAAAAATAATACAACAGCAAATGAGACCCAAATTCAAGAAAAATTAGCAAAGAAAGAAATAAACATTCCAAAAAACATGATAGTAATAAATTACAGTACCTTCTACTTATGCCCTCCAACTGAGCTCTTCTAATCTCATCATATGGAGGAGCTCCGCCATTCTCCCAAGCTTCTACTCTCTGAGTATCACCACAGTATAGAGTAATTTTGCACATATACAACTCTTCCGTCTTTAGTAAATTTAGACCCCTAATCTGCTCTTTCATTATAAACATAGGCTCATACAGCCAGTCGAAAATCTTTCCCTCGGGCCTATTCACATTTGTGACTTCAACATCATCAACTGATCTAACATGAAATAGTGGTGATATATAGTTAGCTTCCATTCCATTCCATGCCAACAACAACAGACATTTTCATAAAGAGGAAATACAATGTGATGTGGGGGCCCACCAAGGATGGTAGAGGCTTTGCCTATACAAATGTAATCGGCTGATACACCCATCAATCCAAACCTGACCAAGAGCACTTCTTGGATCATCTATGGCCCAAAAGGCATACCAATCAGACAAGCCTAACCATCCGACCTGTCACTTTCCTGTGGAAAATATGTGAAACAGTTCACACAAAAAAAAACCTGAATCGAATGGTTAGGATTGTACAATGAATGTGATTTTTGGGCTATGACCAAACCAAGAGGTGTGAGGTTAATTCAACGACCTTGATCAATAAGATCATACATCTATTGGGGCCCAAGAGGCATGAGCCTGCCCAACCTCACAAGCACTTCCTCTGCTGTACAGTAAAATATATAAGCAGTAATAGGGACTTCTTCGTACGCAAGAGAAAGCCAGGGGAACCACTCTTCACAGATCGGAGAAAGCACAACAGAAATGTATATGCAGGAATTCCTATGTTAACTATCTTGTTCTTTGATTGTTGCCATTCCTCCAGGTCATGTATCCCAATGCCTCCATCTCTAAGAAGCTTTTTCCCGGACAGCTCACACCCTTTAAGTAAATTATCCCATATCTGATGCATGTATTGACACCAGTAATTAATAAATATACAAAGCAGGTTTTGGCCATCAAAGGCCAAGAATCAATTTGTACTGTCTGATGATATAACATAGTGGAAGATGTGGTGTGAACGCTTTTTGATGAAAAAGGAAAGTGGTAAAAAGCAGAAAAAAAATGTAAAACAAGAAATAAAAATTAAATAATATGTTTCTAACATAAATATCATGTATGTACATCAGTACATGTAGTTTTAAGAAAAGGCGTTAGCTGCATGAAGTACAGTTTGTATTATTCTTACCACCACAGCCTTCAGTGCCTTCATTTTCTCAGAATATGTTCTCATTGGTGGTTGCTTAGAATGAAGAGACGTAAGTTGTTCGTGCAATCCCTTTACAGGAAGCAGTGGTGAACTGGCATCAACTGTTTCACGATACTTAGGTCTGGCTGCCACATGAACAGAGTCTATAATACGATACAAGAGGACTATGCAATCTTCATTGACAAAGTTCTTGATAGATACCAATTCAATGTAGTAAACAAAGAACAAAACAAGGTTTATGAAGATTGCATGGTGAGAAATTAATTATCTTCATTGCAGAATCCAGGAGGAACTTCCACATGATAAACAACTTACATACCTCGGAAAGCAGGACCCTTCTTGCAGGTAGAGGAAATCATTGGTGCTTTCATCAAACAAGGACACACTAGCAACAACATAGAGTAATCCTTTCTTTGTAGAATTTTCCTAACACAGAAAACAAAGAGTATGCCTATAAGCAGCACTTCTAAATATATAATTAAAAAGCTTATTGCAGAATCATTTTGGAAAGCACAGACAGTGCAAGTAGTCAGCTTACAAGCATCAGATGATTAATATCGTACCTGATATGCAACTACAGCAGCATAACATCCAAACCCGAAGCTTGACAAAAGTCCTAATACAGCAGCTAAAACTACCGCATACGGCCACAACAAAATTAAAAGGGCAGCAAAGGGGACGCATACAGTCTCCAAGAAGGGGCCCGACCTTCCAATAAGATCTTCGAACAACCGTTGCCATCCTTTGAACAGCATGATGGGAGCTTTATACATTACTAAGAAAGTAATAATAGGCACATCAACTACAATCCCTAAAATTGCTGACAATATGCATCCTGGTACCTGTGTAACCCTACAAGAAGAAGAGGGAATATAGGATGATGAACCAGTTCAGAGGTGTTGAAATTCGACCTTTCACGAATAAGCAAAAATAAAGATAATCAAAAGAACAATCACACAGACACCGCAAATTTACATGGATCGGCAGTGTGCCTACGTCCACAGGTGAGACCAAACAAGTACCGTACGGACACTCAGTAGCTGTGGCTTCATTAACAATATAATCCCTGCACTTCTTGCAGAATACAAGACACCTAACCCAACAAGAGGCTATATGTAACTTCATACACTGAGCTAATCCATGGAGTCTCTGGAATTGACCATATAGTAAAACCCAAATTCAATAAAAGTAAATCCAAAATAAAATGTGTTCTTAAAAAAAAAGCACCTAGATGTAAATATAAGGCTGAAATTTCTAGATTCGACCTGTGAAACATGCATTGTCTCTTTCCTTAGTAATCTTGTGTGTAAATCCTCGTGTAATGCAAACAGTTTTTACAGGTAAATACATTTGAAATTCTGAAGTATATTTTGGTTTCCTTACATTTTCAAACAATTCTTGAAGTCCATTATGTCTATATTCCACTTGCTTTAAGATTCATAAAACAACTGCAACATGAACTTCCTTATGATCTCAACCGAATCGAAAACCAAAGCGCAAAGAAAAGAAAGTAGAAAGTACTTGAGTTCTATGGGCTTCTCATCGCCTTTCGCCTCAAGCAATTCATCCATCACCGAGAAGTAAGAATGGAAGGAAAAATCTGCAAAGTCGCGCACAATGGTGCACGCCCCCCAAACATTGCTCCAAGTACCATCCTACAATAGAGGTGTCATTAATTCCTCTTCCAATGTTTTTTCACCTAAATTACAACTTTACACAAACAACCACCCGAACCATCGAAACTGCAACAAAATAATACAAAGAAGAATAGGAGAATTACCGTGACGCATCCGAGCAATTTATTTCTAACACCTTGTTTGCTGATGGCCCTGAAAGTCTCCATCATAGGCCAAACGAAGGCATACCAGAAGCCCATAAGTCCGCTTCCGATAACACCCACGGCTGTCCACAAGGCTATTGGGATCGGTAGGGTTAGAATCAAGAGGCATTTCATAAACGGACCAAATTTCTTCGATCTGTCCCGAATTCAACATTCAAAATCACCAATTCAATTAGCAAAAGAAAAAAAAAACACGATTTTATCCTAAACATTTAAAGAAAACACGAAGAAACAGAAATGATTCTTACTTTGCAATACAGTAGGAGGTCCAAAACAGATGCAAAGGCCATAACCCGATAACAACGAAGGTATCTCCAAAAGCGATCACGAGAAAGACAAAGGGGCAGAATATAGCGGCTGCAGAGTACAGAACAACAGATCCATAACGCGAGAGAGAAGAAGAAGTAGAAAGATAGAAACCCTAAATAAAAGAGGAATTTAAATACCTTTAACAAAACCGACAATAAAGAGAAGCAAAAAAACAGGGATGAAGAAGATGGAGATGCAAAGATAACGCAGAAATCCATGAGGAACTTCCATACTTGCTTCGGATTTTTGAATTCACGGCAGATTACTGGAACAATTTTTTTTACTTTTAATGAAGAAAACAGGAGCCATTGGAACTTGGAAGAACACTGAAGCCTTTTAAATATTAAAAAAAAAAGAAAAAAACTTATCCTGTGATTGAAGACTTGAAGTTGGAAGTCTTGAAAGGGACTAAGAAGGGTAGAAAATACGGTGGAGATACGTAGATTTTGGAATTTCGAAGAACAGAAAGTATTTGATTACTTGTTTATTAATTTCTAAACAGGTCATCCATGGCTCCATGATCCATCGTCATGGTTGTTAGATTAAAGAATTGGAGATACGATCAGATCTGAGTGAGAGTGTTTAATGAGGAGTGCGGTCCCGGAAAATGCAAGTTGAGCTCGCAGAGTAAGCCAGAGCCAGGTCCCAGACCACGTTGAGGTTGGGTCCACAAAAACCCTAAGCTGTTTCTCTGACGAGTCTTTTTGTCCTCGCAATAACACTGATATGGGCCCACCCCTTGGTAGGTAGAAATTCATACCAAAAATCAGCTTGTTTGATGAGTTTTAGCGAGTAAAAGTGTAAAACTTCTCTCACAACCTTCTGTCACAACGCACAATACGAGCCACGTGGCATATTCTTAGTGGATGCTGACCGTATGGATGTTTGGCCACTCCTTCGGTGGACATGCAAACCAAAAATCAGCCTGATTAGTGATTTAAAACCTTTGGATCTTTGCACCCTAATAATGCTCAAATTCATACGGTTAAAAATCAACCCATGAAAATAACTTCAATCCAACGCTTAGAAATCACTGATCAGGTTTGTTTTTGGTTTGTAGGTCAACCTAGTGATTGGCCAAACATCCACTAAGATTGTGCCACGGTTGCGAAAGAAGTTTTACTCAGTTTTAGCCATTGTTTTGTACTAAAAAAATGGCTTAATCGATCGGCTATAATAAAAAAGTACTAAAATCTAATGGCTAGATATAATCATGGTGATTTATGGTGTATATCCACCAAGGGGTCGGCTAAACATCCATGCGGTTAGGGGGCCAGATGGCAGCGGTGCGTAACGAAAATAGTGCAAGCTTACGCCAAAAGTGTGAGCTACTACAGGTTCTAAGTTTCTAACATCGCGGCCCTAAAAAAACGGGTTTGGATACGCAGCCCCACGTGAAGGAGGGCAGCAGGCCATAGGTCCAATCAGGAACTCGGAACGAGTAAAGCTTGTCTAACCAACGACGGTCAGGGAAGCCCTGAGCACACATAATGTGAGCCACGGACTCTTAGAGGAAGCTATCAATATGGATGTTTGGTCAATCCCTAAGTGGACCTACAGACCGAAAAATCAACCTGATTAGTGATTTCGAACATTTGGATCTTTGTACCCAAATAATGGTAAATAAGGCTCAAATTCAACTGGTTAAAATCAACCCATGAAAATGAATTCAACAAACGCTTAGAAATCACTGATCAGTTTGATTTTGGTTTTATAGGTCCACCTAGGGATTGGCCAAACATCTATACGGTCAGTGTCCTCTAAGAAATTTCCACTTGGCTTATATTGTGGGTGGTCAGGTAGTGAAGGAAGCCCAGCGTTGGATCCGAGCTGTTTTGCTGAAGGTAGGCCCAGCTTTGCAGGGACAGTTGGAGAAGAAGACGAAAATGTAGATTTTTTACTTTAAAATTAACTCGGGAAGGCAACGCGATTTGCAGTTTGACACCGTAGCGTCACCGGTGGTTTTGAGTTTTGACGAATATTTTACTTACCAGGTGGCATCAAGTGAGATGGTTCCACAGCTCCTCTTACAAAACACTCTGACACAAAATTTATCTCCCCATCGCGTGGTTTTGACTTTTGACGTAGGTAGGCGTTGCGGGTGACCATACCGTCCCTCCTCACACGACAAGGTTCCCCTTGCCACTTGTTCTTCCAAATAAGAAATTCTTAAAAACCACTAATCATGCTGATTTTTCCTAGGGATGGGCCAAACATCGATACGGTCAGTGATCTCTACGAGTGTGCATGTGTAAGGCACTGTATCTCGAATATATATAAATAAAAAATAAAGATATTTCAACAATTAAAACAAATACGTCTATGATATGAAAATAATAATATTGCTCATCATAAAATGTGAATCACAAGGGGTCTCCAATTGCGCAGACCATATCATGGTTTTAAAAACGGCCGTTTAAATGGTAACGCCCCAAGCCCGTTTCCGTTTAAACCATTTAAACCCGTTTTATCGGTTTTGAAAAAATGGCCGTTAAATTTTGAAAAATTTTGTGAAAAAAACGGCCGTTAAAACAGTTTAATTCCGTTAAAATCCGTTTAATTTCTGTTAAATTCCGTTCTTTTTTTAATTTTCAAATTTCAAAATTTGAATTTCAGCACCACTTTTCTGTTTTTTCCGTTAAAATCCGTTAAAACTGTTAAAATCCGTTTAATTCCATTTTTGCCCCTGACCGTTTCAATCCGTTTTAACGGCGTTTAAACGGTTTAAATGGTAACGCCCCCAGTCCGTTTAACCGTTAAAATGGCATCCTTTAAACCTTGGACCATATATATATACACACACAGAGGAATTTTCGAATCTTTGAAAAGTTGGACTGTGATTAAAAACAAAAGTTGGGTTGCATAATGCATCTTTTCGAAAATTCATAAAATTCGTCCATAAGGCCGTGAAGGGTATCTTGTCTGTAGTTTGCAAGAAAATTTTGTAGGTAAATATTTGCAATGACAAATATTTGCGGGGAAAATATTCGTACGATTGCAGAGGGGAGAGTTGATGGGGGAAGACCAAGGTGTATGAGCGAATCATTTGCCTATTGGCTATTGCTAGCAGCTGTTTACACTTTGCACGTTTTGGCTGCAAAAATTAGACCACTTTTTGGCAAAAAATCAATTGGGTCTACTGCAAACATTTGTTGAATGTTGCACCACAAAGAACACTCAAATGCCATAGATATTTGCAGGCAAACATTTGTAGTGCTACCAAGCAAGGCCAATATGCAAACGTACTAACTATGATCAAGACCATGGTTTTAAAAATGGCCGTCTAAACCGTAACGCCCCAAGCCTGTTTCCGTTAAAATCGTTTAAACACGTTTTAGCGTTTTTGAATTTAACGGCCGTTTTTATTTTAACGGCCATTAAAATCGTTTAAAGAGCCGTTAAATTCTGAAAAGTTTGTGAAAATAATGGCCGTTAAATTGGTTTAATTCCCGTTAAATTTTCATTAAATTCTATTTTTTTTAATTTTTAGATTTCAAAATTTGAATTTTAGCTCCATTTTTTCCGTTAAAATCCGTTTAATTCCATTAAAATCCGTTAAATTCTTTTCTTTCTTTTTTTTATTTCCAAAATTTGAATTTTTCCGTTAAAATTGTTAAAATCCATTTAATTCCGTTAAATTCTTTTTTTTTTTTTTTCATTTTTGCGCTGGCCATTTCAAACCGTTTTAACGCTGTTTAAACCATGGTTTTAAAAATGTCCGTTTAAACGGTTATGCCCCAAGCCCGTGTCCGTTAAAACCGTTTAAACAAGTTTTATGGGTTTTGAAAAAAATGGCCATTTTTTTTTGTTCTAGCGACCGTTAAAATCGTTTAATTCCGAAAAATTTTGTGAAAAAAAAACGACCCTTAAATCTGTTAAAAATCCGTTAAAATCCGTTCTTTCTTCTAATTTCAAAATTTGAATTTCAGCGCCATTTTTTTCGTTAAATTCCTTTTTTTCCCATTTTTTTCCCTGGCCGTTCCAATCCGTTAAAACGGCCTCCTTTAAACCTTGGTCAAAGACTCAAGACTATTAAATAATCTTCAATATTTGTGGTGTGAATCCGAGGACCATCAGCAACACTGTCCTTTTCTGTCTTAGTCTGGATACGTTGAACCAGACAAGAAGCATTCAAGTCGAGTTTCGCTTTGTCTTAGTCGGGATACGTGGCACCAGATAAAAAGCATTCAAGTGAGTTTTTTTATACGTGGCAGTTAGATCACAGATCCAAAAGGAGGACAATTTTGAAGCCGTGGGATTTTTGAAGCAGCGATCATGCGCCCCATGATCGCTCGCCACACATACCATGGTTACTTTTAAAAAGATTTTTAAAACCAAAGTCTAAATCATGGATATATCTGGTGTGCCATCATTGCGTGCATGATCGTTGCTTCAAAAAATTTCTCAAGAGGGTCCACGTTAAGAAAGATACGTCATAATGATCGGCATATTAATTACATGTTCCCCTTCCCACTTGTTCTTCAAAACTAGTAATGAAAACCCGTGCTAAAGCAAGCACGGGTGGAAATAGAAAATACAAACTAACAACAATTAATTTTTATATTTACATCTAATTGTAAGAGAAAATAATATGGAAAAATTGTTTAACTATTCCATTTCCCTTCATCCTCTCTAAATATGATAAGAAAATGAAAAAAATTGTTAACATCAAAAGAAAATAAAAAATAAGTTTTTATAATCTTCATTTTTATATTTAAGCATCACACAACAGCACATTCACTATGTCCATAATAGCTAATGACGACCTTTTCATCAGTTCTCCTCATCTTCATATTATTTTTATTCACAATCTTCTCTTCGTTATCTTCAACAACATCCCCTTAGCCTATAAAACATAATAAAAAAATAAAAAAATGACTAACAATGGAAGAAAATAAAAAAGATTCATAATCTTCGTTTTTACTTTCAAAGATTTATACAATCCTAAAAAATTGAAACCCTACGAATAAACGAACAATCATTCTAGAGTCTAAACATAAATATGAATGTAAATAATTGAATAACAATTCTTTTAGATGTCCAAATCAAATATTTAGCAGAGACGACTCATTGAAGGAAAAAAAAAGTTTTAGAAGAGATGATAAAGATATCGAACCATATTGGCTTTTTTCTTATTTTTGTGTCTTCGTCATTTGAAGAAGTTCGGTCGGTGAAAGGAAATGTGAGATACCTATCTAAACTCTAATATTTATATATGACCGAATTAATGGCTAATTAAATGGATATTTATTTATTAACGAAATATGGAGAGACATTAGATGTCAATAATGAAGTGACGTTAATGGGAAAAATGTTTCAATTGAAACAAAAATAGAATGTTGTGAAAATTGAAGGAAGGAGATGAAAAGCAATTAGAAGGCTATAATGGAAACGGTGGTAATGAGATAAATGTTTTGATTGAAACACAAATAGAAGGTCATGAATGTTATGTTTTGAAAAATAAAAAGATGTTAAGAGACGTTGAGAAAGACGAATTTAAGAACGAAGGAATATATAATTTAAGAATGAAAGATAAAATTAAGGAATAAATAATTGAGATTTTAAAGAAAAATAAATTGAGTTGGTTAGAAAGTCTGAAAAGTCCTTAATGTTTAAGGTGCATTAGTTAAAGTGTGGAGGGGTATTTTTGAAAAAGATAAAAAAGATAGGGTAGAGTCAAATGATGAGAGAGGAAAGAGAATTTTAGGTTGTTGACATAGCACTCTGCATGAGGAGAGTGCCACATCAACTTGATGTAGAGGAGAGAGAACGACGCTGCTCGCTTCTCTGCTATAATATAGATATATAAATAAGAAATCAACCCATTTACCTAAAGGGTTGGGCTCAAGGGAGCCCCATTTCTGACCCCCTCTTTTGACCCCCACCTTGGCGTACCCACATAGAAGATGAATTAATGGCTGATATTCCTAGACTGGTTTAGAAGCTGAAGCATTACAGACCGTCGCTTTTTACCGTGTAACTTTAAAACCACATTTGATGGGGTTAGAAATTTCAGAATGGGCTGATTTTTTGTTGGGGTAATCTATATGGTGAGGTTATCATCCCCACCAAAAATCAGCCATCGATTCATCTTCTACGTGGGTACACCAAGATGGGGGTCAAAAAAGGGGGTCAGAAATGGTGGTCCCTTGAGCCCGACCCTTAGCTAAAATACAAAGAAAATATAAGAATCAGATTCTTCTTTTCCTCTTAAGGTCCAAACCGTTAGTCATAGTCGGGGATCGTGTGGTGCAACTGTGACCACGAATCACAAGGGGCCTCCAATTGCGTAGACCCTGATGATACATAATAATAATAATAATATATTTCAATAGTTTAAACTAATACGGGTCTATGATATGAAAACAATAATATTACTCCTCTTAAAATGTGAATCACAAGGGGCCTCCAATTGCGCGCGCGTGTGTGTATATGGGTCGGGATCCGGGGAGAACAATTTCATACAACAAGAATTGACGTGGGCCAATTTATAAATTAGAAGTATTAGAATGTGATAGTTTTGGCGAGGACGGTCTCGATGGTGAGGAGACCATCCTCACAAAAATTCAAATCATTCTGATATTCGTTGACTGATTCACAAGTTGAAGAATTATGGACCGTTTATTTTTATCGTCAACTGAAAACCACATTTGATGGGGTTGAAAATTTCAAAATGGGCTGATTTTTTGTAGGGGTGATCTATATGGTGAGGAGATCATCCTCACCAAAAATCAGCCATTGATTCATCTTCCATACGGGTATCCTAAAATTGTTGTCAAAATTGTTGTATGTAATTCTTGTCACCCGATCCTAACCCTATATATATATAAATTTTAATGAAAGAAATAATATTGCTCCTCATAAAATACATAAATTTTAGAATCTTTGAAAGGTTGGTCTGTGATTTAAAAAACAAAAGGTTAGGCTGCATAATGCATCTTTTCGAAAATTCATAAAATTCTTGAATAAGGCCCTGAAGGGGTATGTTGTGTAGTTTGCTGGAAAATTTTTGTAGGCAAATATTTGCAACGATAAACATTTGCAGGGAAAATATTCGTATGATTGGAGAGGGGAGAGCTGTCGGGGGAGACCAAGGCGTATGAGCGAATCATTTGCCTATTGCTAGCAGCTGTTTGAACTTCGCGGTCACCTTTTCCCTGCAAATATTAGACCACTATTTGGCTAAAATCAATTGGGTCTAATGCAAACATTTGTTGAATGTTGCATCACCAAGCACGTGCAAATGCCATAGATATTTGCACGCAAATATTTGTAGTGCTACCGAGGCCAATATGCAAACTACTAATTATGATCATAACTATGGTCAAGATTATTAAATAGGGTCGTGATGTAACAAGGTATACCTGAGATCTTTTCATTTGTGGAAGCGGCATTTTTTATAGTCACCACTGCCATCTGGGCTCATTAACCGCATGGATGTTTAGCCCACCCCTTAATAGACATTCATACAAAATATCAGCTTGTTTAATGATTTTTAGCCGTTGGTTTTAGTACTAAAAAAAATGGTTGCATTCAACGGCTATAAGAACGCCTTAAAAAGAGCTAAAAAATATTAAAATCTTATGGTTATAAATTACCTATCAAGGTGATTTTTGGTCTGTATATCCACCAAGGGGTGGGATAAAACATCCATGCGGTCAGTGGGCCCAGATGGCAGTGCCGACTACCAAACATATCGCATCCGCAAATGAACAGTTTCAGGCATACCTTGTTACCTCTTTTTCCTATTAAAGAATCTTCAATATTTCTGGTGTGAATCCCGAGGACATCAGCAATTTAGCTTTGGGACAGACATGATAACAGTGTCCTTTTCTGTCTTAGTCCGGATACGTTGCACCAGATAAGGAGGAGTAAAACTTCGATGAGAGGGCAGGAGATGTGTATTTTGTACGGACGGACCACCTCGGTCTCACCGCATACGTACACATGTGAGTGTTTTGGGAAAAAGCACTCAAGTACACACATGGGTATGTGTGCGGTGAAGTCGAAGTGGTCCCATACAAAATACGGGTGCCGACATCTCCTGCCCTGTCATCTCCCTTCATGACGAGGCCCGGTCATCTAACTTTTATCCGATAAGAAGCATTCAAGTCTGGGTTTTTTTTGAGAAAAAGATGTAACAAGGTACGCCCGAAACTGTTCATTTGGGGAAGCGGTATTTTTGGTAGTCACCGCTGCCATCTGGCCCACTGACCGGTTGGATGTTTATCCCACCCCTCGGTAGATATACATACCAAAAATCACCTTGATTGGTAATCTATAACTATTGAATTTTAACACTTTTTAGCACCATTTAAGGTGTTCTTATAACCGTGGGAATACAATCATTTTTTGAGTACTAAAACCAACGGCTAAAAATTATTAAACAAGCTGATTTTTTGTATGAATGTCTATTAAGGGTGGGCTAAACATCCATGCAGTCAGTGGGCCCAGATGGCTGTGGTGACTACCTAAAACGCCGCTTCCGCAAATGAAAAGATCTCAGGTATACCTTGTTACATCACGACCCTTTTTTTGACACATGGCAGTTGAGATAACATACCCAAAAGGATAAATTTTTTGAAGCTGCAGGAGTTTTGGAGCTGCGATCCATGATCGCGCGCCTAAGGTACCCGTGGTTATTTTTAAAATGTCTTTTAAAACCAAAGTCTATATTATAGATATATATGGCGCGCGCGAGATCATTGGGTGCATGATCGTTGCATCAAAAGAATTCTGAAGAGGGACCATGTCAAGAGAGTTATGGCATAAGGAAGCATAATCTTTTTTTTGTAAGCGAGATCGAATTATAAAACACAAAAGGAAACCGATACATCAGGAGTGGTCATTACTCTTATCCCTATCAGTGGCCTTAAGAGGTCGGTGGGGAGTAAGGGACGACTTTAGAGCAGTGGGCCAATATTTGGCCTTTGCTGCTAAGTCATGTGCTATCAAGTTTGACCCTCTAGGGTATACAAAAAAATATGAGAAGATAAGGAGGTAGTAAGTTTCGAAATATCTAGACAACAAGTTAATGCAAACCAACCCATGTCAAAAGATCTGTTTTGAAGAGAGATCACAAGATTTTGAGCATACAATTCAATCTCTAAATAAAAAAAGCCGTACTTTAATGCTTGTAGAAGACCCCATCGAACAATTAGAGCTTCAGCTTCTTCTGGTGAGTGGGCTCGAGCCAAATATCTACCTACTAAAAGGCATTCAGATCGGTCATTTCTATAAATATAACCTAACCCTGTGGGTTTATCAGAACTAGTCCATGCTGCATCCGTATTCAATTTAATTTGGGCTTGATGTCAGGCTACCTCCAATGTTGACATCTTTTGATTTAATTGATACCCTTTGCGTCAGTCAATGTGTGAGGCAAAATTTCACCAAATTTAATGGTTTGTGCACCCCCAACTATTTTCTTGCATTTAGTTCGAACTCACTTTGCATAAATTTACGCACTACTTACATTACCACCCTTTGGTTCGCTCGCATAAGTAAACAGTAAGAGATCAAAGATCAAATCTAGATCCAAAGGATAGAAAACCCTAATGAAACTCATTTTTCGTATATAGGTCCACCTAGGAATGGGCCAAACAAAGTTGACGGCGGGCAACGTAAGAATGTTGCACTGGCTCAAACCGTAGATCTAGGACCTAGGGATGTGCGAACTGCCCCCAACTTTGATAACGGACGTCCCTCATCAAAGATTTATTGGTGGCAAAACATTTAATGTCACACTGAAAGTGTGCTGGCATCGTTCTGGGATGACACCGTAGCGAATTGTCATCTTGAGGTCCAGGCACAAGATTCTCACTACAATAATTCGCTATCCCCGGGCACTTCAAAGTTCAAACCTCCCAAAATGCCTTCCACGTGCCCCTTGACAACAACCTTTAACCAACTAACAAGGGCTTAACGTGGGTTGGATTAAAGCTATGGTGTACGTGTCAGATATCGAATCTTTTCTCCAATGGTCCAACACACGTGACGTGCAAGAATATCATCATAGGGATATAATCAATTTTCCTTTGCGAATTTGAGGACAATGAATCCTCGTCTATACGTAACGATGTGGCCGGAAGCGAGTAAAACTTGGAGCAAACCTTTGCTCACTCAATGCAGTGAGAGAAGCCGACCACAGCACACAATACGAGCTACATGGCGCACTCTTAGAGGGTGATGACCGTATGGATGTTTGGCCAATCACTAGGTGGACCTACAAACCAAAAATAAACCTGATCAGTGATTTCTAAGTATTGGATTGAAAACCGTAGGAATTTGAGCATTATTGAGCGTTATTTGGGAGCAAATATCCAAAGGTTGTAAGTTGTAAATCACTAATCAGGCTGATTTTTAGTTTGGAGACTGGCCAAACATCCATATGATCATCACCCTCTAAGAGTGTACCACGTGGCTCATATTTTATGCTGTGGTCGGCTTCGCTCACAGCATGCAGTGAGCGAAGGTTTACTCGTAAAACTTGCCTGAAGCCGTGACCACCTATCATATGAGCCACCTGGTACACTCTTAGAGGACACTGACCGCATGGATGTTTGACCAATCCTTCGTGCGTCACATTAATGGTTACTATTTTAAAACCAAAGTCTAAACCATGGGTATATGTGGCGTATGATCATTGGGAGCATTATCGATGCTTAAAAGATCCCGTCGCTTAAAAATTTTCATTCCCTTGGTGGACCCACATAAAATAAGCTTAATTGGTGATTTCTACCCATCGTATTTGAGCATTTTTATGATGGGCTTCAGTGTGCCACGTGGCATTTCAGGGTGTTGTTTGGTATAATGTTTCGTATACTGTAGACTCCATCTCCTTCCAAACCAACTGTTTCTTTTTCTTTTGGGTGCTAGGCGACACAGTTGAGGCTGGACCACACGACCTGTCGGGCGCATTTTAGCATCACCAGGCTGGTGGGCGGGGCCTACAATTAGGTGATAGCTAATGTCACTGCACCCACCACAAGGCGATGAAACCTGTCCAGGGTGAGATTGATTGAACCACACCACTTCCCAACAAGGGAGGGTACACCACAGCCAACTCGAGTAAAAAAATCCCAATTTTTTTAAAATGAAAGTAAAGTTTAATATATTTATAAAAACAAATAAAAGTTTTTACAAATTATAAAAAAAAAAAGATAACTAATCACCCTTTTAAATGGCGTTCCCTCACAAAAGACCAAAATAACCTTAAGATGATAGACACCCTTTTAAAAGTCGTTTGTGCCTTTGACAGGAAAGGGTGTTTCAACCTGACAGAGTTATAACAAGCCGAGACACCCATTGAAAGGATGCCCTTTCCTCTGATACGCCGGCGACGAGCTCTCCTTCAGATCATCAACGTCATGTCCTCCTCTCCTCCGATCCTTGATCAGGTACGTTGATTTTATGTTTTTTCTTTTTCTAATTTTTTTTTAGTACAACTTTGGCCGTTTGATGTTTGGCCAATCCCTAGGTGAACCTACAAACCAAAAATCAGGATGATCAGTAATTTCTAGGCGTTGGATTAGAATTAGTTTCATGGGTTGAAATCACTGATTAGAATATTATTATTATGCTCAGGCTCGGAGTACTCATCTTTTTCTGACTCGTATACTTTCACTCATTTCGTCAGGATTCTAAGAATCCAACAGTGTTTTTGCTTTGCACAAACTGATGCCAGCTCAATGCTATCAACCACCGTTGGATTCTTGGAATACATGCCCAAGTGAAAAGATGAGTCCCCTGAGCCCCCGACCCTTATTATTTTCAGAAAATTGTGAAAAAAAATACAAAATTAAATCTATTTGTAGAAAACAATACTTGTTTTCAAAAATTACAAAAACAAATACACAGCCGTTTCTATCCGCGTCAATAAGTTGACGCGATTTCCTTCGACGCCAAAACAACTTTTTTCAATAAAACTCGATTTTACTCTCAAAGTTTTGACTCCGTTTGAAATGGAGTCAAAACTAATTTGGCTCCATTGCAAACGGCACCAAAACCATTTTGGCTCCGTTTCAAACGTTTCAAACGGAGTCAAATCTGATTTGGCGCCATTGTAAATGGAGCCAAACTCATTTTGACCAAATTTGAAACGGAGCCAAACTCATTTATAGAACTAATAGTAAAAACTGACCTTAAAATGAAATTTTGTTGAATTCCACAATCAATATCTGACGCCGATTGAATCGGCACCAAATCAATTCTGTCGCCGATTGAATCAGCGCCAAATTAGATCTAACGCTGATTCAATCGGCCATATATTTAGTCTGGCGCTGATTCAATCGGCTACTAAAAGGACATTTTGGGTATTATATTTTGAAAAAGTTGACGCCGATACGAACTACTATGTGTATTCGTTTTTACAATTTTTGAAAACAAGTATTATTTTCTACAAATAGATTTAATTTTGTATTTTTTTTCACAATTTTCTGTATTATTTTATTACTTTTTTTCAAAATAATCTTCATAACAGTAAAATAACATTTTTTTTCTCAAAATAACTGCCGTTATCTCTGTTGTAACACTGAACCCATTTTTTTTGGATCGGCATTATTTTCGAAATAACATAATAGGGTTGGGGTGTTGCCGTTACAACGGCTGTTTTTCTAAACAAAGCTTAAACTATAAAGTAAAAACTGTAAAGGAAGAGACCACCCGGCACCCACGAGAAACGGTGACCAACATCGCGACGCATCGTTGCACAAAATCACATATAGGCACCAATAGTCTCTACTGTTGGATCAGCGGCAGCACCCTTTTGGACCAGAAAGCATTTGAAGTTTTGGGCTTTTTTCTGTTTGAGTGATTTTCAGGTTACAGCGCGTTTCATCTATTGGATCATCTCGAATATAATTGAGCACACATATAGAATCATAGATTGGTGCAGAGATACGAAGATGGGCCTGCCAGGCCCGGGCTGGAGCTGCATTATAGGTCTAGTGGGCTTGATCTGGGCTTAATTTTGAGGTCTGCCAGATAAATGGACCGGGCTTGGGTATATTTTTGGGTCCATAATGAACCAGGCAGAGCTTGGCCTAGCTACTTATACTGGTCCAAGTTTGGGCGGAGCTCAGCCCATTAACACCCATTACGTGAAGAACAAAATATTTCCTCTCTTATTTTTGAAAAGGTGTTCTTTTGCAGCTGTAGGTCGTCTGTAATGCAAAATATAGCTATCATTGCAACCAAACGCCTCCAAAATGATCTCATCTTTAGCTCCCCAGTATCAAAATTCTTTGGGTTGTTCCTCAAAAGCTTTTAATATCTTCCTGTCACTCTTCATCTTTTTTTTTTCTCATCAATATGAGGCCCACCAATTCAATGGGAAACGGCCCATCAATTGAATATTCCCATTGAATTGGTGGGCCACTTGTATGGATTTGGCATAAGACAAGGTCCACCATCACCTATAATGTAGCTTAATTGTGCCTGTGATGTATATAATACATGAAAATTGCAGAGATTACGGACTTAAGCGGCTCTCGGGTCTCAGCCTATCATTGGAAGGGTTAGCGAATTCTGAGTTCGGAAATGAGAGTCGAGATGTTTGAGCCTCGCTCTGGTCATGGGCCATGGCCATGGCCCAAAAATGATACTGATTGACCAATCCTAACCGTTATGAAAGATTTCAAATCTTGGATGGTTAAAAGTAATGGTTGAAAATGGCCACACATTACAGGATTAAGATCAACAGATTAATTTGATCTGCTGGGCTAAGGCCCACTCAAGAGGTGGCCCAACTTGGTCTTAGTACGTACCCTTGGGAGTTAAATATTGAGAACATATATGCACGACTCATTCTTCTCTTTTCGGCAATATGGAAACAAACAAAATATAAAAAAAAGATGTATTAAAAGTAGTAATTAATTAAGAGTTGAGAAGGGTTAAGTCATTGGAAGGTTCAGTATATTCCATTTGCCAACTTTGTCTTCCCAGGGTGAAGTCTAGGTTAGGCAACGCCAAAGAATACAACTTCTCCCTCTCATTGTGTGACATGTGGACGCCTACGCCATGTCCGACGTCCACCTATATTATCAAATTAAAATAAAATAAAAACAATTGTTAGATATATAGCATTTATCCATGCTTAAACACCATACGATGTGACCGTCGCCTTCTCAATATTATAACTTGAACTAATGATGCATGCTTAAGGCGCATTGTTCGCTCGAGTGCCACGGGAAACTGTCCGCACATCTGCGCTATCAGTGCTTTAGGAATGGTGCACATACCCAATAGCGCGGCAGGTCCCCGAGACCTCGAGTATATATCTATAACAACGATCTTAAATTAATAACAACATGCGTATCAGAAAAATTAGAATCAAAGTGTTATTTTCATTGAATTCTGACCTTGCTTCTTTCATTTATAAACTCGTTTGATTTGGAATGAGAATGAGCTGATGCATTTTCTTGAGTTGATGGGCTACAGGTATTCCCCTCCATTGATGACCATGAACCCCTGCAATATTCAGTTTATTGAGAGACTCTCAAGTTATAAGATTAAAAATGTAGACGTCAAACTTAATAAGCTTATGGTTAAGCATCAAGTGTGTGTGTGTATATAGGGTCAGGATTGGGGGACAACAATTTTGACAACAACAATTTTGACAACATTTTTTTACAACTATTTTGGTGTACCCACATGGAAGATGAATCAATGGCTGATTTTTGGTGAGGATGATTTCCTCACCATATAGATCACCCCTACAAAAAATCAGCCTATTCTGAAATTTCTAACCCCATCAAGTGTGGCCTTCAAGTTAATGATAAAAATAGACGGTCCATAATTCTTCAACTTCTAAACCAGTCTATAAATATCGGGGTGATTTCAATTTTTACGAGGATGATCTCCTCACCATAGAGACAATCCTCGCCAAAAATCATCCAATTCCAAAGTGAAAAAAAAAAAAAAAATCCTTCCATATCTTATACATTTGAATAAGCTATTCAAGTATTAATAGCTGAAATTAAAGAGAGAAAGTAGGAGAAGATAATTTAGAACTAATTCCATCTCCAATCCACCATTCTTTTTGTCTATATGTTCTTCGTATCATCATCATCATAAGCCTTTTTCTATTAAAATGGGGTCGGTTACACGAATCATGTTCCTCCATTCAAATATCTGTATGTTCTTCATACCATTATTGGTTGCACGAATCTTGTTCCTTCATTCAATTTTTGTCAATGTTCTCATTCCATAAAATGAGCTAAACCCATAAAAATCAGTTGGAGATAAAAAGCATTTGAAGAAGGCAATAAAAAAACACGCAATAGTGTGCGCGTACAACATTATCATTGTTATAAATGACAAAAGGTGGACTATTGAACAAGAATTGGTATATCCTGATCTACATATTGAGCACTTCAATTACTTTTCTATGTTGTACTAATAACTAACTGTTAAAATCATTGTTATAAATGGATAAATAAGCTATTTTAAAATTAAATAACCCGTTTGGATCGCCATTTTGTGCCAGAAATAGATTTTTTTTTTTTTATTTCTTTTTCATGCAAAAAAATATTTTTCAGGTGCAAAAATGGCGATCCAAACAGGCACTAAATTTTCATAAAAAAAAATGCGTTAACGTTAACGTGCGCCTAAAAATGATTAAGACAAATTTAAATGGTGTTGACAGAGTATATAAAAAAAAATCCTTCAAATGGAGGATTGAGTACCTAGAGATATACTCACAACAAACATGCAGCTGGCATATTTTGAAACACATGACGTAAGTTTTCATTTCCACAGTCTCTAGAACAATAAATGGGGATCAGAAGTCAGTAATAAAGTTTGGTAATTAAATCCATATTCCTCCTGTCTTCATAGATTTTCCAGCCGTCCATCAATAAAAATCCAACCAAATCCAACCAGTAAACAACAATAACATCATTAACCTATAAACCCACGAACCAGAGATATATTTTAATCTAACTCGATCATCATTTGCTTCTTGTGATGATGGAGAAGAGGAAAAGAATTATCAAAGAAAGAAAATAGAGAGGAGATGATGAAGGTGCACACACCTAGGAGATTTTGGTAGTGATGGTGGAGGGTTGAGAGAGTTGATCTCTTCTTTCTCACAGGATAATCCATCCTCCACTTCAACCATTCCTGTCCTTTGATTCAAAGGCATATCTGTCTGCCGTTGGCCTGCAACGTTCATCACACACATATCAGACATCCAACAAATAATTCATGGGGAGGGGGCAAAAGTCAGTCCAATCTCAACAGTGCGTCAACTGGTACAAGATCTACCATGCACCCTTAGATTACAAAACTTTGATAAAAAAAAATAAATTTAAATTTAAAAACAGTGGGTTGGGAGAGAATTCCAAATACCTGCTCCTTTGTCAGTGCTCTTCACTGTTCTATACATCTGCATGAACACCCACAAACAAATTAAAAAAAAGTCCACATTGCTAAGATTACTCTTTAGATGCCCTTTTGTCCTTACCCCTTGTTTTCCACCCCCACTACAAAAAATAAATAAATGAAAACTATAATACCAATAAATATATTATTAATCTCCTCTTTAATGTTCAAACCAGTGAAGAACTGAAGATTGTTTCTTCACCTGTAAGTGACTCTTAACATGAGCCAGTGTTAGATCCTTCACATTCATCAACTCCAAAACTGATTTGGGTGTTGCTCCTGTCACATCAAATAGAAGAAAATCAGCATGAAATGAAGATATATATATTTTCTTTTGGCCGGGTATGTTTTTCTTACTCTCATGGCCACCAAGGAGCTGCACAGAATGAACAAAATGGGCATGGAGAGTTGTGGTCCATCTCATTCTAGGAGCTCTGATGCTTCTCTTGCCTCCACTAACCATTCTCGAATTTCTCTTAAACTGATCACGACCATTGATTTGATGGAGATGATGAAGGTTCCGATGTAGATGTAGAGGTGGAAGATCCAAAGATGCTGTCTCGAACCCTAGACTCAACGTGGGTTCAAGTTCAACCCCAGGAAGATCTAAGTGCAAGAACGAAGAACCTTGGTCATGGCTAACATCAGTACTTCCACTACTGCCAGAATCCGTCGCCGAACTCATGTCGCTGTGTAACACTTTCCTCATCAATTCACAGTCTGAAATCGTTGGTGGGCTGATCTGTAGAGAGAGATCGGGCAAAGGAGACGCAGTTCTCATCGAGTTGGAGCTAAAGAACGTATGTGATGCTGACCCAATTCAACTCATGCAAAGATAAACAAGAGAGATATGGGAGAATGGGAGTTTGATTATATCATGAGTGGGTTATGATTTGCATGGGTGTTATAGAGGGTAGAAATTCTGAAAGTAAGATAGGCTTTTAGTAGGATCTCTCTAGGGTTAGGGTTGATCGAAAAAAAACAGAGGGAAAGACAAGTGTGAAGGAATTGCAGAGAGTCTTAGTCAGAGAAAAATGCAGTATAAGGGTGGGAAAAAGAGAGAGGTTTGGGGATGAACAGACGAAGGAAAAGATAAAGAAAAGGGGAAGAGATGTATTTTAAGGAAGCACCGAGGCAGAGATATCAGACGACCTAGACTCTAGCGAGAGAGAGAGAGAGAGAGAGAGAGAGAGATATGGGAATGAAAAAGGAGGTGCAGGGATTAAATGCTGTTCTGCAGGTAATGCTTGGAATTCGAGAAAACAGGAAACTTACTCTTTTATGCTCTCTCTCTCTCCGACAGATGAGGGACCCAGATAAACTCCCCCTTATTTGCTCTTGGTTTTTAACCCATCTTTTTTTTTACCTCCGACTGATCGTATGGATGTTTGGCCTATCGCTAGGTGGACATACGTACAAAAAATTAGCCTGATTAGTGATTTCAAACCTTTAGATCTTTGTACCCAAAATATATAATGGTCAATAATGCTCTCAAATTCCATGGTTAAAACCGAACCCATGAAAACGACTCCAATCCAACGGTTTGAAATCACTAAGCAGGCTAATTTTATGTTTGTAAGTCCACCTAGGGTTAGGCCAACCATCCATACGGTTATAAATAAATCTCTAAGAATATGCCACATGGCTCATATTATATTCTATTTTTAATTAGGTTTTCCCTTAATTTTTGGAATTAATATACCCATGGAAACCTGAAACCGGGATACCCTGTCAACCGGTTAATATTTCTATTTCTTTTGCATGATAAATTCCCTAGGAAGCCTGTAACACTTGTTCGACATTTCCAAATCTTATTGGTATTGGACGCTTTAAATGTCCAACAACAGGTGATCATATAATAACACAAGTTCACATATAATATTTACAAATTATAAATTTTTTTTATAGGGTTTGGATCAGATTGGGTTTGATCCAGATCCAATCATATAGCTTGTCCGATCATGGTTCTCATATCCAGACCCGATCCAATCTAATACATAGCTTATCGGATCATGGTTCTCATATCCAGACCGGATCCAAATAGATATCAGAACTTTGTCGGATTGGATCTGGACAACGTAACATGCATTCACTGATAAAATGTGTATCATCAAAACCATATAAATATAATATTATATATTTCATTATAATATCGGATCGGGAAGTAGATTCAGAATTGATCGGATAGCTTATCGGATCATGATACGATCGGGTCGGGGTGATTCGACCCAATGACAGCCCTAGGACTTTTGACCTCATAAGCTACTTAGCTATGCGAATGAACAATCGAGCTGTACACGTGGATTCCCTATATTATATTCGAAATGTTTTCATATCTCGTGAGAACTTAATGGAGTTTGGGAATAAATCACGAGAAGTTGTCAGCGTAGTAGGGGGTGTCCGGCGACACCGGGGCTGCAAGCCACATGCAAATGACCCTGGCCCATATGACCATCCGCTACCGTCAAGGCTCCACCCCATTCAACGGCTAGTATTTGTCCTCTCTCCTCTCTCCCTTCCCCAATATTCCCTCTCAGTGTCCAAATATATTCCTCTCAAACCCCCCCACGCGCGTCGAGCGCAATCAAAGGGCGTCCACGTGCTTAGGTCACGTGTTGAGGTGCGAGGTTCTTTTTTGTTCTCTTTTTTTATTATTTTTAGGTCCTTAAAGAGTTCCGGTTTTATCTTATTCCTAAAAACTGGTCAGCGGCTAATGCGCCGTGGATTTTTGGGGAAATGAGAATTTTATCTTTTCCCATAGTAGACAACAAACACCTATTGGCAATAGTCGGGTCGTATTTGGTCAACGTTCCACTACAAGGCGGCACGTGCATGATAATTTATTAGAGGGTATTTTGGGGAGAAAAATGTGACGGTGACGGCTCATAGGATTGGACCTTAATCTTAAAAGTACAATTATAGTATAAAATAGTTTTATAGTTATTAAATGTGTCGTGATGTAACAAGGTATTCAGATACGGAAGCACATTTTTGTTACTCACCGCTGCCATCTGGGACCCACTGACTGCTTGGATGTTTAGCCCACCCCTTAGTAGAACATTCATACCAAAACTCAGCTTGTTTTATGATTTTTAGCCGTTGATTTTAATACTCAAAAAAATTGTTGAATTCAACGGGCAATAAGAACGCCTTAAAAAGTACTAAAAGCTAATGGTTAGAGATTACTAATCAGGCTGATTTTTGGTGTGTATATCCACCAACGGGTGAGATAAACATCTATGCGGTCAGTGGGCCCAGATGACAGCGGTTAGTAACAAAAATCGTGCTTCTGCAGTTGAAAAAGTTTGAGGCATACCTGCTACATCTTTTTCCTACCCTTCTTTTACTCAACAAGCAATGAGTATTGTAGATAAATTCTTGTAAGAAAGTTACAAAATCAGGGAGTGAATTGAAAGATCTGAAATTTAGAAGCTTATGAGGGGATGATTTCGAAAATTTTACAATCAAAGGATAAGAATTAAGGAAAATTAATTTGTATTTTGGGAATCCACGACCAAGAAGGGGAGTAGAAATTTGGGAGTCGAAAAGGTGAGTCCTCGAGTCTGTTCCTTTAAAAATTTTGATAACAATTTTAAAGTTTAAGCCAAGTCAAGAGATAGTTTTAAGGAGTTTGTGTTAAGGGTCGGCCTCAGGAGCCCCACCCCACCTTTTGTGCCCCCCTCTCGAGGGTTGTATTCTCAGCTGTGCATTTTGAGAATCCAACGGTGGTTGTTAGTGCTGACCAAAACCACCGATGGATTCTCGAAATCAATGACCGAGAACAAGACTAGCTCCCAAAAGGGGGCACAAAAAGGGGGGCTCCTGCAATTACCCACAAAATATTTGTCAAAATCAAGTGTGAGTGGCTGAGATCCATCATCCATTTAGGGGGATAGGATCTTGGCCCTTCTTTGTTGAAACCTATAAGATGGGGCATAAGTGGGGAGACAACCACTGTAACTTGTTATATAGACTAGTGGGTGGCCCGTGCCCTCGACACTCTTTGACAAAGCATTTGCCAAAATTGGGTGTGAGTGGCTAAGATCCACCGTCCATTTGGGGTAGTAAGATCTTGGCCATCCTTTGTGAAGCCAATAAGAGAGAGTTGAGTGGGAAAACAATTTCCCTGTTTTGTTATATACTGTGGGTAGCCCGTGCCCACGGCACTCCACAACAAAGCATTTGTCAAAATCGGATGCATGTGAATGGCTGAGATCCACCGTCAACTTGGGGGATAAGATCTGGGCCATCGTTTATGAAGTCGGATAAGAGGGGGAGACAATTTCCCTGTTTTGTTATATGGATAATGGGTGGCTTATACCCACGGCACTCTAACAAAGCGTTTGCCAAAATCGGGTGTGAGTGGCTGAGATCCACTGTCTATTTTGGAGATAGTATCTTGGCCCTTCTTTGTTGAAACAAATAAGAGGGGTATAAGTGGGGAGACAACTTCCTTGTTTTGTTATATAGATGTGTGGGTGGCCCGTGCCCGTGGCACTCTCCGGCAAAGTGTTTGTCAAAATTGGGTGGGAGTTAATCTCAGCCATTGATATAAAGCATAGTGGATATTGGCCACTCATTATTGAAACCATATAAGATAAGATGGGGTATAAGACAACCACTGTCACTTGTTATATAGATTATATCATGCTAAATTAAGTTGGGACATTTTTGGATGAAAGTTGTGGACCATCCTCTTAAGGTTATATAATAGAATATAACATGTGTTTGTCTTGTGGGAATTTTTAAGCAGAATTTGTTTTTGGTACAAAGTGTTACCAATGGCTCTAGAACGATAATAATCGCTTTCAACATACTTAATTAAAACATGGGTTATTATATGGTTAGAAATGTCGAAATGAACTGGTTTTTGGTGATGATGATCATCATGATAAGGACAACTCGATAATGTATGGTTGGATTGTCCAACTTGATTTCCATGTGAGCCCCACCACTGGGTGTAAGAAATGGGTGTAGCTCTAGACGGACTCTTGAAGAAACTATGAGCATTATAACTCTTTTAACTTTAGGAAAAGCGGCTCGACCCCATTAATTAATATTTCTTGTACTTATCAAAAATATAACAAGCTTAATATAAGTCAAGTCGGGTTGGGATTGAGGGACAACCATTTGGCGTATCCACATAGAAGATGAATCAATGGCTGATTTTTTGTGAGGATGATCTCTATGGTGAGGAGATCATCCTCACAAAAATTCAAATCATACCGAAATTCGTAGACTGGTTTAGAAGTCGAAGAATTATGAACCGTCTATTTTTATTGTGTAACTTGAATACCACATTTGATGGGGTTAGAAATTTCAGAATGGGCTGGTTTTTTGTTGGGGTGATCTATATGGTGAGCAGATCATCCTCACCAAAAATCAGCCATTGATTCATCTTTTATGTGGGTACGTTAAACTGGTTGTCCCCTGATCCTGACCCAAGTCAATAATAACTCGATATTATTTGTTTCAGATTAGTGTTTTCGATCACTAAGTCAACAAACATTAGTGCCATGGAAGAAGCAAAATGTACTCTAGAAGTAATTCCTTAAAGGTATCTTACACATAATCATTTAGAGTCCATTTTTTGTTCGGCCATTAGTGCAGCGACACATCTTCACTTGATAAGTACCCTTGGCAACACCTATTCGGTAGCAGTTGTCGCGGGTACTTGTCAAGTGGAGAGGTGTCTAGTGACAAAAAATGAACTCTAATCATTTCATGAGTATCCTCTTAGGGGAGATGCTTATATTTTCCGTAAGGTAATCATGTTTTTCTATTTACAAACCTTTCCAAGTAATCAACTTTTCGGCTGCATTTGGCTAAACTCAAAAGAAGTTGAAAGTCAGCTTATAGCTTATAGCTTATGAAAAGCAATTTTTTGGGGTTAATTTACCATTTCACCTCCAACAAATAATCGTCTTCTCGCGGGAGAAATCGTTAAGAGGATTAGCTGTAATCTCTCTCTCTCTCTCTCTCTCTCTCTCTCTCTCTCTCTCTCTCTCTCTCTCTCTCTCTCTCTCTCTCTCTCTCTCTTTTGGTCCTTAAACCACGAAGAATTGTTGAGAACAATAATGTTTAGACTAACATATTGGATGATAGAAAAAAAAAAATTAAAGCACAGTCAAACCCATATTTGTTGGGGGTCAATAATGCCGCTATCTAAGGGCTTGGTAAAGGCCGGGTGTGTGAGGTCGATCGCCGTTAGAGTTAAAGGCTCACGGGATCGAATTGTGGGCCGGCGGGTACGAGGTCGATCACGGGATCGAATCGTGGAGCCCAACAGAGTGTGATGTCAACCCTGGTATAAAAGTAAAAGTTTGCCTTCTCCTGACAAGATATCTTTTTGGGAGATATGGCGGCTTGAGGGCTAGTAAAGATCCTAACAATATCAATGTTCAATAATTGAATAGACGGTGAAAATTCCAAAAGCCATTCAATAGTTAACATTATGATATGGTCTATTTTCTTAGCGCAAGTGGGTCTTTTCTGGGCCATGCCGGAGTCCACAGGAGATTTATTGGGTGGGTAGCCTAAGATATCTGGATCTTCGAGGGGGAAGGTTCTTTGGAAGATGGTTATGTTTGTGGGCATATGAAGTATTTGGATAGAGAGAAATAAAGAGACGAGGAATGCTCTACTCAAGAGACAATTCAAAGCATCAAGGCTCTCTTATTCAGGTGGAGAAATATTCTTCCAAGAGACAGGTATTTTTTTTTTCGCTGACATAATATTTAGGTTTGATATAATTATAGGGAGAGAGCGTGAGTTGTAGTTCTTTTCTTTATTTTTCAGTAGACTTTGTTCGTAGTTCCTTTAGATCACCTTGATCTCTTTATTAATACGGTATATCAACCTATCAAAAAAATAAAAATATTATCAAAGAATTTTCAAAGAAATAAAGGGAAGGGGAAACGTACATAGTACATAACTTTGCTGTCCGGCACTGCAGCAAAGTTGCTAACCGACTACAATAGGAGTCATGTGGCATATTGTCAGAGATTTCTGACCACATGGATGTTTGGTCCAACCCTAGATGGATGTTTGGTCTTAAATCACGAATTGGGCTGATTTTTGGTTTTCAGGCCCACATAGGGATTGACCAAACATCCATACGGTCATCATCCTCTAAAAGTGTTCCACGTGGCTCATATTATGGTCTGGTCGATTTTTGCAAAGCTAATATGTATGGCTTGGAAGTCGAGAGATCCTCCTCGCTACTCGATTTACATACAAAAATCAGCCTGATGGATGAATTCTAGCCATTTCGGTAGACAGATCTAATGGCTGGAAATGACCAATTAGGCTATTTCTGGTGCGTAGGTCTACCAAGAGGTGAGGTGAGTGTGTCAAATGGCGTTTTTCGTAGGCAAAGGATCAAAATTTGCTCTGCGGGGTAGGAGCAAAAATTTTCCACTCGACCCAGTGACCTTTTGGGAAATGATAGGGCCAGGCGCATTAAAGGCGTTACAAAGGCAACGTGGCAACGTGCACTGATAGATAGTGCGCCCGAATGTCAGCAATGCCCGTGATGCATTTTAATGCGCCTAGCCATATCACTTCTCCGTGAAAAAAAATTAAAAAAAAAAAAAAAAGGTGGTCCTCCTCCGTCCTACCCCGCCACATGAAAATCCATTCGGCCTAATGATCTATGAATGTTTGGACCACCTCTAGTTGGGCCCACACTAAAAATCAGACTGGTTAGTAATTTCTATCAGTTGGATTATTCACTTTTCATATGGGGATTTCCAGCCCTTAACAAATTTTGGGGTACTCAGATCGATGGCTGGAATCAGTGGGCCCAGAATAGTATACCACGTGGCACTTTGGAGGTGGGGTAACAAAAAAATTTGGTCGGTTCCATCTCCTTTTCATGTCTATCGTCTATGCTTTATTTCGATTCCAAATTCTCATCTCATCCTTCTCTCTTTTTTTTTTGTGTAAACTTCTCATCCTTCTCTCTACATCTCACAATTCTGTCTTTCTCATTAAGACGGTACGGTTTCTTTCAAAACTGTGACGACGGACGTCCGTATCACAGTCTAGCCACTTGGCATGCTCATAGATCGTTGACCGTATGGATGTTTGGTCCAACCCTAGCACCTATAGGCCAAACATTAGCCTGATTAGTGATTTAGAAGCGTTGGATTGAAGTCGTATTCGAGCATTACTTTGGGTACAAAGATCCAAAGGTTTAAAATCACTAATCAAGCTGATTTTTGATTTGTAGGTCTACCTAGGGATTAGCCAAACATCCATACGCTAAAAGTATTCCACGTGGTTCATATTGGGGTCCGTCAGCAAAGTTCGATTCATGGAAGAAATAGCAATAAATCTTTGATGAGGACGTCCCTGATCAACGTCAGCTACTGTGTTTTTGTTGGAAAAGCAGGAAGAAGAAAGTCAAGACCCCTTTATTTCGCTATGACCCCACTAGAAGGAGAAATTTTTCATCAGTAATTGCACCGAAAATCGATGCACACACTCCCAAAAGTTGCCACGTACTATCTTGATTATTGACTTCTCAAAAAAAAAAAAAAAAAAACCATTACATTTAATATCGTCTGGTTCACACCGTTGGATGGTCTTTGAGATTTTGTGATGTGTATCTCGAGGACATAATCAGTCCGCACTCTGGACCTAAGGATGATGTGACACTGTCCATTTCAGCCAGGGAAAAGTTTAGATGGAAAATGTGGAGTAAAACTTCTATCACATGTAATTGTAAATCACACAATCACAAGCCAGTGAGTTCTCAGCACATACACAAGTACTTTGCAACGTACCCATTGCTTTTGCTTTTAGGTGTACGTGCCGAGAACTCATTGGCTGTGTTTGTGTGATTTGCAATCCGATTGTGACAGAAGTTTTACTCGAAAAAGTGGTATCATTACTGTACCACTATCTTTCATTGTTTTTCCAGGCTGTGGGCCTACCGATAAGAAGCCCAGAGGTCCGGGCCCTTCAAGTGGAAGGGTAGATGATCCATCATTTTCCAAACTTCTGTTGTACAATTTATGCGAATCATAGCAATTCAATATAGAGCAATGATGTAATGAGATAGACCAGCTTTAGCAATTTTTTTTTCGTAAGTAGAACTTTGATGACGGACGTCCTGTCCTGAATGAGCCACGTGGCCCATTCGTAGAGACCACTGACCGTATGGATGTTTGGCCCATTTCCTGGTGGACCTACATACCAAAAATGTGACTGATTAGTGATTTCAAATCTTTGGATCCAAGTACTCCAAATAATACTCAAATTCTACTGTTAAAATCGACCCATGAAAACGACTCCAATCCAATGCTTAGAAATTACTAATCAAGGTAATTTAGGTCCTCCTAGGGATGGCCAAACATCCGTGTAGTCAGCCATTTCTAAGAGTGTGCCATACTGTGGTCCATCATCAACGTTGATGAAGGACGTCCGTCAGCAAAGTTCTACTCATTTTTGTTACTCACCTCTGCCCTCAGGGCCCACTGACCCAATGGACGTTTAGCCCACCCTTGGTAGACATTCATATCAAAAATATCTTGTTTGATGATTTTTAGCCGTTGGATTTAGTATCCAAAAAATAGTAGAATCTAATGGCTAGAATTATTCCTTAAAAAGTGCTAAAATATAATGGCTAGAGATTACGAATCAGGGTGACTTTTGGTTTGTACATCCACCAAGGGTGGGCTAAACATTCGTGTGATAAGTGGGCCTAGAGGGCAGCGGTGTCCTGATCTTACTTTGCCGACGTAGATCTGGGCCCAAAACCCACATGGTTCCTAGTAGGGGTGTACATCCCCGCCCAATACCCTTCCCATAACCTGAGTATTGGGTTACCCAAGCCTGGCCTGAAATTTTCAGTCCGGATCGTGGTTCCACCCTCAAGATCAGATAAAAATCAGGCTCGAGAGCACACGAGTCAATCTCGACCACATACCCCCCATGTTATCTTTGAAATTTGACATACCCCCCACAATTTGAAAAAGCTGACATACTCCCCTATGACCAGGTTCACCATACGTTGACCAATCTTGACCCAAATTGACTAATAATTTTTTTTATAGGACACAAATGCCCCTTTCTTCAACCTTGGAACTAAGTGGGTTTGTTTTAAACCGTAACCCTAATTAAACGGCTGTGCTGGACAGTAACCCCATGAGTTCAAGCCTCTGAGTTCGTGCCCTTATTTGTTTTGTGGATCTTAAAAGAGAGTCCCATAGATTTTTGAAAGATAACATGTAACTCGATAGACCACGAGGCGTTCCAACTTAAAACATACAGGGGATTGGATGGCACCCATCATACATTGGGTATGATCTAGAAGATCTCTTACACAAAATACTCTTTTAAAAGTAAAAAAGAGTGAATTATTTGACAAAATGCCTACAGATCCTATGGTTATATGTGACTTGTTGGCTTACTAAATCACAATGGGGAACCCATCGATTGGTAGGTGTATCCTTTGCATACGTACCATTTGTTAGGAGGTCAATAATACCGCTCCCTAAAGGAGCAGTAAGGTCAGGTGTGCGAGGTCGATTGCCGTTAGAGTTAAAGGCTCACAGGATCGAATCATTGAGCCCCACATGGTGTGACGTCAATATTAGTATAAAGACTAAAGTTTGCCTTCTCCTGACAAGATATCTTTTTGGGAGGGATGGCGGCTTGAGGCCTAATAAAAATCCTAACACCATTGTACCTAGTTGCTTACAATGGAGCCACTCAAAAGAGCTCACCATGGGGTTATTTTTTTTTTTTGTTCCTTTGTGCACAGCTCATAAGCAAAATAGAGGAGGACAGGAAAGGATTCAAGGGTATGGACAAGCAATGATTAAAAAACTTATACCGTTGATATTTGATTTTGGGTCCAAGATCCTTTGGTCTATACCTTCTTAAGAGTGTTGGTTTGCCCAAACCGGCTTTACCCCCCCCCCCCCCCCCCCCCCCCCCCCCCCCCAAAAAAAAAATGAAAAAGAAAAAAGAACCGATGGAGATCAAAGTTTGTTCGCCAGAGTGTAACAACTGGCCACGAGACTCCGTTGGGTCCCCCCGCCCTAAAATGAAAAAGAAAAAAGAACCGATGGAGATCAAAGTTTGTTCACCAGAGTGTAACAGCTGGCCACGAGACTCCGTTGGGTTGGTCGCCTGTGATGGGCGGCCAACCTACCGGAGTCTCATGGCCAGCCGACCACCCCAGCCGTTTGATTAAGATAAGGGTTTGAACCAAACCCACATAATTCCAAAGTTGAAGAAATGGGCATTTTTGTCTTATCAAAAATAAATTTGTTAGACAATTTGGGTCAAGAACAGTCTGCGGTGGACTTGGTCATAGGGGGTATGTCAAATTTCAAAACTTCCCTTTTTTAAATCCTCTCTTCTATTTTCTTTTTTAGATTCTTCAGAAGAAAAAAAAAGGTGGAATTACGGGGTCCCCGCTAGACCCCCCCCACCCCAACCTTTTTTAAATTCTCTCTTTTATTTTTTTAGATTTTTTTGAAAAAAAGAGGATTTGGTGGGTCTAAGCCCGATTTTTAGGGCTTTGGTCTGAGTTTAAGTATGGACCCTCGAGTTTCAGATTGACCCTAGGCCAAATAGCCCGAATGAACAGGGTTAGGTTCATATATCCATTCCTAAATAGTAAAATGTATGTAGCTAATAAAAAACATAATTTTTAACATGCCCCATATTATCTTTGAAATTTGACTTACCCACCACAATTTGAAAAAAGTTGACATACTCCTCGCTCGTTAATCCAAATTGACTAACTATTTTTCTGAAAGGATAAAAATACCATTTTCTTCAACCTCAGATTACAAGAACATGCGATTTGTGCTGAAACCCTAACACCAAATCAAACAGCTGTGGTAGTCATCCAGCAACGAGACTTTGGTAGGTTAGTCATCGTGACTCCATTAAGTTGGTCGCCCATCAGCAGCGACCAATTGGATCCAAACCAACCTTTCCACCTTTGTTCGGGTTGCTAAGGACATTGACGGAGCCACGGGGCAGTTGCCCCTTTTAACTTTGAATGCTTGGCCCATCCTAGGTGGACCACACAGTATGTGCCACATGCAACATCTACTTGATTTCCTTCATCTTTTAAAGAGAAAATATTTGTTGCCCCCTCCCAAAATGCCCATGGCACATAGGTTTACCCGAGAACCCTTAAATATTCTTGTGGCACTGTCTCACTCCCATTTCCCAAGCTGTTCACATGGAAAAAAAGCTCTCTTAGCTTGTCATGCATCCCTTAATAGAAAAACTAAAACACATGTACAAGAGTAAATTAATTATTGTGTTAATGGCAATTCTTAATTGGGGTACGTATACCTTATAAACTTATATATTGTGACGTTGGAAGGGAATATTTACTAAAAGAAGTAAGAGACCTTATTTTTTTGAAAACTTCAGTCAACATGCAAGTGGGCCCCTACCATAATCATCTATGATATTCAAATTATTTAGGGTTATAGTTTAATTAAATATATAACCTTGTTGTTGGAATCAAGGTTTAAAAGGGGCCGTTATAACGGGAAAAAAAACGGTAACGTTATAATGAATTGTAACACTCAGGGGCAAAAATGAAAAATAACGAAAAGTAACGGTCGTTTTTTCGTTATAACGAAAAGTAACGAGAGAATAATGGAAAAACGGAAAAAATGGCGCTCGATGAATTTCAAAAATGAAAAATAATGGAAATAACGGCTTTTTTTTTTTCACAGTTTTCTCAGAAAATAATGGTCGTTATTTTCTGGGAGTTTTAGTTGTACATAACGTAACGGGGGAGGTCCGTATCCATTATAACGGCCGTTTTATAAACCTTGTTGTTGGAATATAGCACCTCTAAAATGTAAAAAAGATAAGGTCATCTGAAGGAAATGTGTGTTAATTTAAAGACTAATACATTAATTTCAAATTGGTTTTATAATAAAATAAGCATGTCGAACGGGGAATTAGTTGACAAACCATTCTGTATTGGATTAAATTGATTATGATTAGCCAAAAAAATATAAAGAATGTATAAATGTTAGGGATAAGAATATATACTATAAACAAAGAGATAAGAAGCTTGAAAGAATCGATAATTTGGGAATCTAATAATATTTTTTGTTTTCCCTTTAAGTAAGCAAGATGGATTGGGCTTTGACGCTCGACCCGTCAACACGGGAAGGGAGGGTATACTCAGAGTTGCGGAGCCAGGATTTTGTTTAAGGGTGAGCATTCTACTAGGTTTAAAAGGGTATTTTTAGAATTTTTTATTTTCGAATGAAGGGGCTATATTGTACAAATCAGCTCAGTTGTCTCCCCTCTTATAGGCTTCATATATAGATGGCTGAGATCTTATCTGCAATTGGACGGAGGATCGATCTCAGTCACTCACACCCGAATTGGGCAAATGCTTTGTCAGGGAGTGCCGTGGGCACCGGCCGCCACCCACTAGTCACTAACATATCCGACCCAAATTAGATTCAATTCATCATTATTATCACATCATAAGGCTTTTCCCAACTAAATGGTTCAGATGTAAGAATCCTATTCCTCTATTCGATTCTGTCTAAAGTTATCTCTTCCGTTAAGATAAGTTTCTTAGAATCTTAACTCAGAACCTCACTCCACATCCAAAGATAGCTGGTGAATATCACTATGAAAATCCTCTTAACATTTTATGCTGCTAGCGAATAGATTTGTCGCACTATGCATGACACCATTGCCCTAACACGGGCCATTAATGGGTTCCCGTGTCGTTGTAATGGGAGAGAAGTAACCATCACTTGGCAGTACTGTCAAACTGGGTGGCTTTGTGTTTAAGATACGTAGTGAGAAACATAACAATCTTGACTTATGATCGTGACCAAATTGTTTGAATGCAATCTTTGTGCTCTACCTGAGAGGTTTCAAGACGACATGGGTACGTACATGTCAATCGATAGTCTACGAGTACGAGGGTTAGCCCTTCTTATTTGTCTACATAAAAACTCGAAAAATTTAGCGAACGACCCCCGAAAACCAAGTCTACCAGGTGTGTTTGGAGCACCCGACTATTCCCACCAGGCACGTATGTTACGCCTTCGGCATGTACGAAGTTTACCAGGTGTGTTTTGAAGCTGTCTTTTTCGTGACCTCAAGCATGGGCAAACAGTCTTTCTTGAAATCTAAAGTTGCCCCTGGGTAAGGAGCTCAGGAAAGAGCAAGTACCTTTCAATGCCCGCCTCAGTCAGGCAAGGAAACTATAAATTTTCTTTAGGTTGGGTGTGATCTCTGATGGGCTAGATAGAAATCCATATCCAAACACCCCCCTTGTTTTTAATCTTTTTTATCAGTTTAAAAAACGGGAAACCTTAGGATTGTTTTTGTTTTTAGACCGTTATAACGTTATCACAGACAATTAACGTGTTGTAATGTAACGGGCGTTATAACGTCGCGAGGGTCTTCTAAAAAAGAAGAAAAAATAATCAGATTATAGTATGGCTATGTTCTTTGTGGCATTCAAAAGGCAACCATAGAGTGATTATTGTGCTTGAAAAAAAAAACTGTGTTTTCCAATATCTCCTCGTCGTTGAATTATCAAAATGGAACATAATATCGTGAGTAGGAGGGCCCAGTGGGTTCCTGATTTACCGACACACCAAGACATTTGTCCGGTTCCGGTCCAACATTTTGGGCCCCAGACTATAATCAGGTCAGTCTACCAATAAATCTTTGATAAGGGACGTTCTATGTGCCACGTGGCAAACTTTTTTACTACCACTGACCGTATGGATGTCTGGCTCATTCCTAAGTGGACCTACAGACCAAAAATCAGACTGATTGGTGATTTTTAACTGTTCGATTTAAGCCTTTTTCATGGGTTGATTTTTTCCCTCAGACTCGGATTGTCATTTGGCATACTCAGATCCTAGGGTTAGAAACCACCAATCAGGATGATTTTTGGTCTGTAGGTCCACCTAGGGATGGGCCAAACATCTATACGGTCATGGTCTATAAATGAGCCACATGGTTCATAGGACGTCCATGAGTGTCCTTCGTCAATTGGGCCAGGTACATATTTTAGATCGGGTCAACAATTGGGCCAGGTGGCCCAGGTCTGGATATAATGGTACAGAGTCTACAGACCCTGACCTGTTGACACCCTAATACACGGTCTAAAACATGGTTTTAAAAACGGACGGTAACACCCCAAGCTCATTTCCGTTAAAACAGTTTTAACACGTTTTGACGCTCTAATTTAACGGCCATTTTTTTTTTTTTTTGGTTTTAACGGCCGTTAAAATCGTTTAAACAACCATTAAAATTGTTTTAACAGCACCACTTTTCCATTTTTTTCCGTTAAAATCGTTAAATTCCATTTTCCAATTTTTGCCCCTAGCCATTTCAATCCGTTTTAACAGTGACGCCCTCAGTCCGTTAAACCATTAAAACGGCCTCCTTTAAACCTTGGTCTAAAAAACAGCCGGGTAACACTTCAACCCTGTCAAATTATTTCAAAAATAATGCCAAAACCGAAAATGGGGCTTAGCATTGTAACGGCCGTTATTTAATAAAAATATTATTTTACTATTTTTTACATTATTTTGAAAAATAATATAATTCCAACCCCTTACCTGTATGTGACCATAACAGACATAATGGTAACTTTAAAAGTTTGTTATAACGTTACAATGAACCATTAAAAAGCTTGATTCCAGCTTGTATGGGATTAGGTCTCATACAAAGTTTTTTTGGGGGCCCACTGACCTGGTCCATCTCTTAGTGAACTCACACACCAGAAATAAGTCTGATTGGTGATTTCTAGCCATTGGATTTTGAGTTTTTTTCATCATGGCTTAGAACTCATTTATTGGCATGTTCATGAACCCCATAATGAAAAAGACTATAATCCAATGGCTAAAAATCAGCATTCAGGCTGATTATTAGTGTATAGGTCCACCCAGGTGTGCGCAACATTCATGGGTGAGTAGGCCAGAAAGGATATGCCATGTGGCTCTTTTTTTTTTTTTTTTTTGGATAATTGGGAATGGGTCCCATCAAACTTGGTATGAGACCTGGTTCCATACAAGGGGGACTCCTTAATCATATATCAAGCATTGTTTAATTTTCTTTTGCGAGGTAAGCCTGTTTTTAAAGAGAACAGTAAGTCGGTGAAGGCGGGTTTTGACCCCAGGTCTATGGTATCATCACCCACAAACTTTACCAACTGAGCAAGCTAGCACCTTCGAGTCAAGCATACACTGAATGACTCAAGCTTGTACTAGTATGGGTCTGTGGGCCGAAAGAGTGTGTTACAAGGGATGTAGGAGGAGGTCAAAAAAACTTTCTACAGGCACGTCCCCATTCGAGATGGACTCGAACAGACAAATCCAAGTAGATGGCGCGTCCAATTCACCTTTGATATGATATTTGAAATTGACCAATCCACAACTCGGAACCAATTCACCTTTGATATGATATTTGAAATTGACCAATCCACAACTCGGACGGTTACCGAGTCTGTTTCTTCTTTTCTTTTTCTTTTTCTTTTCCTCTCTCTTCTTTTTTTTTTTTTTTTTTCAGGGGCGAGCAATATGGGGTCTACAGTACCCCACTACCAGCACTATGATGATTGATGTTTTATGAGTTGAGGTGCCCAATCAAAACACGGCAAAAGCCGAGCCATGCTAGTGGACAACATGACTCAATTGAATTTGGAATTAGGTATTTGGTCGAAACAAATGGCAAAATATGATCCATATTGTCGACCACAAACATTTGGGATAAGGCATAGATGATGATGATGATGATGCTTTACTTTGATATTCCTAATTTTGATAGAGTCAACCATACCTTGCCTAGTAGCCAATGCCGTCCTTACTAAAGCTAGCTAACTAGGTGAATCACTTGAGCTTGGCTTTGCTTATCTTGTGCACTTGGAGTTGGTGGCGGAGTCAGGAGGGGCCAGGACGTGCCTCCCTCAACTTTCAAAATTTTAAAATTTTTTTTTTTAGATTTCCAAAAGTACTCTTAAATTTTTGTTTAGACCATGGTTTTAAAAACGGCCGTTTAAACGTAACGCCCCAAGCCCGTTTAAACACATTTTAACGTTTTTGAATTTAACAGTCGTTTTTTTTTTTTTTTGTTTTAACGGCCATTAAAATCTAAAAAGTTTTGTGAAAAAAGCGGCCGTTAAATCAAATTAATTCCGTTAAATTCCATTTTTTTTCCTTTTCCCATTTTTTGCCCCTGGCCGTTTCAATCCGTTTTAACGGCCGTTTAACCGTTAAAACGACCTCCTTTAAACCTTGGTTTAGACCTCCACCCCTTACATATTTTAATCCTTTAAAGTGCCCCCTCTAAGATTTTAATCATTTAAAATCTAGCGCACTCACCATATATGTTATGACCTAAACTGTACAAGGGCTTAACTTTCCGCTCAACTATCACCTAGGTGCTTTTGGAGTAATAGTTAAGTTCCTAACATTTGGAATCAGAGCCAATCGGCCACTGGTTCAAGTCATGGGAGGGGCGATCTGGGGAAATGGCTACTTGGAGGCTCGCTCAAAAAAGAGAAAATAGGAGTACTGTAAAAAAATGTCGGGGGCTCGCTCACAAAAAAGTGAGAAAAAAGGGGTACCGGATTGAAAGTTGTCTCAAAGTGGGCCACCGCGGATATAAGCGTGGTGGAATGTTATGACCCAAACTGTATAAGGGGTTAACTTTCCGCTCCACTATCACCTAGGTTGGGTTAGGTTCGGGTTGGTTGGTTATGGTGCAAGCTTGGTAAGTTGATAAGATTTGTGTGTTGATACCACATGCATGCTCGGGTCGAAACCCAGCTTCACCAACTAATAATCACTAACCCCAGCTTGCAAACCAAAAAAACAAAAAAGCATATTGTCCACCATTAGTTAAGAGTCATGCTGCCACAATATGTGCGGTCGAGGGCCATTGACCGTTGGATTCAAGACATACACGGTCCACGAAGGCAACACTATTTTATCCTTTGCATTTGTTGCCCCGTGGACAGTGGATCTCTTTAATCCAATGGTCAGTAGCCTCAACAGTACGTTTTTGTTTTTGTCCCGTTATCCGTGGGGTAGCATTTTTCATTAGTTAACAAATGATTTCTAGTGTATAAATTTGATGCTTGGGCCATGCATAAAAGTCGAAACATGGGCTTTAAAAATGATTCGCTGCTAGCGAAAAGCTGCAAACTCAATGCTTCCTCCTCCGTAAATACACCATGCAGCGAAGATGACATGCTTGATTCAAACATAAATGAAAAAAACTAGGATACAGAAATCCCTCAAAATACCGTGTGGAACACTCTTTCGGGCCAAAGTTTGGTCCGCCTCATGGTGGAATGACACACCAAAAATCAGCCTGGTTGGTGATTTCTACCTGTGTGAATCGAGCAGTTGTTCATCATGGGCTTGAAACCGTCCATAGGCATGTTCATGAAGTCCATGAAAAAGTGCTCAAATCCAATGGCTATAAATCATTAATCAGGCTGATTTTTGGTCTTCCAAGGTGTAAGTAGGGAATGTAAAAAAAGCCCGAAGGCCAAAAGCTTGGCCCAAAATTTTGGGCCCGAAACCCAACTCAGGCCGGCCCTACCTGATAAGCCCGTTCAGCCCGATTTACACCCCTAGACTAGAGTCTACTCTAGACCCCTCTCTTCCCACACCGCCACGTTCTTATTTGTCCCACTTCACAAAAAAAAAAACCTACAATTATGAACGCAGTCATTGAGCCAGCTAACATACCTTGGGCCAAGGCCGGGCTTGGTTTTTACACCCACGGTCTGGTACGACCCAAAAATTTCATCGAACCAACTTGGCCCGGCCCTACCCGATTTACTTCCCTAGGTGCAGACCAAACATTCATGGAATCACAGGGTTAACCCGCATTACCAATACATCTTGTGCTAGTGGTGCGATAGTGGGCTTCTGATTCATGCCCCAATGTTGACTCATTTAATTTTCGGGCCTGTGGACATGAATCTATACTGGGCCCAAAAGCCCCGCTTCTACTTAATCATAATTTAATTACTAAATAGTAGCCGGATCGGACTCTACTCAAATCAGTGCTGATCAGGTATCGATCTAATAAGAAAATAGATCCGATTCCGATCTGATAAGAGATTGGATCACCTAATCGTGATCTAAAACTGTTTCAATAGAACAACTATAGTTCTGGACCCGATCTAATCCGCTAAACCAAAGATAAATTTCATACTTTTTCAAATTCAATAATAATTTAAATTCTCACAAAATATGTAAATTGTACCATTATTCGGGTAAAACCCACTTGTTCTTGTGATCTAAAGTTGAAGAAAAAGGGAAATTTTGTACTTTAAGAAACTTTATTAGTCAATTTGGGTCAATGAAAGTCAACAACAGCAGATCGAGTCATGGGGTAAGTCAAAATTTTCAAATTGTAGGGGTTATATCAAATTTCAAAGATAACATGGGATGTATGTCAAAAATTCCTTTCGCTGTATCCGCTTTCGACCTACCTTTATAATTCTCGATTTTTTTTTGCTCCTGCCCTTGCTTGGTAGTGCTGCAAACGTTTGCACCCCCCAAACGTTTGTGGCATTTGCGTGTGCTTGGTGTCGCAACATCCAACAAAGATTTGTAATTTTTGGCAAAAACTTTTTAGCTGCAAACAATTGGCAAATGACTGTCATTGCAATTTGCAAACATTTGACTATCAAATATTTACCTACAAACATTTGATTATCAAGCTGCAGACAGGAGGACACCAACATGTAGGAGCAAACTTTGATCCTTCCCTCCCAAAAATACTACGTCGCAAGACTCGCAACTCTTTTGAGCCCACTGACCGTCATCGGTGAGGACCGCATCTTGGTGGACCTACACATGAAAAATCAACCTGATTGCTGATTTCTAGCCATCAATTGGAACATTTTTCGTTGGGGTCATTTCTAATTTTCTACCATTGGATTCGAGCACTTTTTCAATCAGATTGATTTTTGGTTTGTAGCCGTGTAGGTCGTCGATCGAGACGTGAGCCAAAGATCCGTAGGGTCAATGGACCCGGAAGAGTGTAGGAAGGGAAGATTAGAGTTTTGGTCCTACCCGGTAAGGGCAAAAATATTTCCACGATTCTCTTGTATATTTGCGCCTCTCCTCCGCTTGAACTCGCTAACTTACGCCTTGTGCTTCCTGTTGAAGCCGGCGAGATCGAGAGCGAGAGAGAATGACGGTGTTCCACTTCTTCAACTGTGCAATTCTTACTTTCGGTCCTCACGCCGTCTACTACTCAGCAACGCCATTGTAAGTCCTCCTTTTAGCTTTCCGTCACTCTTCAGAATTATTTACAGATCTGCCATCATGTGAAGGCATGATCCCGCTCTGGGAACTTGCAGATGTAGAAATAAAACCCTAATAGTGTTTTCTTATTGGTTAGATTTGGGATTTTGAATCTCTTCGAACCCTCGGATAATTCCGCTGGAAAGATATGAATTCTGCTTCTGTAACGGAATTTATACTAAAGCATTGGTTATGTGATCTAATTTGGATTCAGAAGATTGGAGTTCCACGTTCCGTAGCTACGTTTTGGATTTCGTAAATTTATTTTATTGGTGGTTGTGAAATTTGATTCAAAATGTTGGAGAGATCAACTGTCTAGTTGTTTAGGAGTGTTAATGGTAAGAGTGGTTTAGGGTTTTAGATTTACTAGTTAAATTACCATTTGTACATATTATTGTTGTTTCGTCAGTGCATCGAAAGCTGGTTTTTGGTCATCTCTTTTATTGTCAATCTTATCATGAGTTTGAATTAAATGTCTGGTTACAGATCAGAGTATGACACGATCGGTACTTCTGTTAAAGCCGCTCTTGTTTATCTTGGAACAGCTTTAGTAAAGGTTGGTAAACATGATCATCTTCAGTATTGGTCTCATACAGAGAAAGGTTTAATCTTTTGCACATTGATTTGGTTCCACTAATGTGGGAACATTGTCCTTTTATCTGACCTTTGACAACATGCTTCTTAATTGCATGCATTGCACTGGTTATTACAAGAAACGTGAAATGCAATCATCTATTATGGTCATTTATCTCTTCACTAATATGTTTTGTATAACTTAAGGGCTCAAAATTCAGCGTTTCTTGAATGAGTTGGTGCTCAGGAAAAGTCACAAGCATGGTTCAAAGAATCGGCCGAAACCAAGACATTTCGTCCGTTTCGTTTTGGTTTTGCTATAGGATGAAACTACATACGTTTCGGTTGGTTTCGTCCAAAACCGAACGATACTTCATCTTATATGTAAATTTGCACTAACATTTTGTTTCGGTTTCACAAAGTCTCTTCCGAAACCAAACAATACTTCCGATACATTCCGATATCGCCCATGAACGATACTGTGTACTTTGAACCATGGTCACAAGGATTTGAAGTACTTTGGGTTCGAATTAGTCACACGCAACTTGACTGGGTAGCACCTTCATTTTTTATTTTTTTTTCATTTTTTTTTCTTTTCACAGTGTACACCTAACAATACAAAGAGAAAAACATGGATTTTTGTCTATTCAATAGATCATCATCATCATAAGCCTTTTCCCAACAATTTTTTTTTTTTGATCGGTAAAAGATGGATATATTAAGGGCTGAGAAGGCCCAAACAAAGACTGAACAACGACTCCAAAAGAAACAAAAGCGGATCCCCATCCAACTTGGGCGACCCTACAAGGGAGACAAACGGCTACATGATCATGCGATCCCATCAAAAAAACAAAGTCCTCAAATCTGAAGTCTTTAGTTGCGGGAATGACTGAACCCTAATGGAACGGAGTGGCTTTAATGTTCATCACAATCTCCTCGAAGTTGGCTTCTTTCTCTTCAAATATCCGTTGGTTTCTTTCTTTCCACAGTTCCCAACAAATGGTATGCGGGATAAGTCTCTATAACACTCGTCCACTAGCTGAGAAGGCTGTAGAATTCCAGCTTCTGAAGGTGTCTAACACTGAGAGGGGAAGGACCCAAGAAATGCCGAAAAGACATAGAAAATGATCCCAGATTCTCTTGGACACACTATAATGAATCAGCATATGGTAAGTGGTTTCCTCGGCGTTTCGACATAAGATGCATCTGTTGGGCAACTGGATACCACGCTTCCTCAACTTCTCCACAGAAAGAATCTTATCCAACATCACACACCAGGAGAAGAAGATGACTTTGGAGGGAATGGGAGTCCTCCATAGACTCTTGGCGGGGAAGGCACTCTGACTGTGGCCCAAGAGTCTAGAGTAAAAGGATCTGACAGAGAATCTCCCCTTGGGATCCTCGGTCCACCATCTAGAGTCCTCGACGCTATCCGATAACTTGACCCCTTCAAGCCGGTTCAGTAAAGCAGCCACCGATTCCATCTCCCAGTCATTAATCCGCCTTCTTAACCCCAAATTCTTTCAATTCTCTTAGCCACCCCCATAGGTATGGAGAACAGGGATAAGTAATAAATGGGCAAGTTTGATAGGGTACTCTTAATTAGAGTGAGTCTGCCACCGTTGGATAGGTATGCTCTTTTCCATGAGGCCAATCTCTTTTGAAAGTGCTCCACAACCGGATCCCAGATGCTTTTGGATCTATACTTCGCCCCCAGCGAGAGACCAAGATATACCGAGGGGAGCTGCCCCTTCCTACATGCCAAACTTGCTGCCACCACATCCAAACACCCCACATCACCCACTCCAAAATTTTCACTTTTGGCAAGGTTAACTTGAAGCCCAGAGACCACTTCGAAACATCGAAGGATCCCTTTCAAAACTTGGGCTTGCACCATAGAAGCCTCCAAAAAGAATATGGTATCATCTGCAAACTGCAGGTGGGAGATGTAGGGGCCATCCCCTCCTGCCTTGAAACCTACCAAAAGGCCTCCGTCGACCGCCTTTGAGGCCATCCGGCTCAACGCTTCTGCCACAATAAGGAATAGGTAAGGGGATAAGGGGTCCCCCTAAACGACACGAAGTACTTGATTTCTTGCGTAAATGCTAAATCTTTTTTTTAACCCACTCCCAACTCTTATTCGAGCTCTTGAATATATTGTCAGTTGGTACCAACACCTTAAAGAAGCCCCTGGTGAACCCATTACTATACCCAGTGGCGGAGCCAGTTGGTACCAACACCTTAAAGAAGCCCCTGGTGAACCCATTACTATACCCAGTGGCGGAGCCAGGGGGGGGGGGGGGGGGGGGGGGGGGCGCTCAAAAAAAAAGAAAAGAAAAAAACCAAAAACTTCCTTTTAAAAACATTACAATGCCCATCCCTAAATAAAATCTAACCACTCACAATGACCACTCCGATGACCGCCCACAATATGGCCATGTGGCACACTTTTAGAGGATGCTGACAGTATGGATGTTTGGCCAATCCCTAGATGAGCCTACAAACCAAAATCAGCCTGATTGGTGATTTCAAACCTTTGGATCCTTGTACCTGAATACTGGTCAATAATGCTCAAATTCGTACGGATAAAATCAACCCATGAAAATGAATCCAATCCCACGCTTAGAAATCACTGATCAAGCTGATTTTTTATTTGTAGCCCCATCTATGGGTTGGCCAGACATCCACACGGTCAGCGTCCTCTAAAAGTGTGCCACGTGGCTCATATTGTAGGTGGTCATTGTGGGCGGTCAGCGAAGGTGCTTTCACAATTTGCGGGGGCAAATAAAATTTTCCCCACTTTTAAAACTTTGAAAATTTTAAAAAATAAATTCAAAAATATCATTTTAGACATAGTAGAATGCCCACCCTCGAACAAAATCCTGGCTCCGCCAATGACTATACCTCAATATAGAGCAAATCAAACTTTTGCAGGTTCTGTCTAAGGAAATCCAAAGAAAATCTGGTTTAGAGTTTCCAATGGAAATTGGCAGTTTGTTGATTTGATTTTTGAAATGAGCATATATCTGTATTTCTGTTGAGAGTTTGGAATGAGAAAATAGACAATTTCACTGGCTAGACTCCCCCAACGAGCTAGAATCCCCAGACAAAATACCAAAATCATGTAATGAACATTGAAGAAATGAAATGGTTTAAGTGTTCAACATAATACGGGTTGCTAACGCAACTTGGCTCAGTGGCATGTTATTGAGCCCTACAAACTGGAGTTGGTTGAACTTAGCAGGACCATGAGTTTTTTTCACGTCCCTGGTCACATGGGTTTTTCGACTTGGTCTCTTGAAACCCAAATTTACTTGCATGACTGTTATCAACTGCCTGAGGTTTAGTCCTTGTTTCTAGAATTGCTTAATGTTGAGCTAGAAAGTAAATCCAAATACTTATGTTCTTGTATTATTTGGTTCAAGTTCTACTTATACCCTTTGGAAGTTTTAAAGGATCCTTATAAACAAGATTTAACCCTACTGTGCCCAAAATAGCATGCCCAAATTTGAAGTCATTCTTATTGCATATCTTCACTGAATGCACTCTATTATTGCTTGACACTGTTCTTTCTTCTTGTTGTTTAGTTTCTGTTGACACATGAATTTTGTTTATCTTGGCAGCTTGTTTGTCTAGCAACCTTTCTCAAAGTACCCGAGAATGACAGTTTTGATCCTTATCAGGTATTAATTCATTGCATGCGTTTTTGAAATGGAGCACTTAAAATTTTTATAAAGGGATTGTATGTCATTTATGGGAACTTAAAGTTCTTAATTTTTTTGTTTATTCCAATAGATTTTAGCTAGCCTTTTACTTGTGTATATGAAAAGTTAAAAAAGATGAATATCACTAATTTAAATGTTTGCTTTTCTTTTGTTTATCACTTCTCAATTCTTTGGATGAATAAATCATGTGTACTTGTGTCTATGTATGTAAGCATGTCTCCAGGTGTACATGGTTTACAAAATTAGGAATTGATTTGGCTCTGTTGGGACCCAAGAAGATAAAATAAAAATAAAAAACGAATTGGCAATTTCCAACTTCTGACTTGAAATCAAGCCATTCATTATCAGCCATCAAATGGGATAACTAACATATTTTCTAAATTATGAAAGTTCAAACGAGCATGCTAGACCGTGGACAGAATGTGATGTTGGGATAAGGCTGTAATAATGATGCTGATGATGATCTTGATGAAAATAGGAAATCTAGAGAAAATTTCGGAGAAATATATTGGAACACTAAAAATTGGAGAAGCACACAAATATCAAATATTCCACAGTTTTCAAGAATTTTCTATTGTCAGGAAGCAATATAAACACTGATTTGCTTCTGGAGATCCACAAGAGGGAATTCCTGCAAACACTAAATCGATAAATTGAAAGAGGTAACGAGTATACAGGAGCTGCCCTTGTTTGTTATTTTTTCCTTCTCCAATTCAGGGATTATGGGATCCCCATTGTTGTAGGTTCTTAGTGGCTAGGCCATGCTTTTTACACCCTTGCTGCATAAATGCAAGGAAGCAAGATTCTGGCAGTCTTTGATGAAAAAGTACAGCATTTACTGATGGAAAACAGAGGGCTGTTACAAGCCCTCATGTTGATTCTATCAATCGGACATAGTTAATTTTTATTGTCTACCTATGGGAACTCCAATGTGAGGGACTCCTGTAGAGCATAAGAAGAAAAAAAAAGGAGCGCTAGAGAAACACCAGGGGGGTGACGATTCTTTTAGCCAGAGAAGTTTCTGATGAGTAATATGGTCAATGGAAACAAAAATCTGATGAGAAATGAGATTGGTTATCAGCTTTTGCCCGATTTATGGAAGAGATAAAAGTTCAAAAATGTGTAGGATAAGTGACAGGATCTGACTGAGAATTGGCATTCTTAAAAGCGAAGCTGACCAATGCAGGTTGTTTCCTCTATCAACAAGTAGCCAGTCGGTCAAGAGTGGAGTTGACTGATTATTCCATTCATGAATATGTACTTCCCCAGAGTTTTGTGTTCACTAGAAATTGTCACCTCTTACTGTGCATCCTGTGGAGCTGTATTAAAAAAAATTCATGTACATATGGAAAGCCTGAAGACTTTTGGTGGCATAACTAGTGTTATAATAAATTTGGTAGGTCTACTAGCATTCAATAGTCAACTGTCTTGTAAGTTGTATAGGTATTCATAGCTGGAATTCATATTATATGGATTCATTATTTACTTTTGTTAATTTAACACGGGGATTTATGTACTTTCATCTCTATTACGTCATTAGGATATATAATAATTGTGAGGGTTGATTAGTGTAAGTTCAAGACACTAATTCTACTTCCTCTTCTCTCTCTCTATTCTTCTCCTTCCTCTCCTATCTCAAAACCTTAATTTATTTTACATGATTCATATTATATGGATTCATTATTTACTTTTGTTAATGTGACAGGGGGAACATTAGTATGTATAATAATTGTGAGGTTTGATTAGTGTAAGTTCAAGACACTAATTCGACTTCCGCTTCTTTGTCTATTCTTCTCCTTCCTCTTCTTATCTCAAAACCTTAATTTATTTTACTTGGTATCAGAGCATATGATCCATTAACTAGGGTTTCATCTTTTCTTTTTATTCTTTCCTTCTTTGTGGTGAGAAATAGTTAACCTAGGGTTTGGTCGTGAACCCTAAGTTTTCCGATCTATTTTTTCCTTTCCTTTTTGTGGTTCCTACCACCTATATTGTGTGTGGATGTGCAAGAGGCCATTCATATAGATTTGAAGGGATAACCATAGCCTCTACTTGTGTTTGTGCATGCCACAGATGAGAAGTCGCTGCAGCATGGTCTATTTTGTCTCAAAAGGCAAATCACAAGTTCTTATCATTTGTTGTGACATGTTTCCTGAGATCCATTGTAACATGTTTCTTGATATTGTCATAACATGTTTTTCGAGGGATGATACATTTCTCAAGACTAGTATGACACGTTTCTTGAGGTTGTTGTGACACGTTCTTTGAGGTTGGCGTGAGTAAATCTTAGGTAGTTTCACTCCAGAATTTCAGAAAAAATCACCTTGGTCAAATTTCTCTCTCAGGCTCTCCAAAGAAAATTGCAGGTGTTTAAATTTCTATCCCGGGCTCTCAGAGTATATCGCAGGTATCCATCGTAGGCTTGCAGGGCTGGACTAAATATAGGTGTTGTGACCTAATGGCTAGTGATAAAATCTAAACTTATTTTGTTATCTTCTTCCGATATACTTATGTCTCAGATGACTTCCATTAACCTCAATGGGAGTAATTATGTACCTTGGTTTAAATCTATACAACTTTTCCTCATAGTTAGAGGGAAACTCAAGTATTTTGACTACCAAACAACTTCTGGGGGAGCTAGTAATTATGTTGAGTGAACTTGAGAAAATGCTAAGATCATGACTGTAATACCATGAACATTTTTCAGGGTATTTTTAAAAAAAAATTAATTAGTACGTTTTATTATTTTAATGATTATTTATTTATTTATATTAAGTATCAATGCTTAGTTGTATGTTGGTTGATTTATAATTATTGAAGTGGGCCTTTAGTGTCACACCCCAATCCTAGGCACCCGGACCCGACCCAAAAACCCATGAATCGATCCAAAAACCCGAGACAAGGGATGATCTATGATTTAAATAACCTTCAGTAACTATCCATTAATAAAATAAACACAAAACAAAGTCGCTTTAAAAATGTTAACTTTAATAAAAAAGCTACCTAAAATCTAAGATGAAATTAAAGTGCATCAAAATCACAATTTAAAATTTTTATAATTACTCATAATAAGAAACTTTTATAAAAGCCCCCTTATACTAAAACATTCATTTAGTATCTTTTTGAATTAATTTTTTCACGATTTAGAGAGAAACGGTCACCGGACGGTCAAAATTAAAAGTTATCAGAATAATTTATTTTTTTAGACAAAAGGTTTCTAAAAATGTTTAAAAATATTTTTTGTAAAGACACTTTGGCCAAAAATGAGATTTACTAATTTTTGGAGTCAGTTCTCCATTCTCAATTCAACTCTAACGGTAACCGTGAAAAAAATAGGTAAAAAGTAAGATTTTTCACTTGTATGAATTTTTACAATTTTGATCGGAATCCAAATCAAGAAACTAACATATGGGTTTTTATCTACTCAAAATAAACAAAATTTACATGTAATAAAAATCATGTGGTCCTGTTTTTAGAGAAAAACTAGGACAAAGTTTTGTAATAATAAGATATGTTGCAGTCAGCCAGTTCTGACATTCGCTTAGTAAAATGGCTCTATAGAATAGGTCCAATCAAATCTGGTGACCCACACTACCTATGGATAAAAAGATAATTTAAAACCTACAACTTATTGTTTTCCTCTTGACTACATTTGATTATCTAATAGGTGCGAAAATTGCTTAAAGTCAGAATAAGGGTGCTGATTGTGCAAAATTAACATAGAAATTTTGAGATTCATGTCAAACCGCACCCACTTATATAACTTATAAAATCATGAAACAATTCAGTAAAATACTACATTGAGTTAGGGTTCTAACCTTTTTGGAATCATATTAAAATGTTATTCATTAATATTTCTGCGTAGGACGTCGAAAAAACCCAATCAATCGACTCCGTCTCCTCCAAAGCATTCTCTCATGGAGATCAACAAAATCTAAAATGTTTCGGTGTAACACTGTGATGGAAAACCCAATAAAGTATAATGAGTACACAAGGCAATGAAGAAAATTCTATTATAACTAATCTAGCATGTTAATCAACATATCAACCCAAATCAAGAAGATCAAACCGTCTAAAAATAATCAATCATAATGATGATGATATTGAATGCATATTCCTCTATCTTTTTATCCCCATTAATAATAAATCATTTCCGGCATAAATTGGACCAATCAAAAGAAATCTAGACCAACCCAAAATAGCTTTGGACCAACAAAAACTCAATTCCCACTAATAAATGTAAAAATCATGAATTTATGATGCTTGCTCATATATGATTAACAAATAAGGTTAAAATCTCAAAAATACACCATATGATCATTAACAAAACTATAGTAATTGACGAAAATATTCAACATTGTAGAGTGTACTTACCTTGATAGAGAGTTGATATAAATCTTGATCAAGGCTGAAGATCCACAACTCTTAATCGTTTAAGAGAAATCAAGATGGAGAAAAAAAAAACTCTATCTCACACTTAAAGAATCGGCTAGGTTTTCTAGTTTTTCTCTCTTAAAAAATAACGTTTCCTCTTAAGGAGGTTCTCAACGATTTTTGGAATGAGGAAAGCTTTAGACCTTCACTTATATTTATAGGTTTTCAAGACCCTCAACTTTCTCATATATCCGATGTGGGACTAACATTCTTAACAACTAATTAACAGTAATTTTCGTCACTTTAAAATGGGTAAATTTATCAACCTACTAAAAGTCTTATTTTAGGTTAATTATGAGTCAGAAATGGGCCTAAGACCTATAAGTATCAACTAGGCTTCAATTAGGGTCATTTGTAGGCCCCAAAAGTCTTTGAATTTGTCTTAAAGGTAATACCTTAAACATTTTTTGGGGTATTTAAAAAAAATTAATTAGCACGTTTTATTATTTTAATGATTATTTATTTATATTAAGTATTAATGCTTAGTTGTATGTTGATTGATTTAGAATTATTGAGGTGTGCCTTTCAGACAAATTCAAAGACTTTTTGGGCCTACAAATGACCCTAATTGAAGCTTAGTTAATACCTATTGGTCTTAGGCCCATTTCTGACTCATAATTAAGCTAAAATAAGACTTTGAGTTGATAAATTTACCCCTTTTAAAGTGATGAAAATTACTGTTAATTAGTTGTTAAGAATGTTAGTCCCACATCGAATATGTAAGAAAGTTGAGGGTCTTGAAAACCTATAAATAGGAGTGAAGGCATAAGGCTTTCCTCATTCCCAAAATCGTTGAGAGCCTCTCCAAGAGGAGAAAACGTTATTTTTCTAGAGAGAAAAAACCTAGCCGATTTCTCCATATTGATTTCTCTTAAATGATTCAGATCAAGATTCAGATTCAGATCAACTCTCTATCAAGGTAAGTACACTACAATGTTGAATATTTTCGTCAATTACTATAGTTTTGTTAATGATCTTTTGGTGTATTTTTTGAGATTTTAACTTTATTTATTAATCATTTATGAGCATGCATCATAAATTCATGATTTTTACATTTATTAGTGGGAATGGAGTTTTGGTTGGTCTAGATTTCTTTTGATTGGTCCAAATTATGCCGGAAATGATTTATTATTGATTGGGATAAGAAGGTAGATGAATATGCATTTAATATCATCATCATTATGATTGATTATTTTTGGACGGTTTGATCTTCTTGATTTGGGTTGTTGATTAACATGCTAGATTAGTTATAATAGAATTTTCTTTGTTGCCTTGTGTACTCGTTATACTTTACTGGGTTTTCGCTCACGGTGTTACACCGAAACATTTCAGATTTTATTGATCTCGGTGAGGAGAATACTTTGGAGGAGACGGAGTCGATTGATTGCGTAGAATTTGAAGAAGGGATTTTAATGCTTAAATTATTTAAGGGTTTTGTAATAATGGATTTTTAACATGTTTGGGGTCATTGGGACCATCAATGGTTTGACTTGATTACTTTTATTTTTAACATGTTGGGTTTTTCCGACATTCTACGCGAAAATATTCATGCGAAACATTTTAATATGATTCCAAAGAGGTTAGAACCCTAACTCAATGTAGTATTTTACTGAATTGTTTCATGATTTTATAAGTGGGTCCTAATTTTGCACAATCTCGAAATTTCTGTACTAATTTTGCACAATCAGCACTCTTATTTTGACTTTAAGCAATTTTCGCACCTATTAGATGATCGAATCTGGTTAAGGGAAAAAAAAAAGTTGTAGGTTTTTAAGTTATCTTTCTATCCATAGGTAGTAGGTCACCAGATTTGATCGGACCTGTTCTGTAGAGTCATTTTACGGAGCGAAGGTCGGAACTGGCTGACTGCAACATATCTTATTTTTACAAAACTTTGTCTTAGTTTTTCTCTAAAAACAGGACCACGTGATTTTTATCACATGTAAATTTAGTTTATTTTGAGTAGATAAAAACCCATATGCTACTTTCTTAATTTGGATTTCGATCAAAATTCATACGAGTGAAAAATCTTATTTTTTACGATTACCGTTAGGGCTAAATTGAGAGTGGAGAACTGGCCAAAGTGCCTTTACAAAAAATACTTTTAAACATTTTTAGAAATTTTTTGTATAAATAAATTATTTTGATCGTCCGGTGACCCTCTCTTTAAATCGCGAAAAAATTAATTCGAAAAGGTAGTAAATGAATTTTTAATATAAAGGATTTTATAAAAGTTTCTAATAATGATTTTAGAGTAATTATAAAAATTTTAAATAGTGATTTTGGTGCACTTTAATTTCATCTTAGATTTTGAATAGCTTTTCTCTTAAAGTTAACAGTTTTAAAGCGACTATGTTTTGTGTTTATTTTATTAATGAAGAATTTACTGAATGTTATTTAAATCATATATCATGCCTTGTCTCAAGTTTTTGAGTCGGGTCCGGGTGCTTAGGATTGGGACGTGACAATGACCTAGTTGTGGAATAATAAGGATTCACGAATAAGCTTAAATGTGATGTTTTTGGACACAACAAAAAAAAATATAGAAATAGTTCGGGATATGTATTTTGTTGAGAAAAATTCTACCGAAGTGTATCAACTATTACGGGAATTTTTTACTCTGCAACAAGGTGATGAAAGTCTGGTTGAAATTATGCCTGCATGCTGGTAGGGATGTAAATAGGGTCGGGCCCGAAGCCTTGGGCTTTTTTAGGGCCTAGGGCTGGGCTGGTCTGATTTACTTTGGGCTTATGTTCTTTGGTGTTCGAGACTCTCTTCAGGGGGAGTATGACATTGATGAAGAGACTCTAGTTCCTATGCATGTTCCTACCCATGTTATGTCTTCTCGCACAGATACAGTCTTTACTCCAACGCCGGAACATGAGTCCACTATTGATAAGGACACTTCTACTACTACAGCAGACATGCGAGTTTACGTCAGATCCAGGGAGAATGGACAAGTTACTGGTTTTATTCCTGCCAGTTACCCTCGGATCTAGCTCCAGGTATTACTTCTGTCCTTGCTTTAGTTCATGAGCCTCTAGAACCTCCTACTCCAGAAGAGGGTCTTCCCATTGTACTTTGTAAGGGTGTGCGTACGTGTACAAAGCACCCTATTTCTCACTTTGTCTATTATCAGTTTATGTCTCCATCTTATCAGAACTTTGTTAATACAATGTCTTCTGTCTCTTTCCCATCCAGTATTGTAGATGCTCTCAGTCACCCAAAGTGGAAAGAGGCTATAATAAACGAAATGCATGCTCTTGACAAAAATAGAACATGGGATCGTGTTCCATTACCCAGAGGGAAGAAATCAGTGGGGTGTAAATGGGTCTTCACTATGAAGCATAAGGCCGATGGTTTTATTGATAGGTACAAAGCTCGCCTAGTTGCAAAGGGATTCACTTAGACTTATGAGATTGATTATCAGGAGACATTTGCACCGGTAGCCAAAATGAACTCAATCAGAGTTCTATTGTTGGCCTTGACATCAACTGGATGTAAAGAATGCCTTCTTACGTGGAGACCTGACAGATGAAGTTTACATGAAGTTGCCACCTGGATTGAAACTTTTTGGAAGTGAAAACAGGGTGTGCAAATTAAAGAAAGCTTTGTATGGGTTAAAAAAATCTCCTCGAGCATGGTTTAAGCGGTTCAACAGTGCAGTCAAAAGAGTTGGTTATATACAGAATCAGGCAGATCACACACTGTTTGTGAAGCATCAGCAGACCCGTACCATAGCATCGATTGTCTGTGGATGACATTGTCATCACGGGTAGTGATTCAGCAAAAATCAAGCAACTAGTCTTTTGAGTTTGAAACAAAGGATCTAGGATCATTAAAATACTTTCTAGGGATTGAGGTTGCTAGGTCATAGAAATGGATCTTTATATCTCAGAGGAAGTTTATTTTAGATTTGTTGATTGAAACTGGGTATTTGGGAGCATGACCAGTAGAGACTCCTATAGATCAAAACCATCAGCTGAATTCCGAGGATGGTTATCTATTTGGTTGGCAGATTGATCTACCTAGCTCACACAAGGCATGATATTGCCTATACAGTATCATTAGTTGGTTATGCACTCAACATGATCACTACACCTTAAGGCAGCTCACAGAGTATTGCGATATCTCAAGGGATGTCCAGGTCGGGGCATATTGTTCGGATGCCATGGACATTTCAAGTTGGAAGCATACAGTGATGCAAATTGGGCAGGGGCAGTTACTGATAGGCGGTCCACATCAAGTTACTACACCTTTGTTGTAGGTAATTTGGTTTCTTGGCGTAACAAGAAACAACTTCGTTGTAGCCCGATCCAGTGTAGAGGCAAAGTTTCACTCCATGGCATATGGCGTGTGTGAACTCCTCTGGTTGAGAATCATGCTCAAGGAACTGGGAATCAAGGTTACAGAACCAATGAGCCTTTATTGTGATAATAAAGCGGCCACTGGCATAGCTTACAAGTTACAACCCAGTACAACATTGATAAGCTAACTGGGCATGATGGATATCTTCGCACTAGCTTGAGAGGGAGTGTTGGATTGTGGGCCCTACGTGGTGGTGCACTCAGTGGGCTACGTCCCACTGCCCCATGTGGGGAGGATATGTCATTTATGTTTGTGGGTTGTGTGGGGCCTACCCACTTAACCCACCATTATTTCTATTATACTTGTACAAGGGGTCTTCCCCAACATATATATATCATTTGAGAGGAGATTGAACAATGAGTTCAATCACTCCATTCTCCAAAACCTCACTCTTCTCTTTTTAATCTCTCAACTCTCTCTCTCTCTCTCTCTCAATCTTACATTTCTGGTGACAATCTAGTTTACAACAGGTTTATATAGAGCAACCACCAGGATTTGTTGTTTCGGTTGAGCCTTCTAGGGTGTGTAGATTACAGAAGGCTATATATAAGTTGAAACAACTGCGTTGGGCTTGGCTTGGCGGGTTCAGTAAGGTTGTACTTCTGTTTGGTTTGAGAAGATATCAATTAGACCACTCCGTATTCTATCTGAGACTGGTTAGCAACCTTAATTACTTCACCATCACTAGATCGGATATTTCTTTCGTGTTAGTGTGGTAAGTCAGTTTATGCAAGAGCCTCGGATCCCACATTGGGAGGCTGTGATTCGTGTTTTGAGATATCTCAAGGGAACTCTTGGCCGTAGTTTGTTAAACCAGACGCATGGTCATGTACGTGTTAAGGGATTTGCAGATGTTGATTGGGCTAGCTCATCATCTGATAGGAGATTTACCACAGGATATTGCACATTCCTTGGTAGGAACCTTGTGTTGTGACCGAGTAAGAAACAGAGTTTGGTGGCTTGGTCTAGTGTAGAAGCCGAGTATCGGGCTATAGCTCACACTACTTGTGAGTTGACATGGTTGAAGAATCTTCTCCAGGAGAGGATTTGTAGTTGATCTCCTTATTCATCTATTTTATGATAATCAAGCTGCTGTCCATATTTTGCTTCTAATCCCTATTTCCCATGAGAGGACCAAGCACATTGAAGTCGATTGCCACTTCTTCAGAGAGAGTTGAAAATGGTGACATTTGTACTCTGTATATGAAGTCAGAACATCAGTTTACCAAAGCATTTGAGTCGCTTGAGGAGTGATTTCTTATGTTCCAAGCTGGGTATATATGATATATATATAGGCTTTAGCTCGAAGGGGAGTGTTAATTTAACACGGGGGTATTTATGTACTTTTACCTTTATTACAGCATTAGTATATATAATAATTGTGAGGGTCGACTAGTGTAAGTTCAAGACTCTCTCTCCTCATTTGAGGAGTCTACTTCCACTACCAAAGAGCCTGAAAATGATCCATAAATAATATAAGTCTTGGTAAAAGTGCTCTATAGGACTAGACAACACTTTTAAGTTGCTCAAGGAGTCCACCAATTCCTTCTGGCTTTAGGTTGCCTATATAGCTTCCATTAAATTTAAGCTTTGTGCATTTTTCCTTTATGTTTTTTTTTTAATAAAAAAAGGTGTCCTCCCATTTTCTTTCAAAGCCAACCATGTTCGGAACTCGGAAGTCCCTTAAATCAATAACCCAGTCCAATATCATAATGTCCAAGTATATCGCCTCAGATACCTGTGTCCACATGACAGAATATATGTTCTGTCATGCATACCAAATATATATCAGGCACTGTTCATTACTACATAGTTATACCATACGTGTCTATATTTATTGTAATGTCACGGTCGTTGTCTCCATAGCAGAAAGTATTGCCAAGTCAGCAACTTACTGTAATGTCATTACTTCGACTGACATGGCAGTACATCCTGTCATGGATTCAACAAATGACTGACGATAGTATAATTTGTTACTGTCAGACTTTCACCAGATTCAGCATCTTGCATATTTAGTATTTAATATCCAGAGAACCTGCTTAGTCCAGCCTCGCAACAATCCTAAAAATATCACTAATTCCAGCTCTAATGGGTGTTTTTAGACTTTCTGATAAACTTTTTTCGGATGCAAAACAGTTGAGTAGTTCTTACGCAAGAGGTGCAATTCATAAAGATGAAATTAATTATTTCAAAGTGGTTGGGAGATTATTTGTATTCGTCTACTATGAGAACAGCTAGAGAAGCTATTTTAAACCAAAAAAATTATTTTGCTTTTGTCATGGAAAACTTCCAGCATGTGTCCTTGGTGGGTTGTAGGTGTCAAAGATTACCTTCCCTGCTTACATTTAAAGTATTACCACATAGTTGTGCTCTATAACTTATACAGTCCGTTGCTTTCGTCTTTCAGGAATTATTGAAAGCTTTAATTGGGTTTATAGATGTTGCTGGTCTTTACTTTGCATTGACACAGATGACCCACAGGAATATCTCCCAAAATCATAAATTCCAAGCTGTTGGACTTGGTGAGTGAACCTTGATGTTATATTTGAAGATGATTTTTTTTTCCAAAAATCTATATAACAAATTCTAAACTGTTTGACATGATCACTGAAAATGTCCTGCTCTCCTGACTTCATATTTGTCCCCTCTTATTGTTAATGACACCATCTTTTCCTGTTGGCAGGATGGGCTTTTGCTGATTCTGTTCTACACAGATTGGCACCCCTCTGGATGGGTGCTAGAGGATTAGAATTTACTTGGGAATACATTCTGCAAGGCCTTGAAGCAAATGCAAATCTGGTTCGATATGTTTCCTGCATCCCCTATTCTATTCTGAGTCAATATGTTTTGGCTGCCATCTGAGCCTAGTTCCCCAGTTCTTATCCAATTGGGCATACAAACATAGTCAGACTTGTGAAAGTACAAAAATGTATTTAAATTACCAAAGAAGTATATAGAAGCAATTTTTTCCCCTTTTAAGTCTTTTTCACCTTCTAGTGATCCCTTTTTCTTGGGTTTCTTAACTTATATATTCCTTCCTTGATTTTCTCTTATGTTTGTGTTTTACCTGTCTACGTGAATATTTGGTCCAGTTCTGATTGTTTCATGATTCATATTTCTATTATACTGGGTTCAGGTATTGACTGTATCTCTTGCTGCATTGGGATCTTTGATGTGGCTCCGGAAGAACAAGCCAAGGACTCTAATCCCCATAATATATGCCTGTGCTGGGATTCTTGCAACCATGCCATCTATCACAAGGTCTGCTTCTGATCCGGGGTTATCACTTCTCACAGTGAATGGAATATAATTTTGATCAACACTATTTGAGGTTATGTTTTTGTTCACAGCTCTCCATATATTGTTCAGGTTCCTTTTTTATATGATTCTACCTATAGATGCACTTTTTGTGGTAGAATGGGAGATTTCCTGCTCATTTTCTCTTTCTAGTGTGCTAGAAATGGTGCACTACATAAAAGGGAGTGTTTCCAAATGATTCTGGCACCAAACACTCTGAGAACCATTTGTACTGGAAATCCTAGATTGTTCCCCTTCTATTCGCAAATTATGATCTGGATGTCCTTCCAACGAGTTCAGCATGTCCCAATTCTACGGTGTCCACTGTAATCCAAAGTGATGGCTTATTACAGGTCCAAACCCCAATATGGCTGGATGCTAAAACAATGCTAAAACTTGTTGGCGCTCTTTGAATCACTGTTTCTTACATGTTTCACAACTTTGCGAGAATCTTTGTTGCAAAATGTCTTGCTTCTCAAATTGTATGCATTATAATTTTATTCAATAGAGACAGATATGGCATTTCCTTTTAACACTCGCAATTAACTTTGACTTGCAGTTTCCTTTCTTATTTCTTATGCTAAGTACAAGGTTTTTTGCAGCTATCTGAGGCGAGGTCTGGGGTGGCACCTTCCAAAAGTAGTAGGCTTTGAACTGTTCGCATCGCTGGTGATGGCCTTTATCAGTTGGCAGCTCTTCTCCGCATGTCAGAGACCTATCTGAGAAAGATAAGATCGTATAGGGGAGTACAATTTGTCAAAGGAACACTTCAAGAGCGCTCAATCCCCATCCAATTCAATCTCACGACAATTGCTGACTTTTTTGCTGAATCTTTGATATGGTCCGTAGTATCCATAGAAACCTGAGTCAAATTTAACCATGGCCGAATTCAACATTGACAAATTTGGATGGTGTATTTATTGAAATCTGTTCAGGAGGGATTAATGGAAGGTTATTGGTGAATCTGTAATTTACATACCTATCCGATTTTCAGTACTAAAAGATTTGCAAGCTCTAGAGTTTTCCCCCACAAAATGCTCTCATGCAATGTGAAATTATTCATCTGGGGAGCCTAATTATGCCAGTAAATCGAACTTTTATTACTGATGCTCAACCCTTCCTTGGAATTCTTCCTCTATATTTTTCTTGGTTATGTCACAAATCCAGATTACGCAGAGTAAGCGAGGAGAAGAACAATAAGTATGCCTGCAGAGTGGAAAGTTGGTCCTCAATACATGAAGACTTGGTTGACGTATCCCCGCGACTCTCTAGCCAAACGAATCAGCAAGTAAATTAGCTCTCAGAAGTAGGCTTAAACAAGGCATCTAAATCCTGCAATGAAATTCAGGGTTGATGGGTGGTTTACTATGTATTGAATGCATGTATGTTGTGGTGGTCTCCACTCACTGGTCATTCGGCTGTGTCACAAGAACATTTCTGTAATGCATTAAGATTCTTTCAATTGGTTGGCAGTCTATAGGAGGAGCAAAACAAGAACCGGATTAAACAGAATGAACAATGCTCCAAGGAGGTCAACCGATCAGTTTACCCCACCAAATAACAGATGGATCCCTTTCTCCCATCGGCCCCTTCTGTGTTTACTCTAGGATTTTCTTGGTTGATTCTTGCTTGCTACCATCAAAACTAAGCTGTTATAGAACCTGTGAGCAGATAATCAGGCTCATATAGAGGCCAAGAAATTAGTTTATAGCATTTAAGCTTTCGAGACCCATATTACTGGCTAAAAGCCTCAAAAACTGAGAGAATTTGGAAAGAAGATCATGGAACAGCATTCTTTGTGACTGTTCTGTGCAGTGCAATCAATAGACACCTTCACAGCCAAAACAATCAGTTCTGGAAAAGAAGACAGTTCATGATAACAGTCTAGTTACTTTCTAAATTTTCACTCGGCCTCCTCGACAGTTGCTTCAATTCGGAGAAGAACGAATCCAACAGCAACACCAACCAGAACAAGGCCATTCATGATACTGGCAATCTGGAATATCTCAGCTGCAGCATTGCAAGTAGAAGAGAGTGCTCCCCCACCTCTTCCTTTGTCTTGAGCCGTTGATTTCAAAGAGCTCACAACCTTCGCAAAGGACTGCTGGGTACACACAGGAAGGCCTAAAGATGCTACATTGTTGTGAGCTTTCAATCCTCCAAACGAACTCAGTCCTCCCATATACATTACATTTCTCTTTTTCTTATGGGACGAATTGGAACCCGTGCTTGCAACGGTGACACTGGTAAATGTCGCCAAAGATATCGCAGCGGACGTCGTTGCCATTTCTGCTCGACCCACAATCTAGAACAAGAACAGTTGCATGAAACAAACTAAATACAAAAGGGTATGAAAATTGTATAAGCTCTTGAGGAAAGAAGGTAGATTAGCAGAATAACAGAAGGAATTGAGAATCAAGAAACTGAAATTCTCTTTTGTTAAGTAGAGAAGGGTCCCTTATTTACCTTGGTGCAGAGATATTAGAGGATTTCTCTGAGTTGTAGGATTTCCAAAGAAATGAGAGGGAGCAAATGAAGCTTTGTATGATTGTGGGTTTACATTTGGATAAGGTGAGATGAAAATGGTTGGTTGACAAGGAGATTAGATGAGCCTTCTTTCTAGAGAAAACATTCCCAAGTTCAAATGTTGGCCAAAGAAAAATAAGAACCAGTATGGATGGGCTTTTGTGTTTGTATCATAAACAGAAAGTGTTGAGTAAACTATCTTGAGGAATTTTTTGAAGTGGGGATCATGCGCCAATGATCACGCGTCACATAAACCCATGGTTACTTAAAAAAAAATATATTTTAAACTAAAATCCTAAACTCCAGGTATATGTGGGGCACGATCATTGGGCACGTTATCACCACTTCAAAAATTTTCTCAACCATCTTGATGTGAAGTTGGGGTTAGTAGCCAATCAGTCTGAACCCTCCAATTGGTGTATTGCTTCTTGGATTGGCCGGCCATCGCATCAGCAACACAAGTAATCTGAGCAATCGCATTCTTTTCATTGATCAAAAAAGCCACTATGATGTTATTGGCCATCAAGAGAATGCAATCGCATTAGAGGGTTAAGATTGTCCCATCGAAAGGATGACCTCATTTGAATGAGGAGCTCAAACTGAACAAAAGGCAATTTTTGTTTTCATTTTGGTTATGTCCAAACAAGCCGTAAGCATAAGTTGAGGTTCTTGCCTGTGGATGAGTTTGGAACCCCCAAAAATGGGGCCACCCAATATCAGCCTAGGTCCAGCTGTTCTGGCCTGTGTCTTGGTAACCTTGTAAGGCCTACCTCCTGGGCCCTGTTTTTTTAGATTTTGACCTTAAAAAGGGATTACAGTTGGGGGATATAAGAAGCTAGGGAAGATCTGACCGTTCACATGAGATGAACGGGAAGATCTCATCCATCCTTTACATTTATGAAGCCTTATAAGATAAGAGGTGGGATAACTGATGACACCCCTCTTAAGCCATTCGATTGGAGGACCACCTTGTCAGACAAGAAGCTTGAATCCTTGAGATTATACTGCACACAGGGCCAACCTGTAATCGTTCAGTGCAAATTAATTACGCCTAACATATAACGACGTGTTACGCATAGACTTTTGGTGTGTGCATAACTTCACTTATAATAACATTTAGAATTTATTTGAATTTCAGTTTTTTTTTTTTTTTTTTCATACGTCAAGTAGAATGGAATAAAAGGAGATCGAGAAGATCTCAAAGTACAAGAGGAAGAGAAAACAACAAGGAAGTTAACAAGCAAACCATCTAGACAACAAAGCTTCGAACCTAAACACCATTTCAGAAAAGAAACAACCCCTCATCTCGGGTGAGATACTACCCTAACTGTAAAAGGATGCCTTAATGCTAATGATGGTATCCTGAAGTGTGCCTTCTTCTCCTCTGAATATCCTTCTATTTCTTTCCCACTACAATCCCCATATGACTGCATACAGTATCAACCTCGATAAGGTTTTTCCCCTATCTAAAAGCTTTTAATCTTTGGCCAACCGCCCAACAACTCAGAACATTACAGTTCTAAAGAAATGAATTTCTATAAACCAATGGGAAGGGGCACCCACAACGGTATTTATGCGCCAACTACCATCATTACAGGTTTTTTTTTTCTCTTTTTTCATAAGCAAACATACAGAAATTATGTCCAAATTAGGCAGTTAAAACACAATTTGCATAAAATCAGATCAGTTAGGCAACAAAACATTACCTGGAATGAAGGGGAAAAAAAAGGAAGAGTATGAAATCAATCTTAACAGGTCAGGTGAGTGTTACGACATCTTCAACGGTCCGATTGAAAAATGGAAACTTTCAGCACAATATCCTTCTTCTTAATCAGCTCGAAGAGACAAACATCTCCTTCTCCCAGATTGTTTTCTCGTATGAATGCAGACAAACCCATACTTAGCTTAGAGCCACAGGGTCTAAAAAGGTACCGAACCGGCCACGTTCTCCCATCTGAAACCTGAACTGTGACAATTCTTGATTTCTTCACAAGATATTTCATGCAAAAGGTTTTTGGAATCGACTGCATAAGGAAGAGCATGCGCACCTTGCAGTTATTAGATGAATAGCGTGTTTAAGAGTGAATTTAAGTTGGGAATGTCTCAAGTGTGATTCTTCCACATCTTGAAATGCTCGACTTTCGTTCACCGAGCTCATCGGACAATAGGGAAGTGAGACAGGTTATCCGATTAACCGGGAAGCTATAGAAAGGTGTAACATATAGAACATTCATGGTAGAAATATAATAAAATTGTAGCAGAATAAGTTTTTTTTTACTCACAAAACTTTTATGATGCAGATAGGATGCATGCATTATAACTGTGAAGAACGGATGCTTGGACTTAAATGATCTGGCTGCTTGAATTGCTATATTCTTTTCTTGGCTTGACACAGGCCTCCTCCTCGTCGCACTAGCCTTCGCACATGAATGTAGTTCTTGTTTTGCAGATGAATCATGCCCATCTGAACTTTATCAACTTAATTATAACTAGAACAATTCAAAAACATGCGAAGACCATCGGATACTAGAAGACTCACCCAAAATTTCCACAGAATTTTCCTCTTCAATTTCTTCCTTTTGGGTCGACAGACATCGTCCGTCATGATCGGGTTCTTCGAGATTCATACAATTACGCAGATAGCCTATCTCAGAACCACTCATATCGAATATAAGAACATAAAAATTAGAGTCCCCGTCGTATCTGAAAACTAAAAAATGCCCGGCACGTATAGAGTGATATTTGACGAATTCCCGCCAACCATTATGGAACCAAATCTGGCCATTGGCTTTCGTCATTTCTACACACCAGGCTTCACCATTGGGGACCTTGAGGACTGCAACATCAGACAGATCTTTTCCAAATTTCTGAATAAACTTTCTTGGGATCCCCTGCAAGGTGCCAACAAGAAGTCAATTTTTAGAAAAGTACAGGCAACTGAGCAACTCCTCAAGCCCCTTGAGCCATGAGATCTTTAACACTACTATATATGCCAGCTTGGGTCCTACCAGTTTCGGATCGGTCTGGCTACATAGTGTACCATGAACCAGAACCTATTGCATACCTTGATTCCGGGTCTTTTTGGGTTCTGTTCTGAAATATCTAGTCCCAGAACCAGAGTAATCGGACCGGTTTGTAATTTTAATCGGGTACGAATTGACACCCATACCCTTAAACTAAACCCTGATTACTTTTCTACATGGGTTTGGGGCAGTTTTTGTGTTCCAACACTTTGCTGGGTGCAAAGAAATCTTTTATGTGACAAATCCTCTTGGTGAGCCTACGCAACACCAAATATTGGCCCGCTTGATGAGTATTTCTCATCATGGGCTCTTAACCTATCCATGGGCCTGTTCGTGAAGCCCATGATGAGAAAATGTTTAAATGAATGGCTAAAAATTACTAATCAGGCAGATGGTAGTGTCTCTGAACCGGAAAGTTTGCTATGTATTATTTTCAGGAAAGGATGTACCAAGGCCAAATTTTTTGAATAAGTCGATCCAGTGGCCCTAACGTATCCCTATGTAGAGCAGGTTTTTGGAAACATTGACTGCATGGAAAGCCCACCTTCGTTGATATGCACACCAAGTGATTCTAGCCGTCTGATTCAAGCATATTTTTTAGTACTATATCAATGTCTAGAAATCATCAATCAAGCTGATTTTTGGTGTGAAATATCCACCAAGGGGACAACTAAACGTGTCCAATGACACGTTTTTGCAATATTGTCCCTGTCAAATCATGTGGACCCATCTCTTTGTATTGATGAACGTCTCTCGTCATGCAAATTGCAAAGCAAGGGACATCATGAGGACATAGGGGCTATGTATAGATAAACGGCAAATGAGTCTTTGATGATGGACCACAGTATGAGCCACGTGGCACATTCTTAGAGACTACCGACGGTATGGATGGTTGGACCATCCGTAGGTGGACCAACGTACCAAAAATCAGCCTCATTAGTGATTATAACCTCTGGATCCGAGTACCTAAATATGCTCGGAGCCAACAGTTAAAATTATTCCCACGAAAAAGATACCAATCCAACTGTTAGAAATCATGAATGAGGATGACTTTTGGTCTGTGGGTCAACTTAGGGATGGGCCAAACATCCAAACGGCCATTAGTCTCTAAGAATGTGCCACATGGCTCATCCTGCGGTCCATCATCAACGATGATGATGGACATCCGTCCTCAAAGATATACTCGATGGACGACCCTTTTTCGTCGCAGCAAAGGTTTTCTCGTTTTCTGTTAGGGTATGTGGTATGACGTGGACATGGCACTATCCAAATGGCCAATCCAGATTCCAGATGCCGCCTCCACCAGTAGATCAGGCCGGCTCTCAGACGTGAATTCTGAGAATCCAACGGTGTCTGATAGTGCTGAGCTGGCATGCACTTTTCAATAAGTGAATGCCAGCTCAGCGGTATCAACCACCGTTGGATTCTCGGAATCACGGCAGAGAGCCTGACTTCCAAGAGGGGTCAGAAAAGGGGGGTCCTCGGAGCTTATGGTTACTTGGAGAACAGCCCTAAGAAGCATAAACGGATAATACATATATAAAAAAAAAAAACAGAGGGGATTGAAGAGATTCTTACGAGCTGTTGATCTCGAATAATGGAAGAGTGGATAATCTTGAAGAAACTCGGCCACCGGTAGGCTTCTTCACGTCCCCGGCGGTGCATCCTTTAACAACCCGATTCTGTTATTCTAGGGTTAGGGTTAGGGTTTGTATAAATGCAACGAAAGCTTAAGCAACAGAGGAAGTCTTCAACCTATTGCTACTACAGAGTCACCGACTTTCTTTCTACATCTGTGATCTGTCGGACATAATTTTGAGGGCTTCTCCGAGTTTGGGCAGAAAACCAAAAAGGGCCCCTCAATTATCCATTCTCGACAAAAACAACTTTACTGCTCTTCTACGGTTCTACCTACCCCACTATGGGCCGTTGAAGTGCTAAGCTTGACTTCAAGCCCATTGGGCTCTTCTGGCCCCTCGAGAATTGATTGTCCAATCACAAAGGATTTTGCAAAAATCCGATCAATTTCAGTCGTAGATCTCCTAAAATGGCCTGATAAAAGAAAGATCCCAAATATTATACACAGCCACGAAGGACATGTAAATCCTTATTAAGACGTAGCCCTGTTTTTTGGTAAGACGTAGAAATTGTTCTACGTAGAATGCGCAATATTTGAGGGGCTGTTTAAATAGACTGAATAGTTCAGTAGCTAGCCTTGGAACTACTTTTGAATGTGGGCCAAACTGCTGTTTGGATTCGGTACGTAGCCGCTACTTGATAGGAACCGGTCCCGATTATCTCAGTTTTGAGACTAGCTACGTAAGTTCTTCTAAAAGTGTATACTACGAAACATTTTCCAATCCTTTGTATCACTGATGAGGTTCACTTCTGTGATAACAGCAGAAAAGTCCCCGTCTTCAGCCACGTTAGCTTGGTTGTGACCCAATTTACATCTTTGGTTATCCTTGGCTTTGCGACTTGACTGTTACAGGCAAAGTGTCCTAGTTCTCAACACATGAATCAACTCCCTTCGAGTTTAAAGTCTTAATTAGAAGACAGGTTTTTGTCATGAAATTTCTATTGGGTTTCCTTGTTTTCTTTGAATTTCTTTTAATTAATCAAGGATTTCTGATATTTTGCATGCTTCACCTCAACAAGGTTTGCCGCTTAGACCTAAATTCGGACGACTTTTCATTCGATCTATTATCTTCTTATATTTGAGTCTCAAAATAAACACATGTGATGTCATTTCTGTCCTCTTATGTTTTAGAGTCTTCTTAAAATTTGTCTATAAATGTGGAAGCTTTTTGATGCTAAAGGCTACTTGAAGTCTTTCTCAAATTATGTAACCTTCAAACAATATCTAAATGAATAATAAGTTACATTTCTTCTACATAAGAGCTAACAGATTATGATCTTCCATCTTGTAGCCAAGAAATCTCATGACTAAGAATTCTTTCGACCCAGCATCTCCAGTTATGTGTTTTTTCTCTGACATAGACCATAAATTATTAGTAGGGCAATAAATATAGACATCATATAGAAAAGTAATTAAACCATTCAATATATAGTTTCTGCACATGAAGTGTTTGTGTTTTCATTTGTCTACGATAATAGTTCTAGCAGGTTCACGTTCTTCAGACAAATCAAGAATATCTTCATTCAGGTAATTGTCCAATTCTTGAATAGTCAAATAAAACTGCATTTTTTGTTGCCATCTATTGAAGTTCATTCAATCAAAAGGTTCGGGTTTCTCAATTTGCTTTGAGGAATTCATATTGATTAATCCGAATTAAAACACATGCAGAAATATGGGTAGATAAATATATATCTAAGAGAAAAATCATTTCGTCTTAAAATTATTATTAGAATAATTTACCATTGAATATAATTCGGATTGAGCAACAAAAATATAAAATTCACTCACAAAATGTGAATCCACTTGCAGATATGGAATAGAAATAGAATAAGGCAGCAACAAACAACAATAATCTACAAAACAATAAGTAGAAAAGAACTTATCGGTAATGACATTCAAGGTTCGTGCTAAGCACAACGTCCTTAAGGTGAAAAAGCTGCTATATAAGTGTTGTCAACTTGTCATATCCTCCAAGGATTCAACGATCAACTCTTCCGATACCCAGCACAGTATAAAGAGACAAACTCACTTGGAAGACTTCAGTAAAAACGTTGCAGAAAAATAAAGAAAGAAATCGGAGAGAAGATTTTTGTGTGCAAAAACCAGAAGAGAAACACCGATTAAATAAGGAGTTCTCCCAACGAATGCATTGTGCGTAGGAAGTTACACAACGATCGGAAACTAACAGTAAGAAAACGTTCCACGAAAGGGTCAAAGATGGACTAAAAAGTCGTTGCATAAAACGATAGGAATGGATAGCCACATCCCACATCGCACGTCCCATGGTCCATCAACCGAGTGTGTTTTTGGTTGGGCATAGTTGTGCCCAATGAGCACATAAATGGGAGGCCCAAGTGCTCCACCACCCTTTAGGTTCCACTCTCCTTATATACACAAGGAGTCTCACTCTCCCAAGCAATGTGGGACTAACACTTTACAAACTTTAATCTAAAAGCATGAACACATTTGGTTTTCTCTTCAAAATATTCAATCCAAATGTTTTAAAAGTTTTGAGGTACAAAAGCTAAAAAGTAAAACGGTTCTAGGATCAAACCTCTTAGGAAACTTGCATTTTCAAAATCCACTTTTAACTAAACACACTTTTGTATTCATATTTAATTTACATAACTCCAACACACCTAATATATACCGATATGTTACGCATAGACTCAGGTTTACTGTTAATCGATTTCTTTCAGTCACTTCCACTAATCAAACAAAAGTAGTATTCATGTCATAATTAGGCAGTTAAACATGATTTGAATAAAATCAGATCAGTTAGGCAACAAAAGGGGAAAAAAATGGATCAAAGAGCATGAAATCAATCTTAACAATGGAAATTTCAACCAAGTATCTCACTCTTATTACTGAGGTTGTTGTTTGCTGGCGGTTTTACTTTGCAGGTCAGGTGATCAGTGTTCACACATCTTCAACGACCCGAAAAATGGAAACTTTCAGCACAATATCCTTCTTCTTAATCAGCTCGAAGACACAGACATCTTCTTCTCCCAGATTGTTTTCTCCTATGAATGCAGTCAAACCCTTACTTAGCCTAGCGGATTGGTGTCTAAAAATGTATCCAACAGGCCACGTTCTCCCATCTGAAACCTGAACTGTGACAGTTCCTACTTTCTTTATCAGATATTCCTTGAAAAAGGATGTTGGCATTGGCTGCACAAGGAAGAATATGTGCATCTTGCACTTAATAGATGAATACTGTGTTTAAGAGTAAAATGCTTGACCCCACCGTCCTATGATCTCGATTCATTCACCAAGCTCATCGGACAATGGGGAAGTGAGATTCGTTATCCGATTTCAAAATCCTGTAACCGGGAAGCTATAAAAAGGTGCAGCATATAGAACATTCATGGTAGAAATATAATAAAATTGTAGGAGTATAAGGTTTTTAAGTACGCACAAAATATTTATGGTTCAGATAGGATGGATGTATTATAACTGTGAAGAACGGATGCTTGGACTTAAATGCTCTGGCTGCTTGAATTGCTCTATCCTTTTCTTGGCTTGACACAGGCCTCCTCATCGTCGCACTAGCCTTCGCACATGAATGACGTTTTGTAATGGGAATGCCCACCTTCTCTTCTTGTTTTGCCGATGAATCTTGCCCATCTGCACTTCATCAACTGAATTATGATAAGAACAATTCAAAAACATGCGAAGAGCATTGGATTCTAGAAGACTCACCCATAATTTCCACAGAATCTTCCTCTTCAATTTCTTCCTTTATGGTCGACGGGCATTGTCTGCCATGATCGGGTTCTTCGAGATTCGCACAATTACGCTGATAGCTTATCTCAGAACCACTCATATCGAATATAAGAACATAAAAATGAGAGTTCCCGTCGTATCTGAAAACTAAAAAATGCCCAGCACATATAGAGTGAAATTCTACGAATTCCCGCCAACCATTATGGAACCAAATCTTGCCATTGGCTTTCCTCATTTCTACACGCCAGGCTTCACCATTGGGAACCTTGAGGACTGCAACATCAGACAGATCTTTTCCAATTTTCTGAATAAGCTTTCTTGGAATCCCCTGCAAGGTGCCAACATGAAGTTAACTTTGAGATATAAGTAGGAGAATAGTAAACAGGCAACACCTCAAGGATGAAGGCTCCTCAAGCTGCACATGGAATCATGATTTAAGGATATGATCTATATCGTGGTAATGTCTATGGACTATTCATCATTTACAATACTTCGACCATATATCTTCATAGAAACCAGTTCTATGGGGATTTGGGGTGAAACAACAATTTTCACCCCCTCTCTTTGGTAAGTTTACGAGTCCGCCTTCTTTCGCCCAAAACCGGAACTTATTATGTTCGGATATGATGGTTCTGGTTCCTAAACAAGTGGACTCAGAACGGAAACTGATAAATATCGAGTACATTTAAAATATGAAAAAAAATGAATAAATAAAATGATTTTCAGACTAAATTTGCAAAAAAACTTCACATCTTTAACACTACTATACATGTCAGTTCCAGGTCTTACCAGGTTTGGATCGGATGGATTCATAGTGTACCATGAACCAGATCCTATTGCATACCTTGGTCCGGATCTTTTTGGGTTCGGTTCTGAAATATCTAGTAACAGAACCGGAATAATTAGGACCGGTTCCTATTGGGTATCGGTTAATCGGGTAGGAATTGACCACCCATACCTTAAACTAAACCCTGATTACTTTTTTAATATGGGTTGGGGCTGTTTTTCTGCTCCAACACTTTGCTGGTACAAAGAAATCTTTTATGTCTAATACATCCTTCCCCCCAAAATGCCACGTGGCACTCTTAAAAGCCCACAAACCAATGAATGTTTAGCCAGTACTCATGGTGGACCTACACCACAAATTAGCCTGATTTACCAGTATTTCTCATCATGGACTTTTAACCTATCCATGGACCTTTTCATGAAGCCCATGATGAGAAAATGCTTAAATTACTAATCAGGCTGATTTTGGTGTCACTGGACCGGAAAGTTTGGCATATATTATTTTCTAGAAAGGATGTATCAAACTTTTGAAACGGATTCCATATAAAAATTTGCAAATTTGTGGGCAGGAAAAGGATGTAACAATACACCTCACGATTTTTGTTACTCACCGCTGCCATATGGGCCCACTGACCGTATTGATGTTTAGCCCACCCCTTGGTGGATACAGACACCAAAAATCACCCTGATTGGTAATCTCTAACCACTAAATTTTAATACTTTTTAAGGCATGATTATAGCCGTTGGATTCAACCTTTTTTTTTTAGTACTAAAACAACGGCTAAGAATCATCAAACAAGCTGATTTTTGGTCAGTGGGCCCAGATGGCATCCGTGAGTAACAAAATTCATGCTTCCTCACGACAAAAAGCGTCTGGTATACCCTGTTACATCACTAGCCTTTTTTTGAATCAGTCGATCCGGTGGCCCTTGAGTAAAACTTCTGTCACAACGGATTGCAAATCACACAATCACAAGCCAATGAGTTTATACAGCAAAAAGCACTTGGGTACGTGCCCAGAACTCATTGGCTTGTGATTGTGTGATTTGCAATCCGTTGTGATAGAAGTTTTACTCGTGGCCCTAAAGTGTCCCTATGCAGCGCATGTTTTTGGAACCACTAACCCTTAGGATGTTTAACCCACCTTTTTGTGGATTTACACTACACACCAAAAATCATCCTGATTGGTTATTTCTACCAATTAAATATTAGCACTTTTTTAGAAGTGATTCTAGCCGTCAGATCAAGCATGTTTTTCGGGTACTATATCCAACGTCTAGAAATCATCAATCAATCTGATTTTTAGTGTATATATCCACCAAGGAGACGTGGGATGGGGCCACCACAGTTTTTGCAATTCTGTCCTGTCAAATCATCTGGACCCCATCTCTCGTGTATTGATAGACGGCTCATGTCAGGCAAAGCAAGGGACGTCATCTCTACACGAGGACATGGGGGCCATGTATAGATGAACGCGAATAAACTTTTGATGGACCACAGTATGAGCCACGTGGTACGTTCTTAGAGACTCTGACCGTACGGATGTTTGTCCCATCCCTAGGCGGACCTACATGCTAATAATCAACCTCATTCGTAATTTCTAACCTCTGGATCCGAGTACCTAATTATGCTCGAATCAACGGTTAAACATATTCCCATGAAAGATTCCAATTAACGGTTAGAAATCACGAATCAGGATGATTTTTGGTCTGTAGGTCCACCTAGAGATGTGCCAAACATCCATAAGCATATTGGTCTCTAAGAATGTGCCACGTGGCTCATACTCATCAACGGGTTGATCAAAGATTTACTCGATGGACGGCCTTTTTCGGGTGAACCCCTTTCGAGAAAATATTAGCTGTCGCCCGCGACTTCAAATTTTGAAGTCTCCCCACCCAAAAACTGCCATGTGGAGCTCACTTTAGGGCCCACCGACCTTATGGATGTCTGGTCCACCTCTTGCTGGATATACATACCAAATATCAGCTTGATCGATGATTTTTAGCAGTTATGTGATAGCATCTAAAAACAATGCTCAAAACCAACCGCTAAAAATGATGATATTAAAATGCTAATTCCAATGATTAGTTTGATGTTTCAGGGTGAATAAAACTTTGATGACAGGGCCCTGTCATCAAGGCCGATGATGGGGCACAATACGAGCCACGTGGAACACTCTTAGAGGACTATGACCGTATGGATGTTTGGACAATCATTAGGTGGACCTACAATCTAAAAGTAGCCCGATTAGTGATTTCTAGGCGTTGGATTGGAATTGTTTTCATGGGTTGATTTTAACCGTGGGAAATTTGAGCATTATTGACCTTTATTTGAGGTACAAAAATCCAAAGGTTTGAAATCACATATCAAGCTGATTTTTTGTTTGTAGGTCCATATAGGGATTAGAAAAACATCCATACGGTCCATATAGGGATTGTACTCCGCCGGACAAGCCACTATCCAAATGGCCAACCCAGATGCCAGCACCGGCGGGAAGCGGCGATTATACGCCCAATGATCGCACGCCACATATACCTGGGGGGTTTAGGTTTTGATTTAAAATGTTTTTAAGTTTTAACCATGGGTACACGTGGCTTCAAAAATCCCGCAGCGGGTGTGGGGGACATCGAGGGACTGCACTCCATTAACAAAATAGCATAAAGGGTGAATATACAAAACACAGAGGGGATTGAGAAGATTCTTACGAGCTGTTGATCTCGAATAATGGAAGAATGGATAATCTTGAAGAAACTCGGCCACCGGTTGGCTTCTTCCCGTCCCCGGCGGTGCATCCTTTAACCACCCGATTCTGTTATTCTAGGGTTAGGGTTAGGGTTAGGGTTCTATAAATGCAACGAAAGCAAGAGAAGAGAACAGAAGAAGTCTTCAACGCAACTCAGTGGCCGGAAATGATAATCGTCCAACAGTCCAACCTATTGTTTCTTCATCTATTGGATAAAATTTTGAGGGCTTCTCCGAGTTTCTTTTAGGGCTCGGCTCCCCCCGAGTTTGGGCAGAGAACAACAAAAAGGGCCCCCTCAACTCTACCAACCCCTATGGGCAGTGTTAAGCTGGACTTAACCCAAAGTGGAATTTGGTCTTTAAAGCTCATTTGCCTCTTCTAGCCCCTCGATAGGATTTTGCAAACATCCGAATCCGATCAATTGCAGATGTACATCTCCCAAGTCCTAAAGGACCTGATAAAACAAAGATCCCTAATATTATAAGGACTTGGCACACTGTTACTGGACTCTGACCGTATGGATATTTGTCCTATCCCATGGTGGACCTACGAACCAAATATCATCCTGATTAGTGATTTATAGGCTTTGGATTGGACTTATTTTCATGGGCTGATCTCAACTGTGGGAATTTGAGCAGTAATTGAGGTTCAAAGATGCAACACTTAAATCACTAATCAGGCTGATTTTTGGTTTGTAGGTCCACCATGAGATAGGACAAACATCCGTACGGTCAGAGTCCTATAACAGTGTGCCACCACCTGGCTTATACTGTGTCCCTGTCATTTTAGATTTGAGCCCGACCCATATTATAAAGCCCCATTTCTATGTGCATTTTTTGTTTACAAACCACTAAATTCTAGAACCACTTGACGCTAAGTGACTACCTAATGGGAGAACAAGATAATTATTTACTCTAGTACTAGACCCGCTTGACGTTGTCAGAGATGAACTTCAGTGTCATGGTCCCTTTACTCACCATCCACCACTGCAATATATGAAGAGAATACATTTTTGCTTGCACAAATATGCCTGGTCGCCTCAATGTCTACCCAGCAGAGAAGTTCCCATTTTTAGCAATGTTGGCCTGGTTCTAACCCTATTTACCTCTTTGGTTATCCTTGGCTTTGTGGCTTCGACAGTCACATACAAAGTACCATAGTTTTCCACACAAGAAACAACTTCCTTTAGGTTTAAAGTCCTTTTTTGCCATAAATATTTTTTTGGATTTCCTTATTTTCTTTGAATTTCTTTTTGTCAATACTTATAAAAAAAAATTATTTTTGTCAGTCAAGGGTTTCTGATATATTCTATATTTTCTTTCAACAAGTTCGCCTTGGACTTAAATTCGGAGAATTTTCCCTTGAGTTCATTCGATCTATTATCTCCTTCTATTTTGAGTCTAACAATAAGGTCTTGTAATTTCATTTCTGTCCTCTTGTGTTTCAGGGCGTTCTTGAATCCTTCCACGAAGGTAGAAGTATTTTTTTTTACGATAGAGGCTACTTGAAATCCTTCACAGATTTTATAACCCTCAGATAGTATCTCATGAATAATAAGTTGTAGTTCTTCTACCTGAGAGGTAACAAATTTTCCATCTTGTAGTTAAGAAATCTCTCGATCATAAATTTTTTCGACCCAACATTTTCAGTTATGTATTTTTTCTCTAACATAGACTATAAATTCTTAGGAATAGGACAAGGAACATAGACATCATATTGAGAAGCAATTAAACCATTCAATATGTTATTTTTACATATGCAGTATTTATGTTTCCATTTGTCTATGATAATAGTTCTAGTAGGTTCATATTCTTCATGTAAATAGGAAATATCCCCATTCAATTAATTGGCCAATTCTAGAGTAGTCAAATAAAATTGCATATTTCGTTGCCATCTTTTGAAGTTCATTCCATCAAAAGATTCAGGTTTCTCAGTATGCTTCGAGGAATTCATATTGGTTAATCTAAATTAAAACACGATAGAAATACGTATATATAAGAAAAAAATCTTTTCACCTTAAAGTTGTTATCAAAAAAATTTTTAAACAACAAATATATAAAATTAACTTACAGAACACGAATCCATTTGCAAATATGTAATGGAAATAGAGTACGGTAGCAACAAGCAACAATAATCTGCAGAACAATAAGTTGAAAGGCTCTTATCAGTAATGAGGAACGAGGTTCGTGCAAAGCACGGCGTCCTTAAGGTCCAAACGCCATTATATAGGTACTGTCGTTTTGTCAGAGTGTACGCCTCCTAGGATCAACGATCAACTCTCCCAATACCCAATATAGTATGAAGAGATGAATGTAAGACTCCACCAAAAACTTTGCAGAAAAATAGAGAAGAAAATTAGAGAGAGAAGGGTTTTTTGCATGCAAAAACCCAAAGAGAAACTCCGATTAAATACAGAGTTCTCCCAACGGATGCATCCTATTTGTAGGACACGTTACCCACGAACAGGTGCATGGGAAGTTACAAAATCGTAGGAAACCAACAGTAAGAAAACATTCCATGAAAGAGTCAAAGATGGACTAAAATTGTTGCATAAGAAGATAGGAATGGATACCCACTTCCCACATCCCATGGCTTGCGCTCGACATGGCGCACGTTCCCTTGCATGTGAGTGTGTGTGTTTTTGGTTGTGCATAGTTCTACTCAATGGGTACAAAAATGGGAGACCCAATGGCTCCACACCTAATATATACCGATATGTTACACAGACTTTTGGTGTGTGCATAACTTCGGTTATATAATAACATCTAGAATTTGTTTGACTTTCAGGTTACAGTTCCAAAGAAACGAATTTCTATAAATCAATGGGAAGTGACACCCAAAATGGTATTTATGCATCAATTGCCTTCATTTACAGGGTTTTTTTTTCTTTTTTTCATGAGCAATCATACAGAAATAGAATAGTAAATTTTTCTGTCTAAACTTCGTCATTTATTTCATGTCCAACCTATAGATTATTGTGTTGAAATAAAAGAATTTTTTTTGTAATTATACATACACATTGAAGATTCTTATATTCATTCGTTTTGTTGTCTCCAGTATATACTTTTAAGACTCAGGTATACTGTTAATACATTTCTTTCAGTCACTTCCACTAATCAAACAAAAGTACTTATGTCAAAATTAGGCAGTTAAACGCGATTTGAATAAAATCAGATCAACTAGACAACAAAACCTTACCTGGGTTGAAGGGAAACTGAAAAAGGAAGAGCATGAAATCAATCTTAACAAGGGAAATTTCACCCAAGTATCTCACTCTTATTACTTAGGTTGCTGTTTGCTGGTGGTTTTATTTTGCAGGTCAGGTGAGTGTTACCACATCTTCAACAATGAAAAATGGAAGCTTTCAGCACAATATCCTTCTTCTTAATCAGCTCAAAGACACAGACATCTCCTTCTCCCAGATTGTTTCCTCGTAAGAATGCAGACAAACCCTTACTTATCCTAGCGGCGCCGGTGAGAGTGTACCCAACAGACCATGTTCTCCCATCTGAATCCCGTAGTGTGATTCCTGTGGCATTTGCTAATTTCTCTCTCAGATATTTTTGGACAAAGGTGGATGGAATCGGCTGCACGAGGAAGAATATGTGCATCTTGCAGTTAATAGATGAATGGTGTGTATGAGAGTGAATTTAAGTTGGGAATGTCTCAGGTGTGAATCTTCCACAGCTTGACATTATCTTGAAATGCTCGACTCCACCGTCATATGATCTCATGTTGTTCACTGAGCTCATCGGACAATGGGGAAGTGAGATAGGTTATCCGATTAACCGGGAAGCTATAGAAAGGTGTAGCATATAGAGCATTCATGGTAGAAATATAATAAAGTTGCAGCTGTATAAGGTTTTAAGTACTCACCAAAAATCTATGAGTCAGATAGGATGTATGTAATATAACTGTGAAGAACGGACGCTTGGACTTAAATGCTCTGGCTGCTTGAATTGCTTTACTTGACACAGGCCTCCTCATCCTCGCACTAGCCTTTGCACATGAATGTCGTTTTGTAATGGGAATGCCCACCCTCTCTTCTTGTTTTACGGATGAATCATGCCCATCTGCACTTTATCAACTTAATTATGATAAGAACAATTTGAAAACATGCGAAGAACATCAGATTCTAGAAGACTTACTAGGAAAGACACCCAAAATTTCCACAGGATTTTCCTCTTCATTTTCGATCAACAGACATCCATGATCGGATTCTTCAAGTTTCTCACAATTACGCAGATAGCCTATCTCAGAACCACTCATATCGAATATAAGAACATAAAAATGAGAGTTCCCGTCATATCTGAAAACTAAAAAATGCCCAGCACATATAGAGTGATATTCTACGAATTCCCGCCAACCATTATGGAACCAAATTTGACCATTGGCTTTCCTGATTTCTACACACCTGATTTCACCATTGGGAACCTTGAGGACTGCAACATCAGACAGATCTTTTCCAAATTTCTGAATAAACTTTCTTGGGATCCCCTGCAAGGTGCCAACATGAAGTTAAATATTAGAAAAGTACGAGAATAGTAAACAGGCAACTCCTCAACATGCCCCTTGAGCCATGGTTATAGTTATACTGCCAAATAAACAGCTCTTTTTAGCTTTTAACTCCCACCGGGTATGAGTACCCTGTGCTACATTTTAAAAAATGAATAAATAAAATGATTTTCAGACTAAATTTTCAAAAAAAGATTGACATCTTAACACTACTATATACGTCTGTTCCGGGTCCTATTGGTTTTGGTTTTGGTTTGGGAGTCCAGATACGTAGTGTACCATGAACTGGAACTTATTGCATACCTTGGTTTTGGGTCTTTTTGGGTTTGGTTCTGAAATATTTAGTCGCAGAACCGGAATAAACGGGACCGGTTCATATTGGACATCGGTTAATCGGGTACGAATTGACACCCATACACTTAAAACTAAACCCTGATTACTTTTCTAACATGGGTTGGAGCTGTTTCTGAGTTCCTATACACTTTGATGGGTACGAAGAAATCTTTTATATGGAAGGCTGTTTCAAAAGTCTGATACATACTTCCCGAAAATGCCACGTGTCACACTCTTAGAACCCACACCAAAAATCAGCCTGATTGGCGCCTCCTCTTGGTGGACCGGACCTACACACCAAAAATCAGCCTGATTGATGAGTATTTACATCGTGGGCTTTTAACCTATCCATATGCCTGTTCATGAAGCCCGTGATGAAGCAAAATTACTAATCAGGCTAATTTTGGTATAACGGAAAAAACGGTAACGCCCCCCAGTGCGTTATACCGTTATAATGGTCCCCTTTAAACCGTGCCTAAATATACTCAAATCCAACGGTTGTTCCCATGAAAACGACTCCAATCCAATGGTTATAAATTACAGTTCAGACTGATTTTTGGTCTGTAGATCCACCTAAATGATGGGCCAAACATCCATACGGTCATTGATCTCTAAGAATGTTCCACGTGGTTCATACTGTTCGTCATCAACGCTGACGATGGACGTCCGTCCTCAAAGATTTACTCGATGGACGGCCCTTTTTCGGGTGAACCCCTTTTGATCGTGCAGCAAAGTTTTCCTGTTAGGGTATGTGGTATGACGTAGACATGGCACTATCCAAGTGTACCACGTGGCCCATTTTATGTTTTACTCAGCTTTTTGGCTTATGTTTGGCCCAATCCTGTTTGGAATACGTAGCAGAAACTCAGCCTGACTGGTTAATTTGATCTGCTGGATTTGAGTACCAGCTCGAATCCAACGACTAGAACATACAAATCAGGCTGATTGTTGGTGTGCAAGTGGGTCAGTGGGCCATGTGGTATTTTGGGAAGGGGGAGTGGGGGGGCATCAAAGGGACTGTACTCTCCAGATAGAGGGTCCAGATATGCCACGTCAGAGTTCAACGAGGCAAGAAAATGTCATCTAAATGGTTACTTGGGCAACAGCCCAAAAACCTTTCTGATTTCTTCCGCCCAATTCCCCATTAACAAAATGGCATAAAGGGTGAATAATAATTAAAAAAGAAAAAGAAAAGAGAGAGAGAGAGAGAGAGAGAGAGAGAGAGAGAGAGAGAGAGAGAGGAGATTGAGGAGATTCTTACGAGCTGTTGATCTCGAATAATGGAGGAGTGGATAATCTTGAAGAATGATCCCTTCTTTGCAGGAAAACTCGGCCACAGGTAGGCTTCTTTGCGTCCCCGGCGGCGCATCCTTTAACCACCCCGATTCGTTATTCTAGGGTTAGGGTTTCTACAAATGCAACCAAAGCAAGAGAAGAGAACAGAGGAAATCTTCAAATGGTCAGTGACCGCTTTAAGTAAAAGCAGAGATGCTAAACAGTCCAACTTATTGCTACAAAAGACTTTCTTTCTTCATCTCTCGGATGTAATTTTCAATTTTTCAGGGCTCCTCCGAGTTTGGGCAGAATACCGAGAAGGGACCCTCAATTTTGCTATTTGCAAATCACACAAACACAGCCAATGAGTTCTCGGCACGTACACCTAAAAAGCAAAAGCACATGGGTACGTTGCAAAAGCACTTGCGTACGTGCCGAGAACTCATTGGCTTGTGATTGTGTGATTTACAATTTCGTGTGATAGAAGTTTTACTCGCAAAATAGTAATTATCGAGAAAAACGACTTTACTGCTCTACCTACCCCAATGGGCCGTTGACGTTTTAAGCTTGACTTGACCCTAAGTGGAATTTGGTCTTTCAAGCCCATTAGGCCCTTCTAGCCCCTCCAGAGCTCATTGTCCAATCACAAAGGATTTTGCAAACATCCGATCAATTCCAGTCGTACATCTTCTCAAAGGGCCTGATAATGAGGAACAAGACTTGCCTGACAGCCGTGGTCAGGTAGCTACCTGACCACTCACAATATAAGCCACGTCGAAATTTATTAGAGGACACTGACTGTATAGATGTTTGGCCAATCCCTAGGTGGACCTACAAACCCAAAATCAACCTGATCAGTGATTTCTAAGCGTTGGTTGAAGTCATTTTCGTTGGTTGATTTTAGCCGTAGGAATTTGAGCATTATTTACCATTATTTTCGTATAAAGATTCAACGGTTTTGAAATCACTAATCAGGTTGATTTTTGGTTTGTAGGTCAACTTACAGATTGCTCACATCTATACGGTCAGTGTCCTCTAATAAATTTCCACGTGGCTTACCTGACCACGGGTGGTCGGGCAAGTCTTTCTCGATAATGAGTAAAACTTTGATGACCGGGCCCTGTCATCGCGTGGATGATAAGGCCGCAGTTCTCGACATGTGGATTTTGTACAAGCTAACACGTACCTAGGGTGTACACAGTGCTTTTTGCCACCTACCCCAGTGAATTAAAAAAGAAATCTTAAAAACATTTACATTTGCACGTGCCGAGGACCGCGGACCTGTCATCAAAGTTTTACTCAGCTCCCTAATAAAAGCATTATATGTAGAACGCCGCAATTTTCAAGGGGCTGTTTGAAAAGGCCATATGGTTCTGCTATTTAGATTCTTTGTGGGCCTATTTGAAAACCCAAAATGGGGCCAGCCAATGTCAATCCAGGTCCAGTTCTCTTAATGTGTGTTTGGTAACCATGTGGGACCCACTTTTTAAGCTGTGTTTTTTTTTTTTTTCCTATTTTGTTTCCAAAATAGGATCGAGGTTGTCTCTTGTGAAACACGTTGCAACAGTGAACTAGTTCACTTTGAAAAAAATATGTCGAGATTGTAGACTGAGAAAGACTAGTTTGCATATTTGCAGACTGAGAGAAAAAGAAGAAAAGAGAAAGAGAGAGAAGGGGAAGAAGAAGAGAAAAACAGTTACTCTGTAAGGGTGCCTCTCTAACGATCTTCGCTCGAACCTTAATTGATGAATATCTTCACCTCATTCAGACCCTCTTGTTCTCTTGTTCACGTATCGGAAACCTCGAATACAAGTGGGGTTTCTGGTTTAAATGTTGATCTCAACTTCTTTATGTACGTTGGTTTGGGCTTTGAGCAATCTTTCTCTGTTTTGTGAGATATATAGGTTTCGATATGGTTGTGGATTGACTCTATTACTCTGGAGTTGATTTGTAGCGTTAAATTTCTTTGAGGCACTTGATTTATATTAGTTAGGATAATAGTTTTTAATATAATATTATCTTCTATTATGAACACTACATATCAAAAAATCCATGTCGTAATTGAACATCAAGTGGCCGAGAGTTCATAAAAGAACTACTTAATGGTCATAGTGGACGTAGTAAGAAGAATCTACACATGGATATGCATGTCTTCTTGAAGTTATGTGATATTTTAAAAGTTAAATGTCTATTACACTCTACAAGACTTAGTGTTGAAGAACAATTAACAATATTCCTACTAACAATCGGTCGTAATGAGCGTAATAAAGTAGTCCAAAAGTGATTTTAACACTCCAGGAAAATTATTTGCCACCATTTCAATATTGTATGGGATGCAATTGTGGCACTTGCACCAAAATTACACAAAATATATTTTGCACTTACAATTTTAATATGTTCTTGTTGGTTGGGATGGCTTAGCTTCAGATTCATATGTATTGCATGCTGCAATCACAAGAACAACAAACTTGAAATCTTTGAAGATATTTTATATTTACATATTATTAACAAGTTACTTGGTTTCTATATCTTATTAACATATAACTTCTTTTATAATGTAGGTAAATACTATCTTGTTGATGTAGGATTTGTAAATTTACAAAGTTTTATTGCCTCCATATCGCAGTATTTGTTACCAAACAATGAGTTTTCAAGTAATAATAACCCAAGTAATGCTAAGAAGATGTTTAACCACTGACCTTCGTCAAAGTTTGAAAAGACGCTTCCCTATTTTGACAACACCTTCTTCCTTACCCATTTGAAACACAAGTGAAGTTAGTTAGAGTGGTATGTGTTACACACAATTACATCAGGTAAGAGAATAGAACTGATTGGATTTTCAATATGAAATTTGAATAGGATGATCGATAAAGAATAGACGAACAAGAAACTCAAATTAGAATCCAAGAAACGAAAGCTACTTTTGGATTGAGGTTTTTAATTTATGACTTATATGTCAATTTTAAGTAATATAGAGATTTTGATTAGGGTCGTGATGTGAAAAGCTAGCACCATTTTTGTTATTCGCTACTGCCATCTGGGCCCACTAACTACATGGATGTTTAGCCCACCCCTTGGTAGACATTGATACCAAAACTCAGCTTGTTTGATGATTTTTAGCCGTTGATTTTAGTACTAAAAATAATGGTTGTATCCAACGGCTAGAATCACGCCTTAAAAAGTACTAAAATCTAATGGCTAGAGATTACCAATCTTGGTGAATTTTGGTATGTATATCTACCAAGGGGTGGGCTAAACATCTATGATTGGTAATCTCTAACCATTAGATTTTTACCTGATTAACCGAAAACCAAATTGGAACTGGATCCGAAAACACTGGTTCTGGTTCCACATTTTTTGGAACCGATTAAAAAAAGAACCGAACCGAAAATAATAGTTCCCCTTTCTGGGTAGTTAGATTTGGATCCAGAACCAATAAGAACCGAGAATATTGGTTCTGGTTATGGATACCTTAGGAACCGACCGTTAACACCCCAACTGTAAGCCCAACACCATGATCCGGCGACCGCCGTGCTATGTCTGCTTTGACTTTAACTACACCTGTCACTTTGAATACCGTAGGATTTGTGATCCACGGCCATTGTAACACAGAAGACCATTTAACTTTGATAGCTCGAGAGATACCATAATCGTCGGCGGCAAATAAAATTCTCTCGCCGTCAGTGGAGTCGTCGAAGCAAAGCATTTTTCTCGTGACAAAACATTGCTGTAGAATGTGATCTGGAAACAATAACTCCCAAAAGACTGAAACCAATTGAAGAGAGAAGAAGAAGAAAAGAATGACCAAAATCTCAACGGTCCTTAGCCGTTATCCTTCCCGCCAAAAAATGACCCATCTCGATTTCAAACCTCCCTATCATCGTCGTTTCTCTTCGATTCAACAGCAGAGGAAACCCGACTCAAATACCATTAAATCAACAACCCTCCAATCTCCATCCTACGCTTCTATACTTCAAGGACTCAAAGAACTAAAGCCCCTTCAACAAGTCCACGCCCACATAATCACGTCTGGTCTGACCAACAACATCTTCCTCTCTAACAGATTGATGAACTCTTACGCTTCTTGTGGCCTCATGACAGTCGCAGAGCAGATTTTCGTGCGAATTCCGTATAAAAACGTTTTTTCTTGGACAATCTTGTTATCTGGGTTCACTAAAAATGACCTTTACATGGAAGCTTTTGAGGTTTTTTGCGAGATGAAGATGAGTGGCTTCCTGCCCAATGTGGTTACTATCACGAGCATTCTACCCGCTTTTGCTAACCTGGGTTTGATTCAGATTGGGCAATCGACTCATTGTTTCTTGATTCGATTTGGTTTGGAAGTTAATGTCTATGTAGAAACATCTCTGGTTGATATGTATGCCAAATTTGGCCTCATGGGTGCTGCTCGAAAACAGTTCGACATAATGCCAAAGAAAAATGTGGTTTCATGGAATGCTATTATTTCGGGTTATTCCGATAATGGGTTTGGTGAAGATGCCCTTTTGCTTTTTAAGATCATGCAGAAAAATGGGTTCATAGCTGATTTCATTACAATCATGAGTTTGATAGTGGCATGTTCAAGGATAGGGTGTCCACAAACAGGAAGTGTAATTCGTAGTTATACAATTAGAAGTGGGTTCGAGAATGATCTGCTTGTGAAGACTGCTCTGATGGATATGTATGTGAAATGCAAGTGCATTGAAGATGCGTATCGGATATTCAATGAGATACCCATGAAAGACGTGGTGACATGGACGTTGATGTTATCAAGCTTGTCGGATTTTGGGTATTGGAACAAGGCCTTAGAACTTTTTAACGAGATGATGGGGGTGGATGAGATGAAATTGGATTCTATCGCATTGATGGGCATGCTTTCGAGCTGTGGCAGGTCGGGATCTCTGCAACAAGGCAAACGTGTTCATGCATTGATTATAAAAACAGGTTTTGGACATAATACTTTTGTCGGATCTGCACTTATAGACATGTATGCAAATTGTGGGAGTTTGGAGAGTGCGAGAAGATGGTTCGAAGGAATGGAGAAAAGGGATGTTGTATGTTGGAATGCTATGATTGCTGGTAATGGAATGAACGGTTACGGTGATGATGCAATTGATCTCTTTTTGCAAATGAAGGGATCAGGCATGGAGCCAGATGAGTCAACTTTGGTGTGTGTCTTGTGTGCATGTAGTCATGCTGGGATGGTTGATCAAGGGCTCCACATTTTTTACTGTATGGATAAAGATTGGCATATAAGCCCTGGTTTGCAACACTATGCTTGCATTGTTGATCTTCTTGGCCGTGCTGGGAAGTTAGACGATGCTCATTCACTGATTAATAACATGCCTTTGCAACCAGATGCAGGTCTTTATGGGGCCTTGCTTGGTGCTTGCAGAATTCATAGGAATATTGAGTTGGGATTAGAGATTTCCCAAAAGCTTTTTGAGTTGGACCCAAATGATGCTGGGTACTATGTGTTGCTTTCAAACATGTATGCAGCCGCTGGAAACTGGGAGGGTGTCAAGACGACCAGAGTATCACTAAGATCAAAGGGATTGAAGAAGGTCCCTGGTTTAAGTTCAATTGAGATAGATCGAGAGGTCCATACATTTTTGGCAGGAAATAGAGATCATCCTCACTACCCTGAGATTAATGAGATTTTAAAAAGCTTGATTACAAAGATTGAAGCAGCAGGTTATGTACCTGACACTAAGTTTGTCTTCCAGGATGTACCAAATGATGCAAAGAGAGATATCCTGTATCACCACAGTGAGAAACTAGCCATTGCTTATGGGCTAATGAGAACCCCACCGGGAACAACCATTCGGATAACAAAAAACCTTCGTATGTGTAATGACTGCCACACGGCTGGTAAGTTTATTTCCAAGGCCACTGGAAGAGAACTTATCGTAAAAGATGCCAACCGTTTCCACATTTTTAAGGATGGAGACTGTTCTTGCAAAGACCATTGGTGACCTATTGGTGAATTTGAGAACCATCCACCTACGTTGCTCCTGTTCTGCATGAATCTCAATCATGTATGTATAGCAACGGTCTTAAACCCTGCATTTGTATTACCTGTCGATTATTCTGGTTGTATACCAACAAGAAACATTTGTATCATCATTTGGTCTTGGAGACAGTCATTTCCCATCTATAATACGTGTACTTGAGATCATTCATTTTAAATATGATTTTAGACAAACTTAAACTCATATTAACAGAATTACTAAAAGCACTTATTTTCCTAGCCATCTGCTTTGCAACTAGTGGTGAATCCAGTCATATCCCAAGCCTTTAGTAATCTTCATGACCCAAGATAAAAGAAGAAATAGCGATCCAATGCATTCATTGATTTAATAGATTGTGTCAAACTTTGTTACAGATAACAGAGGGGCATTCTCAAATTGAAATGGGTGGAACTGACAAGAACTATTGTTCCTCGTTTAACAAGTACATGGCAGAGGAAAATGAACATTACACGAGCTACTACCATAGAACAATCTGAATATGAAGAAGAAACATGATTTTTGCTTCCTGAAGCTCTGAACGTAAAAAGAACCACATGTACAACAGGGAGCACCTTCTTGTGGAGCTTCGAGGTCAGAATGTGGAATGACTGACAAGTTCTTCGTTAATTTTGATCAAGGAGAGAAGGCATGTGAGAGGCAAGCTGGCATTTCATGCTTGCTCAGGCTCTGGATGGAACTAGGTGGACCTCCGAGCAAATGGCGCTCCAGTAACTAATATAGGGGGATAGAATGGCAGGCTACTGCAGGGGTATGATTAAGTAGAGGAGGACCAGTGTTCACCAAATCAAAGTCAAAACTGAGTTTTCCTCCAACTGCATTAAACAAAAGACTGACAAATCCAGTAGCTTTCACGCCACAATGCCCATTTCTATCTTCTTGCAAAAGTGCTTCTTTCTCACACTTTCTTCATAGGCTTTAAAAGAGAGGGTTGACCTCCTCTTTATCTGCATAAGGTTTTACTACCCATTTCTAATAACAACTACCTCCGATCATCATCCTTGTCATCATTGAATCTCCTGTGCTCCCCATTGCCAAACCATGTTCCATTCCACAGTTGATAAGTGTGACAGGTTGCCTTCCAATCCTTAAGAGGCGTTAGGGTCCACTTGCACATTGAGAGAGTGAGAAAGAGGAAACCATTGTAACTCTAATTCTTTAGAGATAGTAAAAGAGCTCTTCTCACCCGTGGATGCAGGCACACTGCCAAACCACATAAATTTGTTATGTTTGTGTGATTGATCTTTTCCACTATCTCTATTTTTCTAGTTCATGGAAGGTCGATTTTCAACATAACATGCTAAAGCTCACAGAAGCAATGTTAACAGGTCATTGTTGGCAGAGTCGCCGCTTTGATTTATTACTTGCAACTATAGATAAACTGAAACACTTCAACTAATCTTTCCTACCTCCAACAACTGTCCATGTCTTGGAACAGCTCTACCCCGACAATTCCAAATGAGTGCCAAACATGTGTCTCACAATTCAATTTTGAAGGTGGATGCAACACATATACGTTTGTTGTGACCATGTTCTACGTATCCCATACAAATACCTCTGAGTTGTGCAATCTGCCTCTGCTAAACTTCTGTAAAATATATATATATAAAACAAAAGAACTTCAAACCATGTAATAAGGACGCTATATTCATGACCTCCTCCCCAAAAAAGAGAAACACAAAAAAGGAAATAAAAAAAAAAGAAGGGGGAAGGGGGGTGAGGCTCACGTCTGGAAATAATCCTTTTCAATCCTTCTCCCTCTATCCTTCAAAGCAATGCTCAACTATGGGAGAAAGAGAAAGGGCCTCTCCCCACCCTCACGAAAGAATGTATCAAGTTGCTAGTAGCAAGATCATATGAGTCCTCCCCCAGCCCTTCCCTCTGGCCTCCTAGTGAACGATATAATTAGGGGGGAAGGGAGATAGAGAGGGAAGGGTGGGGAGGGAAGGGAAAAGAAAAATAGCGATGGACAGACACAGTCATGTCCATTAAGGCAGAAGCTGAAGTTATTCCCCTTGTGTTTTGGTAGTATTTTAGATACTAAGTATACAGTTTTAATGTAATCCACTCTTATAACTTCTACAAACTGATACTAATAATTTTATGCCTGTAGGATGTTGAACTTCAAAGATTACAGAGTCAGGTACATCTTGTCCGTGTCTAAACACTAATCCAAACTAAGCTACAGATACTTCAAAATAGCATTTACTTATTTGAGTCGACTAACGTTTTCCACCATGAATATGAAAGAGTTTATACCTTCAAAGACCGAGAAAGAAAACAAAAAATTAAGATGAACATTTCTCATGAATGGCAAGAGCAATTCTCAAAGTCTATGTACAGAAATGGAAACGATCAATGGGTTTGACTTAAATGCATTCGCTGATTTAAGTGCCCTCTCTGTTTCTTCCACCATGACCTGTCATCTTTGTGACATCAAATATGTTGGTCGCTTACGAGCTAAAGCTACAGATATTCAAACATTCCACATTAAGCCCTAATGCCTACATAATCCCTCTAATAGAAACAAGAGAAAAGACAACACCCCTTTTTGGAAAAATCATGAACTTACCTCGTGTACTCTTATTGGCCTTTTTCTTGGTTAAGTAATTCATATGATGAAGTTGTACTGGATTCCTTTCACTTGAGTTATTAGACTTCTTCAGCAAGTATTCCCTTACTGGTTGCTGATATTGCCTACCACTTTCTTTCATCGAAGTACCTTTGCATCCTCTGTACATAGAATCTTCCAAGATCTTAGCTGCCTAATTCGCAGTAAAACAATTTCAGCAAACATGATGATATGGAATTTCTTTGTTTCTTTTACTAGAACCAGTAGAAAGGTTCATTCTACTGGTAGTTGATTCTTCTTCCTGCCGTTCCTCCTCACAAATATCCCGCCAAACCTTTCCACTTGGACCCATTGAGGAAAGGTCCCAGAGGCTTCGCCTTCCCTGTGTTTCAAGAAATCTGGTGGAATTTTCTGCAAAGGAAAGATTTAATTTAGGTTACCATCAACCATGCAACTAAAATTCAATGAACTCAAGGAAATGTCACAGATCATCTTATCAAATCCAATATTCTGGAGCAAATCAAACTACCAAATGAGGCTTCTTCTTTTAGGAATCACTCTGAAGTGACCAAGATCAAACTGGTTCAGCAAAATCTGCAACCATAGATTTTTTTTTTTTTTACTTTTTGCGGGTAAATTATGATTAAGATTGAGTACTGAAATGATAATTCTTTTCTATTAGAAAAAAAAAAAAAAAGACTTTTTGAGTACTGAAATGATCAAACGGTTGAAATTTGTGAATTTGTCAAAAATTATTAACTTGAAGCCATCCTTTACTTTGCTTAGACTGATCACTGATATAAAGGAAAGAAATCTTGGAAAAACCCATATCACAAAACAAGGCCAATTTGTATCTCTCAACACAGATTTGCAAAAATCTTAGGTGGTTTTTCACTGTTCAGGGAGCGACTATTGTATCGACATTTATAGACTGTTTTGGGACTTTTTGTTGATAATCAACCTTCCACAAACCAGCAAAAATAGAGATAACAGAAAAGATCAATCACAGAGACATAGTAGATTCATATGGTTCAGCAGTGTACAATAGGGTTACAATAGTTTTCACCCTCTCTACTCTCTCAATGTCTCAATACAAGTTGTACCCTAACACAAACTGTAGAAACTTGTACAGACAAAAAAACGCCATTGGTGGAGGGCTAGAATTATACCCCAGATTTGGAAAATTTTGAAGCCCAATTTGGACAGGACTTAATAAAACTATCATTATGGCTAGCTCTTTGTGTGACTTCTATTAAACCCAAGATTTTCACATAAAAAAGGAGGACAAGAAGAAGAACTTACCAGTCTTTCGGAGCTGAGCTTGGGGAAGTAAACCTTGAAGAGATGAGGATGCCTCTTTGAATCCATACTGGAACTTCTGTCAGCTTCTGTTTTGACGACTTGCACTGGAAGAAAAACCTTCCTTCACCGATTTTTTTCTGGTTTTTGGTAGCCTTGGAACTATGGTTTTTTGGCGGGCTTTCTTTGAAAACTTAAAACTGGAACAGTAATTTCGCCAGATTGAAGGGGAACGTATGGGACGCGTTTTAAAAGTTGGTTAACTGTCAAAAAAGCAGGTTTAAATTGTTTAACTGCCCCTTCTCCTTGCAATTGCCATTTCCTGTAAGACCGGGCTACCATTATAAGGTACACCATATATATATATCCAAGAGCTAGAACTTGATGCACAAAATCCCCTTAAAATGCCATGTGGGACACTCCATCGGGCCCACTGACCCCTTGATTGTTTGGCCCACCCATTGATGGACTTAGAAACAAAAAAACAGCCTGATTGGTGATTTCCACCCATTCGATTTAACCATTTTTTATTATTTTATGGACTTCATGAATGGATATCAAGCCCATGACAAAAAAATTCTTAAATCCGACGGCTAGAAAATCACCCATATGCTTTTTTATTAAGATGATGTGTTCATAGATCCTTTGCATCTATAAAATCATTCCTTGTAGGGTCCACAGTCAAAATCCAAATTACCAAACAGGTCCATGGCAGGACCCAAAACCTAGTTAGTGGATATTCTCAAATCTCCAATTCTAATAGTATTATAGGATGTTGTTAAGTGGTCCATTTTTGCAAAAGCAGCCAATTAAATGGTTTGCAGAGAGGAATCAATTGGTGGGGTGTCTCTTTTTTCTTTTTCTTTGTTCTTTCTAGATCCTGAGTTTGTTGTTTGTAGAAATCAACCTTACTTGCTCACTAGCAATTTTTAAAAAAGCAGTTTTGGACTTTTTATGTTCTTGAACCACCCGCTCCTATCTCTTTCTTTTATATAAAATCATATCTACAGGAATGATTTTGTAAAATCTTAAAAACTAATTTTTAGATTTCAGATGATGATGAATGATGATTATGATGAATCTTTTTTGTTTTAACGGGTCTTCTACTAAACCACTGGGGAGAGTTATTTATTGTTTCAGTGGCCAGGAATATCTTCAATCAGCCTAAATATGTGAACGTTTTCGTCACCAACCACCACTGAAAGTTTCCTTTACAAGATACTCTCCAACTAGAATTTTCAACAGTTTCTTTGTCAAACACTTGGGTTGATTTTCTTTACTTCGAAAATATGGGGTATGCACAAAAATGGGAAAGTGCTTGGTGATTTTCTTTACTCTGTATCATAGAACGGCTCACAACCATTATGCCATTTGTCTTTCCACTCTATATAGTTGGACTTTTTGAGTCCTCGACGCTTGCCATATGTGGGCCAACCAATCATTATATTTTGAAACACACCGAAACATCTGATGATTTGAATTATTAGGATTGCCCCGTTTGTACGGTCTGGATGGTTCAAGATCAGCTATTGGAGTGTGATATTTGCATGAACATAACACTTTTACAATAACCTTGAAACACTTGTGCCCTATTAAATTAAGAAAAGCAGATATTGATCACCATCATGTCCTAAAAAAAATGGGTGGAGTGACATCTCTATGCTAAACAAAATTTGCAAGAGGACCCACCCAATCTTTTTTTGTGAAATGATGGACCCACAGAGCAAGAACAAGAAAAGAGGCCATTATCTTCATGGCAAACAAAACTCAATGGGTATGGCCCATCAAGAATAATTTTAAAAAAGGGGAATGAAGTCCAATGCTCAGTCAGCCAATGCTATAAGTCTGGCTTTCTTTTTCCTGTGGATGATGCCCTGTAAATCATACATAAGAGGATATCAGCTTTTTTTTACATCAAATCACTACTACAAGTCTATGCCTATCTCTTAACTTCCCAACTTAAGTCTTATCTCAATTCTCAAAATACTTTTTATGCTTCTTTCCTCTCCCTCCTCATGCTTCTACACTCTTTCTTTATGAAAATTTACCTGGTTACATTTTGTGATCGGCAAATAAAACATCGACGCGCCTTATATTCTAAGGTTTCAGAAAACCAGTCTGATGTGGCAACTTATAAACTATCACTATAATATAACCTTAGCTGGTGACTTCAATAGAATTTGATGAATAAGAAAATATCATTTCTGCTTATTGTTTGGTATTTTATGTTAAGAGTGGAACATGAGACAAGGATCCAATGTTTAAATAAAGGGATTAATCCTCACAGGTCCATATCCTTGAACTCCTGACTTGAAAATCAAGACAAAAGCAGAGTAATCTAGAGGATTCTAAAATTTCTTCTGCTGGTTCATGCATGAATTGTCATCAATCTGAAAGAGATTTACTTAAAAACTAAGATAGCACTATTCAAACCCCACATCCAGCTCACATGATCCCTGACAAAATCCAACTTATAGACCCACCTTAATGAACAACCTTTTTTTCTCTCTTGAAACAAACCAACCAAACCTACCATATGCAAATAAATATTGTTTGCTTTGATCTATTTCGACAAAGATCTAATGCTGATCAAATCAAGTGTGGTCTCGCATATGCGGCAGTCCAAAGGCCGAATCAAAAGTTTAGTTTTCTTTACCTTCTTGTCTCTATGTACAAAGAAGCAAAAGGAAAGGAGTCACCAGGCTTCTGTGTGTGGCGACTGGACTGACCTCATTACCCCTGGACTGACCCCATTACCCCCTGGACTGATAATTGTCAGTCTTCTTTAATCAAATACATTATGTTAAATTATCAAATGGGGAATACCGGCATGAAACGCATTTGCCGTGTTGCACAGATGCAATACATATTAAACAAGAAAAATATCTAGAAAATCAGACCTTGAATTAAAAAATATCTTTTTTTCTTATTTTTTACTGCATTGCATTAATGCATCACTTGCTAGCATTCCTCTTATCAAAAAATACAATCTCCAATTGAACTTCAAGGTACTGAGCATTCCATCCCACTGCAGCTCATAGTCGCAGATAAATAAAGGAACATATAAAATCAAAATATGTGGTGACAAAATCCAGATCCCAAAATAGTGGAAGTTGTTGCCTTCCCATTTTAGTTCTGCTTTGAGTCCCAAATGGCTCCCTGAGGTGATACATATTTCTAAAGCAATCTCTACAAGAACCCAAAAAGAAAAAATACATCCAAGGAAATAAGAAAAAACAAGAATTAACAAATTCACCTGCTCGCACGGAAAAGCTCTGAATAAGAAGCAAAAGTAACAGACGGCACAAAAACATACCTTTGTGTCCTTCCTATTGCTTGTGCATCTCCCATCCACCAACTCCCAGAAAGTGAACCCAAACAATGGTGATCATGTTCAGCCATGTTCTAGGGGTGCAAAAGGCAGTGGTGGGCCCATCTTCCTTCAAATGGGGAATACAAAAACATCCATGGCCACCAAATCTTATGTTTCTGAACCCTCCAGGACAGTGGGTAGTCCTTCCCCATCGATAAAGCTTGAATTAAGAAATTTAGCCACAAAAGCCCACATCTTATACACATCTTCAAAGTTAGTGAGAAAGCCAAGAGATGCTGTAACAACCTGAACTCGGATGAATGCATTTTTACTGTCATGGCGGCCATTCGCTATCGGCTTGCACAAGGCAGTGTCATCTAGATCTAATGCCCCGCAATGCTGTTTTGGGATGTCCACAATCCGAATATGACTTAGGAAGCCAATGCCAAGAGAGATACCGTATTTCTCAGCTAGCTTCTGAACAATATCAGGGTTAATTAGCCCCCCAGTACTGGCTCTCACGTTGAAAGCTACCGCCGCACCCCTTTCATATTTGATTTTAGGGCCATAGATTTGAACAAGAGGCATTCCCGTTCCACCATCTAAACCAGGTAACCGCAGTTGCAGTAACGAGGTGACAAGCCAATTGACCAGATAACGTAGTCTGAGGGTTGTTTTGTTGAGACCCAACATGTTCACATGATCAAGATGCTGGCATATTATCTCAGGCTCTCTCCTACCCCACTCTTGCCCATCGCCATCTTCTCCGTCGCTCATGGACTCATCATCACCAAGGGTAGTCACAGAAACTTCCCCAGGCTCCAATGTATGGCTGAGATGTTCTTTCCGGTTGTCTTCCATGCTAAAGGATACCCTCCGGCCCATGCTCATAACTCGTTCATTCTCTTCCACACCAAAAAATCTACCGCCAGCAAATCTGTTCCCTTCCCTCCTCCCCAATAGCCTAAAGTCGCTTTCTGTCTCTCTCCTTATAGCACTTTCTTTCGTCTCTTGGCATATTTCAGAGGTTGAACCATTCTCAAGGCTACCATGCCGATAGCCAGAAGTTGGGTTGTTGAGTCCATTTAAAGTAGAACTCAGCTTAGACCCACTCAACATCGATTCTTCTCTGCTTTCAAGTTCTTCCTGAATCTCCCTTACATGCTGAAAGTCTGCATCTTTTCTGCCGTTTCGGCAAGCTGGCTCTGTTTCCGCAAACTGTTCCTCTTCAGGGACTTCCTTAACACGGTCCAGTTCCTGTGAGACCGACAACACAGCGGCATCAAAAGACAACACGTGATCTTCATTCTGTCTGAGGTTTACCCCCCTGTCATCATAAATTGGGCTCCTAGATATCTTTGATACCGTTTTCGGAGAGAGACGCTTATTCCTGCTAGTAAACCAAGAAGGTGGCAAGGGAGACTCAGATTTACGTCTATTCAACTGGCCATGACTGTCAGATCCAAATGGGCTCTGACCCAAATCAATCCAGAACGAGTTGTCTGACGACTCATCTTCACTGAAAACAGGGCTCTTCATGACCTCACCAATAGAAATGCTCTCCGCTTCTTCAAATATGGTGCTTGCCCCATCCCTGTCAGAGCTGTTATCTTGTTCAATCTCAGTCTCAAACACGTCCCTCACCTGAGAAGAAGTGAACACACCAGAAAAAGCAGGCAACTGTGGCCCCCGGTGAGTCTCTGGCATTAATTCTTCATTCCCATCAATTCCATCATCTTCGACTCCTGGCAAACCATCCAAGCCATCCACAGAATCGCTCAGATACTGTGGGAAAACTGGAACAATCCTTACCATTCCAGACCCAGTACACCCACCATGGTTCTGCAGGCTTCCCATCACAGATTTCTTGATAAGGAGGCATCCAAACCCAGTCGGGTCAGACCCAAATACCCGGTAAAACGATGTGATAATAAAATCCGGCCGGAACAGGGACAGCCCAAGAGAGTCCATGTCCTTGGGACCCAATGACCCAGCATCAAGCAAGACATGCCAATTGTTCTGCTGAGCCAATGCCATCCACTGGTAGGAATACTTAGCCCCGGTAACTCTAGACTGAACAGGGAACACAAAAAGCCCAACTGCAGAATCCTTCTTCCTCCTCTTCTTGTTCGAGATCTGCTTTCTCAGCTCTGTGGAGCAGAGTTTCAGGGTCGGCCATTTAAACCAAGCACTGTAAATCTTCGCACCCTTCTCTTTGGCACTCTGAGCCATCCAATTCACTGACTGACTCTCATAATCGAACATGGTTAACAACTTCTTATTCGTTTGGAAGGGATAGGATTCAGCGAGCAATTTAAAGGCAGAGCCTCTACTAACAGTAAAAACAAGGCCGTACTCGTTCTCGGGGATGTTCAAATAATCCATTATCCTAGTCTTTATATCGTGTTCAGTGGTGCCTTTCTCGGCACCTCCATAAAGAGCATGGTTGCTCAAGTTCGCAGTTATCTCCGACAAACTAAAGGCAGAAGACTCCCAATACTGAAGAGTCTGATGGTAAGAAAAGAGCCCGAAGCCACAGTAATCGAGACATACCTTGGCGATCAGGTCAGAGAGGTGCCCATACTCATCGGATCTCAGCTGGTCGATCTTCTCGGAAGATTGGAACTTTGGGTACATGGTGAGGAACTTGGAGAAAGATTCATGGAGGTCGGGGATGGATTCCTCTGCGTCAAATATGCGGTCAGCAGCAAGGGCAGTGGCTCGGAGGAACTCCCTCTGGGCGTGGAGCCTGGCGAGGGATCTCGACCTCCCGAAGCTCCCATCTTGATTGGAAAAGGACTCCGAATCCATGTCTTGGGATTTAACGAGAGACCCATCTTCGGAAGCCTCTTCCAGAGCTTCCCTGAGTTTGTTTTCCTGCAATTGGCGGAGCATCGAGGGCTTGCGTTTGCTTTCCTCTGTCAAACCACCAGACCCATCCCTCCTTTTGCTTTTCTTCTCCAGAAATAGGGCAGCACAGTGGGATATAGGCTTCCATAGTGAAAGATGCATGAAGCTTGACGGGGGGAAAATACCCAGAAAAAAAAACCAACCCAAGCTCACCCACACAGAACCCAGGCTTTAGCCCATCTAACACACCCCAGTTCAGGTTCAAAACCTGTCGAACGGAAAGTAAAAGGGGGCTCTAAGCTTTCCAAAAATCAAAACAAAAACCCTAACTTAAGGAGGGAAAACATGCAGAGATTCAGAGAGACATTCCGAACTTTATCTGGACGCTGAGTACTTTATCAAAAAAATTCAAACACAGACCAGAGATTCTGCCATTGACACCCAGAACTTTTACAAGATCAAGAAGACGACTCAGTCCAAGAGACTACAAAAGGAAAAGAAAACGATCAGATTCCAGGCCAACCTTTAAACAGATCAAAAGAACCCTTAACTTTAGCCTCTTCCTAGAGCCCAAATCCACGATTTGAATTCAAATACACCCCCTCCCCACCCAGAAATGAAGAAAATAATAAAAACTCAGCACAGCAAACTCAACAAATTCCAGAAATCCCAACCTAGAAAAACTAGAGATTCAACAATCAACACGGAATCTATCACTCCTAGAAGAAAAAAAAGGAGAAACCCAGAAAAACCCACAATTCAAAATCCCGAAATATTCACAAATCAAAGACCCAGACAACAAACGTCCAGAAACCCTAATTCAACCCCACCAAATGAAACCAGAGAGAACCCAAAAACCCAAATTCAGAAGAACCCACATCCAACAAAACCCCAAAGAACCCAAACCCTTTTAGGACGCTCTCACCATGAACGCAGCAGATAGTCAGGCCAAAAACCGAAAAAAAAAATTTAAAAACCTAGGATAATCCCATCAAAACCCCATAAAGACCCTGAAGCTGAAACAGGGGAAGCCAACTGTGAAAACAGCTCCAACAACTAAACAACCCCGCTACCCTCACCAACCTCACACTCTCTCTCTTTCTCTTCTCTGCAAAACAATTAAATGCCATCAACTTCTCATTACTTCAATGGTCAATCCCAAACATGTCCGCATTCCGCATTGATTTTCCCTGCTCCCTACTTTTTACTTTCAACCCCCACTGTAAAATTTTAAAAAAAAAAAGTTCGGAAGAAAAAAAGGGAACTCCTCTCCATTTGACTTGACAAAAAATACAGATTAATTATATATTATTTCGAATTTAAATTTGTTTTTCCCCTCCAGACTAGAACACTGGGATCAAGAAAAAGATTTAAATATCTCTGACATTGTGGTTGGTGGGACCCACCACTTGTGTGTTTTCTCCTCCTCCTGTCGTGGCTAAAAGTCAAAATTAGCCTACTTGTAAAGCTATTTTCTGTCCTGATTAATACTTTGATGACAGGGCGCAATATGAGCCATGTGGCATACTTTTAGAGGGCACTGACCGTATGGATGTTTTTCCAATCTCTAGGTGGATCTACAAACCAAAATCAGGTTGATTAGTGATTTCAAACCTTTGGATCTCTGTACCTCAAATAATGATCAATAATGCTCAAATTTAATATCAACCCATGAAAATAACTCCAATCGAACGCCTAGAAATCACTAATCAGGCTGATTTTTAGTTTGTTGGTCCACCTAGGGATTGGCCAAACATACAAGCGGTCAGAATCCTCTGGAATGTGCCACGTGGCTCATATTGCTTGCTGTCATCAAAGTTTTACTCGTCTGTCCTAATACACACCCATCTTGAGATACTGTATTTTATAAATCATTTTTAATGAGTATAATTTGACTCCTGAAATTAGAGGATGGTGATGGGAATCTCGATGACCATCAGCGGCGGACTTAAAGACGTCAATGCTACAGAATCGTCGTTGGGACGATGCTAACGCAATGCGCACAGTGCGTTTGGAGGTCATTTTCGTGTAGCGGAACTTTGCTGACCGGCTCAGCAATATGAGCCACATGGCATTCTAAGGACGCTGATTATATGGATGTTTGGTCAATCCCTAGATTGACTTACAAACCAAAAATCAACCCCATTAGTGATTTTTACGCGTTGGATTGGAGTCGTTTTCATGGGTTGATTTTTAACCCTGAAATTTAAGCATTATTGACCATTATTTGGGGTACAAAGATCCAAAGGTTTAAAATCCCTAATCAGGCTGATTTTTGGTTTGTAGGTCCATCTAGGGATTGACCAAACATCCATACGGTCAGCGTTCTCTAAGCATGTGCCACGTTGCCCATATTGCTGACCCGTTCAGCAACGTTACTCATTTTCGTGATACGGACGAACATGAGAAAAGGTTTGATGGACGGAACTTGCATCAAACGTCATGCAAGGACTCCCAAAAATCAGGTTGATTTTGGTTTGCAGGTCCACCGAGGGACTGGCCAAACATCCATACAGTCAGCGTCCACTACGAGTGTGCCACGTGGCTCGTATTGTGCGTTGTGACAGAAGTTTTACTCTTGCCAGGCCCACCAAAATGCCATATATCCTAGGATGTTTCGGTCATTGCACCAATCAAATAGTAGTACAGTAGTCAAGAGAAAAGCCAATACATCGGACGGCTTGGATTGATAGTTGGCTATACGACCAGAAAATTGTGTATTTGAAATACAAAAAGCACTTATAGTTGTATTTGTTCCCCACGTAGCCCAAATTCTTTGGATTCCGAGGAGTTGCCGATTTATTAAAATGCCTCGGCTCCTCGCTGGAAAATGGAGAAATAGCAGTCAAAACTCAAAATAACGTGCCCGATTATTTTTGGGTACATAATTATAGAATATAGATTTTTTTAATTTCTCGGATGACAGAAAAGCGAGAAATTGACGAGAAGAAGGTTATTTGACATTTTGACTAAAGGTTCTAAAGAAGCAAAGACAGTCAAAATGGTGGGACCACGATCGTGGTGCATATTCCGAGGAAGGTCGAAAGCTACCTAACATCATCTGCATTTTAACGAGTAAAAAGCCGATCACTGTACGAGCCACGTGGCACACTCTTAGAGGGCGCTGACCATATGGATGTTTGGCCCATGGTTTTAAAAACGGCTGTTTAAACGGTAACGCCCCGAACCCGTTTCTGTTAAAACCGTTTAAACACGTTTATCATCGTTTTTAATAAAACGGCCATTAAAATCGTTTAAACGGTTGTTTAATTCTGAAAAATTTTGTGAAAAAAAGGCCGTTAATTCCGTTAAAATCCCTTAAATTTCAATTTCTTTTAGTTTTCAAATTTCAAAATTTGAATTTCAGCGCCATTTTTCTGTTTAATTTCGTTATATTCCATTTTTGCTCTGGCGGTTTCAATCCGTTTAAACGGTAACACCCCCAGTCCGTTTAACCGTTAAAACAGCCTCTTTAAACCTTGGTTTGGCCCATCACTAGGTGGACCTGCAAACCAAAAATCAGCCTGATTTACAACCTTTGGGCCTTTGCACTCAAATAGCGCTCGATAATACTCAAATTCCTACGGTTAAAATCAATCCATGAAAATAACTTCAATCCAACACTTAGAAATCACTGATCAGGTTCATTTTTGGTTTGTAGGTCCCCTCCACCTAATGATTGGACAAACATCCATACGGTCAGCATCCACCAAGAGTGTTCCACGTGGCTCATACTGTGGGCTGTGACCGGGAGCGAAGGTTTACTCCATTTGTAACGAGGCCGTGAAATTTGACTCAGTTTTGAGCCCTGGTAGATTCGTGTATGTGTAAATCCCGAGAACGATCCAAACGGTGTAGACCTAGAGAACGGTCGCCTCAGGATGACAGCAACACAGATTTGGAAACATTTTCCCTCCAATAAAAAAAAAAGAAGAAAATTATGGGCCCATTTATTCCCAATTATGGAGCTGCTTGTTTGGATGAACTAGTTCAATCTTCAGACATTTGATCATTATCCAATCTAAATGAATTGACACATGTTGGCTAATCGCTTTGACATGCAAAACATTCCGGACGATTAGGAACTTCGGCAGTTGGGTCATTACAGCTATGGCCCGTTAAAAGAGTTGACCTTTTTTAACCGAGGGTTCAAATTAATGGGCATTATGATGGTTCATCCATTTTAAAATTTGAAATGTAGATTATCTAGTTGGTAGAAATCTAAGGTACCATATAAGAGTCAAACTGGTCGGTTCTGATTCTGAACCCAAAACTTTGGCCCTGCTTGGTTCGCTACACTTGGGTGCAGTTTGCACAGTAGTGCAAATGTAGCGGACTTGCGTTGTAATCACTTACAACTGTTTGGTTCACGTCCTATAAATAGATGCAACGAAGTTTAGCTGATTGGTTGGTAGTGGATTACAAAAGAATGCAATGGATTATTTTATTTCTTGATTTTATAAAAAAGATTATACAATAAAATTATTATTGTTATCACGTTGCTTTTTTTATTATTATTCAGAAGAGAAAGCTTGGGGTTAGGGGCCTAGGGCCCCAGTGGCGGAACCAGGCTAGGGGAGCAGTTGCCCCCCCCTGATTTTTCTTTTTTTTTGCCATTTTACCCTCCTTTAAAAAAAAATTTGTGATTTTGCCCCCCTTGATCAAAATCTTGGGTCCGCCACCAGGGTTAGGCGACCCCGACCAACTATATAAAAAAAAAAAAAATTAAATAAAAATTTTAAAAATTAAAAATAAATATAAAAAATAATCACAATTATTATTATTATGATTATTTTCGAAAGAAAAAATGTTGAGCTAATAAAATGCACACACTCGCATCAGTTTTTGTGCTGCACTTGCTTGCATCTATTTTGTTAAGGAGTTTGCAAAGGCTTGGAACCTACTTGCACTGCAGTTCATTTGCACGCCTCTAACCGATCACTTGCAATCTCAAATTTGTGTCAAGTGAGTGCATTGCTCTCAATTTGTTGTGAACCAAATAGGGCCTTTACCTTCTTCTTGTTCCGCCGGACCCTAACTATATATCTAATTCTATGACAACTTCAGAAATTTGATTTTTTTTAATATATTCACCCCCCTTTAAATTAATATTTCAAATTGCGATTTGGGTTGAAACTTTTTTATTTTGCCACTTATTCTCAAAAGACCCCTACAATCACTCACATTCAACGGACATGGAGACTACTAATTCAACATAAAAGAGGTCAACGGGTTAGTTGGGGCCCAAACACCATTCTACCTGGGTTTGAAATTTATGAATGAAGTAGTCAAGACCTAGTCTTGTCAAGTCATCAGTGTACCCTACCCTTATTTCAATCTCTTAAGATTGTGCCACGTGACTCATAATATGGCCCATCATTAATGGTGTCAAATAATTAGGATGAATTTTCGTAGGTAGGTAGGTCCACCTAGAGATGGACAAAACATCTATACAGTCAGTCGCACATGCATGGTGGTGTCATTTGCCAAAAATACACCTCGAACTGCGTGCTAAATAGTAGTGCCAAAAATCTACCGTTGAAACAAAACCATGAAAAAGACTCTAATCCAATGGGTAGAAATTGCTAATCAGGATGAATTTTGGTAGGTAGGTCCACCTAGAGATAGAAAAAATATTTATACGGTCAGTAGTCTATAAATGTGTGCCACGTGTAAGGTGCACATGCATCGCACGTGGCATTCCCCTAATTTCCATAGTATGTCAACTTAAAGGGGGGTTTATGCCAAGAATTACATCCAAACAAATGATTGTAACCATTTGATCTATCACATTCATTTCCGACCGTCAACAAAGCACTAAAAATATACATAGGATCAATCAAATGGCGGGTGGTAAATGCATATACACCACATGTACAAGTATTCACTTGGTAGACCGGCCTTATGGTCCATACGATTTTACTTTGATTTTCCTCATCTAACTAACCTCCTGTACATTCCCTTTTTTTCATCCCCTCTTTAAAAAAAAAAAAGTTTAAAAATTGCAGAATTCAACGATGCTTTCTTTGTCAGGGTTTTGGGGGAGAGAAATTCAACCCACAAAACGTTTGCATTGAATTTTGTAGTTTGCTGTTGTTTACTGAATTGGCTTTCTCATTCCCTAAAATAATGTACCCTTCTTATTTGCTTCTGTTTTGGACTTATGCCTCGTGGCACGGATTCTTACACCCCTCTCTGGGGTCCACATGGAGATGAGTAGCTAGGTTTAAAAGGGGCCGTTACCGTTTTTTTCCGTTATAACACACACGGGTAATTTCAAATTTTCAATAAAATTTATAACGGAAACAATGGATTTTTTTAACATATTTTTTTTTTTCAGAAAATAACGGTTGTTATTTTAGTTATAATGAAAAAATAACTGCCGTTGTTTCCCGAGCATTAAAACGAACGGTACATAACGTAATGGGAGAGGTCCGAATCCGTTACAAGGACAGTTATTTTTATTTAAACCATGATGAGTGGAGAGATGATTTTTTATGAGAATGATAGAGTCAATATAGAGATCATAATCAACCAATTCCGACATTTTTAATGCTATTATAAGTAGATTACAACATCAAGAATTTTGGACGGTCCATTTCATTGTTAACTTTAAGAACTCATTTGATAGGGTTAGGAATTTGCTGATTTTTTTTTTTTTTATGAGGATTATCTCCATAGTGGATAGCCCTCGACTTATTTCCATGTGGACCCTACAAAGGTGTGTCAAATAATTCGTGTCAAAATATCATGGCCGATAATAATATATATGGGTCATGTTATTTGGACATGTCTATGTTATGTAGGGTCCACAAGGAGATGATTTAAGGGCTAATTTTAATTTGGTGAGAACAATCACCTTACCAAGGAGATCATCTTTCCAAATAAGCTCATCTCCATGTGGACCCACAAAGGCATTTCAAATATATATATATATATATATATATATATATATATGCTAGTAGGTGGCCCATGTCCACGGCACTCATCGGCAAAGCGTTTGTCAAAATTGGGTATGAGTGGCTGAGATCAACCGTCCAGTTGGGGGATAAGATCTCGGCCCTTCTTTATGAAGTCTATAAGAGGGGGACTCTTTATGAAGCCTATAAGAGGACTCTCGTGGCCCTACATAGTTAAGTTTTTTAGCTCAGCCCAATAACTGCATATGGATGTTCAGGCCACCTATTGGTGGATAAACACTAAAAATCAGCTTGATTGATGATTTCTAGCCATTTGATTTACTACCCAAAAAACATGCTTGAATCCAGCGGCTAGAATCACGCCCTAAAAAGTACTGAAATCTATGGCTAGGGATAATCAATGAGGTTAAGTTTTGGTTTGTACATCCAATAAAGGGTGGGCTAAGAATCCATGTGGTTAGTGGGACTTGGGCGGGGGGCCTTCTCTCACCAAAGGGCCTTAGGCAACCACCTTAATGGCGTTAAGGTAGAGCTGCCGCTGAGATAAACTTTACCTTGCCGTAAATGCGGGCGTATAAAGATTATATATATATATATATTTTTTTTTTTTCTTCATTCGGATGAGTTGGGATCCAACAAGTGACGACCACGTTGTGATCCGATTTAATTAATTTTTTTACATATTTTTTTTCTATATTACCTACATATAATTTTTTACATGAGTAGACTTCCGTAAAGTCTAATTAAATTTTTTAGTTTCATGATGTCACATTTTTTTTTAGAGTATGTCGGAAAGAAAAAATGTGTCACGCACTCATATAAAAAAAAAAAAAAATGGGGGGCGACTGTGGGGGTGTTGTGGACCTTGTGGTGCGTATTCTTGGTTTTTCTAGGGCACCTCATTTTGCAAGTGCAAGAGATGACCAGGGCACCATTTTCTCAAAAGACCAAACTACCCTCTCAATTTAAATTTTTATTAATTTGATTCAATTAAATACATGCTTGCACGTGTCAAATAATCGAAATTTATCGGATAGGGTATCTGCTTAAACCTACCAATGTGATACATGCTTGGGCAGTGATATTTCGAATCAGGTCACACGTATGCCATGGCTCGAACGATACACGGCAGCACAACTATGACCCATGGCTTGCCATTGCATGTTGTTCTTTGCTAAGCATGCGCGTGGGGTGCGCAATACACATTTAGGTAAATGGTACTTTCAGAGCACAAAGACAAGATCAGCTTTTTCAAAGGTGGGATTAAAAGTTAAAACTCCATTTATTTGGAAGCAATGAGTAAGTATGACTCCCCTTAGGATCATGCCTGCTTTTTTTCTCTCCACTTTTCCGAGTATGTCCATAGTCTTTTCTGACTCGTCTTTTCACTCGTGTCCTTGGCCATCGATTTCACGAATCCAAAGGTGATTTTGCTTTCACAAAAAGGGAATGCCAGCTCAGCACTATCAACCATCATTGGATACTTGGAGTCCACGTCCAAGAACACGAGTGGAAAGACGATTCAGAAAAGACGAGTCCCTTGAACCCCACCCATTAATAATATCCAGTACCCTGAGTGGGGATAACAAGAGGTCAAAGACTTGGGACCTTTCTTTACTCTTTTTTGAGTTGAGCCAACAACACAAGTGGATGTGGGTGGTGTCTTTTCTTTAGCTTCTTTGGCAATATTGATGAGGCTTTTAAAGTTGGAAGGGTATTTTTGGACATTTTTCATCAACCATCACCATTTTAGTCCTGTATATTAGGTCCTTGAGAAAATGACCTGATGGCCTTTTGGATTACAGTACATCAGGAGGATCCTAAGATGATTCAGTAGACTTTTCCATATGATTCCTGCTGGTATTATAAAATATGGTTAGGATAGGTTGACTCATGCTTTTGTGACTCAAAAAATGACACACGGTCATGGGACCCACATGTAGGTGAGTTAAGGGCTGATTTTTGGTGATAATATTCTTCTCAAAATGGGTACTCACCTCACAAAAAATTAGCTCATTCCGACATTTCTAACCTAATGAAAGGTAGATTACAAGTTACCATTAACTTTAACTCTAAATTTGATAGTATTAGAAGTTTCAGAAAATGCTGATTTATTTTGGTAAGGATGAGGAGATCATCCTCATCTAAAATCAATGCTTAACTCATTTACATGTGGGCCCCACAACCGTGTGTAATTTTATAAGTCAAAAACATAAGTATGGGTCATGCCCCTCAAAGTATGATTTTTTATCATTTTCTTTTTTGATATTTACCTAAAATGAAATAATGCGATAGAGTCACTGAGACATCAATTAGAACTAATTCCTACAAAACCCGACTGCAGTTCGACCGCAGTCGGGTTATGAATTACTCTGGAACTGAATATAAATATTCAGTTCCATTCACCATTTAGAATGGGGCATGAATTACTCTCGAACTGAATATAAGGGGACTTATTTGGTCGGGTGAGCAAATGAGTGAAACAAGACGGCCTTGCTTGATTCAATGAAAATCAGATGCAATGCACCCACTTGCCATGGTTTTGGAATTACAGGTGATTGGTTGGGGCCATGCAAATGAGCTGGCATGCAAGTGGTTGCCAAGCCCATGCAAACTCTTTAAGAAAATGGATGCAATCATTTGCAGTCCAAAAATTGTGGTAAGTGACTGCAATACAACTCATCGCATTTGCACCAGACTGCAAAATGCATTCCATTGCTTCGAATGAAGCAGGGCCTAAGAGTAGCCCCAGTATCCAGGTGCAGGTTGAAGGCTATAAACAGAGGTGCAAAGCAGAAGTGAGAAATAATTTGAATTGCACCTTAACTGAAGATATAAAGGCAACAAAAATCATATTTTATAGCATTAAATGAAAGCTATAGACCTCTTCCTAAAGCATGGTGTTCATGAAAAGGCCATGAAAAGAGGATAGTAAAATAGAAAAAGAGGGACAACTAAATCCCAGATTGATCATCATTGCATGCTGACCAAGCAAGGTTCAACCGAGGGGAAAAGAAAGCCCAGTTCCACATTGAATGACCCCGTCCGACACATTCCATCTATTCATATAAGACAACAATTCATCATCTTATTAAAAATATAAATGGATACTACGAGTTGAAGGTAATTACCTCCTTTTCTTGTCAATTTACAATCAAATTATTCAAAAATTGAAAATTCCATAACATAAAATAGTACTGTAAGCTAAATAAACTCCTAGTGCTGCAACATCTACTACAACAAATGTCAGTTATTCTGCTTAGCTTTGGATTACTGACAAAATTAAAAGACTTCGAATACCAACTCCCCCTTTAAGAAGACTCGAGCTAGTTGGCCCTGCATTTAACCACCACTTCCACTGCCAAAAAGGGGCCTTCCACATAGACCTGCAAGTTCCGAATATAAAAGAGTTACCAAATGCTTTCCATTAATTTGCTCTACAATAGATCTTGATAATGATAAAAAGTTTTAATTGCATAAAATGACTAAAACTTGGATCACGATGTTAAGAGAATTTGTACTACTGTATTTTTGAATTTGGTGGAATTTGTACTACTATATGCATAAAGAAGATCTGAAATTCCATAAGATTAGCTCATTACTTTCTGCTGTGATGTAGTTGATAGTTGATATAAACGAGGAAACAAGTACAATGAGATGAATGCAATCACAGCAACCACAGACCCATTGAGGAAAAGCTTTCGACCACCCATTCGATACTCTTGCATTCAAATGTATTAATTTGCACTTTGCACTAGCAGTGAAAATGGTTGATAAAGTATGTGAGCACATGGCCTGCACTTATCCAAGTCGAGAGCAAAGAAATAACACCCATTATCAAGACAATATGCATTCACCAACCCTTTGATAAGCATACTCCCCTTTGTGTTAGATATTGGCCAAATTATGAGTTTAGAGTTGAGAACAATCTGAACTGGTATTTTGTTATTCTTCAACCAAATAACCACGTGTTGAAGGGTACATGTAATGTAAAGAAGGCTTTCCTCAGCTTATTTCATTATTCTTCAACCAACTTTTCTCAACTGGTATAACACATGCTCCTTCCACTTGGATTCTGGCTGCTACCCTGCCTTTCTATAGATTCAAATGTAAAAGAATAATCTAAATTTTCAAATCTGTACTGGTGATTCAGCCACCTTTAATCCAGAGAATCTTCTTTGACCTCAATTAAATCGATGATCCCAACATACTAAATACCAACCTGCAACAGTCACTACCACTGTTTCCATCAACCAGTAAGCACATAGGTTCGTTTATATCAATGACACTGAAAATTTGGATTTTAAACTTCAATTATACCTTGCAATATTAACCAACCACCCTTGAAGTGATGTACACTGACACATGTTTCAGAATCAGATGCAGAAATGAGGAGTTGGACACATTGACCTCCGGAAATCCAACACACCAAACTATTGAAACAACTAATTTGACAGTATACGAAACACTTCTATCCAAATCGTTGTGGATCTTGAAAAGAATATTCAAATGATCTTGACATTTCCTAATGAAATAACCACGTGTTGAAGGGTACATGAGCAACCAAGAACCAATTTACCGTAACAGTGTTCACTTCTCCAACTTTAAATCATACATGCTCACAAATATGTGCACAATTATGTGTTCTTGGAATATTTTTGTCTTGCATTTTCTTCCATTTTGCCGTGCATTAGAAAATTGCGACAGAGTGCTGAAGTTGGTTTTTGATCCTGTTTACGCAGTTAAGTGTAAGAATGGAGGGGACTGTGTTCACCTCCTCTTTGGAAGGAATGAAGCATGTCAAATCTGAAGGGGTAATGCTAACCAAGCCTTTTTTGGATGTGTACCAGTTAATACTGCCCATTGTAGCTATGGTTTCTCATTTGTAACTTTGAGAGTGATCTAAAGTTAAGGAATTTCAAATTATTTATGTATTTTGACTCTTGTGATTTCACATACTTCAAAACTGGAAAATCCAACTATAATATATACTTCAGGAGAGTGTTTAGTGCTCAAGAAAGAACCTCTAACACTATATTGTGATATGAATCTGTTTTAGTTTTTCATTTTTTTAAAGTGAATTTACTGGAACATGCTTTATTACTCTGCACATTTTCTTTTGTGAATCCTTAAAATTGGGAGTGAACTCTTAAGCAGTTTCTGCTAGTCTAGTAGAACTAAATTTTTTTTATTGAATCCCTTCATAGATAATCCTATGCATGTATTATAAGCTTCTACACTGTTTACTAGAAAGATGGGGGGTCGGTTGGGGTTTTTGGATGTCTTGGTATCTCTATGCATGGAATTTAATCTGTTATTTTTTGGAAACAAAGATCTATATGATGCCTATATTAATGCCAAACTACTATCTCAACATCAAAGCTTCTCTAGAATCTCCTCACTCACTTAGGGAATGCTCGTATCATTTTCTTCTCAAAGGTTGAACTGCGGTGCAGTGTGGCATATTCCATGTTAACAAAACCCACCCAATCCAATATCAGTGTGTAATTTTTTGAACTGTGGATAGTGTGGCAATATTGGACTATATTTCGTGAACAAATGTCAACATGACTCATGTGTCACAAAGGTCCTGCAGCTGGAAAGCCACTGTTGAAAGTGGGAGAGTATTCATACTTTTATCTCAATTCCAAAATCACTTAGTTGAATGACATTGTAGCACGAGTGGTCGGCACAAATGAATATGAAAGATATTGTGGCATGAGTGGGCGACAGAAAGATAGATGTAAAACTCATTGTACTGGAAGACCCAAAAGTAAATCTTGGTACCACACAACAAGCATCAGTTAATGCAAACGGGCATACTTTTGATGGAACCGGAGAAATCCCTTGGACATCTCGGGTATGAAGACCAGATGGTGTAAATGGCATAATATCAAGAGGTTGTTCATTTGCACATTACGAAAGTTTCAGGAGAACAAATAGAAAGGTCTTTTTTTGGGTAGGAAGTAAGGTCTCATTACAAGAATAGGAAATTTCCATCCTTTATTAGGAGGCTCTATATGAGGTCTTTTTTTGGGTAGGAAGTGAGGTCTCATTACAAGAATAGGAAATATCTTCCATCCTTTATTAGGAGGCTCTATATGAGGATAGCCCAGGCTTCTGTTTCATGACTGCAAAAAGTACAGTCACCAAGCACCAGTGGGGATCTGAAGTTAAAAATAAAAATGTACACTGATATATGTTTCAGGGCCAAATATTATCACTAAATTTCTGGATCTTTCCTTTGTTTTCATCGATACGAAGTCAGTCACACTAATCCCCACAAACCCTAAACACCAACAGGTTCGTACAGTTAATCCCATATGTTGAGAGATATTTTTTAAAACACTTTATGATTTATGCAGTTCAATTCAATTATACAATATAGAAGAATGTATTTGGATAAGCTGATATGCCTTAACTTGGTCTGTGATACATAGGTAAGCTGGTTTGCCTTATATATGGGCTTATACAGCTGAATAAACTCAAAAGTACTATCACACTACCACCTAAAGCAACGAAAATATGCCATTTTCAAAAGTGAAAAATAAAATTAAATTAAAAATACAAGTGTACTGTCCCTTTACATGAGAAACTTAAATGGAAAATGTCATTAATGGAAGTGTTAATGTTAAAGCTACCACTTATATTTAAAGTTACAAGCCAAATAGCTACAGAGATCGAGATCGTGGTAATTTATTCTTGATCTCGAATCATCATAGGCTTAGTTTTCACAGTCCTGCATCAGTACTCCCTATGTTCACTTGTACTCCTAAAGTTGATGATGACAATTAATTAAATAAATGAAATGAAACTAAGCTTAACTTATGCACAGATTTTAACATATACAATAATTAATCAAACCACGTGTTCATGCTACAAATTCATAAATTATATATATGAAGAACATAAATGGGCCTCACAAAAACACATAACAAATTCGACCCATATACAATCAGAAAAATGAGAAATGATAATTCACGCTAAAAGAATTTATATTTATTGAATAACTCCCAAAATACAACTTGTATATACCTCAAAACTTAGGGCCCACCATAAAAACATATAACCTACTCAATAAGCCAATAAAAATACTTTAATGAAAAATGCTATTGAGGAAGAAATTACCAAAATACGCCTCATAATGAATTTTTTAAAAAGTTCCTAAAAGTTGTACATGACATGTAATACTACTCTAGTATTGATATATACTCAAAATATGTGATTATGAGAAGTGAAATGACTAAATGACCCTTAATAAGCAAAAAAGACCAAAATGCCCTTCAAGGAAAAAATTCCAAAAAATTTGAGTACTCACATTATTTATTTTTGATCAATGGTCTAATCTCTTGTACCACCCTGAAAATATGTACCCGCATCTCGTTTGCTTTGATAAGCTCGAATACACAGACATCATCGATTTCAAGGTTGTTACCGTAAGCAAAGGTAACCCAACCACCACTTAAACCACCTCGATTCGTACCGCAAACATAGCTCACTGGCCATGCAATCCCGTTTGGATCCCACAAAATTATTTCCTTGTTGACTTTAGGAAGATAGGTTTTTACGAAGGAGTTCGGAAGGCCCTGCATGCACAAGAAAAGTTGGTCACATCCAAATGTGGAGTCATGAAATCAACTAAAGTGGTATGGGTTTTTTTTTTAAAAGATATTAGAAATCGTGTTTCTGTCACGGTGTCATTTGTTGAGGGCTCCATCTAGATGAGTTCTAGGTCTCTTGTATCTCAAACAAGGCAATAATGCCTCACCTCAATGCAAAAGCTTTTATAACATGCTGAAGCCCACGGAAGCAATCAAGCAATGTTAACAGGTCATTCTTGGCAGAGTTGTTGCTTTGATTTATACTTGAAGCTAAAGAAAACTGAAACACTTCAACTTATCTTTCCAACCTCCAACAACAGTCCATGTCTTAGGATATGCTCTACTTAAACACTTCCAAATGAGTATCAAATGTGCATCTCACACTTCAATTTTGAAGGTGGATGAAATACCTATATGTTTGGTGTACCTTTGTTCTACATGTCCCGGACAAACACCTCTGAGGTGTGCAGTGGAACATGGATTTTTTTTAACCCAGATTGACGTGGACCTTAGGTTCGAGGCCCATTGGGTTATGAGCCGAATTTTCCGAGATAGGTTAAAACCTTTTAGGCCAACCATTGAAGATGGAAAGGCCATACTTTAACATTCATAGTCTAGTATTTTTTTCAAGGTTGTACATACACTGACATATCAATTAAGGCAAAACCTGAAGTTATTTCTCTTGTGTTTTGGTAGTATCTTAGATACTAATTATACATTTTTTATGTAATCTACTACGATAACTTCTACAAACTGATATGTCTGTAGGATGTTGAACTTCTAAGATTTCAGAGTCAAAACATCTTGTCCGCGTCTTAACACTAATCCGTGTCTAAACTTCAAAAATCACATTTATGTATTTGAGCCAATTAATTCTTTCCACCATGAATATGAAAGAGTTCATACCTTCAAAGAAAAAGAAAACAAACAATCAAGATGAACACTTCTCATGAATGGCATGACCAATTCACAAGGTTTATGTACAGAAATGGAAACCATTAATGGGTTTCAATAAATTAAGGATAGTTTAGTAACACCCCCTGAAATTTGAAATTAATTAGTAATACCCCTTATTTTCCAAACTTTAGGATTACCCCCCTTGTCCTAGTTTAACAGTGGTTGACTTAAGTTAAAACGGGCTTGAATCACATGCCGTTAGAATTGTGCTTGCAATATTATGGTCCTTTCATAGGTGCAGCAATAGGGGCATGATGCTTGTCACGTTTTAACATTAATCAAATGATGGTTAAACTAGGTCAAGGGGGGCAATCCTAAAGTTTGAAAGTATAAGGGGGTATTACTAATTACTTTCAAATTTCAGGGGGGGAGTTATTAAAATACCCATAAATTAATTTGCTTGCAAGTGAACGCACCATATTGAGATGAATGCAATGAGAGAAGGTAAACTGACCAAGTAAAACCCATAATAAACATGGCTAATCCGCATCACCATTAAAGCACAAGGACACTTTGACTTAAATTCATTCGCTGATTTAAGTGCCCTATCTGTTTCTTCCACCGTGACCTTTCGTCTTTGTGACATTAAGTATGCTGGTTGCGTACGAGCTGTAGCTACAGATATTCAAAGATTCCAGATTAAGCCCAAATCCCTACATAATCCTCCAAGTAGAAACAAAAAAAAAAATACACCTTGTTTGGAAAAATCATAAACTCACCTTGTGTACTCTTAGTGGCCTTTTTCCTTAAGTAATTCACCTGATGAAGTTGCATTGGGTTCCTTTCACTTGAGTTACTCGACTTCTTTAACAAGTATTCCCTTACAGATTGCTGATAGTGCTTCCCACCTTCTTTCATCGAAGTACCTCTGAGAGCTTTATACTGAGAATCTTCCAAGATCTCAGCCGCCTTATTCACAGTAAAACAATTTGAGCGAACATGATAATATGGCACTTTCATGTTTATTTTACTAGAACCAGCAGAGTTCTCAAACGAGGTTTGTTCTATTGGTAATCGATTCTTCTTCCTGCTGTTCCTCCACAAAGTATCTTCACCAGCTTTATATGAAGAAACATTCACGGCATCAGCTGCCGTGCCTCTTCTACTCTTTGACAAATCTTCACAAGCTTTATATAAAGAAGCATTCAAGACCTTTACTGCCTCCTTTCTCTTTCTCTTCTTTCCCTTAAAAATACTACTAGTATCTTGACTGCACATGGCATAAGATGCAGATTCTTTATCACATCCACTTCGATCAAATATTTGCACAGTAAAATGAAAATTGCCATCATATCTGAAAACAAAGAATTCACCCATTTCTACAAAGTGATCTCTCACAAACACCTGCCAACCATCTCCAAAGAAAAAACCTTCAATAGTCTCAATGAAGCGTACATGCCAAACCTTCCCGCTTGGACCCATTAAAGAAAATGTCCCAGAGGTTTCACCTTCAATATGTTTCAAGAAATTTGATGGAATTTTCTGCAGCGGAAAATTAAATTTAGATTACCATTAACAATGCGACTAAAATTACATCAGAAAAATCAAAAGAAATATCACAGACCATCTTATCAAATCCAATATTCTGCAAAAAATCAAAAAACCAAATGAGGCTTCTTCTTTTAGGAATCACTCTGAAGTAACTAAGATCAAACTGGTTCTGCAAAGTGCAACCATAAATTTTTTTTTCTTTGTTTTTTCCTTTCTGTGGGTAAGCTATGATTGAGTACTGAAATGTCAATTTTTGTTTCTATTAAAAAAAAGGCTAGTTGAGTACTGAAATGATGAAATTTGCGAAGTTATCAAAACTGATTAACTTGAAGCCGTCCTCTACTTTGCTTAGACTGACGTACAGATATAAGGGAAAGAAATCTTGGAACAATCCCAGATCACAAACAAGGCCAATTTATATCTATCAACACTGACTTGCAAAAATGTTAACTGGGTTTTCATTGCCCAGGGAGAGGTCATTGTTTCGACCTTTTATGGACTATTTTGGGATATTTGAAGTAACGGTCGGAGGCTACTTTCAAACCCAGAAGACAAGGTTCTGAGATGAAGAAGAAATGTAGGGCTAGAATTATAACCCAAAATTTGGAAAAAATAATTGTAACCTAATTTGAACAATTGATTCAACAATTCTTGTTTCCTCCATTTTAGAAGATGGCCAGTTCTTTGTGGGACTTCTATAAAACCCAAGATTTTAACATAAAAAGAGGAGGAGAAGAAGAACTTACCAGTCTTTCAGAGTTGAGCTTGGGGAAGTAAACCTTGAAGAAATGGGGATGCCTCTTTGAATCCATAAAGTAACTTTCTCTCAGCTTCTGTTTAGACGACTTGCACTGAAAGAACAACCTTCCTTCTCCGATTTTTCTGGTTTTTGGAGGGCTTGGAATTCTGGTTTTGGGCGGGCTTGGAACTATGGTTTTTGGCGGGCTTTCTTTGAAAACTTAAAACTGAAACAGTAATTTCGCCAGATTGCCGGATGAAACTTTGATGACCGGTTCGATGACAGGGCAGCAGATCTCGGCACGTGGATTTGTACTGACTGACCAAATAACACTTAAAATGCCATGTGGCACACTCTTTCAGGCCCACTGACCCCAGATTGTTTGGCGGCTTTGGCCCACTCATTGGTGGACCTATACATTTAAAAAAAAAATAGCCCGATTGGTGATTTCTAGCCATTCGATTTGGGCATTTTATCATGGGCTTCATGAACAAGCCCATTAATCGATTCCAAGCCCATGATGAAAAATTCTCAAATCAACGGCTAGAAAATCACAAACGAGGCTCAGAGACTGCTTTTCTTATTAAAATCACATCTATAAAATGCTTCCTTGTGGGGTCCACGGCCAAAATCCAAATTACCAAACGAGTCCATTTTCAGGACCCAAAAGCTAATTAGTGGATATTCTGAACTTTATAGGGCTTATAAAGTTTTTTTTTGGTTAGTTAAGCCTATTTTTAAAGAGATTAGTAACTCGGTGAAGACGGGTTTTGAACCCAGGTCTATGATTTCATCACCCACAAACTTTACCAACTGAGCAAGCTGGCACCTTCTATATTAAAGTTTTAGTGGTCATTTAAAGTTTGTATTAAAAGAATAGAAGGACATTTTAGGTATTTAAAGAGTTTCATTAGCAATAAGCCGGATTTCAACGGCTTCTGTTTAATTCAGCGAGTAAAGCAAAAACCCAAAAAAACTGCATTTAAATAAGCTATAAGTTAACTTTTAGCTAATTCTAAGCTTACCCAAAATGTTGTTAAGTGTGGTTTGTGGGGGAAGTCACTTAAAATGCAGTTTTAGCCTTTTATGTTATTTGAACCTCCCTTTACAAGACAGTGGGCCATATGTGGGCCTACTAATGAATCAATCAGGACCATTAGTGGGCTGTATCTTATAAATCATGGTACGTTGAAACATACCAAACACGGAATGATTAGGAATATAAGCATTGCCCAGTTTGTACGGTCCGGATCAATTCAAGGTCAGCTATTTGAGCGATATAGCCTTGAAATACTAGCAGAAATAAATTATGTTTTCTGCCTTCCCTTATTAAATTAAGAAAAGCAGGAATTGATCACCATCAACAAGACCCCCCTTAGCTTTTGTAAAACGTGGGACCCACAAACCAAGAACCAGGAAGAAATCATTATCTTAATGGCAAACAAAACTCAATGGGTATGGCCCATCAAGAATAATTGAAAAAGGGGAGTGAAGCCCAATGCTCGGATCAGCTTTTGTTCACATCAAATCACTATTACAAATCTAAGCCCATCTCTTACCGGCCCAACTTAATTCATTCTCTCAATTCCAAAAATATTTGCATGCTCCTTTCCTCTCATTCCTTATCTAGCAAATGGATAGAGATTCAAGTCTCAGACTGAAAGCTTCTACTCTTTCCTTGAGAAAATATACCTGGTCTTCCTTTTTTTTGCACTTATTTATTTTGTGATCAGCAAATAAAGCATCGACACGCCTTATACTCTCGGGTTTCAGAAAACCAGTCTAATTGTGGCCACTTATCACATGAAATAGATTGGAGTATGAGACAAGGATCCAACTTATAGAAGGGGACAGATCCATATCCTTGAACACCTGACTCGAAAATCAAGACAAAGATAGGGAAATGCCTGAATTTCTTCTGCTTAATTATGCATGAATTGTCATCAATCTCTTTCAAACCAAGATAGCCAAAGTCAAACCCCACCTCGAGCTTACATGATCCCTGACAAAAACCAAGTCAAAGACCCTCCTCCAGCTCACAAGACAAAGATCTAATGCTGATCAAGTCATGGGTGGTCTCGCATTTGCATCAGTCCAAAGGCCAAATCAAAGTTTAGTTTTCTTTAGCTTGTCTCTATGTACAAAGAGGCTGAAGGAAAGGAGTCACCAAGCTTCTGTGTGGAGCAACTGGCCTCATTACCCCCTTCCCTGATAATTATCTGTCTTCTTTAATCAATACATCAAGTTAAATTATCAAAAGTGGAATGCTAGCATGCAACACATTTGATGCGTTGCACGGATGGAATGCAGTAAAAAGACGTGAAAAATACCTAGAAAATCATAACTTGAATTTAAAAATATGTTTCATTTTCCCTAGTTTTTTACTGCATTGCATCCCTGCAACGCAGTTATTGCATTACTTGTTAGCATTCCACTCATAAAAAATACAATCTCCAATTGAACTTCATAGTACTGAGCATTCCATCCCACTGAGGCGCAGCCCATACATAGTCAGACAAAGAAAAGAAACATATAAACTCAAAATATGTGGTGACTGCAAAAAAAAAAAAAACTGAAAAATAGTGTAAGCTGTTGCCTGCCTATTTTAGTTCTGCTTTGAGTCCCAAATGGCTCCCTGAGGTGATACACATTTCTAAAGCAATCTCTACATGAACCCAAAAAGAAAAAATACATCCAAAGAAATAAGAAAAAAACAAGAATTAACAAATTAATCCGCTCGTGCGGAAAAGCTCTCGAGGAAGAAGCAAAAGAAACAGACGGCACAAAAAACATACCTCTGCGTCCTTCCTATTGCTTGTGCGCCTCCCATCCACCAACTCCCAGAAGCAGAATGTGAAGCCAAACATTAGTGATCATGTTCGGCCACATTCTGGGGGTGCAAAAGGCAGTGGTGTGACCATCTTCCTTCAAATTGGAACAAAAAACATACATACCCACCAAATCTTATGTTTCTGAACCTTCCAGGACAGTGGGTAGTCCTTCCGCTTCAACAAAGTTTGGATTAAGAAATTTAGCCACGAAAGCCCACATCTTATACACATCTTCAAAGTTAGTGAGAAAGCCAAGAGATGCTGTAACAACCTCAACTCGGACAAATGCATTTTTACTGTCATGGCGACCATTCGCCATTGGCTTGCACAAGGCAGTGTCATCTAGATCTAATGCCCCGCAATGTTGTTTTGGGATGTCCACAATCCGAATATGACTCAGGAAGCCAATGCCAAGTGAGATACCATATTTCTCAGCTAGCTTCTGAACAATTTCGGGGTTAATTCGCCCCCCATTACTGGCTCTCACGTTGAAAGCTACAGCCGCACCCCTTTCATATTTGATCTTAGGGCCATAGATTTGAATAAGAGGCATTCCCATGCCCCCACCCAAACCAGGTAACCGCAGTTGTAGTAAGGAGGTGACAAGCCAATTGACCAGATAACGTAGTCTGAGGGTAGTTTTGTTGAGACCCAACATGTTCACATGATCGAGATGCTGGCATATTATCTCAGGCTCTCTCCTACCCCACTCTTGCTCGTCCCCATCTTCTCCCTCACTCAAGGACTCATCATCACCAAGGGTAGTCGCAGAGACTTCCCCGGGCTCCAAAGTATGGCTGAGACGTTCTTTCCGGTTGTCTTCCATGCTAAAGGATACCCTCCGGCCCATGCTCATAACTTGTTCATTCTCTTCCACACCAAAAAATCTACCACCAGCAAATCGGTTCCCTTCCCTCCTCCCCAGTAGCCTAAAGTCGCTTTCTGTTTCTCTCCTTATAGCACTTTCTTTTGTCTCTTGGCATATTTCAGAGGTTGAGCCATTCTCGAGGCTACCATGCCGATAGCCAGAAGTTGGGTTGTTAAGTCCATTTACAGTAGAACTCAGCTTAGACCCACTCAACATCGATTCTTCTCTGCTTTCAAGTTCTTCCTGAATCTCCCTTACATGCTGAAAATCTGCATCTTTTCTGCCAGTTCCGCAAGCTGGATCTGTTTCTGCAAACTGTTCCTCTTCAGGGACTTCCTTAACGCGGTCCAGTTCCTGTGAGACTGATAACACAGCAGCGTCAAAAGATAACACATGATCATCATTCGGTATGAGGTTTACCCTCCGGTCATCATAAATCGGGCTCCTATTTATCTTTGATGCTGTTTTCGGAGAGAGGTGCTTATGATTTTTCCTGGCAGTAAACCAAGTGGGTGGCAAGGGAGAATCTGACTTTCGTCTAATTAACTGGCCAGAATTGTCAGATCCAATTGGGCTCTGACCTAAATCAATCCAGAACGAGTTGTCTAACGACTCATCTTCACTGAAAACTGGGCTCTTCATGACCTCCCCAATAGAAATGCTCTCGGCTTCTTCAAATATGGTGCTTGCCCCATCCCTGTCAGAGCTGTTATCTTGTTCAATCTCAGTCTCAAACACGTCCCTCACCTGAGAAGAAGTGAACACACCAGAAAAAGCAGGTAACTGTGGCCCCCGGTGAGTCTCTGGCATTAATTCTTCATTCCCCTCAATTCCATCATCTTCGACTCCTGGCAAACCATCCAAGCCATCCACAGAATCGCTCAGATACTGTGGGAAAACTGGAACAATCCTTACCATTCCAGACCCCGTACGTCCACCATGGTTCTGCAGGCTTCCCATCACAGATTTCTTGATAAGGAGGCATCCAAACCCAGTCGGGTCAGACCCAAATACCCTATAAAATGATGTGATAATAAAATCCGGCCGGAACAGAGACAGCCCAAGAGAATCCATGTCCTTGGGACCCAATGACCCAGCATCAAGCAAGACATGCCAATTGTTCTGCTGGGCCAATGCCATCCACTGGTAGGAATACTTGGCCCCAGTAACTCTAGACTGAACGGGAAACACAAAAAGCCCAACTGCAGAATCCTTCTTCCTCCTCTTCCTATTCGAGATCTGCTTTCTCAGCTCTGTGGAGCAGAGTTTCAGGGTCGGCCATTTAAACCAAGCGCTGTAAATCTTTGCACCCTTCTCTTTGGCACTCTGAGCCATCCAATTCACTGACTGGCTCTCATAATCGAACATGGTTAACAACTTCTTGTTAGTTTGGAAGGGGTAGGATTCAGCGAGCAATTTAAAAGCAGAACCTCTACTGACGGTAAAAACAAGGCCATACTCGTTCTCTGGGATGTTCATATAATCCATTATCCTAGTCTTTATATCGTGTTCAGCGGTGCCTTTCTCGGCACCTCCATAGAGAGCATGGTTGCTCAAGTTCGCAGTTATCTCCGACAAACTAAAAGCAGAAGACTCACAATACTGAAGAGTCTGATGGTAAGAAAAGAGCCCGAAGCCACAGTAATCAAGACATACCTTGGCGATCAGGTCAGAGAGGTGCCCATACTCATCGGATCTCAGCTGGTCGATTTTCTCGGAAGACTGGAACTTTGGGTACATGGTGAGAAACTTGGAGAAGGATTCATGGAGGTCGGGGATGGAGTCCTCTGCGTCAAATGTGCGCTCTGCAGCAAGGGCGGTGGCTCGGAGGAACTCCCTCTGCGCGTGGAGCCTGGCGAGGGATCTCGACCTCCCGAAGCTCCCATCTTGATTGGAAGGGGATTCCGAATCCATGTCTTGGGATTTAACGAGAGAACCATCTTCCGAAGCCTCTTCCAGAGCTTCCCTAAGCTTGTTTTCCTGCAATTGGCGGAGGATCGAGGGTTTGCGCTTGCTTTCCTCTGTCAAACCACCAGACCCATCTCTCCTCCTGCTTTTCTTCTCCAGTAGTAGGGCAGCACAGTGGGATATAGGCTTCCATAGTGAAAGATGCATGAAGCTTGATAGAGAGGAAAAAAACCAGAAAAGAAAACCAGTCCAAATTCACCCCCCAGAACCCAGGCTTTAGCCCATCCAACACACCCCAGTTCAGGTCCAAACCCTAAGGGTCGAACGGAAAGGGAAAAAAGGGCTCTGAGCTTTCCGGAAAATCAAAACCCTAACTTAAGGAGGGAAAATACGCAGAGATTCATCAGAGAGACATTCCGCGCTTTATCTGGACTCGGAGGAGCCTTTACTTTATCCAAAAACATTTAAACACAGACCAGAGATTCTCCGCACCCAAGACTTTTACAAGATCAAGAAGACGACTCAGTCTAAGAGAATACAAAAGGAAAAGAAAACGATCTGATTCCAGACCAAGCTTTAAACAGATCAAAAGAAACCCTAACTTTAGTCTCTTCCGAAGCTCAAATCTACGATTCGAATTAAAATACAGCCCCTCCCCCCAAATCAAACACCCTGCAAAAAAGATATAAACTCAACACAACAAACTCAAGAATCCAATCCCGTCAAAGATTCCAGAAATCCCAAACTAGAACAACCAGAGATTCAATAGGAATCTATCACCCCAAAAAGAAAAAGGAGAAGAAACCCAGAAAAACCCACATCACAAAATCCCAAAAAAGCTCAAACCCCTGAAAAAAAAGACCAAGACACCAAATTTCCAGAAACCCTAATTCAACCCCACCAAATGAAAACCAGAGAAAACCCAGAAACCAAATCCAAAAGAACCTACATCCAACAAAACCCAAAAGAGCCCCAACCCATTAGAACTCTCTGACCATGAATTTAGCAGAGACTTTGCTAAAAACAACAAAGAAAAACCTAGAATAATCCCCCAATGAAAACCCAGTTAAAGACCCTGAAGCTGAAACAGGGGAAGCCAACTCTGAAACAGCTCCAACAACTGAACAATCTCTCTCCCTCCAGTAACCTCCTCACCAACCTCTCTCGCACACTCACAGTCTCACTCTCTATCTTCTCTGCAAAACAATTAAATGCCAACAACTTCTCATAACTTCAATGGCCAATCTCCAAACATGTCTGCATTGATTTCTTTCCCCTGCTCTCTTCTCTCCCTCATTATTACTTTAATTTCTACCATCTCATAAATAACCCCAACAGTAAAAATAAAAATAAAATAAAAAATTGGGAAAAAAAACAAAACAACACAACACAACACTAACACTTCTTCTTCTCCTTCTTCTCTTCCCTGTTTGACTTTTGAAAATACAAATATTGATTTCTTTAAAAATTTTTGAATTAATTTTTATTTTTCCTACATAACTGGCATCAAGCAAAAAAGATTTATATAATCTGGCCTTGTGGTTGGTGGGACCCACCATTTGCCTGTCCCAGCTAAAGTCAAAATCAGCTTACTGACTTTATAAAGCTATTTTCTGTCCTAAATACAACCCACCTTGAAGAAATTCTTGTATTCTGTAATCTGTATTTTACAAATTCGTTTTAATGTGTGTCATTTGACACTAAAATTGGGTGTTTTGGTATGTCTCTAAAGTCTAAAACCACTGGATGTTCTTTGGATTCTTTGGAAGGAATCTCGATGACTATTAGTGGTTTTGATTCTGGACCTAAGGTAGACTTCTAGGACTTGGCCAAAGTTTTTTGGAGCTACCTTTCAGAAATCTTACGCATTTATTAGACTAAAACTTTGATGACAGTGGACTGTCATTGAGGTCGATGACAGCCCCTAATATGAGCCAGGTGGCATATTCTTAGAGGATACTGACCGTATGGATGTTTGTCCAATCCCTAGGTGAACCTATAAACCAAAAATCAGCCTGATTAGTGATATCTAGGCGTTGGATTGGAGTTATTTTCATGGGTTCATTTTAACCGTGGGAATTCGAGATTATTGACCATTATATGGGGTACAAATATCCAAGCGTTTGAAATCACTAGTCAGGCTGATTTTTTTTTTGTAGGTCAAACTAAGGATTGGAAAAACATCCATACCGTCAGCGTCCTATAAAGTAGGCCGCTGTCATCAAAGTTCTACTCATTTATTGGCCCCCGGACCAACCAGATAGTACATATATCCCTACCAACACATGTTATACTCTTGTCCTAACAAATGCAAGCCGTTGAGCTCTAAAAATTTAAAATTTGGAAAAAAAATGTCTCTTTCTGCCACGTGGTAGAGTATTAGTGGTTGAAAAAGATTTTGAGGTGGATTCGGAGTTTGCACCCAGCAAAATGGAATATAACTTTGATGATTGGGCCCTGTCATCAAGGCGGCCTTGATGACAGGGCACAATATGAGCCACGTGTAACTCTCTTAGGGGACTCTGACCGTATGGATGTTTGGCCAATCATTAGGTAGATCTACAAACCAAAAATCAGCCCGATTAGTAATTTCTCGGCGTTGGATTGGAATTGTTTTCATGGGTTGATTTTAACGGTGGGAAATTTGAGCAATTTTGACCATTATTTGAGGCACAAAGATCCAAAGGTTTGAAATCACAAATCAAGCTGAGTTTTTGTTTGTAGGTCCAGGGATTGGAAAAACATCCATGCGGTCAGAGTCCTCTAATAGTATGCCACGTGGCTCCTATTACACCCTGTCATCGGCCTTGATGACAGGGCTCTGTCTTCAAAGTCTTACTCCAGCAAATGGTGGTCCAGCAGTCAAGTGAACAGTCAAAACATTAGACGCCTTGGATTCGTAATTGTCTACTAGAGAGTAAAACTTGGCTGACTGGCGACGGTCACTGACAACCCACACACACATAAGCCACGTGGCATATTTTTAGAGGACACTGACCGTATGGATGTTTGGCCAATCCGACCTACGGTCAGAGCCGAGAAATTGAAGAGAAGAAGGTTATTTGAGATTTTGACTTAATAGATGAAGACAGTCAAAATGGTGAGATGGTGGTGCATATTCCTAGGAGGTCTACTAAAGTGGAGTGTCCCTTTTAACCCGTGAAATTTGGACTCAGTCGGTAACTATGGAGATCCGTGTTTATGTAAATCTCGATAAAACAATCCAACGGTGTACACCTACATTCCGGACGATTAGGAACTTTGTGCCCTTTCTCCTTTTTGGTCGGCTGGGATTCTCAAATTTGTGGCCCATTAAATCGATGGTCTAGATTGATGGCCATTCTTGCTCCCAAAAACGGTTAAATTTTTTATGGGTCAGGCTCCAGTTACCGCCCTAAAATAACAGGCTCCGGTTACGGGACACAATATGGGCCACGTGGCACACTCTTAGGGGACTCTGACGGTATGGATGTTTGGTCAATCCCTAGGTGGACCTACAAACCAAAAATCAGCCTGATTAGTGATTTATAAGCGTTGGATTGGACATATTTTCATGGATTGATCTCAACTGTGGGAATTTGAGCAGTATTTGAGGTATAAAGATCCAACGCCTAGAAATCACTAATCAGGCTGATTTTTAGTTTTTTAGGTACACCTTAGGATTGGCCAAACATCCATACGGTCAGAGTTCTCTAAGAGTATTCCACGTGGCTCCCGGAGCCTGTCATTTTAGGGCGGTTACTGGAGTCCGACCCATTTTTTATTATTTAGTCGTTTTAATATATTTTTCAAAATAACCCGTTAATGGTAAAATAATGGAGGGGTTGGGGTGTTACCGTTATAAATGCCGTTGCAACGGTAAAATTACTTAATGGAAAAGTAATTACAGATTACAATGAAGACTCCGTATATTATGAAAGGAGAAATTTAAGTGTCAACTGGTTAGTTTTGGTGTGGACACCAGTGTACCTAATTATATCGGTTCTGGTGGGGCTTATGCCAAGAATTCCATAAAATTAGATGATCCTAACCATTTGATCTATCACATTCCTTTTCCACCGTTAACTTTAGTTTGATGGATTGAAATTCTCTAATATTGATTCTCTAACGTAGGATAGATCGAATGGCGGGCGATGAATGCATCTGCCACATGTACCCGCCTTGTGGTCCATCCGATTGGTACTTTGATTTCTCTCGTCTAACCAACCTACTTTTCTTCTTGACTACTTGAATAGTTAAACAAACCATGCTTTCCTTGTCACTGTTTTTATTAATAGAATGACTAATGGACGTGGGGTCTACATCCAGATGAGTTAATGCCTAATTTTTTGTGATGATATTCTTCTCAACATGGATATCAACCACACAAAAAAATCAGCCAATCCCCACATTTGCAGCCTCGTGAAAAGTGGATTACAAATTGAAAATTTTTGGACCATCCATTTTCACTGTTAAATTTAGGTCATATTTGATAGGGTTAGAAGTTTTTATAAGTTCTTAACTCATCTACATGTGGGCCCCATCCATTAGTAATCTATTAGTAAGAATAGCACGAGTCATACATGGATTTTTTTACACAGCTCCATGGACCCCACGTGGAAATGAGACGATTTCCTCAACTTTATCAAAAATCAACCAACTCCAACATTTCAAACTCTTACGACGAGTGGACCACGGATCTAACACAAGCAGAGTGCTGGCCACACAGCCAAACAACACACTCCAACAACAAACTACAAGTAGGGGTGTCAATTTGTACTTGTTTTTTAACTGAAACTGAATCAGAACTGGAACAAAAACTATCGGTTGATGTTCTACGTTTTGAGAACCGATTAAAAAAGAACTAGAACCAATCGATAATAATAGTTTCAATTCTGGGTAGTTTGATATTGGAACCGAATCGATAGGAATCGGAACCGATATATAAATATAATGTTCAATACATAAATAGTGTTAAAATTGTCATATTATCAAGATTAAAACTGATATACCAAAAATTAGAACTAACAATCGATTTTGGTTCTGGTTCTGGTTCTGGTTCTGGGCACCTTAGGAACCGAATCAAAACCAACCGTTGACACCCCTAATTACAAATTTAAAGAATTTTGGACCGTTTACTTTAAGATCACATTTGATATGATTAGGAATTTCATAGTGGACTGATTGTTTTGTGAGGACGGAGATTATCCTCATAAAAAATTAAAAATTAAAAATTAAAAAAAAATATCACGTCTTGACTCATCTCCATGTAGACCTCACATAGCCACATAAAAATCCGTGATATATATATATATATATATATATATATTCACTCTGTCATATAAAAACTTAACCTTATTGCAACTTAATATTGTTGACATATAAAAGTTATTTATTTATTTTATTTTTCTTCATTCGGGCGATTATATTGAACATGTGACATCAACGCAATGACCCGACTTAATTATTTATTTTTATATAATTTTTTTCTATATTACCAACCAATACAGAGTTCTTCATAACTTAAAAGATCGGTCAGATTTTCCAATAGATTCATGTGGTGGACAAGATTGTAATTGTCCAATTATAATATAATGAGTGGACTTCCATAAAGTCTAACTAAAAATTAAGTAATTTCATGATGTCACCTGTTTTATTAAAATATGTCGCAAAAAAATGTGACTTATTAAAAAAATAAAGGGGGAGGTTTTTCTTGCTATTTAATTTATTTATATATTGATATATAAAAAAAATAAGGTCCTCTAGGGTTTCGTATTTAATGGAGTTTTCAATATCCCACTTTATAAGCACAAGGTGGCGTATGCAACATTTCAGGGATTGACAAAAATGCCCTTACATTATTTAAGGCTTTGAGCAATATTAATTATTATAGAAAGTCTGTCACACATTATTTTTCATTAAATTGTGAAAGTCTAGGGCATTCATTTGCAAGTGGAAGACATGACCCGGGTTCAAGTTTTTCAAAAGACTAAATTACCCTCTTCATTTTTTAGTCATATTAATTTGATTTAATAAAAAAACATGCATTTATCGGTGTCGAAGAATCGGCATTTATCGGTTTGGGTCTTCGATTAATATCACCATGCCACAAATAAAATTAAGTTTTCCGTATCAGTTAGCTACCAATGTGACGCATAATTGGGTGAGCCAGTGTTTGATGGCCCCCCTCCAAAACGCCACGTGGAGTAGTATCTAGGCCCCACTTACCTTATGGATATTTTTTCCACCTCGTGATGAACCTAGAGACCAAGAATCAGTATCATTAGTGATTTATAACTGTTGGATTTAGTATTTTAATAACATAACATGGTTTTCAACCGTTGAATTCGAGCTTTTTTTTTAAATGGGATAGTGAACAGGTTAGTGTTTTTGATGGATTGTTTGAAATATTGCACGGTTGGAAACACTAAGGATTACCAATCTTGGGTACTTGATAAATCAGGGAGTTTTTCGGTTCGTCCCTTTTATGAATCACTATCTAACGCTTATGTGGCATAGTTTTTCCCTTGTCCCAATATTTGGAAAGTCAACAATTCCCTTGAAAGTTTGATTCTTTACTTGGGCAGCCTCTTTGAACAAAATTTTAACAATTGAGAATTTGATTGCTAGAAAGTGAATTTTAGTGATTTTATGTGTAATGTGCAAAGCCAATGGTGAGAACACGCATCATCTTTTGTTGCATTGTGATTTTGCTAGACAAACGTAGTCATATTTTTTAGTACAAGCAGATCTTTCTTGAGTCTTACTGGAGTCTGTTGGAGTAATATTGGGAGGATGACCTCATATTTCTGTACCCCCTTGGAGGAAAATCTTGTGGAAGCTTGTGCTTTTCGCCGTCACATGGGGTTTGTGGTTGGAAAGGAACATGAGAGTTTTTAGAGGGAAGAAAGGCTCTTGCGAGAAAACTCTTCTTAACATCAAAGCCTTCCTTTTCAGTTAGGGGTAGTATATTCCATGAGTTGAGGGGCACTTTCTTTGGAGATTTCGTTTTCAAGTTCAAGACTCTTTTGAGGTGATTTGTGTCTGTTCTTGTTCGTTTGTCTTTTCTTCTTCTTTTTTTTCTCCTTGTAATTTCGACATCATATATATATATATATATATATATATGTGTGTGTGTGTGTGTGTGCGCGCGCTTGGACTTATAAAAAAAACTGTTATAAGTCACTGATCAAGTTGATCTTTGGTATGTAGGTCTTGGTCAAAACATCCACAAGGTCAGTAGGCCCTAAACTAAGCTCCAAATTGCATATTTGGGAGGGGGTGACTTCAAATTTTGAAGTCCCCCAAGGCCAGCAAATATTTTCTCTAATTGGGTGATATTTCAAATTAGGTCTCATGTGTGCCATGGCTCAAACGACACCGACACCGACACCGACATGATACCACAATGACCCATGGCTTGCAATTGCAAGCGTGCTCATAGCATGCATTATGCAATGTACCATGCAGGTAAATGGTATTACAAAGCACAAAGACAAGATCAGCTTTTTCAAAGGTGAGGGTTAAAAAGTTAAAAACTCCATTTATTTGGAAGCAATGAGTAAGTAAGACTCCCTTTAGAATGATGCTTTACTTTGGCCTACTTTTTCTCTTCACTTTCCCTACAACGTCGATTTCATTCAGGTTATGCTAAAAGCATATTAACATATAGTGTAGTACCCCTTGAGTGGGGCAACAAGAGGTCGAGACTTGTTACCTCTCTTTATGCTTGCTTTTTGAGTTGAGCCAACAACAGAAGTGGATGTGGGGTTGCTGCTGTCTTTTCTTTAGCTTCTTTGCCAATGTTAAAGCTTTTAAAGCCAAGGGTATTTTTGCCATTTTCTCATCAATCTGGAGCATCTTAGTCTTATATTGTGTCCTTAAAAAATGAGTTTATGGCCTTCTTGATTAGAGCAAATCAAGAGGATCCTAAGATGATTGAGTAGACTTTTCAATGTGATTCCTTGTGTTATTAAGTACAGATTATTTATTTTATATAGATATTAATGGGATTTTTTTTTTTTGGATAAGTAACTTTATTGTATTAAGAGGCAAAAAACAAAAATTTAATTTAGTAATACCCCCCTGAAATTTGAAAGTAATTAGTAATACCCCCTTATACTTTCAAACTTTAGGGTTAAACTAGGTCAAGGGGATTAATCCTAAAGTTTGAAAGTATTGGGGGGTTTACTAATACATTCAAATTTCAGGGGGGTGTTACTAAAATACCCAAAAAAAAAAAAACTATACAAGAAAATGAATAGGAGAAATAGAATCCTATTCTGAAAAGAGAACTGCCCAAGAGGACCAAATAACCTTATAGCTTGAACCTGTTGGTCACTTGGCAAATGGTTTCTAATTTATCCTCGAAAATTCTGCGGTTTCTTTCCTTCCAAAGACACTCCAACGCAGAGTTTGAGTGAAGTCTCCAAGGAATACGACCTTGGATCTTAAACTGAGGGTTAGACCAACCATGAATGAGGTCTTTTAGACTTCTAGTGTTGGAACCTCTAGGAAATGTTGTCACACTTGCATGGAGAAGTCGCAATGTAAGAGAAGATGATCAGTTGACTCCACATCTGTTTTACACATATAGCACATGTTATGCGTAATCATACCCGGACTTAATAAACGATTCACCATGAGAACACTGTCATGGGTTGCCGCCCATAGGAAGAACATTTCTTAGATGGGTCATGCCCGAATTTGTGCTCTGGTCACTGGCACATCAATACCCAGACTGCAGTCAGAAAATGTTGGCATATTTTTACTCAGACTACTTGGAATGGGACATGAATGACTCTTGAAATGAATTTAAGGAGAGTTATTTGGATGGGTGATTGGATGAGTGAACCATGACAGGATGTTGTGGATGAGTAGCTAGGCTAGGAAAAAAAATCAAAGCACCTGAGGTTGTAAGGCTCTAAGAAGAGCAGCGGATGTCAAAGGTGACAAATGATCTGATGCACACCTAACAGAAGATATAAAAATCAGAAATGGGTGCATCCCAGGGAATGTGCTTGTTGAAAGGCTCTAAACAGAGTTGTTAATGCAGAAGTGAGAAATAATTTGAAGTGCACTTTAAAAGAAGATATGGTCAGTAGATAGAATGGAATGCGAGTATCGATTCATGCCACCAAACCCCAAATGAGAGTTATTTGGTTGGGTAGGATGTTTCTGTTGAGATAGCTACTGAACTCTTCTCAAAATTCACTCTCATATCAAGTTCCTCTGTGTTCGGGGTGGTTTTTTCATCCCATGAGCATCCGATGAGGGGGATAGAAAGGCAATTATAGTTAAGAAAGCCTTCTTACCCAAAATAACGTAATATTGACTTGACATTAAACTTAATAATCATCCGAAGTGTCATTCAAATGCAGCAAGGTGTAGAAACCCGAAACACCCTAACTAAAAGCCACCAATTACAGCTCATCGAACAAACAAAAAAAAGCCACCAATAACAAATTCCCGAGGCATCACTGCACGTATAGCAACCACCTATTACCAAAATGGTGCTTGCTTCTATATATAACTGAACGTTAAGCAGTGGCAGTGGTGGCGTGTCACTAACAAAATGCAGGATTCAACAAACCTTGCCGACAAAACGAAGAGACATCCTCAAATATTGTTTCGTCTCTGCCTTAATCTTCCAGCAATACTGTCCGGGCTTGGTTCGGTGGCAAGACAAGGCTCCGTTTTATTCTTTGGGTCACTTTCAGTTGCAACATTGCTAACACCATGCTTACTATCCGAACTCAGATATTCTTCTTTCTCCCCTTTTAACTCATCCTCACCATTCTTGTCTTCAGACTCAGGCTTTGGGCCTCCATGCTGGCTACCATCTGAGCTGAGAGATTCATTTTGCTTAGAGAGTTTTTCCAAATCTGCAAAGGGTAGCAACCTCTTAACAGATACTGGAGGGCCAGTACCTGGGTCTTCTTCCGACTTCATCTCAGAGCGTTGGGTTTGAATGAGATAATGTGCAACAGACTTGAACCCGAGTTTTGAAACCTGGAAAGTACCCTAGGATTGACCACCGTTCTTGTGCTACTTCTGAAGAATGTGTGAAAGACAAACAAACGCATGTAGTTATGAGCTTACCTTCCTATAAATAGATCCGGTGGGAGGCCATCCTTTCGCCTGTCTGCACAAGCTGCAGTTGCAAATTCCACGACAGCCGGGGCAAATCCAGCAGGGGTTCTGGTTAGCTTCTAGCACATTCTCCCCATATCTGCACGAGTGGAAATAAACAAAGATATGTATATGTTCCTATGAGACTAAAAAAGATAAAACCATTTGCATGGAACCATGTATCTAAGGATCACTAATTTTATATGGAAGATTTGCTGCTGATGGAGTCGACGTTTCCACCAAACTTCATCACATTGTGCCGTTGCTGTTACTCATTTAAGTGTAATGTTTTCTACCTCATTACCATGCAACGTAAAAGAAATACTCATCCTTTATCAAACTGGAAAAAAAGTGAGACACTAAAATGTGACGATGTGAAGCTATCCTCCCCTGCCAGTGCCGCACAGGTGAAGCACATCAAAGGCAGTTGGAAAGATAACATAAATGGGTCTCACATGGGAGCGAAACTTAATTAGATTGGATAATCATAACCATATAATCTGTCTTACTCTTTTGAACAGCAAGGAGAAAAAGAAAAGAAATATGGCTATTAAAGAAATCTAGAGATAAGATGGTTACATTCATCTGATAAGGTCAATCTCTGACCGAGAAGATCTCCTTGGATCACAACCTCGGTCCCAACCCCCTTGGATCATCTGTTACATTAACAATATAGGTAGGGAGGAGATTCTTCCCCTCATGTAACAATTTACCTCATGCACAAGCAATCTCCACAAAACTGCCCTTGGACAAGGTTGCATTTGCTGCAATGGGTACGATGGCCAATAGTTTTTTGCCTGCAAGGAAGTGGATCAAGCTCTGAGTATGCTCACTGAGAACTGTCCCAAGCCTGGACACAATCAGTATAGGAAAGCATTTTATATGCATGAGAAGATAATATATTTGAATATTGTGCAAGAGAAGATAATGTGATTGAATACTTGTACAGTTTTACTACATACTTGAAGGGTATTGCGCATCTCAGCTCAATCCTACCATAAGTCCGTAACTAAAAAAAATTGGTGAAAAAGGTTTTTCCTATGCAATAATGAGAACCTAATTAAAACTTGAAGCAGAAATCCTGATATATAATGACTTTCCCGATTCCACTCCAAAAGTTGTTTTATGTTATCTCCATAGTTATCTTTCATCTCGTTCAAAAAATCCCCAAGGAAATTCAACAATGGATGGCTTTTATCACTTATAACTGCCTAACGATACAACATGCTGTCAGATCTCTTTGTAGCTCCACTAGAAACACCTACTGACCAAGATCAGCAAGAATTAATAAACCAATGTGAAAAAACATCAGAATGATGGCATAAGGGGTGGTATATCCAAGTGAATCGATTAAATTTATTCTATAAAAATAAAAGTCATGAAACCCAAAAATAGAGGGAACAGCAAAGAATTCCAAGCGAATGAAGAGTTTGTAAAGGAAAAAAGTGTTACTTGTTTTTTTTGATAAGTAAAAACTTTATTAAGGGCCAAGCCAAAGGAAACAACAGTCTTAGCTAGAGAGGACGAGATGGCCTACAGTAGACTAAGACGAAAACCAGCAAAAACAAGAGAGACCCCTATTAGCTCCCATCCCGATTACAAATAATGCCCCACCGGACGACAAAGTCTTCAAAGAACAAACCCCTACATTCCAGAAGCATGTTTTCTAGTTTAACCAGTACCTTATAAAAAGAGGAGGAATTTCTAACGGTCTTATGATCTCTCTACTGCAAAACTCAAAGGTTGGGATTTTATGATTTCTAGACTGCAAATTCCAAAGGGTCTTATGATCTCCAGACTGCAAATACTGAAAGAGTCTTTATCCTCGGGGGCGTCCAAGATGCTGACAAATCTCACAGGAGGGGAAATAGATAATGAACCCGGTAGTGTGGGGCTCTTTTTCTCCAAAATAATACAAGTTCCCTTCTCAACTCCTGTGGATGATCCTCGTTGTTATCAAACCCATTACAACAAACTCTCAAGGCATGAATACAAAGGGGCAATAAGAGTGATGAGTTAAGTTGGAAACAGAAAGAAGATTCTTTTTGTGAGGAGCTAGAAAATAATTCTTCGAAAACAGATCTCCACTTTGAGACAGAAGAATACAGTATGAGAAATGGGTATACTGCATTTATCTCCACTGTTGCATCCAAATCCATTGTAGAAACCAAAGGCTGAAAACATTCCTTCATTATCAGTCACACGACTTGTCACCCCAGTGTTAGGATACATTTTCAAATCAGAAAGAAAATGCAATAGATACATAAAAAGAACCTGAGGAAAATAACCCATCTGTTAAAATCATTGAATTTTTAATAACTGTAACAGATAACAATTCAAGGTTGTTGCAAACCTGACCTAAGTGTACCCTACTGAAGAACAGGGGAAGAAGATGGGCAGTTAGGGGGGGGGGCGGCGCACATCCACCATCACCTCATCCACGAACAAAACCACTAGAAGCATAGGTCTTAAGCACACAACCTCTGTGACCATCAGCAGATGACCACAACTACGGACACCTGTAAAATCCATGACCATGTCTATGAAAAGAGGTATGATTGAAACAGAGCCTCTCTTGAGGAAGACATTCAACAACTCAATCAAAAGTGGTATAACTGGCTGAAAACAGAGTGGTGTCACAAACATCTCATATATGGGAAAGAACGAGTAGAACTTCGTCCTCTTCCAAGACAACACTTAAAGTGTAAGTGCAGTCACATAAAATGCAAAAGGTATCAGATTTTGTACTTGGCAATTAGTGGTAAAGTTGCATCTTGCAAGCATTTAATTGTTGAGAAAACGAGGTTCCAAGAGATGTCTCTTAACTGCTCAAGAGCCTAGTCACAAAAATCTCCGATTTTTTTAAAAAATCTCCAAAATTCTCCGATTTTTTGAATTCACCAATCAATCGCCGATTAATCGGCAAAATCAGCAAAATCTCCGATTAATAAAAAAAACTCACCGATTAATCAACGATTTTGCCGAATTTTGTCGATTAATCGACTGAGACCCATTATTTTACCCTTATGATTTCGATTTTTCCTATTTTGAAATTATGAAGGATATATCATGCTTATGAGTTATGAGTTAATGACTTATTATTATGGAATTATAGATGTGCTTTTCACCATATAAATGTGTTTTTGTTAAAAACAACATTTATAACTTGAAAAATGCCATTATATATTTTTTTATTTTTGCCGATTTCTGTCGATTTTTACCGAATTTATCCGAATTTTCCCGACTTGACCCCTTGTCGATTTATTGCCGAATCCCGACTTTGTGACTATGCTCAAGAGGTAGAAAGACCAACTGTGCCAGGATGTCCTCAGACAAAATTGCATTGATACAACTCAATGTGAGGCAAAGGGATAAGTATAGAAAATTACTTATCAAAAAAAAAAAGGGATAAGTATAGAACCATCGACAGAGCCTGATGAATACTAACTATGAATATGGGAAGATGTCAACTCTACCAAAGGCAACAAATAACAAAAAAACAAATTGAGCTTGTTGACAGGAAACAAAAGAAGAAAGAAGTAAAACTAGGGAAGGATGGACTGTGTTAAACAGAGAGAATGTGAAAATGCACCTGTGTCAGACAGCGGTGCTAAAATTAGCCTAATTTTAAGTGAACAGCTAACAGTGAGGGTACTTGGCAAGCTGCACATGTGGGATGGTTCTGTGAAGCAACCATGCAAGCTGCAACTGCAGTGATTTGGGTTGTTTTGCATGTGTGCAAACCAGCAAATTACGAAGCAAACATAGGCCCCCAAGGGGTTTTCCTCTCCTTGTCAGTATATTAGTAAACTTCTTTCCCTCAAGAGCTGATGAAGGAATAGATCTGAATCTCTACCCTATAGGTTGAATGAATGCACAATACTGCTCCCCCTCCCCACCTGATTACCTAGCTACAACTCCATTACTTGTTTTTGATGGGACTAATCCCTCCGGCAGCATGCACCGACCCACTCTCCATTACTTGTTCCTTATTGTTTATTCAATTGTGGCATGAGTTTAATTCGGGTAATAGCACAAAAAGGACTAAAAACAGGCTATAGATAGCTCTATTTATGACAATGTAAACAGAGAACTCATCAAAGCTACACTTTATAATTACTTCCACCTAACTAAACATACAACAGTCTGACCAATTTAGCTCTAATATAGCTCAATGATGAATCTCAACCAAGAGACATGCCCCATTCAAATAGAAATTCAAAGCGAAACACAAAACCCGAAAATCGATTCACCATCCTCCTTAGAAGAAGAAAAAGAAGAAGAGGGCACTCTTGTGGCCTTTTTTCTCAGTCGGTACTCTCACGCATTCTCCTCTAGAGGTCGTGCTCTGTGGAGGCTGCTTCCTTTCGCAATTGTTTGAGGTCTTTGGAGGGAGAGGAACCAGAGAGTCTTTGAACGCAAGAGTGAGGATTCGGCTTCGATCATCCTCAACATTAAGGGGACGATATTTTTATGGTCCAAAGTGTTTTTTGGAATGTAGAGGCTTATTATTTGAAGACTCCGTTTTTCATTGGGATCGTTTATGTTCTAGGGACGATTGTTAGATGGAAGCTTTCCTTTGTGTTTGCCTTGCTGTTGGTTTTGCCTCAGCTCTTGGCAGGTCATCTCGACCTCTTTAGTTGTGGCTTTTGTAATTTTTGCTTTGCCTTTCAATAAAGATTACTTATAAAAAAAAATTGGAATTAAATCTTGGAAAATTGTCACCTGATCCCCCCTAAATGTATACAAAATTACCTCAGCTGGGTTTTTATGCCTCTGCCCGCCCAACGTGTGCATTTGTCATCAATTTCCTCGAATATGCAATGCAATTCATCCATAATTACCTCATTTTGATTATGAGTAATTAATTCATCCATAACAAAGTGCAAAAAGAATTAATCAAGGTTTTCATTTATCTTGGATATTAACCTAAAAGGATGATGAAAAGAAAATAATCAGTGCATAAAAGATTTCATGTGCTAAGCAAAATAAGCAATGATTGGCAAATTATCTAATAATAGAGAACTACAAGAAGCATAAATAAGAAAGAAAGCAAGAAAAGGAAAAAATCATAACCTGCATTGATGACATGTCTTCCCCTTTATTGGATCATATACACGCCTTCCATCCCCCCCATATCCATCCACAAACAATGTCCAACTCGCGTCGCATGTACCCAACAACTTATCATGTTCTTCCGTATAAATCTCCGGTTTCTTCCAATATTTCCCTACCAAAGGTTCCATATCTTCCACCTTCTTTTTTTTCACAGGAAGTTCCGAGTAGCTAACAGGAGTTACATTCTGCAACCTAACACCAACAAAAAATCCCAAACTGGAAGGTTTTAGCCGTAAAGATAAAGAAAAACACACGAAAGAAACTCATCAGACCGAAGCAAAAATAGAGCATTTCGGATACAAAAACACGGGATTAAAAAAAAACAGAGACCCGTATATATAACGCAGAAATGACGTCAGAGGAGTACCTGGAAGAGCGTCTTGGGGATGGCAGTGTTGAAGAGGGTAATGGAGAACGCTGAGTCGTTTTTCTTTCAGATGGGTTTCTAGGAAAGCGCTTCTTATCGGACTTGAGTTTCCGAGAGAGATCGATAATGCCGAGTTTATTCATTCTCTCCATGTTTTCTTTGATCCTTTTATCTCTGCACTGCTCGTACCCCGACATCTCCTCGGTTTTGCTGGTCAGGGTTTTGATTTGTTTGGGACTTGCAGGAGTTTCAAGGGTTCGGGCTCTCTTCCTCAGAGTCACCATTGCTCTTCCACCCCTCTCTCTCTCTCTCTGCGACTGTATACGAGCTGAGCTCCGTTCGCCTTCTCTCGCGCTTTTCCCACCTTTTTGTGTGTGTGTTTTGCGCCGTAAACGACTTCAAGTGAGAAGAAAACGAGGGAAACGTGAGTTGTTTATAGACGAGTAAAACTTCTGTCATAACATGTTGTGACCGAAGCCGGTCACAACCCACAAAACGAGCCACGTGGCACACTATTAGAGGGTCATGACCGTATGGATGTTTGGCCAGTCCCTCTGTGGACCTGCAAACCAAAAATCGTTCTGATTAGTGATTTATAAGCGTTGGATTGAAGTTATTTTCATGGGTTGATTTTAACCGTAGGAATTTTTGCATCATTGAGCGTTATTTGGGTGCAAAGATCCAAAGGTTGTAAATCACTAATCTGGCTGATTTTTGGTTTGCAGGTCCACCGAGGAACAGGCCAAACATCCTCTAATAGTGTGGCACGTGGCTCGTATTGTGGGGTGTGACAGAAGTTTTACTCCTTATAGACCTATCAAATGACGATAATGCCCTTTACAATAGGGAGATATCTCGAGCTTATCCAATTTTAATGACCAAACTACCCCCCATATAGACCGTCGCAAAAATAAGAGGGGAGGGCTCACGGTCTCTGTTGTTCTCATGCACCCCATCAGTGGACCAATTTGGACTATATGGCTGTTGGGCAGATGTTTGCAGTTGCAATAACAATGCCTCTTGAATCACCGGTACCATAAGTTAAAAGCTCTATAAATTTCAATAAGGAAAATCCAAGTGTCTCAATTTTATAAGCTCAAGCGTGCATCCATAGCCGCAACAGGGATTTGTCCAAACCATGCCATGATCCCCCAGAACTCCAACATTTGATTGGATAAGGTGTTATGTTCAGTGCAGTTTCAGGTCCATAGTCATTCAAAAGGTGACCTGTAACTCCATTGCATGCTAAGAAAACCACTTAATTATGCTCTTTTAGGATTTCACAATCCTCAGATTTGCAAAAAGGACATTTATGGGATCCATTTCATTTGATCAATCGAACAAAATATGCTCATCAAACTACGAAAGGATCCAAATTACAGAGCAAAATCCCAAGTGATTACCATTGATTATGTATCCAAGTCCATATGATTACAAAATCTCAGCCATATATACTATTACTTGTGGAGGCATAAAAAGTTTTACGCCATTGGAGAATTCTATACAGACTACAAATGAACAATCTGTACAGTTAGACACAGAGATACAAGGCTCTTCTGACACCCCCCAAAAAAATACACATAAACAAGCGACACTAGGTTCCCGTTCATTACAAAAATGAATATTATGGACAAATTGGCTGGAAGTGATAGCACCTGACCCAAGCATGGGGTTCTATCAATCTTAAGGGATTTAGATAGTTCATGCCTTCTGATCATATGGAAGAGAGGCAAAGAAACACCCTTTCTCAAAAGGAAAAAGACTTGCTGAAATGATCCTCCACTTTCCTAACCTGCTTATATGCGCATCTTCTCATGTACATCTAGAACAAGATCACGCAGCTCAGGGAAGACTGATACTAGTACCAGTTCCAACATTCCATATGCAAGTTGCTTCACACAGATATTTGACTGCAATTGAAGTGAAGCAGATGGTGTTTTTTTCAGAACAAAAAAATGAAGAACAAAAGAGCAAAAAAAAAAGTATTTACATGACATATAGCTATGGTGCAAAGGTTTAGGAGGCTTACCTGAAGGAAGTAATAAATGTCTTTTGCACAACGTCTATATTGTTTATGCCCAATCAAGCTAACTAAGGCAGTTGGAGCTCCACCTGGCAAAAACATATCCCAGTTAGTTGCATATGCAAAGAATAAATCCCTTGCCGAGGCAACTAGAATCTTCACCAAGTAAAAAGATCAAACAGAAAGTGGAGACAAAAAGAAATGGTTTATATTTTCTGATTGCCTGAGTTTCACATTTTTATTCGTGAATTTTGACAGTTATTCTGTTGGGAATGTCCTTGTCCAATCGCTTTTTATACATCATGTAAATTTGGATATACCATTAACTAGAATTTCTTCAACGAGGCCAACGAATTTAACGTCTCACCTCAATAAATTATATTATCATAATATTTCTTTTGAGGCAACAATGTTAAGGAAGCAAAGTTTTTGAGAACTCCATTGTACAGAATATGACAGATTATAGATTGGGTATGAACAATAACAGCCTCAATGCACTCATTTTGGATAGTATGCTGCCACTTAGCAAATAACCAGAGAGTTCTAAGTTCTATAATGTTCAAGACTTTTTGGAATGAAAGTTCCAGCCATCAGTGGAGATGCTAAAGTTTAATATCAAGAAAATTGCCTAACCACTTCAATGTGCAAGAAAACAAACAACCAACTCATGTTCTACGTCACCATGAAGAAAACATGATGTAGCCATAATCATGGTTCAAAGTTTTGACCGAAACTAAAACACTTCACTCGTTTCATTTTAGTTTCGCTATAGGACAAAACTACATACCTTTCGGTCGGTTTTGTCTGAAACCAGGTTTCACAATACCAAATGGTCACACTATGATTTCACAAAGTTTTGGACCGAAACTACCAAAACCACCAAAATGAAACCTGCACCTTTGAACCATGCCCATAATTGGTTGGGCTTTCTATCAGTGAATGCTCTAAGTAATAGTTTCTTGTGACAAAAGGATACCTAAGAACAGAAAATTATATTGTTTATTTGCCTCTATTAACCATACATACAAATCTTCTATTAGGACCAAAACAAAAAATTATCCCAAGTTCAAAATAAGCAGCATTTTGTTCCCTGGTAGATTAACAAAACCATCACAGTGAACTCATCTAATGAACAGTGAAAAGACATTTTTGATCGCTCATCTCAAAGCTTATCACGAGAAAGTCAAGAATTCATGTTGAGTATTACTCTTAAAAGAAAATAGTAACCATAGCGGAAATTTATACGAGAGACATTAATTCTCACCGAGAATCATTTTCTTCACATCACTAGCTCTACGAGCAGCCTCAAGCTGTAGCTCAAAGGACCCTGGTTTAGAGACCTTATTGCCAGCTAAATTGTTTGCTGTTTGCACTGGTCTCTGATCGAATTGAGTGTCATCAATTTTGCCTTGACTATTCTCCAACTTTAGAAAGAACGTACCATTTGGCCAGAGAACCTGATAAAAGAGAAAACCAGAATTTAGCACAAAGGTAGTGGGAGTTTTTGCTCCTATTTCACTCTTAGAGACGAGAGCTATATTATTATAAAGATGAGTTATGAAGCTTAGTTCATTCCCAGTTCTAAATTAGTGTTAAAATCCAGGAAGCAACAATTTCTTTTCTCTAACACAGAGTGCATGAAGTGCATGCTTTAATTTCAGAGGCAATGTTTATAATGAGACTACATGCTCCAAGCCAAATTTACTGTCGAGGATATTCATACCCAGTTTTAAATTAATGTTAACATCCAGGAAGCAACTATTTCATTGAGGATATGCATTTTAAATGTAGTCAAGTCGGACTAGGTTCAATATATGAGTCTGTGAATGCGAGCGTTGTGTACTTGAGATATGTCCGTCTCATAGCAATATCTATGACTAGCATATACACATTACCTGCCAAATACTTTCCGATGTGTGTGTTATATGTAGGTACTTACTGATAAGTCTGATATATAATATAGCAGCACATAATGTATATGGAATAAGTCATAAAGCCAAGATATGCAACTCTAACCCATTGAGGTAGAGTCACTTCTCCATCTACAGGCATGTTATTAATTACGACCATGAACAGAATTGACGATCAAAGAGAAGGTTCAAAAATATAATGAGGTTATAAGTTATAATTATATTGCACCGATTCATGACTCTGCATAGATCATTCAGAAATACCAAAACCAGATCACAAATGCAGGAGACATCTATTCATAGAACTGTAAAGGAAACTCTGCCTGCCTACCACAAACTTATCTTCGAAACCCATTGCTACCCGATAACCCACTAATTGTCCTGCTTGTCTACCTAATTATATATCTATTTAGAAGAAATATGAAATTTGTGAATACAAAAGCATGAGACTATGGAAGAAAAATGGCAAAATTCTCGGGACAACTAGTGATGAAAGCAGCTATGGAATAGCTGGACAGACGCGTGTAATGTCTGAGTAGCTTTCTTAAAGTCCAATACGGTGTGTGATAAGGCAGGGAACCCTCGAGATAGCTTTTCAGAAAAAAAAAAAAATTTACTTGTGGATTTCCATGGGAGGTTGGTGGCCATATGTTGAGGTATCCTAGATTTAGAAGGCTACTTAAAAAATTTCAGGTGCCTATGTTCCTCTTGTATCCTGCCTAGATGATGAACATGTTAACAAATAGGATAGGTGGGTACAGATTTGGGATCTTCATCGCAGATTTTGGAGCAGCCTTTTCTTCTCCTACATCATGGGTGCTCCTCCACATTTTACAGTGGATATGCCCTGGGTCTCATCGGTCCCTTCCAAAAATGGCTTTCTTTATGGAATAAAGGACAAAGTTGACTATCTCATCCATAGCATAAATTCATGTTCAATATGTGCACTCTATGCAAAGAAGCCAAACAATCAGTAGATGCTTTTTCATCTAATGTATGCCAGGAAGAATTGGTTTCTGATTCTCCTTTAGGCCTTGATTCGGTGCTTCAAGCAAGAATGATCAACTCATTGAGTGACATGTCTTGCGTTCAAAACCTGCTTGCACCTTTGGGTTATTGACCTAATAAAAAACAGGCTTACCGGATGGCAAAACCAAAATTTACCCACCAAAAAGAATGATCAACTTGTTGGGCAGATGCAACTACCAGTGCTGAAAGAAAAGACTCCTATGAAGCTCTTATCTTTTGCCTTGTGTTGAAGTTTTTGGAAGTAGAGGAATGATCAAATTTTTGGAGACAAGTATAGGTCTACAGTTAAGATTTTGGAGGGCATCAAGTACAAAATCTTCAAGGGATAAGATTTTTGGATTTCTCTTATGGGTAGGACATTATGCATGAAGGAAAAGGGAAGGACGTAGTACGACCATTGTGGAAGAAGTCGGGGGAGGGTTTGACAGGTACTCACTTATAAACGCCGATATAGGAGGTTTATTCCACGATGGGAGGGAAGACAATTTAAAGGTGTTCTCAGGATCCATGGGAGAGAATGAATCCAATGAAGTTGAGGTTCTTGTTTTATTCGAGGTTCTTGTTTTTTTGGAGGGCAAAAATCTCAACAGAATGGATCCATTTTGTTCATTGGACACAAGGATGAAAGTCTCGGGATTGGAGGCAGGATCGGTAGGCTCCGATCCCGATCCAAATCGGTCCGATACGGAACATGATCGGCCATCTCGCCCCGAGACGGTGTGAAAATCCTTAAGAAAACAGAGAACTTGGGCGAGACAGAGCATGGTATGGATCGGATCGGTGGGCTCCAATCCCGATCCAGATCGCCCGATCCGGAACAGGATCGCCCGAGACTTTGAACCATGATTGGACATCCAATAATTCGTATGGAGCATGGAGATTATGGATGCTCTATCAAATATGGATTCAACTTTGAGACAAAAATTTCATTTAGTCACATTTTAAATGATCCAATGATCAAGCCAATTCTCTGGTGAGAATTGGTGTAAACAATCTGTACATTGGAAATTGCACCCATCAGAGAAAAAGTTTAGGAAAGGAGCATGAATCTGTTGGGACGGATATGCAATCAACCAACCACTACCACCATTACGAAATATTCATTTACATTACATGTTACAAGCTTGCATAAACAAAATATTTATTCTATATTAAATTTATGACCCCAAATTTTACACTACTTGGGACTTGCCTAATTTGAGGACCAATGGTTAAATTATCATGATACATTAGCTATATGTATAACAATAATAATAACATCAACAACAGCCGATCACCACGGAAACAATAACAATAACCACAACTTGTAAATAATTCAATTTTTTATTTTTATTTCTAATTTTCTCGTTTAACTTGTAAACAATGTACGGCTATAATGTATACATACATAAATTATATAAATATATAGTGGCTATGCACTATCTCTCGCTAAACAAAAATATAGTGTCATCCACTTATATATTATACTCAAGCACATGTTTCTAAATATATATGTGTATGCTAGTAGATATTTATCAATTATGTGTGTTATTGGAGTATAACATAAAACCACACATGAATAATTCTGACTCTCTGTCGCACATATGCCCAATATCCAAAAATAGGCTTTGAAACTCTTGCCCTATACTATTTTTCTTCTTCTCAGATAAAATCAACAAGAAACAATAAATATTAAATTCTTATGAGTATTTCCTTTTGCTGAAAAATTCCCAAGGATGATATCTGTGATTATGTTGACAATAAAGATCAACATATTCCAGGCAGAGTAATTTTCCATCCAAAAGAAAGGCACAAGAAACCCAAGTCTCATCAAGATAGTTAAGGGTGCAAGGCGCACTTAAGGTACAAGGACCCCTGGCGCCTGAGGAGCATGGCGAGGCACACGCCTGATTGAAGCAAGGTGCAATACAGCAAATATACAAAACGTAAGAATTTAAGAAAAAATGTTAAAGAAAACATTTACCATACTCGATTTCTTTAAGCACTGGCCAGTAGTCAAGTAAGCAACATTGCAAATTGCAATTGTGAATAAAATGGTTAATATGATAAAAACACAAAAAACATCTAAGCAACCATAAATTAAAAAAGGTATAAAGACATGCCAGCAAATTGTTAAAGTTTACTTCTTCTTGTTACAATTTTAAACAAAAATAAATAAATAAAGAACCTCAGAACCAAAAGAGAAAAAAACAGGGAAGAACAGAAAAGAAATAAAAGTTGGATTTAGGGTAGGACAATGGCTGGATATTGGGTTAATTGAAGGTGTTCAAATAGGGTTTTGAGTAACATTTTGGAGCTGCACAACTAGGGTTTTTATGGGAATGGAAGTGAGATGGATTATAGGTTTAGGACAAAAACCTAGTTGGGGTTGGTGGTGGGTGGGGGGGTTATATTTTGTCCCAAGGACAATGCCAATATTTTCCATGTGCAAAACGGAATAAGATATGTAAAAAAAAACCTAATATGCAACAGGAAGTATAATAATAACCCATTGCAAACAAATAATGACCGAAATGTTAGTAAAGCGCACGCCTCGTGCGCCTAGCTACAGGCGCATAAGGTGTGCCTCAATAATATCACCTTGCATTGGTACATCTAAGGCACTATAGATGAGCCTCGCTACACCTCAGTGCACCTTAACTACACCAAGTCTTATAAAGCAAAATCATTATAGCACTCAGAGATCCAAACAATTAGGGTTCAGCATTTGCATTCAAGTGTGTTATGTAGTAATGTTATTTAGTGCATATGAACAAGCTCAAGCTTAAGTTACTAGAATAGAGTTAACAAGTTTACTATGAGGAAAAATGGTCCCGTCCTTACATCTTGGACCCAATGGATCCCGTGAGCAATAATGTCATCTCTCCGAAGCCAATGGATTTGCCTGAAGAGCCAGTCATCAATAGCATCTTCCATCATTAATTGTAGAATTTGCTTTGAAATCCAGAAAACCTGTCTTCTGCATAAAGGAGTATAATCATGTCTTAAGTTAATTAGTTCTGGTAGCAATGAATATAGTAGCATGATTACATGTGATATAGCCCATACCTTCAACCAATTTGCAGGGTAAAAGGACTAAAGAGTAACAATCCTAAAGCTAGATGATTGTAACATAATACTACTATTGATCGTACAACAGGATGGTAGTTGAGGATCCAGTTAACATTCAAAGACAGTAGTAAGTACTGAAAGACCAAGGGACAAATATGTAATGGAAAAAAGATCAGAAAAGACTCAAAAATTAAATCCTTACCAAACTTTGACAATACAGCACAAGGAATTAATTTTCGATTTCAGGATATGTTTCAACAAGCCTGGAAATGGACATATTTCATGGAAATATTTTGACCATTGTGGAAATTATACAATTTCCATGGAAATAATGGAAATATTGTGGGGATAGAAATATTGTGGAAAGTTTGCTGAAACTATAGGAAATGATAAAACAAGTATAAAAACAAACTCATAAGCCATCAAACTATAATAAACAAACATATGAAGTGTGAAAATGAATGTCAACAGTGTTTTGTAATATGCTGATATAGATATCTGAGAGCCTAACAGCATGCAATGATTACAACCATTAAACCGTGCCACATTAAGTATCAAAACAAAATTTTACACATAGAAAGGTCACAAAATAGAACTTTATTTATTTCATTAAATAAAATATTATTATATCAAACTTATTAATAAACAATTAAAAAATGCATCGTATATGTACGCATTTGATGCTTTAGAATTTCCATTTTTCAGGAAAAAATTAATCTGACCAAGTTCTATATCGGAACAAGTTATACAACATACAATTCAGCCATGCACAACCATGGACATTTAGGATAAAAGGTAAAAAACAAAGGAAAGTGAGCTTTCCCCAAACTTCAGAATTTTCACCCTAAAAATCCTTAAATGTGTGCACAAATGCAGTGTATATGCATCATAGGTCTATAGATCTGATGTATTAAATCTCTAACTCTATTTGTAACAAGAATCTACAACAAAATTGTTTAATTAAAAGAATTCCCTAACAACTTGAAATTTTAAATAAATAAAAAAACCCAAATTTTGCTTTGATCTACTCCATTGATCGATATAAGGTATTTTTCGAACAAATAATCAAAGTGGGATGGTTCTTTTTGGTCTAAGATGGATTAAGCATTGAAATTTTTGCAACAAAAAAAATCGGATTTAGAAGGAATTACTGTGTTTGGATCAAAATGTTCCTATTCATCGATATTTACTGTTCAATTAGCGGACTATTTCGCGAAGTACAGCAGTTTCAACCTCTATGGCATCTCTCTTGTCGAACCATGTGGAAATGAAAATATTTTGCAAATGAAAAGAAATTAAACATGCTACCTCGAAAATTGAATCATGCTACCTCGAAAAATGCCCAAAGTAGAAACATCAACATATAAAAACAATAGTAGTTACCGAGAAAGCTAATGATCACGATTCACAACTGATCAATTGTCAATTTAGACAGCGAGGATGGATGAACTGATCAAATCTCCATCCTATAGGCAACAAACTAATTAACAAGATTATTTAAGTTCTAGTAGAATTCCATTGGATCTATCTACAATCTAACTAGCATACTTGCATCTATGGATCATACAATAGAAAATTTTAGTAGTGAAAAATCGGAATCCAAATTTTAGAACTCCCCATAAGCAATGAAAACCGTAGTCCTAAACACCCCGCCACTAACTAGTTACAAGCATAAGAATCGGGTGTGCAAGTTATCAAAAGTCTGTGGCAGGGATAGGGTTTGTCGGTTTGTGAAGATGAAGTCAATTAACCAATAAGCAAGAACTTGCAATAGCTAGTAGCAGTAATAATACAACTTATAATAGAAGTATAAGGCAGGGTTATAAATTTCGTCAAAATTTCGGTTTCGGCCACTACCGAAATTCAAAAAAATCTATAATTTCAGTAAAGTATTAGTGTGAGATGATTAAAACATGTTTTTAAAAAAAAAATTAGGCTTAAATTATGATTTTATTATCTTAGGGATTGGAGAGAGAGTGGTAAGATTTTGTTCATTACGGATTTTATTATCATTTTTACCATTAACAATACTAAAAAACAATTCCGACTTGGGCCGAAACCCAGTTGAAATTGAAATTTTAATCCCTCGTATAAGGCAAGCAATTGTAGTAATATTATCTAGATAATAGAGATTGGAACTTTCACATTCTAGCTAGCCTACTAACAATAGGACTACTAATTAATGCTTTCCTAATTAAACCCATTCCAAAATATTAAATTATGACTCAAATAATTACTAATAACAGATGATGACATCAGCTTCACTTTTGAGAACCTTGACACATATCCCCTTTTCAGGTTGATTTGGTGCACCGAAAGTTGGTACAAAGTACAAACCAATGCTCCTACGACTGCATCGAAGCCCTTCTATAGCATTTCTGAATGCTTTCTCAGGTTCATCTCGTAATGGAGGGGACTCTTTGAATGCTATTAGGTGGATAGACAAAGAAAATATTTCCTTGGAGACAGACAACACTAAAGAGATTTGGGTTGTCTTGAGATGCTACTCAACATTTCACCAATATTTTTTAGCCATGTCTATTGAGAGGTTAACTCCCTAGTGAATGAGTTTGATAAAGATAGGCAAGGGCTTGTATGCTTGTGATGGGTGCTGCAATTATCAATGAACATGTAACTTTTACTGATTTTTTTTTCTGATCAATAACAATAAATATATTAGAAGCAACGAGAATTACAAAAGACTAGTAATTCCCAAGAAACCAAAAATTATAGGACCAATCATGATGTTGGTGATCGACTAAATCAATCATGATGTAGCCAGGGTGGTTTGGTCTTCCTTTCTTTCGGGATGAGTTGGGTGGTGTCGAGTTCATGGATATTCTGTTTAGTTGGCAATCTTATGCATTTTCCTCTAGAGAGAAGATTCTTTGGTGGATGCTACCTTTTGCGATCATTTGGGGTCTTTGGCGGAAGAGAAATCAGAGAATCTTCGAAAGAAAGAGTCAAGATATGCAACCAATTGTCCTTTTAAGGGATCGATGTTTTGTGGTCGAAGATGTTCTGGGAGTGTAGAGGGCTTTTCTTTGAAGACTTTGTCTTTAGATGGGACCTATTGTGCTCTAGGGATGAATGATATCGGTGTATCGCTTTATTGTCTTTGCTTCTTTTCCTTTTCGCTTGGTTTCAGTCTTTAGTAGGTCACCTTGACCTCTAGAGCTGGTTCCCTTGTAGTTCAGTTTGGCTTTTGCCTTTTCAATACAATCTTATTATACTTATCAAAAATAAATAAAGTCCCAATTACACTAAAAATCTTCAACTTTTATATCTCAAAAATCCTTAACAGCTAATGCCATTCAATCATAAAACGACCAAGAAAATTGCATAATTCCGTCAACGGTTTAGAAATTTCTTCAAAAATCCGGCTACATCACTCTTTACATATACCCCCACATAAAAGCAATGGCACAATTTTCCACATGATCCTCCCCCTCACACCAAAATGCCTTAGTGATGCGGGAGCATTCTACTACGATAGTCCACGCTACACCGAATCTATGCCAGCCAAGCAACTTACTATTTATAATAAATCTCGTTTTTATTATTTATAGTAAATCTGGAAATTACTATTTATAGTCAATCCCATTTTTACTATTTATAATAAATTCTGATTTTACTATTTTTAGATAATTGGACCCCACGAAGATTTATTTTAATTTAATTAGGATTTTCAATTGAAATTAGATTTTATTTCTAATTAGAATTTTTATTATTGATTACAATAGTTGATTTGTATTAGTAGTTTCTAATTTCAATTAGATTAGAATTTGAAAAGTTCAAGTAGGGAGTCTTATAAAAGGTGATGTACCATTTGATTTTGATAATGAAAAATTATGAATGAAATAGAAATCTCTTTGAGAAATCTTTCTTGTGGTGTGAAGCCGTCTTCTCTTAGTGCGAAGCCAAGCTAATTTAGAGCGAAGTCGAAGGTAACTTTCTATCCCTATCTCTTTCTCTATTTCTTCTCTTATTCTCTTCTCTTTCTCCATCTCTATTTCTTTTTTAGTCAATTTATTATGCAAGAAAACCCAAATCATACCATAGTGCTGCGTGAATAATGACGTGAATAGTGTCATGAATAGTGTCACGTGAATAGTAATCCCCTCTTTATCCTTTCTCAAATCACGGAACGGTTCTCCCGTCCTGCGTCGCTTAGCAACCAGGATCTGAAGATATCCCCTATATCCCTAGGAAGTACCCAAGAAATACCAAACAACAAAAACATGATAACCGACACCTCCATAGCAACCTCACAATGAATGAACAGATGGTTAACATCTTCCTCTCCAACCTTATACATAATGCATCTGTTAGGAATCATCATCCCGCGGCGGTTGAGGTTAACTACTGTTAAGATTTTGTTACGCATAAAGGCATCCACCTTGGTAAGGACTGGTTCTCCCCAAATAGAATCCCATAGAGATCTCTCCCTCTAAAATCAGCCAATACCCCATAGAAAGAGTGCGTTGAAAATTTTCCCTTCGAATCTCTCTTCCATATATGATCATCCTCTCCATTGGGATTTATAGCCACATTCTTAAGCGAATGAAGAAGTAATATGCACTCCTCTATTTCCCTATCCAAAAGGTTCCTTCTGGAAAAAGAAAAAAAAAAAGGAGTCCACTCTATCACACTGTTAATGCGAACAAAATAATTGTTCACTGTCAATCCCTTGATAGGAATCAAACGATATAACCAATTACACACATCACAAAGCTTGCCCACCCCACGCCATTCATCCTCCCAAATCTTACCCTCTCACCATTTCCCACTAAATCTTGTGCCTGCAACAAAATCATCATACATCTTCATAATCCCCTTCCAAACTCCGACCATACGAAGACCCAATTCCAAATGAGTCCTTCATAATGCAGGGTCTTCCTGGAGAACGCCATAGCCACTTCCCCATTAAAGTCTTGTTCATAGTGCCCAACCTTCTAAAGCCTAGACCCTGAGCTTCTTAGGCATGCATACTAATTTGCACTTCACCAATGAAACTTTTTTTAACCCCTCTCCCATTCCACAAAAAAACCCTTTGAATCTTTTCAATACGCTTAGCAACCGAAGCAGGCATCTGAAAAACGGACACGAAATAAACCAGAATGCTATCGAGGATACTCTTTATGAATGTAATCTTACCCCCAAACGATAACTTGTCTTCCAGGTTGCCAATCTACTTTCCACCCTTTCTATAAATGGGTCCCAAAGACTACGAAATAGAACGAGCTCCCGAAGGCCAAGATAAGAGATAGGTAAGTTCCCAATCCTACATCCCAAAAGATTAATACAATCTACTATAACTTGATCATCCACATCACCAATGCCAATAAGGCGACTCTTGCTTAAATTCACTCGAAGACCCAACACCTCCTCAAAACCTCTGATAATACCCCAAAGAATGGTCACTTCCTCTTTAGAAGCCCCCAAGAATATAATGTTATCATCAACATATTGGAGATGGGAAATCACAAGACCCTCTTCATATACTCTAAAACCTTTGATCATCCCTAACTCTTCTCCTTTGCAAAGCAACTTACTTAAGGAATCGATCACAATGATGAATAGAAAAGGAGATTGGATCACCTTGCCTTAGTCCCCCTCGATCTTCCAAAAAACATTTCAGAGCACCATTTACAAGAACTGGGAACGAAGCCGTTGAAATGCACTCCAATATCCACCCCCTCCATTTTGCACTGAAGCCTATCCTTCCTTAACATAGTCCACAAAACTCCACTCAACGTGATAGTAAGCCTTTTCTAAGTCAAGTTTAAATACCAATCCCCCTTTCTTATCACATTTTATAGAATCAATACATTCACTTGCTATCAACACCTCATCTACGATATGCCTCCCATAATAAAAGCCCCTTGGTATGCCCCTATTACATAACCAATCACTTCTTTTAATCGAGAGGACAGAACTTTAGCTATTATTTTGTAAATACTGCACACCCAACTAATAGGACAAAAATCCCGAAGCTCCTCCACCCCATCTTTTTTTGCAATGAGGGTAATAAAAGTGGTGTTAGCTCCTTTCTCCCATTTACCTCTATCATAAAACTCAGAGAATACCTTCATGGGATCATCTTTTATAATATCCCAACAATTCTTGTAAAACAATCCGGGCCTAGAGCTTTATCACCACGTAAGTCTTTGATAGCCAAATGCACTTCCTCCTGTGACTCCGCTTTCTCTTCATCCAAAGTAGGGAAGGACATCCCATCTAGTGTAGGCCTACAAATCCCTTCTAACCTAAACAAGTGCTCATAAAATGTGGCAATATGATTGTGAAGCGTAATAGTGGAAAGGGACACATGTCGTGAAAAGGGAAGAGTTGTACACACCCTTCCCAACAATCCACCCATAGGAAAGTCAGACTCGAGCATCATGATGAGTATGAGGATTTTCTTCTGGGAGAAAAAAGTTCTGTATTTTTGTTCCAGCAGCCCTGATGAACCTTATCTTAGAATGGACAAAAAGAATTTCACAAACAAACTCCTTAGCACAAAAAAGGCAAACAAACAGAATTGTTTAAAAGAAATTATATGGTGCATTGTCACTTATGACATCATGTCAAAATTGCAACTAACACTAACTTCAAACCATGAGGTAAAACATAAATTACTGAAATAAGGTATTAACTAGCTCACCTTAGCCAACCTCTTCTGTTAAGCTGAAATATCTTATCCACTAAATTTAGTAGAGGCACACTTACATTAGGCGGTGTCCACTGCAAGGAAATCAGAGTGTAAGCATTCCATTAGAATCACACAAACAAAAAAAAAACTAAGCTCTTTCAGAAAAATGAATAAACAAACTAAAACCAAATACCTTAAACCATTGATGCTGATAGAGATTGGGTTCCTTAGTCAAGCCCATAATTATATCATATGGAGACCAATTTTCTAGCTAATGCATGCTTTCCTAAAGACTTCAAAGCACTCTTATACAAACATCATACCTGGTAGTTTCATGCATGCTTATTTCCATTTCATGTTTTTTATAATCAATTAGGTCTCAAGATTCTGTAATTTACTTGATATAGACTGAAGTCAGGTCAGAAATGAACTTTATTACACCAAAAATAAATAAATTTACAGCAAGTACTGGCTAACATAAAATATAACCATTCAGTAGGGATCTTGTGCATTAGAATCTTCAAAGTAAGTTTCCTCATGAACTGAAGTGAACAGATCGAATACTGATCATATGCGATTGATTTGATCAACAGAAGTAGGTCAATCTAAATCCAACTAAAATGGTCCCACTATATGGACAATATAGGAAAACGAGCACCCCGTTCTCAAAAGGACTAGACTTATGCGTCTATGACAACAACAAAAGCTTAGTGCCCTTTACAATATACTGAATATGTGGTCCAACGGTGCAGAAACCCCAACTGTTTAATAGATTGGCCACTTGATGTAGGATCTTTATAAAAATCAGCACTTAGGGTTTCAACTTATGGATCTAGGTTTAGGGGTTTGCTGATAAAGGTTTTAGGGGTGTAAATAAAGACAAGATAGATTAGGACTTCATAGGATTGATGTGAGTTCCAGATCTGATATAAAAATCAGACTTAAGGTTTGGGGTGCTTAAGGGTCAAGAGATTGATGATTGCTGTTATTTCCTAGGGTTTGGTAATGATCCTGTTTGCAAAAGAAAGAGAAAATAAGGGAAGGGAGGAAAGAGGAAGAAGATTTCAAGGAGAAGGGAATAAGAACCTAGCAATCACACCCAACGTACGAGGCTTCGAACTTAATAATCATCATTAATTATTAAAATTAGTCATTACAAACACTTGTATAGAGTGATGTACGCCCCCTCCCTGTTAGCCTAAAATTGAAATGAAGAAAATATCCCTAATGTGAAAATTGAACTAAAACACCAACAAATAATATTCAGGAACTAATAGGATCAACTAAAGCATCTTAGACACTAAATGATGACTCCCGAACATGACCACGTGTCCCATGGACGCCCTAGCTCCCATGTTGGCCCCACATCATCATAATGATGCTAAATCAGAATTGTGCCTGTTTTAGACATCCTACAACATGTCTGAATTGGACAAGTTTGACCATCATCTCTCCCCGGCTTGGAAGAACTTGACCCTGTTGAGTAGTAAATGGATATGTAGAGCTCATACATATCCAGATTAAGACGTTGGAAATCATCTACCGTAATCCAGGTGCAATCAGAATGAGGACGGTCTTTCCACTTCACAAGGAACTTATGGGAACATTTTGCCAAAGTAGGTGCTTGTGATAGGCAGGATCAACACCATGAGAAACATCACGATGTCCATGATACTTAGTGAGGTCTGTTGTCAAGGTACCCTTTATGTGATAAGGGACCTCATACGAATGTGCAATAACCGCAACCTAAGACTTGTTAGCGGATGTTGTGTTCCCACACACGTGTTGTGTTGGCTCGACGATCTGTTGGTATACATAGTTGTTTCACCTTTCCCTAGCAGGTCAATCTTTTGGGGTAAATGGTTCTTTAACATAGTATCAGAGCCTTAAGGCCTGGGAGGTCACGGGTTCAAGTCTCCAGTGGAGTGTATTCCCACTGACGGAGCGTGTTAGCGGATGGTGTGTTCCCCCACACGTGTTGTGTTGGCCCGACGACCCGTTGGTATACATAGTTGTTTCACCTTTCCCCTACAGGTCGATCTTTTAGGGTAAATGGTTCTTTAACAAGACTCTCACGGATAAAGCCTTTAGACGGGTAATACACCCACTTGCTTCTTCGACTCTGCATGCTATGAAGGATTCTTACAATAGTTCGGCAAGTTAAGCAACTGCAACCCTGGCACCAGATCTATAGCATGCTGAATGTCATGCATGGGTGGCAATTCATCAAGTAGATCTTCAGGTACAACATCAGCAAAGTTTGTCAACAACTTCTTCACTTCTAAAAGATGTTCTGGTGGTGTTCCAATTGATTCTTTATCTTTTTTCCTTAGCCACAATAGCAAACACAACACCACCTTCCTTGCTTTCCTCCACAAACTCCTCCTTGGTAAGGAGATGGAGATTCATCTTCTTCGATTCAGCTGCCTCCATAAACCTCTCGTCTTCTTCAATTCAGCTACCTCCATAGACCTCTTTTGACCATAAGCCTTGATCGGTAATCATAGGCTTCAAAAAAACTTGTTGATTGGAATCTTAAAGGCACAAGTATTAAGCTTCCCTTGATGATACACATCCCGGTCATAAAAGCCATGGTCGACCAAGTAAATATGGGTCACGGTCATGGGAATAACATCACACCACATAAAATCTGAATATGAACCAATAAAAATAGAAACCAAGCAACCTTTCTTACCGATAAGGATGTGTCATCTATCCATGCTACCTTGTTGGTTTCGTAAGCATCTTCAAGCAATCAATAATAGACTCGGAAATTACATTCATGCAACTAACCCCATCAACAATAAGCTTCTTCATCTGGTTCCCACATCAAACCAAGGTTTGGGAGATAGTAGTACGTCACCAAACCTCCTTTTCTTGCTTAGGTGTTGTAAGAATCTGCCTTACCATATTAAGTGTCAAGATCATCATCTTGCAAATCAGCAACATCAAAAATACCCATATCACCATAATCTCCTTGAGATTTATTACCATTGGCATCATACTCTTGTTGTTTGTGTGCTTCCTCTTCTTGTTCTACAGCCACGTATAATGCCTTCTTCGTAGGACATTCAAGATTCATGTACCATTGCAATGACATCAGAAACAATGAGGCCCTTTGTTATTTCCCTTTGCATTACCACCCTCCATAGGTGCTCACTCTTCAAATCAGCACTGGTGTTTGGTCTAGGACCATTAGGACGAGTGTAATTACTAAAAGAACAGTGCTGGCTATTGCCCCTTATTTCCCTCATTAGGCTTCCTAGTTGTTGTTTCATTAGCTTGGGAAGGAAAGTTGTTTCCTTAGCTTGGGACGGAAACTTTCTTGTAAAGGGCTGCCGTATACTATGTTCAATCTCCATTGCCAACTGAAAAGCCTCGTCAACATTGTTGACGTGATGAGGTAACATCTGATTGCGAATCTCAACCCTCAGGTCCAAACTTAAATCTCAAGAGGGTCTGTCGTGGATCTTCGACTCCCTTGCATCGGATCTTTAGTTCCTCACACTTGTTCATATACTCAATTATGGACTTTTTTTTTGAAACCGAGGTATCCGGGCCTCTTAAGACAAACAAGATGAAAGGAATTATGGACATATTCCCTAGCCTAAGGGAATTGAGCTGGTAAAAAAGCTCATCCTGGTGATCATAAAGGAGATACTTCCACTTCAGTTGAAGTTTCATCTCTTCCCAATGAACAATAGGTGGTTCTCCCACATCTCTAATCTCCTGCTCCACCCTCGCCCACCACACCTGGCCCTGTCCAACAAGCTTCATAATAACAAATCTCACTTGCCTTTCATTGGACATATCAGACCAATCAAAATACCTTTCCAAAGTGTCAAACCAATCTGAAAAAGACTGTGGGTCTATTTTTCAGCAAAATCGACAACTTCTACCTTCACCTTCTTAGTGATATCCCCTACTACATCATAAGGTTCATACCTCTCCTGCCCAAGCACATCTGTTGCCATATCTAAAAGAGGAGGTTACAGTCTCTCATTTGGGTGGACAGCTCTAAGGCTGCCCCTAAGAGGTGGTGTAGTAGCTCTCTCCCTACGTGTACATTCTTTGCTACTTCCTCTGTTCCATCCTGTGGCGTACTAGATGAAGCCTCACGGATAAACCTTGTTGGATTTTCGTTGGGCTATGATGTAACGCCTTGAAGCTCTTAAAACTTAGCCTCCAACGCATCACCTCTCTCCATAACCATGAAGAGAAGGTTATCCCCTTGATGGTCTGTCAATCTTCCTTGAAGATTTCTCCAGCTTCTCGTAGTCATAGTGCTGAACCTAGGCTCTGATACCAAACCGGTGTAGGATCTTTATAAAAATCAACACTTCGAGTCTCGTCAAAACTAGGGTTTTAACTTAGGGATCTAGGTTTAGGTTTAGGGGTTGGGTGATAAAGGGTATAAGGGTGCAAATAAAGAGAAGATAGGTTAGAACTTGATATGATTGAGGTGGGTTCGAAATCTGATATAAAAATCAGACTTAAGGTTTGGGATGCTTAAGGGTTGTAAGAGATTGATGATTGCTGGTATTTCTTAGGGTTTGGTAATGATCCAATTTGCAAAAAAATAATATAAACAAAAAATACGCGAAGATAAGTGTGGGTGCATAAATTTGCAACGTTTAACTCCGTGATGGCAATGGAAGATTTGTGCCACCAAATGAGACCTCCAACTTCACAAACGGAACTCTTCGGAGGACAATGAAGCTTTCCGGGAAGAGGAGGAGCTCTACCGAGCTCCGTAGCTTATCTCCAGAGTGGTAACAGCTCCGCCAGACCAACAGTTGGCTCCGTAGAGGACCAAGTGTAACCCAAGATCCCACACATGTCCCGGATATGGAAGGATATAGCTGGCATGCTAAATCTGCACACGTTGTGCAGAGTCTAGACAGATATGAGTCCCAATATTAGGACTCTCCACAAGAGGAAATAGTTTCCTAAGGTAGATAAAAGGAATGAAACCCCGCGCGCGGGAGGGGGAAGGGAAGGTTGCCTCCTTAAGCAGAAAACCTTCTACCTAGAGAATGGAGACCTCTACCTATAAAGAGGTGGTCGGAGACATACACAAAAATCTCCGATTTTTTCAAAAAAATCACTAAAAATCTCTGATTTTTCGAATTCACGAATCAATCGCCGATTAATCGACAAAATCTCCGATTAATCAAAAAACTCGATGATTAACTGGTGATTTTGTCATTTAATCGGCTGAGACCCATTTTTTTTAAAAACAGAATTCCACTTCTGATTTTGATTTTGCCAATTTTGGAATTTTGATTATAAATGATGAATCATGCTTATAAGTTATGACTTATTATTATGGAATTATAGATGTGCTTTCCATCATATAAATGTATTTTGTTAAAAACAACATTTCTAACTTGAAATATGCCATGATATATTTTTTATAATTTTGTCAATTTTTTCCCAAATTTTCCCGACTTGACCCATTGTTGAATCCCGACTTTGTCACTATGGTGAGAGAGGGAAGGCGGGAAGGTTGCCTCATTGAGCAGGAAACCTTCTACCTAGAGAATGGAGATCTCTACCTATAAAGAGGTGGTGGGCCACAGCCATAAGGTATTGAGAATAACCAAAGTAGCTTTTTCTTAGTTAGAAGAAAAGTTGACTTGACTGTTGGAGTGTCTTCGGCCGGTACCCCACCGGTGCCAAGGACCTTCAAGGGCCGATCTTCTTTCAGGTTCTCAATTCAGAAGAGCTTGATCTCATCTCCAGGTGAGGATAACCCGAAGTTGTCCCCACAAGAAGGAAAAGGGAAGAACATTTCAAGGATAAGCAAATAAGAACCTACGCAATCACACCGAAGAAGAGCAATCACACCCAATGTAGGAGGCTTCATACTTCATTCATCATTAATTTTTAAAATAAGACAATACAAGCGCTTACATAAAGTGTTGAACCCCCCTCCCAAAGCCTAAATTTGAAATGGGGAAAATACCCCTAGTGTGAAAATTGAACTAAAACATCAATAAATAAAATTCAGCTACTAACAAGATAAACTAAAGCATCTTAGAAACTAAATAAAGACTCCCGAACATGACCACATGTATCCCGTGATCACCCTAGCTCCCACGTGGGACGCAGATCATCACAATGATGCCAAATACGAATTGGGGTTGTTTTTTACCTCCTACGATAGGTCTAAATTGGTCGAGCTTGATCCCCATCACCACCTCTTGGATTGACCACAGTCCTCCAAGAATTGTATCATACAAATATCATAATTGTTCAAGAAAAAAAACTTGGATGCATAGCGAAAGAAAAACTGGTTTAACAGTTTGAGAAGAAGCTGATACATAGGTTGGTAAAGCATATTAGGAATATCTGATTCTTATGAGTTGTGGGCTACCACTCATAAATGAGGTGGCTCACTGAAACAGTCCAGATCAATTCATATGCAGATTATATAAATGGTATAGCATGAAGGAAGTAAAAGTTTTTTTCCTTCATGGACACAAAAGACTTTCCCTTTACAAAAGTGACAGTAATGAACACTTCGGTATCTTCAACAATGGGGGGCAAGTTCACTCACAAGATTAGGTATCAAAGATCCTAAACCAAAGCAAGATATAGGGTTATGAGTACTTAGTTTCATTACTGGCTCAATAATATAAAAGTACTACTTGTTTAGGAAAAATAAGGAACTATCCCATCAATAGGAATAACCAATCCCACAATATAAAGGGGGGAAATAACTTTTAAGTGCTAAAAAATCAAAATTATTGATAAAACTCTAGAATTAGCTCCTTTATGTCATGGATATCTTATTTTTTTACATTGAACCAATTATATATATATATATAGGCTGGGATAAGTTTAATGTTTTTGTGACTAATGAGTAATGACCATGGGCCTCACACTGAGTTAAGGGCTGATTTTTTGTGAGGATGTTCTTCTAAGCATGGATATATGATTTTTTTACATTGAACCATTAACAATTATATATAGAGAGAGAGAGAGGCTAGGATAAGTTTAGTGCTTTTGTGACTAATATAATGACTAATGACCAAGGGGCTCACACATGGATGAGTTAAGGGCTGATTTTTTGTGAGGATGTTCTTCTGAGCATGGATATCAACCTCACAAAAAAGCAGCCAGTTCCAACATTTCTAGCCTTATGAGAAAAGGATTAGAAGTTGAAATGTTTTGAACCATCCATTTTTACCACGAACTTTAGCTCCACATTTGATAGGGTTAGAAGTTTCAGAAAGTGCTAATTTTTGTGAGGATCATCTCCAAGATCATCCTCGCAAAAAATCAGCCCTTAATGATTGATGCTTTTGTGATAAGTTGACTAATGCTTTTGTGACTAATATAATGACTAATGGCTGTGGGGCACCCACACGGATGAATTAAGGGCTAATTTTTGGTGATGATGATATCCTCACCATGGAGATCATCCTCACCAAAAATCAGCAATCTCTAAAGCTTCTAACCCTATCAAATATGGATTTTTAAATTTAACAGTGAAAATGGACGGTCAATAATTTTTCAACTTGCAATCCACTTTTCATAAGGCTACAAATGTTGGAATGGGCTGATTTTTGGGAAGTTGATATCCACGTTGAGAAGAATACCATCACACAAATCAGCCCTTAACTCATCTGTATGTGGGCCCCATGTCCATTAGTCATTATATTAATCACAAAACCATGAGTCAACGTATCCCAGCCATACACACACACACACACACACACACATATATATATATATATATTTGTACAGCTCCAAGATCTCAATTTCCTTCAAAGTTGAGTGCCTGCCTAAAAGTTAGATTATGCAGCTTGGTTTTGCAAATGTTTCCATGATCCCAAACAGATAACTCTACCCAAGTGTTGAAGTACTCTTTTATTTGTCCTACTTCAGAGAACTAGTAGGAAGAGAGAGAGAGAGAGAGTTTTATCCAATCACACTTCAGCCAGGTACTTTCAGGTGGTGAATCTAGATATAGAGCGTTCAAAGTCTCAAGTATTTTTCGTAATCGATGATAAAAGAAATTTTATTTAAAAGAAGGACAAAAACAAAAGCTAGTGGAGATCATGCCTAATATACAAGGAATATCTATGAGTGCCCTCTTTTCCCAAATCCCAAATTTTAAAATGAATGATGCACGGAGAAAATTTTGTTAGTTTGTCGTCTTCATCAAGTTTTGAGATGAAAGATGCAAAGTGCAAATTTTCTAGTTCACTATTAAGAAATATTATCATGATTGCTTTGCTAAAATCAATAAACTAGACACCAAATCCTTCGAGTATAGAGTCCAGAAGCAAATATGCAGGAATACTTTTGACTTAGAATCAGAAATTTTACTGACATTTACAATAGATATTTCGTGGAAGGGAAAAGTATTCCAAGTAAAGCATTTCCATACTCAAGTCAATATTATATTAAGGAGTAAAACAAGAAGGAATTTGTAATCTGTTCAATAAACACATGATACCTCGGGTGGCATTCCAACTGGATCCTCTACAAGTTCAGAGGTTGTCGAAGAACTAGCTACAGGAAATCCATTAGGGCCAATCCTTTCAGACTTCACCTTTGAATTTTGGCTTCGTTCAGAACCCAACACTCTTGATTCTTCACCACGTTTGATCACCCGAGGAGGGAAACCTTTTGAGTTCAACTCATTGTCTGAATGCCATCCATTAACTATTACACCAGAACTTATTTCCTCATGGGCAAGGCTTCCTTCCACGTCACCTTCCTCAGACAAGCTATGCGACGTTTCCGTGTTATTGTAGCTTGCGCCATGATTAATCATCTCATCTCCATTCCAGGAAAAATTTCTGGGCGGAATTGGAGGAGAAGCTTCATAAGGTAGTGAAGATGAACCTACAACCTTACGCCTTAGACCACTTGAAACCCCTTTGAACTGGCGAAGAATATCATCCATGGCATCGTCCACATTGACTGTTTGTAAAAAAGAATGAGTATTAAAGTTGACAAGTAAGAACATTGACCACTATTTAGCAAATAAAGGATACCATTTAATGGTGTATTGGCAAGGGCCTGGGCCTGGTTTTGGTAAATTTTGAATAATCCCGAGAACCAATCTGATTCAATTAAAATTTGGAGCCAAAACCTCTCATGGGCCGGCACATTTACACCCCTACTATCTATCAAAACATAAAAGATATAATACAGGCAGTAGTCTATAAGTATCAGCCTCAGATACAAGGATAAGATGCATAAATATCTTTCAGAAAATATGACCAAACTGAAAAAAATTGGATAAGGGTCTCTTCTCCATTAATTGTTCTTCAACAATTTGGTGGCAGAAGACGATGACGACTTTCCCTCTCACAAGCTGTGGGGAGCCCAATTCGGTCAGTTATGCCTTTGGGACAAATGTTAGAAACAATTCCACTGAAAAAAAAAATTGAAAAATGGAGGAAAAAGCATCCATATTGAGTGTGTAATGTGCCGATGTAGTCAGAGGACACGCTTATCACCTTTCATCCTTTGCAAGCTTCCAAAAGAGGTAAAGAAACTTTTCCTGTCTCTCTCCAGAATGGCAAAAACAAGGAACGACAAAGTCCAGTGTGTGATGTGCCGACGTAGTCGAGGACACACTCATCACCTTTCATCCTTTGCAAGCTTGCAAAAGAGGTAAAGAAACTTTTCCTGTCTCTCTTCAGAATGGAAAAAACAAGGAACGGCGAAGTCCAGCAAACTTCACCAATTGTACCAACAAAGTAATTGTTAATAAAGCTGCCATCTTTAACGTACAAATAGACATAAAAACAGACATATTCATCCATGGAGAACAATTTCAGACACATGGATCCAAGGAAAATGATAGTGTGAGATGCACCCAAAAGCTAAAGTTTGCACTAGATAATGCAGGTTTTCTTCAGCATGATAGACCAATCCATTGGGTGATGTTGGAGCATTAAAACAAGGTGGGTCCCTAAATCCAGTGAAAATCTGGCAACTCCCCGAAGCACACGAAGACTTCAGAGAAACTACGTCTCTCTCGGACAAAAAGGTGGTGGGGCTGCCACCGAATATACTTAGTTCACTCCCATATCTATTATTGCAGATCTGAGAGAGAAAAATATCTCTAATAAAGGATAACAACAACAGTCATTTTTCAGATATTTTTACAGGTTTCATTTTTGGGATGTCGGGAATAATGTGAGAAACTGGTGCATAGACACCTTGTTTACAAGATCTATTACAGTAGTTATCCCGATGCAGGAAGTGGAGGTATTTGTGAGAGAAAGTGGATTCAGATCTCTGTACTTATGACCTATTTCTTATGGCTGACTATTAAAAGATTTTAAGACTTAAACAGCGGCATAGAAAATATGACAAACAGGGAGATATTATGATACATAAACATACCCATAATCCATACCCGCGCTTGCGTCAACCTGGATCAACACAGGACTTAGAGAACCCCATTAACATGGTAATCTGGTAGGAGTGTTGTAATACAGCTTTTATGATGATGAGAAGTGATGGATACCATATGGATTGCAGAATGCAGATAGCAGTTTAACACTAACTACTTACGGACGTTACAAAAAAGGTACTCAACCACTGCTTTATTCTGACATGAAGCAATTTATTAAAAATATGTCACTGATTTGTATTCTAGTTCATGGTGACTGGAACTCATATCATCTGGCCATCCAATCCCTCCCTTTCACAACATATGCATGACCATGAATGGACATGATATAAGTTGTGGATTAGTTTTCCATTAACTCGCAGAATAGCACATTAATAAACAGCTAGAAACGAAGATAGTAATCATGAAAAAGAACCAGAAGATAGTAAACGAAGATAGCACATTAATAGTACCTGCCAATGTTTTCATTACCGAGGTAGATTTTCCAGAAGAATATTTCTTCAAAAACAAAAAAGATAGTGATTAGACATGTTCTCTATCATTCAGCTTCAAAAGAACATAAACATGCATTGATGGCATACATCTAAAACGACAGAATTGTAAGTTGAGAAGATGCACACCTTTGAGGAAACACTTAAAAAATCCCACACTTCATGCTGCTCTGCAACATTGGCTATTGATAAAAGATCCTAAGGAGAGCCAATATCAGAAAAACGATAGGCAAACGGTATAGACAATTAAAAAAATGTAGGGCTGAGGAATCATACTTGCAAATATTGGTCAAGTTGAATGCAGCGTTGATGAACAAAACTATCATCAATACTCGATGAAAGAAACCTTTTTGGTGGCAAATGCAGTGTATAATTGGGTATATCCTTAAGCTGTCGGTGCAGCCGCTCAAAGTTGCTATATCTGAAAGCCATAAGTCCCAAAATATCAACCAAAAGAATGTGAAACTAAGATCTAGCTATGCTTATGTGGAAATAAATTTTGAACTTGCTCAACGCCATGGATGATATGAAACATTTTAAAACTGCCTGCGTTGGGGAATGAAATTTAAAGACATATATTTGTGAACCTTAAAATGTATATGTAAATAAAATGTTTTGTTTTGTTGAGAACAATACCTTCTTTTCACAAACGAAGTTTTGTTTTCTGCATCTGTCACAGCAATTGAATAAACTGCAAAAGATTTTGACCCAGTTTTTTCAAAGTATGCTCCCACAACCTGCAGCAACATTGTAGCACCAAGAGCCAGAGGTGAGGAAACAGGATTAGGAAAATCAACTAGAGATGAAGTATCAAAATTCAGAATCATAAATACAGAAGAGAAAAAATGCTCAAGAAGCTGCTTAAACTTCAATCCTGCATTTCTTACAGATGTAATTTACAGTTCATTTTCCAGAATTGTATGTTACACAATCATTGCTGCAGAATGCTCACCCGGCACTTTAGCTTTGGAACATGTAATAATCCTTCACTGCGAAATACCATATCAGCTGCAATCCTAACACTTTGCCCTTCATTAAGCCTGCCAAAATTTGGGTGGTAGAACTCCTCAGAAACAATAGGCCCTCCACCTTCGCCTTCAAATGTTTTCTCAATATCAGGTTGAGTTTTCAAGGCAGAAGTGCTACTGGATCGCTTAAGCTGAGTATTGTTGCAATTAGCAGGTCGAATGGCATTAACCGCAAGAAGAACTCCCTCAAAAGACTGACCCTCGTTCAGATTCTGACATGAGTGTGCTTCAATACTGACCCTATCAATTAGTTGAGTATCATGACTTAATCCATGAGTTGCCTGCACCATAACTTTATCTTCAGTTCCTGTAGAACTTCCAGGTCTGTGGGTTAATGGTTTTTTCCCTGAGTTTGTAAGAGGCGCGATACTGTTGATTCCTGAAGTCTTCTTTAAAGGTGCTGGCAAAGGTCCTGCTCTAACAAGGTTGTCAATTTTACTTTTATAATTTCTTCCCTTAGTCCATAAGTTTTCAAGATTTTCAGGGGCAAGCACTTCAGTTCTTCTCTGGGTTGCAGCTTCTAAAAACCTTGCCCAATCTGCAGGCTGTGGCTGCATAGAGTCTTCGTGCAGTGCGTGAGAATGACCATGTCTAGAAGTACTCAAGGATGTTTCTCCCTGATTGCTGATTTTAGCCAGTGGCATATCACTCCGTTGACTGGAGGTAGCCAAACTTTTCCTTGAGTTTGGTTCACCAAACTGAGTACTTCCTACGGCAACAGAATGATCATGACGATGACATGATGCATCAGCTGACTGATCATCACCAACCTCTCTACTCCTATCATCTTTAGCAGTAAGGAAAAGATATTCAATTAACTCGTTGATATACCTGGAGACAAAGAATTTCTTGGTTGTAAAGTTAAGCATTACCATCCAGGAAAAGAGAATTTTGACAATTCAGATAAACTTTATCAAAGATAGCAGCAGCTAAAAGATTAACCCTGAGTAACAAATTGACACTATTGATGACCAAGCTACCAGAACTGTGAGCTCTCATTGAAACAGAACGAATAAAAAAAATACAACCCCAACTTAAAATTTTATAACATTGGTCAGGATGCACTATATTTAGTTGACTGCAGTTAATAAGTATGAAGTTACGAGAACATATCCTTCTATACAGGAACAGTGCAACCCGACATATTTTTTAACTTTTGTTTTTCCTAAATTGGAAATTTTTATTAAGAAGATGTCAGAAGATTATAAAAAAAAAAAAGGATTAAGGGAATAGAGTTCCCTATATGCAACTAAGACGGTAAAACCTATTTCCACCAATCTCGATCAACGAGTTGGCTAAGTCGTTATCACTATTTGAGTTTGAACAAAAACAATTTAGTAGGCATACTAAGATGCTGAATCTTGCACAATAAGAAACCAAGTCTCCTAGAAGAACCTAGCTCCAAATTAAAAGCACAAATCTATAACCCTAGAGTATCTCCTTCTACCATTAGAGGGTCCTAGAAGTAGTCTTTATAATAAATAAGGACAATATGAGTGGGTTGGCTGGCATTCTAGGGTGTGGAGAGAGTAGTTTGCCTACCACGTACTTGGGATTACCTCTTTGGGAAAATTACAGATCGAAGGCCATTTGGGATCTTGTGGTTGAGAGATTTGGGTGCAGATTGACTTCGTGGAAGAAAAGATATCTGTCGAAAGGGGGTAAATTGGTGATGATTAAACATTCTCTCTCTAGTTTGACCATTTACATCATGTCTCTTTTCTCCATCCCTAGGTGTATTGCGATCATTCTTGAGAAATTGCTAAGACTTTTTATGGAACATATCAGTCATTAATGTGGCTTTATTGGGTAAATGGTTGTGGAGGTTTGGGGTGAAAACTTCTAGTTTGTGGAGGAAGGCGATCGTAGGCAAATACGAGGTTTCGGTTTTTGAATGGGACGAGAGAGCAGTTTCCATGACTTATGGGTGTGGTGTCTGGAGGGGAATCATGAAGATCTTCCTGAAATTCTATGAAGGGGTGAGGTTTTTTTTTTTTTTTGACAAGTATGAAGGGGTGAGTTTCAAGGTGGGGATTGGAGATAAGAGTCCATTTTTTGGAGGATAGATGGTGTGGTGATATCTCTCTCATGAAGGAGTTTCCAGATTTTTTTTCTCCCTTCCAGACAAGAAGAATTGTTCCATTCTGTGTTGTGTGGTTTGGGAGGGGGAACATGTGGCTTGGAATATAGGACTAAGAAGAAGGCTCAATGATTGGGAGATCGAGGATGTGTCTAGCTTATTGTCCCGCTTGCAAGGCTAGATCTTGTCTTTACAAAGCCAAGCAAGCATTTATGGAGATGGTCGAAAAATGGTCGGTCCTCGGTTCGTTCATTGTACAAGGCCTTAAGTAGGCCTTCTAGTGACTTCTTTCCCGTTCCTTTCGTCTGGGGATCCAAGTTGCCTTCCAAGATTGCATTCTTTTTTTGGACTGCATCTTTTGCTACAGAGTGACGTGGCAAGAGCAGTGTGGGCAGCTTTCTTTGTGGAGTTTGATATAGCTTAAGTGTTTCCTTCTTTGTTGCGTGTCGCAACCAGATGCCAGATGGTTCACGAGGGCCTTTTCAACTAGAGCCCGGGTCCTATGGCATATGTACCTTTCGCAAATTGTTGGGGCTTACAGATGGAGAGAAACTTTAGGGTTTTGAAGGAAAAGATGAAGAGGTGGCGATCATTGTTCTTAACATTAAGGGTTTGATGTTCCTTTGGTCCTATCTCTTCGCTGAATGTCGTGGTTTTTTTTAGGACTTTGTATTCCAATGGGATCTTCTCTCTTTTGAAGGAAGAGATGAAGAGGTGGCAATCATTGTTCTTAACATTAAGGGTTTGATGTTCTTTTGGTCTAATCTCTTCATTGAATGTCGTGTTTTTTTTTAGGACTTTGTATTCCAATGGGATCTTCTCTGCTCTAGAGAGAGTATTTAGTTTAGTTTCTCTTTTCCATTTGGGTTTTCTTTGTTGCTTTGGCCGTTAGTTGGTCATCTCGACCCCTTTGGCCATCTTGTATTTGCGTTGACTTTTGGCTCTCAATAAATCTACACTTGTCAAAAAAAATACTAATTCCCTAATATTTATACACATTGTTCGTATTTTCACTGTAACTCACTCAAATCTAATGGGAATTGCATACTCTTGGTCTTGTTGGAAAATTAATCAAGCAAGCCTTTTATCAGTACCTAAGTTAGAGCATTCCGACTCTTTTTGGCATAGAAAATGTGACCTTAAATAAAGTGATGAGATTGGACTAGGGCTGTCAATGGATAGTCGAAAATTCGAATCCGATTTGAATCCGTATTCGAAAAATCGGGTATTATCCGAAAATTTCGGATATCGGATTCGGATTCGAATATCATTTTAATATTCGAATAGTTTTTGGATACGGATTCGGATATTGATGTATTTGATTCGATAATATCCGATCCGATATATTATTTAATAATTATATATATAATAAATAGATTATATTATATTTATCATATTAATTAATATTTATTTTAACAATAATAATATTTATTATATATAAATATAATATTTATAATTATTTTACATATATATTTATTATTATATAAATATAATAATATATTATATTATCTATATCCAATTTTCGGATCGGATATCCGATAAATTAATCGGATTCGGATTCGGATGTTGATTTAGAATGTCTGACGGATATCGAATCGGATTCGGATATCGGAATTTTTTTTTTCGGATTCGGATATACCTATATTCGATCCGAATAGTATCCGTTGACAGCCCTAGATTGGACTGCATCAACACCACCACAAGGTACCATCGAAATAGCCATATAACCTTGCCTTCCTGAGATCGTTATCTTGCCAAATAACCTGTACAGTAAAATTATTTGGGCAGCAACGGGACCCAGCAATAGAGTTGCATTCTTCCCGTTCCCTACTTTGTCTCCGATGTGATCCTCGTGCGAAAATGACCAGATTTTCGATACAGTAAGCACTGTAATAGTCCAGCATGTCTTTCTTGTACTTTAGTTACGTAGACCTGAAACTCCGCAGAATCTGCAGCATTGTGTAGCTCAAGTTTAAGCCTTTCCCATCTAGGAACACAAGCCTTTTCCACAACTAGATAATTTATCTCTTCTTATTTATCCCCTTTGCTGCTGAAAGAAACAAGGACTGCGAATTCCCAATATCCGAATCTCAATTATTACACAAAAGCATAAAAATTGACATGCACAGTTTGAATAACTCCAGCAGAAAGCAACAAAGGCTTACCATTCTATGCTTTAAAATGCTCCTTCCACTAGAACACAATCACCAACCAAAATCCTGCTAGCGAGGCATAAAGGCATCTATGTTCTCTTGGATTACAACATCCACTACAATAAGTACTCTTCATATAGCCAAGGTTAAAAATATAATTCCATCTCGTTATCTCGGTACGCTGACAGAACAAGAAATATCGATTGAGATGAAACATGACAATGGAAAAAACACTATATGTGTTGATAAGGTTAAAACATTTTTTAATGCTTTATTAGGTTGTAAATTTGTTTTTTAGTGTTTATGTGTTACAAAAGTACCTATAGCATAAAAATAAGATTCTAAACCAATTTTAGTACTTGAATTAAGTTTTTGGTACAAGACATCCCCTATGACCTTCCCAGAACAAGATGAAACGAGGTTTTTAAGCATGCATACAGCATCAATCAATTATTTGATCTTTCCCTCTCAAAATTTACTGGAGCATGCTAAAACCCAATCCTACTGAGGACTTGTAGAGTCGTATACTTATAGGAATACACATGCACTTCTTCGTGAGAGCTTACACAGCTGTTCATGAGAGAGTACCCCAGTCCTTTACATGAACACAAACACACATTCGGTACCAGTGAGCCAAGGAAGGTTGTCTGACACTGTGGCATGTTTAAAAGCAACAATACTATAAGTTGGCAAATTAAAAGCAAAATTATATAAGTTACACGATGGTTATACATTCTTCTTTAGAAAAAAGAACAGAAAGGCCCGGTATTCATAAGCAATTAATAGATAATTTCACCAACGAACCTAATAAGCCCAATAGTACATACAGCTCTTTGAGGAGGCAGTAAAGAGGGAAACAAGTTCTAGTCAATCCTATACACCACTAGGCTATTCACCAATGTTCCTGCCTATAAAATACAGTTGCAAAGTGTAATTCTAAGTTCCATCATTTATGATTCACAATAGGTCACTGGTAGGGATTCTGTTTGAAATGTTTGTGCTAGGGGCATATTTGTCCAATTTTTGTATTACCTTCATTTGATTCATTTATTACTCATACAAGGGCACTGTGTCACTTTCGCATGATAGGGCAGTTTGTTAATGTTGTAATTTTTTCTTGTATTCTTGTCTGTCACTTGACCATAATAATTCATTGGCAATGCAACTTGGACTGCAGCTACCAGAATGTACAACTCATTGCATAACAGCATAACAATACGCACAGGAAAGACAGACCCCAATGGGAAGATAATCTGACAAAGCACGAGGTTAAAATTTTTATAGGTAAACACAAGGATAAACTATATGCTGTATGTTATAAATAATGCCCCCAAGAAATGCAATCATCTCTTTAGAAGGAAAAATGTTCACCTTCAACATCAAACAAGAGTCAACCAACACTAGTTTAATGAAGAGAAAGCCAGGTTAGTTGCATGTTGCAACTAAAAGTGAATATAATATGAATGAGTACAATGATTGATGCAAAAGAAATTGTATGAAAGTGCCAATGAATTCACCAAATAACTTACCCAGGGCTGGCAAAATTCATGATAGGTTGCATTACCAAGCAAGTTAAAAGCTCTCGGCTAATGCTTCGAACCAAGGGGCATTGGGCCTCTCGTGGTCTTAACACCACAGCCAACAATCCTCCCATAAGACGTTGAAGAACCTGAACCAACAATGAAATACTGAAGCATTAATAGATATGTAAAGCAGAGCATCAAAAGCAAGAAAGATTCACCAGAACACAACCACTCACACCTTGTACTCACAGTCGGGAGATATCAAAGCTGGATGAAGCTCCTTAGAAGCTATAAGATGGTGTTTCAACCTTTCATCCCGCTCTTCAAAAGACAGGGTTCCCATAACTTCCACCCCAATAGCAGACTGATTTCTTCTGTAAAGGTCTAAGTGGTTCCCTATTAAGTTAACCATATCCCTGCAACACAAAATACCATTTGGTTCTGACGGAACAAGAACTCAGCTATTTACCAAACTTAAAAGAATAATTCCTGATGACTTACAAAAGTAATACAAAAGCACCTTGTTAACAAGTCGACAAGGTTGATCTCTTTAACCCTTCCTGATATTTCACCGAGAAGGTCACTGATTAATAAGCGTATCTGCTCAGGAGCCTCCCTGTCAGGAGTAATCACTGAATACCACAAATCTACCACAAAATCCTGTAAAAGCTTATTGATGAACTCGTCAATGGCATCCTCCACAAGAGGAGAATCAATTTTCCTCTTCCATTTCGATGAGGGTTGCAAAATTGAAAGGCGCGGATCATCCACAGACAACTGCTTCTTCTCCAAATGAGATAGATATGTCTGCCGACGGACTGGTCGAACCCTCCAGCGAAACTCCACCTCATAAGAAAGAACACGTAATGCAGAAATCAAGAGGATTGAAATGGGGATATTTGTCCACATCGATTTACTTGTATCTGCAATGAACGTGAACGGATTCAGAACCACAAATGTGGAATGGATATTGATAAGTACCTCGACCATTCCACCTCAAAAGACCGGCCCGGGAAGAGGATCTAATTACTTAACCCGGGCACATAACAATCCACCACGCTTAAGAGCCGACGTCACGGCGGCGATCTAGGGGACCCCTTTTTTGTCCCGAAGAAGGCCTCTCGGAGGCGTGCAGGGGAATTTTTCCCGAAAACACACCCCACGTCACTGCGGCGATCTAGGGGACCCCTTTTTTGTCCCGAAGAACGCCTCTCGGAGGCGTGTAGGGGAATTTTTCCCGAAAACACACCCCCCGCAACTCGAACCCCGGACGTGGTGCCCGCTCTGATACCAAATGATAAGTACCTCAACTATTCCACCTCAAAAGACCGGCCTGTCAAGGGGAAGAGGATCTAATTACTTAACCCAGGCACATAACAGATATATATATATATATATAAACTCCAACAATCTTGTTTGGACGATAGAGATACAGTTAAAACTAATTAACAAGCTCCCTGAAGGTTCCTAATTATAACCATCAACTCCGGCTGTTCAACTTCAACCAAATGATTCTCACTACAATCCTACATTCTCAACGTTGATGATCGAGTTCAAAACAAATCAATCCAAAGTTGCAGCAAAACACCCTAAACTTGATTAAAATCAATTATTTTACCATGCATTCTAAACACACTTGACAATTTCTTGGAACCATATGATGATCAAATTCACCTAAAACCATAAAAAAAAAAAATTTAATTATGCAATAAAATCGAATTGAAAAACTCACGCGACAAGAAGTAGGATATGGCGAAGATGCACAACGCCCACCACACCATTCGAACCTTGGCTTCCTCAATCAGATCTTGCAAGGTCTCCATCGCCTTCTTCATGATCTCAAAATCCTAGAGTCGCTTCCCTTCAAATTGTTCTTCAATGAAACAGATAATACGATCTCATGGAAACGAAAATTCGAATGAAATCGAGATTTTCCTTCCTTCCCTATTGAGATTAGTTGATGAAGGCGAAGAACGTGGAAGCCATAGGAAATTAGGGTTCTTTCTTTCTTCCTCAAATATGCGAATCAACAGAGCTTTTCGCAAATTCCTCTTGCAGAAAAAGAAAAACAGGTCGCTAGGATGTAGCATCTAAGAACTCTTCTCCTGTGCTCTCTGAGTCGACTAAAACTTCTGTCACAACAAAGTTGCAAATCACACAATCACAGCCAATGAGTTCTCGGCACGTACACTTCAAAGCACTTCAAAGCAGAAAGCAAGTGTCATTGTGTACGTGCCGAGAACTCATTGGCTTGTGATTGTGTGATTTACAATTTGTTGTGATAGAAGTTTTACTCCTCTGAGTCGGTTTACAGGGTTAGAGAAAGACGTCAGACGTGCGACGAAACAGATGAACTTCGTCGTTTCACGTGCGTAATTCTGTCGAGATGTCTCACTACAATGACTAAACTACCCTTGACTCTCGATTTTTTGGGTTGGAAATAGGATACTGTAGCACGTCGTCCGCCGACGTGAGGACCAAACATTCAGTGTCAGTGGGGCCGACAAAGTATGCCACGTGGCATTTGGAGTGATTTCTCTAGCATGGAAGGGTCCAAGAGTAAACCTTGAGCGAAGCCGATCACATCCCACGTTACGAGCCACGTGGCACACTCTTAGAGGGCGATGATGACCGTATGCATATTTGGCCAAGAGAAGATGTTCAACTTTGTGATTTACAATGGATGAGAAAGTTGTTTTGTCGATGATTTTTGTACGCAGAAGCGACGAGAGGATTTAAGTAGAAGCGATCGTTGAATCTTCTTTCACTTGTTTCTTTCGATTTGATTATCAAAGAAAGATCAAATACCTGGAAAATGCTCAAAAAATATTAGATATCAATTCAATTATTTTTTTAATATTAGAATGTATCAATATCCGATTCCACAAATAACATTTTAGTCTTTTCTTTCATCCCCTAAAGAGTGTACTTGCATGGCATTATTTTAAAAGGGCTAGGATATTGGCACCCATCTTTTTACTCTTTTTTTTTTTTTTTTTTTTTTTTGTGTAATCTCCATCTTTTTACTCAATGTGCCCATTTAACAATTTTTTTTACAAATATGTCCCTTATTTTTTACTCAAAGCAGCCACCATGAAAAACAAAAGAAGAAAGGAGGAGGTCGCCGCCCGCCACCACTACCACCACTGCTCACTCTCTTGCTCTCTCTATTTTTGAGCTATCGAGGCAGCCATAAGAACCTTGACAACCAGAGGACGAGTGTGCAATGAGGGAGAATGTAGAGAGAGAGAAAGGGAGAGAGGCGAAGAGATAGAATGGTAGTGGGGTTGACCGGCGACAGTTGAAGTTGTTCCTCCTCCTCTTCTTCTTCTTTTTATTCTTATGCTGCAACTGTTTTTTTTCTTCTTTCTAATAGTGGGTGGGTGCCAAGAGTCACTTGGGTGTAGAGAGTTAGGGTGAAATTTTAGATGGGTTTACTAAGTAAGTGAGCATGGTAACGAAATAATGGGTGTCAGCCCTTTTGGAATGGAACACCAACACATTGAGCAATTATGAACTTATTTTTCAAATCGAAAGCAGAGAGGACAGCCTCTTCGAAAGTATTTTTCAGTCAATATGGAGTAGCACTGACATTGATGAGGATTGTTCCTGGTTCCTCAACAAGGGTTGTACGTGCCACATGGCACACTCTTGGACACCACCATATGGATGTTTGGTCTACCTTTTTGTGGACTCAGAAAAAAAAATCCTGATTGGGGATTTCAAGCAGTCCGATATTAATATTCCAAATAATGCTCGAATCCATGGCTAAAAATCAACCCATAAAAATATCCAAATCAAGACGGCTAGAAATCAATAATCAGACTGAACAAACATCCATACCGTCAGTGGTCTCCAAAAGTATGCCACGTGGTATATACAGCCACCGTTGAAGAGTAAAACTTCTATCACAGCATTCTAACTATGCTTCTGTCACAATGCAAAACCACAGGCCACGTGGCACATTATTAGGGGATTCTGACCGTATGGATGTTTGGCCAGTCCCTCAGTGGACTTCTAACCAAAAATCAGCTTGATTAGTGATTTCTAAGTGATTCGATTGAAGTTATTTTCATGGGTTGATTTTAACGGTAAGAATTCGAGCATTATTTGGGTGCAAAGATCCAAAGGTTGTAAATCACTAATCAGGCTGATTTTTGGTTTATAGGTCCATCGAGGTACTGGCCAAACATCCATACGGTCAGCGTCCACTAAGAGTGTTCCAGGTGGCCTGTGGTTTTTCATCGTGATAGAAGCATCTGCCAGAACGCTGTTACTCACCGTTCAATAGAGAACAGAATCCGAATTAATGTGGGACGAATAAAACTTTGATGACAAGGTCCTGTCATCAAGGCCGATGACAGGACACAATATGAGCCACGTGGACCACTCTTAGAGGAATCTGACTGTATGGATGTTTGGTGAATCATTAGATGGTCCTGCAAACCAAAATTCAGCTCGATTAGTGATTTCTAGGCATTGTATTGGAATTGTTTTCATTGGTTTATTTTCACCGTGGGAAATTTGAGCATTATTGATCGTTATTTGAGGTACAAAGATCCAAAGGTTTGAAATCACAGATCGAGCTGATTTTTTGTTTGTAGGTCTATATAGGGATTGGAAAAACATCCATACAGTCAGAGTCCTATAAGCGTATGCCACGTGGCTCCTATTACACCCTGTCATCGGCCTTGATGACATGCCCTGTCATCAAAGTCTGACACGGTGAATAGAAGAGTGAGCGATATTCGTTATCTTGCAAAATCTGAGAACAGGACAAACAACCTCCGCTTCTGGCTTTGTCGCGTTGTCCGGGAAGAATCTCATTTACTTCAGAGGAACCTTTTACCTCGGTCCTAGGTGTCCACCGCCCCAACCCACCTCGCCCACTAACCCCTTCCTATATATAACGTAATAAACCATCAAGTCCGCCACCGCGCAAGCATGGCGATTACAGACTCTCTTCAAGATTTCCCCGTCATGGCTTTTGTCACCATAGCTCTGGGTCTCTTCTTGATCCTCTTCCTTGCAAGATTTGTCTCTAATAAAAGGAGACACCCTAAAATTCCATCTCTTCCCGGTACATTTTTTTTTCCTCTGTTTTTTTTTTTTTCCCTGCTCTTTTAAGCTAGAAATTATCAGACGGTCTGTGATTTTCAAAAGTGGGGTTTTATTTTTTATTTTATTTTTTTCAGCTGTTCCTGGGCTGCCGTTGATTGGGAATTTGCTGCAACTGAAGGATAAGAAACCCCACCAGACGTTCAGAAAGTGGGCTGAGATTTATGGTCCAATCTACTCGATTAGGACAGGAGCTTCTACTGTAGTTGTTCTCAATTCAACCGAGGTGGTCAAAGAGGTAAGGTCAATTCAGCCATCGTTTTGCTAATTGATTCTTTTATGTGGGATCTAACGGTCGGTCTTAAGCTATCAGGTCATCACCGTCTACCTCATGGACGGATGGTGATAGGATTTGGGGACCAATTTATGATTTTACAGGATAATTTGCATCCATCGTCGCTGAAGTAGGGTTTAGAGTGAATATATTATGCATATGAGTGATACACGCTCACCCCTTTCTCCTTAGTACGTCGGAGATCCGACCACGAGAGGTCACTGTTGTAACCAGACCTTGAAGACCATGAGCTGGCAATGAATCTCCTGGTCACCGGTGAGTAGGGGTATTAATGGTCCGGGTATGGGCTGGGCCTAGCTTGGTCATGGTCTGCTTGAGATACACATGGCTCGGCCCAAGCCAGGACTGGCCATATAGGCCCAAGACCAGCCCATTAATAGATATATTGGGTTAATTAGGCCTAATGTTATTTTGTGTAAAGTTAAGCCCATCCCGACCCATTTATCTAGTGGGCCTTAAAATGACACTCAGGTTCATCACATCGAGCCTGACCATTGGGGCAGCGTAAAAGCCCATCTTCCAGCCCAACCCATTAACACCCCTACCTACCTACCTATGTGTGTGCATCACATATGGTACATGCCATTGTGCGGTTTTTGCAGTATGGGCCTAACTTCATGTTTCTTGGGCCGGGCTCAGGCACGGCGAGAACTCCGCCCACTAACACCCCCCACCTTCAAAGCCAATAGTGATATTAAGTATTTTTACAAGCCTTACTAACTTTTGCTTTATAACTAAAATCCCCTTGATGTCATTAATCTCAAAACATGAAAATGCAATTTGTAAAATCATGTTCATCATTCAACGGATCGATATTCTTATCAGCCTAAAAGTGTCCAAATTGTGGACCCCATCTAGAAGATTTCCTATAACAAAATTCAGCCTCATCAAATGATCCTAACCATCCAACCAATTGTATTTTTTTTTTTTGGATGGCCAGAAATACAAGAGCAAGATTCTATAGAGAAATGTGTATTTATTGGATGGTTAAAAAAATCCAATCAAGCTGATGTATATGTGTCTATATGTATATGTATGTACTTATGCTGCTCTATATATGTATATTTCTTTATTTACATATTACGTATGTATATCTTTTTTTTTTATGCATATTTGTATCTTTGAATTCTTTCTCCATTTTGCTGCGTTTTCCAACATTTTCACGGATAAATTAACTGATTTTAGGAATATGGGGCTTTCGTTTTTTTTGATTAATAATAAAGACGATGTTATTAGTAAGAAAAGAGAAGAGTCAGTTGTCCAATATGAGGCTTAGGTATCTAATTTGTGAAGTGATATAGTTTAAAATCCCAATTTGTATGGCTTTTGCAGGCCCTGGTAACTAGATTCTCGTCCATCTCCACAAGGAAGCTTTCAAACGCGTTGAAGATACTCACAGCCAACAAATGTATGGTTGCCACCAGTGACTACAACGAGTTCCACAAGATGGTAAAACGATATATACTCACAGGCGTCTTGGGAGTGAATGCTCAGGTTTGTTGACCAAAGAAGTTCGCCTCAACCTGAATAAAAGAACACACACACACATAAGTATTTACGTATATATAAATATATGAAAATTGCATGAAAAGTTCAGAACATTAATACAATTTTTTTTTTTTTTTTGTATTTTGGAGTGTTTTGAATTGATGTATAAATTTGTGTTTTTCATCCTTCAGAAGCGACTCCGTGCTCACAGAGACACCATGATAGAGAATGTCATGCACAGTTTGCACACTTGTGTCAAGGACAATCCTCTTCAAGCTGTAGAACTCAGAACACCATTCTTGACTGAACTCTTTGAATTAGCTTTGAAACAAGTGAGCTTCTTAATTCTTGTTGAATGAACGACTTTTGTTTTTACTGAAAATAGATCCTAAAATCTTAAAATGAAAATTGAATTTTCAGGCTTTGGGTGAGGACGTGGAATCGTCCGTCTATGTGGAGGAGCTTGGGACCAGACTGTCACGAGACGAGATCTTTGAGGTGTTAGTGGTTGATCCAATGACAGGTGCAATTGAGGTGGATTGGAGAGACTTCTTCCCATATCTGAGATGGGTTCCTAATAAGAGTGCAGAAGTGAAGATCCAGAAAATGGATATGCGCAGGCAGGCAGTGATGAAGGCCCTTATTGGGATGCAGAAGAAACGGATCGCTTCAGGAGAGGTAGCCAATCCTCAGTTCTTCTTTTAAGCACTAGTTATAATTTTCAATCTTTCTTCTACTTTATTGTAACTAAGATGGGTTTCGAACAGGAAATGAACTGTTATCTAGACTTCTTGTTATCCGAAGCAAAAACGCTTACAGAGAAACAACTGACTATGTTGGTCTGGGAGACAATTATCGAGACTTCGGATACAACTCTGGTCACAACAGAATGGGCCATGTACGAACTCGCTAAGAATCCCATGTGTCAGGTGGTCTTCCAAAAACCTTGCACGTTTCTTCTTTACCTGCCTTATCAGTTTTGCATGTTTCTGATTCCAATTGATTCTCATAGGATCACCTCTACCGGGAAATTCAAAATGTTTGTGGGTCTGACAAGATTACAGAGGAGCATTTGTCACAGTTACCATACTTAAATGCTGTTTTCCATGAAACTCTGAGAAAGCATTCTCCTGTCCCAGTCATCCCGCTAAGATATGCTCATGAAGATACGGAACTAGGAGGGTACCACATCCGTGCTGGAAGTGAGGTGAATAGTCTCTCCATGATTTTTATATGTTGTTGTGCAGATTGATTACTAATGATCTGACCACTGAAACATGCACAGATTGCTATCAACATCTATGGGTGCAACATGGACAAGAAACAGTGGGATGAGCCCGAAGAATGGAAGCCTGAGAGATTTCTGGATAGCAAGTACGATCAGATGGATATGTACAAGACAATGGCCTTCGGAGGAGGAAAGAGAGTCTGCTCGGGAACTCTACAGGCAATGCTGATTGTTTGCACAGCTATTGGTAGATTAGTGCAGGAGTTCAAGTGGAGACTCAAAGAAGGAGAAGAAGAAAATGTAGATACAGCTGTGCTTACCACTCACAAACTCCATCCAATGAAGGCAATCATAACACCAAGAGATCGATAGGGTACCCCTAAACTTTATCACCTGAGTTGAGTCCTTGCTCAAGCGTTTCCAAAAGACCAAATGAATGAACTGGTGTTTATGTGAAGCAGTTTTTTAAGTAATGAACAACAGTTAGTGGTTTGAATAAATGCTTGTTTGTAATCTTCTAGATCAGTGGAAGAACGTTATATACCATAATTAAGTTAAACTGTTAAAGAGATCGTAGGATAAATGGAAACATTAGGCATCAATTAATTGTGGAAAATCAACCTTCCACGAACCAGCAAAAACAGAGAGAACAGAAAAGATCAATCACACAGACAATATATTTACGTGGTTTGGCAGTGTGCCTACGTCCACGGGTCGGGTGAGAAGAGCTCTTTCACTATCTCTAAAGAATTAGAATTACAATAGTTTCCTCTCTCTCTCTCTCAATGGACAAGTGAAACTCCAACCCCCCTTTAGAGAATAAATATAATCTCCGGTACTGTTGAAAATCGACTTTCACGAACTAGCAAAAATAGAGAAAATCAAAAGATCGCTCACACAGACACAACATATTTACATGGTTCAGCAGTGTGCCTACGTCCACAAGTGAGGAGAGCCTTTTCACTATCTCCAAATAATTAGGTTTACAATAGTCTCTCTCTTTCTCACACAATGTACAAGTAAAACCCAACACCCATTTAAAGCAAATATAAAAATCTTGGTACAAAGAAATACCCAAAGTTCCTGAGAAAGTTGTGGCTTAATTAATAGTATAATCCTTGCAAAGTAGTACTTCATGCAGAATACAAGACACCTAACCCAACATGTACAATGAAATACCCAAAGTGCCCCCAATACAAGTTGTACCTCAAAAAAACTGTACTAAACTTGTACGGACAAGAAGAAATGTCATTGCTTCACCTGCGTAAAGATGTGGCTCAATGAACAGTAAAATCCTTGTAAAACAATAATCCCTCCAGAATACAAGACACCGAACACACCAAACCTATTTGAGTAAGAGAAGAAAAGCAGAAACACTGCCCCTCTAACGGTACAGCGAATCTTAATGGCATCCAACTTTACATCAGCGAGAGAATTATGTGATACATGCCTCTCACATGCCTAATGTTCATTCACATGTTTTATTAGAATCTCAAGTTTGTAATTCAAGCCAGGCCTTCCAAGTCTTAGAGATTGAACCCATCTTTCGCTAGGTTCAATATCTGAGATTTGGAAAGAGAATTTACGACCTGAACATATCCTAAAGGTCATGTTTGACATTGGTGTTGCCTAAATTGATAGGGAAGTTACTGTGTAAAATTACCATGTATTGGTGAAATGGTGCAAGTGAAAATTACACTTTAGTAGCAATGTTAAGAAAATTGCTATATTTAAAATGTTCTTTTTTCAATCTGTACTTCTATATCTTTACAAGCCAATTGATGGCAGTGCAACATATGGGTTTAAAACATGCCCCCTCCTTTTCATCTCATAACCATAACTAGGTTCCAATGTATGAAAGACAGAGGACTCTACTCTTGCAATTCTTGGATCATTTGCACCACTCTATCCATGGTAGGCCTCTCATTTGGGTCTTGTAAGAGGCAAAGCTCAGCAATTTCAACCATGTTGGCCACATTATCTTTTATCTGTCATTTTCTCATCGTATATACCTTGCAATCCCTCCATCTTTCTCTTACATTTGACATAGTTTACTAACTTCAATTCTCCATGTTCATCACTCACATGGGTTTCTTGCCAGTAATATGTTCTAGAAGTAGGATTCCGAAGCTGTACACGTCAGATTTTTTAGTAAACCCATCAGAGGAATTGGGGGACCAAAGTAGCTCTGGTGCGACACGACCGAGTTCCTTTTGATGATTGCTTCTGAAGAGATGAAGTAAAGTGTTTCATAGCCAGATAGACGTGCAGTGAAGTCTATTCGAATTAAGATGTTGGAGGCTTCGATCACACCCCAAACAAGAGCTTCTCCTTTCTCTCGGGCTTGAGAGTGAAAGGAGGCCACAGCCATTGATGCACAAAGAGCTACATAACGTCGAGTTTCCCAACTTAGGGGAGTAAACTGGATTCCCTCCCGTCCTACATTGGAGCAAGTATTGGTAAGTTTTGTCTCTTAACTTCATTTAGAAACTAGTTCAGTAACTGTCTAGCTAGGTGCATAAGTAGACCCAAACTCGGACAACTCAACGAGTTGGTTGACGATGACCCATGCAGATGAGGGCACTAATCAGGGGCATTTTGGGCATTCCAAAGAGGACGAGCTTTCGTCCTTTTAAAGGTGTTTGATAATTTTTAAAATAAATAAAGGGCTGAGATATTGCCACCCACGTTATTATGCTAGCCACCCACTTAACAAAAAAATTAATGCCAAATCTATCCCCTATTTTTTTTTTATCATATCACACACCCTTAAAAACAAATAAGAAGAAGATGAGGAACCCACCACCGCCACAACACCTCCTCCTCCTTCCACCATGGCACTCTCTCTCTCCCCACCACACAGTCCTCTCTCTCTCTCTCTCTCGGCCTCAGCTCCCACGGTTTTGAACTACCGTGGGGACTGTGTACCCCACGGCCAAGCCAGCTGTGGTAGTCATGGTAGCCACGACTTGGCTAGCCGTGGGTACCCCTCTGAACATGGAGAGAGAGAGAGAGAGAGAGAGAGGTGGCGGTGGTAGTTGGAACCACACTTTTAAAAACGGCCGTTTAAACGGTAACACCCAATCCCGTAATTGGCACCATGGTTTTAAAAACGGCCGTATAAACGGTAACATCCCAAGCCCGTTTCCGTTAAAACTGTTTAAACACGTTTTGACGCTTTTAATTTAACGACCGTTAAAATCGTTTTAACAGCCATTAAATTCTGAAAAAAATTGTGACACAGAAAACAGCCATTAAATCCGTTAAATTCCATTTTTTTGTTTAAAATTTTAAATTTTCAAAATTTGAATTCAGCGCCACTTTTTTCGTTAAAATCGTTAGATTTTGTTTTATCGGCCGTATTAACGGTAACGCCCCCAGTCTGTTAAACTGTTAAAACGACCTACTTTATAAGTTGGTTGGCATCATGTCACCACCCACAGCACCGACGACGGAGGTTCCTCTTTTTCTTCTTTGTTTAAGGGTGGGTGGGTATGTAAAAATATATAATGGGTGGGTAGCCTAAAAACGTGGGTGGCGATCCCAACCCTAAATAATTTTTCTATAAATCGATTTAATTTCATATTTTTTTTATAATTTTTTGTTTGTTAAAAAAAAAAAAAAGAGTTGGATTCTTAGGTAGTTGGACAACAGCTGACCACATAACAACCCTATGATTTTCTTATTGAGGTTTGCACCTCGTGTTGATTCGTTCTCCATATTATAATACTGCAATCGCACCTCGTGTTGATTCGTTCTCCATATTATAATACTGCAATCGATTTACGATTGGGGTGAGTGTGCACGAGAATATTACAATCATTCCAAAATGGAATCTTCGACGATATGGAATACAGATCCAATGGTTGTATTCATTTGATATTGAGATTTCAAATGATGCACATCTCGAGGTTTATGAACCAAAGCTCGTATTCCCGGGCCAAATAATGCTCGAATTCCACGGCTGGTGGAAATCACTACAGGCCAATTTTTGTATTTTTGTTCTGTAGGTCGTCCACCTCGGGTTTGGCCAAACATCCATTCTGTCAGCACTCAGCAATCTCTAAGAGCATACCACGTGGCTTATACTGTGGTCAATCATCAATGTTGATGACGGACGTCCGTCAGCAAAGTTTACTCCCCACTTTATATAATCCATCGATGATACGTGCAGTGAGGAATAGGGCTGACGTGGATAGTTACCATTATTGAATAAGGAATGAGTCATTACCATTATGAATAGTTACCATTCTCTACAAGGAAAGGAGTCGCTACCGTTCTCTACAAGGAAGTAGAATTTGAATTAGGAAGAATAAAATCAAATCCATTACCACATATGGAATGGAAGTCATTAAGGTAGTTATTAATTAGAATTGCTTAGTCAATAGGTCTTGGGCTTCAATTAAGGAGTTGAATGTTATCTTGTAAGCTATATAAAGCATGGGTGGGTTGGGAATAAGGCAAGCAATTTTTGAATAATCAGTTACTATTGTAGTCTCCCCCTTAACGAGGGATTGTTCTTAGTCAACTTGTCATCTTCTTCTTGGGCATTCGTATCAATTGGTATCAGAGCAACCATCCTGCCCTGTAACCGTTGATCATGTCGGAAGGGACTAGATCACAAGAAGCTAAGCGAATGGACGAAACGATCAAACAGTTGAAAGAAAGCTCCGACAAACAAGCTGCAGCTCTAAAAGAATTATCACAGCTTGTTGCAGCGATGAATCTCAAATACGAACAGCTCGCTAACCGATGGAGTGATGGAGATCGTGGTGAAACCTCAAACTATACCGGATCTAGACACTCCTCCGGTAGAGATTTCATTCATACGAAATATGCTAAGATCGATTTTCCTCATTTCAATGGCGACAACCCAAAAGGCTGGATATATCGGTGTAATCGCTTCTTCAACTTTAACAACATTGAAGAAGAAAATATGGTTTACCTTGCTTCCATTCATTTGGAAGGTAAGGCATTGGAATGGTTTCAAAGCTATGAAACCTCAAAAGCTCACGTTGACTGGAAAACATTCACTAAAGACATATCTACTCTGTTTGGACCGGGTACATATGACGATGCGGTGGGTCAACTTACCAAACTCAAGCAAGAGAGTTCCGTGCAAGTATACCAGGAGCAATTCGAAACTTTGATGGGCCGAACCGCTGGCCTATCTGAGGACTTTTTTGTGAGCTGCTTCACAAGTGGGCTGCAAACGGAGATACGAAACGGCGTTATAATGTTCCAACCGACTACGTTAATCCAAGCTATCGGGTTGGCCCGATTACAAGAAGATACCATGGATGCTGTGGTTCGTAAGGCAAGAGCACCCTTCAGGCAAAATAGTACTCCTATTACTGTCGCCAAACCGGCCATGCAAACTACCACACCACCAATCAAAAGAATAAACCAAGCCCAGATGGATGAACGACGAGCCAAAGGACTATGTTATTACTGCGATGAACGATATGTGGCAGGGCATCGTTGCAAAAAACGGCAACTCTTCTTACTTGAAGGTGAGGAGGAAGAAGAGATAATTGAGGGGATAGAAGAAGATGAACCAGAAAAAGAGCATATATCAAGCGAGGAACCCATTATTTCGGTTCACGCACTAGCCGGTTCAAATGCCTATCACACAATGAGGGTGCGTGGATACATCAAGCGTAAGCCGGTTACCATCCTCATTGATTCTGGAAGTACACATAATTTCCTCGATCCCATGGTTGCAAAAAGAACAGGATGTACAATCCACCAAACTAACCCCCTTTCAGTTGCTGTGGCTGATGGCACCAAGATTTCTAGTTCGGCAATTTGCCGACAACTCCAATGGAACATGCAAAATACAACCTTCGAAGCTGACATGCGTCTACTTCCATTAGGAGGTTGTGATATGGTACTCGGAGTCCAATGGCTGGCAAACCTTGGGCCAATAGTATGGGATTTCAAAAATCTCTGCATGGAATTTACCACCAATGGGCGTCGGCATATCCTAAGGGGAGCCACTACCGGACCTATCAAATTAATTAAGGCAGAAAAAATGAGCCGGACCTTGAAACAATCAGCCCACGCAGCTGTAGCCCAACTTTTTCTGATACAGTCTGGCCCAGATGCTGCTCAAGCCCAGGTCCAAGTCCAAGATGGTACTCTGTGCACACTCAGCCTGCACCATAATAGTGCTGACCCTACTGAAGTAAGTCTCGAACCTGAACTACAAGCTTTATTGAACCGGTTTGATGCGGTTTTTTCAGAACCACCCGAGTTGCCCCCAAGCAGACCACAGGACCATCGAATACCATTAAAACCAGGCAGCTCTCCTACTAATGTCCGCCCATACCGCTATCCCTACATACAAAAAAATGAAATAGAAAAGATTGTAAGGGAATTGATAGCTGCGGGAAGCATCCAACCAAGTGTGAGCCCTTTTTCATCACCGGTTTTATTGGTGAAAAAGAAAGACAACACATGGCGAATGTGTGTTGATTACCGAGCCTTGAACCAAGAGACTATCAAGGATAAATTTCCCATACCCGTCATAGATGAGCTCCTTGATGAACTTGATGGTGCACAATTCTTCTCTAAGTTGGATCTTAGAGCCGGCTATCATCAAATAAGGGTGCACCCTGATGACGTGCATAAGACCGCGTTCAGGACCCATGAAGGCCACTATGAGTTTTTGGTCATGCCCTTTGGGCTAACCAATGCTCCCTCTACCTTTCAAAGCCTTATGAATGAGGTATTCAAACCCCATCTTCGTAAATTTGTGCTTGTGTTTTTTGATGATATTTTGGTGTATAGTCGCAGTTGGAAGGACCACCTTAATCATTTGGAGGTCACATTGGGCATATTACAAGCAAACCAATTATGGGTGAAGCACTCCAAGTGTCTATTTGGACACAAGGAGTTAGAATATCTTGGCCATCTTATATCAAGCCAAGGAGTGGCTGCGGACCCTGCAAAGATTTCAAGCATGGTGAATTGGCCCAAGCCCACCTCAATTAAAGGCCTGCGAGGATTTTTGGGCTTAACCGGCTATTATCGACGCTTTGTTCGTGATTATGGGAAGATTAGTCAACCTCTCACAGCTATGCTCAAAAAGGATAATTTCTATTGGACCGACGAAGCTGAAGAAGCCTTTAAATTACTTAAGCTGGCCATGAGTACAACACCCGTCCTGGCAATGCCCAATTTTGACAAGACCTTTGTGGTCGAATGTGATGCTTCGGGAACAGGGCTGGGTGCGGTGTTAATGCAAGAAGGGAGGCCCATTGCCTTTGCTAGTAAGGCCTTGTCTCAAAGGAACTTAGGTCTCTCCACCTACGAAAAGGAGATGCTTGCAGTAGTATTTTCAGTGCATAAACGGAGACATTATCTTCTTGGTCGTCATTTCAAGATCAAAACAGACCATTTTAGTCTCAAATACTTGTTGGAACAAAGAATCACCACCCCAATGCAGCACAAGTGGCTCACCAAGCTCATGGGGTACGACTTCGAAATCACATATCGATCCGGTCAAGAAAATAAGGCGGCCGACGGATTATCTCGACAGTTTGAAGAAAGCACGCACATCATGGCTCTTTCCATGCCAATTGCACAATGGATGGACGAGCTAAAAGAGGAATGGGCCACGGATCCTATGATCCAACGGTTGATACAAGAGCTGAATACCGATCCAGCAAGTCACCCAAACTTTACTTGGGAACATGATCGATTGCAGTTCAAGGGCAGATTATGGCTCGAGCAAAACTCAGCCCTCAAAGCCCGTGCTCTCCATGAAGCCCATGACAGCCCAGGAGGGGGCCATTCTGGTGTTCAAAAGACCCTTCATCGGGTCAAACGAAATTTCTATTGGAAAGGGGTGCGTAAAGATGTTTACGCATACGTGGCCGAGTGCGACACTTGCCAACGAAATAAAATAGAAAACGTGGCTAGCCCGGGTTTCCTCCAACCCCTCCCAATTCCGGTTCGACCATGGAGTGATATCTCTATGGATTTTGTGGAAGGACTACCACAGTCCAACGGCAAGGAAGTGATTTTTGTAGTGGTGGACCGCCTCACTAAATATGCTCATTTTATGGCCTTGCGACATCCGTACACTGCCATGGATGTGGCACAAACTTTCATGGACCATGTGTTCAAACTACATGGGCTGCCCAATACTATTGTAAGTGACCGTGACCCGGTTTTTACAAGTAAGTTTTGGAACGGCCTATTCTCTATTCAAGGTACAAAGTTGCAAATGAGTTCAGCATACCACCCGCAAACAGACGGGCGGACTGAGGTGGTAAACCGTTGTTTGGAGCAATATCTTCGTTGTATGACAGGTGACCGACCCAAGGAATGGGCCAAGTGGCTACCGTTAGCCGAGTGGTGGTTCAACACTTCTTTCCATTCATCCACCAAAATCACACCATTTGAAGCAGTATACGGTGTACCTCCACCATCTTACACTCCATATGTGATGGGAGAATCCAATGTAGCAGCCGTTGATCAAAGCTTGAAGAATCGTGATACGATGATGCGGCTACTCAGGGAGAATCTTCACCAAGCACAACACCGAATGAAGCAAGTTGCCGATGCCAAAAGGACTGATCGTGAATTCACGGAGGGTGATCTAGTCTACTTACGTCTCCAACCATTTCGGCAGAGCTCAGTTGCATTAAGAAAAAATCGAAAATTATCACCACGTTTTTTTGGACCATTTCGGATCTTACAACGGGTCGGAAAGGTGGCATATAAGTTACATCTTCCAGACGGTTCACACATCCACCCGGTATTTCATGTCTCTTGCTTGAAAAGGAAGGTTGGTGAAAAAGTTGCTCCACAAGCTACATTACCTCCTACAGATGAAGCGGGAAGACTTAAACTTGAACCAATAGCCATTTTGGACCGGAGGATTGTCAACAAAAGGAACCGGGCAGTGACGCAGGTGTTGGTCCATTGGTCTAACTCATACCCAGAAGATGCAACTTGGGAGACTTTGTTTGAATTTCAAACGAGGTTCCCTAATTTTAAGCCTTGAGGACAAGGCTTATTCGAAGTGGGAAGGAATGATACGTGCAGTGAGGAATAGGGCTGACGTGGATAGTTACCATTATTGAATAAGGAATGAGTCATTACCATTATGAATAGTTACCATTCTCTACAAGGAAAGGAGTCGCTACCGTTCTCTACAAGGAAGTAGAATTTGAATTAGGAAGAATAAAATCAAATCCATTACCACATATGGAATGGAAGTCATTAAGGTAGTTATTAATTAGAATTGCTTAGTCAATAGGTCTTGGGCTTCAATTAAGGAGTTGAATGTTATCTTGTAAGCTATATAAAGCATGGGTGGGTTGGGAATAAGGCAAGCAATTTTTGAATAATCAGTTACTATTGTAGTCTCCCCCTTAACGAGGGATTGTTCTTAGTCAACTTGTCATCTTCTTCTTGGGCATTCGTATCAATCGATCAGTGAGAGTAAGCACCACTGCCACTGCAACCATGGCGATCATAGAATCTCTTCGTGATTTCCCAGCCATGGCTTTTGTCACCATTGCTCTGGGTCTCATGTTGATCCTCTTCCTTAGAGGATTTGTCTCTAATAAAAGGAGACTTCCTAAAATTCCATCTCTTCCCTGTACATTTTTCTTTTCTTGCTCTTTTAATTTTCTTTTTCTTTTTAAAGCTAGAAATCATCTGACGGTCAGTAATTTTCGAAAGTTGGTATTTTTTTAAAAAAATTTCAGCTGTTCCTGGGCTGCCGTTGATTGGGAATTTGCTGCAATTGAAAGATAAGAAACCCTATCAGACGTTCATAAAGTGGGCTGAGATTTATGGGCCCATCTACTCGATTAGGACAGGAGCTTCTACTGTTGTTGTTCTCAATTCAACCGATGTTGTCAAAGAGGTAGGTATCTGGTGTACCCATTCCTACACTAATTGTTCCTTTTATGACGTCTTGTGGGATCTGACGGTCTTTCTTAAGTTATAAGGTCATCACGATCTACCTCATGAACTGGGCCTATTATTATTTTGTGTACAATCTTGGCCCATTTATCTATCGAGCCTTAAAATATTACTTAGGCCCATAAAATCGGGCCTGACTATTAGGGCCGGCCTAAGAGCCCATAGACCAGCCTGGCCACTAACACCACTACGGGTGAGTGTGTATCACATATGATACATGCCATCATGTGGTTTTGGGGCTATGGGCCTAACTACATGTATCTTGGGCCGGGCTCAAAATAATTTTCACTATTTGGGACACGAGGTTGTCCTCGGACTTTGGTTCCATATTCAACGGAGCGATATGCTTGTCAGCCTAAAAGTGTCCAAATTGTGGACCCCATCTAGAAGATTTCTTATAACAAGTTTTTTTAGTTTTAATTTATTTGTTTATTTAATTCTTTCTCTGTTTTGATTAATAAGGCTTTGGCAATATAAGGCTTAGGGGACGTTTGGCAATACAAAAAAAGTAACTTATTGACTTTTATAAGCCAAAAAGTTAGTTTGGACGTGTTTTATGTAAGCCTTTAAGTACTAGTTCAAAAACTTATTTTTTAACTTCTCAAAATTAGAACACCTTTGACGATTTTAATTTCTATGACTTTTTTGGAGGTAAAATATCAACTAACTTCTACTACAAGTAGAAGTGCTTTTACTTCTCGTTCCCAAACGCCCCCTTATCTAATTTGTGAAGTGATTTAATTTAAAATTCCAATTTGTATGGCTTGTGCAGGCCATGGTGACTAGATTCTCGTCCATCTCTACGAGGAAGCTTTCAAACGCGTTGAAGATACTCACATCCGATAAATGTATGACTGTTACAAGCGACTACAACGAGTTCCACAAGATGGTAAAACGATATGTACTCGCAGGCGTCTTGGGAGTGAATGCTCAGGTTTGTTAACCAAAAAAGTTCACACCTCAACACTTATATATATATTAGGGGGTGGTCCGTGCCCACGGCACTCCCCGACAAAGCATGTACCAAAATCGGGTGTAAGTGGCTGAGATCCGTCGTCCAGTTGGGGGATAAGATATGGGCCCTTCTTTTTATGAAGCCTACAAGAGGGGGGAGACAACTGAGCTCCCTTGTTATATACTAGTGGGTGGCCCGTGCCCACGACACTCCCTGACAAAGCATTTGCCAAAATTGGTATGAGTGGCTGAGATCCACCGTCCAGTTGGGGGATAAGATCTCGGCCCTTCTTTATTGAAGGCTATAAGAGGGGGAGACAACTGATCTCCCTTGTTATATAGATATGTATGTATGTATATACAAATCGATTTTATAAAATTACATGAATAGAAGTCAAGAACATCAATACATTTTCTTGTGTATTTTGGAGGATTTTGAAGTGATGCATAAATTTGTGTTATTCAACCTTCAGAAGCGACTCCGTGGTCACAGAGACACCATGATAGAGAATGTCATCCACAGTTTGCACGCTTGTGTCAAGGACAATCCTCTTCAAGCTGTAGAACTCAGAAAAATATTCAAGACTGAACTCTTTGGATTAGCTTTGAAACAGGTGAGCTTCTTCATTCTTGTTGAATGAACTTCTACTTCTGTTTTTACTACTAGAAATTGGATTTGAATTTGCAGACTTTGGGTAAGGATGTGGAATCGTCCGTCTATGTGGAGGAGCTTGGGATCAGACTGTCAAGAGATGAGATCTTTGAGGTGTTAGTGGTTGATCCAACAGCAGGTGCAATTGAGGTGGACTGGAGAGACTTCTTCCCATATCTGAGATGGGTTCCTAATAAGAGTGCTGAAGTGAAGATCCAGAAAATGTACATGCGCAGGCAGGCAGTGATGAAGGCCCTTATTGGGATGCAGAAGAAACGGATCGCTTCGGGAGAGGTAGCCAATCCATAGTTTTTTACAATTTTTATAGATAAGAAAAATTATATTAAGAGAAAAAAAGAAAGGTACAAATACAAAAGGAGGTTGAGGAACTGCATCACCAAGCGTGTTAGCGGAGGGTGTGTTCCCGCACACATGTTGTGTTAGCCTGACGACCCATTGGTATACATAGTTATTTCGCCTTTCCCCAATAGGTCGATCTTTTGGGGTAAATGGTTGTTTAACAATATCCGCACATTTATCAGCACTAAAGTTTGTCTCCCTCGAAGAAGATGTGATATGAATCCAATCCTCAGTCCTTTCTTATAAGTACTAGTTAACTTTTCAATCTTTCAACTACTTTATTGTAACTAAGATGGGTTTCAAACAGGAAATATACTGTTATTTAGACTTCTTGTTATCGGAAGCAAAAATGCTTACAGAGAAACAGCTGACTATGGTGATCTGGGAGACAATTATCCAGTCTTCGGATACAAGTCTGGCCACAACAGAATGGGCCATGTACGAACTCGCGAAGAATCCTACATGTCAGGTGGTCTTCCAAAAAACTTGCACATTTCTTCTTTAGTTGCATTTTTCAGTTTTGCATATTTCTGATTCCAATTGATTCTCTAGGATCGTCTCTACCGGGAAATTCAAAATGTTCGTGGGTCTGACAAGATTACAGAGGAACATTTGTCACAGCTACCATACTTAAATGCTGTTTTCCATGAAACTCTGAGAAAGCATTCTCCTGTCCCAATCATCCCACTAAGATATGTGCATGAAGATACGGAATTAGGAGGGTACAACATCCCTGCTGGAAGTGAGGTGAATAGTCTCTCCGTGATGTTTACTTGTGTTGTGCTGATTCATTACTAATTGATCTAACCACTGAAACATGCACAGATTGCTATCAACATCTATGGGTGCAACATGGACAAGAAACAGTGGGATGAGCCCGAAGAATGGAAGCCCAGTAGATTTTTAGATAGCAATAAGTACAACACGGTCGATCTGTACAAGACGATGGCCTTCGGAGGAGGAAAGAGAGTCTGCACTGGAGCTCTGCAGGCAATGCTGATTGTTTGCACTGCTATTGGTAGATTAGTGCAGGAGTTCGAGTGGAGACTCAAAGAAGAAGAAGAAGAAGAAAATGTCAATACAACTGTGCTCACCACTCACAAACTCCAGCCAATGCAGGCATTCATAACACCAAGAGATCAATAGGGTACCCCTAAACTTTATCACCTAAGTCGAGTCCTCGCTCAAGTGTTTCTGAGAGACCAAATAAATGAACTTGGTGTTTAGGTGAACCATTCTTCTAAGGAATGGATACACCAGTTATTGATTTGAATAAATGCTTGTTTGTAAGCTTCTGGATCAGTAGAAGAACGTTATATACCATAATCAAGTTAAACTGTTAAAGTTATCTTAGAATAAATGGAAACATCAGGCATCAGTCGATTGTTGAAATCTACCTTCTACGAACCAGCAAAAAATAGAGAGAACAGAAAAGATCAATCACACAGACACAACATATTTACGTAGTTTGGTAGTGTGCCTATGTCCACGAGTGAGAAGAGCTCATTCACTATCTCTAAATTCATTGGTTCACCCGGGTAAAGCTGTGGCTTAATAATTAATGAACAGTAACATCGCTGCATAACAATACTCCCTCCTGAATACAAAACACCTAAGACAACAAACCGAATCAAGTAAGAGAAGAAAAGCAGAAACACTACAACAAAATGGCCATCTAACAATACAGTGAAGCTTTAATGGCATTAAACTTTACATTAGTGAGAGAATTATGAGATACATGCCTAATTTTCTTTCACATGTTTTATTATAATCTCAGGCCTGTAATTCAAGCTCAAGCTTTCCAAGTCTTAGAGATTGAACCCATCTTTCGCTAGGTTCGATATCTGAGATTTAGAAAGAGGCCATGTTTGACATTGGTGTTGCCTAAATTGATAGAGAAGTTACCATGTATGATATTGGTGCAATGGTGTAAGTGAAATTACACTTTAGTGGCAATGTTAAGAAAATTGAATAATATTAAAATGTTCTTTTTTTTCAATCTGTACTTCTATATCTTTACAAGCCAATTGATGGCAATGCAACATATGGGTTTAAAACATTCCCCCCTTTTCATCTCATAACCATAACTAGGTTCCAATATAAGAAAGAGAGAGGACTCTACTCCTACAATTCTTGGATCATCTGCACCACTCTATCCATGGTAGGCCTCTCATTTGGGTCCTGTAAGAGGCAAAGCTCAGCAATTTCAACCATGTTGGCCACGGTATCTTTTATCTCTGTCATTTTCTCATCATATATACCTTGCAATCCCTCCATCTTTCTCTTACATTTGACATAGTTTACTAATTTCAATTCTCCATGTTCATCACTCACCATGGGTTTCTTGCCAGTGATAAGTTCTAGAAGTAGGATTCCGAAGCTGTACACATCAGATTTTTTAGTAAACCCATCTGACGAATTTGGGGAGCGAAGTAGCTCTGGTGCGACACGACCGGGATTCTTTTGATGATTGCTTCTGAAGAGACGAAGTGAGGTGTTTCATAGCCAGACATACGTGCAGTGAAATCTATTCGAATTAAGATGTTGGAGGCTTTGATCACACCCCAAACAAGAGCTTCTCCTTTCTCTGAGACTTGAGAGTGAATGGAGGCCACAGCTATTGATGCACAAAGAGCTATATAACGTCGAGTTTCCCAACTTAGGGGAGTGAACTGGATTCCCTCCCGTCCTACATTGGAGCAAGTATTGGCAAGTTTAGTCTCTTTAACTTCATTCAGTAACTGTCTAGCTAGGTGCTTAAGTACACTCAAACTTGGACAACTCAACGAGTTAGTCGACGATGACTCGTGCAGATGAGCATGAGTTGATTGATATGAGGCAACTTATAAGTTAAAGAAATCCAAAATCAAAAAGTAACAGACAGAAACACAGAGATGCTTACCATGTAAGAGCTCCTCTAGACTTCCCAAACACATGTACTCATACACAACAAAGGCTTCTTCACCATACCAGAAACTGAACAGTATAGGCAAAAGACATCTACCATGAATCCTGCCAAAGAAGTTTAGCAACTTGTCACAGTCATCTGGCTTCACCAAACCTTCTCGAATTTTACGAACCGCAACAATTGAGCCACCATCTAGTACAACCTTGAACAGAGGTCCCAGTGTCCCGCCGTCGAGTCTGACGTGTGGAAGTTGAACCAATTCTGATGGGTCATACTTACTTGCTACAGCCTCATCACTGAATATGAGTCTACTAGGCAGGGTGACCTTAACCTCTAGTATCGATACTGGATTCGTTGCATTGGTCGCCTCTCCGACACTAAATTCGACTGGCTTTTCGACAATTCTAGTGAATAACCGGCGGGCCTCTACAAAGATGCATACGAGTAAGATCATGAGAAGTAAAATGGCTATCGTGGTAATGAAATAGAGCATCATGTGCGTAGGAGTCTAGCTGGTGGTGCTCTCACTGAGCAGTCTGGGGCTTAGAGAAGAAGGTCTGTGGCAGAAAAACACTTCTTTTCATTTATGATAATACACAACAAGGTTTCCCCCCTAGGACTTTCCACCTACAACGTTGGGATCATCCATGTCAACGACTCCTGGTTCAAAACATAGTTATAAGCCTAAGCCCAAGCTCAGCTTGGCCCATTATGGATTTAAAAATTAAGCAAACTCCCAGCCCAAGATATGTTAATGGGCCGGGCCTTATTTTTCAGCAGGCCTAATTAAATTTAATTTCACCAAAGCCAAGCCTGGTCCAATTATCTTGCATCTATCAATACAGCCCAAACTGGGTCTATAGAGGGATGGGACGAAAAGCCCATAGGGCCATCCTGGCCCATTAACATTCCTACTGATGAACACCTACTCCAAGTAGAAGTTCGTATCAGTCACAATCAACACATATATCCCTCGATCCAGATAATCCACTCGATGCCCATTGCCCACCTCTTTGATGGGCCATAGCTCAAGAACCAAACCAGCTGATGATTGTATCCAAAATCAACATTTTAAGCACTTGATCCAAGATTACTAAATTTAGTTGAATTTTTGTGTAGATCTTTTAGGCTGGACCCACTGCACGTTAGGTGCAACCCCTTGCATGCACCATGTGGATGTTGAGTGAGATTTTGAATTCTTATAGTATATTGTCAAAAATAATGATTTTAAGTGTAGTCACAATCAAGGTATAAAGGGGGCCGTTATAACCGTATAACGGACTGGGGGCGTTACTGTTTTTTCCTTTATAAAAGATTGTAACACACAGGCAATAATGAAAATAATGGGGCCAAAATCCAAAATTTGAAAATCGAATTTTCAATAAACTTTATAACAGAAGTTTTTTAACAAAACTTTTTCAGAAAATGACAGTCGTTGTTTTCGTTATAACGGTCACAGGATCCAAACGGTCTCATTTTTTTAATTTTTCCCGTGAGAAAATAAATTTTTTCTCATAAAGGATTATTTGGTGTGAAAATATTTTTACTGGGGGCTGCAGAGGGCAAAAAACACGCCCAACTAAATATTAGCGCGCTCAAATATTTTCTGCAGTGGCAAAGGGATGATGATATATAGAGCAATGCCATAATTAAGAAACCAAAATTTTTCAAATGGGTGGTGCAAGCTTCCCAACCATAAAACGCCAAGTTCCTACCAATAATCTTTGACCCTCATATGCAGGACTTCCTTGTCCCAATGCAAAAGCCCAAAGTCCGTGGCACGTTAAGCCCATGCACTAATGTCGACGAACTACCCACTTGAAATCCTTCATCAACTTATCTCCTCCCCTACCAAAAAGGGTGGTTACGTGGAAGTTATTACAGTCCATGAATATGAACTCTCACACTCTGGTTTTGGTTTTGTTGTTCTTCATTAGCTTGTCCTGGTTTGGTAGAGGGGATGAAAATTCGGAGCCTCTTTTATCTTCGGAGATTCTTTAGTTGATGCTGGTAATAATAACTACCTCCCGACGTTGTCGAAGGCGAATATTCGACCAAATGGCATCGATTTTAAGGCTTCCAGAGGAAATCCCACCGGGCGTTACACCAATGGGAGGACCATTGGTGACATCATAGGTAAGATCACGCACACACCGCATACATATTTTGTAGGAAAAGGAGGATAATGAATATTCAAACTGGAAGAATATTTGTAGACTCCTCACATCTAACTAATGAACATGAACATATTATACCTATATGTATGTATGTATGTATGTATGTATGTGTGTGTGTGATACGCATGTGTGCTGTAGACGGTGGCGGAGCCCAGATTTTGATTAGGGGGGCAAAATTGTAAAAAAGAAAAAACCGGGAGCGGCGAACCAAAGGAAAATGACACTTTAGGAAGTAAAAAAAATAAATTTATCGCCTTATTGGCCTTGCCTCGGATATTGTGTGCGTTTTAAAAATTTGCAGGATTCAAGACAGGAAGTAGAGCTTGTTGTGGGAATGGGGGGCAGTTCCAAGGGATCATTCCATGTGGGCCTACATCAAGTATGTGCGAGGACTTTTCAAAGTACGTCTTCTGGGATCCTTACCATCCATGTACTAGTTAGCTTACTTTTTTTCTTTTTGGTTTTTCAATTTGTGTGGGTCCCAAACGGCCTCATTTTTATCTTTTTTATATATTAAAACTCATTGAAAATAGTGATTTTTCCGTGAGAAAAATAAAATTTTCCCTCCTAGCTAGGCTTATTTGGTGTGAAAATATTTCTCGCAGCGGACAAATTTGTTGGCCTAGCTAAATATTTGGTGCTGGCAAATGTGTGGCAATCACGCCCAAAAGAATATTAGCGTGCACAAATATTTTATTTTCTCACCGTGATGGCCTACCAAACAGGCCCTTAAGAGTTAAATTACTTGGGTTAAGATATCAAATCCCCTCTTAGCAGAGTGAGAAAGAACACCTGCATTGATGGGTACTTGATTACCTGCTCACTTTTCCTCAAGTTTGGTATCCTGCTATACCAATACACGAGTAAAACTTTGATGACAGCGTGCAATATGAGCCACATGGCACAATCTTAGAGGGCTCCGACAGTTTGGATGTTTTTCCAATCCTTAGGTGGACCTCCAAACCAAAAACCAGTTTGATTAGTGATTTCAAACCTTTAGATCTTTGTACTTCAAATAATAACATTTTTAGGTGGTGCCCCCCGACGCTTGGATAAAAAATGCTAGGATCAAAAATTTTATCACCCCTGCCTCACTTTAACAGTTGCTTACCCCCTTCAACAATTCTCCCAGACACTTGGCACGTGTGGAGGGGTGGCTAGCGTGCCCTAGTTCGGGTTTTTAACTTATCGCGATTAGCATATGTTCAAGTAAAATTCGATTAGGCAAAAATTAAATAAAACAAAAATTGTAATCTATTGACAATTTTGTCTTGTAAAATAATTTTTTATGTTCAAAACTAAATAATCTGGAAATAATTTGTAAATTATTCTCGAATAATTCGATCATGTTAAAAAAATGTGCGGATTATTTCAAACCTTTGAATTGGATGTCGTTCCTTTCGTTTTTTGAATAATTCGTATAGTTGGTATATAATTTGCGAATAAATCGAGAATTTACTTACAATCCGGCTGGGGTTAGTTACCTTTTATACACATTTCCTATCCATATCCACTACCCAACCCGATTTGCTTGGGGTTGGTTCGTCTCACAAAATGTCGTTTAAAATGGGCAGTTACAGCATCATCCCCACAGTGGCCGTCGTCCCAATCATCATCCTGGGGTCCAGACCATGGTTTTAAAAACAGCCATTTAAATGGTTTTAAGGCCGTTTAAACGGTAACGCCCCAAGCCCATTTCCTTTAAAACCGTTTAAACACAATTTATCGGTTTTAAAAAAAACGGCCGTTTTTTTTGTTTTAACGGCCGTTAAAATCATTTAAACAGCCGTTTAATTCTGAAAATTTTGTGAAAAAAAAGGCCATTAAATCCGTTAAATTCCATTTCTTTTTTAATTTTCAATTTTCAAAATTTGAATTTCAGCACCATTTTTTCCGATAAAATCGTTAAAACCAGTTAAATTCCATTTTTGCCCCTGGCCGTTTCAATCCGTTTTAATGGCCGTTTAAGCGGTAACGCCCCCAGTCCGTTTAACCGTTAAAACGGCCTCCTTTAAACCTTGGTCCAGACAGCAGAAGGTCCTCGAGATTTATATGAAACAAAATAACAAATCACGAAGAGAATCAAACGGTTTAGACCCAGGGACGACAAGATACTACCATTTTCTGTTTTAAATATCGTTTTTCTTCTACATTGAGGAAAACGATATTGTCATCCTGGGGAAGACATTCTCCTTAGGTATGCACTGCTACATGGTCCTGGGGATGCACACATATCATCTAGATGGTGAAAGCGTAAGACCCAACCAGACTTTTTTTTTTTTAATTCCTATCAGACCCAACAAGAGTTGAGAAAACTTGAACTAGAGGATGAAAAGAACGGTTGTCGATTTGCTGGTGTGGAGAAATAACAAAGAAGATTGAATTTCGGAGAAGCTCGGTTGCAGAGTTTCAATGGAGGAAAGCACACAGTCGCCAACGACGAAAGAGGCGAAAGGAGGAGGAGGAGGATGGGGAGGTTGGGGGATTTTTCCACTCTCTGTTCTATCAGATCTTCAGAAAGCTGCTACAGTTGCAGCGGAAGAGATTTCTCGCAATGTAATGTCTTATTCCCTCTCTATTTCCTCCATTTATCATCTTTTTTGGTTTCAGATCCTGAAATTAGGGCTAAGAGATGGTACTTATTGTAATTTTACACGTTTTATTTTGCGTACTGAAGTTTGAAATTCGGGAATGCTTGGATTTCAGATCTGCTTTTTGTTTTAGGGATTACTAAGTTTTACATTTTCCTCCTGTTTTGATGTAAATGACGCTCGTAGGTTTGAGTTGGATGAAGTTTTATTTATGTAGTGGTGTTAAGCTCCTGATTTAATCTCCCATAATTTTTTTTTACATTGACTTCTAGTATTCAGTTAAATTTGGTTTGAATTCAAGGATTAGGAAATCAACTCCTCGATGCAGTCATTGTAATTGAATTGCTGCTACTATCGCTTTATCAAGATCATCCCTAGCAAGAGTGATCTACGGTTCTGCTTAAAGAAAACAATCACAAATTAATAAAGAATACTACACTCATCAAAGTAAACATAAAAACTTAGTTACCCCTAGTGAACGTAGAGACATATTGAAGAATTTTCATAATGACGAGTGGAAAAGGTTGCTGGATCTATTTGTTATGTAGTAAGCACAAAGAACATATGCAAATGGTTTAACTGCTTGAAAATTCAAAATACGTGTTCAACAAAACCCCATGATACCTGGTTTCTTACAATTTGTGGGAGAACGGTTGGCTTGGGGTGACTCTTGCCACTTTTTTAAGCAAAATAGGGTTGGTGGACCAAAATCTGTCTTGAACCTTAGATTCTGGTCAACATGATTGAATGCGTCCTTCTAACTATTTTATATGCCTGTGCTTGAACTCCAACAACCCAACCCAAAATGGTGAAAGTGACCACTCATCTCACATTTGGCCCTGAGAATGACAAACCAAAGGTGTATTTGATTTTTATCACCACCTTCTTGTGATTTTGGTGCATCTAAACTGTAGTTTGAGAACTCCAGTCAATGTCCAGACTCAGCTGTCTTAATCTTTTGATACAGTTACATTATAAAATACTCCTGCAACTCGGGACTTAGGTATGATGAGTTAACTAGTGATTGAGTTGAACAACGAGTGCAATTCAAAAGTGTTGTAAATTATTTAAATATTTATTTATTTTCACACGAGGGTCACAAATTATCACAAAAGGATTAGCTGTTAATGATGATTGGTTGGGTATTTTCCAGCTCAAATTGTAAGGAGATCAAATGCATAAGATGTGGTTATAGTTTCTTCTGTACATTGCATTGAGATTCAATATTACGGTCTATTTGAATAATCATTCCCTCTGTTTGTGTATTCAGGCTGTTGCGGTTGCTAAGAATGCAGCAAAGGGCATTGCAGATATGCAAAACATTGCCCCTGACTCAGAATCTTCTAAGGAGGAAGAAGAGTCCGAAGAATCAACAACTGAAAGAAAACTGGAGGACGATAATGAGAAACTGCGTAATTCTACCCTGGACAAATTGGAGAAAGCCAGTGAGGATTCTCTGCTAGGCCAGGCAAGTCTTATCTATAACTAAGATCAAAGTTCATGCTTGTATATTTGATACTGGGGTCTGTAATGCACAATTTGCATTTTTTAGTTTTGTACACACATATTCTTGTCAGAGCTTGCACTTCCACAACCACAAGTAGTAAACAGTTCTTAATTTGAGCTGGTTGCACTGCTACATTGGAACCAGATCATCTTCTATATGTCTATTTACTTGCTGTTTTCTCATGTATGGCATTTTTAACTTTTTATCATGTCCAGGGTCTTAAGGTTCTTGACAGTTCTGTCGAGAATCTTACTTCAGGAGCATGGCAAGCATTAGGCAGTGCCTGGAAAGGGGGTTCGAACTTGGTGCACAAGTATGTCTGCACTAGCAGGATAACTAGGATGGATTACTTTGTTATTCATTGTACCCTGTTATTCATAAGCTGGAAGTCACAATGTTACACAATTGTAAACTATGCTAATATTTTGTAGTGGTTCTTATTTTTAATGTTTGTATTCTCTTCCATAAGTAGGTCAATAATTATTCTCAACCTGCTTCTTTTAACAAACTATACTATAGCACTAAGTCCATGAATTTGTCTTATTGAAGTGAAACTCCATTTCTTCTGAAATGCACTAAATTGATACAGGTTTTGTATAGCAAAGTTTGGGTAAAACCAATAATTATGCAAATTGATAAGTTCTTTTGTTATTTCTCCACCAAAGAAATGACTTCTTAGTGTTATGTATAATTTTATCTGTTGAATCCTCAGAAGGTATGAGCGGACTGGGAGGTGAAATTGGAGAGAGAACATGAGCATTGCAGTGGAGTCGCTAGGTCTTAGGGATGTGAAGGGAGCTTGGTTAGATATGTTTACTATTGACATATTCATAAGATACTTTCTATTAATTCTCCTTTCAATATGCTACATTACCATTATTTGTTTAATCATTGCCGTTTGACATCAATAATATACCAATATTAGATGGATATTTCTCATACATTAATAGCATGTGTTTTATCATTTTCTTTTCATAACTCTAAATGTTTTCAAATGTGAAGGCATGGGGCAAGGCACTTCAATGGTTTAAAGCATGAGGTGTAAGTCTAACGAGCACGCCATTATAGATGAATACTAAAAATAAGAAATAGAATAAATTTTATAAAAATGAGAAACTAGGGAAGATTGAAGGTCTTTTTCAAATGCAGTGAAACAGATTTTTTATCGTTGTTCTTTCACTTTTATAACTAATTATTATGATTACGGGGGAGAGAGACACAAAAAGAGGGAAATAAGTTGAATTAAGGTGCAATAACCTAAAATAATCACCATCAGTATAAGCTCAGGGCATGCACAACTCTGAAATGTGAAGCTTCGTTGGTATTGATACAAAAAGACCTAGGGGGGGGGGGGGGGGGGGGGGGGGGGGGGGGGGATGATAGGTGTTTTTTAAATTTATGCTAGGTTGATTACTAAGATGCAATAATAAACTTAAAGCAGAATAAGAATCAACTTAAAGAAATATAGAGAGATAGAGACAATCAAACCACAACACAAAGATATATAGTGGTTCGGTGTGTAACACCTACGTCCACTCTCCAAAAGCTCCAACGAGCTATCACCTTTTTTAATTCAATCAAATAAGCAACCTTACATTGACTGAATAGGGTAACAGACCCGGTCTCGATCGTAATCGATAGTAATATGGAGTTTAGTCGCAATTACAACTCCAATGAGTCTAAGACTCTTCTCGACTCCTACAAGGTAAAGAATGATAATAATAATCTTGGGAGTCTTTCTAGAAAACCCCCTACTAACAAACAAAGTTACCTCCCAATGCGAGATCGGAGAGAAATGAAGCTTTGATGTTGTTGAAGCACAAAGCCAAGCACACACCAATGGAGGCTCGGACAGCTCACCAAGAGGATGCAAGATCAAAACTAGGGCAAGCTCACAAACAAAGATCTCCTTCAAATGATCTCAAGAACAAAGGCTAGAGACAAGGGATATGATTTTCACAAGGATGGATACTCAGAAGAGGTTCAGGGAAGCTCAGAAGATTCAGTGAGAGTTGGTGACTAAATGGGTTGGGTGGGGGTGCTATTTATAGCCAAATGGGCTGAACAGGGATTGATTGAGAGACAGGTGCGCAGATCAAATCGCGGGTTGACCGGTCGACCGCCAAGCCGATTGACCGGTGGCAATGCTGGTCAACCTGTCCCTTGATCGATTGGTGGCAACGCCGGTCGACTCCTACTGACAAAAGTCAGCCAAATGGGGACAACAAAGGTCAAACAATCTGGGTGATCAATAAGAGCTAAACAAAGGTTTCTGATGAGGTCTATTAGAATAAGGCATACAAGGTCAATGATAGTATGATTGAGATCCTCAAGGCAAACCATTCGGATCTCAATCCCAAAAGATTGTCCTGATGAAGAATGAAATCTGATGCGCAACACAAGTCCGATCAGGATGAGGTCCAAAGTACGAAGATCCAAACCACCAAGTTTAGTCCAAGTCTGAGACGCCAAGTTCATCACGGTAGGATCACAAGGATTAAAGAGATAAAATACCCAAGGATGTCTTGGAATTGACAACACAGGATTATAACTTTACAAAACGATCTCCGTGATGAGGAGATCATCATCACCAAAAGTAAGCCCTTAAATCATCTCCATGGAGGCCCTAAGATCACGTAATTTTATGTCACAAAATCATGTCATATATATATATATATATATAATTAACGGAATCTACATTTTTATTTTTATTTTTTTGACGAGGTAAAGATTTTATTGAAATTAAGGGAATATACAACGGGGTAGGAGGTCAAGGAGACCTCCAAAGAAACAACAAAAGAAAAACTAGCAGCCCTTACTCGTAATGGCCTCCCATCTAAAGACCATATCATACAAGGATAGCCCTTTACATTCCTTAAACAGCTTGGACCAAAAAAAAAAGAAGGGCCTTGATGCTAATCACAATGCTCTGGACCGCCGCTTCCTTGCCTTCAAAGATCTTCCTGTTACGTTCATGCCATATGCCCCACCAAACCGTGAAGGGTAAGATGCTCGAAAGTCTTCGCCCGCAGGCAGATAGGCAACCGGACGTCCAACTCTACATTATTCCCAAACCAAGAATGCTTTTTTTACCAAAGAGCAAATTTTTGATGAAATTTCCCTTGACCCTCTCTAATCAACTGCCCTAAAAGTTGTTAGTTGAAAAGTTTAAAGCTAACATCTCCCTATACCGTTGTACTTTTTTCTACTAATTTTTCTCCAAACTCAAGTTAGATGACATTTTCTTTCTGGCCAAGTTTTTATATTCTCTCCTCCAAACAAATGCATAGGAGTCATGACAAACATGATCACAAGTGATGACAATCATGTGGTAATTGACGACATACTATTAGAGTTGCGAGACAAATAATATAAAGTGACGCCAAACATTTATAAAAGTGATGCCAAAATGTGCATAGTGATGACAAACATGTCTACAAGTAGAGAAGTGATGACAATCATTAGTAATTGACGTTATACTGTTAGAGAAGTGATGATAATCATTTATATAAGCGACGCCAAACATGTGCATAGTGACGACAAACATATCTTCAAGATAAAGTGACGACTATTATATAGTAATTGGCAACATACTGCTAGAGAAGGGATGGTAGACATAAGCATAAGTGAAGATAAACATTTGTGAATTTGATGGTACTGCTAGTTTGTCGTCATTTCACTACAAGTTTGTAGTCACTTCTTTACATATTCACTTCTCTACTAATTTGACACGTCTCTGTTTTTACCTAAGATAAAAAATGGCTTCACAATTGAGAAGGAGAGTTTTGAAGGAGAAAGTTAAGAAGGAGAAAGTTTACAAGAGAGCATTTCAAGTCTGCACTCATTGCTCTCTAAAAAGACAAAGCAAGTTGTTTGAACAACTGAACAAAGGAGAGAAGACCGCATTCAGACAAACTTTGTTTGGGCACATGCTCCCCATTAAACCATTTAATTTCCATGTGACCTTTGTAATTTTTTTTCTCCAGTCTCACAAGCAATGGGACCTCTTAAAGATTTTTGACACTGAAGTTCAGTTTAGCCTCCTTGACATTGAATTGATATAGGGACTCAGGGTCAACATGTACTTTGCAAAGGGCCAAGGATGAGAGAATCCTAGAGGAATTATTTTGGAGATAAGAAAAATGTTGATAGGGACACAGTCTTTGAAGTGATATCTAATAGTATGTCATCAATTACTGCACGATTGTCATTACTTTTCTAATTGTAGACATGTTTGTTGTCACTATGCACATGTTTGGCGTTGCTTTTACAAATGTTTGTTGTCACTTTATATTATTTCCGTTGTCGCATCTCTAATAGTATGCTGTCAATTACTACATGATTGTCGTCACTTGTAATCATGTTTGTTGTGACTCTTACACATTTGTTTGGAGGAGAGAATAGAAAAACTTGGATGGAAATAAGGGGTCTTCTAACTTGAGTTTGGAGGGAAATAGGTAGAAGGAAGTACAACGGTACAAGGAAATGTTAGATTTAAGATATTCAACTTGCATCTTTTGGAGTAGGGGCAGTTTCGTTAAAATTATTCCCTTTGGCAAAAAAAAAAGGTTCTTGGTTTGAGAAATAACACAGATTATGTTAGGTCCAGTTGGTTTTCAATCAGGTTGGCTTGGAAGTTGGTAACAATGTTTTCAAAATGAAAGGGCGTAAGGATGAAAGAATTTGGAAGCTCTCTATAGACGACAAGTTTTCGGTTAAATCAGCCCATGATGCTATTAGAAAGAAAATTCAGAAGATGGGATGGGCGATGTGGATTTGGAATGGATCATTCATCCTAAAGCAGTTGCAACAGCCTGGAAGATCTTCCACGGTATTCTGCCTATTGATGATCAAGTTAGGAGAAGGGGCGTTAGTTTTGCTTCCAAATGTTGCATTTGTAAACAAGAAGAGGAAAACTATAGACATCTTTTCTTTGAATGTCGTGTATCTCTCCATATATGGGACTATATGGTGGGTGTTTTCAGATTTGGGGGACGGTTAAGAATTGGAATGTGTTCAACCTCAACTAGGGCAGCAACCCCTCATAAGGAGATGTGGATCTCTGTGGCTGTTTCTTGCATGAACGCCTTATGGAAAAGGCATAACAAAGTTATTTTTGATAAATCTCTTCTTACACATGAGAAGTGTTGTAATCTTGGATCGTAACCAGGATAAGAGATTAGGGTTAGAGATGGAAGAGAGGAGAGGAGAAGAGAATTGGGGGAAGAGGAGAAATCGTGTAGAGCTTAGAATAGCCTATACGATTTCACCCAATATATATATTAAGTGAAGTTTTACAATATACAAGGGCCACCTGTAGAATATAAGATATTACAAGTAGGTCCCTGACAACATTCCCCCTCAAGCTGGTGCGAAGATATCTATCATGCCCAGCTTGGATAACAGGTGCTTTAAGATCCCTTTAGTAACACCTTTAGTTAACACATCTACAACTTGATCAGCAGTATGGACATACGGTGTGCAAATAAGTCCCTGACCAAGCTTCTCTTTGATGAAGTGACGGTCTACCTCAATGTGCTTTGTCCTGTCGTGTTGAACTGGATTATGAGCAATGCTGATGGCTACTTTATTGTCACAATACAGTTGCATAGACCCTTTGATAGGATATCCGAGCTCACTGAGCATAGTCTTTAACCATAGAAGCTCACATACACCATGAGCCATAGAACGGTACTTTGCTTCGGCACTGGAGCGGGCGACAACTAGTTGCTTCTTGCTGCGCCAAGACACCAGATTACCTCCCACATACGTGCAGTATCCTGATGTAGAACGTCTGTCAGTGACTGAACCTGCCCAGTCAGCGTCTGTATAAGCTTCAACTCATAGGTGTCCATTCTTACTAAACGCGATACCCTGCCCCCTTAAGATAGCGTAACACTCGGTGTGCTGCTTCAAGATGTGGAGAGCGAGGGGCATGCATGAACTGACTGATGACACTGACTGCATATGTAATATCCGGTCGTGTCAGCGAAAGGTAGATGAGACGCCCAACAAGTCTCTGGAATTGGCCTGTATCAGCAATGGGATCCCCATCAACAAGATTCAGCCGATGTTGCTGCTCTATAGGCGTATCGGCTGGTTTAGCTCCCAAGTTTCCTGACTCTCGAAGGAGATCAAGTACATACTTTCTTTGTGAGATGAACACACCTTGCTTTGACCTAGCAACCTCAATGCCCAGAAAGTATCTCAAGGTTCTCAGATCCTTGATTTCGAACTCTGTGTCGAAGTATTTTGTCAATCTGCAAACCTCATCTGGGTCATCTCCTGTGACCACGATATCATCCACATACACAATAAGAGCAGTAAGACGACCTTGACTTCTCTTAATGAAGGGAGTGTGGTCCGCCTGACTCTGCGAGTAGCCAATCTTCTTGACTGCGGAACTGAACCTCTCGAACCAAGCCCTTGGTGATTGTTTAAGCCCATACAAGGCTTTCTTCAGTCTGCACACAAGTTCCTTACTCCCAGTCGGACTGAACCCCGGAGGACCTGTCATGTAGACCTTTTCCTCTAGATCACCATGGAGGAAGGCATTCTTGACATCCAACTGGTGGAGGGGCCAAGAAAAATTTGCCGCGAGAGATAACATAACTCGAACTGAGTTCATCTTGGCCACAGGAGCAAACGTCTCCTGGTAGTCAATCCCATAAGTCTGTGTGTACCATTTTGTAACGAGACGGGCCTTGTACCAGTCGATGCTTCCATCTGCTTTGTATTTCACTGTATATACCCACTTGCACCCCACGGGTTTCTTTCCTCTAGGCAATGGAACCAAATCTCAAGTACCATTCTTTTCTAGAGCTGTCATCTCCTCTAGTATGGCTGCTTTCCAATGAGGCTGGCTGAGGGCATCTGAGACACCGGATGGTAGAGCGACACTGGATAGGGAAGTAGCAAATGCCCTGTAGGATGGTGAGAGCTGTTGATAGGAAACAAAATGAGAGATAGGGTGCTTGGTAACACAGTTCCGAACACCCTTCCGATGAGCAATAGGTACATCAATGTCTATGGGAAGGATAGTAGAAGGAGCAACAGATATATCATCATGAGGATCACTGAGGACACGATTACCTGGATCGAGTTGGATTTCCTGGCAGTGAGCTTGGATGGTGAACTGTTTCTCTTTTTGACGTCGTCTGGCATATGTCTTCAGCTGCGGATCATGTGGCACAGTGTCAGTAGGAGATAAGGACAAGGGTACATGAGACTCATTAGGCAAATCAATGGGTACTGGTTGAGGAATCTCCTCCTGTGGAGGTATCGGAATCTCGTCAATACTCCCAAGCTCCCCCTGAAGAGAAGTCCGATCAACTGAGAAGAAGGGAAGACTCTCAAAAAATGTAACATCTAGAGAAACAAACCGACGACGGGTAGAGGGATGGAAACACTGATATCCCTTCTGAGTGGACGAATAGCCAAGGAACACACATCGAACGGCTTTTGGATCTAACTTGTCCTTCCAGTGATGGGCGTAAACATAGCAAACACAACCAAAGACCTTAGGTGGAATGGAGAACACAGGACAGGAAGGAAACAGGAGTGAAATGAGAGATTTTGACCCTAAGACATGAGAGGGCATCCGATTTCTCAAGTAGGATGCCATCAACACAGCGTCAGCCCAATAACCCTTGGGTACCCGAGTACCAAGAAGAAGTGCCCTAGCAACCTCCAGGACATGGCGATGCTTTTGCTCAGCGGTCCCATTTTGTTGAGGTGTATCGGCACATGAAGTCTGATGAAGAATTCCATGCTCTTCAAAGTAGAGGGCAAGGCCACTGTACATGTATTCCCCCCCATTGTCAGTGCGTAGGACTTTTAGGTGGTGCCCAATTGATTGCACACCATTTTATGGAAGGTCTGAAAGATAGTATGCACTTCATTTTTTGATTTCATAAGGTAGATCCAAGTGTAACGACTATAGTCATCCACAAAAACCACAAAGTAGCGAAAACCAAAGATAGAAGTGGTGGGATTGGGTCCCCAAACATCAGAGTGCACAAGCTGTAAAGGAAACGTACTTTTTTTATTACTGGTCGGAAAAGACACCCGATATTGTTTTGCAAGTACACAAGGTTCACAGTTGAACTCAAAAAATGGAATAGACGCATACTGAGGTAACATACTCTTCATGACTGAAAGCGGTAAATGACCTAGCCTGTTATGCCATCGCATTAACAGGTCTTTATTAACGCTAGAACTACTGACATTGGCACTAGACTGATGTGCAACAGAATATGAAGTCGGCTGGCTATCGAGCAGGTGCAATCCACCATCCTCACGACCACTGCCAATCATCCGCCTCGTCTCCAAGTCCTGAAAAACACAATGAGTAGGAAAAAATGTAACACTGCAGTTTAGGCTCTTAATAAGATGGCTAACAGAAAGCAAGTTAGTGGTGAATTTAGGAACATGAAGTACAGAGGATAAAGACAAAGTAGGTGTGGCAGAGATAGTGCCCTTCCCTGAGATAGAGGAGAAGGTGCCATCGGCCACGCGGACCTTGTCCTTACCTGAGCAGATATTATAGGTGGAGAAAAGGATGGCATACCAGTCATATGATCGGAGGCACTAGAGTCAATGATCCAGGAAGGACCAATGGGTGCCATAGACACATGGTGGGCTGAATGGGATGTACCTGTCTGAGCAAAGGATGATGTAGGTGGGGAAGGACCATCAAGCTGAGTAAGTAATTGTCGAAGCCTATCAATGTCCATGCTAGAGAAGGTGTTGGACTGCCCAGAGGAAGGGGTCACATCAGAGGAATCTTGACTGGTGGCATGAGCGGCTGAGGTTCCATGTTTGCTACCAGAGGGCTTCTTTGAGGAGCCTTGTTTCCCCCCAGAGAACTGTGCAGGACGACTATGAAGACTCCAGCAGGTCTCCCGAGTGTGGCGACGCTTGCCACAGTGATCACATCTGAGTCGATCACGATCATCAAGATCCCCATCCTTCTTGGATGTGGGTTTGCTCAATTTGAGTGGCCAAGGCAGACTTCTCAGATAAAGGAACATCAGCATCTGTCTTAAAGCTCATGGCTCTCCTCCTGCTGTCCTCGCTCTGGATGTAGGAGTAGACCTGTGCAATGGTCGACGGCGGTGGATCTCTACTCAAGATGTTGGCTCGAACCTGCTCATAGCTCTGGTTCAAGCCGCTAAGAAACTCGAATATGCGTCTGCGCACAATCATCTTCTGGAACTCCGTAACATCCTTGGTACATGCAGGGGTGTAGGTCTGGTGGTGATCTACCTCTTCCCACTTGCTGCGTAACGCAACGTAGTATGATCCCAAAGGAAAATCACCTTGCTTCAGATGTGCTATCTCCTGCTGAAGTTCATACATCCTAGCAAAATTCCCATCTTGGGAGTAGGTCTGAGATGCCGTGTTCCATATATCCTTGGCAGTCGGGAGAAAGAGGAAGCCTGTGCTGATCGATGGATGCATGGAATGAAGCAGCCATGACATGACCATCGAGTTTTCCACTTCCCACTTCTCAAACGTGGCATCGGAGGAATCAGGTGCAGTGATGCGTCCAGTGATATAGCCGGCTTTGCCTCGTCCGGTGATGTACATCTTGGCAGATTGAGACCAAGCGAGGTAGTTGGTCCCGTCGAGTTTCACCGTAGTGATCTGTAGGCCCGGGCTGTGATCACCATGACTTCCCAGACTGGGTGGTGCAACAATGATCTCTGACTTGGCAGAAGATGACTCCTCAGATGTACTAATGGTAGTAGAGAAGACTTTTATGATAAGAAATCACCCGAACTGCTGCTGCGGAGGTGCAAATCACCTTTTTATTTTTAAAGCCTCCTGCTCGCGTTGCTCGCAGGATTCAGACCTTTTTGGAACAACTCCTTTATAGATTTTCTATTGGAGAAAAAACCATTCGCGGGAAACTTGTGAATGGTTTCGATGACCTAAAAAGGTTTCTGGATAGGTGCGGTAGCACTAGGGAGAGGTTCCGAGCTCCTCTGAGACCTGCGGCTAGGTCCAGAGGGTCTTCTCTGACCTTTTCGAAGGGGCGGTTAGGCTTGGTGGCTCTTCTCCAGCCTTCTGGAGTGGGCGGCTAGGGTTTCAAACTCTTCTAAAGCCTGCGGCTATACATGGGAGATGATCTCCTTCTTTGGAAAGCCCTTCGCATTGAATTTCGCAATCCTTAGGGTTCTTCAGACCTCTAGGATTGGGCCATGGTTACATAACCATGCTCTGATACCATGTTGTAATCTTGGATCGTAACCAGGATAAGAGATTAGGGTTAGAGATGGAAGAGATGAGAGGAGAAGAGAATTGGGGGAAGAGGAGAAATCGTGTAGAGCTTAGAATAGCCTACACGATTTCACCCAATATATATATTAAGTGAAGTTTTACAATATTACAAGGGCCCCCTATAGAATATAAGATATTACAAGTAGGTCCCTGACAACAAGAAGTTGCTTGGTAATATCATGGTGGATGCCAGAATTGCTGCTAGCCAATCCAAAAAAGCCATGCATAATATGGTGCAGGACCTCTTGCTGCTCAAGATGCTTGGCATTGGCCCGAAACCAGGGAAAGCCCCTCAAATCAAAGAATGCAGATGGATCCCTCTTTTGCACGGCTTTATTAAATCAATTGTGATGGGGCTGCTATTGGTAATCCAAGTAGAGGAGGCTTGGGTGCAACTTTTTGTGATTATAATGGGAGCATGCTTGGGGTTCCCGTAGTGAGCACTGGTATGGTTACTAACTACATTGATGAATGCATGGCGATCCACCTTGGTGTTGGATGAAGGTTGGAAATCTATTTGGATTGAGTCGGACTCAAAAGCGACTGGTGCATGCATTTTTGCAAGGATCTGTCCCTTGGAGAGTGAAAGTCGATTGGGATTTAGTTAGGAACCAATTTGATAAAGTTCATATTACATCCACTTGGAGAGAATTCAATTTTAGTGCTGACTCTTGTGCTAAACGTGGTACTTTTCTCCCATGTGGGACGGTCCAATCTTGGATTTGTAGACTAGATTTTCTATCTACCGTCAAGGAACCGTTTAGATCGTATTTCAGATTCTCATGAGTTTGTATTTTTTTTCTTTTCTGGGAGGATTTGTGAATGTGATTGATGAGGGGTGGGGTGCCAACCTAGTTGGGTTGCCTCCTCTTATGGTGATGCAGCCATCTCCCCTTTTGTGTCCTTGTTGTAAATTGTAACCTCTGTTTCATTCTTTTTTTAATATAATTATCTTATTCCATAAAATTATGTACAAGTGTATACATATGGTGAAAACGATTTTTCCAGTGAGCTTTTTACCTCTTCAACTTGACCTTTGACAAAAATGCCCTTTTCACTTCACTTTTTAACTTTTGAAAAGACATGTAAGGACAATTTAAGTGAGCGTGGCATTTCTGTCAAATGTCGACTGGAAGAGGTAAAAAGCTCATTGGAAAAATCATTTCCCGTGTTAGGATACTATTACACGGTTCTGTGGGGTCCACATGAATATGAGTCAAGGGTTGATTTTTGGTGAAGATGATCTCCTCATCATGGTGATCATCCTTATAAAAAATGAGCACATTCTGAAATTTCTAACCCTATCAAATGTGGACATAAAGTTAATGGTGAAATGGATGGTCCAGAATCTGTCAACTTGTAATCCACTTTCACAGGGCTATAAATGTCGGAATCGTCTGATTTTTTGTTCAAGATGATCTCTATGATAAGGAGATAATCCTCATTGGAAATCAGCCCTTCACTCGTCTCCATGTGGGCCCCACTGAGATATGTTAGAATATCCTGACCTGAGCAGGTTGAGGGCCAACCCAAGTGCAGTCAAATCTTCAGACCACTTAACCCAAGGATAAGGCGAAGGGGATAGAAGCCAATACGAGCTACTTGTCACGTAACCCTAACCCAGCTCGGGTTGCGTCAGGTTAACTCAATAAAATCATTTAAAAAAAACTCCCCCCAAATTGCTCGCAGTCATGCATAAAAAAAACCCTGTAAATTTGTTCTTCAGACACGGCCAAGCCATTCAATTTCGAACTCTAAAGAAATAAAGACCGGAAAAAACAATAATACAAGTACTTGAAATCGAAACCCAAGCAATGTCCACTAATTAAAACACTAAAACCAGATGCTTAAATCCCAAATAATTATGGAGAGAGACATACTTAGAATACCTATCGAGCAATTCTCGATATCATAATCACAGCCTCCGATCGAGTTTCCTTGCTTGGTCTCCTGCCTCTCTATCACTTTAGTCCACAATCTATCATGTATCCTTTACTTCTTCAATTTGTAATCCTTCTTGTTGTTGGATGGTATTGTTAGACTGTGTCCAGCACTACGCATCTGTTAGACCCCTGGACCCTTTGATATACATTGTTACGCCTTCCTCTAACAGCAGTAAAGTGGTTGTCGACATGGTATCAGAGCAGGAGGTCCCAGTAGGTCACGGGTTTGAGTCCTTGGCAAAGTGCTGAGGAGGGGTGTTGTTTGGCTATGTGGCCAGCACTCCGCATTTGTTAGACCCGCAGACCCTTTGATATACATTGTTACGCCGTCGTTAGAGTAAAGTGGTTGTCAACACTTCTTCAAGTTCTCCACGTTGTAAAGCAAGCTCTCTCATCTATTGCTGCTGCCGTTGTTATTGATTTTTTCTATTCAAGTAACATTTATGCATACAATTTGGCAATTGATGTTTTCAGGCTTGAGAATTCTGCTGCAAACCTTGCTGAATCTATTCAGCATACTGGTCTACCTGCAACAGCTGTTTCTGTTGCTCCATCTCTAATAGAGGTTCGTGTTCGCCACTCATCATTTACCCTTTGTACTTGTGCCAGAATTGCTTATTCCAATGTTTATGCTACAGACTGGAAAAGCATTTACAGCAAAGGGAATGCAAGTGCTTGAACGTGTGGGTAAGGAGACCATGGAACTGTTGATTACAGAGACTGGTATTGAAGTTGAGAAGAATCCCAAGGAATCTGAGCAACAAGCTGACGAGGAAAAACTTTTTGAGGAAGTTACATTTGACCGATGCTTTTATATTTATGGAGGTCCAGAGCATTTGGAGGTGATTTTTTTTTTTCATGGATGAATTTTTGTAGAGGCAATCATGGGTTGCAGTATGAATTTCTAAGAGTGGCAAAACTGTGATGGATACCAGGAACTGGAGGCGTTGTCCAACCATTATGCATTGTTATTTAACCGGAGAAAAACAAAATTAGCATCAGAACAGAAGTCCTTCTATGATGGAAAGCTTAGACAAGTTCAGCAAATTTTCACTTTGAGTAGTGAAATTGATGGAGGTAGTGTAGATTCGGACAAAGGGAAGAAAATCGAGACCATAGAAGAGGGAAGTAGTGATGAGATGGAAATCTTACGCGATTCAAGTGTCAACAAGGCTGCCAACATGGCTGTTGGGTAATAATGCGTGTACACTCAAATCCTCTTGGTTTAGCATACAGACATTGCTATAGATAACTACATGTGTGTCCATGCACAACTGTGTTAATTCTGTTGTGACTTGCATGTATTACCTCATCATGGTTCTGTTTTCTTACTTTTGGATTGATAGAACCATATTTGTTGGTATGCAAATGCCCCAATACTCCAATGCACCACTTTGTAGTACCAAGTCCAAGTGACTGGGTTTTCTTTGTCATCTTTCCATGCTCAATGCAGCTCAAACAGTATAGTTATATTCAGACACCTGATGTCAAGAACAGTGACCAACTCAACTAGATTACCAATGCTGTCCAAACCATATAATACTGAGGTCAAAAGCAGTGACCAATTTAACCGGATCAATTGTTGCTGTCACAATTTAAATGTGTACTTGTCAAAAAAATAATAATTAAAGGTGTGGATAAATATCAGTTGGACATAAATGTGAAAATAATCCCCTTTAGGCCAAAGCCATGGCACTCAGCGTTCATCCTTTACAAGCTAGATCAGCCTAAGGAGCACCTACGAGGTAGATAGGCATCAAAATAGTGATCCAGGAACTTCAGTTATAGTGTTCGAATGTGTGGCACAACCAATAATATGGCTTGATGTTATTTTTTACTCCTGTCTTTAAGGTTCATCTCTTGTTTCCTGCATGTGTATGGAGTCTGAACACCCTTTCTAATTACTTCGTTCTGGTTCTGGAAATTCCTCTTCAGTGAAATTCCATTAGTTGTGGTGACGTATATTTCTTCATTTTAATATTAATAGTTTCATTAGTTCTATTTGGTTGGCATGGACTTTCCAGTTCCTGATGTGGTATCATGGCATTCATTCTTCTTTGTTTTCCTGTTCCTCATTTGATGACTGTATTCTTCGTGCCTCTCCATCACAGCCTGGTATATCAGAAGCAAGAAACCTTGTGTGTAGTTCTTATTTTTCCATGATTTCATCTGTGTCGCCTAATTACTTATCATCTCATCCCTGAATAAAGTATGTTGTGTTTATTTCCTAGCGAAATAAATTTGATCCAGTTAAACTATTTGTATTAATTCTTGGGAAAATAAAATAAATTTTTAAATACTGTGAAGTTGAATTCTTATGGTCCACAGGCACTTGCCACATGTTTGTCTTTTTGAGCTTTTTCTGCTTGACATGAGTCTTAACACATGGTTACAGGCCATAATTTGATCTCTTTTTCCCTCTCAGATGATTGTTGCTTGCATTTACTCGGAAACCTGTTTCCGTCACGAATACTTGCAGTTTGTGCTTCCGCCTCTCACATCCAGATACTTAAAAAAAAGTATAAATATTGTAAAATGAGACGTTTCTCACATCATTTCCTGCATCAGTTTCTCGAACAGGCAACTATGGTACTTGTGTTTCCATCTGAAGTTGATAGTTTTTCCAAGCTCAACAGGCTGAAAGTTTTAAAGAGTTCCAGATATTGTGCATATCAGAGCTTTATAAGTTTTTTCTTTTGGTTGTGATCTTGAAGCATAGACATGATTTTTTTCAGGTTCGCAACAACCCTAGGGGGGCTGGATGCAAATGAAATAATTCAACGAACTGCTGGCAGGCTTGAAACCATTCACTCAGAGGGGGTCCATGTACTGGGGATATCCTGAATGTTGTTTGATTTTTGAGTTTCAGCTAAAATAGGTTTTGCTCTGTGGAGTATTTGACTTTACAATTCTTATACAGAGACTCTCTGAACTATGTTGCTTTGCGGTGTCACAACTTCTCATGCTTGGAACATCTATTATCTCTAGTGCAAACAAAGCACAGAACAATGATGCAGAATTGGATAGTGTGAAAATTTACTGGCCTGAGGATTCTATTGCAAAAGCCAAGATCATCAGATCGAAGGCGCAATCAATTGCAGGTGATGTGGAAGCAGTTTCGAACAGTTTTATCACGGGTAAATTGTCATTCATCTTTTCTTTTTTTATCTTAATCATACTCATTGTACATTTCTTATTGGATGTCCTTTATAAAGCAAGTTCGTTGCTTGCTGATATGGGAAGTACTGGCCTTGTCTTCTGCAACTATTGCTACCTGTTATTAAATAGCTGGGAAGTGATAGAGTCAATCTACTTCAAATCGCATGTGATTGGCCAAATTGATGGGAACTGAAACCCCAAAGCCAATCAATTCTGTAAACACTTTTTTATTTTAATTTCTTACATTTTTGGTATTCTTCCTTTCATTTCTCTACATGCCTGCTGATGGCTTAAGACTGGAATTATCTCAATATTTTGGTTTGTTAAAAGCTGCATGATGGCCATATGACCTGAAGAACTTAAAAATATTAGACTACGTTTTAATATTCCTTATGTTAGTATCTTTGGTATCGAAAGATGGGATGGTTTCACACTACAAATGTATCTTGGACACGGACATGAGTCCCAGTGTCAGACACGTGCTGACATGTCCATACAGTGTATTACACACATTATGAGAATTTTTTGGACTTTTTTTTTGTGCAAGTATATAACATGGAAATAATGTATTCTGGAAGTAGCATATGACATAAAGCGTACGATCAACTTAAGCCATATCCCTAATTTTTCACCCTGACAGTTCGAAGTGTTTTGGATGTGTATGTGTGTTTACTAGAATATATTGTTTATTATGTCATGAGCATGGTCTTTTTTATTAATAACATAATAACCGAGGACAACTCTTCAAAACAGAAACATGTAATTGGCTTGAAACAAAGATATTTTTAGCAATTGTACACTTGGCACAACACACACAAATATAATCTGTATATGTTCATGTTAATTGATTATTGTTATCAATATATCTAAAGTAACACTTGCGATATTACCCACAATTCTTTTTTGGCCAACTGTCAAGTAGCAGCACTTTTGATAACCACACGCAGAACTATAAAATTTAAAACTTTTTTTTTTCTAACATACTACATTTTTTTGAAAATAAATAATGTATTTTTCTTTTGTTTTTTTGATAAGTAAAATAATATGTTCATGGCACAGTGATCTTGTATGCAATGCTATTAATCTATTGGAATGTGTTATATGCATGGTGTAAACAATAACAGGAATACATCTCAGGATGCGTGTTTGATCCTGCAATGTGTTTCAGTAGTCCGCGACATATATGCACACCATAGCGTGAACTATCATATGAAGTATGCTGTTAAATAAAAAACAGATTTAACAACAGTTTGATTATTTAAATGTGAAGATGGATTCTATTGTGTCCCTAGATACACAATCAAAAGCATCATAATCAGTACTTCTCAATGCTACAAATATCTGAATGATAAGTGTGGATGTGGAAAGAGATACTGGAATCATGCATGATGGAATCAATCAAGATACAATATGCATGAGTGCTTGATACAGTAAAGTATAAAATAAATTCATACTAGGATTTCAAATCTAAAATTGATACCTAAGATCTTGTTGATCGTTGACTATTTGATCTCCCTGCAAGGAAGAAGCTCTCTACTTCAGAAAAAAAAATGTTAAAACAGTTGGTTAATAAAGTTTAGCAAACAATTCAAGCATCCAGTAACCAGTAATTCTAGTCAGCGGATATCTGGACTGATTGAACTGATGATTCTAGTTTGTATGTGATATTTTTATTTGGCGACTAAATCTCCGTTCATCACACAGGTATTTCTGATGTAGCTGAAGCCTATCAAGTGGCCATAAAAGCCGCCACTGCGGATGTTCATGATGGCGTTCCACTGACTTCAATCCAGGAAAAAGCCACTGCCATCTCCGATCATCTCAATGCTGACCGAACCACAGCCATGAACAAAATTCAGGATGGTCTCCAATACTTGGCATCTGTAGTTGTTTCTACCTCCATCCCCCTTGCATGAAGCTCAGTAACTCTCACTCGCTCCCAATGATTTTATTTAGTTTTATTGTACATAGTTACTTTCTCATGTGGTTGAATCCATGCCTCAACTGGAACTGTGTTCTAAGTTGGAACCTAAAGGTTGCAAGTTCCAAGCTGAACATCATGCAAGTCCCGTCCATAATACGTTAGTCTCTGAGGACCCCCTTTTTTCTGACCCCTCTTGGTGTTCGTAGGCTCGCAGATTTCATGAAACCAACAGTGGTTGTCACCGACCCCCAAAGTGAAAAGTGATGCCAGCTCGGCGCTAACCACTGTTGGATTCTTGAAATCCACGGCCGAGCACACGAACACCAAGAGGAGTCAGGAAAATGGGGGTCCCCTGAAGAAAGCAATTTTTAAAGGGCCCACCTAGTGATTGTGATCACCCATAAAGATTGATGGGCCCATGCATTGTTGGATCCACGAACCCTTGTTATGGCGACATGCATCGTTGGAACAATTGAATCTCCCCATGATGAATCCGTTAATTATGGGTTCCTAACATAAAACTTATTCCACGTGTCCTGCTGTAATAGCATCATATTTTCGTGTGATTTGAGGGCTATAGTACATGAGAAGGCCCACCGATTCAACCCTCTTGATGAATATAAAGGGGTTTATGTGTTTGCGAGATGCAGCTAATAGAGAGGTTCACTTCGATCGCCATGGTCATCGAGATTCACACCACACAACCATCTATGATACTACAGCATCATCCCATCGTTTCCCAAGTGGTCATCGTCCCTAGGTTAAGATCAGTAATGTTCCTCGGATTCTCACCACACAAATCTCGAAGACCGTGGAACAGTTCTAAGTCATTTTCTGCACACACAATTATGGGACACGTGGTGTAACTGTAGAGGTGGGTAGGCACCATAATAGGTGGGTCCCAATTACTCGAGCTCACAGGTTAATTTAATAGACATTTATACAAAAAATCAGCTTGCTTAATGATTTTTAGCCGTTGGTTTTAGTACTCAAAAGATGGTTGTATTCAACGGCTATAAGAATGCCTTAAATGGTGCAAAAAAGTATTAAAATCTAATAGTTATAGATCACCAATCAAGGTGATTTTTGGTATGTATATCCACCAAGGGGTGAGATAAACATCCAAGCGGTCAGTCGGCCTAGATGGCAGCGGTGACTACCAAAATTTGCCGCTTCCGCAAATGAACAGTTTCAGGCATACCTTGTTACATTTTTTTCCAAAAAAAAAAAATGAAACTGTTTAGAATGACCACAATCATGAATAATCCTATCTAGTGTTGCATTCTATTCAAACATTAAACAAAGAAAGAGAAATGTAGTCAATGGTCCAGGAAAAGGTATATTGATTGGATGGTTGCAATCATCTTAGAAGGTTTTACTTTTGCCCATTAGATTTTCAAGATGGGACCCATTGGATGGTGCTTCCGTACAATCAGGCTCACTTGTCTTAATAATTACGCTTATAGATGGTCGTCACTGTTTAATTTGTTCACGAAAGAGACGTTGAATCCATTTTTCAACAAAATCATGCCACATCAAACCGTCCCTCCCTCCCTACAGAGGTACTACGTAGGGGGCCTACAATCTTTAATTTTGGCCAAATTATCCGAAACATTTGTTTGATTTCTAATATAACCCTGTCCCTTCTCTTTGTTGGCCCGCTATTTGCTTACCTCATGGTCTTAAGAAAACGTAACGGCCGTTGTAAACACCCCAACCCCGTTATAGCGTTGCCGTTATTTTAGAAAAAAAAAAAAAGGTTTATTTTATTGTTACTAAGGTTATTTTAAAAAATAATACAATTATAACCGTTTTTATGACAAAAATATCACTGATGTGACACATTATTTGTTTTCCTAACTTAGATGTGACTGATGTGACCTATTATAATGGCCACGATAATGACATAACAATAGGGTCGTGACCTATTATAATGGCCACTGCCATCTGGGCCCACTTACCGCATGGATGTTTAGTCGGCCAATTGGTAGACATTCATACCAAAAAAATCAGCTTGTTCGATGATTTGTAGCCGTTGGTTTTAGTACTCGAAAATAATGTTGAATCCAATGGTTATAATCATGCCTTAAAAAGTATTAAAATCTAATGGCTAGAGATTACCAATCAAGGTGATTTTTGGTGTGTACATCCACAAAGGGGTGGGCTGAACATCCATGCGGTCAGTGGGACCTGGAACATCTTTTTCCTAACAATAACGTTAAGAGTCCGTTACAGCGTACAAGGGGACCGTTCGAAACCCTAGTTTATCTAATAGGACTGGGGGGGAGTGGACAAACCTTAGTGTTGTCACTTGTCAGAGGTACTTGTCCAGATTTGGTCACTAGTGCTAGTGACCAACTCTTGAGGAAAGATGGGGCCGCTAAATTTGACCATAAGGAACTTTCTCTTTCATGAAAGGTCAAAACCCACGGATAACCGGACAAAAATGTGCGGTTGAGGCCATTGACCGTTGGATTCAAGATATCCACACAAATGTTGCCTCGTCGACTGTGGATCTCTCGAATCCAATGGTCAATGGCTTTTTGTTCCTGAGATTGCACATCCATGATTTCGACCAAGTTGGCGACGTGTACGGTTCAGACACTATGCGTAGCCCTGGCATAGGGTAATTTCCTAGAAAGAAATTTAAAGTGGCGCAATGATAGAGTGCCACATGGCTCACAAGGTGGCCGGTTAATCAACTAGAAGAGGAAGAAATTCAATTTCAAACTGGAGGGAAGGTCGGTTATTCTGGGCACTGGACAGGGCAAGAGAGAGAGAGAGAGATGGGTGAAAGCGACGTAGGAGGGGAGGTAAGAGTAGAGAGTAGAGCGACGCGCATGGGAGGCAAATATCAGTGAAAATGTACGAGTAGACTAGTGGGAACAGAGAATCGACACGCGTCGCTGCGTCGGTAGGGGAAGCTGTCCTGGCCTGACGTGCAAGTGATTAGATGGGTTCAGGTCATGTCAGTGTGAGGGGTAATATAGGAATGAAACAACTTTCTCTCTCTAAGTGGTGGAATGGAGACTGGACTGTGATTAGAACAGTGAGGAGCACTATATGGAGAGTCTAGTCTGTGTCTAGAGTAGCGGGAAAAGAATGGTTCCAGATATCACGGCGACCGAGAAATCCGGCAGAAGAACAACGTACGAAGGGGGAATCTGATGCGGACTCGACGCGTTCGCACTCACCAGGGCATCCCAATTATTGCCCCCCACGCTGCCCGACATTAATGATGCTGTCGGTACTATCACCATCAGCCCCTCTCCTCTCTCCTCTCTCTTCTCTCCTCTCTTCTCTCCCTTTGACGGTTAGCCGACCAGCGCCACTCATATGGCGCAGACCACCCCTACCCTTTCCTCTCGTGGTCCTCTCTCCACGCTCCCCCAATATCTCCTACAAGGGCTTTTCCGTCATTTTCTATAGTTTAAGGCAAATTTTATTTGCACCCCACAAATTTTGCGAAACCACCTAGAGTAGAACTTGGCTGATTCATCCCTGGGAATTTGAGCATTATTTCAGTACAAAGATCCAATGGTTTGAAAACACTAATCGAGATGATTTTTGGTTTGTAGGTTCACTTACAGATTGGTCAAACATCTATACGGTCAATATCCTCTAATAAATTGCCACGTGACTTATATTGTGGGTGGTCAGGCAAGTCTTACTCTTGAATGGGTTGTTTGTGATTGGTAAGAGATCCTTTGAGTTCCAAAACTACCCTTTTACTAATTTTCAATATTCAACACAAAAAAAAAAAACCCGCCACTTACTGAGGGTAAAATTGGAAATGTAAATTAGTAGGCGGCGAAGGCCAGAACAGAAACCGAGCCGACTACAAAATTTCAAACTGAACCCACAGCTGCAAATCGGTTCCAGGTTTCGAGTAGCCCGAGACACGTTAACCCTTCGTACGTATATTAACTACAGAAAATGTTTGCGACAGAATGTCTCCTTTCTCTCTCTCTCTCTCTCTCTATCTATCTCTCTCCTCTCGTCTCTACCATAAAAACCCTCCCCCACTTCCAAAACCTCTCCCCCCCTCCTCTCTGACCCCTAACCTTTCCTCCTCCCTTGGAAATAAGGGACAAAATGCCCTCAGAGTCCGGCGACCGACGTCCAACAAAACCTCAAAACCTAGCTGCTCCACCGCCAGAGCACGAGCATCTCCCGTGCCCACGCTGCGACTCCACCAACACCAAGTTCTGTTACTACAACAACTACAATCTCTCGCAGCCTCGTCATTTCTGCAAGTCCTGTCGTCGTTACTGGACCCAAGGTGGCACCCTCCGCAACATCCCCGTCGGTGGCGGTAGTCGCAAGAACGCTAAGCGCTCCCGTACCTCCTCCGCCTCTCAAGACCCCATATCCGCCAACCCCATTTCCGTCTCTTCTGCTACCGAAGCCGATATGTTACGTGGTGATGTTAACGGGTCTGGGAGTTTTACTTCCTTGCTTAATACGCAGGGTCCTGGGTTCTTGGCGCTTGGTGGGTTCGGATTAGGGCTCGGGTCAGGGTTCGACGACATGGGGTTTGGGTTAGGCCGTAGTGTTTGGCCTTTTACGGAGGTTGGTGAAGCTGCTGCTACTGGTGTTAACTCGTGGCATCTGGGAACTGGTGGTGATAGTGGCTTCGTGGACGGTGACTGCTTTGCTTTGCCGGAGCTTGCTGTTTCTACATCCGGAAAAGGTCTGAAGTGATCATTTTCCTTTTTCTTCTTCTATTGGTGGGTTTTTGGCTCCTGCAATGGCAATATCGTGAATATTTCGAGTTTCAGGTGTCTTTTTGTTTGTCTGTGGGTACAGAAAGAGAAAATGAGTGTACGTATTAGGGAGATTTTTTTCTTTTTTGGGCGGTTTTAGGGTTTAGGTTCGTAGTTTTAGGGTTTTTTTTTTTCTTTCAGGGTTTTGACTTTTGACTGTTCTGTAAAGGTTTGGGTCTGCATTGAACTACAAATTGGTAAAAGAAAATATGAAATATCAGGATCTGGGGATTTTTTTTCTTCCTTTTTTGTACCCATTTGGAAACTCGTATAGCTTTTGAATTCCATTAATTTAAAGGGCAATTTAGACATTTCATCCATGCTGCTCAGAGAGAAGCGATCAGGTGTATCTGTATGTAATTAAGGAAAATGTCATTGACCATTGGATTCAAGAGATTCACAGTCCGAGTCAACAACTGCGTGGATCACTCGAATCCAATGGTCAAAAGGCCTCGACCGTACATATTTGTGATCCCACGTTTAAAAATGGAGCTCCAAGGAGAAATGCTAGTTACAATCACTTGATGAATTAGATATTGAAATCTCGTGTCAACTCTCCTGATCATCAATTTGATCCAAATTTTATATCTAGGTGGGACCCATATGAATCTGTAAATTGTGTGGTTTAGATCATTCAATTAGGCTGTCCCTAGGATTCGGAGAACTGTTATGTGGGACCCAAGGATTGATGAGTTGCGAAAAGCCCATCCACGTGCTGTCCATACTAAACTTACGGTCTACCCTTTTAGTACCTTTCTATGTCCTCTTAAGAGTACAAAGGTACATCTGGGGTGTTTGGTTGTGAAGATGAACCTAAATTCGAATAACATTCACATTGAGCACGTGGCAACTGAGGTGTTTGCCGCAACCAAACACGACCCTAGCTCTACAGGGCACCTAATGGCATAAGGGGTGCCGGGGGATTATTGTCCTTCCCTGCGTAGGACTAAAAATGTCGTAGTTGGGTGGGGATATTTAATTCTATGTTTGCCCAAACAGGGATAAGATGAATTTTAGGTGACACCGACCTGTTACAAGCCGAACATCTACGTTACAAAATAGGCAAGGGCGATGATAACGACATGCTACCAACCATGGTTTAAAAAACAGCCGTTGTAACAAAAATAACGTCCCTTATAACCTGATTCCGACCTCAACCGTTTGAATTTTGAATTTTAGCTGGGCCGCAGTGTCATGCCTTCATGTACAATACTCTAGCACATAGTAAATTCTCGAATTATACGCAAACTGTACGAATTATCCGAACAAACGTACTGGACGACATCTTATCACCCCCTCTTATCAGCTTCACAAAGATGGCCGAGATCTTATCACCCCAAATGGACGGTGGATCTAAGCCACTCACACCCGATTCTGACAAACACTTTGTTGGAGAATGCCGTGGGCACGGGCCACCTACTTGTACATAATGTAACGGGGGAAGTCCGAATCCGTTAGTTATAACGGCCCTTTTTTAAACCATGAGTCTTGGTAGTAGGGTGAGTAGAAGCCAAATAGTCAAAAGTCTAGTAAGTAAAGAATGGGTTGTCCATGTATCCCAAGAAATGAACCTTTGGTTTGTTTGACTTGGGGATTGAGCCTAAAGAAGATCTAATAAAGAATCAATAATAAGATTTTGGAAGGGTTTTAAAGGTTCCTCGTAATAGATCAAAGGGTCGGGCTCCGTTGACAGATAACAGGGACACAATATAAGACACGTGGCACACTGTTACAGGACTCTGACCGTATGGATGTTTGTCCTATCCCATGGAGGACCTACAGACCAAAAATCATCCTGATCAGTGGTATATGGGCTTTGGATTGGACTTATTTTCATGGGCTGATCTCAACTGTGGGAATTTGAGCAGTATTTGAGGTACAAAGATGCAATACTTATAAATCACTAATCTGGGTGATTTTTGGTTTGGAGGTCCACCATGGGGTAGTAGAAACATCCGTACGGTCAGAGTCCTGTAACAGTGTGCCACCTGGCTTATATTGTGCCCCTGTCATTTTATATCTGTCAATGGAGCCCGACCCTAGATCAAATGTCCATGGAATGAAGGACAGGATCACTGACCACTGATCACTGATCACTGATGGCACTCTATCCAAAAAGAATAAAAGTAGGGTCGTGATGTAACAAGGTATACCTGAGATCGTTTCATTTGCGGAAGCGGCATTTTTGATAGCCACCACTGCCATCTGGGCCCACTGACCGCATGGATGTTTAGCCCACCCTTTAATAGACATTCATACAAAAAATCAGCTTGTTTAATGATTTTTAGCCGTTGGTTTTAGTACTCAAAAAATGGTTGTATTCAACGGCTATAAGAACGCCTTAAATGGTGCTAAAAAGTGTTAAAATCTAATGGTTATAGATTACCGATCAAGGTGATTTTTGGTATGTACATCCACCAAGGGGTGGGATAAGCATCCTAGCGGTCTGTGGGCCCAGATGGCAGCGGTGACTACCAAAAATGCCGCTTCCGCAAATGAACAGTTTCAGGCATACCTTGTTACATCTTTTTCCATAAAGGTATTGAAACAAGGGCTTTACACAAAGAAGCCTTACTCAGCATATCATGTGGGTTATTATTATGGGTCGGGCTCCGGTGACAGATATAAAATGACAGCGACACAATATAAGCCACGTGGCACATTGTTACATGACACTGACCGTATGGATGTTTGTCCTATCCCATGGTGGACCTACAAACCAAAAATCAGACTGATCAGTAATTTACAGGCTTTGGATTAGACTTATTTTCATGGGCTGATCTCAACTGTGGGAATTTGAGCAGTATTTGAGGTACAAAGATGCAACACTTATGAATCACTAATCAGGCTGATTTTTGGTTTGTAGGTTCACCATGGGATAGGACAAACATCCGTACGGTCAGAGTCCTGTAACAGTGTGCCACCTGGCTCGTATTGTGTCCCTGTCATTTTATATCTGTCATCGGAGCCCGACCATATTATTATCAGTTAAACTAAAGAAAGATAATATAAAATGGGAAGCATAGAAATTAAAAAAATGAAAATTTTCTTGGCCTCACGATACTCAAGGTCGGCTCTAACGAGAAGTGTTGGACTCTTGTTTCTTCTGCTAATTGGTTGCCAAATTGCAATTACAAAACTGCACTGACGCTAAAGTAAAAGGAAGAAAATGGATTTACAAGTGAGCTGATTGAGAAAATCAGATGATCATACATTTGCTCGTGATCTTAATTTATAGATTCGGAGGGAAGTCCAATTCCTAGAAAGATTGGGACTTGTTTGGAGGCTTTCTATTACTCAGACTGATCGTGCGAGAAAGTTTCTAATCATAGTATGTGTAGATTAGTTTATTGTAGTTAATCCATCAATGTGATTAAGTTAAGTCAAATGTAGTCAACCTACCTTAATTTGGTCAATCTAAGTCAAATATGGTCAACTTGTCTATTCTGGTTTAAAACTAATCCTTTCTAATTAAGTTTGCTCAATCTGGGTCCAATCTGATTAACTTGGGTTAAATATAATCAACCCAGATTGACCTTGGTCAACCGAGGTCAAAATTCATCCATTATTCAAAATTTGCGTCGAGAAAGTATGCTGATCTAGTGAACAAGGCATATATTACTTGTTAGTGGTAACAAGGATGACTCTATTTAAAGCTATATATTCTTCATGATTTCAATTGAGAAAATTAAAATCATGGTCTCCATTTTATCTTCCCCCTGAAGCTGTGGTGACCGTAAATTATGTCTCAGGCTCAAAATTATGAACCGCAAGGCAGTATGGTTGCTATAGATTATAACAGTAAATTGAAAAAACCAGGCAACCTACCTGTTGAGATGCATGAAGCTGATAAGACTTCTCTCCTTCGATTGCATAGATCGATGACGTATTCCATCCCTAGCACACAAACCTGTAGCTGGAACCCCGGTCCAGTGTGCAAGAGATGGAATATGCCATAAACCCATGTGAGCCAAACTTAGAAAACCAGTAACTACCATAAGAAGGGTCTGTGAGAAAGGATGAGTCCATGAGGCAAGCAGATATCAGGATCCCCATCAAGGATTGCTCTGTGGGTCTGTAAATGCACTGAGAGAGAATTTATAGGTGTGATGGGGTTGACTTAGAAGGTAGATATAATTTCTTGATCATGTTATTCTTCTGTCTGATTTGACTTCTGGAACCCGTGAGCGAGCGAAGTGGGAGGCCCAAGCGAAAATGCTCGATGACGTGGACATCACCAACGACTGCCACCCGACACCCAATGGAGTGGAGGTGAATGTGGGTCTCTCAAAATTTTATTCTTAGCTGAATTCATGTCTTTTTAGCAGAGAGATGCATTTGTGTGGGTCAAAAGGAAACCATTTTCCTTTGGGTAGGCATTTCAACTTTTCATCCTTTATAAGAGTAAAAGTTGTATGCTCTCTAATCTGATGTCCTTACATTATTCTTGCGGATGGCTTGACTCTGTGTGTGTGTATGTCTATGGGCTGCTTCTCTTCTTAATTAGCAAGTTTTAATGAACAGAGAACCCTCAGTAGTCACTGCACAAAGCCTCATTAAAACCATCGTTTCAATGAACGATGGTTCCGATGCAAAGTGGGCTTCAGCCGACCATAACCACTGATCGTCCAATCTGTACCATACGAATTTTCTGCTTTTTATGGTTAGGAGTCCCATCAGATTGGATTAATTTTCTTCAAATCCAGAAGTTTAACTTCATATCATTCAAAGAATTTGACAGGCTAACTAAACTCATTTGAATATCATATTCATCAAACCAATACATGAGAATTTGGGACTACATACATGAGGCATGTGATCCAGTTAAATTTGAAACAACATAGCCAACCACCCTTTCATATAAATATTTGAATCAATGTGACCCCCACATAAAATTCTATAGGACATGTTGAGGTCTCTTCATGGATACTCTTCTTGTTCTTTTTCTTTTTGGGTAGGCATTCATGGATACTCTTCTCAATTCTCAATCTCAGTTGGGCTTAAAGAATTTAAGCTTAAGCCCACTGTTCACCATACTCCAAATACCTCCAATGGAGAAAGCCAAGCTAAAAGCAATCCCCAACCAACCCAGGGTCCAATTGAAATACCAATTAAAGCTGAACTTTTGAGGCTTCTTTATGAGAACCCACATGAAGCAAGGGTAAGCGAAGGTGACCGGAAGAGTAAGGCCTCCCAACAGACCAGCAAGACTGGAGAGAAAAGGGAGTGCCACCCCAATAAAGAAGGAGACGAAGCCGCAGAAGACTCGGAAACCAGATCGGACCCAAATTGAGCAAGGGCGGTTGGTACGACTGGTGTAACCAGCTTCGAAGCTGTCGAAAACAGGCATTGAGTAAATTTGGAAGCTACTCAGGCAGCTGAACACAACTAAGAGGAAAGTTGTTGCAAGAAGCCCCCTTGAAATGTCATGCTTGTGGAATCCATACAGGGCATTCAGAATTCCTCCTGGTGGCATCTACAGCAAGGAAGAAGCGTCAGGAAATTGGAATTCAGATACACATTCACAATCACGATGTGCATCAATGTACTTAATACATAAACTATTTATATAAGTATTTATGCATAAAAAAACAAAATGAATCTACAGATACAAGATAAATTAGAGTCCCTATTGGGACACGTCACACATCATGCATATAAACCTGCATCCATACATATTCCTATACACACATGCTTGCAGGCACCATCCCCGACAGCACCCATAAGTACGTACTTATGTAAGAAAGGCTAATTTTTTTCCAAACCATTATGGGTCAGAAACTCTTTGATATGGCCATTATAACAGGACCTTAATTTACCATATCCTTTTGTTTCCCAGAAGTATTATAAAATGCAGTATTTCTATCTGTCTATCTAGACTCTAGAGATGTTCTTACATGTGCTTTGCTTCTACCAATTGTATTTGTCAGGGATATAACTTCCAATATCATTATGTAACTTTACGAACACGTAGGTGAGTCAAACTTTCTGGGGTTACCATGTTTCACAGATTGTGTCGGCATCTGATAACATATGTCAGCATCTAAGTTACATAGGTACGTACATGACATGCATACATATGTGGACAAATATGTGCATGCACAGCTGTAGGCATGCATTCCGTGCATGCATGAGAGTAGACAAAAACAGTAACTAGGGATTGAGTTGCAGAGGCCATCATAAACTCTGTTATTAAAGTGAAAATGCCTAGTATGATTAAAAAGTGTGACAATAATTGCACTTACAAGATTAGAGTTATCATCTAACCATTGGTCGTTCATACTTATGGACTTTAAGGGCCACCAATTTGAGGATTTTGTATTTAAATGGGAAAAGATTGTACTTGGGTCCGTTTAGATTTTTGTATTATATAGTTTGTGCTTATGTTAGTGAGGGTGTTCCTCACTAACTCTTGTTGATTTTTTCCTCTTCCTGTACAGTGGGGTTTTCACTTTTTATTCTCCTTTAATAAAGTTCCACTTAAAGAAACTAATAATAATAAGTGCACTTACAAGGTTTCCATAAGCCCAGAAACCTCCGAGGGCAACAGGGAACAAGCACATGGCAATGAATAAATAAGCAACCTTGACTCCTCTCCACATCGGCACATGAGCTGGGTGCTTAAAAGTTGACGGCATTGTCGCCTGAAAAGAACAATTGAACTCCTTTAGAATTCCAAATAACAAAAAATACACGTGTCCATATCTCACCGACCAAAAGAACATGCACATGTGCCCAGGGCTAAGAAAGTTATTATATTATTTCAAGATCACTAGCAATTTTAGAGCTCCATAGTGCATACCTGAATCTCCAGGGCTAGATTGTGTCCTCTGAACGCGAAGGCTACAATTCCAAGTGCGTTCATGACTGAAAAGATTGAAGCAGAGAATGAAGGAGATGAAAGGGGCTGATAAGAGATGGATGGTGGCCTTGTTTGGCCAACAGAAAGAACCCACACCATGGTAGAGTAAGTGATGGCTGTCACTGCCCCTACGAGAGAGAGCCCCGCTATTGAATTGAGGTTTGGGAGCTGAGATAGAACAATGCACAGGGAAGTGAACACCAAATACCACTCAACAGTCGACAGAGGATTCGATGAACAGAGGGGTCCGCAGACTATCTGGAAGAAGAGCTTCATGGTCTCCCCGCCCATGAGAATCAAGGCAGTTCCAGTCCCTGCTGATAGGTAAACTGTTGGGAAGAGAGCAAGCCACACACCTAACCTTTCCCCTGAAGAAAGGAAAACCAAGCCAAGTCAGGGACAGCATGATAAGCTCTGCCAATAGATTCTGCTTCAATATGAACATCTTTCAAGACCTTTTTCTTCAAAAACTTGGCTATTTTCACATTGTTTGAGTGAAAATTAGAAATATATAGAGTATCAAGATATGCATGTTCTGTGAATAATTGAAGAGGTTAAGAGTTACATCTGTTCTACGGTCTTCTTTCTAGATCATCTGCCATATATTTCCCGACTCTTACCCTTCAAAAGAATATCTTTTCTGATAGTTTGAATGAATGTGACAGATAAGATGACTACAATCATCTGATCAGGTCGACCATTGGCATACAAAATCCTATTTGAGACCCACTAATTGATGGGTTCCACGCTTTCAGCACCTGCCTGTGTACAGCATTGCCTATGTGTCGATTGTCATCTACAAGACCAGTACTGGGATTTCATCAATGAAAAGGTGGGTGATGGAATGTAATCTCACCAAATGCTGCTTGTGCAAGCTCCACATATCTGTTGTACCTCTTCCCAGGAACTGCTTCATGTAGCTGGACTAGAATCCACATAGTATAAAGTTGCCAAAAATAGGCTATGGTCAAAGAGATCGTCCCCCAACTCCTGCAATTAAGAAGGCATGCCAGATTAACCAATCTTCTTTTTTAAGCTTTTAGGCACCTGAGTGGCTTCAAGTTTAAACAACAAGACTTGAGAAATATAAAAGGCAAACAATCCTTTTTCCTTTTTCTATTTTGCGATAACCCGAAATCTAACCTATGACCTCATGATCATAATACAAAACTTCAATTAATTGAGGCACAGGCTCAAGCCCAGGACTATGTTACTCGAGTGAAGACACAGGTGCCAGGTATGGGTTAAGTGTTTAGGTCTCGGACACGCTCCAACCTCGAATCTCAGGATACAAGAACATGGGTAATGTTTTAACAGACATGTTACAGTTATGGTTTCACATGTCGACGTCTTACAGTTTCTCGGAAAAATGTTTGCTCCTACCAGGCCCCACGTGGCCCATTCTTTCGTGCTCACTGACCAAATTGATGTTTGGTCCACCCTTTGGTGGACATACACAACAAATATCAGCCTCATTGGTGATTTCTAGCTGTTAAATTCAAGTACCCAAAAAATCCAAGAATCCAAAAACCGAAATCACTCCATGAAAAATGAGCAAATCAAATGTTTAGAAATCACCAATTAGGCTGATTTTTGGTTTGCAAGTATATCAAGGGGTGGGACAAACATCTATCATCTATGGGTCATTGGAACCAAAAGAGTTGCCACGTGGCATTGTGGTGGAGGGGTAGCAGTAGGAGCAAACATTTTTTCCCAGTTTCTTTAAAGAACAAAAGAAAAACCTTATGTCTGTTGGAAAAACATCGATCATCTATGGGTCATTGGACCCAAGATTTCCCCTTCCCATAACACAAGCTCGCTTAAATTGGTTGGAATTTCATCTGTTGTGAAAATCTCAAAAATTTCACTTGCTCAATTGTTGCTATGAAATTACAGAATCGCCGTAATTTTGTTGGTATCTATAAAATGAAGAAAAATTAATTTCTTCCACTTCTCTGATATAAGATTTCAACAAAAGCTAAAAATAAAATAAAAATGTCTATACACATAAATTTAGAAATTAGAAATGTAAGAGAAAAAACATGAACACGGGTTTGGTAGATCCTCAGTCTCAAGGAATGGGATTATTGAGGTTGTTGGGACAGTAAAACTGTAAAAGATTGAAAAAAAAATAAAAATAGACCAACATCAACACCAATACCCCCAAATCCCAATGTTCTATCTCTTGTTCAAAAAATAAAAAATATATGAAAAAACCACAAAAAAAAAATCCAGGACTGAGAAGCAGGGTAATACGGTAGTTCATGTTTAGGTAAGCAGAGGAGCAAATGCCACAAACAATGGAACAAGCAGTCGAGTCGAGTGACAGAAAAGGGAACGTACCAACCAAGGAAAGAGAAAGCGACGGGCAAGAGGAGGGCCTGAAAGCCAACCCCAGCGTTGAGGTTGTGGAAAGCAGCATAGTGGGCATTGCCGTTGCGAGACTCGGTGATGGGGAGCCATGCGTCCTGTGGGTTAAGCTTGGTGAGGTGGCCCACCTCTTCCAGGTACCCTTTCATGTTTATCAGCACCCTCTTCATCGGCGTCCCTATTGGTGATAGCAGGGACGTCGGTGTCCACGTCGTCGATGACTTCGTTTCCTTCGACGCCGGTCGAGGAGACCTCTGTCCAGAAGAAGTCAGTATCTCCGGTGTCGACACCCGCGGCGTCGCCGGTATTGACAACAGCTCTGTCTCTGCCCTCTCCTCCATCTCTCTCTCTCTCTTGCAGCAGAAACACGAAAGTGAAGAGTGGAGAATGGAGAGTGGTGGTTTTATTTCTCTGTTTGTTCGGGTCTGTCAGAACTCAGAAATCAGTTCTGTACTTGTAAGGAGCACACTGGAATGTGTAAGAGAGAGGGAGAGGGAGAGGGAGACAGAGAATCATACAGAAGAAAAGCATGATTTTGATCCGTTACCGTGGTTCGAGAGTTGAGTGTGGAACTTTTGCCTGCTTCCCTAAATTACCCTTGAATTTTTTTTTTTTTCTTTTTTTTTTAATGTGCTTGGATTGTTGAACAACGACTTTACTCTAAAACCTTAAGCTAGTAGAGAGAGGCGGAACAATGTGTATCAAAGGGTCCACGGGTATAACAGAGGCGAGGTAAGCTAGTAGAGAGAGGCAGAACAATGTGTATCAAAGGGTCCACAGGTATAACAGAGGCGAGGCGGAGTGCTGGAGTGCTGGCCACAGCAAAAAAACATTCCAATTCGAACGCTTTGTTGGGGACTCGAACTTACGACCTATTGGGATCTCTTGCTTTGATACCATGTTGATTACTACTTTAGAATAAAGTGGTAGTCAACATAAATATTTACGTACAATTTGGGTTTGTCATTTAAAAATGCATTATAAAATTTGGTAAAAATAATTTAAAAAATAAAATGAAAATTTTTGACAATAATTTTATCTTATAAAATGATTTTTCATGTTCAAAACTAAATAATCTGAGAATAGTTCAAAAAAGATCGATCGTGTTCAAAAATGTGTGAATTTTTCCAAACATTTGAATAGGATGTTGTTCGGTTCTTTTTATTTTTATTTTTTTGAATTATTTGTACAATTTGTGTATAATTCACTAGTAATTTGAGAATTTAGTAATTGTGAAACAAGGAGCTAGCTTCCTTTTACTTGCAATACTGGCATTAATTAGCTTTCATGCCTCGCTCTCGGCTTTTAGTTGAAAAAGACCTCTTCCTCTTTGCTTGGCTTTACTTGCTCAAACCTAGATAATCAACATATCTCCGGACAATTGATCATAAGACAACGCAGCGTGCTCGCCAGACACTCCGCACCACCCACAGTTGTTACATCAGTTTTAGCATACCCAGTGAAAGCAGTACCAGCATCACCACCTCGCTAAGTTACAAATATAGTTCAATTGTCTGAGACGATTATTGACAGATTTTAATGATTTTTGTTGTTGTTCTTTGATTAGATTTGCCATAAACAATTGAAATGACTTCCAAATTTGATCTAAAAAAATATAATTGATATATTCATAGGTCAAATTCCCATAGGCCTGTTCATGATGCCCGTGATGAAAATTGCTTGAATCAAACAGCTAGAACTCACCAATCATGCTATTTTTGGTTTGTAGGTACACAAAGGTATGTGCCAAACATTAATGCGTCAGTGGACCGAAAGAGTGTGCCACATAGCATTTTGAGGGATGCTAGGGCTAGCAATGGATTAGATCCGAAAAAATCATGTCTTGAACTTTATTTTTTGTTATCGGATTAGTACCAAATCACAGATTGTCGATCTGATCTCATATCAGATCGGTTCTGGATCGACCTTGTTCCGATCCAATATTAACACGATATCTAACTACCCAGAATTGAAATCGTTATTTTCGGTTCGATTCGGTTCTAGTTCTTTTTTAATCAGTTCCCAAAAATGTAAAACCGGATTAAAGGAGTAAAATGAGTAAAATTGACACCCCTACACGTATCAAACATTTTGTACGGAGTTTTATACTGTGGAAGGGCTCAATATATATATATATATATTGATAATGTTCAAAATGAGAAATTTTTTATTATGAATACCATGCGACACATCGAGGGCATGAATGTTTGGCCCACCCCTTAGTGGATCAACACACCAAAAATCAGCTTGATTGTAATTTCTAGCCATTGGATTTGAGTACCCAAAAAAATACTTGAATCAGTATATTATCCACCATAACTTTTCTTATTCTCCTTCTCTTTTTTCCCATGTAAGCACCCACCAAAAGTTTCTTGGCGTGATCTTGACCCGCATACCGAAATGATACCATGTTTTCCAAGTTATGGGACCAAGCGTGCTATTTAATAAATCTAAAGTAGCTTATCGGAAAAAAACTTGAACTAAAATTAAAGGGTTTTAGCTATTTTTTATCATTTAAAAAAAATTGCAACGATAACGCCTCAACCCCGTTACGTTATTTTGAAAATAACACCGGGGGTTTAGCATTGTAGTGGCCATAATTTAAAAATATATATTATTTTGCCAAAAAAATAAAACAAGAGTAAAATGATAATATTCTGACTTTTTTTTTTTTACTCAAATGTGACTGTTATAAAGCACATAACGGTAACGATAAGTGTCCGTTATAAAGTTACGACGGACGAATCAAAACCTAGATATTATAACAAAATTAAATTACATCCTTCAACTTTTTAATCGTTTCTTTAAGTTCACTAAGCACGCCAACCCATGATAGTCCCAGAACATTATTTCTACTCGGGAAAATCCTGATGATCACGTACTTATGTTGATTCTTAGTGGGCCCGGAAGAGTGCCACTTGTAATTCAAATGACTGTTGATACAGAATTCTGTCATATGGGCCCACTGCCGCGATGTTTAGCCCACTCCCTGGTAGACATTCATACCAAAAATCAGCTTTTTTTATGATTTTTAGCCGTCTTAAAACCATGGTTGAATTAACGGCTAGTTCTCCAAAAAATGGTTGAATCAACGGCTAGAATTACGTCTTAAAAAGTACTAAAAGATTACCAATCAGGGTGATTTTCCTTTGTTACATGGCGACAAATTTTAATTTATGTTATTTTGTGAAAAGACTAAAAAGGTGTTCGGGGCGAATAATTAAAGGCGTAGTGTAAGGGGCAAGATCGTCATTTAAAGTGACACTCACTTATCTCGACTTTTTTTACTCCACCCCACTCGGTTCTCGTATGTCGGTTAACTTTAAAACTTTACCGACAGAATCACGTGCGTGTCTCGCGTGAGGTGCGCAATACAATACTTATACCATATCTGCTACTAACGTGCACCTTGAGCGTCAGTCCTTTGCCTGTGCATTGCAGCATTGTAATTCTTTTGAGCTCTTCGATTCGAGTATTTGGAATCTTGAATAACCCGTGGGCCTCCCATCTTCGTGGAAAATTCTATGAGACAAACCTCTGTATCAAAATTTTGATACAGAAGTCCCTCAAAATTGCCACAGCCCACTAGCCCATGAATGTTTGCCCTATATCTTGGTTGATCTACACACCAAAAATCAGCTTGATTACTGATGTCTAGCCATAGGATTAGAGTATATTTTTTTTTCATCACGGGCTTCATGAACAGACCTATGGGTTGGTTCCAAGACAACTGATGAAAAAGTGCTCATATCCAATGGCTAAGAATCACCAATCACACTGATTTTTAGTATGTGTGTGTGTGTCCACCGAGATGTAGGGCAAACATTCAAGGGGCCAGTGGACCCGAAAGAGTGTATCATAGATTTTCCTCCTAGTGCTCAAGTCAGAGTCAAAAGAGTGGACCACAGTTCTTTCCCGCCGAAAGTGGCGGGAAAAGTGGAGTGATGATCAATTTAACATGCGTTTAAAGTATTTTGTTTCTGTATTCTTTAGCAAATTGGTAGAATTAGAAAGAACGTCGTGTACGTCACTTTACCTGGCCATCAGTTGACTAACACTCAAATGAGCGAGTAAAACTTGTGTCACAAGATGTTGTGACGGAAGCCGGTCACAGCATTCAATACGAGCCACGTGGCATACTATTAGAGGACGATGACCGTATGGATGTTTGACCAGTCCCTCAGTGCACCGGTACAAAAAAAAATCAGATTGATTAGTGATTTCTAACCGATTCGGTTGAAGTTATTTTCATGGGTTGATTTTAACGGTAGGAATCTGAGCATTATTGAGCGATATTTAGGTGCAAAAATCCAAAGGTTTCAAATCACTAATCAGGCTGAGTTTTGGTCTGGAGGTCCACCGAGGGACTGGCCAAACATCCATACGGTCAGCGCCCACTGATCGTGTGCCACTTTGCTCGTATTGAGTGCTGTGACCGGCTTCCGTCACAACATCGTGTGACACAAGTTTTACTCCAAATGAGCATATCGACCCCATCAAAGTTGCAAGTGGAAATTCAACTTTTACCCGACATTTTATAGATTGTGTTTTTCTGATATCATCACCGTTTTTTCCTCTCCTCTTTCGTTTCGATCATTTTAAGAATTTTTTTTATTGATTTTGTTTATTAATTGCTAACGGCACGCCTCAATTATCCGATGATCAAGTCAGTATCAAAAGTCAAAATGTCTTAGCTCAAAAGCTAAAAGATCGTATTATTGAAAATTATAGACTTTTCTTTTCGTCTTACCTTGGAAATAGTTAATAAAACCTTCTATTTATTTATTTTTATATTTTATTGTGTGTAATGAGTAAGCATGGAGAGTCGGTGCTTACTAACGAATACCCCTTTTGTCGAGGCATAAACTTTTTCATTGTTTGATCTCGGAATAAGTTGAGAAGGGTTGGTAAAATAACTTTATTATTCAAGTGATTTTTGGTTTGCAGGTCCACCGTTGGACTGGCCAAACATCTATACGGTCAGCTCAACGCCCTCTAATAGTGTGCCTCGTGGCTCATATTGTGGGTTGTGACAGAAGAAAAGAGGCCATAATGGACAGAGAGCTAGACGCCCTTTTAAAAGGCGTCTAACAAGGCCATACGCCCTTTGTACCTAATAAGCATTGTCAGACTAGAAATGCCCTTTTAAATAAGGACACTTTGTTACTTGAGCTTTTGGCCAAATAAATACCAAACAGTGAAATCTAGGCGAGACCGATGATGTTTCATAACCAATGGTCGTTTGATGATTTTTTACTATTTTTAGACTATTTTACCCCTTGCCTAGATTGATCATCTGACGAGTAAGTCAAACCTCAAATAGTTGAACATTGTAAAAAAAAAAAAAAAAGAGTAAACCTAGGGCTCACAACATGCTGTGAGTGAATGGATATGTTTGACCAACAATGCGAGCCACGTGACACATGCTTAGTGGATGCTGACTGTATGGATGTTTGGCCAATCACTAGGTGGACCTATAAACTAAAAATAAAGTTGATCAATGATTTATAAGTGTTGGATTGAAGTTATTTTCTATTGGATTGATTTTAACCGTAGGAATTTGCGCACTATTGAGTGTTATTTGGGTGCAAAGATCCAAAGGTTGTAAATCACTAATCAGGATGATTCTTGTTTTGCAGGTCCACCAAGGACTGGCCAAACATCCATACGGTAAGCACCTTCTAATAGTGTGCCACGTGGCTCACATCGTGGGCTGTGATTGGCTTTGCTCACAACATGGTGTGAGCAAGGTTTACCAAAACAAAACCTTCTTCTTCCTCTCTCTCTCTCTCTCTCTCTCTCTCTCTCTCTCTCTCTCGTTCTTCTCCGCCCCTCTCACAGTCACCTCAAAACCCAAACCCTTTACTTCATCTCTCTCTCAAACTGTGCAAGTAGTTTAAAAATATGAGGAAAAAAAAGAAGAAGAACCCCTCCCCTGCTCTTCTCTCTCATGTTCTTCTCTACCCATCTCAAACCCTATCTTCCTCTCTCTCCGGTGTTTCTCACCCCACGGTTGAGGGCTACCGTGGCAACTTCGACGAAAACTCCGTGAGTTTTCCATGGAGACGTATGCAAGCCGCCTTGCTTGAGGAGACAGTTTAAGAGCGAGAGAGAGGGTCTGGGGTGACGATTGAGGGAAAGATAGAGGGTTTGAGGGGGAGAGAGTTTTTGAGAGGGCAAGGCAAACATCAAGATAGACGGCGGACGGCGACGAGATAGACGATGGATTGAGAGAGATAGCAGATTGAGAATGAGAGACGAAGAAGAGATAAATCGTTGTTTGTGTCTGTGACCATGCATGGGAGACCCCTTGGCAGACGCATGAAGAGTACTGCAAGGTAAAAGCGTCAGAAAAAAAGTTTTGGGCATGATTTATATATTATTTTGAAAATAAAGTTGTTTTGGCCCAAAGATTACTATGCGATATTTATTTGACTAAAAGCGTTACTTTTTTATAAATTTTAAAAAAAAATTATCTTTTTTTATAAATATATTAAAAGTTATTTTTGTTTGAAATTTTTTCCATTATATTTATACATAATAAATCTTATTTAATATGATAAATATAATATAATCTATTATTTATAATAAATATAATTGTTGGATAATATATCGAATCAGAGATTATCAAATCAAATACATTATTATCTGAATCCGTATCCGAAAACTAATCGAATATTAAAAAGATATATATCCGCACATGATATCCGAAATTTTTCAAGTACGAATTCGATTTTTCGACTATCCATTGACAGCCCTAATATAAGTCACGTCTGAGTTAAAAAATAATTAGAATAACGGTAATGTAATTGATACAATATTTATTTTCTTGTTATAAAGGTAATCATATTTTTTCTAGTTTTAAGCATTATTTTTTAAATAACATAATGGGGTTGGGTGTTGTTGTTACTAGTGGGCCGCATGTGCATTGCACGAGCCGTCTTGAAGATTAATTTGGAGGGCAAATTTATAAATTATGACAACTCAAGGCACAATTAGAAAATCAAAATTATGAAGTTGTCCATATAGAATAAATATGAAGTAATTAAGGGTTTACTTGGGAAATATGAAAAAAATGGCATAGAAAGTAGCTAAGTTATTATTAAGGAACGGTATTGAAAATAAGAACGATGGCATGGAAAAGTAATTGAGAATTTATTAAGGAGTTGTGTTGAAAATGTAATTAATGGCATAAGAATGAGTGAGCACCGTGACAAAGCATTTAATGAACTTTTTTGTGGCAACCCAAGTTTTGGCTTTAAAATAGTAAGAGGTAAAGATAGAGACAGTTTTTTAAACTATATCTTTTGTTAAGATTGAAGTAGGTGGAGGGTAGCCCATGGAGAAAAATGGCCAAATATGGATCAACACTCGATTAGGGTTTAAGTAATCAAGCCAATATCTCGACAAACCTGAATTTCTTTCGTGGTTACGCATGCGCCAAGATGCTTAAGGAGCATCGGGTGGCTATGTATGTTGGCAAGATAAACTAGAGGAAGTATTTCAGAGAACTATCACTCTAAAATCGTACCCCTCTGATTCCTAGTTTTTCATCACAGTTTTAAAGTATAACAAAATTGTTAATTTGTTAAAATCAACCAAGTTTTAAATTATACCCCAAATAATGCTCAAATTCTATGGATAAAATCAATCTAGGAAAACGACTCTAATCCAATGCCTAAAAATTAACAATCAAATTAATTTTTGGCCTGTAGGTCCACCTATGATTGGGCCAAAAGTAAATGAAGAAAGGTTTTGAGCTCACTATCTTTTAAAAAAAAAAAAATCATAATTTTTTTTTTTTTTTTGCTTGTCCCACTTACTTTATTGATGCAATTTGCATCACACCCAATGGTTTTAGAATATTTGCGTCACACCCAAAGTCATTTAAAAAATATTGGGATGTCCATTCGGAGGCCGTTAATGGCCATCTATGGTCAAATGTTGACCAAGGTCAAAGGGTGAGATGCAAATATTTTAAAAACATTGGGTGAGATGCAAATTGCATCAATAAAGTAAGGGGTAAAGCAAAGAGCCAAAAACACAAAATAAAAGAAGCAATTTTTCTCCTACCATATTGCATTCAATTCTTCATCTGAAAAGTTCTTAAGGGCATCCTTCCAACCCGAGCAAAAATCAATGAACGCATCCATCAAAGCCCTGCTCATTGCCTCAGATGTAGTCATCCTAAAGAATCCATTGTTCGTGCTTTATTCACATGCCCGTTGAGTGCTCGCATAAGGTACGCTTCTAGTCTTACCATTCATTGTGAACATTGGTCAAATGCCGACTGTGAAAATTGGTTCCTCTCTCAATTCACAACACCCTCTAAATCTCAAGAGGAGGAATTCAGACTGCGATACATTTGTGTCATTCTTTAGAAATTATGGAACCGGAGAAACACAGAAATCCATCATGCAAAGCCAGGGCCCCCGCTACATATTCTGCAATCCATACCCCAATATCTGGAACCTTCAGAGCTCAACCAAACCCAACCCACAGAAGCCTCTAAGCATATCTCATGGAGCCCACCTAAGACAGGAATCCTAAAAATTAATATTGATGCTGCATGGGACAAATCTACAAGGACATCTGGATTGGGATTTGTGATTCGAATGCTTGATGGCAGGAGGAACTAGCTCTCGATCTATCTCAGCCGAAGAAGTAGGAATTCGAGCCATAAGATGGAGGCTGGAACAGGCAGGGACCTTGCACGTGGGCGATTTTGTGGTAAAATCAAATGCCATGGCAGTAATCCAACAGTTACAAACAAACTCTTCTGATTTCGAGTGGGAATCCTCAGCTCTTTTGGCTGATATTTTGAATATTTGTAAACAGTTTAACTCAGTGGGGTTTTGTTTTGTACCGAGAAATGGTAACAGGGTAGCGGATAGGATTGTCTCTAAGACAAAAACTATAGATTCCTAATCGATATAGGACACATCCTTTCCAGCATAGTTGGTAAATGTGCTAAATGAGGATGTAGCTACTGATGTTGTTGTCTCTTTGCTCTAGTTTTCTAATGAATGAGCTTAATTACAAAAAGAAAAAGAAAAAGAAAAAAGAAATTTAAGGGTCATATTATAAATATATATTTTTTATTATTTTAATAAGAGAGGGCGTTTAATGAGTAGCAGGGGTGACATGTGCTTTGACACCCAAAGACAACAAAACCCCTACCAAGTGAATAAATTGAAGAAAAGAAAAGAAGCAAATTGAGGACAATTTTAAAAGGAATGAAAATGTCGATCCATAATGCAAGAAGGACTTTCGTCCATTAATAAGGAGAACAGACGAGGGATGTCCGTTATCAAAGTTCATGACAGATCATAATAGGAGTCACGTGGCAAACCCATTGAGAACACTGACGGCTTACCACCCATTGAGCAAAACCAAGGTTTAAAAAGGGGTTGTTATAATGGATGGGGGGCGTTATCATTTTTCCGTTACAACGGTTGTTATAACGAATTGTAACTCTCAGTGGCAGCTTTGAAAAAAAAAAAAAAAAAAAACAAACAATGAACTCTTTTTTTTTTTCACAATTATTTTTAGAAAATAACCGTCGTTATTTTCGTTATAACGGAAAAATAATGGCTGTTATTTTTTGAGCGTTTTAATGGTATATAACTATAACATAACGGGGAGGTCTAACGGATATAATGGCCGATTTCTAAACCATGAGTAAAACATTACTGACAGTTGATGGTAACTGAAGCTGCTGACCACCCACAATATGAGGCATGTGGCACATTTTTAGAGGACAATGACCGCATGAATGTTTGGCCAACCTCTAGGTGGACCTACAAACCGAAAATCAACCTGATTAGTGATTTTTAAGTGTTGTATTGGAGTCGTTGATTTTAACTGTGGGAATTTGAGCATTATTGACCATTATTTGGGTAAAAGGATCCAAAGGTCTGAAATCACTAATCGGGCCAATCATCTACACGGTCAGCATCCTTTAAGAGGGTGCCACGTGGCTCGTATTGTGGGCGGCCCCCTCCCTTCACCACTAATCATTCAGAGGGGCATATTTGTCCATCAAGAAAATGGTCATGAAGACCCTGGTAAAGCTTCTTTTTACCTACAAGTCCCGCGATTCGAATCCTTGATCCAGAAAACGAATAAAGGCGCGTTTTCTTTCCTTCTACTCTCTCTAGGGTTTTAGTGAGTTTTTTTTTTTGAGTTCTTACAGTTACAGCTAAGGTTGGAGGGTTTGTACCAAATCTAGAGGTGAAGATTTCGAAATGTCTGCAGAGAAACCAGATAAGAATAGTTAAAGAAGAAGAACAAAAATGGCGTTTTCGCTCTTCTCTCCTTCACCTCAGCAACAGCAACCCCAACAGCTCTTCCAACCCCAAACCCAAACACCACAACAAATACAACAACAACCTCTATTTCAACAGAACTACCCGTTTCTTCAACAACAGCTGCAACAGCAGCAACAGCAACAGCAACAGCAGCAGCAGCAGCAACAGCAGCAGCAACAACAACAGCTTCAACAGCAGCATCAACAGCAGCTCTATCTCTTCACCAATGATAAAGCTCCAGCGACTTACAGTACAAAATGGGCCGATCTCCATCCCGACTCCCAAAAGATTCTCCTTCAGATTGAGTAAGTTTTCACTTTAATGGGTCTTCTAGGGTTTCACTTTTGTGGTTTTGATGGAGCTCTTAGTGCTCTGTCACTCCTTTTGTTTCTTCTCGAATGTCGTTAACTTTGGATAAAAGTGTTGGAGAACAATCTGGTTTCTAAGAAAACAAATGAATAAAGTGTGTAGAATCACAAATGATTCAACAGAGAAAAGAAAAATAGAGAAGAAGAGGAAGATCTATAAATGAGAAACCTAAATTAATGTATTGAAGATAAACCAAAAAAGTAAATAAAAGGGTACTTGTCAGTGAACGAGGATTAAGTTTACTGCAATGTCCTAAAGGCATAATTCAACCCTGCTAACTTATAAAAAATAAAAAAAATCAACTCTGCTCTGGTGCCAACAGTTATTTGAGCGTCCACCTGATTCAACAGTCTTGGCTCTTGAGAATGCATCACTCCAAATCTCAAAGCATAGCAAATTAGACTGCAACAATGCTCTCAAAAGAAACTGAAACTTCACAAGTACAGAAATGAAGTAGAGATTTAAGAGAGAACAAGAATTATTTGTGTAAAAATCTATATCAACTGGTGAGGAGAGGATCTGTAGAAATAGAAAGAGAGGTGGCTGTCCAGATCCTGAGTGTGTCTGTTGGAAACATCCCTTGTTTTCTAAACAGTCATGAAACAGAGAAATGAAGGGTTTTTGGGTGAGGTTGCAACCGTTCCCTTAAACCAAATGTAAAAAATGAAAATTAAAGACGGATATGGAGAGGAGAGGTGGGCCCTGCCTCGCGCCACATACACACATGCTGTGCTGCTGCGGCTCAGCTCAGCTTGCACGTGTGTGGTTTCCCCCCCTCCTACTCTAGTGGTGAACAATAGTGATGCGGAAGTATTCTACTATGATGGTCCGTTGTTACACCGAATTAGTGCACAGTCAAGCAAGTGGACCCCACAATGATATATTTTGGTTTAATTAGATTAAAATTAGATTTTGTTTCCAATTAGGATTTCTGTTGATTAAAGTAGTGGGATTGTGGTAGGAGTTACTTATTTTAATTTGATTAGGATTAGGAAAGTTAAATTAGCGAGTTTATAAATAGTGATGTAATCCTTGATTTATGATCATGACTGGAGAAATTGAAAACATTTCTTTTGAGAAATATGCTGAATCCAAGCTGACTTGGTGCGAAGCCAAGCTCAGTGGATTGATTTCACCGAGTCTCTTATTTGATCGTAGAAAGGTCTCCAGTCCTACACCAAGTAGGTCAAGGGAAGAGATATAATATAAGTCCCTCTCCAAAAAACTTCCTATTCCAAGTAGGGCTAATGGACCAACACAAAAGACCAACAATATAAAAGAACACAAAACAATAAAGTGAGTTGAATTTTCATTCACACATGATGTTGTAAATTCAACTAAGGGTCTGCCCCACATGTTTTCGCATAGGGGATGTGGGACCATCAAGACAATACCGATAATAGTGACTTGGTCCCACTTAAAAGTGGCCTAAAAATGGCCAAAAAGTCATAGTAAACCCATAAATTTTACAATACCTCCAGCATCACCCACATGAATAAAAATTAAAATAACGATGAGAGCACAAGTCGGAAATTTCATGTATTGGCAGAGGTGTCTTTGGACTTGAACTATTCAATGAACATGATGTCTTGAACTGCTCATCCATTGAAATAAAATAAAATCAAAACTACACACATAACTTTTCCTGATTAGAGTTTACTTCTGTCGGTTGGGTTCATTTTGATCCTGAACAATTCCTAGTATTCATGAGTGCTTTAGAGAATTAGCTAATAAATTCTCATAGAAGCGGCCAACTAGTTGTGACACATTAATCACTTACGACTAGTTGTCCCATTAAACATGTTTGGTAAAACTTTTTCTCGGACCTTAAGTGTGAATTAACCGAAATTACGTGATTTTGGTGATTAAGAGGCGTTTGTAAACGACTTAATTTCAAAACTTATCACCAAAATCACTGAAATTAAGTGAAAAGTAAAAAGTGACCCTCCCTTCACTTATTGCGGTAAGTGAAAGAGTCTTTAAAAAAGATTCTCTTTTAATACCAACTAGGGCTGCAACTCGGGTAGGTTGGGTCGGGTTCAACCTCAACCAAAGCCCAACCCGATCTGCAATATAGTGAGCCCGAGCCCGAGCCCAACCCGATCGAGTTGGTCGGGTTGGTCAATTGTTCAATTTTTTATATTTTTTATTGCCAAAAAGTTAAAAAATGTTTTGTATATTACTTTGCAATATAAAAATATTTATGAGAATTTTTTATTCATCAAAGTTTGCAAGCATAAATCACACTTAAATGTATACAACATAAAACTATATATTTTATTAAAATGGATGTCGATGATCCAACATTTGGCTTTGGCAACATGAATCCCAACAAATAAATCTTCAACAATACCATCTTTCAAGGAGAATAATGATACTGTTAATCACTCAAACGTAAACAAAAAAGAGGGAAAAAATAGAACTTCTGTGGGGAGATTCATTGTTTACCAAATAAAATCACTATTTTTTTTCGGGAGGCATATAAGCTTGCCATTAATTACACAAAATCAGAGTCAGAGACAACCAAGAGATCAAAATAAAAGAAATAAAGAAGAAAAGAGAAAAGAGAGGGAGAAGAGCAGCAATCGTTGAAGACGTCATCGCCGAGGAAACAAGTGAGGAACTTGATGTCGCCGGCAGTGACAATGGATATGGCAGCAAGGATGAAGGACGGTGAAGTTTACATTGCGTCGGGCGGTGGAACTCCTTGGAGTTGGAGGCTTGGAGATGGAGAGGAGAGATGCTCGGAGAGGAGAGGATGAGGGGTTGAGTAGAGGATATGGAGACCGTAACCCTAAAGAAGTGAATATATATATATATATATAACTTATGTGTATACAACATATAACTATGTGTGTGTGTGTCGGGTTTGGGTTGGGTTTCAAAAAGCATCAACCCGAGCCCATCCCGATTTTAGTCGGGTTTTACAAATGTGAGCCCGAGCCTGAGTGCTGTAGGGGCCAACCCAACTTTAGCTCGTCGGGCTTGGGTTGAACCCGCCCAAGTTGCAGCCCTAATACCAACACTGTCTTTTTCACAAAGTCTAAAGTGTATTTTAAATACCTTAACCTTAACACCTAATCATGTTCTGGGTTGCTAGTATTGTATATCTACTTAATCTACCAATCGAACAAACAATATTAGGTCTTGTATAGTTTCATAATGTATATAAGACTACCAATTACCTTAGAGTATTCTAGTTGTGATGTTTTCTTATTCTTTTTAAGATTACTGTTGGAGTCAAAAAGATGTTCTAGTAAGTCTGGAAGTAAGTTGATTAAATTAATACATTTTCTATGTAGTGAGGCGGGGGCAATATTATTCCTTCAAAAGTTCTTTTTATCTTGATTTTATGGATCACATCAGCGAGACCCGAGTCTTTTATATCAAAGTTTTTTTAAAGATTTTTTTTTGCTGATATTGGTGTTACATGTACAATTGAATCTTTAAAGTTTATTTCAAAACGTTTACTTTTATATGTTTTTCTTTTGGGCCCCTTTTCTTTTATTCAACTTTGAATCGCTAACGGAAGTGTTCGTAACGTAGGGAGCGGATATTGGAGTACAGGGATGAAAGCCAACGGCTAGATCAGTGTAGCCGTCTTTATGATTCTTCGGTCTCCAATGATGGATTCGAGTTTGATGCGAGTCATATTGTTCAGGTTTAATCCTTAGTATATTAATTTTCTATGTTTTTCTTTCTGGTTTCTTTTGGTTTGCAGTCTTGTTGAGAGAATTATGTATTCGGTTTGATTTTTTCTTGTTACCAATATAGTTCTCTTCTTCATTTACAAATTACCAGAGAAACTTTTCTTGAGCATGTGATGGGGCCCATCATTATAAACTGTTGTTTCTTTTTCAAGCATTTTTTAGGCTGATCTCTCAACAAGATTGACACAGTTTACAGGAGAACTATAAGAAATGTGTGCTAGTAATGATGAAGAAGTCCATGGTCTTTTTCTAAATGAAGGGGGTTTCCTTGCTCATCTGTTATCAGTCTTTTCACAGTGACATGCTCTCGAACTTACCATGAAACATAGCATACCACATTAACTATTGGTGTTCATGCGATGCACTGAACCTTTGTCGCTGCTAGTAACCTATGTTACCCAGTTATGGGAGCGGTTGTTGGCGGGGGTGTTAGCCCTATTTTTTTTTTTTTTTTGATAAGTATAAGATGTTATTAAAAAGAAGCGAAGCTGTACAAAAGGCCTAAGAGGTCGAGATGACCTACAAAAGGCAAAGACACAAACTACAAAGACAACTAGAAGCATAGTAGGGAAAAGTAAAATATAGAACTCTGGTCAACTGAAATTGAGATTTCTTAGATGAAATTTTGGGTAAACCTATTGCATGGTGCTAATTCAAGCAAAGCCCAAAGGCTCTTTAAAGAACTAAAAGCTTAAAGGAAAAATCTTTGTTTACATTTTTTTAAAAGTCCTCTTATAATGCTTTCATAACAACTTCTTATCGAAAATGAAAACCTAACAACTTAACTAAAGAGTAAGTAACAAATCCCAACCATCCGAGGAGACTTAAATAAATTTGTACAATAACTAAATTACCCCTAAATCACGCCACTAACTTTATAAACAGACTTCAAAACTATTTTGAGGTCCAAAATGATGGGATCTTGTCAGAAGTCATGAGATGGCGATTGTTATGCCACTAGAATTTCTGTAATCTCCAACTTAAATAGATGGTCTTAAATTTAGTCTTCAATGATTAAATGGGGCATATCTTGGAAGGTAGTGGTTATAGCATTTGGATATGTCACTCTTAACATCTTTTCTCAATAACTTAGGTATATTCTATCATATATGTACAGAGGATGTCTTTTTAGTGTCACATTTGTATAGGTTTATACTTTATAGGCACAAGAACTATTTGTCTATCAAATAGACAGAATATCTATATATGCAAGGGACAATCATATTTTGGGTTTGCTCAAACCACTGAAAGGCAACAAAAATTCCGTTATGCTCATTTCATTTTGTCACGGATATAGTATTGGCGAACTTGCTTATGCTTATTATACCAATACTGACAAGATGTTGTAGCTGGCCAGATATTACAAGAATATTTGTTTGATATTAACATATTGTTTTAAGTGCTTATGCTTATGTTTAGTGTCATGCTGTGAGGACATAACAGTTCTTCAATTGTTAAAAGTTTGTCCCAACTCTTCAACACAAATCCTATTATGCTGGTCCATTCTATCTAGAGTCCAATATCCTTTGTTCATGCATCCACCTTCAAATCATTTCTCTCTACCTTGATCCACGTTTTTTTGGTCTTTCTCTCCTCTTACAGAGCTCCAATGCATCATTGCTCTCCTTCTCTTTGGTACCATCAATGACCTCCAATGCACATGACTAAACAAATAATGCTTAGCTTAGAAAGTCAAAAAGTAATAATATGATAGGATGTGACGCACTTATTCATTACTTTGGGAAATTGAAAGGCCAATCCTACTTTCTATATCTGTATCAATATCTTGCATCTTAATTGGCAAGCTAATCTAGATTATTGATTTGTTGAATAAATGCCTTAAGTTGTGCTTTCTTGGTTTTAATGGTCTCTTGGACTAAACTTATGTATCGAGACGGGGGGGACCCACTAGCTTCAATCCCTTGAGGAAAGGAGATCCATACGAAAAAAACAGTCTTCGAAGAAAAGCGCCTTTTCATTCTGAAAATGCCCTGAACCACAAAAACAACAAGCCCTTAATGCTGAGAATAATCGAAGCCATATCTGCACTCTTGCCTTCGGAAACCCTTTGATTCCTCTCCCTCCAAAGACCCCAAACAATGGCAAAAGGCAGCATTCTCCAAAGAATGTTTCCTCTCGAAGAAAACGCTTTGGAATGCCAGCTAAGAATAAGATCCAAGAGGGATCCCGGCATCACCCAACTCATCCCGAACTTGTAGAGGAATGAAGACCAAAGCCCTTTGGTTGGGCATTTTGCTTACATGAGCCCATGTATATGGGGCATGAGAAAGAAAGTTTTAGGGGTGGTACTATGAGGTAGAGGGCTTTTCATGATCATATGTGGGCTGGGAGACAACCTATGTAGCATTCTATTCTTCCTGTCAATTTTTTTTTTTTTAATATTTCTTTTCAGCATGAATATGTTATGACTTACTCTTGCGAACTTGGCAAAACTGCAAGGCATCCAGCTCGTATCCGTATCTGGGCATGAGTATCCTTGTCTCTGAGATATGGGCGCATGAATATGTGATACAAATCATAAGATATCCTATCACATCATCCACTATTGTTATCATTATCATATAAAAAAATAATTACTTTGTTTCATAATACTTAGGTATACTACTGAGTTCATGAATCCTATTTTGCTATTTTTTACAATTGAAGTTTTCTATGCAACAAATATAACATTACATATATGTATTCTCCTCTTTGTAAGTTTATGATACAAATCATAAGATATCCATCACATTATCCACTATTGTCATCATTTTAGGTTAAAAAAAGTACTTCTTACACAATATTTAAAGTATACTGCTTCATGAATCCTAGTTTTCAAAGTTCACCGAATCAGACACTCCGCTCCCGTGTCAGACTCCTAGTCACAAAAATCTCCGATTTTTTGAATTCGCGAATCAATCGCCGATTAATCGGCAAAAACGGCAAAATCTCCGATTAATAAAAAAACTCGACGATTAATCAACGATTTTGCCGAATTTTGCCGATTAATCGACTGAGACCCATTTTTCCCCTTTTGATTTCAATTTTGGAACTATGAATGATATATCATGCTTATGAGTTATGACTTATTATTATGGAATTATAGATGTGCTTTTCATCATATAATTGCGTTTTGTTAAAAATAACATTTCTAACTTGAAAAATGCCATGATATATTTTTTTATTTTTGCCAATTTCTGCTGATTTTTACCGAATTTATCCGAATTTTCCCGACTTGACCCCTTGCCGATTTATTGTCGAATCCCGACTTTGTGACTATGGTCAGACTTTTGACACCTGTACCTGTAAACGTAATACACAGAGACCTCAATCTTTTTTTCTTGCCCTCGAACGAACACCCAAGGTTGCTGATCTAAAAAATAAATCAACAGATCCCTCCATATTGTATACTACCCAAACTAAAGAATAACGGTTGAAAGACATAAGGTCTCTAAATTCTTAGTTAAGGGTAAATGAAACTTATTTATGATTTTTGCTGTATTTATACTACTATTGCCATCATTGGTGGTTCATCCTGTAAATTTAATTTGTCGCAAGATACTGAAGTTTGTGTTATTTGACAGGAACTTGGGGGAATCAGTACTGCCATGGAAAGAGAGAAAGCTTTGCTGCAAGAGCTGATGGCTGTTGTGAAAGGTATGATGAGGAACACGGAAGTTGCAGTTCGTTCATTCATGATGCTCCGCCCCAGATTCATTCATCAAAATGTGGGAGCTGCTTCAAATGTTACTGCCCCAGCTCAGGCTTCAGGGGCAACAGTAGCTCCAAATGCAACTAGTCAACCAACGTCTACCTCTATTGTACCTGTTTTTGATTTCTATAGTGGGGTCCCAAGGAGACCATCTCCATTTTTGCAGCACACAGTCAGCAGATTTGAGAAGTACCTTGGTGAGTGCCGCCAGTGGATCTCAGAGTTAGAGCAACTGCTCCTCACAGATTCTGACAGGATCTCTTCTGGCTCGGACTCATCGTTATTGCAGTCTTTACCTAAAGTTATGTCCAATGCGCACGATTTCTTTGTTCATGTGGCTGCCAAGGTAAAAACCTCTAATACGCTATATGCTCGATTGTCTTATAAATTTTTTGTACTGCACATTAAACTTTTTATTTCTTGGTGCTTATCCACGCCTTATGCTTTGACTTCTCACCTGATCTTGAGATGCAGAATTCATTTATTAATATCTTTATTGTGTCTTCTTCTCTATGAATATGATAACTTTGCTGGTTGGATCATGATTGATTTATAGACTGAGTAGGTGGTAATTGCAGCAATGATCAGAATAATAGGATGGGTGCTTCAAAATGTGGGGCTTTGGGACCCACTATTTTTTAGGGGACCCACCTGGGAGAGCTCTCAAGTCAAGATCAATGTGTTCGGATGCACCGTATCTATTCTTATCTTGTATCGAACCCATCCTGTCTGTTTATTGTTTACCCTACAAATGTTATGTCTCCTTCGCACTCTGACGGCACAAGATCTCCATTTTTTGATAAAGGAGTAAAGATGTATATTACTGAGTACAAAGGGGAACTGTACTCGAAAGTTCCACTGTACAAACAGGCGTAGCTTCGAGGGAAGCTAGAACACAAGGAGCAAAAAAAAAACCCTCGCTACGAAATCTTACAAGTCTTCTTGTATCAACCCTTCCCAATTACAAACTAAATCAGAAAAGGATACCGTGAAGCACCTATCGTAAATCTCATCTTCGCGCAGACTCCGGAGATTCGTACTTATCTTCGAATATTCTGTTATTGCGCTCCTTTTGTATATTCCAACACAAGGCAAAGGAGATCAACCTGCAGCATAAACAACCCCTAATGTTAAAGACACCTGTCTTCCATCCACAAAGAAGTCTAGCAACATTCTTCAGCATTACCCAATGCACTCCAAAGATGCGAAGGAACTCATTCCACATAGACCACATTTTATATTTGAAAATCCACAATGAATTATCAAATGATCCAAGGACTCTGAGCTCTCTTTGCAAAGAAAGCATATGTTTGGAGTGATCTTTCCCCTACAAATTAGATGATCCATAGTCAAACTTTTGTCCAAAGAGGCTGTCCAGGCAAAAAATGCCACTTTGGAGGGAATCTGACGTTTCTAAACTAGATTAAATGGATTGGAGGGGGTCTAAGTTTCATCAGTTCTAAGAAACAGAAAGACTTCACCAAAAATAAACTTTTGTAGTCCCATTTCCACAATCTCCTATCCGCCTCTTCAAAATGAATCTTCACATCATTTAGATACCTCAAGAATCAAGAAAGTCTCTCTGATTCCCAGTCCTTAAATTTCCTTCTAAAGCATGGGGTCCAAACCATAGTATTTCCACTCCCTTGGAAGGACTCATTGACAACGGCATTTTTATCACTAGACATTGCATAGAGGGAAGAAAATGCAAGCTGAAGGGGACGGTCTAAACACCAAACATCACCCCAAAATCTCACCTATCCTCTCTTCCAATCTCGAATTGAATACATACAAAGAAGGCATTGCGATCATTTAATATGCCTTTTCAAACTCCAACCCCATAAGGATTCTGAATAACATTGTTGTCGCATTTGGAGTTCCTGCTCCCAAATCTACTTACAACAAATCTCCTCCATAGGCACTCTAGATCTACCCCAAACCTCCAAAGCCATTTCTCAAGCAAGGCTTTGTTGATGACTTCAATAGTACCAATCAACTTGGTGGTACTCATGAGATTCATCCATTATGTTCCTCAGGAAGTCTCTTTAGAGTTTTTCAATGCGGTTGGCAACTAATACTGAAATGGGGAAGAGGGATAGAAAGTACGTCGGGAGACTAAATAAGTACTGCGAATCAGGTCAACTTCCCTCTTTAGACAAATATCCTCTCTTCCAATCTTCTTTTTAACCTCTTATCACTAAATACCAAATCAACTTTGACCTACAAGGGGCACCCAGTGACCAACCCAAATGCGATGAAGGAAAGTAGTTCACACCACAACCCAAACACCTTGCTAGCTCATTGATAGACTTGACCTTCACGATGTGAAATACCTTACTCTTGATAGATTAATAAGAAGACCAGACAGAACTTCAAATCACCTGAGAATGCACCTCAGGTATCTAATTCAAAGATATTTGGCCCCATCTTCCCAATTGAAAGCCTTCCATTCCTCTAGAAGTAAGGCAACTAAGAGCCTCAACCACAGTGATGAACTAAAGAGGGACAACGGATCACTTTGGCACAATCCTTTAGAGCTTGTGAAAAAGCTCACTGGTGGGCCATTGACAAGGAAGGATATAGAAAGTAGATGTGAAAATGTACACCCTTATCCAAACTCTCCATTTCAAGCAAAACACCATCCTATGGAGCGCATAGTTAAGAAAAGCTCAATTAACGTGGTCACAAGCCTTCTCCATATTGATCTTACAAAGGATACTAGAATCATCCTGTCTGAATCTCAAATCTAAGCATTCATTCACAATAAAGACTCCATTCTACAATCTGTTGGCCCTTCACAAAAGCACCTTGCAACGGCGAGATAGTCATCTCCATGACTTCTTTTAGTCAAGATGCCAAAATCTTATATACTCCCCACAAGAGTGATAGGCTATAGTCTTTCAATTGATCTACCCTTCCTTTGGGATCAAAATAATAAAAGTACTATTTAAACCAATATCACGATATGCCTCCAAAATATTTTTAGCCATTACCATAAAAATTCTTCGGTTAAACATGCCAACATTTCTTATAAAGGCTAAGGGAAAACCATTTGCCCCAGGAGCTTTGTCATCACTAAGAGTACGAATGGACTTCATTATCTCATCTTCTTGGAAAGGTTGTTCCAACTTATCGAACTCTAGAGGATTCCATTGAACAACCCATCAAGTCATCGTTTGAAAGAACATTGCTCAGTATAGTGCTTGGAGTTATAATCAACTACAATCTCTCTAACCCTCCCTCCTCCACCCATTCCCCCTCTGAATTCATGCGAGAGATATAGCTGCACCTCCTTGCATTGGCCATTTTGTGCAAAAGTTTTGTATTGTTATTCCCTTCGTTAAGTCATCTCACCTGAGATTTTTGTCGCAAACTAATTTCCTCCACCTAGACTAACCTCAGGTACTCTCCCTTAACTGCATTTCTCATGTCTCTGTCTTCCTTAGGTAAGAAAGCCACATCTTCTTTCCTATGGAAGCATGCAATCTCTTGGTCTCCCCTGCCAAAAGTCTCCTTATTCGCCTCCTTAAGTTTAATTTTAAGGGCCTTTAACATATTAAACACGACCCAAGCATTATCAATGTAATTCAAATTGTCCCACCACCCCTTTACCACATTGAAAATCCCGGGTTCTTTCAGCTCCATATTTTCAAATTGGAATGGAGATTAGCCTTTATTAACACCCCCACAATCAAGTACAATCGATATATGGTCAAAGGTTAGACGAGGAACCACTTCCACCCTGACTTTGGAAAAGTACTCCTCCCAATTGGAGGGCTAAGAAATCTGTCCAGACAACTCATAATGAGATTATCTTGGCCATTCGTTGCTCCCCAAGAGGTAGATCCCTCAATTGATATTTGTCCACTAGTCCAAAAGTTTTTGGTGCTTATAGTGATTTTTCTCCCCTCTTTTTCATGGGAAAATCTGCTCACGTTAAATTCCCATCAAGATATCAAGGGACCCCCATCTGCTCCCTACTCTATTTAATTCCTCCCACAAGAAATTTCAATTGGATTTGGTAGATGGACCATGCTCCCTATAAATGCCCACAAGAAATTGTCCTCGATGTTGTTGTGGAGAATGTAGATTGACCAGTCCCCAATCAAATTATCTTTTATGTCGATAACATTTTTATCCCAATCAACGAGAATTCCACCTGTTGTTCCATTTGCCAATAAAGCTTTCCATCCAAATCCGTTCTTACCCTACAATTTTTCACCACCCTATCATCCATCACATCAAGCTTTTTTTAAGACTAAAATGTTCACCTTATTTTTTGGCAATGATTTACAATAACCCTTATGTTGTGTGGTTCCCCTGCCTCTCACATTCTAAGACTTAACTCTAAAGTTCATTCTTCAAGATCACTAGCCCATTTACCTTCCTTCTCGATAACACCCACGCCCCTCTTCCCAATAGTCTATTGGCAAACTTTCTAATCTTTTCAGTTCCCTTTCAAGCTTGGACTGTACCCACGGCTGTCCTATGACCAAAATTGGAATTCTTGTCATTCTCAATGGTTGCAAAAAAAAGCTTTAGCCTTATCACTCATGACCTGTCGAATACCCCCAAAAACTTGTTGAAAGACATTAACATGTTGAGCACCCATTCAGACACTTTTGCTTTACATGAGTATTGCCCCCCTCTTTGATGATATTCTAATCAGGCTTAGGGAAATCACGGTTGTAGACTTCACTTTCCTCTGCAACGTTGTGACTCGATTTCTTATGCTACACTAAATGGACGTTCTATCATAACTGATGTGTTAGGTGTTCTGTATTCTGCAGGGATTTTACTATGAATTAAGTCAACTTTACGCGGGTCCAGAACCAACCCCACCCCCCGCGGGCTTTTTTGTTTGTACAAGTTCGTACATTTTGTGTTGGGGTACCACTTGTATTGGGGTTACTTTAGATATTTCATTGTACTAGAGATTATATATTCTCTAAAGGGGTGTCGGGGTTTCACTTGTATATTGAGAGTGTGAAAGAAAAACTATTGTAATACTAACTCTATAGACATAGTGAAAGAACTCTTCTCACCCATGGACCACACTGTCGAACCACGTAAATCTGTTATGTGTGTGATTGATCTTTTCTGTTTTCTATTTTTTGTTGGTTCATTGAAGGTCAATTTTCAACAATAACCCTCTCTAGTAAATCAGAAAATACCTACCCCCACTTCAATCGTTTCCTTAAGCACCCATATTCCAAACTCGGTTCCAAGTCTACTACCAGGCTCCAATGGATCAAACTGCATTAATCCTACATTCAATCATCGACACCACTAAGCCTTCATTTGAACTGCCTTTACATCCTTCATCGTATATAATGATTTGTAGAGTAACCTTGGGACCTACTTCATTTGGTTCTTCTTGAAAAGCCCGCCCTACACAGACTTTCACAGGAGCTTCTAATATGTATGCTAACGAGAATTGTTTACCCTTACCATGTTATTCGACACTGAGAATATGTTCCTCGGGATCAATGTCATATGTTCTCTCATGGTCCTTCATGTTCTTGTCTGAGCCTAAGCTGAAGCAATTACCTTGCAAAGTAGGTCTGCTAAACACATCCACTAAAAGATGAGAAATTAAGGAATAGTTAGATGGCTCCGACTATAGATAAGTGCACTTTTCTTTGCCTATATTTATTGAGGGGTCCCTTCTAGATGGAAATATTGTTTCTTGGTCCTTAGGTTCTTTAATAACCACGATATGTGATGCAGGACTGTGAAAACTAAGCCTAGATGATGATTTGAGATCGAAATTAAATTACATGACCAATATAAAGCATAAAATAAATATGAAATCTATTACAATTATTTAGAGATGCTAGTAGATAATTAAAATAATTAATTCGAAGCCTAAATTCACAATAAAACAATACAAACCTCCAATTATTGATCGAAGGGTCCAATGGACGTTGGAACTTCCACTAGCCTAGGGTTCAATCAACATGTGTAGATTCACAATATTCCTTTTCAATTATTTAATAAATACAATTAGGTTCAGCAAGGTTTAATTAAAATCCCTGGGGTTACAAAGGGGAACCAGGAGATTCAAGTGGGTTTCAGGGCTGAATGGGAGAACAAAGCTATGGGGTGTGTCACACGAGAGGAGGGAGATGGTGATGCTGTAGGGAAGTATATAGGGGTTTTGGAAGATGCCGCACGGGTCTGGGAATTTTAGGGGAGACGTAGGGAGATCTAGGGATAAGAGGTTGGCATAGAGGGAGAACATGCATAAGGGGTGCTGCATAGGAGATTAGAGGGTGGGGGATATGGTGCAAGGGAGATCAAGCACCAGGGGTGCAGGAAGGTTCCAGAGTGGACCACAGGGTGTAGAGGGACGGGAGAAGGGGTGCGGCTAGGGTTGGGATGGTTGTTTGGTGCGCCTAGGATTTGGAGTGCAAGTATGGTGCGATTAGGGTTTTGGGTTTTGATGGGTACAACTAGGGTTTAAGTGGTTGAATCAAACCACAAAAAAATTAATGCAGAAGGAGAACAAGATGAGAAGAAATTACCTTGACTTCGCAACAAAATCAATGGCTTCACACCAAATCTTTTCATAGGAGATTTCTCAAAAGTTGAGCTTCAATTTTCATTCATCAATAATTCAATTTACAACTATGAGAGTTTTTATATTAACTTTAATACATAAATCTAACCTGGACCATCCAAAAAAATTAAATACATCCAATGGCTGAAATAAAATTCTACCCACTCAAGCAAATATGCAAAACTACAATGAGTCCCATAACTATTAAAATGTTGCTAAGACGCCCAAAACAATAATAAAACTAAAATGAACAAAAACTAACAAATAGGTCCTTAATGCAACCCATATGCATCTTTTCAATGTAGAGTCTTCAAGATGTTATGCATATGGGTTCTTCCGCTCCCAATGCCATCGAGAGCTCGAACTGGGGCCCACATAGAAGTCATCAAAATATAATGACACAACTACGACTCCAGTTATCCTCCTATGGTACACTCTAGGATAGGACAATGTAATGCATAGTCCAAAGTTTCGGCCGAAATCGAAACATTTTGTCTGTTTTGTTTATGTTTTTCTATCAGACAACTACATACGTTTCGGTTGGTTTCATCCGAAACCGAACGTTACTTCATCGTATGTGTAAATTTGCACTAACATTTCGTTTTGGTTTCACGAAGTTTCGTCCGAAGCCGAACGATACTTCCGATACATTTCGGTATCGCCCATGAGCAATACTGAAACGATACCGTGTACTTTAAACCATGATCTAATGTCCTCATTAGTATGACTTCTGTGTTTTTGAAATGAATTCTTTGTTGTCCTCATGTGTGTTCCTTTAGTCACGTGCCATCCAATTGGGTCCAATGATTGTCTTTGAATTGATCGCTTGAATCATCGGTTTAATTTCACTATGCCCTTCTGTGATAAGGAAATGCGATAGCCTCGCTTAACACCAAATCCATCCCTATCCAAAAGTTTGGGAGGCACGTGTCACCTTCTTCACACTTTGTGTTGATGTAGGCCCTCTCTATTTCTTTTATGGAACAAGCAATCACTCTCCCTCCACGTTACATAGTGTCAACTTTATTTTGAATTAATGAAGGAAATTTCGAATCGCAAGAGCAAGCTTTTAACGACTCTTCATTCTAGGTCATCATCATCTCATACAATTGAGAAGTTGTGGTAGGTATAATCCACCTGTCTTGCCACGTGTTTCCCCTAACCCTATGTCTAGGGTTAGAATCTCCCTTTGTTGTGCCACGAGGAATAGATTGGCGACGGCCTTTTACCACGTCAGTATGATCTTCTACCTCTTGACTAGGACCTTTGGGTGATTTCCATGTGAACTGCGGTGTTGTCTCAATATTGACCTTAACGGAGAACACCACTCTGTCGAAGATAGAAATTATCCTAAGAATAGTTGCGTCACCCCCACCTCTAATTTTCAATCGAATTGCGGCTAAATTTGGGAAATCTAAGGTCCTATTGTCCATTTCCTTTAAGCCACCATGTGGACCAGCTAAAGCTTCAAACATCCCACAGTTTCGTAGGTGAATGGCACTCCTCTGAAAGCTAACCACCTAGTCTTTACTAAGGACGCTTCCATGGGTCCGTGGCTGCAAATTTGCATGACTTCGGGAGGTAAAGGGGGGTTAAATATTGGAAGGATCAAGGAATGGAACTTGGTTTTTCTTGGGTAATGATTATGAATATTTTCCTTGGAAACTAAGAATCTTTGGTTCTCAGTTATTGAAAGTAAATGTGCCTGGCTTGAATCCAATGGGTGGGACTGCAAACAAAATTCTATTATTTCTCTTAATTGATTGAAGCATATTGTTGACCTCCTTCCTTCTTTCAATCCTTACATACATTATTATATTGGTGATGAGGATAGGGTTAGATATTGGAAAGATCACTAGTGGGGTGAACTTCTCTTTGTAAGGAGCTTACCCGTCGTTATAACTCATATTCTTCAAAAGAAATCTGTTTTCCTGATGTGGCCTTCCCATCTCCGGCCATTCTTTCTTGGAATATGAACTTTCATAAAGCTCTTAAGAGTGGCTGACATTGAGGAAGAGGCATCCATCTAAGGGAAGTTCAAAGATATCTGCCCTTCTCCAATGAAGATTTTAGAGTTTGAACACTAGAATCTTATAAATAGTGCCCTCTAAATCCGGTTTCAAAGCAATTGTGTCCTCACCTCCCAATGTCTTCCCTTACATTTAAGAATATATGGAAACCAAATGTTTCTCCCGAGATCAAAGCCTTTGTATGGATGGTGGCTCTTAAAAGAATCGATACTTTGCTCTGAAAGAGAGAGGAAGGACGAGGTTCTCTCATTTATAAATGTGCATGAAGGATGAATAACCTTATGATTACCTTTTTATATTTTGCGAAATAGCAAAAATGATTTGGAATCACTACTTCAAGCTTGTTGATCTTTCTTGGGTGCTTCCATCTGATATTTGATTATTTAGGCCGCCTTATAGCCCAATAGGGTGCTGGCCTGGTGCTTTGGAAGTGTTCCTTGCATGCTATGATGTGGAGCATTTGGTGAGGAATTGGAGGAATTATGAAGATAAGTTTTCTAATCTCAACTCAGTGGGCCTTATCTTCTAAAAACTTTAGAGGAATGAGGGATAGTGAGATTTTGAGGGTTTGGAAGTTGGTAGCATGGTCCTTTCTCTCGACAGTTGACCCACAGTACTCATGTGGAGTGGTTGCTCCCTTGGTAATCCAGGCTCCTCGGGGATTGGCCGTCTTCTTCAGAATTTTGGAGAGAGGACCATACATGCTTATTTGGCTCTGATTGGATCTTGCAATTCCAGCAAAGCTGAATTCTTCGAAGCCTAAACCTCTCCCCCATGTCTTAAGATTTGTTAAGAGGTTAAACTTTTATAAGATCATGGTGGAAGGTGACCCTAGTAATTCTATTGGTTGGGCTTCTAGGAAAAAAAACTGATCTGGAGAATCTTCCATGTTGTTAAATATATTTGGTGCTTGGCCTCATCATTCAACATCAGCTTCTCTTGTGTACCAAGGTCGCTTAACGAGAAAGAGGGACTCCTCGCCCATGATAGCATTCGTTGGGTTGTTTTATAACGATGTAATTTTGCAACTAATTTTTTTTGCTTTCTTCTCTTTTCTCCTTTCCCGTCAATAAAATTTCATGTTAGTGATAAAATTCAACCTGGCAGTCTATTGCTGAGATGGTTAGAATCATCCCAATCAGGATGTCTTTTGTCCTCATTCAGTCGGAACTCAGGGAATGGTGGCTCCCTACCCTGGTTCATGAGTGACACGTGTATAAGACAGGTAAGGAAGGTTTCTTCCCTCCTTTCCTGATTAATATTATCTTTGTATTTGTTGCTTTATGTGATTTGAGTTCCTTCTCATGTGATCCTAACATGTGGTGCTTATGCATCATATATTCATATTCTTGAAATGGTGGGTCCCAACCCTGCCGCATGCGTGGCCATGTGTACAGGACAGGGTTTGGAGGAAGGCTTCATTCTTCCCACTTTTCCTGACCATTTGTCTTGTGTTTGTTGCTTTATTTGATTTGAATTACTGCTCATGTGATTGTAACTTGTGCTAATGTATCATATTCTTGATATGTGCTTCTTTGCTATTCTTCCAATAAATTGCTCATAATTATTAGTACTGATAGATGTTTTGCCGTGTTTGGTAGGTGGAGAGTCTTCATCAGTACATTGAATCCATGAAAACAGCTTATCTTGCTGACCAGCGGCGCCGGGGCGATGGGAACGATCCGTTTCTTGAGGCAGATCGGAGGGAAATGGCCAAACAAGAAGCTGCTGCTAAGAGAGTTCATCCAACGTTGCATTTGCCCGCAATTTCACAACCATCTACTCAAGTTGCCGGTTTGCTTGCCAGCTCGGCCATGCCCGGGGCATCAAGTGCTCCACACCCATCTGCAGGGATCTCATCAGCTTCATCTGGGAGTGGGTTTTTTCTTTTTAATACGCCATCTGCCTCCACATCATCATCCTTTATGTTTAATACCCCCTCAGCATCTGCTCCAGTATCCTCCCTATTTGGATCATCTGGTGCTTCACCCCAATCCTCAATTTTTGGGACTGCATCAGCGTCCTTGTTTGGGTCCACCCCAACTCCCTCTTTGTTTGGGACCAGTGCTCCATCCTTCGGTTCCACCTCTGCCACCGGGAGTTCACTTTTTTCAACACCATCTTTTGCTTCAGGTACGTATTTAAATCTTTTATGTACATCAGCTTTATTGACAGGTATTTTTGTGATCAATCAGAACAAAATTTGTGCTTGCCCTTGTTGTTTTCCAGACAAGGAAAGTGGAAATGTCACATGCCCATGAGGGTCACTGAAAGTCCTATGCTCTTCACGCTATATTGTACACATCCCACAGAACATTGAACAATACAATTATTTTGCCAGTCATCCATGCTTTAGCTTTGAATGGATGGTTAATGGTCATATGATTTCTGGGCTATGCCCTATCCACGATTTAGTCAAAAGTTTTAGCAGTCGAGATTGAACAATAACAATAAACACACCACATATACAACACATGCATTAAGGACAATAATGTTTGTGTTTGTCACAAACATAGAAGTCTGGTCCAATGTAGGATTTCCTATCAGTGGTTTATTGCTCCACTGAGTGCTATTGTTGATTTGTCTGTTCCAGAATCACAACTTTCAATTTGCTAAAAAAAATCAGTTTGTTCCAACATAATCACAATAGTTCATTTATTTTTCAGTAGCTAATCTTAGAAATTTTTATGCTAGTGTGTTCTATAATCACAAAAATTCAATCGTTACCAATTATAGGCAAAGGGATTTCCTTTTCCTTTTTACTTTTTCCACTTTTTTTTTTATTATTAAAGCTTCTCTTGATCGTCTAATTATATGTTCTCTCAGGTCCCACAACAGGATCAGGGGCAAGCTTTGGGACTGTATCCGTGAGTAGATCTGCTCTTAACTTGATCTCTGAACACGTTTGTTTGTTCTACTACCTTGCCAAAATGACAACCAAGAGATTATCTCAGTATATTTTCTTAGTGCACACACAATAGGTATGGTAGATGCATTTACTGAATCACACCTTGTTTTTCCTTTTCACTCCTTGTTCCTTTGCAGAAAGCTTCCAAGCCGAAATCCCGCACTGCCCGCCGCTAGTCACATCTCATCTGGAGGCAGCTCAGTTACCAACTTCTATTGTGATTCTCTGCTCCTAAAGAGAGCCATGCACATAATGGTATTTAAGATTGCTTTGATAATCTCCAAGATCACAAAAGCAGCTCTGTTCATCACAGAGATAACTGTCCTCCCTCCATCCAGCATTGGTATCGACATCTCAAGCAAATTCTCAGTTTTAATTCCCTAACTACTCAAGTTACAATACGCCTCTTCATGCATTTTGATTTTTAATCTTGCAGATGTTGCGTTGGAATCATGTTCACGTAAACTGATGATTATAAATTTGGGAGATCATTCGGAGTATAAGATCTTGCGGTGAACTTTGTAGTCTTGCTTTTTAAATATCAAACATGTAAAATAAACATTTTTTTGATTGCCATAGTGCTGAATTCCTCATGATATTCTCGCACAATGTTGTTACGTAGGCTTATGGTATTTGTGCTTGTGAATCCAAACTGTTCCAAGTGCTATATTACACCTTAAGGCGTGGCCATAAATACAAACTGATCCAACAGTACTTGATGCATCTGGAAAATTGAGACCTGGTGAATGAGTAGAAGAATTTTTTTTTTTTAGAATTATTGAATTGGTGCAATTTTGTGGGTCGTGGTTAAACCAGGCGCTGACTTCTCCTTTGTCACGGTTATCTCGTTTTGAATGGCAAATTGAGTCCCCCGGTTAGATGATGCAGTGGAACCGGCACGTGTGATAGTTGACCAAAAATGACGACAGTGACCAATCTACTACATTCTTTCGGACAGCTAGGAAATTGCCTATGGTTTGGATGGTCATGGTCATCAAGGAATTAGGACATCCATGGTAGTCTTATTCTGCTTAGATGAGGATGGTTTCCGGGAGAGGGGAAATGTAGCTTCTCAGACTTGCCTGTGCAGAAGACATTTACAATGGTTTTAAAAACGGCCGTTTAAACGGTAACGCCCCAAGCCCGTTTCCGTTAAAACCGTTTAAACACCTTTTAACGGTTTTGAAAAAAATGGCCGGTTTTTTGTTTTAATGGCCGTTAAAATAGTTTAAACAGCCGTTTAATTCTGAAAAATTTTGTGAAAAAAACGGCCGTTAAATCTGTTTATTTCCGTTAAAATCCATTTAATTTCCTTTAAATTCCATTTTTTTTTTTTTTAATTTTCAAATTTCAAAATTTGAATTTCAGCACCATTTTTTATGTTTTTTCCGTTAAAAGCCGTTAAATTCCGTTTTTTCCTATTTTTTTTTTCATTTTTGCCCCTGGCCGTTTCTATCTGTTTTAACGGCCGTTTAAACGGTAACGCCCCCAGTCTGTTTAACCGTTAAAACGGCCTCCTTTAAACCTTGACGTTTACTTCAAAAATTTAGATGTTGGTATGACTTTAAACCTACAAGCCCGCACTAGGCTTATCCTGGAGGAGCTTAACACGTTTGGACCCTTGCGCCTTCCCAGCGACGGCTGGGGGAAGAACATGACAGAATGTTCTTTGAGATTTTGAAGAGATTATTTGGACTGCTAGGTAGAAGATGATGTTATAATTTGCCAACAGATATCGATGTTAAATAGGTTCGAGGGGACGAAAAAATATGATACGATAAAAGTTTCGAGTATAGTTCGGGGTTTTATTCATAAATTCATTTTAAAAGAGTGGCACTATTTGCACACATCTTTTTTTGATTGACACCCACAACTTATCTACACATACCCAAAGTTGAAAAGAATAAAAAAATAAAAACAAAAAAATCAAACGAAGAAGAGGAACCCATCACCACCGTCTTCTTCTTCACCACCACCCCCACCACAATCGCACCTCCACCATTGCCGCCTTCTTCCACCACCATCGCTACAACCACTACACAACCATCGTCTTCTTCTTCTTCTTCTACTACCGCCACCACCACCACCACCACCACAACATCTCTCTCTCCATGTCTATCGTTGCCTACCTATATGACCAAACCTATGTCCACCCTGACTTGCCGATACGCGAGAGATTTTTTTATTTTTTATTTTTGAGAAAGGGACAGAGAGATGTACTTGGTGGCAGTCCTCTTCTTCTCTCTCGGTGAGTTTTTTTTTCGGAAAATTGCAGAAAAGAAAATAAACTTTAATCCATTTACAAAAAAGAATACAACTTTTCGCAAATCCCAAAAAAGAAAACGAAACGCCCTTTGAAATGACGTTTCGTCAGATGTCAGTCGAATCAGTCGCCGACTGACTAACGAATGACTGATGGCTGACACATCTGACAAACGCCCTTTTAAATGGCGTTTATTCCTGAGAAATGATTTTTTTAAAAACGTTTTCATGAAAAAAATGCCCTTTCAAAGGGTGTCTGCCAGGCGACGACTTAAATTTCGCCTAAGTCGCTTTCATCTATTCTCCCGCCTCTCCTCTCTCGCTGTCACAAAAAACGCCATTTCAAATAACGTTTATCCGTTAGAACGGATCCCAACGGCCGAACACCCTTTAAAATAACGTCTGTCAGTTGTCAGAGGTCTGACAAACGTTTTTTAAAAAGGTGTCTATTACTGAAAAACATCCTTTAAAATGACATTTTTTACTGAAAAACGTCCTTTTAAAGGGCGTTTTTTTGATAAACATGTGCCACGTAATGAAACAATCTTTGAAAGGGCGTTTCGTTTTCTTTTTTGGGATTTGAGAAAAGTTGTATTCTTTTTTGTAAATAGATTAAAATTTATTTTCTTTTTAGAAATTTTCCGTTTTTTTTTTTCCGTAGATTCTTTGCACACCAATCCACACCAAGAGATGGGTGTCAGTAAAAAAAAAGGTGTGTGTAAATAACGTCACCATTTAAAAATTTGACAAAATAGTCTAGATATAATTTGTAATAGTTCGGCACGTTGGCCATTGAGTCATTAATCTAGATCGTTCACTTTATGATGTAGGCCATCTGAATGGTTTCTGGAGTGAGAAAGAGAGAATACAGTGTTCCACGTTGAGTGGTCAAATATAATCTTATTTGTGTCTCATGTCGTCTCTGTTTTTCTTTCTCCAGCGATTTCTGAATGGAAGAATTCAGCGTATTGGAAGTGGAAACCATCCATCCTCTTTCCTACCTTTTTTTTTTTTTATTATTATTATGAAGAAAGTAAGAGATTGGTGTTATGCATTAAGAGCCGTTGATTTATTCTTTACACGTATGCACTTACATCACTAACTACATTTTATGCTTACACGTATGCACTTACATCACTTTTGTTACTTCTCTATGCTCTACTTCCATTTTTCCTATTCACACCAATGACAGACAAGGTAGGAGATCGGAGATCCTCCAAAAGTCAAATATCTGATCATAACCATCTGCTTCTCTTTGACTATTCAAAATAAGTGAACGGTTAGGATCGTAATTGGGGAGGACTTTTTTTATTGGAGCGTTTCTTTTTGTTGACGAAAACGTCCTTGGCTCGTAGTGAAGACTGGAGAGTGGCCTAGTTCACCGGCACGCCCAAATAGTGAGGTTATTATAGTCTTTGTGAAACATTGAATCTTCCTTCTTTTTTGGCAGATGAATCATATGATTCATGAAACGACAAGGAAGTTTCCAAGAAGGCTACTAGCTTACTACCACGCCGTCTTTGAGTCAAAGTCAACCAAACTAATAGAAAAAGACTGTTTAGGGCCCACCCCATCCATTATCTCCTCATTTTTTCTGCCCTACTCACTTTGCTTCCAAAGGTTTTTTAAATTACGAAATTACCCTCAACTTGGATCACTTTTATCCGGGTTTGATTTATGGGTCGGGCTCGGGGGACAGGCTTTTTTTTTTTACCAGCTTCCATTACAGGACACAATGTGAGCCACGTGGCACATTATTAGAGGACTATGAAACTTATGGATGTTTGTCCAATTCCTAGTTGGATCTACAAACCAAAAGTCAGCTTGATTAGTGATTTTCAAACCTTTGGATCTTTGTACCTCAAATCCTGCTCAAATTCCCACAGTCGAGATCAACCCATAAAACTAAGTCCAATCCAATGCCTAGAAATCACTAATCAGGCTGATTTTTGGTTTGTAGGTCCACCTAAGGATTGGCCAAACATCCATACGGTCAGAGTCCTCTAAGAGTGCCATTAGATTCATATTGTGTTCTGTAACAGGAGCCGATCTAAAAAGGCAGGTCCCTGGAGCCCAAACCTTGATTTATATGACTTGTTATTAATACCTCTTGTTTTAGTTTAGTGCCCCCTCTCTTAGAGGACACTGATCGTATGGATGTTTGGCCAATCCCTAGGTGTATATACCAAAAATCAGCCTGCTTAGTGATTTCAAACCTTTGGATCTTTGTACCTAAAATAATGCTCAAATTCCACAGTTAAAAATCAACCCATGAAACAATTCCAATCCAACGCTTAGAAATCACTAATCGGGCTAATTTTTGGTCTGTATGTCCATCTACAATTGGGCCAAACATTTATACCGTCGGAAATCTCTAAGAATATGCCACGTGACTCATAGTGTGGGCGGTTCTACTCAAAGCCACTTAATATTAATGTGCTTTATTAAAAATTAAAAAGACTGAAATACCCTCAAATGTAAACATAATTCGTTACATAATTTAATCGCTGTTTAGGAATAAAGCACCAAAAGGCCCCGGTGACGGCTCACGGGTTAATGGGTCAGCCGCTTTAAATCCGACAAAAAGGAAAAAAAAAAAAAAAAAAAACCGAAGGGGGGAGATTCAAGTGACCAAATGGTTCCGTAAATATGAACAGAAGCGAGGTCTGAAACTTAAACCTTCCCACCATAAGAGCTGAACCCGTCTCGCTTTCGTCGCTCCTCTTACGTTTTCGGATTTGAACGTTGTTTTGTCTCCGGAATCCGGAGCGACTCTCTCTCGCTCCGAGAGAAGCTCGGGAGCACTCGAGCTTTGCCAACCTTCGTTTCTTCTTCACTTCCGACCTCCAAAACCCTAGATTTCATTTGCTTTGTCGGTCGATCATCGTTTCCACAATTTTCTAATTAGTTACAGATTTACATCCCAATTCAACCCTCCCGTCCCCGATTCACTTTCTTGATCCATAAAAATGTCATTTCTTTGATTTTAGGTTTTCTGGAATCGAGAACTTCGATTACAAAAACCACTCTGTATCAGATCTTTCTTAGTTTCTTCAAGGTTGCTATTATGGCGATTCGATTCACAGTCGCTTATTCCGGCTACCTGGCCCAGAACCTAGCCTCATCGGCCGGAATTAGGGGCGGAAATTGCCGTTTCTTTCATGAGTGCTGCGGACGTTCTCGCGTCCTCTTCCCCAACCAGAAATCTGAAGTGGATCCAGCCGCAAGGAATTTCCAGGCTGATTTCACCAGATCCAGAGCAAGAAATTGGTCGAAGACATCGGCGTCGACGTACAGTTCGCTTGCTAGCGATCTTAGATCCGGGAATTGTCAATCCCCTCTCGTTGTTGGTTTGATTTCGGTGATGAAGTCATCAGTGTATGTTTCGGGATCTACCAGTATGGGTGTTTTTGGGATCTCTTCTTCGTCGATGCTCGGATTTAAGGCGTCTTCAGTCCTCCAATTTTTCCAGGGGACGAAATGGCTCCCTTGTAATGAGATTTTCCAGGATTCTATTAGCAATGATGTTGATAAAGGTGGTACAGTTTCTTGTGATAGTGAAGATAGCGAAAGCTCCATGAAATTTTCGGAAGGGTGGGGTGGAAAATCGGTTGAAAGGAATAGCTGGCTTTCACGATTGATGAATTTTTGTTCGGACGATGCAAAGGCTGTTGTTACAGCGTTGACTGTTTCCTTGTTGCTTCGGTCTTTCCTGGCGGAGCCGAGATCAATTCCATCACTTTCTATGTATCCGACTCTTGATGTGGGGGATCGAATATTAGCGGAGAAGGTAATAGAATTTTACTTGTTTTCATTCTAATCTGCACGTCCCTATGATGTTACTGCTTTGTATGTTTTTGTGTGTCATTTGATGAAGTCGATTTTGTTCGCTCTTGGGAGAAAAAACCATGTGTGGGATTTTTGAGAATTAACTATGTTATATTGAAGAAACTGAACATGCTCTGTTCCGTGCTTTCAATTTTATGATGTTTATAGTTGAATCTTAACAAACTACATATATATTAGAAAGGTGATGAATAAAATAATTTTAAATTGCCTATCGATATTTACAGCTTTCCTTTCCCACTACATGTTGAAGGTGGTGTATTTTAGAAATATTAGAAGAAATTGTAGTTCTCCATTCCAGATCAGAAGATTGTATTCTGTTCACACATAAAATGAAGTTGAGAAGGTGGTGTATTTTAGAAATATCAGAAGAAATTGTAGTTCTCTATTCCAGATCAGAAGATTGTATTCTGTTCACACATAAAATGTAGCTAACCCCATCTCAACGAAATCCAGAGCTACGTCTGTCTTCCGCAGATTTAGATACCGAATGCTTATTCAGATCAGAATCCTAAATCAACCCAAGATATAAAACTTGAATCTGGATCTTTCAATTGTTGTGCCTTCTGACATATTTGCAAAGCAAACCCCTTAAAGGCGCAATGCAAGGTTCAGAATTTCTTGGGTGTACTTGCAATATTGTTCAGAATAATCAAATATGACACATTAATGAATTGTCAGATATTTAAAATCTTCACTCATCCAGCAGAGATAATCATGCTAACAAGTTTTTCCTTAATTCACCATTTTTTATATGCTGCTTTAAGTTATTGAGCAAGTGGGGATGCTTTTCATGTTGTAACTTGGAATTGCTATTGATAGAAACCTTTTCTTTAAATACTATAAAAAGAAAGGATAATTATCATTTCTTTTCTCCTTTTAACTCTTATGCATTGTTCAAGTGTTTCGATTATTTTTCATGGATGGAACAGTTTCTGAGATGATCATAAATGGAATAATGCCAAACTAGTCAAGGATACATGCAAGACAAATTAAAGTAATGTGGGTTAAGTTTGTTTTGCAAATATTTGAAGCTAATCTTTTGTGCTTTTGTTATTAATAATACAGGTTTCATATTTTTTCAGAAAGCCCGATGTAACAGATATAGTAATCTTCAAGGCTCCCCCAATCCTAGAGGTATAATTTGTAATTTCATTCAGTATTGTAAGAACTAATCCCTCTCCATTGGATACATGTGATAAAGCCCTTGAAAATTACATAATTGTGGTGATTTGTGCAGGAAAACGGTTTCAGTTCAGGAGATGTCTTTATCAAAAGAATTGTGGCCAAGGCAGGAGACTATGTTGAGGTGAGAGTCCCCCCTCTAATTATTTGATACCACTTTTACTCAAGATTATTGTTTTCCCTCTCTTTTTTTTCTGTCCTTCAATGTCTGATGATAAGCACATAACATGCACTTTGGTTCCTGTTACAGGTTTGCAATGGGAAGTTGTTGGTGAATGGTATCATCCAAGATGAAGATTTCATTTTAGAGCCACTTGCTTATGAAATGGAACCACTGGTATTATTTCCTTCCACTTTTTATTCTGTCAGATCCTTGAGCTTGGTTTATTTGAACTTCTCATAAATAAAGGAAGAAAGTCCTGATTGGTTTATGGTCTAAAATATTGTATTTGTTAATTTATCACAAGCTCTGTCATGCAGGGATTCTGGTTAATTGTTTTACTAACCATTGGCCATTTTCTGATTGTGCAGCTTGTGCCCGAAGGCTATGTTTTTGTGATGGGGGACAATCGCAACAACAGCTTTGACTCCCATGACTGGTACGTTGTTAAACATCAAAACTGTGGATGAAGTTTGAGTAATACTTGCATGAGGATGGAGAGAGAACCCTCCTCCCATTGATGGTCCCATCCCATCTAGGAGATTTCCTTGGCCAAAAGTTGACCAGATCGGATGACCTAGCCATCCAGTCTATCACATTTTTTCTGATAGTGAAAAAAAATATATATGGAGAAAGGTCCAAGTCTATGTAGGTAGTAACCGTAGTATAATATACAGTCTATTTCTACAAGTGAACAAGAACAAATTTTCAGTTGCTTTTGGTGTTGTTAAATATGCAATTCTCTTCAGAAGTGTGATCTGACTTATTTATGTGATCGAATTTATTTTCAGGGGTCCGCTTCCTATCAAAAACATCATTGGCAGATCAGTGTTTCGGTACTGGCCTCCTCCTAAAATATCCAACACTGTTTATGAACCACAAGCAGGGCAGAATGTTGTGGCAGTTTCTTGATCCACCAACGACTGCTTCAGTCATAATATGAGAATTCAATGCCTGGCAAAGTTCTGAGGGAGGGTCTCAGATAATTTCTTGTTCATCCGAAAATGATTTCCCCATATTTGTTCCTTTGTTTTTTTCCTGGACAGTTGTAAATACTTCACTGTGTCCGTTGTCATGTGCTTACTATTTGGGATATGCTTCACTGAGATGCATCTCATCTCCATTGTATTTAAGTTCTTTTTATTTTATTAGAGACAAAGCATGTTTGCATAATGGCCCAACAGAGGCCGAGAATGCATTCTGTCAATTTTTTTGCTGTGGAATTTCTTGGTTTTTTCAGTACACTTCTTCCTGAATCAGTCATAGGGACCTATGAAAAGTGGTTTTTTTAGTACATTCTAACTTTTTTGGGGGGATTTACAAGCCTTGAGTTACGGAATATAGAAAAGTGGAGAGGCAGAGGGATAATCTGTCAGTCATGTATCTCATTCTATATTTTAGGAAGACGGATGGCCTTGAGGAGTTGGAAGATACAAAGGAGAAACAAAAGAGGGCGCTAGGAAACCCATTGGGTTACTTAGGCTTGCTTCCTTTGGTCAAGCTTCAGGGAGTACAAAAATGGTGAATGAAAGGTGGGGAGGTCGAAACATAGCTTCTTTAGGATTATGCTAACAAACCCACGATTTTCTATGCTGATTTGGTACCTGAGCCGAAAATCCACCCCCTCTCAAACTCATCGATGTCAATTTTTCTGGCCTCTTGCTGGGTATTAGTCTTCTCTATGGCCATTGTGTACCATCCACGTCAAACTTCGCATGTTTCCCATTTTGTCATGTTTGCTTGCAGTCTATGCAATTCGGCTTGGACATCATCAACCTTTGGGTGGGATTGATCATTGGAAGTAAAAACATGGATCTTGTTAATGATCTCAATCCAACTAAGCCCAGGATCCTTTTCCAACGTCATTCCTCTCATCGTTCTCCTCATTTCAGAGACAGCATCCCATCTCCCTGCAGCAGCATAAAGATTTGTAAGCAGTATGAGAGTCGCACTATCTTCTGCATCTGATCTTAAAACTTGCTCTGCAGCATGAACTCCCAGTTCCAAATTTCTGTAAATGACGCATGAGCTTAGCAAACTTCTCCATAACTCTGAATCTTCACCTAAAGGTGATTCCTCGATCAACTTCTCTGCCTCCTGCAGTAACCCTGCTCGACTTAACAGGCTCACCATGCATGAGTAGTGCTTGGGCCCAGGCACCAAACCGTTTCTCTTCATGTAATTCCAGAAGAACCTTCCAACTTCGACCAGGCCGCGGTGGCTGCAGGCAGAGAGCAGAGAGATAAAGGTAACTTGATCCGGTATCAGACCTTGTTTTAAGACCTCGTCAAAGAGCTTGATAGCTTCCTCTGCTCTCCCATGGTTACTATATCCTCCAAGCATTGAATTCCAGCATTTTAAGTCAGGCTCTGCGACTCTGGAGAATACTAACTCAGCGGCTCGAAGGTCACCATTTTTGGCATACATATCGACCAAACTCCCACATGCACACATATCTACTTCATATCCTGTTTTTACCACCTGAGAATGAATCATCTCGCCTTGCTTTAGAGTTGCAAGATCAGCACATGAACTGAGAACACTGCTTAGAGCAAAGCTATCGACTTTATGGCCTTCCTCATGCATTTGGTAGAAGTAGCTAACTGCATTCGCACCATCTCCCAATCTTGAATGACCAGAGATCATTTCAGTCCAAAGGATAACATCCTTCTCTGACATTGTATGAAACAGCTTTTGAGCAGAACCCGTCTCACCGTTCTTGAAATACATGTAAATTAGTGTACTTCCAACAAAAACACTACTCTCAAATCCTGCTTTCATAACTTGGGCATGGAGAGGTTTCCCATAATCCGAAGCCGGTAAAGCTCCAGTTGCAGAAACGATGGCTGCGAATGTATACTCGTCCGGATTTTCAGAAGACGTTTGGAGTAATTGGATGAATAGATACATGGCCTTCCGTCCGTCTCCATTCTCTGAATACCCGGCTATCATCGAGTTCCATGACACCAAGTCTGGGGTCTCAATCCTTCTAAAAACACAAAATGCAGTTTCAGTATCACCACAACTAGAATACATGTCAAGGAGTGCATTTTGCAATGGTATATCGGCTGGTGAATCGGATTTGATTACTTGGGCATGGATAATTTTCCCACTGACACGATCTCCCAATCTGCTACAAGCATTCAAGACTATTGAATATGTGGTTTGGTTAGGCTGTGTACCTGTCCTTACCATGCTGCAGAACAGTTGGAGGCCTTGCTTGATCTTTTCGTTCTTCGTACTCGCAGAGATCATAGAGTTCCAAGCAATGGCATCTTTATCAATCATACCGAAGAAGACTTGGTTAGCAGATTCCAAATTCCCACAATTTGAGTACATCCCAAGTAGAGATGTCTGAACAATGAGATTATTCAAGAAGCCGAACTTCACGACTTGGGAATGCAATGCCGAGCCTCTTGAATGGTCTTCGAGGGAAGAAGATGCTTGGAGTAGGCTAGAGAAGGTGGAAATATTTGGTCGGAGGCCCTCGGTTGTCATTTGAGGAAGTAATTGGAAGGCGGAGAGGGATTGACGGGGAATTCGAGAATAAGCAGCAATGAGGGCATTGAAGGAAACAAGATTTCTCTGAGGCATTTTGTCGAAAACAAGTCGAGAGTCGTCGAGAGAAGCACATTTTGAGTACATTGAGAGGAGATTGTTGTTGAGGAATGGGGTTGGTGGGGTGAGGGTTGTGGAGGTAGTAAGGATGAGAGCGTGGAGTTGGCGGGCCTTTCGCAGTGAGGTTGTGGAAGTGCATTTTCGAACGAGCGCTGCCAAAGAAGAGGTTTCATAAGATGGCATAGATGGAATTTCGTTCGCTAAATTTGTCGGAGATATGTTGGAACTTGGAAGTTCAACACTCAATGGATCCTCTTGTTCTTCCCCATGGTTGATCAACATTGTCTGGGAGGTTCTAACATCATAATCTGGCACACATGATGATTCATCTGGGCCGTTCAGTTGATGGGTCCCACTCCCATCCTAGTAGTTCTAGCCTTCTAGGTTAAAACTCAAAAATCATGTGAACTTACTATGGACTGGAACAAACTTTTGATGTGGACGAGTGATCCTTAAAAAATGCCGCGCTTTTTTCGGGCCCACTGTTATCATGTGGAAAATTTTTGCTTCACGAATTGCTTGATCCAAAGGACAAGGGCCGTTGATCAATACATTGGAAGGTGGGGCCTACATGCTTTGATAGGAAAATCATCTAAGTGCTATGGAGTGACCAACCTCCTCGTGTTGACGGACAGTCCTTGATTTATGTGAAGCCCTTTGCATCAAGCATTATTGGGTGGATATACAGTCCAAATCAGCCTAATGGACGGTTATCTCTAGCCATGGGCTTTTAGCACTTCTTAAGGAGTGAATCTAACCGTTGGATGCAATCAATTTGTTGGGTACTTCATCCAACAGCAACAAATCACCCTCTTAATGGCCACCAGTGGCGGCCCTTCATCTAACAAGTTGCTGGTGAAAAACGGATCATCTGATAGATGGTAAGATATTCTAGAATGAAAATGAGGATGTGAATTACCTACAGTATTTTAGTAACACCCCCTGAAATTTGAAAGTAATTATTAAAAAACCCTTGTACTTTCAAACTTTAGTATTACCCTCCTCGGCCTAGTTTAAACAGTGGTTGACTTGTGTTAAAACAGACTTGAATCACATGTCATTAGCACATAGGTGCATTAATAGGTTCATGGTGCGCATGTCACGTCTTAACATTAGTCAAATGATGGTTAAACTGGGTCAAAGGGGGTAATCCTCTAGTTTGAAAGTATAAGGGGGCATTACTAAATACATTCAAATTTATAAGGGGGCATTACTAAATACTTTCAAATTTCAGGGGGGTGTTACTAAAATATCCAAGAATTAACTATAGCAGGCTTACCAAGGCTTGAAAACCATAAATTCAATCGACACCTTCAAAAATGCCATACCCATCTTAAATTACATTTTTCTTTGATGAGGAAGAAAAGAAAGTTTACATGAATTGAAATTTTTAGCCCTTTAACAGTTTGCTCTGTCATGTTATATGGAAGATGAATATGAAAAGAGATAATTTGTTGGGAATGAATACACACTTAGATGCAAAGCTAGAAGAAGAAAAAAAAAGAAACAAATTACAACACAAGATATACGTGGTTCACCCGATGTGGGCTATGTCCGCAAAGATCATAATTCGTAACCTCTTCACTATTGAAAATGATAGATCACCAACAAAGGGAACAAACCTTCTATTCGCTTTACACCACGTCTATGATTTGAGTCACAACATAAGCGACATATAAAAAAGATACCAGAGTAAATGCCATCATGTAGAAAGAACTACCTGGACCATAGAGTAGGCCGCCGCCTGGATGCTTTTGGCATATTGGTCTGGATCCCATCACTTTTCATCCTCTTAAGTCCATATAAAGAAAAGAAAAACTGTACGTAAATTCTTCAATACAACACACCACTTATAGTTATCCCTCAGAGAGAGAGGGAGAGAGTATTTGGTGAATTCATGGCAGAGCGGCAATAAGGAGGACATGGATGGAGGAATTGTGCCGGAGAAATGATTCCACTGCTTTGGCCAAGATGACTACGAACTCTATGGACCAGTTCATTAGTGTCAAGCACATTTCGAATCTCTGAATCACCATTGCAACAGACCCTCTTTGTTCTCTTGTTGGCTCTGGTCTTCTCTGTATTTAATATCTCACGTCCGAGTTGTTTATATCTTGTTTACAAATTGATGACGAGACCAAGTCGATTATCGAATATGAAGCATTGGATAAGCATTGATGTATATATATACAAGAATCTCGGGTCCCATCATATGTGACAAGGAAGTAGGGTTAGTCCACCTACAATGACAAATTGATGACAAGAGAGTATATGCTCTGTGATTAGTGTTAAATACAAAACTTCTCCTGCTCAAGTCAAGATAAAGAAATATAGGAAAATGAAAGATTGCGAGCTGATGATTAAGAACATTTGTAGACAACAGGCCGGAGGACATGATAAGTTTTTCTAGAAAAATTAATCAAGACACAAAGAAAATGCTGAAAATTTAAATTTATTACATCTCACGCTCCAACTTGGTCGGGAAATGGCAACATCAAACGGTGTTTTGGTTAATATCACTTGTGTTGCCCCTGCATTCTATAAAGTATGAACCACCGTTAAAATTGCAACAATATGCACTATATACTCTGTAAATACATCAATGGTTACAAGACCACCTTTACTAAGCTCACCTTTAATCAATAAATCTAAGATGGTCGACCCGCCATTAATACAACCATGCAGCCATGAATAAAATCAATTCTCACTGAAAGCTCAACTCGCCACATAATATTTTACAGAGACATGGGCATTGGGAACCTTATTGAATGTTGTATTTACAACCCCAATTGCCAACCAGATCTTTGTTTTACATATGACACCAGTAAAAAGTGAACAAATTCCTTTTGCTATAACCTTCTTTTCCATGCATTGGCCTAGGAGAACGGTACAAGGATCAGACGACTGTAGATATAATATACAAGCATTTCCCTCTTACCACTTCACGTCCAATGTTAGAGCCTCGGGAGGGACGAGGACAGAAGGGAACTTTGTGAAGGAAATATTGGACATTAGGTTACTCCATGCAGCAGAATCAGCTGCGATGAAAGGCCTCACCCTCTTAACCATTAATGGCTTCAACCTATTCGCTTCAACCCTTGCCAATACCTCAAACCAAGCCCGTTCTGATGTAGGCTTTGTTCTCCAATCTGCCAAAGTACCCCAGAATGTATCGTTGTCCCCTACATCTCTTTCCAGTTCCATTTGGAACCAGACTAGAGTTGATGCTGTTAGTTTGGCTTTGAAACCTGACACCCCATTCTGAGAAGTCCTGCCACCTAGAAAGCTCCTCATGATTTTTTCCAGTAGAGCTACCCTTGGATTTAAGGAGTCAAGGGGGCATGCCCTCTTTTTGTAGAGATGTCTAATGTAACACTTCTCTGGCAACAACTCAATGGTATCCCGGGACAGGAATTTAGCTTCAATGTAGGCATTGGGGTTATGGGTCCTGTAGGCAACTAGCGAGGCTGATCCCAAAATCTGTACAGGAGGTAACGGCAGGCATAAAGAATGCCTGGAGAACCAAAAATCACTTTCCTTGTTAATATCTAAGCTTCTATTGACTGGTAAACCAAAATCAGTGGCAAGAAAGAGGGAGACTTCTCGAGCGCCTTCTACTTCTATTGTAACGCCTTCACCAACGAGCAATCGTTTCAAACCAGTATGTGTGGTGTTCAACTGCATACCGAAGTCAACACAATCAGATAACAATGCGAGCATTGAACAAATACTCAGGAACAGTTAGACATGTTATCAACATTATACATGTAAAGAAATAAAAGTGCAAAACAAATATAATACTTCCAAGAAATCCAATCCTGTCAATTAAACAAAAACAAACTTTATTTGCCTTGGCCACAGAGTATGCATTTTATAGGTGGAATAATAAGAATAAATTTTGACTTGGACCCATAATATATATCAAGTCAGACTTGTGACTGGAACACCAGAAGATGACTGGAGGTTGATTTGAAAGCATACAAGACCAATGTTAAGAAAATAAAGACTAATGCTTGAATTGAAGCCCTGAGATGAAATAAGACAAACCTAAAACTATAGCTGGACTATCAGCAAACAGCAGATGGTTGAGTGGGGTTGAGCCTTCAGCCAAGGTTTGAAAGAATGAAAACCATGGGGATAACAGCGTGGAGCTTAGCCACCTTTTACCATTTAAGATTCGAACCATTACAACAGATGTTATTATGGTGGGTACTTTTTCTGACTCTTTGCTACCTTTTCCAATATTTGTTATTAAATGTTGTACTAAGTTATAATGGTACTAAAATAACAGGATAACAGCCGCTCTAACGGCCGTTATATGTAGGGCATTATTTACATATATATCGTAAGGGTCAGGCTCAGAGGACACCTATTTTCACACCTATTTTCAGAGGACACCTATCGTAAGGGTCGGGGGCCAATATATAAATTAGAAGCGTTGGAATGGGATGATTTTTGGTGAGGATGGTCTCTATGGTGAGGAGATCACCCTCACAAAAATTCAAATCATTCTGATATTCATAGCATGGTTTACAAGTTGAAGAATTATGGACCGTCTATTTTTTACCGTTAACTTGAAACCCACATTTGATGGTGTTAGAAATTTCAGAATGGGCTGATTTTTTTGTAGGGGTGATCTATATGGTGAAGAGATCATCCTCACCAAAAATCAGCCATTGATTTATCTTCCATGTGGGTACACCAAAATTGTGTGTGAAAATATGTGTCTACTGAGCCTGACCCATATCATAATGGGATATGGCCCATGGCCGCAAATGCTGTTATTAATGGCTATAATCATGCTTTTAGCCTATTATGGTTTAATAAAAGTTGGCGGCGTTGAGTTATAATGTCAGTACTGTCGCATTCAGTTATAATGTCAAAGGATATAAGACACATCAGCATTACACTCTTATATCCAAAATAGAACAAATGTATCTACAACTTTCCTAACAGCACTACAATATCAGTGATTAAGTCATACGATCTTGTGATATATGAGTAACGAGTGAATGTTGAAGAATTCGGGAATGATAACGTATATAGCCAACCATAGGGTTTGACATCAGAGATAGGGGCAGTTGCAAGTAAATCACAGTTACCAGAGCAGGACATAGGAGAAGTGATGTGCAAAATAAAAGCAAACTATTGCTCATAAAGAGGGAAGCACGAACAAAAACACCACACGGATATTCTTTTCTGAGCCTTACTACTCTCAGATCTGTCATTCCCCTCTCTAAGAAATCAAGATCACCAAATTCTAACTTTCAAACAACAGCTAGCTCATTCATCCTGGTCCAATCCGAACGGATCTTATTTTCTTTCCCTTACATCCAGACGAACATACACCACTACTCAAATCTCCCTCCCCAGAAAACCGATGATACTGTTCATCTACTTTGCATTGAGAATACTAGTTTCCTAATCCAAGTTATTGATAAGAACCAACTGAACATGAATAACAATCAGTGCAACTACGGGTGAGCAAAATACATATACATCTTGGGGACAGCTTTTCAACATACACTAAATTTTGAGATGTGGTTTGTGGCAGTCATTTTGGAGTGTCTGGGTAATTCGGCAGAAAAACTGAGGTCCCCTATAGCTGTATTGACATGAAACTATGAAAGCACTGTGTATTGAATCAAGGCTTCTCTACCTCAATATTCTAACTTTATAACAAGTACAAAGTTTATGCCCCAACTTTTTCACATCCTATTATAAGCAACATACCAAACCTAGAGTGCATAGTGAAGCAAATGTACTAATGGAATTAGATTTTAGGATGATACTGAACCTGTAACAAAGTCCCATATTAGACTGTAAAAATCAACAACCTACACCAAATTTGAAATTTTTTCTTTCCACAATGCAGATAAAGTTGAACATTCTCCATGCTCCCCATGGTTAAGCATCCCAGTATCCTACTAAGAACCCTAACAGCAAGCATATCAATAGCAGCGTGTCACTCTGCCGGGATCACTACGATATGAGGTATTCCTATAGGGATCTCTAATGACCCAAGCATTTTCTTGTATAAATTAGGAGCAGGTTTCTATAGAAAAACCTCTTCCAGAGAGTTACTAAAAACATTGTCTTGTGAAATACCATCACTTATGATATCATGAGTAATCTTATTTACAACAGTAAATACCATCATATAGAATATCATATCTAGGTTGGTCCATGCTACCCTTCACGATATGTTGGGGTCTGTGGAGAGAAATCAAGGTGTTCGAAGGGGAGGAAGTTTTGGCGACCATCATTCTCAACATTAAGGGGCTGCTGTTTTTATGGTTTCTGAGAGCCATGGGTTGATTTTTGAGGATTTCATTTTTCGCTGGGATATTGTGTTCCAGAGAGGGTGCTTAATCCTCTTGTTGTCTGCTTTGTTTTAGTGTGGAGTTTGCTCTTAGTAGGTCTCCTCGACCTCTAAGGCTGCTTCTGTAATCTTTTGGCTTTCTTGCCCTTTATAAAACCTATACTTATCAAAAAAATATATTTAAGTTGGTCCAAAGCATTTATGTTAACCTGGAGTCCACAAGCGTGGAATGAAATGCAGAATAAACTTCATATCACTACACTTCAGTGGGGGTGCATGGGCCTAATAATGGATCCAAAATACGCATCTTCACCTATCTTGATGTAATAAAGCTTCTATAGGGTCCTTTCTCTAAGAAAATTAAACCTCCATGGCCCAATCAAATAGTTCGACACCATGAATAGCACAGGTGAAATAGCCAAACAATGAAATATTCAATTCCCCTCTAAAATTGATAATTACTTCAACGAAAAGAATGCACTCCCTTTTCTTTTTCCAGATTTTGTTTTACTTTTCCAGGCCTGTTCCATATGCCCTCGTGAATATCTCCAATCAGTGCACATATTTATAAGCTTGTCTACTTGCAGATGAACCAGGGACACCCATTTCCAGAAGGTGGCTACAAATGACAGCTTTATCATCTATTCATATCCCATGCCTCTCACGAAAGCATGAATATGCCAATTCCTCCAAACATCTGATATCAATTCATAAATCATTCACGCATTGAAAAAAATGCTTTAAGGTAATATAACCAAATTAGACCTCATTCTTTGTAACATCCAATGACTTCAATCTCATCTTATAAGCACTCGTGTAGTATATATATATAGAGGGAAGGAAAGCAGAAAAAAAAGGAGGATAAATGACTAATCTCCCCTATACATCAAAGCCTCCCACGAAACACGAGATCTTCAAAGAAGATACCACCACATTCCTTGAACACTTTACACCATTGAAACATGAGGGCCTTGATCAAAATAATAACGCGATTGAATTCCTCCTTATCTTCAAACACCCTTTGCTTCCTCTCTCTCTCTCTACACACCCCTTAGCATCGCGAATGGGAGGATACTCCATAAACGCCTCCCACGAGGAGAGAAGGCACGGATATGCCAAGAACTGAAAATCTCTATCACCACCCGCAACATCACCCAACGATCCCCAAACAACGATAAATAATACTAAAAATAAAAAAAAGCATACCTCCCTAACCACCACACAATGGAGAAAATGGTTCACTGACTCTCCATTAGGATTGCACATATAGCAAAAGTAGAAAATGAATCTTTTCCTCTTGATCAAAAATCAAGGTCTTCCTAAAGGCCGCACACCAAACGAAGAAGGCAACCTTTGAAGGAACCTTCAAACCCCAAATACTCGGAGACGAAAATGTCCACTAATAGGGGACCCCAACACCAAATAAAAAGATCGAACTGAGAAGACACCATAATGATCGGGAGCCCAAATATGAACATCCTCTGAAGCAGAATCTAGATGTGTAGAACTCACATGCCCCAACAGGCTCACTACTAGATCCACTTCCCAGTCGTTATTGTTCCACCTAAAGCCAAAGTCCGCGAGATGCCACCTCCTGCTTCAATAAAAAAAGCCTATGATGAGGACATCAAATCGTCTTACCCTAGAGTTTAACCAGATGAGGAGGACTGGAGCGTTACCACTGTCCTTAGGGTTTGATGACTTCTATGTGGGTCCCAAAATTGACTAAATTCCGAGTAATAGAACTCGAGATATCGCATTTTTAAAATCAAAATGTTGTCAAAAAATATTTTCTATTTTTGGGTCAATCGGAAAATATTTTCCATTGGGAATGGAAAATTTTCACCTTCTTCAACTTTTAGTCACCATACGAACCAGCAAACAGGGGATTCGTAGGCGGTCATGGATGGCCCCCCTTTGGACCCCGAAATACCCCCAAAACCTTTCTTATATTCGTCCATTTCACTTGCCACCCGTTTTCCTAAGTTTAATGGGCGTAAGCCCTTCAAAAAATTGCCCAAAATGCCAAGAAGTCCGGACTAATACAATCCGCAAAACTCTCTTCTTAACGCCATTAGAGACCTCTATTAAACCTCATTTTTGTGGCATTCATTCCCTATTATAATAAGGATTAAAAAGAAAGTGTTAGATTAACATTTCTAATCTCATTTTATAGAAAAATTTCATATCAAATAAATAGGGTTTCAAAAAAAATGCCCAAATAATTTAAAAAAAATTCAATTCATTCAACCTATTGTTAGAACTTGTAAAAGCTTTAAAACTATCCAAAATGAAAGAAATTTAATTAAACAACTGGAATCTATACAATTTCAACTAAAATGGACAATCGATTCCAGAATTTTTCAAAAATTTACCAAGAAATAAGTGCTCGAATAGAACATTTTTAGAAACAAAATAATCACGAATTATCGTATATAATTCTAGTTATTTATAAACGAATTTATAAGAAAACTGATACAAGATGAAATTCAATCAAAATTAAACCACCTACCTTTCCATTCGTTCTTCTCTTTCAATTTCAACGAGTTGTTTTGATTTTTTTAAATATAGTTTTCATTATATAAAATTCAGTTAAACCATTCACAGAATACACAATTCGGATAAGTGAAAATTCAATTTTACTATGGTGTACTGCGCGTACACCTTATTCCATATTCATTTTATATTTATAATTCATTTTTAAAGATTATTTATGATTATTTCAGTTTTAATCACCCGATTAAGACTCTATTGATCTCCGATTTGAGCGCGCTGACAGTCTACGTTCATATTTTTCACTGTTGTATACATCCATATGGTTGGATTTTCCAAAACATTCTTTGATTAAAGTATCAACTTTTTGACATACGCGTTTTTTCAATATTGAAACTTTTTATAGAAAACTCGAATTTTAACATGCTTACAGACTAAACTAAGCTTCTTAATACTTATGAATCTAATAGTAAGGTCGATTTTCTCATCAGCACTCTCTATGAGATTTTCGATTTTGCGATATATATTTTCTTATATTTTGACGACTTTGACTAGAATCTTGGTCAAGTCAATTATTTTTGACTTGTAAAACCTATCTTTACTACTTTGGTCGTCACATTCTCTCCACCTTATAATAATTTTCCTCAAAATTAAAATATACTTGGCACTTACGTGAAAAGCTCTAGGTAATATTCTCGCATGTCTGATTCTTTTTCCCAAGTGGCTTCTTCTACATTATGATGTCTGCATAATACTTTAACAAATAGGATAACTTTGGATCAAAGCTTCTTTTCTTGTCGATTTAGAATTTGGACCAGTCCTTCGAGATATGAAATATTTTCATCTAACTGCAGAGATGACCAATCGATGATATGAGAAGGATCCAGTACGTACTTCCGAAACATTGACACATGGAACACGTTATGAATCTGTTCAAGTTTCCAACTATGCTGGTAATTCTAATTTGTAGGCCACTATACCCACTTTCTCAATGATCAGAAACGGCCCAACAAACCTTGATTTCAGTTTTCCTTTCAGTCCAAATCTGGATATTCCCTTTTTTGGAGAAACTGGGAAAAAACATAATCACCAACTTCAAACTCAAGTGAACATCGACGACGGTTTGCATAACTCTTTTCTCTGCTTTGAACTGTCTTTAATCTTTCTCTGATCAGTCTTATCTTCTCTGTAGTTTCCTCAATTACTTCTGGACCAATCATTATTGCATCTCCGACTTTTGTCCAGCACATCTATGATCTACAAGTTCTACCATATAATGCTTCAAACGGTGTCATACCGATATTGGACTGGTAACTGTTATTATAGGCAAACTCGACTAAGTGAATGTGCAACTTCCAACTCCCGCCAAAGTCTAGCACAAGCTCGAAGCATATCTTCTAATAAGATTCGAATCACCCTCTCTGATTGTCCATCTGTCTATAGGTAGAATGATGTATTGTACTTGAGGACAATTTTTATAAGATGAAGAAAATATAACGACCCAAAGTAGTAAAGGTAAGTTTTACAAGTCAAAACCCGTTGACTTGACCAAGATTCTAATCAGATCCGTCAAAATATAAGACAAAGTATTGATCGTAAAACTAAAAACCTCATAAAGAGATCTGATGAGAAAACTGACATCAACATTAGGCTCAGAAGTATTGAGAAACATAGTTTAGACTGTAAGCATGCTAAAATCCGAGTTTTCTATAAAAAGTCGTAAAATCTCGGAAAAACCTACAACATGTCAAAAAGTTGATATTTTAAACAAATAACTTTGGGAAAATCCAATCGTATAGACGGATACAACACTGAAAAACATAAAGGTAGACTCTCAGTACGCTCAAATCGAAGATCAATAGGGTGTCTCAATAGGATGATTAAAAATGAAATAATCATATATAATATTTAAGATCATTAAAAATATAAAATGAATATGGAATAAGGTGTACGCGTAGTACACCATAGTGAAATCAAATTTTCACTTATCCAAATTGTGGATTTGGTGAATGGTTTAACTAATTTTTTTATATATAAAAACTATTTAAAAAAATCAAAACTTGTTAAAACCGAAAGAGAACGAAGAGAAAGGTTGGTGGTTTAATTTCGATTAAATTTCATCTTATATCAATTCTCTTATAAATTCGTTTATAAATAACTAGAATTATATCGTGATTATTTTGTTGCTAAAAAAATTTCATTCAAGCATCTATTTCTTCTCGGTAAATTTTTGAAAAATTCTAGAATTGATATTCCATTTTAGTTGAAATTATATAGATTTCAGTTGTTTAATTACATTTCTGACGCAGGACGGGAGTACCGTTCCGCGATTTGAGAAGGAATTAAGAGTGGATTACTATTCACGTGTCACTATTCACGTAACTATTCATAGTGCTATGGTATGATTTGGGTTTTCTTATGTAATAAATTGACTAAAAAAGAAATAGAGATGGAGAAAGAGAAGAAATAGAGAAAGAGATAGGGATAGAAAGATACATTCGACTTCGCACCGAATTAGCTTGGCTTCGCACCAAGAGAAGATGGCTTCACACCACAAGAGAGATTTCTATTTCTTCATTCATAATTTTTCATTCTTAAAATCAAATGGTACATCACCTTTTATAATACTCCCTACTTTAACTTTCCTAATTCTAATCTAATTGAAATTAGAAACTCCTAATACAAATCAACTATTGCAATCAATAATAAAATCCTAATTGGAAACAAAATCTCAATTGAAAATCCTAATTAAATTAAAACAAATCTTCGTAGGGTCCATTAAAAATAGTAAAATCAAAATTTACTATAAATAGTAAATTCGGGATTTACTATAAATAGTAAAAATGAGATTTACTATAAATAGTAATTTCGATATTTACTATAAATAGTAAAAACGTGAATTACTATAAATAGTAAATAGAATCCACTTGATTGGGCATTGATTCGGTGTAGCGCGGACGATCGTAGTAGAATGCTCCCGCATCAAACCCTCCTGGTTGAAAAGAATTCGACTTTGAATTCAAGTTGAGATATTGCAATTGGCTTTTCCAACGGAAGAGATATTTAGAGTACTTTCCCTTCAATTTCTTCTTCTGCATCTTCGACATGTGTAAATTTTTTGAAACATGGTATATGTCCTCAACTCTGGTCTTTTTTGATAAGAAATTCTTGCTTATTCCATCTGGTTCATTTTTAACTATCGGTTCTGAAACAGCAGAAACATCTAGATTCGGATTGAGATCTTCTATACTTTTTGGATCATCTTCAGCTAAAGCAAACTAGGGGAATCATCAATCTTTTCAGCTTTTTCATTCTCCACAACTACAGGCGGATCAATCTGCTTCTCCTCTGTATTTTCTTCTGATTCAACTATAGGAGCTTCAGGACTAGCTAATTCCACAGCTTTGGCTTTTTCTTCCTCGTCGATTTTTTTATTTTCCTCGGATGGAAAAACACCATCTTGTTCAATGGCTTTTATTTCTTCGTTTACTTTCTTCTCGACTTGCTTTGAGACCTCTTTAGGGGTTTTTCTTGCTGTGAAACCTTCCAATAGCTTGCCAGAAAGAGGTGGAAAAGCCAGTGGTTGTGGTAGTGACTTTCCAAGATGACAGTTGCTGATTGGAACTCTGGCGGAAACCCTTGCCTCCAGTTTGCTCTCAATACGATTTATATGGTCACTTAGTCCGCTCTCAAAACGATTTATCACATCGTTTAGTTTAGCTAACGCGGCTACCAAAGATTATGAACCAATATAAGACATCTTTCCGATCAGGAGTTTCGAACCGGGCTCTGATACCAAATTTGACGCAGGACGGGAGTACCGTTCCGCGATTTGAGAAGGAATTAAGAGTGGATTACTATTCACGTGTCACTATTCATGGCACTATGCACATGGCACTATTCACGTGTCACTATTCACGCAGCACTATTCATAGTGCTATGGTATGATTTGGGTTTTCTTATGTAATAAATTGACTAAAAAAGAAATAGAGATGGAGAAAGAGAAGAAATAGAGAAAGAGATAGGGATAAAAAGATACATTCGGTTTCGCACCGAATTAGCTTGGCTTCGCACCAAAAGAAGATGGCTTCACACCACAAGAGAGATTTCTATTTCTTCATTCATAATTTTTCATTCTTAAAATCAAATGGTACATCACCTTTTATAAGACTCCCTACTTTAACTTTCCTAATTTTAATCTAATTGAAATTAGAAACTCCTAATACAAATCAACTATTGCAATCAATAATAAAATCCTAATTGGAAACAAAATCTCAATTGAAAATCCTAATTAAATTAAAACAAATCTTCATGGGGTCCATTAAAAATAGTAAAATCAAAATTTACTATAAATAGTAAATTCGGGATTTACTATAAATAGTAATTTCGATATTTACTATAAATAGTAAAAACGTGAATTACTATAAACAGTAAATAGAATCCACTTGATTGGGCATTGATTCGGTGTAGCGCGGACGATCGTAGTAGAATGCTCCCGCATCAATTTCTTTCTTCTTAGATAGTTTTAAATCTTTAACAAAATAACAATAGGTTAAATGAACTGGAAAAAAAAAAAATTTAAGCTATTTGGGTGTTTTATTTTTAGAAACACTTTCTTTAAATTTTTTCTCCAAAATGGTATCAGAAATGTTGATCTAACACTTTCCCTTCAATCCCTATTATAATAGAAAATGAATGCCACAAAAATGGGGTTTAGTGGAGGTTTTAATGGCGTTAAGAAAGGAGTTTTACGGACTGTAATAGTCAGAATTTCTTAACGTTTTGGACAATTGTGAAGGGCTTAACACCCATTAAACTTGGAAAAACTGGTGGCAATTGAAATAGAGGAGAAGGTTTTTGAGGCATTTCAGGGTCAAAATAGGTGACATCCATGGTCGTCTATGAATCCTATGTTTGATGGTTCGTATGGTGACTAAAAGTTGAAGAATGTGGAAATTTTCCGTACCCAAAGGAAAATATTTTTCGACCAATCCATAAATGAAAAATATTTTCCAACAGCATTTTGATTTTAAAAATGCGATATCTCGAGTTCTATAACTCAGAATTTAGCGATTCTTGAGTCAATTTTAGGTAATTTTTCAAGTAGAATCTGAATATATAATAAAATAAAATAATAATATTAAATTACTAAAAGGCGTTTCTGCATAGAACTCTGATAGATAGCTTGATTAAATTAAGGAATGAATCGACCTACAAACTTAGAGATAACCCTTGTGCTTTGAGATACAACTCAGGATCTATCGTTATCTTGGATCAAGTTTTGGGACATAACAAGACCCTTATGATCCCTATGACCGAATCATGCAAACGGTCAAGATCGAGGCCCCTAGCTTTTATGGTTGACTGGACCCAAAGGCTTTCCTTGATTGATTGTCAGACATGGACCACTACTTTAAATGGTACGAATTGTCTGAGGGTCGAATAGTTAGGTTTGCCAAGATGAAATTGGTGAGCCAAGCCAAACTCTATTGGACCAATGTTGAGCACAGGATAGAAAGTGATGGTGAGGACCCCATTGTTCAGTGGACTGAGATGTTCTCAAAGAAAAATACCTTCCCTTGTGTTATCGCAAAAGACTCCTAGATCTATGTCTGAAACGATCTCACCCTTCACATTTGAAGTCCTTGCTCCTCCCAACTCCTTAAGGATAGACAGCTTGGAGACCCTCGCTACAAGAGAGACAAAATCTGGCTGGCCACTATACAAAGACAATCGGTTTGCAACTCCTCTCCACCCGATTTGTTTCTCCCCTTTGGTAACATCATCAGGCCCTTCACATTTGAAGTCCTTGTTGCTCCCAACTCCTTAAGGATGGACAGCTTGGAGACCCTCGCTACAAGAGAGAAAATCTAGCTGGCCACTATACAAAGACAATCGGTTTTCCACTCCTCTCCACCCGATTTGTTTCTCCCCTTTGGTAACATCATCAGGTCGTTCCTACCATTACGGTAAAAACTATCAACCCGACGAACCTGCCATTTATATTAGATTTCATCTCCGTGATCTTACCTTCCCGAGCTAAAAAAATTTGCCAGAGGGGATTGTTGTTGCCACTATTCAAGGCCTCCAGCAAAAACTTCCACAACTATGCTCCGTCATCCTTGAATAAGATGATCTCCTCCATTCATCTCTTCACATCCTGGGCACTCACTCCAGCTACTTGGCTATCAATGCTTCCTCCCAGTCCAAGAAAATAAACGCTCTTCCACTCCTGAACCTGCTTTACTTTGAATCCGACCTCGTACACCAAATGTTCTTTGAGTTGAGTGTTCGACTATCGGTCCAATTCCAATATTATTTAATTAAATTCTCTTACGATTATCTTCTTAGGTTATATGAATGAATATCTTCTATTTTACAATACATCTCTCATAAGAAATTAATAGAGAGTGATCCCATAAGAAGTGAAACCTAATACAAATAAAATTGCAGTACTACATCATACAGTGAGTAAATGAGCATGATTAATTCACTTTTGAGTGATCCTTTTTCCCCTCAAGTGAAGAACAAATAAAAGCAACACTACATTCAAAACTAAAAGCACAATTAAACAAAACGAACTATTGGTGAAAGAAACAAAGGCAAAGAACCGAATCCCTATGATAAGCAACCTTAAAGGAGTAGCACATACCGGCAACACAAGCGACAAGTCGTCATCCCCATCAACCTGTAATTCAAACGGTCCCTCCAATTTGAATGCATTTAGCACCGTCTTCGAACTAGCTTCATTAACCAAAGGTCCAAATTTGCCGTTTTTCCTAAGTTTCTTCCACGAATCCACCTCATCATCGGAAAATTTGAAAACCAAGTCACTCTTCCCCATTCGAATTCGAAATTCGTACCTCTGAGATCTCCCAACCCTAACATTTCTAACGCCCACACGAGAAACCCTAATCTCCTCCAAATTCCAACTCTGCTTCACCGAGATCGCCTTCAAAACATCCTAAATTCAACCAGAAGAATTCCAAAGAAGGGCAAGTTAGGGTTTCTAATTTTGATTCGAAAAGAGCCACAGATCGCTTAGGGTTTAGAAATGAAATCTGACGTACCTTCAAGAAATGAGAAGAAGGAGGTTCTTCATTGAAGTCTGAAGGAAGACTGTTGGAGGCGTTTAATGGAACCGTGAATGCAACGAGGGTTTGAAAAGATAATAAGAGACAAAACGCGAGGCGACTAGTGAACATTTTTCCTTCTCTCGTCAACTACTTCCGTACATGGATCAGACTGGGAAATCAAATCGAACGTTCTCTACCTCTTTTTATGGGTTGTGCAGCTTGTGCTATCACAGTCTAAAGGTCGACCGCGGGGAGGATCTGTGAGGTCTGTACGTGGACCATCGGATTCAAGTGATCCACCGCCGGGAACAAACGTGAATTGGTTGGTTCACTTTTATTGGTCCCCTGAATTTTGTGTAGATGGTCCCCTCACCATACAGGCCATCCTCGCCAAAAATCATCCAATTCCAAAACTTATAACGACAGATCTAAAATGACAAGTAAAATGACAGGGACACAATATAAGACACGTGGCATACTGTTACAGGACTCTGACCGTACGGATGTTTGTCCTATCCCATGGTGGACCTACAAACCAAAAATCAGCCTGATTAGTGATTTATAAGTGTTGCATCTTTGTACCTCAAATACTGCTCAAATTCCCACAGTTGACATCAGCCCATGAAAATCAGTCCAATCCAAAGCCTGCAAATCACTAATCAGGCTGATTTTTGGTTTGTAGGTCCACCATGGGATAGGACAAACATCCATACAGTCAGAGTCTTGTAACAGTATGCCACATGGCTCATATTGTGTCCCAGTCATTTTAGATCTGTCAACCGAGCCTGACCCTTTATATATATTGTCCCGCGACAATATTTTGTTGTAAAAAATGTTTCAAAATTGTTGTCCCCCGAACATGATCTTATAGGAGGGGACAAAAATTTTGACAACAAAAAATTGGTGTGGGGCTGGGTCAGGATGGGCCGGGGAGGAGCGGGAGAACAATTTTGACAACATTTTTTACAACAATTTTGGCTTACCCACATGGGAGATGAATCAGTAGCTGATTTTTTGTGAGGATGATCTCCTCACCATATAGTTCGCCCCTACAAAAATCAGCCCATTCTGCAATTTCTAACCCCATCAAGTGTGGTCTACAAGTTAAGGGTAAAAATAGATGGTCCATAATTCTTCAACTTCTAAACCAGTCTGCGAATGTCAGAATGAATTAAATTTTATTGAAGATGATCTCCTCATCATACAGGCCGTCCTCGTCAAAAATCATCCAATTCCAAAACTTATAATTTATATATTGACCTGCGCCAATTTTTTGTTGTAAAAAATGTTGTCTAAATCGTTGTCCCCCGGTCCTGACCCTTATTTATCTATCTATCTATACCGTGGTTTAAAAGATGCCCTTATAACGGATTCAGACCTCCGCTGTTACGTTCATTTTAACGCTCAGTAATGACCGTTATTTTTCTGAAAAATTTGTTAAAATAATAATGCCCGCTATTTTCCGTTATTTCATTTTTACCCGTGCATTACAGTCCATTATAATATTATAATGGAAAATCAGTAACACCCCCAGTCCATTATACCATTACAACGACTCCTTTTAAACTACTTTAAAGTCAAAACCGAGGTTAGGGCACTCCCTTCATATGGGCTTCACAAGACGGGCACCTACGCAGAGGCAGAGCAGAACTTTGATGATGGAGATCCATCATTAACATTGATGATGGACAACTGTGTGGGCCACATGGCACATGCTTAGAGACTATTGACCGTAGGGATGTTTGGCCCATCTCTAGGTAGACATACATACCAAAAATCATCCTGATTAGTGATTTATGACCGTTGGATCTAAGTACCCCAAATAATACTCGAATCCACGGTTAAAAATAAACCATGGAAAAGACTCTAATCCAACGGATTGAAATTACTAATCAGGTTGAATTTTGGTAAGTCCATCTAAAACATCCATACAGCCAGTAGTCTCTAAGAATGTGCCATGTGGCTCAAACTGAGGTCCATCATCAATGTTGATGAGGCCCCTTGCAACGCACATGCCACCACCTAGTACTAGTTTAAAGCCAAAATCAGGGTTGTGGCACGCCCTTCACTAGATGCTCACCTAGAACTTTGATGATGAAGGTCCATCATCAACGTTGATGATAGACGACCGTGTGGGCCACGGGGTACACTTTTAAAGATTACTAACCGTATAGCTCATCCCTAGGTATACCTCCCATAATGTCAACGTGTAACCCTTGTTAACTCTCCCTTAACCAACTAACCAACAACTTAACATGGGTTGGGTTTTTGGGTTATGGGAGTTAAAGTGCTAGTACGTGTCAACATTTTGGGAAGGGAGACTTCAAAATTGCAGCCCTGAGGGGGTGAATTTTTTTTTTCCTTGGAATGGAGTAAAGAAAAAAAAATGATAAATCAAAGCTGATATATTAGAAAGGAGATCGAGAAGATCTCAAAACAAACACAAGGGAGGGCACGAGCAACCAAAAACATAAAAGAAAACAAAGGAACCTGAGCAACACTACTAGCTCTCCAAAATAGCATCAAAACTAAAAACCATATCCTCAAAGAAGGCGCCTCTCAACTCAGGAAAGATGCTACCCCAACAAAATAAGAAAGCCTTGATACTAAGAATCAAGTTCAGATTGGAGCATTCCTTTCCTCTAAAGACTTTGTTATTTCTCTCCAACCAAACACCCCAAATAATACCAAACTGCAGCATCATTCACAAAATGATCCTCCTAGATGACGCATCAATCCTAGAATTTTTTTTAGCTGAAGTCGCTCTCGTTGTTGGGTCAAATAAGGATAATTGTGGATAAAAAGAGCCGTGCTATCCCACGGATAATCAGACAAAAATACTTGCGGTTGAGGGCATTTGATTGTTGGATTCCATAGATCCCCACAGTTGTTGCCTCGTAGAGTGGATCTCTTGAACCAATGGTCAATTACCTTAAAACTGCACATATTTTTGTCCAGATAACCGTGGATTGAGTGGGTCGCCAATTTCAGGCTTGAATTTTTTTACTTTCCAATAAGAGCCGGTTTGAACTTTGACATCCATAAAATGGGGGCCGCTTAAGTGAGTCATATCCAGTTGTTCGGGCCTGTGTTTGCCTGTTGGGTTAACTGTGCTGGACCCACATATTGGACCCTACTTTCTCAGATTTTGTCCTTAACACAGGACCAGAACTGTCTTTTAGAGAAGAGCTTACACCATGGAAGCAGTCCTTCAATACCTGAACTGGGGCTAGGCCCTGGAAACATAAGCTTTCCAAACAGGACCTGAAGTTAGGCCCATGATTCAGCACCCACCAGGCAGCCCAGCACATGTGGACACTCCGCCATGGAGTTCCGAGATAAATTCCAGTTGCCTAGCAAAAATATTTCTTATAAGGATGCCTGAGGATTAGCAGACTGGTGTGCCAAGGGAATCTGCCCTGCGCAGTGTGTTCCGAAGGTGTCAGCCTGGATTCCCTTGGCACACAAGGCTTGATAAACCTCAGGCATGCACTACAATTAAAAGAGGAATCTAGCTGCTAGCCTTCTCGCTGAGGAGAAAAAGCATCAAAGAAGTTTTACATTTGCTCCCAATTTAATGGAAATGTTGTAGAGAACAATCACATAACATTTACTTTTATTCGAGAATGTTTTTGTCAGTGAGGTTTCCTTCAAATCCAGAGAATGCCAGTAATTCTCACCCTAATCAAATCCAGCAAGCAGCCCATCATGAGAATCCTTGCAGTATGGGGATTGTGGGCTAATGATATTTTCTTCTTCAGGTTACAGTAGAGGTGCCAATTACAAGTACAATGTTACGGATCAACAGGGCAAGATGAACACACCCCACGCCTCCTAGAAAAAAGGAAAAGAATAAAAAGACCCTATATACAGAACAATTTGGAATGTGTACGTGAACCTCTTTTCCCCCTTCGCTCAATAAAAGAAGCATACCTGGCCATCTCAGCAATGTTTGTCTTGCACTTTACATATTGCATTAAGTACCACAACAATCAAAAACCAGTTGGCTGAGGAGGTAATTATGGAGGAGAGCTTCAGTTCACAAGCACAGGTCAGCTAAGCATAGTTGGATGCCCAGTCTGAAGCATCCTCTTGAACATGTCCATACCAAATGAAGAGTCCGACGAACTGTACAAGGCAGCAAAGTCAAGTCAGTCTGCAATTAGGAGCTCATGGTAAACTACTTGGGGAGCTTGAGATAAATTGCTATGTTTAATCGGGTAGTAACATCTCATTATAATCCTCCCAATCTAACGTACATGCAATTAGGCTCCAATTGTTTAATCAACTGTATTACACCTACTTCTAAACAGGTGAAGTACCCATGATGACAGGTGCAGGATCCAAACACTCCAGGGAGTCTTGGTGTGACACTTGAAGATTTCTTCTGTCAAACGGCTAGGTTCTGAGTTCTATCCTATTAACTAAAAAGCTCCTACCAGGAAAATGTAAAACTACATTAACATATGTTTCTGACTAGAAATACTGTATCTCCCATTATATGAACATTAGTTATTACATAAATATTTGGGTTTTTTTTTTCCACTATGTAAGATATACTGCTAAATCCACGAATCCCTAACTTTGGAGTAACTCAAATCCAAAGTAGTGCTCAAGCTAGTACTCTTACCTGTGCAACATAGTTAATCAGGCTTCTTGGAACTCCACCATTTCTATTTCATTCTCTTGAGATTTCGATCTTATTCTCATGTAAACTAATGTCTCACTGATTTTATTGTCCCTATTATGACTTTGTTTTGGCTATCACTACTTGGCATATGCAACTTCTCCATCTCCAACCCACACAATGCTCCTAAACGACACCCAACTTCTCAACATAAGCAGATAATCACAAGAAGCAGATATTTGAGTAAGTGGGCCTAAATATCCTGTCATAGACAAACCATAGGTGAGATGAAACATGTCACAGATCCCAAATGGACACGCACAGGTTACAATCCAATAAGACCCCTCTATCAAGCAAAAGCATAAGCACATGGAATCCTCAACCGGCTATAAAATCTCTTTTGCACAAAGGAAACCCATGGTAAGCTCTTTAGCAGCGTTACCTACTCCTGCAACTGGAATTTATTTTGTTTCACTGAGATAAGTAAAAAAGTACCAACCTAGCACTGAGATTTTAGCATGTACTCAAAAAGTAACTTAAACCAGTAATTCTATACTGAAGCAGATCTAAATATTATTCTTACCACCGAAAATTGGTTTCTCGTCTTACCCGCAAACATCTTTAAAGAAAGTTAATTTTTCAGTCCATAAATTATGTACGATTTTCCAGACGAAAATGTAAAAGTGCCTTTAAGCAAAATGTTGCCACTTCTCAGACACTGTTGAGAAGACAATGCAGTAGGGTTCAAAGCAGTATTCCATAACAGATGACTCATGCTTACACCAATCCTTCTTTAACATTAAATGTTGTACACTTAATTACCATAGCTTCTACCACACAATACATAAAGATACCGGAGCAAAAAACACAACAAGAAGGCACATAGAATGCATAATACAATAACGGAAACTTAAAAAATGAATATTCACAACTTCCATTCAAACACACATAATAAAATAACAGAAACTAAATCCTATTTAAGACAAGCATCGAGAAGATAAGAAGAAAAGGAACAAGGGTGAACCTTGGGATTGTGATTTCATAGGGAAACATTACACCCGGATTTGGTACAGAAGGAATGTGATCCTTTTTCTCGTTGACAAATTTTATGATCTGAAACAAGACTTCACGAAGAGATGCTTCCAAGGCTGCCCGGCGAACACTTCTCTCCTCCAAAGCACTCTCTGTGATCAATCAAAAAGAAAATCCTATAAAGAGATGCACTAAAAAGCAGTTTGTACTCAAAAAATAATCAAATCATAAAGCGTTTCAGAGCAGTGAATATACCTCCTGGATCTACTACAACTTTGGAAAAATGAGACTTGCTAGAATGTGCTTTTGGATGTTGTGCCACATTCAGATTTATATGCCACTGTTCCCAGTACAAGCGTTCACTTTTGTTACTGAACCAGGTCGCCTGCTTGTTTTTCACCTCATAGAATGATATACATATCTGCATCATTAAAGCTAAAGTAAATAAAAGAACAAAGAAAGAAATAATTCAGACTTCTTTCACCAAAAGGAAAACAATGGCATGCCGCAGATTGTTACAGCTAGCGAGAGCCTGTACGGACCACAGTCAACTGTAAAATTACTTTCCAAATGAGGGAACAAAAGAGATTGATAATCATAATAGTCGTCCTTATACTGTCAACTCAAGGAAAGTGCTCAATGCACACATTTTACAAATACAAAAGGATGTCAAATAGTAAAAATAGTTGCCATATTTACTAGCAAATTTGACTAATTTTAGGAGTTCTCTGATACGTTTCATTGATTGTTTCAGCTCCCATGTTCGAATGCTATTCATTAGTGAGAAACCAATTTTTCCACCACCTCATATACACTTTAAGGGTCTGAGAGGCATACTTCATTTTCCCAAAAAAACATTATACATGCAAATTCAGAAAACAAAAAGCGCATTGTTTGTGGTGGTGGTGGTGGTGAAACCATAAACCTGACTTTTCTTGTTTGGGTGTTTCTCTACCCAACTAACGAAATTGTCAATCTTCTCCTCTATTTTCTTTTCAAGTTCAGCATCTCCACATTGCACCTATGCAATAACAACGGTTCAAGTCAGCACGAGCCAAAAATCAAAGATAAAAACTGCCAATATCAACACATGTAACCTTCAAGTGTTCCATTGGGTGATGCACAATATAAGATATTACAAGACGTTGCTGAAAAGATGATCAGCATGAATGCTATCCATTCTCTAATTTATTTCAAGCAAGTACTCAAATAAATGAAACCTGAAATTGCAAAGTTCCCTGTTGGGTTTTCAATAACAGATGTGTATATGTTTATGGTAGCACATATTGCATCAAGATTTGACTCATCCTGTAGCACAGGTCATGTCTCTCAGTTTTAGTTCATACCCTGTGTAACAATGACACAAGCACGTGTGTTCAAACACTTTGCCTTTAAGAAGCCCGACAAGCAGACATGTCCGTATACATGTAGTATAATATAATATTTTATTTAGATTTAAATCCAAAGTTATTTTTATAAAAAATAAGATAAGAAATATATGAAAAGTAAAAGGAAACATTTCTATACGAACAGTATGGAGGATGGAACACACCAACACTCTAATAGAAATCATTTTTTGGTAAAAAAAAAAATCAAAAAAATAAAAGGTGACACTTGCATACGCATGTGTCAGGATGTTCGTGTGTCGACATGTGCGACACGGCAAAGACCCTAAAAGTGCTGTGTCCGTATTACATATGCTAGAACTTTAACCCAATTGGCAGTATCTTAGAGATGAGTAGTTAGGGGATACATGCTTCAAATAGAACGATATTGCACCAAAGGTATTTGAGTTGGACCATCGATATGAAATACAATAGTGCAAGCCATGACTCACATTTAAATATGACAGTAAAAATGGCGCGCATAAAGCATGTTCCAGCCTTATCAAAATAATAAATAGTTTGAATAAGCAAAGCAAGTTCCAGGAATAAAAGAGTGTCGTGCAGCAAAATCACTTTTTCCATGTGACATTTCAAATCAGACATGTATAGAGAGTATAACATGTAAAATGTGGCATTGACATGTGCACTCATGTTTCCTTGTATTGAAAAAGACATATTGCGGGGCATGCACCACTCGAGTCCAGGGCCACATGCACGACGTGTGGGTTTAGACCACTGCACAGGGCAGATAGATCAGAATCATCAGATAAGCCATAGATTAATTGGTCATAAAGTTATAGGGAGTCAATCTTCAAGCAGGCCACGGCACAAGGAGCTTGAGTTCCACACTGGACTCGTGAAGTGCTAATTGGAACATAGAGAAGTAGGTTATACAAACAAAATGCCATTGAAATACCACAGATGTCTAAGTTAGACAACAGATGGTGCAGGCACAAATACCCAAAAAACATTTGTACACATATTAGTAGCTAATAAGCTATCTTGAGTCTACACTGGCATATGGGTCTATATGGAGAAGTGAGTTAGTCGAACGAGGGCCAGCAAAAAGAAGCTTATATATGAAAATTTTATAGGTATGATCCTCACTGAAAACAGTGTTTTGAATGTTCATGATATGCTGACACCCAAAAATAAAGTATGATGAGTAATATTATTTATTTGCATATGAGAAACTTTTCAGGAAAAAGACACTGCTAATTGTCGTTACAAAAGAATTAAAATATCAATTCATGAGCAAAAACAATTAGAATGGAAAGATTAAGTAAGCAGGCCCATTTACAACAATGAACGGGTATTGTGGAGAAGGCCGCCAAAATTTTGTATGTTTGTACATCTCAGTACTTGTACATTTTTTTTTTTTCTTTTTTCAGCACTCAGATCATATTGCTATTACCCGGGAGAAAGATTTGTCAGCAAATGAGAACAACCTCAGAATCCCATATGAGAAGGTGATGTGTGTGTTCAAATATGACTGAAAACAGTCAAATAGGAATGTGATCAAAGGACAAAAATAGAAGTTATGCACAAACTGTTCAGTCATTCACAGAAGACTAATGTGAAACTGGACCATTCGACCACAGATTCATATCAACACCCGAATAAAATCCTGTTGCCAAATTCATGCATGCCCCACACTGACATTTGTTTTATTAATAGTGGACATAAATAATGCTATCTCAGAAAAGAACATACTTTAAAACCTTCCTGTGTGGTTGAGTGGGCAAAGAGAATACAATATGGGCAAACTGAAGCTTGAAGATTACCAGCAGACTCCAGAGACTCAAACAGTAAATTGCAACAAGCACCATAGAAATCCAATGAACAGGAAATTTCTTAATTGAAAAAAACTCCTTTCTACTTAACTTCAATGAATTTGAGCTACTGCAAACATTAACTGGGGAAAGTAAACACACGTATACACCCTAAAATGGATTGTATAGCAAGCAAAGATAACATATATCAGTCACTTCAAGGACTTGAGAATCACTTACATAAGTAATTTCAAAAAATTCACAATCAATGTCTTTGGGTCGCACAAGACCTAAAGCCCTATGAAACACAATCGTGTGTAGTATGCCTGCGAGTTCACGCCCATTGTCAGTTCAGGCAAATAAAAAATAACAGAAAAGCAGTGAAAGTGTAGGCGCAATAGGTAGAAATTCAACGAAGCAGAGAAAAAGCGAAAAAAGAAATATAGAAGCTTTTGGCTCTCAAACAACGCAAACCAGAGATGGCTTGCTACCAGTCAACAGCAACAAATGTACTACGCAAGGAGTCAACCCATTCAATACTTGAATTCAGGGAAATGAAAATTCCGTCATGCTCCTTGCTTCACTTTTATTTTCTATTCATACTCTCTTAAATAAGTTTTGGTTACTCAACAAAAAATATAAAAAACACACGCGCACATTTTAAAAATCTTCAAACTTACTCCAACTAAATCTAGACCACCCTCTTCGTGTTTGAAGAAGTCAGAGGTCACTATCGCCAAATGGAAACTAACTGAAATTTTGAAAGAACGCAATATGGAGTATGGATAGGTACGGATATAGAAGTAACTAACACTTAAAATTGCCAAGAATTGATTTTCCAATTCGTCCGAGTGGTAAAATCTTAAAACGATGCCATATGCAACTTTGAAACTCTGTATACTATTGGCAACACCAAAAAATGATGCCCGGGCCTTCTAGATGGGTCAGCCTCCCCTTCAAACAGCCAAGTGTGAACATACTACATACTACTTTGCCATAAATGATTTAGGTCTACATGAAATTTGAAGGTGAAAAAAAACCAGGTCCTCTTTTTTCTTAGTTCTACCTGCCTTTCCATTAGCAACAAGATTATTGCCCTTACGGTCCCACAGAATTTTCGAACTTCAATACGAGAACATGGCCTGAATCATAAACATTGAACATCATATGCAACAGGATATTGGTGGGGCTTCGATTCACAGTCAGGGTACTAGCCAGGAGCCCTAGAAGGCTCCCTTTCTACATTCAAAGAAGTCGGTGTTTGACGAAGAAACAACGTGACAGCAAACACTTGATCCGATTTAAGTATAATGAAGAAACCTCTGAAAAACGAAAAATTGAAGAACTGGGACTTAATTTCGGCTGCAGATTAAGCTAGCAATCAAATTCTAGTCCTTTTTCTTTAATAAGTAAATTTTGGTCCAAATTCTATCATATATTGAATAAATTACAATAAGCACTAAAGAACGCCATAGATTAATTTATGGGGCTCTACTTTTTATATCGAATCACAGAAAACTGGACCAAAAGAAAAATAAGATTCACGTTTTCTAAAACGCAGAGCCCAGTCTTGTTCGCTTAACAGTGCATCGAAAAGACCCCATGCACATATATCAAGCCAAAGCCATATGTTTTATTACTTCCATCATCAATAAAGCAGGAAAATCAAATTCTACAAAGCACGAAAAATTATAAGGGATCTTACAGCGCAGAACTTCCTGTATCTCAAAGTGCTCCACTTCCTACAAATCATGTTGAGCAGATAATCAGTCAACTACGTCGTCAATTCCTTATAAGGACTTAAGTTTAACTGAATGAAGTCTTAATTTGAGGAATTTGTATCCTCTTAAAAAAAAAAAAATCTTCCCAGTTATAGTATTTGATTTCTTCCAACAACGATTAAATAGAGATCATAGGAAAACCTACATCTTCTAATTGAACTAAATCAAGTAAAGATCAGAGCTTCCTCACCAGTTCTTTAAGATGGCAAACCTCGCAGTTCATGATGTCGTCCACCGAATGAACTTGCAATATACACACCGAAACAGATCGGTGCTGAACCGATGACGAAGCGTAGAAACCCTAAAATTGTTTGCGATATTTTAGAAAAAACTGGTTGCTTCTGGAGCACAACTGGTCGGAGGGAAAATCAAGGCTCGTAATCAACAAAAATTTGATTGATTCGACTGCGCTTATTTTAACGAGAGGTGACCTACAATACTTTAAGGGTCCGGCACCGTTGACAGATCCAAAATGACAGATAAAATGACAGCGACACAATATAAGCCACGTGGCACACTGTTACAGGACTCTGACCGTATGGATGTTTGTCCTATCCCATGGTGGACCTACGAACCAAAAATCAGCCTGATGTGATTTATAGGCTTTGGATTGGACTTATTTTCATGGGCTGATCCCAACTGTGGGAATTTTAGCAATATTTTAGGTACAAAGATGCAACACTTATAAATCACTAATCAGGCTGATTTTTGTTTCGTCGGTCCACCATGGGATAGGACAAACATCCGTACGGTCATGGTCCTGTAAAAAAGTGTGCCACGTGGCTTATATTGTGTACCTGTCATTTTAGATCTTTCAACGGAGCCCGACCCATACTTTAAACTTTAAAGCCAAAACCGGGGTCGTGGGCCTTGTGGCACGACTTTCACATGGGCTTCACAAGACGTTCATCTAGCTGTGAGCGAAGCCGATGACAGCCCACAATACGATCCACGTGGCATGGTTTTAGTGGATGCTGATCATATAGATGTTTGGCCAATCACTAGGTGGACCTACAAACCAAAAATAAACCTGATCAGTCATTTCTAAGCGTTGGATTGAAGTTATTTTCCTGGGTTGATTTTAACGGTATGAATTTGAGCATTATTGAGCGTTATTTGGGAGCAAAGATCCAAAGGTTTTAAATCACTAATGAGGCTGATTTTTGATTTGCAGGTCCACCGAGGGACTGGCCAAACATCCTTTAGTTCAGCACGCTCTAAGAGTGTGCCACACGGCTCGTATTGCTGTGAGAAGGTTTACTCTTCACCGACGCATAGCGGAACTTTGATGATGAAGGTCAATCACCATCATTGACGACGGACGACCGTGTGGGCCATGTGGCACACTCTTAGAGACTACTGACCGTATGGATGTTTGACCCATCTCTAGGTAGGCCTACATATCCAAAATCAACCTGATTAGTGATTTCTAACCTTTGGATATGAGGCTTACAAAAAAAAAAAAAAAGAAACGTTGGATATTAGTATCCCAAATAATGCTCAAAATCCACGGTTAAAAATAAACCATGGAAAATACTCTAATCCAAAGGATAAAAATCACTAATCATGTTGAATTTTGGTGTGTAAGTCCATCTAGGGATGGCCCAAACATCCATACAGACAATGATCTCTAAGAGTATGCCACGTGGCTCAAACGGTGGTCTGATGTCAATGTTGAAGAGGCCCCTTATTGGTATGGATCTTAGTGTAGGCTCATACTAATCTCCGAATTGAAGGCCATTAGATTGTGAGACAGCTGTTAGAGTTAGTCATAGCTTTTGGGCATATGAGTAGGACCCACTTTGGATGATTAATATATGTTATATTTTTATATGCTTATTTATTCATATTTGCAATTACAAAATTCTTGGATAGGTATTCTGGCGATTTCATTTTTGAAGGGTAAATTGGTAATTTCACATTGGATAATAACTCGAACATTTATTGGCTTTTTTTATGCCAAATTGACGGCAATTTGAGTAAAATTCTAAAATTTATCACTTTTGAAAAGTTTCTTTCTTAAAATAGTCATCTTCCAAGGGATATAACCTTTTACTTAGGTACTCGATTGGGAATCCATTTGATGTTTTGAAAATTTGTAAAGGTTTAAAATAATAATTTCACGAATAATTTTGAAATTTCAATATTTCATAGCCCAAAAATAGAATTAAAATCTGAGTATTATATTAATTACATGAGTTAAAATAATTTTTCACTGATTAAGATCAGTGAAAAATTATTTTTGATGTACTTTAAGGCTAAGGTCATGAACCCCACTCTGAGTATAAACGTGGGGCACAGTTAAGGAAGTGGATTGGCTTGATTTTTTATAAATCTTCTAGGGAAGTCTTTAAAACCGTTACGAAAACTTGCCTGGGTTTTTATCTTATAATCAAAGAACTTGGAAAGTAGAAAGCTTGTTTTTTGATAAGCTATAAATAATTATGGGGGAAAGAATCTTTAAAAAAAATTTGGGAGAGAGAGACTCTCGATCTCCTTGATAAAAATGATTTTTAAATATTTTTTGTTATTTTCTCTTAAAATTGGTATTTTTTAATATGCATGTGTTCCCTCTAGCATGTTTCAAGCTTTTTGTGCATGGTTATTTGTATTGAAATTTGAAATTGGATTACGGTGAATGTAGTTATGAGAAAATTGGGAAACCCTAAAAAATACTTGGACTCTTTGAGCAACGAAGGATTTCAGTTTTTCGGGTGAAAGTCCCAGAAAGAGGAAGAATGGCATAGAGAGTGTGATCCTACTAGACACCCTAAATGCATAGATATTGTAGTCTACTAGACGCCATACAAAACAAGTTAGGGTTCGGTGCCCTTAGGTGAAAGGCCCAAAACTCCATTAGATCCTCGTAGTGGAATTACTATGGGTTGTATCATATCTCGGGGTGAAAAATCTTTTAAAATGATGATTGTTGGAATTACTCTGGGTTGTGATAAGTTATCATTTTACGCATTTTACCCCACTTTTCTTAGTGAATCATCTGAATTTTCTTGTGTAAAATCTTCAAATATACAAGTAAAATAGGATTTTTTTCTTCTTTTCATCGTTGTATAATAGGTCTCTATATAAATTTCTCTTAATAGTAGTTTCAAACATATTCAATGGTCTTCTATTAATTATATTCTTGTCTCGTTGGTTGTTTAGGTCTATTTAAAGCATAATGAATAAGGGAGATCAATTCTAATCAAGGGTGATCGAGCACTAAAGGCATTTGATGGCCAATTTCTATAAAGAACGTGAATGAAAAAATGAAAAACAACTAGTCAAAGAGAAAATAATGTTAAAAGTAAATGTAAGTAATATAATCAAGTGAAGTGTCATTAGTCATCAAAGTGTGTATGTGGTTCAATATTAAAGTTAGAAATGTTTAGTCCCACATTAGATATGTAAGGTTGTCTTGGTCCTAGTCAAAATCTTTTATAAAAAGATAATTATTTATTATTTAAGAAAGTAAAGTGGATTCATAAAAGAATAGCTGTTGTTGGAAATCACGCGTTGAGCATTGCATCCCCTATAAGAAGACCTTGGGAGTCTCTTTCTTTCTCTTCTTCGTCTTGGATTGGAACACCACCTCAACTCTCTTTTCTCTCCATTGTTATCTCTATTCTCTTTCTCTTTCTTTTTTTTTTTTATTTGTAATTTTCTTATTTTTCTTTGTAACGTGGGGTAAACCATTTGTTAGGGCTAGAAGGAGACCCTCTCGTCTCTCTTTTGGAACTTTTTGAATGCAGCTATAGTGCAAAGCCTTCTTCATCATGGTTTTACACTGTTATTTTCGTATCCAATGTAGTTATAAACATCTCTTCATTTGAATCCAAATATGTATTATATTCTTTATTGTTGTGTGATTATGTTTTATTTTTCTTTAATCAATAATCTCAAGTATCATAGATGCTTAGGGTTTACACACAACACGATTACTAATAGGGTTCTAGTGCTTGATCCATAAAAGTTAATAATACCTTGGTGGTTGTGAATCTTAATTTCTAAATATTGTTTAAGCTTAATTACTATATTTTTTTAGTAGGGTAACTTTCAAATTATACCTAGCATTGCTTGGTTGTACTCTACAAAAAAAAAAGAATAATTGGGCTAAATCTCAATGCCCTAACCTCCCATCCTTATAAGTTATCCTCAAAGATCACTCCGCTTTAGTTGCACATTTAATTTTTTCTCTATTCTCATTGTTTCACTTTCTAGTAGAAATTGATTTCGCAAATTTATCTTTTTCTCTATTTTTCGTGTCTGTAGTTTTTTGTTTTCATCAGTCAATCCCTGTGAATTCAACCCTGCAAGTGCTACAACGTACAACTTGGATATTTGCAAATAAATTTTACCTTAAACGATTGGTTTAATAGTTTGGACGTAACATGTTGTATCCAACTCTAGGGTGAAAGTCCATTGAAATGATGATTGGTGGAATACATGCCTTTGTTGGTCGAAATCATATGAGAATTTTTAGTTATTGTATTCATGTTTAACTCCTTGTGTTTTTTAATCATATACTCATTTTATTCAATTTATATTTTTCGTGGCTTGTGGGGAGAGGAAAGTTAAACCTATTGGGTCTTGTAGCTCACTCTTTTATGATTTTACAAATCAAAATTGAAGTCTTAATTTCAAATTCGGAGTTGGGGCCATGGAAATTTTTAGATTTTATTATAGTTATATTTTATTATTGTTTATAACTTGTGTTGACAATTTAATCTTTTATTTAATAATGCTAGATTTATGCCGTTTTGGTTCACATTAAATAATTAAAATATTATTTAAATTTTAAAAATAAATTAGGATAATTGATAGATTAAATTTTATACAAAATTTTTTAAACAATAAATATGATTAATATATTTATAAAAATAGATAAAAGTTTTCAAGATTTACAAAAAAGATAACTAAGCGCCCTTTAAAGGGCGTCTCACTGGGCTGATTGACAGATGCCCTTTTAAATGGCGTCTACCCTGACAGATGCCCTTTAGTGGAAGACGTCAGGGATAGATGCCCTTTGAAAGGGTGTGGCTTTGAGGAGGTTTTGATTGGGTCTGATGTAACAAGGTATACCTGAGATCTTTTCAAATGCGGAAGCGTATTTTTGTTACTCATCGCTACCATCTGTGCCCATTGACCACATGGATGTTTAGCCCACCCCTTAGTAGACGTTTATACAAAAAATCAGCTTGTTTGATGATTTTTACCTGTTGGTCTTAGCCCTAAAAACAATGGTTGAATTCAACAGTTATAAACACGTCTTCAAAAGTACTAAAATCTAATGGTTAGAGAAATCACTGGTGTTGGAAGAGTATTCTGAAGGTTGAGTCTAGTTGTATGGAACACTACCTTGTGGCTTCTGGCAATGGGAAATCATCTATATATGGGAAGACAAGTAAACCTTCGTGTGAGCGTAGCCGATCACACACAACAATATGAGCCACGTGGCAAACTCTTGATGAAGACCGTACGGATGTTTAGCCAGTCTCTCGTGGACTTGAAGAAAAAAATCAGCCTGAGTAGTTATTTCTAAGCATTGGATTGGAGTTCATGGGTTGATTTTAACCATAGAATTTTGAGCATTATTGACCGTTATTTGAGGTACTAGATTCAAAGGTCTAACATCACTAATCAGGCTGAGTTTTGGCTTGCAGGTCCACCGAGGGTCTGGCCAACTATCCATACGGTCTTCAACCTCTAAGAGTGTGCCACGTGGATCATATTGTTGTGTGTGATCTGCTTCGCTCACACACAAGTGTGAGGGAAGGTTTACTCTGGGAAGACATACCCTTGGATTTTTACCCTCCCAGAGTATCGGGTCACTGGTCCAAAGCTATCCACCTACTCGCTATCAATTTTCAGGAGCTTAGGTCCCACCTGCGGGTGAGCCCATCATTTTTAAAATTTCAAACCGAGAAAAGAGTTCTTAACTCAAAAAGTACAAACTATAGCCGTTGCAGTGTTATTGCCTATTTTGGAATAAAATTTTGATGACAGGGCACAATATGAGCCACGTGGAACACTCTTAGAGGACTCTGACCGTATGGATGTTTGGCCAATCATTAGGTGGACCTACAAACCAAAAATCACCCCGATTAGTGATTTATAGGCGTTGGATTGGAATTGTTTTCATGTGTTGATTTTAATGGTGGGAAATTTGAGCATTATTGACCATTATTTGAGGTACAAAGATCCAAAGGTTTGAAAGCACGAATCAAGCTGAGTTTTGGTTTACAGTTCCATATAGAGATTGGAAAAACATCCATACGGACAGAGTCCTCTAATAGTATGCCACGTGGCCAAATTGACCCTGTCATCTGCCTTGATGGACAGGGACCTGTCATCAAAGTTTTACTCACCTATTTTGCCTTAGGCTTAGGCTCCACTAACCGCCCAAAAGGACATGCTCAGGTTACAGGACACAATATGTGCCACGTGGCATATAATTAGAGGACTCTGACCGTATGGATGTTTGGCCAATCCCTAAGTGGACCTACGAACTAGAAAATCAGCCTGATTAGTGGTTTATAGGCGTTGGATTGGACTTATTTTCATAGGTTAATCTGAACTGTGGGAATTTGAGAAGTATTCGAGGACAAAGATCTAACGTATATAAATTACGAATCAAGCTGATTTTTTGTTTGTAGGTCCATCTAAGTATTGGCCAAACATCCACACAGTCAGAGTCTGTCCTGCAACCGGAGACGGTCATTTTAGGGCGGTAACTGGAGCTCGACCCTTTGCCTTATTGGTCATTTAACATTTCATTGTCATTATTACATCCAGCATCTACTTTTTTATTCTCCAGGATGCCCCGCAATTCAAAAACGCAAATGCGCGGCGACATCTCGTCGTAGCCAATTTTAAACTAAAACCATATCTCGGCCGTCGATTCCCATCTCCTAAAAATCAATGCCCGAAGTTCAAAACAAGTCGAGAACTACTGCCCTCATCAGTCACAGCTGAAGACAGGGAGAGGGAGAGGAAGAGGAAGAGGGAGAGGGAGAGGGAGAGGGAGAGAAACAATTTTTCTAAATTATACTCGAATCGCGACCTAGGGTTTTTCCGGTCATCTCTCAATGACCCATTTCTCAGATTTTTCAATATTCTCGACTGAAGCCCTAGAAAAAAGAAGCAGCTGAACCAGCTCTCTGATCGAAACGACTTCGGGGATTCATCAGCTCCGATTCTTGTTTCTCATTTCTTCTTTCAGGTGTGTTGCAATCTTCGTTTACATCTATTTAATTTTTGATTTTTTTTTGATCAGTCGTTCACACATTTCCCATACAGTTGGTTGCCAATTTGGATTTTTTTTCCCCTTCGGATTAGGTTCCTTATTTTCTGATGATTCTTACACTTTCGTGCTTTCTTGGTTAGTTGGTTTCCAATTTCTTTGGTTCACATTGGAAGTTTGTTTCCGACAGAATGCTGAGGGATTTGAAAATCTTTCGGCGCAATTCGGGAAAGAATCCCAATATGGAGGAGATAGAGAATGTGCCCGTAAACCCTACAGATTCTTCGGTAATTCAAACAGACACGGATGTAGCAAGGGCTCCTCTAAACACAATTCCGGAGCCATCTCAAAATCCTAAATCAGTACCAGAACAAGAATCAGGTATTAGGAGCAAGGTCGATAGAACTCCTACTAAGGCCCAGAGAAAAGGTGCCGATTCCACATGGTCACTTCGCACTCCGGAGAAACAAGGAGTAGGGTTTTCTGGAAAGAATAGGTTTGGGTGGGCACAAAAGAATGAACTCAGTGCAAATGGCAATGAGAAACGCGACGATGGGAGGACTGACATAAGCCATGGTCTGAACAATTTTCCACCGTCAAGCCGGGGGGCTAGTCTTGGCAATGGGGGTTTAATAAACATGACTCCTCGTTCGGTTCGGACTATGGGGAGGGTTACATCCAACTATTCTGAATGCAGTTCGACCCAAAGCACACCAACCAAGAGTGTCACTAAACCTCCGAACCCAGGGTTTGCTCCCTTGACTGGTTCTCGGCCTCCTGTGAATAGTGTTACTCGTGCAGGAAACTTTGCAGTGTCTAAAGGGACTCCACTCTCATGTGCTCCATCTTTGGTTGTTAATACAGTCGAAGTGCCTCACTTTGAGCTCAGAGAGGATCCATCATTCTGGATGGATCACAATGTACAGGTAAGCTCCATTTCAGTCCTTTATTGTTTAACTTTTCTTTAGATTGATTTACTTCTGCCCATTTGTGTGATTTAATTCCTTTATCACTGGGGGTTGGATTTTTCCAGGTTTTAATTCGTGTCCGTCCTCTCAATAGCACAGAGCGGAGCTCACATGGTTACAACAGGTGCTTGAAGCAGGAGAGTGCACAGAGCATTGGTTGGATTGGGCAACCAGAAACCCGATTCACATTTGACCATGTGGCATGTGAAGCAGTCAACCAGGTCTGGTTTTGAACCAAAGAAACAATAAAATTTACTGGCTGATGTTTTTAGCTTGTTGAGAGTGGTTCGAAACTTTGACTTTATGCAGGAGATGCTTTTCAGAGTGGCGGGTCTGCCAATGGTGGAGAATTGTCTGTCTGGATACAATAGCTGTATGTTCGCTTATGGCCAGGTACTTCAGCAACATTTCAGGTTGTTTTAAATTTTATACATACATTCTACAGTGCCATACTAGAATGCAGACCTTTCTAGATAAAGCAGATTAACATGAGATTTAGTAGACCATTTGGGAATCTCTTATCTTTTTAAGATTTGATATCTAGGAGAAAGAAGCTTAATGGCCTACTGCTTGTAATGGTTAGAAGCAGTAGGCCATTAACTGTATAAAACATTAACCCTTCAGAGATGCATGTAGGATACATGTCTTGGACGCATGCCTACATTTTAATTAAGGGATTGTTTTCATCAGCAATGCCTAAAAAGGAATTGTTTTTATCTCTTTCTACTTGTGTACTGTTATGTAAATTCAATGAAAATTTATTTATGTGGACAACTTCTCTATATACATAATCAAATAATGAAGCTTGATAAAGTTTGAAATTCCCCTCTCCTCACATGCGGTGCACATACAAGGAGATTCGGGAATCAACCAGACTGGATGATTGTAACCATCTCATATATACAGGCCTTTCTTTTTCCTGGCCAGTCTTACAGTTTTTTCCTTACTGTTGAAAAGAATGTGATACAGGAGACGGTTACAGTCATTTGATCAAGTCACGTTTTGATTTACAAAGACCTAATTGGGACCTATTGAATGGTGTGTCCCATTCCCCTTGGTATGTGTTTGATCAGGTTACATTCTGATCCAAGGGAGTCCTTGGGATTCATTGAATGGAGTGTCACATTACCCTTTGTACGTGCGCCACATGTATGACACAGGCACAGGGAAGATGGTTACTATTATTTGATTAGGTTATGTTTTGAGCCAGGGGAGCTCTATTTGTGACCCTATGGTATGTCCCATTCCCCTTTGTTTGTGCGACGTGACACAAGTGTGGGTAAGATGGTTTTCCAATCTTCTGAAGAACTCCCATGGTTCCTACTAATAATATACCTTTTACTTTGATCAAATTAATTGAACAAACTTCTTGGTGTTCTGGGTTCCCGGTAGTCATCCTGTTTGATACTTCATGTTCTCAATCAGTTAAATATCTCATTACTCATACATGAATGAGTTTATTCCTGTAGACAGGAAGCGGGAAGACATATACGATGCTTGGTGATATTGATGAGTTGGAAGTCAACCCCAGTCCAGACCGTGGGATGACACCACGCATCTTCGAATTCTTGTTTGCGAGAATCAGAGCTGTAATCAGCTTTCTTAATGCTTGATCTCATTGCTTCACTTTTTGAATTAATATATTCACTGCAGGCCTGTGGCTGATAGATGTTTCGTTTCCCATCTTTTTGATTGTAGGAAGAGGAAAGCCGAAGGGATGAAAAATTAAAATACAATTGCAAATGCTCCTTCTTAGAGATTTACAATGAACAAATTACAGATCTCCTCGATCCTTCATCCACTACTTTGCTTGTAAGTTGACATTCTTTTTAAGCTTATTATGCATACGGAATTTGCGTTGTCTTTAATTTGCCCGTCTCTTTATAACTTTGTAGCTTCGGGAGGATAATAAGAAGGGTGTATATGTCGACAATCTCACTGAATTTGAAGTCCAGACAGTGAATGAAATTCTTAAGCTTCTGACTCAGGTGACTAATCTTTGATTCTTTTCTCTTTTGGTTGGAAGCTGCTTATTTCCTTTAATCACCACTAAAGCCTATACAACTCTCTCCCTTACTTCCTCCCCCTCTCTCTCATGAATTATACCATCTCTTCTCTCAATAGGGTGCTGCAAATAGGAAAGTGGCAGCCACAAACATGAATAGAGAGAGCAGTAGGTCACACAGTGTCTTCACATGTGTGATCGAGAGTCGGTGGGAAAAGGACTCTACATCTAACCTACGGTTTGCAAGACTTAACCTTGTAGATCTTGCTGGTTCAGAAAGGTAATAAGCTGGTCCGAGATTGTTGAAGTATGCACGTCTTGAGCATGCTTGGTTTATGGTACTTGAACTAACAATTTATCATCTGAAACAGGCAGAAAACATCTGGTGCTGAAGGTGAGCGCCTAAAGGAAGCGGCAAACATCAACAAATCATTATCTACACTTGGGTACTTCCTTCAATACTAAATTTCTTCTACTATCTTTCTTCTATTGCTGGGGTTATTGTCCGTATTGCTTGCGCTCAAGCCTCATTTATCTGTCCTGACACTTGAGTATTTGCATTCGCAGTCATGTAATAATGGTTCTAGTGGATGTGGCAAATGGGAAGCAGCGACATATTCCTTACAGAGATTCAAGGCTGACCTTTCTTCTTCAGGTCAGTTTCTAATTTTGGAAGTCTTGACCCTCATTGGTTTCTATTACCTAGGCATGATTTTAAGGTTGACGTGAAACACATTACAGGATTCGCTTGGCGGAAACTCAAAAACTATGATTATTGCTAATGTCAGCCCCTCGATCTGGTGCGTCCTGCTATGTACGCCCGCTTTTTCTTATTTCAGTTTGTACTGCTGTTCACCAAATCCTGATGGATCTTCTCTGTTTGCAGTTGTGCAGCTGAAACGCTAAGCACTCTCAAGTTTGCTCAGCGGGCAAAGCTTATTCAAAACAATGTAATATTATCATTGCTTGATACATGGATTAATACAATATCATTGGTTGTATTTGGTTAGAACATTAGCTGATAGTTTACTTTTCAATATCAAGGCTGTGGTGAATGAAGATGCTTCAGGGGATGTAATTGCATTACAGCATCAGCTACGACTTTTAAAGGTTGTACTGAATCTTGGAACTATGTGCATACAGGTTCTCCTGTAGTAATTTAATTTAAACTTGAGCTTAATAGGAGGTTTATGAAACAGGAGGAGCTTTCTGTTCTCAAGCGTCAGAATGTGTCTAGGTCTCTCTCATTTCGTTCGACAATTTTTGGAGATACTGATGGGGAAGGGTGTGACGCTGCTCCTGTGGAAAAGATGCCAGAATTGGCTCATGGGAGTGCTGATGACTCCCATGATTCTGTATCATTGGGCATCGTGAAGGTGTCCACTAAACAGGTGATGCAGCTTTTGCTTACGTTTTTATTTCCATAAATACTGCAAAATATTAGGATATGATCAATCCTGAGAAGTCCATGGAAGATGGTTAGGATCACCAATTCTGGTGATTTTTTGGTTTATGAGATTTCCTGGTAGGACCTATCAAATGTTGACCACACATCAATTTGCCTTGTAGAATGTAGTCTGTCAGTAGATCTATTTGATAGCAACCTTAGATTTCTTCTCTCTGCAACCCCCCGTCATTAATAATTAAAATATACAGACATCACCATGATCCTATTTTCCAGGGTTTGTGGAATGTGATACCCCATGCTGTTGTTGTGTTCCGACACTTGCATACCTTTCATTAGGATGGCACTTTACTTGATTTTTATCCGTTAACTCTTTAGGAGTCATCAGGTACTGATGAGAGATATGGTTGCTTCCATCTTGTTTCTGTATCAGTTGAAATCTTTGGAAACAACACTGGCTGGTGCTTTGAGAAGAGAACAAATGGCAGACACTTCTATCAAGCAACTTGAAGCTGAAATTGAACAGCTGAGCCGATTGGTAACTCTTTGAAGCAAAACCATAGACCTTGTTGCTTCCATCCCGTCGGAAATGTTCTTTGTTAATTATTCAACACCACTGCTTCTCAGGCTAGCCAAAGAGAGGAGGACACCCAGTGCACTAAAATGATGCTGAGGTTCCGGGAGGATAAGATTCGAAGAATGGAGTCATTGCTGGGTGGTTTAATGCCTTCTGATACATATTTGCTTGAAGAGAACAGTTCACTCTCTGAAGAGCTTCAGTTGCTTCGAGCTAGAGTTGATAGAAACCCAGAAGTAACTCGTTTTGCATATGAGAATATCAGGCTCCTGGACAAACTCAAAAGGTAATTCCCTTATGGATTCTTGAGCACATCCTGTATAATCCCAAATTTCTTGATTAATTGTACTATTTACATTCTGTACTTTTAGGTTTCAAGACTTCTACGAGGAAGGAGAGAGAGAAATACTATTGGCAGAAATATCTGAACTGCGGGATCAGGTCGTTGTTGAATCTGGGATGAAGTTAGGGGTGCTTTTCATTTGCCTTTTTTTTGACTTACCGTAATTACAAATTCTCTGTTTACAGCTGCTTCAATTTCTTGATGGGAACACCAGGCAGTATAACCATTCAAATCTGAATATGCCACCTCAGGTCAGTCAATTTTGTAATCCCAAATATCTCTTATTCTTTGATTATATATTTCATCAGGCCATATGATTTCATTCTTCTCACACTTTTCACTTTCTTTGCATCCTGATTCCTGACAAATTATTCTTCATTGGATACAGGATGCTGTACTTGTTAGCAGAGAAAATGATTTGTTCCATTTCGAGGTTGCTTAACATATCCAAATAGAAATGTGATTTATCTTTCGTAAGACTGCCTCATATGTCTCAGTTTCATTTTTCTTTGTTTTCAGTTGACAAAAACACATAAAGAGTTAGTGGACTGCAGGAATAACCTAAACTCTTGCTTGGAGATTAATGCTAAACTGACTAGGTGATTGGAATGTGGTCCTCTCATTTCAAGTTAACATGGTTTTGTATATATAGTTGGGCCCCTTTAGTTCTTGCAGTTTTTTTTTCATGCTTCATCATCCTATTCTGTCCTTCTCCATTTTCCACAGGGAAATGGATGATCTGCGTTCTCAATTGTGCAACCTTAAATCTGCACACCATGAACAAGATGTCAATGTTGAACCCCACAAGGTGAATTCGCTTATTCATGCTTATTTCTCTGATTCTTCCATTAAATTCTGCAATTCCCTTAATGGGTGATAACTGTAATTTTCAGCAGTCTTCAACCGAGGTTCAAACATTTGAGAATCCATTACGTGAAGCATTTCAGAAAGAACATGAAACTGTGATGATACATGCAGAAGAAGTCATGAATTTGCAATTGGAGCTGGATCTCCTAAAGATCATTCTCCAAGAAGAGAGGTCATCTCGTGGCGAGGTAGAGGAAAGGGCTTTGTTCTTGAGTAGTGATCTTGAGATGCTAAAAGAGAGGTGTTCTCAGATCAGCAAGCAATGCGAAGATGCAAAGAATGAGTTGAAGGATGCAAGGTCTGTAGTTGAAGTTCTCGAATCCCAACAAATTCTATCAATCAATGAGTTGGACGATCTGAGGGATAGTAACAACCGCTATTTGGACCTTCTGAGTAAGCAGGAGCAGGAAATCTCCGTTTTGAAAAAACAAATTTGCAGTCAAGAGCTAAGAGATCCCTCATCGTTGAAGCAATCAGAGAGTGAGGATTCCCGCTTGCAGGCAAAACTGAAGAGAATGCAAGATTCTCTTGAGAAGGCCAAGAGACTGAATATGAGGTACCAAAGTGATCGAGCATTTCAGACGTCCCATGAACAAGAAACGGATGAAGTTCGTAGACAGGTTGAGGCTGAAACAGCTGAGGTGATTGTCTGCTTGCAAGAAGAGCTCATAACGCTTCAACAGCAAGTCAACAATTGTAATGCAAAAGAGGTAGAGACCAAACAGAGTTTGATGCTTCTGGAAACCGAATTGAAGGAGCTGCAGGAAAGGCTATATTTGATGACCCAGGATAAAGAAAGGTTAGGCGAACTACTTGAGGAGAAAGATGAGGAAATAAGAACATTATCTGCAGAGTGGGAATGCTTAGCCTGTGATATTGAACGAGTTATTGCTGATGGGCATGAGGCACTCGAAGATGCTTCTGATCAGGTAGACTTGATTTCCAGTTCATTCCCTCAGAGAAGGACTTGGATTGGTGAGCAGGTAGGGAGGATGATAAGAACCATTTTTGAGAAAGAATTGTTGATTCAAGAACTCCAAAAGTGTCTAGAGGAGGCACAAAATACAAGGAGTGATATGGAGTGGAAGCTGAGGTCTTTAAGAGGGGCAGCACTGGCTATAACTGAAGTACAACAGAAAGAAAGCAGTGAGAAGGAGAAAGAAGTTTACCTGTTGACTTCACAGTTGGGTGCAAAAACATCCATTATAACAGAACTGGAGAATAAAATTAAACTGAGGGAAGATCAGATTAAAAAAGCAGAGATTTGCGCAACGGTCGCTTTTGTGATTGTGAACAGATTCTTCGAGATAAATTCTGATTGTCTTGTTGCATTGAGGCACAAAGATATCCAGCTTAATGAGACCATAGGACTGAATTTGAAGAAGGATGCTCTTTTCCAAGACCAGGTTGCAATGATTGAAGAAGCGGAAAAACAGATTCAAGCTCTGAGAATGGAATTAGAAGGCTCTGAAGAATGTGTTAAACTAAAACTAAAACTTTCGGAGGAGCAGGAACATGTACGTGCTATGAAAAGGAAGCTGGAAGAGGTTGAGAAAGATCATCTTTTGAAAACAAAGGAGAAACTTGACGAGTTTAAATTGTGTGTTTCCTCACTCAATTTATGTATGAATGAGTACGCAGAGCAGGTTGGAGGATCTGAGTTAGTATACGCCCCAGGACAGAATGCTCGTGTATGTGTGGAGGGTGATTCTGATGGACAGGTAAGCATATATTATTGCTTTTTAATAAACAGCTTGAAACATCTGAAGAATTCATTTTGTTGATGTAGTTGTGATCATCACAGGATATTAAGTATATTTATTTATGTATTTGGACACTTTTGCAGACAGTGATCGAAACAAGTCAAGATATCAGCAAGACTGAGTCATATTTTGTTGGAGACGTGACGGATGATTTTAGAGAGAGTTCTTTCAAAATAGACAAGAATGTGAATGGCCTCACGTGTGCGCTGGAACATTTGGAGTCTGGAAGGACTCAAAAAGATAACTGTGATAGAGATCTGACCATTCTTCTTCTGAGAAAGGAAATAGAATGTGCGCTCGACAGCTTAAGAGGAGTACAGGCCCAGATGGTCGAACTACTTGAAGAAAAAGAGGAGATTAGGACATCTGAGAAACAGAGTCGGAAAAGCATAGAATGTCTCACTGCTCAAGTACTTAAACTACAAACAGAGATAAGAAACATAGAAAAACAATCTCACCTTAAAATGATGGAGTTGGATCATAAGCTTCAGACAGCTGAAGAAATGGCAGAAGAATCTAGCATTTATTGGTTCCAAAAGAAAGAGGTAAGATCCATTATATTTTCTATTTTGTTTTGTCACAGTGACTCCATTATTTGCTAAAATGCTCATTTGTTTCATTTGCGGTGGCTGGGATGTCTTTATCATCCTTGGTTTTGTCATTCCTATTTAATGTTAACTATATGGATAATCAATGGTCCACTTATAAATGGCTCAGCCTAACTCATGACTCAATTTTCAAGGGATATACCAACCAGTTAATGGGTTCCTAGAAGAATATCACCTATAAGCAATCTATCAACCCTGATAGAGAATATCACCTAAGCAATCTATCAACCCTAATAGATGATCATAATACTTTGATATGTAGGCTTTTTTTATTTTATTTTCAGGACTTCATATTTTTGTTATCATTCAAAAGAGCATAATAGATTGGATGGTTGCAATCATCTGACCAGGTAGTGATGTAGATCTCACAGGTGGGGATCCTTTGAGTTGGATTCCACGCTGTATGTGTGTCATATGTAAGGCCTTTAATAGACCATACCTAGAACAGATTAGCTCAGGCTCTGGATTTCCCCTTAACTGTATTTGATCCCTTTCTAATGGTTTTGTGTAGGTGCTTGAGCTTGAGCTCAGTGATGCAAAGGTGGTTGCAGCACAGAAAACCGCTGAGGCTTCTAGCCTGCTTGCTAAATATGAAGAGGCTCAAGAAACCATAAAAGAAGCAGATGTGATGGTAAATGCACTAATGACAGCAGCAAATGATACGGCAAAGCTTGAAATAGAAAGGCTTAAGAAAATGGAGGCCGTATTAACCAACGAGAGGGACTTCTTAAGCATAGAGGTTCGGAGCTTGCAATCTTCTAATGATCAGAAGGATCAGCAATATGATAACCTAGAAAAGCAGTTTTGCTCAAATCTGTCAGGAACAGGAAGTCTAGTTGTAGAATTAGAGGATATTATTGCACAGGTCCAGACAACTTTCAAGGAAGAATTTAAGTCAATGGTCTGTGATTTCCACTGCTTGAAGGCCCAGCTTCTACTTTCTACAAACTTAATGAGGTCATGGTTGGAGGATATTTGGTCCGAAATTATTGTAAAAGATTGTGCTGTGTCAGTGTTACACCTATGTCACATGGGAGTTCTGTTGGAGACAGTGACTGGGCTGAATGCAGAAAATGGATTGCTTCATCATGGTCTCTGTGAAACAAATTCTGTCTTGGCTGATTTGAAGGAGCACAATTATAAAGCAAAAAGAGAACTAGAGATGTGTAGAACCGTTAAGGAGAAATTACTGGTTGACATCAAGAACAATTTTGACCGCATCTCAAGGAAAGAAGATGAAACTGGAAGGCTAAATGCCAAGCTAAGCTCTTTTGAGAAGAAAATATTGGATTTACAACACCAAGAAGAGTCGATGCTGGTTAGGTCAAACTCTATGGGATTTGAGCTCACCCTTCTAATGAAAGACTTGGACCTGAGTAACGCAAATGCTTTGGCATCTCTCTCAGATCAAGAGAAACTGCTGAGAGATAAAGAGGAGCTTATAAAATCCCAGGCCGAGTTTATTATGATAAACTTGTCTGCCAAAGACTTTGAATCATTTATCTTGGTATCAGAATTGAAACACATGGCTCTCCAGAGAGCTGATTTGGAGAGAGAACGAGACATGTTCACTGCAGTCCTTGAAAATATAAAGAAAGAAATTATCTTTACTATTATGGAATCAGAACTGGAAAAGCAATTGTTTATGGATGCAGAAGTCGAGGTTTCTCATCTAAAGAAGGTAGTTGAAGAAACACATGGTGACAGACATAACCTATCGAAGAAGTTGAAACAATGCAGTTTAAGACTCGCAGAGATGGATGATGTAAACAATGCACTGGAACAAGAAATTCAATCACTGAAGGAAGTTGCTTGTTCAAATGATAAATTGAAAGGTGAACTTGGTGAAGTCATGGAAACTAAAGAAAGATTATCAGCTCAGGTTCAAGTACTCGAGACTGAAACTGAACGGCTTCTTAAAGATTTGGGGATGAAGGAAACGACTTTGGAAGCTTCGGTTTTCAGACTTCAGACTGAATTGGACTTGAAGGATGTGGAGTTAAATAAACTGAGCTCCACAGAGGAGGAAAATCAGACACTGAAAGATGAAGTAAGAAAGCTGAAGGCGGACTACTGCAGTGTCCTCAAAGATTTTCAGAAGGTGAAATCTGAATGTGAAACTTCTTTTAGCCGCATACATGTCTTTGATCAGGAAAACCATAGGTTGCAAGACAAAATTTCCTCCTTGGAAACTTGCATTGCCTGTCTACGTATTGATCATGACATGAAAAATAACGAATTGGAGGAACAACGACATTCTCAATCAATCATCGCTGAGGAGCTTAGTTCAAAAATCCAGGATTTTGAAATCCAAATTAATACAATAAATTCCTTGAAGGCCGAGAATGGTTCTTTGAGAAGTGAACTTATGTCTGTTGAGCAAAGTAAGGATGCCATACTTTCCTTGCTAAGCTTGAATGCTAAGAACTACGTTGATTCAGTCCAAGCTGTAAATATGACAGGGAACCGAATATTTCAGTTACTGGATGAGAAAAATATTACACTTTTAGATAAAATGTTCCATGAGATCTGCGAAAACGAGGAAAGGGCATCTAAGTTTATAGCAGAGTGTGAATGCATGGAGAACTTCGCAGAAGAGCTCATATCTGAAAATTTGGCTCTCCAGGCTGAGTTGTTAAGGAAAGACGAAGTATTGGAAGGCTTGTTGTTTGATTTGAACTTGTTGCAGGAGTCGGCATCTAATGCAAAGGACCAAAAAGATGAATGCGAAGAAATGGTGGCTGCATTAGAGTCCGTAAAAGATGATCTTGCATTAAGATCGGCTGAGCTCTACGAGGCTGTTGCTCACGGAAATATGCTGGAAGCTCAGTTGCAGGAGAAAATCAACTTGATCTCTGCTCTTGAGTTGGATATTTCTAAAGAACGGGAGTCGCTAAAACTGGTTTTGGATGAGAACCTTGAACTAAGAGCTCACATGGAAGACATCTTAGCAGTGAAAAGTTCCATCGAAGAGGAGTTAAAGGAGAGAAGAAAGGAAACGGAAAGGTTAGAAGAGGAGCTCTTTGAAATGGATAATGCCCTAGGCCAAATGAATACTTTCCTTGAGGGTTTGAAGAACGATTTGAACAAAGTTACTAGTGAGAGGGATCACTTTGATTCTGAGGTACTTGTATTGAAAGAGAAACTAGAAATGGCCTCAGCTCTAGCTGAAGAAAATGAAGCTATTGCCATTGAAGCTCGACAGGTATTTGCTCTGGTACCGGTTTTTCAATTCCAAACATGTTTAGTTTGTCTTGTTTTCTGATTCATGTTTGTTTTGTCAATCTTAGATAGCTGAGTCAAGAAAGACTTATGCCGAAGAGAAGGAAGAGGAGGTGAAGCTCCTAGAGAGGTCCGTGGAAGAGCTAGAATGTACTGTAAATGTATTGGAAAACAAGGTGAACTTCAAATTTCGATTTTACATTTTGTTTATTAAGTCAATCTCTCTCTCTCTCTCTCTCTCTCTCTATTTACATCTTGATTCTTCTCTCATACCTTGGACCTCCATTTTGTTAGGTGGACATTGTCAAAGGGGAGGCTGAAAGGCAACGGTTGCAGAGAGAGGAGCTAGAAACGGAGCTTCAAAACTTAAGGCATCAGATGCTGACTGTACATAATTCCAATGCAATCATTGATTTAGAAATTCAGAATATTAAAAGTGGAGATAATGACTTGAAAAGGTTTGGGAACTGTTACAATTTGTTGTCCCTGTTTTACACAAACCTACTTATCTCTGGCATGTAAACACCAATATCTGCTTCGTCTTTCCACAGGCACCTTGTCGAGAAAGAGAGTGACCTCCAAGAAGCCCGAAAGCAAATACAAATTCTCGAAAAGAATATAGCTGAGAAGGATACTGAGGTGTGCGAATGTTTTATTTGTATTTTTTTTTTTCGTAACTTTTTTGTGCACAAGATAGTTAAAAAACGATTGCAACTATGTTTCAAAATAGATAATTTAATCGCTCACTATGTGGCTACGTCCTATTGAAGTTTACATTTTTATTTGTTTACCATCAGATTTCCCAATGCAGAGCGCATATCTCTGAGCTGAATTTGCACGCAGAGGCACAGGCACGTGAATACAAGCAAAAGGTTGTTTAGCACTTTATCAAAATAAATGGGTACTTCACTACTAGATTTTTAACATTTCATTGCCCTAACTCTTTGTGGTGGTTTTTTTTTATTTTTGGGGGGGGGTTGTATTGCAAGACAGGCTTTCTTCTTCTAATTTAACTTTTGACTCTGAAATATAAAACCAGTTCAAAGCATTGGAAGCCATGGCTGAACAAGTCAAGCCCGAACCTAGTACAAACTCAACATCAACCAAACCAGAGAAGAATGCAGCAAAATCTAGAGGTTCTGGCTCTCCTTTTAAATGCATTGGACTGGGCTTGGCACATCAAATAAACTCTGAGAAGGACGAGGAGCTTACTGCCGGGAGGCTTCGGATTGAAGAGCTTGAAGCATTAGCTGCAAGTCGACAGAAAGAGGTATTTGGATCATTCCTTGGTATTATTTTTTCTTTCAAATGGCCAAGATGTACTTTGGTTCTACATTTGAATTCCCTGCACTTTTCTTCCAGATATTCTTGTTGAATGCAAGACTAGCTGCTGCAGAGAGCATGACCCATGATGTCATTCGGGATTTATTAGGAGTAAAGTTGGATATGACCAACTATGCTGTAAGCTATGATTCTCTGACAAATTCCTTAAATTAGTTTATATTTGTTACACACTATGTTGCATTGTACAGGTACGGGTGTCAGAGTCTGACACAGGTGTGGAGTGTCTGACTCAGCAAACCTTGAAAAATAGGATTCGTATACTACGTAGTATACTTTAAAATAATGAAACACAAATGACACAAAGTAATTGTTTATATATAATAATGATGATAATAGTGGATAATGTGATAGGATATCTTATGATTTGTATCATATACTTGTAGACCAAAGAATACATATACTTAACGTTATATTTTTTTAATGGAGAACTTCAATTTAAAAAGATAGAATTCATAGCCTATAGCAAATGTTAATTAGTATCTTGCAAGTAAAGGAAGAAAAAAGAAAAAAAGTAATTTGGAACTGTCACACCAGAATCTGTATCGTGTTGGTTCAAAGTACACGGTATCGTTCATGAGCGATACTGAAAAGTATCGGAAGTATCGTTCGGTTTCGGACGAAACTTCGTGAAACCGAAACGAAATGTTAGTGCAAATTTATACATAAGATGAAGTATTGTTCGGTTAAGGACGAAACCAACCGAAACGTATATAGTTTTGTCCTATAGTGAAACCAAAACGAAGCTGACGAAACGTTTCGGTTTCAGCCGAAACTTTGAACCATCCGACACGGGTACTTCACCTGTTTTGAAGAGTCCATGCAACATAGGTTACACAGAGTTCATGTAAATAGAATGTTGTATTTATGATCTTTCCCATCGTGTAAATCAAAGGTCCACTCCTGTAAATATTTTGTGTAGATATTCATTGGTCTGACAATAACTGAAATACAGTAGTACACTCACATTCAGGGTCCACAGAATTTGTAATTGCTACGTACAGTTTATTCTCGAAGCTTCCACGTGTGCTTACCACCTTTCTCTTTTTCTAAATGATAGTCACTGTTGGATGATCAGCAAGTGCAAAAGATAACGGAGAAGGCTCGGCTCCACAGTGAAGAATCCCTAGTAAAGGTCTGCTAGTGATAAAATTTGAAGTTGGTTGCTTTTTGTGTTACTGAGTGCTTCAATTTTCTGGAAATGTGTCCATTGTGCAGGAACAGGAGGTGGTCAAACTGAAGCAGCAGCTGAATGAGTTTATTAAAGAGAGGCAGGGGTGAGCAACTACTACCTCTGAAGTCTCAAGTTTTGTGATCCTCACGGTTCTTTTGCTGTTCAACATGTCTAAGTTGCTTGCAAGTTTTATTTGTAGATGGCTGGAGGAAATAAACCGAAAACATGCAGAGATGGTGGCTGCACAGATTGCATTGGAAAAGCTTCGACAGAGAGATCAGTTTCTCACAACCGAAAATGAAATGTTGAAGGTTTGAATATCTAGTTTGTTTATGGGTTGGTAATTAACTAATTAATTCTGTTCAAAGGTGGATTTCTTTGGTTTGACCATGATTTTACTGCCTATAAAACTGTATAGATGGAGAATGTCAATCATAAGAAGAAGGTGATGGAACTCGAAGATGAAGTGAAGAAGCTGTCTGGTCAGCAAAACCTCCAGCAGCGCATTCATCACCATGCCAAAATCAAGGCAGGAAATCTTTAACCTCAGGCGACTTCAAGGTTTAAAATCTCAATATCAGAGGTCAAGTTGGTCACACCGAAACCAAAAAGGAATCTCTTACGAGTTAGAAGTCTTTTGGAGGAACAATTGCATTCTGGGTTGACTAGCTGACTTGGATAATATTTGATGGCATTATCTGAGATTTTAAGCCTTGATTGACGTATTGTAAATATCAGTAGTTTCTACTTCTTCATTTTTCTTCCAAATTAATGTTTGGCATGATTTACTAAATGCAACAGGAAGAAAACAATTTGTTAAAAAATCAGAATGAAGACCTAAGCGCTAAGCTGCGGCGAGCAGAGACTATTCTTTCACGTGTGAAGGAAGAGCTTGCGCGCTATCGTGCTTCTAATGGGAGGAGTCCCTTTATTGATTTTGACGAGGAACGACGACTAAATAACAAACTAAAGGTTAGTATCTGATTAAGAGAGATCTTCTTAGGTGGTCTTTGGCCTTAATGAAATGGTTTTATTACTGAGAGGTGGATGGTTGGGTGGGTGGGTTTGATCTGTGGTGAGAGTTGGTGTCCTAATGGTCCCGATAAATCCACAACAGGAAACTGAAGAGGAGAGACTCCAATTGGCACAGAAGCTATTGAGTTTGTGTACAAACATTTTAAAGGTCAGCGCAAATTTCTTCATCCCTACTTGAACGTTTTCTCTACTGGAGAATGTGTTTGTTCACTATGATTCTGTTTTGAACCCAAATTGCAGGCAGCTGGAATAACAAGGCCTGTATCCGATATAAGTCTTTCTGTGGCAGAAGATGCACTCAATCAGCTGAAGGATCGTGTTACTTCGTTGGAAAAAGAATTGCAAGATTTAAAATTTAAGGTGCTGGTATTTTCAAATACATAGAACTGTGGAATTAGAAGTCCTGTGCTAACATATTGATGCTACTTATTTACAGAGTAGAATAACCAATGAAAGAATTCGATTGTCTGAGCTGAAGCAACATCCATCGCCATTAAGCTCAAGGACAGATGAAAACTATACAACACCAAGAAGGGCATCCCAGAGTCCATTTCTCACTGCTTTAAGTCGATAAATCCATCTTTGGATAAAGGAGGTTATTTGCATGCATTGTCAGCTTTTGGTCAACAATTTGGAGGGTTCAAGTTGGGCTCTTCTGTAATTAGTTACATTTCTAAGCAGGCTCAGCTCTCTCCATGATGTGTGTAACTGGTGGAGCTGCCAATTAATTCTTTTGCAGCTGTGTATATCCTTGCATATATAAATTCAATGGAAACCCTGCCTGGTGACCACCAAAAAGTATTAATTCTTTTGCAACTGTGTATATCCTTGCATATATAAAATCAATGGAAACTTGCCTGGTGACTACAAAAAATTCTTCTAGAAAAAGGATATGTATGCCAAAGAGTGATCTAGAAAACTTTTACGAACCTCTTGCGAAAATCGATTTTGGTATGGTTGCTAAGACACACAGAACATTGGGCCGTGCATTTATAGGTAAGATTTGTTTCTAGAAAACTTTTCTAAATGCAACCATATAGGGCTGGAGATTAAAAGTAGTCATTTGTTCTTAAGAGGGAATCTGAGGTGATGGTCACCAATACCTGTCCTGCATGTTGGTCATGCCAAAAAAAGGCCCCATTGCAGATTCTTTGAGCTCGCTGACCAATGAATGTTTGGTCCACCACTTGGTGAACCTACACTGAAAATCAGGCCAATGGGTGATTTCTAGCCGTTGGAATTGAGCATATTTCAGGACTGCAACTTTGAAGTGTTGAAATGATAAAAACATGTGATGCTTCTTTTCATTTGGTCTCAGGACTTATTTAAACTTCCAAGAATACTTTGATAAGTTTACACAGTTCAGTGAACAATGAATAATACATCAAGATGTTCGCACGCTGGTGGATCTTAAAAACTTTTCAGAATTAAAGCTAAAATGGGGCATGTATGACGCACGTGATGTAAAGGTTGTGGGCTAGTTCTTTGTTTATTTAGCATGCTTTTAAAATCACAAAAGACTAGAAACACTCCATTTAGAACTACTATGAATTGGATGCTTTTAAGGGTATTGCATTTTTAAAATAAATAACCACTTTGTAATTGAATAAAAGTAGTCAGACTTTGATATCATTGAAAAGTTCTCATCAAGAGTGTTCTAATGGTTCCATATTTGCTTTAAACTAACTTATAGATTGAAAGTTATGTGTTCTTGAAGAGAATGAAGTGGATGGTTGGAGAGAGAGATGTGGTTTTGGAGAAGTTGTCCTTGGTCTCCTTGCAAGCCACTTATCTAAGGGTTGAGATGAGTTGGGTAATCTATTGACCAATAAATAAGAAGATTAAGACTGTCATGTAAAAATGAGGTGTTTATACTCTCTAAAGTTGATTCCTTGTACCACTGTACTTTATTTCTACTTATTTTTTTCCAAGCTTAAAAAATAGTACTTTTTTTTACTTGTAAAGTTTATGAGTCACAACAAACATGATTGCAAGTAACGACAATCATCTAGTAATTAATAACAGACTATTGGTTATGTGATACAAATAATATAAAATGATACAAATATTTATAAAAATGATGCCAAACATATATGTAGTGACACTATGCATAAAGGACGCTGGCACACTCTTAGAGGACGCTTGCCGTATGTTTGTTTGGCCAATCCCTAGGTAGACCTAAAGACTAGAAATCAACTTCATTAGTGATTTCAAACCTTTGGATCACTGACCCCAAATAATGGTCAATAATGCTCAAATTCCTACGGTTAATATCGACCCATGAAAATGACTCCAATCCAACCCTTAGAAATCACTAATCAGGTTGATTTTTGGTTTGTAGGTCATCCCAGAGATTGGCCAAACATTCATGCGGTCAGTTCCCTCTAAAAAGTGCCACATGGATCATATTATAGGCAGTGGTCAGCTGCTTCGCGGATTATCGTGGTCAGCGAAGTTTTTTTCTGCTAGTACTTCTTGGATTGGAGTTTGGAGTCATCCTCACCAAAAATCAGCCATTGATTCATCTTCTCCGTGGGTACGCCAAATGGTTGTCCCTCGAACATGACCCTGGAGTTATTTGGGGTGCGCACTTCTTATCCTGCACCTCTTCTCTTTCTCAAGCTCCGTCAAGCCGTAGTGGTATACTGGTACGAGGGTCCCATTTGAATCTCGCTGTCGTCTTCGAAAGGGCCCAAAGTTTAGCAGAGATGTTATCTCCTTATCCTGCTGCGCATCAGTTTACTGCTTCCGCTCATCTCCAACTCCCCACTAAGATGGCTCTGAGAACCGCTTATCCTTCCCTGCAGAGATTCATGGCAAGCCCGGTTCATATCTCTCCAACTTGAAATTCTGTAAGATTGTGAGAACATTTTAGTGTTTCTGTTTTTCTCTCATCTGGGTTCGTCCTGGGATTTTATTTTATTGTCAAACTATGACTGCCAAAATAGTGCCCTCCATTAGGATTGTACACGTGTCTGTTCAAACCACATGTAGGACCTAACAACATGTTAAGAGACGTATTAGGTTTATTCTAGGTTTGGAGTTGTTTAGAGTTTTGATTTTCATTAAGGTTTGGGTTTATTCTAGTTTCCTATTTTTGGGTTGATTTCTAATTAGCAAATAGGGTTGTTGAAGTATATTGATATTGATTCTAATGCTTATTTTTGGGAACGAAGAAGAATTATCTTTGACTGTATTGCACTTTAGGAAGAAGGTTCACTTTCAAAGGTAAACAATTTTCGGGTCTCTATCATCCTGTATCAGCATGGTTTCAAGTTTGGGCCGTTTTGCTATAGGATGAAACTATGTACGTTTCGTTGGTTTTGTCTGAAACCGATCGAAACCAGGTTTCACCATAGCAAATGCCACCGAAATGTTTCGGTTTCACCCATAGACGAAATCGAAACGAAACTTACACCTTTGAACCATGGGTATCAGAGCATTGATAACAATGGAACTAGAACCCAAGAACGATGTGCCTTGGGAATTTAGCGCCCTCGAATTTGAGTTACAAGGATACATAGATCGAATGGACAGGCGTTTAGATGACTTATGTGAGTGGATAGAGTCATTCCAAGATACCCAACCTTTAGTTCAATTCACTCAACTCTCTATCCTTGACTTTACCAAAACAAGGATACAGAGATCGAATGGGCAGGCGTTAAATGACTTATGTGAGCGTATAGATTCATTCCAAGATACCGAACATTCAATCCAACTCACTCAACTCTCTTTCCTTGACTTTACCAAACAATTCACTAGTGAATCAAGCGAGAAGTCCAGGAGCTCGATGTTTCTTCATCAGTCCGTGAGACTCCGAAACTTTCTCCCCAGCTTGTACAGACACGTACCATCAAGCTTGATTTTCCTTGATTCCATGTTGCTAACCCACTTGAATGGGTTTATCGGGCATAGTGTTTTTTGCGTTACCATAAAACTCCAAGGATTAGAAGGTGGACATTGCTTCCTTCCATCTAGAAGGGGAAGTGTCGCCATGGTTTAAGTGGACAGCGGAGCAAATAGCTTGTATGTGGGAGGATTTTGACGACTCTTTTATGTCCCGATTTGGCCCGAAGTTCGAAGGCCTACAAGAATCTCCATGGACTTTTGGCTAAACTTTGCCAAACCGCTATTGTTCGTGACTATCAGGCGAATTTTGAACAATTAGCTTGCAAGGAGACGGTTGGATTGAAGAGCAAAATCAATGAATTCGGGGAAGAAATCTAAGCCAATGTCCAATCTTGTAGGCCCCTCACTCTTTGAAGCAATTGGGATTGCATGTCATCATGAAGAAAAACGTGGATTTCGTGAGCTAGGCCCACATTTGCAATCACCCAAACCCATGCCTCTAGCATTAATGACTCTAACGATGAATAGTAATGGGCAACATCCTCTACTCTTCTGCCCATTGATGGCTAACACTTGCGGAAATGAAGGAGAGGAGGGACCAAGGGTTATGCTTCAATTGTGAAGAATGGTGCAAGCTTGGCCACAAATGCAAGAATCAACAACTTATTTTATAGAAGGGGAGTGGCCGATTGAGATATTTGATATAGAAGAACATAATGACCATTTACCGAACTTTTAACCTTGTGGACAAGGTTGATCTCGAGAGAGTGGGAAAGTTGAGACCCCACATGGGCCCCCACAATATGTTAGGAAACGTAATAGTTTGATTCTAGGTTTGGAGTTATTTTATCATTAGGTTTGAGTTTATTCTAGGTTCCTATTTGGGTTGATTTTTAATTTATAAGTATTGTTGTTGGTATAGGGTTTTTGTAGTCTATTAATATTGATTGTAATGTTTATTTTTGGGAATAAAGAATAATTATCGTTGAGTGCATTGCACTTTAGGAGGAAGGCTCATTCTCCAACATGAACCAATTTTCAAGTTTCATCAGTGTTACGAATTAATAAATAAGGAAACCCTACTATGTGCACACAAAGGATGACGGATCCTTGAAATATATATTCATCCGACATGACATCTCGGTTGAGCTAAGAAAGTCCTATCGCTGACATAACAATGGTTAACTTGATGTCCACCTTTTATACTGATATTTGTCTTATCATTGATATTAAGTGATGATCAACTAGCTATGTGTCATGGTAACAGAGGATAGCAACTGATGTATAATCGATACATATCACATCTCTCCACTGTCCACAAAGTTTACGTGTGTAATCCTCCATTATCAACATTACCATTGTAAATAAGATTTCAATAGCTAATGTAAGGGATTCGAATCCGTGAAGGAAAATCTCTTATACTTGAAGAAATTTACTTGAGCATTTGAGTATTTTTTGCAAGTACCAACCCCTGATGTTCCGCATTGAAAAGTGATTGGACCATTTGGTGTGTGGTTAAGATTGCTCAAATAAATTTGAACGCCCCCTCGAATACTCCGGGTCTTCAACTTAGAAGGTATTCCTTGTTGGTTTTAGTATTTCATATCGTCTTTTTGTTTTGGTGTTTGTATTTAGAAAATTTTTGACTTTGTTTTTTGTTGAAGAGCAAACCTTGAAAATCCTACTAAGCCAAGGAGCCGCATAAGCGTAAGGCATCTCAGGATAGCACATCAGCTACTATTCAAGAGTATTTTGCTCTCCTCTTTGAGGATTTGGATGCCGAGAATGCTGAGGGCAGAGAATAGTATGAGAATATGGAGCTCCTTGATGACCTAGTTGTCAACCTCAATTTTTCATACGACGACAGTCACGCAACTCATCCAACCAATGCTCTTCTTCTTTCTTCTCAAAAAGACACTCGCCCTATTGTTCCGAAGCAAAGACCAGGGACCGAATCGAAGAAGTCGGATCCACCCATTGGTGGTGCTGATAAGAGACTGGTTGAGGATGTTAGTATTAGCTTTGCTAAAAGGAAGGGCAAGGAGCCGGTTAATCTGACTCCATATCTTGCGCCTACCTTAGCTTCTCGAACTGCAACATTTGAGATGCCATCTACAGCTCCTATTACAGATTTCCATGCGTTTGTTCGTGAAAGTGCTCCTCGTTGTCCTTTTCGGATAACGTAGTAGTTTGAAGAATACATTGCTTATGCTATCAGCTATTTAATTATGAACGGAATTTATCTGAGCAATCTTGACTGCACATCTCAATTGGAACAATCTGATCTCTTTTCAATATTGAATTTTCGGAATGTTTGGAAATCGGTACTTGCAAAAAATACTCTGATGCTCAAGTAAGTTTCTTTAAGTCAATAGTATAGGGTATTTTATTTCACAAATTCGAAACCCTTATCTTGACCATTGAAGTTCTATTTATAGTGGTAATGTTGATAGTGGAGAAATGGACACGTAAGCTTTGTCAACAGTGGAGAGATGAGACATGTCTCGACTGTACACTAAATGCGGTCCTCTGTCAACAAGACATATAGTTAGTTGGCCACTACTTAATATTGTTGATGAGACAAATATCGGTGTAAAAGGTGGGCTGTAAGTTGGCCATTGTTTTCTCTGTCTGAAACTTACATGAGTGGTAGGCATGCACATGGCGTGCGTTTATAGCATTGCGTCAGAAATTTCTGACTTTTCCATAAATTTGATTTATGCTTTGCATTGATCCATGATCACAGACATAAAGGGTATATGTCATAGTTTCATGTCCGGTTGGGTAGGATTATCTCGGACTCAACTAGGATGTATGTCGTAGGAATATGTATTTTGGGGATCCATCAACTTATTTGTGCATATAGTGGGGGTTTCCTTATTTATTAATTAGGGACACATGTACTATCTTGATGGAGGGCACTTTTTGGCACTTGCACAAACCCATTTGGTAAATTGGTTCAGTATAAAAGTGGAAGTATGTGTGTGCGTGTTCACGCAAAATATTAATTGGTGAATAGGTTCTGCTTAGTTTCTTGAATTCGGGGTCTGTTTATTCTGATACTCATTAGTCTTTTTCTTCCATGTATATTTCTTAGCCTATCTGTATTCATAAGTGTCCATGGGGAACCTCTTTTAGTCAGCAGGATAAACAAATTAATTCATCTCTTCCCAGCTTTCAGGAAAAAGAAGAAGGATTTCATAGTCCCCTCTTTTTTTGATATGTAAAATGATCTAATACAGAGAGATAGAATGGAAATGTCATACATCCACATTGCTTCATATCCTACATATTTTATTGCTATGACGCCAAAGATATTTGTTCTTCTATAATTGTCTGCTAATTGGATTAATGGATGGTTCAATTGGAAGTGATAACTTTGAATTGTTTCATATTTTTTGTTCTTCTTTTTCATTTTCATTTTCATTTTCAGTGTGCCGAGTGTTGAATTGGTAGACGATTTTTTTAATTATTAACTATTTTGGATTTCATTTCCTTGTCTGACATCAGTTGGAGTGAGAAAGATGCTCATAGAAATATGATTGTTATGTGAGATTTCCATTGTAGACTTTTCTGTTCTTCTCAGTCCAGGTTTAGAATCTTGGTATCAGAGGCTGATTCAACCCACCTAAAACCTGGTATGGGTGTGATATGACATGGGTGAGTCAGTTATGACTCAGATGAGCTGTTGTTAATTTAGAACAATGAACTCCAGTTGACTTGGGGTGACATCACCAACTTGGCTTGTATTATGTTTGACTTGGGTGAAGTACAAATGCATCATTTAAACTGGGCATGTACCTTGCGTATTAGCCAAGGGCTATTGTTATAGCAAGACCGTAGGCTGTATTTTGGGACCAATTGCCCCCTTTGGAGTTCTAGACCACAAGGGTTCAGAACACTGGGTCCATTGTCTCATGCACAATAAACATGACTACAGGACAGGTATATTGAACCATTTGATGGAGGAAGTGAGAAAAAATTAGGAGGGTTTTCATCGGCCGGTCAAGAGTATCCCCTGGCTCAAAGCATTGGATAACTTCAACTCATCCTTGAGCTTGTTTATACCTTTAGCTGGTACTTATCCGTACCATTGCTGGCAGTTTCCTCACTAAGTGAGATGTCTTATTGCGCACATGAAAGGAAGGTTCTTATATCCATTCCCCTACTCACTGGGATTGCTGTTGCCGGGTTATTAGAAGACCCAGTCCTAGAACTATCTCCATGTGTCAAGGTCGTGATAATCTTACTTGGTTTCAAACTCAAGAGGAAATCTAAGAACCAACTGTAAGGATGCTCTAGCAATGACATTGTTACATATGGTGCTCATGCAGCCAGGGAATCCCATCTCCAATCAGTTGATGGTCCAACCTAGATGATTGGTGCCAGAGTTTATGAATTAACCATCACCATGGACTGTTTTATTTATTTATTTATTTGTTTTATTTTTAATGATTGTTCATAATAGCTTTCTCGACATTCCAAAAGAGTTTGATAGGTGGTTATGATAATCCTATTGGGTCGTTTTTGGGCTTAGGTATTCTGGGTGGGACCCATTGAATGGCAGATCTCATGCACCTGCATATGCACCACATGTACCAATATACCATCCTTGCAGTCTGCATTACAGGTATCGTAGATTTTGTCATTATTTTATATTCTGTAGTTCATAATACTTCAATTTTGTGGTCCATGATAAATTATCACACATGGTTTGGTTATCAGGGAGGAAAACTTCCCTGGCATCCGATTGTCATTGTGATTTTCTTCACATTGCTCAAACTGCCAGGTTTGCACTACCTGTATTTGAGCTGCTTTTTTGTTCTGCACTTTGTAAATGGTGAACTGTTGGAGACTATTGTTTTCTTTTGTGGTGTAGAAGGCCTCGAGAGGCATCAGAAACAACCATGCAGAAGATTACTATAGATGACCTTCAGTCTGAACAGAAGAAGCTCTAATGTTGCTGTGAAAGATTCTTGGAGCAGGTATTAATATTTGTATCACACTTAAAAGGAGTTGGAAGTTTGGACCAAACTAAAGAGAATCAGGTGGGGCCTTGCTTTTTTCATTGAGGTAGAAATTTTATCTAACTTGGATCTCTTTGTATTTCTTTTTGTGAAGGTGAAAAAATTAACTTGGCTCTCAGATCCACGTGGAACTACCACCCCCCCCCCCCCCCCCCCCGGGCCGCCATATCCTCTCTAAGGTCTCCATGGACCTGATTGTTGTCAGAGCACTCATACAATTCGAAGAAGCTCCAAGCCTCCCATCTGAACTCTCTTCTTGATGTCCTTGGTATGCCCTACTCTACATCCAACAACTCCAATTGGCTGTTGGGGAAAGTCATTGTCAGACTACACATTAGGAGGTTCCCTAAATCCCATCGTGAATGCTTTGATCCATCGATTGGAGCATTAAATCTGTTTTTATTGGTAGATCATTGAATAGATTCACCAAAATAGGGTGAAGAAGGTATATAAATTAACAGAAGGCAGGTGCAAAACTAGTGATTCTTCAGAGTTATTTCTGCCATTTTAAACTAGTTTTTAAGTCACACATGCCAATTGGGTGATACATGTGCATCTCAGTTCGGACTTCAGACACAATTTGTTCAGAGGGCATTCCTGTTTTCTTTTGATTTAGGTTGATCTGCAATTGCTTTTTTCACCTTTACCTTGTGAACCATTAATTTGGTGCTGCCTTTTGAGTTGTATGCACATACTTCTCTGCTTATGCCTTTGATTTCTAAAGTAGAATTCTCATTTTATGCAGTCGTAGCTATAAAGCCTAATTCCTTCTTGAAAATATAAATTTATGTCTTCTCCTCTCTATGCCATGCATGTGACATAATTTTCATGTGGATTCTATAATTGGATTTGTTCAGGTCACGATGAAGCCTGTTTGCATTCTCAGGGACATGTATCCGTTCATCCAACTTCATGGATGACCATATACCGATTCTGGCATAAGATTGTCTGAAGCTCTTTAAACTAGTAATGTGGAATGATCTCGCTTTCACTGGTTCTTAGTTAACTGAACCCTCTGGAACTTTTGTGTTGTAGATATGGGGCCATTCTTCCCAAACAATTATTCAATCTGAGCCTCTCCATTTACATTGCCGTGATCTTGCATTTCTTTTGTTCAAGCAAATACTTCGGTAGTCACATCCATTTTAGTCCATGAAACGATTTTTCATGATATACAACTTTGACTTTACGGGGTTGTTTTTTCTCAAAAATTTCCTCCTTTTTTTGTGCATATTTTATGTTGAAGAGCCTTCAAAAGTCAATTATCAGAATTGCTTTGGAAATTTGATATGCTATTCATTTGAGTTCCCCCCCCCCCCTTGTCCATCTATTGGGTTCCAGAGGAATCGAAATTGGATTAAAAGTGTCTTATATGTTGTTGCTACCCATAAAGTTTGCTTCTTTCCTGCTAGAAATGATGCTAGCATTGGACCCCCATTGTCTCCACCAGCTCTTTATTCTTGCCAGCAGAAGAGGTCTACTCCAGTCACTACTATACAGGCTCAAAATCTTATTTCTTTGGTGGAGTTTGTCACTTCCATAGCTAGCTTTCATGGAAATTGCACGCAAATCATCACTTATCCCTCACTGGAAGGACTTGCTTGACTCGTTGCTAGCTGAAGATATCCAAGGAAGCAAACAATGGGGTGGTCCAGTTGTTTTCAAGGGATTTTTCAGTCAGCATTCCTCTTGCAAATTATGGTCATCTTTTGGAGTGGGGTGCCCTGTCTCTTCTCTGCCAGGATAGAATGAGGGGTCGAAATTGAGAAGAAATAAAAACTTGTTCTGTTTCTGAAAGTTCATTGATGGTGCATAGGGATGTAGAGATTTGTCTTTTGCTTCTCTGAAGATTTTTTTTAAGATTCTAGTTGGCTTTACTCTTTGGTTGGTTCCCCTATTGATCTAGTTAAGGCTCATAGAGATGGACCTTCATATCATAATACAATATCATCCTTTGTGCGGCATGCATGTGGAATATGGGTCGTATAGACATGGCGCTCAACCGTATTATCTCGTGCTATAATAAGGGCTAAGAAACAGGTAAGTGAAGCTAAGTGAATGGCCTGAAAACAAAAGTTCATGCATAAAGGGTCAGGGTTGTGCCATCAGTATGATTTTTGGCTAATAGCCCATCCAAGGAACCGTCTACAATGGGGTGCACGACAGTATCAGAAGTTCACAAGGATCAATGAACTTCGAATGTTGTCCATCATTGATCGGGCCGTTGAATCTTGAGAGTAGACGTCCAATGACCTGCCAGTAATACTTGCAAAGTACATGGGACGAATCTGCCTTAGGATAGCGCGTCTAACCTACACTTTGGCCTTCCTAAACCGGTCTATATATTTCTTTTATATCGGATTGGTTACTTAATTTGCGAAAGTGTTTAATTGACGAATTTTCAAGTAAATCTTTGTTCCAGTGGCATTATATTGGATTAAGGCTCAGGCTCCAGTTACCGCCCTAAAATGACAGGCTTCGGGTACAGGACACAATATGAGCCACAAGGCACACTCTTAGAGGACTGACCGTTTGGATGTTTGACCAATCCCTAGGTTGGCCTACAAACCAAATATAAGTGGGCCTACAAACCAAATAAACATCCATACGGTCAGAGTCCTCTAATGGGTACCACGTGGCTCATATTGTGTCCTGTAATCGGAGCCTGTCATTTTTTAGGGCGGTAACTGGAGCTCGACCCTTGGATTAAAATGAAACCATCTTCCCAAAGTATTGTACGGGGACACCTCTATCTGCATGATTCCTAACGTACTTCCGAGATCACGATCTTTACATTGTCCATATTGTTGCCACGGCCCCACATCATGATTCTGCCATCTGATGACACTTCTGTACTGCAAGCTACAACAGAGTAGTGCATCTTGCACGCTGGATCTTTTCCCAAATTGGTGGGTGATGCCGTGTCCCAGATCCATGATGGAGACACAGGATTGATTCATAGTAGTACGGTAAAAGTTTTAAGCAGCTTTGATGATTCTATGGATTGAAATTTTTAAGCGTCTATGTTGAACCATCAAATTATAACAAGCCACGTGGACCACCTGATGCATGACGTGTGTTGTCCTAGACCACAGAGAATCAAAGAAAGTAACATCAACATCCATAAACATTGAGAAAACATAAGACGACAGGAACCCATTTCAAGTCATAAGCATCATCACGTCAGGAAAAAGCAATTCAGTTGTGGGGTCTACATTTTTTTTTATCAACAACCACACCTACCCAAACACTAATCTTGTCTCGCATAATCTCAATATAATACAACCGATATGATGTGATTAGGTTACGATCACACGATTTATTAGGTCGTTATTTTCGTTATAACGGAAAATGTTGTTTTCTGAGAGTTAAAACAGTACGTAATGTAAAGGGAGAGGTCCGAATCCGTTATAACGGCTGTCTTTTAAACCGTTGTTTTGACAATTAAAAATAATTTCTTTTTAATGATGGATTGTTAAACATGCTCTATTGGCTCCAATAAATGGTGCAGGGACAGACCAAATCCGGGACGAGAGGTTATCTGCTGTTTGGTTTGTGGGGATAATGAAGATAACTCACCTTTAAACCCATGTAATTATTGAAAATGGGGTTTTTTTGGGGGTACTAGTGTGCTATCGCTTCAGTCAAGCATCATCAAATAACACGTGGCACACAAGTAGGGTCAGGAATTACCATTCAATGGATCTGCCTTGAAAGTCCTATTTTTTTCATCATATTATGGGTCTAGATGAATTCTTATTAAAAATTCATAAATGGGGCCCATCTAAAGATTTTCTAGACCAAAAATCAGTCCCAAGATTTTCTAGACCAAAAATCTGACCCAGTGGAACAATCATATTCATACAAACAATCAGAGTTAACCTAATTTTTTTGTCTGGGAACCACTGATTTGACAGTTCAGCTTAGTAAGATCAAATACCATTGGCAAGACAAAGACAAGGTACTATTATACCATACATATATATAGGTCAGGATAAGTGGACTTATTTTTTGAAACATATAATGACCCACATGGAGATGAGGTAAGGCTGATTTTTGGCTGAGCATGATCTCTCCTCACTATAGAAATCATCTTCACAAGAAATCAACCCTTTCTGAAACTTCTAACCCTATCAGACAAGTGGATCCAGAACTGGAAGCGATAAATATCAATTCTCCCGTCGAGATCGAGTACTCATGTGCAGTATAAAATTGTGAATAAATAAAATGATTTTCATACTAAAAAGCTTGATATCTTTAACATTACTAATATGTCAGTTCCAGATTCTATCAGTTTTGGATCTCGTTCGGTCTGAGTACCATTGTACCAAGACCGAAATCCGTTACATACTTCGGCTCCAAATATTTTTAGGTAATAATCGAGATAGGTTATCACATCAGAAATGGAAGTTCATTGTTTCTTTTTGGAATGCATACAGTCAAGATGGATCCTGGGATTTGGATCGTAGGAGAAATCTTTCTGTTTGGGAAAAGTGACAATTTTGATGGACCTATTGCAGTATAGCATAGTCACACTTGATGAGGAGGACTACATTTCTTACCTGATTCTCAGTGAGTTCATGTTATGCTTTTTTATCTCATCCCCCACCCCACCCCACCCCCCCAAAATCTAGAAAGTCAAAGTGCCATTGAAAATCAAATTCTTTGTTCTGACCTCATCCTTGAACAAACTACTTACCATTGAAAACTTGATTGTTAGGAAGTGGATTTTGGTTAACTATTATGTTATGTACAAGTCGAATGGAGAGAATACAGACCATCTGTTGCATTATGATTTTGCTAGACAGATTAGGGTAGAGAGCACAGTTCACGATACCATCATAAAAATAAAAGCATTTCTCTTTAGTTGGGGTGGTATGTCCTCAAATTTAAGAGGCACCTTCTTTAGTGATATAGTGTTAAGGTTTGATGCTTTGTTGGCTAGACAGTGGTGTGGGTTGCTTATTTTCTTTTGCTTGAATTTTTTCTGTTTCTGTGTATTTTGAGATCTTCTCTATCTCTCTTTTTTATTTATACTTACTGCACAAAAAAAAAAAAAAAAAAACCCAAGACAGGTTCGATTGAAAATCGGTTAATCGAGTAAATTGACACACTAGAACTTATCAAAAAAAAAAAAAAATTGACACGCTGGACTGATGCTATTCTTACTAATAGATTACTAATGGACGTGGGGCCCACATGCAGATGATTCAATGGCTGATTTGTGGCGAGTATGATCTCCTCACCATAGAGATCATCCCCACTAAAAATAAACAATTTCTAAAACTTCTAACCATATTTATCAAACATGGATTTAAATTTAACGGTGAAATTGGACGGTCCAAAAAATTTCAACTTACGATCTACTTTTTATAATACTAGAAATGTTGGAATGAGATGATTTTTTGTAAAGTTGATATCCATGTCGAGAAGAAAATCAGCCCTTAACTCATCGGCATATGGGACCCACATCCATTAGTGATTATATTAGTAAGATTAACATGAGTCATTATATCCCAGCCCATATATATATATATATATAGATATAGGGCTCCAACATCATGATGTCTTGTAGATTGTTCTTTGGAATGTTTGGTTGATACGTGTCGCTCGAGTATCTCATCAATCTCATCTTGGGATTCATGGGAGAGAATGAATATGACACGCACGAACTTTTGGGTAAACTCAAAACCCTATTCACTTTTTCTCTTTTGCTTTCTTTTATTTTATTCATACTCAGATCCCATGTCCCATCCTCTCATTAATCTTAACAAATTTATTTACTCCCATGTAGTGTTAATCATGGTTTAAAAATATCATTCTCTTATTTCCAAAGAAAACCCGTTATGACCGCCGTTATTTTGTCCGTTATCAATGTTATTTTGATAAAAAAAATAAAAAATAAATGTTATATATAATGGACGTATTTAAACCTTGGTGTTTATAAACCAGACCGACAATAGCGGGCATGTAGAATTAACTCCTGGCCGTTCGACTGGTTTGAGTCATGACTTCATATGATGTTATAAATAATTATTTTTTTAATTAAAAATAAAGGGGTCATTTGAACCAAGGTGTAAAGGGGACCGTTATAACGGTATAACGGACTGGGGGCGTTACTGTTTTTTCCGTTATAACGAAAAAAACTCTCGGGCAAAAACGGAAAAAAATGGAAAATAACGAAATATAACAGAAAAAATGGCGTTGAAATTCAAAATTTGAATTTAAAATTTTCAAAAATAGAAAATAACGGAAAATAATGGAAAAATACAGAAAAAACGAAAATAATGGCCGTTTTTTTTTTCACAAAATTTTCCATTATTTTCGTTATAACCAAAATAACGGCCGTTATTTTTTCGTTATAACGGCTGTTTTTTAAACCTTGATTTGAATGTTCAAATTAACTGGCAGTTAAATCGTTCAATCTCTGCTCGGCCGGACTATTTTGTCGGAACCCACCGATCGGGTTCGGGTTTGGTCCTATTATGTGATAAAACCTAGGAGAATTTCATGATTTATATATTGTTTTGATGATCTCAAAAGCTTTTTACTTATTATATGAAGCATAATATCATTGACTAATGAGAATAGAGATTCCATATATTTATATTTTCATGAAATTTGACTGGGGATCCTCTAGGAAGATGATCTTCACATGGAAACTGAACCTAGATCTTAAAAAGGAAGTGTAGAAAGATTAGTTTATTGCAAATCCAAGCATGAAAGAGGCCCCAAAATCTAGTCTTGGTCATAGGAACTGGGCATGGGGGGTCTCCTTAGTATGAATGTCAGTAAGAAATTCTCTCTGCCATTCTCATCATCGCTCAACCTTTGTAAGTTTCTCTCCTCCAATGGGCTTCCCCCCACATGCCGACTGTGGCGAGAGACATAATCCATTGGAGACCTGCAACAGGATCTTGTCCATCCTAGCTTTTGTCAGGTGAACCTTCATTGGATAGGATAACCTATTTGGTTATTGTTCAAGGTGCATGGGCCCATTAAGAATCAGGAACTCTCCATCTCCCTCTTTTCATGGAGTTCCTTGGGCCCACTTCTCATTTTCGTCCCTAAGAGGACATGCCCTTGACACATATTCATGTTCTTTTGGCTCCAATAGCTTACAAAAAGATTTCAAGAACGAAAAAAGATTTGAAAACCCTAAGAAGTTAAAGAATTTGAACGATCAAGATATCTTCTAATGCTTGATCTGAGCTATTCATGGGCCCGACAGTGAAGAGACTAAGAGTGTGTGTCTGAAGTGAAATGCATTTACCAGGCGTTGGGCCCACATATTGTACATTTACTAAAGTTTGTTCATAAGGACAAAAGGTAAATCCATTTTGATTTACAAGACAAAATCCAAGTTTTAGTCTTTGCTTATAGCTTAAGAGAGATTGAAAGCCCTTTTTCTTGTCCTTAGATCCAGACCATTGGATGGTCTCCGAGATTTGTGTACAACGGACTAATATCGTTACGTCTGTTATAACAGGTCACATCAAGGTAGACAAACGGGTAAGAATAATAATCTTTTATTATTTTTAATGTAAGGATGTCGTTTAAAGAAGGGAGATGAGCATTTGACGCATGCGTTTACGTGTGAAAGAGTTCACATTGGGTAAGGTAGGAAGGCAAAAAGACTAAAAGAACCCTGTTAAGAGAAATAAAAAATTTTAAAAATTAAACAACCAAAGCAGATACATTTTCAGGACAATGCGTAAAGAATAAAGAATCCCTGTGTAATCTAGGGTTGGGATCGGCGAACCTAAATTTTTTCACTTAAATTTTCATCTAAAATCTCATCCATGGATCCCTAGAATCCAATGGTGGATGACAATGCTGAGCTGGCATTCACTTTTTTCCAAAGCAAAACCACGCTCGAGAGCTTCGGTGAAATTTAGGTGAAAAAAATTCAGGTCCTCGGAACATGTTCCTTTAATCTATTCTACTTGGGTCGGGCTCAAGGGACCCCCATTTCTGACCCCCTTTTTGACCCCCATCTTGACGTACCCACATAGTAGATGAATCAATGGCTGATTTTTGGTGAGGTGATCATCCTCACAAAAATTCAAATCATTCTGATATTCATAGACTGGTTTAGAAGCTGAAGCATTATGGACCGTTGATTTTTACCATGTAACTTTAAAACCACATTTGATGGGGTTAGAAATTTTAGAATGGGCTGATTTTTTCTTGGGGTGATCTATATGGTGAGGTTATCATCCCCACCAAAAATCAGCAATTGATTCATCTTCTATGTGGGTAGGCCAAGATGGGGTCAAAAAAGGGGTCAGAAATGGGGGTCCCTTGGGCCTGACCCTTAAAAAAAATAATTAAAAATAAATGTCCGACAAACCCGAGAACCGTTCATTAATAAGTAGAATAGATTTGTCTTAAAATAACTGTAAACAGACAAAAAGAATGAAATGTTAAGATCATTTATTTTTTCAGATTTTAGTTTATAACAGTCTTGGAGCGTTACCGTTATAACTGTTGTGAGAGGATGATGGTCGCACTTTTATATATATATTTTTATTTTTTTATGTTATTTTGCAGAAAAAGGAGCGTACGTTCCCTCTCACTTCAAACGTCGATGGTGCGAAACCCCAGAAAGCGGATTGCCGCGTAAGGGGGGACATAGAGTGGGGCCCACATGGAATGTGGTGGGATGCATCACATCCATGCATTGTGGTCATGTCATATCATGGGATGTGTATATGGTGGTTGAATTTTTTAGGTTCGGGCTCCAATTACCGCCCTAAAACGACAGGCTCCGGTTACAGGACACAATATGATCCAGGTGGCACGCTCTTAGACGACTCTGACCGTATCGATGTTTAACCATTCCCTAGGTGGACCTACAAACCAAAAATCAGCCTGATTAATCATTTATAGGGGTTGGATCTTTGTACCTTAAATAATGCTCAAATTCCCACAGTTGAGATTAACCCATGAAAATAAGTCCAATCCAACGCCTATAAATCACTAATTAGGATATTTTTGGTTCGTAGCTCTACTTAGGGATTGGCCAAACATCCATACAGTCAAGAGTCCTCTAAGAGCATGCCACGTGGCTCATATTGTGTCTTGTAACAGGAGCCTGTCATTTATGGCGGTAACTGGTAACTGGAGCCTGAGCCATTTTTTTAATATATTATAGGAGGTGATAGTATGATACTTCTAGGCATGTTTTTGATATAGCCAGGTGCATTACATGATGAAGCCGATGTTACAACGTGTGATGCATTAACGCGCCTGCATGTATAACCTGACTATATCACTTTCCTTTTTTTTATTTTAAAACGGTTACCGGGTTTGAGAGATTCGGCGGGAAAAGAATCTTACGGAGTAGGAAAGAGAAAGCGGCTGACAGCGACTGACCTAAGGTGGGGCAGCCCGGGCATCGAGGGACGTCTGTTCTCCTTTGACGGCGACTTCGCTTATCTGCCCCGACTGCCCGACCTACCCGACTGCCCGGCAGTGGAGAGGCATGGGGGTAGGCAGAGATTTCTCTCTTCCGTCGTTTTCCGCTGCCCGGTCAATAATGAAAAAAGTCGGCCATTTCGTGTCGGTCTTATTAGTTCTGAACAGCGTCTCGCGTTCCGGATGGCACGCGCGGTCAGGTACGTAATGGGACATGAAAGTCAGTAAAAAAGTTTATACAAAAACTCTTGGTACCCCTGTCTACGATTGTTGTACCAAACCGGCAAAGTGTTTGATGTCCCTAAGCCTCCCTCCAAAACGCCACGTGGATTACTATTCAAGGCCCACTTACCTTGCGGATATTTGGTCCACCTCTTGATGAAACTAAAAATAAAAAATCAGTATAATTAGTGATTTATATCTGTTGGATTTAGCAGTTTAATAACGTGATTTTTGACCGTTGAATTTGAGCTGATTTTTGGATGCTAAAATATAACTGTTATAAATCACAGATCAGGCTGATCTTGGGTATGTAGGTCCACCAAGAGGCGGTCCAAACATCCATAAGGTCAGTAGGCCCTAAAGTAAGGCTCCAAATTGCAAATTTTGAAGTCCACAGGGACATCAAATATATCTCTCGTTCAAACATAATTTTTTTTCTTGCTCTCGCATTAATTTTTCTCTTACACCTCATTACTACTATTAGTCACGTATTTGTCGGTAACAAGTGACAAAATGTTCTCAAATTCGCAAGAGAGAAAAAGCATCATCTTGCTGCTTTTGTAATAGCGTGCAGCACGTGTGCGAGTGATTGTGGAAAAAGTAACTTTATTATTATTTTTATTTTTGTAAGCCATTCATCAAAAGGAACCAAGCCAAAATACAAAGCTATAAATCGCGAGAGTGGGGCAACCGTTTGTCAGTCAGTCTCCATGGCTTCACGAAGCCAAAGAGGTCGCGACCCTGGTCCATCTCAGAAGGGAAGGGAAGGGAATGTACGTGCCTGACTGGGGAATAGTATGATTAGTTACATGACCAGAATAAATAAAAGATAAGTTTATGAAGGAAGATGAAAAGTCTAAGGATAAAAACATATTTCGGAGTGCGGTGAAATGTTTGAGAACAATTTGGTTAATTTGTCATAAAAATATGTGCTTAAAAATTTAGCAAATTTGTTCCCAAGCTTTGAATAGGACATTGGCCGATTTGTTTTTTTAAATAATTCGTACGGTTCACAAATTATTTGCGAATAATTTGAGAATTTACTATCTAGGGTTTGAAGGGGCAAATCTGTTGTATGTGGCAACTCTATCAAGTCAAATTTAAGAATAAAATTCTAGATTTGGAAAAGTCATAGCCGCTCATGTAGAATTGACGAAGTTCGTGAAAATAGGTATTTATTTACATGTGGGGTCCTTGTACATTTCATCCCCTATATATATATATATTCCACCTAGCATGTATGGCTTGATACGTACGTGATCCTTTTGATTTGTTGAGCCTACCTATATATGGAGTCCACCTAACATATGCGACCTTGATATGTGGGTCACTTGACATGTGAGACCCTAATATATAGGGCCCACATGCATGCGAAAATAACAGTGGTAAGGTTTTGGTTGAAGAGGAATCACTCCCTCTAATCTACCCCACTCGAGAAATAATGAAATTAATCTTCTTCCTTGTGTTAGCTAGTCTTACTTCATTACATTCTAATTAACAACCCCTTAAGTAATAATAGAGTTTCTTAGTTCTTGGTCAACTACATATCGATAGTGAGATTCTGATGCTATGCAGTTACAAATGCTCGTAATAGAGATTATGATCTTCGTTATCGAGAGTGATAGTATAAAAAGTTTGGTTGAAAAATAGAAAGCCTAATTTATTTCATATTTGGATTTGAAATTACAACTACATCAAAACTCTGTCTTATAACATCTATAAAATTTCTATGGATTCAGAGATATTTTCAATCGAAGATTTTATAAATTGAATCTGAATCTTTATTTTCAATCGAAGATTTTATAAATTGAATCTGAATCTTTGACCGCGATAACAATCTAAAAAGGAGTCTAAAATCTACCAAATAAAGCGAGTGTGTATGTCTACTTGTTCTCTATCAAATAATTTAAGAATTGTCGATCCCAATCGACCTAGGCTAAACATTCATGCGGTCAGTGGTCTCTAAGAGTGTTGCACATGGCTCGTACTATGATCAGTCTAGGGATGGGCCAAACATTCAAAGTTGAGGGTGGACCACCCTCGACCCCCCGGCACAATATCTTACCTCCTACACGCCCTTGTCGGTAACATATTCGATATATTTTCATGTGTAGCAGCAGACAATACAGCTACTTCAGTTTCGTTAGCTCTTCGTTTATTTTTTGTCCCAATAGGTAAGGTAAGCTAAGCTTAGCACAAGACCTACACTAGATAGATCCTAGTCTCCAGTCCAATCATGGTCATACTAATCGTACCGTGATATCCATCAAGATCTCGCCAAATGTACACATGTCGTTACCATGCGCGCGAAAAATACACCAAAAAATATGTACAATATAGCTACCAAAAAACCCCTTGAAGCATATATATATATATATATATATGAACTAATTTAGTGAGTAAAGTGGTAAAATTATGTACATAAGTACGTGTGCTCGGCCATGGATTTCAAGAATCCAACGGTGGTTGAGCGCTGGCAAAAAGTGAAAAATCCATGGCCGAGCACACGAGCCCTGAGAGGGGTAAAAAAAAGAGGGGTCCCATGTGCCCGACCCATAAAAAAAAAGTGGTCAAATTATGTCATTTGGACAGCTTAAACTCAGACAATTTTCTCACTAAATTAGTAAACTAAAGCAGCTGAATTTGACAAAATTTTTGTTTTTTTTCAATTAATTCCATGGCCATCATAAAGATATGGCTAAATGTGGACCATGTAGATTGATTGACTCCAAAATCTAGATAAATATGTCTAAACACATGCCCACACGTGTGCATGCCCATGCACATCTCATAACATTCAACACACGTGTGTTTACTTAGTTGAAGTTTAAAGGACAGAATGTGTACAACACGAGAGCAATCATCTTGCTTGTGTGTGTTGTTTGTGGGGGAAGGCTAAATTCAAGCCATAAGTTTCGGGCAGTGACTTGCAACTTGGGACATCAACTTTACACGTATTTCCACGTGATAAGCCCCCTCTTGAACTCGTAATCATTGTCTTTGAACGAGCATCTTCAAGAAGGATCACAAACCCTAATAAATTACTTTTTTTATTTTACTTTGATTACTATTATTATAAACACTCTCAACTCTACACCCCACTTCCAACAAAAAAAAAAAAAATCAAATCAAAACCAGAACAAGGTTTTAAATTTCAGCCTAAGCGCCGAAATTTCGGTTTTGGTGAATACCAAAATCTCCGAAATATAGTTTTCTGAAGCGAAATCCACCAAAATTTGGAAATTTCGCCGGGAATGATTACCGAAACCGAAATTTAAAACCTTGAACTAGAAGAAATATAAGAATGAAACTTAGTAGTGCACTCCTGCGCAGTTCGGCTTGAAAGCCTCCGTTTGCTAGATGCCAGCCGAGATGGAGTTGGGAGCCAACCTATACTTTGCTGCAGCTTGCCATGGAAATTTCGCCTGAAATGGTTACCGAAACCGAAATTTAAAACCTTGAACCAGAAGAAGATTATATTTCTCAATTCAAATATAAAAGAAAACCCATGATTTTTTTTTTCAATATGCTTAATGGATCACCTTCTCGATAATCTATTTTATCTCAAATGGGTTTTTTTTTTTTTTAAAATTCTTAAGATTATAACCTATTTTGGAAAGACCCAGATGAAGATTTGAAAAGAAAAAGCTGATTTAATCATTAATTCGTTAATATTTCGTGTGACTTGTCATTGAAATGATGAGGATAATAATGTTGTCTTATCAAATTTTGATTTTTCATAAGAATCAGAAGGGTAAATTGGGAAAAAAAGATATAGTCTATCACTTGGGGTCCAAAAACCACTTACAAGTTACAACCACAGTCCAAAACCACTTTTTTGTGACAGACAAGCGGTTTCTTTCTTCTTCCAAGTTCCATCTATATTAAAGCTTCCCCACTTCCAAATCCTCTATTCTTTTACACCCACCAACAAAACCATCCAACTGAATTCACAAAAGGCAAGTCCTGTTTCCACCTCTCTCATACATAGTTCATACACAACATACACAACAAAACCTACTTTCTTTGGCTTTTTTGTTTTTTTTTCCACCAGTCAAAAGACTCACCCATCTTTGCTTTTCTTGTTTTGAGTTGTTGTAGATCTTCAAAGAGAAGAAAAGATGATTCAAGAGCTGTTAGGAGGAGGTGCAGGAGTACTACTAGGAGGAGAAAGGAAAATCTCCATTAATGGTGGAGTTTTAGAAGGTTCACCTTCTTCTTCACCTTCTCAATCTCCTTCTTCTTCTACAACAACACCCACTACCACTACTACTTCAACAACAACATCATCTTCTGATCAACAAAATCTGAGGTGTCCAAGATGCGATTCTTCCAACACTAAGTTCTGTTACTACAACAACTACAACCTCACTCAGCCTCGACACTTCTGTAAGACCTGCCGACGATACTGGACTAAAGGCGGTGCCTTACGCAACGTTCCAATCGGAGGCGGCTGCCGGAAAAATAAGAGCAGTAGTACGTCCACCCCTGCTGGAAAATTGAACGCCGGAAAAATCAAAACACCTTCAGACATCGTTAAGTCGAACCTCGGAAGTGGGTTCGATCATGAACCACCCTCCAACCCAATTTTATGGGCTTCACCACAGAATTCTCAGCTGTTGGCCTTATTGAGAGCAACCCAGAACCATAACCCTAACCCTAACCCTAATTCTGTTATCATCAAGGAAGAGGGAGGTATGATTGGATCCCATATGAGTTTAGAGTCAGGAGTAGCCACAGGTGCATTAAATTCACGATCCATGAGCTTAGATCCTCTTAGTCAGGTTCCTATTGGTCTGTGCAGTTCTTTCTGGAGAAACAATCAACATCAATCTCAACAGCATCTCCATCAACAACAACAACAACAACAACAACAACAACATAGCATGTTACTGGGTGAAGGTCAGAACACTGGAATTCAAGAACTTTATCAGAGGCTTAGATTATCTGCTAACTACTACACCGATCAGTCACCAGTAGTAATGAACAATGTCACTTCCACATCTTCCTCACCTTCTTCCATCTTGGAACCCTCTCCCATTTCAGCAGGGGAATTGGGTTACTGGAATCCGGCGTATTCATGGCCCAATCTACCAACCACTAATGGTGCATTTCCCTAAGAACCTTCTCTCTCTCTCTCTCTCTCTCTCTCTCTCTCTCTCTCTCTCTCTCTCTCTAGTTAATGTTGTTGTGGTTGTTTTTGTTGTGGTTGTTTGGGGTATGGTATATGAACATGGTCGTAGGATCAGTTTGTTTTTTTATGATTTTTTTTTTTTTTTTTTTTGTGGTTTTAAGGTGTGTTTAGCTTGTGATGAGAATGTACCAAGGACCAAAAAGAAGGAAATGTTAAAGATGGATAAATTAGTAGGTGTTTATGAGCGTTTTTTATTTATATGAGAAGAACCATGTTCCACATTGCATCCATCTCACATAAAATATCGCTGGTTTCTCCCTTAAAAGAAAAAACATACCATTGTAAGGATTCAAATTTTCTTGGTGGTGGCTGAGTGAGAATTCATCAGGATATTGAGGAATAGAAGATTTTTAAGTACTTGTGTTCTTCTTGTTCTTATATTTTTAGCTTTAGATGTATGAAAAGGAAGAAAGAGTTATCTTCTTTGTCCATTCAAGCTTCTAAGGTTCTTTTGCATAGAAAAAGAGATGGTGGTGGTGGTGGTGGTGGTGATGGGTAAGTACATGGAGATTCCTTCGTTTTTATTATGAGAAACTGGTGAATCGAAGAGTTAAAGCAATCTTTGGAGAGAGCTACCAAAAACAGCAATTTGATTCGATTCTTACAGTTGGAATGGTTCCATTGCAGCTTTATGTTAAGAGGGTCTGCACTTGCCTGCTCCCCTTGAAGCTTGCAGATATATTCCCTTTCAGTACTGAAACACATACATATATTTAATTTCGAGAAATATGCATTTTCATAAGCTCGGATTCCAATGAGAGAAGATCTCAAATGACGTGCCTGCTCCCTTTGAAGTTTGATTTTTTTGTTTAATATTTGAATTCTGATTGTTTCCCCCGTCACATGATACATAGCCTTGCAAGCTGAACTAGAAAAGTTCTGTGACAAATGCTCGTAACAACGTAGTTCTCCGGGAGATTAATTCGATCATTTGGTCTTCGTCCTCTCAAGCCATTACATATGCGGATTTAGTTAGATTATACAGACTGATCAGCTTCCAAAGCTCTATAGTAATTAATTTGCTTCTCTGCTTAAAAGTACGAAGTTGGATACGAGAGATCTTGGTGATGGGTATATGACTTCACCCTAGCACTGATAACATAGACAGTGGATGTGAAAAGAGGGAAGCATTACAAGAAAACATAATCAAGGACAGAAAATGAAAAAAAAAAAACATGCATTTTATTTGTGTCATCAATTTGAGGTCCATCTCCGGTCTATTTGAAATGGGAGAATTTTGGATACCTGGTCATTTGTTTTTATCACCTCCCTTTCTCTTAATTCCCCTCATCAATTTATGAAAATCTCTAATTGCCCCGTGGGCCCATTGAAATCTCTTATCACCCCTCCCCCCAAGTGAAACACGAAAGTAATTGTAGGGGTTTACCTTTTCTCACTTGGTGAAGTGAAAACCTAACTTCTTTCGTCGTTGAAGACAATCGTGTCTGTGTGTGCGCCTTCTGCATCCTTTTTATCACCATTAACGTTACGTGAGCCTCCTGCATCCCGGTGGAGAAAACCTTCGACAAGCCAGAGAGTGGAGGCACGTCTCGTTCCGCAGGTACTCATTGTTGTTCGAACCGATAAGTCCGAATAATGCTTTACTGTTCATATTGTTAAGTCTGAACAGCGAATGATTGTCCAGACGTAGCAGTCCGAACAATCAATTCAAAGACCGTGACCGAGACTGCACGAGAAAAAAAAAACCAATGTATCGTTCCGGCGAGATTACTAGAAATTATTCTTAGAATTATATCGGAAATGCAGTTAGAATGATTTTGTCGATTAAAAAAAATTGAATTCAAATACATATATCTATTGATTGCTTTACTCAAAAGTTCCCAAATGAGAGTTGTAGAAGATGTAAAATACAACCCTAGAATCATTTAGGTATTCTCCTTTGCTTTTTCAATAGCCTCATTTGCTTTAAAATAGTATCCCTTGCTCTCTCCTGTGCTCTAACGGTTTGAATTTTAGAGGGGATGAGTAAAATAGAAAGGGGTTAATTAGAGAAATAAATGGGGTAAAGTTAGTATTTTATATATCTTGTGGGGGGAAGATAAGAGAAAACACATTGGATATAGAAGTCATTTTAATTATAATTTAAGTAGGGGATAAAAAGAGAAATTGACGGAGTATCCAAAATTCACCTTTGAAATGTGGTGGTAGCAGCAGCGCTAGAATCAGCTGTGTGTAATGGTCGAAATAAGAAATTAAAGTCACTTCAGAAGGCAAAATAGAAGCCATGCATGGAAATTTCATAATGTCCAATATCAAGAATATTGATGATTAAAAATACTTTGAGACCGAGATAGGAGTTCTCGATCACATCCTAAGAAAGCTGAGGTTTGGGAGTCCTCGACCTCGGCAAGAGGTTCATGGGCTGAGGACCGTGGTGAGCCCAGGAAGAGAAGGAAAGATGACTATTTAAGATATTCTGACCTAGAAAATGATGATATCGATAAGCTAGTTGGTGTCGTTCTGTGGATGGACTTAATTACTTAACCCCGAACTAATGGACATACATCTCCTACCTATTAGGGATAGGAATGTTCATATCCTCACAGGGTAGTACCTAAGATTTACTTATCTATAAGGATTAAGGAATGAGTTGACCAAAACTACATTTAGACAAAAGAGGGTACATACCTACATTGACATGTGACCATTTTTTGATTGGTGGATACGGCAAGTCCCAACTGCCCCATGTCTCTATAAATAAGGACATTCATCAACTAAAAATGCGATCGAACCTTAAATTCTCAAGAGCTAGCACTGTCCATTTTAGGCCCTTTTCACCTATTTATTTTTAATAACTTAAGCTTTGAAGGCTCTTCTAGTGGCCAAACCCCATTAAATTTTGTGTGCGGGGAACACCTCGACGATAGTCTCAGATTTGGCACAGTTCACTTCGGACACACTTCTGATCTCGAGGAGGTGTTGGCAATCCACACACACACAGTATCTTGTAACAAGTTTCAGTATGAAACAACTTCCCCACATAAAAAAAGAAAAAAGAAAATCACAGTTAGATGGTCTCCTCCCCAATCAATGTTGATGGCAACGATAGTTTTTCTTTTTCCTTTTTTGTGAGGACAGTTTTCAGTTGATTGTAGTGACATATTTATCTCTCTTCAATTCATCATGTGAATGAAAGTAGGTTCCGGTATTATTGTTTGTTGTTGTTGTTAATAAGCTCGGATCGAACCCATGACTTCCTTTTGTGGCGCAAGCAGTACGTCATTGAGCTACGTACTAAGCCCTCATCTTTCGTTCTTGATCGAGCAAAAATATATCCAGTCGAATAATACCCAACTCAGAATTGAATCAATTCCTTTATGGCTGTTAAGTTCGCCGTGCTCAACATACTAGATCAAGATCCCGACTCGCGCGTTCAGTCTTTGGTGTAAGCAGCATAAACATAAAAAAATTACCAGCAAATGGAAATTAATATGAAAAATAGTTGGTACATTCTCATATCTCTGAAAGATACATGCCCCCTAAACATAATGTTTCAAGATTGTGATCATCCTTCCTATTTCTTCACTCAGATGTACAGCGAGCGAGTAATATTGGATCCTTAAATGTTTTTTTGATGAGGACGATCTCCTCACCATAAATATCATTGTTACAAACGATCAGCCCTTTCTGAAACTTCTAACCCTGTCAAATGTGGAGTACAAGTTAACTGCAAAAGGGACGATCTAGAATTTTTCAACTTGTAATCCTCCTTTCATAAAGTTAGAAATGTCAGAATGGGCTGATTTTTTTTTATGAAGATGATATCCTCACCATGGAAGATGAGTGAATGGCTGACTTTTAGCGAGAATAATCTCCTTCCCATAGAGATCATCCTCGGCAAAAAAAACCATTCCAGTTCGATATTTATAGCCCTATGAAAAGTAGATTACAAGTTGAAAAAAATCTGAATTGTCCATTTCATCGCTAAATTTTCCCAGTTGGTAAAGCTGGCTGGTACCCTCTGTATTAGGGGAGACCAACCAATGGCACTACCCCACACTGGGGAATCCAGAATCCATGACCCCCTACAAGGATGGTACACATCAGCCATGCAACCAAGCAATGCATAACCTGTTTTAGTTAGTCTTAACACTGTTGTATCATAGATCCAACGGGGTTGGATGGGGTGTAGAGTCAGGAGTATAGATTCTGATTTCTCAGCCACTTAAAAAAGTTAGATATTTCCTCTACGTTTTCCTTGGAAATAATAATTTGCCTGTTGACATAATCACCTGTAAATCTCAGCTCACACACAAAATAATAATAATAATAACAGTAATACAAAGAAATCTACATAAGTGAAAGGGTCGAGCCATGGTTCACTTGGATTGTGTTCTGTGCAGAAATCACGAGGCCCCGAGTAATGATCCCAGTCTCTACTAAGAGAATAAAGTAGAGAGAAGAATAAGCACTAATATCAGTCCTTCAAATTTTTTTAGAAAAAATTGAAGCATGGTTTAGTCAAATGACACAGAAACATCAGTCAACGTCATTCCCTGCTTGATTTACAAAGTTTAATGGCCCAAAACATCTCTCGTGCAACATCCGAATTTCAACTGTATCGATCATGTAACCAAGACATAATTACCAGAGCTTATGATATGAACCAATGAATGCTCTCTACTAACACAACATGCTCTTCCCATATCTACTGAGAAAAAGTAAAATTGGGTGCAATTCCCCTCTTTTAAATTACATATTTGCACCAACCACCCTAATCCTTCCATGAACCCCCAAAAGAAAAAGAAATTTAAGAAGAAAAGAATAGTCACTTTTCTACAAAAGAATTAAACAAGTGAGCAGCTTGCCTTGGAACATAATACAGGTTGCATGTGGTGATTGGACCCCACTCTGCCTCTTCCAATTCTGTGACCAACAGCCAATGTGGCCTTTCACTTCTGATGTTGAGAGGTAGCATCGCTCTGGGGGCCCTCCTCTGCATAATACATGTAGAGACTATTTGCGGCTGCACATGCAAGAGCATTGGAAGTTGGGTGCCAAGCGAGGTGGAGCAACTTGGTTGAGAAATCGTATGCTCCCCCATTTGCATCCATGCTCAGATTCTCAGCTCCTGTTAAGAGGATGGCATTCACATGGGAAGATATAGTGAAAGGGAGAACAAATTAAATTAATGGGATTTGATCTCTAGTAGGGTAAATAAATTGGGAGACATCAAAAGAGTAAACAGGGAACAAAGAAAAAGCTCGCAAGTGCTAATATAAATGAAAGGTAAATCTATGGTCCCCAACTTATTGATTCCAAATATAGTCTGTAAATGGCATAGCCATAAGGAGGACATACTTGCAGGAGTATGGGACCAACCATGGAATAGTGGGCTCCATTACATTGCACATGCCACAAATATGGTTATGCTGTTCATATACTTGGGTGGGTGGGTGATGGGCTGTTGGTATTAGGTCGCTAATTCCAATTCAGGGATATTCCTTTATCTTTCTGTAAGCATCAACCTATCTGTGCAATGGTGCAACGATATTTAACTCAACCCAGGAAAAAATTAGCCACTTAGGGAACAAATTCAACCATCAATCATGGAAGCATTTGAACTACTAACCTCGTCTACGAGAGCGTGCTAGACTGGTGAGTGACCTTAAAGGCCTAGAAGGTGGCTGAGCTTGACGTCTAGAAAGTTTAAAAAAATGAACAAACAAGTAAATAAATTAGTCCCCAGGAAGACCAAATCTTCCAAAGATAATTAAAATCCAAAACTTCTTGGGCACCTCGTTGGGTTTTTGCTGGCTTCTAATGTTGTTGCCTCACTACTGCCAGGAGCACGACCGAAAACACGAAACAGGTTGCTGCAGTGGAGAGTGATTTTTCAGTAAACAAGCAGAGAATCAGAAAAGCACGAGTATTTCATGCAACACATAGGGGAAACCATACCTGTAAGAACCAGTGGCAACACGGAGACCATCACCACTTAAACAACACTCGAATTTGTCAAAGATGGAATCGTTTTCATATAGATCACACAGCTGCACAAGAGCACATCTAATGAAAAATGATTGGTCCAAGCCAAAAATAAAGAAAGGAAAAAAGAATCTAGTAGGTCAAAGGCTTAAAAACAGGAGGAACCACACCTTGGGTCTTAGATATTCGTGAACTTGAAAGGTTGCAACTGGGCTAGCTTCCATATTTAAATCCCATAGCTGCATTGACAACTAAAACTCTCAGAGCAGATACACAGTGATAAAACAGACTATCATTAAGGCATAGTCATAAAAACAATATATATATATAGATAGATAGATAGATAGATAGATTAGATAAAAGAAATTGGCATCTTTCAGGTGAAAACCCCTTATGTTCCCAGACATGCTCATTGACCTGGACCAGTGCTATGGCACTCCTTGGATGGGCCCTATACCACCCATGGCACAGTTAACAACCTTAACCATCTGATACATGACTTCTCTTTTAGAAGTCCATGTTTTCATTCTGGAACTGTGGAACAGGGGTTAGGATTGTCTGATTGGTACACCCTTTTGGCAATATTGCCCATTCAAGGAAGAGCCCAACACTTCAAGTCAAGATCAATCAGCTATATATAGGGGAGTGTTATCTGAGCCACACTCCATAACTCTTCTCAAGAGTCGTGGGTTTTCTTCACACATGGCAACTGAGGTGGTGGGTCCAAAGGGGTCCATGAATTTAACAATTTCAGCATCTCCTCACATGACAAGTTTCCGCTTAATAGCACTCTGCATGGCAAATGAGGCATGCCACTTCCGTTTTTTCTATTTAATATTACTTTCTTAAAATTCAGTGGCTATCATTCGTAGGGGAAAAGTACTATACATCGTAGGGTATAGGCATAATATGGACAAAGGGTCATCTCAGATGGACCGTCTGGATTGGCCACGTGACACATCAGCCCTCCATATGTAAAGAAATCCTCACACTACAGTCAAGAATTCTAAGATACGGTTAGGACTTTGGATAATTCGACACACCTATGTGAGCCAATATGGAGATGAATCAGGGTTGATTTTTGGGGAGTATGATCTCCTCGCCATGGAGATCATCCTCACAGAACATCAACCATTCAGACAATTCTAACCCTATGAAAGTGGATTTCAAGTTGAACAATTTTAGGTCATCCATTTCATTGTTAACTTTTGTAAGTCCATATTTGATTAGATTAGAAAATTCAGAATGGGCTGATTTTTTGTGAGCATGATCTCACCCGAAATCAGCCCTTGAATCAACTTCCAAGTAGGCCATGTGTGTTTGTGTGTCTGTTACATGGATTCTTCTAAATAGGCAAAGTACCCATGTCTGATTCAAACACCCCACAGATTCTGGTGCGACAGTTCTGGATTTCTTTTTCTTTTATTTTTTTCTTCTTTCCTTACAAGTTGCAATATATGTTAATTACCATTTACCATAGGTTATGAATTCAACCTTTTCAATTGATTTTCTATGTAGCAAACATAACATTACACATGTATTCTCTTGTCTATAGGTGTATGATACAATCTTAGATATTCCGTCACATTATCCACTATTAACCTTATTATTATACATAAAGTTACTTTGATTGCATTATTTAAATTATATTGTCAACTCTACAAATCCTATATTTCTGGGTTTGCCAAATCCAACACCCTCTACCCATACAGGCGGACAACTGTGTCATTATGTGTCAAAAAGCATGTGTCAACCTATCCTGACCCTATATATATACAAGGGTAATTTTGGTCATCTGACCAGAACGGTTCACCCAAACCCCACGATAGAGTGCATACAAGGTGGGGACACGGATTTCATCTAAAAGAAAAATCCAACACTAGAAGGGAATGTGGAATTGTGTATTTCATTGGAGAGAGTCTCCACAAGGTGGGAATGACTGATGATTCTTTGGAGGGTAGTTTTGGACAAAATAGCCAAAGTTCAAATTTATAAAATTATGTTTGAAGAAGAAAAAAAATGCCACAAGAAGGTTAGCAACCTTTGTTGGATTCAATGTACACCCACGTGGGGGTGTTCTTAGTGGGCTGCGTTCCACTACCCCACGTGGGATTTATTCTCTATTGCTTATGGGTTAAGTGATGGGCCCACCCACTTAACCCGCAATCTCTTTATTTCATGTTAGTGGGTTAAGTGGTGGGCCCCCACTTGACCCACACGATTTCTCCTTTACTTGTAGAAGGGGTTTCCCCTACTTATAAATATTACTTATGAGAGATTGATATTAACTTCAATCTCCCCATTCTCTCTCAAACCCTAATCTCTTCTTCTCTCCCTAACCTCCATTATCTCTCTCTCTCAATCTTTAGCATACTGGTGACAACCTCAAACAACAGCCACCTTCACCCATTACATGAAGGTCAGAATATCCCTACACTAAAGCACACATACAACAACCCATCCAAGAAACATTTTGTTACAAAACCTGTACCGCATCAAAGTATAACAACTTTAAAACATCAAGTCTAATGAATATTTCAATTTTAAACAGCATTTTCAGATAGAAAAAAATAGACCCTTCACCCCAAAAGTGTAAAAGACTTCAAAACAAGAGGGCAAACCTTCAGGGTCATATAATCACGACTCAATATGTATCTTCCATCTTTTCCAAACTTAATGTCTGATATTGAGGCAATTATCTCTGTGAAAAATGAGCGTGAACCGGGCGTTTCATGCTCCTCAAATCTGGAAAAGGAAATGTTACTTTCAACAAAGTAAAACATTTGACAAGTCCCAAGACTGAAGGAACGAAACACACAGGGCAGACCTTCACTTAACAGGCTCAAAAAATATTTGGGGTATAATTCTTACATTTTGGCATGTGTGTCACATAAAGCTGATTGCCTCATGTCGATAAGACGTATTGTGCCCTTTGAGCTACTGTATGCCAACGTATTGCAATGAGTAGGATGGAATTCTGCGGAAGTAATCACCTCTGAAACCAACACAAGATATTACCAATTGATTGAAGGTAATAATAATCAGAAATGGATTGTTTCAAGTATATAATAACCCTTCACTCCTATGCAACTTGGACACTTAACATTTTTGCAAATGTTAGATACAGTGTGGGACACATCAACTCAGAGAGAGGCCCAAATGTTATCCGGGTACTTGAAAATCGTTGTCATAACCATATTGGTACTTCAATTTTAAGTATAAATGTCATATTCACACCTTTTGGTCATGTGTCCTTGTCGTATCTGGGTAACAGGGCCCAATAACCCAACAAGTTTGCGCAAGTATATGAAAGAAATAAAAAGATGTAATTGTATTCAAAATGGTGAAAATACACTAGTACTGATAGAAAATATATTCACAAAAAGAACCACAAAGATAAAAGAATTCACGACAATAAAATAGGTTAAGTTTCGTCAGCAAATTATGTTTTGCAACCTTCTTAATTATAGCAATTTTCATATATGTACATTTTTCTTTGTGAATCATCAAGTTAAATTAATTGCCGACGTCTACAAAGAATTTGTCTCAAGTTAATTTTTTAATTATTTTCCTGATCAAATTTAGGTAATGACGGTGAAATATAGTCTTCAGATAGAATAGAATGGCAGCACAAGATTTCACGTTGTCGACTCCAAATAGTTGGTGCAAGGCACTGAAAATGATGACGATATGGTGAAATATCATACATAAACACATGCATGTATAAAGACATATAATTGGATCGTCGTCAACCAAGCCTTTTCCCAACTATTTGGAGTCAGTTTTATGAATCCTGTTTTGCCATTCCATTCTATCCAGTGCCACATCATCCGTTAATGCATAGGCCTTTACAACCTTTAGATCAATCTACATCTAGTGGTGGGGCCCACACCCAGCTGGATTGGGAGCGGGAGTGGGAGCGTGCAGATCATGAGGTTAGGACTCTCTCTCTCTTGCGTGCGCGCGCCAATATCCAGTCCTAATTTGTGTGGGTGTGGTGTATGATGGTGTAGCTCCAACCATTTGACATGAATCCAAGCCATGGGCTTAGTTGACCATGACTCCTAAGCCAATGGCTTAAAATGGTATGAAGTTTGGTTTGTTGCCAATCCATGAGGTGGCCTAACATTCAGACTGTCTAGATTGACGACTTTGGATACAGTATTTTCTTTGTAATCACGTTTTCTGAATCATTGGACAATTTATCTTTATGAACTCTCAATCAGATGGTCAGAATTTGTCCAAAGAGTGTGGCCAAGCCAAGAGTTGGCCCAGCATTTCAGAATGGATGACCATGAGCCCCCATGTGGGAAATCCCGGTAGTTCCAGAGAAGAAGCTCATGTGTGTGGCCAAGCCAAGAGCTGGCCCAGCATTTCAGAATTGATGACCATGAGCCCCCCACATGAGAAATCCCGGTGGTTCCATAGAAGAAGCCCAGACTATCGGTCTGTGTGTGTACGACTGTATTCCCATTTGCGTGCGAAATTAAGTGTTTTATCAGCAGAAGGGTTCATCAGAAATTATTATTAATTTTTTTCTTTGTTTCGTCATTTCTTTCTGTTTTTGGTGGGTAGGAGATCTCAAAAAATTAGGAAAAAGAAAAAAGAAAGAAGAAAGTAATTTGGAAACGATTTTAATAATTTTTATTAAATTGAAAACGTAATGTTGGGACAAGGCTTGGATGATGATAAAGTAAAAAACGTCACAAAATTCTCAAACCTTGGAGAAAGACTGATGCAAGGAGAAAAAAGTACATATCTCAAGAGACACTGAATTTCTTGTGGTATTTAGAATGTATCATCGCAAGATTTTCAAAATATTGCCAATATTTGGTGAACATGGTCATTTTAGAAAAAAATGCTGCAGCAGAATATTTGTTCAAACTAGAGTAATAGCAATGGATGATACATTCGAATCAGAGTGAAAACCGAACACATACCAGTGAGGTCCTCCATGTTTACAGGCTTGACATCAACAATGTTGAAACTTTGATTACTGATCTCCAGGTTCCACAAATTTATTCGCAAATCATCTGCCGATATAAATGTCTCCCCGTCACTGTGACAGTGAAAGACAGAGTGAATCAGTGAGCCTAAATCTGTGCTGCAAAAGGGTGATGACAGACCTGAAAGTATCTTTTACAATCTCAATCAGAAACATGGATGAAAGATAAAATAGTGCTTCGCTCGTCAAAACAAGTACCTACTTTCTTCTAAGTTAATTGTGACAAAAATTAAATTGCTGTCTGTTTGTGCAAAAAGATGATTGTCTATGTTACACAGGCACTCTGCAGAGTCCTTTAAATTCTTGAGAAGAGAAGACTCCAATAATATAACCTGCTTCAAAATTTGTTACTATCGCAGTATATTTACAAGATATAGCCTCTCCAAAGACAACTTGAGACTCCCAAACCCCCCACAACCACTTCCCCAAGTAAGCAATATTAACTAAGGCGCAACATCTCTTCTTTTACAGTTCACAAACAACTTTCCAATCATCTAGGTGGTATCTCAGCATTGCTTTCCAAGGAAATCTCTTTGAAGTTTTTCAAACCGCAAGACCACAGAAGTTGGTGTTTTAAGAAGGGACATACAATGAGTGAAATAAAAGCAAAAGTGCTTTGGTCAAGGTTGTACTTCCCAGGAAGTAGAAAGATAACCCCTCTTCCATGATGCTAATCTTCAATTGAACATCTCAATAATGTGATCACGGAGTTCTTTAAAGAAGGATTTCACCCCGAAAGAGGCCAAGGTACTTCAAGGGAAGCTTACCCACTTTACGCCCCAACCATGCCAAAATGGCTGCGAATTTTCGACTGTTGGAATATGTTAGAATATGCTTTATTTACTATTTTATGTACTCAGGGGTGTCTTTGCAATTATGTTATTATCCAGGGGGTTACTGTAATTCCCTAAAGTTATTACATTAATAAAAGGCCAGTGGAGGTTGTGTAGAACACACAACTCTTCTCTTCTCCTCTCCCATCTTCTTCTATAATCTTCTTCTTTCCAAACAACAAACTCTAGGTTTGTAACAAAATAACAAACCCTAAATTTGTAACATGGTTTCAGAGCATTAGATCGGGGTTACTGTTCATTGCACCCGTTGTTTAGTAGATCTAAGGCTGCCGCACCTGCTGGTTTGTGATTCTAGGCCTAGAACCAAATATGCAGGTTTATGGTTCTAGAGCAGTCACACCCCTTCAAAGGGGATTCTAGTGCTCTCACACAGTCTTTTGAGGTTAGTTATTTGATATGAGAGATAGTAGTTATGCTATTATATCTTCTTTACTGTTCAATGGTGGTATAAGGTCTGTGTAGACCTTTGGTGTAGGGTTGATTTGTGTAAATCAGCTATGGTAGTTGATTATTGTGGTCATAATGCCTTCGGACAGCATGCGTATGCCCATCGGGGGTCGTTTAACTCTAATATGCCTGAATGGCTCAAATTACTTGGAGTAGTCCCAATCTACACAAATGTTTATTGGTGGTAAGATCAGAATGGATTACATAAATTAAAGATTATAGAACCAGTGGAAACAAGCCCTACACATGACAAGTGGGAGGTCGAAAATTTTACTGTGACACTCCATGCAGCCAAAGATTAGTAAGGGGTTCTTGTTTCTCAAGACAACAAAGAAGATATAGGATGCTGTTGTGCAGACATACTCTCAGATCAAGAAATTTGCTACAGTTTATTAATTGAACCGAGATATCTCCAAACGTCGTCAGGGGGAGTAACCTCTGGCTACATATTTTTCTTCTCTTAGGAGTATATGAGAAGAACTTGATTACTATAAATGTTTTGAACCTAAGTGCCCAGAGGACATTGTTGCATACAAGAAGGAAGTTGAAAGGACTCGCATATTTGAGTTCTTGGCTTATTTGAATCCTGAGTTTGAGCATTTCCAGGTTCGGATTCTGAGTAGAGATGACCTTCCCTCCCTCAACCAAGTAGATGCACTGGTTCATAGTGAGGACAATAGTTGTTGTGTTATGCACCAACAAGATACTACCATACCTACAACTATGAAATCAGCCCTAGTATCATTTGTTATGCCTCAAAGGGGGGGCAGGACAACAAGAAGTTTGGTGGGAAGAGCAGCCAAGATGATAAGAATAAATTGAAGTGTACTAACTATGGCTGGACTCGACACACGAAAGAGACATGTTGGGACTTGGTGGGTGATCCAATAAAATTTTCTAAGCTGAGGTCATCAACAGCTCACACAATATCAACAATAGATTCTGCTACCTCTATTGCACGTCCATTTGCTCCAATTATTGTTCCTTGCAAAAGTTAGTCACCATTCCTATAGACAAGTTAGAAAGCCTTCGTCAGATGATGTCATAGTTGGAGGGCAAATCTACTACACCATTGCCCGATCACGTACACATGCCTCTGCTCGTCGGGTTTTGTCATTCCTCCACCTCCCCATCATAGATCGTTGATTCCGGTGCTTCTAAACACATGACAGGTATGTCTTCGTTGTTTCTTCATGTTCCAAATTTATCTACTAATCTATTATCTGTTAGCTATCTTACCAAAAATCTTAAGAGACTTTTATAGATGTAGATTGGTTGCCTCAGTGATAGATCGAAGGTCTACATCTAGTTATTGCAGATTCGTTGGAGATAATCTTGTGACCTGGAGAAGCAAGAAACAGATTGTGGTTGCAAGGTCCAAGGCTGAGACAAACTATAAGGCTGTCACTTGGCATGTGAGGCTCTTTGGCTGCAATTGTTATCATCAGAACCTGGGTTTGAGGTACCAAGCCCGATGAGCCTGTACTATGATAACAAAGTTGCCATCAGAATAGCATGCAATCCTATACAGGATACAGCATGACAAGACTAAACATACTGAGGTCGATTGGCATTTCATTCGAGAAAAACTTCAAGCGTGCAATCCTATACATGATACAGGATGACAAGACTAAACATACTGAGGTTGATTGGCATTTCATTCGAGAAAAACTTCAAGCAGCTCATATTTCTATTCCATTTGTGAAGTTGAAGACCAATTCACTAAAGAAGTTTATAAAACGAGATTGTCTATAATCTTGTGCAAGTTGGACGTGACGGATATCTATGCACCAACTTTAAGGGGACTATTGGAATATGTTAGAACATACTTTATTTACTATTTAATCTAGTCAGGGGTGTCTCTGTAATTATGTAATTATCAAGGGGTTTATTGTAATTCCCTAAAGTTATCACATTAATAAAAGCCTAATGGAGGTCGTGTAAAACACACAACTCTTCTCTTCTCCCCTCCGTTCTTCTATTCTATTCTTCTTATTTCCAAATAACAAACCCAAAATTTGTAACATCATCCCAAATCCAATGACTGCATTTCTAGAAAGGTTTACCCCCAAGGCCCAAGACCACCTCAAAACACCTTTTGATGTACTCAAGATGATAAATTTGAACCACCAACCCATTTCATAAAATTAGAGCATTGTCAACATGGTTCTAAGTATCAGATGATCCCGACTTGGATCGCCTAATCCAACTCAAGATCACCAGGTAGTGGGACAAGATCCATATGTAGATTGTGTCTTGCTTTCTGGATCGTCTTGATCCCAAGTCAAGTTGGGCGATCCTTGATTAACTTGTTAATATCACCCGACTGACTTGACAATACATTGCATTCAAGACAGGGTTTGAAGGAGCAAAAATAATGGTTTTAAATCAAACCATATCGACTCTGTTTCATTCCTATTGACCTAAAACCTACCACAAACACTTTCCCTTTGTAGATATGCAAATTCGGGTGATAGTATTTCTTATAAACCTTGAATTTCTTAGATCGAAGCCACTCATTTCAGATTAGGGAAAAATTGTAGTTACAAATAAAAATCGATTTTTTACTTCTAGGTTTTGTGGTTTTTAGTTTTAAAACCAAAGAACAATGGCATTTGGCCTTGATCCATGGTTTTTTGGTGAGATTTTATAATTTTCTTCTTCATAGTACTCTCTCATCTTTCTTTAACTATTGATCCCACCTATAACTTACAACTCTTCTTCCTATTTTTTTCAAGAATTGTAGTAGAGTTGGTCGAAGCAACCTATAATATCCACAGAAATCCGTTGATCAATCTTGTTCCAACTCGTGACACTTACAGAAAGAACTTCCAAGGGAGATTTTCCAACAAGAACTTAGATGGTATACATGGTTTAAAATTTCGGAATGTTTCACCGAGACAATACTATACAATCCGATACAATAAAAAAAATATAATTTCATCATTTTGGCAATGTTTCAGAAATATTGTTGTTTCAATGTTTTGTTTCGGAATTTGTCTCCATTTTTTACTTGACTAAGACATTCCTCTGAAACGAAATTTTAAACCTTGATGGTATGCAATTGATCAAGTATGTTGCATTCAACATAGCTTCTGCCCAAACGAGGTATATTCATCCAAAACATCATAGCTTTACTAAGTATTTAATGGATTGGAGTACTATTTTTGAGATTTTTCTTGTTATGCTCTTGGTTTTTAACTATGTTCGAATTTTTTCCACTTAAATGTTTTGTAATGTCATTGATCTAACTTTGGGAAGAGTAATCTAGATTTGTTGTTCATCCGATTTTCAGTTTTTTTTTTTCATTTTTCTGTATTTTCTGAAAAAATAAAATATCTTAAAATATTTTTTATTCAATTCGTTCATACAAACATGATCTGAAAGTTTTCATGCTTGTATTGATGTTTACTGCATATTTCAAATTTTTGGTTATTTCTTGTTACTTTTATTCTTCTATACTTTCCAAAAAAATAAGAATATTTTATAAACATTTTTTCTAAGATATTATTCGTATACAAACATGATTTGAATATGTAGATCTGTATATGTTCATGATATGTGTAAACTAAATATATGTAAATATTTTTGTATTTTTTATGATTTTTCATGAATGTTCAGCATTTTTAATGAATTTTTGTAATTTTTTATGAACCTTTTTATATCTCGATTTTGTCTCGGCTATGGATCACTATGACTCGGACACGAATCGTTCAGATAGCTTGAGTTGACTCGTTCTTGGCGCAAAATGATCTAATGCCCGAGATTGAGATTTTAAACCATGATCTTCAGCAAAATAGAGGAGAGTGATACAAGCACCTCCATTTCCAACTGTAAAGCCTTAAATTTCTGCTCTACGAATGAATCCACAAAGAGCTTCAAACCACCAAAGTCAAAGTAAGGGAAGAGAACCATTTATGATAACTGGGGCGAAAACACAGACGTCGAAACAAAATACAGAATCCATTTTCTCCACTTCATGGGAAAGCCCATTATAAGAGCACATAGTCATGGAACCCCCCCAATGTACTCACATTACACAAAATCAAATCCATAAACAAAAGAGGTGCACTTACAACAGGAGGAAGAAGAAAAGTGCTACAAGGAGACTTCTTTCAATTGTGAAAGAGGTTTAATTAGATTTACTAGTTGTAGTAAATCCCGTTTTTAGTATTCATAGTAAATTCATATTTTTACTATTTATAATAAGTTCTTGTTTTATTATTTTTAGTAAATTCTAATTTTACTATTTTTAGTAAATCTCTTTTTACTATTTTTAGAGAGGTTCTAAAAGATAGTAGGAGAATTTGAATTACCTCAGGATTACTTGTTTGTTTTTAGATTTGTTTGAGTAATAGTTGTTTAAAAATTGGTTCTTTGAGTTGCAATAGGATTAAGATAGAGTTTGAGAATGTTTTGTAGTCCAATATGAGTAGTTTTCATTGCTTATAAATGTAGGACATGTGTAAAAACGAAAAATTAGAGAATGATTTAATGAAGATTAAAGAAGATTAAGTTTCTTTGGGTGTGATATCCAATGTTGCGAGGTGTGATGCCTGGGACAAAAGAGTGATTCTTCCCGAATGAGTGATTTCTTCAACTCCGGTGAAGTGATTTCACCAAAACCCTTCCTAAAGGAGTGATTCCTTCAAATCCGGTGGAGTGATTTCACTGAAACCCTATCTAATCACAGAACCCGTGCCCTTCCTGCATCACATATGATTTCTCAAGGTCAATCTTGCTAAAGACCTTGAAATGTCAAAATTAATACATGAATAAAGGCATTCATTCGCAAAAGGACTCTGTCAAGGATTTGTCTTCCTCTAACAAAGACCTCTTGCGATGGTGAGATGATAGAGGGGAGAACCACCTTTAAGTGAGATGAAAGCACCTTGGCAGCAATTTTGTACGTGCTACAGACAATGCTTATAAGGTTTTCACCCCCCTACTTTTTCGGAATGAGTACCTAGAAAATCGATTTGAGCTTTTCCCCATCCCACCCACTCCAAAAAAATTCTTCCACCATATGCATTAAGTACTCTTTATAGTTCTCATCACAAGGTTTGTAAAATGCCACAATCAAACCGTCATGAATCAGCATATTATCACCGTCCAAGCCTCCAATAGGCACAACAACTTTATCTTCTTTCACATCTTTCTTAAACCAAACCCTCGAGTACAAAGAAATTTGATCAAACGAAAGCTCGCATAGTAAAGATGTATAGAAATCCAACAACTATGCTCTTAAGGCAAATACTCATCCCTAATTCAAAAACTCTCCCTTACAATCTCACCTAACAAATATTTATAAGCAGCCAATCTGAGACAAACAACTTAAATGACTTTAATATAACTCGAGTGATGACTTAGATATCCCATTTGAGGTTTAGATTAATAGAATCTTCTAAAAAGCCTAGAATTAGTCGCCATAGATCTTGAAAATAGCTCTCCAACACATATGACAGATCTTTGAACAAATACTCAAAAGTTCTTTACCCCACACCACAAAAATTCATGTTGGTCGATGATTCCTAGCCATTGGATTTGAACACTTCTACATAATGGCCCTAGACCAAATGTTTTTCCACCCATGGGCTCCATAGGATTCTTCCAAAACTAGGTCCAACCAAATGGAGAAAAGATACTCAAATCCAATGGGAATCACCAATAAGCATGATTTCAAGGTGCATGTTCTGCAAAGGGTGGCCCAAAAAACATGAATGTCTCAACCAATACAGTACATGACAAACTGGACAAACCCCGAATATATTGTTCCAGTCACCCCGAAACCAAGATGTATCTGTTGAGATATTTGGAAATGGAACAATACTTTAAACCATGCCAAAAACTCATGGGGCCAGTTGGTGTCAACGTGTACCACATGACACTAAACCACATCTAGGGAGGGTTTCCATGTAGACACAGAGAAAAATCTGTGGGTGAGCCAGTACGCGTATTTGTGTATGTGCATGTGTATGCATATACATCAAAAGTCCTTTCCAACCACTCTAGAGAAACTTCAATACATGTTCCAAATTTCCAATTAAACTTAACGAAAACAATAACTAGTACAATTTTCTTATGAGTTCGAACTTACAATCTTGTTCAAGTACACCCAGAGAAGTGCCAATAATGACACTGACACGTTGACCAAAGTAAGGTGTAAGCAATTTAACACTGGAAATATATTTCTAAGTTTCCATTAGTTCTCTCAAATAATATCTCATGTCTCGCTTATCAAAAGAAATATAAAAAAAAATCAGAAATGATAACTTCTCAGCTGTATAATGCTGAAAATCCCAGAAACAATATGTATACAGTTTAATTTCTCTAAAATCACTAATCCTACATCCAATATTGAAACACATAGGTCACATTGTCGTGCTCGTGCACCATCGAAATCAAAGAAATAAAATGTAAATGCCCCAGTATTCAAGACCCCAAATTCTTATATTAGAAAGAAAAGCCATCGAGAGGCAAAATTCTAAGGCAACTAAGGAGTAATACCAAATTTTATTTTCCTTTCTTTTTTGAATTATTGACTTTATTAAGTTAAAAAAGAAAGAAAACTAGGGGACCAATAAGACCCCATTTGCAGAACAATAATTGATGAGACAAAAACAAGGAGTCACAGCCAGACCTGTTGTTTGAAATGGAGTTAATATGGTAGTCATGTGCATGAGCATATACTCGTCGACATCTGGGAACAAGGTTTGTCTCATGGCCAGCAATCTGCTCAAAAGCGAACCATGCAAGATCATGTTTCAGAGTAAGTTTCAAGTTTAATCTTATATTAAAGAGCTTATTTGGGGAACTGACAAAGTAAATGTTTAAGACGAATGGATCACAAAAGAAATAAATGAGCTAGAATTGCAGGTGAGCAGAACTTAAGAATTAGGTAAACAGGATAATAAAATCTATGCAAACACAAAAGTAGAAGAAGGAAGGAAATACTGAGTTAAGATTAGATTCATTGGTCCACATAAAAGTATGAAAATCATGGTTGAAAGTTTCGGTCAAGGGCGACACCAAATACCATGGGGTTTCGGAAACCCATAAGTTTCGGGTCCATTTCGGTGAAGTTTCATTCATTTCGCCCCAAAACTACAGAAACTACTAGACAACAAAGACTTGTCCGAAACCACCGAAACTACCGAAACAAAACCCGTGCCTTTGAACCATAGTCACTCAAGATGAAACTATATATGTGTAAGCCTCCGTGAAGCACTCAGTGATTGATGTAATCGTTATAGCAGTTACAATGGGAAAAAAATGTTTCACATGTACTAAGTATACTGCTATAATAAGCAAGGTTTTAAATTATGGCTTCACTCGACTGAAATTTAAGAAAGGTCTCAAAAAGATACAATAATAAACTATTGCATTTTAGGCTGTCAAAAACAATAAGTTCAAACTTCAAGGTACGTTTAAATTTCGAGATTCCTTAGGGTACTCATTTTGGAGGTGGTCAAAACAGCAACAAAATCAAATTTCGAGATTTCGTTCAAATTTAAAACCTTGCTAATAAGTAGGGCAGGCTTCCCTACTCAAACGAAAAACCAAATTACTGTATCCGACCTTCCATCATCTTTTGGATCTTGATAAAACAGTGATGGCCATGTGGCCCAACAAGTCATTAACACGGAAATCCAGTGATTGAGTCCAACAGCAGATATTTTCCCCGAATAAGTAATGTTATTTCCTAGATATTTAAATCCATCAAACATGTAATAGCTAATAGCATTCAAGCTAATGATACGCCGTATAACAAAAATAGAGTTACAGTAAAATACGCATTATGTATACATAAGCAAGTGTAAACCACCACATGTAATCAAACACCATCTACAATGAACAAGAAAACCTCCCTATCAACAAAAGAACCAGAACTTCATCAGCTCCTTGAGGAATGTGTCCAACTATGATATAAACATCTAAACTTTTATATATACAATAAGTCATAAAAAGTTCTCTGGTGAAAAAGAAATGTAATCTATCTGTCAACTAATATTCAAAATGCTAATACAAAACTCTTTTAAGCGCAAATGCTGAAACAAAATGTGGGCTTCAAATTGAATTCTAGAAAGTCGAGTGACCAGAAAAAGCAAGCTTCTCCTGGAAACAAATAAGATGGATTGACTTTATGAAAGTGGGGCAGTATTGAATCAAGAGGGTCACAATTTTGTAATTCAAATAAACAAGATCAGCAGCCTGGGTTGAGTACAACTACCACTGGTAAACGAAGAGAAGGATATCCCCCAGGGGGAAATACAAAATCAGATGCTGCTCCAATATGGCCAGCAAGTCTTCCATTTGCTACTGATGCTGAAGAGTCGATGTTCATATCACATATCTTCTTTACCTTCTTCTCTTGAACCTATTCAACATTTGTACAAGCAGGCATAAGTACCACATTCTCTGGAGCAATTAGCATATTGTTGTTCAGCCAAAACAGATAGCAACGTAAAATAAACACTACGAAACTTCTGAAACGCCAAACAAGCATGCAATGGAAGCATAAATAATTGATTTAAAAAACTTCTGTAGAAGCAGATGAGTTCATATGTTGACTCATTCGAGGTTTCATGTCAATTGGTTTTACACTAGATAATTGATAGCTCCAGCAATCTACATGACGCAGGACGGGAGTACCGTTCCGCGATTTGAGAAGGAATTAAGAGGGGATTACTATTCACGGCACTATTCACGTGACACTATTCACGCAGCACTATGGTATGATTTGGGTTTTCTTACATAATAAATTGACTAAAAAAGAAATAGAGATGGAGAAAGAGATAGGGATAGAAAGATACCTTCGGCTTCGCACCAAGAGAAGATGGCTTCACACCACAAGAGAGATTTCTATTTCTTCATTCATAATTTTCCATCCTTAAAATCAAATGGTACATCACCTTTTATAGACTCCCTACTTGAACTTTCCTAATTCTAATCTAATTGAAATTAGAAACTCCTAATACAAGTCAACTATTGCGATCAATAATAAAATCCTAATTGAAAACAAAATCTCAATTGAAAATACTAGTTGAATTAAAACAAATCTTCGTGGGGTCCACTAAAAATAGTAAAATCAAAATTTACTATAAATAGTAAATTCGGGATTTACTATAAATAGTAAAAACGAGATTTACTATAAATAGTAATTTCGAGATTTACTTTAAATAGTAAAAACGTGAATTACTATAAATAGTAAATAGGATCCACTTGATTGGGCATTGATTCGGTGTAGCGCGGACGATCGTAGTAGAATGCTCCAGCATCACTACACTTGACTAGCAATGGTTATCTGAAATTTACCCCACCCATCACGCAAACAGCAAAACACAAAAAGGTTCAAGTATTTAAGCAGAGAAGATACAAAGGGAAGAAGACAGAAAAAATAGATAGATAAACAATAGAAAGGAGAATGCATTAGTTTTTGAGAGTGAATATTTTTAGGTCTTTCTTTTATAATGTGACCTGAGTTTTCCCTATTCAAAGAAGGGACTTGAGAGTGAACTTGGGTGAACGGGTTTTAGAAAGAGGAACTAAAATGAACCATAGAAATTCAGTTTTAATACTAGAGAATCTTTTCTAATCACCCACCTCGACATACACACACATGCACACCAAGAAATATTTCATATTTCAGCAGCACATGGAGGTAAAACGCCATGGAATTACTGTTTCAATAGCGTACCTTTGCTTTCCTTTTTTTCATTTTTCCTTTTTGTATCAATGGGATCTCTAATTTTTACATAAACTCTTCAACTTTTGCCAGTCCAAATAGCTGCTCTTGGCGAAATGATATCCCACTAATCCAGGGAAGCTTTGTGAATGGGTCTACTTCTGCAGTGTCATCATTGCCTTCTTTCACTGACCAAACTCTAAAACCACTATCACGAAGGAAATCAGGGGCCTTATTTTTCTACTACTGAACCGTTCTTCTAGGCTCTTGGTAATAATTAATAACATCAAGGTTCTCTGCATCCTGAAAGCAACTTGACAGCATAAAATATTCTGCTTTAAAAGCTGCTTCATCAGTTTGGCATTGACCTGACTATAAATAGCATCTGCATAGCCCAAACGGGTTTAAAAGAGATATCAGATTGCCCCACTCCAGACACCCCTTCATCTGAAAAAGGAGGCAATTACAATGGTTGAGGACTTTTAGGGTAGCATTTTCAAGTTTGGTAGGTTAACAGGCAAAGATCCAAGTACCATTGATCTTGCAACTTGCAAGACATAATATATAGATTATCAGTTGCTACATTATGGGACAGGAGATGACTTGTACTCACATGGATTATGTCACTGTGATTTCAAATAATGGATCAGGATTCATGGTATTTGCACCTCTTATTTTCTTTTATTTGATCACAGTGACATAATCACTGTTATCAAATAAAAGAAAATAAGAGGTGCAAATAGAAGCAGAACCGATGACATCAGGATCAAGTGCTTTTGTGCATACCTCGTTAGAGAAAGGTACCCTGGGTTCATCAGACCAAAGTGCTTTTAATATCAGCCCAGATGGCTGGATCTCTAGGGAAAGGTCCAAATGGTACACAAAACCTAAGTAGACCTCAATACGTTCCCCATACACTTGTGTAATCGACAAAACCTTGCTTATGAGTTCAGGGTTGAAGAAGGGAAGTGATCAGATTAATCTTTGGAATTCTGGTAACACTTCGATTGAAGGAGATCAAAAGTTCAAGTTCACACTAGTCTTTGGTGGTGTGTCACCAGTAAACAGGAGATGCAATCCATGCCACAAGCTACCGGACATTTTGGATCATTTAGCGGTAGTGCATTGTCTAAAGAGGCTGAAAATGTTATAAAAAACGGACAGGAGGGAATGCTTCCAGCAATATTCTATTAATCAGTGGTATTATCTCGATCAAAGCTTCACACCTAAAACAAAGTTTAAAATACCATTGTATCATTGTCTTAGTAAGCTGACGGAATGAGAGAATGGAAAAAAGTTATGTCTCAATAAGATCAAATCAATTTTTAATGCTTAACTAGGGTACAACTTTGCTATTAACATTTATATGTGTTATAAAAGACACATATACCATGAAATAAGTTTCAAAATTTAAAATAGTTTTAGTACTTACATTAGGCTTTTGGCACAAAATGATACATTCCCCCATGGATCGTCTTAGCAGACTGCCAAAACAAGACATTTAAGCCAAGATGGAACAAAATTTAGAACCATGTCTAAAACAATAATCAGGAGGTTTTTAGTATTCAAGTATCTTTGTTGAACTCAAAATTCGAGGCTTTTCATTATGCAACAGCTATGACCTCCACACTCTACAACAGTATAAAGTAGGTGTGATGTTTTGAGTTTAACTGGGATAAACCTTTCTATGAATTTTGAGAAGGACAGATGACCTCTTTAAACTTTTAGTAGTATAACAAATGGATGGAACTAGCATGTTCAAAAGATTTAAAAAACATTCAAAACAGAAGAGCAATGCCAAGACCCAATAATACACGACAACCATCCGCATACGCATTTAAGGCACTTTCTAGGTTCCTTCTGATTAGAATAGGAGTCAAAGGGGGTCTTCCCTTCATTTCTTCTATTCTAGGGCTACATCTTTCAATTGTCAAATTTATGGTGGTCCTCTATCCCTTTGAGCTATGTTCCTTGATTAGGCCTCATCTTGCATGTGGGTCTCCATCCACCCAATACTGGGATTTTTTTTTTTTTTTGAAACCGAGGGTATCTGGGCCTCTTAGAGCACCCAACTAGTCCCCCGGGACACGCTAGTCACCCCTCCACACGTGCCAAGTGTTCTGGGAGAGTTTGATGTGGACTGAGCCACTTATTGTTACTCTTCCAAGGGGTGTCCCCAAGGAGAGTTGAACTCAAAACCTCTCACATTCTGGAGTGTTGTCCTGGCCATCATAACTCAACCCTTGGGGTTACCCAACACTATCCATGATGCATTCTCAAGCTTAAAAGGCAATTTGCAGAAATGAGGACAAGACTATCCAATACACTTCCTTAAAATCCTAAAGGCAAGTGTAGAGAACCCTAGCAACAACAACCTTAAGAAGGTGTATTCTTGAGTAGTGTTTAAAAAGGCAGAGGCGTAGGGACCTAAATATGCAAGAGGCGTACACCTCACGCTTCCACCATTTTTTATTAAAATTATAATAAATGAAAGAGATGTGGGATACTAGGAGGATAATATAATATATTATTTTTAATAGAATGCACCATTTTGGTATACATCTTCTGGGACATGCCTCATGGCCTTCTGCTTACAGCTGACCTCGAGGCATACACCCCACATGCCACTTTAAACAGCATTCTTGAACATAGTGATTAGTGCTTTAGGCCTTACCTCGCCCAAAACAAACCGAAATGCATATGCCTTAAGGAGTTTTAGAAAACTAATCTGCATTGATGCAAGAACCTATTTCTTTATTCGGAGAAGAATAAAACGCACTTCCCATGCCCTAATGAAAAGCAGCATGCAAGCAACTGATGTGGCTACTCAGATGAACATATGTTTAACAGAACTACTTGATGAAAGGAATGTGTAGTATTCTATCACAAAGTTATGGATAGCACCAAAACTATATCAAATTTTAGATGAAATCACAGAATATTCCAGGTCACTCTTGAACTTCTTCCAAACCACACTTATTATGTCAATAAAAAAAAACGCAAACCAGTCGAAACAATTGCTTTCTCATTGCCCCATCAGTCTATGAGATTCATGCAAATACTAATTTCCAATGTCATAGACATACAGCAAAGGAAGGTTATCAGCATTTACCACTGCTGCTGAATTTAAGAATTGATCAACAATGAGACATTCTTAGAGTATGGTTAAAATAATAGGCTTCTTTATCCAAATCTATCCCCAAAAGCCAGCCCAACATGAGCGTGTAATATCACTTCAAAGCTATGATACCCGGATAGTTCAACATGCCCAACATACCCGTATCGACACATACGATACCGATACTGGTACTGAATACTGCATGGATACTTCTACATTACAACTTACTTATTTCCTATCGTATTGTTGATTAATTTCCTAATTCCTAACAATTACTTTGTGTGTTTTGTCAACAAAAATATATAAATAGTATGCTTTAACAAATCGTGCTGTAAAAACTTTGCAATATTAGAAGTACATTTAGATTTTGAAATGATATAAATAACAAAAAAACACCTATCAAAAAAAAAAAAAATTAGAATTCTCAAAATTAAAGTATGGTATCAACATATTGGATGGGATACCCATCCAAACACAAGAACAACAAGGGCATCTTAGCCTCAAGCAGTACTGCAGTACAAACACAAGAACAAGAAGAAAGGTCAACATAGAAGAGACAACTTTTAAATAATGTGCACAGATCACACACCTTCCAATACTTTACTGTTTTGTCATTGGTCGAGAGAAGGAAAAGTACGCCATTGGCTGTTTGACACCACCGCACTTTATTAATCTTCTCCTCTATTTCCAAGCTTTTAAGGTAGTCAAACTGGTAGGAGAAAGTAATTAAGTTCAGCAGAGGTAGCAGCACCCTTGTTATCATCCATAGATTGAAGCAACGTTATATGCAATTTACCTCAGGTTCATGACTCTGGAACTCTGTCTTGTAGCGGAATTCAGGATGCCTGGCAATGGGATAATCCATCTTTTCCAGATCCTTCCGGAAGGTACGCTGCATGGAGCAATTTTAATAAGGAACATTAAGCCATGTCTGTGACACTGGGAACAAAATTATCACAGAGTGAGATATGCTTACATCTTTCCCATCTGTCCTTTCAAATAGAACAACCCGTCCTCCACGATCACCGGTTGCGAGATGCTCACCACTTTTGTCAAATTCAATGGCAGAGATGATATCAACTGTGGATGGGAAAGAAAGTCAAATGTGTGGAAAAAATTCTACTACCAGAACAAGGGTTAATAAGGTACTCAGTCTAATGTTGCATTAATGTTTCAAGAACTAAAAAGAATATACAATATACAACTTGTTGAGTCTAATGTTGCATTACTGTTTCAAGTAATGCATCCCTGGTTGAGTTTTAAGTTTGACCAGGAACAAACCACCATAAGATTTCAGTTTAATTTTGGAACATTATTGAGATGAAGAATGGTCAGTACAGGAAGGACTCTCGCACTGAGACTGGAAGAATTCAGGGACACCTGGTTGTGACAAGAATCTTACTCTTACATGATTACTTTCACGCATGAAGAATGCAAATGTGTAGTAAGGAACAAAATCACCAAAGAGAAAAGGATGTTCAGGATTTCCATGACTGAAAGAAAATCAAAGCTATAATACAAAACCAGTTTACTTATTTTGATCAAGATACTTCTTATCATGATCTTAGACCAGTGTTTGGATCTCGATGGCTACTAATGTTGTGTATGACCACAAGACAGAAGAATGAACTCCCAAATCAAATATTAGACAATCCTACACCTACACACTTTAATGCAGTCTGTGCAGATGGTGATATTGTGAATTTCAGTCACGGTCAACCCTCGCTTATAACAACCCTTTATTTAGTTCACTTGATGTTGTTCAACCCTTCATCATTTTGTAAAATTTTCTCTTCCTTAATCCAATTAATCTAATAAAAAAAGAAAAAAAAATTAGTATCTACATACTGGAATCATCACTACCCAATTTCTGCAATCATAAAAAATGTAAAAAGCTCTAGTTCTTGGCGTGATTACCAAAAGTGAAATCCCAGGTAGACGAAAATATGATAAATAGAACGCCCATTCTTAAAATAAATAAGCCACTTCAATGACATGACATCTAAAAACCCCTGGAAAAGGGGCACCCATTTGTCGAATTTGTCTGATAAGTAATAAAACAGGAACGACGGAAAATATATGAACGAGCTTAAGATCAAAAACACAGTTTGATTGTCAAAATAAAAGATCCGACCAAGCAAAACCATTAACTTAAATAAAGAATAGTGCAGATCAATCCCCCGAACAACTCTCAGAATAACAGACGTGTACCCATTAAGCAAACTCATCGACAAATTAGAAAAAATAAAAAGTCGAAGATCAGACATCAACAGGCCTAAAATTAAAAACCCACTTGGATTACACCTTAAATACTCAGCAGAAAAAGAACCCACCAAGCAAAATCACCATAAAAATGGATTGAACAATAGATGCAACACATTAAACGTCCTAATATGAAAAACCCATTTCGATTACACCTGAAACTCTCGACAACAAGCATATTCAGCAACCCAAATCACCGAAAAAAAAACGAATCTCGACACACACACCTTCCTGAACATCCTCCCCAGCCGCTCGTTCACCAAAAACCTGAGAGAATTTCCATTCAAGAGGAGGTTGGACCCCCACATCTCCATTAACCAGAGGGATCATACTGAACAAGAAATCAGGACCCCTTCAAACACAACAGCATCGGAGATCAGAAGATCGAACCCATCTGAGTTTCTACGGCTCCATAGAGTCACCGCATTCGTCGTAAAATGCAGTTAAAAAAAAACGACATAAATCTCCGAAAGGCAGAACTGTTTTTTGCACAGAGAGAGAGAGAGAGAGAGAGAAAGAGCGAGAGAGTAGAAAAGGGGAAACGATGATGATGATGAAAGGGGAAAAAGAAGCACAAGGCGAGCTGGTTTTGTTGTGTTGTGAATATCTCGCCAATTTGTCGTCAGATTATCATCAAATGATAAATTGGAGGAAGTTTGATAAGCGACGTTACAACTTAGAACTCATTACATTATTAGTACTTGGTTTTTGTTAAGATCATCGAGTACTTACTCATTACTCCATACTCAATTCACTTATATTCATTGATTTTTCGTGTGGGCCCATCACTTATATCCAGTGATGGGCCCACACGAAAAATCAATATTTCTCAATAAATATCATAAAAAAAAAATTGTATTGAGGCCGTGTTTGGTACATCGGCGAATTACTTTCGAGAGAATATATTGTCGCAGCCAATTAACTTCATAGCTAAATATTCGCGCGTCAAAATATTTTAAAGCGTTTGGCAATCATATATGTATGGATCGAGATCAGGGAAAAACAATTTCATACAACAATTTTGGAGTACCCACATGGATAGCTGATTTTTGGTGAGGATGATCCCATCACCATATAGATCACCCCTTGCAAAATATCAGCACATCCTGAATTTCTGATCCCATCACATGTAGTTTTATCAAGTTAACGATAAAAATAGACGATTCATAATTCTTCAACTTGTAAACCGGTCTACGAATATCGGAATGATTTGAATTTTGTGAGGATGATTTCCACGCCATAGAGACCATCCTCGCCAAAAATCATCACATTCCAAAACTTCTCATTTGTACAGTAGTCTGCGACAATTTTGATAACCCATTTGTGGATTATCAAAATTCTCATTTTCTCATTTGTGGATTTTGATAACCCAACAATGGTTGATAGCTCAGCGCTATCAGCCAATGTTGGATTCTTTGAATCCATGGCCGAGAGCCCGACTTCTGAGAGGGGGTCAAAAAAATGGGGGACTCCCCAGTCCTCTATATAGAGCAAGTTGACTAATATAGATTAATGGTCATAGGACTCACACATTGATGAGTTAAGGGCTATTTTTGGTGAAGATGTTCTTCTAAACATAGATAACAACCTCACAAAAACTCAGCCAATTTCGATATTTCTAGTGTCATGAAAGTGGATTACAAGTTGAAATGTTCTAAAATATTTTTTACTCACGAGTCGACTCGACCCAATTGACTTGGCCGAGTTTCTGACTCGACTCTGCAAAACTGTTTTACTCACCGAGTCTACTCGAAATGAGATCGAATCGAGTCAAGTAGGTCATTTTTTGACTCAACTCAATGAGTTTTGAAACCTCCATTTGTGGAAGGTTAGAAAGATCAAATATAACCCTCAATCCCACCTAAACTTTGTTATCACCATGTAGAGACGTTTTCTAAGAAAAGGTACAAGACATTGATGATACCTGATGAGATCATTATACATAGTACAGGTGCTCTGTGATGCTGAATTCTGTATCAAAATTTTGATACAAAAGTCCCTCGAAGTGGAATAAAACTTCTGTCACAGCGTTGGAAGTTGGCAGCATCAACAGCGACCTCTTGACTCCACAAGAAGTTATGACAGATACAATACAAGCCACATGGCACACTATTAGTGGACGCTGACTGTATGGATGTTTGGCTAGTCCCTCGGTGGACCTCTAAACCAAAATTCAGCCTGATTAGTGATTTCTAAGCGATTCGATTGAAGTTATCTTAATGGGTTGATTTTAACGTTAGGAATTGAGCATTATTGAGCGTTATTTGGGTCCAAAGATCCAAAGGTTGTAAATCACTAAGCAGGCTGATTTTGTGATTTATAGGTCCACCGAGGGACTGGCCACACATCCATATGGTCATCATCCACTAAGAATATGCCATGTGGCTCGTATTTTGCTTTGTGACACAGAAGCTTCTGTCACAACGCTGTGACAGAAGTTTTACTCCTCCAAGTGTAACATCGCACATGTTTTAAGCCGACTAACCCATAAATGTTTGACTCACACCTTGCCGAACATACACACGAAAATTAGTGTGATTGGTGATTTCTAGTATTGGATTTGAGCACTTTTTCATAATGGTCTTCACGAACTGGCCCATGGATTCGTTTCAAGCCCATGGTGAAAAGGTGCTCATATCCCATGGCTAGAAATTAGCAAAATTACCAATCATGCTATTTTTGGTGTGTAGGTCCGTCAAGGTGTGGACCAAATATTCAAGGGGACGGTAGGCCCGAAAGTAGGGCTGTCTGTGGATAGGGTTTGGATTGGATAAGGGTCGATGCAAAACCACACCTACTTGACTTACACACTCATATAACACATATTTGACTTACTTTGATATGTGGGATCCACAAATATTTAGCCAATATAATATTTATGTGGCTAAAATATTCGACGTTGGAACTCTTTTTCTCACGTGCCAAACAGGCCCTAAGAGTCCATCTAAAGCTTCACATCTTTCTTACATCCAATTCTTACACCCAGTGGTGGGGCCCACATAGAAATCTTGTTAAACAATCCAACCATTCATTGAGTTTTTCATGCCATGATGATCATCATCACAAAAACATCAGTCCATTTGGACCTTGGTAACTATATAAAAATTAACCCAAAGTAACGGGTTTAATTGGATGGTCTCGATCTTCTAAAATAAGGTCAATTTTTCTCGAGGTTAGGAATGTCAAAATGGATTTTTTTTTTTTTTTTTTTTGCAAAAAATGGTGTCCACAGGATGGAAAATGAGGTTGGATACCCCGCAACATGATCTCTATTTTATATTTTGTCAACTTTTTAATCACAATCCTGATCAATATTTGCCATATGCGAACCTAGCTAATGGATTCCCGGCCCAACCATCAATGGGGTCCATAAAGGATGTACCTATACTGATTTTTCAGGTCCAGGTCTATCGGTACCCATGGTGCAATACTGAAATCCGAATCCCCACACTATTGCTGCGGATACACGTACCCATTAGGGATATCCCCAATCTCGTTAGCAAATATTAGAAAAAATGCAGTCCCCAAGATCAAGAAACCTTGAGATGCGCGGAAGCCGATGTATGGAGTGTGAGAGTGATGGTCAATATAGCTTCATTGCGAGTAACTTTTATTGAGAAAAGATGGAGCAGGTGACCTAAAGAAATGGACGTAAAATATAAAGGTAGATTGTTCAATATGCTTCACAATGCCTTTCACTTTCAACTTTGGGAGGATTTAGTATTTCCCTTTCTTAGCTTGAAAGGCTCAGGTTCAGCCCAGACTCAAGGCTGTAGATTTCGAGAATCCAACGGTGGTTGATAGAGTTGAGCTGGCATTTATTTAATAAAAAAGTGAAAAAGTGAATGCCAGCTCAGCACTATCAACCACCATTGGGTTCTCAAAATCCACGGTCCAGCATTTAGTTAATGAAAAAAGTGAATGCCAGCTCAACACTATCAACCACGGTTGAGTTCTCAGAATCCACAGCCCGACATTTACTTAATGAAAAAAGTGAATGCACACTCAGTGTTTTCATTAACCGTTGATTGGGTTCTCAGAATCCACGGCCTCGAATCTGACTCCCAAGCAGGGTAAAAAAAAGGGGGGGATCCAGAGCACGAGCATTGTCAAAAAATTCGGAGAGATGTTTTAGGTAGAGATTTAGATGGTCAAGATTGTATTTTAGTAGTAAGAGAGGATTTGATGATATGGGTAGGTCGCATATTTAAGAAGTTTGTAAGGAGGGCTGCATCAATCAATAGGTACTTTGAAACAAAAGAAATTAAATTCCACGGCTTACTAACCTTCGGGCACACTCTTCCGGATCCACTGACTCAATGAATGCTTAGCTCGCCTCGTGTTGGACCTACATAACAAAAATTAGCTTGATTGGTGACTTCTAGCCATTGATCTGAGTCTTGAGTACCTAAAAATATGTTCACATCCAAATTCCAATGGCTAGAAATGACCCCATAAAAAAAGGGCTAAACTCCAATAGCTAGAAATCACCAATCTGGATGAGTTTTATGCGTAGGTTCACTATGGGTGGGCCAAAGGCCAGAAGAGTTGACACGTGTTATTTTTAGAGGGAAGGATCAAAGTTTGCTCTTCCCTTTTTCCCTGTTCTTGGCGGTTTTCGCCCCTTCTTACCCTATAAGAGCAAAATATTTTCCCGTTAAGATGGGTTTTCCTGTTGTGGGATGCTTACTAAGCATTTTTGGACATTTCTGCTCAACAGCACTTAACTTTCATGCCCAAAGCTGAGAAAATTTTTGAAGCAGCGATCATGCGCCCAATCATTGCGCACCACACATACCGGGGGTTTATGATATGGTTTTAAAAAACTTTTTAAAAATTAACCATGGATATATGTGGCGCACAATCATTGGTGCATGATCATTGCTTCAAAAAAATATTTCCCCAAAACTAAGCTCCTCTGTGTCCAACATGTACCCATTACAAGCCTGCCTTTAATTTTTTAAGAGTAATGATCACAAAATCAAGACCTTGTTTTTAAAAGAACAAAGGCTCTGATACTAAGATAGCAACCACGTTACTCTAAAAGTTTAAATTGTTAGAGAGTGACGTAACAATGGATATCAAAGGGTCCATGGGTCTAACACTGGTGGAGTGTTGGCCACAGCCGAAAACCCCACCCCAACCCCACCCTTATGACCCTGACCACTACTTATAAGAAAGGAGGACATAAGTTTGTGAAGAACTCTCCCTCCTCTTGAATCAAATCTCTCCCTCGGATCTCTCTATCGCCCATGGTCTCACCAGTTCTTCTTGACCTTCCCTTGTTATTAAGATTACAAAAAGGACTTCGATGGTCATATCATTGGTTTAGGCGATGACCCGTACTTCCTCCGAGGACTCAATTATCAAACCCAGCATCTACATAACCCATATGCCACACCAAAAATCCGAGCTAAGTCAATCCTAACCATGACCAAACCACGTTCAGATTTACAACAAAACCACAATGTTAATAGAGAGTTAGCACAAAGGGATCCAAACAATCAAATCCATCAGAGCGTATCACACTCAAGGCGCTCTCAAGGCATTCCTTGACATGCAACCATTGATATACAGACTAATACATTCAAATCGATATAACAAAGCAGCTCAGTTGTCTCCCCCTCTTATAAGCTTCATATATAGATGGCTGAGATATTATCTGCAATTGGATGGTGGATCTCAGCCGCTCACACCCGATTTGGGCAGATGCTTTGCCGGGGGGTGCCGGGGGCACGGGCCACCCACTAGTATATTACATAACAAAACACTTAAAAAAATAAATAAGAAACCAAAAGCCAGGTTGAAACTTAATTTGCCCATTAAAAAAAATCTAAGCTATTATTTTTGTTCAAAGCAACATACGATGACATTAAACATAAGCACATTATACATAGCACAGGATCATGCGCCCCATTATGAACTATTTACTACTCTTAATATATGTGAAATCAGGAAATAAGAATATTAATTACGAAGGCTTTCCTTTCTTTCTACCTCTGCTCTGTTCTCTTTTCTCACAGTCACACCCTTGTGACCGAAAGTTATAAAATAAATAGTAGTCAATCATACTAAGGGTGCCGTCCCTTGGCTTTGCCACAAAGGAGAGCATTCGAAGGAATGTCGTATTCATTAGCGAGGCTGTGGTCTTGGGTCCAAACTCTGAGATAGAACTGCTGTCCCAAGTACTGCCTTGCCCACATTGCTGACCTTATGTTCCACATACCTTGGTTATCCAAGGACACCAATATCGTGGTCAACGAATTCGGATAGACCTGCAAGAAAATGTACTAAATTAATAGATAACACCAATACGCATGAATAGCCCAAAACTAGCCTTTTCAAACTCATCTAAAATTAACCAGAAAAAATAAGTTGAAAAACTCTCTGCCTGGGGATTGTTTTCAGTTACCTGAGCAGTGTGTCTAGTGAGAGCATCAACTAAATTGTAACTTTTCCTACTGGCTGAAGTCCACTGCCCACGACCATAACTGTAATCATCAAAGGACTATGATCAAATATTAAACACACAAACATAACAATAATATTACCAACAACAAACAAGATATAAAGGCTCACCCAACAACCCAGAAATCATAACCATCGAGATGCCAAGATTGGATTGTGTTCTCATTGTTTTGGAAGACAACTTCGATAAACTCATGGAGGGAAACTGGCATGACAGATGTAGCAAGGAATGCAGGACCGCCTGTAGGCATCCCTTGGATGGTGTTCACACTGAAGATGCTGGAGATATTAAAATAATCAGCGAGCTTCAGAGGGGTATCAGTGTTTATGTAGGAGACACTGTTAACAGCATAACGCTGTGTCCCATTTATCAGAGGGGCTGAGTTGGCCAAGACAATCGTCCTTGATGTTGTTATCTTCCCGTAATGGAATGAGCCTTGAGGATTGGGCCTGGCTGCACTTGCTGTCAAATTCCATCTTCAGAAAAAGGACAAGTCAGCATAGGCCATGATAAATTAGACTTTCAGATCTGTTAATATATGGAATTTTAATAGAATGGCACTAAATAAAGTAGGAAGAACACATTCATTATGCAACATACTGGAGCATATAGAAGTGTAAGCTATACAAGGTTTCAATCCTAAACTCTAAGGTATAACCAGAAAGCAAGATAAAATTGGTAATTTCAACATGTCAGGACTCGGGAGTACTTGATTAAATTTAGAAATTTTTGGAATTATCCCCCTCGTCAGTCTCAACAAGGTATTTATTGTCAAGTCCTCAAAATAGTTTACCTGAAGGTTCTGGCTTGCTTCATGGACCAGTGTACTTGGTAGGTAGGACCAGCTGGCAATGGTCCAGAAACTGGGGTGTGGGAATTAGTGTAGTGTAACACTGCAGTAGCTGTAAGAATGCGCTTTGCGAAGCGTGTGGAGGTAACAATGTAGTAGTCTTTGGGTGGCTGATTTAAGGTGACTAGGACAGCAACAGATTGGCCTATGTGTACGTCGAGAGAATCGTAGATGTTCTGAATGGTGTGAGATCCTTCAACTTCAACCAGCTTCATAACATGGCCCTGAATCCTGAAGTTGATCGAGGTTGACAAACCCACATTGGAAATCCTGAACATGTAGGTTTTTCCTGAAATCAAAACCAACAAACCTCAAATCAAACGTACGTGGACAAAAACTTCTACGTGCAAGTTTCATAAGAATTAAAAATTAATTCAATCCCAGCCTACCTATTAAAAGAGCCATAACTCAAATAAACAATTACAGGAAAAATGAAGAATTATCGATTTCATGGAACCTAAAAGAACTTAAAACAGTTAAGATGACTAATTTAAATGGTAAAGGTTACCTTGATCACCACTGAAGGAAGAATGGGCCTGGCCATTTATAAGAACACTATCCGGGAAGGGAAGCACTTTACCCGAGTCCAAGGATTGTTGTAACACCTGCAAATAATTGTGCATTACAATCTAAACATGCTGAAACCTATGCACAAATCAATCAGAAGCATGACAACAGAGAAAGTGAAATAATTAAATAAACCGAATAGTGACGAGTATCAGGAAAAGCAGTCTTTTGAGCAAATACAGAACAGGGTTCCAAACATACAATGATCCTAATCAATAATTTTGAAGTCTATGACCAACCATTGGAAGATCAAGGTGGCCAGCCTGATTGCTGAGACCAGTTCACTGAATGAACTAATTGCTTGATGGAAAAGAAAAAAGGCAAGCAGCTAATCTCTATGAGCCTAGTAAAATTTAATAGGTCTTTTACCATACTTCACATTTTTAAGAAAATGTCTTTTCTGATTTGCTCAATGAGGTTGGATTGGCCAACCCTTCAAACATTTGACATCTTAAAATATTGTTCTCATGAATGCAAGGAAAAAAGTACATTTTACGTCTTTGAAATATTTCCACTATGAAGGATTGCAATAAGATTGTTTTAAGCATTAGAGAATGAAGCTGAAAACATCATCCCAGTGAATGTTTTAAAGAAATAAAGATACCAAGCAGACACTTTGGAGGCAAAAAAGTTGAATTCTATCGCTTACTCACCCTATGGCTGGTCTTGTACCAATCGCCAACAAGTAAAGTGAAATCTCCAGCAGGATCAGGAAACGGGATAGGAATCCGGGGTCTCTCATAAACATTAAGACCTCCAAATCCACCAGCAGCTCTATGCATTAGAGTTGAGGGGAAGTATGTGTAGGTTCCGATTTGATCTTTTGTCTGGAACTTGTATGTGTAGTTTGAGTTAGGAGGAATAGGGCAATTGGTCCCCAGAACTCCATCTCGCCATGAGTTCTTCCTTTGCTTGATTCCATTCCTAATTTCGCATCACAAATCATGCCCAATTAGAGAAACAAATCAGTTTAGTAAACATTGGAACAAAAGGAAAAGCAAATCTAGATTACCAATTAAAGGATATTTTCCAAGACTACTTCAGTTGTATATAAAATTAACTTTATGGAAGGAACATAGTAGGCAACTTTCATTTCAAACCTAAGGGGATCAGACTATCAGAGTGTAAACCTCACCTCTGACTAAAATGGCAAAAATGCCACTGGAACTTATGAAATATGATACTGACCACACCACCTTCTTGAATTCTAATGTGATAAATATGTTGTTACACTCTTAACAACCCTTCCAATTACACCATTATTTTACTAAATTAAAGCCACTAGTGCTAATAGTAATCGAGCTCTGACAGGCGTACAGTTACCAAATTATAGAATGTGTCTTTGGCTGTGAGAAACTTGACAACTTGGTAAAAACCAAAAACAAAAAATAAAAAAAGAAGCGGTTAATGTCTTTTTCTCTAAGAATGTTTGCATAATTTACACGGTTTTGAAATTGGACTACAAGGTAAATGGTCTACTTCTCAAATTGTTCTAATAAAATTACTACGAACTACGTAATGGGTATGGCCGGTAATGGAGAATAAGCACCTTAAGCCATTTCCAATTGGAAAAAAACTTAGATTGAGTGAGAGAAAACTCACCAGGTCAAGAGAAAAGGCTGGTCTAGCTTGTTAATGAGGTTGAGGATTATGTTGTCGTTGGTCACAACGTCAAGTCTAGGACCAGGAAACTGGCCATTGATAAGAATGACCTTCAAAATCAGAAAAATCAAATCATTAGAGAGATGAAAATCTACGCTTAAATTAGATAACAATGAAACTTAGGCTCTGTATGGTTGCCATGAACAAGTTTTCTAGAAATGATTTTTGCATATAAATGTCATGAAACTTTTTCTGAATCAACACTTTCTAACATACAAATCCTTTTTCTCAAATCTCTTTGTTGATCACCACACAGAGCCTAAAATCCCAGATTTTCTCAAAAAGGGTTTGAAAATTAACCTGTTGAGAGACACCAAGAGGAGCAATTGTTCCATAGGTTACAGTCCATGTGTAGTATCTATAAGGGTCCTCTGCTTTCACCAGAGAAACACTCAAGCAAGCAAAAACTCCACAAATCAAATGTAGGAACAGTACTCGTCCCATTTTATCACCAAAAATCTCTCCAAATTTTGAAATTACTGCAAAACAATACCAAATAGGACACTATTAAATAAAACATTTAACAGATTAATAAAGAACAAGAACAAGAACAAGAAGCGCTTTAAAGGGGTATACGAGGAGTCACTAAGCAATCCAACATTGTCGATCAAACTTGAAACTTGGATCAAATGCTAGAGACGATCGCTATCAAACCACAAACACATTAAGTGTTTGAGCAGGGAACACTTAAAAAATCGAACCTTTGATCTCTCGAAAAAACTATAATGGAAACGAAAACGACCCAAAAAGCAGAAACCCTACCTGATTTGTATCTCCTCCTCGACAAAGATGGATGTATCTCTGCTCCTTCACAATCGAAGCAGAGCACAGCGGGGCCACCTTATATAAAGAAAGGCGCGGGAAAAAGCGTCCCAACTTGGGCAATTAAGTGGGTGTGGTGTGGATTCTCTCTGTTCCTCTCTCTCTCTCTCCCTGTAATAAAAATTATAATTATTGCTGTATTTTCAGAGGGGGGCAATCGCACTTCACGCGTTTCCGCGTGTTGATGATTTGACCTAAATTCTTATAATCTCGGCTTTCTTTAAACCGATTTAACTTCTTAAACACTTCTTCTTTTTCTTTCCTTTTTTCTTTTCTCTTTCTGGTTTTCTAATTCATGGATCTGTGGAGGAACTTTGAATGCAAGATGGTTGCAACTTGCAATTGAGTACCATTAATGCAGTTATAATAATTCGGTGTTTTCCATGATCAAATTGAATGTCACCTTCCCCATGTAGATCAGAAACCAGTGTGCCAGAGAGGTAGAAATATTTTAGGGTTTTAATAAGGGTAATTTGATGATCTTCTTCAGTTCTTCCCGCTCTCGGTGGCCTTTTTGAGTTTACTTTTATAAATATCTCCTTATCATTTAAACAAATTCCATGACTTGTCCTTTTGAGTTTTTTCAGCAAATTTATTTTTAAGGTATTTTAGTAACACCTCCTAAAATTTGAAATTAATTAGTAATACCTCCTTATACTTTCAAACTTTTGGATTACTAGTTGACTTAATTTAACGGTGGTTGACTTAAATTCAAACGGACTTGAATCACACGTTGTTAGCATTGTACTTATTATGGTGCATTAGCAGGCCATGTCACATTTTGACATTATTCAAATGATGGTTAAACCAAGGTTTAAAGGGGACTGTTATAATGGACTGGGGGGCGTTACCATTTTTGTCGTTATAACAAAAAAACGCTCAGGTGCAAAAAAGGAAAATATGGAAAAAATGGTTCAAAATTTCACAAACGGAATTAACGGAAAATAATTTTTTCTAGAAAATAACGGTTATTCTTTTCATTATAACGAAAAAATTAAAAAAATAACGCCATTATTTTTTGGGCGTTTTAACGGTCCATAACGTAACGGGGGAGGTCTGAATCCATTATAACGGCTGTTTTTTAAACCTTGGGTTAAACTAGGTAAGGAGGTAATCCTAAAGTTTGGAAGTACAAGGGGTATTGCTAATTACTTGCAAAATTCAGGAGGGTGTTACTAAAATACCCTTTTTTTTAAGGAGAGGGCCAGTTGGTCACCCTCCTTGGTGAGCAAATCTTTGATGAGCAATGTTTGTCATCAATGTTGCTGAAACGGACAACAGTATGTGCTACATGGAACATTCTTAGAGACGACTGACCGAATGGATGTTTGGTCCATTCCTATATGGACCTACATACCAATAATTAGTTTGATTCGTTATTTCTAACCATTGGATCGGAGCATCCCAAATAATGATAGATATCCCATGGTTAAAAATTAACTCATGAAAGACTGTTATAATCACTGGCCATGCTAATATTTGGTATGTAGGTCCACCTACGGTCAGTAGTCTCTTAGAGTATGCCACGTGGCTCATACTGTGGTCTACTGTAGTAGGTAAACAGCAAAAATATGATGGGGCGCCGTGTGAGATGTTCTTTGTGCGGCTTGTAAGGGATCTACACGTCTTTCTCTTCATCACACGTGGCACGCTGATCGAGGCCTTGGATCTAAGCGTGTAAGGCCAAAATATGTTATTTTTGTGGGCCATGTGCATGCCACTCGCTCTGGCAAAATCATATATATTGGAATTACCCATATTAGTTGTCAGTCACGCCAAACCCGCTAACTTCAGACTTCAGGAGTGTTGAGACTTGAAAGAAAACAGCACAGCAGCACTCCAACCCCCGTGTTTGCTGTTGAACGGAACTTCAAACTTTTAATGACAGCGAGCTGCCAGCGAAGCCGCTGACTGCCACACAGTTCTCAACACGTATATTAGTACTTTTTGCCACGTACCAAGTGTATTTCTTTAGAGTCCGTCTAGAGCTACACCCATTTCTTACATCCACTTCTCACGCCCGGTGGTGGGGCCCACATGGAGATCATGTTGGACAATCCAACCGCAAATTGAGTTTTTCATACTATAGTTAACCTCCTCACAAAAAATCAGGACATTTCGACATTCTTAATCTCATAAAAATATGCTTTAATTAAAAAAAAATCCAGACCATCCAATTTAACCATCATTTTTGGTCAATTTTCTATATGGCAATTTCAAAGTAAAGCGATTTTTGTCAACAATGATCATCATGTCAAGACAACTCATTGTATGGTTGGATTGTCCAATATGATCTCCATGTGGCCCCAACCTCGCGTGTAAGATGTGGATGTAAGAAATGGGTGTAGCTCTAGACAGCCCCATTTTTTAAAATCTATTTTTGGGTGGGGCCGTTGACAGATCTAAAATGACAGGGACACAATATAAGCCACATGGCACACTGTTACAGGACTCTGACCGTATGGATGTTTGTCCTATCCCATGGTGGACCTACAAACCAAAAATCAGCTTGATTAATGATTTATAGGCTTTGGATTGGACTTATTTTCATGGGCTGATCTCAACTGTGGGAATTTGAGCAGTATTTGAGGTACAAAGATGCAACACTTATAAATCACTAATCAGGCTGATGTTTGGTTTGTAGGTCCACCATGGGATAGGACAAACATCCATTCGGTCAAAGTCCTTTAACAGTGTGCCACCTGGCTTATATTGTGTCCGTGTCATTTTAGATCCGTCAATGGAGCCTGAACTTTTTTAATTTCCTCTTGGAAAAAGATGTAACAAGGTATGCCTGAAACTGTTTCAAATGTGGAAGCACGATTTTTGTTATTCACCATTGTCATTCGGGCCCACTGACCGCATGGATGTTTATCCCACCCCTTGGTAGATATACAGACTAAAAATCACCCTGATTGGAAATCTATAACCATTAGATTTTAACACTTTTTAAGGCATTCTTATAGCCATTGAATGCAACCACTTTTTGAGTACTAAAATCACTTTTTTTTCCGGAACCCTGGGTATCCGGGCCTCTTAGAGCACCCACCTAGTCCCCCAGGGCATGATAGTCACCCCTTCCCCACATGCCGGAGTGTACCGGAAGAGTTAATGTAGACAGAGCCACTTTTTACTAGGGGTGTCATCGGGTCGGTTCTGGTTCGGTTCCTAAGGTGACCAGAACCAGAACAATCGGTTCCGGTTCTTATCGGTTCGGTTCCTTAACGGTTCCGGTTCTCAAAATGATGGATCCGGAACCAGAACCATTTATGTATTTATGTCGGTACCGGTTCCGGTTCCAGGTATATTGGGCCAAATCTTGAGAATATAACAATATATACACTATATTTATTTATTGGTACCGGTTCTTATCGGTTCGGTTCCATATTAGGCTACCCAGAACCGGAACCATTATTGTCGGGTCGGTTCCGGTTCCGATTATTTTTTAATCGGTTCCCAAAAAATGTGGAACCGAACCGGTGTTTTCTGTTCCGGTTCCGATTCGGTTCCGGTTAAACGGGTAAAATTGACACCCCTACTTTTTATCCTCTACTCTTTCCAGGGTGGCCCTTGAACTCAGAACCTCCTACTTTTTGGAGTACTAGTAATGAAAGCCCGTGCTAAAGCACGGGTGGAAATAGAAAATACAAACTAACAACAATTAATTTTTATATCTACATCTAATTGTAGTAGGAAATAGTACAAAAAAATTACTTAACTATTCCATTTCCTTTCATCCTCTCTAACACATGATAAGAAAATGAAAAAAATGGCCAACACCAAAAGAAAATAAAAAATAAGTTTTTATAATCTTCATTTTTACATTCAAGTATCGCACAACAGCACATCCACTATGTCCATAATAGTGACAACCCTTTCATCAGTCCTCCCCATCTTCATATTATTTTTATTCACAATTCTCTCTTCGTTATCTTCAACAACATCCCCTTAACCTGTAAAACATGATAAGAAAATAAAAAAAATGGTTAACAATGGAAGAAAATAAAAAAAATTCATAATCTTCGTTTTTACTTTCAAAGATTTATACAATTCTAAAAAATTGAAACCTTACAAATAAACAAACAATCATTCTAGAGTCTAAACATAAACATGAATTTAATAATTAAATAACAATTCTTTTAGAAGCCCAAATCAAGTATTCAACAGAGACGATTAATTGAAGGAAAAAAAAAAGTTTTAAAAGAGATGGTAAAGATATCAAACTATATTGACTTTTCTCCTGCTTTTGTGTCTTTGTCATTCGAAGAAGCTCAGTCGGTGAGAGAAAATGCGAGAACCATGCCTAAACCCTAATATTTATATATGACCGAATTAATGGCTAATTAAATTGACATTTATTTATTAACGAAATATGGAGAGACATTAGATGTCAATAATAAAAGTGATGTTAATGGGAAAAACGTTTCAATTAAAACAAAAATAGAATGTTGTTAAAATTGAATGAAGGAGATGAAAAGCCATTAGAAGGCCATAATGGAAGCGGTGCTAATAGGATAAACGTTTTGATTGAAACATAAATAGAAGGTTGTGAATGTTATGTTTTGGAAAATAAAAGGGTGTTAAGAGACGTTGAGAAAGATGAATTTAAAAACGAATGAATAAATAATTTAAAAGATGAAAGAGAAAATTAAGAAATAAATAATTGAGATTTAAAAAAAAAAAAAAGTTGAGTTGGTTAGAAAGTCTAAAAAGTCCTCAATGTTTGAAGTGCATTACTTAAAGTGTCAAGGGGTATTTTTGAAAAAGACAAAAAAGATAGGGTAGAGTCAAGTGAATGAGAGAGGAAAAAGAATTTTAGGTTGTTGACATGGCACTTTGCATGATGAGAGTGCCACGTCAACTTGATGTAGAGGAGAGAGAACAATGCCGCTCGCTTCTCTGCTATAGTATAGATATATAGATTGGAGTAGAGTCCTCGCCATCTGCACTCAACCCTTAGGGTTAGAGTAAACCTTCTCTCACTGCATTATGTGAGTGAAGCCGATCACAGCACACAATACGTGCCACATGGCGCACTCTTAGAGAGCGGTGACCGTATGAATGTTTGGTCAGTCCCTCGGTGGACTTGCAAACCGTACCAAAAATCATCCTGATTAGTGATTTACAACCTTTGGATCTTTAATCCCAAATAACGATCAATAATGCTCAAATTCTTACTATTAAAATCAACCTATGAAATTAACTCCAATCCAACGTTTAGAAATCACTGATCAGGTTTATTTTCGGTTTGTTGGTCCACCTAGTGATTTGCCAAACATCCATACGGTCAGCACTCTCTAAGAGCATGCCAGGTGGCTCGTATTGTGTGTTGTGATCGGCTTCGCTCACATCATGTAGTGAGTGAAGGTTTACTCCTTTGGTACACGGCAAAACACACTCAGGTACGTGCCAAGATCTGTATCGTAGTCAACGGTTCAAAAATTGACACGTGGATATTTTTTGGAGCCCACAGATCCATGCATGTTTGGTTCTCCTCAAACGTCGGCCATTGAAAAATGCGAGTTTCTAATTATTTGGGTGAAAAATCACGGAGTCAAAAAAACAAAAAGAACGTTAAAATATATGTAAATAATAAGGCCAGTGGATAGAGATGGCCACGACCCTCAGGAAGCAGAAGGTCCTGAGTTCGAATCTCCTTGGTTTGCCATAACCCCTAGGATTTATCCCAGTACATCTTGCACGTTTGGAAGGGGTGTCTTGCGTATCCAATGGGATTCGTCATGTGCTCTAAGAGACCCAGATGCCTACTGTATCAAAAAAATTATCAATAAATGAAGATTTCGTTTAATATTTTTTTAATCCAAAATTACGCACTCAAAAAAACGTATAGATATGTTAGATGCCCATGGTGTAATATAAACGGGGTAGTAATACAAGTATAATATAACCAAAACTATATGGCATTTCCCTTAATTTTCAAAACACGTACTCATATATTACAAATAAAAAAGATTCTTTAATTTTAAAAATAAGAATGAGTTTTATTCATGGGATTTTTTTAAAATTTTAAAATTACGAAGTTGTTTCGGATTATTGAATATTTCGTGTTCTTTGCACGATGTTTTGAAAACAACAGAATTTGAAAGTTTTTTTTTACAAGAAAATGAGGTTATTTTCAAAAAGTCATGTTTTAAACGGAGATTTGCTAACTATAGGTGGATCTATAAACCCAAAATCACGTTTAGGCGATGATCTGTGTGATGTGCAAGGCCAGCTGAGAGAACACTAACCACCTCCTTGTGCACTGTGAGTTTGCCGGATAGGTTTAGTTGATCTTTTTAGCTCATTGGAACTGTGCTGGGTTTTCCCGAATTCTTTAGGGGCTGTTCTGAATAGTTGGCTGCGACTACCCATGTCTTCAAGAGGCAAGTTGCTGTGGAAGATGATTCCATTGGCAATCACGTGGGGAATATGGCTAGAAAGGAACAAGAGGACCTTTGACAGCAAGGAAAGCTCCTTTCAAGAGGTCGTCCTAAACATTAAAGCTCCGTTGTAGCTCCGTTGTTCAGTTGGAGTAGTATATACCCGGATATGAGAGGAACATTCTTTACTGATCTAGTGTTTCGGTTGGATCAGATTTTGTGCTAACTTTTTGTACTTCTTGAGATCTCCTCGATCTCCTTCATATTATATATATATATACTAGTAGGTGGCCCGTGCCCACGGCACTCCTCAACTAAGCGTTTGTCAAAATTAGGTGTGAGTGGTTGAGATCCACCGTCCAGTTGAGGGATAAGATCTCGGCCCTTCTTTATGAAGCCTATATGAGGGGGAGACAACTTCCCTGTTTTGTTATATATATATATCCTTGACTTATCAAAAAAAAACCATGGATTGAGAGACAAATACATGCAAATAAATGACAAGATAAAAGAAATTACATAAAGAAACCAAAGGCCAAGTTGAAACTAATTTTTCCCATAAAAAAAAAGTTCAAGCTATTTTGTTCTTACAAAGCAACATATGACAACATTAAACAAAAGCACATTATACATAGCGAAGGATCATGCACCCCATTATGAACTATTTACGACTCTTAATACATGTGAACTCTGGAAATAAGAATATTGATTTCTAAGGCTTTCCTTTCTTTGATCCTCTGTTCCGTTCTCTTTTCTTGCAGTCACACCCTTGTCACCGAAAGTTAAAAGATAAATAGTAGTCAATCATACTAAGAGTGCCGTCTCTTGGCTTCGCCACAGAGGAGAGCATTCGAAGGAATGTCATATTCATTAAAGAGGCTGCGGTCTGAGGTCCAAACCCTGAGATAGAACTGCTGCCCCATGTACTGCCTTGCCCACACTGCTGACCTTATGTTCCACATACCTTGGTTGTCCAAGGACACCAATATAGTCGTCCACGAATTCGGATAGACCTGCAAGAAAATGTACTAAATTGTAAGCAATGATAGATAACAAGGTAGGGATCCGAGGAGGAAGGCAGTATATAAGATAGAAGAAAGAGCCAGGCTCCCGGTGGAGTAGAGGAGACGGTTAGGATAATGAACTTGAAATGCGGAGACCGAGCGGCCGGCGAGCGAGTGAACACACATGATAACACCAACCGGGAAAAAAAGAAAAAATTTCTGCCTGGTAATCCGTTTTCAGTTACCTGAGCAGTGTGTCTAGTGAGAGCATCAGCTAAATTGTATATTTTCCTACTGGCTGGAGTCCACTGCCCACGACCATAACTGTAATCATCAAAGGACTATGATCAGATATTAAACACACATAACAATAATCTTACCAACAACAAACAAGATATAAAGGCTCACCCAACAACCCAGAAATCGTAACCATCGAGATGCCAAGATTGGATAGTGTTCTCATTGTTTTGGAAGACAACTTCGATAAACTCATGGAGGGTAGCTGGCATGACAGATGTAGCAACGGATGCAGGACCACCTGTAGGGAGGCCTTGGATGGTGTTCACACTGAAGATGCCGGGGATATTAAAATAATCAGCGAGCTTCAGAGGGGTATCAGTGTTTATGTAGGAGACCCCATTAACAGCATAACGTTGCTTCCCATTTATCAGAGGGGCTGAGTTAGCCAAGACAATCGTCCTTGATGTTGTTATCTTCCCGTAGTGGAATGAGCCTTGAGGGTTGGGCCTGGCTGCACTTGCTGTCAAATTCCATCTTCAGAAAACGGAGAAGTCAGCATAGGCCATGATAAATTAGACTTTCAGATCTATTAATGTATAGGAATTTTATTAGAAAGGAACTAAGCCTCGCATATTCTTTAAAGTAGGAACAACACATTCAATATGCAACAGACTGGAGCATATAGAAGTGTAAGCTATGCAGGGTTTCAATCCTAAACTCTAAGGTATAACAAGAAAGCAAGATAAAATTGGTAATTTCAACATGTCAGGACTGAGGAGTACTTAATTAAAAATAGAATTATTTGGAGCTATCCCCACATTTGTCCCAACAAGGTATTTATGGTTGTCGTCCTCAAAATTGTTTACCTGAAGGTTCTGGCTTGCTTCATGGACCAGTGTCTTTGGTAAGTAGGACCAGCTGGCAATGGTCCAGAAACTGGGGTGTGGGAATTAGTGTAGTGTAACACAGCAGTAGCTGTAAGAATGCGCTTTGTGAAGCGTGTGGAGGTAACAATGTAGTAGTCTTTGGGTGGCTGATTTAAGGTGACTAGGACAGCAACAGATTGGCCTACGTGTACGTCGAGAGAATCGTAGATGTTCTGAATGGTGTGAGATCCTTCAACTTCAACCAGCTTCATAACATGGCCCTGAATCCTGAAGTTGATCGAGGTTGACAAACCTACATTAGAGATCCTGAACATGTAGGTTTTTCCTGAAATAAAAATTAAAAAAATTACCTTAAATCAAATGCACGAGTGGATAAAAACTTCTATGCGAAAGTTTCATAAGAATTAAAAATTAATTCAATCCCAGCTTACTTATCAAAAGAACTATAACTCCCATAACCAGTTACACGGAAAGTGTAGAATTAGTGATTTCAAAGATCCTAAAAAAACTTAAATCAGTTAAGATGAGTAATATAAATGGTAAAGGTTACCTTGATCACCGGTGAAGGAAGAATGGGCCTGCCCATTTATAACAACACCGTCTGGGAAGGGAAGCACTTTACCCGAGTCCAAGGATTGCTGTAACACCTGAGATTAATAGATTCATTACAATCTAAACATGCTGAAATCTTTCCACAAATCAATCAGAATCATGACAAAAGAGAAAGTGAAATAAACAAATACTGATGAGTATAATGAAAACCAGTCTTTTGAGCAATACAGAACAGGGTTGCAAACATACAACATTCTAATCAAGCAGACACTTTGGAGTCAAAAAAGTTAAATTATACCGCTTACTCACCTTATGGCTGGTCTTGTACCAATCGCCAACAAGTAAAGTGAAATCTCCAGCAGGATCAGGAAACGGGATAGGAATCCGGGGTCTCTCATAAACATTAAGACCTCCAAATCCACCAGCAGCTCTATGCATTAGAGTTGACGGGAAGTATGTGTAGGTTCCGATTTGATCTTTTGTCTGGAACTTGTATGTGTAGTTTGAGTTAGGAGGAATAGGGCAATTGGTCCCCAGAACTCCATCTTGCCATGAGTTCTTCCTTTGCTTGATTCCATTCCTAATTTCGCATCACAAATCATGCATATAAGTCCCAAGCTCAGTTCTGGGGAAACAAATCAGTTCAGTAAACATTGGAACAAAAGGAAAGCAAATCTAGATTGCCAATTAAAGGATATTTTCCAAGACTCCTTCAGTTGTATATAAAGTCAACTTTAGGGAAGGAACATAGTAGGCAATTTTCATTTCACACCTAAGGGGATCAGACTACCAGATTGTAAACCTCACCTCTGACTAAAATGGCAAAAATGGCACTGGAATTTATGAAATACAATACTAACCACACCGCCTTCTTGAATTCTAATGTGATAAATATATCGTTACACTCTTAATAGTAATCGAAATTAAAGCCAATGGAGGTAATAGTAATCGAACTCTGACAGGCTTCTAGTTAACAAATTGTAGAATGTGTCTTTGTCTGTGAGAAACTTGACAACTTGGTAAAAACCAATAAACAAATGAAGCAGTTAATGTCTTTTCTCTAAGAATGTTTGCAGAAATTACAGGGTTTTGAAATTGGACTACAAGGTATAAGGTCTACTTCTCAAATTGCTCTAGTAACAAAGAATAAGCACCTTAAGCCATTTACAATTGGAAAAAACTTATAAAGAGAGAGATTGAGTGAGAGAACTAACCAGGTCAAGAGGAAAGGCTGGTCAAGCTTGTTAATGAGGTTGAGGATTATGTTGTCATTGGTAACCACGTCAAGTGTAGGACCAGGAAACTGGCCATTGATAAGAATGACCTTCAAAATCAGAAAAATAAAAAACATTAGAGAGATGAAAATCTACGCTTAAATTAGATAACAATGAAACTTAGGCTCTGTATGGTTGCCATGAACATATTTTCTAAAAATGATTTTTGCATAGAAATGTCATAAAACTTCTTCTCTATCAATACTTTCTGACATCCAAATCCTTTTCTCTGTAAAACACTTTGTTGATCACCATACAGAGCCTTAAAGCCTAGATTTTCTCAAAAAAGGCTTGAAAATTAACCTGTTGAGGAACACCAAGCGGAGCAATTGTTCCATAGGTTACAGTCCATGTGTAGTATCTATAAGGGTCCTCTGCTTTCACCAGAGAAACACTCAAGCAAGCCAAAACTCCAAAAATCAAATGTAGGAACAGTACTCGTCCCATTTTCTCACCTAGAATCTCTCCAAAATTTGAAATTTCTGCAAAACAACTCCACATAAGACACTATTAAATGAGAAAAATTAACAGAAACAAGCAGAAGAAGAAGTGCTTTAAAGGGGTAGACGAAGAGTCACTAAGAAATGCAACATTGTCGATCAAACTTGAAATTTGGATCAAATGTTAGAGACGATCACGATCAGTATATGAAGTAGAAACAAAGAATAAGCAGAAACCCTACCTGATTTGTATCTCTGCTCCTTCACAGTCGAAGCAGAGCACAGCAGAGCCACCTTATATAAAGAAAGACGCGGGAAAAAGCTTCCCCATCAAGGGTGTGTGAACTCTCTCTCTCTCTCTCTCTCTCTCTCTTTCATTTTCTCTGTGTGTAATAATAAATTATAATTATTGCTATTTGTTCACAGGGGAACAATAGCTCATTTTCGGCGCACATCACGCGTTTCCGCGTAATGATGATTTTACCTAAAATCCTTTAATCTCGGCTTTCATTAAACTGATTATCTTCTTAAACACTTCTTCTTTTCTTTCCTTTTTCTTTTTCTTTTCTCTTTCTGGTTTTGTAATTCGTTGATCTGTGAAGAACTTTGAATGCAAGACAGTTGCAACTTGCAACCTGCAATGAGAACCATTAATGCGGTTATAATAATTCGCAGGATTTTCCATGATCGAATTGAATGAAACCTTCCCCGTGTAGATCAAAAACCAGAGAGAGAAAAACCTAGAAATATTTTAGGGTTTGGGAAGACTAGAAGAGCCCGCATGTAAAAGTACTTTGATTTGGTGATCTTCTTCTTCTTCCCGCTCTTTCAGTCAGCCTTTTTATTTTGGTCGTGATTTTTAACAGGTATAGCTGAAACTTTTTGGCGGGGGCGGAAGCACTATTTTTATTACTTACCACTACCATCTGGGCCCACTGACCGCATGGATGTTTAGCCCACCCCTTGGTAGACATCGACAATTAAAATCAGCTTGTTTGATGATTTGTAACCGTTGGTTTTAGTACTCAAAAAAATTGCTGAATCAACGGGTTGGATCATGCTTTTAAAAGTACTAAAATCTAATGGCTAGATATTACCGATCATGATGATTTTGGCATGTATATCCACCAGGGGGTAGGCTAAGCATACATGCAGTCAGTGGGCCCAGATGGCAGCGGCGAGTTACAAAAATGCTGCTAGCTCAAACCAACAGCTTGTCACATCGCGAACCCTTGTCGTTTTGACTTTTTGGTCACTGTTTTTTTAATGATTCTATATTTTTGCTCATCGAAGTCTGTTATCAACGTTGATGGTGAACCACAGTACAAGCCACTTGGCATAATTTAGAGACCACTTACCGTATGGATGTTTGTCCCATCTCTAGGTAGACATAAATACCAAAAATAAGTTTGATTAGTTATTTATAACCTTTGGAGCTTAGTATCCAAAATAATGGCATATTCCACGGTTATAAATCAACCAATAAAGAAGGCTACAATTCAACGGTTATAATTCACTAATAAGGATAATTTTTGGTATGTAGGTCCATCTATGGATGGTCCAAACATCCATATGGACAGTAATATCTAAAAGTATTCCACGTGGTCCACACTTTGGTCCGTCAGTTGATGACGGATGTCTGTCAACCTTCGTCAAAGATTTATTCCTTGTTTACGGAGTAGTATGTAAAGAGCAAAAAACCATGATGGGGGCGCCATGTGAGATGTTCGTTGTGCGGCTTTTAGTGGGGTCCACACGTCTTCGTCATCACACGTGGTACGCTGATCGAGGCCCTAAATCTAAGTATGGTAGACCAACAATATGCCATTTTTGTGGGCCAATGTGCATGCCACTCGCTTTGACAAAATCATATAATTACGGAACTACCGAGTAGAACTTTGTTGACCGACGTTCGTCACCAAAGTTGTTTATGAGCCACATGGCATATTCTTAGAGATTTCTGAACGTAAGGATGTTTGGCCCAACTGTAGATTGACATACAGACCAAAAATTAACCCGATCAGTGATCTCTAAGCGTTGGATTGGAATCGTTTTCACAGGTCGATGATTTTTAGCATTAATCCAAAGGTGTGAATCACTAATCAGTCTCTTCTTTGGTTTGTAGGTCCATCTAGGAACTGGCCAAACATCCCTACGGTCATCATCCTCTGAGAATGTGCCACTTGGCTCATACTGTGTTCGGTCAGCACTAAGCAAAGTTCTACTCTTAGTTGCCAATCATGCTAAAGCCGCTCACTTAAAACAGCACAGCAGCACTACCGCTTCCGCGTGACTCGTACCCCTTGTTAACCACTAACCAAGGGTTTAACGCAGGTTAAATTAAGGGACTGGTATACGTGTCAGACATTTTGGGTGGGGAGACTTCAAAGTTGGAAGTTCCCCGGCCAGCGAATCTTTTTTCATTTTTCTCCCTTCTTTTATTTTCTAATTTAACCGCAATTTACGCTCCTTAGAAACAATTGGAAGCAGCCAATGGAGAAGATCATAAGTCCAAATCAGGGGGCCATCGAAAGATGTGGCCTATGGGAGGAGTAAAACTTGCCTGACCAAAGACGGTTAGGCAAGCCCTGACCACCCATAATATGAGCCATGTGGTACACTCTTAGAGGATTCTGATCATATGGATGTTTGGCCAATCCTTAAATGGACCTACAAACCAAAAATCAGCCTGATTATTGATTATAAACCTTTGGATCTTTGTACCCAAATAATGCTCAAATTCCTACAGTTAAAATCAACCCATGAAAATGACTTCAACTAATGTTTAGGAATCACTGATCAGGTTGACTTTGGGTTTATAGGTCCACCTAGGGATTGGCCAAACATCTATGCGATAAGTGTCCTCTAAGGAATTACCACTTGGCTTATCTTGTGGGTGGTCAGGTAAGATTTACACCTATGGGAGGGGGACTTCAAAGTTGGCCAGTTACGAGTAAACCTTTTTTTTATATGAGACGGTGCCGTTTTGTTTGTTCTCGCCAAAGTTTTAAATGGTCCTAATAAAGACACGACTAGAGCTTCATTGAGGGGCGCCGTTCAGTAGAGTTACTGACAGATCATAATATGAGACACGTGGAACACTTTTAGATGCTTACCGTATAGATGTTTGGCCCAACCCTAGATGGACATACAGACCAAAAATTAACACGGTTTGTAATTTCTAAGTGTTGGATTGGAGTCGTTTACATGTGTTGATTTTTAATTGTGGAATATGAGCATTATTTACCGTTATTGCTAATTTTTGGTCCATATGAGGTGTGTCCATCTAGGGTTGGGCCAAACATCGATACAGTCAACGTCCTCTAAAAAGTGCATGTGCCACGTGTCTCATTACTATCATGTTATGGTCAGTCAGCAACTTTGCTGACCGTCACATTTGAACTAAAAATGAACGGTCAGAATATTAATTTTGTATTCTTATTTTAAAAAAACATCAAAGTAAAAAATATTTATTATTTTCTTAAATAACAGTCATTCTAACGCTAAGCCCCTTATTTTTTTGAGCAACTAACAGGGTTGGGGCGTTGCAACGGCTCGTTGCCGGAAATCATGGTTGCTATGATTACATCTAACATCCCGTGCCCGATATGATGTTTGCGAGGGTGTCGGAAAGAAACAACACAAACAGGGGTCACGATGAGAATAATGATGTGCTCCCCATCACTCACAAAATGCAAAGTGGCACTGTTTTGGGCCCATTGACCCATTATAACCTAACAAATTTGTTTTCTTTTTCTTTTTGGCTTTTGGCTTTTGGAAGCAAAAAATAAATAAATAACGCTTTGGACGTTAACAAACGGCCCTGTACGTGGTTTGCGCATGAGAAGTCACCGTTCCTATAGGGAGGTCACCGTCGCACCGGTTCAAACCCATTTGCTCATTTAGCCCTGGCCTTGTGAGCTAGCCAGAACGCGCTATAGGGAGAAAACCCATTTAGCCTTGTCAACCCATTTAGCCTTCATATGGCGCACATGAATAGGTGGACTTTATGGGTTTTGAGTCAACCCATTTAGCCTTGTCACGGTTCTTGCCGAGAACGGAAACTGAAGTGGGTGGAATTCAATTTAAATGATAAGGAGGTTATGTGGTACATGAGATAGGTTGTGAATTAATAGCATCGACACAGAATCTTGTGTGTATATAGTTTACAGCTACTGGAAAGGGGAAACATTAAAAACCAGAAATAGTGGAATTAAATGAAGTAGTTGCTCTGGGTATGTAACGGATACCCGATAGGAACCCGTGTCAAAATCCGTGTCAGAATATTCTAATATATTTGTGCTATTTACCAAGGTTTAAAGGGGACCGTTATAACGGTATAATGGACTGTGGGCGTTACCATTTTTTCCGTTATAACGAAAAAAGCCCTCAGGGGCAAAAAATAAAGAATAAAAAATGGGAACAAAATGGAAAATAACGAAAAATATCCGAAAAAATGGAAAATGGCGATGAAATTCAAATTTCAAAAACAGAATATAACGGAAAAATGGCCATTTTTCACAATTTTTTTCCAAAAAATAATGGTCGTTATTTTCGTTATAACGGAAAAATAACAGAAAATAACGGCCTTTATTTTCGTTATAACGGCCATTTTTTAAACCTTGGTATTTACAAATTTATTAATTCTTAATTTCAAACATTATTCTCTTTCTTTCTCTCACCTATCCTACAATGTCGAGAGCTTGGTTGCTTCTTTGCTCACCCCTTGGTGGGACCAACTAGTATCATCAGTGCTGTCGCCTAGGCTACATTTGGGTAAGCTTATAATAACAAAAAAAAAAAAATATCTTGTAGCTTATTGAAAAGTAATTTTTTTTTGAATTTTGATTTACTTGTTGGGTTAAGCAAAGCTATTGAAATCTGGCTTATTGTTTACTAGGGGAATGCCACGTGCGATCACGTGCACCTTATACGTAGCACACTCATAGAGATCACTCACCATATTAATATTTGGCGCATCCCTAGATGGACCTACATGCAAAAAATCAGCCTATTAATGATTTTTAAGGATTTGATTGGAGTCATTTTCCCGGGTTGATTTTTAACGTAGATTTTGAGCCTTGTATGGGTATTTAGATCGAAAGGTTTGAGATCACTAAACAGGCTTATTGGATCTTTGTACTTCAAATACTACTGATCAAATTCCCACAGTTGAGAACAACCCATGAAAATAAGTCCAATCCAACACATAGAAATCACTAATCAGGTTGATTTTTGGTTTGTAGGTCCACCTAGGGATTGGCCAAACATCTATATGGTCAGAGTCCTATAAGAGTGTTCCACGTGGCTCGTATATATTATGTCCTGTAACGGGAGCCGGTAAAAACAAGCCGGTCCCTCGAGCCCGACCCTTGTAATAATTGCCATTATCCACTCACAACCATTGATTTCTCAGCACAAGGTGTTTTTTTTTTTTTTTTTTAAATTATCCTCACTATCAAGAAAAGAGAGGGGGTGATAATAAGGTGGGTGGAATACAGATTTGTCAACGGACCGATATGAGCCATATTCTTGGAAATTTTTGACTGTATGGATGTTTGGCCCAACCTTAGGTGGACCTACAGCCCATTAATTAGTCTGATTAGTGATTGCTAAGCGTTGGATTAGAGTCATTTTTTAAGGGTTGATTTTTAACCGTGGAATTTGAGCATTATTGAGTAGTATTTGTGGTACAAAGATCCAAAGGTTTGAAATCACTAATCAGGCTGATTTTTTGTAAGTCCACCTAGGGCTGGGCTAAATATCTATACAGTCAGTAAGAGTGTGCCACGCGGCTTATAAGGACGTCGGTCAGCAAAGTTCTACTCATTTACCAAGCAAGAGCTGTGCTAGGTTAGGAAAAGGTTTAGGCTCGGCCAAATTGCCAAATTCGATTACAGTGCAGGAGTGGCTTCAGGCACCCCCTAATAAAAAATTTTAGGCACTACTTCGGCAGCATTGGTTGCATGCGTGCTGAAGGGATGGTTGATATCTATTTGGAATTACAAAAAATTAAATACTCTATTTACAACTAAAACTTTACTGACCGCCCACAATATGAGCCATGTGGCATGTTTGAAGAGGACACTGATGCATGGATGTTTGGCAAATCCTTAAGTGAAGTATACCTTCGCTGACCACGGACTGTTAGCGAAGCCGTTGACAATAACAGAGTTCTTGGCACGTACAAGAGTGCTTTTTGCCACATACTCAAGTGCCTTCTGTTTTTGTATTAAAAAATAGGTCGTGATGTAACAAGGTATACCTGAGATCTTTTTAATTGCGGAAGTGGCATTTGTTGCCATCTGGGCCCACTGACCGCATGGATGTTTAGCTCACCCCTTAATAGACATTCATACCAAAAATCAGCTTGTTTAATGGTTTTTAGCCGTTGGTTTTAGTACTCAAAAAATGGTTGCATTCGGCAGCTATAAGAACGCCTTAAAAAAGTGCTAAAAAGTGTTAAAATCTAATGGTTATAGATTACCAATCAGGGTGATTTTTCGTCTGTTTATCCACCATGGGGTGGGATAAACATCCATGCGGTCAGTGGGCCCAAATGACAGTGGTGACTACCAAAAATGCTATTTCTGCAAATGAAACAATTTCAGGCATACCTTGTTACATCTTTTTCCTTAAAAAAATTAAAAAGAAATCTAAAAAACACTCACCTGAGTACGTGACAGAAAGCGCTAGAGTAGGTGCAGAGAATTATGTGTTGTCATTTGTCAGTGGCTTTACTAATACTTCACAATCAACGAAGGAGGACTCCCCTAAGTGGACCTTCAAATCAAAAATCAATCTGATTAGTGATTTTTAAGTATTTTTTTTGGCTAGAAAAAAAAAAAAAAACACACGCTTATCTAAGGAGATCTTGAGTTCAACTCTCAATGAAAACAATCACAGTTGTTGCACCCTAGAGATTTTTAAGCGTTGGATTGGAGTCATTTTCATGGGTTGATTTTAACCATGGAAATTTGAGCATTATTTGGGTACAAGGATCCAAGGGGTTGAAATCACTAATCATGCTGATTTTTAGTTTGTAGCCTATCTAGGGATTGGCCAAACATCATCCTCTAAAAGTGCGCCACGTGGCTCATATTTTGGAGTTCAACAAGACTTCTTTTTTATTTTTTAATTGTAATCAACCGATTCTAACTATTAACCAACCAAAATGAGAACAAACACCAAAGGAAATCTCTCAGATAAGGTCCCCGACCTTCACCCGTGGTAATGTCCAATGACCACAAGGGAAAGGCAGTTGACCAAATCAAAGAGTGAAGAAAAGTTCGTGCCTCAGTGGCAATAGTATGAGCTGCCCTATCAGCATATCGATGAATATGAAGCCCAGCCAACGGACGAAGATCTAAGAGCTAAAGAACCAACCACCATACGAGTGTTGGGCTCCACAGCTAAATGAGATCTATAATGCTTAGCCGACTCTTGGAGACTACTCCACCTTAAAGCTCATACCTTGGCTTCTTCTACTGATTTAGCTCTGTTTTCTGGTTCCACCTGCCACGAGACAAAAGACCTGATGAACCGCAAAGAGTAAAGCCAAAACTAACACCACCAGACTTTGCATGCACCCTCGAGGAGTCTATATGGTCTGCTTCCGAGGGCTTGCAGGTGTTGCAGATGGGTGTTGGATATATGATGGAATATTAGTGAGAATATCCAAAGGAATTTTTCTAAGGCCATTATGAACCATCTCATTTCTTAGATGTTGATGTCATCCCTCTAACCAAGAATCCACAAGCAATGAACCTTTGCACGCATTTTAGGTTGTGTTTGGTAACACACCTTCCACATGCGTCTTGGTTGAAGGTGTGCGTCTTGAATGATGACAATTATTTGGGACACACCACTCAATGGGCTTAGCCTACCAATGTGTGACCCACTTATAATGTATGGTCCCACTTGACATATAGCACATATGTATGATCTATCGACTCCCCTCTATTATTTGGGACCATCAGCTTCTGTTCTTACGTGCACGCCCACATGATTTGTCATCTCTAGTTATTATTTGTGGCCCATACAAACTCTCGATCTTTGTTCTTATGTTGGGCCCGCGTGATCTATCAACATTTGTTCTTATGTGAGTCTCACATGGTCGTGTAGAACCAAACATCGGACCTGACCTTCAGTTGAAGACGTGCTACCAAACACATCCTTAGCCTCCACAAGGGTATTCCAACACCAAGAGACAGAAGATTTCTTATCAGTAGAAGAGAGAATCCGGCCCTTATCCCAATACTTCGGAACTAAGTGGATCAATAGGAGACAATCTTTGGTTTTTTGTAAAGGAAAAAGATGTAACAAGGTATGCCTGAAACTATTTTATTTGCGGAAGCGGCATTTTTGGTAGTCACCACTACCGTCTGGGCCCACTGACTGCATGGATGTTTATCCCAACCCTTGGTGGATATACAGATAAAAAATCACCTTGATTGGTAATCTGTAACCATTAGATTTTAACACTTTTTAAGGCGTTCTTATAGCTATTAAATGCAACCATTTTTTGAGTACTAAAACCAACGGCTAAAAATCATTAAACAAGCTGATTTTTTGTATGAATGTCTATTAAGGGGTGAGCTAAACATCCATGCGGTCAGTGGGCCCAAAAATGCCGCTTCCGCAAATGAAAAGATCTCAGGTATACCTTGTTACATCACGACCCATTTGTAAATTCCAAGCGCGGAGTTTAAATTTTAAGGGCCTGTTTGGTAACGCACTGCGACGGGAAAATAAAATATTTAGCCGCGCTAATGTTAGCCCGGGTGCGTTTGGCAGCCACTCGCCCTCGGCGAATATTTAGCTGGGCCCACATAATTGTCCTCCGTGGCGGGAAAACATTTGATCACCTCCCCCCCTGTGTAAATATTTTCACTCCGATTATGCCTTGGTGAGAAAATTTTATTTATTTTATCGACGGAAAATCACTATTTTCAAAAAACATTAATTTTTTAATATATAAAAAAGATAAAAATGAATTTTTTTTATCCTTTGACATAATATGTGGTTCCCGAACTCCCAACCTATTTTTGACTTACTTTGATATGTGGGACCCACTCAAATTGAAAGAAAATGAAGTAAGTTGAAGTGAGCTAGCTCATACACGCACCAAACATTGTTAAATATTGATATGAGCAAATATTTAGCCAAGATAATATTCGCATGGCTAAATATTCGCCGTCGGAACTCTTTTTCTCACGTACAAATTCAAAACTCGGAGTTTAAAAAGACTAAAATACCCCGTTTACGATAGAAATCCTTCAATGGTTGCAGCCTTGCAGGATGGGATGGAAAGGTCAATTAAAATATCATGAGACGGAGGTATTTTCGTGATTTCACTGTACGAGGGCCAATGTCGTAACAGTTGAACCTTAACAGAGATTTCCTTCCGTCATCTAGGATTTCATCTCTATGGAGCGGGTGGGTGTCTGTCTTGACTCTTGAGTCTTGAGTCACTGAACTTCAAAAAGTCACTAATCTGTTCTCCATCTGAATCTAAGTTCCTCTAATCTCAGATGGGAGGAGGAGAAGAAGAAGAAGCGCAGGTATTTCCGGAGACGGACAACAGCAAGAGAAAACTGGATGAGATACAGCAGGCGAAACAGAGAGCCCAGGATATCGTCGCTCGCCTCGTTAACGATGCCGAGTCCAAACGCCCTCGCCTCGATGACTCTTCCGAACCCCTTCCTTACACCTCTCCATTTTCCGGTAATATGTTTCCTTCTTTCCTTGAAGTTATTAGGGTTTTAGCTACATCTGTTTGAAATCTCTGCTTTTAACATTCCTAAGAATACCTATAACTTAAACCCTAACCCTAATGCTTCCTTGAGTAAGTACGTTGCGTATTTATGGGTTCTCTAGTGTGTTGACGTTTCTTGACGAAGTTGTCTCGCATAGACACAGTGGTGCTTATTCATGAAAACCGTATACGGAGTTTTATAAATGCTTCACAGAGTTGAGTTAGTGATGGAGAATGAAGGGTAAACTTCACTCTTCACGTCGTAACGGCGGAATAGTGCAATGAAGGAAGATATTTACGAACAAAGAAGCAGAAAAAAGGGAATGTTTTGCGAGGAATCAACAACACTATCAAAAGATGGAATCAACACCATCAAATGAACTTTAAAGAGCAAAACGTAATTCTTATTCAACATCAATTGTCTTTTCTTCACATCCCTACATCTATATTTATATATTTGTTCTCCTACGTCTTCTTCAACTCAAACGCCTATTTTTAGACACCTACTAACAATCTCCTACTAATTTCAAAAAAAAAAAAGACAATTAATCTAGATTCTGAAGAGACCAAGCTACTCTTGGTTTTCTTGTACTTCTCTTCCTTCTCCTAGATGGAGATGGAGTTTTTGCTGCATCAGTTAGCCATGTAAATGGTTCCTTCAGGATGCTCATTTGATGCCAATTAAAGTCTTGATTTATTGAAGTACTTTTGTTTTCTATATTTTTTTTTTGTTATTTGTCACTTTTTTTTTCTACCCTTTCTTGGATTAGCAGAGATAGTTCCCTGCAGTGGAAAGTCACACGACCTCGAAGAAAAATGAGGGCACTTTTGGAGTTGCTAGTCCCCACAGACTTATAAAAAAAAATAAAAAATCCTAAAAACGTTTACAGGTGTCATTTCAATGTCCATTATAGTTTGTCTTAAACGAAAGAGACTCAAATAATAATGTTATAAAATAACATCCGTCTTTGTTGATCAAAATGCACTACATGCATCTCATTGTACTTAGTGAAACCATGAGCAGGTCCTTCGCTGTCATGGATAGTTGGGTTCGTTCTGTAAACAAAGCCCTGACATTAGAAAATAACAGTGTTAGCCAATGTTTCCAGAACCCAAGCAGTCCGGCCGATAGACCTCCTTTGGTGCCTAGGTCGGTGTCCTATGACGGCCTCAGTAAAAATTAGAAATTTGTGATAAATATAATAATATATTTTATAAGCATATACTGTTTTAGAAATCAATATGTTTATTACACAATAATCATAATATCATATATGTAAATTTGTCATCCAAATGGTTACATTTATGTAGAAGTGTTGCATTTGAAGATTAGCAAATCATAATTTATATTTTCTCAACCAATGTCACAAATATGTGAAATGAAAGTGATATTTTCAGACCATTTTTTATATTTCCAGGCCACCTTAACTTTTTATACACATGGACCAAAATGCCGATGAATCATATTATATCACAACTTTAAGTACAAAATAGAGATGTTTTCGAATGTATTTTATGTCTGTCATTTTCTCTGTAATTGCTCTTGTTTATTTTTATATCACAACTTTCTCTTCAATTGAGTTTGAAAATGTCTTGCTTCTATGACTTATTGAAATTGTTTGAACAGTGCTGGGCAAGTCAAACCTGTTGTATCGGTCAGTGACTCAGTACCAAGAGGCCATGTTTCTTTCCTTAAATTTTCCCATATTCAAACCCCTTCCTCAAGCTTGCACACTTGCTTTCACTTAACTAGATGATGCTTTTTCGCTTCCCAACCCCCCAGCAGAACTCTCTTTGAATTTTTCAAATTTATCCATTCTCCATTGGGATTACGAGCATTGATAGGTAGTAGGCAGGGAAATGAAAGAGTCGGTTTAGTTAGAGTTACCCTACTACCTAGTACCAATGGAAAGATCGTTTTTCTTCTATTCGATTGGTCTTTTTTCAATTTTTTTTTTTTGACGGGTAAAGTTATAATCATATTATGGAAAAGGTGGGGGTATACGGTATACTATTATACATAATATATACATAATACAAAAAAGGATACCAGTAAGACTATCAATGGATCGGGTCACTCTGATAACATGATTCAATCCAATCCAATCCGATAGCATCGGGTCTGGACTTAGGAATCATGATCCAATAAGCTATCGGATCGTTTCCAGATCTACCTTGATCCGATCTGATAATGACCTGATTTGATAGTGTTACGTAATATACTATATAGATTATATAGATATAATATTATATTTATATATTATTAATGAAATATAATGTATCAATGAACGTGTGTTGATATAATCTTTTGCCATTTGTTATTTGACTTGAGAATTTGTAGTTTTTATTTATTTTTAAATCAAATTTAATAGCTTTATTGATTAGAGAGACTCGATGTTTGGCCGTCATGATCCAATCCGATAAGTTCCGATAGCCTATCGGATCGGGTCTGGACTTGGGAACAAGATCTGAGAAGCTATTGGATGGGGTCCGCATCAATCCCGATGAACCCGATCCATTGACAGCCCTAGAAACTAGCGAGGAAGACCCTTACTAGCTACAAAAGAGGGATCAAACACAGCAAAAGCCCAAATGAGCTAAAATTGATTTGCAAATGAACACATCCCATCTAAAGGGAGAATTCTCAAAGTGCAAGCCCATGAATTCTTTGTGGATGGAAGATCAATGGTATAACAAGGCATTGATTCTCACAATGATTGCTTCAAGTGTCCTGTCCTTATTTTAAAAAATATGGTTGTTTTCTTCTTCCATAGAGCCCAAAAATAGAACAATAGAATTTTGCAATGGATACGAGCAAAGGTATTACTACCTGTGGAATACCGCTCGCGGAGGAGCTTGATCACACTTTTAGGTATGGTCCCAACTCCCAATATATATCAAAAAGTTAGAAAAATTCCACCACACTTTTAACTCATAATGAAGAAGCTAATAGTTCATGGATTCCCCTGTCGCGTTGAATAAGGAGCACATATTGGGAATTATCTTTGGCCTACTATTCAAATTATCAATAGTTAAAATATTATTAAGTATTGCCATATAAGGGAAGAATGCTGCTTTAGAGCGGGCATGATTGCTCCTTACTGAACTGATTGGGAAAACAGGAGGATTGGAATTGACTATATCCATGATGAATGAACGGACCATAGAATTTGGCTTTTGAACCTCACTTTGAAATTCTTGTATCAACCCCATTCTCTAGATCATATTCTTTTCCTAGTCAAAGAAATAACCTAGCGTCATCCTCCACCCCGTATTCATTGACGTTCCTTGTAAAATCCGGATTTGACATCGCGCTGCTGGTCACTTTCTCAAAACAATCATGAACAAGGGCACCTCTATTATTGGCCATTTCGTAGAAAGATGGGAAAGGAATGCATAAAAGAACGTTACTACACAAATTGTCCCCAAACCTCAACCTTTCACCCATACCCACCTTAAAATTGTTTTTTTTTCTTCCAAATCTTTGTAGACATCAGAGATACTCTCGAAACTCCAACCCCATAAGAAGAATTAACCATATTGATTTCCCAATTACAATTTATACTACCATCTTGAATTACTATTGACTCGGTAAATGAAGTTCCAAATTGATTTTCAACCCCGACATAACCTAAGAACATTTTAAGATCCACCCTGACACAACCTCAAAACATTTTAAGACCCATATCAAACTAAGAATTTGCTCCTCACTCCCATCACAAAAAATAATGGTATCATTGCAAATTTAAGGAGAGAAACTACCATTCTTTTAGACTCACTTCTTTTTTAAATTTTGTAAGAGAATGATGCTCTGCTTTTTTCAACATCTTACTAAGAACATCCACAACAAGGATGAAAAGAAAAGGGGAGAGATGGTCTTCTTGTCTCATTCCTTTGGAAGATTTACGAAAACCTTTACAAAGTCCCACATAAGAATAAAAAAATGAGCCAAGCCAACACGCAATTGCTTTTGGCCTGAGGTAGTAGAGATGGATGAGTGGAAAGAAGGGGAAAAGCGATATCAGAAATGAGATCATTCAAGGGAATCTAGTAATAGTCCCTAAGGGGGACAAAATAAAGGAATGTTAATTGAGTAGATTGGGCATGTACAAAGCGAGAAGGTACACTTTAGGGCAGTTTGAAGGCTATAAAAGAGCAAGAGGGAGGATGTAAATGATGTGGATTGAGGTAGTAAAGGATACACGCCTTAATGGAGGGTATAAACATAACTGAATGCTGAAATATGAATTATAACCCTTAGTTTCTTATTTTGCTTTGTTGATATGTCACGACTTCTGTTATCTGTGATAGCTGGTATATTTTGCTTGATGTATGTTTAATACCATATCTTGGAACTTCTATCTGGGCCTATGTTACGCTGACACGGGTACTGATACGGGAACGGATACAGAAAATGCGGATATGAACCAATTCCCGAAATCCTGGACACAGATAATGGAATGGGTATCGCATCCGACGTGTTGATACCATGCTTCTAATATTAGTTTTACTCGGCTAAGCATCACTTTAAAACTCATCACAATAGACTAATTTGATCAAAATTTTAATTTCGCAGAGTCTTAAACTGTAATATACTTGATAATATACCATTTTTTGCATTGAAAAAAAATAGATAAGAAGATCATCAGGGGTTAAGAAAAAACCAAAAATATAACAGGAAGCGTTATCAAAGTATCCATTTAGTACCCAGTACTAGTATCAGTATCCTCTCTTGTGGATATTGGTACAGTAGGCAAGTTGAATTAACTGAGTAACCTAGATCTGAGCCACTAGATTAATGTTGTTGATCTGTATATCTTATTATTCTTGAATATCCACTCGATTTGGAGGTAGGGGGATGAGCACTCCGTAATTCCTTTGATGGGTCCTCACACTACTGTGTTTTCTTCCTATTTCACTCAGATGTTGCACAAAAGCCTGCAAGTCAGGTGACAGCAAACTCACCAGTTGGATCAACTCCTTTTGCTGCACAACCAGGTTCATATTATGGTTTTCAAGGCACAAGTAAAAGAATGGATATTCCAAATGGCAAGGTACTAGTTGATCTAGTTACCAGTCCTCACCTTATCATTGTGCTTAGCATGCTATTGATCAAGTTTCTCTACTCATGCTTGGAACTTTTGTTTTACAGGTTGGGGTGATTATTGGGAAAGGAGGGGAAACTATAAAATACCTTCAGCTTCAGTCTGGTGCCAGAATCCAAGTCACTAAGGATTCAGACGCTGATCCCTATTCTCAAACAAGGGGTGTAGAATTGACGGGTACACAAGAACAGATTAGTAGGGCAGAACAGCTAATCAAGGATGTAATTGCGGAGGTGCAGTTGTGCTAAAATTTTGTTTATTAACAATATTGACATTTAATGTCATCCAAAGTCCTAAGATGCCATTTTTCATGTTCTATTTCATGAGTGGATCAGACAGATGCAGGGGGGTCTGGTTCTTCTGCAGTGCGTGGATTCAATTCTGTGCCTCATGGAGCTGAACAATTTACAATGAAAGTTCCAAACAACAAGGTAGCTATTTTGTACAATGATCTTCCTGTTTGGTTGAAGCAAATATTGTTATAATGGCATGGTTATTTTGAATCAAATACCGTTATATAATTGTATGGTCACAAAATGTGCCTGCATTGTTGCTTTTTGTAGGTGGCTTTGATCATTGGTAAGGGGGGTGAGACCATTAAGAATATGCAGAACAGGTCTGGAGCTCGTATTCAGGTTGGTAATTTTTGTCCATAGAAAATTAATGTATTATTAATTGATTATCCATAAATTTCTTTCACATGCTTTATGTTCATTTGGTTCATAAATTGTAATTGTATATTTTCTTCTCTCATTCATGATGACACAGTTCTAAAAAACATAGAGTTTGCCTGCATAATGTGATTTAACTTTAGCATGAGTTTGTTAATGCCAACCTTTTGGTGCAATTGACTAAGGGATGTTGACAAATTTATTGCCAGCTTCAACTGGCTTGATTATAAAAATATCCAGCATTTTTTATCTTTAAAATTTTGAATTTGTTACTGCAGATACAAAAGCCTTTTCTTCGATAGATATCCGCCTCTATCTAACATACTTATCTGCTCTATGTGATATGTAGCTTTGCTATTAGTGTTCTGGATTAGGCATATCCTATAGTTCTGGGAAACATAACCTCCTTGTTATTGGGGCTGTTGTAATCAGTACTAACAAGAAGTCAACTACCAGATCCGCTTGCAGTGTTGCTACTTAGGTGTTACCTATTGAACCGTCGGTGATTGTGGTCCATTGCATCATAGAATTTAATCAATTTATTGAGCCTGCTGATGGAATGTTGTGGTGATTTGTTACCTCAAGGCACTGCAAGACATTTATTACATATGGATGGGTGTAGCTTATTCTTCCTAACTTATACGATTTCCTTAATTTTGATATTTACAATTCAGGGTTATGCATTTTGTCCCGATTCAGTGAGAACAGGTACGCCATTCCATGCTGGTTCAGAAAAAGCTGTTATACATAAAAAACTGCTACATATTGACCTGTGTTCTGGTCGATTCCATAGTACCGTGGTACAGATCTACCCCAGCCACACCTGGTTTATAAAACTCCCTTGAGGGCATTTCCATTAGACTAACTGAGTTGCTTAGCGATCACATTGCAAGGTGGAAGCCACAATCACGACTGTTGCTCTCTTGAAAGTTGGGAGGTTGAAAGCTTTAGCAATCGAGGGTTTTATTGGCACCAAAACTTTGTCAGAATGGTTTTTAAGTCACCAAGAGAACCTAAATTACGGTCGTGGGGAAGGGAGGATCAACCACTTCTAAGCATGATCCTTGTGGCTTCAATATCCTGAATGTTCATGGTTTCCAGGATCCATTTAACTCAATCCTTCATGTACTTGATATTTGCTCGGTGTAGATTTTTGCATGATGTGCAAAAAATGTGGAGAATCAATTGATCATCTTCTTATACATTGTGACGTGGTGAGAGAAGTTTGGTCTTTGTTTTTGGCGGACTTTGGGATGGTGTGGGTGATGCCGAGATCCTTGTTGGATCTAGTCTCTTGTTGGCACACTTGCCTTCTCCTCTAGAGGTCGAGTTTTGTGGCGGATTCTCCCTTTGGCAATTTTTGGGTCCCGTGGAAGGAGAGGAATCACAAAGCTTTTGTAGGTAAGGAAGATGAGGTGGACGTTGTCATTCTCAACATAAAGGGCTTGATGTATCTGTGGTCTAAAGCCTTTATTGAGTGCAAAGGTCTCTTCTTCGAAGATTTTGTGTTTGATGGGATCTTCTTTGTTCTAGAGAAGATTGTTAGGTTGTATTTGGTTTTGTGGCTTTAGTCTTTTGTAGGTCATCTCGATCTCTCAGGCTTGTTTGTCCTCTTTAGGCGTTTGCCTTTCAATAATATCTACAATTATAAAAAAAAAATTGTATCTGTAGACTGTACTCAAGTAACATAGGGTTATAGTTGGAAGATGTGATTTCTTTTATTGAACCCCATGTGTTGTGATCACAAGACTTTTCAAGTTTAATGAACTATATGAGAATTGTAAGAGAAGGATTTGTACACACATTATCCTAATATCACTTTCCTATTGTTGTGATTGTGGCTCTTTCTGTAGTTTTTCCCTTTTGTGACTTAACCTCTATGGACATTTCCTGCTCTAGTGTACACATCAAAAAGGGAAATGAAGAATAGATCTTCTCAACATCTTTGTTTGGTGTCATGTCATGTGGCTCTTTCTGTAGTTTTTTTCTTTTGTGACTTTAACCTCTATGGACATTTCCTGCTCTCAATTGGCAATATCAAAGTTAGTTTACACATCAAAAAGGGAAATGAAGAATAGATCTTCTTTAACACCTTTGTTTGGTGTCAAACTTCCCATTGATTATCTTTATAACAAAGAGTTTAGTGTTTTATTAATTTTATCAAGTTTACTGGTTCATACTCTTGATCTTGATGAATCAAGGTCGTTAGTTACTTCTCCCACTTTTTGGAGAGGGGATATTCTGATTAAGGGTAAAGGACAGGAATAATACAAAATTGAGTGGTTTTGTCATCATGATATATCATTTATGAGATGCTAACCACTTTTTGGAGTGGTTTTAAGTGTCCCATATCAGGAGGCAATAGTATCCTGTATCAGGGGATAGAGTGCAGAAAAGTGTGTATACATCATAAATGTGATTCTATTCCATGTTTTGGGATAGAGTGCTTTTACAAGATAGAAAAGAATACGTGTGTGGTTTCATTCCATATCAGGGGATGCATGCTTACTTGAGACAAAATGGAAGACATTGAAGTAGCATCTACCTAGTATAAGCCATTTCTTTAAGTAGTTTTTCCTCTCCTCTTTCGAAGACATAATTCATAGTGTTCTCTTTCTTGAGAGAATTCACGTCTCAATTCCTATGCGTTCCTCCTCTTATGTATGAAAAAACTTGGACATACCCATTTTTTATAGAAAAGGAGTAGAGCTTGATGAGCCAATCATGGAACTTCTACAAGTAGGAGGGTTCTTTTGGACTCTCTTTGTTGTTGAGAGAGACTATTCTCTCTTTTTGAGAGGATGCCAAGTGTTCATTCTTTTTCTTCATAACTTTCTCCTTATGTGAGAGTAACACATATCTCTCTCTTTTGAGAGAAACTCTTTCTAAAAGAGCCTTTCTTCTTTTGGTCAAGTTTGGTCTTGATCTTCTTGGCACGTGGCGACCTTCTATTGGCTTTCCTTTAGTTTATTTTACCTCTGTAGCTGGATTTGTATCTAGAGCAACTGCCATGTACATGTGGCAACCTTTTATAGGTTCACCCACAACAAATTCTTCATAGGTCGCAAATTTTTAGCTTTTCCACAGTGAAAACATCATGTTTGCAGCCAGCTTTTGGTTGCATTTATTGCTCATTTGAAGATCTCATCGCCACATTTAGGTCCTCACCACAAGCAGTTGAAAATATCGCGAGAAATTGATTCCTTGCCGTAGACATTTTGGTTTCCCAAGGCGAGAGTTCCTTTCAAAAGCACTTCTCCGCTTTAATGAGAATCTTCCTATTTCTTTAAAGAAATGGAAAAGGGAGCCGTAATGACCACATCAATTGTACCATTATTTTAATGTGGACTTGACATCATCATGGTGTCATGTATTTTGACTCCAAACAAGCACATCTCCTCCCGCAGTGAGCCTTTTAAATGCCGGTGAGCATTTATACTCACATTAAAGTGTGAGGTGGGTGCGCCAAACTCGATATACCACCCTGTACTTTGTACACTTAGGCTTATGAGATAACATTTTTGCAAGGACCCTCATGTATGGGCATGTGGGGACCTTTATGGGATGCAACTTGAAATCTTTTGTAATAGGCTTGACATGGTTGCGGTGGGACATTTTGACACGCCATTGTTGGTGATCAGCAGTGATAATGATTTGGATGGTCTTCATCATCAATGATTGATGTAGATTTGTGATGTTTAACCTTTGGATGACGTTGGTAATTGTTTTTAATGCCAATCTGTGATGATTATCCTTAGATAGCCTTGATCCAAGGTGATTTCTCCCGATCAATGGTGATGAATGCCAATCTTCGGTGTCCAAGTTAAGCTTGTAGTTAAGGTTTTCTTGTTCTTTATTATAGTTTTCAATTGTTTGGCATGAGTTGGACTCATGAATCAGCAAGGTATCCTTTCAATGATGTTCCTCAAAAAGTGATGAATGATGACAAATTTCAAGGGACGGTGGACTCTTTGATGCATAATGTTGATGTTAAGAGAAGTTCTTTTAAGGATTGGACAACCAATCAAGGGGAACTAACTAGTTCATTGGCATGATCTTCAATGAGGTGGGAGTAGCTGCATCTTCCATTATTATTAACTATTAAGAAGGGTAATTCATTCTTCATATGTTTAACATTGTAGAGCGGTTGGCTTGGTATTAACACAGCTTAGCACTCTCAAATCAACTTTGCTTTGCCACAATAAGTCAAACTTTTGAGTAACATGTTCCCTCAGGTGTAGTTTTCTGGATTTAAAAATAAAATATATCGACATTTTCATGATTTTGTCAAGACTTGACTTTGCTCGCTGTATTTCTTTTATTATTTAATTTCACATGTATATGTAAGACATACTATAACACTATTTACTGTCACTTTATTTGAGATGCTATAATTTCGATGGGTTATCGTGCTTGCTTTTATTTTTTCAGCCATCAATGGGTGTGGTGCTTCTATAATCAAGATTGAGTTGAGATCAACATTTATCTGCAGGAAGGTTTCAATAATTAACAAAAACAATTAAAAATATGCTCCCATTATATATTTTTTATATTATTGTATTTATTTATTAATGACGTGTGATCATTTTAGTTGTTTCATTTTTCTTTAACCATTTGGGTAGTCTGTATATAGCTTTAACTCCTTAAATTAAACAGTAAGAATTCATCTTTGTTATGCAATATACTCAATGTCTCCATAGATTCAGGGCTTGCTATTAATATCATTTGCATGCCTTTTTTTATTACGATCAAGTGATGTATATCATCTTTTCTTTCCTTCAGATCATACCACTACATCTTCCACCTGGTGATACATCAACAGAAAGAACAGTGCATATGAATGGCACCAAAGAACAAATTGAGTCAGCCAAAGAATTGCTCAATGAAATAATCAGTGAGGTGAGTGTGCTGAAACTATGATTCATGAGTTTCTCATTACCCAAGAAAAAGGGGATTCATGAGAGTAATTATTAACTTGTCCTGTATATTTAACAAAGTTATGCATTGGTTCTTAAAATATTAAATATTGCTTAAAAGTTGACATGATGTCATCAGCTAGCATTACAAGATATTCTTTTGGATTTTTCCTCCTCTACACTGCTTACATCCAGCTGACATGTATTATGGGCTCGGGTTAATGGTCTTTCGGTTGATGTGCAATGCATTAAGGGGATTCTGCAGATTTTCTGTTAAAGAAACCCATGAATTGGTTTTCTTTCTTAATAAAAGCTCATCAATCAAATTGTAAGGGTCAAAGTGTAATTCTCATTTCCTCATTTTTTTCCCAAACAGTAAGGGTTGGATTTGCTTGTCCTTTTAAGTCCATTTAATTGTGTCATGAGAATTGGCATAAGATTCTTCCCACTGTATTTCAACAATACTTCACAAATGTGTTGCCAAAGTATGCCCTTTCATACTTTCAAAGTCGCTGCTTTGCAAAAGGTAACGATAGTAGGTTAATTTGTTGTGCTGTGAGATTTATGCTAATTGCAGTTGTTCTCAAGGAATATCCCTTGATCAACATTAACACTTTGACGAACTTTTTATTTGAGTGCATATATTACTTTTGTCAATGATTCAACAATCTTATTGGTGTTTTCATGGATGTGATTGTACAAAAATATTGATTTATAACGGAACTTAAATTGTTCAATTGTTCTTGTCAATTACCAAAGACCATCGAACATTCTGACTTCCCCAAAGCCCAAACTGTTCTTAACTTCACATACCTAGGGTTTAAATTGTAAAGTGGAAAATAAAGTGAAAAGTATGAGGAGAGAATGAAAGAGAAGAAGCGGACTATTATGTCCAACTTGATTAACATATTTTGGAGAGAACCTTTACTAATACCTTTAGTTAGAACATCTCCAACTTGCTCTTCTGTCTTGATGTAAGGTGTGCAAATATGGTCATTCTTCAACTTCTCCTTAATGAAGTGTCTGTCAACCTCTATGTGCTTGGTCTTATCATGTTGGATTGGGTTATGGGCAATATTAATGGCATCTTTATTGTCGCAATATAAGTTCATTGGCTCTTGAACTTTGATTCCCAACTCGCCCAACATAGTCTTTAGCCATAAACGCTTTCACACTCCTTGGACCATATACCGATATTCTGCTTCTACGCTCGATCTAGCTACCACAATGTTTCTTACTTCTCAAAGAAACCAAGTTACCTTAAAAAAAGGTTCAGTAACCGGATGTAGACCAAACGATCAGTAACTAAACTTACCCAATCTGCATCAGTATATGCTTTCACAAGTGTCCATGCCTCCCAAATAGTATACCTTCACCTGGAGAGCCCTTAAGAATTTTGTTGGCAGCCTCAAGGTGAGATGCTCGAGGAGTATGCATAAATTGGCTGATTACTCTAACTGCAAATGCAATATCAGGGCACGTAAGGGAGGAAATTGACCTCCCAAGGAGCTTTTGGAATCTACCTACATCAATGATGTGGTTGCCACCTACATCATTCAGTAGGCGATTCTAATCAATAGGCGTGTCGACAAGCTTGGAACCAAGGTTTTACTTGTTTCATTCAATAGGTAAAGAACATACTTCCTCTAAGAAATGAATATCCCTTTCTTCGACTGAGCTACCTCAATTCTAAAAAGGTATTTCAAGGTTCCAAGATTTTAATCTCAAACTCTGTCCCCAGAAACTTCAACTCTTGCACTTCTTCTGAGTCATTTCCTGTCATCACAATGTCATCCTCGTAAACTATGAGAGTTAATTTTGTTTTGCTCACGTTTGATGAACAATATATTGTCGGCTTGGCTCTATACATATTCAATCTTCTTGATTGCCCCATTGAATCTCTCAACCCATGATTGATGTCTGTTTTAACACATACAAGGCTTTCTTCAGTTTACAAACCTGATTCTCACTATCCTCACGTTTGAATCTTGGTGGCATCATCATATACACTTCGTCTTCTAACTCACCATGGAGGAAGCCATTCTTAACATCCAACTGATGTAATGGCCAAGATATATTTGCTATCAGGGAGAGAAGAACTGGAACAGAGTTCATCTTGGTAACCGGTGCAAAATTCTCTTGATAGTCTATCTCATATGTCATCAGAAGAAGCTTCTTCACATGGCATTTGAATAGTGGGTTGTTTCTGTCTTCTGGTATACACTTGCATTTTTTTATGTAGCACATCACCAATGGAAATTGTAATAGATGAATCAAACATAGAAGTAGGAACACTGGCATTGGAACAAGACTCTGTTCACTACTACGCTCGCCTTGAAGAGAGGTCCGAGCATCATTGAAGAAGGAAACGAACTCAAAGAAGGTAACACCCATGGATACCAGTCATCCAGTGCTAGGATGAAAACATTTATATCCCTTTTGCAACAACGAATATGGTAGGAATATACATTTTAGAGCCTTTAGATTCAATTTGTCACGATCATGATGATTAACATGAACATAACACACACAACCGAAGACCTTTGGTGGAACTAAGAATAAGGAACTATTTGGATGGAAGTGAAATGGGAGTCTAAAAATTTAGATCACTAGAAGGAATACGATTTATCCAGTAGCAAGATGTTAACAGGGCTTCAGATCAAAAAGATTTTAGAACCTGCATATCAATAAGTGGGGCACCAGTCACTACAAGTGTCTATTTTTTCTCCGCAACACCATTTTTTGAGGGTTTTAACACAACACGTTTGATAATCAATCCCATGTTCATTGAAATAAGACTTAAGCCCTCCATCCATATACTCTCCTCTATTATCAGACAAAGATTTAGATTTTAACACCAAATTGAGTCTGAACCATCTGATGAAAAAAGATGGAAAACACTTCATCTTTAGACATCATCAGTTACACCAAAGTACAACGGTTTTAATCATCAACAAATATGACAAAATAACGATAACCAAATAGAGAAATAGTGAGGGACAAACCCCAAACATCAAAGTGAACACTATGAAAAGAAGTAATACTTCTTTATTCTCACTAATGAAAAGTAAGTACGATAATGTTTTGTCAGTTCACACGCTTCACAACTTAACGGAATCCAGACTTAAATTGCGGAAATAAACATCTCAACTTAAAAACAAGTAGACGGCCTAACCGATTATGCCAGCACATTAATTGGTCTTATTGACATTACTACTACTACTATTAATACCATAGTGTTGTTGCTAAAAAAGAGAGCTGCTTCATGTCCAGATAGAATAATCTATTGGCTTCGTTACAATTGCCAATTGTCTTCCTCGTCTCCATGTCTTGGAACAAACGGTGAGAATTGAAAAAGGTGACACTAAATTCAAAATTTTTGTGAGATTACTAGCAAAAAGAATAGTAGTAGTGAACTTAAGAACATGAAGAATGAAAGACAAGGCTAGGGATGGTGTAGCGGCCACACTGTCTTTCTTAGATATTGAGGAAAGAGTGCCATCAACAGTTCGAACCTTGTCTTTTACTAGAACAAATATTGTAAGATGAAAAATAGCATATTCCTGAATCTTAGGTATAACATTTCTTTACTAATGAAATCTATCCCCGAATCTTGAGGCTCAAAGAGGAGACCAACGTGATGTTTGAGGCGGAGGGGAGGAGAGTGGAAACAAAGGAGTTTCTTGAGTGGGCTCACCTGGTCCTGAAGGAGATTAGTTGGAAGCAGAAGGCAAATGTGAGATGGTTGAAGGAAGGGAACAAGAATTTGATTTTCTTCCACCTTGTAGCTAGCTCAAGGAGAAGGACGAACTACATATCCAGCCTACGGGTGGAGGGGTCAGTGATTTTAGAGGAGGAAGAGATTAGGGAGAGGGCTCTGTAGTCAAGCCGTGTGCCTCAGGTTCCAGGCGCAAGTCACACCTAAAGCGCCTTAGAAGGGTCAAGGCAATGTGCGTTTAGTAAGGCGCGCGCCTCAAACCAGGCATCAGGCACGCGCCTCACTATCAAGGCCACAATCAGCATCAAATTCTAGATCACAATCAAGGTCAAGAGTAAAAGCAAGGGCTTTAATAAAGGAGCCGAAAGAGGAAGAGGCCAATTCGGAGGAGATAGAAGAAGAATATATTGAGGAGGCTAACACATTTGATGATGATGGGATGAAGTTAATGATTATATTTTAAATGATGGTGAAAAAAAAATGTTAACTAGAACTAATTGTGGGCTAAATTAAATTTTGAACATTTGCTATCTTTTATGTTTTATGACTTTTTGATTACTTGTTTTGTATTTAGATAATGACAATGTTAACTAGAATTGCTTTTGGGTTATTTGAGATTTTCGACATTTGCTATCTTTTATGTTTTATGGCCTAATGATTACTTATTTTGTTATTTTATGATGTTTTTTCTTTATTTTTTTATAGTTCTTATATTTCTTATAATTTTTAATATTGCGCCTCGCTTCAATCAAGCGCATGCCTCGCCTTGCGCCTCAGGCGCTAGAGGTCCTAGCGCCTTTAACATCTCAACCTAGAAACAAGTAGATGGCCTAACTGATTATGCCAGCACAGTAATTGGTCTTTATTGACATTACTACAACTACTATTAATACCATAGTGCTGCTGCCAAAAAAGAGAGCTGCTTCGTGTCCAGATAGAATAATCTGTTGGCTTCGTTACAATTGCCAATTGTCTTCCTCGTCTCCATGTCTTGGAACAAATGGTGAGAATTGAAAAAGGTGGCACTAAATTCAAAATTTTTGTGATATTATTAGCAAAAAGAATAGTAGTGAACTTAAGAACATGAAGAATGAAAGAGAAGGCTAGGGATGGTGTAGCGGCCACACTGCCTTTCTTAGATATTGAGGAAAGAGTGCTATCAACAGTTCGAACCTTGTCTCTACTAGAACAAATATTGTAAGATGAAAAATAGCATATTCCTGAATCTTAGGTATAACATTTCTTTACTAATGAAATCTATCCCTGAATCTTGAGGCTCAAAGAGGAGACCGACGTGATGTTTGAGGCAGAGGGGAGGAGGAGAGTGGAAACAAAGGAGTTTCTTGAGTGGGCTCACCTGGTCCTGGAGGAGATTAACTGGAAGCAGAAGGCAAATGTGAGATGGTTGAAGGAAGGGTACAAGAATTCGATTTTCTTCCACCTCGTAGCTAGCGCAAGGAGAAGGACGAGCTACATATCCAGCCTACGGGTGGAGGGGTCAGTAATTTCAGAGGAGGAAGAGATTAGGGAGAGGGCTTTGTAGTCAAGGCGCGTGCCTCAGGCGCAAGGCACACCTAAAGCGTCTTAGAAGGGTCAAGACAATGTGCGTTTAGTAAGGCGCGCGCATCAAACCAGGCTCTAGGCGCATCAGGCGCGTGCCTCACTAAAATACATGTTTTTTTGTTAAATTTTTGTTCTTTGGCCTATTATATTAAACATCGGTATGATAGGAGAGATACAATTGAACCAATCTCATTGAAAGACATTGATGAAAGCAATGAATGACTACTTGGGGAGATGGAAACAGAAGGTGGAGTAGCAGAAGATGAATTGGTGTTTGAGGATGATAGCTTGACATGTTGGAGTTGGTGAATCAACATCAAATACTAGATCACAATCAAGGTCAAGAGTAAAAGCAAGGGCTTTAATAAGGGAGCCGGAAAAGGAAGATGCCAATTCGGAGGAGATAGAAGAAGAAGAATATATTGAGGAGGCTAACACATCTGATGATGATGGGATGAAGCTAATGATTATATTTTAAATGATGGCGATGTTAACTAGAACTAAAATTAAATTTTGAACGTTTGCTATCTTTTATGTTTTATGGCTTTTTGATTACTTGTTTTGTATTTAGATAACGGCAATGTTAACTAGAACTGCTTTTGGGTTACTTGAGATTTTCGACATTTGCTATCTTTTATGTTTTATGGCCTAATGATTACTTATTTTGTTATTTTATAATGTTTTTTCTTTATTTTTTTTATCTTTCTCATATTTCTTATAATTTTTAATATTGCGCTTCGCTTCAATCAGGCGCATGCCTCGCCTTGCGCCCCAGGCGCTAGAGGCCCTTAGCGCCTTAAGTGTGCCTTTAACTACCTTGTAGTTCAGTATTACTCGAGCCCGTATTCGGAACCCTGTACCTTTAGACCCAAGGTGGATGGCCTTCAGTTTGATAGGATTGATCAGGAGCAGAAGGTTTGGTTGGAGAGGCCTTGTGAGGAAGAAGAGATCCTAAGAGCTATAGGGGATCTTGGGGGAGACTGAGCCCCAGGGCCAAATGGTTTCTCTTTGGCGTTTTTCAAGAGTTGCTGGGACATTATTGGAAGGGACTTCATGAGGGTGGTTAAGGAGTTTGAAGAAGGTGTTGTCTTGGATAGGTGTATGAATAGCTCCTTTATCACTCTCATCCCCAAGAAGGAAGGAGCTGAGTTTTTGTCCGACTATCGCTCGATTAGCCTTGTGGGGAGCACCTACAAGATTATCTCTAAGGCTTTGGCGAGCAGGACGAAGGAGGTCATGGGGTCGATCATTTCCCCTTCACAAGGCGCATTCATAAAAGGAAGGCAAATGTTAGACGGTGTGTTAATTGCTAATGAATGTATTGATTCCAGACAGAGAGAGGTGAAGGAGGGCATTGTATTCAAAATTGACATGGAAAAGTCTTACGACCATGTAAGCTGGAAGTTTCTCGATTATCTGCTAGACAGGATGGGGTTTAGCTGGAGGTGGAGGAAGTGGACCCGGGTTTGTATATCATCGGCATCTTTCTCGGTTCTGGTGAACGAGGCCTTGACTGATTATTTCAGAAGCTCGATGGGGTTGAGACAGGGAGACCCCATTTCCCCTTTTTTATTCATTGTAGTGGTTGAGGTTTTGAGTAGAATGATAATAAGAGCTGCGGGAGGGGGCATGATTGAAGGTTACCGTCCAAGTTGCCGAGGTTCGGAGATAACCCAGTTACAGTTCGTTGACAACACAATTATTTTTCCCAGGCCTCTCATCGTCAGCTGAGGTACATTCGTTGTGTTTTGAGATGTTTTGAGGCGGCGTTTGGTTTGAGAATTAACTTGGCTAAGAGCGAGGTGTTCGGGGTTGAAGTCATGAGCTGGATGAGGGACTTGGCCAAGAGCCTGGGGTGCAAGGTTGGAAGTCTTCTTACTACTTATCTTGGCCTTTCGTTGGGTGCCAAGTATAAGGCCAAGCACATTTGGGATCCGGTAGTGGAAAGAGTTGGGCAAAGGTTAGCAAGTTGGAAGAAGAGACACCTCTCTAAAGGGAAAAGATGACCCTCATAAAGAGCACCCTCTCCAACATGCCTATTTACTACCTATCCCTGTTTTCCATTCTTGTTAGTGTGGCTAAGCTGCTATGGACCTAGAGAAGATTATTAGAGATTTCTTGTGGCACGGGAAGAGTGACAATCATAGGTTTCACCTAGTGGAGTGGGCTAGAATTTGTAAGCCGAAGTTGGAGGGATGTTTGGGCTTCTGTTCCATTAAAGAGATGAACACCTCCCTCTTGGGGAAATGGTTATGGAGGTTTGGTGAAGAGGGGGGAAGTTTATGGCAGTCGGTTATTGATAGCAAGTTTGGTGAGGCTATGGAAGGGAATTCAGGGAATGAGGTGACTTAGTTGTACGGGTGTAGTCTTTGGAAGGGTATTATGAAGACCCTAGACTGTTTCAAAGAAGGTATCCAATTCATAGTAGGGAAAGGGGATAAGATCAGATTCTGGGAGGACAGGTGGTGTGGCGATGTTCCCGAAAGAAGCTTTCCTGTCTTCTGATCTTAGAAGAGCCAAGATCCATGAGTGTAGTGGTTTGAGGGAGGCCACGTGGCATTTGGGTCTTAGGAGAAGGTTGAATGATTGGGAGGTAGATAGCTTGGGAAGCCTCTTGGTAAGGATTGGGGACCCACTGAACCTCACGTTAAGGGCGGATCAGAGGAAGTGGAGATGGGAGAGCAAAGGCATTTTCTCGGTCAGCTCTTTCTTCCATCATCTTAGCAGCCCGAGCCAGAGTATGTTTTCAACATCTATAGTGTGCGGTGCTCCGGTTCCTACGAAGGTGATTTTTTTTTATTTGGACCGCCATTCTGGACAAAATTTTGACGGTGGACCACTTGAACAACAAAGGGATGGTGCTCCCTAACAGGTGCTCTTTGTGCAAATCCAACGGGGAGTCTGCGGATCATCTACTCCATTGCCCTTTCTCCTTCTCCATTTGGCAAGTCTGCTTCTCCCTCTCTCTTCGACATCGACTTTATGGTACCAGACCGTGTGGAATCTTTCATCCATGCCATATTGATGGGGGTGCTCACAGGCAAAGGCAGGCTGCTCTGGCGGCTACTTTTGCGGCGATGTGGACCATATGGAAAGAGGGGAACGGACTCATATTTGAAGGAAAAGAAGAAGACATTCCCAAGATTATATTAATGACTAAAGCCTACTTGTTCTTATGGTTCTCTATTTCACCAAACTTTAGAGGTTGCTTTTTTGATGTTTTCGTTTTTAGATGGGAGGACCTCCTAAAGGGGCCCAACCCAGTCATTCTTGGTATCTGGAATTTGAATAATCTTTACTCTTTATTCAGAAGGGATATTTTGGTCAAGCTTGTTGTTTAAATGACTATTGAAATTAGGATTCTGCTGATAGCTTCTATATATCTACCTTAAACCAATGTTAGAAACCCAGACCGGCCAATTACCTAGTGGATTGGCCGGTTCATCGGGTCACCGGTTCAGCCGGACTGTGTCACCTTTTCAACCGGTTGGTCAAAAGGACGGTCCGTCTGGGTTTTGCCGCCTTCTTTTTATTTTTATTTTTGCAAAAAAACTAAAAAGCAGATTTCTGGGTCAATGCAGACTGCGATTTTTTTGGGGACCGGATCACTGGTTCAACCAGCTAGGCCCATCTAAACCTGTCTTACCCAACTTCTCAAGGTGTGTGTAGCACCAGTTTGTGACACTTAATTCTAAGATGTCTATGCTGGACCAATGTCAAAAATCATGCTGTATCCATGTTCACTAGAATTCTGTAGTTAAGTTGTGCTCCTACTTGGTCAAAAAAAAGAAGTGCGCCTCACCGCACGGTTATCAGTTTTGTAAGCACTTGACAAATTTCACCATTCTATACGGTATGTAAATTAGCATTTTGTTCTCTGGAAGGTTGCTTGGTTCATTCTGTAAGCATTTTGTTCTCTGGAAGATTGCTTGGCTCATTTGTTTCGACTGTTTTGTTTTAGTAACATTTCTAATTACTTTTAATTGGCCAGAATCGTGTAAGAAATCCATCTATGCCCAGCAGCTATATGCAGCAGGGTTACCAACCTCCTGGAAACTGGGGTCCACCTGGGCCACCTCCAATGCAGCAGTCGGGTTATGGATACACACAGCCCGGAACATATCCTGCACCCCCTCCGCCGTACTATGGCAGCTATCCTCCACAGCCAGCCGGATGGGATCAGCCAAACCCGTCAGCTGGTCCGGCACCTCAGCAAAGCACTGGATACAATTACTATGGGCAGCAGGGTCAGACTGATACGGGATCTACTCAGGCAAATGTCAGTTATGGCTATAGTCAGACTCCACAGGCTACCAGCCACAATTACGATCAGGGTTACTCTCAGCAGCCACAGAGTTACGGACAGGATGTTCCAGCTCAGGCCCCACAACATGATCAGCAGCAAACATACATGACTCCAGGATATGGGACGCCTGCTGCATCATCTCAGCTGGATGGAACAGCCCCATCGCATCCTTATGGAACTCAATCATCTACTCAACCACCATCTGCTTATCAAGTAACATACAGTCAGCCACCAGATGTTCCTTCGGCTGGGTACGGGCCTTCGCAAAGTTACATGGGCCCACCGCCACCTCAGCCAGGGTATGATCAGATGGGCTACACCCAGTCGGGGTATGGAGGACAGCAACCATCTCAGATCCCATCACCAGTGCAGACCCCACCAGCGACATCTCAACCAGTTTTCGCGCAGGGTGGGTATCCTCCACAGCCAACCCCTACTCAATCCAGTAATGGTCAGGGGACAAATCCTCCTGTATATGGACAGCCGCAGCCTACAACCCATGGGTATTCTCAGCCTTTAGCCTATGGAGCTGAAAGAAGTGGGGACAAAAATACCGCTCCTCCAAGTTATGGTTCTTCCCATGCCATGCCGGAAGCTGTTCGTCCGCAAAGCTGAAGGTATCGCGGATTAAGGACCGTCTATTTATCGGGTGTTCCTCTTTTGAAATGTTTGGTTGGGGATTTTCTTTGCCTGCCTGTGTATTTGCATGTCATACTAAGGTGTTTTACTTATCTAGACTTACAAGTAGGCCATAGACAGGTTTCACTGCTCTGATCCAGATACTAATGAAAATGAACAGATTTTACTGACGCCGCTTACCTGAATTGGTTCTTCGTATTGAGCAAGGCTCAAGTAGAATTGGTGATTTTATTGTGGAGCTAATGTGGTTAGAACTGCAGATTTCCGCCCTTGGATGCCTGTTTGGTGGCTCTCCTCTCCATGAATTGGAGGTTGTTGGCTACAAGAATAGTGGGAAGAAGGGAATGATTGATTCACATACTCTGTCAATGTACTTGGTGATCTGAACTAGGTCCGCATGTTTGCAGCATGCTTGCTGTGGTGGCGGATGTGGGTGAGGCCTCGAGGTCTGGTGTTGGTGGGGCTATGTAGAAGATATTGACTGATGTCCTCCAATGTGTCCTAGAACTTGGTGGTTGATCAACTGGAAGTAGCAGATTCAATGTATTTGAAAACAATGTGATTTCATGGTACTTCCCCCTCTGAAGAAGTTTTTGATCCTAAAATACGATCATTTTTTCTCCTAAAGACTAGAAAAATGTGGGCTCATGGTTCAGAAAAAAAAGTACATGTAAACCAAGAAAAATTTCGCTGGTCGACCTTCAAAGTTTGAAGGACCCCGGGACCAGCGTAAACCTGATGATTACAACCATCTGATTGGGTTAATGTCTAGTCTCTGAGTTCTCTAAAGTGGGACCTACTGAATGTCGGTCTTGATGTACAGGTTTGTGGTTGATAGACTACGACAAGTAGCTTAGATTTTTCTTTTTTCAGCAAGCAAAATAGCAAAAAGGGGAGACAAAAAGATCATCAAAAATCCTACTGGACTAGAGAATCCATCCATGCAGGGGTGTCAATGGTGAGCGCCATCTCTGCGATTTATGGGGCACAATGTTATCCAAATTCCACCAAGAACAAGGATGAGATGTCCTGGTGAGGTTGCAAGTCCATCAGGTCATTATAAGCTTGTACGTGTCCAATGGAACATTTTTTTTGACCCATTTTATTATTGGGGACAAATGTGGTGCATCTAGTGTCGAGATCAAGATGTCCGTGATAATCTATTCAGTCTCCACTGATTCAGTTAGCAAAGATGACTCAGGTCAACATTGTGCCAAAATAACCAGAAAATTTTCATTGTAGGTGTACTGTCCAATAGGGACAAACAAGGATCATGATGTGTTTTCTTATCATGAAGAGTTGTAGGGCACACAAACATGTCTTCAACCCGAAGGGTCCAACCTGTTATGTGATCAAATCTTTTCCTTCTTCCATTTTTTTTTTCTTGGTAAGCAGTTATGTCTTCAAGTGAGCTGGTGGCCCAAGTGTTCTATAAATTCATGGTGGGCTCTCTCCAGGCTGTATTTCTGAAATGGTAGGTCATGATGTGTTCCTACAAATAAAATATAATGTGACCACTCCAAAAATCTTGATAATGAGTTGGAAGGCAAAACCATGTGATCCCTTATGAGGCATGTCCCTTGACTCATGCAAATGTATCTTCACTACTAAATCCACATTTGAGAGGATTTCTCTCATATCATTTCCTATTTCTATATATACACATAGGTAAGCTAAGAGTAGCATCAAACTCCAAAGTCTTCATACTCCAAAGTCTTCAACTCTCCTTCTATCAATCCCTTTGGAGAAATCTATTTGTTTAACAATCCATAGAAACTATGGGTATCCGTTTGCCTGGGATGATTCATGCTAAGCAAATTCTGCGACGGTCTCTTCTGACTCCAATGGCTACATATGTTCCTAAAGGCCACTTAGCGGTTTACGTTGGAGAGACCCAAAAGAAGCGCTTTGTGGTTCCAATTGCCTACTTGAACCATCCTTCATTCCAAGACTTGTTAAGTCAGGCCGAGGAAGAGTTCGGGTATGATCATCCAATGGGTGGTCTCACAATTCCATGCAATGAAGACACCTTCATCGATCTCACTTGTCGTTTGAATGCCTCATGAGAGTAGAACAATACCATCTGTCCAATTTTGACTTTTGAGAAGTGGGTTGTTCCCTTTCCAATTTGTAAAGAAACCCCCCACTCTTTTTTTTTTTTGTGAAGAAATAGGGAGTCACCGTACAAGAAAGGTTTCTCCATTTTAAATGAATTCAATTCTTAATCTTGCTTTTCATCTCTTGGATACTTTGATTTTTCTGATGGGCATGACCATAGTTAAACTATATGTGGTACTATAAAATGTGATTTAATACGATTTTGTTAGGGTGGCATTATTTGCACACACCATTTCCATATGTACACACACATCTGATTGGTGAGTCATAGCTGTTGCATTTGAGCATTTTTTTCATCATGAGCTTGTAATTCATCCATAGGCTTGTTTATGAAGCCTATGATGGAAACATAATGCTCAAATCCAACAACTAAAAATCGCTAATTAAGTTGATTTTTAGTCTACCAATGGGTGGACCAAACATTTTCTGGGTCCCAATTTTTAGCGTGTAGGTCTACCAATGGGTGGACCAAACAACATTTTCGACTGAATTTTGTCGAATTTTGAATAATTGAATTAAAGTGTACATGCAATAAATTCACCAATACTAGACCGAATTAATTCTCTTAATTTGAAGTAATTCGACAAAAAATAACTAATTTCTCGAAGTTTAGTCTTTTTCAGTATAAAAATTAGAAAAATTTACCGATTTAGAGAAGTTTAATTTTTTTTGTCAAAACATTGGTAAAACACACTGATTTTTAAGGATATGAAAAAACAAGCACGGCAAAACACTTATAACTCATGGTCCCAATATCATATACTTGAACCAACCTTCATTCCAAGACTTGCTAAGTCAGGCCAAGGAAGAGTTCGGGTTCGATTATCCAATAGGCGTAGACTTACAATCCATGCAATGGAGACGGGTTCATTGATCTCACTTCTCAATTGAATGACCCATGAGAGAAGGAGAAAGAAAACGACAAAAACAAGCTGACTAAGAAAACAAACGTCCACTGCTTTCAAATTTGACTTGAGGAAGAGATGATTAAGACATTCAAACCACTCCAATTTTGTGAACTGAGGAGTGTCAATTTCATGTAAATCCATTTATTGTAAGATTGTTGGGAGTACAAAAATGTAGTCTCCCATTGAGAAGATTATTGATCAACAGAAATTATTGAATTTCACCATTTAATCATGGGAACATCTTCTCTTAGATTTTTTGCCTTGCATTTTTTCGGGGGATTAAGGACCAAAGGTCTTATACGTGATTAAAAATGAACATCTAGGGCTCAATTCGCAAGCGCAACAAGTAAATTCTGAATAGAATTCCATATGGTTCATCTTGACCTATGCCACATGCCCTCATAACAACTTTCAAACCCTAGCTAGTGGTGACATGGAGAAATTACTTGGCATATACTTGCTTTTCCATGTGAACAATTTATTCAGTTATTTGGTTGGGATTTTTACCAGTTATGTTGTAACATAATAGATGAGATTTGTAAATTGTTGTGACAAAATAATCCTAATTATGAATCAGAGGTACTAGGCAGAGCATTCCCCTAGTTACAGAAGTACAAGAGTGTGAGATCCTAATTAGGAATCAAAAGATGGGTTAAAAGATCTCCCTTGTGAAAACATTAGAAGTTCTTGCTCCCCATTTTCTTTGAATTTAAATTTTTTCGTTTACTTGTATTAGAAGATAAAGGGGCACTGTTAAAATGGGCAATGGATATTAGATCGCAAAAAAGATAAATCAAGTCAACTACTTTGCACAATGTGGACTGATCATCGATTTTGTAAACATCATCTTAGCGGTATGATGGATCATCCTACTTTGCATTGGGCTGTTTTCTCAAATAGTAGGTCATGATGTGTTTCAACAAGTAGTGCAATGTGATTGTGACCAATCCACAAATCTTGATAATGACTTAGAAGGCAAAACCATGTCATCCCTCATGAGGCTTGTCCCTCAACATGCCCCATGCAAATGTTTATTCGCCACTATATATACATCAAGTTCATACTCAGGGTACCATTCAACTCCAAGTCTTCACATCCTCTAGTGTTCAATGCTTTTCTTGTTTTTCAAATCATTTGAGATCTAATTATTGTCCTCGTTCTTATAAAAACTACTTTCCATACAAGCCATGGGTATCCGTTTGCTTGGGATGCTTCATGCTAAGCAGATTCTTCGACGCTTTCTTCTAACTCTGACCACAGATGTCCCAAAGGGTCACTTCACAGTTTATGTAGGAGAGACCTACACTCAGAAGAAGGGATTCTTGGTTCCGATATCATACTTGAACCATCCTTCATTCCAAGACTTGCTAAGTCAGGCTGAGGAAGAGTTCGGGTTCGATCATCCAATGGGTGGACTTGCAATTCCATGCAATGAAGACACGTTCATCGATCTCACTTCTCATTTGAACGACCCATTAGAGGAGGAAGTAAGAAAGCAGCAAAAATAAAGGCTGGCTAAGAAAACAGTGACACCCCCCTCTCTTTCAAGTTTGAATTGAGGCAGAAGGTACTGAGAGCCATGTAAACCAATTTCTCCAATTTTGTAAAGTGGAGTGTCAATTCCATGTAAATACATTTCTTTTAAGAGAGTTTGGGAGTCCAAAAGAGTAGTCTCCCAATGAGAACATTATTCAATTGAAACTATTGATTTTCACTTTCTAATTATGGGAACATCTTATCTTGGACTTTTTACCCTGCAAAATTAAAGTAAAGAACATCTAGGGACCGTTTGTTAAGCACAACAAGTAGATTCTGAATAGAATTCCACCAAGCGAATTGGCAAATTGAACGCTTCATTTGATATATATATATTTTTTTTTTGTTGTATCTTCAACACCTCAGAGATTGAAATATTTTTTTCTCAAAAGTAAAATTTGAACTTTTCTGAAGTCGATGTCAGAATAAAGTTAGACAACCAAACAGCCCCCAAGCTACACTGTACATAGGAAATTCTCTATGCTTGCGTACTTAGAACAGGCTAATATTTCCGTGTTCCTTAATCACCACATTGGCTCATCTTAACCAACGCCACATGCCTTCACAATGATCTTTAAACCCTAGTAGTGATGGCATGGAGAAATGACTGGTCTTATACTTGATTTTCCATGTGAATGTTTATCGAGTTATCTTATCGAGGTTTTACCAGTTAAGTTGAACATATTAGCTGAGATTTTGTGCAAATTGTTGCGACAAAATAATGTATAGAAGTTGGCCCAGCGATACGATGAATCAAGTCCAAGAATGAGATATCTAGTGAGATTGCTTGGTCGCCGTCAGATCACTATGGGCTCGTATATGTGTCAAACGGAACATTTTGGAGACCCCATTTATGTTGTGTTATGTAGATATTGATGATTCTTGAAGCACTGTACATGAAGGCACGATTCCGCGGGTCTAGCTCCGCGCTGAGTTGGCTGGGAGGTTACAGGGGGGCAACGCCCCCGAAAATTTTTTGAGAGGACTTTTTCCCGATGGCTTTTCCGTAATTCTCACATAGCCTTATGGAAACCCTAATTTCGTCTCTGGGTTATATATACCCATGTTGGTGAGAGACGAGTATCTCAATCTTATACTGTGTGTATTTTCTTTTGCCTTAGAGCATAGTGAAATCGGTGTGGATCCGTGGACGTACCTCAATCTAGAGGGAACCACGTAAATCTCTGTGTTGTGGTTTGTTTGCATCTTTATTTTTATTGCTTGTTTATTGTTCTTTCTCCCAACAATTTGACTAGCGGGGATGAACAAGGTGCGTCAAGTGGAGCCTACCACAGGAAGTTATGTTTGTATTGATTTTAGGATAGAGATCATATTGTTCTTAAGGGTGACTGAGGCAGTGTTTTGCCAAATAATCCAAAGAACTCAAATTGGAAAAGTCTTTACTTTCACCACGTTAGGTGGATAAGCCCAAATGTTGGTTGGCACATGCAGTCCACTAGATAATCAAAAACATAAAGCTTGATGAATAAGAGTTATATCTTTAGATATCACAAACATGTCTTTGGTCAAAAGGGCCAGTTGTTACGTGTTCAGATTATCTAGTGGCTATGTTTTATCCATCTGCAAATTCAAATGGGCCCACTCTATGCTCTTTTCTCCAGTGGTAGGGCATGATGTGCTGCAACAAATAAACTATCAGTGTGACCACTCGTTCCACAAGGCTTGATATAGGAGTTGGAAGGCAAAACCATGTGATCCCTCATGAGGCATGTCTCTCAACATGGCCCATGAAAATGTCTCCTGACCACTATATCCACATTTGAGAGGATTGCCCATCTACCATTTCCTCAACTCTATATATACACAGGGATGAGGTAAAAAGTATCATCCAATTCCAAGTTCTCAAATCCTCAATTGTTAAATATCTTTCCTTGTTCTACAGATCCTTTGAGATCTATTTCTTGTCATCGTTCTTCTAAGAACAATTGTCTATACAAGCAATGGGTATCCGTTTACCTGCTGGGATGTTTCAGGGTAAGCAAATGAACCGACGGTCTCTTCCGACTTCGGCAGCCTCAAATGTCCCAAAAGGCCATTTTGCAGTTTATGTTGGAGATACCCAGAAGAAGCGATTTGTAGTTCCAATATCATACTTGAACCATCCTTCATTCCAAGACTTGCTAAGTCAAGCTGAGGAAGAGTTTGGGTTCAATCATCCAATGGGTGGTCTCACGATACCGTGCAATGAAGATACCTTCATGGATCTAACTTGTCGTTTGAATGGCTTGTGAGTGGAAGGAAACGAATCAGCAAATGGCTGCTCAAGAGGACTGATTCATACAAACCAAACTCTCCAATTTTGTGAAGTGGGGAGTTGGGAATCCATGTAGTCTTTTGTAAAAATGTAAAGGGAGTAGATAATAAAAAAAAGGTCTCTCCCTTTAACAACATCATCAATAGAAATTATTGCTTTTTTCTACTTTTAGATTCTCAATCAATTCTTTCTCTTTCTCTAATGGGTGTCATTATTCAAAAAAATGTTTCACATTCTGTTGGATTGCAGATGAGGGGGCAACACAATTAAAATAGGGGAGTTTTTTAATTAACATATCCCCCATGCTATCTTTGAAATTTGACATCCCCCAGCTATTTGAAAAAGTTTACCCCCCCATGCAAGTACCATCCATAAAACATTTCTCCTCATTGATGATTTGAATCAACGATTCTATAGCATTATTTTGAAATGTGAAGAATTCAGCGCAAAATGAGAATTCTGACAATTCCGTGCAAAGAATGCAGCTCCAACGGGATAAAACTTTGATGATAGTGGGCGTTGACGACATCCCATGACAGCCACAAAGTTCTCCGCACGATTGCTGTACTCGAGTGCTTCAATTTTTTTTGTTTAGTTGGATTAGAAGATAAGGGGCAATATAATTCTAAGTTTGGATTAGGTCCAAGTTCTTATTAAGTTTGCTTGTTCGCATTTACAAGCATTGTCATGTGAGATATTTAGCCCTTTATTATCTTCCAAAATAGATAATTCAAGTCCACTACTTCACACAATATGGACCGATCCTCGACTTTGTAAGCCATTCTTGTCGACATCATCCTACCAGCCAGTACGGCGGATCATCCTAACTTAGGAATACGATTAGATGTGCTGGTCACAGTAACGTAAGTGCAAGAATAAGATATCCTAGTTATGTTGTATGGTCAATAGATCACTAGAAACGGATGCGTCTAATGTCAAGCATCTAGTAAAGTCTGGTATGGGAAATTTGGTTTGTATTAGGTATCATCTTTAATCTATGAACATTAAGCCTGTACAGCTAGCCTTCATATGCGTGGAGCAGGTCGACTGAGATGATCCACTCATTAGTCAGAGATGTCGGAGGTTAATCGTTATATGGAACAAGTGGAGATTAAATCTTTTTATTTTTGGTTAGGCAAAGGGTTAGTCTACTGTCCCTCCAAATAGGTACATTCAGTCAGATGTCATAAAAATGTCTTAAACTCAAAGGCCAACATAAATCAGAATGCACCTATCTATAAATTTAAGTGGACCCTCTCTAGGCTATTTTCTCAGGTGGGTAGGTCATGATGTGTTGTCATACATCTCCACAAGCTTGATAATGACTCTTAAAAGGCAAAACCATGTGATCCCTCATGAGGCATGCCCCTCAACATGTCTCTGCACCCCACAAATCAACGTTTGAGAGGATTGCCGATATACCATTTCCTCCCTCTCTCTCTCTCTCTCTCTCTCTCTCTCTCTCTCTCTCTCTCTCTCTCTCTCTCTCTCTCTCTCTATAAATATATATATATATATATATATATATATATATATATATATACAGACATCCATACTCAGGGTACCATATCCAATTCCAAGTCTTCACATCCTCTAGTGTTCAAAGCTTTCCTTGTCCTTTGAGATCCTTTTGTTGTCATTTTTCTTCCAAAAAAAAAATTCTCCATACTAGCCATATGGGTATAAGATTGCCTGGGACGCTTCATGCTAAGCAGATTCTTCGACGCTCTCTTCTAATTCCAGCTTCCACAGATGTCCCAAAGGGCCACTTTGTGGTGTACGTAGGTGAGACCCACACTCAGAAGAAGCGTTTCGTGGTTCCGATATCATACTTGAACCAACCTTCATTCCAAGACTTGTTAAGTCAGGCTGAGGAAGAGTTCGGGCTCGATCATCCAATGGGTGGCTTACAATTCCATGCAATGAAGACACGTTCATCGATCTCACTTCTCAATTGAATGGCCCATGAGGGAAGAGGAAGTTAGAAAGCAACAAAAAGGCTGGCTTAGAAGACAGTGACACCCCTCTCTGTCACTCTCAAGTTTGAGTTGAGGCAGAAGGGACTGAGCCATTCAAACCAATTTCTACAATTCTGTAAAGTCGATAGGGTCGATTCCATGTAAATACATTTCTTGTAAGAGAGTCGGGGAGCCCAAAGAAGTAGCAATGAGAACAATATTCAATAGAAATTATTGATTTTCAAGAAATCCAGGGGCTGTTTGTTATCTAGTGGATTAGAATTCCAGCAGGCAAATTGAACACTTCATTAGATATAAATTTTTTCTGTACCTTCAATGCCTCAGATGTTGCGATAATATTTTCCACAAAAATAAACTTTGAACTTATCTGAAGTCAATTTCAGATCGAATAGAGTTAGACATAACCAAACAGCCCCCAAGCTACACTATACTAAAGAAATTCCTGCATACGTAGAACAAGCTCATGTTATCATGTTCCTTAATAGTCACATCTGCCTAATCTTAACCAACGCCACATGCCGTCTCAACGATCTTCTAATCCTAGTAGTGATGGTATGGAGAAATTGTTTGCCATATACTTGCTTTTCGATGTGAAGGTTTATCGAGTTATTTGGTTGAGATTTTACGAGATATGTCGTAAGATAATAGCTGGGATTGTATGTGAAGTGTTGCGTCTAAATAATGTATATATATAGAAGTCACCCTAGCAATATGATGGATCATCCTAATTTGGAATAAGATGATATGTGCTGGGAAGAGCATTTCTGAAGTTACAGAAGTACAAGAACAAGATATCCTAGAGAGATTGCTTGGTCTTCAGAGATTGCCTGACTACCTCATACTGTATATAGAAGTCACAAACATGTCCTTAATCAAAAGGGCCAGTTGTTAAATGATAACCTGGTGGCTATCTATGATCTATCCATGTACAAATTCAAGTCGGCCCTCTCTATGAGTTGGGAGGCAAAACCATGTGATCCCTCATGAGGCATGTCTCTCAACATGGCCCATGCAAATGTCTCTTGACCATTAAATAAATCCACATTTGAGAGGATCACCATTTCATCACTCTATATATATATACACACAGATGAGCTAAGATTAGCATCCAACTCCAAGTTCTCACATCCTCCATTGTTAAATCTTTCCTTGTTCTACAGACCCTTTGAGATCTATTTCTTGTCCTTGTTCTTCTAAGAACAGTTGTCTATATGAAGCAAATGGGTATCCGTTTACCTGGGATGTTTCAGGGTAAGCAAGCTAATTAACCGATGGTCTCTTCCGATTTCGGCAGCCTCAAACGTCCCAAAAGGCCACTTTGTGATTTATATTGGGGGGACCGAGAAGAAGCGTTTTGTAGTTCCAATATCGTACTTGAACCATCCTTCATTCCAAGACTTGCTAAGTCAAGCCGAGGAAGAATTTGGGTTCAATCATCCAATGGACAGTCTCACGATACCGTGCAATGAAGACACCTTCATGGACCTAACTTGTCGTTTGAAAGGCTTGTGAGTGGGAGGATGGAAAAGTGAAGCAGCAAAAATGGCTGCTCAAGAGGACTGGTCCATACAAACCAAACTCTCCAATTTTGTGGAGTGGGGAGTTTCCAATCCATGTAGTCTTTTGTAAAAGGGGGTCGGGCTCAAGGGACCCCCATTTCTGACCCCCTTTTTTGACCCCCATCTTGGCGTACACACATAGAAGATGAATCAACGGCTGATTTTTGGTGAGGATGATCTCTATGGTGAGGAGATCATCCTCACAAAAATTCAAATCACTCTGATATTCATAGACTGGTTTAGAAGCAAAAGCATTATGGACCGTTGATTTTTACCGTGTAACTTTAAAGCCACATTTGATGGGGTTAGAAATTTCAGAATGGGCTGATTTTTTGTTGGGGTGATCTATATGGTGAGGTTATCATCCCCATCAAAAATCAGCCATTGATTCATCTTCTACGTGGGTACGCCAAGATGGGGGTCAGAAATGGGGGTCCCTTGAGCCCGACCCTTTGTAAAAATATACTGGGAGTCGAGAACTTGGAGTAAAAACTGAGATTATTAATCAATTCTCAACATCATTCAATACAAATTATTGCTTTTTCTGCTTTTAGATTCTGAATTCTTTCGCCTTTGATTGAGATTTTCAAAAATAGTTGGTTTGTGATTAGTGATATCTAGCCATTGAATTGGAATGTTTTTCACAATGCGATTTCCAGCGATTGGATTTAATTTATTTTGGGCATTTTTGCTTTACCCCCTTACTTTATTGATGCAATTTGCATCTCACCCAATGTTTTTAAAATATTTTTGTCTCACCCTTTGACCATGGTCAACGTCGTTGACCATAAAGGGTCTTCGGATGGACATCCCAATATTTTTTAAATGACTATAATGACCTTGGATGAGACGCAAATATTTATAAAACATTGGGTGCGATGCAAATTGCATCAATTCAGTAAGGGGGACAAGAAGAAAAAAAAACCAAATACTTATTTTTTTTGAGGATTGTGAGCTCAACCTTTTTTTGAGGATTTTGAACTATAAAAGGAAGGAAAAAGATGTAACAAGGTATTCTTGAAACATTTTTAAATGTAGAAGCATGATTTTGTTACTCATCGCTATCATCTGGGCTCACTGACCGCATAGATGTTTATCCCACCCCTTGGTGGTTATACACACCAAAAATCCCCCTGATTGGTAATCTACAACCATTAGACTTTAACACTTTTTAAAGCTTTCTTATAGTCGTTGAATTCAACCATTTTTTTAGTATTAAAACCAACGGCTAAAAACCATCAAACAAGCTGATTTTTGGTATGAATGTCTACTAAGGGATGGGCTAAACATCCATGCGGTCAGTGGGCCCAGATGGCAGCTGTGACTACCAAAAATGCTGCTTCCACATTTGAAAAGATCTCAAGTATACCTTGTTACATCATGACCCTAAAAGGAATACACCTCCACAGGTTGTTAAGCACACTAATGTCCCTCGTCAATGATGACGAGAGACCACAATATAAGCCATGTGGCATATTCTTAGAGGTCACTAGCTTACGGATGTTGGGTCCATCACTAGGTGGAGCTACATACCAAATATCAGCCTGATTAGTGATTTCGAACCATTGGATCTTTGTACCCCAAAGAATGTTCAAATTCTACGGATAAAATCAACCAAGGAAAATGACTCTAATCCAATGCAGTAACAATTAGATTAAATTTTTTGGTCTGTAGGGCCGCCTACGGTTGGGCCAAAAGTAAATGAAGAAAGGTTTTGAACTCACAATCCTTAAAAAAAAAAAAAAAATTTGCTTATCCCCCATTACTTTATTGATGCAATTTGCATTGCACCCAATGTTTTATAAATATTTGCGTCTCACCCAAGGTCATTATAGTCATTTAAAAAACATTGGGATATCCATCCGAAGACCGTCTATGGTCAACGACGTTGACCATAGTCAAAGGGTGAGACACAAATATTTTGAAAACATTGGGTGAGATGCAAATTACATGAATAAAGGAAGGGGGAAAGCAAAAAAACCTTTTTTTTTTTAGATACTCAGATTCAATGGCTGGAGATCACGAACCAGGATGATTTTTAGTGTATAGGTACATCACCGATCCTGATTGGTATCCATAGCCATTAGATTTTTAGTAATTTTTAAGGTTAGCTGTTGGATTCAAACATTTTTTGAGTACTTAAAACCAGAGGCTAAAAATCATCAAGGGGTGGGCCGCTAAACATCCATGCAGTCGGTAGGCCCAGATGGCAGTGGTGAGTGAAAAAAATCGTGTTTCCGCACGCCACATCAGAACCTTTTTCTTAGGGTTTTAAACCCCATCAGGTATACCTTGTTACGCATCACGACCCTTCTCTGGTTTTAAAACCTTTCTCTGGTTTTGAACCGTAACTCTCGACGATCCTTTCTCTGGTTTTAAACCCTAACTCTCGGTTTCTCCTTCGACGAAAACAAGAACCAAAAAAAACAAAAACTCAGGCGATGGCGAAATAGAAAATTTGAACGAAACTTTGTGTTTTGTGATACGAACCCGTGTCTTGTCTTGTCACGGCCTATAGCGAAAACGTTTCGGTTTCGGGCGAAACATTTCGATTTCTGCTGAAACTTTGAATCATTGGCAGGAGAAACAGCGGAAAATGGCTGAAGAACAAAGGAATCTAGTACAGAAACAAGCACAAGCGAAAGCACAAATGGAACGTTATGAAGATGAGTTTGCTAGAAAAAAGAACGCAGGTGTGAAAAATAACCATTTTATCTATTATCGTTCCGAAACTAGGACTTGACTTAGAACTTGTCCTGAGGTTTGGCCAAGTTGAATAAGCCGAGTCGAGAAAGTACTTGGCCAAATTGAGCGGGGTTGAAAAAAAGCTGAACTCACATGGAATCAGCTAAAGCAAACTGAGTTATGCAAAGTAACAGAGTCCAATTGTTCTTATCAAGAGTAACTCAGCTGAATTGTACTAGAACCTTTAGTCCTATTGTTGTTTTCTTCGGCATGTTTATCAGTTTCTTCAGGAGTCGCATACAATATTTTTAATGATGAATGTATACTAATTCCATCTCTTGCAAGTTTTTGCACTTTCACTTATCATCAGTTATTTGGTAAACTTTCTGAAGTTTGAGCATGTTTCTGTACTTTGTTGATGATCTCATTTTAATTATTTTGGTTGAAACTGGAAAATATCTTCTTGAACTGATGGATACTCAACGGCAATTTGTAGGGGGTTTCAGAGTTTTACTAACTGATCGGAGTAAATTGCTTATGGCTGTTGGAAGACCTACTACACTTGCTGCTGGCGTTTACACAACTAGGTCCCTGGAAAGTAAAACCAGTTTCGAAAACTCTATTCTTCACCCTTCACTCAATAAGAGCATAGAGCAACTTGCTCGAGCTACCTCAAACATTAAGGCTCATCAGGCACCCTTCCGTAACATGCTTTACTATTGGACTCTTGGGACTGGTAAAACAATGGTTGCAAGGGAGATAGCTCGGAAAATGGTATAATGTTGATTTATGATTTTACTTTGATATTATTTTATTCTATCATGTGCTTGTTTATATGTGTCTTACAAACCCTATGTGTATCTACGAATTGGCATAAGTGTATGTGCATATAGGGAGGCTGGACCCCCTGAATCAATGTCACAGGGGAGGGAGGGTGATTATGGGATAAATAGAGAAAGAGCCAAAATAATAAGATAGTATCTTTTTGTGGGTATTCTCTTTTTCATAATAAAAATTCATCTTTTTGTATTAAAAAAAAGTGTAATTAAGGAGCTTAAATATTTTATTTAGTAAATTATGGAGGAGAATTTCATGAAAGCGTCGTGATTTTTCTGTTAGAACATAAAATATGCTATTTGCTGTGATAAGTTTTAGTTTTGATCATTGTTTGAAAATTTGCAAGGTTTATAAATATCGGAGTTGGATACGGATAGATAGAAGCTCAACATAATGACGATGAGAATCGGTTAACTTGACTACATCTACTTGTTTTAATGAAGTGAATCTTAAACTTAATTAAAATTTTGAAATGTTCCTGATGTGTTCGATAGTTTTGTTTTGCGTGGGAGAAAATTTTGTAATTGTTAAGAAAATACATTATTTTATATAAATAAATAAATAAATTGACTTTCATACTAAAGTTTTGATTATATATTGTGCAGTTTCGGACGAATATAGGGATGAGATTGTATTCATCACAGAGTTCCGAACCAATAGAGAGAGAGTGGGTGTGTCATCTTAATACACTAGATACGGTAATCAATCTTTATAATTGTAATTCTCCTTTTGACTAGAAAAAAGTAATGTAGATCTAGGGTATTTCGATAATTTTCTTCTTATTACTTTATATTATATATATTATTGGGGATGTATTAGAGAGAAGGTTAAGTTGTTTTGTATGATTCTCTCATCCCCAATTCTTTTCTCTCTCTCTTCTATGAAACCCTAATTTAACTAACAATATGAATGAATATTCGACTGGTATACAGGTTAAGAGATTGGAGGAACAAGGTGTTCCATCAAAACACGCTGAGGCAATAGCGGTTACAATCTCTGTGGCTTTTAGTCATAGTTTAGAGAATTTGGCATAGTCTTTTGCATCAAAGTCTGAGATGCAAAAAGTAAGGAATTCTTATTTCTTTAATCTATTTTTTTCCCGTCTCTTGCCCTAATTGCATTTCTTTCTATGCAGGTTGAGATGACTCATCTATCTAACATGGCCGTATTCAAATTTGAAGCACAATGCAAGCAGGTATTGATCTATTTTTTCTATATATAGTTGGTTCAAACTCTAATTAAGTAGTCTAATAGTTTAGTAACACCTTGTTAATAAGAGGCAACTTAGGTTTTTTCTATTTTCTATTTGGTAAATGATTATGAAACATTCATCTTCGGATGACTCCCTCTACCCACGTGTTGCTAAAGGATCCTCGACCGACCAAATGAAGGGAGGTCTAGCAACTATCCAATGCATTGAATTGCATGGGAGATTGGAAGCTTCTTTAGCTCTTGTATCATCTCCAAAGTTGATTTTTTGCCATGCTGAGCTCATCCAAAACCATTCAAATTCTGACTTAATCGAATCCCATTTGGGGCCTTCAATTTGTTAGGCGTAGTTTTAATTAATCCATCAATTGTAACTGGCATCCTTAGTGATTAAGTAGTCATGCTTAGAGGCCGTTTGGCAAGACAAAAGAAGTAACTTGTTGATTTTTTAAGTAAACAAGTCAAAAAGATAGTTTGGATGTGTGTCATCGTTTTACTTTTGAGAAGTAAAAAATTCACTTTAAAACGGTAGTTAAAATTTTTTACTTTCGACTTCTACGAAATTACTTCAAAAAAATTAAAACATCCGCCCGATACTTTCCTCTGAAAAAACAAGTTGGCTCTCCCTCCTTCAAGAACTATTTTTCATCCCCAATCCCAGTATCGGGACAGTGCTGATCTACGACTGCCATGTCTTCCTCTATTACAAGAACCCCCAGGTGTGGCCCCCAAATGTCGAAGTAGCTGAGTTTGATTTTGTAGCTCTGATGGCAAGGGAAGCTGAGATGTGCAAGGAGTCTTTTTCTGTTCTCTGTTGAATGTTTTGGGTATACTGAAGTCTTGGAGTTTTGATTCATTTGCAGTCAAACGTTCAAAACATTTTGGTGTACCGTAGTTTTGGGTATACTGGAATTTTGGAGTTTTAATTTATAGCAGCAGAGATAGTAGGTTACATGTTCAGTGATGATTCCATTGACAAGCCCACCAGTAAGGTTTATTTTCCTTTCATAGATTGTATATTGGGTTTCAGGTTTTGGAGGTTATTGATGTGGTTTTTGGGTTTGGAGGAAGGTTGTTTTTAATTTGAATCATGCATGCACTTCATGCAGGAGCAGAATTTTTCTAAACTTAAACATGAGTATGAAAAGCTTAGGGCCGACATGGAAATAATGAACAATAACCTCAGGTTGGTTGTAGAACTATTAGTTAAGTCTTTTGCATGCTAGTGCTTACGATTCAAAACTTTTTATTGTATTGATTTTAATTTTTCTAACGCATGGGTGAGATCGAGAAAAGTAGTATGTGCTCACAGCCCAACTAGAAGAGGCACAATACGATGTGATGAAGTATTGCCTCGGTACTCTTGTCTTCTGTCTCTCTGCTGTTGGTATTGTAGTCTGCATTTTGATGTAGACATGGTTACTTGAGGTAATTTTCTGCATCATCACTTGTCTCGACATAAATGTCAACTTATATTACCTGCATGTTGTTCTTGGTCAATATGTGCTTGTAGTGAACTGTTTAAAACACACAATCGCTTCTTCTGAAAGATATTTCTATTTTAAGTTCCTTGGGTTGCAGAATTAGTTTTTTTCCTATTACATAATCATAGCCTTTTAGACCTCCTACTTGTCTCTCTTCTTGGTATTATATCTTGCTTGCCAAACACTTCTTCCACTCTTTCACCCTCTTGTCTTCTCTCTCTGCTGTTGGTGTTGAAAGACCGAGTCGCTCAAAAATCCAAGCCGAGTTTCTCTCCAAGCCGATGAAAAAGCAACTGCCTGTCTTCTTTGCATTAACTAGAGCGACACGTGTCAAAAAACTACAAGTCTTCTCCACACAACACGGCTTCTCGTCTTCTCTTCTTATGTTCCTTCCCGATGACTGCAACTCCTTTGTCTTCTATCTTCTTTGGGTACCCATCTTCTTTTGGGGGTTTTCTTTGAGCACGAAGGACCACCGCTGAGGTTTCTCCGTTCCAACGTTCCAGTGTCTTCTTCTTCCTCCTTATCTCCCTCCTTCCTTCGGCAACAAGACCAACAACAATTCAGCCACGGAGCTCGCTGTTCTGGTAAGTTTTTTGGTCGTCCCTAGATTCCGATATGTGGGGTCACACTAACTAAGCCAGAAATGAAAAAAGAATGGGTTTTTTTTTTTTAACAAACTGACTAGATTCTGATATGATTTTTTTAGTTGAGTTGTGGAGATGATGAAGACCATAGTTGGTACTTATAGATTTAAGATTAAGATGCCTTTGATTTTAATATCTAGTCTGCATTGGATGTCATGGGTACTTGATGATAAAATGAATTCAAGTTCTTTGAGTTCTGACATGTTGAACAGACAACTCCAGAGGTTTCTCCATGTTGTGAAATCTTTCTGCTTACTAGAAACTGGATGTCATGGGAAACGCCTGGTCTGAGCAATAAACTGGAAATATGATCCATAAAGTACATTGATAGACTTGTGGAGCACACCTGGAAGGCTGGAATATCTACTTGGTTAAAAAATAAACTTATTTTGATGATTGTAACCGTATGATTTATCACATTCTTTGATTTTATCTCTCTGAGTGCTCTCCAATATACTTGTACTTTTTTGTGTGGTTAGTAGTCCTTCAAGACTTGGAAGTTGCTGTGCAGTCTGCTTTCTGTTTTTCATCTGAGATGCAAATATTTCATAATGACACCTGAGATAATTATTTTATTCTGAATTAGTTGTTGAAAAAAATGGATTTTTAGTTTTATACACACGTTCTTGTCTTTGTTTGGAGTTTATTCATCTATGACAGTCTATTCTAAAAACTGTTGTCTGGTTATGTATGCCAGACATTTACAGGAAATTTCTCAGATTCCAGGCATGGTTTCAATGGTTTAGTTCTTAAGAGATTTATCTGCCCTTCAATAATTGAAATTCCTCATCCTGTATATATAGATTAAAAACATATAGATGTAAACAGAGAGGTTAGATTTAAGACTCGAATAAGATAATCAAATCTCTTTATTAGTGAATCACTTTAGAACACAAGCAACAAAGCTAGAAATAATATAAAAGAGGAATCCATTCCATCCGAGTCTGGAGTTCGGCGGACTAAGCGGTTGTAGAGACCACAAAAAGGGAAGATTAAGAAGAGAGGCTAAAAAAAAAGGAACAGTGTAGGAGATTAGGACAACACATAGGCTCCCCTCGGTCCTCCCTTTTTCCTTCAACTCCTTCCTCTATTTATAGTGGAGGGTTGAAGGCTAAGAGGGTATGATTGTAATTAATTTGACAATCATCATCGCCCATCTGTATCGTGCTACGTGGATCAAAGGTGGCGCCGTCGTATTTGGATTACGACCCTTTGATCGGACACGTGACATGCTACAGTGCCTGTGTGCTGCCCAGACGGCGGTCGACCAAGCGAATATCCTGTTCCCACGTATTCTAGTGGTTTTGCGAACAAGATTGCCCTTGATCAACCTCTCATACACTTACCCGCCAATCCTACGATTTATCTATGACCCCCATGCTAGCGTGCGACACTAGCTAGCGTGCCTACCAAGAAATGGAATTCCTATTAGCAGGTATGCGACCCTTGTGTGAGCAAGACTACCGTCTTAGCGCTATATGCAAGTACTGAATTGGCACTTTGTGACTGGAAGACATTGATATACCATGTTGTCTGACGTGCGGGCATCGTCTGATAGATACGTTGCGCAGGTCACGCCTGACGTGCGAGGTGCCGTCTAATGGACAGGTAGCTTGCGTCGCTGTCTGACGTGCGAGGTGCCGTCTAATGGACAAGTAGCTTGCGTCAATGTCTGACGTGCGAGGTGCCGTCTAATGAACAAGTAGCTTGCGTCACCGTCTGACGTGTAATGTGCCATCTGTCTTTTGTTTGGGATATCTACAATAGATATATAGAGAATCATGTGGACATGTGGACATTAATTACTTTGAAATGTGGTGAGTGGTGACGAGACATATAGATGGGGTCTTGTAAGGGACCATACTTCATGTGTGCTCACATCATGCGGCCCTTATCGATTCACCAACCCATGATGCAGCTGCTCCACATGTTTCTATGAAGTGGTTGTCCAAAATAACACCAAAATCTGCAAGTTTGGTGAACGTTTCAAAGCTCCTGTACACCAGAAGAAACTGGGCTACTAGCCCATGTGATAATGCCGGGGTTGATAAGTATAAATGTAGGTCATGTCTTGATTCCTTTGGCCCTACCCATATACCATGTCTTGAATTCTGTTGAGGGAGAATTCTTGGTGCTTTTGTTGTAGAATATTTATAACATCTAAGTAAAGGTTGTCATATATAGCAAAATATGTTCTGTAACTTTAAATTCTGCCTTAATGGGTAGAAAAATTATTCAAACTGAAAGACGAGAAGTTTCATCGATTGCAAGCTAAGGTATACTCAGATGTTAGAAAAATTATTCGAACTGAAAGACGAGAAGAGCTTGTGTTTGATTGTCAACTGGGTGATCTGATGATTCCATGCAAAGAATGAGAGTACTTCTCATTTGAGTGACCCCCTTGTTTTCAATCTCTTGTGGATAGTATGGTGGGACCCATATGAATACCATCCAATTCCAAGTCTTCACATCCTCTAGTGTTCGAAGATTTCCTTGTCCTTTGAGATCCTTTTGCTGTCCTTTTTCTTCCAAAAACAATTCTCCATACTAGCCATGGGTATACGATTGCCTGGGATGCTTCATGCTAAGCAGATTCTTCAACGCTCTCTTCTAACTCCGGCTCCCACAGATGTCCCAAAGGGCCACTTTGTGGTTTATATAGGAGAGACCCACACTCGGAAGAAGCGATTCGTGGTTCCGATATCATACTTGAACCAACCTTCATTCCAAGACTTGCTAAGTCAGGCTGAGGAAGAGTTCGGGTTCGATCATCCAATGTGTGGAGTTACAATGCCATGCAACGAAGACACGTTCATCGATCTCACTTCTCGATTGAATGGCACATGAGAGGAGAGAAAAAGAAAGCAGCAAAAGAAGGCTGGCTAAGAAAACAATCACCACCCCCTCCCTCTTTCAAGTTTGATTTGAGGCAGAGGGGACTGAAACATTCAAACCACTCCAATTTTGTGAAGTGAGGAGTGTCAATTCCATGTAAAATACATTTCCTGTAAAAGATAGTTGGGAGTCCAAAAAGAAGCCGTGTCACACATATAGACACACGATTCGGATACTGGTTGGACGAATCTGTGCACCACAGGTCCTAACATAACAGCTGAGATTGTATGTGAAGTGTTGTGTCAAAATAATGTATAGACGTCACTTAAACAATATGATGGATCATCCTAATTTGGAATAAGATGATATGTGCTTGGTCGTCTCAGATCATTATATGCTTGTCAAATTCTAATAAGTGAAAAGAATAATAGAAGAAATGGCCAGTATAAATCTTTGTTGGTTCTCTTTATTTCTTGGATTGTATCACAATGTTTCTCGCAATGATTTAAGCAAGGTCACACTATGAGTCTCTTAATTATATTTTGGTTACATAGTTTGGTTTTTTCTATTTCGTATATCCGATAATTTTAAATTTTTTTTTTTATATTCAACTATATTTTTTCTTCCTATTTTAGTCTTTTGCATTCAGCGTAGTTGTTAAGCTTCATTTCATAGTATTTAGCATAATTGTTTATTGGCAGGAGGAGCAAGCACTCGATCTTTCTCAGCCGAAGAAGCAGAGATTCGAGCCATAAAATTGGGATTGGAGCAAGCTGCAAATCTTAATTTGGGTCATTTTGTGGTGGAATCAGATACCTTGGAGGTGATCCAACATCTGCAGATAGGATCTACGGCATCTGGTTGGTCCTCATCCGCCTTCTTAGCAGACATTTTGTTTACTTGTACAAAGTTCTCTTCTGTCATTTTTGTTATATTTCGCGTGGTGGTAATCGGGTTGCAGATGTAATTGCCTCTAAGGCAAAATCTCTCTCTTCTCCCATAGTGTGGAATTCCTCTCTTCCGGCCTGGTTGGTTTCAGCGCTGAAAGACGATATTCCTTGTCCTGATGTAGCTTCCTTGCTCGGTGGTATATGAAAGAGCTTAATTACAAAAAATAAAAAGCATGTGAGCTTAATTTCTTTTCTGATCAGTTTGTTTGAGGCTGACTTGAGTGACTGCGAAAACTTAATTTTGTCATCCCATATAGTCACACCTCTCAAAATTGACCTCAGCAGAAGGCCATATCAGGGTTTTAGAGGACGTCAGACTTGATAGTTGTGAGCAATCGCATGACAGTTTGCCCAAGTTGGGTTCAATCATCCAATGGGTGGTCTCAGATTCCATGTGAAGAAGACACATTCATCAATCTCACTTCTCAATTGAATGGCTTATGAGAGAGGAGGAACAAAGAAAGCACTAAGATGGCTGGCCAAGAAATCTAAAACACCATTGTTGAAGTTCAAGGTCAAGGGAACAACCCATTTTAATTTTTAACCAAATCTCTCCAATGTTGTAGAGTGGGGAGCTGCTAGTCATTTGTAAATATTTATTTTGTAGTAGAATTGAGCAAGGTTTAAAGGAGGCCGTTTTAACGGTTAAACGGACTGGGGGCGTTACTGTTTAAACTGTTTAAACGGATTAAAACGGCCAGGGGCAAAAATAGAAAAAAAAATGAATTTAACGGAATTAAATGGGTTTTAACGGATTTTAAAGGAAAAAAACGAAAAAAATGGTGCTGAAATTCAAATTTTGAAATTTGAAAATTTAAAAAAAAAAAAGATTTTAACGGAAAATTAATGGAATTAAACAGATTTAACGGCTGTTTTTTTCACAATTTTTTCAAAATTTAATGGTTGTTTAAATGGTTTTAATGGCCGTTAAAACAAAAAGAATGGCCGTTGAATTCAAAAATGTTAAAACGTTAAATGGTTTTAACGGAAATGGGTTTGGGGCGTTACTGTTTAAATGGCCGTTTTTAAAACCATGGAATTGAGTAAGAAAGGAAATGAAAAGTCTCCTATGGAAACATTTTTCAATGGAAATTCTCTTCTTTTTTCCCAGTTAGATTCTATGCTCTGTATGGCTGCCCTTAATAAGTTTTCTAGAAGGAAAATACTATCCCTTGGATAACCAGACAAAAATACGTGTGGTTTAAGGCCATTGACCATTGGATTCAAGAGATCCACAATCCCGAGGCAGTTGTTGCATGGATCTCTTGAATCCAACAGTCAAATGGCCTGAAGGACACATAAGATGTGGGATAGCACGATTCTTTCTAGAAATGATTTTTGCATATAAATGTTGTAAATACTGTCTGTTTCAACACTTCTTGACATAAAAACCCATTTTCTGTAAAACTTTTTGTTGATCGCCGTACAGATCCCAAATTAATTCTTTCTATATATATATATTTAGGGGTGAGAAAAACTTCGATGTCCACCCCCGACGTCAAATATCAATGTCCACCTAAAAATGTCACGTGGCACACTATTTCAGGCTATTGATCCAATGGATGTTACTGAACCTACACTGAAAATCAGCATGATTGGTGATTTTAGCTTTTGGATTTGTGTAACCCCAAAAATACTTGAATCCAACAGCTAGAAATCACATGATGAAAAATGCATGTATCTAGCATGCATAAATCGCCAATAAGGCTGATTTTTGGTGTGTAAGTCCAAGGTTTAAAAGGGGCCATTGTAATGGTATAACGGCTTGGGGGCATTGCATTTTTTCCATTAAAACGAATTGTAACGGACGGGGGCAAAAATGGAAAGTAACGGCAAAAATGGGAAAATGGCACTGGAATTCATAATTTCAAATAAAAAAAATTTAAAATGAAAATAAAAGAAAAAATAACATAAATAACGTTCGACCTTTATTTTTATAAAATTTTTCAGAAAATAATGGTCGTTATTTTCTAAGCATCAAATCGGTTCATAACATAATGGGCATGCGCTACTGTTCAACGGCTGTTAAATTCGTTAAAACAACATTAATTTAAACCATGTGTAAGTCAACTAAGGGGTGAACCAAACATTCAGTGGGTCCGAAAGAGTGCCACATGACATTTGTAGGGAGAAAATTTTTGAAGCGGCGGAAATTTAGAAGTGGGGATCATGCTCCCATTCATATTGCACCAGGTACACTAGAGTTAACCTGGCGTATAATCATTGCCCGTACACTTAGGAGTACCTGGTGCAATAAGATTAGCGCTTGATCCCGGCTTCTAAATTTCCGCCGCTTCAAAAATTTTCTCATGTCAGGGGATGGACATCAAAGTTTTTTCTCGGCTATCAATTGTAGGCCAGCTGGTCAGTGATCAGTAGCAAGGTTATTAAACTTGACCCGACTGGTCGAACCGGTGACCTGGTCACAAAACCAGGTTCAGCTGATCTCGACCCAGACAATGTTGAACCGGTGACCTGGGGGTGGTCCACTAAGGAGCTGGCAAAACATTAATCGGTCAGTGAGCCCCAAAGAGTTGCCACGTGGCAGGTTGACCCAGTCGTCCTGGGAGCTGAACCGGTGACCCAATGAACCGATCCCTTGACCGGTCCGGGTATGAAAACATTGATCAGTAGTCGATGGGCGAACAAATCTTTTAGAATGACGAAATTACCCCTTTCACAACGGCTAGTTTGTAACATGTCTTCAGTTAACAGTCGTAACGGTGATCAAACACACGAACCGTATTTGTTCTTCCTTTGATGTCACGGACCTTCGCTTCTCTTACCCGTCTCTTACATTGCTGTTCTCAAACCAAAAACCTCAGAGCCACCAAGACTCTCCACGCTCACCTACTAAGAACAGGCTTAGTCTTCACCTCCCTTAACCTTCACACCAAGCTCATCTTAACCTACGCCACATGCCTTCACAACAACCCTCAAAATTTAACTAACTTCTTCAACTCCCTGGATCCCACCAACCCTTTGCCCTTCAATGCCATTGTTTCTGATTTCTCTCGCCATGGTTTCCCTTATCTCGCTCTCCAAACAACTTCTTTCATGCAAGTAAGCAGCGTTCCCTTAGACACGTACGCTCTATGTAGTTCTTTAACGGCTTCATCTTCGCTCAGAGCCGTTGAATTCGGTAAACAGATACATGCTCACGTGGTGAAATCTGGTTGGTTATCGAGTGTCTATGTGGGTAGTGCACTGATCAATTTCTACTCCAAATCCTCGGCGATCAATGACGCATTGAAATCATTCGATGAAATTCCCCTAAAGAATACTGTGTGTGCCAATGCACTTCTTTCGGGTTTCGCGGAAACTAAGATGTGGGTTGAGAGTCTAAATTTGATTTGGACAATGCGCAAGTTAAGACTGGATTATGATCAGTTCACATTATCTGCTGTCCTACGTGTATGCGCCGGATTATCGGCTGTTGAATTGGGTCGACAGCTGCATGCCAACCTTATCCGTACAATTGGTGATGTCGAAGGTGATGTGTTTCTTCAGAGTTCATTGATTGAGATGTATGGGAAATGCGGCCTTGTGGAGAAAGCTCGACATGTGTTCGATTTGGTGGGAATTGCACGAGTAGGAGAGAGAAAGAGAGACGTTGTTTTGTGGACATCGATGCTTGGGGCATACGGTAGAAATGGCTGGTTCAAAGATGTGATTGGTTTATATGATTTGATGTTGATGGAAGGTATGATACCCGACGGGGTGGCGTTTGTTGCAGTCATCTCGGCATGTGGTCATACAGGCAATGTGAGCCTGGGGCTCAAGTATTTTGAGTCCATGGTTCATGACTTTGGGTTAAACCCTGACCCGGAACATTACGGTTGTGTGGTTGATTTGCTTTGTAGGGCGGGTGAATTGGAGAAGGCGTGGAAGTTAGTGAGTGAGATGCCCTTTAAAGTGGGTGGTAGTAGTAGTAGTGGTAGCAACAACAACAATCACAGCATCAGTATTAGTAGTGTTTCTATGTGGGGAGCTCTGCTTAGTGCTTGTACAGATAGTGGGAATGTTGAGATGGGTACGTTGGCCGCTCATAAGGCACTTGAATTGGATCCTCAGAATGTAGGGATTTATGTTCTGTTGTCAAATTTGTATGCTAGGGTTGGTATGTGGGATGAGATTGGGGAGTTGAGGGAGTTGATGAAGGAAAGAGGGTTGAAGAAAGATGTGGGATGTAGTTGGATAGAGGTCACAAGTTAAATTAAGGTAAAATTGCTCCTGAGATTTTATTTCCTGTGGTTTTACTAGCATGCAATCAATAGTCTCCACCTCCCTGTAAGTTTGTAGGTTTTGCAGGGACTTCATGGTGGTGTATCATGGTGCAAAGAAACTTAAGGGATACAGAGCAAAAGAACCATGTCTGCATTTCATGGAAGAGTTGAAGCTCTATTCTAATTACAAGCTTTAACCATATCGAGCTTAATTAGTTGTTGAGTGCGACTGAGTTGTTTTCTTTATGAATGTTTCCAAACCAAGATACTATTAGACTGTTATTTGAAGTTTCATGATTAGCAGCGAGGTGAAATGAAACAGCACAGGAGCGGAAGAAGCCGATTAGCTATGATTTTATTGATGATCTTACATTACATAAGCTAATAAGATGGTGCTGGATAAATTTTTGGTACATGACACTTTAGGGATTAAGAAAAGAAATGTTCGATTGAGTTCATGGAGCATTCGACAAGAATAATATAACAGATTCCTTGAAGGTCCATACAGCCATAGGGCCTTCAAGCAGGAGCATTCCCACAGTAACAGATGTTTCTAATCCAGTAACAAGTCGGTGTGGTACCCGTTATTATGGTCAGAGATTAGGAGGGAACAAAAGAAGAAATAATATGAATCAAATGAAATGAAGTTGTATAAATAGTTCTGAAGAGGGTATCTTGACCTGAGCATCAAGAACCATTGGACAACTTGATGTGCTGTATTCTGTATGTGTTCTTGAGACATTTGGTTGAAATGTGGAAGAATTGTTTTGATCACCACATTTCCTGGGGCTTTTGAGTTCACAACACATCTTTTTACAGGAATTGAGGTAGTGTACATGGTAACATCGAGAGCTCACAAGATTCCAGCTCTGGAGTCAATGGTGTGCATTATCTTGATTTGGTCGATCATTACTTTGCTGGGACTGGGCCTATATCCATGGTCGAACAAGGTATTCGAAATGGGGGATGTGGGTACAGAGCTGAAAGGGTGAGAGCAAGCTACATTGGTCGACCAGGCCCTGTCAACTACATTGCAGATATCTGGGTGTGAAAGCCTTGTGGCTTTGAATGAAAGGTTTGGAGAGCAGAGGTTTCTGGATGATCAATCCAGGAACATCGATTTGTGCATAATTTATTCAGAAAATTTTCGAAAGGAACCCAAGTTTAAGGGTATTTTTCAAAAAGAACCATATTTTTTGAAATTTATCAAAACAAACCTATGACGCCAAACCGTTTGGTGTATGCTCAAAAAATGTTTCAATAGCAGATTTGCCCTTGTCTTGACACCTGAAAAAAGGTCAAATTGCTGTCAAACGCCATACTGTTTGGTGGCGGTTATTAAAAGTCGCCAAACTGTTCGGCGTCGGCTATTAACAGTCGCCAAACGGTTTGGCGCCGTTTGGCGACTGTTAATAGCCGATGCCAAACGATTTGGCGACTGTTAATAACCACCGCCGAACAGTATGGCAACTGTTAATAACTGTCGCCAAACAGTATGGCGTCTGACAGCAATTTGATCTTTTTTCATACACAACTTTGGTGTACCCATGTAGAAGATAAATCATTGGTTGATTTTTGGTGAGGATGATCTCCACACCGTTAGATCACATATTCTGAAATTTCTACCATCATGAAACGTGGGTTTCAAGTTAACACGGTAAAAAAATAAACGCCTAACAGTACGGCGTATCATTTTGTGAACCGCCAACTTGGCGGTTCACAAAATGATACGCCATATTGTATGGCAGGTTATAACAACATACACCAAACTGTTCGGCGTATCGTTTGAAGAGGGCAATTCGACCATTTTAAAGTTTCGTGAGAATACGCCAAACGGTTCGGGTCATAGGTTTGTTTTGACAAATTTCAAAAAATAGCCTTAAACATAGGTTCATTTTGAAAATCTTCCGTAATTTATTCCCACATCACTTGTGAATATTTTATTTTTAAAACATGTGGGTCTTGAATATTGCGATCTCAACTTTTGCAGTCGCTATGCGACTTATGAATTTTTTTTTGTCAGGCTAGGTCTCATTGGAGTTGGCTTGGGACGGTCGAACTGTTGGACAAATAGCTAACAGTGTCTCAATATGTCGCTCTCTGCCGTGCTTAGGCTTGGGAGTTTTCTGCACGGGTAGCATCAAGAATTAAATTCAACCCTTTCGCTAAGATCAGATTCTGTCACTAGGTATAGAATACCATGCCCATAAGCTCAGAAACTAGTGGCCTGGTGGGTACCTTTGGATCTTTGTCCCCAATAATGCTCAAATTCCCCGGTTAAAATTCAATCCATGAGAATGACTCCAATCAAACGCTTGTAAATCACTAATCAGGCTAACTTTTGGTCTGTAGGTCCACCTAGAGTTGGGCTAAACATTCATGGGATCAGCGAGCAATCTCTAAAAGTATGCCATGTGGCTCATACTGTGATCCATGGACAACGTTCTACTCCTAGAGTCCTGCCCCCGCGTGTGTGTTGCAGTGTTGCAGTTTCAAGTTTACAAAGGCCAAGTGTTGATTGGAGTCGTTTTCATGGGTTGATTTTTAACCGTGATTTTAAACATTATTGATCATTATTTGGGAGAAATTTTTGAAGGGGCTGGATTTTAGCAGGGATCATGCGCCAAATATACCATGGTTACTTTTTAAAAAGTTTTTTAAAACCTAGTATATGTGGCGCGGGATCATTGGGTGCATGATCGCTGCTTCTAAAATCCTGCCGCTTCAAAAGATTTCTCATTATTTAGAGTGCAAAGATCCAAAGGTTGAAACTTGAAATCACTAATCAAGCTGATTTTTTGTTTGTAGGTCCACATAGGGATTGGTCAAAGGGTCAGACTCCAGTTACCGCCCTAAAATGACAGGCTCCGGTTACAGGACACAATATGAATCACGTGTCACTCTATTAGAGGACCCTGACCGTATGGATGTTTGGCCAATCCCTAGGTGGACCTGAAAACCAAAAATCAGCCTGATTAGTGATTTCTAGGCATTGGATCTTTGTACCTAAATATTGCTTAAATTTCCACAGTTGAGATCAACCCATGAAAATAAGTCTAATTCAACGCCTATAAATTACTAATCAAGCTGATTTTTGGTTTGCAGGTCACAGTCCTCTAAGAGAGTGCCACGTAGCTCATATTGTGTCCTGTAACAGGAGCCTGTCATTTTAGGGCGGTAACTGGAGCCTGACCGTTGGCCAAAATCTATACGGTCAGCGTCCTCTAAGAATGTGCCACGTGGCTCATATGTTGGTCGGTCAGCAAATTTATACTCCCACACCCTCTGAGAGAAATTTTTTGAGAGTACACTGAAAACGATTTGGAATCGAAGTTTTAATACAAAATTTCTTCTATTTCGCGGGCTAGGAACGCCAACTCCTGATCCGCTAACCTTATTTCAATTCGATCGCTCGAAAGAATTTTTTTTTTCTAAATGCCCCAAACTTCATCTACAAGAAAACATGGCGGAGATCAGTCGGACGGGAGCGGATCCGCCCCCAAATCACAGCGCGCCAAAATGAGTAGAGTTACTGAAGACAACGAGAAAAAGGTAAAAAAAACCCTTCTATTCCCTTCGAATTTAAGCAATTTCTGTGTTGAATTCGGCAAAAACCAATCACAACGGACCCAACTCAGAATTTCGAATCCTAATTGCACAAAACCCTAATTTTGTGATTACCCATCTATGTAATTCACTCGTTCTCAGTGTATCTTTCGTGGGTTTTATGTAGAGTTTGAGCAAGAGACTCAAAGATGTCGAAATTAGCATTCCGATAGTTTTTGGAACCATCTCGTTCTTTCTCGGTAAAAAGGCGAGTGAGTAAGTATGTTTGGTTAATGGTGCTGGCTCTCGCCTGCTAAGTGTTCGCGTAATTTTACCCTTTTTTTTTTTGCTTCAATTAGGTATCATTCGCACAAATGGACGGTCTATGTTCGTGGGGCAGCAAATGAGGATCTGGGTGTGGTGATTAAGCGGGCCGTGTTTCAATTGCATCCCAGTTTCAATAACCCCACTAGGGTTGTGGAGTCACCCCCATTTGAGTTATCAGAATCTGGTTGGGGTGAATTTGAGATTGCCATCACCCTGTTCTTCCACAGCGATGTTTGTGATAAGCAATTGGACTTGTGAGTTGTTCTGTTTGTTATTGAGTTCAGATTTAGTTGAACGGAGAGGTTTAAAATGGTAATAATGCCTTCACAATTTACAGATATCACCATCTGAAGTTGTACCCCGAGGATGAATCCGGTCCCCAGTCGACCAAGAAACCAGTTGTTGTAGAATCTTATGATGAGATTGTTTTTTCCGATCCTTCCGAGGTTTTTTTTGCTCGTGTACAGAATCACCCGGCTGTGAATGTGCCCAGGCTACCTCCTAGTTTTAACTTACCTCCTGCTGGTGCTGTTCTTCTCTGTGCTTTTTATGGCCTTTTTACTCCTTTCAATGGTTTTGAGAGATAAATTTGCTTTATGTTTTATGTAGGACTGATTGACAGTGTGAATGAAAAGAGGAGAGGTGATACCAAAGATCATCCACTAAGTCAGTGGTTCATGAATTTCTCGGAGGCAGACGAGCTATTAAAACTTGCAGCAGCTCGTCAGCAGGTCAGAATGATTTGGATGCTTCCCATTTCCCTTCAATTTCTTTTCGTAGTTCTAGTCCCTTCAGTTTGAATTAAACATGGTTGTCATTTTTCATTGTATTTCAATCTGTTGCACATTATTACATACTTGCATGCATACATGTATACAACCTATATATGTGGTAAAAATCTGAGGATATTGTAGATATGGATAGAATTTTCACTCAGGTGAGAAACATGCGGTGGAGGACAATTCATCATCCATTGGATCCCCTGTGGATCAGGTTGTTTGATATCAATTGCTTTTGTTTGGAAAGTCACGACAAATAGTTTAACACATTCTCCATGATGGATGATTACGATCATCTGATCAGGTTTAACCTAGGAGACATCCTTGCATGGGTTTGTCTAACACAAGTTCCAGAGCTTCTTAGTTGGACATCATCATCATCATTGCCTTATCCCCAATCTTTTGGGTTGGCAACAAGTATCCTGTTCTCCCATTCAATTCTATCTAGAGCCATATGGATTGGAAACTACTTAAAATCACAAAAAAAAAGCAACATAATCAAGGACTAGTAGTTGGGGAGGAAAATCAACAATTAATTAGAGGAGATCCACCTCTAGATGCCCTTAATCCAATGGGTTATCTGATTATCTATATAGAAGCTTAAATTGTATTATTAGACACTTAAAAACTTCTAAAAAATAATTCCTAATTAAAGCAACAATCTTAAACCAATTCAAGCTCCTAATTTGATTCAAATAACTAACTAGAATACCTCTTTGGCTTGATAACTAACCCAAAACTCCTATAAATGCAAACCATCTAAAATCTAAATCTAACTAAACAACACTTCCTATCATCTACTCCTTATACCAAGTATTTGGGTCGGCAACATGAATACTATTGCTCCATTCGACTCTATTTAGATCTATATCATCCTTCAAGGCATGTTCCTTAGATACTTTCTTACTACCTCAATCCACATCATTTTTGGCTTTTCTCGTTCCTTTTAGAGCCTTCAAATTGCACCAAAGCGCTGATTCTCATTATTGTTATTGTTGGTCTTCATTGTATATGCCTTTTTTTCATTGTAGCACGTTGCTTTTAGAGGATGCCCTAGCCAACCTTCACCCACTTATCACTATACCCAGTTTAGATGTAGTGCGTCATTTTGGGAGGATGCTCTAGCATAAATGGAAATCAACGAATTTGGATTCATGTGAAGAGATTTGACGGAACTTTTACACCAGTTGTCAGCCTTCTTACCTTACTAAAAATAAACCCTCTAAAAATCAAAATCTAATTAAACAACACTTCCTATCATATTTCCTAAGTCATCAAGGACTCGAGGACTCCTAATAACTGGTCAGTTGATCTATTAACTCCCTCGGGTTGAAGGATTTTGAATTTGATGAGTTCGGAGTCTCACTTAGGTGGTACAACATGTTGAACTGATAATGACTTGCTTACCTAATCTCCATAGAGGATTTTTCATCATTTTTGAGAACTTCTCATCCTCTTGTCATGACTTTCTAACAACAGCTCGATCACGAACGCTCGGCCCCAAATTGCTTCCTCACTTGAGCACTCTTACTTGATCCCAAATTTGACTCATCTTTTTTGTAAGGGCTTTAACTGCTAGTGTGATTTGAACCGATGTTTGTCTTAAGTCACCTTGCTCTGCCAGTTCAGTATTGAATCGAGTGCCCTCGTGTAGCAGAGTTTGGAGGCATGGAGATTGACCGAATCCCTTATAATGAAATCCTCTTGATACCAAATTTATGCAATCTCAAGAGCATCTATCAATTGGAAACTACTTGAATGGCAAAAGAATCACAGACCAAAGAATTTATAATAGATCACCCCTATTTCTTCTCTCACATGACCATAAAGAATTAGCAAATCAGAAATGATCAGAAGTTGGGTTTTGGATCATGTCATTAAAGGTAAAAGCAAATCGCCATTTTGGGAACATTTATTTTGTTTGCATTCAGTTCAATGCTGAAACCGAGAAACATGACTCATCTAAATTAAAAACGGCAAATTAATAATTTGATCATCATCATCAAGAAAGCCTTATCACAATTATTTGGGGTCAGTTACATGAATCCGTCCCGCCGTTCCATTTTGATTAGGACCGTATCTTTCAAGTTTCAAGATATCAAACTACATATTTTAACAGTATGTACTTGTCGAAAATAAAATAATCAGCATTACTTTGGTAAATATGGTTCTTGGCAAATTGGCCATCAGCATCATATGCCTTATCCCATGTTGCAACGATACGGGTTTAGGTGTCAAAGTCTGACATGGGTATGGAGTATCCGATTCGGTGAACCTTGAAAAATAGGATTTTGGACTCGGCAATATACTATAATGGGACGCAAATGACACAAAATAATTCTGTTATTATTCAATAATGAGGATAATAGTGGATAATGTGAATGATATCTTATGATTTGTATCATACTTATAGACAAAAGAATACAAATACTTAATGTTATATTTTATTCATAGAAAATTTCAATTGGAAAAGGTAGAGTACTCTATGACAAATGTTAATTAGTATCTTTTTTTTTTGGTAAGTGTTAATTAGTATCTTGCAAGTAAGGAAAGGAAAAGTAAAACAAAATTTGGAATTGTCTTACTAGAATTTGTATCATGTTGGACACACCCATTTAGAACTAGAAGAGTACATGCAACATAAGCCTTATCATAACTATTTGGGTTCGTCAACAAACCCTATTCCTCCATTCAAATTCTATTTAGAGCCCTTTTTTTCTGTTAAAGTTTGATGGTGTGACTTACTATTGTTGCTAGATCCATTTTATCCTCGTGGTGAATTAGATAGATGAAGTTTATGTCCTTCATAAAATTTAAGTTCATACTTCATAGGGTTAGAAATTTAAGACGGGGCTATTTTTTTGCAAGGATGATCTCCATGGTGAGGAGATGATACTCTCCAAAAGTGATTACATGTGGCCCTACACAGGCATGTCAAAATTACTCGGCTCTATAAATATGTTGTACGGACGAGTCTGAGTCCAATTTTATATGGCTTTGACGTTTTTGACTCTGTCCACATGTCAGGTTCTGACACCTGTGTCGAAGTCCATGCAACACTGCACGAAGCACATGCAGGATCTAGGATCAATGGGTCTTACCCATTGTATAGGCCTAACCATCCATCTCCTGCATTATTTGGGACTGTTTGGAAAATGTGGTGAATGGTGCATGCAGAAAGAGTTGATTGATCATCTGATTGGGTTGATTTTGCATTTTTCCCTAGGTCTATGTACCTCTTTGAGTGGTGGCCCCTTCCCTGCAAAATGCAGCATATGTTGCTGTGTTGTTGGTGTGTCGTCCTTTAACGTTTACTGCTTCCACTTAAATTTCCCCCGTGTGTACAATTGGTAAAACATACTGTTTTTATATGATAACCATCCTCTAATTGCTGTGCATGCAAGTTACAACGATCGGTCACACTGCCTTATATGAGAAGCCCTGTACCTTGGTACCCAGTATGAAGTGTGCGTCATTGTGTTTCAAATAGGGTCATCTTGCTGGGTCCGGCCGGCATAGATTTAAAGTTTTTGAACTTCAGTGAATGGTACCTGCTATGAAGTGCTTGAAACCAACCATCTTTTTATTGATACTCATGTGTGAGAAACTCTTCATAGCTTTCTTGTATTCTATCTTGCTTACTTGCATTCGGAGGTTGAATGACATCAACTGTTTTAATCTTTAGAAAGCAGTAGAGAAGTGGGAAGGCTTCTTTTGACAATTTATTTTCACTTTGATAGGTGCAAGCTCATATTGTTAAGCTCAGAAGGCAGTTGAGTATGATGGATGGGCAGCCACAACAGTCGAAGCCCATCTCTGGTCAGTGAATGTAGTCAATCCCACTGGATTTTAGGAGGTTTTCTCTTCAAATGGGTATCTGTAGAGATATTAAAGCACACAACAATGAGAAATATTGATTACACTAGGAACTCAATATCTTCTCTCTGTTTTCCTTTGTTATGGAAGAGCTGAATGGCTGTACTTTTGAACCACAAAAGGAATGAATCTTAATTTCTTTTCTGATCTGTTTGTTTGAGACAGACTTGAGTGACTGCGAAAACTTAATGTGTAATCTCATATAGTCACACCTCTCAAAATTGACCTCAGCAGAAGGCCATATCAGGTTTTCAGAGAACATCAGACTTGATAGTTGTGAACAATCGCATGACAGTTTGCCTAAGTTGGTAGCGAAAGAATGAATATCATCTTACATGTATGCTTTTTTTGTTTTTTCTTACATAGTGTTTGAAGCTTAGTCCCAAAGCAAAAGAAACGGGAAAATCAAAATTAGATTTGGAAGTGGCAGTAGAGGATTTTCAACCATTATATACTTTATTTGAAAAATACTTGCATCGGAAAGGAAAAGGAGTAGCTTTCCTCCCTGTTTGTGGCGTACACGTCTCACATGCAAGGGACTAGGACTCGATTCTATTGGCCCGAAAATTATTTCTTTTTCTAGTTACCAATCCAATCCATTAACCTTGTTTTTACTTGAATCATTTGCCTTATTTTGCTTGGAATAATGTTGGATTGGACAGGTGGGATCAATAATATTGACGATTTCTTGATAGAACTCCAAGGTGTACCATGTTGATAGTTTGTGTCTGGGCAACCTTTCATGTGTACTGTGCCATGTAAGAATTAGGAAGGATGATACTCTGCACCCTTGGAATTGTCCTCTCCAAAGTCCCAACTAATTTTTAGTAGGAAAATATCCTACCTAGGTTCCAAACCTTTGGATGGCCATCGGGATTTGTGTGTTGTCAATCCCGAGGACCATCCAATGGCTTGGATGACATGGGAGTGCCTTTTTCTACATTAGATGGCAACAATTAACCCCACAAAAACCTGATTTTCACTAAATGAATTGTAATTGTACGAGGAAGATGTCTTGCCACAACATGAAACTAAGTCACCAAACATCCTCTTGAAACTCAGGCTCAATGTAGGTCCCTGGCATGTGGTGTGGCAAGAAACATGCAGTGGTTGAGAGTTGCAGAGCGCATGATCGGACTTCAATATTTCTGCTTATGTCTTGTGCTGTACATGTGAACGCGGGTACCTCTGTAAGTCCTTTTTTGTTCTGGATTTTGGTTCAGGTGTAATTGCAATGGGGCCAGCACTCTGGTTGTGGGGTGGGTCTCATATATGCCATCAGGATCCTGGCACTTTCCGGGTACCTCCGTAAGTCCTTTCATGTTCCGGATTTTGGTTCAGGTTTAATTGCAATGGGTCCAGCACTCTGGTTGTAGGTTGGGTCTCATATGTGCTGTCAGGATCCTGTCAAGGTATTTTCACTGCCTCGTCTCGGTTTGTTGCGTACTAAGCATAAGTCCCTATCCGTAAATTGCAAAGATATGCTTAATTTCATTGAAATGTATCTGCAAGCTATAGCTCTTAACAGTGAAGATGAGTTTAATTTCATTGAAGGGGTATCTAGTCTTAGCATCTTTTGGAATTCTGAAAATCATCCTTCAACAACTGATTCTCTTGACACCCATCTGTACCCATTCACTGAAAATGTGAACCCCTATAAAATCGCGGATTATTGATAGCTTTTTATATGTTCGTCCGTATAATACGGGTACCACCTAAAAGTGATTAATTCGTGAATTAACAACTATGGTATAGTCTAGCCTCTTTTGAAATTCTGAAAATCTTGAACAACTGGTACTCTTACCACCCATTTGTAACCATTCACTGAAACTATGAACCAACCACTTTAGTTAAACGTCCACTCGTTTACCATACAGCCCAGATATTACTTCTTAATGATATCATCTGATATCAACGGCTCTAACCATGCTTAGCAGGTGGAGAAAGAAAATGGCATCATCTCATATCTCACCTCACCAACAAGTCCCAACAAGAGCCATTTTGAGAGATGGTTAGGTAAGTAGGCTAGCCGTTTCAAACAGTTGGGAATGATCTCATAGCTAGCGCCTTACTATGTTGTCTTTACAAGAACTCTTGGGGGCAAGAGTAACATGGCCTTCATGTGCTAAGCAAAAAAGGCAGGGTCACCATCAACCCAAGAAAATGCATTTGTTGATTAGCTACGTTAGTCGGTGCATTTCGATGGAAATGGTGGGCCACCTATCTATTTCTAGTGTTTTTATTCTCCATTCACCAACCAATCTCATTCACAGAACATGGAGGTCTTCTTCTACGGATTGTGACCCATGGCCAATCCAATCTCACCTTTAAGAAATGGACTTGGGTGCTCCTCTTTTGATCTCCAAATTCAACTCGACCGAGTCAATGAGTTAAATCATTGATGTGTTTCATTTTTTTTTTCAAGTTGGAACTTTGGAGCCAGTTTCACCCGAGTCGACTCTGCCGAGTTCCGAGTCAGTTTAATCAAATTAGTTTTTGAACATTGTTCTTTATTAGTGTATAACCCCATTCAATATGGGTATGCATGTATGTATATATGTATGTATGTATGTATGTATGTATGTATGTATTGAGTTACCTGGGATGAGAAAAACAAAAAGAGAAGAGAAGAGACAGAAAGACCAGACATGATTGTTTTCGAGCACCCATCCATCATTTACTCCGGTCGGATTTTGCAGATCGCTTTCTGGGCCTTAGAACATGCGAATTAACGTTTCTACATCAGAGCCAGGCTAGAGATATATATAGCAGTGGTGACTCTCTCCTCTCTGGTGGTGGTGGTTTTAGCAGGAGGACCACAAGGGGAGTCCTTTAATGTTCACCATTACAGTAACAAACACTAGTAGAAATGAAAATGTAGAATTACATATGACCTTGCTGTTCTTCTCTTAATGAATTAATGTCTCTGTCAAGTACAAACCCACATTCACTAATCTCTCTAAATCAGTCTAAATGAACCGATAACGCCTTACTCTCAACCCTTTCTCCCTGAACTCCACAAAATTTTCTCAAATCCAGTTTTTCAGCTCTGGTTATCCTCCATTTATGGAGCAACAATTCACAGTTCTATAACTTGGGAAAATCTAACATGAAAATATGATTGTAACCATCTAAACTGTAGCATTCTTTTGGATGATCAGAAGATTATGGGTTGATTAAGGAGTAGGGAACCCATTAAATGGTGGGTCCATTCGTACTCTGATGGGCTCCACACTTATAATTTCGTCTCTCTGATTTAATCTCAGCCAGTAATACAAGATCCAAAAAGTTGGTATAGAACTAGGGATAGAATATAAACTAGATTATCCATTTTGATGTAAAGTATGTACAAAAGTAGTAGTCCTCGGACTAAAATAAACAGTTAAGGAAGAAACATATAGGAGAGGACTAGCTTTACTACTGAATGTCTCTGGTTCTGTGACCAGTAAAGACAAAGATAAAGTAGAGAGAGAGGAATGGATTCTTGGGGGCTTCTGTCGTCAAAACCTGCAAACTGTAGATATATGCACATGGGGTTTCTGTACTTTAGAGATCCAATGATCGCGTGCCACATATACATGGGGTTTAGGATTTGGTTTTAAAAGAACTTAAAAAACAACATGGGTATATGTGGCACGCGATCATTGGCCACTTCATTGTGAAGTACTCCCATACTCAATCCACAGAATGACAAGCCCAACAATCAAAAAACACCAAACAAACACCTGGGTGGTACTCTGCTAGTACTCATTATTCATCCGTGATTTAGATAAACAAGTATATTTATGGCAAGAAAATAAATAAATAAAAATAGTTTTTTCTTTTGAAGTTTAAAAAGTGTTTAGAACAAGAAACCAAATTTGGATTGAAAGAAAATGAAGAATTTGTCAAACACCCAACAAAATCAGTGTGACATGTAAAACTCAAAACTATCCTAGAGAGAGAACTCAAAACTAAAAGCTAGCATGAAACTAACTATGTAAGAAAGTTGGGTGTGTGCCTGTAACTTGAATAAAAGCACTCCACACATATTCCTTTCAAGAAAGGAAGCACAAGAAAATTGTGTGTTTCTTAAAAAAGAGAGAGGGCAAGTTTTTAGAAACTTGAAATTTAAAAGCCAAATCCCATATACAGAAGAACAACAACCAGAAAAACAATAAAAAGAGGAAAGAAATTAAAGGAAAAATGGCGATGTGCCAACTTGAAGAGAGAGAGAGAGCACTCTAGACCCAAAAGTAAAAGGGTATTTTAGTAACATCTCCATGAAATTTGAATGTAATTAGTAATACCCCTTATACTTTCAAACTTTAGGATTACCCCTCTTGACCTAATTTAACCATCATTTGACTAATGTTAAAACTTTAACATGACGTGCATCGCGCCTGTTAATGCGCACCTATGAAAGGACCATATAATATTGTGAGTACAATTTTTTTTTTTTTCTGTAATCAAGCATTTAATATTAGGAAGGAAACTAAATAAATCAAAGCATCAAGGGTGGTTTGTGAGCCCAAAAATGGGGTGTGTATTTCTAATTACCTCCAAATTTCAGAGGGTGTTACTAAAATACCCAAAAATAAAATAAAGGAGGCAACAAGGGAAAGGGAAATGGGTTTTTTTTTTTCCAACTTGAGAATAAAAAAAGGGAGAGAGAGAGAGAGAAGGGAAGGGGCCATGTTGTCCTTTGGAGGGGCTACAAGAGAGTTTAAACCCAATGGGGTTGGTGCCCAGCATGTCCTTACACACAAGCAGACCCCAAAAGACCCGTGGTCTGTTCTTTGCCCCCACACCTCACATGACTTTGTTTCTCTTTCTCTGCCTCTAACTCTCTCCATAAATACCTAATAATCCCACCTTTTCTCTCATCCCCAACACTTTCTCATCTTTCCTTCTCTCTCTCGTCTCAACTTCCCCTTTTGTTTTTCGTGCTTTACACCACCAAGTCCGTCGGAAGAAAAAAAATGGCCGTCAGAAAATCAAACAAACTACCTCAAACAGCAGTCCTTAAGCAAATTCTGAAGAGATGTTCAAGCTTAGGCAAAAAACAAGGCTACGACGAAGAAGGCCTTCCTGTTGACGTACCAAAAGGCCACTTCCCTGTCTACGTTGGAGAGAAGAGAAGCAGATTCATTGTTCCAATTTCCTTCTTGACCCATCCTGAGTTTCAAAGCCTACTTCAAAGAGCCGAAGAGGAATTCGGGTTCGATCACGACATGGGTCTTACTATTCCTTGTGAAGAAGTTGTATTTCGCTCTCTAACATCAACCCTCAGATGAAGGACAGGATGAGAGTATGATCAAGATCAAGCAACACGTACCACCTTTTTTTTTTTTTTTTTTCTGGGGTTCGATCGATCTCCCCCGTTAAAATGACTCTGACCCAAAACCCATGAACATTTCTGGGTTAGATTTGTATATTTGAAGTTTGAGGTTTTCCTTACGGTGGTGCTTGATTGCACCCTGTAAGAGACTTAAGGAAGTTACCCCGTTTGTGACATATCTCTCTCTCTCTCTCTCTCTCTCTCTCTTCAAGAACCAGGTCTGCATGAAATCATTAAGAACAGTTAAAACAGTTAAAATGGGTTTATATCAGACACCAAAACATGTATTATTTGTCAGGAAATTTTTTGGGACTCCGGATCATCACAGAGTTCTAGGTTTTGAGTTCTTCAAAGAAACGAACGGTGGTTATTGTTTTGACTTCTTGTTCAGTACTTACGTGTACACTAAGAACTCTCGATTATGGGTACTCTTTATCGGGTCATTTTTGTTTTGATTTGTGTTTTGTTAATCTTGATGATGAGATTTAAACAAACAAATTACGTTTCGGTGGGTGGGCCCATGTACCATTGGATCAATCAAGGAAAGATCAGAGTGTAACGAGTTTTGGGGTTTGCCTCATCTTTCCTCCTCTTCCTCCATTAACTATCAGCCTAGGTGGACCGTTTGATCGTCTTCCGATTATTGTGTTATGAATCTCGAGGACCATCCAATGGTCACAAAAGAAGAGCAATTTATGGCTTGATCCTGATTAGATGGTGATCTGATGAGGGATGATCGAGAGACTGCTTGATATATATATTCATGTTTCTTCACCCTCCCTAGTCGTACATGTGGCCCACATACAAGCGGGATGTCCAGCGAGAAGATCTTCTACAGTGTTTCACCCAAATGTCAACCTAATCGGATGATCTTAACGTTATGATAATGGACTTTTCTCTAAATAGTTGATTGGATGTAAAAATATTCCCTTGTTAGGTTAGGTTGGATCGACTATGACCAAACCAAGAGGTGGGCCCACCTTTTGCAAAGAATTATGTGGTGTACCCCATATCAATCATCTTATGTTCCTACACCCCAACCCTACACATGGGGTCCACCAAGTCATAAATCCGATCTTTCGATCAAGTGGACCACAAAACTAACCATTGCATGGCTTGCATGGATCTCTCTCTCTCTCTCTAAACATGGACCGAACCCATCATCCATCCATCCATCCATCCATCCATCAATTTTATTTACTTATATTGATTAATACAAGACCTACTTTTTGATAGCGGGACCAGCAGGGAAGCAAAGGCAGCCTCTTGTTAGCTCGGAAAATCCCTCTTTTGCTAGCAACCACAAAGTCCTCTGACACGCACAGCTCTTCCAATTAACTCCCTAACCCCCAAAAGAATATCTTTTGTTACCATGGTTCGAATTCTCGGTCGATCCCATTCTGGATCGAGCGATTTGGATCAGGATCAGAGAACCCACCAATTTGAACGATACCGCGGTCATCTCGCCAATCTGAACAATATTTGGGCAATCCCCTCCGATCCCGAGATTTTGAACCATGTTACTGGCTCAGTGATCACACTGCCATAATCTAATTGAGAATCCTCCCCTCACAAAAAATCATTAATGCCCCTTAAATCTCAATAATGGGTCTTGATTGTCCGATGCAGAGACTACATGGAAAAAGAACATGGCTAGTGACTTCTCTTTTAAGAGTAGTCAATAAGGATGAAGATAACCTAAGAAAGATAACCCAGTAAGGAGATTATAGGGTCGGGCTCAGGGGAGAGAACCCCCTTTTTCTGACCGGGAGTTGTGTTCTCGGCCGAGAATCCAACGGTGGTTGATGACGCTGTACTGGCATTCACTTTTTTTATTTTTTTCACATTTTGCAAAAGCTCAACCACTATCGGATCCGTGAAATCCACAGCCAAGAACACTACTCCCGAGAGGCGTAGAAAAAGGGGGTCCTCCTATGCCATTTTTAAATTATTCAAATTATGAGATGACATGCAAACTTCAACTATAGTTCTATATTTTTATTGGGTCCGGCTAAGTGGACACATATTTTCACACAATTTAACAAAAAAACAAAAAAATCGTCGGGGGCCAATATATAAATTAGAAGTTTTGGAATGGGATGATTTTTGGTGAGGATGGTCTCTATGGTGAGGAGATCACCCTCACAAAAATTCAAATCATTCTAATATTCAAGTTGAAGAATTATGGACCGTGTATTTTTTAACTTGTAACCCACATTTGATGGTGTTAGAAATTTCAGAATGGGCTATTTTTTGTAGGGGTGATCTATATGGTGAGGAATCAGCCATTCATTTATCTTTGGTACACCAAAATTGTGTGTGAAAATATGTATCCGCTGAGCCTGACCCATTTTTATTTAGAAGCTTTGCCATAAACTATATTTCACCTGGGGTCTCTTACCTGTAGGATTATGTCCCTTTGGTGTGTAATGTACATAATCAAGATCACACGCTTGAGGTGGGATCCACATCACTCCTTTAAATACGTGTGGGACCCACTTCAACATGTGGTCTTCATCATAATTACTGCAACCACATTTTCTTTTGCAGTCGCATTGTGACAGATAAAAATTTTCTCTAAATAGTTGGGATAAGGCAAAGATGATGATGATGATGATGGTGATTTGGACCGAGAATTCGTGTTTCAAAGCGCATTCGTAGCAGTATATAAAATTTACATCGGAGAAGTATATGTGGGTCAGACCGAAGTACGATTTGTCGACCCTAATGAAGAACTTAATTTACTGATCAGAACCTTAAGTTTTCAACTAAAAAGAAAATGGGTTGAAAATTAAAGAATAAAAACCGAAACGAAGACAAAAGTCACAAGTGTGTGATCAATGAATAAGGATGATTATCTTTCACATCCGTTTTAATGAAGAATTAGAGTCAAATCTGGAGGGAATAGTAAGTTACAGTTGGGTTTCATGTTCTATTTGCATCTCTAGTCTTCCATGTTCCCATCAATGTCCCCTCTCCGTAAATTATCAGTTGACCTCACACCGTGTTTTGTCCAGTTTTTTCACTTTTCCATGTCAGGTAAAAAAAATAAAGACAAATGGTGGTGCTAGGTGTGGAGCCTGATGGTGCTAAAGGGATAAAACTTTGATCACCGGCCGGCAGCAGATCTCGGCACGAGGAATTTGTATGGACTGACTACTTCGGACTCACCACACACGTACCCAGGTGAGTACTTGAGTGCTTTTTGCCTAAACACTCACATGTGTATGTGGGTGGTGAGGCCGAGTTGGTCCGCCTGTACAAAATCCATGTGCCGTGATCCGCTGCCCTGTCATTGAAGTTTTACTTGTGCTAGAGGTACATGAAGGGAAGTCTTTTTTCTGTAAGGGCATTTTTGTACTTTTATATAGAGACACGAAAACCATTGTTTTGTCTTGGGTTATGTTATCTAGAGCCTGATGGTGCTAGAGGTATATGAAGGGTTTTTTTTTTTTTTTTTTTCTTTAAGCGTATTTTTGTACTTTCACATTGAAAATCTTGGGTTATGTTATCTGGAGTCTGATGGTGCTAGAGGTGCATGAAGGGAGGACTTTTTTCTTTAAGGGTGTTTTCGTACTTTTATATAGAGATACGGAAATCATAGTTTTGACTTGGGTTATATTATGAGAAGCCTAATGGTGCTAGAATACTGTATATGAAGGGATGTCGTTTTTCTTTAAGGGCGTTTTCGTACTTTTACATAGAGAAATAGAAACCATAGTTTTGTCTTGGGTTATGTATATATATACCTTGGTTGATCAGAAACGATTATCCATTGTATTATGAGTTTTTCTTTTTGCCCCAGAGCATAGTGGAATCAGCGTGGATCAGTGGACATACCTCAATCTAGAGGGAACAACGTAAATCTGTGTCGTGGTTGTTTGCATCTTTATATCTTTGTCTTTTATTTATTTATTATTTTTTCTTCCCAACACTATGCACATTACACCTCACGCACAAAGTTTGCTACCTCTTGTATGGATTGATCCACCAGAAAGACATACCGATCAGATGACCCTAACCGTCTGATGTGTTGGCTTTATTCCTAACCTTTGGCTGTCCTTGTCTTAGCTCTTGATCAAATAGCTAGGTTTATGTGTCAATTAGTGGGCACCCATCATATATAGCTGTTCAAGAACATCTACCAGATAGCATAAAGAAAAGGGGTTTCAAGTACTAAAATTTCAATTGCAATCTGTAAATAAAGAGATTATAATTTGTTTTTCTTAGCTACAAATATTGATTTTGAAGTCAAAAGGTGAAAAGAAAAAGGTAGAATAACAGGACTAATTCATGGAAAAAAATCGCCCCTTACGCGAACGCAACAAGTGGTAGAAAAATATTGACTAAGCTATTTATGTCCGATTAAGCGTGATCAACGCATAAACGGTCGAGTAATAAAATGTAAAATAAGACAATAATATGCTATGACATCTTTTTTGGATAACCATAATTTTGCTAAGCAACTATATATGACTTGAAGGTGCCAACTTGCTCAGTTGGTAAAGTTTGCGGGTTATGATACCATAGACTCGGGTTCAAAACCCGCCTTCAGCGAGTTATTGATCTCTTTAAAAACAGAAGAAAAAAACTATATATGACTCTATAATTGAAAGAATTAAATAAATTATTGATAGCATTCATGGATGTGCATCAAATCAGGTGATCACCCCATGCCACATTGTAGTTAGCTCAAGGCACAAGCTCCCACATATCTTGTTTATTAGGAAAAACGAAAAAAGAAAATATGATCAGAGCCGTAGTTTAAAGAACACCCGTTATAACGAAAATAACGGCTGTTATAACGGATTCGGACCTCCCCCATTAAGTTATGTACCGTAAAAACATCCAGAAAATAACGGCCATTATTTTCTGAAAAATTTTGAGGAAAGAAATGGCCGTTATTTTCCTTTTTTTGCAAATCTGAAACTCACATTTCAAAATTCAAAATTTGAATTCTGATGCCATTTTTTCCGTTTTTTCATTTAATTTCCCGTTATTTTTCTTTTTTGCCCCTGAACATTTTTTTCATTATAACGGAAAAACGGTAACGCTCCTAGTCTGTTATACCATTATAACGGCCCCTTTTAAACCTTGGTCAGAGCTCTCCCTTTTATTAAGGGACATGTAGCGAGATGGTAGCCCGAGTTTTTGAAGCGATAATGGCAGATAATGGGGTTAACCGAGTGACACGCATGATGAGACGCAGTGATATAACCTAATGTTATTCTTGGTTTGACGTTATAAACATTAATTATTTTGAAAATAACAACCAATAATATTTTGTCTGTTATCCGTTATTTTACTGTTATCTATAACGGTAACAAATTATCTGTCAACATTATCATCCACAGCTATGACTTCTCGGATCTTTCCTACTTAGAAAATTAATAGAAATTAAGAAGAAGAAAAAAATCCCAGCATGGATGAAGATCATGGAACAAGTTGTCATATTTAATTTAATTTGCATGGATGAGATGATATTATTCATCTCCACCACCTGTTTGATGTTGGTTTTGGTTTGTTTTTCTTATAATTTGTGTTTGGAGAAGGAGTGCAAGTTGTGTTGGGAGGTAGGACCAGACATGTTGGGCTTGTGTGTTCCTGACTACCTAATTTTCCGATAATGTTCTCTTTCTTCCTTCTCACTTTCAAACCTTTGCACACTCCATCTCCTCGCCACACAACCTAACCACCTCGTCGGATCAAATCTTCAAAACTTGCCAAAAGTTAAGAAAAATATCAAATTTGTCTTCCAACACTTAAATTAACGTTCCAGTACTTGGTAAATTTAATCAAGGTTTAAGGGAGGCCGTTTTAACGGTTAAACGGACTGGGGGTGTTACTGTTTAAACGGCCATTAAAACGGAAACGGTCAGGGGCAAAAATAGAAAAGATAGATTTTAACAGAAAAAAATGGTGCTGAAATTCAAAATTTGAAAATTTAAAAAAAAAAGCAGAATTTAACAGATTTTAATGGAATTAAACGGATTTAACAGTTTTTTTTTCACAAAATTTTTCAGAATTAAACGGCTGTTTAAACGATTTTAATGGCCATTTTATTCAAAACCGATAAAACGTGTTTAAATGGCTTTAACAGAAATGGGCTTGGGGCGTTACCGTTTAAACGGCCATTTTTAAAGCCATGAATTTAATAATTTGTCCTTTTTTTTTATAATAAATATGGGTTTGTTCCATGGTTTAAAAATGGCCGTTATAACAAAAATAACGGATTCGGACCTCTCTTGTTACGTTATGTACCATTTTAACGCTCAGAAAATAAAGGTCGTTATTTTCTGAAATAAATTTCCGTTATTTCCTTCTTCTTTTTTCTATTATTTTCTGTTATAAATTTTATTGAAAATTTGAAATTCAAAATTTGAATTTTAGCACTGTTTTTCCATTATTTTCTTTATTTTCTATTTTTGCCCATGTGCATTATAATCCGTTATAATGGGAAAAACGGTAACACCCGCAGTCCGTTATACCATTATAACAGCTTCTTTCAAACCTTGGTTCTCAACATTCCTCAAAACTGCCCTCTATAACCGTCCTTTTAAATTACGAAATTATCTTTTTACCAATTTAATTTGTCATTTTTTTCAAAAATATCTCTACAATATTCAATACATGTTGAGTATAAATATGAGCATTTTGGTCACTTCGAACATTTTTCTTCAAAAAAAAAAAAAAAATTATACTAATATAGTGTTCCCTATTTGAAACCTAATTGGGCCAATTCGAAGAGCCGTCACCATCATATTTTCCTCCCAAAAATGCCAATCTAATATAAACCGAAAGGACAAAACTACGCGGCCACAATGGCACATAAGAACCTCGACACTTCTCCTTCAATCACGCACACTGCATGTGCTCCCCGTTATAAGTGCGACATATAGTACGTACTAGAACGATATATCATAGAACATTATTGTGCTTCTGATGAAGCCAATTTAATCTCATATATGTGCATCCACACAATTCTCCAAGTTCACACTACAAAGTACAAACAATGGGAAATCAAAATTGTTTCTGGATATTAATTGAATCAAATTTAATTTGATGGTCTAAAATGGTAGGCTTTAATTAATTCCAAGTTGATCAGATAAAAAAATTCATTTAAAAATATACAAAATTGCACATTATACCCCAGTTGTCAATTCAAGAACGCGCACCGTTAGTACCGAAATAAGGAAAATAATCGTTAAATTTTTAAATTTAATTTTTTTAATTTATTAATCATTATAACGGCATTCATTCGTGGAGAATTTGATGCTTGCCCATGACCTGGTTAGAAACTTCCAAAATGACGGTGTTATAACCCAGGTTTCAAAGGGGCCGTTATAACGGCCGTTTTTAAAACCATGTTGTAAATCACCACAAGGTCCAAAGCGTGTGTTAGCCGGTAGCAGCCCTTTTCAACTGTACATGATGTGTTTTCTATTTTCACAATGTCCCTACGTAGGGACAAGTGTCGTATTCAAATTGGGTACGAATCTGTACAAGGTGGTGGTACATCTTTAACAGACGAGCTATATTGCTGTGTCTGCATGCCTCAGGACAATGTCTTCCCTACGTATGCACCGTTGGATGTCCTCGAGAGACACACATCACATGGAAAACGATGACTATCCAACGGTCATGATCCTATGGGTGTCCTCCTTAAGCTGACTGCATGATCATTTTCATTTTTTTTTTTGTTGTTTTCGTCGGATATCACCATATGGGTCCCCTCATGCGACTACTCTATCGGTGGGGATGACTCGCACGTGATCGTTACCCCACACTTAGCCAACGTACCATCCAACTTGTTGACTATACGCTAGTGACCACGTGGCCTGGCCTCCCCCTCCGTGACGTAACTATCAACATACATGCATACAAGAACTATACATGAATGGATGCATGCATGTTTACATTTCCGTCCGAGTTTTTCTCCTCGAAGGGTCGAGATGTTTTCCTAGCTCCTCGAAGGGTCAAGATGTTTTCTCCACGTGCCAAGTGCCAAGTGCCAAGTGCCATGTGGCTCTCTCTCTCTCTCTCTCTCTCTCTATATATATATATATATATATCTCTTGTTTTCTTACTCTTTTAACTTTCTAATTTTGTCTATTTAAGTCTTGAAAATACATCTTTCATCTTTCATATTTTTAAAAAGAAACTTACTCAACTTAATTTTTATTAAGGGCGTGTTTGATTGCGAAGTGGGAAAATTGCATTTTCCTTGGAAAAACACAGCTGTCCATTGTTAGATAGCCATTTTAAATCTGTTTACTTTTCCCCTACCAAACCATTTAAATCTGGATAATTTTCGCTGCTAAGCCCGGAATCCCGGAATTCATTTCCCATCCAGATAGGTGATGAGAATTCATCATATATGTTCTCAATATATAGCAATCAATCAGCCATTTAAGGCATTTCCCATATGTATTTTCTCGAGAAAATTTTTTATGCAATCAAACACACCCTAATTAAGTTATGTAGGATTCGTCACGTGGTAATTATCTTGTCGAGATCCTTTACTAAGAGTTTGGTTTGGTGGTTGGAAAGATTTAACCTCCATGGGGACCTATATAGCTTGAACAATAGAGTAGGGTTCTCCTTAGACGGTCGATATGACCTATCCAAAGGGAGACTAATTAGCACTCCATGCTTGGAGATGTGACATAACTGACCTACCCTAGGTCATGAAGGGAGAGATGATCAAGAGATACTAACACTCCACACTTGGAGATGTGACATAACTTACATACCCTAGGTCATGAAGGGAGAGATGATCATACCGTATCAATATTATGCTTTGGTTAATTATTACAATAGCAGGAGCAGATGAAGAGAATGGAAGAATTGGCATATTAGAATAAGGAGTTGAAGCGGGAGCTCTCGGAGATGACCACTCGAGGTGCTCGGTAGGAGGAACAGTAGGCCCGTAGATGTCGGTTTCTAGAGAGGTCAGCTCGATTGGCTCATCAGCATATCAGGAGGGTGGATTCGGTATGGACATAGTTGAGAGAAGCTAGAGAACTCGCAAACCTAGGAGTTGCAAAGTCCATATTAATTATGAAAGATTTTGCGTTTGAGTATTCCACTTCTTCCATCCCGATACGACCTCCTTCCCTAGTTCACCTCGACCTACAGTTGGGAGGCGCTGGTCACAAGTGAACCGGGTGGACAAGATCAAGATAATGAAGTCTGAGATCTAAGAAATTGCCAAAAAAAGGAAGAGTTGGTAGCCTTATTATCTAACCCCAAAGGTCGGTCGAAGAGCTTTTACTTGATTAACTAGAGGGATATGTGGAGTAACCCCTTCTCGACTGCCCTCCTTGGAGCCAACTTACCCTCGACCTTCAATATCCTGAAGTCTGTCATGTTTGTAGGTACCACCGACCCCTCAGAACACATACTCTAGTACCAGCAAACTATGACCCTCTGAATGCACAACGGTTTTGTCTTCTGCAAAGTGTTCCCAAGCAATTTACACCAAAATTTCTTGGTCTAGCTAGTTTCGTAAGTTCTCTCACAATTTTATATCTACACTACTACACCAATTTTTGGTATTTGTAACTGACAGGTTTTTAGATTTGCAACAGTTTTGGACCGTTTCAAATTTGTGACGGTTTAGAACCATTATAAACGGTAGAAACGGTTCTTAACCGTTTCAAACGTAATATAACCATAGCAAATGTATGATTAATAGGTTCACATGTGATGACATGGTCTATAATGGTTCAACATAGTGTTACAATGGTTTAAAACCGTTTCAAAGTAATTATAAAAAATAAAAAAATAGAACGTGCACGAAACCACACTTCTAGTTCACGCCCTAAATAAGCAAAACACTTATCTCTATTTTATTTCTCTCGCGCATTATCCCCCCTTTTCTTGAACCCCTAGCTCTCTCTCTCTCTCTCCTCAAACTCTAGCTCTCTTCCCTAACCCAAATCAATCTCTCTAGCTCTCTATATTTACCTCAAACCCTAGCTCTTTGCCCTATCTGCGCCAAACCGTTATCTCTCTCCATTTGCGTTTAACCCTAGTTCACTGATGTGGTTTTCACGGAGGTCACTGTGTAAATGTTGGATTCCCCAAAACCATAATCTTCTATGATGAATCGTTCTCAAATCGCCAGGTTTAACGCAATGACAAAGAAATTGGAACCCACAAAGGTTTATAGTATTTTTTTCTCAAATTCATATTTTAGTTTTGATTTATTGCAATTTTTGTTCATCAAAGCTCATGGGTTTTCTTTCCTTTTTATGCATGTTCAAGGTTGTTCTGCAAGTTGATATAGTCTTGATTCGCCTTGAGGAGTTGCCTCAGGTATAAGTTCTTTTACTACTATTTTAGTTATAAATTCCTTTTTTCTATTTCTGCACGGGTTTTTGATATTTAGTTGTCTGGTTTTAGTTGTAGAGAACCTCACGTTAGAAATGTTTCATTTTTAAAACGATTTTTCTAGGTAAAACGTGATAATTGTGGTCAAATTATCTATGGGACCCAGAGACCTTTTTGTTCAACGTATGATTTGTGTTCTCCTATATGAGGAGATTATTTGAATATATTTTATTTATTATGAAACATTTTGGGTGAATTTATATATGTAACCAAACATTCACTTGCAATAATAGTATTATTCTTGGTTTTGTCTTTTATGTTTTTTTCTTTAGTCCTGCATTGAATAGATTGAAAAGTTTGGTTGAGGATATATAAGCATTCACTCTCTAATCAAATGTATTTGGTGCAAAGGATAATAGAGAAGTGATCTGGTGTATCGAGCCCGCGCACTCGGATGAGTGTGAGCGTGCATGTGCGAAAGGGCGATTCCTTTTTGGTGCTTTATGAGCATTTGATTTTTTATTAGACATTTGATGATCAATCTTAACGATTGGATCATCGAACGGACGTGATCAAATGTATGCCCAACTAATAGATTAGTAGTTAAGAGTGTCCAACGAACACATCTTATGATGAAATCAATCTGAACCATAAGAACATAAAGATCTAATGGTTCTTAGATATAACTGCTTATAACTAACTTAGAACTGTTTAGAACTAATCCAGACCGTATGATCAAACATAATTGCTTATAACTAACTTAGACATGCCCATAATTGATCCAGACCACATAATCAATTCGTGTCTCTTTAGAATAGGCACAATTTTGTCTATAAAAAAGATGTCTTTGTCCATAACCAAAATCATTCAATTCAATTGAATTTCAAATTTCACCTTTAGAAACAAGAAAATAGAGCACATGCTTTTCTCATTCCTTATTCTTTTGTTCTTTATACATTCAAAAGTTTTACTACACCCGAGAGAGCAATTATACTGTTAAAAGTTCACCAGAAACATAAAGATTTGGAGTACTACCTTCTCTATATAAGAAGATTGGTGAATCCTATCAGATGGACGCATGTAGAACTGTTAGCTAGCGCTGACCAATAGCGAATTTTATCTTTAGGACTTTGTGATTTAACACGCCTTAGTCTCCGATAAGTTTTTATATGTTCTTTTCAATTCATTTTTCTAACATTTACATTTATTTCAATTCCTAAATCGAACTATTTTATTCTCTTCTCATTTTTCTATTAATTCTCTGATTTTTTTTTTCTCCAAAACCAATTATTTCCAACACCTCATCCTTTCCAAATATAGAAAGTAATGCCACATTGAATGTGTACTGCAAGGAAAATAAGAATCAAATGGATACCTATAATTCATAGTCTGGTATATCCAATTATTGACAAAATAGGTGAAATTCAAAGTGTAATTCAATAGAGCTGAAGCTTAAAGCTCACCATCTTCATTTCTTTGAAAGTGTCGATCAACTTCCTATCCCACGATTGGAGAAATGCGACAGCACAGGCTTCGACATAAGATACGATATTCTTGATTGACTCAGGCATGAATGTTTTGAGAAAAAACTTCCTCATTTTGGTGTAATACTCTCTCTGGTGAAAGAAGATGGCTTGTGGACCCAACATCCTCTCTTTACTTGAAGGAAATGTAGGCTTTAAAAAGATGAGCTCGAGTCACCAACATGAATTTTTTGGCAGCTCAAGGCTTGAGATCATCACACAATGACACCCCAACACATGGGTGAATATATACTTATACCTATAAAACCAATAATTACACATATGTATATACAATTAGAAACATAAGAACAACAACAGAAATTTGGTTAGGACTACATGGTATAGCTGAAACATAAGATCAATAGCAGAAACTGTGAGATAGTACAATCCGACTAGAGGCAAAAATATCAAATCTTATGGAAGTCGCCACCAACCCTTTTTAACGATGTGATTGGTTAGCGGGTTTCGCCTCACATGTGGTTACAAAGAATAAAAAAATTAACAAAGTAGAATAGTCGTCTATGTGGTTACATTGTTAGAGACAGAAAGAGAAATATCAATATCAAGAAAAAATAAGAAAATAAACAAAAAAATAAATAATAGTAAAAAAGTTAGATAAACAAAAATAAAAGACAAGAGGAAAGAAAGAGAAAAAGAGGTAAAGTGGATTAACCACCTTTATGTGGTTTACATTGTATCTTATAAATGATCTTTCTTCTATTTTGACATTTCTTCTTCTTGTTTGACTTGAACGAAAAAATATATATATATAAAGTGAACAAGAACACGAGTTCTTCCTCCTTTCACTTAATCTTTTAAAATAATAGAAGTATTTTGAAGATTTTTCTAAAAAAATTTAAAACATTTGGGAAGGTTAAAAAACTATTTTGTAAGTTTTTATAGACCTAAAGAACGGGCTTGGAAGGATGGCCTTCTTTTCTTGCAGGGAGGGGTTTTTTATAGGTGAAATGTAAGGGTTTGAGATAGTTTGAAAATAAAAATTTGGGTAATTTTGTCATTTGAGGGTAAACGAATAAAAACGATTTTGTCTTATATGGATATCTTAAGAAATTTTTTAATTTGTTAAAAAAAAGTTTGATGATCAAGAAAAGTAAAAGTTGTAAGAAATTTAGGTATGAATATTAAACAAAAGAGATATTAGTAAAATAGAAAAATAATTGAATTAATGAGTTGGATGGATAAGCTTGAGTAATATCATCAAAGGTATGCCATGATGTATAAACCTTGGTGCATCTACTCACATCGAAAGCATACATTTAGAGTTTTGGTCAATCATTGATAAAATGCTCATTTTATGTTCAAAATAGATAATATTAAATATTTTGATAGATCTTTCAAAGTACTTTTTAATAGTAGACATTGACATCATTTAAAAATTGATCAAATAAAAGCCTTAATCTTACGATTTAGCCATTTGATTTTAGTGAAAAAACTTTTCTTTAAAAAATAGAGTTAGAAACAAATAATTTTGATTTTAATCAAAACTAACGATAAAATCAAAGATACAAACATTTTTTCATTATCAATAAAAGTCAAACATTTGGCTAAATCCTTATAGCTTAAGATGGAGAACGTCCACACCATTGGGTGAGAAAGAATTTGAGCCCGCTGGGCTAAAATATGAGCAAATATTAGTTACACATCCAGAGAAGCAAAAAAGAAATTTCCAAAAAAGAAGATATGTGCAAAATACAAGCACACACCCCAGTTGCAAACCAACCCGCATCCCTAGAGCCTACTTTGAGAAGGTCCACCAGCCCTTTGGCATCCGATTCGATGATGATATGGTCCAGCTCAAGTTCTCGGGTCTTCTACAGACTAGCTACGATAGCCTTTGCTTCTGCCTCCTCTACTGAGCTAGCTCAGTTAGGGAAAGCTCCTGCCAAAATCAATAGTGAAGAGGAATCTCTTATAATAAACCGATCTACTTGATCTGAACGAGGTCTTATCCCAAGCCGCATCTAAAGGTCCACCAACCCTTTTTCATCCTATTCGATGATGATATGCTCCAGCTCAAGTTTTCGGGTCTTCTACAGACCAGCTAGAATAGACTTTGCTTCTACCTCCTTTACTGAGCTAGCTCAGTTAGGCAAAGCTCATGCCAGAATCAATAGTGAAGAGGAATCTTTGATAATAAACCCTAGGCCAGATCTGCACGAGGTCCTATCCCAAGCCGCATCTAAATTGAGTTTTAGATTGTCAAGGGTGGGCGATGCCAGAATAGGACTAGGAATGGCTTGGTGAAGAGAGGGACGTCCCCTCCTATAGTGTATATATACACCATTGATTTCCTACATTAGAACCCTTCCCATAACGGTAACTAATGCAAGATGGGATTGAACTTTCCTTTTCTCAATAAGAAACTACCTCACCTATTTCCAAAACTTGGACAACATTAGTTTTCTCAAAATCACACTTGATATTCTAGAGAACTAGTTTTCTAATTCCTGCCAATCTCTTAATTGGCAACTATGGAACCAATTTTATTAAAACGTGTGTGAGTGTGCCACACATGGAAACTCTTACATTACCAGATTGTTTTGCTGAAATATATATATCAATGCAACTTGTCAATACGATAAATCTGAAATTAACATGACAGATGTCGTTTATATAAACGATGAAAAGAAGAAAAATAATTTTTTCGAAAACCATGGAAGAAGAATATTTTGACAAATAGTGTAAAAGGGAATTGCTACTTTCAGAACTCATTTTGTTTCTTCGCACAAATGCTTTTCACCGAGTGGATGAAGCACAATGGGGTCTAGAAGAAGCAAAATGGGAGTGAAAAAACACAGGAGCTTTGTAAGAAGCAAAATAGACCCTGAAAATAGCAAATCCAATAATAAAATAGATATAGTCACTAAACTTTGTTACTGATATACATCATGATAGTATTGATTTTCACCAACAATTCAACTACTTTCATTTATAAAAGTCCTTACAGCTAGCTTCGTTTGAATGTGATTGTTGACATCACAAATATCAACACTTCAACTTCAACCCACCCTTTTTATTAAGCTTGTTAATACCCTTTTCACAATAGCAATAGGTTGAAATAGGAGACTAAGACTCTGATCAAATTAGAGAGGGTTACCCATTAGGATGTTAGTGATCGGTCAATTAACCATTAGCTGAGTTGCAATTTTCTGGTCTGTAGTACTTCCAGTACTTGTGAGAACTAGGCATTCAGTTGAGAGTTAGCCACAAAAGTTCTGCGTCAATCGGTTGCAGGTGCACGGTTTATTACAGTTAGTTGTTAAGGCGTTACAACCCTTACAATTACAGTTGGGTAGGAAAAGACAATCAAGTTGTTTAGAGTTGTAACAAGAGATTTATGATGGTTTAAGTGTGTAGAGTGAACCTGCTGACAGTTGGTCTGAGTAAAGCTGCAACCATGAGAGATATAAGGCTTATAGATTCTCATTCTTTGGACAAACATGAAGGAAGCATGCTAATGATCTTCAATGCCCATTGAACAATATTATTGAGATCTCATCTACCAATCTATGAATTAAACTATCAATTGAAAAGAACACCATCAGTGTTCTAACGAAAATTCGCACACACCGAAAGAAAGGAATTTTATCCACGGAGAATGTTAAAGAAAGGGAGGGTCCGAGAGAAAATGAAACTAAGATCAGGGTTAAGGGGATTCTTAGTGCAAAAAAAATGCACACCTTAGATGCCTGCAAGTGTCAGCTTAGGTCAAATTAGAGATAAGAGCAGATAGTTAATGCATTAAATTCTATCCTAAAAAACAATTATTGAAAAGACTTGGAGGCTTATGGGGAAGGACCATGTTTTCTATGAAAGGTCGAGGAAAATTTTGTAAAAAAAATTGGCTCTCTCGGAGCCTGTGGACGTAGTCGCAGAAATCATTGTTTGAAAAGACTTGGAAGGACCCACAAAAGGTTGGTCCCTTTGCATGTGGATTGGGACTTGGGAGGGGCAGAAATATAGAAATTCAGAGTTCCAATATAGACTCCCTGAACTTAGCTTAAGTCTAATCATTTGGGCCAGGTGATGATGAGCATAACAAATTAAAGACTAAAGACCCAAGTACATCAAAGCTTATCCTCAAATTCAACAATAAATTACTAGTACCCCAGTTAAACCATTTCATTGTTTCTATGGGAAAATTGCAAGCCAGACCCTCATTTATATTTCATTCTTCAATTTTCCACATTCTCTCATCTGCTCCCAAGCATATTTTCCCATATAACTACAAGGCATTCAATAAATTGAACGGATTACATACTGCCTCAAGTACAATTAAACTCAAAAAGGGATAGAGAGAGAGAGAAAACGAATCAACAGATAGGAAGATCATGTACAGCGGTACAGGCCCTTTCTAACCCCCCAAACAAAGAAGAGAAGAAAAAAAAACAAGTGGATCACCTGATAGGTTCGTTTCTACCCTTTCTGACGTTGGATACCCTAAACTCAAATCCTTCAGTCACAAAGAACTGATCCCCTTGAGTGAGAAAACTCAGGTCTCCAAATTCTCTCCTTGAAAATGATAAATTTCAGAGAAGCAACTTCTGGTTTTAAATTGCAAAGGCTTTATATGCAAGTGTAAACTGTACATCTCCCAAACAACAACAATCTTCCCCACATCATGCAACTTATCTGCTGATTCCAGTTCTTAGTAAATCCCCTTGACAATGATGGACCTGAACCTCAGACCAATTTGAACTGTCCATTTTCAAATTACCTTTTTGAGAATCTAAAAGTGGGTACCTGGAAACTGCCCGAATCCCATCTTTGCCTCTGCCATTTTGACCTAGTAATTGGCTTAATCGAAGAACACAATTGATGCTAGAGGGCTGAACCATAATGATCATTCTTTTGACTTTGAAGAAAAGAACCTGCTAAAACCACGTGAATGTTTCTCCGGAGTCAGGATGGAAGACGAAGAAGAGGAGGACGACTTCGTAGGCATGTGTTTTGGGTGCTTTGAGCTGATTGGTGATTTCAAGAGCAGGTTTGCTTCAGTGTCTGATGAACTGAAGGGGGAATTAAACAAATCCGAGGGGGACTCCCCACCTGCTCTAGGCACATTAGAAGATGCAATATTCTCCATCTCGGTGTGATCAAGGTCTTGTGAGCCACGCAAGCCTTGTGGGTTCAAGTTACTAGAACTTGGTTCATCTTCCACGAAACCCTCACTCATTTGATGCCTCTCATTGTATGGAGATCCCGTCGGCTTGGTTGGAGGTCGCAAAGTTTTCAACTGCTTACCAAGAAGAAATATGGTTTCCTGACACTCTGCTAGCTTCTCGGCTGCAGCAGCTATTTCTCTCTCCTGCAACGATAAAAGCAAAAGAGCATGTCAAGTTTATGATTGTCTTATCAGCCCTCTGGAGGGAACTTAGCCTACAAGGTGAAAATTAAATAAAAGGAAAAGGAAAAAAGATTTAAATTTATTCTAGTGTAACAGTTAAATTTTAAGTTCAATTAGATCTTAGTTATATATGACAAAACCTCAATGGTAGGGATTCTCCAAATAAAGAACAGCAATGTAGAGAAGAATATATTAATCAACCAGATTTCCGACAGCATATAATTCTGGAGGTAAAGCATGTTCCTGTCTTAGACAGATTTAAGCCCTACATTAAATAGATTCAATGCTTATGAAATAAAAATTTGCACTTTTCCTCAAACTTAGTCTACAAGTTTGTGAATTGATTCCTAAATAGTCATGAAAAGACACCAATAGAGTAATGACTAATAACTGTATCGATAGATCATGAATCTTATGTTTGCTAGCTTCGGGTAATTGATAATCTATTGTCTTGGATGATGTCGACACTGTTGTTGGTTCAGGAATGAGATCTTCTCTGGATCTTTTCTATTCTTGGAGGAGAGGCATTTGTTTCTATTTGTGGGGCTTTCCTTGTCCTTGTCGTTGCTTTATTTAGGACTCTGTATTCCTATATTTATTGTGGGGCTCTTATGGTGAGCAACCGCCAATAAAATCTGTCCCTCTCTCCTCCCGTGGTGTAGGCTTCATAGCTGAACCACGTAAATCCTTCTGTGTATGTGTGTGTGTGTGTGTGTTTACTTGCTTTGTTCTACATGATACCAGAGCAGTTGTTCTGATCAAATCTTGGGGTGCTTCCTTTGGGAGTTGAAAAAGGCAGGGTGCTGCCCCTCCATCGTTGTGACGTTTCCCATGTTGGGAGTTGTTGCTTCTCCACTGCTGTTGCATCACATCCAGATCTGTTGCAGCCGTTCAAAAATGCATCTCCGTTGTCTTACAGCAGTTCAGATAGTCGCTGCTGTTGCAATATCTTTGGTGAGATCTATCCTTTTTTTTGCTGCTGTATTTTTTGGGTGAGACCTTCTTTCTTTATGGCTGAAGCCGATGCTAACCTGAGCATGAAGCTCTCTTCAGTTCTTTTGCATGGATTGAACTATGTCCCTTGGTCTAGGGCCGTTTCGTTGTCTCTTGGTGGGAAATCAAAGCTAGGGCACATCAATAGAAAAAAAAAGTGCCCCTAGTTTGGATGATCTCAAGTTTGAAGAATAGCAGCCTAATGATCACACGGTTATGTCTTGGCTCCTTAATTTTATGGAGCCTAAGATCGTTGAAATCTCCACCTTTTCTGAAATAGCTAAGGATCTCTGGGACTCGGTTAAAGATCTATAAGGTCACCAAAATAATGCTGCTCTAATTTTCCAATTAAAAGAACCTATAGCTGAATGTAAACAGGGAGAAAATCCCTTCACCAAACATCTTGGAAATTTGAAAAGCATGTTGGATGAATTAACCATGTATCAACCTCCTACAACTGATCTTAGAGTCCATCAACAAAGGGATGAGCAGGATAAAGTGTTTCAATTACAGGCTAGTTTGAGAATTGAGACCTAAATATGCAAGTCTTCGACGTCAAATTCTGATGGGGTCAGAACTCAGAAGTGCATTCACTTTGTAGTGTTTGTGCTATTCTTCAATAAGAAGAAACCGGAAAAAAAGGCCATGAGCGTTGAGTCTAAAACCACTAGTATGCACTCTGAACTTAGTGCCTTAATGGTATATAGAAAGAAAGACGACAAGAAACAAATTGGCACTACTGGCACGGAACAAAATTTCTCTCAAGGTCGGGGAAAAGGATGTTGTTGTGATCATTGTAATAAGATTGGACACACTAAAGACAACAATTGGATCCGTTATCCTCATCTGAAGCCTAAATTTGATAAGATAGCCAACAACGTCACATCAAACACTCCCATTTCTATTGGACAACTAGCTAAGCTTCTTCAGCAACTCAATAAGTATGCATCCTCCACCTCAGAACCATCATCGTCCATCTGCTTTTAATAGTTGTACTTGGATTGTGGACTCTGGTGCCACAGTTCACACGACTAATGATTCCAACTGTTTGCTAGATTTCACTTCTAAGAATATTAAGCAAACCATTTCTGTTGCCAATGGGACTTCGGTTCTTGTTCAAGGTCATGGCACAATCAGACCTTTCCCAAATTATCCAGTTCGGAGGGTCTTTACATTCCTTCATTTCCCCCCAAATTAATATCTATTGGGAAACTCACTAATACCCTGAACTATGACATTATTTTTTCTCCCACTTCTGTGGTGTTTTAAAATTGGAGCACGGGGAAGAAGATTGGTGAAGGCATCTTCTGGCATGGGCTTATACCTGCTTAACAAGACCAATCAAGCATTAAATGTTAATTCCACTCAAACTCAAAGTATCTAGCATAAGCGTTTAGGTCATCCGATAATGGTACTAAATTCACTAAAAACCTCTTCTCTGAATATCTGCATAGTCAGGGCATTATACACCAAACTAGTTATGTCGGCACACCACAACAAAATGGTGTGGCTGAACGAAAGAATAGACATCTGTTGGAAACCACTTAAGTCTCTAATGATGCAAATGTATGTTCCCAAGCAATACCGGTCACATGGTGTTCTTACCTCTGCCTATTTGATTAATAGACTCCATAGTCGTGTTCTTGGCTATAAGTCTCCTCTTAAAGTTCTTAAGAATAGGAAAATTGACCTCTCTCACCTCGTGTTTTTGGGTGTCTCTGCTATGTGCATGTTTCCGCACCCCATCGGGATATCTTGATGCTCATGCCATTGGATGTGTGTTCTTTGGTTAAACTTCTACTCAAAAGCGGTATAAGTGTTATGATCCCAAAGGTTGACTTTTTATATCTCGAGATGTTCATTTTGTTGAGATCGAACCATTCTTTCCATCCTCGTCTCCTAATGCCTTTGGGGCTCGGTCCTAGGGGGAGTGTTTCACTAACATGGTCATTAAAACTTATGAAGATGCCTTACTAGACGCTTCCGTTGTGGCTTTTTTTTTTTATAAGAGCTTCCGTTGTGGCTTCACCTGAGGCTCCCGTCATTGCTCCACCTAAAGCACTTTGCGTTGGGACCACCAGACCTTTTCTCCCTACGAAGATGCAAGACTTTTATATCTATCGTGCTGCAACCTTTCCCATCCAAGTCACTTGACCTATAATAATGTGTTGCCATCCCACATAGCATTTCTAAGTTTATCTTTGATGAGCCCAATAACTTTCATGAAGCCAATACCCATGGTGTTTGAAGAAAATCCATGGAGGAAGAACTTCAGGCTCTTGACAACAACCATACGTGAGATATCGTCAAATTACCTAAGGAAAAAATGTTGTGGGATGTCGATGGGTGTATAAGATCAAGTACAATAGTGATGGGACTATTGAGAGACGCTAGATTAGTAGCCAAAGGGTTACACAAACCTACGGAGTTGACTACAAGGAAACCTTAGCCCATATCACTAACATGAATATTATTTGGGTTCACATATCTGTTGTTGTTAATCATAATTGGCCATTGTTTCAAACGGATGTAGAAAATGTCTTTCTACATGGAGATTTGGAAGAAGTGTACAATTGTACATGAGTCTCCCACCAGGACATCCTCAAGAGTCTCAAATGCAAACTTAACAAGGCCTTATATGGTCTTAAGCAATCTCCTAGAGCTTGGTATGCAAAACTAAGTTCAACACTCATGGGTAGTGGGTTTAGACAAAGTTCTACTGATCCCTCTATATTCAGTAAATTGTAAACAAAATGTTTCTGGAACTAATGTTGTTCCGGTCTATGTGGATGATATTGTTATTACAGGGGATGATGGTCAAGAAATTTCAAAATTAAAGTCTGCTTCACAAAAAGTTTGCCATCAAAGATTCGGGTACCTTGAAGTGTTTTCTGAGATTGGAAATTGCGCACTCGAAGAAAGGCATATTTTTAATAAAAAATGTCTTGGACTTACTAAAAGTAACAAGGAAGTTGGGAGCAAAACCTATTAAAACTCCCAGACAGTTCTGGTAAACTTGGATTGGATGGGGAACTCTTAGAGAATGTCAGTCAGTTCCAAAGGTTGGTTGGTAAATTGATTTATTTGGCTATCACCCATCCAAATATTACATATGCAGTCAGTTGGGTCAGCCAGTTCATGCATGCTCCAAGGGATAGTCATATGAAAGTGGTTAATAGAACTCTTCAATATTTGAAGGCCTCAACCGATCATGGAATATGAAGACAGCAAAATGGCCACACCAAAGTCATCAGTTATACTAATGCAAATTTAGTTGGAAGCCCAACTGATTGACGGTCTACTATTGGGTATTGTACTTGCACTGGAGGCCATTTAGTCACTTGGAGAAGTAAAAATAAAATGTTGTTGCTCGTTCCAGTGTCGAGACTGAATATAGAGCCATGGCATCCATGACAAGTGAGTTAACATGTCTTCAAGCTCTCTTGTGTGATTTGGGGATCAAGACTTCTCTGCCTACGGATATGTTCTGTGATAATCAGTTTGCATTCCTTTCAATCCAGTGTTTCATCAAAGAACTAAACATATCGAGGTAGATTGCCATTTTGTTCGAGAAAAAGTACAAGCCAATATTAATCAGACTCCATATATTCGTAGTTATCATCAATTGGCGGATATTTTATCATGGACTGCCTTCAGCGAAGTTTCATGAGATCTTGTCCAAGTTGAGCTCATGAAAGGGATTTGTTTCTATTTGTGGGGCTTTCCTTTTCTTGTTATTGCTTTATTTAGGACTCTTTGTATTCCTATTTATTGTGGGGCTCTTATGATGAGCAACCACCAATAAAATATCTATCCCTCTCTTCTCCAGTGGAGTATACTTCATAGCCAAACCACGTAAATCTTTCTTTGTGTGTGTTTACTTGCTTTGTTCTACAGACACTCTATTCCACTTTAACCTTCATGGGTCATAACTTGCAGATTTTCCATCAAAAGATACCAAAATTTAGTTAGTTAGTAAATCGTTGTTCATAGCAAGATTATGGTGCACTTTCCACAATAAGGGAATCGAGGACTTAGCAAGATGGATAGACAAACATGGTACATTAGTGTTAACAGCATAAAATACATAAATTTCCCTTTTTCATCTACCAGAATACTCTACTACGTTTAAACAAATAAATAATACACATTGCGTTAGTATTCATAAATAAATGTTCACACCACAGTCAAACATTAAATATTTCTTAACCAAAAACACACTTAAATCTATCTTATATAAATTAAATTAATAAAGTTGAAATCAATTCTTTTATCAACAAAATCACTACATGCTGTCATTATATAACAGTAAAAGACTCTGATGGTGATCATATAACTTCCTGGAAGAATGTGATCAATCATAGATTGTAACACCAGTGATGGGCCTCCAAACTCTCAGTAAGGTTCGCTCATCCAAATTTGGAGATCAAGTTGTATGACTTCTTCATTGCAAATTATCTAAATGAACTAAAATGCAAAGCCAAATCTACAAGTCCTATTTTTCAGGGATTGCTACGTGCAACCCTCGGGACCATGTCATTTTCCCCCAACTCTTACCTACTTATAAGTTTATAACCCTCTTACCTGCACCTGGGCAACAAGCATATTACAGAAAAAGGATGAAACAAGAATCAAGTTTCAGACTAGGCAATCCGAAAAAACAAGAGTTCAATAACTAATATATATGAATGTAATTTCCTAAGAAATGAATAATTTGACTAAATAATTCAACCAGAGTCATAACAGTCTGGTCCATTTCTAGCCTTCTAGGAAAATATGAAAACGACATATATATATATAAACATTGTTGAGTACTATGCATGAGATATGTAATCATGTACTTTTATTCCTGAAACTTCTTTGACTGATGCACTTAGTGAAGTGAAGGGATGTATAGGCAGTTTTAATGTTTTGGAAAGATAGAATAGGTTATTGTTTGCACCTGTTTGGACTTGATGTCGACATCAGCAGTTGAAGATAACGAACACATTGAGCAGCTCTCATTCCTTACAAAAATGAGAGGCACAGAGAGAAGTCAGAAACAAAACCAACTCAATGAAACATCAGGACAAGCCACACAACAACTAAAAACAATTAATCAGGTAAACTAATAGTAGGATATTATCACATTTGTAATAGTCAAGGTGTAAAGATTCAATTGCCTAATGCAAGATCATCCTGGTAACCAAGTTGGATTCGTCAGGTCAATACAACACAGACAAGTGCAAGCTTGCCAAGAATTTGTGGTTGTCCCTTGAAATATATTGTGATCTCACCAAGTCCAATAATTTTAAGGACTCAGTGCCGACTGAAACCGAGTCAACAAGTTGTGTAGACTCAGATGAGTCACTAAACCTTCTTTACAATAGGCAATTTAGTGCTAACCTTTGTTCTTGAAGATCCTTGCATTTGGCAAAAGTGTCCTCATGATTCCGCTTTTCTTCTTGAAGCTCTTTACCTAAAGTCTCTGTTTTTTCTCGCAGAAGGTTGACTTCAGCTTCTAACTCCTGTGCACACATTTCAAGCAATTTATAAGATTCTGTCATACATTTCAGCTGCGTCTCTGCCAAACTGTTTGATTTTTGAGAAGATGTCAATTGGGATTTAATTTCTGCCAGAAGTTGCTCGGTTTCCTGTAACTGAAACTTTGTGTGTTCTAAATTTTCAGTACATCTAGCTAGATCCATTGACATGTTATCTTTCTCTGATTTCAATTGTTCCAACTCCTCCAACAAGCAATTGCTTGATGCAGCCTTCAACTCAAAGCCTGGACTTAAGCTTCCTTCTCGAAGAATCTCAGTATCCGACATTGAGTGCGAAATGTGGGCACAACCATTAGGAAATCTCTCTCTCAATGGGTCATCCTGGACTACCTTGTTTTCTAGTAAAGTTACCTTGTCTATGTAATCAGAACTGTTAGTTTCTCCTTCATTGTCCTTATAGCCCAACACATTAATGCTTAGTTCACTGGATTTGGCCAAAACATGAGCTAGGTCAAGAACAAAGTCAACCAAACTCATTTTGCTGCATAATACTCTACTAACAGACTCAGAGAACTCCTGAATTCTTTGCCTTATCCGATGTCCATCAGGAGATGAGTCCTGGATTGCCATAGCTTCTTTGCCCAGTGATACAACAAAATCATGGATCTCAGAAATGGCAGTGGCCAATTCTTGGTCTATGATATGCTCAGTACCGGTAACTGGTTTACTATCTTGGGTCAAAGAAATTACACTCTCCATGGTTTCCCCAATATCTTGAGGACAAATCTGCCTATTGCCAATAGCATCTGTAGAATGTGTTTCCTCAAAAATACAACTTACAGAACGCTGAGGCAGAGCCTCTTGTATATCCTTCACAACATGTTTGATATCCTCTAAAACCTTCCCAATATCAGCATCCTTAGCTTCAGATTCAAATATCATTGAAATTCTTGATTGGAGCTTTGATAATGGGACTTGATTCATATCAGATTCAAGCTTTGCCGTCAACGATTCCTCATTAGAAGAAACCTGATCTGCTAATCGATCCAAATCAGGCTGTTGTTCTGAACGGAGATCCCCACCCTTCGCAACTTCAGCCAATGTAGTGTGATCCTCATTTTCAGTTCTCTTACCAGTTAGAGTGTCTGAAATGGAAATGGCTCCATTGGATTCAGTTGATAAACATGCCAGTCTCTCCATCTCCAGAAAGTCATCCATAAGTTTCAAGTGATTCGTATTGTCAGCCTTGTTAACTTTGCCAACCTTCCTTTCCTTCTTGAAATGAGAAAGCTCAGAGATCAATGTCGTAGCCCAAGACTCTGCAGAACTTCCTTCCTCATCAATCCCATCTTCAGACATAGAGGTTAGACTTGGTGGAATGCTTGCATTTTGACTTGACGAACCTTCAGTAGGCATTTCAACATTTAATTTTGGAAAGCTTTTATGTTGATTCAGAACCTGTATCTGTGCTTCTAGAGTTCGAAGCTTGCTAGCTGTTTTAGCACACATGTTTCTCGAAACCTGCAGTTCACAGTTACGCTTTGCCAAGGCTTCTTTCAGCATCTTTGTTTCTTCCTCCATCGCCAACAAACGTGCCATGAGAAACTCAGTCTCTTTATGGCATTGCTCAACATTGTCAAGGGAAAATTCAGGCAGTGGAGGCAGATGTAGACTAGAATTTTTAACAGGAGACCGCCATTGTCGGGTTTCTCCATAATCCCGGCCTAAATTCTCTACTTCTAGCTTCATTTGGGCCAATGCAGCAGGCCCAGGCAACTTCTTCCGAACTAGGCCACGTAATCGCTGGCACTCTGCTTCTAGCTTCGCTATTTTCTTGACACCCTCTAATTGCTGCTTGCTGGCTACTTCTGCAGATCTCATACTCATGTTCTTTTCTTCATTTCGGATTTCAAGCTCCTTGGAAGCTACATGGAATTCATACTTAAGTGAACTTATTTCCCTTTCACATGATTGGATATTGGTCTTTAAAAATTCAATCTCAGCCTCAGCTTGGGATTTTCCTTCGTTGATCTTCACTAGCATGCTAGAATGCTCTTGCAATGACCTAGAAAGTGCAGCATTTTCAGCGGAGGACCTAGAGAGTTCCTGATCTAAATCAACTATCTTTGCTTCAAGTTCAAGCTTGATCTTGTCCCATTGCTTGGTTTTGGTTAGAACAATTTCATGTAATTTATGTTCATGTTCTTCCTTGACATTCCGTATCTGCCTCATGCACTCTTTGAGAGCACCATCCAGATGCGATGCTCGATCTTCAGCAGTAAGCTTCAAGAGTGTGACAGATTCAAGTTGATGTTTCAATGCCAAAGCTTCTGCTTCAGCCTTTTCCCAACCTACATACAGAGAGAGACAGCTCTGAGAATAATTAACACAGGTCATAACAAAGAACCCTTTAGCCAAGACAGAAGGAAGGATTATATGAATACCCATAAATGAATTTGAATGTGAAAGGATATTCCATTGCACTAAGTTTTCATCTTTCTTAAATAATAAATGAGTCTTAAAGTGAGAAAAGTAGCAATACACACTCAGCATACAATTATCATCTTTTGTAGTTCAAGCAGAAGACCAAGATTATACCTGAGACAGCTTCTTCAGCAACTTTTGCATGCTGTTTTACAAGATTTTCCTTAGTGGTCATCTCTGAATGAGCTGAGGACATCTTTTCATTCAATATATTTATTTGATCATTTAATGTCTTGACTTGATCCTCCAATTCAGTCAGATGTGCATATGACTCCACAGAAATTTGAACATAATTTACTTTCTTGGAATTATCCTGCCCACAGAAATGAAACAGACCCACATAGAAAACAATTAATTCAATTACACCACGAAAATGCAAAAGGATAGTCATGATAATCAACTCAGTCAATAGTGATACAGTAACGAACAATAGATTCCCCCATGTAATGTAATGCTGGAAAAAAATAAAAAGAGTACACGTTTAACTTTAACTAAGAATAGCATGATATTCAAAGCATCATATGTTTTGATACCATGGTCAATGGAGTTCACTCTATGGTATGTAATACAGGAAAAGGGAGGAAAAGCATTTTGGCTAAGTGACAGAAGGACGCCTGATTTGACGCATCATACATAAAAATTAAACTGGAGATGACAAGAGAATCTTTAGATTCAAACCAGAGCAAGATTAGGGTTGAGGTGAGAATAAGAACCAAGTTCTTCAAGAATACAAATGTTTTCACCGGGAATGTGTATATCGAACTTTTTGAGATATAGATATGGTAAAACCGTATCTTCAGGATTCATCAAAGAAAATGGATACAATTAGTTGTCTCATGTGCGGACACCACGATAACTAACAGGATTCTAAACCGCACTCCCTAGAAATGTGGAATGAGTGAGGACTGGTACAAGAAGTAAGAGTAAAATAGGTATACAGGCCCAAAAAGAATTTTGATACATTTTATTTTCAACACATTATTTCAGGACAACACGAATTCATTCATACTACTCACAAGTATAGTAGTATACATGTATAATAACAGTTAAACATAAATTACAACACCTTCTTATTGTCAATTATACCATCTCAAGCAATCCTACAAAAAAGTCAAGCCATTAAACTCTAAGGGTCTGTTTGGTATGTGAGAAAAAGAGCTCCGACGGCGAATATTTAGCCAGGCGAATATTATCTTGGCTAAATATTTGCTCATATCAATATTGAACAATGTTTGGTACGTGTATGAGCTAGCTCACTTCAGCTTACTTCATTTTCTTTCAATTTGAGTGGGTCCCACATATCAAAGTAAGTCAAAAATAGGTTGGGCAAGTGCGGGAACCACATATTATGTCAAAGGATAAAAAAGAAAAATTTATCCTTTTTTATATATTAAAAAACTAATTTTTATTGAAAATAGTGATTTTCCGGCGAGAAAATAAAATTTTCTCACCAAGGCATAATTGGCGTGAAAATATTTACACAGAGGGGGGAGGTGATCAAATGTTTTCCCGCCGCAGAGGGCAAATATGTGGGCCCAGCTAAATATTCGCCGCGGGCAAGTGGCTGCTAAACGCACCCGGGAGAATATTAGCGCACGCAAATATTTTATTTTCCGGCGGCAATGCGTTACCAAACAGGCCCTAAGTCTAGCATTTTATGAGATTAAGTAAATTTTCAGTGAAAAAAGCAAGATTACTCTCAACTGAGTACGTATTTAAATCTAGAAAGCAGGTGCTATATAAAATAGCAAAACAACAAAGCAACAAAAAAAAATTATAGTACGTTAACACTTTTACTTCCACAACATAAATTAAAAAACATAATAGCTCCATCCACACAAAATCATACAACTCCATGCTCCCACCTACCTTTTTCTGAGAATCACAACCAGACCCTAGCTATACAGCCATTGCCATTATCTTTTGTCAAGCTGTGTCGTCAAATATTTTCTTACCTCCTCAATCCACGTCATTTTCAGCCTTCCTCTTGCCCTTTTAGAACCTTCAACTTGCACCAAAGCTCTCACTGTTATCGTTGTTGGTCTTCGTGTACATTCCCAAACCACCTCAATCAACTCTCCTTTATTTTATCTCCAATCAAAGCTATTCTTTTATTTCCTTGAATTTGCTCAATTCTGATTGTCTTTCCTAGTCTTTCCACTCATCCATCTCAACAAACTTATCTCTGCTACACTCATTCTATGAACATGTTTTTTGATTGCCCACCATTCGGCTACATAGAGTATAGCTGGTTTTATAGCAGCATCTCCATAGGTAAAGATAGCTCTTATGGCTGCCTTAAAAAAATTTACCTTTAGGTTGATGGGTCACCCTAGCGACACAGCTAATAAATATAAAAATGAAAGAAGTAAAACAAAGTGTATATAAGTTGAATTGCTGCCTGAGATCAGAAAAGGTTGTAAGTACCCTTGGACTATTATGGAGTTGGCAATCCCAACACTTCCTTGCTTAACGTTCCACCCTCACACCAACCTCTCATTGTCCCCTCTTCCCAAATCAGAAGTTTTAACTTTTAAATAAAGTATGTTGAACTTCAGGTTTCATTGATTCCGAAATTAATTTATTCAAAAACGCTTTCTCAAAATAGGCACTCAACAAGGCGTCCAAGGCTTACAAGCACTGAGCACAACAAACATCTCTTAAATACTTAATAGTTGCAAGAGAAAGCATACAGCATGCATAGCTTGCAAAGCAAACCTTAGGTAGAACCATACGCAATGTTTAAAATCTTAAGGTCTATTACTTTTTGGTACCATGGTGGTGAAAGTTGTGAAATAGATATGAAGAAAACTTATACTCACATCAGTTGGAACTTTTTGGACTATGTGCTTGGTAGGATGGGTTTTAGGGCCAAATGGAGAAGATGGATCAAGTTGTGCCTATCTTGAGCTTCGTTCTCGGTGTTGATCAATGGTTCACCCTAAGTTTTTTTAAAAGTACCAGAGACATGCGCCAAGGTGATCCATTGTCTCCCGTCTTGTTTATTATTGCAGTAGAGGCTTCAAGCAAACTACATCAAAGGCAATGGAATGAGGTTTTTTTTAAGGTTTTTGGTCAAATTTGGGTGGGCCATTCATTTCTCATCTCCAATTCACAGACGACGCTATCTTCTTGACCAGAGCCTCCCATAATTGAGGCCACGTCTGGCCTTCGGATTAACAAGGATTTGGTGTGGGCAACGGCATTAATCTAAAGGAGCTAGCCACTTCCTTAGGCTATAAGGCAAGAAATTTTCCTACTCAATATCTTGGCCTTCCTCTTGGTGCTCCTTATAGACCACATGCAATATTGGATCCGGTTATTGAGGTCCAAGAGAAGACTAGCTTTCAAACGGAAGAAAATGTACTCTCATTAAGAGTACTCTCTTGAGACTTCCTAGCCACTTTATGTCGTTCTTCTCCATTCTAGCTAATGTGGCTAATAGGTTGGAAAAGTTGGTCAAAGAGTTTCCCTGGAGAGATAAGGAAGAGGTGTTTAAATACCATTTGGTGGATCGGAAGACCCTTTGCACTCTAAAAGTTGGGGAAGGCCCTAATCTTAGAAAATTTAGGGATATGAACAAAGCTCTTTTGGGGAAAGTGGTCATGGAGATACGCAGAGGAGCTTGATGTTTTATGGATGAGGGCAGTGGAAAGTAAGTATGGTAGCTAGAATTGTTGATGGAATAGCAACAACGTTTAATTGTCTTATGGTTATGGTGTTGGAAAAGTATTTCTAAAATCCCAGAGGAATTTCAGCCGAGCATCTCTTTCAAGGTGGGTAGGCGTCACAAAGTTTGATTTTGGGAACACATTTTGTGCGCAGATATGATTCTTCACTCAGCTATCCTGTTTTTCTATGCCTTGTCCAATTCTAAGGTGGTAAGGATTGTCTGGAGAGGGACGGAGGTGCAAGTTCTTAGAACTTTGGTCTAAGAAGAAACATTAATTTTTTTTGCTAAGTTAAGAAGAAACATTAATGATTGGAAGATGGAGGACGTGGCATATCTTTTGAGCAATTTTGATTAGGGCTGCAATTCGGGTGGGTTGGGAGTCCACCCGAGAGCAACCCGACCTTCGAGGCTCTAAGCCCAAGCTCAAGCCCAACCAGAGGTCGGGCTTGAAAATCCCAGCCTGAGCCCAACCTGATTGGGTTCAGTCGGGTTGTTGGAAGGGAAAAACATCGACCGAGTAATTTGAAAATAAAAAAAATTCCCTGGTACAACAGGATGGGAAGGTCTCATTCACCCTGTGATAGGCATTTCTACCTCTCAAATTTAACTCGAGAAAACGAGAGATTCTTGGAGGGAATAACAGTTTTTATCAATTGATTCATGAGCCACCCTTTCGCCCCAATTTCAAAAAAGAAATAAGAAAAAGCACTAAATATTAGTTTAATATACAAAATTCATGAATATAACGTCCTCATCAAACAAATTGGAATGGTGCTCTGTGGATAAATTTGTCCAAAGTCATATTCATCATGGTTGCCGTTTGGAACGAGACAAAACAGTAAGTGGAGACCAGAGTAGATTAGGAAAGGTAATGTACAAATCACTAAAGTAGTTAGCCACAACTATAGAAATCTCACTATTTACTACCACAGTACCACCTAAATTCTACCAATATGAATGAACCTTCTTGCATTCACAATTCTATGTAAATAACTACCATTCCTTCGCCTTCTTTAGTCATCTACTACAATTATAGGATCTTGTTTTAATATTCCAATCCTTGATCAAGTAATCCATGATGTGATGAGAGAAATCACAGAGCAAAAGACAATTAGCAGTTGACACAATTATTGACAAGACCATTAGAATAAATGTGGATGCTATAAGAATTGCTTCACATGAAATATAATTGTCAATGTTGCATTGAAGTTTAAGGCAAATGATTTGCTCTCATGAATTGTAAGCTTACATGCAAATCCACCTAACATATCAACCAAAAAAATATTTTCTATTTTTTTTGATAATTTTTCATTAAATTCGATTTATTTAAAACTAGGCCAGTAATTTATCACATGGCATCAAAGCGAACTGGACCATTATGCATGTTTTTAAATACATGCAGCTAGAAGTATTTGAACACTACTTATAACAGCACTACTTAGGTAAAAACCTCACAAGACATCCCCGCAGTCCATACAATAAATAATGCAAGATTTGGGTATTTTAGTGAAGAGGTTCAACCCCACAAGATTCACCTTTAAGTTATCAGAAGATGTATCTGTGCACTAAATTAGTAAATTATATTGATTAAAATTAACTCGTACAACTATTTTTTTTTATCTTCGAGACACAAGAATAAAACCATGCTAAGCAAACAAGTACAGATAGACTTAAACAATTAGCAGAAAAAACAATACATCTCAAAAAATTATTATGTGAACAGGTCATCCTTTAGATTTCAATCCCATGCAGACAGAAAGCAAATAACAAGCAAAGAGAAAGTTTCCACAGGGAGTGATGTATGCAGAATGATTCTGCATCAAATCTCTCAACCAAGAATTTTTTTGTGGAAACCACCTAATTTGCATAACAGCACAAGCAAAATGTGGTGAATGTTCAATTCATTAATACTTAATAGTTCAGTTATAAAAAAAAAATTAATACTTAATAGCACAAGAAATGCTCATTAAACTTCAGATCAGTGAACGAACTCAGAAAAACACAAAAGAGAGGTGCTTTTATCTTCCACAGACCAATGGAAGAAAATAATTGGAATCTGATCTATTGAAATAACAACAAAATTACTGACTTTTAAAAGAAAAAAGATCATAAGTTTAATGAACAAACCTGATCCCCTTGAGCTCCAGCTGAAGCCAAAGAAGCAACAGTGGAATCTGGCTCAGCCACTGTTTTTTCAGCTGTCCTGTCAGATGATTTCTTCTTCCAGGGCCAACTACGGCGGTCCATCTCGAACTATATAACCTGAAGACATATAGTTGAACAATAAAAGCAGAACTCATAAAAAGGGGAAAATCAAGGAGATAATGAAAAAGAGAATATAAAACTAAAAACAAAAAATACAAACAAACAAACAAAAATTGTAGGACTCGTGATGGACATAAAAAGAGCAAATTTGGCTAAAAAACCATGAAAACCCTTCATTGTACAATGTGCAACTGAAATTACTATAGCACATAACCCAACAGTTCTACAACACAATTGATGAGTTAGTTCTAATTCACACACACATAACAAGGTCTCAAAGTTGATTTGTCCAAATGAAGGTTCGATCGTCAATAATATCCAAATATCAGAAGTGTTCTTCTATCAATTGAACTGAACATAGAAAACACAAACATTAAAAGAGTAATTGCAAAACCATTATTGCATGAAAATGGGTGTCGATGCCAACACAGAGATCCTCAAAACTGGATACAGGATATCAAAAGAAAAAATTATGTCCATGAGAGCAGCACAAAGGACTCAAGGTTGCAATATGGACCAGCACCCAGCTGAGCTACAGGTTTGAACTCAAAATTAAGTATGAAGCTTTATTTATACCATATGCAACCTAAACCAAAACTGAGATCTCTCCATGGTAAGAAATCTAAAAAACTCAAACTAAGTTGCAATCTGGCAGCCAATCACCCTCATGTTTATTATGTAAATACTTCACAAATTAATCCCACTTGTGTAGCCTTCAGATTCTTTTGTTTCTAGTCTCTCTAAGGTTTAAAATCTGTCTTGTTCCACATTTCGGTAGGCTGCCAGAATGAGACATCTTCACTGAGATGGCTTGGGAATATATATATATATATATATATATAGAAAGATAAGAATATACATTATATTAAATAATTTTTAATATTAAATTAAAATAATGATATGCTGTTAATCTTTTATATGTGTTACAAAAGGCACATATACTACAAAAATCAAGGTTTAACTTATCAAAAAAAAAATCAAGGTTTAAAATACTTAAATTAGAGTTTCGGTACGAGACAATACTTATTGTCTTGGAACCTTACTAGAACAACACTTATGTAGTATGAACCACAACTTTCACCTCTGTTTCTAATTTTTTTTTTTTTTTTGATTGGTCGCCTCTGTTTCTAGTAACTTTGCCACCAATCATTAAATCAGAAAAACGATAATCAGACAATAAGTAATCATCTGCAACAAAAATATTATTCTACCCATTAGCACGACCCAATAGAGTAACTCGAAACCCAGATAGAACCTGATAAAGGGAAATCAACCCAACATATCTAAGCTTGCAATGCAGCTACCATCCTATAAAATTCAAACAAATTCAAGACAAAGCAAACAACCGCCAGAGATCAACAGAATAAATAACCACAGATCCAGAAGAATCTCGAACTCTGAAAACCCCAAAAATGTGCAGGCCATGCATTACCGGAAGCTGCTCTGAATATGGTTTATGCATGATTGAAATATCAAGCTGAGCACTATTTCCAGATTTCCAAATCATGGGCCCTTTTCTATGACTCAGATTCATCCAATTCCAGCTGGAAAAAATTCCAAAGATCTTATAAGAGAGTCCACTAGTCATTAGTGATCGCTGCATCAAACGAATGACGATCCTCAAACAAACCTCACAACCTTCCGAATGAAAACTTATTCCAATAAGGAAAAAAGATCTGCAGCAAACCCATCATCCCATAGGATGTAACAGGAAAAGGGGAAAAAAGTTGTTTTTATCCAATATTTCATAGTTACTTGGTTTATTAAAAGGCATTATCCCACTATAAGCAGAGAGATTGTAAGCAATTAACAGGGACAGGGTGAGAAAAGTAAAAGATTTGATCGACATATAAGCTAAAGCTCGGCTTCAAAATCCAAATTTAAACACAACAAAAAAAAAACTCCATTTCTTCTGCATTAGTCTCCAATTTTATCCTTCAATCGCTAACTAGAAAAAAAAAATCAGAAACGAAGCTGATATCAAAGAAATCGAAAACGAGAAAATATATATATCTTGAGAGACGGAGAAACGGAATCGATCATCGAGAACGAAGTGAACAAAACAACAACAAAGAAAACAAAACTTCAAAGACCAACGCTTACATTTCCATTTTTTACGAGACAGAAAAGAAGGCCAAGAAATGGAGAGAAATCATCAAACGCCATTGATGAACCAGAAAAGTGAGAGAGAGAGACAGAGAGAGGAGGCGATATAAAATGAAGAATCAGCCATACCTGAACAAATGCAGCTTAATAGATAGAACTTCAGAGCAGATCTAAACAAAGAAATTTGGAGTTGCACAGATGGAGTTCTTCCAGATTCAGAAATGGAGATTTTCAGGTCCCGGGAAGTTAAGAAATTAGGGTTTCGTCATTTCTTTGTACTTCTTTTTCTTCTTCTTCTTCAGTATCAGAGAAAGAGAGAGTGAGAGAGCGGGGACAGAGTGTAGAGAAGTGGGAGAGGAGAGTGGAGCGAAGGCAGAAATGGTGTTGGTGGGCTTAAAATATTCGTGTTGGGTGTCACTAAAGCGAGATGTTGGACAATCTCAAAACGAACAAATCTTTGGTGACGGACGTCCGTCATCAACTTTTGATGACGGACCACCTTATGAACCACGTTTCACACTAGAGACAAGTAGACTTAGCTTACGGACGTCCGGACAACATTTGAGCCATGTGTCACTCTTAGTGACCATGGCCTTATGAATCTTTGGCGATTTCAAACCTTTGGATATGTGTACCCCAAATAATGCGCCAATTCCAATCCAACGCTTAGAAATCACTAATCAGGTTAACTTTTGGTCTATAACTTGGGATTGGACCAAACATTCACACGGTCACCATCTCTAAGAATGTGACACATGGCTCGTACTATAATGCCATCAGCATTGATCGTATGAATATTTGGCCGGATCTTTGTAACCAAATAATGCTCTTATTCTACGGTAAAACATGAAAACGACTCCAATCCAACGCTTAGAAATTACTAATCGGGTTAATTTAGGCCATTTCAAACCTTTGGTCCAGAAGCGATCACTAAGAATATGACATGTGGCTCATAGTATAGTCCTCCCTCAACAAAGTTATGTGGACCTACATACCAAAACTCAGCCTGATAACCATTAGATCTCAGTGCCCCACACAATTGAAAAGAAACCCATGAAAAAAGACTCCATCCAACGGTTAAAAATCACTAATCAGACTGATATTTGGTCTATAAGTATATTTAGGAATGGGCCAAAACATCCATAAAGGTCAATGGTCTCTTAAAGTGAGCCACGTGGCTCATACTGTGATCCATCATGAACGTTAACGACGGATGATGTCTAGTCGTTAAAGAATTGCCCTCGTAACATGGCGCTTGATTTTGGTTTTCAAGGCTTTCAAGCACGCCAAAATAGAAAGTAGAAACCCATTTAACTACCTTGCGTTCTCCTGTGTTTTAATTTTCAAGATGACGAGAATACCCCTAACAATAAAACCAAGGGTAATTCTATTTGCACCCCAAAAATTCCATAAGCACCCAATTTGGGTGCTTTTGGCCGAAAATGCCCTTGACCAAAAAAAACCCCTACCCCATTCTCCGTCTCTCCCTCTCTCCCTCCCTCTCCACCTCTCACCATCCTCTCTCCCTCTCCACCTCTGTCTCTCTCTCACCTTGAAACAAACCCAAAACAAATAAACAAAAAAAAAAAAAAGAGGAAGAAGAAGGAGGATGATGCCGTCGCCGTTGCCACCACAAGTACGTCTCTCTCTCTCTCTCTCTCTCTCTCTCTCTCTCTCTCTCTCTCTCTCTCTCTCTCTCTCTCTCTCTCTCCACGGCACTAACTACCGTGGGGACTGTGTAGCCCACGGCCAGCCTAGCCATGGCTTCTATGGTAGCCACGGTTGGGCTGGCCGTGGGCTACACAGTCCCCACGGCATCAATTGCCGTGGAGAGAGAGAGAGACGTACCTGTGGTGGTGGCGATGGACCTCTTCCTCCTCCCCCTCCTCCTTCTTATTCTTCATTTCTTCTTCTTCAACAATCAAGTAGGGTGGGGTGGGTGCTTGGGTTTTTTTTTTTTTTTTGTCTAAAGGTATTTTCGGCCCAAAATCACCCAAATGGAGTGCTTATAGAATTTGTGGGGTTCAAATAGAACTACCCTAAAACCAATCTACGGAAGACACTTTTCTACTTGTGCCAGCTGGTACGGCCGAGTTGCATTTTATTTGGTAGTTTATGTGCAAATCCAATGTAATGAGTAAAACTTCTATCACACGAAATTGTAAATCACACAATCACAAGCCAATGAGTTCTCAGCACGTACACAAGTGCTTTTGCAACGTACCCATGTGCTATGTTTTTAGGTGTACGTGCAGAGAACTCATTGGCTGTGTTTGTGTGATTTGCAATCCGATTGTGACAGAAGTTTTACTCCAATGTAATAAAGAACTTGGGAGTAGTGTTGGACCACCCCCACGTGATGTCTCGTTCTTTTTAGGATGGGCGGCTGCAACTGCCTCAACTTTTCTTCTATTCTAAGATCAGGACCGTTTAATAAATAGAATTACGATGATAGTTTTCTTTGTTTTTTACTCTCACACGTTTATCATGCGGTCCTGAATCTCCTGATCTATAAAGCCGGTGCCCGTTTTATTGGCTAGATACCCTTACCCCATACCAAGGTTTAAAAGGGACCGTATAACGGTATAAGGGTCAGGGGGCGTTACCGTTTTTTCTGTTATAACGGGAAAAAAAACGCTCAGAGGCAAAAATGGGGAAAAAAATAAAAAATAACGTAAAAAATAGAAACAACAAAAAAAGGAGCTGAAATTCAAATTTTGAATTTTAAAATTTCAATAACAGGAAAAACAACGGGAAAAAACGGCCAACGATCGTTATTTTTGTTATAACGAAAGAAAATGGCGGTTATTTTCTGGGCATTTTAACAGTGCGTAATGTAACGGGGTAGGTCCGAATCCGTTATAACGGCCATTATTTTCGTTATAACGGCAGATTTTAAACCTTGCCCCATACCGTTCAAGCCTGTCACCATTCGGATGATCATCTTTTTTCCTACGAGATGTATAAAATAATAAATTATGGGTCGGACTCCAGGGACCCCAATTTATGACCCCCATTTTTGACCCCCACTTTGGGGACCCACATAAAAGATGATTCGATGGATGATTTTTAGTGAGGATGACCTCCTCCTCCTCCTCACAAAAATTCAGATCATTCTGATATTCATAGACTGGTTTAGAAGTTGAAGAATTATGAACGGTCGATTTTTACCTTGTAACTTGAAAACCACATTTGACGGGGTTAGAAATTTCAGAATGGGCTGATTTTTTGTAAGGGTGATCTATATGGTGAGGAGATCATCCTCACCAAAAATCAGCCATTGATTCATCTTCTATGTGGGTCCACCAAAGTAGGGGTCAAAAATGGGAGTCATAAATGGGTCCTGGAGTCCGACCCATAAATTATTGAGTGTGTTTGTGGTCCAGTTCAACTGGGAGTAAAACTTGTGTCACAAGATGTTGTGACGGAAGTCGGTCACAGCACTCAATACGAGTCATGTGGCATAGATCAGAGGGCGCTGACCATATGGATGTTTGACCAGTTCCTCGGTGGACCTCAAACCAAAAATCAGCCTAATTAGTGATTTACAACCTTTGAATTGTTGCACCCAAATAACGCTCAAATTGCTACCGTTAAAATCAACCCATGAAAATAACTTCAAGGTAATCGGTTGGAAATCACCAATCAGGCTGATTTTTTGTGTAGCGGTCCACTGAGTGACTGGCCAAACATCCATACGGTTGTTGTCCTCTAATAGTATGACACGTGGCTCGTATTGAGTGCTGTGACCGGCTTCCGTCACAACATCTTGTGACACAAGTTTTACTCACTGGTTGGGTTTAATGCAAATATTTGTTAGATGTCGCGCCACCAAGCACACACAAATGCCGCAAGTATTTGTCATGCTACCAAGCAAGGCCTTAATATCAACTCAGCTTAAGATTATGGTTTAACTTTAACCTTCGAAAGTTTTGTCGAATTTTCTCCTCAATGCCTCGATATTAACGAAAGTAACGGCCGTTATTTTCTGAGCGTTTTAACGGTACATAATGTAACGGGGGAGGTACAAATCTGTTATAACGGCAGTTATTTAAACCATGATGTTAATAACTAATAAGAATTTCATCAGTATTTGTAGTCATTCAAGGGTCCCACCCTAGGAATTTTCGCCTGACAATAAGCAACCCGGTCGGATTATGACAACCCTCGGATCTAGATAATACTAGCTGACACCACATATGCTACAAATGTCCTGATATCGTGGACCATGGATTAAATTACAAGGCCTACGAGTTTATAGGTGGGCCAGTCTCTCACCGACAACCTATGTTTGTAAAAATTGGAAAGCATACGCTGTACTACAGTTATTTGAGATTTTTGTGATGGTCTTGGGGATTTGTATGGTGTGAATCTCGATGACTAATCAGTGCTCTGGACCTTAGGATAATTCATACTCCATGCAACATCTTAAGTATAAGCATCTTTCTTAAGACGATACCATGGTTTAAAAAACAGCCGTTATGCCGTTATAACGAAAATAACGACCGATATTTTTTGAAAAAAATTGTTAAAAAAATGCCCGTTATTTCTGTTATTAATGGCCTTATGGTAGAGACCGAGGTTTAGAAGAGTCCGTTTTAACTGTTTAACGGACTGAGAAGTTACGGTTTAAACGGCCAGGGGCAAAATTGAAAAATAATGGAATTTAACGGATTTCACCGATTTAACAGAATTTAACGGAAAAAATGGCGATGAAATTCAAAATTTGTAAATTTCAAAAATGAAACAGAATTAAACAGAATTTTAACGGCCTTTTAAAAAAAAAATCATAATTTAATGGCTCTTAAAACGATTTTAACGGCCATTAAAACCAAAAAATGACAGTTTAATTTAAAGCCCTAAAATACATTTAAATGGCTTTAACGGAAACGGGCTTGGGGCGTTACCGTTTAAACAGCCATTTTTAAAACCATGGTAGAGATGGCCCAGATCATAAAGACTCGGATTCCATAAGACCCGTATATTATATATGGTTTTTTTTTTTTTTATAAGATAGTATAATGCGGCCAAATTTTTCGATTGTTGGAAATATATTCTCATTTTTTATGTTAACCAAATAATTCCCGTATGTTTAGTGAGCTGTTCACGGAGTATTCTGAATTATGTACCGTTATAACGAAAAATGGCCATTATAACAAAAACAACGGCCGTTATAATGGATTTGGATCTCCCCCATTATGTTATGTACCGTTTGAAAATAACGGCCGTTAATTTCTGAAAAAAAAATTTGTTAAAAAAAAGGTTCATTTTTTTCCATTATAAATTTTATTGAAAGTTTGAAATTTAAATTTAAGCACTGCTATTTTCCTTTTTCTATTTTTGTCCCTGTGCGTTACAATCCATTATAACGGAAAATGGTAACGCCCCAAATCCGTTATAACGGCGCCTTTTAAACCTTGATCACAAGCGTCACAGCAGAACAGCATGGGACCTAAGGACGTGCGACACGGGAGCCCACATTCCCACGCTTCTGTTACATGGTTTCGCTGCGGGGAGCATTTCCCTCCAGCTACACTGCTCAAATGACACGTGTGACGCGAAAGCGTGACCTACAGCTAATCGCGACCCTTTCTTAATTAGCGAAAGACAACTTTCCAAAGTTGGCAATCGTCGGCAAGATACGCTAGAAAGACAAAATTGAAAGGGAACGGCTTTCCTGGAGCTACGCTCTAGATATCTTCTCAGGGGTGGCATGGTTTTTTCTACACGTAGTTTATTGGGGTGGTGGCCACAAGTTTCGCCACCTCAACATCTGCCCACTTGGCAAGTTTTATCCCAAGATCACAGTTCCAGAAAGATGTGTTTCTTTCGTATTTTTCTATATTCTTTTTAATCCAATGGCTGTAAATCGCAAGGGAAAATTACCATACACTAGTGTACAAAGACGACTTGGAGTGCAGCTCTCGTTCAATCCACAGGATCCTCTATCAGACGGACGGTCTGGATTAGCTGCATCAACCCTCCATGTCTAGAGGAAACCCCTCACCACAAAATCTGTTGCCGAAAAAAATTTAAAAATCAAGAATTATTGGAAATTGAAAATCTCAATTTTGAAATTCATTGTAACTTTACGTTAAAACGGTATAAGCGTACATCAAATCCAAGTCTGTATAGTAAAATTTCAGATTTTCCTAAAAATCATAACATGAGGTGAATAAATGAGTGGGAGTGAGTGGTTGAGATCCAACCGTCCAACATTAGATGGATGGATTTGATGTCAACCATTCTTTATCTTATGAAACCGGATAAGATAAGGGATAAGACAATTTCTATATTTTGTTATATAGATAGCGGGTGGCTCTTGCCTATAGCACTATCTAACAAAACGTTAGCCAAGATTGGGTGTGAGTGGCTGAGATCTACCATCTATTGGAGGATAAGATCTCAGCCACTTTTTATTGAAACTGGATAAGATAAGATAAGATAAGAGATAAGACAATTATCATGTTTTGTCGTATAGATTCAAAATCTCAATTTTGAAATTCATCGCAACTTTATGAGACAGGTATTCTCTTAATTTCCTTCATAATTCTTGTTAGGACATTACTCCTCCGGCATTGACTAATGCGTAAATGTGGTCTCCATCACATAAACATTTTTTTTTCTTTTGATAATTGAATTGCTTTATTAAAAGGGACCCTTGGAGGCTAAGGAAGCCTATCAAGCGATCAAAAAAAATACAAAAACAAATGAGAGAGACCAACAAAAGGAAAAGAACAACCAACAACCAAACAGAAACACCCGAACACCCACCCTTAATTGTGCCACTTACAAGCTAACTCATACCATTTGAACACCAAGTCCTTGAAAAAGATCACATTCTCTTCCTCGAAAAAGATTACAAGCTAGGAGAAGGAACCTCTCTCACCTTGATTAGAAGATCTGTCACCCATTGCAACTTTCAATCACAAAGTCTACCATGAAAATTGAACTCCTATCCTATGCAGGTTGAACATCAATAGCGCAACATGCATAGAATAGTTTGTCCACTCTACCCATTGATATTTGGCCTGGACCAACAAAATAATATTAGAAATGGATCGAGGACAGGTAGATTTGGACAAAGTCGTCGTTATCATCCTCAATATGACATCCCCATAGGATGCAAATCGTTGGATGGTCTCCAAGATTTGTGTGGTGCGCATCGCTAGGACAATCGGCATATGGATCGAGATAAGTCAGAGTGGATAATAGGCGTTTATGATTAAGATTATTATTACACCTAACAACTTGATTGACTTCAGTCTCACACTGAAATCGCCACATCAATCAAGGACGATCACAATGAGATGAGATGGTAATTAATCATGGAGCATACCCGTCCATAAATCTTCGTTGACAACGACTGCCACAAAACGACATGTGGATTTTTAACTCATTATGGGTTTAATGTTTCGTTTTAAAAAAGCAAAAGCACTCCGGTACGTGTCGTTGACTTTATGGTGGTCAACAGCTTCACTGACAGCCTGCAGTCAACGAAGTTTCATCCTTTTATTTATTTTTTTAAATTGTCCTCATAGAACTTTGATGACATACCACAAATAAGCCATCTGGCAAATTCTTAGAGATGTCTAACCGTATAGATGTTTGGCCCAACCTTAGGTGGATTTACGAACATAATATTAGGCTGACTGGTGATTTCTAAGCACTCGATTGGAGTCGTTTTCATGGGTTGATTTTTAAATGTAGAATTTGAGAATTATTGACCATTATTTGGGGTACAAATTAAGTTCGAAAAGTTTGAAATCATTAATCAGGCTGGTTTTTTGTATGTAGGTCCACCTGGGATAGACCGAACAACCATACAATCAGTATCCTCTAAGAATGTGCCACATGACTTATATCATGGTACATCAACAACTTTGCTGACTGACATCCGCCGAAATAGTTCTACTCATTTTTAGAGGATGTTGACCCTATGGATGTTTGGCGAATCTCTAAGTGAACCTACAAACCAAAAATCAACATGAGTAGTGATTTCTAAGCGTTGAATTAGAGTCATTTTCGTCGGTTGATTTTAACTGTGGGAATTTGAGCATTATTTGGGGTACAAGATCGATTAAAATCAACCCAGGAAAATGATTCCAATTCAACGCTTAGAAATCACTAACCAGGTTGATTTTTGGTTTGTAGGTCCACTTAGGGATTGGCCAAACATCCATCCCGTCAGCAATCTCTAAAAATGTGCCACTTGGCTCATATTGTGGGCGGCGGTCTCCTCTTGTGAAGATTCCGAACAACCTCAACCCCACCATGACCGTACAATAGTTAAATCTGCGACCCAAGCGTCGCTGAACAATCAAAAATTGTCTGCACGTGAACAACCTAAACCCCACCATTACAGTACAATAGTTAAATCTGCGACCAACCGACACGTGGGTGGTGGAGCCACCATGATGATCTTCACCCCTAACGACCATCAAGTCGTGAATCGTGATCAACAAATGGTGACATCCTGGCTCCTGGAAAGCCTTTGTCTTGCCTTTTAATTCCAGTATTAAACTCTCAAGGTTTAAATTGGTTTGAACGTCCACCTAGGGATTGGCCAAACATTCTATACGGTCAGAGTCCTCTAAGAGTGTGCCACGTGGCTCACATTGTGTCCTGTAACGGGAGTCGGTCACAAAAGGCCGGTCCCTGGAGCCCGACCCTTTCTGAAATCACCCCATTAAAATCCTCAGATCCAACCACCTAAAAATAACCAACCGTGTGTAGGTCCACCAAGAGGTGAACCAAAAACATGTCGGATCTGTGGGCCCGAAAGAGTGTTCTACGTGGCATTTTTGGAGGGGGACAAGTCCATGGGGGAACAGCAAACACGGTTACGTTGCCAGCAAGTATGATCGCACCTCAAATTAAATAATATCAGAGTAGCTGTAATCTTCTACTCTAAGATAAGTATTTCGAAAATGCTATCCCCTGCTTAACCGCAACGGTCAGCGAAGCTTCTGACTGCCCACAATATGAGCCACGTGGCAAACTCTTTGAGGACTTTGACCGTAGGGATGTTTGGCCAATCTTTAGGTGGACCTACAGACTAGAAATCAGCCTGATTATTGATTTCAAACCTCTGCTCTGTACCCCCAAATCAAATTCCACAGTTAAAAATCAACCCATGTCCAATCCATAAGATCAGAAATCTCTAAAAATATGCCACGTGGCTAATAATGTGGGGGTAAGTAACTTTGCTGAGATGCTGCTTGCAAGCACCTTTCTGTGTTCGTCATGCTAATATTACCACGTGGCACACGCTTTGGGCTTGCTTATATCATGACTTCTTGACTCAAGCCTTTCATCAACCTAAACCCAATGAATCTGATCTGTGATTCCTAACCGTTGGATTTGAGAAATTATCATCATGGGCCTCATGAACAGGCCCATGATGAAAAGTGTTGAAATTCAATGGCTAGGAATCAGGTATACTAAGTGGTGGGTCGTAAATTTATGAGTCAAGAGTGCCACATGTCTATATTTAAAGTGACCAACACCCAGAACAATAATAGTGACCACATCTAAGGTAAAGGATCAACTCCCTTGATTCTCGGGTAGTGGCCAGTGGGTGGGATGGATTGAGACTGACTCTTCCTATGCGTTTATGACTTTAGCTTTCCCAATCTTTGCTTTCTTCGTACGAAAGCATTTAGGGATAATGAATAAAATTATGACGTTTGGGTCCCCCCAAAACAAACAGCTTTTATTCGCCCATCATTTTTTTTTGAGTAATGCTCACATGGACCGGGGTCCATGGGCGTAATCATGGTGCATACTAGTGTCTACACTTTGATCAATGACAAAAAAAACCCCATCCACCATGACTACACCCATGGACCCCGGTCCATGTGATCATCACTTTTTTTTCTTGTCAATGGGTTGGTTCCTAAGGTACCGTTCCAGTTCTTATCAGTTTTGATTCTCAAAATGATGGATTTGGATTCCGCGAACAGGTTGTTTGGTTCTGATCGGATCAGGTTTTAGGTATATTGGTTCCAATCTTGATAATATGACAATTTTAATACTATATTTATATAGTTAATATTATATTTATATATTGATTCCTATCGATTCAGTTCCAATATCAAACTACCCAAATTGGAACTGTTATTATTAGATTGATTTTGGTTCTTTTTTAGTCAGTTCACAAAAAATGTGGAATTGGAACCGGTGTTTTCTGTTCTGGTTCCAATTCAATTATTTTTAAACCGGTACAGATTGGCACCCCTACAGTCACACGTCCTTTCCGTTTTTGGTTTTTTTTTTTTGTCTGTGCAATAACACATACATCCATACATCCTTGCAACATGGTTGAGACTGGACCTTAGTTAGCCATTACTGGTTTAATACTAGTAGGTGGCCCGTACCTACGGCACTCCCCAACAAAGCATTTGCCAAAATCGGGCTAGTGTGGCTGAGATTCACTGTCCATTTGGGTGATAAGATCTCGGCCATCCTTTATGAAGCCGATGAGAGGGGGGATAAGTGGGGAGACAACTTCCCTGTTTTGTATATAGACTATACCTATTTGACGTATTTTTAACAAAAATATATTAAATGGCCATAATATATATTCAACGGTCAGGCTCATGGGACCCCCTTTTTTCTGACCCCTCTCATGTTTGTGTGCTTGGCCGTTGGATTTGAATCCAACGGCGGTTGTCAGCACCGAACTGGCATCACTTTTTGGGGCACTGAGAACCATTGTCGAATTCGTGAAATTCATGGCCGAGCACGCGAACACTAATAGGGGTCATAAAAAGTGGGTCCTCAGATCATGATCCAATATTCAAAAATTTCGTAAAATTCACATTATATATATATTCTTATGATAGTCTCCAGAATTGTGCTTTCCTTTCCTCTGAATGCTCTCATATTCCTCTCCAACCACAAGCCCAAGATGACAGCAGAAGGCACCAGCCTCCAAAGTAGATTCCCTCCGGCTGACCGTGTAATCTTGGGCCAGCTTCCCAATTAAACGCACATTAAATTATTAAAAACTTAATTTTTAAATTTGAAAAAAAAAATTAAACTTTATTTTCGAATTTATTCTTTGGCGAATGGTTGAACGGATTTTCAAACGACAAATCCAAATTATAATCGCGATTATAAGGAGAAAACCCGCCTTGTGTGTGTCTGTGTCACAGCTTAATATCTTCTTGTAAGCTGGTCCCACCTGCATTAAACGTCGTCGATTAAGAAACAAATATGCCTCATTATCATAATTACCACTAAATCAAGTGGTGAAACAGTGAAATGTTTGTTAATAAAATGAAGGGCCCCTCTCACACTCGCCCTTTACAGGGCGAGTGTATTCCTAAACCTGCCCTAAACCAATCTTAAACTCAACCCTAATTACTTTTTAACATGGGGTGGGACAATTTTACGAGCAGTCGTACGTGTCGTACAAAGGGAGGATTGGCGGAACGCTTTCGAACGACCCGTTGGCGGCTAGGAATTTCTAATAAAAAAGTTTGACCTAGTATTAACAAAATCAAGTGTAGGGTTCTTAATTTAATCATTATAAATTAATATTGTATTACTTTAGTCGCTAATTATTAGAGACACGACCTTCTAATCAAATCTTAGATGAAGTACCATGGAATTAACTGTAGCATAGTCACATAATGTATGTACATTGTTTGTTGTCGCAACTTTTATGAGCCACGTGGCACACTATTAGATGACACTGACCGTATGGATGTTTGGCTGATCCGTATATGGACGTACATACCTTTGGATCTTTGTACTCAAAAACCAATTCATGAAAACGACTCCAATCCAACACTTGAAGAAATTACTAATCAAGCTAATTTTTGGTCTGTAGGTCCACTTGGGTTTTGGGCCTATGAATATGCCACGTGGCTCATATTATCGACCGTCAGCAAAATTCTACTTGTCAACCTCACCCTTGAAGTTATGTTGGACAGCCAAAGTACTCTGTCACGTAGGCGTGTTGGTGTGGTCACGTACGCCTAGTCAGAAGCAAAAATTTATGTTGGCGTCTTTGACCCATGGCGTTCCACGGTCTGTTCTGGCACTTAACTATAGTTACCGTACCAGTGGGGAAAAAGCAACTACAGTTAAGTTCCCCCCCTAACCCTAGGACAGGTGGCACTTAATGATAAGTGCCAGAACGCCATGGATCAAAAAATTTCCCAATTTTTTTGTCGGTCACATTAAGGGGGGAGCATCTGTGGGCCTAATCGTAGCTATATGTAAAGGTGGTCACTGCTGAATTCAGCCGACACCGGAATTTGATGTTGGGGGTTTAAGCAGGGCCGTCTCTACCTTAAGGCCATTTAGGCAGTACCTAAGGCCCCTTGGTGAAAGAAGGCCCCCAGCCCAGGTCTCACTACAAGCCCAGGCCTTACATAGCATATTTTTTGGGCCCACTAACCACATTGATGTTTAGTCCACCCCTTGTTGGATATGCAAACCTAAAATCAACCTGATTGGTTATCTCTAACTAAAGATTTTATTACTTTTTTAGGATTGATTCTAGCTGTTGGATTGACGCATGTTTTTTAGGTAGTAAATCCAATGGCTAGAAATCATCAATCAGTTTGATTTTTAGTGCGTTTATCCACCAATAGGCGGGCTGAACCTCCACGCAGTCATTGGGCCCAAAATATAGGGCCTGTTTTCCTGTGAAACGTTGTGCTTGAATCACCTTTTTCACAAACTTTTAAATGACCCTCCCCTTTGCACGAATGTCCCCCAACTTTTAAATCAGATGGGTTGTTGGGAAAGTGTGTCCACGACCCTCCTCTTTGCATGACATGTGTCCCTAAACTTCCCGAAGCCCACTTAAAACTTAACCCTAGTTACTTTTCAACATGGATTGCGGCAGGTTTAGAACTTTAGAAATGCGTGTTCTGCAAAATAGGGGCTTTAATGGAGCCGTAATGGCCCAATGGGCTTTTAGGCCCAGTCATAAAGGTCTTGGGCTCTATTTAGTAGACTTAGGTATGATTTACGGCCCGTTCATTAAATGGGCCAGGTCTGGGCTTGTATTTATACAAAATTTACCTTAGGCCCTCCTAAACTAAAGGGGGTATATTAACTAGTGGGTGCCCCGGGCCATCGGCACTCCTCGACAAAGAATTTGCCAAAATCAGGTGAGTGGTGGAGATCCACTATCCATTTGGTGGAGGATTAGATCTCAGCCCTTTTTTGTTGATGCTTATAGGAGGAGGTATAAGTAGGGAGACAACCAATGTGTTTTGTTATATAGAATAGTAAATGACCCATGCCCACGGCACTTTCCGACAAAAGCATTTGCAAAAGGTGCCTTCGGCACTCAAACGGTATTATGGACTGGGGCGTTACTGTTTTTTCCATTATAACAGCTGTTATAACGGATTGTAACGCACAGAGGGAGAAATGGGTAAATAACAGAAATAACAGTGTTGAAATTTAAGTTTTGAATAAATTGAGGTCAAATGAGGCGGATTGAGTGGCTGAAATCTAATCGTCCACGTTAGATAGATGGATTTGATCTCAACTACTCTTTATCTAACCGTCCACATTAGATGGATAGATAAGATAAGAGAATACAACTGAGTTGTCTTGATATATACGAGGGTGGCCCGTGCCCGCGGCACTTTTTGACAAAGTGTTTGTAAAAATCGGGTGAGAGTTAATCTCAGCCACTCATTATTGGAGCCATATAAGATAAGAGGGGTATAAGAAAATCATTAAATTTCTGTTAAATTCAATTATTTTTTTTAATTTTCAATTTTCAAATTTTGAATTTTGAATTTTGAATTTCAGCACCACTTTTTTCCGTTAAAATCATTCAAATCCATTAAAATCTATTTTTTATATTTTTGCCGTTGGCCATTTCAATCCATTTTAAAGGCCATTTTAACAGTAACACCCCTCTCAAGGCATAAAAAGTGGGGCTCCTGAGCATGACCCTTGGGCTATATGTAAATCCAACCCATTTCATTCCTTATATGTAGGTAAATAGTAGGTGACCCGTGCCCACTGGCACTCATTGACAAAGTGTTTGTCAAAATTGGGTGTGAGTGGCTGAGATCCACCGGCCATTTGGTGTGATAAGATCTCGGCCATCCTTTACGAAGCCGGATAAGAGGGAGAGACAACCGTCCTGTTTTATTATATAGATAGTAGGTGACCCATGCCCACAGCACTCATCGACAAAGCGTTTGTCAAAATTGGGTGTGAGTGGCTGAGATCCACCATCCATTTGGTGTGATAAGATCTCGGCCATCCTTTATGAAGCCGGATAAGAGGGGGAGACAACCGTCCTGTTTTGTTATATAGATGGACTGGGCTTGGGCCTAAAAAGTTAAAAGTTCATGGCCTAGGCTGAGCTTGGGCTTAGCTACATATATCCTAGGCCGGGTTAAGCCTGGTCCAAAGACTCCGAATCAGCTTATTAACACCCCTACTTTGGATCATAGCTACCAAGGATCCAATCGGATCTAATACCCGAAATTGAATCGACTCGATTTGAGCACCTAGAAGCAGGATCTAAACCAATACAAAGTACAAACCCAACTCAGTATCCAACCTGTTTAAATTCTGACCCTATCTTCAGGATCCAAACCCATAAAATCGGAGCAGGTCTTACTTGGCCCATTTCATGTCCTAGTCCAGTACTCCCTCTAATTGGATGCGAGGCCATTGATTCATCTTCTATGTGGGTACGCCAAAATGGGGGTCAAAAATGGGGGTCCCCCATTAATACTGACTTTATTTTATTTTTTACCGATTTGTCGAACGACGACCCCGAATCGGAACTTTTCCCATATCGTGTTTTTGGCATACACCAAATTGCCAACTATGATCCAAGGTAACGTAATAGACAGATGGCAGCCATCAACCAATGACACAAACTTTTGATTCCAAGGTGGGACCTATTTGATCATATTATTCTCAAGGCCCAATTGGCTCCTGATCCTACTAAGACTGAGTCTGTGGACCCTACGTACTGATCTGTATCTGCTGCTCATCTCGATCTTGATCTCTCTATGAAAGAGACGTAGAAATGACAATTTGTCTCCAGGTCTCTCGAGATTCTTATATATCTAGCCCTGATTGGAGGTTCTTTTTGGAAAGTTGATGCTACACGTCCATTAACAACAAAATCAAGCTTCTTTCAAACGACAGAGACCCGACGATGAAGACAGCCCATTCTCTACCACTTGTGCCCTCTAAATTCCATACCAACCTTTCTAACTCTACATCTTTTTAGGGGGTATGCTCGTCTTTATCTATCCAACGTACCACTTACATCTTGCTTGCGTTTCATCTATACATCCTGATCGTTCACCACCTACCCGATTCATAAATCTGAACCACATGATCATTTTATACTCATATGTCTTTGTTGGTGTTTATGATCGATATATAAAATCATCACCGTTAATTCTTTCTTAAAGGGTGAAAATGATATTTTCGGGTACATTATTGTATTATTGTGTGGTTGGATTTACGTTATGTTCATGAGATTAAATCTCAGAGATCAAAAGTCAACAATCATTGATGTCTATATCCATTGTGTCACATGGTCTACGTGCAACAATCAGACCACTTGGATTGATGTACGTAGATTAAAGGATATTGTCCACTTGATTGAGGGCCTAAAGAAGAAAAGTTCGGTTCACAGATTAGGTGTTAAGATTTCGTGATCATCATATGGTGCTGATGTAGACCGGGTTGCTGAGCATTTTCTAGAACGTCGAGATTGGATGAAATCAAGTCTAAAGGGTAGTGTCAACTTCAAACTGCTATAACTTGGCACTCGTAATGCTCGGAGATCATCTTGACGAGCTCTACGACATGGGCAATCAATTTTCAATTAAGTAATTTAAAGTTATTTTAAGAATTTCATAGGATTTAAGAATTTCACTATTTTTGATCATTTTTACTCTGTCGAAATATTAGGGTTTCGATAGTCATATAAAGGTTCGCTATGTTATAAACTAGTGGGTTTCCCGGCACTCCCCGACAAAGCATTTGCCAAAATCGAGTGTGAGATGCTGAGATCCACCTCGCGTCTCCTGGGGGGATATGATCTTGGCCCCCTACTTTGTTGAAGCCTATAAAAGGGGATGTAAGTGGGGAGACAACCACTGTGTTTTGTTATATAGACTTGTAGGTGGCCCGTGCCCACCTCACTCCTCGACAAAGCATTTGTCAAAATTGGGTGTGAATGGCTGAGATTTTTCCTCCAGTTGGAGGATAAGATCTTGGCCCTTTTTTATGAAACATATAAGAGGCGGAGACAACTTCCTGTTTTGTTACATAGATTAAGAACTAATAATGTAATTTTTAGTTTTTCGCCTGTGCTGAAGCTCCGAGGACCCCCTTTTCTGATCTCTCTCGGTGTTTGCACGCTCGGCGTAGACCCCCTTTTCTGACCCCTCTCGGTGTTTGTACGCTTGGCCGTGAATTTCACGAATCCAAGGGTGGTTGTCAGCGTCCCCAAAAGTAATACCAGCTCGGCTCTGACAACCACCGTTGGATTCTTGAAATCCACGGCCGAGCACACGAACACCAAGAGGGGTCTCTTTCGTCTAACGTGGGATGAATATGTAATGAATCATAGTGCAAGCAATATTTTCCTGATGATGGGACCCACTATAAGCAATATTTTCCTGATGATGGGACCCACAACATGCAACTAAGGTTCCGTGACTCAAGTATAAAGACTCCAACTACACCCATTCGGATTTATCTACTTAGCTGTCGTTGTCCAATAAGTGGACATACCCACAGATCTGGACCGTTGAATCAATGGGCCACCTTTTGCATGGACGTTGCAAATATATCCCTTAAACAAGACGTTTGTTAAACCAACTTACCTGCACGTTTCCAAGAAAGTCAAAAATTTATCTACTCATCTCTTGATTGTCGCATATGCTTAATTCAAACAAAATGGTACGGCCGTTCACAAAATCTGACCGTGGAATATTGGATTACGGTCCCACCTGGATCTAAAATGATTGATTGAATACATATGTATTTGTATATGAATTACATAGTAAACTTCCCCAATTATTTAAATTTAAGAAAGCAAAAAAAAGGGGTATCAGGTGAAACAGAACAAATGGAAATGGGAGAGTTCCTTGTTTCACGTGGGTGGGACTCATTAGCAATTATAGGTTCCATGTTCGAATCTCTCTACATGTTTTCCAAATCAATAATTTAAACAGAATTTACAAGGAGAAAGATCCACCCAGCCCTTCTCTCCTCTCTTTTTCTCTCTCTAGAAATTCTCCCAATTTTTTCTCGGATTCAAACTCGGGACGACTCGGTGGAAACCCCTTTTTGCCATCTCCATTGATTCTCCGGAGCAAAACAGACTTACCCATTTGAAAAACAACAAGAAGGAAAATACCCACCAACTCCTCTCCATTAATGGTAACAAGAAGAAAAAAAATCTGCAAATCAGTTGACCCAACTCGGTAAACTCGGCCGAGTGGGAAGCAATTAGTCACCCACTTTTCCTTCTCTTTGTTCATCTTCGTTACTTCAGTCAATTGACTCGATTCAATTTCTGGACTCTGGAGGGATCCCGATTCCCGTGAAGGAGCGGCCTAGATTCAGGCCAGAAATCGAGATTATTACTCAAACCCACGTGGCAGTGTCTCTGAAAATCGTCGAGATTGATGAACCGAGCTGAGTTGGTAGACTCGGATTGGGAAAGGAGTCGGAGGATTTCTTCGAAGAGTGACTCGTCGCAGGGAATCGCCAAGGGACCTTGGTTAGTGAAACCATACTCTTCTTCAGCTTGGACGAGGAGTTTCTTGAAGACTGGGTGGTTCAGGTACGTCGCCCGCACAACAAATCTCCTACAATTAGTGCCCACGGTGATCGCCACGTGTCCGGATGGAACATCAGATGGTATTTTACCGGAAATGCGAGCTGCCAATGGGGCTTTGTGACGCCATCTCCTGAGTAGTTGCCGGAGTCTGACTATGTGCCGGATTTTGCTGCAGTTTCCGAGTCCGGCTGACATTTTCCGTTCAAAGGGTTTTGGCTTAGAGAGAGAGGGAGTGGAGAAATTGGGGGGGCTTTGGAGGGAAGAGGAGAGATGGTTTTATAAAGGTTGAAATACTAAAATGCCCTTCGCTTTGGAGATAACTACAAAGCTGGGCTTCTCATATGTTTGGATCTTCGCTAAGAGTCCATGTGAGTGGCAAACCGGCAGTAATGCGGTATTAACTTACAAAATATAGCGATTTTCTCGTTAAATTATCGTGATATTTTGAAAACGAAAAATGGGAAGAAGAATACCCGAGGTTATTGGTAACAAATGATTAAATAATGAGAAATGTAGTAAAATCCAAGGATTAAATGATGCCGTTTTAATGGTTAAACGGACTGGGGGCGTTACCGTTTAAACAGATTGAAACGGCCAGAGGCAAAAATAGAAAAAAAATGAAAAAAAAAAAAAAACAGAATTTAACGGAATTAAACAGAAAAAAAACTGAAAAAATGGCGCTGAAATTCAAATTTTGAATTTTGAAAATTAAAAAAAATTGAATTTAACAGAAATTAAATAGATTTTAACGGAATTAAACGGATTTAACGGCCTTTTTTTTTACAAATTTTTTCAGAATTAAGCGGCTGTTTAAACGATTTTAACTGCCGTTAAAACAAAAAATGGCAGTTTTATTCAAAAACGATAAAACGTGTTCAAATGGTTTTAACGGAAATGGGGTGTTACCGTTTAAACTGCCATTTTTAAAAACCATGGTAAAATCTAGTACTTATGAACAAGGTTTAAAGGAGGCCATTTTAACGGTTAAACGGACTGGGGGTGTTACCGTTTAAACGACCGATAAAACGGATTGAAACGGCTAGGGGCAAAAATGAAAAAAACGAAATTAAACGGAAAAAATGGCGCTGAAATTCAAATTTTGAAATTTGAAAATTAAAAAAAATGAATTTTAACAAATTTAACGGCCATTTTTTTTTCACAAATTTTTTCAGAATTTAACGGTTGTTTAAACGATTTTAATGGCCGTTAAAACAAAAAAAGTGGCTGTTAAATTCAAAAACGCTGAAACGTGTTTAAACGGTTTTAACGGACACGGGCTTGGGGCGTTAGCATTTAAACTGCCGTTTTTAAAACCATGCTCATGAACACCAGGGTAGGGCTCTCAATGGATCGGATCAACCCGGAAAATCCGATTTGATCAAATAATTTCAGATCCAAAACCACCTATATTCTTATATTGGTATTGGGTCCATATATGCTGATCTGATTTCCGATCCGAAATCAGCTTGATCGAACATGATTTGATATAAATAAAAGTACATATATATATGATAAAATATGAGTAATATGTAATTATAAAGTTCATTTTACCATTTTATATGTCATTATTGTATAATATTTTAAATTTAAGTGTTATTTGAAATAATAAAAAATTATTCTTGATTTAGCAGATTGGATTGGATCTGGATCCAAAACTCTATTCTTTCTATTGGATTGGTTCCAAATCACAATTATGTGATCCAAACTCTTAGATGGGATCCAAATTGTGATATTTTCTTATAAGATTGGGTCTAGATCAACACTGACCCAACTCGAGCCTGATCCATTGATAGCCCTAGACTCAATTGATAGCGTTAAACCAACAACCCGACTTGCCAAGTAACATCTTTGGCCCACACCGGTATGATATTGTTCACTTTGGGTTTCACCGCACAATTTCAAAATTCATCATACTAGATAGGGTCAAGCTTGCCCTTATAACCCAGGCTCTGAATGTTTTCTTGTTCAATGTGAGATTAAACTCAAGCACATATCTATCATTTCATCCAGCAACAAGGTCTTGTTGGCTTTTACTAGTTTGGTTTGAATCTTAACAATTCTGGGCCAAGTTTAGGTTGACCCATTAGAACCTAAATTGATTTCCCGTCCGATTTAAGTAGACTTGGGTTGGTGGGGTCAATGACCAAAGTCATCACGATTGGTGAACATTGACCCGATTTTTAAATTTCTGTTATATTTGGGCATAAGACGGATGAACCAGGGTCCAGGATGGTTCGCCTGGTTAACCAACCGGTTGAAGTAGTGAAGAGGAATTTTAACCACGAGGGTATGTTGATGTAATTTTTGAAGAAAGCAGGGGCATTCTGTTAATAGTAAACAAAAATTGAGAATGTTGGAAGATTGCAAAGAGTTTCGGCGGAGTCCGTGCGGGTGTAAGTTGTAACGCACGAAGTGGAAAGAGTTCAAACCACCACCACGACATGTGCAGGTGGAAAAAAAGAAAAACTCTCTCTTTGCGCTGCTTAGAAAAGTTGGTTGAATCTAAAATAAGATGCTTTTGCTCCCAAAAGTAAAAATACAATTTCTTCAGTCGCGGCTTGACCAAAACCCATGTGCAATGATACCCCATCCCTTCCTCTCTTTAAATTCCCAAACAAACTGCCAAATCATAATTACCTCCCTTCTAATTACCATATTACCCCTCCATATGCAAGTTTTTAAATTGTCTATTACCGTTATAACGGCCAAATTATCCTATCTTCTTGTATGCAAGGTTCTAAATGTTCCATTATGAAGGTATAACGGTCTCGGTCTCCTAACGTTTCTATTATAATGGTCATCATGACGGCCGTTTTAATAGGTCATATCAGTCACATATGAGTAAAAAATAATTTTTTTTAAAAATAAACTTTGATCAAGGTTTAAAAGGGGCTGTAATAACGGTATAATGGATTGGGGACCCAGTCTACCTCCTAAGGGCCTGTTTGGCAAACCAATGGAAGTAAAAAGTAACTTCTAAATTAAGTTGCTAAATTTAAAAGTTGTCATTTGGAAGCAAAAGTTTATTTGGTGAAACACCAACTTATAAGTCAAAAAGTAGAAAAGTAAATTTGACATGAATTAAGTCAAAAAATTATTTTCTTATAATTTTATATATATATTATATTCTAATAAACTATTAATAAAGATCATAAACCAATATCACGTATGTTATTTTTATTAAAAAAAATTTAAATTATAAATGGTCAATAATAAACGACGCACCAAGTGAGTCATTTTATGGGTAATTATTTTTTCATAAAAGAGATGGTCTACTGACCTACTCCTCAACAAACCATCCCTGCTTTTCTTCTTCGTAAGATGTTTTCTATCTACACTTCATAATGTGAAGTTTATAAGGGTAAAATTGACAGTTGAAAAGATTGACTTAAAATTAGATGAGTCAGTTCCACAAAAATTTTTTGACTTTTTCTTCAACCGAAAGCAAGAAGCAAAAAAATTTGCTTCCACAAAAAGTAAGTTTTTGACTTTTGAGAAGCAATTCCAAAATAGATACCCAAACAAACTTTTCAACTTTTTTTATTTTTGGAAGCAAAAAAAGTAACTTATTTCGGTGTTACCAAACGGGCCCTTGGAAATTTAAACTTTTTAAGAAAATAGTGTCATCCGGTCCATAAGACAGATGAAGTAGGACGGTTCCATCACGTTAGGTTGGGAGTCAATGAAAAACTTCGAAACACGCCATAAATCCTTGATCCCTTATTTCAAGTAATTTGTATTAATAGAAGAGATGACTTTAGACAAAATTGAATTGACGAATAGATTTGTGCAACGGACCCATATCATTAGGATAAGGCTTATGATGATATGAGTGTTGTTAGGTATTTTTAGACGGTACTTGTCAAGTGGAGAGGTGCTAGTGACGGAACCAAGGTGATCTAGACAACCTCAACTTGGAATGTTTGGCCCCATCTCTAAGTAAACCTCTAGGTGAGCCACGTGCAACACTCTTAGACACCGCTAACTATATGGATATTACTTTGGCTCATCCTTAGGTGGACCTATATACTAAAAATAAGTCTTATAAGTGATATCCAACCTTTGGATGAGTGGGATCAAAATTCATTTGATGAGAATGGATTTCGTTGCAGTAGATCATTTAGTTGGGGCCCATTGAACAGTGGATCTTAGCCCTTCTGTAGGGATGCCACATGTCCTCGTTGCATGTGATTACAAATGGTAATCACTCTAGATTTAGGGATGATCTTAGAGACCAGAAATGGATGCCTCTATATATGGGTCCCACCTAAGAGATCTACTAACCCAAACCAACGACCATTCATAAGAATAGAATAAATGAGATGGTTGATCATCCAATCAAATTCATGATTAATCTCCGATCTAAAACACTTAAAACACCAGATTTCCCAATTAAAATATACTCTACGTATGTGATTGAAATTTTGTTTTTACTCCATCAAATCTCATATGTCAGAAATCAGAACTTAGACTAATCCAAGGATCTTGCCGTCCAAATCTAGAGATCAAACTTGGATAGCCAAATAAGTCCAATGTTAGTAGGGTCGCCTGACCCACCCATTGAATGGTCCTGATCAAGGTTTAAAAGGGGCCGTTATAATGGCATGAAGGTCTTCGTTATAACGGAAAATTATGGCCGTTATTTTTAGAGCATTTTAACGTTACATAACATATTGGAGGAGGTCCGAATCCGTTATAACGGATGTTTTTTAAAACCATGGTCCTGATTGCAAATCGGGTCAGTGGGTGGGTCCCCATGTAAGTTGTGGGAGTTAGGGTGCATCCCCCCTATGTCACTAGAGATCAAGCTTGTGACCCTAGTTGTTAGGGATTAAGGGTCACAACGTGTATGTTCAGAGCTAAGCTTACACCCCCATAGAGTCAAAAGTCATAAGAACCCTAACTTTTTTTTTATTTTTTTGTAAGCTGAACCCTAACTTTATTAACCAACTTAAAAGTCATAATAATCTCTTCTTTCTTTGTTTTTGTCTCCAATTTAGGATTTCTTGTCTCCCAATATCTTTCTAAGTCCACAACATATATTAAAATAAAAAAAAGGATAAGGAGATTTTGGGAATATTTGTGGGGTTGATGCTCTTTTGAACCGCTTAGATCTAAGTAGAAATCAATTATTAAACCAAGGGTATTTTCGTAATTATTTAACTTTAGTGTCCTTTTCAAAAGGCTACGGTCACAGAGTTAACCTTTGGTGACAGTGCAGTCAACCAATATGAGCCACGTGGCACATTCTTAAGAGGACACTGACCGTATGGATGTTTGTCTAATTACTAAGTGGACCTACAAACCAAAAATTAGCCTGATTAGTGATTTCAATCCTTTGGATATTTGTACCCAAATAATGCTCAAGTTCGTACGGTTAATATAAATCCATGAAACTAACTTCAATCCAACGATTTGAAATTATTGATCAGATTTATTTTTGGTTTGTAGGTTCACCGAGTGATTGGCCAAATATCCATACGGTTAGTATCCTCTTAAGAAAGTGACACGTGGCTCACATTGGCTGCGGTACAACACAGTCGCACAGGACCGAGGGGTGTGGGACCTGTTGCAGGTGATGCCCTGGCACCTCTCCCTTTGCCCGGTCTCGTACTCCTGTTTCTGTGCATCTGTATTCCCCACTCGTTAGACCGTTATGTCGCGTCATCATTAGATGCTAATCTGGAACCGTATTGGGAGGCATAAAAAGCGGGTCTCGTGGGTGGGACCCGGTGGGTTACCCTCTTTTTTTCCGAAGACCGTCCAGGTACGAAGCCGCTTAGTTGTACAGCATAGTGTCACGGCCCACGGACCACGGTGTATGTTAGTCCCGTTGTACGGTAGCTAAAAGAGAAATAGTGATCAGAGAAAATATTAGCTGTTCCCTCGGACTTCAAAATTTAAAATATCCTCCCAAAACGACACGTGGATGGCCCACTGACCTTATGGATGTTTGGTCCACATCTTGGTGGACCTACATATTAATAATCTTGATTTATGATTTCCAACAGTTATATATTAGCATCCAAAAGAAATGCTTAAATCCAACGGCCAGAAATCACGTTATTGAAGTACTCAAATTCACGGATAGAAATAACCAATTAAATTGATTTTTGAGATTTTCCAAACATCCATAAGGTCAATGGGCTCTGAATAGTTCTCCACGTGTTATTTTAAGAGGGTACTTCAAAGTTCAAACTTTCCCAGTCTCTTGGTGATCAGGTGATGCACCCTCAGCACTCAATTTACATTTAAGCTCAAATCATAACAGTTCAATCAATATCAGATGGTGCATCCAGTGATGGGCCCCATTTTCCCCTTCTTTTTCATCATCCGATTTGAGTAAATGCTGGTGATTCAGTCTAGTGTCAACACATTGTCTGATAGATTCAGCTTATGAGGAGGTGGGATGATTAACTAAGAAACCATTGTTGCAAATCTCGATAAAACTAGACGTGAACGGTGGATCGCCACTTTAGTGTATGGAGTTCAATCTGACAGAGGTGGATCATACAACAATTAATCGTACAAACAATATGAAAAAAAAAAAATTTAATTTATTGGAGTTTAATTGGTATTTTGGAGAGATAAGAGTGATTAAGAAAATGATTAAAGACATTAAGACAAACATCGATGATTATTAATTACTTTTACGTGGTGCGCAGACGACGTGTATTCCCTTTATCCGTAATTATAAAAATAAAAAAAAAAGATTAGGAATCTCATCCTATTTATCCACAATATTTTTTTAATAGTTAAGCCGGTTTAAGGCCGCGTGCGACAATCTCGGTAATACGCATATATTCACTAATACTATTTAGCTGGCACAACCCATGCACACAGGCTTAAAATTTCTTTTTTCTTATCGGTGGAGGCATTTTCGATTAAATTTCATACGTGAAATGCAAATTTGCAATGTAATGAGTGGAATTAGGTCGGGGATAATTATAAAATACAAAATTTACGGAATTGAATAAACTCGTGCGGGGTTTTTATCGATTATTGAAACAAATTGGTGATAATTTTGGATAAATGGAAATTTTTAAAAATATTTTTAAACTCAAGGGTTTGCTTAATCAGGTGTCTTAAACTGTTGCCGGTAGGCGCGAAGTTCGAGTTGTTGTCGACTTCGTACAGTTTTATATACTTTGAATATTAAAAAAAAAAAACCAGCAGAACCAATTAGGTGCAGAATCAAAGTGGTTACGAGCTCGAATGATGCGTCGTAAAAGTGTTGCGCTAATGCCGAAAATGATTAATAAACAAATGTAGAATACTTGCCTGGATGCCGCATTAATACGTGGATTAAATAAACTAATTAACAATATATGCCGCATATTTTATTAAAAAGAGAAACAGGAATCAATTTACTCATCTTTTTAAATATTAAAATGATTTATTAATTAAGGTAATTTTTAAGGTCTAAATTCACCACAAATCTCGCGGATTTACATTGTTAACCACTTGAATTGAAGTCGAACAGATTGCGGTCTCACAAATTTACATTTTTAACCATTTGTACAGTAGAAAATATATTTTTTGAGACTCGGGTGATGGTGAAATTAGTGAAATGCATTTGCTGATGAAGTTTCGGCGAAACTCTAATCACTCCGAAACTGTCGATTGGTCAGCTACCTCTCCGGTGGGGTATTGTGTAGTCGACGAACACTTCTAATTCGTCGATAGATAATCATGATCTCATACATTAATCTTTTTCTTTCAGCCATCCATGTTTTATAACGGAAAAATGGCTTTATTTATAACGGAAATAACAGCCGTACATGACTTATGTGACCCGTTATAATGGTAATGTTAAGAGCATGGTTTATAACAAGGTTTAAAAATCGGCCGTTATAACGGAAATAACGGCCTTCATAACTTACATTACGCACCGTTAAAATGCCCAGAAAATAACGGCCATTTTTTTGTTATTTTTCCGTTATAACAAAAATAACGACCGTTATTTTCTGGAAAAAATGTGAAAAAATGACCGTTTTTTCCATTTTTTACGTTATATTCCGTTATTGAAATCTTGAAATTCAAAATTTGAATTTCAGCGCCCTTTTTTCCATTTTTTTCTGTTATTTTTTCTTTTTTTTTTCGTTTTTTCTCCTGAGCATTTTTTTCTTTATAACGGAAAGAACAGTAACACCCCCAGACCATTACACCGTTATAACGACCGTTGGTTTAAAACGACGCTGTTTTAATGGCTGTTATTACACAAAATCTTCATTTTTCTCAATAAGGTTTTTTTTTTGCAGGAAAAAAATGATTTAATTATTATTAATGGTGATAATATATTAATATCAGTCAAACAGGTTATAATATTATTCATAAACTTTTTCTTTTTTCTGTTTTTTTTTAATGTATGGGGTGTGGGGTTAGATCTGGTGGTGGAACACCATAGTAACTTGACCATCCAATTGGTTGAACCTAGATAATCTCCGATGATCCTAACCATCGGACCATCTGAACGGCTAACAATTGAGCCATGAGATCTCCTGATGAGGTACATTAATTTGACAAAAATGGATTGATGTGCAAGTATGCAACATATAATAAGAGACCATGTAGCATTATAACACTTGCATTTGAGGATAAAATTAGAGAAGATTACATTTGAATATTGTCAACACAAGGTGATCATCATGATTATGACTAGATTATTATAGTGTCCATGATCTCTAATGTGGGAGTCAAACACCACAGTTAAATGTCAATTCCCACATGCCATTTTCAACTAAAGGTATAAAAATTAAGGTGAATCATGACCATTGAAATTGGGTTGTGATGGAGACTTCCACATCTCAAATTCAGATTGACATCAAACACTATAATATCAACACCATTGAGAGGTTAAAACTTAAAAGTACATTAAGATGCATGTGTCACCATCATAACTAAGACACAACCATGATGGAGACTGGCACATATGAATCCAGTGTGACAGTCAAACACAAGAGTTGGGATGTGTTGACTGTAGGCTGTTCTTTTATGCAAACTGCTGTATCAAAATTTTGAAGCAGAAGTCCCTCAAATTGCAACGTAGTAGAATTGTTCGGGCCCATTTGCCCCTTGAATGTCTGGCCCACACTATGATAGACCTACACACCAAAAATCAGCCTGATTGGTGATTTCTAGCCTTAGGATTTGAGCACTTTTTCGTCATGGGCTTTATGAACAGGACTATGAGTTGGTTCCAAGCCCATGATGAAAAAGTGCGCAAATCCAATGGGTAGGAATCACTAATGGAAGCAGTGGGTCCGAAAGAGTCTACTACGGGGCAAATTGAGGGACTTCTGCATCAAAATTTTGATACAGAAGTCGGTATCATAGGTTTTTCCTGCTTTTGTAATTCATTAAATGAGACCCGGTTTGTGGGGCCCACGTGCAGATGAATTAAGAGCTGATTTTTGGTGATGATATTCTTCTCAACATAGATATCAAAGAAAAGCACATTTGATAGGGATTAGAAGTTTCAAAAACTGTTAATTTTTTGTGATGATACATAAGATAGGTTGTTTATGCCTTAGTGACTCATAAAATGGCACGCGGTCGTGGGGACCACATAAAAATTTAATTTTGGTGATGATATTCTTCTCAACACGAATGTCACCTTGACGGAAAATTAGGGCATTCCAACATTTGTAACCTCGTGAAAAGTGGATTTCAAGTTGAAAATTTATGGATTGTCCACTTTCACTCTTAGCTTTGGCTCCATATTTTATAGGATTAGAAATTTCAGAAAGTGCTATTTTTTTAGGGGATCGTCGCGACCAAAAATCAGTCCTCAACTCATCACCATGTGGGTCCCACAACCACGTGTCGTTTTATAAGTAAAAATGTGTAAGCAATATAGGTTGACACATGATTTTTTGACACACGGTTGTGGGTCCCACATGAAGATGAGTTTAAGGGTTAATTTTTGGTGAAGATAATTTGCTTACCATGAAGATCGTTGTCACCAATCCAAAGCCTTTTGAAAAGTGGAATGTAAGTTGAAAATTTCTAGATCAGCCATTTTCACAGTGGCTCAAGCTCCGTGGACTCCCTTTTTCTTTTTTTTCATCCCTCTAGGGGGGTCGGACTCGGCCGAGTGGGCCAGACATTCAATGGGCAAGTGGGCCCTGAACGAGTCTACAATTTGAGGGACTTCTGCATCAAAATTTTGATACATAATTCTGCATCAAAGAACAGCCCGATATATTCCCACCATTGGTAATAAAAAGGCTAAAAAGTAGAGAGAAGTGCACTGTCACGTACCCTCCTCAATACAAACCAACCCTTAAATACCAAGTCTCCTACTTTTAGTTTTTAATCCCAAAGAAACAGCACTTTTGCTTTCATGTCAACACACGCTTGGTTTCCAGCCTTTCATACCATCAATGTGAACGGTGTATGCTTTTTTGTCCTTTTATCCGCCGGTGGGGTAGCATTTTCCTTAAAAATACTCTCCTCATTCCTCTCAAGATCTTCCAGAGAGAGAGAGTTTCCCCCAAGGGGAGTGGTTCAGTGGTAAGACATAGCGACTTGGGTATGATCCCCAAAGTCGTGAGTTCAAGACTGCACCCCTTGCATAAACCGTGTTGTGTGTACGCAAAGGCTTGGGTAAGTGCGCACAACCGTAGGACTAGTCCCATCACCAATGTGTGTGGGAGAGAGAGAAGTCAGATGTGGGTCAGACTATAAAGGTAAATCAAACAAAGATTCTAAGCTTATCAGTCTCCTACTACACATATCCTTGAAGGAGCTCACAAGCCAAAGAGAACTAGAAGAGACCATGGAGCATGTTGTAGGCCTGGTTTAGATTGAAACTTTTTCTCACAACTTCTCTGTTTTTTTCTGAATAAACTAAGCAAAGAAGCACATGGGAGGAGGGAGGAGGGAGGAGAGAGCACCACTCACCAACCTGAAAACCCACTCATGTCTCTCACTCGAGACCCCAAGAAAGAATATGGGGTGTTCTTGAAAGAAACCCCATACCTGATGATGATCCCACACATGTGGGTCCCCTCTTAAAAAAAATCTAATCAACCACCCCCCTGTAAGTTTCTACTTTCAAGTTTCAACCCCCTATTGTTGTGCTGGCATTGTATCTATATGATTATATAAATTTGCAATACCAACCATTAAGTACAGGGTGCAAAGCGAATTATGTAGTTCAAGTGAGGGAATACTTAGGTCAAGAGGTCTAAATCTTCGACATCTGTCCGACCTAGCTGTAGCGTATAAAGGGTTGGGACCCATCGAAGGATCCCATCTCATAGATCTCCTAGGTAGAATATTGACCCGATGGGTTGATCCAAATTTGAGGATCATTGTCCAAAAGAGTGTGATAAGGTGGGTGGGGATTATCTGATGATGTCGATTTTTTGGAATAGCTGGTGGGTCCCAATCCCTCTGTATGTGCAGTACGTGTACATCATTGGTAGGTCGGGCATCCACATCTGGGATCCTGTGGAGATCTGTTAAGTCAAAATTTGATTCAATTGGTTGATCACAACAATAAGCATGAGCTTTGATCATTTGCCGTGTTGACTATCAAAAAGTATGTGGTAGCTTAGGTGGTTAGGATCATCTTATGTGTTCAATTTTTGGCTTTTGGATTCTCCTCAATGGGTCCCTTCCTCTGTATTTATGACATTTGTATAAGAAAGATAGGTCAACAGTCCAGATGGAGGTCAGCCATACGGACGTCCCAACTTTAACCATATACATCTCTAACAGACTGAGCTAAAAGAGTTAATATTTTATAGAGCGCTACAGCATTCGAGATTATTCCTACAACCAAAGGTGAACATTCCCCAATCTAGACCGGCGAAATAATGGAAACTTTTTCAATCGGCAGTAGACCTAATTAGCACTTCAGCTGATCCCAACCAGTCAATGACTAGACTCTTTTCTCAAACATTGACCAGAGGCAATTCATCGAATATTTTTTGGCGATTATGCACTGCATGAATATTAGAACGGTGGATAGTGTCTACTTGGCATGTCGCACAAGCCAATGGACTTGGGAGCATGAAACCCAAGACAAAAAAAAAATGATTATTGGTTTTCATAGGTTGGAACTCATCCATGGACTTTGTTCAGAAAGCCCATGACAAAAAATGATCAAATCCAACTGATAGAAATCATCAATCGGGCTTGATTTTGGTGTGCAGGTCCACCAAGGGGTGGGCCAAACATTCATGGATAAGTGGACTAGAAAGAGTTCCATGTGGCATTTTGGAAGAGGTCCTATCAAACTTCTGGGAATGATTTTGATTTTTTAAGAAGCATATTGGGCTCTGCTTATTTGATTACAGCAGTAACTCATATGGGTGATTACAAGCTCACTATGATTCTAATACAAAACAAATGGGTCTGCAATTAAGCTTAGGCCCAACCGACCCTTTTGGTCTAAAGTGCGGTCCAATATAGGAACCCAGCGGGCCGGTGACTAAAACCCATGGGCTCATACAAGCCCTAGGACACCCCCTTAACCAACCCCCCTGATGAAACTTTATTTATAAACCATCACCATCATTTATCCATGTTAAGAAGCATAATGTAATATCAACACAGGCAGCTAAATGGACATGAGCGATCTAATAATAAACCAAAAGAAAAGCCACCCTGCATTCATGCTAAGAATACTACCGAATGATTTATGAAGGACATCAAAGAATTTTCAGCAACAATTCAGGCTGGTGCAAAACACCAAATCAAGAAAAAAAAAATGAGTAGAGGTTTGGGACCGTTTAAATGTACCCCGAACCACAGATGGCACTATATTCCAATTTGTGCCAACTGGGTTTGCATCTCCATGGACATGGCTCATTTTTTGCCTCGCAATTTCCTCCATCAGCAGAACGATGTCAGTGCTATAATCTTCATCAACGTTCCTCAGCCTATTCCATTTCGCTCCTGTCCAATTCGGCCTTTGGGACCATAAGTCAAAACCACCTTTCTTCTGCATTTCCCTTTCGCTCTCCCTTTCTCTCTGGAGATTTTTTTCGTTTACATAAACAATGAAACTCATACAAACTGTAGCATGGTGAATTGCATTGTCGTCACTTAGTTTATAGCTCTTCTTCTAGGGCCTAGGGATTTCAAGTTCAAATGCCCAGCTCAAAGAGAAAAAAATGAAGTAGGATTTGTAAGCATAGAAACCTTAACATCGGACCAATAGAATAGAAAACAGAACACTGTTGGAGACAGGAAGCGCTTCAAACCACTTCATAGGTGAACCTTCTTCCATGTGTTATCTAACCAGTGAATGCTTCCTGTGGGAGCTGTAATCAAAGACCCCGAAATGTGGAGTATTTGCTTGTCCAAACTACAAGGAGAAATTTATGTCTAATCACCACTGGGGGATCACAGTAATCCCTATAATTTCAGAATGGACATAGATGCACACAAGCACAAAATGATAACCAGAAACCACACTAGCGCAGACATGCACGAGTACAAACCACAAACACGAAAAATAGATATTCACAAAGATGGATAAAACAATAAACACAAACAAATTAGAAAGTAAATGCTAATGCAGATAAGGAAGCATGTAAACAACAGTTGTGGGTTGGAAAAAAGATAATGACCCACCCATCATGCAAGATAGAAAACACTGTCAGATTTTTATAAACCGCCGTGAGTTGATGCACGTTCATGCAAGCTCTGAGGTCAAACTACCTTAGTTAATGAGAATCCTGGCAGGATTCCCCACACTACATATCCATTCCAAAACAAAGAAACTCCTGAGAAAAATAATGCTAAAACATAAGTGATACCTGAAGGTAACAAACATGATATTCGCATTATTCAGTATTGTTGAGCTTGTCTCTTCCTGAATTCACAGTATAACAGTATTCATACTACATATTAGAAGATACTAAAGATTCTGAGGACTGATTTGCACATACCACAAGGTGTGCGCCCCTCGAGGATATTCCTTAGGGCGTATCATCCCTAGCATGCATCCGAGTTGCATGGTATCACTACCCACACTGCACTGTATCATCTCATTTCGTTGTATTCATAGACTCCTCCACCGATTGGAAAGGGGTTGAAGCATTGTAACAGAGAGAGCATTGTAACACATATACAAGAGAATAGTGTAACAGATATAATTATAGAACCTCAGTTAAATTGTAGTCTCTTCCTCGCATTCTCTTATTTATCATTTTTATTACTTTGTTGATATGTGTGTGAATCCCAAGGGTAATCCAACGGCAACATCCTGGATTTCCCACACACAGGTGTGACCAAAATTTTAGTTAATAAGTTGGGTCGGGCTCCGTTGACATCCCTAAAATGACAGGATTCTGTACATGACACAAATATGTGCCACATGGCACACTCTTAGAGGACTCTGACCGTATGGATGTTTGGCCAATCCCTAGGTGGACCTACGAACCAAAATTCAGCCTGATTAGTGATTAGGGGTGTTGCCTACATGCCATGAAGCCTCTCGTATGCATGTAGGCAGCATCTACCAGATAATATTTGTCTATGTGAAAATAAAGAGGGCATTTAGCATGGAAGTAAATGTACCTATTAAATTTCTGTAAATAAATTTTATTTAAAATTACCAGGAGGGGGAATTGGAAATGTGTGGGACGGATCATGGACTATTTCATTTAGAACCCTTGAATCATGTGTAATCCCTTCCCATCCCGCCACCACATAAGTAAAAACCATATTGAAGTCACAAATGGCCATGACATTTTGGCAGCATTCTCCCCCTCCTCTACCCCTATATGGCACTTGCTTATCTGCTTGAATGCATGCATGGACGAGGTTCCATCTATCGCATCAACATCAACCTACATAATAAAAATTAAGGTCAACATTAATGTGCATATGAAAACAAGTAAAAGTTGAATATTTATAATATATATCAATGAAATTATACCTCAAACGTTTATCTAAGCCGACCATGGATCCGTATAGTATTCAGATTTTCATTGAAGGTTAGAGAGACAATCATCTCCTTGGAAAAATACAACATAATCGCCAAGACTTCATGAAAATACTTGTGCATCGTGTCCCGAGTGTTGCAATTAATGTTTTACAAATCTATTTCAGAGATTATGACTCGTTGTTATAAGAAACATTGTCATCTTCTCCTCGACGACCAAATATCTACTATTTGCAAGCCACCCTTTCTCTCAAAGGCGGTTACACAAATCTATAAAGGCGTGCTTCTCCATCTTCAATAGTTCATAGCATACCATTGAAGAGCCATTTAAGAGTTCTTCAACAAATTTTGCACCTAAAAGAGATGAACTAGTTGGTTCCCTAGTAATGCGTGTTTATCATAATATTTGCATAATAACTTCAAAAACAAAATCTTCAATAACCTCTTCTGCTTTGGCGTCATAGATGTTAATCATATTCAAACAAAAACATTTCACCATATGCAAATCCATTAAAAATATTTTGATGATAATCCACGCAACACACACCATAGTCAAACAAAAAGGAAAATTTGATGTTCAAAACAACAAAAAATGAGGTCCAAATGCAACGTCCTTCCTACATATTATTAAGCGCATAAAATGGCTCTCATCCCCCTAGTCTAGGTGCAATGAATGCAAGCCAAGCCTTTCGTGTTTCTTCACCCTCCAAATTCATCCATGCTTGCCTATACTCCTTCTTATCACAGAAGGCGGTAATTGCAACAAAATAGAGGCGATCTGTTGAAGATAGTGTTGTCATCTCACGTAAGGAGAGCATGCACTCCTCGACGGTGGGTCCATCATCGACTTCCTTGCTAAACATCTTCACAATGGCTTCTATTTTGGATCGAGTGTCCAACTCTTTACACTTCTTGCGACGTTTTTCATGAACCTGCAATTCTGTATCACTTCCAAGGTTAATCGTCAAGGAAGGGACGGACGTCGTATGCAGGGTAGATGTCGACGGATTCTGCGAATCCATATCAATATGATCTTGCAGGCCCTGCTGTGTCGATTGAACATCAGGTGAGTTAACATCCAAGGGCAACCCATCCATAAGTGGACCCCAGTTGGAGGATCCAGTCGCCAACACCCCATCAAACAAGGTTGCCAAATCGTCTACATAAAGCAATGATTTATACCGAAATTGTTTAGCATCCCGATGTGTCTGTGATACAAAAAACATTAACCAATAATTTAAAATGTTAATTATTTATATAGACATATTTCATGATATACGACATAAATAGTGGTTTAAGGTATTTACCTTTAAGTACTCTTCCCATCTCTCATCCGGCCAATTTATTGTGTGTGTCGATGCATTGTACCCATGTCCCGAGGTGGTAGTAAGCTTTGTCCATATCATGTATTGCTTCTTCATATAATCCCAACCGTTCTTTAATTGTTTCTGGCTATAGCTCCTTCCTATCTTTTCCTTGAACTCCACGATTATTCTATTCCAAGAGGCAGGCTTCAATGTTCCACCAGACCTGCCACCATTGTTTGCCTCATGGAGACAAAGATCAATAAATGTTTTCCTCAAAACTGGATCACTCCAATTTGCCCTACCAGTATCCCCACTCAGAGCCATCCCTATGTAAATATGTAATGAATAATAAATTAAGACATAAAACAAACATAATTCATAAACGTCACTCAATACACTAAACTAAGTAAACAAAAAAGTTATAAGTAAAATTTATCTCATTGCTTTCATTTTGTGCCTGTTGTAATAAACTACTTTAGCAAAGGAGTAACCACATCAATCACAGAAAATTTACAGCAGTGAGAACTTTACGGCATTCAAATTGACTGAAATTAGAATATGCACCATCATCATCTTCTTCTATGCTTTATCCCAAAATGTTGAGGGTCGGCAATATGAATTCTGCCATTCAATCTATTTAGAGCTGTATCTAGAATACATTTTCCTTATTATAGAACACTCTAGTATGAAATGTGAAGAGATCTGTACAATTTTTATATTGGCTGTCAACTTGACAGCATCCTCTTTTATCTTAGGCTTGGGAGTTGGGACTAACAATGCAGTGTAAAATGCACTACAATGGCACATTAACCACATTCTTCAATTGCTAATTTGTTTTTTTCCTTTTAGGTAAGGTGCTTCTGGCCATCTACCTTAACCACCAGTAATACCTCATCTCTATGAATGTCTTTAAGGGAAAACATGTGTAAATGAAAAATATATTTTTCACCAAGCTGCGTGTAGATGAAGTAGATAAATATATCCAAAAAAACACCACCAGTTTAAAGGTCTGCAAATTCCTAATCTAAATTGTAAAACAGGTGTATCATCTGATTTTTTTTGTTTTGTTTTCCTTTGGTCAGTAATGTGCAAATGTCTCTTATAGTTGTTAAATCACATTTTGTACTCTTTAATTACCGAAAGACGAACAATAATTTCAAAGAAGTGTCCTCAAGAACCATGGCAAATTAAAAAAAAAAGGAACAAATTAAAGGAAGCTAAAAAACTATTCCAGACTCAGTAATAACGCAAATAGAATCAACATGCAAGGCATCAACCATGCTAACTCTCAGAATATTTCTTCGGCATAAGAATCCAAAACAATCTAACATTTTTCATCAATCAACCTCAAGAAAATCCTAAGATCCATTAGTTGCAATAAAAATCTAATCGTAGAAACCAACAAATTATTCAATTCCCTATGCAGCTACTGAACACTAGCAACAGCCCATTCAATTAGAGCACGGGCACAAATGTCTAGCCACTGCCCAAGTGAGCCAAGTGAAAGTATGTTATCCAGACACTTCAAAATCGATGTCCTACCATTTCAGATTTTGAAGGAAAATCAAAAGATGCCATCATTTACGCAGGGACCACGATGTAACATTCATTCTAAACGTGAGAAACCAGATGTCACAATTTCAGTAAAAACTTATGGTGAGTACTCCTTTCGATTAAGTCCTTCAAAAGAGTCGGGGGCTTCAACTGCTGGCAACTCAATTTTGGATGAGTACAATTATTTGGATGTACTTTACCGTAGGATGAAAATCCCATAATATCATCGTCTTTTCTTTTAGAAATACTAATCGTCAAAGCAATAAATAAATGAAATGTAGCATTCTCACAGACCAATTGGTAAGAGTTTTATTCATCAAGGTCCAATTAAAAGAACGGTAAAAAAAATGGAATTTTTGACATCCCCCCCGCCCCCCGTTTGAAAAAGCTGACATACCCGTATAACCCGGTCCACCCATATGTTGACTGTAGTTGACCTGAAATTACTAACAATTTTTTTTAAAAGGAAAAATTGCCCATTTCTTCAACCTTAGAATAAGTGGGTTTGGGTCAAAACCCTAACCCCAAATCAAACAATTGTGGTGGACGGCCGGCCATGAGACTCCGGCATTTACATGTATCACTGCCATCACCCCCATTGTCAATTTCCAAGAGATGATTGGCTCATGTATCTCCAGATTCTTAAGTGACATGAGTTTTTTGAGGACTTAAAGTTGCCAGCAATGCAGTATCCATGGATTAGAGCACCGTAAGTAACCACAATGGGTACAAGACTGTATTAATCATCTTCGTCGCCACTCAATTGGAAAGACCCAAATTATAGTAAAGAACTTTTTCTTGCCCCCATTACAATTCATTGTCTTGATAAGATTCACTAAGCTTTAAGATCTTTTAACTCCTTTAAGGCCTTCATCAATCATCCTTTTAGTTCAGAGAATTAAAGATCTCAACATTGAAATTTTGAAAATGTTTTAGGGATATCAAAAATAAATAAATAAATTCTAGTCCAATACATTCACTGAGTTCTATAGGTATTGATCCTGTTAATGAGTTCTCTTCCAAATGAGAAGACAATAACTGTATCAGATTTTTAATTCAAAAAGAAACTTTTCCCGAAATGTCTTGTTATCAGCAAAAAGTTTTTGTAACTTGGTATGAAGTTTCTATAATTTGGGGTTAGGGTTTTGACCCAAACCAACTTATTCCAAGGTTGAAGAAAGGGGCAATTTTGTCCTTCCAAAAAAAATTGTTATTAATTTCAGGTCAACTACAGTCAACATACAGCGGACCGGTCATTGGGGAGGTATGTCAGCTTTTTTTTAAATTGGGGACCCCCCCCTCCCAAAGAAAAAAAAATCTCATTAGACTTGTCCATGTTGCATAATCAAAGCCTTTCTAAATTTTTTTTTTTTTTTTTACAAGTCCTTTCTAATTGTTTTTGGATTTCTATAAGCACCCAGGAAAGGCTAACCGATCTCTATTCTTGATTTGCCAATCACCTTAATGGAATTCAGTAATATATTGTTATGTTCGGCATTGCTTGAGTACAAAACTATGAGGCAATGACAACACGAAATTAAACAAACCTAACTCTCATGTAAAACTTCATCTTGGGTGTGCTTGTGTAGTTTAAACTGCAGGACCATTTAACAGCAAAGAATAGCAGTAAGAAACAAAATCTCATGGGCAAATTTCATTTCAAAACAGACAAGTAAAAAAGAACACGCCATGTTTTTTTTTTTTTTATCGGTAAAACACGCCATGTTATGTGTTTCATAAAATGCAGCAAATATATTATTCATAAGAGGCAACTGAAAACATATATATCTACTGAAGTCATTTGTCATTTGAAGATGATCGTAGCGATCTCGCACCTTCCACTTATCCTAGCAGAGCCTAACTTTGTAAGAGCACACTCAACTTCTTCAGTAACCTGTTAAGCAATTAATGTTGGTAAAAACTCATCGGGAAAAAATCAAACAAGGGAGCACAAAGTCACGGCACCAAATAGATAATTAACTGAAGCGGAGCTTGTTTATCTTTTATACTTCAATAACTTCAATGATTAAATACAAGAACCAAATTTACATTTTACCATTAAGAAAATGGCAATTGTTACCTTCAAAGTTAGTTCAAACAAAATAAAGGATAAGAGGGATAGTTTTAATGAAGTGCCCCATGATGTATATTATTCAAAGTGAGTATGTGCCACAACAAGATCGCAATAACTTTTTCAAAAGTACATAAACCTTAACTTCAAGCTATGGCCACAATTTTGTTGGTTTTCCTATTATACTTCATCTATGTTTTCCATAAGACCAAACACGAGATTTTCAAAACTAACACTAAGTTAGTCAAACTTCAGATTAGCATATCAATTGCTTGGGATAGTTGAGCCTTTAAATCCTTTTTTATTCTTTCCTTCTAGAAAACTCATGAAGTTCTTCAAAAAGTCAATGAATCAATTATCAACTTGTCAAGTCTTTACAAAATTCAACAAAACTGATAGTCCACTTGGTTAATGTTTGCAAAGAACTACAAAATTGCAATTTTATTTTGAAATTTAACAGCCGTTTCAGCTCATTGCTGAGAACTCAGATGAGCTCAAGACAGCTACAAGTTTTGAACATTAGTTAAAAGCACGATATCACAGATGAACTATGTTCCACATCACAACCAAGTTTTCCCTTACTATAACTACAATAGCAGTCGGATTGATTCAGTCATAAGACAAGGGCACCAATTTTTATGAAGACACCTGATCTAATCCACCAAAAAAGAATTCCACCAAGAAAAAAACGTCGTTTTTTGATAAAGACATAACATGAACCCTAATTTTCAACACAAAGAGATTACAAACAAGGAGTGTTAAGCTATAATTCTAAATAAAATAGGTTTTATTACAAAGTAACAACAAGAAGATTAACTATAAACAATCCAAAAATAAAATTTTAGACAATTTCTGCAGAAACAAAGCTTCATTTGCAAAATCAACAACGTAAAACCTGTTGTTGAGAATCCGTGGCCGATATACGGAGACGGACAGATCCTACTCCGCTGTTGGTGTGGGGGAGGAATCGTTTGTGGTTGTAAGGTTCGAACGTCTGCTCAGATCCGTCGATAAGGGGCTATGTCCATGTTCAAAACATCTCATCAATCACATGTGATGGATCCTAACATGCTCTCGTTGCCAGTCATGGAGATTCAGGATTTAGGGCTCGGGTTCTTTGATGCAGGGAGAGGGAAGAGATGATCGAGGAAGACAAAATGGGTTTTGTTTGAAGAAAAGGGTAAATTGGGTATTATAAAAGGTTAATATGGGCCTATTAGGTATTTCATGACAGAATCTTTTAAATACGTCATTACTTACCATGTTAAGTGATTTGCGACATAAAAGAAAAAGTCAAGTGGGGATTACTGAAAAAAATCACTGATTTTATGTGAATTTTGAAAATTAAGAATGGAAAAATAAGTTATTTCAGACTTGAGGTCTGAGAAAAAAGTTTTACCAAACATAACCTAAATCAATATGGATCTCTACAAGCATGATAACACCAAAAACATAATTTGTGATAAAGTCATGGAACTACCTAAGAGTGTGTCTGGCTTTGGAGAAAAGAGTAACAATTTTGCTTTTAGTCTCAGACCAAAAATAGAGATGAATTCCAGGAAGAATCTTTGCATTTCTTCCCCGGATTGTCACATTATAAGTCAAAACAACATCATCTAATACTTCACTGAACCGCATGATTAAAAAACTACATCGAGTTAGCAAATCTACAAGGAGAACTTACTTTTACCAATGGATGTGAAGCAATAAATAAGACAATGCAAATTACGAACTGATCTGGTGATGTCACTTCGTAATAGTTTGAAAATTTTCAGTATCCAAGGAGCGAAATTCTCAAATAACTCAATCAAATCCAGAAAGGCATAGAATTACGTGCATCATCCAATCTTTATAATTGGTGTGGAAAGAAGGGAATGCCCCAGATCCTATGCTTGCAACTTGCAAGATAGAACACCATATCAGTAGGTTACAGTGTTCTAACTCGTTAAGTTTCTAACCCGACCCTAACATTGACCACCTCTGCACTTATACTGTAAGAAATTCCTGTTTCGCTTTTAATTTCTTTTTGTCTTGAGAGAATATCTCGTCGAGTGCATATTTTCCGAAGAATTAGGGGTTTTACAAGGTAGTGGAAGTTGTGCGACTATGGCCCAAAATAAACAAAGAGTTACCGACTTATCAGGAAGGCTGCCCCGATGACTCTACAAAAGAGGTATCAACATTAATTGATACCCTGAAGTATCAGCTCAGGAGAAAGAACAAAATCAACGAAATGAATGCTTGAGTGGATCAAATTCAATTTTAACTGCTGACATGAATTTCATTACTTTGTGGACACAAAATCTTCAAGCAGTTAGTTACATTCTATTTTCTTTTCATTTTTCACCGTGAACCAATCATTCCAGGAATGCTAGACTGAATAAATGTCAATTCAACTTCAGGTTGTAATTCTCACTAGTTCATCTGATCCTGTTCGAATAAGTCAACTAGTCAAGCTAAACTTCCAGGTTTATCCCGTTCAATGTCTAACCTTAGGCCGGTTTTGGGGTACCAATTTATTGCAAACTTAGAGATTCTCCTATTGTTTTGGTTTTGGTGCCGGGCAGTAAAATCAAAGCCTTAACACTTTGTTGAACTTGCTCCAGTTTCTAACCACTCCTTCGTGGAAGGGGATTCTGCTAAACATTCAAATACTCTCAAAGTATGGATAGCAAACACTTTGATTGACTTTCATCGATTAAACTCATAAAAATTAAACACTGTGATTTCTCTTTTTGCCGACGGAAACCAAACACTCAAATCAGGATTGCAGTTGATAAACCCTAGGTTTGTTAACACATGGATTGAGAAACACCGAAAACCTAAACTCTCCCCCTTAGAGGAAACCAACCATTAAAGTGATCGAAAATATCCAAATTTGGGGAGGAATTTACAAAGTCGTCAAATCAAATACGGTGCATGAGCTCGTATTAAGAAAACAAATCCAACAGAACACATGCACCCACGGAAATTGAGAGAGAGAGAGAGAGAGCTTACTTGAAGAGCAAAGAACTGAGATCACGAAAGATCGCTTGAGGAACCTTGTTGGCCTTCCATGGATACCACAGATTCAGTGATTCACATTTCACACTTCACACTTCACAGTTCATTTGCTCACTCCTTTCTTTCAATCTTTCTTTGTGGGCTCCAAGTCGCAGGGGATGTCATTGTCAACGAGAAGTAAAACTTCGCTGGCCGTCCCCAATGACCCTAGATGGGCCTACAAAATAAAATCTAGATGGGCCTACAAAATAAAATCAGCCTGATTAGTGATTTCAAACCTTTTGATCCTTGTGCCCAAATAATGGTCACTAATGCTTAAATTCCCACCGTTAAAATCAACCCATGAAAATGACTCCAATCCAGTGCTTAGAAATCACTAATCAGGCTATTTTTGGTTTGTAGGTCCACTTAGGGATTGGCCAAACATCCATTCGATCAGCATCCTCTAAAAGTATGCCATGTGGCTCACGTTGTGGAGCGGTCAGCAAAGTTTTATTGGTCAATGAATAATCGATTAGCCAATAGATAGGAAAGGTCTCGATTGTCCCTTAACTAGCTATTTCAAAACCGAACCCAAAAAGAACCGGAGCAAATTGGAATCCAAACCGATAAGACCCGAAACCGATTTATATAATCTATATCTATATTTATATATTTATACTTTATATTTATATTTATACTACTTATAAAAGTACCGAGAAAAACTTTTGATTGACTTAAATACTTTTTCCCCCTTTTTATAATTGCTATACCCTTTTCTATTACCATGAGACTTTCCTTCTCCCACGACATTCCTATTCCCTCTAGAATCTCTTTTGTCTTCTCTATAAATTTCTTTTAATTGATCAGTTAGGGTTCTCTTCAGTCCCTCTCTACGTTCTGGTTCACACTGTTACACTCGCTATCTGCTTGATGTATGCTACTTTCTACGAGGCCGAAACTTCTCTGCTCTTCGAATTCTTATTCAAGCCTCACTCAAGTACATTTCTGATTCATGCAACATCTTTCGTTCATATTCTGATTCAAACGTTTTCGTTTAATCAATTATCCATATTTTCATTCCAATGTTGCACATGTGAACGTACTAGTAGTATTAAAGATGTCAAGTTGCCTATAATTTAGTATTAAAATCATTTTATTTATTTTTACAAGTCTTTTATACAACACATGGATGACTATACTCAATGGGAGAATCAAATATTTATCAATTTTGATCCTAGATCCACTCATTCCCAATGGTAGAGCCAGGGGGCGAGGGAACACCCTCAACTTTGAGAGAAAATATTTGTTGTCTACTAGAGTCTTCAAAATCTCCCCCTCCCAAAAATTTCCAGTGGAGCTCGCTTTAGGCCTACTAACCCTATGGATGTTTGATCCACCTCTCAGTCGACCTATATAGCAAATATCAACTTGATCGATGATTTCTAACAATTGCATCCTAGCATCCAAAAAAATATATCGAATCCAACAATAAAAAAAGTACATTATTAAAATGCTAAATCCAACAGATATAAATTGCCAGTCAAAATTATTTTTGACGTGTAGATCCACAAGAGATTGACCTAGCATCCATGAGGTCAGTGGGCCCCAAAAGTACTCCACGTGGCGTTTTGGGAGGACTTCTCGGGGGACACCGAACTCGGGCTCCACCTTTGAAATGGACCAAGATGGTTAATTGTCTAACATTATTAAGCGGAGAAGCACTAGTCACCAACTTTCGCCACTAGCAATAGTGATGTAAAGTTCCAAAGAATTAACAAGTTACATGTCTCAAGTGTAGAGATGCTAATGAGCAGTATACCCATGTGGATCATTACATGTAGTTTCCTACTTTCCTGCGTTGCAATAAATCTCAAGTAATGCACGAATTCCACGGTTAAAAATAAACCTACGAAAAATATTCCAATCCAGTGGTTAGAAATCACTAATCAAGCTAAGTGTCAGTCCACCTAGGGATTAGCCAAACATCCAAACGGTTATTGATCTCTAAGAGTGTGCCACTTGGCTTATACTGTCACCAAAGATTATCCCAACACTATAGAATAATTAAAAAGGTCGATGGACTTTACGATCAAAATGACTAAAATGTCTTCTTTTTATGCAGGGGTAATTCCATCAATAAAAAATGTCACTAGCAGTTTGTCATTGTCGATTGACCATCACTTGCCGCCTTGCCCACCGTTGAACAAAATCCTGACTCCACCATTGCTTGTCCCTGAGTACATTGGTACTCGAACAGAAATCGACCCCTTCACACGCTTAACTTCAACCTAAGTAAGGTTTGAAATTAGGCATGGTCTTGAGGTTTGACTTAAAACATATTCGGTTTCCGCCATTTTCCTGCCCAAGTAAGTGTGTAGAAGTCAATGTGTCTATTCTAGAATGGGTACCGGTGTGTAGAAGTCTGCTGCCACCACACCTTCTACAGAAAAGGAGGAGAAGAAGAAGAAGAGGAGGAGGAGGCCGCCACCGCCACCGCCGTCACCACCACCACCTCTCTCCCCCCCTCCTAATGGTGGGTGGGTGCCAAGATACACTTGGGTGGAGAGAGAGAAAGGGTGAGAGAATTGTAAGGTGAGTTTAGACTTCGAGTAAGTGAGCATTAAGAGTGAAACGGTGGGTGCCAATATCCCGGCCCTTTTGAAATTGCTGGGGTACGTCAAATTTCCAAGATAAGATAGGGGTATGTCAAAATTCCTTTTCAATTTTTTTTTTTTACCAGAATCACCAAAATGGTCAGAATGCAAAATGACGGAGATATTTGATGTTGTTGCAACTTGCATCTTCTGCATCTATTCAAACACTCTTTTGTTACTTTTCCGAAACCCAGAGTCCCAGTCTACAAATCAAACAAGAAATCTAGGCAAATAAAAAAAAAAGAAAATCCAAAAACAAGTACAATTTAAGCGAGCGAAAGAGTATTCTGAACTGCGATGCCTCGTCTTCTTCTTCACCAGTTACATCTACAGCAGCCACCACCGTTCCCTCCGTTTCCTCTGGCTCACCACCTCCCTCGGACAAGCATCATCACCAACCTCCGAAACTCATGTTCAATTACCCGAAGAAGATCGACGCCTATGATAACCCCAGCGAAGGTCATTAATGTCCTTTGCTCACCACTGAAACCCTCAATAAGGTGCATGGCAAACCCTCGAAGGGTGAAAATGGTGGCAAAGCAAATACAGAGGGAACTCTCCGACATGCTCCTCACCGATAAGGTCCTTCAGTACGCCGTCCTCCCCGAAGCTGCCCTCGGTGCCGACCGCTACTTGTCATCCCTCACCACCATATCCGACGTCGAAGTCTCCGCCGACTTGCAGGTACGTCTGTCATCGCCAGTTCAGTCAAATCAAAACCCTAGGTTCAGATTATAGTATCATTTCTCTCGTGATTAAATCGAATTAAATTTCTACGGTTGTGATTGAGTAACGACAATCTTAATTTTTTCCTAGAAAGTACTCAAAAGGGCTTCTTGATTTGATTCTGATTCACTCTGTAAATTTAAAGGATTTAGGTAGTAATTAATTGATCGCTAATGACGACTAAGGGCGTGTTTGATTGCCAAGTGGGAAAATTGCATTTTCCTTGGGAAAACACAACTGTCCATTGTTAGATAGCCATTTTAAATATGTATTATTTTCCCTATCAAGCCATTTAAATCTGGACAATTTTCCCTACTCAGCCCGGACTTCATTCCCATCCAAATAGGTGAGAAGTCATTTCCACCTGAAAATACATCTTTATTTTCTCACATGATTGAAATATGTGTTCTCAGTTGCAATCAATTGGCATTTCCCAGATGTGTTTTCTCGAGAAAATTTTCTGTGCAATCTAACACTCCATAAGTGATTGTGAATGGGAATGAGGTTCTTGGAGAAGAAGAAGAAAGGGTTTTGGACATCTAATTGTAAAAGAGTATAGCGATGTCGTGTTGTCAATGCAACCATCATCACACTCACCATTGGGTGTGAGTTTGTTGTGTTTGTTAAACGATGTAAAAGGCTCTGTCTTTAACCTGGCTTATATCTTTCAAGGAAATTACTTTATACGCAATTTTTAATTGTATCGTCTTCTTACGTCAACGAAGTGGTTTAGCAACATACTTGTTATGACTTATGACTAAATTCATGGGATAGATGAATTTTATTAGGTTGAAGCTTAACGAGATCGGTAATCAAGGACATTTGATCACGAGCAGAACAAGATACAATGTTGGGAAATAGTTTATGAAAATTGAACATTTTGAGAGTTAAAGACCTGACAAGTCTCAATGTGACAATATTGATAATGGGAGAGAAATGCACATGAGATGCAAAAATCTTTGAGATGATCATAGTTAGGGTAAATTCCCAAGAAATGATATATTTTGAAACTGTCATGAAATGTTGTAGGTTAATAATTTTGTAGGTAAGTCATATTAGAATTTTGCTTATTAAGGAAAGGTTGGTAAAAATAAAGTCAGAGCATGAAATGTGTTGGGAGCATCCATGTCTATGAGCAAAATTTGAGTTGTTTCATATGTTGATGTGAAATATCTTCACTCAGAATCATTGTTTTTGTTGAGTTGTGTAAGGACAAGATGTTTGATGAATGATTCCATGAGTTTCTAAATAATCTTTTTTTTTACGGTAAAATCAATATATTAGAGCGAGGGCTGAGATAAACGACATTTTGTACTTAAATCACAAGGAATAACCTTTACTGAAGGATAACGATATAAAACTAATTTTGAAACCATTGAGAGAATATTTGAATGCTTAGAACTTTGGACTTCTTCGGCTTGTGGTTGGTAGTTTTATTCATGGCTTAAAAAATGGCCATTATAACAAAAATAATGGCCGTTATAACAGAAACGGACCTCCCCCCATTGCATTATATACCATTCTAACATTAAGAAACTAACGACCGTTAATTTTGTTATAATCCTTTTTTTTTTTTAAAAATGACCGTTATATCGAAAACAAAGACCGTTATTTTATGAAAAAATTGTTAAAAAACCCTGATATTTCCGTTATAAATTTTACTGAAACTTTGAATTTTAGGTCCATTTTTTATGTTATTTTCCGTTATTTTCATTTTTTCTCGTTTTTGGCCCGGTGCGTTACAAACCGTTATAACGGAAAAACGGTAACGCCTCCAATCCGTTATACTGTTATAGTGGCCCCTTTTAAACCTTGGTTTTATTCATCAACGATGAAGAAGGTTGGACTAAGCCTACTCCCTATTTAAAACTCAAACAAGACATTTGGTTTAGTTGTTGCTTTCCACAATAACTATTTTGTTACAGATGCCCACCCGGTATATTCTGATACATTTAGGTTGGGTTCATGGATGCTTCAAATTTGTAAATAGCTAGAGATAATTGTGATAACAATAAATCAATAATCAATAATTTGTGACATTGTAAGAATGCTAAGATTGATTCTATTGAAAGGTTTTCAAAACACAAGCTTGATAATTGCTTTTCATTAAAGTTCCATGGTTTGCGATTTCATATGTGCCAAGAATTAACATTTGAAGGTGCAATTTAGGTACCTGATGATTCTTAGGGAGGGTTGGCCTATATCACACCTCATATATTTTTTCCAAATTGATGGTGGTATGCAAGTAGTTTGTGAACTGTGATGGTTGGTTTCATTCTTGTGGATCCTAAATACCATATTATGACCTCACGTTTCTTTCTATAGATGCAATTGTGGGTTGCATGATCCAATGTCTATATTGGAAAGTGGTGCAAGGGATTTGTCTATTTGCTTTAACTTCCAATCACATAGGGATAACACCACGGATCAACCCTAAATCCATACATATTTGCTTTAGTTATAAATGAAGCAGCTTCTCATATCCAAAATGAGGTCCCCTGGTGTATGTTATTTGCAGACAACATAGTATTAGTTGGCGAGACTAGAGAAGGGGTAAATGCAAAACTAGAACTCTGGAGGAATACTTTGGAATAAAAAGGTTTTAAAATAAGTCGAACCAAGACAAGAGTAAATGGAATGCGATTTTAGTAAGGATGCACATAGACATGATCTGACAATTAAAATTGACAACTAGGAAATACCTCGAAGTGATCACTTTCATTTCCTTAGTTCTATAATTCATAAAGAAGGAGAGATTGAGGAGGATGTTGCCTATAGAAATAGAGTGGGGTGGCTAAAGTGGAGATGTGCTTCCGGAGTGCTATGTGATCGATGTGTGTCAATCAAGCTAAAAGTAAAATTCTATAATGCTTTATGGAGTAGAATGTTAGGTTATCAAGAAACAACATGTTCATAAAATGAGTATAGTCGAGATGAAGACGTTGAGATGGATGTGTGGTAAGACAAGGATAGACAATATTAGAAATGGACGTATTTGTGAAAATATAGTAGGAGTCCTAGTAGTCCCAATAAGTTACTAAATGAAGGAAAGTTGATTGAGATAATTTGTTCATGTACAACGAAAACCAATGAAAACATTAGTGAGGAGGAATGTGCAAGTCGAAGGGCCTAAAAGGTTGAGGGGAAGGCCAAAACGGACGTGGAGTGAGGTTCTAAGAAGAGATTTTAAAAGCTTGCCTTAACGGAAGTGATGGCTTTAGACAGGATAGAATGGAGGAACAGGGTTCATCCAGCCTACCCTATACCATTGGGAAAAGGCTTATGATGATGATGATGATTCAAGGGATTTGTCTAGCTGTGCTAAAACCTCCAATTATTCCACATGTAAAAATGGACTGTCTTTTTGAATGCTACATATAAGGATTCAGCTGTTATTGTCTGCTAACTATGAACAATGTGATATAAACAAGCTTCTAGCATGGTTAGCTGGGATCCTTTTGGTTGTTGAAGATCCCTGCCTAAAAGTATTTTCCTAATTTTATTCTATTTGTTATGTTGGTCATTCACCGAATGCTCATTTCATGGTTCCTCATTTCTTTGAATTCTCAAGTTCCCACTTTATTATAATTTTTTGGCATTACTTTGTATGTGCTGATCTGAGAGTTGATGGTTCTGAATCTCAAATAGTAAGCATATAAAATCATATCTAAGTTCAATCCTGCTCAACTGATGAATACACATGTCAAAAAGGATGGTAGGAAGCCATCCTCCCTGCGTTCTCCATATGTGTGGCACATCCAAGGGGGGTTGATACCCAGCATTGATAGGACCCACCAAGGAGATCCTCTTGGGCTCTAGGTCAAAAATATATCTGATTGGATGATCATAACTATTCAAGCTAGATTGTTCCTGATTTATTTTTTCTTGGACTGTCCAAAGAATATGATAATTCAAATGACTGGGTACCTATCAAAAATAAAAAAAATAGATCAAATGACTGGGATCTTTCATTCAGGTCAATATTGGTCCAGGGTATCTCTTAGGTGGGTGATTGCCTGAATTGTGTGCCATGTGTACAACACAATTAGGGAAGTACATGACTGTTCTATTTTCTTTCTGTTTCTGGTTGGAATTACTGCTAGAAAGCTGTTTCGATGTGAGGATGAATGGGCGATACTGTCCATGATCAAACAATAATGGTACTTAGGTTACATTTTCTTCTCTTGTTCATAGGTTGTTAAAGTATATGTATCTGTCTTCGGTGACGAAAGAGGTAGAGATGTAGCCATTGCTGGATTGAAGTCAAAGGCTAAGTATGTTCGTAGCGAGTTGGGGAGGCGTATGAAATTGCGATTGACTCCAGAAATACGTTTTATCGAAGACGAATCTCTAGAGCGAGGAAGCAGGGTAAATTCATCATCTTCCTTTTTTGCTTTCATGATTACATATTTTGTGTTTAAAAGAAGAGTTTTCCCTGTTTTTTTATCGGAAAAAAATTGTTTTGATCAGTAGTTTCCTCTGTGTTCACTTTTGTGCAATGGAATCTGACCTGTTAGCCAGTTTCCTTTCACTCTGCTTGTAGTTTCTGGTGGTTACTTGTACCCCAAAAGTTGTTTCTGCTTCATCAAACTACCCCATTTGTGAAATTGGGTCAGAAGTGATTCTCCACACCATGTTTTCTCTTTAAGGCTGAGGTGGCTGTTTATTCTGTTTCCGTTTAGGAATTTATATGGACTAACTATAAATGGTGTAGTCATACACATGGCATATGTGCAGGGATGGGCCTGCCATTTGATAGGTCCTACCTAGGAGATCTCCCAAGCGAAAATGACTTGATCGGATGATAGTAACCATCTGATCTGCAAAGTTGTCTCTCGTTGTTCGCCATGTTTTTCTTCACCATCCAAAAGCATGTGACAGATCTGGTGGTTATGATCATTTACAGGGTCGACTATTATTGTAGGTGATCTCATAGATGAGACATACCAAACTGTGGTCCCATTCCCCTGCATGTGGACAGGACCATAGATTCTCTCGACTTTATTTCCTTTCCTTGAGGTGTCATGGAACACTGTTGACAATCCCTAATAACTAATGTCTATCCAATTTGGAGACTTGGAAGCAACGAGGCTAACATCTTCATAAATAAGGTTCTTAATAATCAAAGCTTAAGAAAATGAATACAAGTTCCTAATATATCTTGAGTGATAAGACAATAAGGAATAGAAGGACCTTTGAAGGAAAGGAGGCGTCTATCCCTGACATAGTGTTGTCCATTAAGGCTCTTTTATTTTTCTGGTCTAAAGTGTTTGATGAATGTAAAGGGTTGGCCTTCCAAGATTTGGTCTTCAGATGAGAGTCGATTATGCATAAGGGGTAGCGAGGGTTGGTTGAGCTTAGGGAAGGTTTTCTTGACCTCCCGTTTGTTTGTCAGTGCTGTATCTTTGGGCATTTTGATTAATAATACTTTACCTTATCAAAAAAATAATAAAGATAAAAGTCCAATTCTTTTGGCCATTTGGGATCCAAAAGCATGTGCTCTATAACAGGTTTATGCAGCTGCTCTTTCTGAAAGAACCATCCAGTTTAGTGCTTGAACTGGACAATTCATCTGGTTTTAGCTCTCCGGACCAGTTCCAGTTGAACCCAGTGGAACTGGCTGGCCCACCCTGGTTCATAACACAGCAATCCATGGATTCCATTTGCTGAATTGTTTAGTCATGATAGTTGGAGTAATGTTTGAATCATTTCCCCCCTTCTCAGTTGGAAAAATGAATACTCATGAACTACATTATATTATTGACGGTTAAATGACTTATAGTTTTGCTTATATTCTACTTGATCTCTATTAGGAGCATAGAAATTACTCTTAAAATAATTAATGCTGACCAGTTGATTTTAACCCTTGCAGGTTATTGCAATATTGGATAAGTTAAAGAATGAGAAAAATACTGCTGAAGGCCAAGATGAAGAAAAATATGATTCATCTGATCTTCCTCAAGATGACAGAGATTGGGATGCGGACGACCCTGATGAAGGCATTATTTATGTAAAGTAGCTGATCCCCTTTTTTCAAGGCATCATGCTTATGCGGATTTGGGCATTGCTTGCTGTTTTCAAAGGTTAGTTATATCCTCAACCATCAACAAAGAAACTAGTCGTCTCAATGGGTCGAGAGCCTCATGCCAGATTGCTACTACCCAAGTTCTTCAGATTGAGGTCCTGGATGATTCTAGCTTTCAGACCCTTGAAAAAGATAATAGGAGTCGAAAACATCTACATACTAATTGTTCTTGGTATTTAGAGCCTCACGCCGGATTTGTATTGTTTGTGCAGGGTGAAGCTCGCATGGTGTTGGACTGCTTACACTACGAAGACTTTAAATCATGAAATTGTATCCGAATTACCCCAGAGCAGGAAAAAAGAAAGAAAAACTCAAAATTTCTTTTTTGATTTATTCTTCCTCTCCAAGTGTAGAATAGTAGATGACCTTGGTTATGTTCTCTTCTTTCACTTTTTAAGATTTACGCACAAAGTATTGCCATCCCAAGCTAGGTACAAGGACCAAGAAAATAAATTTCCCGAAACTATGGAAGGTTACCGACAGGAAAAAGAATACATACACAAAATATTTTCATTCATGTCGAAATATTTCGCTGAACAATCCAAATTAACTCATAAAAGGGGCATGTGTGGTGTGACTATGCTAGAGTGTCATGGTCCTATTTTCCTTGCTGTGGTTTGGACCATGCGGCGCTCCAATCATGTTCAAATTGAAGCAAGCTTTAACCAATCAGAGTATTTAGATATCTTAGAATTCCATGAACATAATGTTTGACGAGGGATACGAAGAACTCCTGAATCCCAAATTTCAACTCCGCTTCACAAGCAGCTACCTTTACCAACATAAGGCTACACAATCACTGACGATTAGCTAATAATCACTGGTCTATGGTCATCCCTTGTGTGATCCACGCACCTCATCCGATCCATATAGTCGGCCTACAGCAGGGCTCCTAGCTTCATTGAGGTCCCCTCAAGGAGTCTTTTTAGCTCCCGCACATAGAGGCACTGATGGCTGGTCAGGCCTACATCACAATTCTTGGGTAAGGACCCAAGTAGAGAAGGCAACATTATATCCCAGTCGCATATCGAAAACTTACTCGAGTCCACGGGATAAGCATCACTGTGCATAGTATCACCCCATACTGTGCTACCGCACCACGGGCTAAGAGCGGCTCGGCTTAGGAGTACCGAGTACTGAGATCGGCTCACCATGTTACCAGGATTGCCGTTCGCCCTCATCCCAACACGACCGACGTGTAGTATTCTTAGAGACCACTGAACGTACGGATTCCCATCCTCCCTTGGTAGACCTACAGACCGAAAATCAGCTCGATTTCTAGCTTTTGTTTTAGTCTTTTAATGGGTTGATTTTTAGCCGTAGGACTAGCATCATATGATATAATCAAAATCAACTCATCTAACGGTTAGAAATCACTAATCAGACTGATTTTTGGTCTGTAGGTAGGTCCATTAAAGGATGGCGAACGGTATAGCAGAGGTCTTCAAGAGTGTGACACGTGGCACATACGACATTACGTGATGCAATGCATTTTTTAATATTTTCCTTTCCGGGTCGGGCTCAGGTGATTCCCTTTTATCTGACCCCTCTGGGATAAAAGGGGTCAGATAATTCCAAGAATCCAACGGTGGTTGATAACACTAAGCTGGCTTTCACTTTTTGGAAAAGCTCAACCACCGTTGGATTCGGGAAATCCACAGATAAAGGGGTCGTCGGAGCCGGAGCCTTTCCCGAAATAGCCATCTCCGTCACTACACGATTATTTCCGTCTGAAACGGAGTATCAGCAAAGTTGCTGGCATATGTTTTTAGAGATTTCTGACCGTATGGATGTTTGGCCCAACTTTAGGTAGGCCTACAGACCAAAAATTAGCATGATTAGTGATTTCTAAGGGTGAGATCGGAATCATTTTCATGGGTTGATTTTAAGCGTGAAATCTGCGCATTTTTTGGTACAAAGATCCAAAGGTTTGAAATCACTAATCAGGCTCCTTTTTAAATATCTAGGTCCACCTAGGATAGGCCAAACACCCATACAGCCAGTGTCGTCTAAGAGTGTGCCACGTGGCACATATTTTGGTGGGTCAGCAAAAAGTTATACTGTATGAAGCGGGGAAATAACGACACTAGGGAATAAATCTTTAATGACGGACGTTGGTCATCAAAATTTCTGACGGACTACAGTTCGAGTCACGTGACACAATCTTGACAACAGTGACTGTATGGTTGTTGGGCCCATCCCCAAATGGACTTACTGATTAAAATCAAGCCATGAAAAACTCCAATCCAACGGTTACAAATCACTAGTCAGGCTGATTTTTGGTCAGTAGGTCCACCTAGGGAAGGCCAAACAAACAGTAAAACTTGTGTCACAAGATGTTGTGACGGAAGCCGGTCACAGCACTCAATACGAGCCACGTGTCATACTATTTGAGGACGACGATCGTATGGATGTTTGGCAAGTCACTCGGTGAACCGCTACACAAAAAATCAGCCTGATTCGTGATTTCCAACCCATTCCATTGAACTTATTTTCACGGGTTTATTTTAACGGTAGGAATTTGAGCATTACTGAGCGTCTTTGGGTGCAAAATCCAAAGGTTGTAAATCACTAATTAGGCTGATTTTTGGTTTGTAGCTCCACCGAGGGAATGGTCAAGCATCCATACGATCAGCGCCCTCTGATCGTGTGCCACGTGGCTCATATTGAGTGCTGTGACCGGCTTCCGTCACAACATCTTGTGACACAAGTTTTACTCAAACATCCATAAGGTCAGTGGTCTCTGACTCTCTACAGATGACGTCCGTCATCAAAGACTTGAATACACTAAAGGCTAGTTAGGGCGGGCATGTCTTTTATATTGACTAAAATGCCCTAAATAAAAACATATATCCCTCTAGAAGCCTAAAAATGCATATATATTCCACTGAACCACGCTGGTCTGCAACTTCGGTTCTCATCTGCCCAATTTCGCAGGCCCTAGACTTTACCATCCGATTGAGTTGAGAGTCATGGGGCGAGTCATCCGAGCTCAGAGGAAGGGAGCGGGATCAGTCTTCAAGTCCCACACTCACCACCGCAAAGGCCCGGCTCGGTTCCGCAGCCTCGATTTCGGGGAGCGAAATGGGTATCTCAAGGGAGTCGTCACCGAAATCGTTCACGACCCGGGCCGAGGCGCCCCTCTAGCCCGAGTTACGTTCCGTCATCCGTTCAGGTACAAGCACCAGAAGGAGCTCTTCGTTGCGGCCGAGGGCATGTACACGGGCCAGTTCGTCTACTGTGGCAAGAAAGCCAATCTGATGGTTGGTAATGTGCTTCCGCTTCGATCCATCCCTGAGGGTGCAGTTGTTTGTAACGTCGAGCATCATGTGGGTGATCGAGGAGTCCTCGCTAGGGCATCCGGAGACTACGCCATCGTTATCAGTCATAACCCCGATAACGGCACCTCCAGGTTCAATCTTTCATTACTCGATTTGCAGTTTTGATATCTTGGGTTTTGGTTCTTAGAGTTTTAGTTGATTTTAGTGTTTTCTTCTAACACACCCCTATGATAAATCTTCTATATTAGCGAAACCCTCTTTAATTTTCATTCTTTTTGGTCTTGCCCCTTTGACTGTATTTTACTTTCATTGACCGAATCAGAAACGTTAACCCCGTTGCCCGAATATTGAAAGGACCTATAGAACCGAAAACAGTCAGGGCCGTCTCGATACAAATTGAGGCCTAAGGCAAAAACTTTAACTTGGACATTTTTGTATTTAACATATTATTACAAACATTATAATAATATATAATTAAAATTTTAACATATTCTACTATACAAAGAGAGAAGGCCCTTGTTAGCGGATGAAATCTCAAAATTGCCCCTACATGCTCCTCTTTGGTTTCTTTAAAAATTTTAAGTCGAACTTTTCTAGGGGTACTTTAGACTTCAGGCAGCTTTTATTTCTCTCACTTTGGCATCCAAATGACATCAGCATGTCCAGCTCATTCAAATGTTCCCTTCTTAGTTAAAAAATCAAAAAATCAATATTCCTTATGACCCTCAAGTATCTTTAATTGACAAACATTGATTTCCCTTTCTGAATTTTTTTAATTTATAAAGGTTCTTTGGTCATTCAACATTGTCACATTTCAAATCAATTGTAGAAGAATTAATGAGCTCCCACGTGCTAGCTAAACTATGTCCATTGGAAAAAATTAGATGATGTCCATCATCAAAGTTGATGATGGACCCATAGTGTAAGCCACGTGGAACACTGTACTAACCATATGGATGTTTAGCACATCCATAGATGGACTTACATAACAAAAATTGGCTTGATTAGTGATTCCTAACCTTTGGATCATAATGCTTGAAATCCATGGTTGCATAAACCATGGAAAAGACTCTAATCCAATGGATAGAAATTAATGATCCAGATGAATTTTTTGGGTACATAGGTCCATCTAGGGATGGGTCAAACATCCACACGGTCGGTGATCTCTAAGAGTGTGCCATGTGGCTCATAATATGGTCCATCATCAACCTGGATGTTTTAAAAAAACAAAACAAAGAAGAGAGTTAATTCAATTACCTATACATACCTCATTATTAAAATAGTAATGATCATCACTTATCAAAAAAAAAAATAGTAATCATCACATGGTTCAAGAGCCATTGATGTTATCGTGGTGTCGTTTTGTCATTGACCAAATAATACTCAAAATCCACCGTTAAAAACAAGTCATGAAAAAGACTAATCCAATGGATAGAAATAACTAATCAGGATAAATTTTTGCATGTTAGTCCACCTAGGGATGAAGGAAACATCTATACGGTCATTGATCTATGAGAGTGCCATGTGTAAGGTGCACGTGCATCGCACGCGATGGTCCCCTAGTTCTATATAATGGAAAATCTTTATCTAAATTCTATTATTCTCGGTTTTTGAGATGTAAAATTACTAATTAAATTTTTGTATTCAAGTTTGGCTAAGATATCAGTTTCAATAGATAATATAGTTGATGCACTTAACCTTTTTTGTGACATTGTTGTTCATAAGTATGATTTTAGTTTTGAAGAGCTTTCTGCAGAATCAACTGTTACAAGTATTGTCAAAAATATTAAGTAAGCAATGTATGCTTTTGAAAAAAAATCTAGTCTTTAAATATAATTCAAAGTTTTAATTGGAGTATTTATTTTTGTTTGTAAAACTTCTCCTAAGACTTTTAACTCTGAAAACAAATATAAACCATCAATATAAGAAAACACTTTGTTTTAGAAAACATTTAAGATTAAGACACTATTTTTTCAAACTATCATGATTTAATGATTTAATTTTTTAAAATAAAATAAAAAATAAAAAATGTCTTCTTATTTTTGAAATTGTTCAAACTTACTATGAATCGAAGACATAGCTTGATCTATTATATATAAAAATAATTAATTTTAAAAACTTATTCAACTGATTGCATTGAGTTATCATCGACATTCTCATCAAACTGTTTTTTTTCTATGAATTATGCGTCTTTCACAAAATACAAGTTCTATTTTCATTTAAACTGCAATCTCTTTAGCTACAATCATAGCTGATATAAATTCATTTTCTTCATATTTATTAAAAAAATTAATAAGACAATTTAATTTATTTATACCGATATCAATATGCATGTCTTTAGATTATAAATTCCTATTAAGTTAACAACGAGCTCTATCATACCAGATAGTCATGTTTAATAAAAACTTTAAATTTTCAATCTCATATAATTAAAACTTTCAGCTTCACTTTTTGTTTTATGATCTTCTGGAACTTGGTATTTTATTGCTTTAACACTTTCAATACGATTTTCCTAACGTTTTTGTGACAATAACTTAATAGTTAAAATAATGGAAAATTTCAGAAACAAAAATTAATTTAAATGTATTTACAAAAACAAAAACAACTTCTGAAAATTTATAAAAAAAGTAACTAAATGCTCTTTCAAAATACGTTTACATAAAGTCAAATCTGACACTGACAAATGGTCTTTAAAAGAGCGTTTGTCAGTAATAGACGTTTTTTGAAATGACTTTTATTTGTCAGAAATGCTTTTTCAAAGAATGTTTATCCGTTGGATTCGAACGTTTTCTGACCGTTTTGCAATTTTTGTAATTTTTTCTGACCATAGGATGATCTCTATGGCTAGGAGATTATCCTCACAAAAAAGTAAAATCATTATGATATTCATATACTGGTTTAGAAGTTGAAGAATTATGGATCGTTGATTTTTACTGTGCAACTTGAAAACCATATTTAACAGGGTTAGAAATTTCAGAATGAGTTGATTTTTTGTAGGGGTGATCTATATGGTGAGATCATCCTCACCAAAAATCAGCCATTGATTCATCTTCTGTGTGGGTACGCCAAAATGGGGGTTAAAAATTGGGGTCCCTCAGGTCCAACCAAAAAAAAATTAAAAAGATGTAACTTGGTATGACTGAAACGCGGAAGCACGATTTTTGTCCACCATTGTTATCTAAGCCCACAGGCCACATGGATGTTTATCCCACACAAAAAAAAAAACATGGGAAAAAAATTACAAAATACCTGTTACAAAAAAAATTACAAAATGGTCATAAAACGTTCTTTGAAAGAGCGTTTCTGACAAATAAACGTCATTTCAAAAAACGTCGATCATTGATAAACGCTCTTTTAAAGAGCATCTGTCAACTGATCTGTCAGTGTCAGATTTGACTTTATGTAAACGTATTTTGAAAGAGCGTTTAGTTACTTTTTTTGTAAATTTTTAAAAGTTTTTTTTGTTTTTTTAAGTACATTTAAATTAATTTTTGTTTCTGAAATTTTCCGTTAAAATAAATACATTATCTTGTAAAAAAAAAATTCAAACTTTTTTGTAGAAGAAAATAATAATAATAATAAATATATACGTTGTACCACCCCAAAATAAATATAGCTTTAAGACAAGAGTTTGTCTTATCATAAAGTACTAGGTTTAGATTATAATAACCACATGATGTGTAGAATGCTTTAAGATTTGTATCTAATAGTCTTTTTTGTACACATTGTTTTCCTTTTATATTTGATCAATTATCATATCATTGTCTTGTTATATCATTAATACAAGTCTAAGATTTTTTTATTTAATTTAAAAGTTTGTTAAAAAGTCATTTTTCAGATGTATCGTCTATTTTTAGAAGTTCTAAAAAATATTATCGTATTTTTATTGGACTTGTTGAAACATCACGTATTGTAATATAAGTCATTTGTTTTTTATGACTTGCATCTAGAGTACAATCAAGTATAACTGAAAAATATTTTAATACTTGAATTTTTTAAATAATTATATTTTTAATTTTAAAAGCTAAATTTGTATTAATTCATTTTATATATTGTGTCCAAGATAATGATTATGGATTTCACCATGTTTAATACGACGAATATGTTCTTGTATTATTGGATCAAATTCTGCAATCATTTCAATTTTAATTGTCTAAAAAAATTCATTATCTTGGTAGATCGTTCCATTATTTTCATGAAATGTTATTTTATTTTTAAAAATAGCTTTTACAACGGTAATAATTCTCAATAGTATATTTTTTCCAATGTTCTTACTTTGTTAATTTGTTCTTAAATATTTTTATAAATGGTCTTATTTTTTAACAATCTTGATTCTAAATCAATCAAAGTATTCATGTTCATAATATATTCATTTATTATTTCATGATATTTAAGCTTAAAATTAAGATTCTTTCAATTTTTAGTCCATTAATTAACTAATAGACTTGTATTAAGTTTTGAATTAAACAACTTGCAACAAAAGCAAAATACCACATTCATATTTTTTGAATATACTAGGTGGACACAATTACACACAGATATTAAGATTGTTAATAGATATTCTGTGTGTTTAATATGTGAAGATATGAAAATTGTTGTTTTCATATCTGTGTGTAATTGTGTCCACTTAGTATATTTAAAAATATAAATATGATATTTTGTTTTTGTGTGCAAGTTGTTTAATTAAAAACCTAATACAAGTCTATTAATTAGTAAAAAGACTAGAGATTGAAAAAAATCTTAGTTTTAAGCTTAAATGTTACGAAATAACAAATGAGCATATAATGAATACTTGGATTGATTTAGAATAAAAGTTGTTAAAAAATAAGATAATTTATGCAAATATTTAAAAACAAATTGACAAAGAGAATGAACATTGGAAAATGTATTATTGTCGTTGTAAAATAACAAGTCATTTCGTGGAAGTAATGTGAAGATCTATGAAGATAAAAATAAATTTTTTTTAGACTTAAGTGAAATGATTGTAGAATTTGATCAAATAATGTAAGAAAATATTCTTCGTATTAAACATGGTGAAATCCATAATCATTATCAAGGACACAATATACAAAATGAATTAATACATATTTTAACATCTGAAATTAAAAGTATAATTATTTAAAAAAATTAAAGAATAAAAATAGTTTTTAGTTATACTTGATTGTACTCTAGATGCAAGTTATCAAGAACAAATAGCTTATATTACAATGCGTGGATGTTTTAACAAGTCCAATAAAATAGAAGAATATTTTTTAAAGTTTTTAGAAGTAGATGATACATCCGAAAAATGTCTTTTTAATGAACTTTTATATGCAATAAAAATCTTAGACTTGATATTAATGATGTAAGATGACAATGACATAATAATAGATTAAATATGAAAAAAACAAGTTGTCCAAAAAAGATTATTAGATACAAATCGTAGAACATTTTACACACCGTGTGGTTGTCATAATCTAAACCTAATACTTTGTCCTAAAGTTTATCTTTTTTTTTTAGAGTGGTACAATGTATATATTTGTTATTTTCTTCTTCTAAAAAGTAGTGAAATTTTTTACAAGGTAATGTATCTATTTTAAATATTAAGTTATATCAAACACGTTGGAAAAATCGTATTGAAAGTGTTAAAGCAATAAATATTAAGCTCCAAAAATAAGAGATGCTCTACTTCAATTAGCAAAAACTAGTAAAGATCATAAAACAAATAGTGAAGCCAAAAGTTTAGCTATACATGAGATTGAAAATTTTGAGTTTTTATTTGACATGATTATTTGGTGATATTATATTTGTTGTTAACTTAGTTAGCAAGAGCTTACAATTTAAAGACATGCATTTTGATGTATTTTTTGGTAACTTAGGTTGTCCCCACTCTACCATCGTTGGTCCCTCTGGGCTTGGTTCAAGTGGGACTAGTCTCAAGGGATGCGTGTTGTGACCCGCATACCACACAGATTAATTTTTTTATATAGAGAAAATGGATTTACATCAGCTATGATTGCAACTAAAGAAATAATAGTTAAAATGGAAATATAATTTGTATTTTGCGAAAGACAATTCGTAAAAAGAAACAATTTGATGAGAATGTCGATGATAAGTCAACGCAATCAACGGAAGAATCTTTTAAAATTAATTATTTTTTATATATAGTAGATCAAGCTATTTCTTCAATTCAGAGTAGGTTTGAACAATTTCAAAAGTATAGTGATATTTTTGGTTTTTTATTTGATTTTAAAAATTAAAATCAGTAGATGATAGTTTGAAAAAAATAGTGTTAATTTTTATTATTTTTGAAACTTAAATTGTTTTCTTATATTGATGGTTTAGATTTGTTTTCGGAGTTTAAAGTCTTAAGAGAAATTTTACAAACAGAAATAAAGACTCCAATTGAAACTTTGATTATATTAAAATACTATATTCTTTTTCAAATGCATACATTGCTTACCGAATATTATTGACATTACCTGTAATAGTTTCTTCTGCAGAAAGAAGCTTTTCAAAACTAAAATTGATAAAATCCTACCTATGATCAATAATATCACAAGAAAGATCAAGTGAATTAGCTATATTATCTATTGAAAATGATCGTTTGGCAAAACTTGAATATAAAAATTTAATTAGTAATCTTACATCTCAAAAAACGAGAATAATAGATTTTATATAAATATTTTATATTATATAGAATTAAATATTATTTATAATAATATATTAAATACAAAGAAAGCCCCATTTAGAGTTTTCGCCTTAAGCCTCAACCTGTATCAAGATGGCCTGGCTCTTGTAAAACGGTTTTACAAAGTGCACGATATCGTTTTGATTTTACTAAAACCTGATTGGTTTTATGCTAAAATACTTCACTATGTCCTCACCGATTGTTCTTTCTATCTTCTAACTTTAATCAACTCGGAATACAATCACTTGTGAGGATGTGACGCACTAAAACAACAATTTAGCTATTTTAACTGTTGGATACCTCATTTGATTTTTTTGTGCACGTTATCGTCTGAAATTCAACATTCATGCTTGTTTGCAAAACGAACTTGGCTTTTTTTTAATGGAAGACATGGATTTAGATAGAATTTAATGGAAGAATAATATTCATGTAGCTGACCCCATATAGTTGGGATATTGCTTTTGATGATGAATTGCTCATACAATTCTCCACATGAGGTCTTGACAATGAGTTACACATGAAATAAAATAGAAATGTCTTTCCCGTCATCAATTTTGTATAGAGTGTTCTTGTCATCTGTTGCATTATAAATCATGGCTTGAGCAATTGCAATAGATACCAAAAGCATAACTTCTTGCCCAATGTGGCTATTCCTACAATGTGTGCAGGATTGTGGAATTTCAGACCTTAAAAACTGGTTCCGACTTCAAATTTTTTCAGTATATGGCTTTACAATGATTTTTTTTTGGTTTCTTAGAAATGGTTTGTCTGGTTTTATGTAGTTTTTATTCGAACTTTTGGGGAGTTTTTATTTGGAGTAGAAATTCAGAGGTTTATAGATTTTTTTTTCCTTTTTCTTTTGGCAAGTGATAATCTATGCATATGCACGTAAGTAGTGAGTAGAAAAGAGCTGTATATATTTTTTTGCACTTGATGCTGTAGTAGACTTTAAAAAGACATGGTTCCTTTACTTATCATAAAAAAAGGCATGGTCCCTGGAACAACATTAGAGGTTTATGAACCTCTCAACAATCAGACATACATGTACACCAGTTTTAGTCCGACTCCCAAGTTCGTATGGACCTCTCAGCTATCTCCACCTAATCATTTAACATGTGACCCAAAACATCATGTTTTCTAGGTTGACACTTGCAGTTCTGCCTTTGGGATGCAACATTTCCCCAATTTTGAAGTACATCACATTGGTGACATGTAAGAGGAAGGTATTGTCACAGAAAAGCCAGCAAGGCCTTGTAAACAATATCGTTAGATTCATAATCAGAGAGACAACGCTCGTTAGGGAGGTTTTTATTTGGAATAGGAATTTAGCGGTTTATAGATTTTTCTTCTTTTCCTTTTGATAAGTGATAGTCTATGCATATGCATGATGTAAGTAGTGAGTAGAAAAGAGCTTTTGATTTTGAATAAAAGGAAAGATGTTCTAAACGTTTTTACCACATTGTGGATGTTCTTGAAGAGCCACATGAGCTTTGGGAGATTCTCTTCTTCACCAACTGTGTGTTTCTCTTTTTGTGAACAACAGCCTTGAGCTTTTTCTGGATATTATTATGTATTGTTTTACAGTTGACGCCGTAGTAGACTTTAAAAAGACATGGTTCCTTTACTTACAAAAAAAAAAAGGCATGGTCCCTGGAACAACATTAGAAGTTTATGAACCTCTCAATAATCAGGCATACATGTACACCAGTTTTTAGTCCAACTCCCAAGTTCATACGGACCTCTCAGCTATGTCCACCTAATCATTTAACATGTGACCTAAAACGTCGTGTTTTCTAGGTTGACGCTTGCAGTTCTGCCTTTGGGATGCAAGATTAATCCAATTTTGAAGTACATCACATTGGTGACATGTAAGAGGAAGGTATTGTAACAGAAAAGCCGGCAAGGCCTTTAAACAATTTTGTTAGATTCACATAACCAATGCCCATTTATTCACTCATGTATTTATTTATTTATTTTGTATTTGATAAGACCAAGGTTTTTTGGAGGGACACTAGGTGGAGGTTGTTTCTTATCTAGCAGGTCATATCCTTGGTGCATCTGAATTGTCTTATTGTTCTCTTTTAAAAGTATTGACAAATATTTGTTGGATATTCTCCAAATCTCCTGAAAGGCTTGACTGTCACATGGGGAAACCGTGGGTATGTCTATGATAGATTTTCATCAATTTAAATCCCTCTAAAACTTGCTAAAATCCGAGATCCTGTGATTTGAGGTGATATATATTGGGAAAGTTTTGACATGACAGGTGATTAAGTCGAGACTGACCAACTTTGTACTTAAAGATGTTACTCCATGTAACAAGGGCATGGCACTTTTAGGGTTCTTTGCTGTGTCGGACATGTTGACACACAGACGTGCATGTAGACACATCCTGACACATACAACAGTGTCACCCTTTATGATTTTCATTCAATTAATGATTTCTAAAAGAGGTTTGGTATGTTCCATCCTCCATACAGTACTTTGTTAAGTGGTTAAACACAGCTTTAGTTGTTTGATAGTCTTCCCTCTTATAAATCTACCTATATTTATTATGTCATTGGATAGCTATGGTGTATAGAAATGTTTTATTTTACTTTTCATATGTTTCTTTCATTATTTGCATTAAAAATGATTTAAATAAACAAAAATATTATATTCTAATACGTGTACGGTGTCTGCATGTCGGGATTCTTAAAGATGCCGTGTCAGCCACCTCGTATCTGTGTCGGACACAGACATAGATATTAAATGACACAGACTGTCTTGCAAATACTCTTCAATTTGCTAAACTAGGGAAGTTTTTCCAAGTAATGGGTCTAGTTTTTCTTGAATTTTCATTTTTTCTTCAATAAAGTTGTGAGGAAACTATGCCCATGTAGGCATTTATTAACTACTATTACGCTTGAAGTTATGGATTTCTGTGACATTTAGCTTCTTCAAACACTTGGGATGTCAAAGCTTTTTTCCTAGATGCATTGAAACCGAGATTTTTCTATGGAATGCATTCAGTTGATCCCTTTTAACTCATAATACAATGACTCTTGAACTGCCTGAAAATCTGTTAGTCACATTGTCTTTTGACTGATTAGATTTATTTAAATATCGTGGCAGGATCAAGCTTCCTTCTGGGGCCAAGAAGGTTGTACCTAGCGGGTGTCGGGCAATGATTGGGCAGGTCGCAGGTGGAGGGAGGACTGAGAAGCCAATGCTCAAGGCAGGCAACGCCTACCACAAGTATAGAGTGAAGAGGAACTGCTGGCCTAAGGTGCGGGGTGTGGCCATGAACCCTGTGGAGCATCCCCATGGAGGAGGAAATCACCAGCACATTGGGCACGCCAGTACCGTCCGCCGTGATGCGCCTCCTGGTCAGAAGGTGGGTCTCATTGCCGCAAGGAGGACTGGTCGGCTCCGAGGACAAGCTGCTGCCACGGCTGCCAAAGCCGACAAGAGTGGTTAGTGAGAGGTTTGTCCTAGAAACTCTCTCTTGTCTTCTTTCTTTTGGTTTACTTCTGACTAGTAGACACAAATAGTCCTGGAAATTTTGTAGTGAGAGGTTTCCCTAGTTTTGAGGTTGGGATAGTAAGTTACATATGAACACAGTCAATAGTTTAACGGAGAGAACTTTATTTATTTGAGTAGTTGAATAAAATCAGTGCAAGGCCAATATAGCAATAGTTTTGAATGATCCATTTCATGCCAACAGGCAAGGTGCTGCAACAGGTTGAGTTGACACAAAACTGACTCAGGTTCTTATGGGTCAACCTGAAATCATGAAGTTCTGAATCCAAAATCGGTAAAAACTGGTTTGATTAGGTCTGATTATTGGGTTATCTTGACCCTTTACCATCCCTACCAATTGTAGTTCATGCCCATATGGACTGTACATGGGGGGCAATGGTCCAGAAGACAGAAGTCCATTGGTAATTGTGAGCACAAAAATCTGGGGTTTGCTGTCGATGCCTCGGGATTTGTGTCACACCCAAATATGAAATCAGAAATAGAGAGAACGCTCGTTACCGGAATTTGGTGACTATGTTCATGTCCTACTAGGGGGCAATTCACTATAGTTGTTGCAGGTTATGAAATCTCTCAAATTATGGTCCCTTCTCTCTCTATTTTCATAGCAAGGGGATGCATTGATTTCTATCACCACAAGATCAACTCCTAGGGTTTGCGCAATGTATTGTGTTCCATTGGATTGTTAAAAGTGATCTTGTAATGATGCGAGTGAATGACTCGATAGGCCGAGTTGGGTCCGACTCAGGAGGTTGGGTGAATAGCTGACTCAGCTTGGGGTTTGTTGACTTCTAATGAGGCTTGGGCTAGGGCCCATGGGTCATTTTAGTAAGCTATTCATGTCTTGTGCATGTTGACTGACATGTGTACGACTAAGATGGCATGTGCATTTTTTGACGCTTAATAACATGCTGCTGCGAGTGACCTGGTGCTGCACGGGGCACCTAAACACCAGAAATCAGTTCTATTGGTGATTTCTAGCCAGGTTTTGAATTTTTTTTTTTTATAATGGGCTTCTTGAACATATCTATGGATGAGTTTTAAGCCCATGATGTAAATGGATGAAATACAACGGCTAATCAGACTGATTTTCGGTGTGTAGGTCTACTAAGGTGGGCCTGAAAGAGAGTGCCATGTGCCATGACTAGTTTTTCTCTTACAACTGTTTCAAAAGTGGGTCGGGCTCCTGTGACCGGCCATTTCTGACAAGCTCACGGGACAGGCCTTGTTGGACGTGGATTCCGAGAATCCAATGGTTGTGATAGTGCTGAGCTGGCATTCACTTTTTTCAAAGCAAACCACCCGTGGGATTTTGGAAATCCACACCCGACAAGGCCTGTCCGGTGAGCCTGCTGGTCATGGGAGCATAGAATGCTGCTGTTCACAAAAAGTTCACTTAGGTCAAGAGTACGTGTTGAATGTAAAGGCGCTCTCGGCGTGGTTAAGCAAAACTGAACTCGGGGGAGAGAGTGAGTGGAGTCCGGTTTTGCTCACGAACGTCTATACGTCCATATGAACCACGTGGCGCACTCTTAAGAGGCCAGATTTTTGGCCCATCCCTAGGTGGATCTAGAAAGAAAAGTCACTTGATTGGTGATTTCTAATACCCCAAATAATGCTCCGAATCCAACCCCACGGATGTAATTCAACCCATGAAAAATTCTAAAATCAAACAGTTAGACACCCCTACCTAGGAATAGGGGTGTAAATGTGGCCCGCTAGCAGCTAGGCCCGGCCCGTTTACACCCCTAGGCGAAAGTCGAAACATCCATATGATCAACCCTATTTCAAAACATCATCGTGCTTTGTAACTTTTACAATCCCTTTTCCGCCTTAAAACAGTGTGTTAGTACTACATCCCAATCCTACTTCCTGTGCCGCTTGATTTCAGTGTCCAATCTGGAGCGTCCGATTGCATTACACATCCCATGCGTGAATGCATCAAAACGTCTAAGTGGCTATAAAAAATCTGATCGAATCGACGAAACTTACCATTTCTATGACTTTTGCCTCAGGAGTCCATTTAATATTATAGCTCGCGCGGTTATTGGATATTTTCTTCTTGTTTCTGTCAACCCCATGCAACCATCATTTTCATGTATATTAGCATGAGCCATGCAGGACAGTGACAGACATGCTTTCCCAACGAAACGTGCCCATCTATGCTAACGTGCACCGACCATTTATTTCTAGTATGAGTGAAACTGCGAGTAAAACTTGTGTCACAAGATGTTGTGACGGAAGCCAGTCACAGCACTCAATGAGAGCCACGTGGCACACGATCAGAGGGAGATGACTGTATGGATGTTTGGCCAGTCCCTTGGTGGACCTACAAACCCAAAATCAGCCTGATTCGTGATTTATAACCTTTGGATTTTTGGACCCAAATAACGCTCAATAATGCTCAAATTCCTACCGTTAAAATCAACCCATGGAAATAACTTCAATAAAATCGGTTAGAAATCACTAATCAAGCTAAGTTTTTGTGTACCAGTCCACCGAGGGACTGGCCAAACATCCATACGGTCATCATCCTCTAATAGTATGCCAAGTGGCTCCTATTGAATGCTGTGACTGGCTTCCGTCACAACATCTTGTGACACAAGTTTTACTCGTGAAACTGCCATTTAGGAAGATTGAACATTAAAGATCCAAACGAAACCCAAATCGAGAAACGCAAGACCCTGCAAACCGAATAAAACACGTGCAAAAGTTCCAATGTGGGCCACCTTGAGAGTTGAACTTTGCTGACGGATGTCCGATAGACGGACCACAGTATGAGATACGTGGGGCTCATTATTATAGCTGCCCGTATGGATGTTTGGCTCAACCATAGGTGGACCTACAAAAGCGTAATTTGTAATTTCTAAGCGTTGGATTGAGAGTCGTTTCCATGGGTTAATTTTTAACCGTGGAATTTGAGCATTATTTGGGATACAAAAATCTAAAGGTTTTGAAACTAGTAATCAGGCTGATATTTGGTACGTAGGTCCACCTAGGGATGATCCAAACATCCATCCGGTTAGTGGTCTCTAATAATATGCCACGTGGCTCATATTATAGCCGTCATCAACATTTTTGACGGAACTCCGTCAGTAAATGTCTACTCCCATTTTTTAAAAACTCTCTCTCTCTCTCTGCGCTTTCAGTCCTGTTTTCGTGATTTCTTCGTCTTCGCTCTGCTTTTCTTGTCTTTCTCTTTGTCACAGTTTAAAGTGCACAGGACTTACTGTAAACAGAAAAAGATTGAGGAGGGTGCATAAAAGAATGCGCACACTTTCCGGTTTCAAGCAAAAAGACAGAGGAAGCTAGCTTTGGTTTCTTGAGCAGGCCAGGAGGGAATCATCGAAAGGTCGGTTTCTTTTCTCCTGGCGCAAGATAAAGACAAGCACTCGAGAATCCGACCACTCGTGCTTCGGTCCGCTTTCGCGAAGCAAAGTCACTTTTCTCTGATGGGTTGTGGAAGACACGCTTAGATTTCAGTACTTTTTGCAGGTTTTATTCCTGGGTTTTGGATTCTGAGCCCGTGTTATGTGTCGAATTGGATTTTTTTCGAGGACAGAGAGATTTTGTGAGCTAGGTTGGTGATCTTTCGGACAAAGATGAGATTTTGTGAGGTGGGTTAATATTTTTTGTAAGAACGATGAGATTTTTTAGGTGGGTTGGCGGAGTTTTGTGGTTTTTTGAAGAAATATGAGATTTTGGGAGGTGGGTTGGTGGGGTTTTGAGCTCAAATGAGAGGTTTTCCGAATCTGGGATTCTGGGTTTTGAGATTTGGGTAGGGATGGTTGAGGTGACGATGGGTTCTTCCGTTGTGTTTGTAGTTCGGTAGAGAAAGACATGATGTCTGTTGAAGAGAAGATCAAAACAGCAGGAGGGTTGGTGAATGGAGCACCTGTTTTGTTTGAGGAAATGAAGATTTTGAAAGAGTTTCAGGATCAGTCTGGTTAGTTTCTTTCATAAAAGTCTGGTTTTTTAGTGCTTTAGTTGTTGATTTGGTAGCTTTTCTAAGAATTAGTGCAGCTTGGAATAGTGAATGTTGTATTTCAAATGAATAAGCTCAAGTTGCACATTTGAATGAATGTTTTCTCAAACAAACGAAAAGGAAATGAAAGACGATTTCATGGGACATAAATCATGGATCAACTAAGCCCTCCCAAGTGCTTGCTTTTGAATAAGAACGATGAATTTACCATGGAATAAGGTTTGATACTGTCCATGGGGATCTGCTCGAAACAACTCGGACTCTTTTGGAGATTGGATGCAGTTATCATATTCTCATAACCATCAGAACACTGAATTATGTTATGACTCTTTAATCAAATGATTTTTATTTTTGAAAGAACTGTTTGAAGAACAAGTGATCCCCTCTCTTGAAAGAACTAGATGTAACTCTGATTCAGAAGGATCTAAATCCTTCTGCATTTTTTTCTGGAACATCTACTGGGTGGGAGATGTTCTATTACAGTGTTGAGGGCTCTTTTATTTTTTCTCTGTATTTTTTCTGAAGTACATGGTATTTAGGTTTGCCTCTGGTTGGTTTCAGGAACGAGGAAGACTTTAAATTCCGAGCTTTGGCATGCCTGTGCTGGGCCGCTTGCTTCCTTGCCTCAAGTTGGCAGCCTTGTATACTACTTCCCCCAAGGACACAGTGAACAGGTGTGTTTTACTTTTAATATTCCAGTTATTAAATTGCAATTACTCTATGGATAATTCTAATACTGTATGACATAAAAAAAAAAAAACAGAACTAGTAAATAAAGACGAAATCGATGTAGGGGACAACTATTACTAAGTAAGTTTGAAATCCCGTTGCAATGAAGCATCAATCATAAATTTAGTTATGAAACTTTTTGATGAGTTAACATTAAGTTCAACTTCTGGAGGCCGTGTAACATGTTCATTCAAATCCAAGTACTACATCTTCTGTGAACCCTGCTATGTATATGTTCAGTGAACTTGTTTTGAATGATGTTCAAGTAAAACCTTACCCATACGCTAATTTCATCCGAGTACTATCTTCCTTTGGAACTCCATATGTTGACCCCAAATGTATTCCAACTGCAACCCAATGCTCTGTCTACTTGAAACCCCCTGGCCTTCATCGAATGCCTTTGAGTCATTTAGCCCCCACAACCAGTCTGTGAAATCCCTGGTACACCTTAGTTCACTCAAGTTTGAAATCCATTCCATCCGACTCACCATTCTGGCTGCCTAGACCACTTCTTTCCTGGTGGTATAGTTTTTTTTCAGTGCACAAGCTGGGATGAAACCTGCAACCTTGTGGTTGCGGTAGAAGAATGTCAACCAGTTGAGCTATGGGCTCAAACCCTAGAATGTTGGTTGAGATATGGAATTTGATATCAAAAGCTACCTCCATCCAAGAATTTTGGTCCTTTTCTCCTTTTCACCTGGACAATTGTCTCCTTGGGCTCCCTTCCAGGCATTTCTTCTTGATTTCCTTGAGGAGCCTTCTTATGAGCTTTTGCAGTTAGGCTTTAGGAGCTACACTCTTTGGAGTTGACTAATTCCCTCAAAAGCTTTGAGGAGTTTCAAGGTTAGAAGCAAAGACTTTGGCAATTTAGGTGGCCAACCAAATTCTCCTACTTTTAATCCTCTGCCATTTGGGACCCTAAAAGATTGCTAAACCTAGACTCACCCTATGAAGCTTCTGCTTTCACTTTGTGCAGAACTTTTGGGGATGGTTGGTATATGGTATTTGACTTATTGGTGAATTACTCTTGGCTAATAGCCTATAAATATTAGAAAAATCAAATTAATCGAAACCTTCTGTCTATTCCATTATGCTTTGTCAAATTAATTGGTTTAGTCTTCATTTGTTTCAACAGGTAGCAGTTTCGACTAAAAGAACAGCAACTTCACATATACCTAACTACCCAAATCTCCCATCTCAGTTGATGTGCCAGCTTCACAATGTCACACTACATGTACATGTTATTAATTGATATCATACTCCCTTGTCCTTCTTTTATTTATTTTGTAACTTCTGGTTTCTTAGCCTTATCATACATCGCTTTCTTCGGGTTTTTGTGTTATTGTACATTATTTGATCTCCCAGGCTGATAATGATACAGAGGAGATCTATGCTCAAATGACTCTTCAGCCGGTGAATTCTGTAAGCTCTGTTCACTATTAATTCAGACTGAAATACTTCATGCCTTGGAAGTTGCACATTTATGTTGTTAAATTTTGAAGAAACAAGATAAGGATATTTGGGTGTGATAGGGGCTTCAATAGTTGAATATGAATACTTTGATCAGGAAAAGGATGTATTCCCCAAGCCAGATTTTGGACTAAAGTCGAGCAAGCATCCGAGTGAGTTCTTCTGCAAGACTTTAACTGCAAGTGATACAAGCACGCATGGTGGTTTCTCAGTGCCCCGTAGGGCAGCAGAAAAGCTATTCCCCCCATTGGTGAGGCTTTTACTATGTTGAACAAGAAACCTTAATAAGCTGTGCACTGGTAGTGAATGGTGGTGCCATTGTATCACAGCTTGATATTCTCATCTTTATGTTTATTTCAGGATTATTCAATGCAACCTCCAACTCAGGAGCTTGTTGTCCGAGATTTGCACGATAATTTGTGGACATTTCGTCACATATACCGCGGTGAGGATGCTCGTTTGATGATTGAAGGCTCAGGACATGGTTTTTTTTTCTTCCAAGCAATTTGGCTGCAGTTTTTATAATGTTTCAGTTCAGATTGTTGATTTGAAGTTCAGGTTTTTATTTCTAATACAGTTGTATTGAACTTCTTTGTGGTTTCCTTTTTGTTTAGGTCAGCCAAAGCGACACCTTCTCACAACTGGTTGGAGTTTATTTGTGGGTGCAAAAAGGCTTAGAGCAGGTGATACTGTTCTATTTATCAGGTAACCTTAACTCATTTACCTGCGTGATTATATGGTGGATAACTATTGAATGCTTTCTACTGATATGGCAACAATAGATCTTGAGTTTAGATTTAGTAGGTTGGTTTAGGTTAGTTATTATTTATTTCTAAATTCTAATTTCATATTTTACTTTGGGTTCTTGTAAGAAATTACTGTTTGTCTGATTAGGTTTTATTTAGGGGTCTATATATATGGATGTAATGGACATATAAAAATGAATGACGAGTTTGGCTTGGCTTAGGAGGTTGATCTTGCTCGAAGTGGTCTAGGAGGTCCCATACCCTCCAAGAGATCAATTTTCCATCCTTATTTCTTCTCTATACTTATATTTTATATTGTTTTGAGCCACATGATACGGCAGGGTCATATCATCTTCCTTTCGTCGAATGGCAGCTCCTTTGTTGATCAATTAACCATAACTGGAGAACTTGGTCCAGTCAAGCTGTTCTTCAGGCCTACCAAGTAAAAAATCATAAATATCTTGGCTAGGCCCTGACGTACCTTGCCTTTTCAATGTTTGCATCACTTTCCCAAATCAAGTTTCTATGGATGAGCAAGTAGGTTCCAAGTTGTGATTTTCGTGCTCAAACAGCTGATGTAATTTATCATGACATCTCTCCAGAGTGCTGCTACTCATGGCTGCTACAGTTAATTCATTGAGGATCATGTTTGGATGGTACTTTTATATTGTGTAGTTGATAGATTTGTAGATATTAGTAAGACTAATAGACAGCTTTACCCCGTGCATATACTTCTAGATTTGCCCTGAATACGCAGGTACTTGTATATTCTTAGCATACTACATTGCGTTTATCTGGCATGATACAATTCTGATACACCTTTGCTGCTTGTACACTCAGTTTTTATGTAATTTATACTTGAAACTTCATTGCTATGCTTCAGTTGCATGTTATTTTCTCATTTTATACTCTTGCATCAGGAATAGATACAAAAGATCTCTACTTTCTCCAAATTATTTCTTGAATTGGAATTTTTCTTAGTGCAGTGATAAGAAATCACAATTTGTTGGAGTAGTTTATAACTTCTTTTATGGCCTCCAATTGTACGGTAAATAATTTCCATTGTCTCACTAAAATATATTTCTTCCTTTTATGAAAAAGGGATGAGAAATCACACTTACTACTGGGAGTGAGACGTGCAAATCATCAGCAAACATTATTGCCATCATCAGTTCTCTCTGCTGATAGCATGCACTTTGGAGTCCTAGCAGCTGCAGCTCATGCTGCAGCTAATCGAAGCCCATTTACTATTTTCTACAATCCGAGGTATGTGTTGATATCTTTTCTTTCACCCATTCTTTGAATTTTTGAAATATTTGAGCTCTTTGTTGTGTTTCCGGATCATATTATCTTCTCTATATGTGCACAGGGCATGCCCTTCAGAGTTCGTCATTCCTTTGGCCAAATACCAAAAAGCTGTGTATGGCACCCAGGTTTCAATTGGGTTGAGATTTGGAATGATGTTTGAAACGGAGGAGTCGGGTAAGCGCAGGTATTTTTCTGAATTACCACATCCAATTTTCTTCATCTTTTTTATTTCTCAGGTGATTTAAAACCTGTTTCTTGATTGCAGTTAGCTTTGGTCTAGATTAATTTCTCTCGAGTCTTAAAACTATGGTCTAATTACTACAGAGTCTTCTTAGAAATGTTCTAGTTACTCTTGGAAATATAGAATGATTACAACTAAGCTTTAAATCTTTGGCGTCCAACAGTTCATGAATGTTCTAATGGTGGGTTCATGTCTATGTGTCTTGTTCTAAGATCTAATATTAATATTTTTTGCCTTGGCTTTGTGCCAACATGGATTGACATTTTCTAACCCATTCTACAGGTATATGGGCACAATTATAGATATTAGCGACTTAGATCCACTAAGGTGGCCTAGTTCCAAGTGGCGTAATCTTCAGGTAAATTTGGCTATTTTTAACATGTATATATGTCTGAAGCTATTCCTTTTAACCACAAATTTGGTTCTTATGTATCCTTTGATGTTTTAACCAATGTGAAAATGATAGACACATATGTTGGTGTTCGACACAGGTATGAGGTGTCTTACATGACGCCATCGAGAATTCTGCATACCAGACACGTTTGTACTCATGTATTACGATATAATATTTAGTTATATTTTTATTAAAAGGTTTTTCTAAATAAAATAAGGAAATGAATATATGGTAAGTAAAAGAAAAGATTTCCATACACCATAGAGCTATCCAACAACGTAATTAATATAGGTAGATTTATAAAATGAAAGCCTATCAAACAACTATTGATGTGTTTAGTTGTAAGGGTACATTTGTCATTTAGTTATTATTGCACTTAGTTGTATTTTCTCTCATCTTCAGGGGTATTATTGTTACTCCCAGGAATGTTTAATATAAATAAGAACCATGGGGAGTTGTGTAAAACACACGAACTCCACTTCCTCTCATCTATCTTCTACACCTTTTTCCTTTTGCTTCCCTTCTTTTTACCATAAACCCTAGTTTTCTAATTAGTATCAAGGCACTTGAGTACCAGAGGGTTTAGTGTCACATGAACAATGTTACATGAGCAGTGGAGAAAAGAAACCCTAGATTTTGAAAATCACATCAGGTGAGAATATAATTTTTTCGGTTTTGATCAATTGGATGGCTATGATCTGTGGGGATTTTTGGACGACTATAATTAGTAGTTTTCAATCTGTTTTATATTTTTGGACATTTAGGAACTAAGTTCTTGGAGTTTCATGGAGATTTGAAGCTACGGTGAATTTTTCATTCTATGATTACCAGCCCCCCTATATGTGACTTGCGGTGTTGTGTTGTTTGGATGACTGTGCTGTTTTGTTGGATTGTGTAACCCTCGAATGATTTGATCCATGTTTTTTGGGTCTGTTTTGTGTAAACGACCTTTCAATAACCTTATATTAAGTTGTGAGTGGTGATGAGGTTTGTTTGTGTAGAATAGCCTATTGGTTTATTGTTTGAAGCCTTACTTTTGTCAAGGGGTTGCAGTTTTTTGTTGGAGTTTGCATGGGATAACCAATATGTCTACCACAAATAGCTCGAATGTTACTTCTGGGGGTTTAGGAATATCTAGTTATACATTTATTCCAATGGAGAATCCTGGATTACAAATTACAACAATAAAATTGGATGGAAAAAACTACTTAGAATGGTAAGAGTCAGTCTAGATATTTGTTGGAAGTAAGGAAAAATGGGGTATATTACTGGTCAGACTAAAGAGCCGAACGTATATGATTTATCATATGAAAATGGGAAACCGAGGACCTTACTGTCATGTCGTGGATGCTACACTCGATGCAACCACACATTAGTCGTGGTTTCTTATTCCTCCATATTGTTAATGAGATCTGGGATTCTGTAGCTCAGACATACTCTCAACAAAAGAATATTGAACGGATTTATCAGTTGCAGCAGGACATTGCTAACTTTGATTAAAGTTTTATCTACTGCCTATCTCATTAACTGTATGCCTTCTTGTGTTTTCAACTTTAAAACCCCATATTACCTCCTAACACTCACCTTCCTTTTATGTTCATCCTAAGGCATAAAGCCCGACATCTTCTGAAGGAAACAAGGTCTCTTCTCTTAGGTGCTAATGTTTTAAAATATTTTTGGTCTGAAGCTATCTTAACTATTGCATATCTCATTAATTGTATGCCTTCTCGCCTTTTCAACTTTAAAACCCCATATCACCTCTTAAAATCACCCACCTTTTTTTGTTCCTCCTAAGGTGTTCGGTTGTGTTTGTTATGTTTATATGTGGAGAATTAAAGGAAGAGGTATACATGTTTCCTCTACCAATCTTTTGACTTTGGGGGAAAGAAAGAAAAGTGTGCAGGTTGAAGAAGTCCTTGAATGGACAGGGAATGGTTTGAGAGATTCAACAATATAGTACATCACTTGGGGTGCACTCAGAGTCAGGCAAATCATACTTTGTTCATTAAACACACTAGAGGCAGCACTACAACCCTCATTGTCTATGTGGATGATATCATTGTGACAATGAACAATGTAGAGGAAATTGAACGTCTGAACAAATACCTGGCTAGTGAGTTTGAGATTAAAGATCTTGGAAGTACTTCTTGGGTATTGAAGTAGCAAGATCTTGTGAAGGAATCTTTATTTCCCAAAAGAAAGTATGTCTTAGACTTGTTGCATGAAACTGGAAATCTAGGAGCTAGACTAGCAGATACTCTTATTAAAAAAATCACAGACCTGATGAGCAGCGCAATGAACCCTTACATGATATTGGAAGTTTTCAACGTTTAGTTGGTCGACTGATTTATCTTTCACTTAAATAACCCTAATATTGCATATGCGATCAATGTGATAAGTCAATACATGCATTGCCCCGAGACTCTACATCGTAGAGCGGCGTATCGGATTTTGAGGTACCTCAAGTCCTCACCTAGCAAGGGATTATTATTTAAGGGGAATGGGTACTGATGCAAATCGGGCAGGTTCTAAGGATGATAGGAGATCTACATCATGGTATTGCACTTTTGTAGGTGGCACTCTTTTGATATGGAGTAAGAAAGAAGTAGCATGTTCCAGTGCATAGGTAGAGTTAAAAATGGCACATGGTTTGTGTCAAGTGTAATGGCTAAAAATTATTATGTAGGAACTTGGTTTCCTTGTTGCTTGATCCATGAACTTATATTGTGTCAACTATGAAGCAACAATTATTACCCACAATCTAGTTCAGGATGACAGAACTAAACACAGAGCTAGATCACCATTTTATTCAAGAGAGGATTGTCTCAGGTTAAGTGTGTACTCCATATGTGAAGACTTAAGGAACAACTAGCAGACATTCTTATAAAATGTGTCAATGGTAACCAGTTGCATGAGTTCTTGGGCAAGCTGGGCATGGTTGACATTTATGCACCACCCCTTATGGGAAGTGTTGTAAGGGCAAATTAGTCCCTTAATTATTATTACACTTAGGGCCTGTTTGGTATGTGAGAAAAAGAGTTCCGTCGGCGAATATTTAGCCAGGCGAATATTATCTTGGCTAAATATTTGCTCATAGCAATATTTAACAATGTTTGGTACGTGTATGAGCTAGCTCACTTCAGCTTACTTCATTTTCTTTCAATTTGAGTGGGTCCCACATATCAAAGTAAGTCAAAAATAGGTTGGGCGAGTGCGGGAACCACATATTATGTCAAAGGATAAAAAAAATTCATTTTTATCTTTTTTATATATTAAAAAATTAATTTTTATTGAAAATAGTGATTTTCCGACGAGAAAATAAAATTTTCTCACCAAGGCATAATCTGCGTGAAAATATTTTCACAGGGGGGGGGGAGGGGGGTGTGATCAAATGTTTTCCCGCCGCGCAGGGCAAATATGTGGGCCCGGCTAAATATTTGCCGAGGGCGGGTGGCTGCCAAACGCGCGAATATTTGCGTGGCTAAATATTTTATTTGCCCGCCGCGGTGCGTTACCAAACAGGCCCTTAGTTGTGTTCTCTCTCTTCCTCGGGTATTATTATCACTCTTAGGAATGTTAAATATAAATAAGAACCATTGGGAGTTGTGTAAAACACATCTCCACTTCCTCTCATCTCTCATCTCTCATCTTCTTCTTCATTTTCTTCTTCTTCCCTTCTTTTTCTCATAAACCTTAGTCTTTAACTTGTTTAACAGTTTAATAGAGTATGGAGGAGGGAACACACCAGCCCTCTTTTGTATGCAAAGGAGTGTTGGCATGTGTCTGACATGAGTACGACTTATTGTCTGACACAGCTAATTCAAAAAAGAGTATCCTTGTTACATAGGCTTTAAATAATAATAAACTAGGCATTGATGCTCTTTGGTAGTTTAACTATTACTTCTGTCTCATAATCAGGTGGAGTGGGATGAACCTAGATGTGGGGAAAAACAAAACAGGGTTAGCTTATGGGAAATTGAGACTCCTGAAAGTATTTTCGTTTTACCTTCCCTGACTTCAATTCTGAAACGACCATTGCATCCTGGATTTGCTGGTAAGTCCTTAATAGTTATGTTGCAAAGTTTGTGAGTCTGTAAGTTCTTCATGGATTGGCTATTGCAGCGGTGTCAGGAGTTGAAACTGAATGGGGCAATCTGATCAAAAGACCTTTTGTTCGGGTCTCAGAAAATGGAAATGGTGATCTCGCATACCCTCCAATTCCAAGTCTTGGTTCAGAACAACTGATCAAGATGCTTCTCAAACCTCCAAGTGTTAGTCCTGTTGGAGCCTTTTCTTCTTCCCTACAAGGTTGTGTTATTAAGGGAACTCCTCTGCAAGAGGAAGAGACATGTGCACAGACATTAGCCCAGCAGAAACCTCTGATTCTTCCTTTACAAAATTCTTTGCTCCAAAATGAGAATCATCCTCAGAAATGCCTCGACCCATTTCATGCCATGGACGCAAACTTTGTATCGCAGGCACCTATATCCGAAAATGTTCAACCTGTGAATAAAGCTGAAAATCAGTTACTACCGAGAACACATATTGCGAAACCGGAAATAGCACCTGTGGTTGCATCAGATCAGCTGAGCCAGTTGACTTCCTTGGGGAAGTGCAGCGAAGAGAAATTGGTTGGGAGCCCTTTGAATCCTCAGAAACTTGAAAATCAGCCATTATTCCTGAACCAGGGACTGTTGCAGCTGCAGACAGGTCCGCGGTTTGTGCAGCAGTTGGAACCAAATATTGTCCAGCCACATCAAACTGTCGCAACCCAATTAGAGACAGGTAACCGAAATGGCTTACTTTCTTACCCAAGTCACCTCCCATCTCAGTACTTGAACGATAAAGATTGGATGTCGTTCCCATGTCAATGTCTTGCTGAAATTCTTAAATCACCGGGACCTCTATCCAGATGTGGAATGCAAGACACATCTCTAATTCATGTGTGCCAAGAAATGGTCAAACCAATAGTGCCTTCATTGGATAAAGAAATGTGGGACCCCGAGCTGAATTACCTAAGATATTTATCTCGAGCAGAAGAACATATTTCACGGCCTCAACAAGATCCACCTACCTTTCAGAGTATCTCTAATTCATGTGGATTGAGAGATTTCTCTGAGAGAACTAAGGATCAGAGTGAGAATTACAATGGTCTTCATTTTGAAGTAAGCAGCGGTGGAAGCACTATCGTTGATCCTTCTGTTTCGAGCACAGTTTTGGATGGGTTCAGTTCACTAGGTGATGCTGGTTTCCAGAATCCTACCGATTGTTTAGTTGGTAACTTCAGTTCAAGCCAAGATGTCCAGTCTCAGATTACCACTGCAAGCCTTGCTGATTCTCAAGGCTTCTCTCTGCAAGAGTTTCCTGACAACTCAGGAGGTACATCTTCAATCAATGTTGATTTTGATGAGTGTAGGCTCTTACATAAAAGCTCGTGGAAACAAGTATCTCCACCTCTGCGAACATATACTAAGGTATGAAAGTGAATACTCGTACATTCAAGCATACATTCGTACATGCGAAGGGGTTGGGGCCTACCTTTTGGTTGGGTCCCCCTCGTGAAATCTCCTATGCCGTCCGTTGGTTGATTATCCTAACCATCTGACCTATGGACTTTTTCCCTGAACATCCAAAAGAATGTGGTGTATTAGATGGTTAGGATAATGTTATAAGGTTAAACTTTTTGTTTTTTTTGGCTTGGGTGATCTCTTAGTTCCCAACTGTGGGTCTCAATCCCTCTTCATGTGTGCCACTTCTGTGTCACGGGTTTTACGAGTCCTGATTTCTTCTACACAAATCTGTTTCGTAATTACATATGTTGTCTCTGGCTGACAGGTCCAAAAGCTAGGATCAGTTGGGAGGTCAATTGATGTTACAAGATTCAAAAACTATGAGGAGCTGCGGACTGGGATTGCATGCATGTTTGGCCTCGAAGGTCTGCTGGATGATCCAAGAGATTCAGAATGGAAACTTGTTTATGTAGATTATGAGAATGACATACTTCTTGTTGGCGATGATCCGTGGGAGTAAGTCTCTTTCTTTCCAATTCTAACTTATGTGCACATACACATTCACAAGCACTGTAAAGTTCGGTTATTAGGACAAGTGGCAGACATCCACGATGGTGGGTTCCCAACAATCCGATGGGTCTCGCCTAGAAGATATCTTCAATCAAGAATGAAATTAATTGTAGCAACCATACAGTCTGGATATCTTCGTGGTCCAAATTTTTCTAACCATCCAAAATCAGATCACTATGATCACAATCTGATCAGGTTGATTTGCAACCTACGAGATCTCTGTATGTTGGACCCTGTGGATGGTGGGTCTAGGCCCCCTAAATGTGTGCCATTACCGTTAGTTTTGATATTGGTTTCCTTAATCGGTATTTTGATGCTGATTACTGACTAGTTTGAGCACATGGGTGTTAATTCTTACACAGGGAGTTCGTTAGTTGTGTCCGCTGCATCAGAATTCTATCACCCTCTGAAGTTCAGCAGATGAGTGAAGATGGGATGCAGCTTCTTAACAACACAGTAATCTAGGGGAGCAAAAGTTCGCTCACGAGGCGCCCGTGCTCGAGATTAGTAGATACATTGTTTGGCAACAATCGCTGTGATAAGGCGTGATATCAAGACATGTCTACGAGATCTTCCAAAATCAATTGCATTCATTTCAACACTGGTGGGGGTCCAATGTTTCTGATCATTAGCAGTTGAGTTTGGATCCTAGCAGTTCTCATTGGGGGGCCTAATGTCTCACCACCTCAGTAAAGAAAGCAAAATTACGTGTCTTTCACATAGGTTGAAGATATCTAGAACGGTCTAGATGAGGCTAAAGAAAAATCTAGGACAGTGTAGAACTTACTAGAGTTGTGTAGAAGATTCTAGAAGTATACATAACTATTGGACATGGAACTGAAGTAATAGGTTCAGGTTCTAGGTACACTAGTATTCGGATTGAACCGGAACTTACATATATGTTAGTGTTCAAGGTTCTTCGAATTTAGTATGAAATATTATTTATATATTTTGTCACATTTTTTACAATGCACACAGGTAACTGATACCTGATGGGAGAACCGGATATGTATTGGTTCTGATTCTGGGTCCACTTGTTTAGGAACCTGGTCAATCATACCTCTTCTGAACATAATAGGTTCCGGTTCTGGGTACCTTGATACCCGAACTGGAACCTATCCGTTGACTGCCTATACTAGAGCTAGATGTGCCCGTTGACTCCCTATACTAGAGATGTGCTGAGTCAGTTACACGGGCCTCCAGATCTGCGACAAAGTCAACCGTTTCTCATGAGATGTGCACTTTCACGAGGTTTAGTATCTCGAGGTCCATTCCAAAGTCAAGAGTGGACTTTGACTACAAGGAGTGTAATGTGATACGGTGCACCGTGCACCATAATTTGCTAGAGGCTTCAATGTCAGGTTGGGCTCCACTTAGGACGTGGACTGTTGGAACGGTGCGAGATCCTGCAGCACCATTATGGAGTGAAATGATCACCCAGCATCCAATCAGTAGGCTACGCCTTGGTTGGATTTCTCTTAGACCAAAATCAGCACGGTCGGATGGTTAAGCTTAAGCATACATAGATTTGATGGTTTGGATCATTCCAATTGGGCAATATGTGGCCTAGTGATTCTTCTTAATGGGTCCATTGATTGGCCAGATTGATTAAGAATGTCGCATTCTACTTCAATAATTCTGATAGTACCTAGACAATCGATCCCTACGTTTGCTTGGTTTATAACTTATTGAGTTTGACTTTGAGAGTCAATTCTGTAGCTTGTGAGCTACCATATTAAATGGGTCTCGCGCGTTCCAACATCGTGATCCGCCGGTTGTTGCGCTGTGCAACGTTCAGAGTAACCTCTTGGGTTGCTATTGTCAATACAACCGTGTAGTTGTGCAGGACAGTTCGGAACCTATGCAACCATTTGCTTTGGTGGTTCGGGTCTTATTGGAACTTTCTTAGTGTTTAGACCCAATGGGTCGGGTTACTCGGATACCATATACACAAACCTGACCCAATTACTACTCAGATGTCAAAGCTAGACCCAATTCACAGCAATACCCAGCTATGGTCCGTATGGTTATCCGGACCCGGTTACAGAAAATGGGGGTCCAAAAAAAATGAGCCTGAACCTCAATAATTGTGTTTGGATGTATGGGTAACCAGCTACCCATCCACACTGACACCAAATGCACCCAATTACAATCATGGTTCAAAGTCTCAGCTCGGGAATGATTGTAGGACCACAAACAGCCGAGTTAAGGGCTGATTTTTGGTAAGGATAAACGCTGTACCACAGAGAACATACTCGCAAAAATTCCGACCTTTCCGAAACTTCTAACCCTGTCAAATGTGGAGTTCTAAGATTCTAACTGTAAAATGGACTGTCCAAAAATTTTCAAACTTGCAATCCACTTTTCAAAGGCTAGAAATGTCCGAATGGGCTGATTTTTCCATGTTGACCCCACAGCTGTCGTTTAATTTGTCAAAATGCGCATGTCAATCTATCTATGGATGTGAAAGGCTAGTGTGTCACATAACGGATGGTTGGCATACTTCCAGACAGACTTATGGGTTGGCAGGGCACCTCTCAGACAGCCATTGCCAAAGAAACAGACCTATTGAACACATCTAACCACTCATTTATGGAGAAGATGAGACTCAAATATGCAAGGAAACCACAAACCAGAACTCACAGTTTTCAGATTCACTACTGTAATTTTCAATAGAATTGCTCAACCAAAAAGTCGCTTAAAAACAGTGAAATAGACTACTGATTTTTTTTTTATGACAGTTGGATACAAGGACAAAAAACAATAAAAAGGACATCAATGGACAATGATGGCCGGGGACCATCTCCATGCTCCCCCTAAAACTGATAAGGCAGGCCACATGCATCATTGCCCACCAAAAGCCAAAGATCATGATTGGTGTGATAAAAAAAAGGTTCTCTAATATTTCCAATTAAGGCTCTGTATGGGTACCCTGAATAAGTTTTCTAGAAATGATTTTTGCATATAAATGAATACAACTTTTTCTGTATCAGCATTTTCTAAGATGCAGATCCTTTTTCTGTAAAACTTTTTGTTGATCACCATACAAAGCCTAAGTAGAAGAAGCCTTGGTCATGAGAATCCTAACAGTAGTCATCTTTCGCGATTGGATTAAGTGATCTGATCCATACTTCTCTGTATATCCTTACGCAACAAGGCAAACATTTTATCTGGGGCATTTGCAGAAATACTTGAATATGAAATTGGGAAGGGAAGATGCTGCAAGTTGAACAAGCTTCTTTCAACAACACATTTGAAGAAGATTATACTGGAGTGGATCATAGCGAAGATCTACGGAAAATATGATGGAACATGCTCACAAAATAGCACATATCAAGAGACAGAATATGGGCAAATGTACTTTCCATGGCGCAGAAAAACACATTCAGCAGAAGAACAAGTTTTTCATCAAATTCGTAGAAAGAGAAGAATAAGACGTATCCCACGACCCACCCACAAGAAATAACCAAGGGTAATTAGGAGTCCCAACAGGAGAAGCAGTGCCAAAAACAAAATTTAAATAGTGGAGCACAAAGATGCAAGAACAACTTAACTTGAAATTTTTTGAATCATAAGTTAACAAGAACATTATTGGTTGTTACCAATGTTTCAACAATATGAGATTTATGCATTCGGATATACAACGTTTTAGCAGGGTATGCCGAGGTGTTCTTTAATGTATATATCTTTTCTAGACAAAAAATTGATAGTGAACTATTTTTAAATTTGAGTTTCAACCACGGCAGAGAAAGTTTTGAATAAATGCAAAACTTAAGAGCGGAAGGCAAAGAAATAAACCAAGTTGAGTGGTTGAAAAAACTGACGAGGAATTGACTCCAAACATGAAAGTTAGTCCCATTTTCCATAAAAATTTTGTCAGGACATATTATGATTGAGCATACAATAGATTGGAAGAGACACTTTTCGTGTGATTAAAAAGATACAAGAACCTAAACCACCTAAATCATGAGCACCTACGACATTATTTCAGGGATTTTCTCCCTCAAAGTCACCCAACATATCAGCTTAAGAATGGGATTAAAGGAGCAGACGTGAAAGTGGAACGACATAAAATCTTCAAACTTGTTTGGTCCTATTCCATAGATACTATTCATGAAAGACCGAGTTTATTCAATAAGCCAAGCAAAAAACGATCCTCCATGGGTGCATCAGCGGTCCCCAAGAAGTAAACTGATAAGTAGGTTTATTGGGGCTTCTGCAATTTACATCCATAGGAAAGCATATGTAATCTCCAGAGTGATTGGTCGCCGAAATTTTGTTGATCTTTGTGCGAAGGATCTTGAAGTCCATCCTATTGGGACATTTCTCATTCCCTTTTCATGCAAACACAGTTATCCAATTCAGCAAAAAAAAATAACAGTTCCATCAAGATTTTTGTTTTTATTATGCACTCCACTATGAAAAAAAATCACAATTCTGAGAAGCAATAGAATCACAAGAATGGAGTTTAAAAAGAATAGCAGAAGCTGTTTAGATCAATGCAATCAAATAACAAGCTACAAAGGAAGAATTGAGTAAAGATTATGAAGCCACTCTGATACATAAACGCATACACACCTTAGAACCTACAAAGGTACATTTAGTATCAATTTAAAAAAGAAAAAAAAGAGAGGCACCATTAATTGAATACTCTGAAATACTGCAGACCTTCATAGATTTATGAATACACTTTGCTTGGTCGTACTTCCATAAATATTACAAATCTCTGAGTTAATTTCTCTTTATTTAGCATGAAACCAAGAAACTCACCAGACATGATTGTCTCAAAGAGACTCTACAGTCCAGGATGCATTCCTTGTCGCCATTAATCTTTCGGTTGAAACAGAGTACAGGTACAACAAATCCCACTATCCTAACTAAACAAGAATCCCCACTAACAGACCCTAAATTACAGAATAGATACCCATTTTCCACTGCCGCTTCGCAGTTAGGAAAAGAAACACGCCATGCTTCACTTATTCCAGATAGAAAAGAAATTTCACCTAAATGTTAAGGCAATGAATTCACACAAATTCCATTTGAACAAAGGTAGAAATCACAGCAGCATTCTTACCTCTCACGACGTCCAGTAAAAGCTCTTGGTGATCATACTCTCACTGGCTTCTGTAGAACAGCAGACAAATAAACTTGGGATTTCCCTGTCCCAGCAGCATCGACCTTCTCTCCCACCACCCACTTCAATTTCTTGTACCCAAACCGCTCAATCAACCGCGTTAAGGTCTTTTTCCGATCCTCATCAGCACAGTAAAAGTTGTCTAACCAAAACAAGCCCCCAGCCCTCAAAATTCGATCGATATCAAACATCAAGAATTCAATTTTTTCCGGACGCCCCCCATCAACCAACGCATTTGCCGCATGAACCAGATCAAACACATTGTCAAAGAATGGGAACCTATGATCTAAACTTAAAAACAGTGGGAAAAGGCCTCTTGCAGCAATGAATTCGTTAAATGGAGCATCGACATTCAAAGTAGAAGTGACCACAGTTACATTCCTCTCTGCCATCCTCGCCGCAAAGCTTCCTGACCCACCTCCAATATCAAGTCCTATTCTAATTCCCCCACTCCCCAGAGACAAAACATCGTCAACAAGAAAATCATTCTTGCTTTGAGCCTTAACAAACCTCTGTTTCTCAGACCCATTAACCAAATCAAAGCAACCAACACAATCTCTACCGATTTTCTTACTGTTCAAGCACTCAAAATTCTTGCAACCAAGTCCACTCCAAGTAACAATCTTTTCACTGACTGGTTTCCAAATTGAAAGCGGGAAAGGGAAGAGACCTACCTTAGGGACAGGTTTCGTGAAGCACCGCCTCCTCGGCAATGGCTCGCATCCTTTCAAAATTAACTTCTGGGCGAGGCTCCAATCGTCTGGGCAAGCTCCACCTTTCCTGTAATTCATGTATTGGGACAAAACATCTATGGATTTTTCGCAGGAATGCCCGACAGAAGCGACCAATTCTGTGATCCCACTTCTTGAATCTTTGCCGAGAGGAAGTGGGTGGTGTTGCAGGAAGAGTTTTAGCTCTTTCGCGATATTGGATCTTGAGAGATCGATGGTATCGTAGCCGAGTACCTCTTTCTCGATCTGGGTTAGCTTCTTTTGAGATGAATCAATTTCTCTGAGGATCAGAGAGACTTGTTCTGAGATCAGAGAGATGTTCTTGTGAATGTGGTGGACTGGGTGGTTGTTTGGGGAGATGTGAAGGCATAGAGAGCAAAAAGATTGGTTGTGAGAACAGAGAAGAGCATTAGAACATTGAGAGCTGAAGAACAGAGAGTAGCTCTTCTGAATCTAGCTGTTCCATCCCCTATTTTTAGAGAAACTGAACCCATTTTAATTCTAGAGAGAGAGAGCAGCAGCAGCAGTAGCAACAGCAGAGTGTGCTGCGGTGTTTGAGATTTGTGGAGTGAGCAAAGTGGTAGGAAAGTAGAAAAGAAGAACAAAAGAGAGAGAGAGAGATGAAAATGAAATTACGAGGTCAGAGGTTGACAATGGTCAAATCTGAAGTTTAGTTGGATCCTAGTCTCTTACTATAAACAACGGCTTTGATCTAAGGTCCTTAATATCTGTCTTTGGACCTTATATGTACATTAACATTTCTTAGAGAGTGATTAAAGAATCTTAAGACACAGTCGGTTTCTAGGCAGCAGTGTCGGTTGCATTTAAACAACGAGCGATACAGTCGCATCATAGGAAGGAGGATGCGAAGAAGAGGTCCTTTGGGACGGGGACCACCATTTGTTGGGTCCCACCAAGGATATCACATCTCATCCATACATTTTTCCTTTCTTCTATCCTTAAATCTAATGATTAGGATCATCCAATCATGTCAATTTTTGGGAGATGAGAGATCATTTTGTTGGAGTAAGACTTGCCTGACCACCCGCAATATAAGCCATGTGGAAATTTATTAGAGGACACTGACCGTATAGATGTTTGATCAATCCGTAAGTGGACCTACAAACCAAAAATCAGCCTAATTAGTGATTTCAAACCTTTGGATCTTTGTACGGGAATAATGGTAAATAATGCTCAAATTCCTACGGATAAAATCACCTAATGAAAATGACTTCAACTAATGCGTAGAAATCACTGATCAGGTTGATTTTGGGTTTGTAGGTCCACCTAGGGATTGGCCAAACATCTATACGGTCAGTGTCCTCTAATAAATTGCCACGTGGCTTATATTGTGGGTGGTCTGGCAAGTCTTACTCATTTTGTGGGACCTACAGTTTTCCAAAAGAATTGGAAAGATGATGGTTAGACGAACGAGTTGATTATGGGCGCATGATGTGGAGTAAGTGTGTGCCACCTCTTAAATGGTGGGACCCAATTAACGTATTGCAAAGGAGGTACCCGTCCTCCTAGTAAAACTGTGCTGACCGACCGGTCAGCAAAGCTAATATGAGACACGTGTCACGTTCTTAGAGGATGCTGGCCTTATACATGTTTGGCCAATCCCTAGGTGGAACTACAAACCAAAATTAAACCTGATCAATGATTTCAAACTTTTGGATCTTTGTACCCCAGATAATCGTCAAATTCCACGGTTAAAAATCAACCACTGAAAACGAATCCAATACATTTCAATACAATGCTTAGAAATCACCAGTGAGGCTAATTTTTGTTCTTAATGTCCATCTAGGGTTGGCCCAACATCCATAAGGTCAGCGTCCACTAAAAATATACCACGTGGCTCACATTGTAGCCGTTTAGCAACTTTGCTGACAACGACTGGTCAGAAAAGTTCTACTCCCGCTCGTCGGACGTCGTAGAAAAGATGATTATGGGAGGTTGTCGTTTCTATTTTTGTGGGATCAAAGTGGTGGGTCCCAATGCCCTCGTTGTGCGTTGCGTGGGACCCTCTTAAGGTTAAATCATGATAGCTACAATAATTACCATTGAGACCGTAAGAACAAATCTTTGATGACGAGTAAAACTTGCCTGACCACCTGTGGTGTGGTATCTACCAAACTATAGGCAAGGTGCTTGCCGCGTGGCTTACGTACGGTAGCAAGTCGCATCCGCACGAGCCATAAACTCATCGTCTCCTCTGGTGAGCAAGACTTGCCCGACCACCCGTGGTCAGGTAGCCCACCTACAATATAAGCCACGTGGAAATTTATTAGAGGACACTGACCGTATAGATGTTTGACCAATCTGTAAATGGACCTACAAACCAAAAATCAGCCTGATTAGTGATTTCAAAACCGTTGGATCTTTATACGGAAATAATGGTAAATAATGCTCGAACTCATTCGGCTAAGATCAACCAACGAAAATGACTTCAACTAACGCTTAGAAATCACTGATCAGGTTGATTTTGGGTTTGTAGGTCCACCTACGGATTGGCAAAAAATCTATACGGTCAGCCAAACATCTATACGGTTAGTGTCCTCTACGAAATTTCCACGGGGCTTATAGTGTGAGTGGTCATGGGTGGTCCAGCAAATCTTGCTCTTCGCTGACAGACCATAATATGAGCCACGTAGCACATTTGTAGGGGACACTGACCGTATAAATGTTTGGCCGATCCCTAAGTGGACTTATAAACCAAAAATCAACCCAATTAGTGATTTCTAAGTGTAGGATGAAAGTCATTTTCATGGGTTGATTTTAACAGTTGGAATTTGAGCATTATTGACAATTATTTGGGGTAGAAAGACCAAGAGTAAAACTTCAGTCACAGTTAGAGGGACCAAAACCTGTCACCACGCACAAAACGAGCCATGTAGCGCTCTATTAGAGGACGCTGACCGTATGGATGTTTGGCCAATCACTAGGTGGACCAACAAACAAAAAATAAACCTGATCGGTGATTTCTAACTGTTGGATTGAAGTTATTTTCATGGGTTGATTTTAACTGTAGGAATTTGAGCGATATTTGGGTGCAAAGATCCAAAGGTTGTAAATCACAAATCAGGCTGATTTTTGGTTTGCAGGTCCACTGAGGGACTGGCCAAACATCCATACGGCCATGACCTCTAATAGTGTGCCCCGTGGATCGTATTGTGCGTGGTGACCGGCTTCGGTCACAGTCATCACGCTCTGTGACCGAAGTTTTACTGAAGGACCACAGGTTTGAAATCACTAATCAGAGTAAAGTTCTATCACAGCGTTCTCACAGATGCTTTTGTCACAATGAAAACATAGGCCACGTGGCATACTCTTAGTGGACACTGACCGATGGATGTTTGGCCAGTCCCTCAGTGGACCTCTAAACCAAAAATCTGCCTGATTAGTGAGGGGCCATATTCTTGCCCATTAGTGACGTTTGCATTTATAAATTTCTCTGTCCTCATCCAAATAATAGGTGCATAGGCTCATCGATCAGAACCTTCCAATAAACGGATCACCTCCTGATCGCCCCACCCGAAATAGATGATCCTAGCCTTATGATCTAAATAGTCGACGATATCAAGGGAATTGTCAAACAAAATTTAAAAAGTACAGCTTAGCAGTTAGCATATCTAAGATTGATTAGGCCAGCTTCAGGAGAGTAAACCTTTTATGACAAGTGTAGTCAGCAACGCTGCTGACTGCAACCAATATGGCCACGTGGCACATTATTGGGAGGACACCGACCGTATGGATGTTTATCCAACCCCTAGGTGGATATACAAACCAAAAATCAGCCTGATTAGTGATTTAAAACCTTTGGATCAAATAATGCTCAAATTCATACGGTTAAAATAAACCCATGAAAATAACTTGAATCCAACGCTTACCAATTACGGATAGGGTTTATTTTTGGTTTTTAGGTCTACCTAGTGATTGACAAACATCCATACGGTCAGTGTCCTCTTAAGAATGTACCACGTGCCTCATATTGGCTGCTGTCAGCGGCGCTGCTGACTGCGGTGTCATCGAATGTTTACTTGCCTCAGGCCCGAATGATTTTCGCCATTCGTGTATCGTGCGCCATGCGCCCAACATCTCAGCAGTCCACTAAACGTGCGCCAATTTTCTTTGACATTTGCCAGAACAACAACCGTCCCAGGCATTTGAGTTCTCTCTGCGTCTGCGTGTGTTTTCTCGGACAAAGTGACAAACCAACTAACCAAAATGAAGAAGCATCCGGTCGTTCTTCTTCTACGGGTTTGCTCTTCTGAGCTTTCTAATGCCGGACGAAACTCTGAGTATCAGATTGCCCAATCGGATCGCCGAAGTCACGAAGGATCTGACGACGAATCAGCCTCTAAAAACCGCGGTTTTCGCCCTCGGGAGCTTCTGGAGATCTGAAGCTGTGTTCGGATGCTTGAATGGCGTTGTACGGACAACTGTAGGGTACGCTGGAGGATCTAAAACTAATCCGGAGTTCAGAAGCTTGGGAGATCATGCTGAATCCGTCCAGGTCTCAATCTTTCCTTCAATTTCCATACATATGTAGTAAATTTAGCGATATGATTTCTGTTTGTTCCTAATAACATATAATGATCGAGATTGTTCTGAATATTTTGATGGTGAAATGCTGGTGAATTAGAGAATTTTGGTTAGGTTATAGAACTCTGATTTCGTTCTCTTTTTTCTAGAATTTGAGAGTTTGTGAAAATTAATCAAATTGGGATATTAAAATTAAAAAAGTTGATTATGGCATTAATCTTTTTATTGTCTTACATTATCATCAGACAGCGACATTAAACGGCAAACTTTGGTTAGTTTTATGTGTTTCATGTATTTTCCTCGTCAGCTACATTTATAATTATAATGCTATCCGATCTATAGCTGCAATACTTGTCTATCTGAGAACGCGTGACTTCATTAAAATATAGACTGTGTTTCTTGGGGACCCAAAAATTTGTTTCTTTCACTAGAGGACTTGTGTTTCTTCAGGAGATTTTCGAGAGAAAATGTTCTTAGAATATTTGTATAACAGCTTTTGTGCTCATACTTTGTGCATTTCTGCTATAGTGGCATTTTCAAAATCTTGATATGTCGAAGAATTATGGCTTTCAATTTCTCGCAGACATTTGGCTGAGTCAACTTGGGTTTGGTGGATATTCAGTTGAGGAATTTAAGTGGTTTGAGATTGACATTGTTACGCCTCAAAACTTTTCCCTATACATGGCAGTAGAAGTATGACTTATTGTATAATTTTAATATAGTGTGGACGTAGTTCATCAATTTTCGTTCACAAAGGCTCAGCTGAGTAAAATTGAAGTTGGCGAATTGACTTGGTTTCAACTTTCAACCCAATTTTGTGTTGAGAGAGTCTCACTCTGAAACTGAGTCTTTGATCCTTGGTTCTCACCCAACCTTGCACTTAGGCTATGTATGGTGATCGAGGAAAGATTACCATCAGCAATTCGAACATTGTCTTTACCAGAACAAATACTATAAGATGACAAAACAAATGACATGCCAGTTATTTGATCAAATGCCCCCAAATCGATGATCCAGGAAAAGTTAAAAAGTGTAGATGACATAAAAAGGAGTGAGCAAAAGTGGAAGTAGAGCACTGGACTATCCATCTAGTTGAGACATCATCCATCTCAACTTTTCCATCTCATCACTAGAAAAAGTGATCATACTCCTAGGAGATGTAGAAATTAATTGAATTGCATCTTGGGCTACTAAGTGCATTGCAGATGGCCCCTGTCTGGAACTGGAATTAAACTGAGGTGGTCGACCATATAAATCTCAACATATCACCTTCGTGTCACGTCTTAGCCCATAGTGCTCACACTGCAGTTTATCCTTATCATCACCCTTCCCGGATTTTTTCAAGATTGCCTTGCTCATTTTTTAAGTTGTCGTCACAAGTGCAAACTTATCATGAGAAACAAGATCCTATCCAAGCTTGGAGAACATAGCACATTGCTTGCTCTCTTCACTCTAAATGTAGGCATAAAAGTAAGACAGTGCAGATTGCAGAATGTGGAGGATCTCTATCCAAAATCTAAACTCTGGCATGTTCGTAGCTCTTATTAAAACCGGCGATGTTCAAATATTTGTTGGTGTTCTACCATCGCTCTGTATCTTGACACATCAGTAGCACAAATAGGGGTATAATTGTGGTGATGGTCCAATTCCTCCCACTTACTCCGTAGAGTAAGCATAGTATGTCCCCAAGAACATCTACTCCTAACGAAGATGGGATATTTCACGTTGCAAGTCATATAATTTTGTAAAGTTCCCAACTTGGGCATAAGTCTGCGCTACAACATCCCATTTCTCCTTCGCAGTAGAGAGAAATATTCTTTTTTGTGATAGCACCTGGTTTTGCTCTAATGCTTATAGGTTTATCCTTGATCTTAGAAGTGGAGATTGGTGATCCTTCCAGGTGTATGAGTAATAGTCTTGGTGTGAGAGTTTTGTAATTTTTGTGATTGTGAGGGCTTTTTGGCTGTCCTACATTTAAATGTGATCGATTTTTTATGCATTGCTGCAGAAACAGTTGAAATTGTTTTTATGGTCTTCATATGATAGTGGCAGGTATTTCCACATTTTTCTAAATGGGGCTTAAGGGCTCGTAGAAGCCCAGAACAGTCTCCTGTGGCTGATTTCGGTTGTTACAATTTCAGCTATTCATTGACACTGGTGATCTCTATTTTGACTCTTCCCCAATATACAAGTCTTTCCCTAGTACACGTAGTTGATTCCTCTAGCATCATCACCATCTGTGTGCTGTTACGGTATGAACAAAAAGACTGGTGCAAACTACCATTTTACTTGGACCATAAATGTGGGCCCACTTCTCTCTTACATTTTCAGCATAATCGACTGCTCCTGCTTAGGAGGGACTTCTTTCCTTGTCAGTCTCTGCATTTAATACAAACATGAATGTTCTAAGTTTTGGTGAATGCTGTGCAGATTGAATATGATACCAAATTAATACATTTCAGGCAACTTTTGGATGTCTTGTGGACTAGTCATGATTCTAGGCAAGTCTTTGGCCAAGGTCCTGATGCGGGTAACCAGTACAGGTTAATATGTTAATGACCTACAGCAACAATTTCATGCTTCATGTGACCATGTAGTTACCCAGTGAGATATGCTGCATCGGCAGGTCAATAATCTTCACCAATGGAACCGAAGAGGCCAGATTTGCTGCTGCAAGCAAAGAAAGGGAACGAACCAAATCAAGGAATAGTATCGTGACAACACAGATACAACAACTGGGAACATTCTATCCAGCAGAGACTGGACATCAGGTATGGGATTCTAGATTGTTTTTGGAAGTTTCTAGATGCTTCACTGAGTGTGACCAACTTGGTTAAGTTGTACTGAAAGTCTCTGATTTCTAAACTAGATCACGTATGACAAAAAGGGAGTCTTGAAAGTTTCTAAGATGACCATTGACAGCAAAAGGATATCCGAAGACTCAAGAGAATTTTTAACCAACTCGTTTATGTTGTAAACTTGGCAGAAATTTGAGCTCAAGCGAAATCCATTCCTCCTCCAGCTGATTGGAAACTTGCCAGAAGAGGAGCTTGCAAGATCAAGCCTGGCAGCAAAATTAAATGGCTATGCAGCAGAGCTTTGCCCACTGGCACTGAGGACCCAAAAGCAGATTGACGCAAGGGTCAACGACATCCTCAGAAAACGTTGGCCCATCTTGAGAGAAGTGTAGTTCAGAGTAGAATTAGTGGATCAATATGCTTCACATTTAATAAAACGAGAATGCCATCTAAGAATAAAATTGTGGTGTGAATCCTAAGGACCATCAGCGGTTGAGACCTAGGGTAGACGGGTAGATGATAGGGATGACGGCCACTTTGGATGACCTTAACATTGCCTCATCGAAATCAACATTTTCTGGAATCTAGACCATTTGCCATGTTTTCTTGGCGAAAGGTAACTTCGGCTGACATTGGGTTTTCTGGCCATGTGGAAAACTGATGTGGGAAGTCCAGATCATCCATCTGATAGACTACCATCTGGATTTGCCACATGGACAGTACCCTAGTCCATGTCATACTCATACCCGATCAGGACTAGTAACATTGCTCCCTACAAATGGCATATTTGAAATTTAGTCTAAAAAAAAATATAAGGTGAAAGAAACCCTCTCTTTTGCTACTTAGCACAAGGCAATTGGACTGAAACTTACTACTTGAAGTGGGAATGAGGTGGTCCCAGAGGTGGATCTTTGGTCATGCCATCTCAGCTTCCAAGTGTAAAAACCCTGCCTCCCCTTCGTGCGACAAAGACGTTCATGGGGTGTTTTTTAATCATAGACCATAGACCATAGACCCGAAACTTGAAAGTAATTAGCAATACCCCATGTATTTTCAAACATTAGGATTAGCCCCCTTGACCTAGTTTAACTGTCATTGACTCACCTTAAAATCTGACTTGAATAATGATCTTTGGATTGTCTAACATGATCTCCATGTGGGCCCCACCACCGGGTGTAAGAAGTGGATGTAAGACATGGGTGTAGCTCCTCTAGACCGACTCTAAAAGAGTCGCATGTGCCATTATCTTTGTATATGCAAAATTTGAAATGTGACTAGCATCATGTGCCATTAACTTTGTATGTGCAATATTTTGATCCTTTAATAGCTGCATCGACGGGCTTATGATGCAAGTTGCATCCTTACCTGAACCAATGACGGTTAAAACCAATGCTTTATAACAGAGGACTTTGGATGCAGTCGATGCAGAGGGGTCTCTTGGCCATTGACTCATTTGTTTTGGGCCCACTAACCGCTTGGATGTTTACCCCACCCCTTCCTGTATATGCATACCAAAAATCAGCTTGTTGATACTTTCTAGCCGTTGGATTAAGGGCCCAAAAAAACATGCTTGAATCCAACGGCTACAGTAAATCCTTAAAAAGTGCTAAAATCTATGGCTAGAGAAAATCAATGAGACTGATTTTTCGTGTGTATATATATATGCGTGGGCTAAACATCCATGCTGTTAGTGGGCCCCAAAAATGAACTTAGTAGGGCAACCAAGAGGCTATTCACCTGGTGGATTGGCTGACTCACTAGGTTACTAGTTCAGCTGGTTGGTCAAAAGGATGGCCCCGAGTTTTTCCCGGTTTTTTTTATTTCAAATCCATGTCGATGCTGGCCAACTGTTTGGGGATGGGTGAGTGTTTCAACCAACCCAGCCAGTGCAGGTCTGACTACAGTGGTTAAACTAGGTCAAGTGGTGTATACTGAAAATTTAAAAGTTCAGTACCCAAAAATTATATATGGTTAGGTGATCTCCGCACTGAACCGCCAGTTTGAAGAGTTCAATTGGTGGGGCACCTTTTGAACCGCTAATACCTATAAACAATGCTAAGCTTCAAAGCTAAGCCACGTACTCAAGCGTAAACACCTAAGAAATGCGGCTAAGGGCTCAATTTAGTGCATATACCCGTGCATTAGGATCATCTGATCGTCACAATCACGGGCCTAGATGCCCAATAAACCAACCACTGACGAATGCACTGTCAGATGCTTTTCCTTGAAAAATTATTCTTCTAATCAACGGGTTATGAAGGCATCAGCATTATCTCTCTTCTGTGTCATATATATGACTATCATCGTAATGGTTCAATGAGCAAACAAACTTCAACAAAATTGCAGAGCTGTAAACTGAGCACCCTGGAATGCTTTTAAAGAAATGAAAAACACTCGGTACAAGTCTATTTTGAAGCATTATTTAGATCAGAAATCATTGGAGTCAATGACGGGCCTTGGCTTCCACCTTCTTTCGGAGTCGATGATTTAGCAAGACATCTTCTCAAACTATGCTAAAAAAAACGTAACAGCCATGTTGGACTAACCAACCTAAAAGAATTCCACTGGGAGCCCAAGTAGAGATGAACAATTATTTTTCATGATGAAGGCATCAGCATTCTCTCTTTTCTGTGTCAGATGGCAATGGAAGATATGATTGCCATCGTAACAGTTCGGCAAGCAAACAAACTTCAACAAAATTGCAGAGCTGTAAACAGAGCACCATGGTCTACTAATGCTTTACAGAAATGAAAAACACTCCTACATGTCTATTTTGAAGCATTATTCAGATCAGAAATCATTGGAGTCAATGATGAGCCTTGGCTTCCGCTTTCTTTTGTGACTTTGCCTTCGCCTGGAAAGAACCAAAGAAATAAATAAATTTTGCTACCTGCCGTCCATGGAGGTAGAAAACGAAACTTCCTAATTGATATGTTAATCCAGTACAGTAGAAAAAATGTATAAGAGCGTTCCTCATACACCTAAGTACAACAAGCTAGGAAGAAACACAGAGGAAACGACTACTCTTCTACAACCACTATAGAAAAATTAAACTCAAGCTTAGAATGAAGCTTTGTCAAAATATTTAGCATCTTAATCGCAGCTTTAGAGGGCATGGTTCAAAGTCATGGTCTCAAGACATTTCAAACGAGATATACTTGACTCATGTTTAGTGGAGATTCATGTCTACCTCTAATGGCATTTATCAAAACAAAAAATATGTCTACCTCTAACGGCACTTCTCATATAAATTCCATGATCACACAAGATGTCCCATGTAAGATAGTTCAATAATCCTACATTCACTTTTTTTAATATATAATTCTTTGCTTTTCAAGGGAAAGTAGGCATGTTGTATGCCTGAACTACCCGATACATTTAGGAGGTGTTTGGTTGCCGCTTTTCAAATAGACTTATGGCACCATAAGTGTAAACCATGTTTTCCAGAGAATCCAGTTATCCACGCAAGTACTAACCATGCAAGAATACATATTTAGCTGGACTGTGGAGATGGATGCATACTTCATATCCTCAATCCATTTAAAAATCTGCCTTTTGGTTGCAGATATGAATCTCAAGCCTTGGATTGTAACATATGCTAGGCTCACAATGTCTCCACCATGTTTTTTAAATCTCAAATTCTGTTCTCCATCATTGCTTTCTTAGTAATCCCCCCAACAATCATTTTCACCAGTGGCAACTCAATGCCTTGGAATCAAACAACCTTCCACATCGGACCAGGGCGTCATACCTTGGTTCCTTAAGAAAGTACAAAGCAGATTGGGGAGTTCAAGGGCTGGGTTGTACAGAGAAGCAGCTGCAATCCGCGTTTTGGGTTGGCCTGAACTGTCCGTGGTTTTAAATTGTTCTTACGGACATCCATTCCCAAGCAGCAGTGGTGGCAATGGTGACTAATAGAACAATACACGGTGCGTTCATGCTCCCCATAGCACCACAGGAAAACTCAGGCTCAGGCTAAAAATTTTGGGATCTGTGTTGGTTTTTTGTATGAGGTTGGGGCAGAAACCCATGAACTGTTGCAGTGTTTAGGAGTCCAGAGGGCCTCATTGTGCTGAGCGTCCTCCACCTGTTTGAAAGAATGACTAGCTAAGAGGTTTTCTACATTCTTGACTGATTTTTGTTCGTTGGAACAGAAAGACTTCGTCCCCGTGCGGCGTACGCCGCCCACAACGTCTCGTGGTTGGAGCACAATATGCTTTCTTCTCTTTGTGCGTTGATCTTGAAGGATTACCACATACGTGCATCCATCATTTTTTTTTCTTTTGAATTCTTATTCCTTGCACTCTTATTTGCTTTCTCTCTCCTATTTTTAGAGCGTTTTCCTTGGCGCAATTTCATCAAATCCAACATTTGGGTTTTGTTAAACGTAGTGGAAGAGTTATATTCTTTCTTCGCCAATCCTCCATTTGCTCGTCACCTTTGCTAGGCCTCCATTATTTTGTGTCGTTTGTTGCCTTGTTTAATTGTTACCTACACAAATGGGACGCACAACGGCATCTGTTGGCAATGATAATGATTCTCAAGTTGATCCGGAGAGAGATGGCATCTCTTGAAGATGAGGAACACCAAGAAGGGCCACAATAACTATCGATACTAGAAAAATTCTCTTATGCACGTGGTAGATCACATCCTCTACCTCCAAAAAAATCTCGTGGTATTTCGTAATGACCCAAGGTGTGAAACACGAGGCCCTTGTCAACCCAAAGGCAACAATAAGCTTCGTTTTGGCTTGTGGAGATTCTCTCTCAAATATTTCTTTTAAATCTCACAAGGACGCTACGGAGGGGTGGTGAAGTTGGGTGAACAAGACCTTCAAAGACTCTAAGGTTGTCTCTATTTTAAAGTAGGCAAGTGTATATGAGGCTATTCGTCTTTCTACGGGACTTCGTGTGAAAAAGAATCTTGCCAATTTGAATGGCTTGCTATCTCGTTGGTGCAGTGCTTCCCACACATTCATATGTGCGAGGAGAGAAATGACTCCTTTTGAAGATGTCACCATCGTGATGCCACTTCCCATAGTGGGTGATGGTATGACGGAGTTGATTTTGTCTAAGAATAAACAAATAACATATAATGACCTCGTGACTTCTCAAGATGGTATTAAAGTGAACACTACATAAAATACGAAAACCGTCAATAAGGAGTTCAAGAGGCCTAATTTCGTTGGCTGGGTTAAACATTTTTTGGAATACATGAGAATTACGAAACGTGAAAAATCTGAGAAGCTCGTTCCGACTTCAGGTCGTGAGGCACCTAACATGGTGGAGGTCTTGGTCACATTCTAGTTATCCCGACTTAAATTCTAGAGCGACCCTCATGAGAAAGTTCAGGATTCTCTCTTCCCGCAAACAATCAAGATCGTTCAAAGCAAACAATTTCTCTTGGCTCATATGTTTTAGATACTATTTATCGACAGCTTAATATACTTGTTAATAACGTTCAGCTCTCCAATGGGTAATTTGATGTCGAGACCTATGCTTCGCCGCCCTTTTTGCAAGTGTAGTGTTGGGAACACTGACCAAACTATGTCCCCAACCTCAGGGTGTTTCCAGATAGCATAGTGAGGAAAATTAAAAAGTCAGGACGGTTCGACAAGTAGAGTCATCCGTCCTAATAATAATCCATAGACATGACAATGAAGTAATATCAAGCACAAAAGCAAATGTTTGTTGTCGCATTTGGATCGTGCAGGTTAAGTGCATTGCTAACCTTACACTCGTGTCCCTCCTGGTATGCTACAAGTGTAGTCTTGAGTCGGGGATTCTAGGACCACTATCAATTTGACATACAGATAAGATTTGTTGGAAGGTAAACTCATCCTTAGTTCGACTCCCGAGTTCGTGTTGAATTACCTTGACAATTGATGGCTTGGCATGGAGTATAACACAAATTGTTTTCCTCGCCAAATGGTGTTCGTATCGAGGGGTTCGAGACCAAACATTATAGATATTCTTCGTGTCTTTACATTTTTGACAGTCTCGCATTAGTATCAACTTGTGCATGAGCCTTCCTCTTGCAAGTACCTCGTAAAGAATCATCATAAAAAACAGAAGGAACAAGTGTGACGTCATTTTCCTGGCAAGGCAGTTGTCATTCGCAATAATTCGCGTTTGGGACCGTCCCTTCCCGTGACGCCTCAAAATCCGGATTGACAGCTTCCACATTTTCATCCTCAACAACTTGTGCCAAACCAAACTTGCCTTCCGAAGCCAAAAGACCATTCGAAGAAGACTATTCTCTGATTTTCAGATGAGGACGACCTTTATGATCATTTTCATTTGGGATGCATTGTGACTCCCCGTTAAAATTAACAAAGACTTTAAACGCGTTAAAGTCTGACCCCAAAAAGCATTCGCATCAAGGCTAACGTGTCTGCAATGACCATCCGTTGGATAAGGAGACGAAACTTCACCCTAACGAAATAAACAAAGCACACAAAACGTAAAGACAATATTGGTAGTTCTTGGTCTCAAACCCCTCCACACAAGAACACCTTGATTGAACCTCATCTGGCAGGAAAAACAATTCGCATTGTACTCCATGGCAAGCCATCAATCGTTAAGGTAACTTAACACAAACCCAATAATCACACTAAAGACAAGAATGAGTTCACCCTCAAACAAATCCCATCTGCGGGTAAAATGGATAGTAACCGTAGGACCCCCGACCCAAGATTGCACTTGTAGAACACCAAGAAGGACATATGTGCAAGGTCAACAACGCACCCGACCTGCAAGATTCAAATACGACAACAAATCTTTCTTGAACGCTTGGTATTACTCCATTGTCATACTCGTAGATTATTACTAGGGTAGACGACTCTACCTGTCAAACTGAAACCGCTTGACTTTATAATTTCCTTCACTACGGTAACTGGTAATTCCTTTGAGGCTGGGGCATAGTTTGACAAGTGCTCCCAACACTACTTTTGCAAAAATAGTGACAAAACATAGGTTTCAACATCAAAATACCTATTGAAGACCTGAACATTATCAACAAGTATATCAAGCTACCAATAGAGTACCTAAAAACATAAGAGCCAGGGAAAACCGTTTCCCTTGAACAATCTTGATTGCTAACGGAAATGGATAATGATAATCTTGAACCCTCTCATGAGGATCAATCACGAAGGTGTCTCACGACCCGTACGTAGAATGAACTTCTCAGATTTTACAGACTTTCCATACTTCTCCCGCATTGCCCAAAAATGTAGAACCCAACCAATAAAATTACACCTCCTGGATTCTTATTGACGATTTTCTTGAGGTAATGTTCACTTTCGCACCATCTTAAGAAGTCACAAAATCATCATATGTTCTTTGCTCAATGTTAAACAAAACCTACCCCGTCGTACAAAAATCACCAACTATGGGAAGCGACATCAATATGGCAGCATCTTCAAGAGAGAGCCATCTGCATGCCAATTGTCGGATCTTATATGTTTGATGGAAAAAGTACAAAAATATCGTAGTTTCTCTTGAGCCATGCTTCTATACAACACCAATGATGTTTCTTTTAAGGCAAATTCAACATTCATCTAACTCACCAAAAGTCCAGTCTCCTTTAAAAATGATATCCGCGATGCCTAACTATTTTGCAATAGCTAAGCTGATAAAGAATGCTTCATACTCAGCCTAGTTATTAGACCTAGGGAAATTTAATTTGAATAACAAAGATTTAGTCGCACCATCTAGGGAGTGAAAAACAAGCCCTACACCTCCCCCATTATTTGTTGAAGACCCACCAAAGTAAACTTCTAATGGTACGCGAGGTGGTGTCGCTTGTGCAATGGCAACGCAAGGGAACTCCCAATATTTCTTCAAAGATCTTAGTGAGATCACTTCCTGAGAAGTTAGCTAAGAGCTTTGCTAGCACTTGACTCTTTAGTGCCTTGGGATGAATACGGGTGTCATACTAGAGTAGCCATTTTGCGATCCATCCCATGAGAGTTGGTTTTGAAAGTAAAAACTTGATGGGATCGGCTTTTGTAATTAGGTGCAGCTTGTGTGCCAACAAGCAATGCCGAAATTTGTAGGCAAGGCAAACTTGTTCGATCTTAAGATATCGTAGTTCACTCCCTTCGAGGGAACAACAGATGTAATAGATTGGTCGCTCGACACCTTCATCACTTTCTTGAGCTAAGAGAGCACCTGCAGATTTTTCCGTGGCAGAGATGTATAACAAGAGTGGTTTGCTTAGTATAAGAGTAGCCATCATCGGTGATGTGCTTAGAAGGCTTTGCAGGCGAGTGAAGGCTTGTTGGCAAAGTTCCAACCATTGATGTTTTGCACCCTTTTTTAATAAGATAGAGAAAGGTGCAATTACTTCTACTAATTCAGGAATAAAATGTTGTAAATATGAGATTTCCCATGAAAGTACAAAGTTCCTTGATGCATGTTGGCGGCATCGTTATGATTGTGTGAGTTTTGTTGTTATCAATGTTGATGCCGTAGCGATGTACAACGAAGCCCAAATTTTTCACAGGCAACACCAAAAGCACATTTGAGTGTTCATTTTCAGATTGTATTTTTGACAGCAAATGAGTACCTTTCGCAAGTTATTGAGATGAGATTCCTTCCTTTTTAATAATTGGGAGATTCGAAAAATCCAAAACGAAGTTCGGAGGATCTCTAAGGGCACAATAGGAGGTGCGGCTAGGATAGGGAAGCCAATAAAATTTATTTTTTGAAAAAATAAAAAACCCAATTTATTCCGAAAGAGATTTGGGTGATTTTTAGAAACTGAAGATCTGGTGATCAAAAAATTTCAAAACTAGATTCTGTGGATCCCAAAAGGTCCTATGAGAGGTGCTGTTAGGGTAGAAATTCCTGGGTCGACGCGTATCTCAAGGAAAAATCAAAACTCAAAAATCCATGACATTGTATTTTCGAGAAAAAAAAACTGAAAAAAAAATCCAAGGAAAGGGGATGCAATGGATCTCTAATATTACTGATAGGGAAAAACTTACTAGGAATGACAGGTCTCGTCTTTTTACTTCAGAAAAGATCCACGAACCTCACGGAAATACCCTCTGCAATTTGCTCAAAGCCTACCCCCACTCCGGATACCCACATACTCTTTGTAGATCGTTGTGATGACTCTAGGGGACAAGGGCACATGCCCTAGAGTTACCATACTCTAATACCATGTTGTCTACCACTTTACTCTAAAAGCTTAAGCTGTTAGAGGGAGGCATAACTATGTATATCAAAGAGTCCACATGTCTAACAAAGGCGGAGTGCTGGCCACACACCAAACAACAAACTCCAATAACAGCTCCAGTATAAGGCATTGTACGCTTAGGAGGCACAATGTGCATGGTGCCATCTAACAGATCAATCGCACGAGGCACCCAGTATGGGCCAATCTGTCTATTTCATTTTTAGCCATGTAGGTGAAAGGCAGCAGTTTACGGCACCGTATGCGTAGGAAGCACGATGTGCATGATACCATCAAATAGATCAATTGCACGAGGCACTCTCCAATGGGCCTACTTGCTGTTGTGTGTTGCAATATGGTGTTGTCCCCACCGGTAGTTAGTCATATGGGTTGTGTGTCTATGATCATGTACTCCAGAGACTTAGATCTTTTGCATTTAGGATAACAACACTTCCAAGCAAAACCATAGAAGAGGGGAAACCTCACCGTTAAACCCTTCATAAGACATAACACAACCATTTAGCAGCTATAGGTATGCTTTTTCTTCAAATCTAATCAACCATTTAGCTTCCAAGAACAACAACGGCGAAGTTGACTCAGGTCAATTAAACCATAGTTATGGTCTAAACCCTACATTTAGCAGCTATAGGTAAGCTTTTCCCTCTAATCTAATATACCATGTAGCTTTCAAGCACCACGGCATAGGAGCACAAGCAATGGCAGTAAACCCTAGAAAAGATATAAACCCTACATTTCTATCAACAATCTAAATCAAACAAATTTCACCCAAACAAATCACGATCAGCTTAGAATAAGATAATCCAATGATAACAGTAAACACAACCGAAATTATAAGAAAATAAAAATCAATAACTCAAAAAAAAAAAAAAAAAAAACAGATCTGATAAGATAGCGTAAACACAATTGCAATTACAATTCAGAGAGAATGAGTTGGATCGTTCGGAGTACCTTGAGATACTTGAGCTTCATGTTTCCATAAACAAGACCGAAGGTGAAGGCCGAAGCCCGAGCTACCTGTAAAAAAACAGTGAAAAAAGATGAAGAATCGACCGAAACGTAGCAGATTCCAAAACGAAATTCAAAATATCACACCCAAACGTAACGGATTACCAGGGCGAGAGTGCTGGTGCCGGAGTAAGGGCCTGGAGGTGGCGCCATGAAAGTGAAGCTTTAACGCTACGAAGGGAAGGATGTGAGGGAAGAACCAGTAAAACCCAAAGAAACCAACCCTAGATTTGTTTTTGTGAGGGACTGTTTTTTGTGTTTTAACTCTATCAATTTACTAAAATGCCCACCGTGGCTTCTAAATTTCCAAAATCATATCCGATGACTGGGTGTTAACTTTTTGATGGGTACCCATCCACGATACCCGATGGGAGGACCCGATATTTACCGGTTTTAATTTAGTGCCGAAACCAATGGAATCGAAACTGTACGCTCTTGATACATTTGTACGAAGGTCCAAAATGCAGAACTCCTTTCCGACGGAGAATCCGCAGCAATGGTGTTGCAGCGGGGAGAAAAAATTCGCTGGCCCCCTCCCAAAATGTACGACAAGTACCCCTTGTTAACTCCTAACCAGGGGCTTAACGCTGGTTGGGTTAAGGGATTGACGTACGTGTCTGACATTTGGGTGGGGGGACTTCAAAGTAACGAATGTTTTCTCTTGCAGCGGGCATCCTTCGTCTTTTGCAAGTAAAACTTTGATGACATGGCGTAATATGAGCCACGTGACAGATTCTAAGAGGACTCTGACCGTATGGATGTTTTTCCAATCCCTGGGTGAACATACAAACCAAAAGTTAGCTTGATTAGTGATTTCAAACCTTTGGATCTTCGTATCTCAAATAATGGCCAATGATGCTCAAATTCCCACCGTTAAAATCAACCCATAAAAATAATTCCAATCAATGCCTAGAAATCACTAATCAGGCTGATTTTTAGTTTATGGGTCCACTCATGGCTTGGCCAAACATCCATATGGTCAGAGTCCCCAAAGAGTGTGCCACGTGGCTCATAATACGCCTTGCCATCAAAGTTGTACTCGTCTTTTGCATGATACTAACCTTTAAAAAAGTTCCAACCTGTTAAGCCATGATTATAAAGTAAATTGAGCTTGAGTTGGAGCATTTTTAGGTGTTTGTGTCCTGCAAAAGTGAACTCAGTCACAAAGGTGAACTCAGTGAAGGCTGATGGGAGCTGACCCCTAGCCAGCACAAGGGCGATTCTCTTTGGCTAAGGTGCTTTATATACAAATTGTTTTTATTAAGGGCAACTCCAACTGGGCTCTATATCTTCATATTTTTTTTTTTTTTTTGATAAGTTAAACATGTATTAAGAAAAGGAGATCGAGGAGATCTCAAGGGGACATATGAAGTGTCTAAAAAAACAAAAAACAAGTCAGCATAACACCTCATCCATCCTAAAGACCAAATCACTGAAGAACAAGCCTCTCAATTCTTGAGAGGTGCTACCCCAACCAAAAAGGAACGCCTTGATGCTAAGAATGACCTCCTGAAAAGAACTCTCCTTACTAAGGAATGTTCTCTTATTTCTTTCAATCCATAACCCCCATATAATCGCTAGTGGTAGCATCCTCCAAAGCACCTTACCCTTTGCCGACATAGGGATCCGTGGCCAACCCTCCAAGACTGCCCTTATGGTCTCCGGGAACACCCATCTCATGTTCTTATGGCCTAGAAAGAACATCCAAACTTGTCTAGCAAATTCACAGTGTACAAGAAGGTGGTTAGTGTTCTCCCCGCTTGCCTTGCACATAACACAATAGTCCACTAAAATCCATTTTCTTGTGATTAAATTCTCAACAGTAAGAATCTTATTCAATGAAGCAACCCATGCAAAAAAACGGATTTTCAAAGGAACGATCGGCTTCCAAATACAAGTGAAAAGGTGGGAAGGAGATGACGATGGTATGTGTGGTGAGAAGGAGGATGGGAAGACGGGAAGGAGATGACGATGTTATTTTCCATTGAAGTTGCTTTTTCAAAATCCAACTTAAATCGGGCTCTATAATTTGAAGCCGGGCTCTATATCTCTATTCTTGACATCAAATATATAATACAAATATATAATACTCTACTCTTTGACTTCAAATATAAAGCCCTACTTTTTATTTTTTTGAATTTTTTTTGTGTCATCTTAAACACTTTGATACTTTTGTATTATTTTGAAAAACATCTGCTTTTTATCAACAAATTTTTTTGTGTCATTTTAATAAATATATTTTTTTTAGGGGGGGGATGCTCTAAGTTTTACCCAAATGGAACCAACCCGTTGCTTTTGCTTAGATCGATCTAGTGACCCTAAGTATCCCCGTGTAGGGTATGTTTTCGGGCCCATTGACCGCATGAATGTTTAGCCCATCCCTTATAGATATACATAACAAAAATCACCCTAATTGGTTCTCTATCCATTAGATTTTGTACTTTTTTAAGAATCATTCTATAAAGTATATTCAAGTTTGTTTTGGGGGTGCTTCATGCACTGAGGGTGGACTAAACCAAGGTTTAAAGGGACCGTTATAACGGTATAATGGACTGGGGGCGTTACCGTTTTTTCCATTATAACGGAAAAAAAACGTTCAGGGGCAAAAATGGAAAATAACGGAAATAACGTGAAAAATGGCGCTGAAATTCAAATTTTGAATTTTAAAATTTGAAATTCAAAAATGGAAAATAACGGAATATAATGGAAAAAAAATGAAAATAATGACCTTTTTTTTCACAAAATTTTTCAGAAAATAAATGTCGTTATTTTCATTATAACGGAAAATAACGGCTGTTATTTTCGTTATAATGGCCGTTATTTTCTGGGCGTTTTAACGGTCCATAACGTAACTGGTTAGGTCCAAATCCGTTATAACGGCCGTTTTTTAAACCTTGGACTAAACATCCATGCAATCACTAGACCTAGAAACATGCATTGGGTAAGTCCTCTGATCGACTAGAGCAAAACTTGCTGGAGCCAACAAAAAATGCTATAACTATAGGTCCATGTAATAGAGAATTTTTAAGTAGCTTGGATTTATAAGTAGTTTACAAGCACAATTTTCTGAGCATATGGTTTGTGCTTCTAAAGTATCTCGGGGTCGATGCGCAGGCATCTTGCCACACATCTTGACAATCAAGGTATTCTCGTGTAGCTAACGCATAAAGAGCTGGCGCTACTAAGATGTGTAACAAGGTTTTAAATGGCAATTAGGACGAACTCTTAATGTTTATGCCCTTACGACTAGTCACATCATAAGGTACAAACCAACAATCTGCGCTAATTGGTTGAGTGTAACCGTTTTGTGATATTTACGTGGTCGGTAAATGTTTATTAGCCCTATAAGCGTTAACACTCTAGGTAAAACAAAAGGAGAAATGTTTGTTTTGAGCATAATTTACTTTTTATTTAAAATATATATGAAAAAAGCACATGTTCTTTTTATATCTATTTAAAGTAGGGTTGTCAACGGATATTATTCGAATTGAATATAAGTACATCCGAATTTGATCTGAGAAGTATAAAAAATATGATATTTAAAATCTAATGAATATTTTAAATCAATATTCGAATTCGAATCCGATTAACTTATCAGATATCCAACAACATCCTATTCGTCTTATTAGAAACTAGATTCGAATAATATCTGATAATAACCCATTAAGGTGCCTTGTTGGTACACACTTAATGGATTGGAGTTTAAAATATGTTATATACTAGTAAATGGCCTGCGCCCACGGCACTCCCAGACAAAAGTGTTTGCAAAAATTGGGTGCCTTCAGCACTCAAACAGTATAACGGACTGGGGTGTTACTATTTTTTCCATTATAACGGTTGTTATAACGGATTATAATGCACAGAGGGAGAAATGGAAAAATAACATAAATAAAATAAAATAAAATAACAGAGTTGAAATTCAGATTTTGAATAAATTGAGATCAAATGAGGCGGATTGAGTGGCTGAAATCTAATCGTCCACATTAGATCGATGGATTTGACTCAACCGCTCTTTATCTAACCGTCCACATTAGATCGATGGATAAGATAAGAGAATACAACTGAGTTGTCTTGTTATATGCGTAAGTGGCTCGTGCCCGCGGCACTTTCCGACAAAGTATTTGTCAAAATCGGGTGGGAGTTAATCTCAGCCATCGATACGAAGCATAGTGGATCTCAGCCACTAATTATTGAAGCCATATGAGATAAGGGGGGGTATAAGAAAATCACAGTCACTTGTTATATTGATAGTGGGTGGCCCGTGTCCTCTGCACTCCCCGTCAAAGCATTTGCCAAAATCAGGTGTGAGTGGCTGAGATCCGCTGTCCATTTGGGGGATAAGATCTCGGCCCCCTTCTTTGTCGAAACAAATAAGAGGGGGTATAAGTGGGGAGACAACTTCCCTGTTTTGTTATATAGATATATGGGCTGAGATAGAATGACTCAAGCTATTCTTACTAATAGAATGACTAATGGACGTGGACTTTTGGCGATGATGATCTCATCACCATGCAGATCATTCTCACCCAAAAATTAGTAATTTTTAAACTTCTAACCCTATCAAATATGGATCTAAATTTAACGGTGAAAATGGATGGTCCAAAAATTTTCAATTTGCAATCCACTTTCTAGAAGGCTACAAATGTTGGATGGGTTGGTCTTTTTGTGTGATTGATATCCATGTTGAGAAAAATATCATCGCCAAAAATCAGCTTGTAACTCATCTGCATGTGAACCCCACGTCCATTAGTCATTTTATCCCAGTCCTATAACATTGTTAGAGATCTGTCCACCAGGTATGAAAGCAGCTTGGTTTGGAAGGATAATTCGATCCATGAGTCTACACACCCTGTTACAGGGCATATTAACACCGTAGATCTTCTCATCTCTAACCCATGATTGCTTGGTAACACTACAAAGTTTGTGGGCAAGCGTTTGTGGCATTTGCCTATGCTTGATGGTGCAGTCCAACAAATATTTGCATTAGACCCAACCATTTTAGCGAAAAAAAAGTGATCAGTTGCAGCCAAACAATAGGCAAAAATGACTATCTCATCTCCCTTGGTCTCCCCCAACAGTTCTCCCCTCCCCCACTATTTGAAAAGTAAACCTTGGCTCGTTGCATGATGTTAGCAAAGTCGACCACAGCACACAATATGAGCCACGTGGCACACTCTTAGAGGACATTGACCACATGGATGTTTGGCCAGTCCCTTGGTGGATCTGCAAACCAAAAATCAGCTTGATTACTGATTTACAACCTCTGGATCTTTGCTCCCAAATAACGCTCAATAATGCTCAAATTCCTACGGTTAAAATCAACCCATGAAAATAACTTCAATCCAACGATTAGAAATCATTGCTCAGGTTTATTTTTGGTTAGCAGGTCCACCTAGGGACTGGCCAAACATCCATACGGTCAGCGCTCTCTAAGAGTGTGCCACGTGTCTCGTATTGTGTGCTGTGATCGGCTTCGTTCACATCATGCAGGGAGCGAAGGTTTACTCCGATTTGAATATTTTCCGAACAAATGTTGTCATTGTAAACATTTTTTTTTCCTTCCAAACATTTTCCTACAAGCTATGGACAGATACCAAGCAGGGGTGAAACTATTATACGAGGGCCAACTGTACAGATAGAGAACGATCGAAAGAGGAAGAAAGCTTCGATCTCATCAGAACGAAGGGAGAAGCACAGAAAGAAAGCCACAATGTCTTCTAATCAAGTTAGGGCTTCACACATCCTGATTAAGCACCAGGGTTCCAGAAGAAAAGCTTCATGGAAGGATCCAGAAGGCCGGGTTATCATGAACACCACCAAAGATGGCGCTGTGGCTCAGCTTAAAGCCATAAGAGAGGAAATCGTTACAGGGAAAACGAAGTTCGAGGACATCGCTTCTCGTTGCTCCGATTGCAGCTCCGCCAAACGAGGTGGCGATCTAGGTCAGTTTCATCTCTCTCAAAGGTTTTTGAGTTTCTCCTCAGTGATTTCTTGATTATGTGCTACTTGGTTTCGATCTAGTTGGAACTGTCTCGGATGAATTGTTGTTCTGGTTGAGGTTTGATCTGTTTGTGCTTGAAATCTGAAAAACTAGGGTTTGTTGATAGAAGGTAGCCTTTATAGACGGTTGACGTTTCATTTAAGGTGCGGTTGACCGGTTGTCTTTATAGAAGGTGGTTTCAGTTGACGGGGGTTTGAATTTGATTCCTCTGTTCTTATAATCTGGAAACTTAGGGTCTAGGCATCTCACTACACTCAAATTTGTACCTCTTAGATTAAGGTGTTTGGGTTTATCCTTTATGCTTGCTCAAGCTGTGTTTAATTGGAATGTTTGCTGATAACCGATTGTTGGCTGAAATGCGATCTCCTTGTTCTTGAGAACTGTAAGAATATATATATATATTTTTTGATACCACAGGTATCCGGGCCTCGTAGAGCACCCGACTAATCCCGTAGGGCACGTAAGTCACCCCTTCCCCACGTGCCTGATGTACTGGGATAAATCCCAGGGGTTATGGATAAAAAAATATATAGCATATGGGTTATGATATTGTTGTTGACTGTGGATGACTTGTCTGTAGTTCTATGTGGAATTTATTGCCGATATGTAGTGGTCTAAAACTTTGGAGGTAGTGATACTCAGTATTTGATTAGGTTGTTATTTTGTTTTATTGTTGACAATTGAGGGTGGTTTTGGTAGTTGTGGAAGGTTGATTGAGGTTTGGGTTTGACATTTGGTTCTTAAATTATGCAAGTAGGGATTTTATCCAATTGATTTAAATGGGTTTCTCACTTGCTGTTGTTTTTCAAGAATGGTTTTAGTAGTTGTGAAGACCCTAGAAAACGAAATTAAGATATTTTGCCTTCTTTTTCTTTTCATAACAACTTAAATTGTTAAATCAGAATCTGTGGTGGTTTGGTTGTGATTTCTCCTCTGATTCTTTTCAACAAAATTGGTGTTTGTGTATTTAAGGTGGATGCGGTATTTTTCTCTCTCGAAGTTTGCATATGACCGCATGAAGTATAACACTTCTCATAAAGAATGGGAACGCTTAAATGTTCACATAACAAGCTTCTCAAATAAATTGCTAATTGGTACTTATCAAAAAAAAGTTTGCATATGACATTCGGTGACCTTAAACTTGGACATCACTGATACCTAATGATGGTTGTATTAGCTTTGGAATGTTTGTTGCGGTTTGAATTTGATTTAAATGATTATAAATAAGTCCGCCTCTAATTGGGTTCTTCTTGCAATCGTGGACCTGCTTGTCTTTTTACCTCCTTATTAAGAGAATTGTGAAGTGGGGTTTTTATACGGTTGGTTGAAATGTATGTCTCTTATCAAGTAGTACTCTAGTCTAGACTGGTTTCAGTATTCAGTCATACACTTTTTCTTTTCATCCAATCAAACTTATCAGTGCCAGATACCTTTTTGTCCACTTTCAGAATTAAGTTCTTTTGATGGTTGATACAATTTTTTTGCTTACTTATGTTTTCCTGATGAAGTGAATATTTTTCCAGCAGCAATGATCTTTGGAAAGTTGAACCTGGTTTATTAATTTTAGATTGTGGAGTGAAAGCCTTTATGATGCCTGTTTAACTATGTTGCATTGACACGGATACGGGTGTTGTTGTGTCAGTGTCCGACATAGGTGCAGAGTGTCTGATTGGGCGAGCCTTGAAAACAAGGATTAGTGGACTCGGCAGTATACTACAAAATAATGTGAAAACAAGTAAAATAAAAAACAAAACTGAACTTGGAAATGTTGCACTGGAATCTGTCATGCCTGATTTCGACACTTGTTTGACAAAGGTACTTTGCCTGTTTAGAAGAATCCATGCAATAGATGTTTAAATTTGGTTCATATTTTGGTGGTCCATAGGATGACTTTTTTTATTTATTTATTTTTTTGCTAGTTTTGTGAAAGCCTGGTTTCTGTTATAATGTAGAAAAAGATAGTTGAGGATTTTCGAGAATCTTGGGCATTTGTACACACCTCAAGATGCAATTGGGTTGAATAGGGATGGGGTTTGTTTAGATGGTGCCACTTTGAGCCTCATAATTTGAACCACCAACAAAACATCCCTAAAATAGCTTAGCACCATCTTGGGGAAGAGGTACTTTTTCTCCAGCAATGTTTCCAGCTTGGTGGGTAACATGGGTTTGCTTGCATGGTTCATCTTTAGCGACTGTTTGCAAACATAATCCGTAGCTCTTGTTGGACAATTTTTTTTTTTGGTTGTTAATGTTATTATAGAGAAGGGTGCAAAAGGCTATCAATAGAGGGAATGAACTGCCTTTCACAGTACAGTTTTTTTGCTGTCTTTTCTGATGTGGGAAGTACGGATGCAATTTGAGATCTAATGATTGACATATACTTCCATGAGAATAGGTTATAGACTTCATTGCATTTTTCATTACCACATCCATGCAAAGGAATGTTGGGAAAATGGTATTGACATCTTAAATATTCGTGGGGATTTATGGCAAGTTATATTATTATTAGCTGCAGTAGGCATTTTTCTTTATCACAAAATCAGTATCATTTTCTAATATGTGTGGCAGACCATTTTTTTTTCCTCCACCCCTTTTGCTGGGGTCGCTAATTCACACTATTCCCCTATTGTACTGTCATTTTATTCTAATGGACCAATTAGCAATTTATTTGAGAAGCTTGTTATGTGAACATTTAATTGTTCCCATTCTTTATGAGAAGTGTTATACTTCATGCAAAATTAAAATGTGGGGATTCTGTGTACTTCTATCAGTTGGCATTTAACAAATAAACAAATGTAAAATATGCACAACTAAAACCACATTTGGCCAGATAACTATGCTCTTCAGGCATGTAATCAGAATTTGGTCCTTTTCTTTCCTTTTGTGTATATAAATCCTTGCTGAAGTTAAATGCTCGGTGATCATCAGACTGCTTCTTGACAGGTGTTGCCAATGGTCTTCTTTGCAGAATATTTTAGTTGGGAAATAAGCTCTCCTTTATCAGTACAAAAAACAATAATGTCTATTTCATTACTCTGTCCAGTTCGTTGGATTGAACAATGACATCAAGCTTAAGACACAGGGCACACGGCACCTTCCAGTTGAGCCATGGGCTCAACCTTACTAGCTTACTACTATCAGAGTTACTGTGATTGTATAATGCTTATTTTCTTCAAATTGCTTATACTTTATTAAAAGAGGATCTTTATTTCTTAGAAATTGCAGTGTCCAACAGATATGCCCATCATGTGTGTCAGACACGTGTAGATATTATGAAGACAAACCTTCAAAAAAAATTTCATTTTTTTCCCTTTTATTAAATATATAAACTCTGTGCCATTAATTTTTATTATTAATTTAGTGGAGTTCTTCGTTGTATTGTTTTATGAAGTAATATCTGTACAAAGAACAGCTGTTGATATTATCACTTAAAGATTCCATGGACATGTTGACTTGCCAGGTTTTCCTTGGTTACCTTGACTGACACCTGCTATTGGAGGCTGAACTGACACATGTGACCATATCTAACTTACATAGCCTATGCTCCCTTAGGAAGCCATAAAAACTATCGTCGAGCGACAAATAACTTTTTTACTAGCCGATTTGACTGCCTTTGTGTCAACGTTCTACTTGTACATTTTTTTTCCTAATGATATCTTGTTTTGATTCTGTTAAGAAAATGGTAACTTTTTTAGGACTACCTTGTGATTATCATACGGGTTCTGTTATTCTTATGCATAAAACATCTGAATTGTTTTGCATGCAACCAGTGTTATCAAAGCCGATCCAGGCATGTGTCTGAGGTGCAAGGCGAGGCGTGGTGTAGTTACTCAGGCACTTGCCTAATGTGCCTAGGCGCACGCTTGCCTCGTGGCAAAGGTGCATGAGGCACGTACCCTAGTGAAGTGCTCCAATACTTAAATAAGAAATACCTTTTCATGTGTTTGTAAACAAGTTATTGTGCCTATGTTATATGCTGAAAGGTCTAGTGTATGAAAGATGGACTACTCTTGACCCCTATCAAGCAAGGAGATTGAACTTGGGAAGGAGACAAGGGCAGCAAGGGGGCTGTCCATTCAGTTGGGCATCAACCAAAATGTGATCAAAGCAACCGAACCCTCTCAAGCAAGGAGGTTAAACTTGAATGAGATTGAAGCAATTGGGTATCTTCTTGCATGGCTGCTTAATTGACGCCATAGTTGCGCCTTTTGCCTCTAATTACAGTGCATGCAACCCTCAGCTGCATTTTATGTCTATCCACACAATTGCCCTTGTGATTCGTGAATGAGAAGTGCCTCAAAAGTTCTTGATAATGGGGTGAAACCTTAGTGCTATAGCAATTTCCCAAAAAGGGATCTCTGAAGGACAAACAGAGAAAATCTGGGGGAGACTTAAACAGAAAGTGCTCTTATGTATGTAGGAAGCCATTCACGGTGACAGTACTCCCACCCGTAGAAGTCTTTCAAAAGTCTTTACATTCTGTTAAGAATTTGAACCACACTTTGTGGGGTCTGTTGAATGTTAGATATACAAAAGTAAAAATGTCACTTCCATTTAGGCATCCACCTTCATATCTTTCACGTCTCGTAACATGCATAGAATTGCTCTGACAGTTTGAAGTTTGGATATCGTCCGATTATCTACCTGCTTACATGCATGACGGAGAGACACATGATACATTTTGATTCATTTGATCAAGTTATGTTATACCGTACTACTCTGACATGCATTGGCCTGATCCTGCTAGTAACAATTCTTGCAGGTCCTTTTGGTCGGGGTCAGATGCAGAGGCCTTTTGAAGAAGCGACATTCGCTCTGAAGGTTGGTGAGATTAGTGATATTGTTGATACCGACAGTGGGGTCCACATCATCATAAGAACTGGTTGATTGTTGGCCGAGAACCGATTATTCTGCGCACTAGTTGAGTCTACTTTGAGCAGACCTGGATTTCTTTTGAAGTAGTGTTTGCTCTTCCATTTGGGGCAGTAGAGCTCGGATATTATCACGATTGTTGCAATTCTTATAGCTTCAAGACAAAAAGAAAGACTGTATTCTCAGTACCTGCATGGGACAATTCAAAAGTTAACTGTAGCTGGTTTTAAGTTTTCTGAAGCATGGTGTTTGCTCAAGTTTTCATTCAATCATCCGAGATGAAGATTTGACTTGAGAGTACCTTGTTTTTAGGATCTTAGAAGGAATTGATAATCACAAAAATAAAAATGAGCACCCTTATAGACCCCCGCAAATGAAATTCGCACCACTCCGACAAATGATGGCATATGTAAAATACTAGTGGGTGCCCCTTGCCATCGGCACTCCTCGACAAAGAATTTGCCAAAATCAGTTGAGTGGCGGAGATCCACCGTCTATTTGGGGGAGGATTAGATCTCGGCCCTTCTTTGTGATGCTTATAAGAGGAGGTATAAGTAGGGAGACTACCAATGTGTTTTGTTATATAGAATAGTAAATGGCCCATGCCCACGGCACTCTCCGACAAAAGCGTTTGCAAAAATTGGATGCCTTCGGCACTCAAACGGTATAACGGACTGGGGCATTGCCGTTTTTTCTTTATAACGGATTGTAATGCATAGAGGGAGAAATTGAAAAATAACAGAAATAACAAAAAATTAACGGTGTTGAAATTTAAATTTTGAATAAAATTGAGGTCAAAAGAGGCGGATTGAGTAGCCGAAATCTAACCGTCCACATTAGATCGATGGATTTGATCTCAACCACTCTTTATCTAAATGTCCACATTAGATGGATAGATAAGATAAGAGAGTACAACTGAGTTGTCTTGATATATGCGTGGGTGGCCTGTGCCCGCAGCACTTTCCGACAAAGTGTTTGTCAAAATCTGGTGGGAGTTAATTTCAACCATCGATATGAAGCATAGTGGATCTCAGCCACTCATTATTGAAGCCATATAAGATAAGAGGGGTATAAGAAAATCATTAAATTTTTCGTTAAATTTTTTTTTTTTTAATTTTCAAATTTAAAATTTTGAATTTCAGCACCACTTTTTTCCGTTAAAATCATTAAAATCCATTTTTTTCATTTTTGCCCCTGACCTTTTTAATATGTTTTAACGGTAAAACCCCTCTCAAGGCATAAAAAGTGGGGCTCCTAAACCTGACCCTTGGGCTATATGTAAATCCAACCCATTTCATTCCTTATATGTAGGTAAATAGTAGGTGACCCGTGCCAACGGCACTCATCGACAAAGTGTTTGTCAAAATTGGGTGTGAGTGGCTGGGATCCACCGTCCATTTGCTGTGATAAGATCTCGGCCATCCTTTATGAAGCTGGATAAGAGGAGGAGACAACTGTCCTGTTTTGTAATATAGATTGTTTGGAACCAAATAGGAAAGTAAAAGCTATTTTGGTTTGAGAGGGAGAGAGAGAAGCAACTGCATTCTCATCTTCCAAACATCTACATTAGAGGTTCAATCTTGCGATAGTAAAGTATGCGGGACAAATGGTTGATTGAACCGAAGCGAACGGAGGGAATTAGTAATAAGCTAAATTGGTAGTCATTGGTAGTCACCCTTCATACAGAGGGAAGCTTCATCATAGTCTACATTGTCTAAGTTGATGTTTTCTCTGTCCTAGCAAGCAATCAGATATGTCGTTAGGTTCTGCTTCTTGAGAAGCTACGGTCCGACGTGCCTCCCCAAGGAGGGCCTCCCGCTGGAAGTTCCTCGAGAGGATTTGACGATGATTTATCCCAGCTCCTAACTGTACAGATTGAAACTTAGTAGTGCCCTCCAACTTTCAAGCCTCCGTTTGCTGGATGCCTTATCCGGAAGTCCCATCTCATATCTAAATCAATCCCATGGGGAATTTTTCCTGTGGGTGTTTAAAAGCAAACCACATGACACTCTTTTCCGGCCCACTGACTATGAATGCTTGGCCCATTCCTCAGTGGCCCGAAAGAGTGCTACGGGACAAATCTAGCCTGCAACCATTTGTAGACTTAAAAGTATGCAAACATCGCATCCACCTTTGAATGTTCATTGAAAAACGTGTTTTTAATTTATAAATATATATTTTTTTAAAAACATTGAATTAACACATTTTTAAGGGACCTCCAACCGTACTGACAATGTTTGCATACTTTTAAATCTGGAGACGGTTGCAGACTAGATTTGTCCTGTGCCACATGATTCATTTCCCCTCAGGAAAAATTTCCCTCCGGGTTTATTTCCTCTAATCAGTCTCCCCAAAAAAAAGTCAATATTTAAGCTGCTAATATGATTATTGACCTCACTCTAAGTTCACAGCCCACGGTGACAGCCCAGTATGAGCCATGTGTCACATTCTTAGAGGACTCTGACCGTATGGATGCTTGGCCAAACCCTTAGGTGGACCTACAGACCAAATATCAACATTATTAGTGATTTCTAGGCATTGGATTAGAGTTGTTTTCGTGGGTTGATTTTAACCGTGGGAATCTGAGCATTATAGACCATTATTTGGGGTACAAAGATCCGAAGGTTTGAAATCACTAATCGGGTTGAATTTTGGTTTTTAGGTCCACCTAGGGATTGGAAAAATCCAGTAAGTCGTCTAAGAGAGTGACACGTGGCACATGGGCTGTCAGCAAAGTTTTACTCCACTCCAGTATGCAATCAAGAATCCAAAGTTCACTCTGCACGTCACCCCTAGTTTTTCTACTCTTTTCCCGAATTTCTTTCATTTTTAGTTTTTTACTGTCAAAGTTGCGCAGAGAGAGAATGAAAATGGGACCTTCGTCATCTGTGAGAAAATTTGGCAAGAACATCAAGAAGAGATGGAAACGCCCACAGCTTTGGCGAGTGCTTTTCCGATGCTCCAATAAGCTCTCCGGTCGCCTGAACTAGTTGATTCTCATATCTATTCAAGTAAGCTACTAAGCCCTAATCGAATTCTGCAAATTCTGTTTGTTTCTTCCCAGAAACCCTAGTTTCCTGCTATAACTTTCATAAATTCTTGACCAAACACCCTGGCTGTAGTCCTTATGTGCATTCTGGAGTGAATTGGATTTAGGAGTCCTAAATTCGAGACCTGTTAAAAGATGTCAAATGTTAGAGCAAGGTCCGACACTTTCCAAATTATGCTTTGTTTTGATGTAAACGTGCCATCATTGTAGGTTTAAGACGACATCCGACATGGAAAGCACAAGCCAGTATGATTCATTGGATGCTGTTGATGAGGTACTTGAAGCCGTATCCGAATGCGGAGACAAAGCGGCAAATCCTGATACTCATGCAGCAGAGGAACTTCCTGCGTCAAACGAATTGCATGCACTTAATGAAATGAAGTGTTCTGTACCATTTGTTGGCATGGAGTTTGATTCTCATAATAAGGCATTTCTCTTCTACAATGAGTATGCTAGGATTGTGGGTTTCAGCGTACGGAAAGGCAAAGTTCGTAGGTCAAATATTAACGGCGCATTTCTTTTCCGTCGGTTTTGTTGTTCGAAGGAGGGTTTTCCCCGAAAAAGCTGTGAAAATGGTAATAATCAACCAAATCAAGTGAAAGATGGTGTTGTAGTGAAGGTTGTCACACAAATTCAACCGACCACACGAGTAGGCTGCAATGCGAGGTTAGACGTGAAAAAAACAACCGACGGTAGATGGGTTGTGCAAAATTTTGTTGAGGAACATAACCATGAATGTGCTGGTCTGGGAGAAACACATTTGCTTAGGTCTCACAAACACATGCAATCTACTCAGGGACAACAAGTTAATACAATGCCCGAGGCAGGCATGAGACCAAAACAAATGACACCTTACTTAACAGGAGAAGCTGGTGGGAGTGAGAATGTTGGAGATAAAGTGACAAATCCCGATACTATTGCAGCAGAGGAACTTCCTTTGCCAAACAAATTATGTGCACTTAATGAAGTGTCGTCTTCCAAACCATATGTTGGGATGGAGTTTGATTCTCCTCATAAAGCATATCTCTTCTACAATGAATATGCTAGGATTGTGGGTTTCAGTGTACGGAAAGCAAAAAATCGCAGATCAAATATTAATGGAGCACTTCTCTTTTGTCGATTTTGTTGTTCGAAGGAAGGATATCGACGCAATAGGTGTGGTAATGATAATGATGTACAAAAGAGAGTGAAAGATGGTGTTGTAGTGAAGGTGAAAAAACAAATTACACCTTCCACAAGAGTTGGTTGCAGTGCGAAGTTAGACCTGAAGAAAACGATTGATGGTAAATGGTTTGTACAAAAATTTGTCGAGGAACACAACCATGAATGTGCTAGTCTGGGAGAACTGCATTTGCTGAGGTCTCATAAACGCATCAAATTTATTCATGGAGAACCAATAAGTACAATAACTGATGCGAGCACAAGACCGAAAAAAGTACTTAAAAGAGTAGTGTCCTACTTAACAAGGGAAGCTGGTGGGAATGAGAATGTTGGCTCTATTGAATCATGTTTAAGAAATCGCATAAATAAGAAAAGGAGGAAAAAACTTGAAAAGGGAGAAGCACAGGTTCTTTTCAATTACTTTAGGCAGATGCAAACCGAGAATCCATCCTTCTATTATGCCATAGAAGTTGATGAAGAGGATCAGATGTTAAACTTCTTTTGGGCTGACGCAAGGTCAAGGATGGATTTTCGTTACTTTGGGGACGTGATTTGTTTTGAGACAACCTATGGGACTAACAAGTACGGACGGCCATTTACTCCAATTGTAGGTGTAAATCATCACCTTCAGACAGTCTTGTTTGGTTGTGCAATACTTTTGAATGAAACCAAGGAGTCATTTGCTTGGTTACTAGAGACATTTTTGCATGCGATGTCTGGCTGTAATCCAGTTGCTATAATTACCGATCAAGATGCAGAAATGGCAAAAGCGATTGAACAAGTGTTACCGGGAACTCACCACTGTCTATCTCTATGCCACATCTTCCAGAATTCAGCTAAAAATTTGAGTCATTTGTACAATACAGAGGGCAGCTTTAGTACAGATTTCAAGAAATGCATCTATGAGCCTCAGTGTTGCGATGAGTTTGAGTCAAGGTGGGTGTCGTTACTTGACAAATATAAACTTCATGATAATGAGTGGCTCAATAATATGTACAACAAACGACACAAATGGGTTCCGGTCTACTCACGGCACATCTTCCATGCAGACATGACAACGACTCAACGAAGTGAAAGTATACACTCCTTCTTTGATGGATACCTGAACAGGTCACTTTCTCTTAGTGAGTTTGTTAAACAGTATGAAAATGCACTTGTTAGTAGTCGTGAAAAGGAAACTTATGAAGACTTTAAATCCCACCAAACAAGGCTTGTTTTGAAGTCTGACCTCCCAATGGAAAAACAAGCGGCTGGCATTTATACAATATCAGTGTTTAACGAGTTCCAGAAAGAGTTTTGTGGTAGCTTTAACCACATTGCTGAAGAAACGGAAAGGGTAGGGACAAATCGGACATTTATGGTGTCAAGGTTGGGGCAAAACAGTAAATGCCTTGTTAATTTCAACTCTTGTGATAAGGATATTCAGGTTACTTGTAGTTGTCAAAATTTTGAGTTCATGGGCATTCTATGTAGGCATATCTTGACAGTCTTCACAGTGATAAATGTTATGTTGGTCCCAGAGGCCTATATTAAAAAGAGGTGGACAAAAAGAGCCAAGTGTGGGGTTGTTCCAGACAAAAGTGAAAGGGAAATGCAAGGTGACTGTCAGAAATCATTGGCCTTGCGCTACAGTGATCTTTGCCACCTAGCTCTTAATCTTTCTACCAGGGGTGCGATCTCTATAAAGGCTTACCAAATAGCAAAGTGTACCATTGAAATGACATTAAAAGAAATGGAAAATGTTGCTGAGGAAGACTTCAGCAGCACTCAAATTGAGGGCATTATAAGTTCACATCGTCCGGTTGAGGTTGTTAAGAATATTGGGAGCTCAACACGCCTTGTGGATGAAGACAATCAGACGTTAACTACAGTGAACCAAATAGCTTCGTTCGATCCGCCATGTGTGAGAACAGGAGGGCAACCATTCAAAAGAATCACAACTTCGCTGGGGGAGACCCAAAGGCAAAAGAAAGTCCGAACAGGGCCTGAATCAAGTTACCGCACTGAGCCACCTTCACATTCCAAGATTAGGGGAACGGGTATGTTTATTATTTTGATTATGATTTATAATTTTTTAGCAGTTCTTTTTCTTATTGACATGGCTTATCTTCACTCTCTTTGTTAGAAATTTTTATTTGTTTTTGTTGTAAACTTGATTGCAGAAGTGTAAGATTGAGAGAGAGGGATGAGAGAAGAAGAAGAGAAGGGTTTGGAGAGAATATATATATATATATATATATAGTCCCCTTGTACAAATACAATTCTAATAGAGGTGGGTTAAGTGGGGGTCCCACGTAACTCACCAACTAAGGAAACAGAATCTGTGAGTTAAGTGGGTGGGACCCATCCTTACCCCCCCCCCCCCCCCCAACATAAGGACATAACCTCCCCACGTAGGGCAGTGGGACGTAGCCCACTAAGTGCACCCCCACGTGGGGCCCACAATCCAACAGTTTTTGCCTCAAAAGTCAAAAACCAAATGATCCACGCCATATTGGAGGAGAAGGTGGCCTATGCTTTTAAATATTATTGTTCTGATTTATAATATTCACTATAATTATTTGCTGTCCTTTTGCTTATTGATGTGGTTTGTCTTTAATCTTATGGTACTAATTATATTTTTTATTTATTTTGGCCTGGCCTCAAAACCAAATGATCCATGCCATGTTGGAGGAAAAGGTGGACAAGAGCCTCAAAATCGCAATAGATTGCCCTAAGTATATCTTAATAAAAAAATATCCTCAACTGTAGTTGGATTAATTTTTATTTCATAGCAAGTGACTCAAAAACAACTCATTATGTTAGGAATATGTGCCCAAACGTTTGCGTATATGCATGTGCCCCCACTGGCCCCTCGTGTGATCTAAACGACCAATATCACTCTTCTGACACTCCTAGTTTGCCATTTCAAACAATCATTGTATTATTATTTCAACAGTGCATAACCGTGGATAAATTTACGAAAAATGTTGTTGCATCATTTTAGAGGAATCGTTTGCTGGCCTTTCATGCATCCAAACCTTTGAACCAAATATTTTTGACCTTAATCAGGTGGGCATGCATAAAGAATTGTGCTATGTTCCATTTTTATACGATCCCTATAAGGACTATGTTGTGTCATATTCTTATTTAATCTATACGTAATCATGCATTTTTAATAACTTTTCAGGAAGTGATTGTTGGCCCCTCTAGCATCCCAAACTCTCAAATGAGCCATTTTGATCTTAATCAAGTGAGAGTCTATGAGCTGTTGCTCCATATTGCTTACTATGTTAAATGAATTGACATTTGCATTGGTTCTATACTCTTACAGTTAAGAAACTACATTTACTATTCTGATGCGACTGATTCTGGAATCCAAATTTAGCTTTTTAAATTATGGAATTAGGGCTGGATGGTTAAAGAGGAGATGCGCTTCTGGAGTATTATGTGATCGACGAGTACCTATCAAGCTAAAAAGAAAATTCTATAGGACAGCCATGAGACTAACTATGCTTTATGGAGTTGAATGTTGGCCACTTAAGAAAATGTTCATAGAATGAGTATAGTTGAGATGAGGATATTTAGATGGATGTGTGGAAAAATTAGAAAAGAAAAAAGCAAAAATGAACATATACAAGGAAACCTAGGAATAGTCCCAATAGGAAATAAAAAAAAATAAAAGTCGATTAAGATAGTTTGGCCATGTGAACAAAGACCAACGATGGCACTGGTAAGAAGGAACACTTTGGTGCTAGTGGAAGGCTTTAAAAGGGAGAGAGGAAGACCAACAATGACATGGATGGAGGTAGTAAGAAAAGATCTGAAGACTTATGCTTTGACAATAGATATAGTTTTAAACAGAGTCGAATGGCAAAATAGGATAATGTTGCCACCCCCCAACATTTGGGATAAGGCATAGATAATGATGATGTTGATGAGGAGATTATGGAGTTAGGGTTTCTCTTTGGTGATTGATCTAGTTGTATTTCTTTTTGTTGTAGTTAATTTGGAATCTTTGCTGCAGTCATTAGGTTTCATTATGTTTCGTCACAACATGTTGATATGGATTGAGTTGGAGGGAGTTTTCGCTGACTGAATCCGATTTAGTCGGAATTCGTTCCATTTGGAAAAGAAGAAAGCTGGCATAGCCTCGTATGAAGCTTCCCCCTTCCATTCGATGCAGAGGCAGTGGAGTTGGTGGTGGGAATTTATATATTTGTATTTGAGAACTCTTAAAGTTGGGGATTCTTGGTCTTGTGTATTGTTGGTTTGTGTAGAAGGATATAAGACTTAATCGGTACTTCTTATTTGTTATGGATTATTGGGATATGTCATGTGCATTGGGGTATTATTGTTGTAAGTTAGGTTAGAGCTTTGAGAAGAAAGAAAGAAGAGTTGAGAGAAGAAGAGAAGTCAAACTAGCTTAATGTCCTAGTCGACTCCCCATTGAAAATTGTCAAAAAGATAGTAATACCCCTACACACCCAACAGATTACAAATAACTCTTCTAACACTCCTCAAGTTGGAGAATAAACATCGTGTAACTTTAACTTGGAACATATGTAATCCAACTCTTAAAAAGGGCTTTAGTGAACAAATCTGTTAACTAATCTTCAGATTTCATGTATGGAGTAGAAATATCGCCACACACAATCTTGTATCTAGTAAAGTGATAATCCACCTCAATATGTTTTGTCGTTCATGAACTAGTGGGTTAGAAGCTATATGGATAACTGCTTGATTATCACAATGCAACTTCATCGGAGAATCCACATCAACACCCAACTCGTGAAGGAGGTGTTTCAATCATATTAACTTGCAAGTGGTATGAGCCATTGTTGCTCTATATTCTGCTTCAACACCCGAAGGAGCAACCAAAAATTGATTTTTTTACTTTTCCAAGTTACTAGATTGTCACTTAAAAAAGTGTAATAACCTATAGTATAACTTCCATCAGAAAGGGAACCAGCCCAATTAGCATATGCACAACCAACTACATGGAGATGTCCATTAGACCTGTATAACAATCAATAGCCAGCAGCTCCCTTCAAGCATCTCACTACCCAAACAATTGGATCCCAATGTGGAACTTGTGGTGACTGCATAAACTGATTCACCATACTAACTGAAAAAATTGGGTTGAGTGATAGTCAGATAATTTAATTTTTCAACTAACTTTCGATAGCTACCAGGATCATTAAACAAGTCCCCTTGATTGACCAAAAGCTTGATATTAAGATCCATAGGAGTATCAACTGGTTTTGATCCCGATAAAGTTGTTTATCAAGAAGGTTTAAAACATGCTTCCTTTGAGATAAACCGATCCCACAACTCAATCTCTCCACTTTAATCCCTAGGAAGTACCGACGCTTTCCTATGTCTTTGGTATGAAAATGTTGATGTAAGAACTGCTTTAAATCTCGAATTCCAGTTGTTATAAATCCTGAATTCCTTCACTATCATCCTCTGTCACCACTATATCGTCAACATATACCACCAACACGATGGTTCTTTTTTCACTCTTTCGTGTAAACACAGAGTGGTCTGATTGGCATTGATGCAACCCAAACTCAATAATGATTTCACCAAAGTGACCAAATCAAGCTCGTGGAGACTGCTTTTGCCCATAGATCATCTTTTTCAAGCGGCAAACACTCTTAGACTCCCCTTGAGGAACAAAATCCGAAGGTTGCTCCATATACACTTCATCTTTCAAGGTAGAATTCAAGAAGGTATTTTCACATTTAGCCGAATCAATGGCCAACCCAGATTAGCAGCTAAAGAGATTATAACACAAACTGAAACAATCTTAGCAACTGACGAGAAAGTCTAACAGTAGTCGATGCCATAAGTTTGAGTGTAGCCTTTGACAACAAGGCATGTCTTTAATTGTTCAACAAATCCATCAGGGAGAAATTTCACGGTCTACACCCACCTACAACCAACCACATACTTCCCCGGAGGTAGTGGGATAAGTTCCCATGTACCATTGGAGGGAAGAACATTCATCTCATCAATCATTGCATTCTGCTAACTATACCGAGAAAAGGCTTCCTGAACACTATTAGGAATAGATATAGAAGAAATAGATGCAGCAAATGCATGATAAGACAAGTGAGCAAAAGTCACAACCTTGGAAAGAGGGTGTTGAGTACAGAACGTGTATCTTTGCGTAAAGCAATAGAGAGATCTAGAGACGAGGTAGATGATAGAGGATCTATTGATGGCAAAGTCGACGGTGGAGGATAAGAGTCTGAAGCCGGCAAGATGCTTATGGTGTACATACGTGTAAAGTGGTAGAGCCATCGAAACTTGCACATTCGATGAAGAAGAACCACTAACCTCAACAGGAAGAGGAAGAAGTGGAGACTCAAACTCAGCCAAATGACACTTATCAGAAAAGAATGGAACAAGTTCAAAGAAAGTAACATCTGGACAAACAAGGTTTTAATGGAAAACAGGGTCAACATCGATATCCTTTTTGGATACAAGAATATTCCAAAAAGATGCATTTAATAACATGGGGATCAAATTTATTAGATCTGGGACCCAAGTGTTAAACAAAACAAATATGTCTAAAAATTCGTGGAGGCAAGGAAAATAATGGACTGTTCGAAAATATAATAAAATGTGGAGGCTGACCTTGAATAACTGACATGGGCATACAATTGATAATCTGCTGTAAGAACTACTTCATTCCAAAAGATTTTTAGGACTTTTATTTGAAATAAAAGAACCATGGTAATTCCAAGCAAATGTCTATTCTTTCATTCGACTACCCATTTTGTGAGGTGCATGGGAACATGAATTTTGATGCAAAATACCATGAGATTCAAGATAAGAACGAAATGACAATGAATCACATTCTTTTGCATTATCAGATCGAAATACGTGAATAGACAAACCAAACTGAGCTTTGATTTCAGCATGAAACAATTGAAATTAGGGATATCATGAAAACAAGTTTTCTTTTCATGAGAGATATCTTAGGGTGTTTGGTTGTGATTTCTCTTTTGGTTCTTCATAAGAAAATTGTAAATTAGGGATATCTGTAATTTGATGATTGAGGGCGGATTAAGTATTTTTATGGGAATTTGTTGACGGTTGTTGGTAGCCATAAACTTGGAAATTGGTGGTACCCATGGCTGATCATGATGTTTTAATGTCTATATTCCAATGATTCAGGGTGTTTTAGCAGCTTTGCAAAGTTTATTGAGGTTTGGATATGATTATGTTATTCTTAAATTTTCAAACTAGGGCCTTTTGCTGATTTTAAATTATTATGGTGGGCCTGTCACTAAATGTTGATTATGAAGATGATTTCTGCAGTTATCAAGTTTGTATAACTACGGATTTTTGGTGAAATTAAGGTTTTTGGTATTTAGGATTTGCCAGTCATTTTTGCCCTTCCTAGAAAATTGAAAAGTAGAGTTTTCATATAGTAGATTCACTTGATTGATGTGGATTTGTCTCCTGTTGCCTGTTTGTTATACTCTACCATGGTTTCAATAGTTATTTATTTTTTTATTCAAATTCGCCATGAAAATTTGTCTGTTTTTTTCTTAATCTAGGTTAATCACGTTGCTAGACCTTCGGATTTGTGATTCCCACCTTCCTCAGAATGGATCAAGCTCAACTTTGTTGGAACTAGTAAAGATATTCTTTTGGAAAGCACAAGAAGAGTAGCGGGCTTTGGCGGTACAATTTCAATGAGTGACGGATCTATCATCAAGGCATATGCTGGACCAGCTGGAGAAGTGCTAGCGGTGGATGCAGAAATGTTGGCTCTTTGGAATGGATTAAAAATACTCTCTACTCTCCCTTCTAGCCCAGTGTGGATTGAAGGAGATTCTGAACTTGTCATAAAGTGGCTGAGAAGGCAGAGTGATATCCCTTGGAGATTCACCCCTATGTTCTTTGAAATGGAGTCCATCATGTCTAGATTAGCATTAGGCCGTATCACCCATACTCATGGGGAAGGAAATGCTATGGCTGACAAGCTTGCAAATGAAGGGTTAACTAGGAACTCTTTAATTATTTGGGATCAAATGCCAAGTTTGTAATTTTCCTTTATAGGGCTTCATTTGTGTAATTATTTATTTGATTTCAATATATTTCACATCTTCAGAAAGATCACAAGAGAGAGAGAGAGAGAGAGAGAGAGAGAGAGAGAGAGAGAGAGAAATTGGGGCCTTCTAACAATTGATACAAATTTTTGCTTAGTCTTTTTCAGACTGAGTGAAGATTTTATTGGCAGTGATGATCTCTGGCAGCTTGAATTAGTTTCTTCATTTTAAATTGTGGAGTAAGGACTTCAGCCTTGCTGATGCCTGTTTAAATTTAGTTCATTATATTTGTGATTCCTTGAGTGTAGTGTTTCTCAGTTTTATTTCCTGTTTTCTTTTATAATAAAGTTGAGAATTTTGAAAATCTTATGAGTTTCAGATTTTAGTTCTTGGTAAACTGTTGGTCTTATTTCTTTTGGTTAGTATATTTTTGTCGTATGTTTATTTTTCTTGTTGCTTATATCCAATGGGTGTGTTACAGTCAGTCTTGCATAATCCCAGGGATCAGATGCAGCTACAGCCTTGTGCGAGAAACTTTGGATATCTGTCAGATATTTTACTTTAATGAACTACAGGTACTAATAGCCCACACATGATGCTCCCATTTCTTTGCTGTGTGTTCTTCAAGCTCTACATTGCTAATGAAAAATATTAGTTTTAACTTCTAACGGGTTATGTCAGTATGATCAAGACAAATGATGCCTTTATGAAACTCGAATGGGTTTTGGTTACTGGAAGCTTCCATGCAGATGCCAAATAACATGATTCAAGATGATGGCCTTGGCAGAATAGAGCATTGACTTGATTTCGGAATGTTTTTCTGGGGGGGTTAACCTGGACCCGGTACTAGGGCACTGTGAGTATGCTATGGAAATTTTGGGTTATTTATTTGTTCTCTCTTTGATAGCAGTTTCCTATGGTGAGTTGTGATCTCTGAGAACTAATGATTGACATATGTTTCTCCATAACACTAGGCTACTGACTCATTTTTTTTCTTTTCTTGAACACTTACGTGAAGCAAGCATGCTGACAAAAATGATATTTCGGACTTTTTAATATATAAGAAGATCTAACCCAACGGATCTACTTTCCTAACTCTCGCTTGGCACACGATGTGCACCCGAAAGTCAATCAATCCAATGGTTGACATCATCCATCTAGTAAGACTATCTTGGTTAAGGAGATCTTCCAACTGGAGATCCTTTCAGCGGTGACACGCGTCTTAAAGTGCTATTTTAAGTTTTTTGATAAGGGACATAATATAAGCCAGGTAGCATACTGTTACAGGACTCTGACCGTACGGATGTTTGTCCTATCCCATGGTGGACCTACAAACTAAAAATCAGCCTGATTAGTGATTTCTAAGTGTTGCATCTTTGTACCTCAAATACTGCTCAAATTCCCACAGTTGAGATCAGCCCATGAAAATAAGTCTAATCCAAAGCCTATAAATCACTAATCAGGTTGATTTTTGGTTTGTAGGTCCACCATGGGATAGGACAAACATCCATACGGTCAGATAACAGTGTGCCACGTGGCTTATATTGTGTCCCTGTCATTTTAGATCTGTCAACGGAGCTCGACCCTTAGTAAAAAGATAAAAACCCTTATGAATCGGCCTTTACTTTCTAATCGTGGACACGTATCTAAGGTTGCTGCTCCTTCGAAACTTGGAGAGACAAGTTGTGAAAGTGCTTGACATGGCCTTCTGGTCTATTGCCGGCACGTGTCTCGCTGAACCGCCAATATTACCCTCACGTCTCCTCTTCGTTTCTCTCTGTTCCTTCTACGGTAACAGTTGCAGACACAGAGAAAGAGAGAGAAGAAACGAAAATGGGAGCTTCGTCGTCTACGGAGCAGATTTCGCACGAACAACAAGAGATGGAGTCGATTGCAGCTTCTACTGGAGCTCTTCCGATTCTTCAAAAAACTTTCTCTAAGCTTTCCGATCCTCAAACCAAGTCGATTCCCCTCAAATCTCTTCAAGTAAGCCCTAATCGTTTCTGTATATTCTCTTTTGTTGCTCAGAAACCCTTATTTTGTGCTGAAACACTGATAAGTTTCTTGCTGTGAACTTGTAATTATTTGTTTAATTTGAAAGATCTGTAGAGAGTTCTTATCGTATTCTGTACTGTAATGAGCCTAGAATTTCAGTGAATTAAGTTACTAGATGCTAGACATCATGGTATAATTCCCAATTGATATAACCAATTTTTTGGTTTATCAGCCAAGCAACCCAATTATTGGTGCTTGTTAGTGACGACGAAAGAAATTTCCAATCCTAAACCTCTTCCCATATTGATCGGAGTTTTCCGACAATAGGGAGATGTCGTTGGTGGCCTAGGTCTAAGAATGCATCCCTTCATTGGGGATGCTAAAAGCCAGGACATCTGGATGGCGGGGTTGTGAATAAGCGTGACATGTTAATCCACGATGCGGTGGATCTGAGAGTGGGTTGAGCTGAACGGTCATATTAGGACCATTTAACAGCGGCGAGACTGGTATTATTTTTAAATGGGACATTGCAAGACAGTATACTACAAAATGGTGTTAGTTTTCCTCAATGGAGGCATCATCCTTATGGCCCATGCATCTAATATTAGTTGGTATCAAATGCCAGCAAAATGCCGGAGGCCAACATGCATTGTGGAGCTTGTGTAAACTTTATCCTCCACAGAATGTGAACTCAGCTCAATTTGTAATTAGTTAACATGTTGTTCTTGGTGTTAGGATAGATGTGGATGCCATAAATAAACTGGCTAATCTAAGTTATACATGTGTTGCCATACTTAATAAGCTACGCATGAAACCGTGGGATCCAATTAAAACGTAACTGGATCCCAACATGTATGGTGACACATGTACGGCTTAGATTAGCCAGTTTATATATAGTATCCTCAGTAGATAAACTAGATATTAGGTCCCTGACCATAGTCCGAATTGATGGGACTGTAATTTGCTGCTGCTTATTTGCATCTGACCTCTCCCCTTGGTAGCAATCCAGTACAAAAGCATTCTCTTTGTACTTGTTGCGATCACCATGCCAGGTTGTTATCACCTTAGTTCACTGGTCAAGATTTCTCTATAAATGTCCCCAAAAGTGCGGTGTCCTCAGTCACTTTCTTCACATGCCAGATACCAAGTGCCCTTTTGTGTCTCCCATGTGTAGCGTTATTGACATGTGCCGAAGGAATCTGGCATGGAGGTGCCTTTGTTGCACTAGCTCTATGATTTGATCGGGGTCCCCCTATTTTGTAGCACCATGAAGGAAATGCAGGATAATGACGCTAAGATAGGGTTAATAATTCATCTTGAGCGGTGCAAAATACAGAAGAAAGGAAATGCAGGTGCCCACTGTCGCTGAAACTGCCACTGAGAACCAACCTCCTCCCCAAGTGATAATGCGTGTGTTGGAGGAGCAGAAACACCAATACAATCTTGCTCAACAGTATTCTTACCCCAGCCATCTCCCAATTTTGACAGTGGCAGTCAGGTGACTCAGGTCTACGTGTTTACGAGTTGTGCATCGAAGAGAATGAAACAGTGAGCAACCACAATGTTGGGGAAAGCGACAAGGCACAACCAAAGGATTTACCCTTTGTGCAACTAGCTGGTTCATCTTCGTTCGAGATGAGGGCGACAGTGAAGGGGTCATCGAAATGCCTGACTATATTTGCATCTACAGAGTTAGAATTGAATGCCGATGTATTTTATGGTGTAGTGGGCAGAGTAAATACCTTCATCAAATATGGAAAAATGGTAGATCCTGGCTTGTGAAGTTGGTTGTGAGAATCCCCTCCACCGGAATGGGTTGATAATGATATGTAGAGAAGAGGGAGAGTCTTGTCACAAGGTCTTCCATAAGGCCCGTTATCTCGGTTTGTTTCTGACCGGTGATCAATCGGGATAATTGCACTCACTAGAAACACAAAGACAAGTTGCTTTCTAGGCTCCTTCACTACAAGCCCAAGTACTGTGTATCGTTATCTTTGGGAAATGCACTTGATATGTAGGCTTTTTCCCACTAATGTGGTAGTAATTTAAGTATTTAAGTGGCTGAAGTTTGATGGATATCTCTTACACATTGCCTGTGCATGCTTAATTGATGATGATTACAAGGTTTTCAACAAAATCATGAGAACACGCTTCTTTCATACATCTTTAAAATACCCATTAGGGAATTATTTGTCATAAGTTTAAATGTCATGCTTTGATCTGATCCATCTTTTAAACTTTTCATTCATTTCAGGAATGCTTCTGTTTAACCTCCTCAAACCCCATAAGTGAAGCATCTTTAGTGCCCGAATGCTTTCTGAAGTTATTATTTCATCTAGGTCCAACCATAGTTGACCTGCTTTTTATGGCGGACAAAGGAGGAGTTCACTGGATTGAGTTCTTGAGAGGTTATATTAGGTGGTGTGGAAGGATGTCAGCGTCGATGTCCCTTAATACTTTGTACAGGCTATATGCTGCTACAAGTGCAAAAGCTGGCGTTCCTTCAAAATTGGAATTTGAATCCGATGATCCTGATTGTAAGATTAGTGGCTCTTTCATGCCCACTGATGTGCTCATGCTTCTGTGGATATGTTGGATTATGTCTCAGAGCTCTAGAATTTGGATGTTTTCCAAGGGGCAAGCAAAGCTCGATCTTCCAGATGTAAACCATTTGGTATTATCAGCTGTGACGTCATGCACTGAAGTAGGCCATGACTTGAATATATGGGATTGTAGTATTTCTGGCTTGGAAGTTCAACTTCCTGCACAAAAGCTTCATATGTGGGCCTTGACAACAGTCCCTGGCCTTGCATCTTGCTTTACCCAGTATGTTGATGATAGACTCCAAAGATGTACAGCTCCAGAGGTACCATACTTTTCTTGTTAAGTAATTTATTAGATGATATGTAGAGACTCAGGTTGCACTTGACAACTTGTTCTATATCGGTATGGTTATAGAGAGCAAGGTACAAAATTTCATTTGTTTCACAAAAGATTTCAGAATTGTGGATGGCAGACACGAAATATAACTCACAAAGGAAACATGCATTATTTCGTTGAAATATTTCAATTTATTTCGATGAACAGTGTCTTTCGACCGCTCGACTGTTATAAAATGTAAAATGTATTATTTCGACCTAAGGAAATATTTTGACCAAACAGCAGTGGGAGGCTAACAAAACAACAGTGGGTTTTTTTTCACGTTATCAAAGTGTGAAATTTCTTCAAATAACCTCAAATCTTTTGATGTTTCTAGCTAGAAATTTATATTTAAGGTGTAAATGCATCAGACCTATGATATATTTATACCGGATTTGTGCATGGATTGAAGGATATTTAGGGCGAAAAAATTCAAAAATGGGGGAAAACACTAACTTCATTGGTTTTAACCCTAAACAGCCGTGGCTGTGCATGAATTAATTCACATTTAGGATGTGAATTAAAGTGTAATATCGTATGAATGAGTTTGGTCTCCCCATTCAGTGACATAACCTCATAATCGTTGGGCATTATGAATTTTAAAGTATGGCAAGGTTATTTCCAAGTTGGTGGGTGGAGTAAGACTGTTGGTCCCATTTGTTTGTGGTATTTGTAGTTATGTTTTTACTCTTGTTCCTGTAATATATCTTCTCTTTCTCTTGATTCTCCTTATCTGCAAGTAGAATAGCTCATTTATTTGTTAATAGAAATGCCATGTGATCAAACATATTATACTAATTGCTACTCTCTTGCCTTCGGGGCAAACTCCACTTTGTGCTCAACTTTTGTCACTGATTATCTTGTCAAGAAATCATGAATTTCATGTTTGGATGTGGGCCATCCATTTTTAAGTGAAATCTTGTGATATGGATTCTTCCTTGAATTTGAACAGGAGAACTTGGAGCCTTCCAATTTATCGACTGTTGACATTTCCTCTACAGAGTCGCGTAATACATATCTCCTAACGTGTGGAAGGGCCTGGGCAATCTCTCTTACCCTTAGAATTCCCATAAGTGAAGAAATTTTAAGGACATGCATTCCCAGAACTGGCGATGGAACATTTGAAAATCTTCTGTATCGGTTTGTCATTTCTCTTTTAAGCCTTACTGAAAAGATGCTCTATCTACAAGTTGTGATATTATGCAGTGATACACTTGACATTCTTACGACATTTAGGAAATATTCAGCTTAAAAATGTTTATACGTTTTTAATGATTTCTCACATCAATTGGTTACTGAGTCCAGTTTGTGAATCTATGGTGTGCTTGTGTGGTATTACCTAGATTAACAAAGAACTGTAGCCTTGAGATTGTGAATGATTGCTACTATCTTTACCTACTTGCCCCTGGCAGCTCAAGAAAAGCAATTTGGCTGTAGGTTCCTGAGCCTCACAGTTTCGAGATTTGTATTTATCGTTCATTTTGGTCATTACCATGGAAGTAACCACGTCAAATCTAGCCCTTTAGTCGATGAAAATTCATTGGTCAAGAAAGCAAGAAACAACTTGGCATTGGTTACTGTTGAAGTTCATTATCAGGTTTTATGGATCACATTTGGGATGTCAATCAAAAGTTCTTATCAACGCCATGTAATGGTTAGAACTTCTCCGGGGAGCCTTAAGTAGCTACATGTTTGATACCCAGCTTGACTGGATTTTAGAATTAATTTATGTTTTTGATTTCCCGTGAGAAGGGCGGAATGCCAATAAAAGGACAATCATATCTTATTGTGGAAAGATTGATGTCGACCATTGCATCAATCTGCATTTGAACAGTGACCAACGTATAAAATCAATATTGTTTTCAATTAGTCTATCATATGCTTTTAGTTCACTCGTCTTATTCCCAATGTAAGCAATTGTTACAATTGCTCACATATTCAAGTGAATCTCCACAATACTTTATTGAATTTCGTCTATTTTTGTCTACTACTTTTGTGCAGGTCGTCTCTTCACGGGAAGGGGTTGAACAGATTTTGGTCAAACATTGAAGGTTACCATGGACCAATGCTAATTTTGGTCTCTGCTAGTTCCAGAGATACCCTCGACAGTGATACAAATGTCAGGAGCTGGGTCATCGGTATACTTACTCAGGAGGGCTTTGAAAATAAAGATGTCTTCTATGGAAGCTCCGGACATCTCTACGCTATAAGCCCAATTTTCCATGTCTTCTCACCTTATGGTATGTAAGATGTGTTTATTGTTTGCAAGGTTTTACATTTTGATTTCGGGATTTATTACGACTAGCCTCGAAGTGGAAATATTTCGATCAGTGGAAATAACGCATTTTTCGTGCAAATGATAGAAATATTGCTAAAATAGTGGAATTTTATGTGGAAAGTTTAGGAAATAATATAAGAAGCATAAAAACACGCAGAAGCTACTAATCAATAATATACAACCTTATGGAATGTGGAAATGAACAACAATAACGTTTTGTAACATGCGGAGGCAGATATTTAAGAGTTTGACAACTAAGAACAACTACAATAAAAGTAGACATGATTATAATTATCAAATATTCCCAAATTAAGTTCATTGCATCAAAATGTATCTTCAAATACACATAGGAAGGTCATAACTATATATCCCAAATATTTGGGGCCAGCAACATGAATTCTATTTACTATTCAACTCAATCAAGTTAACCATTACATGGCAGTTCTCACAACTCACAACACTTGAATTACCCTCAAAAGCACAATACATGTAATGCTTAAACTCTTAACTACTTTATTCTTATACACACGTTGACCCATGCTATTCTTACTAATATAATGACTAATGGATGTGGGGCCCACATGCACATGAGTTAAGGGCTAAATTTTTGTGATGATATTCTTCTCAACATGGATATCAACCTCACAAAAAATTAGCTCATTCCAACATTTGTAGACTTATGAAAAGTGGATTGCAAGTTGAAATTTTTTGTACCATCCATTTTCACTGTTAAATTTAGGTCCATATTTGATAGGGTTAGAACTTTTAAAAATTACTGATTTTTGGTGAGGATGATCTGCATGTGGGCCCCACGTCCATTAGTCATTTATTAGTAAGAATAGCATGAGTCAATGTATCCCAGTCCTATATATATATATATATATAATACTGAATTATTTAAACTTATTAGAAAGAAAGAATTCAGTACATATAGATGGATATGGTGCATTGGGTTTCCTTAAATGTTTTTGAAATTTTAATAATTTTTATTATCCTTTTATTATTAATAATTTTAATATAAAATAGTTATAATCAAGGTATGAACGAATCATAATTCGTTTACATTAATGTACTAATATTATGTATAATTTTAGAAAACCTATCTACTATACTATAGCTTTTGCCTAATTTTCTGAATTTTAAAATATTTTTCTGAAAAAAATAAAAGATTTTTTGGGGATTTTTTTAACAGATTGTAGATCGAACTTTGAAACATATGATGTTTTATGGTGAAGCGCAACGAAATTTGGATTTACCTACCCCAACGTCTGATTTTTTCACACTAAAACTTCTTTAATAGGTGAACAAATCAAATATAAATGTATCATGGCTCTATGGATTTAATTATCAATTTCTAGCAAGAAACGTAAAAAAAATTGAGTTTATTTGAAGAAATTTCTTACTTACATTAATAATGAGAAAAAAAAAACTCCAAAATGGGCTTTTGATTCATTGTTCTCACCTCAAAATTCGTTTTTAGCAGAAGAATCAAAAGGGAGAGGATGAAATGGAAAAAAAAAATCAGATTACAATCCCACTGGAAAACAAAATCTTCAAATCTGAAGTGATTGAGGTCAGGGATGACTGAACTCCAATAGTAGAGAGTGGCTTTGATGTTCATGGCTATCTCTTCTATGTTGGCCTCCGTGTCTTCAAACGTCCGACGGTTTCTCTCCTTCCATAACTCCCAAATGATGGCAAAAGGGACAATCCTCCAAAGCAAACTACCACTAGCGGATAAGGCTATGGAGGCCCACCCGCTAAAAGTGTCGTAAACCGAAAAAAGGAAAAACCCAAGAGACCCCAAATAGCTGAAGAAAGCGCTCCCACATCTCCCTGGACACATGACAATGAATAAGCATATGATTGGTAGTCTCCTCTTCACAACGAAACAGAATGCATCTACTAGGGATTTGGAAGCCTCGTTTTCTTAGCTTTTCCACCGAAAGAATCTTATTTAGCATAGTGCACCACGCGAAGAAGATGACTTTCGAAGGGATGGGAGTTCAGCTGAAATATTTCCTTGTGTCGAAATAATACATTTTACAACAATCGGAGCGGTCAAAAATAAAAACAAAATATTTCCACGAAATAATCCATTTTTTCCTTGTGAGTTATATTTCGTGTTTGCCATTCAAAATTCTGAAATATTTTGCGAAATAAACAAATTTTTATCCTTCATTGTTTGTATTTCTACTCTGAAATTGAATGAGCAATGACCCAATCACTAAACAGGGAAGGAGAAGAACTTTGTATATAGCCACTTGCATCCTACTGGTAGAGTATATGATCCACATCCAAAGCCAGTTGGTGTTGCGTTTGGAGGAACTATCGGGAATGAGAGAGTATTTATTGATGAAGATTTTGCTAGAGTTACTGTTCGTCATCATGCAGTTGACAAGACTTACCAACCTGGTTCCCTTGTTCCCAATCAGGTACAATTACTAAGACTGTTAAAAGTGGTGATATTCAAATTAGATTTGAGTGAAAGTTTAGACCAAACGTCACCCACTAAGCTTTGGTTTTTATATATGAGTAAACGTTTGTGTTTTATTCTACATCAAAATAATAAGATCTGGAATGAATGACTTCCTATGTATAGTAATGACGGAGCATTGCACTATACTCTGTACCCCGACTATACCAGTATAGGATCAAGATCCAATTTAATTTGTTTCTTGGTTATTTGGTACTTTTTTTCTTCATATTTTAAACTACATCTATGAACTTTGAATTGTTTTTAGCAGCTTAATCCAATTCAACCTTTGTGCTTGTGTATATGGCTGCTTAAAAATTGCAACGTAAGTCATATTTCTGGAATGCAATTCATAATCTGCAAGAACAGGGAAAATTACTAATAGGCGCAACATGCGGGTTCTTGTTAGATGGATTCCCCCAAAAAAAAAATTATCCGATTTTCTTTTGAATTGTACTTGGAACTAGAAACAGCCATTTTGTAGATTTTTATGAAAACTAATGAATATTTATAAAAAAAAATAAAATGAAATGACATCTGAATGTGAACGTAAATATATTGCAGGGGTTTCTACCTCTTGAAGCTTCAATTCTAGAGGTGGAAGTATGGGGATTAGGTGAGGAAAGAGCCAAGAAAGAGCAGAATGCATATAAGAGAAGAGAACAACTTTTTACTGAGCAGAGACGCAAGGTCACCAACTTAGATTAAGATACTATTGGTATTCAATCTTTGCCTGAGAGTGCATGGAGATGATGTGACACCAATTTAACATTTGTTTGTATGTTCTGCAGGTCGACTTGAAAAATTTTACTAGTTGGGATGATACGCCGGAGAAGATGATGATGGACATGGTCTCTGATCCGAACAGAGTTCAACGGGAAGATCGCTAGCTTGACTGAGTTTACATTTGGGTACATGATTTTCTGGCAACGGATTTGGATTAGGAATTCCAAAATTCCATCCAGTGTTGGTTTCTAACCATCAGCTGTGGAGAACCCAATGAATGCTGAACTTAAGTAATGTGCATATTCAAAAAGAAAAAGATCGACGGGGCTCTGTATTTGTGTGGTTCTGCGGGACAGGCTCCCTAGAACCATTGTAAACTGTAATGAGTTATGCTTAAAAGGCGAAATAGTCATTACTACCTCTACCTCTCAATCTTTGTATCTAGAACTAAGATGGGTTCTGACTTCGTTGATGTGGACTGTCATGTCCCTTATTTTATGTTACAAGTTTCCAATGTAAAATGGCTTCCCATTTACTTATTTAAGAAAAAAATGGTTTTCCATTTTTCCAACGTTAGGTTAGGTTAGTCCTTGGGAGCAACACTGATTGCCAAAAAAAAGGTTCATGGAGATGCGCCATGTGTCCATCTCGCTCACACTTCGTTGCCGGAGAATTCAATATACCATTCCTTGACTGGGTGCTGAAACGTTCTATTTGGCCTGGATTTTGACTATAGATTGAATGGTTAAGATCCTTCGGTCAATCTTCAGTTCATCCAGTTTTGGGCCATGCTCCATCCTGAGTAATGACTGTACTGATCGGTAGGCCCCCTCGAAAAGTTCTTCCTGGATGAAAAGTCAGCTCAATGATTGTCAAGGTAAAACAACCCAGAAGTCCCCACATTCATTTTCGTTGAGTAAATAAATGACAGCGTTCGTGCGAAAAGCCTTTTTAATCGATGCCTAAGATAATCCAATCAGACTAAATTCAGGATGCAGGTCCCACTGCTTGGACGGTCCAGGTTGAGAGGAACATGCAGTACCAATTCTGCGGTAGAGATTTGTATTCTATAAATCTCATTCTCCTAGTTGTGCATGGGGTTCAAGTAGAAAGGAGTAGTAGCACATAATGGGTTCCACCTAGGAAATCTATGGCATTTAAGGTGACCATACCAATTTGATCAGTTGCATTCCTTGGATGGAGCGAATGGTTTCAGGTAATAACTGTATGAAGCACAAGTAGTCTAATTTGGCATGTTTTGTGGGATATTAATTTTTTAGATCTCCCTCAAATTCCTTGAAAAAACTTCATCATAGTGCATTTTAGATCACTGATTCATTTTGTCCCATGAAGGGGACGAATTAAAAGCACGATCCTATTTTAATCAGTGTTTTAAAACCTGGGGCAGACCATCCGGTTGAACTGGTGAGCCAAAACGATCTGGGTCAATTGTCCTGGATTATTTGAATTGTGTTCTTTTTTTTATAACTGGACAAACCATCTAGCTGACCAACCAGTTGCCAGTCCACTCGTTCAATGATCGGTCTGGGTTTAAAAACACTTGGATCACTCATTTGTTTTGATCCATGAAGGAGACGAATTAAATTCACGACTAACCATGCTTTTTGTTCAGAAAAAAACAATTCAACCAGAAGTTTGTGGTGGATGACTATGTTCATCCAACTAGATCAACCAACAGAATCTCATTGGTGGGGTTCCATTCCGCCTGGATGTGTGAGGCAGTGTGGTAGAGGAAGATGACTTCTTCCCTTCTTGATGCGGTTATTCTTTTTTCCTTCTAATGCCCCTGTTATGCATGTCGTATACTGTTTCCTTTTTTGACAGAAGAAAACAAATTCTGACATTCATTGAGCATCAAAAAACAAAGACAAATGTAACTCAAGTTTTGTTCATGCTGGCATCTTTTGTTCTTTGCTACTTATCAGTCTTACCCACACGTTTACCACAATTATCTGAGGTGCTTCCATTGTGAATGAGAACTTCTTGCAGTCTGATAAATGCAGAGGTTCAATGAGTAATCCCCAAATATGAGATTTTCTCACCAAAATGAAGTACCCAATTGGAGAGTAACCAATCCAGTGTCTTATAAAAAATGAACCAGCAGCACAGGTATGGCAAAGCACAGTCACTGTTTTTTCTCTTCTGCTTTCCTTGGCTGCAAAAAAGGAGGGGCAGTGAAAAAATAAGCAGAGAGAAAATTTTAACACTCCACCAGAGTTTTTCAGAGTACATGTAGAACAAAACAGCCAATTTTACCTAATTGTCTCTCTTTAAAATAAGATGAATTCGATCCCAAAGCGGACAATATCTTACTGGTGTGGGCCTAGGGTGTTACAAATGGTATCAAAGCCGAGGAAGACTCATCTTGTCGGGTGGGGTGAATGTCATGGCCTAGTCGGTGCGCCACGCCGGGGTTGCTGGGTGGAATGGTAGGTAGGTGCATGAGTTCAGTCCCACATCGGCTAGGTAGCTGTCCAAGATCTGGACTATAATGGCCGCTGGACCTTACCTAGTAAGAGGCCTTTTCTTGGGGGAAAAAACAAAACTGTGAGGGGCACCAGTAGAGCAGTACTGCATTCGTAGTGCATATGCAGGGGTCAGGAATCACTTCCCGATAGGAGACCCCTAGGTCAAAGTCAACTGAATCAGATTACGGATTAGGGTTAGATAACATCCAATATACTGACTTTTCTTTTGGATCATTTGCATTTTCTATTTATTGTCTGAAGAATGAGACATATGGATGGTTACAAATTACAGTCACCTGATCTGGTTGACTTTTGACCAACAACGACGGGCATTCTAGACTTTATAAACCTCTCGAAATGGTAATATAATTCAACCAATTCTCCAGATTAGAAAATCACCAAAAAGTTCTTGGAGAAGTATAAACAAAGGACCATTCTGCTTACAGGAGCAATGGATCTGTTGGAATCGAGTCATATATGTAAATTCACGGGATTCAAGGATCTAGCTGACATTGGCATAGGCTGTATATGGGCCACAATTCAACATGGAATTATATTTGGAAGAAAATATGAACACGTCTCTATTAATTTAGTTAGCACTGGAAATTCTTTAACAAAAGAAAATAGATGGATACAACTGATCATAATAGCCATATCAGAAACACAAGAAATAATATTCCAGTTGTATGAGCTATCCCTACCAACTCCATAACTTCCACTGCATCTGCAATGCAACTCCACTTCTCTGACAGAGAAAGTATTGGGCACTCTAAAGCCAACAAGATAATAGGAAATCTACTCAAAGGCATATGCTAAATGGTTAATTTAACGACAAATTTTTTTTGATAAGTATTAATCTAACGATATCAAGGGAATCTGCCTCTAATTGAATGATTTGAATCATTAAACCCACCCTTACCTGCAATAAATCTTCCTTTTTTTGATAAGTATAAAATTTTATAAAGGGCCAAAAAACCAATAATACAATAGGTTACAATTAGGATGCTTAGAGGTTGAGATAAGTCAGATAACCATCTAATCAAGAATATCCTCTAATAAGAAAAGCAGAACAAACTACATCCGGTCTAACATTACGCCCCATCTCTTGAGCACAAAAGATCCCATCTAAATACAAAGTCTTCGAAGAACAAACCTCGACACTCAACAAAGATTTTTGACCAAAAAAACAGCAGTCCCTTGATGTACAGAACCTAAATCCTAAACCCTAAATTCATAATGGCCGTTATAAATATGAAACCAATTATCTTTACATATAAACCTTCACTTCTAGTTTGTAAACTTGAGAACTTAGATTTTGGAAGTCCAATTGTCTTTTTCTCCAAGTTTTCAGCATTATAGTTTATGGTTCTAAGTAATGTGGCTCTAATAGGGTAAAATGGTGAAATCGTCTTCATGTTGTCGATTCCAAACATTTGGGATAAGAAGTATATGATGATGGCCCATACAACGGGTCCCTTGTCTTTGTATAACCACAATTTCGCATCATTGTTTTCCTTCTACTCCACCAATACCCTCTTCTGGTCCCCTATATCAACTATTCTGGCACCCATGTCGATATATATATATACATACACAACTACTTATTGATAGAAGTTTGTAAGTACAATCAGGACATCATCTGAAACTCACGACCTGCACCCATGAATTTCAGATGTTTGCCAGCAAGTGTGATGCAATTTTTAAACCCATGAAGTTCAGCTCTTTTTTCTAACAGACTCCACAACATAATAAAAGAACATCCCTCCTTGTTTTGATTTCCGTTCTGAAGTAACTTCATTTTATTCCAACTTTGCATACTAACAATCTCCGTGCTTTTTATATATATTAATAATCGAGCAAGTTATCAATCATTCACAACACTGTTTTTTGCCTCTGAGGAGTAAGGGCTAAGGAGTGTCTCATCCATAGCTTTCTTTCATATTATATCTCTTTTCTCTAAGGGGTTCCTCTGAGATAAATACGTCCATTTATTTTAAATTCTTCATAGAAACCACAATCTGAGTGGTGATAGCAATACATGTGCCACTTTGCGGTCTATTCTGTGTAGGGAGAATTCTCTTCTCATGGTCTACCATTCTTCTTCAATAGGCCAAAAATCCTGGACAACTCAAGACCCATTACTTTGTTCGATCCCCTCTTGAATCATCTCAAATGCCCCAAAATATTATAATTATAATCTCAATTTCATATAAGTTTTCCCTTATACTCTACCAATACCCTCTTCTTCTCCCCTTTATCTGGTAGTTAATGCCCACCCCTCACCTTCACCACTCCCACCACCCCCACCCCCACCCCCTCAATCCACCCTCCTCTTCACTTGATTGAGGTGACTCAAACCTATTTTTTCTTTTCTGACCCTCAATATCAAAATAAAAAGAATATTACCCTCCATATTGCTTCCTCCTTCCAAAACAGTGTATGCCTAAATCCACCCCAAATTTTGTATCTCCATCAGAATCTTGACTTAAAACTGTTGGATTACAACTTCTCTAGCAGAAGAAGCTAATGCACAAATGCACCCCAATCTCCACACAAATTCGTAAAAGAGTTTCTTCCATGGAAATGCATCTTGACCTACCCCAAGATTGCAAGCAAGCCGCCTGAACAATTAATCACAGCGACATACTAGCAGCCATGCAATTGCATACATCTAAGGGAAGCAAAATCTCCATGCATGAATCCAAGTACCCTTGCATAAGGAAAAATTGAACTCCTATAATCAATGGATTATCTCTTGCGCTTTCCTTCTTCCAAAACTGCACAAACTGCAACAACAATTGTGTCTCCCACCAGATCAAAGTCCAGTTTGCTCACTTTGAACTTACAGAATAAATACTTGCTCAAAGAACCTGCTTTAACAGCAGCAATCTAGTCTTTTTACACTAGACTCTCAGATTCCCAGATATCCACCATCCATGCAACTTGAACTTGAACACACATATTGGTGTCAAACACAATGACCGAAAAAACCAAACATGCTGACTCATCAGTACATCGTCATCTATCCCTTATTCCGAATGCATGGGGTCGGCAGCATGAATCCTATTTCGTCATTCAACTCTGTTTAGAGCTATGTCATATTCAGCATGACGTTTCGGGAGAATGCCCTAGCATGAGTCAAAATCAGCGAAGCCGGATTCATGTAAAGGGATTTGACATGATCTTTACATTAGCTGTCGACCTGACGTAACCCTCCTTTACCCAGAGTTTTGACTCATCAGTACAGCCCATTGAAAATGTAGAATGATATATACTCGTATAAAATATTAGTCCATATATTTGTATAAATTTAGTCCATAAAATCAATTTAAAGAGGAAAAACATAGATTAATAACAAGGAACTAGAAGTGTATTTACTATATGTTTAATACCAAAAGGAAAAAAATTAAGAAATTGATGTTTTTCCCCTAACAACTGTGTTGATGTGTCCGACATGCCTCTTCAAAATGTATCTCTGACACACATACTTTTAGGAACGGAGTGCCCTTTGTATTCAGCCAATCATCCAATAAGTTTCACTGTTGTAGAATTACATAAGCCATCTCTTCGACCAATTCCTACGACAAAGTACCTTCTTCATCACCTTCTAAGAGGTTTTGATGCTTACTGGAAATAACCAAACCTGATTTGTGGTCAAATCTTGTCTACAATTATTTTCCATTTCAGCCATAAAGTCGGGCATAAAACCAGCCACCAAAAGAAAAAAAAACAAGGTTGGGGTTTCCACGCCAGTTTAACTGTTTCACTTAGTAGTAAATGCAAAAAAAAAGTAACAAAAATCCACCTTCAAGTACTCAGCCAACTTTATCTTGTGCAACCGTTATTCATCTTCTTGCAATAAGAATTCAAGAACATAACCTCAATTTTCAACGAAGACGTTTAAAGGGTAACCACTAAGGCTTTGTATGGTGGTCAACAAAAAGTTTTAGAGAAAAAGGATTTGTATATCAGAAAGTGTTGATACAGAAAAAGTTTTATGACATTTATATGCAAAGATCATTTCTAGAAAACTTATTCAGGGCAACCATACAGAGCCTAAGTATCAAAATACACACCAATTGTCAAAAGAAAACCTACTCCCAACAACCAAGAATCTTAACAGCAACCAGTTGTCTGAAAAACGCCCCAACGAAACAAAACACCAAGGCTTGTGAAGAAACTAAGAAGAAGATCAAACGAACAACATTGTTTGACAAAATGTCTCAATGAAGCAAATGATCAACCATCAATTGTTGATGTAAGAAGGAAAACATACAAACACGTACACGCGAAATTGTTCGACAGATTGCCTCAATAACGAAACTAAATTTTTAAGTAAGAAAGGAGAAAGTACCTTGGTACCGGGAGCGCGCTTGTGGAGCTCCTCTTCGGGGATGATGACAGGCCACGTCTCGCCTGCGTCGCGGAACATTTGCTCCGTTTCTAGGAGCTGCCCTTTCTCCAGTATCATCTGCCTTACGTGCTGTGCCGAGGTGGAGGTGGCATCGATAACCTCCTCCACGCCATTCACGAACGTTACCGTGATCTGAGGTGGATGGTCGTCCGTCCTCCGCTTCACCTGCAGCTGACACGCCGGGTTCGACTCCTTAGCCTTCCGTGCGTTGCACTGCGCCAGGAACTCCATGCACGCCGCCGTACGTGGGTCCAGCGCATTGAACTCGATCCTCACCTTCGAAAGAAACTTCAACATTTTCGAACGAATAACGGGGACCTGACTGAACTACGATGGTGCTTAAATGGATAATTAATGGGCCTAATATCCAGGTCTAGATCAAGCCCAGCCCACTAAAAACTGAGATACGAATGTCAATGGACGGGTCGCCCCGATCCGATCTGATAACATCCGTCTGGACCTAGTTAGTAAATTCTCGAATTATTAACGAATAATCCGCGAACCATACAAATTATTTAAAAAACGAACCGAACAACGTCCTATTCACAAGTTTGAAAATATTCGCGCATTTTTTTAACATGATCTAATTCACGAACTTTTTCTGGATTATTCAGTTTTGAACATGAAAATCATTTTATAAGACTTTAATATTATATTTTTTTCCTTTTCTTTTAATTTTCTCAAATTTTTTAGTGTAGTTTTAATCAAGGTTTAAAGGGGACTGTTATAACGGTATAGCGGACTGGGGGCGTTACCGTTTTTTCAGTTATAACGAAAAAAAACGCTCAGGGGAAAAAATGGAAAAATGAAAAATAACGGAATATAACAGAAAATAATGTAAAATAGCGGAAAATAATGGAAAAAAAATGAAAATAACGGCCGTTTTCAGAAAATAGCGGTCGTTATTTTCGTTATAACGGAAATATAAGGAAAAATAATGGTCGTTATTTTCGTTATAACGGTCGTTATTTTTTGGGCGTTTTAACGGTCCATAATGTAACGGGGTAGGTCCGAATCCGTTATAAGGTCCATTATTTTCGTTATAACTGTCATTTTTTAAACCTTGGTTTTAATGACAAATCTAAATTGTACTCAAACATTCCCCGAACAAGATTTTTTCTGCACTCCGAATTGCTAACTAGGGTTTGGACATATCTTTCTTTAGATCCAGTAATAACCCCGTCCAATATCATTAATGAAAATACTTGTATAGAAATTACATAAATATTATCTCTATCGATCTATCTATCTATGCTATTATAAAGCCAAAACCAGGGTTGTCACCTATGTTTGTGACAATTAAAACCTTCCCTCATTAAATTCTTCTCTATTCTAAAGACAGAACTTGGGTTGAAGTACAGCCTTCAGAGTTCAGGTTGACCAGCACACCAACATCCCTTGTCAATAATGATGAGGGACAATAGTATAAGCCACAGGCATGCTCTCCGAGACCATTGACCGTGTCCCATCCTTAGGTGGACTTTATATCAAATATATGATTAGTGATTACAAGCCCTTGGATCTGAGTATTCCAACTAATGCTCAAAATCTACTTTAAAAATCAACCCATGAAAACGACTCCAATCAAATCCTTAAAAATTACTAATCATGCTATTTTTTTTGCATGTAGGTCCACCTAGGGATGGGCCAAACACTGATACGGTCAGTGATCTCTACAAGTGTGCCACGTGTAAAATGCACGTGACATTCCTCTAGTAATTATTAATGAATGTATGTTGATAAAATCTTCTAACATTTCTATTATTCGAGTTATGAATTTGCTGTTTATATATTTTCAAAAATCAAATTTAAAACTTTATTGGCATGATGAATGGTGAAATAGCATGTATGACATCGTAACGTTACGATCCAACGGCTTAGAGACCTGTTAGTTCGTTAATTAGCCTATCACACAAGTTTTTGACTTTTGACAGAAGGATAATAATCATCTAATCAAGAAGATGATGATCGGCGACAACCATCTGATCAATTGTATCATCTCTAACAAAAAAAATATGGCAAACAACTAAAGGGAAAGAGCCTACCCGGCTTGACAGATAATAAAAAAAATAGTCCCACATCGGCTGCGCAGGAACTTCCCCAAAGTTTTAATTAACGAAGGATAGGCCGTTCCTTGTAATTATCCACGGGACGAAGTGAGCGGGTCATGTTCCACACCTACTGTGGTTCGGACCCAGGAAAGTCCCCGGGCCTCCATCTGCAGAGATGCAGCCTCGGAAACGAGTGATCTTCGAGCGTACGAAATCCTACTTGGGCTGAGACACGTGTGGAGCCTTGGATAGCCGCCGAAGCAATTGGCCGATTGTAACAGTTATTCACTTGGTCCGACGGACTAACTGAACGGGGATTACGATCCCGTGGGGTCATCTTTTTTACACCACATTCCCTTCACCGTCAATCTGGTCTACATCTGATGGTTGTGATCATCCAATCAAGTCAAATTTGCTTTTGGTTCCGATTAGATCAAAGCAACTATGATCTGTCATCTGGCATTTACATACCATCACCAATCTTGGGGTCCATAGAATGGACAGTCCAGATTGATAAGACTGTTAATATTGTATTATAGATTAGGTACTACTGAAGTACGATGGTACCGTGACCATCTAATATTTCTTCCACTCTTTTAGCCGCTCCTCTAGGGTTTTGCCGTATTGTTTCGAGCTTCAAGTTCTCTCGCCGTTTTTGTTTTCTAGGGTTTCTCTGCAAATCGTCGACCCAGAATCTAGACGAACCAGGGGAACTCGACTCAAGGGAGGTACGAATATAACACATATCTCTGTTATTTTGATTTTTCATATTTAGGGTTTTGTTCTTCAGTAGTTTCTGCACGTTTGGTTGGTTTACTGTCGAAATGCTGGGTTAGGGTTTTAGTTGTTAATTTGTTTTGATTTTTTTTTTTTTTTTGTTTGAGATTCTCGTTTAAGGTTTTGATTGCTAGTATTGAGTCGTAAAGTTGTATATGAGCTACGAAGGCGAGCATTAATGGAGTTTTTTGGTCGATTTGCATTATAGGCTTTTGGTTCTGCTTGTATTGAATTGTAGCGTAAATCTTTTTGATCGATTCTCAATGAAGGGCTACGATTATGCTTGTATTGATCTGTAGCATAATATCTTTGTTATGAAACGTGCTTTTATGGAGCTTCGGCTTGAATTAACTCTCAGTTCGGGCATGTAGGACCATGGATTAATTGTAAAACTGCCTTGGTTTGGTCTTGTTCGGTGTATGAGATTGTTCATATGATCCAAAATTAAGATTTGCTGGCTTGCCGAAATTATGATCCAAAAACAAAAGAATATTTCAAATCATTGCCTTCTCTCACTGTGATGGTTCTATCGCGATATTTAAACTGCAAAGGGCTACTTTTAACTCAATTATTTCATTCTCTGCATGTTGTCGTGATTTTTTGCATCTTTATTTCTTTCATTTTGCTGGATTTTTGGTTATTAAAATATTCCTTTGGACTCCACTTTTACCATTGAATAGTGAATTTGATACTCGAAACAATGGCATTGGGCATGATGAAACCTGTGAAGCCTGGTCTAGAAGAATCACAGGAACAAACACATCGCATTAGGATTACTCTTTCATCGAAGAATGTAAAGAATCTTGAAAAAGGTCTCTATGCTTTCTTTTACATTTCCATTTTATTCTCCTGTTTAAGGATGGGACTTAAACATTTCTCCATGGAATATTAACAGTCTGTGCTGATCTTGTGACGGGGGCGAAGAACAAAAGGTTGAAAGTGAAGGGACCAGTGAGGATGCCCACAAAAGTTTTAAACATCACCACCAGGAAATCTCCCTGTGGAGAAGGTAAATCTGTTTTCCTTTTTCACACTGCAGAAAAAAAGATTGTATTGGGAAGAGAGAAAGTATTCTAAGATGTATCAAAGTACACGGTATCATTTATAGGCGATACCGAAACGTATCGGAAGTATCGTCCGGCTTTAGATGAAACTTTGTGAAAAAGAAATGAAATGTTGGTGCAAATTTACACAAGTTAAAATATCGTTCGGTTTCCGATGAAAGCAACCGAAACGTATGCAGTTTCGTCCTATAGCGAAACCGAAATGAAACGAACGAAATGTTTCGGTTTCGGCCGAAATTGAAGTTTGAACCATATTAGCTTCTTATCCTTTCCATAGAGTTATAAATTTAATCTTTCTAAAAGAACCTTCAATTACCAGTTCCCTATCCACATAAGAGTTGTATATTTTGATGCCTTTGGCTGCAACTTCAATTTGCTATGTTTACTGGGGACGTTTTTGATGCAAAGTAGGTGTAGTATTTAGTAACAAATGTGAAATTAATGACAAACATGCCACACGGCCATTTTGTTAACTTTAGAGCTTAACTAGAAAGCATGCTTTTGCTTCTTTTCTTAATTGATAAATGTATACTTTCACTTATAAACATCTTATTTATATTGTATTTAACTTGTAAACAAAAAGCTCAGTGTAGCCACAACAACTCCAGAAGACAATAAATTTCCCAAATAAAGCTATTGTAGAAGACAATAAAGTTCTCACATATAGCCATTCTAAGAGTGTTCTTGATATAAATAGTTGATTTTATTTATGATGCTTTTGCCTTTAATTGTGTTAGTGAGGGCATGCATCTATTTGCATTTCTTTTGCTGTTGTGTATCTCTAATTGGAAAACCATAGTATATTTTTAATATAAAGCTATGAATGAGCCTTAAAAACAAAAAGCTCAGTGTAGCCACAACAACTCCAGAAGACAATAAATTACTCACATGAAGCTATTGTAGAAGATAATAAAGTTCTCACATAAAGCCATTCTAAGTGTGTTCTTGATATAAATAGTTGATTTTCTTTATGATGCTTTTGCCTTCAATCATGTTAGTGAGAGCATGCATCTATTTGCATTTCTTTTGCTGTTGTTTATCTCTAATTGGAAAACCATAGTATATTTTTAATATAAAGCTATGAATAAGCCTAACACTATTCTCTTGCAGAATATGGCGTGAACTTTTTATCAGTATACTTGTTCATGACAAATTTTGGTACATACCTGAGAAATCTTTTGGAATCAATCATATAAAAAAACGCACTGTTGATTCGAATGATCAGGAGATTTAGAGCGAGGTGGCTGATTAGGACCAGATTGTTAATTACATCTTCTCGTAAGAAGAGAGGACTATTTTCACTAAGAAAAACGAGAGGTGTACAGTTAAAATATGCAAAAATAAAAGTTACTTTTTTTAATCTTTGCAAAATGTATATTGGTTTGGTTCACCCACATATAAATGGGGAACGTATAAATGTGTGCCGCTTTTGAGAGGGGTTTTACATAGATTAAAGCCTCATAGGGGCGTGTTCATAATGTTCCCTTTTGGGGAGCGATCTTTGCAAAATGTATATTGGTTTGGTTCACCCACATATAAATGGGGAACGTATAAATGTGTGCCGCTTTTGAGAGGGGTTTTACATAGATTAAAGCCTCATAGGGGCGTGTTCATAATGTTCCCTTTTGGGGAGCGATCTAATGTACATGTAGACATTTTTGGTTTACATGGCCTTCCTAATTTGGCAGGAAGCTTAACTTGTACACATGGACTTCTATGTGTTGTTTGTATGTGGGAACATGTCTTTTTATATAAAAAAGAAGCGAGAAGTAAAGAGAAGGAAAGCATGACTTTTTCCTACCTCATGTTAACCATGGCTAAGCTTTGAGCTCCTTAGGAATCACGTGTACTGTCTTCTTGAGTTCTTTGTTTGTATTGGAGTTCCCTGATTGGAAAGGTTTTCTTCTCTAATGAAAAAGTTTGGGTGAGCTAAAAAATTCAACCTTTTTACAGAAAAAAGGTGTTTAACTAGAAGATTACAACTTCTAAGCAACCAATCATGGAGAGCTGTTTGTTGATAACAACTCTCCTTGAAGTTGCGTTGTGATTCTTTCTAATAAGAGAATGTGTATACTTCCTTTATTGAAAGGAAGTAATTTTTCTGATAAGTCTAGGTATTATAATTATTTTGGGCTCTCTATCCATTGTTTAAAAGGGGCAAATTTTTGTTTTATTCAGATTAATTTTCTCAAGGTGTGAGAAGATTCTCAGAGAAATGCCACATGGCATCCGCTAATGTCCTCCAAAGAGGCTGCCAAATTTGGAACATAGGGTGCCACAAGGCGGTCTCTGACTGGTCTTTCTTTTGTAAAGACCTGACCAACACCTCAGGCTGACCAATCTTAGTTAACTATTGGTCTCCTTTTTCATAAGGGGCCAAGGCTGTATTGCAGGCTGACACATGTTAGCCCGTTATTATATTTTAGAGGGACTGACCTTGATCTGCTCCGTACTGCTTGGTTAGCTGAACTCGGCCCACAGCACGGGCATACCTTGAGCTGACATCAGCTTGCAGTATGGCCTTCCTGTGGTACCATCATACTGTAGGTGCCATGTCAGATCTTGACAGAGCCAGCGAATTGCATTTAAAGTAGCTCCTAGGGTGTTTTGGGCTCTTTTTTTTGGTGTATGCGAGGTGCATTAAGGCTTATGCACCATGAAGGTTTAGTGGCCAGATATTGTCTTCCAAAACTCAGTTCATTTAGTGTTTTGTAATGCTTTTAAGGATGCTAGTAAAGTTATTCTTCCTGAAATTTCTTGTAGCATCCAACTACCTAGACTATACATCCTAATTGCTTCAAAAAGGATATAAAAGTCAGTAAAAAAGTCTTTGGGCCTGAGCCATTGTCTAGAGGAGAGGTTTTCACACTTACTGCATATTATCCTTGGTGGAATTTATATTTGTCACATGGTCATGGTCATGGATATTTGTGAAAGTGGTTTAAAGAATTTTTTAAGAAATGAATTTTAATGTGTGTAGCCTGAAGCCTTGTTTAATGAGATTTTACGTCCTGCATCTTGTCCTTGAGTAAAAGGTCTATAAATCCTTGCCACAATATATCATCAAGCGTAATGCAGTCATGATTTTGAATGTGTAGTTTGGAACAATTGTGTTGTATTTTAATTTTAAATTTCCAAGAACTTACCAAACCTTGCCAAACATGTAATGTCTTTTCTTATTGGTGCTTCAAAACGTGGTTGTGGGTTTTCTTATTACATTTTCTAGGAAAGCTCCTGTTTTGTTACTACTACAGACTTGACACCCTGTTTGATTAGGATGTTTCCTTGACGGGAAATATAGTGGTGGTCCTAAAAACTATAATGCGCACATGGATATTGCAAGCAAGATATGAAAATCTTTAGAAGAAACATTATGTAGTCCCGGTACCGATATACCTATGATAGTACCCAGTCCGGGCAGCCTATGTTATTACACAAATGGTGCATATTCTTATTAACCTGAGTTTTTCAATCATTGGACCTTACGTAGTAGACTTTTGACAGAAAATCAGCTTGATCGAATTTTTTTTTTAAATTGTCTGATAAATACACCCTTTTCTCTTGACTTGTGCCCTTGTATTTCTGGCCATCCAGAGCAAGGATTTAAATTTCGGTGAGGTAAAAAATCGAAATTTCGGGCGATATTTCCAAATTTCAGTGGATTTCGTTATAGAAAGCTATATTTCGGTGTTTCGGCTGAAATTTTGAACCTTGATCCAGAGATAATACAATTGGTTAGATGGTTATGGATCATCTGATGGGGCTGAATTTTGGTCCAGAAAATCTTCTATATAGGTCAACAATTTGGACACTTTAGATTAATTATAATATTGCCCACTTAATAGGGGGAGGAAAATATCGAATGAAAAATGTAGTACCGGGGCTACTAATGTGCCCCCATTCCCCAATATATTTTTGAGCTCATGTAGATGTCTGGAGCCTTGTAATTGTTAAGAGTAACATCCAAGTGGAGCTGAGTTCTGTTTCGAAAATAGTTTTATGCATTTGTGTTGGATGGGAAAAGCTTGGCTTCTGAGTTTTTGAATCATATAGAGGCCTAGGTAAAGCTGAGGTTAAAAAGTTTTATTTATTTGTTGCCGTTAGATCATAGATACTGTCATTGACCGAGACATTAAATCATGTCTTAGACGTTGCCCGTTCTTTGTATCATATGCACGCGTACTCTTAATTAGCCCCTCCAGTTTGGACCCTACCTATTAGAAGGCCTGCATAAAAACCTGTGGGTTAAGCTGGGTAATGATGCCCTTGCCCCAATGGACATGTCTAAAGTCAGTTCTGTTTGACCATGTCGTTGATAACCACAGTTGAACGTTTAGGACCACAGTAAGATCAGGTTTTGTGTGTTCATGCACGTTTCTCATTTTTATTAAGCAGGAGCTAATTGGACCCTTTCATTGTTGTTGAACAGAGCCAACTTTCTTGCCTTCTTCTGGGAGGTATTATTAACACCTTTTTCATTTGATTTAAATTTTCAGGCACAAACACATGGGATCGCTTTGAGCTGCGTGTCCACAAGAGGGTTATTGATCTTGTGAGTTCGTCGGAAGTTGTGAAGCAGATCACGTCAATAACAATTGAACCAGGCGTTGAGGTTGAGGTGACAATTGCAGATCCATAAGCAACTGGGGACCTTAAGATGTTTTTCAGTTGTGTTCTGGAGAGAACTGATTTTAGAAGATCTGAGGATTAGATTATGACGCGTTTCGATTAATTTTTTGGGGAAACTAGTACGAGAGACTTGGGGCTTTTTGTTTAGCTACTGCCGTATGATAATCATATTTTTGAGGTTTTTTGTTTAGCTACTGCCGTATGATAATCATATTTTTGAGGTTTTATCGAGAAATTATTGAGATCTATTTTTTTTTTCTCTGTCCATCTACTTTGGCTTAATTTGAAAGATTGAAATGATTTAAGAAAAATTTGCAAAACCCATGTTTCTGCTTCAAATGAGAAGTATGAGCAGGTTATCTGGGTTTCAATTGGAATGACGAGTCTCATAATTTGCTAAACACCGTCTGACTCCAGCAGTAAACCTTCTGTCACCGACAACTGAAACAAAGACGAACGAGGAGGTAGATCTAGCAAATGATCTCAGATGTGGGATCCACGATGCTGGAGTCCATTAGACAATATAATAGTGTAGATCGTTGGCTGTCGGATATCTTTTTTTTTCTTCGTGCTTTATGATTTTTTCTTTTCTGCCAAGCCCTTGTGATTTGTTTCTTTTCTACTCTTATATGCGGCATACTCTTGGAGGCCACTGACCGTATAGATGCTTACCCTATCCCTAGAAACGGATAGGCACCTTCCTCTTGATTAAGGTGGCCAGCACTTCCATGACAAGCACGAATAAGTAGGGGGAAAGAGGGTCCCCCTATCTAAGACCTTTAGCTCCAGCAAAGTACCCAAGCATTAGCTCTCCTTGACAAGGAGGTGATCTAGCCGCACCTTCTAGTACGGCTACCTTGTTACGACTTCACTCTAATCACTAGTCCTGCTGATGATGAATCTCCATAGGCGAGTCTATAGGCTTCGCATCAAGTTTACTTGTTTCTCGAAGAAGATCAAGAATGTACTTCCTAGGAGATATAGGGCAACATTTGCGTCAGGCCGTGTAGGGACCCTGATCCCTAGTTGGATCTACATACCGAAATTCATCTTGATTATTAATTTCTATCCATTTGATTAGTCTTTCTCACGATTTATTTTTAACCTTGATTTCTAACAGTATTTGGGGAACTCATATTCAAAGGGTAGAGAAATCACTATTTAGGCTGATTTTTGTTACTTCATCTAGGGTTGAGCTAAACATCCATATGGTTAGTAGCCTCTAATAATGTGCCATGAGGCTCACATCGGGTCCATAATCAATTTTGACTATGGACACCATCATCAAATTTTTGCTAAGGATAGAGTCAACATCGGGATTCAATAAATGTTTTTCCAGTTGAGTTGAAATGTTGAATGACTAAATCATTCTATAAAATAAAATTAAAAAAAAAAAAAACGAAAGAAACAATGTTTATAAAAATTTAAAGAATTTAACGGTCATATTAATAATAAAGATTTTTTGATTTTTTAAATTTAGTAAGAGATGAGCATTGAATGATCTGCAAGGGGTGACGTGTGATTACAGTGGTGACACATGCTTTGACAGCTAAAAATCGAGGAGCCCTGCTAAGTGAATATGCAACATGGAGAAAACAGAATATTATGATTAATTAGTTATTATTAACAACCGACTACTACGGACAAATCTTGTCTACATATGTTTGCAGACTTAAAAATATGCAACTAGTGTTAGCACTATTGGATGTCCATTGAAAAACGTGTTATTTAAATGTTTTCAAAAAAAATATTTTATGAATTAAAAAAATACGTTTTTCAAGAAACATTCAAGGGTGGATACGATGTTTGCATACTAGATTTCATCTTTTATTATCTCAATTTCGTATAGGGTCGCTCTATGGGCACCCTCGTCTTAAGCCGGGCACCCCTACTTGGACCAAAATACCCCTCCCTTCAGCCGGGCACCCACCCCTTCCCCGTCCCTTCTCCTTCTCTCTCCCTTTCCCCTCTCTCTCTGGCCGTGGTCGAGAGAGAGAGAGAGGGGGTGGGTGCCCAGCTGAAGGGAGAGGTATTTTGGTCCAAGTGGGGTGCCGACTTAAATACCTGGGTGCCTGTAGAGCGACCCTTTCATATATTGATTCTATTGAATGATGCTCGGGTGGCCTGGTCCCTATTACGCATGGCCCCGCCAACTGGCTGGTTGGGAGCAACTCGGCCTCTTCTTGTTTACTACCGCAGAAATCACATAGATGATGTGATCTTAACCGTCTGATCAAGAGATAAAATTTTGTATGGGTAACAGAGAAGTTGGTTTATGTTATGTAGAAATTTCATGCATCCATGCTTAGGATTCTCCAAGTGGAATAGTTTTGCTGTTACACTTTTAGCTGATGATATCACAGCTGGTCTTCGCTACGGATCTATTCCAATATATTTTAATGGTCAGATCAGAAAATGACAATATATCTTCTTTAAGAGGGACCCGGGAGATCAGTCGGTGGGTCCCACGCATGCAGATGCACCGCGTCTTATGCGGGTATAAATACTATATCGACCCAAAAGTCTTAAATTCTCCCTCTCCACTGTCGAGTTTTCATCGCTTCGTTCGTTTGTTCGTTCAACTCTTCAAACCCAAAACAGAAAACCAGAAACAGAAGAGAGCAAAACGGGAGAAAACATGGCGTCGGAGAATGAGAGCTCCAGATCTGGATCCGCCGTTGAAATCAACGGAGGAGAAGTATTGACACCTCCCCAGCGCAAGATTGCCCTGATCACGGGAATTACAGGTCAGGATGGGTCGTACCTAACAGAGTTCCTTCTTAGCAAGGGCTACGACGTCCATGGCCTGATCCGACGATCCTCAAACTTCAACACCCAACGCATCAACCACATCTACATCGACCCTCACAACTCTCAGAAAGCCCGCATGAAGCTACACTACGCCGACTTAAGCGATGCCTCTTCCCTACGCCGCTGGCTCGACACTATACTCCCCGACGAGGTCTACAACCTCGCCGCGCAGTCTCACGTCGCCGTATCCTTCGAGATCCCAGACTATACCGCCGATGTCGTCGCCACTGGGGCCCTTCGCCTCCTTGAAGCCGTCAGATCCCACATCGCCGCTACCGGAAGGTCCCATATCAGGTACTACCAGGCCGGATCTTCAGAAATGTTCGGATCCACCCCACCTCCTCAATCAGAATCCACCCCATTTCATCCCCGATCGCCTTACGCCGCGTCGAAGTGCGCCGCCCATTGGTACACCGTGAATTACCGCGAAGCTTACGACATCTTCGCCTGCAACGGAATTCTGTTCAATCACGAATCACCTCGTCGGGGGGAGAATTTTGTGACCCGGAAGATAACTCGGGCCGTGGGTCGGATCAAGATCGGGCTTCAGAGTAAACTGTTTTTGGGGAATTTGCAGGCGTCGAGGGATTGGGGGTTTGCCGGAGATTACGTGGAAGCTATGTGGTTGATGCTTCAGCAGGAGAAGGCGGACGATTATGTGGTGGCGACGGAGGAGTCGCATACGGTGGAGGAGTTCTTGGAGGTGGCATTTGGGTACGTTGGATTGAATTGGAAAGATCATGTGGTGATCGACAAACGGTACTTTAGGCCTGCGGAGGTGGATAATTTGAAGGGGGATTCGAGTAAGGCGAGACGGGTTCTTGGGTGGAAGCCCAAGGTGGGGTTCCAGCAATTGGTGAAGATGATGGTCGATGAAGACGTCGAGTTGGCGAAGAGGGAGAAGGTGCTTGTTGATGCTGGATATATGGATGCGCAGCAGCAGCCATGATCAGTTTGCATTTCTCCCTTTCATTCCTTTTCAGGGATTTATAGGGTGATTGGGAAAATGGGTATTTTTATTTTTGCTGTTGTTGTTCTTGTTACTTTCTTTTTGTTAGGTCATATCGGTTGTTTGATCTTTTCAGCTCTAATTCATTCAATTCTAGCAATTCCATAAATATTCCTGATTATATTGTTTCTGGCGATCTATTTGGTTTTTCTTCTCCTTCTTCAACTCATTTTGCTTGTGCATTTCCGATTTGATTTGGGTAAGCTTAAGAACATGCATTTTAGTTTCTGTTAATTCTTGGGATTGATCCATATTTTTTTTTTCCGACCCGATCCGTTCTCATCTGTACAATTCACGGACTTAAACTTGTCTTCTTTTATATCTTCAGATCTTCAATCTTACTGCATTGTTGGTGTTATTTGATTTTTGAGTTGGAACTCAGTAGGATCTGCACAGTTCCAAGAAACTACTCTAGTAGAACAGTTAGTTCTGTAATGTAATTCAACAACTTGGGATCTGTCGTCCTCTGTTTCAATTAATCTTGGGTTTTTTGAATTGGGTTTGGTGGGATATGTGGTGATATCTTGTATTGTGTCTGGGATTCTATATGGTTGGGTGTTAATAGAGAAGAAAAATCTACTCTTGTACATTATTTACTTGGTCTTTGATGGGGTTTCTTGTGGGGTTCTCTCACCTTTCTTTTTATTGGAATTTTGATCCCCAAACTTTGGTCCATTTGACTGTATTTGCTCATTCAGAGGAAAAAACTAAGAAATAAATCCACTTTTGTGTCGGCAGACAAAGATCCCTATCACGTCTTCCGAATTTTATAGTTGTTTAGGCGTTAAAACTGACATTCTGATTTCTTATTAAAAAAAACAAACTGACCTTCTGATCGATAGATTGGACAACAGGTTGGTTAGGATTTAGTTTTTGGGCCCAGGCCCATTCAAGTACCACTTCAACTAGCATAAACACACACACAAAGATCTGCTGCATCTCCACCATCAGAATTTAATTGCCATGGTAGGAGCTGATTATGAAGAAAATAACCCCCTCTCTCTCACTCTCTCTCTCGGCCATTACTATATACAGTAAGGGTCAGGCTCCGAGGACTCATCTTTTTCTGCTTTGGCAAAAAGTGATGCCAGTTCAGAACTTGGTAGAACTTGAACCAAAGAAAGGTTGGATGAAAAGAAAGGGAATGCAGTAGCAAGAAAAAACAAAGAGAGATTTGGGATGGGTGTGAGTTGCAAAGAAACTTATTGAGACGAAGCAGAAGATTAATGGTTTTGGTCTGGTAATGAACGCAGTTAGGGGAAGAACGCTTTGGTCTTGTAATTAATGAAAAAAGAAGACTAACTGACAGTGATCCAAGTTTTGTAGCACCATGATGGATCAGCATAGCTAAATCTTTCCAATTCTATAGATGAACTGTGAAATCATCGCTGTCGTTGGCAAGAGACGAGCAGTGGCAGAAACTTGGATGAAAGCAAAGCCATGTTAACTACTAAAAGTTTCGAAAAGCTATCTCACCATCATACTCCATCAGAATTTTAGAGTTTTCTCCACGTGGCTCAATAAAACTACTGTCATGACTCAAAACTGTATAAGTGCTTAGCTTTGCGCTCCATTATCACTTAGGTGCTTTTGGAGTACTGATTGGGTTCCTAACATTTAGTATCAGAGCCAACGCCATGTCATGGGTTCAAGTCAATGGAGAGGGGCCATGTCATGGGTTCTAGTCCGTGGAGAGGGGCGACTTGGGGAAAGGGCTATCTGGGGGCTCACTCAGAAGAGAAAATAAAGGTGCTGAAAAAATGCCAGGGCCCGCTCACAAAAAAAATTTGAGAAAAAAGGGTACCAATGTGAAAGCCACCTCAGAGTTGGTCACCGTGGTCGGTCTTGGAAGCGTGGTGGAACCTAGGTGCTTTTGGAGTATTGGTTAGGTTCCTAACAACCACATGATATTGGAGAATGGAAAGAACAGAGATCTACTGTACATGTAGATGATGATCAAGGAACCAATATGTGACGGTTGGCCAGTACTATCCAATTAACGTTTTTTGCTTTGTCTAGTGTTTAAGAGGAGACAACAGTAGGGGCCATTGCTAACTTCAACCAGGAGGTGCTGGTGCGTAATCGTCACCTCTAGCGGAAATAAGTAACAGCTTCAATGGCAAAAGGGCATTTGCTAAGTGAACCAAAGGAGGGTCCATCACCTATAGTTCACACGGCTCATGCATGGAGCCATGGAGGAATGGAACCCACAGTCCGGAGGTTCTAATTTGGATCTAATCAGGTTGGTTTATATCAAATGGTTATAGTCATCCAATCAGGTTGTTTTGGGGCCTTTGGTTCTGATCTTTTTTTACCATCTTAATTTGTTATATTTTTAGCTATTTTCTCATGTTTTAAAGGTTTTAACCCGCACTAAACCGTTCCTTTTCACTGGTGTCATCGTTGATCGTTAAGCAACCCTTTGGAACCCACCGACTTCACCAAGGGATCTTCCAAGATAAAAAAAATAGACATGATCAGATGATCTTAATGATTCGCTAAGTTTCTCTACTCCATTTGCCATATTTCTTCCCAAACAAAATAATCTGATACATGAGACGAATCAGACAGTTGGGTTCATTCTATAGGGCTGACTAGAGAATTTTTTTGAAGCAGCGGGATTTTTGAAGCAGCAATCATGCACCCAATGATCGCGCACCGCTTAAACCTGTGTTTAGGATTTGGTTTTAAACAAAACTGTTTAAAAAGTAACCAGGGGCATATGTGGTGCGTGATCATTGGCACATGATCGCCGCTTCAAAAATCCCGCCACGTCAAAAAATTTCTCAGCTGAGTTTCAACCTTGGGAGAATCCTAGGAAAGACCATTCGAAAGGGTTATGTCATAAACGACCAATTGTTTGATCATAACCATCCATTCAATCTATTATATTTTCTAACCATCCAAAAAGTATGATAGATCAGAGATCATGGTTCAATCGGATCCCACTGATAACCCCTCCCCACATGCGCCAGGTGAGCATGTATGAGGACAGAGGACAGTGAGCTATTCTTTGCATACATCCCATGGGCCACACTAGTTCCCACCCCCCCAGCAAAATCAGAGACTGCAAATGCATAACTGAAACTCAGCAAGTCATAAGAAAGAGGCGAGTGCAAAGATGAGGTTACAATTTATTACAACCACAATTCTGACAGCTTTCTGAACCTCTCCATCCATGAAAATAAAGTCTAAAACTATGCAGAAACTCCAATACATATTGTAGAAAACCAACCAAATAATATCACACAAATAAACAAAAAAAACAGGCATACAAATCAACCTCTCTGTGCAGGGCCTTTGAGATAATATTGATGTACATTAAATTTTCAATCTCCTCTCCCCCTTCCGCTGCCCATTCGCCATTAACCGGCAATCTAAGATGCAAATCAGAGGAAAATCCTGATATTCCGAACAAGTTACCTGTCATGAAGCTCCGACATTAGTCAACGAGGCCAGTGGAATATCCACCACCTTTGAGCGTGAGGCCACTTCAAAATTCAAATCACCTTTGCCATTTTCTCTCTGAAACAAGCAGAATTCAAGCTGTGTAAGAAAATTGGGTCAATATGCTCTACTGATCATCATCCCTTGTTGAATAGAGCCTGAGGACCACAGTAATCTTCTCTCAGAGAAATTAAATGGGGAAGGGTTGAATAAAGTAGAATTATTAAATGAAAGAGAGAAAATTCAAGGTCCATGTGGGGTAGACTGTAAGGATGTTCTATCAACAGGATAGCAGTACACCTGGATACGCAGGGTAGTGGGATCCAGTGCCTGATGGGTCTTACCTGAGAGAGCTCATGTAAAAAGTATCGACCCCATACAGATCGAACAAAAAAGAAGTAATGACCCATCACATGATTGTTAACTATCTGTTCCCGACTTTTTTTTCTGGATTTTTCCTGTTATTTGCGTTGAAATTAATGTGATAAGATCATCCAATCGGATTGATCCTTGAAATATGAGAATACTTAGGAGGGACCCACTGATTGGTTGCTCATCCTCCTGCATGCATGCCACATATATCATGTACTGCTATGCCAGGGGTAGACTGTCCTTACAGTCTACTTTAGGGGTTCCTGAGGTTTCCTAAAGAAAGAAGTGCTCTTGATTTCTCAATACAACTTGACTAAGCCTAAAAACTAGTGTCATTAACAGAATCCTGTTTTTTTTTTTTTTTTTTTTTGAAAATAAGGAAGGGATATTCCCAGTGATTGTTTCTCATACATACATGTGGAACTGCATTTTCCACAACTAAATTAGATAGAAGCATATTTATCAAGTGAAAGTGGGGTATCTTATGCATGCACATAGATAAGACTTTTCTATAATCTGAAATTACCAGGTGAGAACAAGATTCAAAAGTTACCCAGGAGAACGTGTATGGATTCCCTTTGCACCCTGTTGAATTTGGGATGTTGCCTGCTGCATGCGAGGGGAGCCCTGCTTTCCGTTTGCACCAGGTAGGGAATGTCGCTTCTTGATGTAAATATCCTTGTCTTGCACGTCCGGTCTTGACCTTGGAGAGTTGTTCGCCTGGGCTTTGGCCCTTGCAGACTCTGTGGCTTGCATGTAATTGGGGAGGGAATTACTATTGCCATCGCTTGGCTCTTGGTCAACATGATCAGGTCTCACTGAACCAAAAGAGTTGCGCCTTTTCCCATTTTTCGGTTCCTTCGTCAATTGCTCCGTACTACTTCTCACACCTGAATCGTGGTTTGGATTCGATGGGGACCTCTTGCCTGCTGACTGTGATTTTCTGTTTTGGATGCATCCACTCTTATCCACTTTTTTCCTTTTAGCTTTCACTGATACCTGACTTGATGGTGTCCCATGCAATTCAGGGGCCGTTATATGACTTCTTGGAGATCCTTCTGGCGACGATCTGTATGCTTGTTGATCTGTTGTAGTCTCCAGTTGGATCTGCACATCCAATGCACTTCTCTCTGGCTGCTGCTCTACCCAGAGGGAGTCTACAGCTACAACTGGATCAACAGATTCTCCGTTAACATCTTCAAGCTTCCCTGGCAGAAAAGCAACAGGGTTGGTTGAATTGTGAGACATGGAAGAATTGTTCATTGCTTCAACATCTAGATTTCCATCTAGATTTCCAAGATTAGATGCATTATCAGTAATGTTATTTGGATCAGAAATCACTTCTTCCGCCACTTTGGCTTCATTGTCAAATTCCCCATCTCCAACTTCGGATCTATCTGGTGAATCAAGAGTGGAAGAAATAGAAAGTTCGGTGCCACATTCTGAACTCCCCACACGAACTCTTGGATGATGAGAGATTAAATTTTCTGCCAGTCTAAGTTCCTTGGTCCTTGTCAGAGAATCTGCTGGAGATGAAAGACTGTCCAATTTCGATTCTACTCCAGCATCTTGATGATTATAACTGATCGACCTACCAGAGGTGGTTGTTGAACTAAGCTCTTCAAATTTTGACTGGGCAGCAGCAAATGCAGGATTACATGCCTTTCTAGCTCCAAGCACAAACTTCTTGCCCTCGGCCTCTGCTTGTTCAGAGGCGACCCTTTTCGTAGAATGTTTCGGTTGTTCACCGTCTTCCTTAAGCTTATCAGAGATGGAATTTTGAGAAGCGGCATCCAATTGCATCTCTGTTTGATTTGTATCTATCTTTGAAGAGGTCTCTTGTGCTTTGCTCACACCAGCATCCTCAAGCTGAGGCAGTTGCATCTCTGTTTGATTTGTATTAATTATTGAAGAAGGGGTTGGAAAACAGGCATTAAAATCAAAGTTATTTGCATCGTAAGTTATCAAATTCTCTTCGCCCTCAAGTGGCACTGCTGTTTCCCTAATACTGGACTTCATATCCACTGACTCCGAGCTGATTTCAGCTGGAATTTCAGTTCCTACTTCAGAAGCAGTGGTATCAATAATTTCTCCTTTTGCCTGATACTCTGGACTGAATTGTGGTTTCTGTGTCTGTGCAAACTCTGACGACGATACAGTCATCCACCTCTCCAACCATTTCCATGCAGAATCAGGTCTTGAAGGATCACATTTGATGTGAATTTGTTTTTTCTTTGGTGTCGATTCCAAGAGCTTATGGAGCAAAGAATAATCAGATTCAGTTCGAAGAAACACACATCAAATATGAACTGCCCACAATGATATTGAAGGCCAAAGGAAAGAAATCAAATGACCATACCTGACGAGCAAACCCATTGCTAAGCAACTTCTCTGTAGAAGAGTAATTTATGTTTGCTTTTGTTCCAAAATTTTCTTTTCCCTGAAACAGGAACGGTGGATCAGACGGCAACAACAGTGTTTCTTGTCTAAAAGGCATAGACAGAGGTGCTATTATTTATCAATGATGATGCCTCTACTTCATGAGGATGAAAACGAATAATTATTTATTTATTTTTGATAAAAGTTAAAGCCAGGAGTCACGACTCAGCAAGGACTTAAATTCGATTTTGACTAGTCGAAACCTAAATTTTGGGTGAAAATTTGAAATTTCAGTAAAATCCTGGAAAAAATAACGTATGCTTGATGGTAAGATTATACAAAATCCCTTATTTATAGGAACAAAATCTTCTCTTTCTCTCTCTACAATTCCTAAGATAAGGAAATCTTAATTTATGCCTTAATTATTGGAAAAAGGTATTAATTATCTCATTTGCTATTTAAATTGAATACTTACCTGAAGTTTTAGAATTCTTTGTGTTTCAATTTCGAAAATTTTTGTCTGTTTCGGCGAAATTTAAAACCTTGGGACTCAAAGTCATAGAAGAATGAAAAAGGCAAAAACGAAAAAGAAATTGTAAGGGCACCACCAAAGACCCAGCTACAGTGACAGAATCATGACTACGACAAGTCTTAGGTAAGTACGAGCCAGACCACAATTACTTCATGACATGCATCGGTTTGGATCTGTGTTAGCTCATATGAATCCAAGGCTGGTCCCAAAACTTTTAATCACTGTGTGGCACCATTAATTTATCTGGTCAGTGCCTAATAATTTATTTTCACTATTATTACTGGATAGGGTAAATTTTAGACATTCTCGAGAACTTGTAATCACAGTAAACTGTAAAGTACTTGGTTACAAATTTTGCTAAAAGTAAGCATTACCAAAAGCTTCACACTCTTGTTATTTCTTTCATGTTTCCCATCAAGCTTCTCTTCAATAACTGACCCTGACATACGAGCACGGCGAGCACGCACAAGAGCCTGCATTTTGACAATGGCTTGAACACAACGTAGAGTTCCCACGGCCTGCCTCCTGACCAAATGCCCACGTACAGCAGCTTGCAACTTAACTACATTCTTAAGCTTTAAGAGTGCTCTCTGGGCCTGACAAAGTTGATTTAAAAAGAAATTGTTAAAGAATAAAGTCCACCTTAAACTAGTTTAGAAATTCTAGGAACAGAAATTACCAAGTATCCTCTAATAGCGGACTGGATGGCAATGGCAAGAGATTCCTCCAGGTTGAGATCCGCTTTGGAATTCTCCATGGCAGTTAAGGGATCAATCTTAATGACATCCTCCATGGCGGTTAAGGGATCCTTACTACTGGCATTCTCCATGGCGGTTAAGGGATCAATCTTACTGGCATTCTCCATGGCAGTTAAGGGGTCAATCTTACTGGCACTCTCTGTGGAAATTAAGGAATCAATCTTGCAGGTATTATCCGCGAAAAGTAAGGGATCGGGTACTTTTGGGTTCACTGCAGTCGAGAATGGGGGCATCTCATCTGTCCATTGAGATACAGAGATTTGCTCAGGAACAGTGGGATTAGTCTGTGCATGGAACTCGAAACTTTCTGCAGGTACTTTTGAGTTCACTGCAGTTGACAATGGGGGCGTCTCATCTGTCCATTGCGATACAGAGATTTTCTCAGGAACAGTGGGGTTAGTCTGTGCATGGAAGTCGATATTAGAGGATTCTAGGCTCTCTTTATTTCCAGGAGAGGGGGTTTCTGAGATCATAGTGTTGCTTAGCACTCGATGCCTGGCAGATCTCTTCCGGAAACTCCACCCACGCTTGTCTGTTGAACCTTTGCCCTGGAACAAGATTTATATAAAACAATCAACAAAAAGAAGTGCCATGAAATAAATAGTCCCTCCCCCCCTCTTAATTTTCATAGGTATGATTTTAATGTGCAAGTGTACTTCATTAAGTAGATTATGACCTTTCTTGGCTCCTACTTCTCCCTTTTTTAGCAAACGGAACATCATCAAACATAACCCATTTTTTTAAGTAACTTATATTTTCATAATAAGTTCCTATTTCTGCTTGCTTATCCAATTTGCAGCATACATTCAGACCACCACTTTCTTATCCAATTTGCAGCACACATTCAGACCACCACTGTTAGTTCACAGTAGTATATAAGCAAGTAGCGAGCCCCATTCAAGCTGAAAGCAATTGGATTATCCATTTAATAACACAATGTAATAATGTATGGTTGGATTGTCCAAGACGATCTCCATATAGGCCATATAACCGGGTGTGTGTGTAAGAACCGGGTGTAGATTTATACTACCTTTGATATAAAAACTTCACAAGAGTATTACATAAGCAGAAATCTCAAATTACATGAAAATCCATCAAATGTCATAATTAATATATTAAAAAACAAAAAACAAAAAATAAATAAAGGTTTGCTCTAGTAGTGTCGTTGATGAGTCACCAACAAGGTTTTCTTCCTTCCATAGATTCAGTCAAATATAAAGTCCATATGAGATGGTTTAGAATTTTCTAAAAAAAAAGTTTCAATGGGGAATTTCAATCAACTATGGCAATAGATCTGGTGCAATTTCTAGAACATATTTAAGCAAGTACAGATATATCTGAATCATAAACTCCAGCAATGCTGATCTCCAAGTATCGAATTCCAGTGTGAATAAACTTCATCAGATAGTAACGATAGGATAAAAACAAATTGACACCCTTGAAAATCCACTAAATCGAAACCGCAATGAACAGATGGAGTCACTTTAATCTTCTATAACTTCCATTTCTGAAACTCATTAAAGAGTTCTCTTGTATAACAGATCAAATACTTCCTCTCTTCAATAAATCAAAGGTCACAAACAACAAAATCACACAAAGCGATTCCTCAACCAAGCTACCTTACAAATCGAGCCAAAAACAAAGAAAAATACAGAAATCTAACAAAATCAAACTCAAAACTTCACAACTTTCATCATTCAACATATCCAATCGAGCAGAAAGTCAATGCAAATGCAAACAACGGATCAAAACTCAAATTTCCCAATACAGAAACTAATTGAACAAAAACTCCAAAATCTGAACCAAAACCACAGAATCTAAAAAAAAAAAAAAAAAAATGATACCTCCGTCTGTTCGAAATCATCCTTATCAACAGGATCGCTGCCACAAGAAATGATCTTGAAGCAAGAGCTCGTCGATCTCACCATTTTTCTCTTTCTCTCAGTGAGACCTCAGAGCTTCACTTCCTTCCTTTTTGCCCTATATCTGAGAACCAGAGCTAGTCTAGAACACGGACCTTAACACTCTCCTAAAAGCTAGCAAAATCTTAATTGGAGTCCGCCTTTTATCAGGATGGTTTCTTCTCTTCTGCGCCCATTCGTTGAGAAAGAAAGTAAAAAAAATTAAAAAAAAGCTGTCAGATCTCTCTCAGTTTTTCCTTAGAACATTAATAAAGCTTTTATTACAAAAAAAATTCAAAAATATATCTTATCCTGCCGTTACGAGCTCGCGAGAAATTCCGGTTTTCTCGCATTTTCTCGCGCTTGTCGGGTACACTCCCATAAATTACCGTTTTATCTGGAGCCTAGATTTTTGTGTCCTTGGCAATCAGAGAATGTTAGAGTAGAATAAGTTTTATTGAAGTAGTTATAGATCGTAAGTCAAATCCGTTGGATTTTAAGAGATGGATACGTGTCAGATCTAAGTTTTTGTCTTTTCTGTTGTGTATCTCGAGGATGCCGATGCAACGATGTTTACATTTCTGTTGTTGGAGGGCACTGATCTACTTTAACACAACTGGCCGTTTAAGGATAATGAAGTGGTTTAAAGTTGAAGCTGTTGGGAAAGAAATGAAAAGTTAAAGCTTGTGTGTTGGATGGTTGTTGGTTAGGAATCTAGACGTTTGTCGTCTTGCATAACTTTCGGGCCGTTGGTCATCTATCAGGCGGACTTACCAACGGTTTTGATCGACGTATATATGCAGTTGTACTATACAGCTTGAAGGATACACTGTAGACACAACTTTTTGTTTGACGCTGGGTCGTTAACCGAGTACAACTCTGATGACGAACGTTAGTTAACAAAGTTGATGACTGACCACAATATGAGCTACGTGTCACGTTCTTAGAGACCATTGACCGCATGGATGTTTGGCCCATCCCTAGGTGGACCTACATACCGAAAATTGACCCGTTCAAATTCCCAGTCCGACCCTTAGAAATCACTAATCAGGCTAATTTTCAGTCTCTAAGAGTGTGCCACGTGGCTCATACTGTGGTCCATCAGCAAAGTTCTACTAGTGGTTGACCCAAATATAAGGACCCACTTAGGAGATCTCTTCAGTAAATAATCTGAAAGGACCGGGAGAAATCGATGAATGTTCTCAAAGAAGTTTGCTACAATAGTTGGGTGGACCCAGTGTTGGAGATGGAGCACTGCATGCTTGCCAAATGTAATTGCGCGGATATTCTTCATCTATGATCATCACAGATCATGGAAATTTTCACGATTTTAAGTAATTTGATAAATTTAGGAGAGTGATAGATAGTGAGCGCCCACATGGGATTTTTCATGTGATACAGCCAGATGGGCAAAAACAGGGAACCCATGAGAGCAATAAAAAAAAACGGTGCCTTAGAGGACGCAACGAGGGCTGTCTAGATCTCGGACACCTGCGACAAATAACATTCCCTCGGTATGTGACGGATGTGATGACGGACCACAGTATGAGCCAAATGGCACAATCTTAGAGACCACTGAGGTATGGATGTTCGGCGCCCCATCCTTATGTGGACCTCTATACCAAGGTTTAAAGGAGGCCGTTTTAACGGTTAAACAGACTGGGGGCGTTACCGTTTAAACGGCCATTAAAACGGATTAAAACGGTCAGGGGCAAAAATGAAAAAAATTGTAATTAAACGAATTTTAACGGAAAAAAAATGGAAAAAGTGGCGCTGGAATTCAAACTTCAAAATTTGAAAATTAAAAAAAAATGGAATTTAACGAAAATTAAACGGATTTTAATGGCCATTTTTTTTACAAAATTTTTCAAAATTAAATGGCTGTTTAAACGATTTTAACTGCTGTTTAAACGATTTTAACGGCCGTTAAAACAAAAAAACGGCCGTTTTTTTTCAAAACCGATGAAACATGTTTAAACGGTTTTAACGGAAACAGGCTTGGGGCGTTACCGTTTAAACGGGTGTTTTTAAAACCATGTTCTATACCAAAAATCATCGTGATTAGTCTATATCATCATCATCGAATTTTGTTCAACGCTCATGTATAGTGGTGAGAGCAGCGTGGAGAGCATTTCTCGTGGAGTTTGAGATAACATGGGTTCTCCCATTCTCCATGCTGGATCTTGCCTCTAGCTGGTTCACAACAACTTTCTCATTGTTCTGAACATGAAGGGATTGTTATTTTTTAGTCCAAAATGTTCAACGAATGTCACGGTTTTTTTTTTCCTGAGGACTTTGTGGTCTGGTGGGAACTCTTATGTTCAAGAGGTAGTGTTTAGCAAGGTTTAAACATCAGCCGTTATAACAAAAATAACGGTCGTTATAACGGATTCGAACCTACCCCGTTACGTTATGCACCGTTAAAACGTCCAGAAAATAACGGCTGCTATAACGAAAATAACGACCGTTATTTTCTGGAAAAAATGTAAAAAACGTCTGTTTTTTCCCATTATTCTTTTTTCATTTTTTTCCATTTTCTGTTATTAATTTCAAAATTTCAGCGCCCTTTTTTCTGTTTTTTCCCGTTATTTTTCATTTTTCCCATTTTTTTCATTTTTGCCCCTGAGCGTTACTTTTGTTATAACAGCCATTATAACGGAAAATCGGTAACGCCCCCAGACCGTTCTACCATTATAACGGTCCCTTTTAAACCTTGATGTTTAGTACTAAATAGTTCTCTTCATTTTTCGGATTTTATTAGCGCTTTTGCCATGGCCATCTCAACCTCTTTGGTTCTTCTTGTAATCTCTTTTGCTTTGCAATACATTCTACACTTTAAAAAACAAAATTCTATTTTTTTATGCAATGGTTATAAATCATTAATTAGGCTGATTTTTGGCAGGTAGGTTCATTTATGGATGAGCCAATCATCCTTACGGTCAGTGATTTCTAAGAGTGTACCACGTATCCCATCTGTGGACCGTCGTCCGTCATCAAAGTTTTATTTCCATTTTGACATCTCTTTTGTGCCCTTTGCCACGTGTTTGCTTCACACTCGCCACGTTGCACCAAATGACTTCACACGGAGCATCGTATCTCTTCCGTGATCCAACGTATCACGCATGCCCTGGTGTAGTTATTAGACTCGTTTACAAGTGGGATGCATGAATATAAAAAGTGGGCCCCATGAACAGCTACTTTAATTGGTTTGGGGTGAAACACCTGTGAATTTGTACGTTCGGATTCGTCTATAATTAGTTATCGTAGTGCATGCTTATTATTTTTCTTTTAATACAATCAATCAAAGACGAACCATGCAACTAATCAAGACCATCCAATCAATGACATCCGTTAAAATGTCTCCCATTCCCAACCGTCCATTAAATCCAATATGGCAAAAAACAAGAGGACATCTGAGGGGTTGATCACTACCCGTATATAGTGCTTGTTTATTTTTTTCACTTAATACAACCAATCACAGACGAGTGCAATTAATCAAGACCGTCCAATCAATGACCTCCATTTAAATTGTTTTTCATTCCCAACCATCCAATTGTCTTCCATTCCCAACCGTTGATGAATCATGCCTTTCCCACTTGTTGATCAAACATTTTTGGAGAATATTAACCCAAGAACGTCTTGCTCACTTCCTACTCAACCCACAATATTTGTGGAATTGCTAACCCATGAACGTCTAGCTTACTTCTTGGTCAAACCAGACACCAAAAATTGATTTGATAGGTGATTCCTAGCCATTCGATTTTAGATTTGTTCTCTTCTTGGTGACCCCACACGCCAAAAATCGACCTGATATGTGATTCCTAATCATTGGATTTTACCCTCTTTTTTTAATCATGGGCTCAGACCTAATTTTTTTCATGCTTTGAATTCTCGGCCGATCCGGTTCTAGAACAGACTGATCCGGATCGGGATTGGAGCTAGCCCACTGATTCGGCCTCCGATCCTGAGACTTCGCACCATGAATTTTTTTTCTCTCAAGTGTTTTCATAAAGCCCATGATGAAAAAAAAATGCTCAAAATCTAACGGCTGAATTTTGACGTTTTGGTTCAACATGGGATGGGCCAAACGTTAAAGGGTCAGCGTAGGGCAGGCAATGGGTCAGATCAACCCAAAAATCTGATCAGTTCTGGTCCGATAATTTCGGGTTTGAAACCACCTATATTCTTATCAGATCGGTATGTGATCCATGTATGTTGATCCGATTTCTTATCCGATCGGTACCAGATCGGGCATGTATATCTATATAAATAATACTATTATGTTAATAAAATATGATATAGTATGTATTATACTAGTGGGTTGCCCGTGCCCACGGCACTCCCCGACAAAGCATTTGTCAAAATCGGGCGTGAGTTGCTGAGATCCACCGTCCATTTGAAATGATAAGATCTCGACCATCCTTTGTGAAGCCGTTAAGAGGGGTATAAGTGGAGATACAATTTTCCATTTTTGTTTTATAGATGTAATTATAAAGATAATTTTACCTTTTTATATGTATTTTTTATATCAATTATTGTACAACACTTCAATTTTGAGTGGATAAAATTATCGTTTTAAAAATGGCCGTTTAAACGGTTTTAACGGCAACGCCCCAAGCCCATTTCCGTTAAAACCGTTTAAACATGTTTTAACGTTTTTGAATTTAACAGCTGTTAAAACCGTTTAAACAACCGTTAAATTTTGAAAAAATTGTTAAAAAAGTGGCTGTTAAATCCGTTAAATTCCATTTCTTTTTAATTTTCAAATTTCAAATTTAAAGATTTGAATTTCAGTGCCATTTTTTCTGTTAAAACCCATTTAATTTTGTTTTTTTCCTTTTTTTTTTGTTTTTTTTTTTGTTTGTTTTTTTCATTTTTGCCCCTGGCCGTTTTAATCCGTTTAAACGGTAACGCCCCCAGTCCGTTTAACTGTTAAAACGGCCTCCTTTATACCTTGGACAAAATATATAATTATTTTAGTGGATTAAATCACATTAAATTGGATCCGGAATTTTATTCTATCTATTGGATCGGTTCCAGATCCGATCTCTTATCAAATCGGATCCAGATCAGCATATTTTCTCATCGGACCGGGTCGGGCAGACTCGAATCCAATCCATTCCATTACCAGCCCTAGGTCAGCGTGCCAAAAAATTATGCCACGTGAGAATAATTTGGCATGACCATAGTGGGACAGGTAATAGTAACTAACGCCTCAGGTTTCAACATAAAAATAGAATTACTCTTGCCTCCTAATAATTGTACACTGGCACCGCATTATTGTCCACATTTCAATTCCCTGCACCGGCTGAGTACAACCCTCCCAAAGTTTCCTTTGGTTGGGCGGTCTCACTCTCTCCTCTAATCCTCTAATCCTCTAATCCTCCCTTCAAACAAGACCACCAACACCACCTACCCCCCTTGGAGATTTTTAGGCACAACAAAGCTTTTCCAATGGGAAGTGAAAGCCCATTGTGAGGAGAAGTCATTATCAGAAAAGGACACATGCATTCCTAGAGAAATGCATTTGATTGGCTTTGACATTTTAGGTACGATGACGTGTCTTTCGCTCCCCATCGGACCCCTCTACGACAAGTCCAGTGGAACCCACGTCACATGGGAAGTGGGTTGGTGTTCAGTGTGGCTAGGGAAGCAGCACCTCTCCCAAACCACACTGATTACTGACCGCGAGCTTGTTCTTAGCAACCCTGATAAAGTTGATTGCTTTAGACCATATAGTCTTAAATACAATTTACAAACGACATAGTTGCAGACATGTCGATTAATCATAACCATCCAATCTATCACATTCTTTTGGACGATTAAGATACTTATAACGAATTGTTGATGGAAAATCTCATACAGTTGATCCATGACCTAATATATACTTAGCTCAGATGCACGTGTAGAAATTCCATTGTCATTTAAAACTATAACTGTATATTTACATTACTTTAAAGCTAAAACTGGGGTTGGGCGACCGTCACCGGCTTCAAAAGAGGGTCACCTATAAATGACACGTGTTGCAAGAAAAAAAAAAAAGGTAAAAAACTTTAAAAAGTGAAAACTCTCTCATCCCATGGAGACTCACAATTAACAGAAAAAAGAAGCTAGGTTTAATTACGACGAACCACAATAGTAGTTACGTGGCACATTCTTAGATGACACTGATCTCATCGATGTTTGTTCCATACCCATGTGGACCTACATACCAACAATCAACCTGATTAGTGATTTCTAACCTTGGGATCTGGGGGATGTCATCATCAAAGTTCTACTCCTTTGCCTACATCTCCTCAGGGCTCTTACGTATAAAAGCTTATTAATGAGCTCTCTCTCTCTCTCTCTCTCAAAATTTCAATACTACCTCTAGATAAAAAATTCAGTGGTCAATCTTTGTACTCAAAATCTACAAGTAAGAATCAACCCATGAAAACGACTCTAATCAAATGCTTAGAAATCAATATTCAGGCTGATTTTTTGCGTATGGGTCTACCTAGAGATGGGCCAAACATCCATACGGTCAGTGATCTCTAAAAGTACCACATGTAAGGTGCACATGCATCGCACTTGGTGTCCCCTATTGGCCTATAACACTCAAGCTATAATTGATCCCATTCAACCATCTTTGATGGATGGTACTTGCATCTAGATACCAAGGATTCTCAAAAGTCGCCCTGTGTTAATTAAATTTAATTACAGTTTGTCTTTTTGTGCACGTGGTGACTTTTGGGAGTCCTTGCATCAACTTTGATGTAAGTACCCTCCATCAAGCTTTTTCTTAGTACAAAAAAAAAAAGTTTTTATAATTAATTCCTACAACTGTGATGGGAACAACTTTTAAATACTTGCATCCGTGTAGGTTACCTTGTATTTTAGAATAGTCATGATATCCCACGGATAACCGGATTAAAATATGTGCACGCAGTTGAGAGTCTATTGACCCTTCGATTCAAGAGATCCACGCAATTATTGCCTTGTGGACTGTGTTACTCTTTAATCCTAATGTCTATGGCCTCAAAACCGCACATATTTTTGTCCGGTTATCCATGGGATATCATTTTCCTTTTAAAAACACTTTTTAAGGATTTTAAAACCAAGGTTTAAAGGGGACCGTTATAACGGTATAACGGAAAAAAATGCTCAGGGGCAAAAATAATGGGAAAAAATGGCACTGAAATTTAAAATTTGAATTTCAAAAATGGAAAGTAACGGAAAAAAACAGAATATAACAGAAAAAAACGAAAATAACGGCCGTTCTTTTCCAGAAAATTTTTCAGAAAATAACGGTCGTTATTTTTGTTATAACGGAAAATAACGGCCGTTATTTTCTGGGCGTTTTAACGGTCCATAACGTAACGGGGTAGGTCTGAATCCGTTATAACGGCCGTTTTTTAAACCTTGTTTAAAACAACCACCACCAAGATTTTTTTATATAGGTAAACATTTATTATCCCCCCTCCGAACCCCTAAACCCCCTTAGGTCAAAGAACTTAGCTACCGGGGAGTAAAATTTGCCTGACCACTGTTGGTCTGGTAGCAGAGTAGTAGGCACATGGATTTCATATGGACTAATAAACACAACCTCACCAAACACGTACCCAGGTCAGTTTTTTAAGTCCCCCAATAACTGGCCCTATCATCAAAGGAGATGATAGGGTTGCAGATCTCGGCACATGGATTTTGTACGGGCTGACCACCTTGGCCTAACTGCACACATACCCAGGTAAGTGTTTTGACAAAAAGCACTCAAGTACACCCTAGGTATGTGTGTGGTGAGGCCGAGGTGGTCAGCCCGTACAAAATCCATGTGGCGAGATCTGCCATCCATCTCCTTAGATGACAGGGCCCTGTCATCAAAGTTCTACTCCATGTGGATGATCGACCATCTATAGCCCTTCAGAAGGGCTCTGGTCAGACCATCACATATAGCATGAGTGTGTACATGATCGAGCAGCCTTAGAGGCAATTTTTTTTTTCGTTGCAAACAGTTTAGCAGCAAATTGATGCTAACAGTACCAAAAGTCGCCATGTAACAAACTTGGGTTACTTGAATTAGGGGATGGCACGTGACCGATTGTAGGGGTGTCGTTGGAAGAAGTGGAGAGGAGCATTTGACGCACACGTTTATGTGTAATATTTTCGAAAGTGACTAATTGCTTGCGTAACTTAAGAACAACCTTAGCTCGTAAACACATTTAACATTTTAATCGGTACATATGTGGCACACGATCCGACGACACCGGAAAACCTTAGTTTTAAAAAGTCGCGCCGGCTACTTCAAAAAAATTCTTGTAGTTGTCCACCTGTCACATGTAAATGACACGTGTACATTATGTATAACATATTCACGGGGTGTTCTTTTCTCACCCAAATGTGTCGACAACCTCATCTGCTATCTCAACTTCATGGGACCATCCAACAGGCTTTTTTCTAAAGAGCTTGTGCAAAGCTGACCAATGTCAGCCCACGTGACCATCCATCTTTCCAGCTGTTCTATGATACATAATTCTGTATCAAAATTTTGATACAAAATGTCTCTCAAAGTATCTTGTAGCACAATATTTTGGGCCCACTGACTTCATGAATGATTGGCCCACACTTTGGTGTACCTAGACACCAAAAAACAGTGTGATTGATGACATTCTAGCCGTTGAAATTGAACATTTTTTTTATCATGGGCTTTATAAACAGGCTCACGAGTTGATTCTAAGCCCACAATGAAAAAGTGCTCAAATCCAACATCTAGAAATCACCGATCATCCTGATTTTTTGTGTGTAGGTCCACCACTAAAGTGTAATAAGTGAGCTCTTAAGAGTGTGGCACGTGGCACTTTGAGGGAGTTCTGTATCATAGAGTTTTTTTTTTTCCTACTTTGCTATGTTCTGAAAAGCTTGTCGGGGAGTGAGGAGGAGAAGTCATGTCGAGATCAGTAGATGACAACTTACAACTCTCCAGGGTTGACGTTAGAAGCAAGCATGAACAGGGGTTCTACTGAAGCAGCACAACTTTCATTATAGGGACCTCAACGTGCAATTCAAGATTGCTCAAGTCACACCTAAAAATGGGAATGGGAAAACAGCGTGATGCGCACGTACGGGTTAACGGATATTCAAATGTTCTTCCAGCTTCCAAGTTCCAAATCCATGGATCCTGGAATCCACGTGTTCGGATTTTAGACCTGATTAATAATCGGGTTGAGCATTCATGGATATATCAGTCACCCAACATGAACCCAACCCATTGACATTCCTAGTTCAAACTTTAAACCAATGTTTAGAAGGAGCCGTTATAACGGATTGGGGGCGTTACCATTTTTTCTGTTATAAAGGATTGTAACCGCTAACCGCACAGACCAAAAACGGGAAAAAAAAAAAAACGTAAATTACGGATTTAAAATTCAAAATTTGAATTTCAAATTTTAACAAAATTTATAATGAAAAAATGGAATAACAAAAATAACGGATTTAAAATTCAAAATTTGAATTTTCAATTTATAATGTAAAATAACAGAAATAATGGGCTTTTTTTAACAAATTTTTCATAAAATAATGTTTGTTATTTTCGTTATAACTGCCATTAATGAAAATAACGGTCGTTATTTTCTGAATGTTAAAACGGTATGTAAGGTAACGGGGAGGTCCGTCTCCGTTATAAAGGCCATTTTAAAACCATGCTTTAAACAAAGGTTTAAAGGGGGGCATTATAACGGAAACAGACTAGGGGTGTTGCCGTTTTTTTCTGTTATAACGAATTGTAATGCACAGGAACAAAATAAATAAATAAATAAATAAAGGGAAATAACAAAAAAATAAAGGAATTAACTGTAAAAAAGGGGATCAAATTCAGAATTTGAAATTGACAATAAAATTTGTGATGGAAAAAAATAAAAAATAACGGAAAAATGGTCTTTTTCACAAAATTTTAACGATTCATAAAGTAACGGAGTAGGTCTGAATCTGTTACAACGGCCGTTATTTTTGTTACAACGGCCATTTTTTTAAACCGCGCTTTAATGGTCCCTCGCCAACTTAGGGTTTTTTTTTTATTTTTTCACTTTGTGTCCTCAATGCTGTCAAAAACCAATTTTTCCGTTGGGTTTCCCATCCATGTTCAAAGCTTCAGGATGAATTATTTAAATCAATATTGGAGATTGGAGATTGGAGAATGACGCCAGAACCTTAAAGAAACTAAAAGTCATCAGAGCTTTAATTTAAAAGTCACGCAACTGAAAATTTAAGCTTTCATAATATCTCGGTGATGAGAGACAGCTTATTAATCTGTGCACGACATTACCTTGCTCATGACTTTTCTCACTAGGGCATGAAATGTAGCGGATCACTTTCATGGATAGAGCCATTAAGCTCTATACACAGGTTGTACACATGATCTCTTTTAGCTCATTGAGATTACAGGAAAACATAGATGGCCTTGTGCCAACTCTGTTTTTAAAACAGTTTTTTTTTGCGTGTAGCGTGAATTACGAGGCACGTAATGGGTGTCACTCAAACGCATGAGTTCGAAAACATAGTTGGTGCATATTCAGAAAATGCCAGCTTTGTTTTGGGGTCGGTTCAAACAAGCCCCTATCTGTACCTCACCTATTAGTTCCCTACACTTGAGAATTTTCACACTATGACCTCCCAATGAGGTTTCGGAAATTGCCCGTATGATTTATGTAAAACGTGTGGCGGCACGTGCACGTGAGTGATTATAGGATTTTCATCAATGTTGATGACGGACCATAGTATGAGCTAGCAACATGGCATACTGTCAGAGACCACAGACCGTTTGGATATTTGGTCCATCGCTAGCTGGACTTACATACCAGAAATCAACCTGATCAGTAACTTCTATCCATGGTTTATTTTTAATCGTGGATTTCGAGCATTATTTTGGCTCGGGTACTCATATCCAAAGGTTAGATATCACTAATCAGGATTATTTTTGGTATGTTGGTCTACTTAGGGATGGGCCAAACATCCATATGGTCAGTAGTAAGAATGTGTCGTCCCTCATCAACATTGATGATGGACCTCCCTCATCAAAGTTTTGCTCTTTAGGTGAGTGTCACGGAGCCTTCATCATCGCCAACCCCGGAATTTGTCTTTATAATCGTACTAGCTAGACTTACATACCAAAATTCAACTTGATTAGTAACTTCTATCCATTGGATTAGAGTCTTTTCCATTGTTTATTTTTAACTGATGATTTTGAGCATTATTTGGGGTACTCAGGTCCAAACGTTAGAAATCATTAATCAGGATGATTTTTGGTATGTAGGTCTACCTAGGGATGGGCCAAACATCCACACAGTCAGTAGTCTCTAAGAGTGTGCCATGTCGCTCATAATGTCATCCCTCATCACTATTGATGATGGACCAAAGGAAATGGGCAGATTGGGAACTTATCATTTTTTAAAGAGTTTTCAAAAGTCGAGGGGGGCAACTGGCCCCTTCCAATCTCGGTCTTGGCCACTGCATATAGGTGAGAATTCATTTCCACCTGAAAATACATCATTACTTTCTCAAATGATTGAAATATCAGTCATTAAAGGCATTTCTCAGATGTATTTTCTCGAAAAAAATTATATGCAATCAAACATGCCCTGAGCTAAAAATGTTGAGCTCTGAAATCAATAGATAGAGCTACCCATTGACGAGGAGTAGAACAATGGAACTCGAGGTTGCTTTCCTCACAAGAAATCATCTAACTTCGTCGTCTGCTGCTTTCTTCGTCACTCTTTGGTTCTAGACCAACTGTGTCGACATTGTCCACGCCAAGAACGTTCCAATATCTGGTATAAAAAAAAAAAGAACGTTCCAATATGCCCCACCAATTAAATGGTCCAAATTGATCCACAATGTGTTTGATACAACATGGACACAATTTTGTATTCTAATGGGAACATAAACACTTTCCCTGCTGCATAATACCATCTCTCAGGTAGTAGAATGTTGGCGAGTTTGGTTAACTGTGTTGGCATTGTCAGTTGTTAAGTTAGGGTTTAAAGAAAAGAGAGAGAATAAGATAACATGGGAGAGAGTGAAAAAGTATCCACTCACCATGGTTTGAAGTCTTGTCGGATCCCGTTTTGGATAACATGGGAGAGAGTGAAAAAGTATCTACTCACCATGGTTTGAAGTCTCGTCGGATCCCGTTTTGGATTGGGAGATCCGGATCGGGATCTGAGCCCACCGATCCGATCTAACAACGGGTTCGTCTCACCCCGAGATCACTGTTTCCCAAAGGAGTCCCACAGAGTCACAATCCACCACTTTGTAGACATTCATACTAAAAATCAGCTTGTTTGACAATTTTAGGCGTTGGTATTGGTACTCCAAAAATGGTTGAATTCAACAGTTAGAATCACACCTTAAAAATTACCAAAGTCTAATTGCTAGAGATTACAGTGGGTTAAACCATGGTTTTAAAAACGGCGGTTTAAACGGTAACGCCCCAAGCCTGTTTCCGTTAAAACTGTTTAAACACGTTTTGACGCTTTGAATTTAATGGCCTTATTTTTGTTTCAACGGCCGTTAAATTCTGAATATTTTTGTGAAAAAAGGCCGTTAAATTCCTTTTTTTTTTTTTTTGAAAATTTGAATTTCAGCTCCACTTTTTCTGTTAAATTCCATTAAAATCTGTTAAATTCCATTTTTTTCATTTTTGCCCCTGGCCTTTTCAATCCGTTTTAACGGTAACACCCCCAGTCCGTTAAACCGTTAAAACGGCCTCCTTTAGACCTTGGGTTAAACATCCATGGGGTAAGTGGGCCCAGACGGCAGCAGTGAGTAACAAAAATGGTGCTAGCTTACGCTTTTTGAAAAGTAGCATAATTAAGCAAAAAAAAAAAATGGTGCTAGCATAATTAATTAAAAACAAATACACATTTTTCTCACTTCTCATAATATGAAAAGTAGTTATACTTTTCATTTTTCCTACGCCCTTGACTCAATCAGTTGATATTTTGCCACCACAACCACGAGGTCACGGGTTCGATCCTAGCTGAACCCACTGAAAAAGAAGATTTCATGTTTTTGGTTTACCCATAATAGCTAGTAGCTACAAGCTGAAGAGCATATTTCTTGGGCACAATGATACCCACAGGTGTTTCATCCATGTTGATATCTTCCATCCCGATAGGCATTTTCCAGTTAAAAAAGTAGAGAAGATTTGCAAGTGCAAGCTCTACGATCACAGTTCCAAGATACATCCCGGGGCAACCTCTTCGACCCGCTCCGAACGGAATGAATTCGAAATGTTGTCCTTTGAAATCGATAGCACTATCCATGAATCTCTCTGGTAAGAACTCATCTGGGTTTTCCCAAGATTCAGGATCCCTCCCAATGGCCCATGTATTGACGATGATTTGAGTTTTGGAAGAAATCTCATACTCATCGATACTAGATTGTTTCGCAGTTTCGTGTCGAACGAGCAATGGAACTGGAGGGTGCAATCTCATTGTCTCCTTCACCACTGCCTTGAGGTAATGAAGTTTGCGAAGATCACCTTCTTCCACCTCCTCCGCTTTCCTTCCAATTAGACTTCTCACTTCATCCTGCACTTTCTTCATCACCCTTGAGTTCCTAGCAAGCTCTGCCATTGTCCACACCAAAGCCACGGCACTCGTGTCCGTTCCCGCAAGTAAAATATTCTGCACAAAAGATATAAACAGTACGTCGATGAGGATCTAAAAACACTCAGTTTAGTTAGGCGCGTGTTTGATTGCACAAAAAAATTTCCTGAGAAAATACATCTGATAGGTTTATTTGATTGCACCCAAGAAAATATATCAAGAAAATATGTAATTTCCTATTATGTGAGAAAATAAGGGTGGATTTTCGTGGAAACCAATTCTCACCTATGTGGAATGGAAATGAATTCCAGATTTGGATGGGAAAATCTTGTTTTCTCGGGGAAAACTTTTCCCATTTTAAAATGGTTATCAAACAAGAGAAAATACGATTTTCCCATCGGAAAATTGGCAATCAAACACGCCCTTAGTGCAGTTGGAAGGAGGAAAATGGAGAAGGATGAGTAGATTGACCATGAGTACTCCCTTGATGTGATCCCTAGTGAGATCAATAGCACTTAATTGATCCCTTTGCATTCGAAGTAAAACATCGGCTAAATCATCTTGCTTCGGTTTTATCCTTGTTGGATCGAGGTGCTCATCAATGACTTGTTCATAGAATGAATCTAAGTCTTGGAAAATCCTCTCGAGCCTAGCACGATATCCCATTAGAACATCAACCCACCCCATCGACGGAAAAAAGTCGGAAACTAAGAAGCTTCCCATCATGTCCTGAGCTTCATTGAGGAGTCGATGAAATTTACTTCTCTCGCATTCATCATCTCCATACTTCTTATTAAACACCAACCGACAAATTACGTCGTTCGTGAGAGAAAGTAACATCTCACTCAAATCGACGGGATCAGAAGAAGAAGAAGAAGAAGAAGAAGCTACTCGAGAAATCGACGTAATCAATCGAGCAACTTCATCCTTCCTTATGGACTGGAAGGATTGCACCCTCTTGGAATTGAAGAGCTCAAGAATGCAGATCTTCCTCATCTCCCTCCAATGCTCACCATAAGGTGCAAAAACCACATCCAAGCCATTATAAGATAATTTTTGCAATGCAATGAATGGTGGCCTACTAGCAAGTTCAAGATCATGAGTTTTCAAGACCTCTCTTGCCATTTTAGCAGAGGAAACCACTAGTGTTGGCACCTGACCGAGTTGCAAGTACATAAGCTGACCATATTTCCTAGAGAGTAGCCACAATGAACGATGAACACATGATGTATCTAGTTGGTGCAAGTTCCCAATGAAGGGAAGCCTGGGAGGACCTGAGGGAGTAAACTTGTGTCTTGGCCTTTCTTCGTTCTTTCTCCTTCTTCTCAGAATTAGCAAGAGAGGAAATAGTAGAAAGAAGGAAATGGACAACAAGGAGTAGAGAGCTGCCATTAGAATTGTGCATTGTGTGGTTGTTGGCATTCCCTAAATAGTGTCTTTTTTTTTTAGAAAATTTCTTAAACAAAAAATAATTTTAAACTACTTATAGAAAAGATAATATTTTTGAAAATGTACAAAAAAAAAAAGTAACTAGAGGCCCTTTCAAAGGGCACACTCCCTGACAAAAATTAAGGCTGATTGTACCTGATAGATGCCCTTTAAAAATGCGTTTGCCCATTGAGGAGTAAAACGTCCGTCACAATACGAGCCGCGTGGCACACTGTTAGTGGACGCTGACCATATGGATGTTTGGCCAATCACTAGGTGGACCTACACACCAAAAAATAAACATGATCAGTGGTTTATAGACGTTGGATTAAGGAAGTTATTTTCATGGGTTGATTTTAACCATAGGAATTTAAGCATTATTTGAGTGCAAAGATCCAAAGGTTGTAAATTACTAATCAGGCTGATTTTTGGTTTGCAGGTCCACCAAGGGACTGGCCAAACATCCATACAGTCAGCGTCCACTAAGAGTGTGCCACGTGGCTCGTATTGTGATATAAGCTTCTTTTTTTTTTGTAAATTTTTAAAAATTATATCTATTTTTGTAACTAGTTTAAATTATTTTTTGTTTAAGAAATTTTCTTTTTTTAATAAATCCATTTTTTCTGGTATAAACCCCCCTTCCCAGCTAGAACCCAAGTCTTTGGCTACAACCTTCCAAAGACCTGACCGATTGAGCTGTTAGACGTTTCTTAAATGGGTCAGGTTCAGGGGAATCCCTTTTTTCCTAACCCCCCTCGGCGTTTGTGTGCTTGGTCGTGGATTTCAAGAATCCAAGGGTGGTTGTCATTGCCAAGCTGGCATCAGTTTTTGGGGGTGTTGACAACCACCGTTGGATTCATGGATCCTCCGCCGAGTGCCGAGAGGGGTCAGAAAAAGGGGGTCCTTGGAGCCTGAGCCTTCTTAAATAGCATCCTTTCTTCAAAATGATTGAAATCTACTTTCTTAAAATGAGTGGTCTGACTAAGGACGGTTACAATTAATACGAGGAAATATAGGCCACCCATATTCTCAGTACACCGATATAAAGTTAGAAACCAAACTCATTGACCGCCATAAGTAATGTTTTGATTTATGGGTACCCTTATTTATATGATTCCTTTGAACTGAACAAATAAATTAAGAGTTTGTCTATAGAGCTACACCCATTTCTTACATCCAATTCTTACACCCGGTGGTAGGGCCTACATAGAAATAATGTTGGACAATCCAACCGCAAATTGAGTTTTTCATATTGCGGTTACCCTCCTCACAAAAAATCAGGACATTTCAACATTTCTAGTCTCGTGAAAAATTGATTTTAATCTAGACCATCCAAATAAACCATTATTTTGGATCAATTTTTTATATGGTTGGAAATTTTGAAATAGACTGATTTTTGGTGATGATGATCATCGTGACAAGGACACCACAATGTATGGTTGGATTGTTCAACATGATTTCCATGTTGGCCCCATCATCGGGTGTAAGATCTTGATGTAAGAAATGTGTGTAAGGCCGGTATTTTTTTCTACGAGACCTCTTAGGTAGGGCACCTTGAATGTTTGGGATCCCACGCTGCCACCACCACTGACATCACTATCCCAACTACCAACACCACTGCTACGAGTAGAACTTCGCTTACTGCCCCCAATGTGAGCCATGTGGCATATTCTTAGAGATTTCTCACCGTATGGATGTGTGGTCCAACCCTAGATGGACATAGGGACAAAAAATTAGCTTGACCGGGGATTTCTAAGCGTCGGATTGGAGTTGTTTTCGTAGGGTGATTTTTAACGGTAGAATTTGAGCACGACCATTATTTGGGGTTCAAAGATCCAAAGGTTTGAAATCACCAAGCTGATTTTTGGTTTGTAGGTCCACCTAGGGATTGGTCGAAACATCCATGCGCTCAGAGTCCTCTAAAAGTGCCACATGTCTCCTATTGTGGGCGGTCAGCAAAGTTATACTCCCTCTACCATTAAACAACTCACAACTGTCACTAGCATTGGCGCCATCACCGCAGCCCACCACACCATAGAAGCAAAATATTAGAACAAACATCAGTTTTTAATTAGTAAACCTAACATGGGCAGTGGTGGAGCCGCGGTGCAGGTCTGCTATTAAAATGTTAAATCTGACCGATATATATCACCGATTAAACTGATTTTTGAGTGTATATCCATCAAGAGGTGGATCAAACATCTGGAAGGCCAGTGGGCTCTAAAGAGTACTCAATGTTGCATTTTGGGAGGGTGACTTCAAAAGGTCTGGCTCTAACTTTGTAATGCACCAGATCGTCCGACAATGACAGGGGTACTTGTCAAGTGGAGAGGTATTGATCACCAATTTTGGTCATTGGCCATTGGCAATGGGTTGTATGTGTCAAGAGTAAAGGCCACGTATGCTACTTAGTAGAAAAAAAATTAGCTCTCCAACACTGAAATAAATCCCGACTAATGCTTGAATCCCACAATTAAAAATAAACCTATGAAAAAGAATCCCATCAATCACGCTGAGTTTTGGCCTGTCGGTCTACCTAGGGATTGACCAAACATCCATACAATTATCGGAGACTAATGGACAGGGAGGGAAGTCCTAGGCCTTAAGGCTCTGATACCATATTAACCAACCATCTATCCTAAAAGATCGACCTATTGGGGAAAGGTGAAATAACTATGTATACCTACGGGTAGTTGGGCCAATACCTTATCTTCATATGGACACAAAGTCTCTTATGTCACCCCTACCGTTGTCTTGGTCTCTCCACTTCTTCATTTAAATTTAAAAAAAATTAAATTGTGGCTATAATTTATGCATGGGTATCACATGGTCGAGTAAAACTTTGATGACAAGACCCTGTCATCAAGGCCGAAGACATGGCTCAATATGAGAAATGTGGCACACTATTAGAGGACTCTAACCGTATGGATGTTTGACCAATCCCTAGGTTGACCTAAAAACCAAAAATCAGCCCAATTAGTGGTTTCTAGATAGGCGTTGGATTTGAATTATTTTCATGGGTTGATTTCAACCGTACGAATTTGAGCATTATTGACCATTATTTGAGGTACAAAGATCCAAAGGTTTGAGAAATCACTAATAGAACTGATTTTTTGTTTATAGATCCACCTAGAGATTGGAAGAACATCCATATGGTCATAGTCCTCTAAGAGTGTGCCACGTGGCTCATATTGAGCCCTGTCATGGGCGTTCAAGGCCTGTCATCAAAGTTTCACTCCACATGGGCCGGGGTGCCTGTGGGGGCCCAACAGCTGGTATATTTAATTTGATTGCTGTTGGACACCTTGCTGTTAAAAGAATGTATTTAAAGTCACTACTGCTCAGCCCGAGATGTCCAACACCAATCAAAATGTACTAGCTGTTGGACACCACATGCACCCCCGACCATGTGATCACCACTCATAATTTAAAGGGAGCATATGGCATGTGTTGGACAGGGAAGTTGTCCACGTTGCCAAACCTAGGTTGGGGCACAACGCTCACACGACCCTCACCTTCACATGTCGATCAACATGCAAGCAGCCCATCTTATATTAAACTATTAAATAGCTCGTGCCCACAGCACTCTCCGACAAAAGCGTTTGCAAAAATTGGGTGTCTTCGGCACTCAAACGGTATAATGGACTGGGGTGTTACCGTTTTTTCCATTATAACGGATTGTAACGCACAGAGGGAGAAATAGAAAAATAACAGAAATAACAAAAAATAACGGTGTTGAAATTCAAATTTTGAATAAATTGAGGTCAAATGAGGCGGATTGAGTGGCTGAAATCTAACCGTCCACATTAGATCGATGGATTTGATCTCAACCACTCTTTACCTAACAGTCCACATTATATCGATATATGGATAAGATAAGAGAATACAACTGAGTTGTCTTGTTATATGCGTGGGTGGCCCGTGCCCGCAGGTACTTTCCGACAAAGTGTTTGTCAAAATCGGATGGGAGTTAATCTCAGCTATCGATATGAAGCATAGTGGATCTCAGCCACTCATTATTGAAGCCATATAAGATAAGAGGGGTATAAGACAACCACTGTCAGTTGTTATATAGATAGTGGGTGGCCAATGCCCACGGCACTCTCCAACAAAGCATTTGTCAAAATTGGGCGTGAATGGCTGAGATCCACCATCTATTTGGGGGATAAGATCTCAGCCCTTCTTTGTCTAAATAGATTAGAGGGAGTATAAGTGGGGAGACAACTTCCTTGTTTTGTTATATAGATGCCTCTTTCCGTACTCCACATTGTTTAGTTTTCCTCATTGTTAAAGAGGGGAACTTTGATGAAGTTGATGACGGACCACAGTGTGAGTCATGTGAAACACTCTCAAGGCTCTGTTTGGTAGCGCATCTTCAAACAAAGACGTGCATTTCGAAGGTCTACGCTTTCAAGGTGTGTACCTTTAAAGGTCAAGACCGACGTTTGGTTCTACACGTCTATGTGAAACCCACGTAAGGACAATGTTGATAGATCACGTGGGCCCAATATAAAAACAAAAATCGACAGTTCGTGTGAGCCGCACATAATAACTAGAGTTGATAAATCATGTGGGCCCCACGTAAGGACAGAAGTTGATGGATCATATGTGGGTCTCAAATAATAAAGGAGGCGTTGATGGATCATACATGTGCTACATGTCAAGTGGGCCCATACATTATAAGTGGGCCTCACCTAAGCCCATTGGGGGTAGAAAGTGAACCTTCAAAGTACATGCGTCTTCCAAGACTCAAGAGGAGGAGGTGAGCCTTTGACAGCTCAGTTTCATGCGTTTTCAAGGTCCACTATGCCTTCAAAGGTGCGGGCCTTGGTATGACCTGAACACTTGTCATCAATCAAGGCGTACACCTTTAGGGGGCGTTTGGCAACACAAAAATAAGTAACTTATTGACTTTTATAAGCCAAAAAGTTAGTTTGGATGTGTTTCATATTTTAACTTTTGAAAAGTTAAAAATTAACTTAAAACTGAAGCTAAAATTTTTAGCTTTTGACTTCTAAGAGAAATAACTTCTCAAAAATTAGAATCCTTCCGACATTTGAATTTCTGACTTTTTTGGAGGTAAAAAATCAACTTATATCTTCTAGTACAAGTAGAAGTGCTTTTACTTCTCGTTCCCAAACGCCCTCTTAGCCAAGACGCACGTTGAATTGCGCTACCAAACACTGCCTTAGAGACCATTGATCTTAGGACTGTTTGGCACATTCCAAGGTGGACCTACATACCAAACTCGGCTTGATTAATGATTTCTCACCTTTGGATATGAGTGCCCCAAGTAATGCTCGAAATCTACAATTAAAAATAAACCATAAAAAGACGTTAATCCAATTGATATAAATTACTAATTAGGCTAAATTTTGGTATATATGTAGGTCCACTTAGGGATGTGCCAAACATCTCTCTCTCTCTGCGTCAATCATCAAAGTTCTATTCATTATTAAAGCCAACATTGGAGCCGCGCATAACATCTACCGCGGCACCTATACTCCTATGCAGCTTTAGTTTATTAAATGCCTTTGTACCCAAAAACAATCATTAAATACCCCTTCTTTATACTCACCCATTATTAAATCAAATATTTTATTTTTAAAAAGCTAACTAGTCATGGATAATAACTATGTTTAACCAATGGTTTTAAAAACGGCCGTTTAAACGGTAATGCCCCAAGCCCATTTCCGTTAAAACCGTTTAAACACGTTTTGACCCTTTGAATTTAACGGCCGTTTTTTTTGTTCTAACGACCGTTTTAACAGCCGTTTAATTCTAAAAAATTTCATGAAAAAAACGGTCATTACATCCATTAAATTCTTTTTTCTTTTTTTTTAAATTTTGAATTTCAGCGCCACTTTTACGTTTTTTCCATTAAATTCTATTTTTTTATTTTTGCCCCTAGCCGTTTCAATCTGTTTTAACGATATCGCCTCTAGTCCGTTAAACTGTTAAAACAACATCCTTTAAACCTTGTGTTTAACTACTTAATTACTTTCTATGTCATTAAATATTTTTTTAATACAACCCCTTCATAATCACTAATTACTTACCATGCCATTTTGCTTATACTTTCTAAACAACTCCTTTTAACTACTTAATTTCTTCCTGTGATAGCCCCTTATAACTACTAAAATTAACCTCATCTATGTATCTATATAACAAAACAGGGAAATTGTCTCCCCACTTATACCCCCCTCTTATCTATTTTGACAAAAGACGGCCAAGATCTTTTCCCCCAACTTTTGCAAAAGCTTTTGTCGGGAATGCCGTGGGCACGGGCCATTTACTAGTCTATATAATAAAACAGGGAAATTGTCTCACCACTTATATCCCCTCTTATATGTTTCAATAAAGAAGGGCCAAGATCTTATCCCCAAAATAGACGGTGGATCTGAGCCACTCACACCCGATTTTGGCAAACGCTTTATTCTCGAGTGCCGTAGGCACGGGCCACCCACTGGTCTATATAACAAAACGGAGAAGTTGTCTTATTTGTTATCTTATCTTATCTGGTTTCAACAAAGAGTGGCTGAGATCTTATTCTTCAAATGGAAGGCAAATGTCAACCACTCACACCCGATTTTGACAAATGCTTTGTGGGAGAGTGCCGAGGGCACGGGCCACCCACTAATCTATACTAAAGTAGAGACATGCTAATGTGGCATCTTCTACGCTCAGAGCGTCACATCACCATCATCTTATTTTCTGTAAATGGTTTGTAACTTCACATACTGGTTCAAATCAAACACCTACTGGTTTTTGTCTCTATAACGTCCCCTTTTCAATGACTCCCTGAAATACTCTTTCCCAAACGTCACTAATCTTCATTAAATCTCTCAATCTTCAAAACGTCTCCATCTCTTCTTCTCACTCTCTATCCCTATCCTCTCAACAAGCATGGACGCAATTCCCAAATTCGAGATCTTCTCCTCATGTATCGGTAAATCAACTCTCTGTATCAGTAAGTCAACTCTCGTGAAGCCCAAATTGACCAAATGTGGTGGATAGCCAACCAAACCCTTGGAATTAAAGCTAATTTTGTTGATCTATGCTCCCTACGAGCAAGACGTTCTGCATCATGTCATTTTATCCATATTTTCAAAATAACTCTTTTTGACCACTTAATTATTTAAGATGCCATTATTTCTATATTTCCAAAGCAGTTCCTTAATGAGAGCTTAATTACTTTCCATGTCAAATAACCCTTAATAACTGCATATGGAAAACTTTAGAATTTTTTTTTTTTTTAATTATACCTTGAGTTGCTACAACTTACATATTCACCCCTCCAAACTAATCTTCCAAACCGCCTTTTTGGTAGAAACTTTCTTATTTTGGCACTTCCTCCAAGAGCTTAATGGGCCTGTCTCTCTTCCTAGCCTTTGCCTTTCAATGGCCGCTTTGAGAGCTTTTCTTCTCCTATGTCACATACTCACCCCTATAAAACCAATCTTCCAAACTGCCCTTTTGGTAGAAAATTTCTTATCCTACCTTCCTCCAAGAGCTTAATGGGCCTATCTCTCTTCCTAGTATTGAGCTACCCGAGCCTGACCGGAAAATCTTGGGTTTGGGTCCTGATTCCACCCCCTGAGATCAGTTCGAACCTAAACCTGGACCAAACTCAAACCCAAACCGTAATACTGGCCTGAACCAGATTTTTTTTTTTTTTTTTGAGATTTTTCAAAAATAAAAAATAAAAATGGATTTTAGCTGCTTTAGCCCAAACCTGAGCCTGTCCCGGATCTTTTGAGCTTTGTCCGGGCTCAAGTATGGGCCTTCGAGTTTCAGCCCAAAATTGAAAAGTCAAACTGTAGCCCGAATGTAACCCCTACCTGGTAGTACTTACTCTTGCCTATCCAAAAAAAAAACTAAAAATTTCAAAAAAGAAAACAAATTTTAATCTATTTACAAAAATAAAAATAAATTTCTGCCATTCCCAAAAAAAGTAACCAAACGCCCTTTGAAAGGGTGTTTCTCCTTAACAGATATGAAAAGTGAAAAGACTACTGTTTCTCTGTACATCAAAGCTGAAAAAGCTGACAAACGCCCTTTTAAAGGGCGTCTGTACTTGACAGACGCCCTTTAAAAGGGTGTTTGCCCATAGAGGAGTAAAACTTTTGTCCTGATACAAGCCACATGGCACACTGTTATCGGACGATGACCGTATGGATGTTTGGCAAATCACTAGGATCTACACACCAAAAAAGAAACATGATTAGTGGTTTATAAGCGTTGGATTGAAGTTATTTTCATGGGTTGATTTTAATCGTAGGAATTTGAGCATTATTTGAGTGCAAAGATCCAAAGGTTTTAAATTACTAATCAGGCTGATTTTTGGACTGCAGGTCCATCAATGGACTGATCAAACATCCATACGGTCAGCGTCCACTAAGAGTGTGCCACGTGGCTCGTATTGGGGCAAAAGTTTTACTCTCTATTGGAAACGCCCTTTTAAATGGCATCTGTCAGGTACAGACGCCCTTTAAAAGGGCGTTTGGCAGCCTTTTCAGCTTTTTGCTACTTGTGTCGGAGGATTTATTTCTGTCAGGGAGAAACGCCCTTTAAAAGGGCGTTTAGTTACTTTTTTTGGGATTGTCTTTTATTTTTGTTTTTGTAAATAGATTAAAATTTTTTTTCTTTTTAGAAATTTTCCGAAAAAAAAATATCGGGTTGACCCAACTCATCACCACACCTATAGGTCCTATATCTAGGGTGTACATTCAAGTAGCCCGACCTGGCTCATGCCCCATTTTCAATTTTTTTTTTTGTGTTTCAGGCTGACTTGAGCCTGACCCAAATTTAGTTGGGCTAGTTTTGGGCTCGGTCTGGGTTTCAGGCCCATTAAACCTTATTTTAAAAAAAAAAACTCAAAAGAAATGTACCTCTTAGCAATTTAAATATATATAAAAAAAAAAAGGAGAAGAAATAAGCCCTCTTTAAAAAAAAATCAGGTTCGAACTGGGTATTTCTGGGTCGGGTTCAGGTATCGTACGGGTTTGAGTTTGTGTCGGGTCGGGATCTGGAAACTCGGGCATATGGTTCAGATTTTCGGCCGAGCTGGGGTAGCTGGAAACTTAGGCTCGGACCAGATTTTACCCGAAAAATCGAGCCAAGTTCGGGCATGGGCTTAAATGTACACCCCTATCTATACCTGAGAGACACCTCATATGCCAAAAATTAGCCTAATCAATGACTGTGAATATCCTATCCTTGAATTCACTTCTATTTTTATTTTTTGAAAGATGAATCCACTTGAAAGTGGAGGACAATCTCGATTTTGTAAGAGAAAAATCATAGGTTGGATGATTCTGGTTATTAGGGTTTTAATGGGCCAAGTAGGCCCAATGAAGAGTGGGCTCGAGCCTTCACTTGAGTAACAGGCCTAGAAGGATGATCTCATGGCTGTTTAGCCCATCGTTGGTACGCATACCAAAATTCAGTTTGTTTGATAATTTTTAGCCGTTGGTTTTAGTAGTAAAAAAAAATGGTTAAATTCAATGGCTAGAATCACACCTTAAAAAGAAGGGTCGGGCTCTAGGGACCGGCCTTTTTTTATCAGCTCCCGTTATAGGACACATTATGAGCCACGTGGCACACTCTTAAAGGACTCTGACTGTGGATATTTGGCCAATCCCTAGGTGGACCCTATGAACCAAAAATCAGCTTGATTAGTGATTTCAAACCTTTGGATCTTTGTATCTCAAATACTGCTCAAATTCTCACAGTTGAGATCAACCCATGAAAATAAGTCCAATTCAACGCCTAGAAGTCACTAATCAGGCTGATTTTTGGTTTGTAGGTCCACCTAGGGATTGGCCAAATATCCATATGGTCAGAGCCCTCTAAGAGTGTCCCACGTGGCTCATATTGTGTCCTGTAATGGGAGCCGATCAAAAAAGGTCGGTCGCTGGAGCCCGGCCATAAAAAGGATTAAAATCTAATGGGTAGAGATTATCAATTATGGTTATTTTTTGTGTATATCTACTAAGAATCGGCTAAATTAACCTTCATGCGGTCAGTGGGCCTAGATGGGAGCCATGAGTAACAAAAAAATGGTGCTAGCTTACATCCCTACCCATCTATATAACAAAACAGGACGGTTGTCTCCCCCTCTTATCCAGCTTCATAAAGGATGGCCGAGATCTTATCAAACCAAATGGACAGTGGGCCCAGATGGGAGCTATGAGTAACAAAAAAATGGTGCTAGCTTACATCCCTACCCATCTATATAACAAAACAGGACGGTTGTCTCCCCCTCTTATCTAGCTTCATAGAAGATGGCCGAGATCTTATCAAACCAAATGGATAGTGGATCTCAGCCACTCACACCCAATTTTGACAAACGCTTTGTCGGTGAGTGCCGTGGGCACGGGTCACCTACTATTTTACCTACATATAAGGAATGGAATGGGTTGGATTTACATATAGCCCAAGGGTCAGGCTCAGGAGCCCCACTTTTTATGCCTCGAGAGGGGTGTCACCGTTAAAATGGATTGAAACGGCTAGGGGCAAAAATGGAAAAAATAGATTTTAACCGAAAAATGTGGTGTTGAAATTCAAATTTTAAAATTTAAAATTTGAAAATTGAAAAAAAAATAGAATTTAACATAAATTTAGTAGTTTTCTTATACCATCTTATCTTATATGGCTTCAATAATGAGTGGCTGTGATCCACTATACTTCGTATCGATGGCTGAGATTAACTCTCACCCGATTTTGACAAACACTTTGTCGGAAAGTGCCGCGGGCACGGGCCACCCACGCATTTAACAAGACAACTCAGTTGTATTCTCTTATCTTATCCATCGATCTAATGTGGACGGTTAGATAAAGAGTGGTTGAGATCAAATCCATCGATCTAATGTGGATGGTTAGATTTCAGCCTCTCAATCCGTCTCATTTGACCTCAATTTATTCAAAATTTAAATTTCAACATCGTTATTTTTTGTTATTTCTGTTATTTTCCCATTTCTCCCTCCGAGCGTTACAATCCGTTTATAACAGCCATTATAATGGAAAAAATGGTAACGCCCCAGTCCGTTATACCGTTTGAGTGCTGAAGGCATCCAATTTTTGCAACCGCCATTGTCGAAGAGTGCTGTGGGCATGGGTCATTTACTACTCTATATAACAAAACACATTGGTTGTCTCCCTACTTATTCCTCCTTTTATAAACATAACAAAGAAGGACCGAGATCTAATCCTCCCCCAAATGGACGGTGGATCTCTGTCACTCACCTGATTTTGGCAAATTCTCTGTCAAGGAGTGCCAATGACATGGGGCACCCACTAGTCTATATGACAAGGGAGCTCAGTTGTCTCCCCATCTTATAGGCTTCAATAAAGAGGGGCCAAGATATTACCCCCAAACTGGATGGTGGATCTCAACAACTCACACTTATTTTTAGCAAATGCTCCACCCACTAGTTAATTGAAATATGAGGAAGGGGTGATTTCTAATCACTCCTAAGTGAGTAAACCATCAATGACACCTGTAGTAAGCCGCTGACTGTCGTCAATATTAGCCACGTGGCACATTCTCAAGAGGGCACTAACTGTATGGATGTTTGGCCAATCACTAGGTGGGCCTACAAACCAAAAATAAACTTGATAACTGATTTCTAAGCGTTGGTTTCATGGGTGGGTTGATTTTTAACCATAGGAATTTGAGCAGGTACAAACTACAAAGATCCAAAGGTTTTAAATCACTAATCAGGCTGATTTTTGGTTTATAGGTCCACCTAGTGCTTGGCCAAACATCCATATCGTCGGTATCCTCTTAAAAATGTGCCATGTGGCTCGTATTGGCAATCGAAAGTTTACTAGTCTCCAAGTGTCACGATCTCAGTAAAGTTGGATGCTTCAAGCGTCAGTTATGGGTGAGATTAGAAGAACCTTCTTAAAGCGTCAAACCAGATCTCAATTCATAGTTATCCAACCACTATTTTTTTCCCCTCCACCTCCGTCTCTTTACTCAGGGTACTCTAGGGGTTCAAGCCTCCGCGGTCGCAGCAGCACGTTTTGTTTCTCTAGGGTTTTGTTGATTTCGTGATTTCAGAATGAAGACCAGAAATGCCGAAACCCCCAAATCGGGGCCAACGAAGAAGACACCGGTGAAGAAAACCCCCGTTAAAACCCCTCCGAAACCCTCCGAAGCTTCGACAGAGTCGGTGACGCCGAAGGCTTCATCTACAACCGGACCAAAACAGTTGAAGAGCGGTGCCGCTGCAAAGACAGCTACTCCAAAGACCGCTTCGAAGCTGGAACCTAAAGGTACCCCTCACCCTACAAACCCTAATAACGATTGTTAATTATTGTTTTCTGTTTTTAGTTGATTTATTTATTTTTATGTTTTTCCATGAATGATTTCTTAGTTGAAGATGCGAGTGCATCGGTTGACACTGCTCAGTCGACACCGGAAGAGAAGGTTGTTCCGGCTGCTAAATCTGCAGTGAAGAAAACGCCCGGGAAAACTAAACCCCCTTCTGCGGCTAAAACTGCTTCTACAAAGACTCTGAAATCGGTTGAAGCGGTAAAATTGGAGATTGAACAATCACCAAAGAAGGCAGAATTTGAACTTGTTACGAAGGAGGGGAAGGAAGAAGCGAATGAGGAATTGGAGGCTGTTTATGTTACAAAGGAGCCCGGGCGCATCCTGGTTAACCTGGAAGAAGATTCCAAGGAGGACGCTGAAGGGGGAGATGCTCAACTCGCTGAAGACGAGCACATTGTCGATGAGGGGATGGAGGATTATGGTGAACAAGAGGGGTTTGAAGAACCTGGGGATGAAGAGTGTGGGGAAGAGGATGTGTCGGAGCCGGACGAAGAAGCTGGGGGATTGGAAGAGGAACATATGGAAATATCAGCTCTTGCAAAGGAGAGGAAGATAAAGAAAGAGCAAGAGATTTTTGTTGGTGGGTTGGATCGGGACGCTGTGGAGGAGGATGTTAAGAAGGCTTTTGAAAAGATTGGAGAGGTTGTTGAGGTTCGGTTGCACAGGAACCCATTGACCAATAAGAACAAGGGGTACGCATTTGTGAAGTTTGCGGATAAGGAGCAAGCGTGTCGGGCATTGTCTGAGTTGAAAAATCCTGTTGTATGGACCCTTTCTTCTTTTTTTCCCTTTAGGTTTCCTACCATGTATAAGTTTAGTTATAATATCTTGTTGTCAACAGATACGTGGGAAGCGGTGTGGGATAGCTCCCAGCGAGGACAATGATACACTGTTCTTGGGCAATATCTGCAATACCTGGACAAAAGAAGCTGTAAGATTTATTACTTAAACAGCGGTACATCTTGTTTGCACGTCTGGTTCATTTGTTCTTTGTTGACACCCTGTGGATTTGCAGATCAAGCAAAAGTTGAAAGAGTATGGAGTTGAAGGTGTTGAGAACATTACTCTTGTCCCGGATGCCCAACATGAAGGGTTGAGTCGCGGTTTTGCCTTCCTTGAGTTCTCTTGCCATGCTGATGCTATGCTTGCATACAAGCGGCTCCAGAAGCCGGATGTTATTTTCGGTCATGCTGAGAGGACTACCAAAGTCGCTTTTGCTGAACCATTACGGGAGCCAGATCCAGAGATAATGGCCCAGGTTAAGTCAGTATTTGTGGATTGGCTCCCTCCTCACTGGGATGAAGAAGGTGTGAGGGAGCATTTTAAAGGGTATGGGGACATTGAACGTATTGTGCTAGCCCGGAACATGCCTACTGCCAAGAGGAAGGATTTTGGGTTTGTTGATTTTACTACTCATGAAGCTGCTGTTGCGTGCATCGATGGTGTAAATAACACAGAATTGGGTGATGGGAAGTCAAAGGTACCCTTCTATTTCAATCTTGTGAATCACTTTTTTACATGGACGCGTTTTGTTGTGCCAAGCCTTGCATTCATTTTGCACCAATATAATATGGCCTTTCGGGAAAAATATTCTTTTAAGATGGACGGTCAAAAATATATAGTGTTAATATCAACGTCCTTGGAACAATTGATCATTCAGTGGGTTTTGCTTTAATGGATTCTTTTTTATCATGTAGATTCTTTTGTCGCATACATAACATGCACATGTAACTGTATTGTCGTACGCACCCACACACTTACTAAAAAATAAAAAAGAACTTAGGCATACACACTGAATTTTTGGCCTCATATTAGGTTCCTGAATCCTAATTTACATTTGACTTAGCATTCAGAGTGCATCTATTGTTGCTATGTAATGCTAGACGAAAGTTAAAGCGAGACTTGCAAATCCTCTGCCCAAGACTCAGGCTGTGAAGGGTGGAATGCGTGGTGGATTTCGAATTGGTCGCACTGGTAGTGGAACATTCTCTAGATTTGGTAAGTAATATTTTATCGGAAGACTGAAGCTTATTAACATGACTGCCACGTTTCGTGGTTAATTGTTCACCCTGTTGCTTTAAAGGGAGAGGGTTTGGACGAGGTGGACGTCCATTCAATCGTGGCAACTTTCAACGTGGCAAGGGTTTCTATGCACGCGGAAGGGGTCGAACTGGAAGATTTGCTTTTTCAGGTGACAATGATTTTGAAAGACCATATTCTGAGTTTCGTGGACGGCGACCATTTGGTGGACGAGGTAATTTGAGGAACTTCTTACGAAAGCAATTTTTTGTTGAGCAATTATGTTCAATCTTTTGTTTTTCTTCTTTTCATCCATGTAATTAGTTTCATTTGGTTGGACTTGACGCTGTCACAAATCCATGCTCCATTATTGTACAAAAGTAGGTGGAAGAAGGGGGTCTGTTGAAGACTTTGCATCCCGAGCTGCTACCTCGTCAAGACCTGATCTGGGCAGGCCCAAGCATAGTGCCCATGAGAGAGGCCGTGGGAAGCCCATTTACTCTAGGAGACAACCATTTTCACCAGAAGGAGAATTTAGCCGGCCTTTTGGTGGTAGGCACTTTGAGGACCCTTATATGTACGATGACAGTGGGCGTGGTATGAAACGACCATATTCTATGATGGTAAGTGGAGATGTCGAATATTCAATGTACTTTCACTTTTCTTTGTGGCACTGCATCCCATTATTACTTATTGTTCATTACATGCTTGCTATGTTGGCTTTAGGAGCACGACCCTGGTTACTTGGAATCTAGCAGACTGCGGCCCCGGTTCGATCATCCTGATGCAGTAGTGTCGTCTCGTGGAACTCGTTATCAAGGTTTAGATCTTCTTGAAACACACACACTTCCTTTTCTTACTCCCATTGGTGGGCCACATGGGATCATGTTGGGCTGAGTTTTTCCTGGTGTTCATCATCATAAAAAATAAAAATAAAAAGTAGTCCATTCCGACATTAGTAACGATATGAAAAATTGACATGAAGTAACAGTTAATTGGATGCTCCGGATTTTCAACTTTAAGTCAACTTTTCATGAGGTTAGGAAATCTGGAATGGATTATTGTTTGCTAGGATGGTCTCCACAGTATTGACAACTCACTTAAGGTTTGGATTGTCCAACATGACCTCCACGTTGGTGCCACCAATGGTGTAATACTGGGGAGTAGATTTATATATGATGATGTAAGTTTTACATATCTGGTGAACTCATTTATATGCCTTTTTTCTTTTTAGATTCATATGGAGCTGGCAGTGGTCTTTATTCACACGATTATTATGGTTCAGATGTAAGTACATGATGCATGTTACATGGATTCTAGTCTTGTTTTTATTTGATTGTGATATTCCATCTTCTATCTCATGTTACAGTATGGTGGTAGTGCATATTCGTCTATGTATGGGGTTGATCGCACATTTGGAGGTGGCTATTACTATTAGATTCAATATTCGGTAATTACATAGGCTTTGCTCCCTAAATAGTCCAATTTATGGCATTGATGTGGTTGCATTTCAAAAGTTCTTATTTAACTCTGTTCAGTTGGTCTTGCAGATATGGGGCATGCTGTTGCAGAATGTTGGACCACTGAGCTCGCTGTTTGGAAAAGCTAAAATTAGTTTGCTTTTTCTTTTTCTGTGCTTAGACTTTTGGTGGCGGACTTTAGTCTAGGTAATGCCTGTCAAGGGGGCTTTTCTGATAGGTACCTTGTTAATATAGAAACTAAGATACCTTTTTATGAAGGGCTTTGGGGACTTAAAAACTTAGTTTGTCCAAGAAATGAATCACGTGAGGATGTAAAGCATGGGTGTTGAGATGGATATGGTGATATTGCTTTTGCACTTGTGATTATGATTAACATCATGGTTTGGAGGATATATGTGGGCAATCTTTTCTTGGAAGCTTAAAAGACACAAATTGGTTATCATTCTTCTTTTATTGGTATAGAGGCAGAAGTTTATGGATTTTGATGGCTGGTTTGAGCGGTTAATCAGCTTTGTTAATCTGACTCTGGGGGCATGCTACATGGAGACTAACTCTGGTTAATGTTCAAATCGTAAACGTGCAATTCTATTTGGAGTGTGTTGTGAAAAGTGGGATGATCCTATTTTGATCTTCTTCGTGGGAACTTGGGTGAAAAATGAGGGCATTAGTGGTTGATGTTATCCTTTTCAATAGTATCAATTATAGTTTGACCATCCATTGTACCATGTGGCTTGGATTCGTTGGGGCTTTGTCATAAATGCTCATGCTCCTGAAGGCATATAATTCCAAATATGATTTGTTTTCGATGCTTGTCTAAAGGAGGGTAAATGATCAACTGGATATCTATCAATTCGCTTTGGTACTTCCAGTTCCAGCGCATTTGTTTGCAGTTTCATTTCTCGTTAGGAAGATATATTTTCTGCTGTTTTTCAGCAGTGCACCGGTGTTACTTAGCTTGGATTGATTTGGAAATAGACTCTGTTGGGGTGACAGCTCTCTATGATGTAGTTGAGTGAATTGTTTTTGTGGGTTGATGCAATTCTTGTTGAGGTTCGTATCAGGATTGAAGCTATGTGGAGTACCTGTATGTCCATTTTGATGGTGCTTAACATTCTTTCAAGTAATCCAATTTAAGCATAATCTGATATTTTGAACGTCTTTAAAGCTATTCTGGTGGACTTGGTAATCGTTTCTTGTAGCTCTGTCAGCATTTCTGCTGCTAATGGATCTGATTATTTATAAGTAAAAAACAAATTCGGGGAGGCCATTTTAATATGTGGTATGCCTACTACTTTTCTGTTTGATAAGTTCTGCCAATTTATGTGGACTGATGTTTAAATGCTGGGCATAATGGATGTTGGATCCTGAAGCTGCTATCTTAGGTCCCTTTAAGCAAGGAAGTGGGATCAACTCCGTATACCACTTGACTGTTAAGTTGACCGTGGTTAATAGTTGATGTGCTAAGTTACTATTGATGCCTTACAGGATCATTTACCCCATTGTCCACGAAAACTTCAGATCGTACTACTGGCAGAAATTTGAAGTTTGTTGAATCCATTTGGTGGTTTTCTATTTGTTTGTTCTCGGAGAATATGATAGGTTCAACTTTTCATATGGAGTTCCATTAGTTGAAAGCATGATGGGGCGGTGGTACTTTTCATTCTAATGGTTGATAGAGATCCTGCTTACTAGTATTGCTTGATGAACTGCTAAATTTGTTTGTGTTGTAATCCTCATTCTCATCATCATCTACGCCTTGCCCCTAACTTTGGGTCGGCAACTTTTACTCGTTTAGGGCTATATCTTCTGTCAAAGCATTAGTTTTCAGATATTTTCTTAGTACCTCTATCCATGTCATATTCGGCCTTCCTCTCTCCCTTTATGGTCCTTCAACTTGCATCAAAGCTGTCATTCTCATTGGTGCCATCGTTGATCTTTGTTGCACATGCCCAAACCATCTCAATCGACTTTTTACTATTTTCTCTCCTGATTGTTTTTTTTATTATTTGATTTAAGGTGATTGAGACATATATAGATTTCCTAGTTAAGATGTTGACCTCTAGTATTGCTATATGCATGGATCATTAGATGTCTCGATGGAATTTCCGTTGGTTGATGAATACTGAATTACATGTTACTTCTGAATTCATCACTATAAGGAGGTAAACCATTGAATTTGTATGTTTTTTGTAGGCCCTATTTGACTTAAGTACTGTTTCATTAGTCTCATGCATGTGGATTTGAATTTCTTATTTGGTTTGCCATTAATAAGATACTAGGCATTCTTTATTCCATTCCCATCTTTTCTTAGTTTGCACATGCTCATTTTCAATTGCAAATTTAGATCTAGAGTATTGGAGGTAGAGTTACCCTTGCTCAAGCTTGATATAGGTTATGGTATCAGATCTTATATTTATGGAGTTATATATGAGATAGATTTGCATGAAAATCTATGAAAACAATGTTTTAGGGCATGCAAAAGGTGCAGGTATCTTCTTCATGTATACCTTGATGTGATGAAGATTATGGCTTTTGGATGTACTTTATTTTTATTCATAAAGTTCTAGAAGGAGTGAAAATGGCAAGAAATTACCACAAAGTAGGAGCAAAATTAATTGATAAGTAAGATACTTGGACATGGATATGGATACAACTTGGGTATGGGACGACTCTTAGTTTCTCGGGTACTGAGGACATGGATTTTGACTTAATTACAGTTTCATTTTTCTCATGCCTGTGCGATAAAATTTCCTTATTTGGTGTGCCTATAATAAGATACTTACTAGGCATTCTTTATTCCATTCCCCTCTTATCTTAGTTTGCACATGCTCATTATCAATTGCAAATTTAAATCTAGTTTTCTAGAGGTAGAGCTCCCCTTGCTCAAACTTGATCTAGTTTATGGTATCAGATCTTATATATCAGGAGTTATCTTGTTAAGTAGCTAAGTTTGCATATGAGATAGATTTGCATGAAAATCTATGGAAACTATGTTTTAGGAAAGGTGCAGGTGTCTTCTTCATGTATAACTTGATGTGATGAAGGTTATGCCTTTTGAATGTACTTGATTTTATTCATTAAGAGCAAAAAGTTCTAAAAAGGGTGAAAATTGCAAGAAATTACCGCAAAGTAGGAGAACAATTAATTGATAACTAAGATACACCGACATGGATATGGATACAACTTGGATATGGGATGACTCTTAGTTTCTCGGGTACTGAGGACACGGATATGGTACTAGTATCCCATTTTACATACTAATACAATGCTTTTAATTTAAGGGCTGTTTGAATGGCAATTTTTGCCCCAAAAAAATTTTTGGGAAGCATTTTCATACAAAGACATCCCATTCTGGTGCAATAAGGGCAATTCAAACAGGGTCTCGGTCTACAAAAGTGGGTTATAGCTGTAACATTCGATTCACTTAAAAAGGAAATTCCCTTCACTTATGTCAACAAAGAGCATTGTACAAGAATGCAAGCTAATATCTACAATGCTGGTGGTGTGGAGTGGGTTTTAATACAAAACTAGGTATTCCAAGTATGCTTTGTCATAGGTGTTTAAATATTTTAGAAGGAACATTTAGCAATGGTTGAGCTTACTACATGACAACTATTTGATTAGGCAACTTTCGAGAAATAGGAGGATCTGATAGAAAGTGCTATGAGGAAAATATGTAAAAATTAGTGGTTAATAATTGGTAGTCCTTTGTGACAAGGACACTGTTGAAAAAATGGCATAGATTTTTTTCTTATAGAATGAGATTAGATTGAGATACTTCGTTACATGAGTTAGGTCCCTTTATATAAGCAGGGGCCAAGACGGACTCTATTAGCTTATCCAATGTGGGACTAAAATAAAGAAATAACAATAAATGACACATATGTTAGCACTCCCCCTCAAGTTGGTGCAAAGATATCACACATGCCTATCTTGCCAATAAGAGAATCCAACAACTCGACTAATAGCTTTGGTGAGAACATCAGCCAACTGTTGAGATATAGGAACGAAGGTGGTGCATATCGCACTAGAAGTGATTTCCTCCTTAATGAAGTGACGATCAACTTCAATATGTTTGATGTGATCATGTTGAACCGGATTATGAGCAATGTTGATCATTGCCTTGTTATCACAATACAAGGACATCAAGGTCGGTAGAGAACATCCTAACTCATGAAGTAATAAATGTAACCAAAGCACCTCACTTATACCATGGACCATCGATCGGAACTCAGCTTCAACACTTGAACGAACAACTGATTGCTTCTTGCTTCGCCAAGTGACCAGGTTGCTCCACCATCGTGTAGTAACCAAAAGTAGAACGTTTATCATGAACGGATCTGGCCGAATCAGCAACATTCCAGGCCTCCACATGCATATGGCCATGTCATCAGAAAACGTAGACCCTTCCTCAGGCATCTTTTTAGATAGCAGAGAACTCGTACAATAGCTTCATTGTGTGGCATGCATGAATTGCCTAATGACACCACATATGCAATGTCCGGTCTCACAAGAGACAAATAGATCAATTTGCCCACTAAGCTCTGAAATCGACGGACTTTCACCAAAGGCTCACCATCATTGTCACTCAATCTGTGGTTGGGCTCCATAAGAGTGTCGACTAGTTTTGTTCCAAGTTTACTTGCCTCCTGAAGTAAATCTAACGCATACTTGCGCTATGAGATAAAACTTGTTGTAAACTAGATTGTCGCCTGAAGTGTAAGATTGAGAGAGAGAGAGTTGAGAGATTAGAAAGAGAAGAGTAGGGTTTTGGAGAGAGAATGGAGTGATTGAACTTATTGTTCGATCTCCTCTCAAATGATATATATATATATATATATATATATAGACCCTTTGTACAAGGACAACTCATATAATGGTGGGTTAAGCGGGAGACCCACATAACCCACGAATTAAGAAAAGAGAGTTCGTGAGTTAAGTGGGTGGGGGGGACCCACACTTAACCCACAAACATATAGGACACATCCTCCTCACATGGGGCAGTGGGACGTAGCCCACTAAGTGCACTGCCACGTAGGGCCCACAATCCAACAATACTGAGAAATTGAGTATAGAGATATGAAAAAATCATTTACTTGTTGTCTACAAAAGCTTAGAATATCCAAACAGAATAAGTGATGGACTTTAAATTGTCACAATTGTTTGAGTTAAGGATTGTCTTGTTGGAATCTGGTCATAATTGTTGGTAGTAAGATTAGAACGACGTTAGGAAGTGGGAGTGAGAAGCCTCGTACTTAAATCCCTGAGCATTGTCTGACACCCCTAATTTATTGAGAGGGATAAATTTACTGAAGCTGATCCACGAGTGGTGTCACTTCTGTTGGGCTGCTGCAAGCAGCCTTGTGTTTGTTAAGTTCTAGCCATTCAGGTTCCTAACCTGATTGGTTTGAGCGAGCGATAGCTTTGATGTCATCGAGTCCAAGGTAACAATAGGAGGTCGTTAATGATTTCATGACACAATGACGTCTTTGAATTGTTTGCTGGCTTTTTAATGGTTTGGTATGATATCGATGAGAGGCATTATTTTCGACTCAACCCATTTATTCCAACATAGTAGTATGCAGTAGTAGTACCCCAAAGGATCGGGGATACCTTTTGGAAGTTCAGAATTCACTATGTCAAAAAAATTCATCGATATTTTCTAAAGGCTGGAAAGACATGTTGAATGATTAAATCCAACACAATATCAATGAAAAATTGTGATTCACAAAAATTGAGGTAACGTGGAACACTCAAAACCATAATTGATAAATTGAAGCCCCTTGACCTGACATAAAGATGTCAACCATGGTTAAACCATTTTGAAGAGCTTTAACATAATAAATACATCTAGTTTGGATTGCAATTTAGCATTTTAAGCTTTTGGCTCCAGCTAGTGGAGATTTTTAGATTTGAATGAAGTTCATGTTGGCTTGATAACAGAATTTCCTTTCTTGTCATCTTTCTGAAATTACCGTCTTTTTTAGGTTGCATGGGAACTAGGATTTGGTCAATTCTTGTGCCAATATATCTGGGCACATGTTGAGCTCCCTCCAGTAGGCTTGTGACCTTAAGATTTTCTGGAAGATACTTGTCATTTTAGGACGGAATCTTGACAATTTCCGTGGAAATCCATTTCGTAGTTCCAAACATCTCCAATCTTCCTTAATAGATATGCTCAAGCTGGAACAAAATTCTCATTCAAAAGCTTGATCCTATACTGTTTGCTTTTCGATAGTGAATACCTATATATTTTTCTAATGAACAATACCCTACAATGAAAAGGAAGAAAGTTTTGAGCAAAAGTTTGGCTTTCATGTGAAACTTATACATGGAACTAAAAACTTTGGTAAAGGTTGTGATTGCTTAGACACTACGACTCTTGCACCAACCAAACTGGGTTATGCGTGAAAAAATATATGGAGTTTGACCATAATAAGCTCATGTTTCAACAAGGTTTCAATGTCATTAATGGTGCCATTGCCAAAGAAAAGAATAGCAAATAATGGAGAGGGATTCTTTGGGATACCGAATTGACTAACATAGTGAAGATCATGCAACTTACAAAGGAGAAAGATTTCCTTTCCTTCTGACAATCTAGGTTTCACGTTATCGACGTTGACTTACGTATTTTGTCGATATTATAACGGACTTTTGATGCACACTACAATGGTTGACTTCAAAAAATATTTTCTGGCAGAGAGAAAGGTAAATTGTTGTATGCAAGGTGTGATAATGAATTTTGCGGATGGATGTCGCACATTATCAAGAGTCAAGATTATGTTCGGAGAAAATTTGTTTGAGGCGGATGAAGAGAGAGTTGCAATGAGAATATGGTGGAACCTGAGGGAGCAATAGCAGTTGGAGTATCAGAAGAGGGACTAACGAATCTGGGTATTTGGAATTAAGAAGGTGTGGCGGGGGCACATATTCTGTTTTCTAGCTTGTGCTTCGTGGCAGCCATCTGGCATTGGGTGTACTGGGATTGAGAAATATTCTCTGTTGAGCATACAGGAAAACCTTCTTTGGATTTTGATAAGATCTGGAATTCATTTATTTTTCTCAGGGGATCAGGATGCCCTACTGTTGTTGCTTCCAACACTGTCAGCCTGATTCAGAAGAAGAGAATGAAGGTCTCTGACAGTACTGGATCAATGAGGCATGCACAGAAACTCTGGCTGCTGTCAATTGATGAATTGAAAAGTATAGGATCCGAGATTCCATTTCAATAGAGAAAATTATCAATGATCTCATTGTGAAGAAATGAAGCTACTGCTCTTTTCTTGATTTAACCAATTGGTCAAGAAAGCTTCTCTGATGGTATTGCTCTGCCACTGAAATGATGGATCCAACTTTAAGAGAGTTTGTTGAGCCTATGTTTTAGAACATGTATAATAATACAATAATTGTGTGAAACAGAGATGGAACATGAGAGTGGATCTACTATGGATCTGCCATGTTATTTTATTTGATAATTGTGTTTGTTCATATTTTGGTTTTTAATTTCTTTTTTGCTGACACATGTACTTTGAAATGTTTGATCTGTCAAGCCAAAGTGGCTGATGATGGGCTTCCCTTGCAACATGGATGTTTTGTTAGAGAAAATAAACACTCCTGGGAATATCTTGTGCCTCCTGTGATGAAGTAAACGCTCGAGGAGACCACACTTGCAGGGTTAACTAGGCTTTGGGGGAGTGCCCTGTAATCACAGTATATCATGAACTTGTATACCTACTTTGGCAGCAGAAATCTTGTAGTTAGATGTCACTTGTTTTCTTCGGCAACAACTGCACTGAAGTGAATTGCAGGTTGCCATGCTCGCATCACCTTTGAAATATCCTCTTATGTTCCCTTTACACTTGTTGGGTATTGAATCCTTCAAAATCACCTTGTTCTGTATCATATGGAGATAATCTCTTCTCATATTGAACAAATAGTCCTTTTGCAGAATTTCTGTTGTTTGCCTCACAATAGTTCATCATGCATCCTAATTCCTTTGTTATATGCTGTCAAGGAAAGTTTCAGTGCTACTTCTTGGTAGATGTTCCTTTGCTAAGTTCTTGCTCTTCGGCTGTTTGGTTTTTTGATTCATAGGTTGTATTTAAAGTTTAATCTACAATGATTCATGGCCAGGTCATATTTATGTACGGTTTACGTTAAAAGGGGGACTGATTTGGGCATTAGAATTGAATGATCCTGGTGGTACAATAATTATCAACTGATGTATGCCATTCATACTTTAAACTGCTGCACACTAAATACATATGACTCATAATAAGGGTATTTGCCCCGCATACTTTAGAGTATGATATGGCCAGAAAGTGACACATAACAACCGAACCCCGGGGTAAGGATAGAGGTTTGGAATATTGGGTAACAGGGGGTTTGGTTGTCACCTTCTGGCCATTGCTTACTAGTTTTATTTCTAGCAATTTTGTTAATTTGCTTTGATTAATTGAATTCTGCAATTCATTGTTGAGAAGGTTGGAGTTGCATCATATCTTAGCTGCGTGGATTGCAGGTCCATGTGAGCAACCAAAAGTTCAATCTCCTAGCTTGTGTGCATTGTTGCATGTTTGGCCTCATTATCACTTTTGCTGCACACTGTTTTTACAAGAAAGTTTAAATTTCAAACTGCGCTAGTGTTGTCAGGGGAACATGTAGGATGCAGAGGCGTTGTGCGTTGGGCTTGAACCACACTGCTGTTTAGCAAAAATGGGCTAGTTAGGCCCGCAAGTACTATTTTCCTTGGAGAAAATATTACTACAAACAGTGCGGCAGGAAAAAGCACGCAGATCAGTGAATTGCAACCGCAGTAGAGGATTAGTTCAAGATCCAGGCTACATTCTGAAATCATATGGCCTGGCCCTGTAAAGTTCCCAATGTGATGGCTTTTCTTTATAGAATCAGATAAAAAACAAATTTACCTGCCTAATGCAGAAGGGCATCCATGAGATAGTATGCCAGTGGTCAGACCTGGTTCGGTTAGATGCCTCATTTGGTTTGGTCTCCAGTGGAGAGTAAATTGATGTTGGGTCGTGATGTAACAAGTTATCGCGTTTTTTAAGCTGTCACCTGGGCCTACTGACAGCATGGATGTTAGCCCTTCCCTGGGTGAATATACACCAAAAATCAGCTCGACTGGTAATCTCTAGCCGTTAGATTTTAGTACTTTTTAAGGCATAAATCTGGACATTGGTTCTATCATATTTTAGGTACTTAATCCAATGACTAAAAATCATCAAACACGCTATTTTTAGTATGAAGACACCAAGGGGAGGAGTAGAACTTTGCCGACGATCAGTGGCCACACACAATGAGCCATGTGGCACATTTTTAGAGGACACTGACAGTACTTGGTGGACCTACAAACCAAAAATCAACTTGATTAGTAATTTCTAAACGTTGGATTAGAGTCATTCTCAAGCCTAACGATTTATATATGCAGCCCAAGCCGGGGAGCAGTAGGACTGGCCCCATCAGACAAACCCAGCTCATTAAAACTCTTACCTAGCAAGCGATCTATTTCTCTATACGAAAGCTAAAGCATGGGGATCAGCTTTCTCTTTTATTCACGTATTCAAAAAGTGGAAAGGCAGCGAAGCAGTTGCCAATCACATTGCGCCATTATCAGAAATTTTATTTATAGAATAAAATAATTATTTATACGGTTTTTTATTTTAATCTTCAGAATTATTAAATTTTTCATAATTACTGTTAATTTTTTCATGTAGGGCCCATGCACAAGGAATCAGGATGCAATAAATTGAATGGTCTAAAACCTACCGAAGCAAACATCCGTTCGCTGTCTGCATTTCTTCGTAAACAAAAGTACAAAACAATTCTATTCAAGCAGGCAAAAACACAAAAAACAAACTAAAATCGTCAGCCCTTTGCATCTGAGTAAAAAACTTTAATTAAATTAGTAAAATAGTCTGAGATCAACAAAACTTTCTTTTTTCTGTCTACATTTTATCTTTGAGAACCCTGAATGAATGTCCTTCAATCAAACAGACTGAAGCCCAGATCCTGCAACAAGTCAAAACGGAAAGAGAATAAGATAAAATCCAAGACTACCATTTTTAACAGGCAATAAGTTGAAGCTGCTTTGGGAAAGAGATGATTTCTGAACTCATCATTCCCTTCCGATCAATCAATAAGTTGGGGGTTGCAGTGTGCCATTGAGACCAAATTGCCGAACTAGGCGGGTGCAACCAGTCTAAAGTTCAAACCAGGGTTTTAAATTTTGGCGAAATGTTCGAAATTTCAGACCAAAACCCTTAAAAAATATTCTTCAGAAATTCCAAATTTTCAGACCGAAATTTCTTCTGATATTGTCAGAATTTCATTGACATTTACAAAATTTTGTGAAATTAGTCAGAAATTTCAGTGCGAATCTAGCCGATTGTCGGTGTAAGTCCAGCTTAAAATTTTGGTTTCTTCGTGAAATTTCAGCGATTTTCATCAATAATCTCAATTCCAAAATTTTCCAAAGTTTAGATTTTGGCCCTTAAAAAAATGGTATGCGAAACCAAAATTTTAAACCATGGTTTTAAAACTGTGATTCCATGGAGCAAATAGTACCTCATCCTCAGACTCCTCTTTCTCTTCCATTTTCTCATCCTTAAGCTCAGCTGCAGCAGGTGCTGCGGCACCACCAGACGCCGCCACTGCAACGACAGCACCACCACCAGAAGGCACAGAAGCTAACTTCTCCCTTCCAGAAGCAACAAGTTCAGCTATATCTTTACCCGTAACTTCAGAGAGGAGCATTTCAATCCTATCATTGTCAGCTTCAGCCCCAACTACAAAACAGAAGAAAATTTGCCACTTCATACAAAATACGGCAGCATTATTATCATCCATATCAGTGTCCCTAGGTTGAGACCACTTATGGTCCTTGTGATTCGCACCACACATTTATCGAAGACCATCCAATGGTCTGAACCTAGTGACTAGGACACAAGTTATCATCCTCACTGTCATTTTCCTACAAAATATTGGCAAAAATGGTCCCCAAAATCGATTCCAACATCCCTCTTACAGTTGTTTGAAACTGAATCTAGGCAAAGGCAAGCAAAAGGGCAAGGTTCGAAAGACAAAGCCAAGGATTTTAAGTGTCACGGGCAACATCTGTTGTCATATATGAAAATCCTGAAGACCAAACAGAACCCGGTGCTGACCTGGGAATCAAAGGACGCTTGAATGGACCAAGCCCAAACAACATACCCATCCACTGGATGGCAGGACTCTTCCGACACAATTGGCCATAACTTTTTCTAGACATTCTAGTTTCATGCTGCGTTTGCAGAAAATAAGCAAAAAAGTTGCTTGTTGCAGTTTGGGACGGGTTATAGGCTGTGCATTTGGGTAAGTTCAGAATAAGCTAAAAGTCAGCTCATAGCGAATGCAAAGCAATTTTCCGAGTTTTTTAAGCTCGGGTTAACCCAAACGCAGCCTTAGCGAATTGAAAAAGTACTTTTCATGGGTTTTTGGATAAAAGAAGCAGCAGCTGAAAACTTGGGGCTGCCTTACGAGTACCGCAGTTTCTAAACAAAGTGGCCCAACACGCATCAAGATGAGAAAACATTCGCTGGCCCCGGGGACTTCAAACTTTGAAGTCTCCCCACCCAAAATGTCTGACAAGTACCCCAATCCCTTAACTCAACCCTGGTTAAGCCCTTGGTTAGTGGTCAAAAAGGGGTACTTGTCGGACATTTTGGGAGGTGGACATCAAAGTTTTAAGTCCCCCGGGGCCAGCGAAAATTTTCTCCATCAAGATGGTCACCACAACTCTTATGTAGGTCCCACCACATATAGAGGTTGGTGTCACAAAATTTGGGTTTGAAAGCGCGAGTCACACATGGGTTGAGATGCTCCCTTCTACGTGTGTAGGACCCACTTTGCCGTATAGAACCCATATAACCCAATTATTCTAATTTGCATGGCATGCAACGGTTTGCACGTGTGCAAATGCAAATGGCCGAATGAACGAGTTCTAAACATACTTGGCAAACGATTGACACTGCGATTGCACGCGTTCCAAAAGCACCCTAAGGGTCTGTTTGGTACGTGAGAAAAAGAGTTCCAACGGCGAATATTTAGCCAGGCGAATATTATCTTGGCTAGATATTTGCTCATATCAATATTTAACAATGTTTGGTACGTGTATGAGCTAGCTCACTTCAACTTACTTCTTTTTCTTTCAATTTGAGTGGGTCCCACATATCAAAGTAAGTCAAAAATAGGTTGGGTATGTCAAAGGATAAAAAAAAATTCATTTTTATCTTTTTATATATTAAAAAATTAATTTTTATTGAAAATAGTGATTTTCCGCCGCGGAGGTCGTGGGGGGGGGGGGGGGGGGGGGGTGATCAAATGTTTTCCCGCCACGAGGGCAAATATGTGGGGCCCGGCTAAATATTCGCCGAAGGCGAGTGGCTGCCAAACGCAGCCGGGCGAATTTTAGCGCGGCTAAATATTTTATTTGCCCGCTGCGGTGCGTTACCAAACAGGCCCTAAATAACAAAACTACGCTGCTAGCTTTTACCCACCGCTTACGGAAATAAGCAAGCCTGGGTTACCGCAATCCCAATCAAAACCTTAGCTGTAGATCAAACCATGGCTTTTTACCCAAAAAAACACATGGTTTTAAAAATAAAAAACTTAAAACGGTATCAGTCGAAAACCACTACGCTATAACGGCAATCATGACGGAAATAACAATCGTTATAACAAAAAATGACGATAACGTTATATGTCCATTATTCTGTCACACCGGACGTATTTAAACCTTGAATCAAACTACATTCACCGGGTAAGTTTGCAACCAGACTGATATGATTTCTCGGGCTATGGCCCATCCCACTGGTTGAATGGTCAAGATTGATGCATAGATGGGCAATGTACGGTGTTGGGTGAAGGCATCCCAACCGTGTGAATGTCTGAAGAAACCCTAAATAAAATCCTGAAAACCCTAGGAAGTACTAACAACCGCGAAGAATCCAAAACAAGTCTGTATAAATTTTAATGAACGAAGGGATCGACTATAAGTACCTGAACAGAGGATGGTTTTCAGATCATCGGAGGAAGGGCTGGTGTTTCCTCCCAATACAGCAAGCAAATAGGCAGCAATAGCCTTCATTTTTTTTCCCCAAATCCAAGTGAGAAAACGAATAGAAATGAGATTAGAGAGAGAGCCCTGTAGGGTAAGATGCGATGCACAGTTCCCTGTTGCGGCTACAACTTTATAATAACTTCAGATTTGGAGTAGGGTTTATAGGAATAAGACTTGCCTGACCACCCAAAATATATGCCACGTGGAAATTTATTAGAGGACACTTTCCGTAGATGTTTGGCCAATCCCTAGGTGGAGCTACAAACCCAAAATCAACCTGATCAGTGATATCCAAGCGTTAGTTGAAGTCATTTTCGTTGGTTGATTTTAACCGTAGGAATTTGAGAATTATTTACCATTATTTCCGTACAAAGATCCAAAGGTTTCAAATCACGAATAAAACTTTGATGACAGGACCCTGTCATCAATACCGATGACCGGGCACAATAGGAACCACGTGGAACACTCTTAGAGTACTCTGACCTTATGGATGTTTGGCCAATCATTAGGTGGACCTACAAACCAAAAATCAACCCGATTAGTGATTTATAGGCGTTGGATTGAAATTTTTTTCATGAGTTGATTTTAACCGTGGAAAATTTAAACATTATTGACCATTATTTGAGGTACAAAGATCCAAAGGTTTGAAATCACGAATCGAGCTGATTTTTTGTTTGTAGGTCCACATAGGGATTGGAAAACATCCATACGGTCAGAGTCTTCTAAGTGTGTGCCACGTGGCTCCTATTGCACCCTGTCATCGGCCTTGATGACAGGGCCCTGTCATCAAAGTTTTACTCTTCAAATCACTAATCAGACTGATTTTTGGTTTGTAGGTCCACTTACGGATTGGTCAATGTCCTCTAATAAATTTCCACGTGGCTTATATTGTGGGTGGTCAGGCAAGTCTTACTCCGTTTATAGTTTATAGAGTAAAACTTCACTGACCGCCCAGAATATGAGCCACGTGGCAACTTTTACAGGACGCTGACTGCATGGATGTTTGGCCAATCCTTAGATGGGCCTACACAGCTTGATTAGTGATTTCAAACCTTTGGATCCTTGTTCCTAAATAATGGTCAATCATGCTCAAATTCACACGGTTAATATCAACCCATGAAAACAATTCCAATCGAATGCTTAGAAATCACTAATCAGGTTGATTTTTGGTTTGTAGGCCCACCTAGGGATTGGCCAAACATCCATACTGTCAGCGTCCTGTAAAAGTTGCCACGTGGCTCATATTGTGGACGGTTCAGCAAAGTTTTACTCATAGTTTATACTATTTAGGAGGAGTTATTGAAGGGACCGGAAGTCTTGTCTTAAATGGACCCTAAACATCTGACCCTCAAATTGGTAGCCCAACCATTAGATGGGGTTATTGAATTGCCTTAGCGTTCGGCAAGTAGTGTTGTCAATGGACGAGGTTCGAGTCGGATCAGAGTGCTGATCTGGACCCGATAAAAGAAAATATGTCGATCCAGATCCGATCCGATAAGAGATCGAATCAGATAATCGCGATTTGAAACCGGTCCGATAGATAGAATAGAGTTCTGCACCCAATTTGAAATTGATAGCTGATAGAATAGAGTTCCGGATCGGATCCGACGGTAGGAAGTTAGCAGAGAGCTGTTCTATGATTCAAGTTCTGTATCATATAGTTTGAGCCCATTAATCCAATAACGTTTGGCCCACATATTGTTGGATCTCCGCACGTGATTGATGATGTCTAGGCGTTGGATTTGAGAACTTTTTCATCATGGGCTTCATGAACAACATTGATGTTTGGTTCCAAGCCCAAAAAGAAAATGTGCTCAACTCCATGGCTCGAAATGGCCAATCACGCTGATTTTTAGTGTAGGCCCATCAAGGTGTAGGCCAGACATTCGTGATTTCAATAGGCTCCTAAAAGTATGTCACGTGTCATTTTGAGAGACTTGTATCAAAATTTTGAGAAGAGTGTGACGTGGCCGCCCCACTTTCGGGTGCAATTAGGGTCAGATCAACCCGGAAACCCCATCCGTTTTTAACAGCTCAGTAACGAACACTGGTCAAATGAAGACAAGGGTTTTTGCCCAAACCCTTGTTTCAAGGTTGAAGACAAGGGCATTTTTGCCATTTAATAAAAAAAATTGGTAGTCAACTTGGGTCAACACTGGTCAAATGATAGTGGACCAAGTCATAGGGGTATGTCAGCTTTTTCAAATTGTGGGGGGGTATATCAAATTTTAGAGATAACATGGGGGTTATGTCAAAAATTCCCTTAATAAAACCACGCTTGTGCAGAAAGAAGGTTTGGATACACATTTTTCTGAACCATTCCCCCACGAGTCACGACCCACCAGCCCCATGTGCGTTGTATTTCGCCCGAGAACAGTGGATTTCTTTGACGTCTAGACTAGAATGTGTGCCCTAGGCCTTAGCTTTTGCCTTATTGTTGGCATTGACAGACAGCCCACAGAAGGGGTGGTGGTCCCACCTTACGGAGATTTTTCATGCAAAAATAATAAAAAATCCTGATTAGCTTATATGAGTAAAACTTTGACAACAGCGGACTGTCATCAAGACCAATGACAGCCCACAATGTGAGCCGTGTGGCACATTCTTAGAGGACGCTGACTGTATGGATGTGGGGCTAATCCCTAGATGGACCTACAAACAAAAATCAACATGATTAGTGGTTTCTAGGCGTTGGATTGGAGTTATTTTGATGGATCGATTTTAACAGTGGGAATCTGAGCATTATTGACAATTATTTGGGGTACAAAGATCCAAAGATTTGAAATCACTAATTAGACTGATTTTTGGATTGTAGATCCAGCTAGGGATTGGCCAAACATCCATACGGTCAGAGTCCTCTAAGAGTGCCACTTGGCTCATATTGTGGGCTTTCATCAGCCTCGATGACAGTCCACTGTCATTAAAGTTTTACTCAGCTTATGTGACCATCCGAAAGACTGCAATTGATCAGGTATTTGTTTTGTCCCACGTGATATAATGGATTATATATACCCCACCCACGGGCTGCTTTCTTAGCCCAAGCCAGGCCTTAAAGCTCATTCTTTCGTCTACAGTTGATGGATCACCAAATCTGAAGGGGCACCTTCATTTCAACTTTTCCGTTCAAAAAACACTATTTTTACGTCAATTATGGGTGCAATAAGAAATGAAATCTTAACGACGAGATGACAAAGAAAACGATGTTATTACGAAAGATCGATGAAAGACATGGTCATATTTTCCTAAAAAAACAAATGAAAAATACAACAAATCCTGTAGACAAAATAATGCTTAGCTTCCAAGTTAGATGTCACCTAAAAAAGAAAAACCATGTAGTAACTAGAACTAAATAAATATAAATTATATGACTCTGTAGCACCCTTCCGAAGAGCGTGTCAGACACGCAATGCGGGTTGAATTGGGTTCTAGTACATTACCTGTGAGCACTTTGATTGCAACACGGAAGCAATAATATTACAGAGCAAAGGAAATCATGCTGAATGCCACTAGAAGCATATGGACTAACCAACTTGGTTCACAAGATATCCCCTTTGGACCAACACCTATTGGTTTGACTCACGCTTTGTAGCTGTACTGTTGTTCTGCTGCTGCTGCTGTGGTGGTGGTGGGGGCTGCTGTTGATGCTGTTGCTGCTGCAACTGATACATATTGTGCTGGGTAGACTGCTGATGCTGCATCTGGAACATCTGGGGATTCATGGATAGCTGCTGAGCTAAGCAGTTGGTAGAGCGTACCTCCCCACCCAACTCTGCAGTAGCCAGCTTCAATCGCTGGACTTCCGCGGTCAATGCCTCATTTAGAGCTGTCAAATTTGACACAAGTTAAACACACATTTACATCCAATGTCACTGGTCACACACACAATAATAAACATAGCAGCATAAGCAGATCAAAAGAGCTGAAAAGTATACGCAAAATTGGATGCCAAGAATGAAAGAACCAATTCCAGTAGTAGAGCCTGATTACAGTTCATATCAAGGTCAGTTGGTTGATATTTGACCAAACAATTTACTAGAAATAAACAAAGAAATGCACTGAGAAGAAACAAACAGGGATCAGATACCCAGCATCTCTAACTCATAGTGTTGCCATCCTACACGAGGACTAACAATGAACTGAGCAAATATACATGGTATCACTAAAGGAAACCGAACTCGGTCCTCATTTACGTAACAAGGACACTCCATTTAAGTAAACAAATAGCATGTCATACATGCAGGTGTTCATCTAGATATGTTTTTGCTTTAATAGTATTTCTTCAATTTCAATATATTAATTACTGTACAGACATGTCAGCATGTTCAGATTTCCAGTCTCCAAGTCCAACAGTGACACCAACATATGTCTGCCTGTGTTAGATATATTCTATCATTATGGGAAGTGCAGATATCCACATTCCAGTAATAAGTTTAGTCCTATTTCTTCATGTAAAGAAAATGAGGTGTGATGTGGTTGTAGAGAGGCATGTCCTGTTTCCACGTATGGTAAAGGTGGTCCAACAACTTCCTATCTCGATTTAAGATTCATTTTATACATTCTACTAGAAAATCATTGTCAATGAACCCAAGGCATACCTTACATTTAACTTCTGGAAAATGTTTCAAAGAGTACTTCTTGATACGGCAGTCTTATGCAACAGCCACAGGACCTAAGATACCTAGATACTTCAACATAATTGTTTACATGTATTGTATTGTGTCGGCACCGATACTGGTAGTGGCTGTATGGATACTTCTATGCCACCAATTTCTCATTTTCTATTATAAATATGTATTATAACAAATTTTACAGTAAGAAACTTTGAAATTTTAGAATACATTATGTGAATATTATGAAGATTCCTGTAGAAATTTTTTGTTAATTATCTTTATTTACATTTGGCAAGTTTCTTATGAAGAATCCCTGTGCATAGGTTAGTTTTGTCATAGTTCTTAAAGGGACAAACTTACCAGGTTAATTTTGCCACATGACATGAAAAAGAGGTTTTTGTGAGAGGAACTAGGTTTTTGGTAAATATCATTTCACGTGACACCAAAAGCAGGATGACCAATGAACCTAACTTTCTGAATAAAGAATTCTTTTAAGGACCATTAGTCTTGATTATTGACCACTTAAAGTAGGCGATTGATCAGAACAAAGTTAGGTGGCATGAATTTTGGTGGTGACCTGTTCATGGGACTGTCTAGATTCATGAGCACGTGTACCACGACATTCTGTATAATATTCGCACGACTATAATGGATGTCTTTTCTCTCTTTCTTTTTGATAGGTAAAGTGTAAACACATATTAATAGACGGCTGTACAGTAGAGGAGACTAAAGCAACCTCTATAGTCCCAGGACTATAATGCAGTTCCTCCTGTAGAGAAAACTACCTCCTCAACTCTAGAAAAGCTAGAGAAAACCTACCAGAAAAGTTAGGCCCCCATGATGACCACAGTTAAAAGTCACCTCCACCATAATGCAGGCCTTTTTGTCTTTTCCTTTTTGATAGATAAAGTGTACACGTATATTAATACAAGGGGGAAAGGATTTTGTACAATAAGGGAGACTGAAGTGGCAGCAACCTATATAGCTTCTGGGCTATAACACGATTCCTCCTGTAGAGAAAACTACCTCTTCAATTCTAGAAAAGCTAGAAAAAAGTGTATCAAGAAAAGTTAGGTCATGCACCTTTGATAATCAGTTAAAGGTCACCGCCCGTCAATAATAAGATCAGTTGAATCAGGTATCAAATGAAAGGCCACAAGGCTAGGCTCAGGTTCCAGTACTTCACTTTCCTACCAAGCTCCAGTTCTTTTATAGCATCTCCAGTGTTGCATCAAACGGTGGAGGTATCTCTGAATGTCTTGCTTCTAACTACTTCCAAAATAGTGATTGGAGGTTGGGAATTGTGTTAAATACGGAAACGACTGTTGTGTTCATCTGAAAATTCTACAGTTTTCTTACTTTAACACCTAAACACCCAAGGGATACGCATGCACATTAGAGACTTTCATCATACATCAAGATCAGAAAATAATCCATACAGGTCAGTATTTATATTGGGCTATGGACACTGCTGTTTTCTAATAAATGCATCTAGGGACAGCTGAAATCAAACCATGGAAAAGGTTGCTAAGAGGAACAGACTTGGATATTGAGAGAAGCCGTCCCACTGGTGATAGAACAGAATTGGCTCACTACTGCGATGCAACAATCAGAAGTGGGAGAAACAGCAGCATTAAGATATTTTAATTATAATGCCCGTGGGGCTCTCAGATCACTGCTAAACCGGTAACAAGGACACTCCGTTTTCAAAGAATTTGCCGTGTCGGATACAGACCAACACACCACAAATCTCAATTTATTCTAAAATTTTGTTTTTAGTTATTAATTTTGTATAGTTTTATGTGAGTTTAATGTATATCAGCTTAATCTAAATACATTCTTTCTATATTGCATACTTAACATGAACTAAGGTGTTTAAAAGATATATCTTTCAGCATAAAGAATGAACTTTACGGACATGTTAACGTATTGGGTTTGTGGGAGTCAACATGACTGACTTCCGTATCCGTGTCCTTGTTACATAGGTACTAAATAAATAACATCAAGTTGGTGGACTATGGCAAGAGGAAAAAAGGAAGGTTTTTTAGTCAACATGGTTGTCGATTCGTATTATGTGATCCCAAACTTTTCCTCCATTTTTGCTGGAGACGTGAGATCATGCATTTGTAATTTTGGCCCTTGATTTAAATGAACCATTAATCAACTAAATAATGGAAAATATGACACTAGAAATGGTGGATAGGGAGGGGAAATGAGCCAAAGCAAAAAAGCTTATGATGTGAAAATAGTTTCACCTAGAAGCTTCATTTTTATGAGAAAATGAACTAGCACGTCCCCTAAAACAATGCTTCGAACTTTGGAGGATGGAAGAGCTTTGCAATTCAAAGACTCTTCACCAGACATTTCTCTTTTCCTATTTGGCAGTTATCCTCCTTAACTTCAAAGTTCTCTAATCAACTAGTTGACTCAACTAAGTAGGCTTAATGGAAAATGATAGGAGTTTCCCTCTTCCTAAGTTCTAACCCATCCAGTGCATTCCAAGGGGCCAAATCAACATACCACCAATCAAACTACATGAGAGTCAGAGAAGATGCACAAATTTATGTGCTACTCGCTTGATATTTGTTCCTATTACAGCCAGCTGACAGTTCCTGCAAATACAAGTACGCATATGTATGTTCTTTCATAGGTGACAAGCTACCAAAGCAAGAATATGATACAAGAAAATGAATTACCATCTCTGAGTTGGGCCTGTTGCTCCATTGCTTGAAGACGGAATTTCAACTCATTGTTCTGACTCGTGAGACCAGCAGAATCTCTCTGAAAGCAAATTAAAAGAAAACAAAGTTAAGCCACATTAATTAAAAAATGCAGAAAAAGGACCCCAGATACCCACCTGTAACAGTGTCAGCTGTGCAGATAATGTGGTAGCTTCTGTCTGTAGAGTCTGCACCTTGTGTTCCAACTCCGAGATGTACCTCATCTTCCGTTCCTTAGAACGAGCAGCTGATTGCCGATTAGCCAAAATCCTGGGATGATTAGATCAAAATTAGGGCATATAAAACCAACTTTAGATGCTTTGATCAACCAACAGTTGTACAGCATATGGAAGTTGGAGGTTTCTGACCTTTTGGCACGTTTGGGGTCCGTCAATGCAATCTCGGCAAGTTTTTCATTTGCCATAATCTTTTTCAACTCGGCCCCACTGAACTCACCATTCCCAAAATCCAAGCTAAAAGTAGAGGAGTTTCCGTCCATTGAGTTGCTGTGGGAGTGTTGACCCGTCCGTGATCCCGGAGAAGGTGGCAACTTCGGTGATTCATCCCCAAAGTTTGGCAGCTTGCCCATGAAGCTATCCATGGAAACACTTCTACAGTGACGGGTGGTTGGAGAAATATCTCCTCCTGCACACCTTTTGGTCCCTTCCTTCTTCTCTGCAGTGGAACTGAGGTTCGCCTGGGGCATGCTGCTTCCACTTTCGTTTACACTGCTTTCTGCTTCATTATCACTGCTATCAGCCCCATTCGTTTTTGTGCCACTGGCTCTGCTATCTAAATCCTCACGGTTCTCGTGACAATTCTTGTCCTCTGTCCCAGAGGAGTTCAATGTATCCATGTTGTCCAAATTCATATATGCAGAGAATAAGTCATCTATTACTTCCCCTTCAGATTTCCTCTCACCCATCCCTTCAGCATTCTTATTGCCATCTCTATCCCAATCTGATTCCCGTTTTACCAATTGAATCGGCTTAACCATTCCTGAATTCTCTCTTGCAGACGCTGACCGGTCCAAAATGCCCGGGCTCCTGAGCGGGATGAGTGGAGGAGAAGATTGGATCACAGTGGAGAACCCGAACGGAATATCACTGCTGGAACGCCTGTGTGCTTTACGAGGGGGGAGGTTCTCACCGACCCGGGGAGAGTTACCTCTTGTGAAATGTGGAGGAGGTGGGGTGTGTGAATTCCCATCTCGATCTTCCATGGACACATCCACAGAAGCCAGGTCAGATATCGAGGTTGACGAATAAGGTGACGGGCTCAATGGGGGCAAGGAATCCAAAGAAAAAAATGCGGGTTGTGACAACGATCTAGAATGGGAAGGTCCCGGGCTAAAATTCTGAGAACCCAATGGCTGAGCGGGAGATCGAGACACTGGGATCTGCGAATAGGGAGATGCTGGTGGAATGTGCGGGTGTGATGGGGGTATACCAGGTCTCTTGTTGTTCTCTGGACTAAAATTCTGTGAGAAATGTCGCATAGGAGCACGGATTTGCGAAGTATTTAGATGAGGAAGATCGAATCGGTTTGTCGATAAGTGTTGTTTCGGAACTGAAGACGATGAAGTTCCGAACGAAGATTGAAGACGTTGTGGCACATCATTACGAGATTCTACCGTTTCTTCCATTTTCGTTCTAGCTTCTATTGTTCGATGCTCTTCAAACAAACCCTGAATACAAGTTGAGACCAGAATCAAACTTCTACACCTCCATTTCAGTTCATCTGTGATGCTAATTATTTCCCAAAACCACAAACCTAATGATTAAATAAACCCTAGAATCCTGGAAAATCGAAAATCGAAAACCTATAACCTCCAAATGAATAAAAACAAAAACCCTAGTTTCTTGTAGATATATTATCTAATTATAAACCCTAATTCCTCCAGGGTAGCAGAGTGTACAAGAAGTAAGGCTAGAATGTTAACTGTTAGAGTGGACAAACCGTCCGTACCTCGCCATGAATCCGACATTTCAAGGTGAACCAGAGCAATGCCGGCTGGCCGGCGCAAGTTGAAGCGAATTTCCCCGCTAGATTTGGCGGCGGTTCCTCTAAAGTTAGCAGAATCGTCCGAAAAACTTAACTTCTCTGACGGAAAGAACGAAGTCGCAGGCGCTCGCTCACACACGCAGAGTTCTCTTGGAGGACTAGTGTACTACTATGTTTTCTCTCTCTTCACTCTGATCTCTACTCCCTTCTTCTCTCTCTTCGATACCGCGTGAATTTAAGAAGAATTTCATTTCGATGCAATTTTGCATTTGACATGAATTTGAATTTCATTCCGACCGTGCTTTACTCCTCAATCATCCCCTCCATCTCCGCAGATTATCTAGGCTCGGCAGATTCTTCTCAAAATAAAATATTGGTACAGGAACTTAGTGGCGATCCAATATGGTCGAGTCCGGTCTGGCTTCCATTGAAGTGGGTCCCATACAAAGTTCTATAGGACCCCTTCTAAAATTACCACGTGGCGTCCTCCTTCGGGCCCACTGATCATGAATGTTGGACAAAATTAGCCTGATTGGTCATTTCTAGCCATTTGATTGAAGTTTTTTTCGCCTTTGACGAGTTCTAACACCATGAAGCCCATGATAAAAAATAAAAATAAAAAACTCAAATCCAACGACTAGAAATCATCAATCGGATTATTTTTTGGTGTGTTGGTCCACCTTGGCCAAACAATCATTGATCAGGGGCCGGAAGAGTGTCTCACATGGTATTTTCGGAGAGCGTAGAACTTTGCCAACCGACGTTGCGGACGGACCACAACATGAAACACGTGGCATATTCTGACGGTATGGATGTTTGGCCCAACGTTAGGTGGACGTAAGACTTAAAAAATTAGCCTGATTAGTGATTTCTAAAGCATTTGATTGTAGTCGTTTTCATGAGTTGATTTTTAACCGTGTAATTTAAGCATTATTGACAATTTTTTGGGGTGGAAAGATCCAAAGGCTTGAAATCACTGAGCATGCTGATTTTTGGATGGTCCAAACATCCATACGGTCAGCATCCTCTAATAGTATGCCACTTAGAATTAAGGACGTGTTTGATTGCACATAAAAATTTTCCGAAAAAAAGACATCCGGAAAATGCCTTAAATGGCTGGATTGATTGCGACTGAGAACACATATTTCAATCATGTGAGAAAATAAAGGCGTATTTCGTGTGCAAATGAATTCTCACCTATCTGGATGGGTAATGAATTCCGGGCTTGGTAGGGAAAATTATTCAGATTTAAAATGGCCATTTAACAATGGACAGTTGTGTTTTCCCAAGGAAAATGTAATTTTTCCACTTGACAATCAAACACGCCCTAAGAAAAATAAAAGTATGCATCAGTGGATGTGTAATTATCTGCAGAAAGCAATTCATTGGATTAAAGGTTGGAGCATTTACTCTGATTGTTGGAAGAGATTTGGGATGAAATGGAGCGGGTTTTATTGTCCATTCGATGTGAATCTTTAATCCGGGATTAGTTTTTAATGAGATGAGATCCAAGGGCTGCCCATCATGCATTTCGACAAAAAGGGGATGTCTTTTTTTATATGCCTAAAGATATTATATACATATCCGATCGGACCCATAACCGGTCTAATCATATCATATTGGTTTCGGAACTTAATTTTATTGATCTGATCTAGTCTAGATCGATTGGATTTCTTATCAAATCGGTACCAAATTCATACCAATCCAACTCGAACCTAATCCATTGCAAACCCTAGATCAAGGTAGATTTCAACTTTTTCATTCTGAAAATGCCAACCTAGCCTGTATCTTTGTTAGGCTTAAGGTGCAGGAAATCGTCTAATCAACACAAAGGGCTTTTTTTTGTAAAAAAAAGAAAAAAGAAAAGACAGCATAGAGAAAGACTATTTGAACATCCAAGGCAATAGGAGATGACTTCTGGTTTTAAGATCCAAATGGGGATGGGATGGAGGTGTACTAGTTACAAGATGTCTATATTATCCACTAGGCTTACAACAATATGTGGATGTGAAATATAATACAATCTAACGGGGACATATTTCAATCTGACCACCTATGTGGGTTCTAGAGCCATTTGTTGTACAATCTCATTATAGGTGTTTTGTATTCTGGTGGGAGTATTAGTTACGGAGATTTTATTTGTCATTAAGCTACAGCTCTATGCAAGTCATGTTTGGATTGGGGTTGTTTTTATATTTCATTGTACCAGAGATTATATAATTCGCCTAAAAGGCGTTAGGGTTTATTAATATATTGAGATAGTGAGAAAAAAAAGGAAACTATTGTAACCCTAATTCTTTAGAGATGGTGAAAGAGCTCTGCTCACCCATGCACATAGGCATACTGTTGAACCATGTAAATATGTTGTGTCTATACGATTAGTCTTTTATGTTCTATCTATTATTATTTGATTCGTGGAAGGTCGATTTTCAACAGAAAATAAGATCGTCCTTAAGATTTGAATTATAAACGAAGGATATCAATTTGAATGCTCAATGAGTTGAATTGATTTAAGCTATTTTTTCAAGCGAAACTAAATCGCATGACTTTGGTGACTCTTACGAATCAACAGTGCCATGGTTAAATCATGTTACTCCATACATTTTTAAAATTGGTTAGGCCCCACGGACCAACCTTTTTATATTGGCTCCCATTACATGACACAATATGAGCCGCGTGGCACACTCTTAGAGGACTCTGACCGTGTGGATGTTTGGCCAATCCATAGGTGGACCTACAAACCAAAAATCAGCCTGATATTAGTGATTTCAAACCTTTAGATCTTTGTACCTCAAATATTGTTCAAATTCCCACAGTGGAGATCAACCTATGAAAACAAGTCCAGATCCAAAGGGTTGAATTCACTAATCAAGCTGATTTTTGGTTTGTAGGTCCACCTAGGGATTGGCCAAACATCTATACGGTTAGAGTCCTCTAAGAGTGTGCCACGTGGCTCATATTGTGTCATGGTCTCTAACTAGAAAAGTAAATGCTTGAGCTTGAGAAGCTTCTGGCCCACTGGGCTCGTAAAACTCACAAGGATAAGTGGTATTATTGAACCAAACAAAGCAACAAGCAATGAAACCAAAGCCAGCTAAAGCACCTAAACTACATAGCATGATAGATCAAACTATCTATACCGAATGTGCCACGTGGCTCATATTGTGTCATGTAACGGAAGCTAGTAAAAAAAGCTGGTCCTGGGAGCCCTACCCTTTTAAAATAGAGTCCGTCTAGCGCTACACCCATTTCTTACACTCGGTGGTAGGGCCCACATGGAGACCCATGTTGAACAATCCAACTGCACAATGAGTTTTTCATACTATAGTTACCCTCACAAAAAAAAGTCAGGAAAATTGGACATTCTTAACTTCATGAAAAATTGACTTTAATTTGAGACTTTAATTTGAAAAATCCAGACCATCAAATTAAATTATTATTTTGGGTCCATTTTTTTTATGGTTAACATTGTCGAAATGGACTGATATTTGGTAATGATGATCATCATGACACAGACAACTCAATGTATGGTTGGATTGTCCAACACGATCTCCATGTGGGCCCCACTCTCAGGTGTAAGAACTGGACGTAAGAAATGGGTGTAGCTCTAGACGGACTCTTTAAAATAACTATTTTTCCATTTATGAAATATTTTAATGAGTCCATCTAGAGCTACACCTATTTCTTACATCCACTTCTTACACCTGAGGTTGGGGTCCACATGGAGATCATGTTGGACAATCCAACCTCACAATAAGTTTTTCTTACTATAGTTACCCTTCTCACAAAAAATCAGGACAATTCGACACTTTTAACCTCATTAAAATATGACTTTAATTTGAAAAATCAAGACCATCAAATTAAACCATTATTTTCGGTCAATTTTTTATATGGTTAACGACGTCAAAGTGAACTGCTTTTTGGCAAGAATGATCATCATGTCAAGGACAACACAATGGATGGTTGGATTGTCCAACATGATCTCCATGTGGGCCCCAACCTCTAGACGGACTCAGATTTTAAATAAACACGTAATAGAACTCTAAATAACCATCTATTCTACTTATTAGCACGAATACTGTTTGTGTGCCTAACACTAAAATCTAATATCCCACGTATGCCCTTATATTTGTTTCTTATTTTTTTCTTCATTTTATTTACTTGATAGGGGCATTTTGGTCTTTTTAGTGCCAAATACTGGTTACTTCCAACTCTAGAAATACAAGCCGGGTCCTGCCTGGATGGTTGTTCAGGCCGGTAAATATTTTCTGGCTCTCAAGATGATCTGGATCCAGAACCTATTATTCGGTTTCAATTCCGGTTAAAATGGGTATAGATCGACACCCTTAGAAGTATACAACATGGGATGCACCGTTAGATGTCTTTTAAATTTAAAATAGTTTCAAAAACAGTTAAATGACACATTTTTCAAGGGACATCCAACAGTGTATGCAACATTTGCAGTATAAATCTTATGTGACGGATGGATCACAATAAAAGCCACGTGGCATACTCTTAGAGACCACTGCCCATACGGATGTTTGGTCCATCCCCAGATGGACCAACAGCCTAAAAATAAGCTCGGTGAGTGATTTTTAACGATTGGATCCGACTATCAGGCTGAATTGTCTGTAGGCCTACCTACGGATGGGTCAAACCGTCAAACATCCATAAAGCAAGTAGTCTTTAATAGGATGCCACGTGGCTCAACTATGGTCCGTAATCATAGCTTTATTCACGTTTACATACTTCAGAGTCTGCATCAGGTATGCAGACTAGCTTTGCTCCGAATCGTATGAGGACCCTAGATATCCCCATAGATAATCCTAGCCCTTGGATCAAAACCCTAATCATCGTCGCGCTCTCTTACATTTCTTCCCCTAAACCCTCGAAACAACCCTATAAATAAAACCCTCCCCTAAACCTTCAAAACCCTGTATATGTAAGTTTTGGAGTGGGAAAAACCTAATGGGAGGGCTGGGTCTGAGGAAGAACGGAGCTCGTTCCTCTCTTTCAGATCGGAATTACGTGGTCCGTCTTTCGAATGGCATCATGTGGTTACGAAAGTAGATCTCCGTTCGATATCCCAATCAAGCAACTGGATTCTGCTTTCAGGGGTTTTCCATCTAATATCCATTCTTATATCCTAGATTTTTCATTTGGGTTTTCAGATCTTTCGTTTTTACCGTAACTTCGCCAAATGAAGAACTTTGTCCAATTGAATACCCAATTAACGAATTGGGTTTTCTTTATATTCGCCATTCTTGATCCCCAAGCTTTCTCATTTTGGTTTCTTGATTTTCTTTTTTACTTCCTCTTTTCTACTGCAATTGGGGCAAACGATGAGCTCTATCGCCTTCAATACTCTGTATTGTTCTACATACATACCTGCATACATGGGCTTATTGTATTTATTTTATTAATTTCCCACAGCAATGTGGATGAGGAGAATGTGAAATTAATCAGTTATCCCTGTCTGATTCAGTAATGCTGATATTTCTCAAATCTGACACGATTTTGTCGTAAAATGTTCAATTTCTCTTATATGCCTATCTTGAATTGCTAAATTTTGTGATTTTTTTTTGCTATTTTGCATACATTTTGATGTTGGATTTAATGTGCTTTTTACTATTTTATAGCCAATGATGATGGCAAGTTTGGTTGACTGAAATGTAAATCTGTGTATTTGCACCATGTCGAAATCCATGAACTAGGACGGTCTGAGGCATCACATTTTCCCTTAGATGGGTTCTAATCTCAATTTCTGTATGGTGATCAACAAAAAGTTCTACAGAAAAATATTTGAATGTTAGAAATTGTTCATACAGAGCCTTATAGTTTTTAACTGGATTTAGTTGAGAATGTAAATTAGCTTGCTATTTAACTCTGGTTTAAGAAAAAAAGGTCAGTCATGGAGATCCTTATTTGTGTTTTAGTTTTCCACTCTTCAAGGTCTTTATTTCTGTTGCAGCATTTTGTGGATGAAGAGATGAATTGAACAGTTATCCCTGTCTGATGCATTAGTGCTGACACATTTCATATCTGACACTTAACTGCTAGCGAAACGTTTCGTCCATTGGTTCGTTGTCCGAAACCGAAACGATACTTCATCTTATGTGTAAATTTGCACTAAAATTTTGTATTTGATTTCATGAAGTTTCATCTGAAACCCAATGATACTTCCGATACGTTTTGGTATTGCCCATGAACGATACTGTATACTTTGAACCATGTTTCAACACTTCAGTCATTTCCCTTAAACCATGTTTCTACACTTCAGCCATTTCCCTTATTAACCTTAAGTGGGCTTCTGATAATGAATGATAATTTGCTCACTCAAAGGTCAATGTTGCACGCAAAGACCAAATTTTTAGTTGGTTGGTGGTGGTGCTGGTGGTGGTCGGGGAAGGCTTTCATTTGGAAAGAAAAAAACACCATTGCATCTATGGGAGGCAAGCGCATAATATCATGTTATCTGCATTACCTAAAGTCGAGTCCTATGGTTTTACTGCTAACGTTGTTTTCTCATTTTTGCGCACTCATCTCTGATGCCACTTTTCTATAATTTACTCCTCTTGCTCATTGCTTCATTTGCAGAACTGTGCTTTGAATTGCGCACTTTCGAAATATGTAGGTCAAGTTGAGTTGGGTTAGGTTTCAAGTTCTAAAGAGTGTTTTACAACAATTGCATTTGATCGACATGATATCTCATCAAGGCATCCATGTGTTGTCTGAAGAAACACTCATTATATTGTCTCACCATCTGCTAAACCTGGCAATTAGAAGATTGTGATTTATCATCCATGACAATATTTGCAACATTAAATTCTCTGCTTGTATTTAAGGTTTAAAGTTCTATGGAGATCTCACTGTAAGATCTAGCAACATATGTCAATTGTTCTTCATGATATCTTGGGCTGACAGAATGCTTACTGCCATTGCCTCTTTTGCTGGGGATGCTCCTTGCGGCCGCTTCTTGGATGGTGCATCAGTTATGCATCTTGGTAGGTGACAGCCAATCTTGGTTGTTGCTCAGGTATTGGATGACCATGATCTGGGATGCCAAGGTTTCGACGAGCCGAACTGAATGGCGAATGGCCAAAATGAGGAGGGTGGCTGAACTGAATGGAATGAAGCCTTATGCCTTGGACTGAAATTGTTGAAGCCTATGGTAGTCTGTACCTGCCAAGTGTATGATTACGATGTCTTGGCCACCTTATGACAATGGCGTTGTTCTCTTTTCCTTGCCGATGATGATATATGGAAGACTGAATTTAAATTTCTTAATACGTACCGTGCTGAAAATGCTAAGAGCTAGTAAATGTGTTCTAATGTTGGCTCTATGAATTGCATTCCTGGCTTATAAACAGCATGGTCTTGTAAATGTGTTCTAACTGGGGTTTGACAGATCTCGAAAGGGAGCGTATATTTGCACACCCCAAAAAGAAATCCCCCTTTCTAAGACGAGTAAAACTGACCGGTGACCACCAACAAGCCACGTGGCATATTTTTAGGTACACTAACCGTATGTATGTTTGACCAATCATCAACCAGATTGGTGATTTCAAACCTTTCAGTCTTGCACCCTAAATAATGGTCGATATTGCCCAAATTTCCACAATTATAATCAACGCATGAAAATGACTCCAATCCGTGTCCTCCGTGTCATATGAAAATGTGTCTCGTCACCAAGTTTTACTCAGTTTTACTCTACTTAGAGAGAGATTTCTCTTTTTGGGGTGTGACCCGATCAGGAGTCCGCCCTGACGGGAAATGGGGTGTGCGAATATGCACTCTCATCTCGAAATCCTTTAAGCAGCCACCAACAGATGAGCAATAAATTTGTAATGTTTTTACAATAAATGGAAAATCCTTTATTTTGAAAATAATGGTCATTTTATATTTCATCATCCATTATCTATATAACAAATCAGCTTAGCTGTCTCCCCCTCTTATAGGCTTGCAATTGGACGGTGGATCTCAGCCACTCACAAGGGAGCTCAGTTGTCTCTCCCTCTTATAGGCTTTAATAAAGAAGGGCCGAGATCTTATCCCCCAACTGGACGATCGATCTCAACCACTCACCTGATTTTGGCATACGCTTTGTCGGAGAGTGCCGTGGGCACAGACCGTCCACTTGTTATCTATAATGTGACCTGCTATAACGGCCGTTACAACAAAAATAACAGTAATGTTACCACTTTTCTTGATCTGTCGTGCAGCCCAAGCCCAAGTTGAAGTGGGCAAAGCCTTTATCTGAATCTTAAAATGTGGTCTGACACTGACCTTTACCCTACCTGTGATATTCTTCTTTTAGGTCTGATCGGGTGCCCTTAACTGCAAGGCTTTTCCTCTTTCTTACTCCCACCAAAGGAAAACAAATTGTTATTTTAGTAACACCCCCAAGAAATTTGAAAGTACTTAGTAACACCCTCTTATACTTTCAAGCTTTAGGATTACCCCCCTTGTCGTAGTTTTAACAGTGGTGAAGTTCGGACATGAATCACAGATCGTTAGCATCGTACATACAATGTTATGGTCCTTTCATAGGTGCATTAACAGGCGCATGATGCATATCTTGTTTTAATGTTAATCAAATGATGGTTAAACCAGGTCAAGGGGGGTAATCCTAAAGTTTGAAAGTATAAGAGGGTGTTACTAATTACTTTCAAATTTCAGGGATGTTACTAAAATATTCAAAAAAAAAAAATGAGAACAAGACAAAAAGATGATCTTCTAAACTGACTTGTAAAAAGTCCGTGAGGTTTGTCACAAAATCGATATCTACAACTCGGTAGAAACCGAGTTAGATCTGCAAAAAAAAATTCGGAGTTCCCACTCATCATCAATGCCTAGACCAAGGTTTAAAAGGGACTGTTATAACAGTATAATGTACTGGGGCATTACCATTTTCCCCTTATAATGGATTGTAACGCAAGGGCAAAAACGGAAAAATAATGGCACAAAAATTCAAAATTTGAATTTTAAATTTTCAATAAAATTTATAACAGAAAATAATGGACTTTTTTAACAACTTTTTTCAGAAAATAACGGCCATTTTTTAAACCACTGCCTAGACCACAACATATTGAAACCCAACAAGGGGCACCGAGAATCTATTCCAACACTCCCAAAAATCACCATGTATTCTAGTTAATAGAATTTAAATTTCTTTTACGCCGCAACCAGACGTGTGAGCATCAATTTTAGCTGTTAATAGTTAGCAGCAACAAGTTCTGCAGTTGGCACTAAAACCCTAACCATCCCACATCATCTATTCCAATCCATCCTTCCGGTTTACAATTGCATTTAGGATGGATATATCCATACAGAAAAATCAACCATGATCCTAAACTTCGATTTATAGGAAGAAAACTCCAATACAGATCTTGGAGAGCGAGGGAGAGGGTCCACAATCCTACAACTCTTGTTTATAGCTATCAGATAACCTTCTTCCTCTCCAACATACCCAAAACAAGATTACAGACCCCTCCCTCACCACCACCTGCCATTTTTGTCCAAGATTGACCGGTAGTTACTTGATGGTTATGTAGCGATTCGTCCCATGTTTGGCCCAGTGATCCTTGAGATCAAGCGGGGTTGACAGATCGTGTCCCTCTGCTGCCAGCCGACTGAGCAATTTGGTAAATGCGCTGCCACTCATCTTCCTGCCACCAATGCGGGCATGGCGCTTGTTGGGCATCACTGGTAGGGGATGCATTGACAAGGTAGTGGTGCAGCAGGCAGACTGCCAACCCCCGTTCCCCCATTTATAGCACTGCTGGAGGGAGCCGGTGCATGAGCAAACAGGCACCGGCATGGTCGAGTCATCAAATGCAACCTGGTTCAATCCCAGGTCCTGACCCTTCCATTCCGGCTTTGATGCCACCAGCTGCTTGTTCAGATCTTCACCGCTACCACCCATTCCCAGTCCACTCTTCCACTCATGCAGCTTGGCAACAGTGACCTGCTTGTTCAAGTCCTCCCCTCCCCTCTTACCCTTCCTCGACAGCTTTGACATCTTTGATAACACAGCCTTGGTTTCCTTCGTTCGCTTAGCCCGCTGGGGCTTGACAGCCTCAGAAGCAACCACTGACATTGGGAAAGCGTCACTTATGTGCATCTCCCTCATATGGTAAGGAGCTTCAGCCAAGTGGGGAGGATGATGCATGTGCTGTGGGTGGTGCATGTGCTTTGTCCCACGAGGGACTCTGCATCCTGGTGGGCATATGGGTGCACTACTGCCATTCATGGTGGCATTTTCCCGGTACTCAAACGCTGCAATGGCGTTGTCTCGTTCCATTAAAGCATTATTCCGCTCGGCAATGGCTGCATCTCGCTGCAGAATCGCCATATCTCGCTCAGTCAAGGCCGCTTTTTTTTCTGAGAGGGCCAAGTCCCGTTCTTGGATTGCGGTGTCTCTCTCAGTTACGATGCTCATGAACTTCATCGTCAAGGCATGGTGGTCCTCCATCATATGTGGAGGGATAATCCACTGGAATTACCAAACAGTATTAGCAGAAGTGGCATCTGGGAAGGAATAATGTTTACACAGGACCGAAAACCAATCACATAATTCAGTTAAAGAGCTACCCATTATTTTCTCTGTTAATTTTAATATGGGTCAAGAGATTAAACACACTAAAGAAAATGCGAAGAATTAAATAGGAGTATAGGAGAGGATGTCTTCTCTGAAGAAATTTTTTGCCACTTAATACCTGATTGTGAACCCCTTTGTAATGATCCAGCTTGTGTCTCCCACTTTCACGCTGTCCACCGCCATCCATGTTACATTGGCTTTCAGCACTAATGTTGGAAATTAGTTTCTTGACTCTGCAGTGAGCAGTTGATTCAGTATTAAACCAGCTTTCTAGTTTTTTTTTTTTGTGTAATCAGCTTTCTAGGTTGAGAACCTTTGTTTTATATTGAAAGGGGAAAAAAAAGGAAAAGGAGAGAGGAGGAAAAGGAAAATCTAGTCAGAGGTACTATTGGAATTGTTTCTGGAGGCAAATTATTAGAGAGGGAGTGAAGAATTCCGCATGTAAAGATATAACAGTAAGTGATGCAAAATGAAAATTATCGTCTGAATATAATACCTTCAACAGGTGCAAGCCAAACCTAGAAACCCATCCTCAAATACAACCTTTTCTGGACAAGTAAGAACTACTTATTAAGTAAACCCTATATCCAGCCAATCAAAGAATCCAATAATCGGGGTGCACAACAACAACAATAGTAATAACACCAACTAAAACCGAAAAGAAAAGTGTGAGAGTTCTACATATAAACTTCGCATATCCAATACAAGACAAGTATAAATTGTTTGCAAATACAAAGGGAGTGAAGAATTCCCCCATGTCTTTACATAACAATAAGTGTTGCGAACATAATATCTTCAACAGGTGTAAGCCAAACCTAGAAAACCATCCTCAAATAAAACCTTTTTCTGGACAAGTAAGAACTACTTGTTTTAGTAAACCCTAAATCTAGCCAATCAAAGAATCCAAAAGTTGGGGTGACAGCTCATCACAACAAAAGCAGCAATAATAATAATAATAATAACACCAACTAGAAAAGAAAAGAAAAATCTGAGAGTTCTACATATAAACTTCTCATATCCAATTCAAAACAAATCTAAATTGTTAGCAAATCCAAATCACGCCAAGCACACTTGGAAGCAGTGTCAACTAGGGGTCAATGGGTACATTCCGGTTCAGGGACCAGTATACCCAGAACTAGATTCTATTATACACATCAGTCTCAGGTCCTATAGGTTCTAGTTCCAGAACCGCCCCTCATTGACTATTGGGTACCAGTATATTGTATAAAAAAAATTATGGGTAAAAGAAACTTATAAATTACAGAGACATCAAAATACTTAAATCTTGATTTTACACTTCAAAATACTTAATATTTTGGGACCCGTTTGATCCAATCCAATTGGATAGAATATGGGGGTAGACCCAAATTGGACCCGATTTTAATCAGTTCCAAAGAGGGGAAAGGGGGAAGGGGGAAGGATCTGGACCCAACTATTTGGGGTCAGGTCCCTGGCAGATAATCGGTTAATCTATGCAGTGACACCACTGGTGTCAACAGGTCGGCTTCCACTCCGTACAGTATATTCAGCCAGCCCAATTATTATAATCAGATCTGAAATATGGACCAGACCTGACCAAATCGACCAAGTCTATCTGGTAAGTGGGTATTGGGTTGGGGTAATGAATACACAACTTGTATACCAAGGCATCCAGATCCAACCCAATTATCAATCAGGTCCAAAGAATGGGATCTAAACCCGACTAATTGGGTTGGAGTATCTCAGATAATCGGTACCAATGGAAAACCCTATAACATTGAGGTATTTTCAGCCATCAAGCATGCAATATTAAATAGTTGAACTTGTATGTGGTAGAAAGCTCCATTAGCCAACTTAACTAGAAGGCCTTCATGAAGTTCCACATATTTCTCAAGGCAACCTATAGTCAACACACGCCATGTGCACTGGGATCTTAAAAAAGATCCATAAACGCCAGTACCATAGGATAGTGTTTTAAAAGGCGTCTGAGGCCTACGACTTGAGGCTCGTCTTGGGGCGAGGCTTTCCCAAAATGCCCTAAGGCTTATTAAAAAAGCTTAGAAGCTTATGAGGCATATGGCTCATCTACCGAGGCTTTAAAAAAAGCTTACGCCTCACCCCTTTTACACCTTTATTAACGCCTTGTGTCAGAAGCGTACACCTCACATGCATATGCTAGGGGGGCAACCGTACCATAAAATTTCAATTTATTTCCTTTTTTCTCTAAATCATAGTTTAATAATAACAAGCTATTCTAGATTAAATAAAAGCAACAAAAACATCCCTTTCCCCCATATGAAATATATTAAAGTTATTTCTTCAGAAATTTACCTAAATTTGTCTTTTTTTATTAAATTATTCTATTATTTATTTATTTTCTTATTTTTAGCAATGATGTAAAAAGGCATGTTCGCGAGGATTACGGCCCATGCTTTAGGCCATATAAGCACCTCGTCTCAGACTTTGCGTTTAAAATCATTGGGTTAGAGTGGTCATTACACTCTAGTTTTGTTTTGTGTTTTAACAGATTCAAACTTGGAAAATTGGAAGTATGAAACTAAGGATGTGATGGTGGGACTCTTTTAATATATTTTGACAAGTCTTTGTGAAAAAATATATATTTTGACAAGCTTGGAATATGGATTTGGATATTGAAATGTGAATCGTTTTCTTAACTTTTTTGAGACTTTTCTTTGCTTCTCTCTTTTTTTGAAAATTTTCCTATTTATTTATTTGTATATTTAATTATTTATCTACTTAAAAACGCATTTCAAGATGCTTACACATTGAGGCTTTGGCTAATGAAGCTCCTAGTCTCACGCGTTAGCATTTAAAAACACTGCTATAGAATGAGAATCCGTTTTTGTCCCAAACTCATGGCATGGTAGGCACATGCTCAAATACTTCATAATGTAGCAGAGGATTAATCATCGAGGGAAAAAGAGGGTAAGGAGTAGACAGACAAGTGAAACCAGATATTTCAGCATATGGAAAAACAATGTGAAGGAAAATTGGCATTGACTTTTTATTCGGAAAAGAAATAGAAAGAAAAAATCTAGTGACATCCATCCTATCATGAAGGTCCATATCCAAAACTTCAGGGCTCCATGCATATTCTATATTGATGAACATAAACTTTCTTTAACCATTTGATTGCACTCAAAGCATCACCTTCGAACCATAGGGTTGTCAATATTCAGACCACAACGCCCTAGAGACCAGAAAGGGAGAAATGGATTTCTGCAGTAGTAGAATCACCAGTCTGGAGTTTAACAGTGTAGCCATTCAGCTTCCCCATTACACCTGCCAACCAAGCTATCCCAACTTTAGCCATATCACGTTAATCACCAATAAGCTTAGCATGCAAGCCTATATGAAGAACAGACCAGATGTATTAAGTGCATATAATAGAACTAACTAAGACCTTAGAGATCTTAAATAGCACTACGAGTAATTTTTGTGCAAATGCAACTGCTTACTGCTGATTGGTTCTGGGAAGTGGCAAACAGTAGTGAGAGCAAGGGCAGCAACAAAAAGTAGAAAACAAACTAGTGCAGACCTCAAAGTGCCTAGGAAATGCAAGATTCAAAAGTAGTTCACCGCCTTATCCATAAGTGGACATGCCATTGTGTGCTGTTATCAATTGAAACAACTCACAGCAACCAAAACATTCCAGGTCTCCATCAAGTATGACTCAAAGCTTATGCTTGTTTATAGGAGAGAATCTGCACCGTAAAATAATGACAGTGATTTTCTTTTACGAATGATGTGTCAGACATGGCTATGGCTCCCTTTTGAAGTGTCCTAGAACCATAGAGAAGAGTAAGAGATGACATCAGAAACTCTTCCATCTTTCCAAAACAAAAATGTACCTCACATTTAGAAGACAAAAGATAGATATTACCATCCATCTCCAACAATCTAACCCACATAAGAATAATAATAGTCAAGGTTGATTTTATTTTTTATTTTATGGGATCTGTAGTAAAAAGAAAACTAAAACTAAAAGGGAAGCTAATGGAAGCTTAAAATATACAAAGCTTGTTTAGTTACTCCTTTTGCCAATGAGTCAAACTTTATTGGCACTCCTAAAAGTATGGATGTAACTAATATCTAAGCCCATACTAACATCCCTACAACCAAGTTTCCAAGTTCCAACCGACTTTCCAGTAACTCAAGCAATGATGATGGATTCCATTAATATTCCAGATGCATGAAACCAAATCCCAATATATACCAAAACGAGGACGCCGAAGACAAAGAATCCACACAACAAGGCTTTAGAAGAGCTTTGTCGCATGCTCTAATTTATAACACATTGTTGTAAGGTTTCACATCTTTTGTGCACCAAAATACAACACCTTATGCCATTACTGATGCATGCAACTTCCCTCTCTCAAGGTAAAAGACACCTCGTCTCCCTAAGTAGGTTCTTCGTCTCCATGCCTATCTTCATCCAACGCCCAATCTCTCTTGTCAGCAATTTAACGTATTATTCAGAAAAAAACATGGCTCAAAAGTGGGCCCCACAGGTGTTACCACACTAGGGTCAAAGAGATAGGACCTGAACTGACCCTGTTGAACCTGTTTTTTATGTTTCCAAACAGCCCCCTTATACCTGTATTTAAAAGTAAAATGAATACTAGTTCAATCATCTACAAACATGACATAACATCCTAAAACAGAATATATAAGACAAGTGAGAAACCCCCAAATATTCGAGACATTACTTCTGATAGGAGTTCAACAACTTTATTAGGAAGTTGATGATGCTTTATAACCTCATTGCCAAGTCCCAATACTCTTGATTTACAGTTTTCACCGAAAGAATATAGAATTTCTGGAGTAATCAAATAGAAGTTCTAAAATAAACGTGCCCTGGGAATATATATTGAGATCATATAAACAATAACTCTAACAACTGAGTAAGACGCAGTATCCAACATGGCAATTTCTTACAAAATGGGGTGTCCTTGTTACATAGAATTTAATCAACTTGAAGCCAAAGGGGAAAGCAGTTGATTAGCTCATGGGAACATATGACCTATGCTATTCCTCTTAAGGGATGATCCTTTAAGATTTAGTATTGTACTGGAATCATGGTAAAAAGATTCTAGTCTAGTCTTCAAAGATATGGAAAGGCCGTACTTTCACTCCCTAGCAGTAGCACATCGATGAGGACCACTTTAGCAGACTAGAATCATGATTGATCTCTTAGGTGCCCATAACTAGAATTATGGCTTCGCAACGGGAGTGGAGGATCCACAAAGCTAACAATTCATTTGATTTTAAATTCTGATGGACAACGATATGAATGTGGAGTCACACAGGGACCTCAGCTACGTCAATTAATAGGAATCGTGATTCTAGAATTTCAACAAACGCTTAATATTAGACATTGCAAAGGAACTCTGGTGACCACTGAACCAAAAAGCCTCAAGTCTAGGGTTTTCCCAAACACCTATTGAACTTCAGAACTTCTAATGCTCTTCTAGATTCAAAAATAACTCAAGATAACACAAATATAGAACGAAGATCGACAAGTATTTCCTTCCAACTTCTAATCAGAGAATCAAATCCAAACAACCAGAAGTAAAACAAACCTCCAATCGAAGAACCTAGTATCAATCAGTTCGAATCCTTGAAGCTAGGGTTTTTCGAAAACGAGAAACATCAAAATTAAACAGAAATCTACCATGGAGGAAACATAAATGCTGTAATAAATTTGTAGGAAACGCAGTTTTTGCAACAAAGCAGCAAAATCAACATGAGAAATTGCGATACAGAGAGTAAATAAAAAAAACGCCATTAAAGAGGAAAGAGAGGATTGAGTTGTAGAGAAATCGAAGCTTACCTCAGCATCTGAGAGTTCAGAATAGAGAGAGAAGGATGGAAGAGCCCTTCCAATCGAAACCGCGCGCTTGTCTGAAAATCTGGAAGAAACAGTTGAAGAAGACGAAGCTATTTATACGTCTGTCTCTTCTTCTTAAGTTTTCTGTCTTACCATTTCGTTCTTTTTTAATTATTTCCCTCGTTCTTTTGTTTTATGTAAAACCAAGCGAGCCCTTTTTTTTCCTTTGTTTTTTAGGCTTAGGCTCAGGAGCCCCCTTTTCTGATTCCTTTCAAGACTCGTGTTTTCCACCGTGGATTCCAGGAATCCAACAGTAGTTGATACTTGATAGTATAAAACTGATACCAGCTCAGCGCTATCATCTACCATTGGATTCTTGGAAACACGGCCGAGAACACGACTCCCGAGGGTGTTAGAAAATGGGGGCTCCTGAGCCCTTTAAAGCAAATTAAGCGAGCCCTATGGCGTTTTAAAGTGGGTTTAAGATGAGCAGCGATCCTGTATCTCCCGAGATACCAATTTAAAAGGTACACTGCGTTCCAGCTTTCGGTGATCCCGCATCCAAGATATTTAAAGCTGGAATAAATCTATCATCAACGTTGATGACTGACACAGTATGAGCCACGTGGTACACTCTTAGAGACCACTGACTGTCTGGATGTTTGCCCCATCCCTAAATTGACCCACGAAAAATACTCCATCCAACGGTTAGCAATCACAGATTTTATGTCTGTTATTTCAATTATAACGGCTATTGTTAATTTTTAACAATCAAAATATTATTATTTTTTCAAAATAACTATGATAACAGTAAAATAATGTTCTGTTTGGATATAACGGCCATTATAATGCTAATCTATTTTTTCCGTTTGTCAAAGTAATGAAGTTGGGCAACGAATATCCTAACTTATTAGACCCTTTTAGGGTGAAATTTCTACTATTAGAACTTATTAGACCCTTTTAGGGCGAGTGTCTTTTTAGCACTTCTCCTAAAAAACACCCCTACAAATTATATCTATTTATTACTATATACAAAGCAAAACATTCTTCCCTATAGTTATAAGCTAAGAGATTTGTTTCCAATTATGACTTTTCCTTTTTCAAGAAAGTACATGCATAATTATATAATTTTAGTTATATATCGATTTGGAATTGAAAATAAAATTTCAAGATTTGTGATTTTTTAGAATTTGAATTGTAAGAATTGAATTTTTTTGTGTTCAGTCGCAAAGTGGTATTGTCAATGAATTCTCATTTTAACTATTTGGATCAGTGTTTTAAAACTCGTCGAGTCAACTTGAAACTTGGCCGAGTTGACTCGATTCAGATGTATTTTGAGTTTATTTGAAATAAACTCGAATACAATAAACAACGGACTTGGTATGTTGTTTTTTCTGTAAAAAAAAAATGATGCATCGGTACATTGTTTTATAATTGATGCATCAAATAAGTTCCTCGAAACCCTTGTCAATTTAAATTCAACCAAATCTTATAAATTCTGCTTATAAAAATATGATATTTATATATTAATATTAATATATGTGTATAATATTAAGATATTACTCGAGTTGAGTTACTTCGGGTCGAGTTTTCGAGTTTTCAAGCACTGGTTTAGATATTGATAAGTCTCATTTTATACATTTTTTTAGAGAATTATCCTATCCTCATAATTAATCGCTCATTGAGGAGAGTTCCATAAATATAATAGTACTTTGGGTCATTCGTACTTATAACGTTTGTTTTAATAATATTTAATGAGTTTTCATTGATAATTTTGTAATTTATTTTATTTGATTAGGTAATCAAATTCAAAGCCCATACACACGAGCCTAAATCCAAGTAAAAGTCTGAGCCATAAAAGTAGACCACAATGGCAAATTAAGACACAGGCCACGTCGATGGGCTAAGTTGTTGGAGCCAAAATTATAAGTAAATGACGTTGATAATGAAAATAATAAGTTTTTTTTATTAAGGGAGGTGGATACGACAAAAGAGGTAAATTGGATTTTGACTCACAAAAATGATTTTAGCATTCCTGAAGTGGTTGGGCGATAATTGAAGAGAATGAAAGTATCTTAATAAAAATACGGAATGCTTTTGAATTGAAATAAAAGAGATATTTCTTTTCTTAAAGAAGGAAAGTTGTCAACAAAAGAATGGAAGATTATCTATATAACAAAACTGGGAAGTTGTCTCCCCTCTTATGCCCCCTCTTGTCTATTTCAACAAAGAAGGGCCGAGATCTTATCACCCAAATAGATGATGGATCTTAGCCACTCACACCCGATTTTGGCAAATGTTTTGTCGGGCAGTGCCGAGGGCACAAGTCACCCACTATCAATATAACAAGTGCGTGTGGTTTTCTTATACCCCCTCTTATCTTATATGGCTTCAATAATGAGTGGCTGAGATCTACTATGCTTCATATCGATGGCTGAGATTAACTCCCACCCGATTTTGACAAACACTTTGTTGGAAAGTGCCGCGGGCACGGGCCACCCATGCATATAACAAGACAACTCAGTTGTATTCTCTTATCTTATCCATCCATCTAATGTGGACGGTTAGATAAAGAGTGGTTGAGATCAAATCCATCGATCTAATGTGGACGGTTAGATTTTAGCCACTCAATACGTCCCATTTGACCTTAATTTATTTAAAATTTGAATTTCAACACCATTATTTTTTGTTATTTATGTTATTTTCTCATTTCTCCCTATGTGCGTTACAATCCGTTATAATGGAAAAAACGGTAACGCGCGCCCCAGTCCGTTATACAATTTGAGTGCCGAAGATACCCAATTTTTGCAAACGCTTTTGTCGGAGAGTGCCTTGAGCATGGGCCATTTACTAGTATAGAACATTACTGGGTATGTTGGCAAAAGAAATTCTTTTTAAAGGAAAGAGTTGAAGAATAGTTTTTCATAAACAAGCATGTTGTAGTTTTGATTATTTAAAATCTTAAAGAGATATGTAATGTTGATGAAAGACTTCCATAAGTAAAGTGGTTTGGATGTTTCAAGCATGGAAAATGATTGGTTATCAAAAGATTCAAAATGTGGTTGAACGTTGATCATGGGGGAGGATATCCATACAATCGCAAGGGCTGAATTTTTTTAAAATGCCAAAGATGCTAGTAATGGCTTTCCATTAAAGAAGATGGTCTGGGATTATGAAAGGAGAATGTGACTCTCAACTTTGGAGAATCTTCTTGACTCCATCTCCATACATTTTGGCTCCTTCTCTTGATTTGGTTTTCTCTCTTGTGAAAGGTAGCATTGCACAACTTATTCAACGGTTTCGTAAGCTTCATTACAACTTCAGACAAGAACCAAGGCTTTTAAGATTTTTCTCCTCCACTGTATCTTTGAAATTTTTTAATTCACAAGAAGCTTGTAGTTGAATTCTGGACTTCGATAAAATTATATTTTCATTTGATTAATTCAATTAAGTTATTAGATTCTAGAGAAATTTTGAGATACACACCCCCACCCTCACCCCCCACTCCGCCCCGATGTTATGTTTAAAATTTGACATACCCCTTACAATTTGAAAAAGTTGACATACCTCCTTATGACTTGGTCCATTGTCATATGACCGTTGACACAAGTTGACTACCAAATTTTATATTAAATGGCAAAAATGCCCTTGTCTTCTACTTTGGAACAAGGGTTTGGGCCAAAATCGAAACTCCAAATCAAACGGATGTGGTGGACGACTAGCCAAGAGATTCCAATGGGTTTTGCTGCCCATCACTGCGAAAACCAACCCACCAGAGTCTCATGACCGGCCGACCACCACTCCGGAAACAATTTAAAACACAAGCTTAAAAAATATACATAAAAGCAGAATTTTAATTATAAAATTTTCATTAACAAAAATGAAAAACTAGAGTGAGAGCAATTTAGATTTTAAGCTTTTGAGACATGGATTTGGAAATATAAGTTCTCTTAATTTGGGTTTTGGCCCAAACCCAAATTGAGAGAATGTTTGAATTTGGGTTTGGCCCAAACCCTTGTTCTAAGGTTGATGACAAGGGCACTTTTCGTCCTTAATTTAATACAAAATTTGATAGTCAACTCGGGTCAACACTGGTCAAATGACATTGTATCAGGTCATAGGGGAGTATGTCAACAATTCCCTAGATTCTATTATGCAAATCTCATTTGTGCAATTTAAACTCTAATTTTTCTTTGTACCGCGATGGTAGGTTGAGATCCTTTTCATCAAGGAGATGGATACACTTTATGGCAAAGTAGTTAATCTCAATCTTTTTGATTCTTATTACAAACGGTTATCAACATTTAATAAAAAATTCTTTTTGTTATGTTTTTAATGTCAAAGTGAAAATTAGACTGTGTATTTCCATTGAAATGTGATTCACATAATGATTGCCTATCTGAGAGTTAAACAAATTCAAAGTGATTTATTATTAAAATTTTGATTTTATTAAGAATCTAGAAATTGATTCTAAGTCGAACAAATATTTTTTTTCGCCATAAGAAATTATTTGTTTGTTTATGCTTAAATCGTTGTATAAACTCCTTGAGTAAAGTGTATAGATTATAATTCCATATTATTCGTACGAGAGATAAAAAAATTCTCGTCTTTAGCGAAGAATCTTACTAGAAAAATAAATGAAATAATAAAATTTGATGTTATTAATTAATGGTAGTAAATCTAAATCGTTGATGGTTTCTAAATTCTTGAAGTTAATCAAAGTTAATTAGATTTTTTTGTCAAATTATAAAATCATCAAAAGAAAAATCCGATCAATCCATTTTCTTCTTTTATTTGATTAAGTTTTTTCATTATTCTCACTCCTCCTTGTGGTTTGATCCCAATACTTAAATTACGGATAAAACTTTGATGACCGGACCCTCTCATCGGAGGAGATGATAGGGCAATAGATCTCGGCACGTGTATTTTGTACGGTCTGGTCACCTCGGCTTCACCACACATGTACCCATGTGAGTACTTGAGTGCTTTTTGCCAAAACACTCACATGTGTATGTGTGCGGTGAGGCCGAGGTGGTCCAACCGTACAAAATCCAGATGCCGTGATCTGCTGCCCTGTCATCGAAGTTTAGTTTTACTCTTATATTACAATCCTTGTTGCACATAATTTAATAAATACTGATGTCCGTCAACAACATCCATGATGGACCACATAATGAGCAATGTGGCACATTATTAGAGACAATAGACTGTATTGATGTTTGTCTCATCCCTAGGTGGACCTACATACTAAAAATCAGCCTGATTAGTTATTTCTAACCTTTAGATTTGAGTATCCCAAATCCGAGCTAGATATCCCATGGTTAAAAAACAACCCATAAAAAGATACAAATCTAATGGTTACAGGCATTGGATTGAATTTATTTTCGTGTGTTAATTTTAAGCTTAAGAATTTGAGCATTTTTGGGCGTTATTTCTGTGCAAAGATCCATTGGTTGTAAATCACTGGCCAAACATCCATACGGTCACTGCCCTCTAATAGTGTACCACGTGGCTCGTATTGTGGGCTGTGATGGGCTTCGGTCACAACCAGTTGTGGCAGAAGTTTTACTCCCAAAGTGGAGTCTTACCCTCGGATAAGGAGTAAAACTTTCGGATAAGAAGAAAGTGAAGTTTCGGTGACAGTAAATAAAAGACGCTTAGATTACCTTCGACGTGGACGGGTATGATCGATCCTTTTAAAGTAATAGATCCGTGTGAGCCTAATTGGACCAATCAGAGCTCATCATGTATTACAAAAGCAAGGGACCAAAAATGGACTCCTTATAAATAGAGATAAATCCCCGTTTGAACGTCGTCAGAGTAAACGTATTTGTGTTTTCTTCGGTCTGTTTATCTCCTTTCTGTTTTAGTATAGAATCTGATCTCGGTAGTTCGCTTTCTCTGCGAGTGAATCAGCGGCCATGACGAAGCAGCCCGAGAAGCCGGTGACGGATAAGAAGCCAAAGGCTCAGAAAGAGAAGAAAACCAAAGTGGTCAAGGCCTCTCACCCTTCTCATCCTCCTTACTTCCAGGTAATCTAGAAACCCTTTTCATTGGTTTCGTTTTTTTTTTTCCTTCTATTTTTCGTGTTTCTGTACAGTAGTTTCTGTAAATCTTCGCGGGGTTGTAATTTTTTTTTTTACGGGTTTAACAGTATTTTTTTTTCCTTGTTTCTGCAAATCTGTTGGTTTTCTTCAACTTTTCATGGGCTTCAAAGTTATTGTTTTTGGGGTTACTCAGATGTTCGTCAAGGGAGTTCCTTTCTCTTGCAATTTTGCGTTACTCGTGCAAATCTGTGCTGGTTGTTATTGAAGAATTATGTTTGTGAATTGCGCAGATGATCCAGGAAGCACTATTTGCCCTGCACGAGAGGAGCGGTTCGAGTCCTTACGCCATTGCTAAGTACATGGAAGAGAAGTACAAGGGCGTCCTGCCTGAAAATTTCAAGAAAATATTGGCTATTCAGTTGAAGAACGGTGTTGCAAAAGAGAAACTGATCAAAATAAAGGCATCTTTTAAGCTTTCTGAATCAGGCAAGAAAGAGAAACCTGCAAAAGCTGAAGCCGAGAAGAAACCTAAACAGGCAAAAGCTGCTGCTGCTCCGAAGGTGAAAGTTGTGAAGAAGACGGAGACTCCGAAGAAGGCTGCAGTGCCGGTTAAGAAGGTCGGTGTGAAGAAGGCAAAGAAAACGACCCCTGCGAAGCCCAAGCAACCCAAATCAATCAAGTCTCCCGCCGCAAAGAAAGCTAAGAAGAAAGTCACTGCTTGATAAGAGAGAGAGAGAGAATCTCATCCTTCATCTTTCTTAGTTGTATATAACAGATCCAACTCTTCTTTTTCGTTGTTCTTCGTAGTTGCTTTTTATTTTTATTTTTTTAAAACTTTAATCTAGATTCATCTTTTTTAACGGTTGGGATCATATGAATATTAACAAACTTCTTAATCTGCGTTCAGTTGTGCTGGCGAAATATTGTTTTTTAATTATGGCGTCGGAGAAAAAATCGGTGACAGATTTGGTTCTTCGGCTTAATTTGTTGTTGAAATGCGAAACTGGTGGGTCCTCCATCTCACGATCGTGCACTGCAAAACTCCCGAGTACTGCGCGCAATATGAGCCACGTGGCACACTTTTACATGGTCTGACCGTATGGATGTTTTTCCCATCTCTAGGTGGACCTGCAAATTAAAAATCAGCTTGATTATTAGTGATTTCAAACTTTTGATCTTTGTTCCTCAAATAATGTCAATAATGCTCAAATTCCTACTGTTAAAATCAACTCATGAAAATAATTCAAATCCTACGTCTAGAAATCTCTAATCAAGCTGATTTTTGGTCTCTTGGTCTACCTAGTTATTGCTATTTTAGAAAAGTATCAGTCCTCTAAGAGTGTGCCACGTTGCTCATAATGCGACCAATTCTCCTTCGAGGATGAAATTTATTAGATGCAGTCGTGTGGCCCTACCATAGCTCGTTTTTTGGGCCCAACTAACCGCATGGATGTTGAGTCCACAGCCCTTTTTAGTTATACATGCAAAAAAGCAACCTGTTTGGTTATGTTTAGCCATAGATTTAGTATTATAAGATCCAGACTCATGTTTTTAACTTTGACCAATGTTTATTAAAAAGAACAAATTGAGCTGTATTTCTGTCCTCCTTAAGTGCATCTCCAACGGTCATCTATAGCTATTTTCGTGTTTGGCTAACAATCAGTCCTCAGTATTTCCGTGTTTAGCTAACACTCAGTCGTCAGTCCTCGCTGGCCCGAGGACTTCACTTTGATTTCCTCCCCCAAAATGTGTGACAAGTACCCCTTTTTAACTACTAACCATGGACTTAACGTGGGTTGAGTTAAGGGATTGAAGTTAGGGCTGCAACTCGGGCGGGTTGGAGGTCAACCCTAGCCCAACCCAACCTTAAAGGCTGTTAACCTTAACCTAGGGTTGGGTTGGTCAATTTCTTAATTTTTTTATTGATTGAAAATATTGTTGAGTTTTTTCATATTAAAATAATTTATCGGTCAATACAATAGCTTTTGTGCTAACCATTAAATAATAGCATAATTTCATTTCTAAAGCTTGCGAAAGAAAAATGATATTTTCATAATAACGAAAAAGGTCATTAACTTAAATGCATGATAAAGTCACTAAAGAAATATCAAAAACAATTGTTGGAGAAAAATACGATATTTTACTATCAACCAATTACAAAAAAATGTCAAAATATAGTTTCAATGACATTTGGTAATATCACACAAAGGTTGTAGTTACTAAAGACAAACATCCATGGGTTGCTGCATTTGTCAAAATGTAATTTGGATATTTGTCAGTAAAACTAATGGGTCAGGATCGGGGGACAACAATTTTATACAACAAAAATTGACGTTGGCCAATTTGTAAATTAGAAGTATTAGAATGAGATGATTTTTGGTCAGGATGGTCTCTATAGTGAGGAGATCACCCTCAGAAAACTTCAAATCAATTTGATATTCGTAGACTAGTTTACAAGTTGAAGAATTATGCACTGTTTATTTTTATCGTTAATTTGAAAACCACATTTGATGGGGTTAGAAATTTTAGAATAAGATGACTTTTTTGTAGGGGTGATCTATATGATGAGGAGATCATCCTCACCAAAAATCAGCTATTGATTCATCTCCCATGTGGGTACGTCAAAATTTTTGTCAAAAATGTTGTATGAAATTGTTGTCCCCCGATATATATATAGTTTGTAAGTCGGGTTCAGGTTGGATTGGGTTGGGCCAGCCTCAACCCTAACCCAACCCAATTTGATCGGGTTACCAAAAATCCAGCCCAATCCCAACCCAAGTTCTAAAAGTGCTAACCCAACCCAACCCTAATGTCGGGTTCAACCTGTCAGGCTTGGGTTGAGCCCGCCCAAGTTGCAACCCTAATTGAAGTACGTGTCTGACATTTTTGGTGGGGAGACTTCAAAGTTTGAACTTTGAAGTCCACCGTGGCCAAAGAATGTTTTCTCCTCTTTAGGGATGTGTGCTTTTAAAAATAGGTGTTATAGTCAAGAAATCTAGTAAAATGAAATACCATAAAACTTTTAGATAAATTCAAGAGAGACGTCCAAGAGATGTGGACACATGGCACATTTTTGGAGAAACTGACGGTATGGATGTTTGTACCCTTTGGTTGATTCAGATAAAAAGTCATCTTGATTGGTGATTTCTAGTTGTTGGATTTTAGTATCCCTAATAATGATCCAATTAGAGGGCTTAAAATCAACCCCTAGAAATCATTTTATGCCCACCTAAGATTGGACAAACATCTTTAAAATCCTATGATGAGGAGGGAGTCGTTGGTACATTATAGCTCAGACATGCTGCTCTAACTTAAAAATCATTGGACTCCAGTAACTAAATATATTGACGCCTATTCGAAATTTACTGAATTTTTAGTTTCCAAAATTTTGAAATAAGATTTATAAAATGTATTTCCCATACTTGCCGTTTAGCGAATTTTTAGTAGGCTTTTTGAAACTCTAAGGGTCTGTTTGGTACGTGAGAAAAAGAGTTCCGACGGCGAATATTTAGCCAGGCGAATATTATCTTGGCTAAATATTTGCTCATATCAATATTTAACAATGTTTGGTATGTGTATGAGCTAGCTCACTTCAGCTTACTTCATTTTCTTTCAATTTGAGTGGGTCCCACATATCAAAGTAAGTCTAAAATAGGTTGGGCTAGTGCGGGAACCACATATTATGTCAAAAGATAAAAAAAAAAAAATTCATTTTTATCTTTTTTATATATTAAAAAACTAATTTTTATTGAAAATAGTGATTTTCTGGCGAGAAAATAAAATTTTCTCACAAAGGCATAATCGGTGTGAAAATATTTACACAGGGGGGAGGTGATCAAATGTTTTCCCGCCGCGGAGGGCAAATATGTGGGCCCGGCTAAATATTCGCCAAGGGCGAGTGGCTGCCAAACGCACCCAGGGGAATATTAGCGCGGCTATTTCCCACCGCGGTGTGTTACCAAACAGGCCCTAAATTTCCCCATATTGAATTTTTGATGTATTCCAATTTGCTAACAAGGGTATGGATAACAGTAGGAGATGCTCTAAGATGACATCTTTATTGGGTGGAGCCAAATGGACGACGCTGTTTGATTCACACCACACAAATCTAACGACCATCCAATGGTTCGAAGCTTGGGAAGATGTTCTCTTGATGTCCAAAATTTTCATTCAGCTTTGGATATGAATTTATGACCTGACTGTGTACTCCTATCAACAAGCAACACCTCCAACCCTGTTATGTTCAGCAACGAAAAAAAAGCTAAGCATTATAATGGTTGTACTCGAGGGAAAATTGATAATATTTTGATCGTGTTTTTAACCAATGATGGGACCCGTATAAATCACTAATCAGGCTGAGTTTGTAGCTCAAATACTGCTCGAATTTCCACTAATCAAGCATTTTATGGACCAAGTGTTGCATCTTTGTACCTCAAATACTGCTCAAATTTCCACAGTTGAGATCAGCCCATGACAACAAGTCCAATCCAAAGCCTATAAATCACTAATCAGGCTGAGTTTTGGTTTGTAGGTTCACTATGAGATAGGACAAACATCCATACGGTCAGAGTCCTGTAACAGTGTGCCACGTGGCTTATATTGTGTCCCTGTCATTTTAGACCTGTCACTTTAGATCTGTCAACGGAGTCCGACCCTTAATATATTACTCGAGTCGAGTCGTTGAGCTGACTCAACTCAGTAGGCTTTGGAGTGGAGTCTGAGTCAGAGTTTTTGAAAATTTCAAATGGAAGAAAAGAAAATAAGTTTCTTAAAAAGACGGGGAGCAAACTTTTGTAAAAGAAAAAATTTAGGAAGTACCCCAACGTTCAGCTTCTGGTTGGCAAATAAAGTTGAAACACAATAGATCAAATTATGCTTTAAATAAGAAAAATTATGTACTGTATCAAAATTTTGATGCAAAAATCCCTTAAATTGACATGTGGCACATTCTTTCAGCCCAGTGACCTCATGGATGTTTGGCCACCACCTTAGTAGACCTATACACCAACAAATCATCATTATTGGTGATTTCTATCCATTGGATTTGAGAATATTTTCATGATGGGCTTGGAATTAACCAACGGTCTGTTCATGAAAAAGAGCTCTAACTGTGTGGCTAAAAAATATGAAGTTTATAATCAGAAACTAATCTTCTGGACAATGTTAGTCAATGGTCGAGATTTCCACCGCACACGTTTAAAGACCCGCACACGGCAAAACATGAAAACACATTTTGAGTCGATCCTTGTAAAATCGAGTCCACCAATCAGAGCGAAGCACACGGATCGCGTGCTTTTCAAAACTCTCGTCTCTCTCTCTTCAAAGCCGTTTGGGTCGTGTCCCTTCTCTCCCAAGTACCGTCCTCACCACGGGTATAAAACCCTAACTTCCCCACCCTCCGTTTTATATTCATCGCCGCTTCCGTTGAAAGAAGGAAAACCCCAAAATCTAGTTCTTAACAGATTCTCAAGGTTCTTTCTCCTTTAGGTAAAGAAACAAACCATAGCCCCTTTTTATTTAACAGATTCGAGTTGAAGAAATACGTCAGTAGATCTGATCGAGTTGTTCATCTGAGATTTACAGGTTTCTATTTCATTTGCTTTGAAGCGAAATGGCCCGTACGAAGCAAACAGCTCGCAAGTCCACTGGAGGCAAGGCTCCGAGGAAGCAGCTAGCTACGAAGGTGTGTTTTCTTTTCGTCTTATTTTGATCTCTCTTGGCTCGTTTTCGATCGAATTTTGCGATATTTGTTTGATTTCGTGGAGCTGTTCCGTTCTCCATAATCTCTTTCTGATTTGTGATGTAGATAAAAGGAAAATCTAGTTTTGAAATCTTCCTGAGGTTCACGCGATACTTTGCGAATTTTAATTAGTTTAGATCTTCGTTTTGTTGTTTAGGGTTTCGTGGATTTCTTAAGATTTGCGTTTTTTGGTCTTATTTCACAAAATTTTATGGGTGTTCTGGGGCCAAATTAGTTTAGCGTCTGTGATTTTCTCATCTGAACATATTTTCTTTTTAATCTATGTCAAGGCTGCGAGGAAGTCTGCACCGACGACTGGTGGAGTCAAGAAGCCTCACCGTTACCGTCCCGGAACAGTCGCTCTTCGGTACGGATGCTTTACTCTTATCTCTCATCTTCCATCAAATCTCGTCTCCCCACTCACAATTCGTGATCACCACCTTATTTTCCCTCCAACTTTGTTTAAACAGAGAAATCAGGAAGTACCAGAAAAGCACTGAGCTTTTGATTCGCAAACTCCCATTCCAACGCTTGGTTCGTGAAATCGCGCAGGACTTCAAGGCAATGTGGTTCAGAGAACCGAAAAAATTCTTTTCCTATTTCGAGGGTTTAGTAAAGGTTTCTTCGTTTAAATCTGATATTTGTTTTTTTATTGGTTTATGTAGACTGATTTGCGGTTCCAGAGCCACGCTGTGCTTGCACTTCAGGAGGCTGCGGAGGCCTATCTCGTTGGTCTGTTCGAAGACACCAACCTCTGTGCCATCCATGCCAAGAGGGTGACGATCATGCCAAAGGACATTCAACTCGCCAGGCGAATCCGTGGCGAACGCGCTTAAATGCTCTTTTGTCTTTGAGCTGTTCAACTTTGATGTTCTCTGCAACTTCATACGTTCTCCTAGTTTGGTAGTTTAGTCTGTTTCTTATTTTGATTTTGTATATAAACCCCCTACACACTAAAGTGTTCTACCCTTTTCAAGATTGCTACTAGCTGAGACATTTCTCTATCTCATGATCACTTAGTCCGCCAATTTGGGTTTATAGATGGGAAATAACTATTTCTTAGTTTCTTAATCGAATGTGCTTCTTTCTTTTTGGATTGTCTTAAAGCTGTCTTATCGTGATGCACAGTATGTTTGATGTGGTGATTGGTGTTGATGGAGTGCGCCGATTTTCCCGTGTTGTGTTCTTGTTACGGTGATTCTCGTTCTCGACATTTGGTTGTCTTGTCTCAACAAATCTGCCTCTGGCTGAACGTTCTTAATCGAATGTCCAGAGAAGTGCCCCATTCTTGTGTCATGGTTCAGAAAACAAGTTTATAAGTTTTTTTCCCTTCAAATTGTCTATGGCTGGGGTTTGGGAAGGGGATATCTGGTTTGATTGTTGGCGTGGATGAAGTGAATGGTTTATGGAAGAACTTGGTACTTGAGAGGGAATTCTATCTACAACGTGAACAAATGATTTGCATCTATTCCCATGGTTCTTACGGCTAAATCTGTGTTCATAGAGAAGCGGAGTGATAGATATAGATCCTGAATCATTTTTTCATTCAATTATGTATTCTTTCATTCAATTATGTTTTGTGGAAAATTCAATTCTTCTAAATCCGTGTTCATAGAGAAGTGGAGTGATAGATCTAGATCCTGAATCATCTTTCATTTTGTGGAAAATTCAATTCTTCCAAAGTTGGAATTGATCATTGCTTGTTTTTTGTTTATAGGTACTGTGGTCCCTTTTTTTATGCATTTTGATTGTGATTTGTCCTCGTATGGAGGTTGGGATACCCTCCATATGTTATCTTACCTGGTTTAAGGGGGCGTTTGGCAACACAAAAATAAATAACTTGTTGATTTTTATAAGCCAAAAAGTTAAAAAGTTAGTTTGGATGTGTTTCATATTTTAACTTTTGAGAAGTTAAAAAGTAACTTAAAACTGAAGCTAAAATTTTTAGCTTTTGACTTCTAAGAGAAATAACTTTTCATAAATTAGAATCCCTTCTCACATTTGAATTTCTATGACTCTTTTTTGGAGGTAAGAAATCAACTTATAACTTCTACTACAAGTAGAAGTGCCCTTACTTCTCGTTTCCATACGGCCCCCAAAGTATGTTATCTTACCTGGTTTAAGTTTCTTGTCACCGGAAACAAGTTGAGGAATGGCTTACCTGGTTTAAGTTTCTTGTCACCGGAAACAAGTTGAGGAATGGCCTAGAAAATTTTTATTTTTGCATGCCAAGTCTACCCCATGTAAGAGAAGGAAGGCAAATTTGTTCCCAGTTAAGACGATGCAACTTCCTATTATCATATTCCCAAAAGAAATCAAGTTTACATGGATCAAGCTCCTTAATGATCTTTTGATCCCCTTAATGATCTCGGTAGGAAGGAGTCTATTGTACATAACATGCATTTGGATCATGATAAGAACGGAATTAACCAGTACTAATCGCCAAGCCCAGCCTGATTTAAGGTACGGGAATTTTTTTTTTCTATCCTTGTAGTCTGATAGAGATCCTAGGGTTTGTGTACGGGATTTTTTTTTTTCTATCCTTGTAGTCTGATAGAGATCCTAGGGTTTGTGTCTTTTTAACCTTGAGGAGAATTTTTTTGAAGCGGCGATTCCGCGCCCAGTCATATTGCAGCAGGTACTCTAGGGTTAACTTGGTGCAATGTCTTTGCCCGGACACTTAGGTGTACTTGCTGCAATATGATTGGGTGCATGATCGCCCACTTCTAAATTTCTGCCACTTCTAAAATTTTATCGATCTTGAGAGACCCTACATGAGTCAATAGAAATACTTTTTTGCTTATAGCTTATGCAATGCCATTGTTCTTTCATGGTTGTTCTCGTTTTGAAGACAGAAAAAGCAAAGACTTACCCCAACATCAAGTATTTAGCTTGTTGGAAAGCAGAACAATGAGCACGAAGATGCACATAAATGATACAGAGATTTATATGGTTCGTCCAAGGACTCACATTTCAATTCAATGACTAATCGTCTCTAATCAACCGATATATATATAACCTCAACATGAAACTATTCATTTCTGTATCTCCATGTAAAAGTACAAAATTGCCCTTAAGTTCTATCAGGCTCCACATAGTATAACATAGCTTGCCATTGTGTAATCATTAAGAAGATGGGCTTTGTTTCTTGGTTGTGCTTCGAGTCATGCTACCCCACGGAAAACCGGACAGAAAATGTGTGGAGGCTATTGACCATTGTATTCAGGAGATCCACCGTCAATCCATGGTCCCCAAAGCAACAACTATTTGGCCCGTGGCCCAGCCCAATAGTTGGCCTGGTCCGACCCTAGCCCATGAAGCCTCCGGAATGGGCCTAAGCTTGGGATCTAAGCCCGTATCCCTGCCCGTTAAGTGGCCTGCGAAACTCCCATCTTCATAAAAAATTAAACTTTAAAGCTCTCGCCCGTAAAAACAACTGTTTTTGTAGTTTTTTTTTTCCACTTTTTAAAAAAAAAGTCTGGCCCGACCCAAAAGCCAGCTCTTGGCCCGGCCCACTAGACCTCGGCCCGAGACTCTGCCCAAAGCCCGGCCTAGTATAGGGCCACGGGCCGGGTTTGGGCTTTAAAATTTTTAACATGATCCGGCCCGCCTCAGCCCGACTCGAGTCAGGCCCGGCCTGACGGGCCAAATTGAGAAGCTTAGCCCACACCCTTGCGTAAAGTGTAATATAGAAAGGCTAAAATAATTTGAAAGAGAAGGAAACGGAACTAAATTGGGGAAGCAATTTACATGAGAAAAACACAACCGATTGGTAGTGTATGCATATGCATGTTCATAAATGTATTGCACTTTTCCCAGTGAATATCAGTCCTTGAATTTTTTGGTTCTTTCCAATAGATAAACTATGTTAGAACTAGACCCTTTTTGGCCACATGGCAGAGGCCTGTAGGGCTGAACCGGTTCAAACTTGAAATTATGCTTAAATTCAAGCCCAAGCCGAGCCCATATCAGGTCCATAGCTGGGATTGGGACTGAGTGGGACACAATACATAAATGCCACGGCCTTGGGCTTGGCTTTTAGCGAAATTATTCTAATGGGCTTGAATGCTGTGGGCTCATTATGGGATGGCCTGGTTCAGGTTGACCTCATTACGGCTCCTGTTGGGTTGGGCCCCAAAATTGAATGCCTTTTAGACCCCATAAACGGCTGCTTTTGGGCACTTCATATGGCACATAAAGTGCACTTGCAAACAAACGAACTCCTAACAAGAACTCCTAACTAGTGCAAAAATGGTGACCCAAACAGGCCATAATCACTTAAACAGGGTTGAATTGTTTTGCTGTGTTTTGTAGGCTGTAGTAATTTTAGTCACTTTAGTTTTATGATCGTCCGTTCTCTTCTAAACCATGTTGCTCTTCTTGTGGCGAAGAGCACGATTGATGTGAAAAGGAACATCAGAGGAGCAATAGGAGCTTAAAACATTTTCATGCCAAATACGCTACTGGTCTTCGAAAATAAGTATTATTGAGATGAGGATGTTAAGTTGGACGAGTGGCAAAATTAGGAAACACAATAAAAAATGAACTTTGTGGAATTATTTCACCTCATGATTCTCAGGGTCGGCTTTGACGAAAAGAATTACTCTTTTTCCTTCTTTCGCTGAAGCAATTTTTTTTTTTGTTTTTTGTGATAAGTCAAAGATGCATTAATAGAAAAGGAGATCAAGAAGATCTCGAGAGAATAACATATTGTAAGGTACAAAATCAACACAAAAGCTAGTCCATCCTGAAACTATGTGACTAGAAAACATTCATCTCATCTCTGTAGATATGCTACCCCAGCTAAAGAGAAATGCTTGATGTTCAATATGACCTCATGAAGAGAACGTCTTTACATGCAAAGACGTTTTGATGGTCAAATATGAGGAGAGAGACAAAGTTGCAAGTAAATTCACTGGAGATCTGATGACTATGCCTTTGCTCATGACCTTAATTTATAAGTTTACAAGGAAGTCCAATTCCAAGGAGGAGTAGGATTTTGTTGGAGTCATCGTGGAGCTATCAACATGACATTAGGTTAACTGAGTTATGGGTGTTGGTTCTCCTTCTCTATCTAGAAGGGAAGTTCTACACTCAAACAGTCTAGCTCTGGGCCAATATTTAACGAAAATATGTGTATAATAATGTATAGTATTAATTGTAGAGATTAATATGAGATATAATTTTGACATTAGTGTGCGTGAGATTAGGTAAACCTACTGTTTAAAGAAAAATTCAGACGTGGAGGTTGTTTTTAGAACAATAATTAAGAGGCAAGACTGGAGAAGTTTAATTTATGAAGGTATTTCGTAATAACATACTGTTATATTGAACAAACCCTCAAAGCTTCAATTGTGAAGGTATTGCCCTCGTTCAACCATTTTTTTTTAATTTAAATGTATTAGCGTAAGATAAGAAAAAAATTTATTTTTTTGTAAATTTGATGTTGCAGATACTAAAGTTGGGCCACCATGTGAGTTGACTCAAGAAACTGATTAGAAGATGAAGAGGTTGTTGAAGATTTTCGACCATCTTCGACATGTTAATGTATTACTCAGCCAACAGAGCAAATTCAAATGCTTGACGATTGTTGAATCGTATTTCATGGAGCAGTTTGGGAATAAATTTACTCCGTTGGCTCCGACATTAAGTGTCTAGTCAAGGTAGAGGAGGTCCGCTTGAAGGAGCTGGTTAATCTCAATGCACACCTAAAGGAAGTAAGAAGAGTCTTTGCAACACGGTAAGCTCACTTTGAGATACCTGCAGTTGTCATGTAATCTTATCAAATATTAGTGGCAAAAAAGAATTAAAATATTATATTAATAATCCTCATATATAGAGTTGGTCTGATAAGTCAATGGCCAACATGTCATGTGTTTGCTCCACATGCTTCATATCCCTTATATGTCTGGGGCATTAGCGACAGAGGCTTTAGTGCTAGTGAGTGGCTGCCACTAAAGGTTTTAGCGATGGTTTTTTTGACCTTTAACAGCGGACCATGAATTGTGACGGTGCTAGCCATCATGTTGTTAACTCATCACCATGTTCTAACTTGAGAGAGAGAGAGAGAGAGAGAGAGAGAGAGAGAGAGAGAGTTTTTTAGCTTTTCTACGTTATCTTGCATGAAAAGCTTATCAAAGATGGTTGCATTTTGGTTGCCATGATGGAAATCATTGTTCTCCCAATAGAGAGCTTGTTTTGGTCAACCATGACGCTCATTGCTCACCATGCCCACCCTTCACTTTTCTCTTGTCTATACCTTCTCATAACACTCAACTTTCACCTTTTCCTCCTTTGTTTTCAAGCTTTCTCACTCCACTCCATTAAAACCAATCTTCAAACACCACAATATCACTTTAAAAGTTCAAACTTATGTTTTATTAACAGGCGTGCCCTAGATTTCTGAATGAACTTGACCCAATCAGTCTCTAAATTTTGTGATTTAGGGCCCATATGTCCCTTCAATTGCAGCCCAACCTTGAGCACGCCTATTATTCTAATATCAATTAATACAAATACAACTATATAAGGTACCCTAAAGTCTTATATCTGATCCTGGTGAGAAAACCCAAGTATCGTTCAGATCAGTGGGGGTCGATCCCGATTCGGATTGACCTGATCTGAAAGATCCTGGCGAGAAAACCCTAGTATCGTTCAGATCGGTGGAGGACGATCCGAATTATTTGATAGACGCAAATGACAGTCCACTGTCCTCTAGCTGCACACGTCGATCTTTTAAGGTCACGTGTTAACGTCTGAGGATTGTAGATCATTCTTTGGGTCTACTAGACTTTAAGGTCATATGTTTTCTAATAATGTAGTTGGAGAAAGTGTGAACGGAAATGCATTGGTGGGGAGGAACGTGAAGATATATAACAATTGATCTGTGTTAAATAAAAGCATGCATGCCACGACAGGGCACGGTGCATTGCGCATGCTAGACCATGTATGGGCCCCACAAAAACACAACAAAGTGTTCCAATCCCATGCCTACCACGATCAATCAACCTACCAAGTCTCATGTTCTATATACTTATAGTGTTCCTTAGATTTTTTTTTTGTTTGAAGAGTAGCAAGATGGATATTTGATATAAGTGAGATCGAAACCGACTGATCTGATCTCGATCGGATGGTTATCAAATGCATGGGCCTCACACCTTATCAAGATCTTTAACGGCTGTGATTTGGGCTTATAACAAAGTTTAATGAAGCGATTTATATTGGATAGTTACTCTATGAATGTATGTATATATATACGAGTTGTGCTCCGGTTACCGCCCTAAAATGACAGGCTCCGGTTACAGGACACAATATGAGCCACGTGGTATATGTTTAGAGGACTCTGACTGTATGGATGTTTGGTCAATCCCTAGGTGGACTTAGAAACCAAAAATCAGCCTAATTAGTGATTTTTAGGCATTGGAGCTTTGTACCTCAAATATGCTCAAATGCCCACAGTTGAGATCAACCCATGCAAATAAGTCCAATCCAACGCCTATAAATCATTAATCAGGTTGCTTGTTGGTTTGTAGGTCCAATTAGGGATTAGCCAAACATCCATACGGTCAGAGTCTTCTAAGGGTATTCCACGTGGCTCATACTGTGTCCTGTAACTGGAGCCTGTCATTTTAGGGAGGTAACTGGAGCCTGAGCCATATTTCTGTATTCCCTATGGTTTTCTAAAGCTTACCTAATTTTGTACTAAAAGCGCTTTTTGTGAGCCAAAAGTACGAAGCGTGCATACTGCAAAGGAGGAACAATTTTTCTGCCAGGCTTGTACAAATTAGATCTTTGCACAAGTGTCTCTCGTTGTAGAAGTAATACTTCTGCTAACCGCCAACGGGCAGCGAAGCTGCTGACCGCCCATAATATGAGCCACGTGGCACATTATTAGAGGACAATGACCGTATGGATGTTTGGCCAATCCCTATTTGGACCTCCAAACTGAAAAATCAGCCTGATTAGTAATCTCAAATCTTTGGATCCTTGTAACCCAAATAATGGTTAATAATGCTCAAATTCCGACAGTTAAAATCAACCCATGAAAATGACTCCAATCCAAATGCTTATAATTCACTAATCAAGTTGATTTTTAGTTTGTAGGTCGACCTATGGATTGGCCAAACACCCATACAGTCAGTATCCTCTAAACATGTGCCACGTGGCTCATATTGTTGGCAGTCACCAAAGTTTTACTCCTGGTTGTAGCACTATGGATCCCATAAAAAAGTGCCAGTACTGCACACCAAAAAGACAGAATTAACCCAGGTAAGATTAATAACTTGGGTGAAGTTGATCTTGACATTTTGGTTTGTATGTGGCACGTTTTTATCCAACTCTAGCTGGCACGTTACCGAGCTTGGTTACTATTGGAAAAGTCCATCCATGGATGGTGATTGCAGCTGGTTGGCTTCTTCATGGGCACGAGAACATGGTTCAAAGTCTCGGCCTATCCCAGTCATGATCGGAGCCCACCGATCCGATCAAAACCAGGCTCTGTCTTGCCCCGAGATCACTTTTTCACAAAATAGTCCCACTTTGTCTGGGGAGAGATGGGCCGATCCCGTTCTGGATAGGACTGATCCGGATTGGGATCGGAGCCCACCGATCCCAAGATTTCGAACCATGGGTGAGAATATTTCTTTGTGGACTGTAAATGAGGCCCATGCTAGTTTAAAACTTGATTGTGTGGTCCAAGCCAGTCCTGTGTGGGCCAGGCCTCAAAGTGGAGTGAACCAGCCCAACTCTTTGACAACCCTACGATGGAAAAATCTAAACACCAATTTGGCAGATTGAAGTTGGCAACGTGTCTCATCAAGTAGAATTTCTCTCTATAGATATGCTATTTGCTACATGTATGACGTAATATGTGGTCCAGCTGAGCTGGACCAATTTGCCACGGATGCATTAGGGGGTGGTGAGTGATGATGGAAAAAAATTTAGATGCAGAGGACTTTGGATGTTGTCGATGCAGAGGGGTCTGGTGGCCCTACATGGCTCACTGTTTTGGGCCCACTAACCGCATGGATGTTTAGTCCACCCCTTGTTGGATATGTATACGAAAACTTAGTCTTATTGATTTTATCTAGCCATAGATTTTAGCACTTTTTTAGGATTGACTGTAACTGTTGGATTCAAGCATGTTTTTTGCATATTTTTGGACACTTAATCCAACGGATAGAAATTATAAACCAAGCTGATTTTTAGTATGCATATCCACCAAGGGGTGGGGTACACATCCACGCGGTTAGTGGGCCCAAAAAATGAGCTATGTAGGGCCACGAGACCCCTCTGCATCGACTGCATCTAAAGTCCTCTGTATCTAAAATTTTTCCGTGATGACGATGATGAAAGGGTGCACCTGTGGTCCAGCTCAGCCCTACCAATTCGCCACGGAAGCAAAGGTGGTGGTGGTTACATGCGTGGAAAGGGGAAACTACCACAAAAAGTGCTCCTTTTGTACACTGGCATATATACAAGGAAACCATGGTGGACCAATCCTTGATCAATCTAGATTCTAGAACCAAAAGAGGGGGTTTAGGGGGGTCTTCATTTGTAAAGAGGAAGCTACTTATGTGAATTATTTGAGGAAGAATTATTCAATAATAGGAATTTTAAAGGCAACACACTCATATGGGAAAATAATGCCGTAGTCACAAAAATAAACAGAGAGGAATGTTAGCAAGCAACACCTTAAATGCGTTGCACAAAGACAGGAAAAAAATATATATTTTAATTCAAGGTGTGATTTTCAAGGTGGTTTCCCTTGTTTTTTTACCACCTTTCACATGCAAACGCCATTAAGGCACTGCTTACCAACATTCCTAAACTTGACAAAAGCAATTCAAATAATTCACTTACCTAAAACAGCCGTTATAACGAAGTTAATGGCCGCTATAATAATGCCCTAGAATGGCGGCTATAATAATGCCTAGACCCGTTCTGCTATTTTGAAAATAACTGTAATCTTTAAATCCGTTATTTTGAATAATAAAAGAATATAATATTCTGAGTGCTTTTTTTTATTTTAGATGTGATTGATGTGACATGTTTAACAGTCATAACGGTAACGTTAAGTGTACCTCTATAATTAGGATTTAATATCTTGATTTTAGGTGTAAGGTTATGTGGCTGGGGAAGGTTCACAATGTACCTGTAAACCTTATTTCATTGATATTTTCTCAACGACACCTTGAAGAGGGCTCTCTCTCTCTCTCTAGAAATTACGATGTTAATGATGTTTTACTTGTTTAAGAGATTTTGTGCATTTTAACATACCCCAACAAGCATATCTCTATGCAAAAGTACGAAAAAGCCTTTAAGGAGAAAAAAAACTCCCCAAGATGAAGTTGGGCTGCGGTTCGTGCCTTCCTGTACAATACTCTAGCACTATTAGGCTCCACAAAACATAACATCCCCACATTGTTTTGAAAATCCTTCATCAAAAGTTCACTTTTGCTGTTTAATCTGTTCAAGAGAACTCAACATATTACATAGGGTGAGATGCAGGATCTAGATGTATGACACTATTCACATTTGCCAATTATAGGCCACACTAAAAGCTCCCAAGGGGAACGACTACCTAAGAAAACGATGAGAGAGAGAGAGAGAGACTACAATTAAAATGGATCCCCTGTTGGAAGAAAGAATATGCAATAAACAAGGATGCAAACACACCACACAGATTTACGTGATTCCCTCAAGATCGAGGTATGTTCACGAATCAGACAGATTCCACTATGCTTTGAGGCAAAGAAACACTCACAATAAAATGAATGATTGTTTCATGAAAACCGAGGTATATATAACCCCAAGATGAAACTGGGATTTCTGTATCTCTGTGCAAAAGAACAAAAATGCCCTTGAAGAAAAAACCTCCCCAAGACGAACCTGGGCCGCAGCCGCAGTGTCATGCCTTCATGTACAGTAGTACTCTAGCACAAGCAGGATCCACATATATGACAGAACATCCCACGCTGTTTTGGAAATTAACCGTTGACCAAGAGTTCACTTTGCCGTTTAATCCGTTCAAAAGAACTCAATAGATTACACAGGTGAGATGCATGGATCTAGATGTATGGCACTATTCACATTTGCCGATTATAGGCCGAGAGAGAGAGAGAGAGAGAGAGAGAGAGAGAGAGACTCGTTTCTTCACTCATTCATAACCATATTTTTTACAAATTACTAAGTACCCAAGTTCATTAATCAACCCTAAAACATAAAAAATAACAATAACACAGCTCTCCCCTCATATCTACTCTCTTCATTTATCAAATATGCAAATACCAAAGTCACAGTCTGAACCAGAACTCATGAACCCATTTAACTTGTTCCCTTCTTCCCTACTACTCTGCAATAAAAGCAGCGACATGTCTGAATTACGATGAGCTCCAAAGTTAGAGACACCTTCACCATCATATCTATCCTCTTGACTCAACTGAGAAGCAACAAACTTGTCGAGGGCCCTCCAATCGGTCACTTTCTCCATGTTGTTACACCCTCTTATCTGCTCCTCATCTTCATTGTTCTCCGATATCAGTGACATGAAGCTTGGCCTCTTTACTAGCGGTAAAGAAGGGCTCTCTAGCTGAGGAAGCTGTACAAAGTTATCAGAGTGCAAGAAATTCAAATTATCCGCTTCAATCTCCTGCTTACAGAAGAAATTCTGGGGCTGCCTTGCAATATAATCGATAGGATCAACGATGGAGCTGACCCCACTTGGCTCATCATAGATGTAACTAGAATCCCACGCTTCTCCACCTCTTGTTTGGCAGTTGGTTGTTCGTTTCTTGAAAGCCCGGCAGACAACCCAGCCTTCTTCCTGTAAAACATTCACCAAAAATTTGAAGATAAAAGTTTTTTCTTTTTTAGTGAGCATTTCTTTTTGTTTGATAAAGAGAAGTAGAAGAAACTCCTTTTTTTTTTTTGGTAAAGGGGAAGTAAAAGTTTTCTTTGAGAGAAACTGAAATTAGGAGAATCTTACTAAAGAGAAAAGGAATTGGAAGAAAGTTTTTTGAATGAACTTAAAGATGGTGAAAATATATTTTCCCATAAAATACGCAATCAATTTTCAGAGAAAATTCTCTACATAAAGTACAAAACTTAAAATAGCTATAGGTATTTGTTTCTTTCTCTTGAGAAGTAATTAAACTCTGGAAGAATTCATACAAGCGTGAAAAAGAAAGAAAAGCACATTTTAGGATTAAGAAAATAGCTGTTCAAAGCTCTATAAAGAGCTTGAAAAACTATGGAGAAACAAAAGTGAAAGTTTTTATCCTTTTAACATTAATAGCATCTCTGCTTCTTCTCCTTCTTATAGAAAAAGAGAGAGGGCTATTTATCTGGATCCTATACATCTGGCTTGGGTAAGCTATCCAACGCCAGGTCTCCTTGCTCGCCACGTGCTCCCTTTGAAAACTGTAAGGGAGTAACCATTTAAGTGGTTGTTTAATCTTTTACCTTCAAATGGAAAAAAGAAAAGAAAAACCAATTAAGTTATCTGTAGCTCATCTCTTAATTGAATTCTTTTAAATAAGTTTTTTCATATATAAATGATCTTTTTTCCTTAACTAGTTTTTTCATATATAAACCAGTTCAGTGGTTTTCTTTCTTTTTTTTTAAATCAAACCTGCTGCTACTGTAACAACTAACAAGAACACACGAACTGGTTCTTTCACCATTAATAAAGATCAAAGAGCGGCCTTGGAATGAGGTAGCTAGCAGAAAAAAAAAACTGGAGATGGAGAGAAAAAGCTTCGATGAGATGGACAGAACAGAAAGATATTTATAAAGAGAGTTCTAAAAAAACCAATGTGAATGACCCAATCGGAGTTTTTTGTTCTTGTTGTTTCTATTTCTAGGCTTTTTCTTCTAAAGTTTCTTAAACAGCTATGTGATTACTCCGTTACCGTTACCTAAGGGGCCACGTTGCGAGCGAAGAGGACAACATGTAATGGGGTATTGCTATGTTTGTTAATTGGTGGCTAGGAGTAGAGCTTGCCTGTGGAGGTCCGTTCTCCTCGCACTCGAGCCTGTACTCGTGCATGATCCAATCTGTCTTCTGTCCATTGGGTGCCCTCCCTCTGTAGAATACTAGTGTCTTCCTCATACCTATGAGCCTCATCTTTTCATACACTGCTTTGTCACGCCCCGTTGCCTTCCAGAATCCGGCCATGGTCGCCCTATTCGTTCGCGTCCCCGTTGGATACTTCTTGTCTTTGTGGCTGAAGAAGTACCACTCATTCTGTTCCTCATAACCGATCCGACACCGCTCTGTCCATTACATATTGGATCAGTCCGATCCGATCGTTAGAAAAAAGAAGAAAGAGAGAAAAATCACTTTTCTTATTTATTTCTTTCACGAAATAAAATCAGACAAACAGAAGCTGAGAACAAGTAAGACTAGGACGTTATTTATCATCCTTTCGAAGTGCTAGCATAGACTGGTTCGGTCTTCTGCTAACCTGCGCTGTTAGGAAAGAGCTGCAAAGGACTTTTTTGCAGAAGCACTCTGCAAGATTAATGGTGCAACACAAATCGTTGAAATGAAAAAGTAACGACGGCCCGTCTAATGGGGCTGTAGATCCACTGCGCACGTTATACTCCTATGCTTTTCCATTTTCTAAATTGCGCTGGTGTGCTTGACCGGAGCCATGTGATCTGGGAGAAGATCACATACAAAGGCGGGTGGCCCAGATCGTCTGGCTCCGGTTTGCGCCGGACTTACTCAGTGTCAAGGTGCTCAGATACGTGTTTCGCGGGAGCTAACACCAGGCGCATATTAGTTTCTCCCAAATAAAGAAAGAAGAAAAACAAAAACAAGAACGCTTTGGGCATTTCTGATGTTTTACCTTGGAGATCCCATGGTTCGATTCTGTAAAGATCAATGTCTCTGATAACGTCAAGATCGATCTTCTGCGAAGCTACCTTCTTCTTCAGATAATATCCAACTAGTTCCTCGTCCGTCGGATGGAACCTGAAACCAGGTGGAACACACGATTCCATCGACTCCATTACCACCACCACCACCACCACCACAACTGCATCAAATTCACCACCACACACCACCCTTTATTCCATCATCTTTAAATCATAACAAAGACAAAGAGAAAGAAGAAAATCCAAAATCAAAAGAAAAGTCCAAAGAGAAGAAAGAGAGATAAAAACGCCTCCTAATCAAATGGGGACATGTGTTACCAAGGACAATCATGAACTCATTTGCTGATGACCGACACTCACCATTTAGCTCTAAAAGGAAATAAGCGCGTGTTATAAACAAAACCCATTTTTCTCCTATAATGATTCTGGGTGTAAAAGAAGAAGAGAAGAAAAGAAAAGAAAACCAAATCATGAGGTGGTTGGTTACTTGGTTTGATAAAATCCAAGAAGTTGGAGGGTTTTGGGAGTTAGGGTTCCATGCTTGCTTCTCTGGTGTTTTACAGGTCTCAAGCAACAGACAAGTAGGGGTGCGCGCTAATGATGCTGTCTAGTAATGAGGAATGGTGGAAATGATTAATCAAGAACCCCGTTTTGTTTAGTATATAGGAAAAAAAAAACACCCACTTACAATTCCCACCAAAAAAAATAAAATAAGAACAATATTTTTAAAATATTTTTTAATAAAAAATCCAAGATCATGAAAAAAGTAGAGAAATATTTTTTACCCATTATTAAATTGAAACTGGTTCATGCTGTAGTAAAAATCCTTAATGAAATCCTGTTCTGGCCATTTAAAATCATTAATGAAATTCATGTTTTTTTTTTCTTCCATTTTTCCTTTTTAGTGGGTAAACTGGGATCGATAGCGCGATGAAATCACTATATTTTCAATAAAATTATCCAAAATTTAGAAGAAAAATTCATGGAACCCATCTTCTATTTGAAAAAGTATTAGAAAATTACTCGTCAATAAATTATAGATTCTTTATTCTGATGCGGCAAATGTTAACCAAAAGCCTTGAACTAACTTGTTTGTTGAACTTTTGTTCTTTTATAAATAAATACACGTTGAAGATGTGAATAAATATAAAAAAATGATGGGAAGAAGAAGTAGAGAAAGCAGCCAAGGCGTTAAGCCACTGGACAAGAACAAGGTGGGTGACGTTAGCAAAATTTAGCACGCGTTTCTTCAAAGGGAAAAGGTGACGAGGCGAAAAGAAAGAGACCGTTTCTTTGGACTAGGCCTGCAAGAGGGGGAAAAGAGATAGAAAGCACTCTTAAGCCATGCACATGTTTCATTGCAGAGACGACTCTGACCCTCTTGTCGCTTTGTCTCGGATTTCCGTGGCACATCTGAACTCTTTAGTTTGATAGATTGTTGAAATGCTGTCTTAAAAAAGAAAATATTGGAGATGTACTCCTAACACATTAATCATTAAATATTCTCTAAATTGGAGTCTAGATGGTATGAATTTTATGTTGGACTAGTCTAGATGGAGGTTCTTCTATTTCAGTTGATTCCGTGGAGCTGGATTTGGAACCTGGGTATCCTCCAAAATATAAGGAAAACAAAAAAAATGTTTGAAAATGAAGGATGAAATCATCTAATGGAATGAAACTGTGTGGGAGATTTGGTAGTAAAATCACAAGTTCGAGAAACAAAATATTTACTTGTGAAAGCAAATCAAGTAGTGTGGATGATCAAGCTTACTGACCAAAAAAAGAGGAGTTTGGACTAGTCTAGATGGAGGTTCCTCTATTTTAGTTGATTCTGTGTGGAGCTGGATTTGGATCCTGGGTATCCTCCAAACCAAATAAATGCGTGAAAAAGAAGGATGGAATCATCTAAAGCAATAGAACCGTGGGAGATTTGGTATTAAAATCACAAGTTCGAGAAACAAAATGTTAACTTGTGAAAGCAAATCAAGGCTTTAATTTGAAGTAAATCGTTGTTTTGAGAGTTCAAAGTAGTGCGGATGATCAAGCCTAGCGACAAAAAAAAAGTAGTTTGAATGGTTGTCATAGACCAAAAAATAAAAGAATAATTAAGCCTTTATATTGTGAAGATACACACACAAACACCATATTCATCAATTTGAAAACTTTATTTGTTGTCCGCGCGCGGGCGTGTGAGAGAGAAAGGGAGAGATTGAGAATAAAAAAGAGAAAATGAAGAGAAAGTACGGAAATATACCTGTAAAGATCTCAATGATAAAAAAAAAAAAAAAAAAATCATGATCAATCAAGAAAGAGTGAAGAACTTGAAAGATCGTAAAAAATCTCACTAGAGAGAATTAAAAAGATAAAATGATCAGAAGGGAGCTAAAATACCTGTAAAGATCTCAATGAGGAAAAAAAAAACAACTCGATCAATAAAGAAAGAGTGAAAAACTTGAAAGATCGTAAAAAATCTCTCTAGAGAGAATTAAAAAGATAAAATGAAGAGAAGGGAGCTAAAATACCTGTAAAGATCTCAATGAGGAAAAAAAAAACAACAACTTGATCAGTCTAGAAAGAGTGAAAAACCTGAAAGATCGTAAAAAATATCCCTAGAGAGAATTAAAAAGATAAAATGAAGAGGAAGGAGCTAAAATACCTGTAAAGATCTTAATGAGGAAAAGTAAACAAATTGATCAATCAAGAAAGAGTGAAAAACTTGGAAGATCTTAAGAGTGGAAAGTTCCTTTAGATCTTTCAAGGTTTTCACTCTTAAGATCTTAAGAATGAAGAAGAAGAACAACTCACGAGATATTAAGAGTGAAAAATTCCAAAATATAGTAAAAAACTCACGAGAGAGAGAGAGAGAGAGAGAGAGAATAAAAATGATAAATGAAGAGAAGAGCGTAAATAACTGTAAATACCAACTCGATCAATCAAGGAAGAGTGGAAAATTCGAAAAGGTCGTAAAAATCTGACGCGATCGAGAGAGAGAGAGAGAGAGAATGAAGAGGAGCAAAAATACCTGTAAAGATCTCAATGAAAAAAATAATACCAATTTGATCAATCAAGGAAGAGTGAAAAATTCGATAAGATCGTAAAAATAACACTAAGAACATTTAAAAAGAATAAAAAATAGCCGTTCTTACATAAAAATTATCGATCTCCAGAACTTACAGCACAAAGCTTACCTGAGAGAGGTACTGTTGCGTAGTTCGCTCGTTTAATGCAGAAGAAGAAGAACAACAAGAAGACAAGAAGATGGAAATAAAAAATGGCGAAGAACGGAGAGAACAAAAGATAGAAATTCCGTTACAGAGAGAAATGGGAAGAGTATAAAAAGAGGGATAGGACCGCTCGATTGCGCGTGGGTTGAAGGTATGAAGGACTTGTCCCATGGATGACGTCACTCGTCTCCCCACGAGATTGTTTTGCTCTAGCGGGGTTTTGCTCCAGTCAATCTAGTGGTCCTACCCATCTTTGTGTAACGCATGTTTTTGGGCCCACTGAGCGCATGGATATTTAACCCAAACCTTACTGGATATACATACCATAAATCACCCTGATTGGTTATCTCAAGACTTAAGATTTTAGCACTTTGCTTAAAGTGACTCTAACCATTTATTAGGTCAACTTTTTTAGGTTCTATACCCAACGGTTATAAATCATCAATCAAGTTGATTTTGGGTCTTTATATCGACCAAGGGAGGCACTAAACATCCATGCGGTCAGTGGGCCAAGAAAAATGAGTTAGGTAGGCCCACTGATGGACTAGGTACCAAACTCACGTAGGAGCAAAAAGATTTCCTCTCCTCTCGTACCTCATCAATTTCTCACTTTCTTTTCGTATGCTGAGAAATTCGAAATCTCATCGAGAGAGCAGCTCGGGTGCTGATGATCCATGATTTGAATTTTCTTTTTTTTTTTGTTTAATAATTCATTTCCATAAAAAGAAAAAAGAAAAACACCTCGAAACCTCGGGAGTGGTAATGCTCCCGATCAAGCAAAATAGCTTCGATAACCAAAAGGTGGAGAACCCCATCCATGGTTTGAATCAACTCATTGGAATGTTGTAGAGCAATTTGATTTTTAGACTATTTTTCGGATTAATTTTCATCTTTTTCCTAATTGATTTAAAGATTTCAATCCGTTGGATCTTTAAGACGTCTGTATAGTTCGTAGAGCTGTACAGTACGTGTTTGGGTATAACTTATGCTACGGGTATGCAGGGCCTTAAGGCCACGGTCACCTAAGGCCCCTTGGTGAGAGAAGACCCCCAGCCCAGGTCCTACTAACCACATGGATTTTTAGCCCAACCATTATTGGATATACAAACCAAAAATCAACCTGATTGATTACCTCTAGCCATAGATTTTATTACTTTTTAGGCCATGATTCGAGCCATGTTTTTTTGGGTAGTAAATCAAATGGCTAGAAATCATCAATCAAGCTGATTTTTAGTGTGTTCTTAGAGTTTTCACCTTAGGCCTCAAATTGTATCGAGACGGCCCTATGGGTATGTTGAGTATTCTTTAAAGGAGCTTTGGTGGTTTTATTTGTATATTGGGAGAGTGAGAGAGGAAACTATTGTAACCTTAATTCTTAAGAGATAGTAAAAATGTTCTTCTCACTCGTTGACGTTAGCACACACTGCTAATCTACGTAAATTAGTTGTGTATGTGTGATTGATCTTTTTTTATTCTCTTTATTATTTTTGCTGATTCATGAAAAGTCAATTTTCAACAACAATTACTTGAAAGAATGTAACGGATAGAGAGTACAGGCACAACAATTCAGCGGTATATGTACAATGTGCTATGCACACCGTATTCTTTTCCAAGCTTTTACCCACAAATATGATGCGCATATTGGTTTTTACTAAAAGCGCACTATCACACATCTTTGATTAGGCCATCAATCTGTTGGTTTGGACTCTGAATGAAGTCCAAAGAAGGTCTATTGATTGGATGTTTAGGATCATTGAATTACTAAATTTGAAGGGCTCAGTGATCCTGAATGGTAGTCCGTCGATTGAACTGTTTGGATTGACGCCATATCTGCCTATTATGGATAGAAATGAGAAAAAAAATTGTCTACATATATGCGACTGCAAAAGGCGTTGTCGTAATAATCAAGACCACATGTTGAAATGGGGTCCACATGTAATAAAAATGAGAGATTCCAAATTGATGTAGACTCTACCTCACCTTGTGATCTTGAATACTATGACTTCACCTTTGCAGTCACAATGCGACAGCCAAAGTTTTCTTATATAAATTAATAGGAAACTGTGCTCCATTACATTCCATCGTAATTAATTTGTATATGTAATTAACATCGAAGTTTTGCGTAAGATTACCTGAGGTACCCTAGGGGTGTTGGTGAAACGGTAAATTAACTACGATAGGGGTTTGCTCTTACTGATCGTGTGTTCGAAATTGCCTGGCCTCCTGCGCTTAACACGTATAGTGTGTGTGTTTGGTTGCGGATTTTAAGTTGTGGGGTGTGGTGATTTTTAAACTGTGGTGCACTATCAGTGGGTGACTTGATTTTAGGGAGTATAGACTATGTGCGAGGCAAGAGCACACTTTACATGGTTCAAAGTCTCGGCCGATAAAGATCAAGTTCAGAACCCACCCATCAGATCCAAACCGGGCTAGCTCTCTCTCGCCCCGAGATGACAAAGGAGTTCCACCTTGTCTTGGGCGAGATGGGCCAATCCCATTCTGGATCAGACTGATCCGAATCGGGATCAAAGCCCACTGATCCAGCTGCCTATCCCGAAATTTCGAATCTTAATTTAGCCTAACAAGAGGAAGGGAGGCATATATGAGGTGTGTCCATCGATATTGAATTCTTAAGTAAATTCCAAAACTGGTTTTTCTTTGAACGATGTCACTATCAACAAAATATAGCGGAATGAGAGTAAAACTTCTGTCACAATCGGATTGCAAATCACACAAACACAGCCAATGAGTTCTCGGCACGTACACCTAAAAAGCAAAAGCTATGGGTACGTTGCAAAGCACTTGTGTACGTGCCGAGAACTCATTGGCTTGTGATTGTGTGATTTACAATTTCGTGTGATAGAAGTTTTACTCGCGAAATGATATTCTGAGAGCAATTCTCTTCCCGCGTGATTCTTAAGGCCACGCGTCGTTGTTTTGTGCCATCGATGCTTTCCGTTCACCGACTTCTGACTCGTCTGCCACGATAGCACGAGTCGCACGACATTCCTTGACTGCGGCCACGTTTTGCCGCCAAACAACCGCCCGCCTAGGAGTAAAGCTTCGCTGACCGTCGAATAAATCTTTGATGACAAACGTCCTTCACCTAACTTCCTGACGGATCACAGTATTAGGCACGTGACATATTCCTTGAGACCACGGACCGAATGGATGTTTGGTCTATCCTAATTAGGGAGTTATACCCGTTGGATTTAAGTCTTTTTCTCCGTGTTGATTTCTAGTCGTATGTTTCGAGGATACTCTGATCCAACGTTTATAAATCTTCGTCAAACTGATTTTTTGTCAGTAAGTCAACCTAAGGATGCCACGTGGTACATAGTATGGTCCGTCAGGAACTTTGATGACGGAACTTCCTTCTGGAAACCTCTGTCATCGTAAGTTCTGTGCAGTGCTAACCGGAGTAAATCTTTGACGACGTTCGTCGGACTAGTATGATCCATGTGGCACACTCTTAGAAACAATATAGATGTTTGGCGGCTGGCCATCTCTAGGTAGAGCTACAAAATAAAAGTAACCTGGTTAGTGATTTATAACCGTTGATTTAGTCTCTTTTTTCACGAGTTTATTTTTAATTATGAGATTCCAACATTATTTAGGATATACCGATCCGAAGGTCAGAAATCACTGATCAAACTACTTTTGGTATTTAAGTCCACCAAGGGATGGGTCAAACATCCATACGGATAGTCACTAAAAGTGTGCCAGCGTAGCTCATACTGTGATCAGTCATTCGTCCCTCATCAAAGATTTATTTCTGCCTACCGTTTTCTGTATTCGGCTGGGACAAAATTTTGTCCTGAGCGGGCGTTGTTGCCGCATCTAAATGCCACGTGGCACATTCTTAGAGACTAATTACTGAATAAATTATCCCTATGTCGACTTAAATACCAAAAGCGTCTGATTTGTGATTTTTAGCTGTTAGTCTTAGGACCCAAACTAATGCTTGAATCCCACGGTTGAAATCAACATATGAAAGTGTTCAAATCGAACTGTTCAAAACCACCAATCAGGCTGATATTTGGTCTGTAAGTCCACCTGGGGATGGGCCAAACATCAAAACGGTCATTGTTCTTTTAGATGGTGCTACGTGGCATTTATGTGCAGTTTTGACGCTCGCAGCTAAAAACTTCGAGAGTTTATCGTCGGCTTGCGTCACTTTTCGCGGCTTACATGGCTCCTCGTTCGGCTCCTCTTGCCGAAATGTCTGAACTGATCCACAAAAGACCAAGTAAAACTAATGACAGCGGACAGTCAGCGAGGCCGATCACAGCGGCATTCTCTTAGAGGACTCTGACCGTATGGTGATGTGACGAGTGGCATACTCTTAGAGGACTCGGCCGTATGGATGTTTTTGCCAATCTCTAGCTGGACCTACAAACCAAAAATCAGCCTAGAAAATAACTCCAATCCAACGCCTAGAAATCAGTAATCATGTTAATTTTTAGTTCGTAGGTCCACCTAGGGATTGGCCAAACATCCATACGGTCATCATCCTCTAACAGTATGCCACGGGGTTCATATTGTGGACTGTCATCGGCCTCCATGACAGTGACTGTCATCAAAGTTTTACTCCAAAAGAACCACTTGAATGACCATAATAACCTCGTCTGCACGAATAAGGTGAGGTTTTTTCGACCATTGTGCTGGCATTTTCCGGATTAAATGATTTCTCGACAGTGAAGAGTTCATTCAGTTGGGAGAATGAACTGTGGAAAGCAAAGCAAACGTACGTTTGGGAGGAGAACCTCGAATGACACGTGGAGGGTAGTGGTAGGTGGAGGAACATAGTACTTTACGTATAAGATAAACAAAGGAATACGTCATTATTATAGAAAAAAAAGGTAAAATATCGCCATTCTTTGATTATATAGACAACTATGGGTCCCATGCCAGGGGTGTCAATGAGTACCCCAATACCCATTGGAACTATGGTTTGAAGTCTCCAGATCGGAGGCTGGATTAGTGGTTGCAGATCCCGGTCCGGATCGCCCCGATCTGAACAATCTTGGCGAGAAAACCCCAATATCATTCAGGTCGGTGGAGGCCAATCCCAATCCAGATCCAATGATGAGAGAACTAGATATTTATTGATTCCAGTTCTAGATACATTAGTACTCAAACAAACCAACCCGTGGGCACCCATAGTCCCTAGACTCCCTACTTCAACCCTCTAGGGATGGCAGAAGTCAAATTTCTTTTTTATATATTTGTTAATTTAAATTTGAGCAATATTTTGATGATCTAAAAGTTGTATTTGGAATGCGTGCAATCACGGTGTGCAAATTTATTTGTGTGCGCAATTGTTTGCCAAGTGTGTTTGGAACGCATGCATTCAGCCATTTGCATTTGCACACGCGTACAAACCATTGTGCGCACTCTTTAGCAAATAATATCCCCATCTTATCCTGTGCAATCATTTACACACCTAAGCGTGCAAATTCAAAATTTTGTTGTGACGCCCATACACATGTATTAATACACATGCATGCACACTAAAACTGTACCTAATATATGGGCTCCATACATTAAATAGTAAGGTATGTCCCCATGTGCATCGGTGGGTCCCACAACTCATATGTGTGTCCACACACGGATGTGAGCATCTCAACCCATGTGTGACGCATACCTCTATATGGTAGGACCTCACGAGTCGTGGGACCATCTTGATGCATGTACGTGAGACGCCTCGGGGTGTGTTGTGCCCACATTGTCCTTTGATATGTTGGGGCCTACAAGTTTTGTACTATTTTTTAGAGTATAACAACACATACATGTGCAATACACATGTATTTTCAAGCAGCAAAAAATGATGAGAAATCTAGTTTTGATAAGTGAGGACTTCATGTTTAATTAATACTTTTTTTTGTTCAAAATGACGAACTCAAAAAATGTATACATATACGTGCTTATGCCTATAATGTATGTAGACTAGTGGATGGCCCGTGCCCACGGCACTTCCCAACAAAGTGTTTACAAAAATCCGGTGGGAGTTAATCTCAGCCATTAATATATATAAAGCATAGTGGATCTCAGCCACTCTTTATTGAAACCACATAAGAAAAGAGAGGGTATGTATAAGAAAACCACTGCCACTTGTCATATAAATTGGGTGGTAGTAATATACGTATAATAGAACCAAGACTATATGATATTTCCCTCAAATCCAAGTAATATAAGTAACTAATAATTTCCAAAAATAATTTTCATTTATCAAGGTCTCCAAATGTGTAAGAATTTGTTAATATTTTCTAAAAATATTTTTTTAAACATAAAAATTAGTAATATATATTATAAAAAAATTCATTAATTTTTAAAATAAGAATGAGTTTATTCATGAGATTTTTTTTTTTAAATTAAAATTATGAGATTGTTTCAGATTAATGAATATTTTGGTTTTTTTTTTTTTTTTGTGATGTTTTGAAAACACCGTGATTTGAAGTGTTTTTCAGATGATGAGGATTTTTTTTTTTCAAAAAGTCGAGTTTCATGGGTTTGTGAAACTATGAACCATGTGCACGACTCCCGAAAGGGGTCAGAAAAAGGGAGTAAAACTTCTATCACACGAGATTGTAAATCACACAAAACACAGCCAATGAGTTCTCGGCACGTACACAAGTGCTTTTGCAACGTACCCATGTGCTTTTGCTTTTTAGGTGTACGTGCCGAGAACTCATTGGCTGTGTTTTGTATGATTTGCAATCCCGTTGTGACAGAAGTTTTACTCAGTAAAAGGGAGGCTCCTGAGCCTGACCCTTCTCATATTGTCGCACCCATTTCTCTTTTTGACAACTACTAGCTTGCACCTAGGAAGATAGATATCCTTAACAAACATCAACCGGATCTAGTAACTTCAAAGATTGTAAACCGTAACTCCGGGTCTACCTGGTTATTGAGAACCAAATCAATAAAATCGGGATACAGAAGGAATTTGATTAAAAGGTATCTAAGTTAAGCCAAGCCAAGCCAAGAAGTGGTTAACGAGTGATATTGACCTGTCCTCGAAGTTGAATGGTGTGGTCGGCCGTGGCCTCCAATCATGCGGCGGACCACATCATTGCGCTCATGAGACTCAATTCGGTCCCGCCAAAAACGCATAAAGCATGGCGCCAAGAGCAAGTCTCTCTCTCTCTCTCTCTCTCTCTCTCTCTATTTATAATTTTTTTTACAAATGTGAAAGAAAAACTTAGCGTAAGCAGCACAAGGAGATCTAGGGGGTCCTGATCGAGTATCTTTTAACTCTTTGAAATCGACCCCCCTCCAAACTCTCTCTTCCTCTTTCCTAATCTAAGAACAATAACACATTACCACTTCAGAATTTATGTTAGTTAGGATTCTATTTTATGGTTGATGGTGGTCGGTGAAGAGAAACTGATCAGATACTCTTCAACTTCACTCATCTCTCTCTACTACATTCCCACTCTTTTCCACTAAGGTGTGAAGCACAAGTTTCTTTTTTACAGATATAACCAACAATCATAGCGCCCTTCTAGGTTGTAATTCTTGGAAAAATATCCCAAGGAAAAGTTTTCTTTGAAGATTTTGTTTATATATAGGTGGGAGCCTTATTGCGCATAGGATTTTGTTTTGTTGAGTTTTTTTTTTTTTTTTTTGGAGATATGCTAGGGGTTAGGCGGGTCCTACTTGACCTTAAAACGCAAAATTACAACCTATATACAGATGCCCAAAGGCGTCGCCTTAGCCACTATTACAGAAAGATCATTAAGAAAGGTCTGCGGATCTAAGAAGTTACAGCAAAGGGAGCTATTTAAAGAAGCAAGATGATCTGCAGCTCTATTAGTCTTTCGCGAAAAACATTTTTTTTATTGATTCGGGTCATTTGTATGACTCGCCTTTGTAGGTCGTCTCGGCTTATTTGGTCTGTCCATCCTTAGGCTTCAGCCTCTTCAATAAAAGGCTTGTTTGCGCAAAAAATAATAAAAAATTGAATAGTTGGAAGGATTTTTCAAAGTCACATTTCATGAAATTATACAAAACCCATATTCTAGATTTGCTAGATAAAAGTGATTTTTATAGTATTTTGTCTTGCTATGAGATAATGATTGTTCATCATGTTGACTTAGATGGCCATTCAGTAGCTAATTGATGGATGATTCAAGTTAAAAAGCTAAGTGATTGATTGAAAACTGAACAATATTAGGGTTTGGATATCTATATTATAGAAGAAGAATGATCTAGGAGAGGGTGGTTGAACTTTTAAAATGGATGGTGTGTGAATGAAGTAGAATGGGGTGGAAAAAGGTGGAAAAAGCAATGAGATGAACAGTTTTAGAGATGATTTCGATGGGTTTGTGATCCACTTCAAGAAGAACTCTCTAGCTAGGCATCGATGGGGAAGAAGATGGGTGTCGATTGAGAGATGCAATAATGGAGACAGGTGAGCGAGCGAGGGGTCATGACACATGGATGATGGCGGGTTGAATGAGTTGGGGCCCCGGTTGTGCCCCGTGTTATTGAGAGCTTTCTTAGGGGTTTCAGTGGGGGGTTTTGATTCCCATGTGGGATGATGGTTTTGTTGGACAATGACAAGCTTCATGTGCATGTTGCATAGACTTACACAGACATGCCGCTCTTTTTTGTTCCTCATCCATCAATTTTGCTTTGAGAATTCAGTGTTGGATCCATCTATTGGTTTTTAGAAAGGTTTGTTTTATTGTGACCTTTTTTCTTTTGCTTTTAATGCTTTTTTTTTTCCCTTCTTTCTAAAGAATTCAAAATCGACTGCATTTTGTTGATTTTTAAGATACGTCCATGTCAACATTGATGGTTTTTGCTCTGGTGATCAACTCCGTAGGACGTGAAATGGGGTGGATCTGACCCAAGTTTCGACCTGATTTGAATTCGTATTTTGTGGGTTTGGATCGTTAAGATGTGACCCGATTGATAAGGGTTGAATACGAATTTATGTATATTAATCCACTTCCCAGATTCAAGACGAGTCAGGTCTTGGCGGGTTTGATACTTGGATCCTTATTGTATTTTGTAATTTATCTCCCATGTAGGTCGGATTAGATCTTCCCATATTGATCATGGTTTGATGTCTCATCTGATCCTGCTCTGAATCGGGCCGGGCGATCAGAATTGGGATTGACAGGCACCAATCCATTTAGTTTCGGGTTCGTCTCGCCCGAGATTTTGAACCATGATATGGACGTGAAATGGGGTGGATCTGACCCAAGTTTCGACCTGATTTGAATTCGTATTTTGTGGGTTTGGATCGTTAAGATGTGACCCGAATGATAAGGGTTGAATATGAATTTATGTAAATTAATCCACTTCGGATTCAAGACGAGTCAGGTCTTGGGTTTGAGACTTGGATCCTTATTGGAATTTGTAATTTATCTTCCATGTAGGTCAGATTGGATCTTCCCATATGGATCATGGTTCGAAGTCTTGCCTGATCCCGTTCTGAATAGGGCCAGGCGATCCGGATCGGGATCAACAGGCACCAATCCAATTTTATTTCGGGATTGTCTCGCCCAAGACGCACTGTTTATAATTTCATGAAGAAACATAACATTGTTTTGAGCGAGAGAGGCGGTGTTTGATCGGACCGATCTGGATTGGGATCGGCAGGTCAACTACCGATCCTGAGATTTTGAACCATGATATGGATCAGAAAAAAAAAAAACTGAAAAAAAAAAAAAATCTACATACATGATTATCAATTAGTACATTTGCCTAGGTCGTCAAACTTTCTTAATTACGTTATAATAATTCACTTCGAGCGAGTATCAACTTTGCTAATACATATTCTTTAATAATAATAATAATGTCAGATAACATACAGCTACTCTATAATTGAACACATGTATCCATCAACTTTCCAATCTTTTTTGGGCCCACTGACCCGGTGAATGCTTAGCCCACTTCTTGGTGGACCTACAAACTAAAAAATCAGTCTGATTGGTGATTTCTAGCCATAGCATTTGAGCCTTCGTTTTCCATCATGGGCTTCGTGACTAGACCTATGGAAATCACCACCAAGATTCCACACTAAAAATCAGCTTGATTGGTGATTTCTAGCCATTGCATTTGAGTCCTTTTCATCATGGGCCTCATGAAAGACCTTTGGATGGGTTCTAAGCCCATGATGAAAATGCTTGACGCCAATGGTTATAAAATCATGGAACAAGCTGATTATTGGTTTGTAGGTCCACAAGAGAATGGCCGAACATTCATGGGGTCAGTGGTGGCTCGAAAGAGTGTTCCACATCAAACTTTTGAAACAGGCTTCCGTATCAAAGTTTTTTATTTTTTCATCTTGAGGGCCCATCAACCATCCAGCCAAGAGATCAGACAAATTAACTTACAAGACAATGGGCTTTAAATAGAAGATCTCCTAGGAGTAGTCGATCTAATGGTGGCTATAAGGGCAATAGGCTTTTAGGCCCAGTACACAATAAGAGTGGTCTTGGGCTGTATAGTGGGCTCGACAACTGGGGCATGGACTTGCTTTAACGCCTGCTAAATAATTGAGCTAGTCTTGGGCTTGACTTTTAGTTAAATCTCCAACAACTCATTCAGTATCTTCTAATAAGTTTAGGTTTAAGCTTTTTTTTGGATTTTTTTAAGAATGTAACATTTTTTCTGGAACTATATTGAGTTGCATGTTTGGACATTAAGCCATACGGGGTGACACTTTAAAGTCTTATTGGAAAGGATTTGTAATCCAAACACTTTTATAGGTAGGAAACGAGACCGTATTCGCTAACTGCGAAGTGTCAGCGATCCCGCTGACAATCATAGAGTTCTCGGCACGTACCCGAGTACTTTTTGCCACATATCCAGGTGAGTACTTTTTAAGACTAGTAGGTGGCCCGTGCCCACGACACTCCTCGACAAAGCGTTTGTCAAAATTTGGTGAGTGGCTGAGATCCACCGTCCAGTTGAGGATAAGATCTCGGCCCTTCTTTATGAAGCCTATAAGAGGGGGAGACAACTTCCCTGTTTCGTTATATAGATTCCTTTTTTTTTTTAATACAAAAGCAAAAATGCACTTGAGTACGTGGCAAAAAAAACACTCAGGTGCGTGCCAAGAACTCTATGATTGTCAACGGCTTCACTAACGCTTTGTTATCAACAAAGTCGGACTTGCAGGAAACATTTCTAGAAAAAAAATGTGCACAAAAGTGTCCTACCCGAAATGCCCTTGTTTATATTCATCATTTATTAGATATTTAAGGGGCGTTTCTTGGAAAATAGTGGCAACAAAAACACCTGAGAACGGTCTCGCATAAGTAAAACTTTCATGACAGGACGTTGTCATTGAAGCATGTGACAACCAGGCCGTCTCAATACAAGTTGAGGCCTAAGGCCAAAACTCTATATAACGAACAACTGGTCTTGATAATAAAAAAATATGAAAACAATTTAGATGCAGAGGACTCCCACTCCAGTCTATGCAGAGGACTCTCGTGGCCCTACATCATTTTTTGGGCCCAATGACTGCATGGATGTTCAGCCCACCTATTAGTGGATAAATGCACTAAAAATCAGCTTGAGCCCTAGATGCAAGTGTAGGGCCTGGGCTTGTAGTAGGAGTTGGGCTGGGGGCAGGCTGTCTAGATGCAAGTTTTGGCCTAGGGTGAAAACTCCATATGAGGCCTTTTTCTATTTAATATATTAATATATATGGTAATAATTAAAAAATTTAACTCTCTATATAATAGAAAATCTTATTTAAAAAATTTTCGTGATAATCAAAAGCTAATGAAAAAATTTTGATGCAGAGGACTCTCATACCGTTACAGTCCATGCGACTCCTTATATTGTTACAGTCTATGCGGAGGACTCTTGTGGCCCTACATAGATCATTTTTGTGCCTAATGACTGCGTGAATATTCAGCACACTAAAAATCAACTTGATTGATGATTTCTAGCCATTGGATTTACCACTAAAAAACATGCTTAAATCCAATATTGAATAGAATCAATCCCAAAAGTACTAAAATCTATGGCTAAAGATAACCAATTAGGTTAACTTTTGGTTTGTATATCTAAAAAGGTGTGAGCTAAACATCCATGTAGTTAGTGGGCTGGGGGCCTTCTCTCGCCAAGGGGCCTTAGGCGACAGCCTTAATGGCCTTAAAGTAGAGACGGCCTGGTGACAACCAATGAGTTCTCAGCACATACCCGGCCGAGTGCTTTTTTCCATGCACGCATGTGAGGTTTTTTGGAGATTTTCTTTTTTGAATGTTTTATTACAAAAGCTAAAAAATAAAAAAGGACAGGGTACATGGGAAAACACTCGGGGTACGTGCCTAGATTTCATTGGCTGTCAGGCATCGATGACAGCACGTTGTCATCAAAATTTTACTCGTCTCCCGCGAGTATGGACCTACGAATTCGAAGGCCGTTATTTTTCGAAAAACGGGTGTTAAACATAGTGTCAGGCTGCCACTGTTATGACGGCCGTTAGACGAAACTCAACTGCCAGTCTGCAACTGTTCATGGTGGTCGTTAAGGAACCTCTTAGCGCTCCAAAACTAGGGTTTCGGAAATCTTTTTGGGTTGTGTTTCAAATCTACAATAATGGAGATTGGAGCCAGGATTTACTTCGCTGCTAAGAGCGCCATGGATCACAAGAACCCTCCCTTCAGTCATTGCTTCAATCCCTTATTCTCGTCACTTCTTTCCACGAAACTTTGTTGCGATTCGCAAAGAGAGGGACGATCATGCAATCTTCATTACACGTGAGTGAGAAAATCTCTTTCTCTGTCTGTCTCTGTGATCTTGTTGAATTCTGTTTGGCGTTTCTGTAATTCCATTACTAGGAGTTTGACAGCTAAAATTCAAGCTAGTTTTTGTCTTTGAAATTAATTTGGGTCTGTTTGTTGATTGTCGAGGAACAGTTGCTTTCTGTTTATATGTTTTTTGGGAAAAAGTTTCTAGTGTCGTCTAAAGCCCATTAACAAAGCCCACATAAGCCATTAACAAAGCCCAACATATGGTTCTTAAAAGCCCATAACAATTGTTCAATCAATAGGAGCTTTTTTTGGGTATTTTAATATTGCCCCCCTGGGATTTAAAAGTAATTTGGATTGCCCCCCTTGAACTTTGCAATTACCATGTTTCCTCCCTTGACTTAGTCCAGGCCTCGTTGAATAACAGGGCATTTACATTAAGTTTTGAAATGTCAAAAATACCCTTTATTAAATTTCTAAAATATTAAATATCCTTTAAACTCTCCACCCATTCACTGTCGAAACTCAACCAACGACAATCTTAGATGCAGAGGACTTCGGAGGCAATTGATGCAGTGACTCGTGAACTTTGGATGACAAATAACAGACTAGAAAGAGCTTTAAAGACCTTTGTGAGGGTTTTGTTGTGCTTGTGGACTTCAAGTCTAACCATGACCGTCCAAGATATGAGAATCAGACCCAATCACACGCGGTTTTGGCAGCTTTTGTGGAGTCCACATACAAAGTAAATGAATTTTTAATGGAGCATGAAGTTTCGCCCGATGATGAAGGTGAGAACACCCATGACCCACCAAGAGACGAGGCATCAACAGATGATCACCATCATCTATGCATCTGCGTCTTCTTCGCCTTCGTCCATCAAGAAATCGTTGTCGTCATCTATTGGTTGATGGGTAGTTGTTTTCTTGGGGTTTGAGGGGTTCGAGTAGTTCATTTGATTCAGGGATTGATTTTGAGGGTAGTGGGTTGTTGATCTTGACAAATCGAGCTTTGGGTTTGGAGAAGTTGAGGGCGACAAGGGTTCGGGTTCATGGTGGGTTCGGAGGCTTTTCTCTACTAGTGCATATTGAATCGTTGATAAGCTCTGTTTTGGGAGATTGTTTGGGTTTCAGGGGTTGTTGGTCCATGAGAAGAACCACTTGACCTGCGGTGGATTTTTCCTTCTTTTTCTACATCTCTCTGTGAAGCTTGGTTTTTGTTTCAGTGGTTGGGGTGGGGGTGGCGGTGGTGGTGGTGGTGGTGGCGGCGGCGGTGTGACAAAAAAATTAACCAGTTTCAAGGCCGTTGGGTGGGTTTTGGAGGTGAAGAAGTAACAGTTAGAGTTAGTAGGGCAGTTTAGTCATTTTAAGTATATAGTAATGGACATGTTAGATGGACTGTTATTCAACGATGCCCGGACTAAGTCAAGGGGGGAAACACGGCAATTACAAAGTTTCGGGGGGGTAATCCAAATTACTTTCAAATCTCAGGGGGTAATACTAAAATACCCCCCCTTTTTTTTTATAGGTAAGACTGTTTTTTAAAGAGATTAGTAACTCGGTGAAGGCGTGTTTTGAACCCAGTTCTATGGTTTCATCACCCACAAACTTTACCAACTGAGCAAGCTGGCATCTTCGACAATCAATAGGGGTTGTGTCCAATCCAATGTTTAAAAGAGGCCGTCTTAATGGTATAACGGACTGGGGGTGTTACTGTTAAAACAGAATATAACGGACAAGGGCAAAAATGAAAAAAAAAAAAGGAATCTAACTGATTTTAACGAGAAAAAAGGCGCTGAAATTCAAAATTTCAAAAAAAAAAAAAAAAAAATTTAACAGCCGTTTTTTCCCACAAATTTTTCCAGATTTTAACGGCTATTAAAACAATTTTAACAGCTGTTTTTTAACGACAGTTAAAAAGAAAAATGGCCGTTACTTTCTAAACAGTCAAAACGGGTTTTAACGTAATGGGCTTGGGGCGTTACCATTTTAACGACCGTTAAAACCATTTAAACGACTTTATGTTAAACCATGGTTGTGTCTAGGGATGGCAATTTCTACTAGTTTAATCAGGATCAGAACCAAAAACTCCAGTTCTGGCTTGACATTTATGGGAACCGAATAAACAAGAACCAAAACTAACTGATAATAACAATTTCGATTCTAGGTAGTTTGATGTTGGAACTGAACCGAACCGGAACCGATATATAAATATACTGCGCTGAAATTGTCATATTATCAAGATTGGAACCGATGCACCTGGAACGGACCGGAACTAAACAACGGTTCCGATTTTGGATCCATCATTTTTTAGAACCGGACCGATAAGAACCATCAATATTGGTTTCGGTTCCGTGTACATTAGCAACCGAACCGGAACAGACCACGCCGCTAGTTGTGTCGGATGTAATTATAAAGAAGTGTCAAGATGACGTCCCTCTTTTGAGTTCTTCGACTTAAGATCGATAGAGAGAAGAGAGAGGAGAGAGAGAAAGAACTCCAAATCTCATCTCAATTTTCAGATCCAATCGAAGTCTCTGCAAATACATACTCGAAAATGTCTTCTGCGTTCAGCGGCGATGAAACTGCTCCGTTCTTCGGCTTCCTCGGTGCTGCAGCAGCCCTAGTTTTCTCCTGTAAGGAAACCCTAAATCACTTCAATCCCATGTTCTGTTGATTGGTTTGTGTTTTTCTGATATGGATCTAGGGTGTTCGTTGGTGTGTTTGCAGGTATGGGAGCTGCTTATGGAACGGCGAAGAGCGGTGTGGGTGTGGCGTCCATGGGTGTGATGAGGCCAGAACTCGTGATGAAATCGATTGTTCCAGTGGTTATGGCTGGAGTCTTAGGTATTTATGGACTGATTATCGCTGTTATCATCAGCACTGGAATAAACCCTAAGGCCAAATCGTATTACCTTTTCGATGGTTACGCGCACCTTTCATCTGGTCTCTCTTGCGGTCTCGCTGGGCTCTCTGCTGGAATGGCAATCGGAATCGTTGGTGATGCGGGTGTTAGGTATTGCTTTCTATCACTCGATTTCACGCTTTGATCTATGTTTAGTGTTTCGTGTTGTTGATTTGCTTAATAGTTGTCATAGGGAAAGTAATACAGTTCGAATCCGTGTTTTGAACTGTTGAAAAATCCTCTTTATATTTTGCAACATTGTGTGTGATTTGGTTAGTATTTTGTTATGGCTAATCTCTCAAATTTGAATGTCCTTCATTTTGAACATAAATTTGTTAGATTTGTGGATTTGTTTATTCTTTTTTCCATGCTATTTATAGGTTTTGGTTTTGCATCTTTTGATCTTTATGTCAATCAGCGTGAAAGATGTTGCTGATCTTGAGGTCTTATTTTGCTCTAAAACAATTAAGGGATGGGAACTTTGATATTCTCGTGTTGGTTGAGGATTTGAGATAGTTAATATGGAATTCTATAAGAATAATCTCTGTTCTTTTCACCTTCTATGAGATGGTGTAGTTACCTTGTTTGATTAAGAACTTCACCATGGCTTTATCATCTTCGTGCGACCTTCTAAAGTTCCACAACAATTTGTATTAGTGTTAGTTCTACCCGAGTTTCATACTAAAACTAAGTTTCTAATCCCTGCCTTCATGCACACACTACTTGCAGTTGCAACTATTTAGGCAAACTGGAAAACCATGAGCATATTGTAATCAAAGGAATGCTTTGTCCTTTTGAGAACAAGTGTCCTTTTCGCACTACCAGAAAGATTTCTGAATTAAATCCATTCTTTCTATCTGATGAGTTGGTATTTTTGGAGTACTTATCGTGGAGATGGCACTGCTTTTTATGTGTCTTGTAATTTCAAACAATTGTTGAGGATAAGTATACAATGGACTATTGGGGTGAATGCAACTGAGTTGGCTGGCATGGTGGGTACTTCCAAGTTTTAAAAAGGCTAGTTCAGGAATTGAGGTGTTTTACCTCAAAAAGGTGAGGCGTAGCCTTGAGGTGGTGCTGAGGCGTAAGTCTTAATTAAAAAAAAATGCTTAAAAAACTCTAAAAAAGAAATTCGATTACGCAAAAATCAGAAACAACACATCATGTGAAAGCAATAACTTAAATAACCAGTAAAGCAATTGAGGTTATAACTTTTACCTTAGGAGTACGTTGTCGGGAATGCCTGAATGTTAATATCAAATCTTAAAAAACATAAGGCACAAAACTAAATTACCAAATCTCAATACTAACAAGGTATGTAACTAACAAGATAAAAAAGTAAGAAAAATAGAGCAAGTCTATAATGTAGTAAAAGCAATAATCTAATGAGTTAACAAACAAATACTAAGTCTAATAACAAGAACACAAATTCAAATCCTATTCTTATACTGTTAGACAAAAATCAAATATTCATCATTCTTCTATTCTTCTTCATCCCCAATATCATCATCACTAGTGGGGTCTTCTAAGGAGTCATCATGATATTTGATGCCCCTATCATTTCCTTCATTGGATTCAACCTCCACCCATTCATCTTCATCCACCAATTGCATGGGAGACTTTCCTTTACCTAGTTAAAAATTGATGAACACGCTAATACAATATAGAGTCATTTAATGATGTAGACATGTAGTCTAAGTTGTCGAAGTGTCTAACATTAAGTCACTAGCCATTTCTCTCTCCTGCACTTGGTTGTCCTCTTCGCCTTCCTCTAGAGGATGTACTCTTCTTTCTCCTTCGAGATCCTTGTGGCTCTAACTGTGCTATTTCAATCTCAAGGGCATCGAAAACGAGCTCATCGATATCATTGTGCCATGTAGAGCAAGGGCAAGGTTGTTCCAACACTGGCTCTGGCACCACATTTTTCGTTCCTCCTATGTCTCCTTCCCTTTGTTCAACAACTAGTGAATCTTCTTCCCTTTCATTCCTTAACTAGCTTTTTATTCAATTGCTTAACCCTCGACTTTTTGTTATACATCACAAAAACTAAGGCATTCAATTTTGTTTGATCCAACCTATTTCTTCTCTTTGTATGCACCTTAAAGAAGAAGAAAAACATACATCAATACATGATTGAAGTCCTAAGACTCTTAACTAGTCACTCCTAACTCAACTATTAACTTAAAAGTAATACTAGTAAAATAAATCAAATATTGATTATTAGTTAATTACATGATTGAAGGTTGACTAATTTCGCTCACATGCTGAGGAAGTACAAGACTTGACACTCTAACGACAAACTTAGTCAATGCCGGTGTGCTGTTTTCATAAGCTGGCCACCAATTAGCTATAGAAATTTCACAATTAAGTTCAAGTATGTCAGTATATAGTATACCATATAACATGACTTCATAATTTCAGAGGAAGGCACTCGTGATCATGAATTAAATTTCAAAGAAATAATTATTGGCTCATCAGGATTGTGCTTCTTCCTTGTTGACTACTTGACGTCGACCAAATAAACCAATCTTCCCACGAAATTGATTAATTTCTAAGTTGCGCGTTCTCTCTCTTTTGGGTCTGGAATCGGTTTGTTCATGCAATTATATAGACCCAATTTAATTTCTGGACGAGTCGAGAAGTCAGGGTCATAGTGAAACTGAGGATTGAGGAGTTATGTTGGTACATATAGATGGCGATGCATTTGGAAGTCTCACTTCTCATCAATACTAATGTTCCATATTTCTTTGTACCTAGATATATCATTATCCAAGTTCTTTGCAATCTCTCCTTTGGCCCTATCCATTCTTCTATATATGAAGCCTATAGTTGGTACTTTTTTTTAATCTATTATCCTCAACACACCAACCAAAGGCTTTGTAGCCTTCAAAGAATACACAACTAGGCTAAAAAGTGTTGTCTTTCAACACAATTTTTCTAATGGCTTTCCCATCCTTTGTTGCTTATACATTGTTCGCCTACTTGCTAGATGTGATCATGGTCTCTAATGATTGTTCATTCTGTAGCATGCTCTGTTATGTCAAGTTTGATGTAGAAAACTTCGTTGTGGCCGGGCGAATCAATTCTCATTTTGTGAAGCATCTCCTCAAAGCTAACACTCAACCATGGCTGTAAATAAAGTTACAAACTTGCCTAGCCTTTTTATATGCAGAAGCAAGCCAAAAATCTTCTCAAGCATCAAGTCGATGCAATGAGTTGCACATAGAGTCCAATAGTGTCTTTAACTTTTTTCCATCAATCTCTCCCCAATTAGCTTGAAGGCAGATACATTATTAGTAACAATCTACCCTATATGCTCCTCTTCCACCTCCTTAACAATCTCATCTAGAAGCTTGAACATCAGGTTGTCATTCTTGATTGCAGCTGATGCATCCACACTTCTTAAGAAAACTGTCCCCTTTAGATTGTAGACGAGAAAGTAGCATTTGTCGACCCCTGATATCTTTCCAACCATCTGACAAATGGTAACTCGTGTAAATATTTTTTTCACTTCAATCATTAAATCTGTTGCCCTCACCTCTTTCTTGAGGATCCAAGTCCATAGCTCATACATGCTAGGTGCTTTTAAACAATGCCCATACTCTCCAATTGTATGCAATATATTCGCAAAAGGACTATTGGCGACATTGAATGAAATACCATTTTAAAAAACAAGACTAATGTCCAAGAACACTTCGTTCCTAAGTTCCTTTGCATTGTGGGGGTGGTAGGACATGTAGTGGTTCTACATTTTCAGGCCTAGCCACACTACCCTCACTACCACCAATATGCTCGTCAGGCTCGGCTGCAACATATCCGTGCATTGGCCCCATTACACCATGCGTGGAAATTGTACTACCACCACTAGAGCCATCCATACCCGGTGCGGAGCTTGCTTTGGTTGCACAACCATTATATAAGCCCCTATTCAACATAAACTCAATCTTCATGATCTGTACTTTTTTGTGCTCCTCTAGTCATGTACGCTTTTATCTCTTTTATAACATTTTGGGGTACATTTGTGCATGGAGACACATTAAGGTGGGTACCCACTAGATGATCCTTCATCCTTTTCACCCTTCCTTTGATAATCCTACTACAAAAATTCTACTATAAATAAATGTAGGAGTTGGACCCCACATTTTGGATCCTCAATCTCAACCCCATACTTCCATGCTGAGTCCTTTCTACTACTACCACTACTCCCTTGCTTCTTAGAAATCCTTCTCACCATATTCAATCATATCATAAAAACAACAACAAAAATAAACCATTAAAGATGGAAAAAAAATATTTTCATGAATTTATAAAAAATAAGGCAAAACCCCAAAATATAGTCATATATCTTAAAAATTCTCTAATGCTTTGATTTCATGCTTGAGTTTGGTGATGTTCCTCACAAGAAAACCATAGGAACATTGACGGAATCACAATCTAATAAGATTTGAGCTCTATGAAGATTTCTCAAAAATTGGAAATACTAGGTTGAAAGAGAAGATTTAGTATTTCTCAAACACAAAAAGAGTTTTAGATAACCAAATATGGACCTTTTAAGTCGTTTTTACCATCTAAGACTAGTAGTGGGTAATTTGGGAAAAAAAATAAGTAAAAACAAATTAAAAAAAGACGCTCACAGTTCATGCAATTACCCTGTAAACTAAGGCTTAAGCCTCAATTGTGCTTCGAGGCTATATATATATAATTTCAAACGATTGTTGAAGGTAATTATATGATGATAATAGTGGGTTTCCCATTGTTGCCATTTACTTTTCAACTTTCTACTACCTCCTCAGGTGAAATTTGCATGGCTTGCCATTACCACTGCTTCATTGGTGATTGCTTTATATACTTCCCAACTGTAATTTCCATATATTGAAAGATGAGCCCTCTGATTGTTGAATTGTACTTTGCAGAGCCAATGCTCAGCAGCCAAAGCTCTTTGTTGGGATGATCCTCATCCTCATCTTTGCTGAAGCGCTGGCCCTGTATGGCCTCATCGTTGGTATCATTTTGTCTTCCCGAGCTGGCCAATCCAGAGCAGATTAAGAAAGAGAGCTATGGTGCCTGATGTCCTCGTGTGGTTTGTTGTTAACCTTTCACCTTCAATTCTTCTCAGGTTATTAATGGTAGTTCAGCATTTGCAGTGTTCTCAAAAACTCTCCATCCTGGATGTGATTCCTCTGACACCCTCATTGGGTGGTTGTTCTGTGATGGTTGTAGAATTAGGAATGAGTTTCTTTCAAAAATAAAGCTTTGAAGCTATGTTTGTTCGCCATGTATTGCTGTATTTTGCAGATATAAGCTCTAGCTGGTGTAGTAACCGTCACTGTGGAACTACCGCTTGTATGACATATATTTCATACCCCGTCCCTATTTAATTTCCCTTCAGTATGGGAAGTTCAATATTTTACGGAGAGCTTATGAATGCCAAGTGTAATAGTCTAATAGGTCCATTTTCATATTGGGCAATTGTGTGGATCCCCATGTTTCCTTGTACTTGGCAAATTTTATAATGCTTGCTGTTGGAATTGAGATTCTGATTTCCGCCATGTTTTAGGATGGGTGCAGACTGAAAATACAGTGGGCAGATCATAGACGATAGGGTCTGGCTTGGATTCTTCCAGGAATTTCATGTCAAACTAATTGGATAGTAGGAGCCATCTGACTTTCCACAATCGTTAGATGATCAGGAAAGAATACTGTGAATGGTCCATTAAGGCCTATAAATCAGGGGGACTTTGTGGTAAAGGTAATTTTCTTTTTGAAAGCAGTGGTGGTAGGGGTGATCATCATCCTCATATGCATCCTCCCAAGTTGGCAGCATGAATCCTATTTCCATGACAAGGTGTTCAGGGCCAGACTCATGTTTTACACCTCCCCAGTGTCTGGTTTCTATAGTTAATGGCCGGATGAATTTGATCACTGGCTAGAAACTGACCTTGAGGAGCTGTAAAACATGACAGTTTGGCCCTGAACACCTTGTCATGTCACTAGAAGCTTTCAAATAAGATGGGAGGAATGATGAATCTAGTTACAATACCAAGCATGAGCCGGTGCTTTTGCCTTTCGAGCTGTGTGCAGACCCATCAACACAGCCACGCTTTGGCCTCCTTTGCAGAGAATGCTTGAAAGGATTTTTCCAACTGCAGGACATGCTTGAATAAACTAAAATGATCAATATATGAAAATATATTTGATACAAGGGAAGAAAAATACTTGGTTACATTGTTCATTGCAACTCATAGTGTTCCCTATACTCCATGTATCGTGGACAAGAGTTTTTCCTTCACAATCTCTATGGTGGCACCAAACTCGCCAATCCCAAAATCCGAACCGCTCCGTACAACCGGTGGGACGAACAGCCACATACTAGTAACCACAACAAACCCAACTGCCAGTGGCCCCGAAATTGCCTGATGCAACTTCCATCTGTTAGACAATGTCTTCTTCACTGCAATTTCCATGGCCGTACAGATCCCTTGAAGGACAAAGAACCATGTTACCTCCCATGTGGGATCCACACTGGTGATATAAAAGAATATAAGCTCGTGCATGAGCCCGGACACAATGAACGTGGCCACCACAGCTAGTAGTAAGGCCCCCCTCCTCCCCAACATAGGAGTAGACATACACCGTATAGGGTGGTATATGGTGGGCCGTAGAATACTTGTAATCATGAGATTCCACCTCCTCCCCCAAAAATCTTGTAGTGAGGTCGACAGGTATGGCTCGTCGAACTGCGGCTCTAACTCTAAGCCGAGCAGGACTCGAGCCAGGGCTGCCCCCATGGCAAGGAGCACTTCAAGGGCCAAGTACACATAGAGGACTAATAGGACCTTTGGGAATACATATTGTTTGTAACCATAGATTTGAGCCAGTATAGCTAAAAGCAAGCCTTTTATAGCTAAACTTGAGGATGACTTGGGTCCTGTTGTGGCTTTTTGAGGAGATAGATCTTGTTTGATCTTGATGGGGAGACAAGCTATGGAGATGAAAAGTGGGAGTGATTTGGGTGGGTTGGATGATAGAGGGCCCTGATCAAAGGACAAGAGGAGGAGCTTAAAGTTACAGAGCCAAGTGATGAAGAAAACTGTGGTACCTCGGAGAGTAATGGTGGAGAAACTCAATGGGAGGATTGTAAAGAGATAGAAGATAGGGAGGAGAGAGAGGAGTCGGATCTTTCCTGTTGGGATCTTTGTGACTATGAAATAACAATAGCTTAGAGATGCAAGACCTGAAATACATGCCTTCATCAAGCTCTTCATCTCACTTTCCATTGTCTCTCCCTTTCTTTCTTTCTTGCTCTTCTTCTTCTTCTTCTTCTTCTTCTATTCTAATGGCTTAATGGCTTGTTATATTATAGTTAAAGAGGAATTATTGGATCCCATGTGAGAAATGAGGGGATTTGTTTAGTAGTAATTGCCGTGCGACATCCAACCTCTGAATAAATTAAAAATTCGATACCGGATCTCCAACAGGAAGTCTTCGAGGAGGTTTTGACTACTGTGGTATATATAAGCATCTGCTAGGTGGTTTTTCCAAAACCCACCATTGCTAAAGAGGCATGAATGTACATTGCTATAGAGACATGAATGTTTTTTTTGATTTTTTTGATAGGTAAGCCTGTTTAGAGATCAGTAACTCAGTGATGGCGGGTTTTGAACCCAGGTCTATGGTATCATCACCCACAAACTTTACCAACCGAGCAAGCTAACACCTTCAAAAAAGGTTTTGAGGGGTGCAACATGAGGACTTCTCAGGAGGTCACCCATCCTAGTACTACTCTTGCCTAAGCCCGCTTAACTGCAGAGTTCTGATAAAACCCCATAGATGTTGCTTACACGTGATATTTCACAGTATCATGTGTTAACGTTGGTCACGAGTCATGACAAATGTTGCCCTGTGGTACACTCTGCAGGTCCACTGAATATTTGGCCCCACTACATTGAAAATCAGCCTAATAAGTTATTTCTAGCCATTGGATTTGAGCTTTTTGTTTTTTCATCATGGGATTAATGAACAGGCATATGAGGAAAAAAAATGCCAAATCCAATAGGGCAGTGGGTCAAAAAAGTATGCCGCGAGCAATATTGACGAGTAACATGCATGATCGGTATTAGTGAGCAACACCTTTAAAGTTTTCTTACCTCCCTTGTTAAATAGAAAATTAAATATGCATCCTTACATTCAGAATTTTTTTTGAATTGCCTTGATAACCACTTTTGACTAAGTTTAACATGAAAATGCCGAAATTACCTGAGTTTTTTATTTTTGATTTCAAACAGCTCGGCGAGAATCTTGTGTCCATTATAACAACCCGTTCTAACAGGTCACATCTGGGAGTCAACCGAGCTAAAGGTTTCACCTAAGGGGGGCAGACCGTGAGTCTACCAGAGTAAAACTTCTGTCACAACGCACAATATGAGCCACGTGGTACAATCTTAGTGGATGCTGATGGTTGATGTTCGGCCAGTCCTTTGGTGGACTTACAAACCAAAAATCAACTTGATTAGTGATTTACAACCTTTGGATCTTTGCACTCAAATAACGCTCAATAATGCTCAAATTCCTACCGTGAAAATCAACCCATGACAATAACTTCAATCGAATAGTTTAGAATAGAAATTTATAATAAATAGTAAAATCAAAATTTAATGGTCTGATTTGGTGTATGCGAGTGCAACGTAGCCTTGATGCTCTCACATCAAACCCATCAAATTTGAAAGAAGTCGACATTAAGTTCAGACAATTTTGAGTTGGGCCATGAACATACATATCTTTATTATTGGGTATAACTCTTTCATTAACCTGAATTCGACTTTTATTTAAGGCTTAAGTCAACTGCACAATCGCAATCTGCACATCTTGCAACGATCAGTGAGTCTCCGATTGGAAGGTATCAAATGTAATTAATGATGCGGCACCCGACACCTGAGAGCACCATCCACGAGATTAGTCAAATCATAGGACAATGTTGGGGAATGCGTGAAGTCAATCATGAATTTAACCAAGGTTTAAAGGTGACCGTTACAACGGTATAACGGACTTGGGATGTTACCGTTTTTGCCGTTATAACGGAAAAAAATGCTCAGGGGCAAAAATGGGATATAATGGGGAAAACGAAAAAAATGGTGCTGTTTTTTAAACCTTGAATTTAACGTAACACAATAAAAACTTCACCTAAGAGAAACTTTCTTAAATTTTACAAGGGGAAAACCCCGCACCTTACAAATGGAAGCACCTTATACGTGGCACACTCGTAGAGATCACTGGCCGTATCGATATTTGGTATATAGGTCCACCTAAGAATGGGACAAACATCCATAAGGTCAGTGGTCTATAAGAGTGTGCCACATAGCTTATACTATTGTCCCTCATCATCAGCGTGCTAAACAACCTGTTTTGGTGTAGTGCGAGTACATTGTAATCTAGAGGCTCATGCATCAATATCATACCACGCATTGCAGTTTTCCCCTAAATAAAGTTGATTTTTTGAGCTATATAACAGTTATTAGCTCAAAATTAAATTTACTCTCTAGAAGAAAGTGCTGTACTGTAACATGAAGCCCTTTGGGCTGCTACGTCAGCTACCATGTGTGAGGAGTAAAACTTCCACCACAAGAAATTGTAAATCACACAATCACAAGCCAATGAGTTCTCGGCACGTACACAAGTGCTTTTGCAACATGTGCTTTTGCTTTTAGATGATTTAATAAAATATAAAATATAAAATATAAAATTTGAATTATATGATTTAATAAAATATGTTCATACTTTATTTTTTACTTTGTTTGAAGGCTATCCTTAACAGTAATATTTTCATTCCATTATCCTTATCTAGAGGGATGCCGCGTGTGATGTACGTGCACCTTACATTTGGCACATTCTTTGAGAACACTGTCCGTATGGATGTTTGGTCCATCCCTAAGTGGACCTACATGCAAATAATCAGTCTGATTTGTGATTTTTAAGCATTCGATTGGAGTTATTTTCATGGGTTGATTGTTAACCGTAGATTTTGAGCATTATTTTGGATAGTTTTAAAAATCATTTAATGACATTAGAAGTAATTAACAGGTCATGTTGGGGTAGTATTAAAGTTTATGGAAAGAGCTCATTAATGAGCTATTATACGCGTGGGACCAATAGCAAGGGAGTAGAACTTTGATGTTGACGTCCCTCGTCAACAATTATGAGGGACCAGAATATGGGCCACATGGCATACTCTTAGAGAACGCTAACCGTATGGATCTTTGGGCCATATCTAGTTGGATCTACCTAGTAATATTCAGCTGGATTAGTAATTTCTATTCATTGGATTTGATTCTTATTCATGATTTATTTTTAACCGTGGATTTTGAGCATTATTTGAGGTACTCAGATCTAAAAGTTAGAAAACCCTAATCAGGCAAATTTTTGGTATGTAGGTCTACCTACGGATGGAACAAACATCTAAGAGTATGCCATGTCGATAATCTATAGAATAGAAATGAAGAAAAATAAAGGCATTTCATGGCCACAATTTTTACATTAGAAAATTGTGAAAAAGATACGAAATTAAATCTATTTGTAGAAAACAATACTTGTTTTCAAAAATTGCAAAAACGAATACACATAGCCGTTTCTATTGGCATCAATCATTTCCTTCGACGCCAAAATAACTTTTTTCAATAAAACTTGATTTTACCCTCACCGTTTTGATTCCGTTTGAAATGGAGTCAAAACGAATTTGGCTCCATTGCAAACGGCGCCAAAACCATTTTGGCTCCGATTCAAACGGAGCCAAACTCATTGACACATGCATATAAAAGTTTGTGACCAAGGGTCGGCTGTGTGCGCAACGATCGAGTAGCCGATTGAATCGGAGCCAAATCAATTCTGTCTCCGATTCAATCGGCACCAGAATTGATTTGGCTCCGATTCAATCGGCTACTAAAAGGGCTTTTTGGGTATTCCATTTTGAAAAAGTTGACGCCGATTCGAACGGCTATGTGTATTCGTTTTTGTAATTTTTGAAAATAAGTGTTGTTTTCTACAAATAGATTTAATTTTGTATTTTTTTTCACAATTTTCTGTTTTTACATTGATCTCCTTATTATTTCTTTTATAATATTATCTTTTTAACAAAAATTTCTAAGACAAATAAAAAATAAGACCGGCAGCAGTCAGCAAAGTCGCTAACTGATGATAATATGAGCCAAGTGGCACACTCTTAGAGAATGCTGACCGTATAGATATCTATGTTTGACCGATCCTAGGTGGACCTAAAACAAAAAATCAGACTGATTAATGATTTCAAACCTTTAGATATTTGTACCCCCAAAAATGATAAATAATGCTCAAATTCCACAGTTAAAAATCAGCCTATGAAACGATTACAATCCAACACTTAGAAATTACTAATCAAGCTAATTTTTGGTACGTCCACCTAGGATTGGGCCAAACATCCATATGGTTAGAAATCTCTAAGGACATACCACGTGGCTCATATTTTGGTCGGTCATCAACTTTGCGGCACTGGTCAGCAAAGTTCTACTCCTATTTTGACTCTCAAGAACAGGCCAATTAAATGTGGATAGATTTTTGATGCGCCAATTACTTGATATGTCCATGGGTGCATGCTCCTCTAAAAATGCCACATAGCACACTTTTTTGGCCTGCTGGTGTTTCTACCTAAGCACAATAGATCAGTTTGATTGATGATTTTAAGCCCTTGGTTTTATCGAATCCAACAGCTAGAATAAGAAATTGTCAAAAATGAGTGGTTAGAGATAATCAATCAGGCTGATTTTTGGTGTCTATATCAACCACATCCACATGCTCGTGGGCATGAAATCGGAAAAACTTCAACAAATCCACTAGTTTCAACAACGAAATCGGAAATAACTTTTTAGCACCAAAATAAGCAGACGAAGGTAAATCTAGTCCGTCGATGGAACGGCATTTTGAGTACTAGTGTGTCAAGAACCGGAACCTATTATATACTTTGGTTCCTAATTTTATTGGTTTCAGGTCTTTTAGGGTCCGATTTTAAAATAGCCAGGATAAAAAAAAAAAATAAAGATAGCTAGGGAAATGATAACATCCTCCCGTGCCGGCATGGTCTGTTGGAATTGTGTGGTGGGGATTTGAATGATCATCAGTTGTTTGGAACTTCACTGCAAAGAAATAAACTATACAAATTTTAAAACAGTATAAATAAATCAAAATTTTATTATTAGAAATTTGTTAATGTATAAAGTTAATTCACATCGTCTCATTGAATCAACGAATAAATTAAAAAAATTAACTGGATAATTTTATTGGTAAGTAAAAATTATACATTTAATATTAAAAATAGCCATGTATATAGATTTACCTCTTATAAATATAATATTTATTTAAAATTAAATAAAAACTGACATGTTATCATAATTTGCCAATACAAATACAATTAAATTATAAATCTACCCGTTACTTGTGAGATTGTTGGACTCATAGCTTAAATTTCTTTTTGAACCAACTTGACTAAAAGATAATAATAATAAGTAAAAATTAAGGGAATTTTTGACATACCCCCCATGTTATCTTTAAAATTTGACATACCCCCCACAATTTGAAAAAGCTGACATACCCCCCTATGACTTGGTCCATTGTCATTTGACCAGTGTTGACTCGAGTTGACTACCTATTTTTGTATTAAAGGAAGAAAGTGCCCTTGTCTTCAACCTTAGAACAAGGGTTTGGGTTTAAGCCAAAACCCATAACCCAAATCAAACATGAAAAGAGGAGATTAAAGATAAAAATTAAAACCTATGTTGGTAAACTTGAAATTTTTTTTTTATTTTTTTGATGAATTAAACAGAGATTGAGAAGAAAAAACCCCAAAAAAATAAACAAAACTCATGAAGGAATGAGATTTCTTTTTATGAATTTTATTGTAGAATGAAATTTTATAATTGAGAGAACCCATCTTTCCAAAATCCACATCTCAAAAATTTGAAATATAAATTGCTTTGTCATGTTTTTCGTTTTTGCTGATGAAAATTTTAAAACCAAAATTGTATGCTTTGTGTTTTTTTTTTTTTTTAACCTTGGGTTTAAAATTATTGCCGGGGTGGTGGCCAGCCGGCCATGAGACTCCGGTGGGTTGGTCGCCGGTCATGGTCGGCCAACCCATTGGAATCTCTTGGCCGGCCATCCCCACAGCTGTTTGATTTGGGATTTGGGTTTTGGCCCAAACCCTTGTTCCAAGCTTGAAGACAAGGGCGATTTTGCCATTTAATACAAAATTTGAAAGTCAACTCGGGTCAAATGACAGTGGACCAAGTCATAGGGGGGTATGTCGGCTTTTTCAAATTGTGGGGGGGTATGTCAAAAATTCCCAAAAATTAAAGAAAAGAAAATATAAAAAACTCACCATAAAATTCACAAATTATTCTTTCATGTTGAAGATTTACTTTTCTAGAAACACAAAGAAAAGTTAAGGTAAGAACAAAAATTAATATCAAAAAAATATAAACGCAAATTAATGACATTTAGATCACACGTTCTAAAATTTTTATGAAAACTATGGTGAAGTATATCAACTTTGGGGTCCTCAAATGTGTAAATGGATTAGGGTTTTTTTCACGGAGAGCTATAAAAAGAGAGCTAATTGTTGCCGTTTTAATTAAAAATATTAATAGAATATTAAATTTAATAAGAATTAAGGCAAACGTTACCATTTAGGTTCCTTGGGAGATTAAGTTATTAAAGGGATTTTATATAGGTTGAAAAGATGGAGACGTTTTAGGTGGGTGAAGAGATTTTAGAGACATAAAGAGATTTTAATAAATTTAAAACCGTCCTTAGCTTTTATTTTAGAGATACAGAAAGAGGGAAACATTTTAGGTTGGGGTTATGTGATTAACTTTTTTTAATTAAAATTTCTTTTTTCTAATCGTTGGGCGATGTATTAGTTATGTGATCAATTTTTTTAATAAAATTTCTTTTTTGTAACCGTTAGATGCGGCTTGATGTTGTGGCACTAAGAGAATGAGATTGATGACGTGGCACTCTGATTATAGAGAATGCCACATGAGCATTACGTGGAGGAGATAGAAGATGAACCCTCACTTTTCTACTTTAATTAGTACAGATATATAGATGGGATTGTAACAACTTGTTAAGCCATATATTTGGAAAAATGCTTATGATGATGATAATGAAAACCCTTTTGGGACACATAAAAATCCCTTCTATTACTCCCAAGAAAAAGCACATTAAATGTGAAATTTTTTGTGCAAATTGCTTGATACATGTGTCCATGTGTGCTCATCTAGAAGTGCTACATAGCACACTTTTTCGGGCCCACTAATTGTATGGATGTCGGGCCCACTTCTTGGCGTTTCTACACACTAAAAATCAGTCCAATTGATGATTTTTAGCGCTGTGATTTCATATCCAAAAAAATCTTGAAGAATACAACGGCTAGTTGAGTGAAAAGTGCAGAAAATCAAATGGCTAGAGATAACCAATCAAGCTATTTTTGGAATGTATATCAACCGCATCCGAATTCGGTCAATGGGCACGAAAATTGTGCATCAGTGGGCACGAAAACACGTGCCACGGGGATTTTAGAGGGGGATACTTCAACGCATTGAGTAATTTGAACATCGAAACATTTCCTACTAAATGAATTAGTGGGTAGCACGTGATTAACATGTAGGCTTTGCTTGGTTCATCTCAAATTGAGTGCAATAAATCCACTTGCAGAGAGCTGAGGAATTCTGCACGATTGGTTGGTGTGTGCAAGTGAGGTGGCGCACAAGTGGATGTTGAACCTTTACAAACCTATTAAGAATTTGGATGCAAGTCCTTGTTGTCCAAAACCCGTGTAGTCGTTTGCACAACGTTCTCTTCTTATCTTTGCTCTCTCTCCCCCTATTTCTCTTTGTCATCTCTGCCGCAGTTCAGAAGCAAGCTTCCTAGCCAAATTCGAAACCTTTCCAACATTCCTTACTTTTCGATGACCTTTTTCTATCAGATTTCAGTACCTTATCGTTTGCAACAGAGACATTTCCATCATCAAATTTCCACCGCAAGAGAGGAGTTGCAAATTCACTCTGCCACCGAAACTCCATCCCTTCTCAAACGGATTCTAGAACCAAAAAAGCCAGTGTTTTTAACTTTTCGGCAATGAAGTTTTCAGTCATTCCTTCTCTCTTGAAGATCCAACTCTATTGACGGATTCAAGGTTTTGATGAGAGAATTGTCGAGATTTGCATCGAAAATTGATTCCGTCCAGATATCTTCATCTTCTTCGGCAATATTTACCGCCATTAGAACTTCAGAAGAGCTCAATGGAGAGAACCATAGATAGCTTCTGATCTGTGAATAAATGAGCGGCATAGGGAGCTAAAACAGGACCTCGAGATTTTGTTGAGAGAACTATGCATATATCAGGTATATACATAAGATACAATATATGGTGTAGTAACCATAGGCAAGTGCGAACCAATCAACTGCAATGGAATGGCTTTGCAAACAAATGTATGGCAATCGAATGCAAATGCATTCCATTGCAACTTGCGACCTGTTGCAGCGAACCAAGTAGGCCATAAATCTATAATGTTATAAAGCCGAAATTGGGGTTGCCACCCACGCCCGGTTCACAATATACCCCCACCTTAAATTTCAAAAATTAGATTTATGTGCACAGGTGCAAGCGATTAACAATGTCGTGTGGTGTAATTGTCACGTGACAACCCAAGTTTTAGCTTTAAAATAGTAACTAGGGGAAAGCCATGTGCCATGCACGTGCACCTTACACGTGGCAGCACTTTACACGTAGCACACTCGTAGAGATCACTTGCCGTATCGATATTTGGCCCATCCCTAGATGGACCTACATGTAAAAATTCATCTTATTAATGATTTTTATGGATTTGATTGGAGTCATTTTCATGGGTTGATTTTTAACCATAGATTTTGAGCATTATATGGGTATTCAGATCCAAAGGTTTGAGATCACTAAATAGGATTATATAGGTCAACCTAAGGATGAGACAAACATGCATGCAGTCAGTGGTCCTAAGAGTGTGTCACGTGGCATATACTATTGTCCCTCATCATCATTGATGAGGGATGTGGGCAAGAAGGTTTTTCGTTTGAAAGTACAGAAGCTTTTAATTATGTCACATGTGTGGCACAACCAATTGTTGCTTTAGATAATAGATAATAGATAGATAATAGGTGTATAATAAGCTGACGTGGCTAAATCTAGTCCGCCGAGGGAACGGCGTTGCTGGCGTGATTTCCTCTCAATTCATCCGTTGATATAACTGCGATATATCGCGATGATTGTCGAGAGAAATTGGCAGTTGGGAACTTGGTAGTTGGCAGTTGGGAGAAGTAAAGCTGGAGCGGGAACTAAACGAGTGGGGTCCAAAGTGCGGGGTCACGCGGCAACCCGACGCCAATTCGTTCCGAATAAGAAGCAAAGGAAAACGATATTGTAATCCCGGCGGACACGTTCTCCTTAGGTTTAGGCTGTTGGATGTTCTTCGTGATGCATTAGTTGTGAATCTCGAGGACTATTGAATGACTTAGATCTAGGGATGATAGTCTACCAGAAAAGGATCGTCGAGAAATAAAAGCGAGAAACTGAAAAGATATTTATTCCGTTATTGCGGCCAGAAAATCGGAATCATCCTGGTTTGGGGGGCTATATTAGTCACCCTCGCCTCTCATGCAGTCCGTTTCTTCTTTCATGCTTTCCTCAGCGTAGAGATCGAGACCCTAGCTTCTGTTCGTGCTCTGCTTCCACATCTCTTTTGCCGTTAGGTTCTCTGGCTTCTCCAGCGATTTTCCCGGTTGATTTCTGGGCGAATTTTCAGGTAGTTCTACGCGTTCTCTGCATCGTGTTCGATGCATGTTCTTCCATCTTTGAGGGAGATTTGAGGTTCTGATCTTTTTCGTGGTTTTGTTGTTCCCGATTTTGATTTTTTTTAATCTCTCAGTTCTGATCTTCTTCGCTTCGTTTTTGACGCTCTTCTTTGGTTTTCTTGATTATAAAAGCGAATTTCTTTTTCTGATTTCGGATCGGCAGAGATATTTGCTCGGTTTTCGAGCTATTAGTTCGTCAATCGATCTTTCTTGTTAATCTTTTCTTCTGATCATTCGGCGTGGGGATTACTGAGTTCTGTAGGAGCAAGCTAGGGTTCTCTACTTTTTCTCAACTCTTTACTGCTTCTTTTGGCGGGGTAGCCGGGGCTCCCGCCTCGGCGTGTTTAAAAGCCCTCTGTTCAAAGGTCTAAAACCCTAGTCTTTTTTTTCACAACCATCGGGAAGAGATGCCGGCCTTGGCATGTGGCGTAGATGCTGCCATCATTTTTCCTGGTTACGCTATCGCCGGGGATACCTCTCTTCCCGCCCCAGAAACATTTTCCGGCGCTCCTCCGGTGACAAACACCACCACCACCTCCCTCTTGCACCAATCCCTTCCTTCCCATTGGTCTACATCTCTCTCGGCCTCTGTCTACAAGATCGATGGCTGGGGAGTGCCGTACTTCTCCATTAACTCCTCCGGCAACATAACCGTTCGTCCGTACGGTTCCAAGACACTCCCTCACCAGGAGATTGATCTCATGAAGGTCGTAAAGAAGGTTTCAGAACATAAATCATCTGGCGGATTAGGTTTACAGCTCCCTCTTATCGTGCGCCTCCCCGATGTCCTCAAGAACCGTCTCGAATCACTGCAGTCGGCGTTCGATTTCGCCATCCGTTCTCAAGGTTATGATTCGCATTACCAGGGTGTTTATCCAGTGAAATGCAACCAAGATAGGTTCATCGTCGAAGACATCGTCGAGTTTGGATTGTCGTTCAGGTTCGGCCTCGAAGCCGGATCCAAACCGGAGCTTCTCCTGGCTATGAGCTGTTTGTGCACAGGAAGCCCTGAAGCTTTTCTGATCTGTAACGGATACAAAGACGCGGAGTACATTTCGCTTGCTCTGATAGCGAGAAAGCTTAATCTGAATACAGTGGTCGTTCTCGAGCAAGAAGAAGAGCTGGACTTGGTAATTCATATCAGTCGAAAGCTCGCCGTCCGTCCGGTTATTGGCCTGAGAGCTAAGCTAAGAGCGAAGCACGCCGGCCATTTCGGATCCACTTCTGGCGAGAAAGGCAAGTTTGGATTGACAACAATGCAGATCTTGCGAGTAGTGAGTAAGCTCGAACAAGCTGGAATGCTCGATTGCCTTCAGCTCCTGCATTTCCACATCGGATCTCAGATCCCTTCGACGGCATTACTAGCCGATGGCGTTGGCGAGGCCGCACAGATTTACTGCGAGCTTGTCCGTCTTGGTGCTGGCATGCAAATCATCGATGTTGGTGGGGGCCTGGGCATTGACTACGATGGATCTCAATCGCCCGATTCAGACATTTCGGTCGGTTATGGACTAGAAGAGTACGCTGCGACGGTCGTTCAAGCAGTCCGGTACGCTTGTGATCGGAAATTTGTAAGACATCCGGTGATCTGCAGTGAAAGCGGTCGAGCCCTTGTCTCTCATCATTCCGTACTGATATTTGAGGCAGTCTCTGCAACTGCGTCGGAGGCGCCATCGATGTCTTCCATTGGTCTCAGCCTTCAGTACTTTGTCGAGAGACTTACGGATGATGCCCGAGAAGCCTACCAGAATCTTACGTCCGCGGCCGTCAGCAGAGAGTGCGAGACCTGCCTGCTCTATGCCGATCGGCTTAAGCAACACTGCCTCGAACAATTCAAGGAGGGGTCGCTTGGTCTCGAACACCTTGCAGCGGTCGACGGTGTATGCGAATTGGTCGCAAAGGCGATCGGAGCATCCGATCCGGTACGAACATACCATGTGAATCTCTCTGTGTTCACTTCTGTTCCTGATTTCTGGGGAATCGGACAGCAATTCCCAATTCTTCCGATTCACCGGCTCGATCAGCTGCCGGTGGTGAAGGCGGTGTTATCGGATTTAACGTGCGATAGTGATGGGAAGGTCGACAAGTTCATCGGCGGCCAATCGAGCTTGCCGTTGCATGAGCTTGAGGGCGAGTGTGGTGAAAGTGGCGGTTACTACTTGGGGATGTTTCTGGGCGGCGCTTACCAGGAGGCGCTCGGGGGATTGCACAACCTGTTCGGCAGCCCTAGCGTGGTACATGTGTTGCAGAGCGACGGACCGCACAGCTTTACGGTGAAGCGGGCAGTGCCAGGGTTGTCGTGCGGGGAGGTCCTGCGGGTGATGCAGCACGAGCCGGAGGTCATGTTCCAAGCGCTCAGGCACCGTGCAGAGGAGTGCGGGCACGAGGATGACGAGATGGCCCGTGCCGCGATGGTCAGTGGCCTTGCTCGCTCCTTCCACAATATGCCTTATCTCGCCACCACGACAGCTGCTTCGTATTGTGTGACTATTCCGAATAACAGTGGGTATTATTATAATCATTGCGACGAGGATGATAAAAATGTTGCAGCTACTGATGTTGTTCGCGACGATGAGCAGTGGACCTATTGTACTGATTGAGATCAGTTTACCAGTTACCAGTTACCAGTTACCAGTACCACCGCTTCCAATTGGTTGTCCTAGGAGCGCATTTTCTTTTTACTTTTTCCTCTTTGAGTGAGAGGGGACCGAATCGAATCATAACTTCCGAATCTCGAGTGAGGGGGGAATCTTGGGCCCGTATTCTTTCTGTTATTTTATTGATTATTTGGTGGCCTATGTTGTTTTTCAATTGAATGGTGGATGGGATGGGATGGGATGGGATGGGATGTATATCTTTCTTCAACTCCTTTTTGAATATTCAAAGTTTCTAACAACAAACTGTGGTGGGGTCGTCTCACTTTTGGACTTAAAACAAAATGGTGACGGGGGTTCATACTTCGTAGTAGTTCGAGTTAAAATGTATCCCTTTTAAGCAATTTTCCCCCAGAAAATTTGCCAAGAACCAGGTCACCGCCATCTTCCTTGGCGTTTGGATTCGTGGACATCTCAATAAGCTCTCAGTTTGTGTCTTGGTGAACCAAATGGAATGAGCTGGAGGTGGTCAAGCTGAGCACCGAGGATGGCAGAGGAGATCAGCAAGGCTGATGTGGAAGCTGCTGAAACTTCTAGATTGGGATCGAGGTCAATCTGGCTGTCCGTTCTTAGGTGGATTCCCACCTGGACTTGCCATGTTAACGCTGCTGAGAAATGTCATTTCTCCTTGGTCAAGTGAGTCTCAAAAACTTTTCTTCTTTTTCGTGTTTTTACGAAACCTTGTCTCTAAATTTCCTCAAATTAATGTTTTGGAAGCCCTATTAGTCTCAATTTTCGTTTTGGGACAGAATTCAATTTAGGAGAATTCAAATCTCCTGGTGTTTATTTAACCTTTTTATAAAACTGCAGTGCCCTCATTACAAATTGTACTTATTCTGAAGAATCTATAATAGAAATTTAAGTTTAGGGTGTGCGTACTTATTCTGAAGAATCTATAATAGAAATCACCGTCTGATGTTTCTCTAATCAGATTTAACCTAATCATGTTATGAATGTTAGAGATGCAGAGTTCACTTTATCGCTCCTTCAGATAGAAGGCATAATGGTTGCAATACACATTAACTTGTTTGTTAGTGGAATTGGCTTGCATCCCCTGCATTCATTATCCCTTGGATATTGTACTGTTTTAGTTGTATTTTAGTTTTGACTTTCTTGATGCTAGTCGGAGAAAAATTAATTACCTAAAATTCCAAATAACCAAAATCATATTTAAATCCCAATCCAATTATCCTTATTGTAGAATTTTATTTCATGCTCAGGCTTCCAAAATTAAGCATGCATGTTTATCTCTAGCTAGATGTTCTGATGAAAATACCTCTGTCTGGCTCATATTAAGATTGTTCTTGACAGGGTATTATTTCTGAACCTTGTCCCCCTGCCTATGCAACATAAAGTTAATCTACAAAGGGTCATAGAATGAAGCCTTTCTAATGCTTGTGTACAAGAATAAGCCTATTATAATATGGAGACTGAGGCATGGTTCATCAATTCCTTTGAGGAGTGGCACGCGGCCAAAAACCTAAGCAACTTTATTTTACGCGGTTATTCTTTTGGAGATTATGTTACAGCAAGGTATGCTCTCAAGGTGATCTTTTACGCATGTGGTCGATGCTTAATTCTGAGCGAGTTTTTGGCGTTTGTTCTATTATTAATGATGATTTACTTGTGTTTCAGCATCTGAACTCATTCAGCATTTGATATTGGTGGGACTTGCTGGAAGTTGAATTTTCATTAGAATCAGATGCTAAGTCTGAGTGGCTAACCTGATTCAGAGTGACAGCAAGCAGCTATATTTCCATCTTGGAGAGTCTAGCATTACTACTCAGAAAGTTGTCCGGTAATATTCTAGATTTTTATGTTAATTCCTTGTTATGGTTGGCATTCATTGTCAGGAAAATTAAGTCACATGCTTCTATCTAAATTCGTTTGAAGGAGATTGGGCTTGTATGCTATACTCCCATCCTTTAGATTGCATGAATGTTGTATAAATTATGCTTCTGGAAACTCTTTCTTTCTCTCACATGAGTCTGTTATTTTCCTTATCTGTGGTAAATTCTTTATCCTGGTTTATATCTAAGTAAGATACCATCAGCGTTATTTTCCGTGGACACTCTTCTATATAACTGGCATTCCTAACAATGATAGTGCACTTTCATTAATTATTAAATGGTTGGCACTTGGCAGAGGGACCTCACCTCTTTTTTATTGCATAGTTTTGATAACTCATAGGTTTTTTTTTTCCTTTTCATCTTGGTAATCAGGTCTTGGCAAAATTGAGTAACTTGGCCAAGGCACGATGAAAATAGAAAGTTAAACTTTCTTTGGTAATCAGTATTAGATAAGGAAATCTAGGTGGAGATGCTTCGATATGCACATGCTTACGTGAATGCCATGTATAATACCTAAAGGTGACACAATGAAGCATAGTTAACACTTGGGTGACATGAGAGATATAGGAGTGGAAGTCGAGAGATAAGTCCAGGGGGCATAGCCTTTAGGTTGGACGACATCATTGTAAAGAGCCATTAGGGCACCTCATCGACATCATCCCTTCAGAGAGAAGACATCAACAAATAGATATGCCCCGAGGACTGTTATACTGAGAGAGTGTACATGTCCTAAACATGAAAGATCAAAGTCCTTGGAGTGTATGATCCTAGACAACATTGGAGGTCAAAAATATTGCAGCATGTTCCGACCCACATGACTAACCTCTGGTGGGACCATACCATGTGACAACACACGGTGATAGAGTGACATATTAGAGGGCGTCTATGTCAGAGGGCGTCTTGTACTATTGATATGTTAGATGGCACCACACGTCAGACAGTACTTCGTGCAACTTATCTATCAGATGGTGCCTCGTGCAATTTATCCATCAGACTACAATGTACGTCAGACGGTGCCTTGCGCAATTTATCTACCAGACATCACCGCACGTCAGACGGTGTCTCGTGCAATTTATCTATCAGATGGCATCGCACGTCAGATGGTGCCTCGTGCAATAGATCTATTAGATGACATCGTACATTATACGGTGCTGTATACCGAGGCCTTCACCCACAAAGTGCCCATTGGGTAACTACATACAACATTAAGGCAGTAGTTTTGCTTGCTTAACAATCATTTCTTGGAAACTCGATTTCTCATGTTCAAATAATGAAGGCTATTATGAAGCCTTCTTCTTGGGTTTTTCTACAATAAAAAATTTAAGATTGACCACCTCATGATAAAGGGAGACTCCAAATCCCTCATCAACCAAATGACGGGGACTGGCACTCTTTAAGAAGTTGCACTGGTACCTTATTGGATTGCAGTGTAGGTCTTGATCCAATATTTTCAAAATTCTATCATTGAACACCCCGGCCGTATGGGTAGTTGCCTTGCCGATGCTCCTTTCCACTCTTGCTTCAAAGCACTATTCGAGTCATAAAATAGATAGTTCCCAAGTCTTGGCTGGACGGTGTTGAATCTAGTTCGGTAAGTGTAGTCAACGAGTGGAGCCATCTGATCATCACTGACTTGCTCCTTATTCCTAAAGATTGTACTTTGCCGTTAAACATACCAAGTCATTTGTGCTTCTCCAGGATACCTTATACCACCGGGAACCTGATGTTGCACTCTCCATGTGCGTTGGTCGGATTGAAACCTCAAAGACACTCCATCAGGTCCTTGAGAGCACTTGTGGATAAATGTGGATGTCACGTCCAGCAAGAGATTGCTTTCGCCAAGGTCAAGGAACTATTGACCTCAGCCCCCACTATGATGGCATTGTTGCAAGGGAAACTAATTGTCTTATACATCGCTTCCTTGGATCAATCCATTAGTGCCTTGTTGGTGCAAGAAGATGAAGCAGGTCAAAATCATCCTGTATACCACACTGGTTGTGTTTTTAATGAGTTTGAGCTCCCTATTCAAAGGACTAGTGCACTTGCCATACCCACATCCCTGCTACCCATAAATTTCGACATTATCTGATGGCTAGCAAATTGTATCTCATTGCGAAAGCAGACCCAATTCGATATCTTATCTCGAAACTAGCGTTAACAAGACGCACTGTTCAATGGCTATGGCATGTCTAAATTTAAGATCTCGAATTTTCCCCCGAAGGCCATTAAAGGGCATTCACCATTCCTTGGGATAACTACTTGACACAGAAATGCTAGACGTTTTCTTATCCGAAAAAGTTTCGTCAGAAGCAACATGGACGCTATATTTCGTTGGCTCTTCCATCTCTACCGAATGAGTTGTAGGGATTGTTCTCATCGCGCTAGATTCCACGACCACGTTCCTTTCCTGCAAACTCAATTTCTGATCTTTAAATAATGAAGCCTTCTTCTAGCGTCTTTCTACGACAAAAATTTAGGAGTTCAGTACCTCAGGATAAAGGAGGACTCCAAATCCCTCATCAACCAAATGACGGGGACTTGCACTCTTTAAGAAGTTGCACTGGTTGACAAATGTGGATGTAACGTCCAGCAAAAGATTGCTTTCACCAAGGTCAAGCAACTATTTACCTCAGCCCCCATTATGATGCCACCGTTGCCAAGGAAACTACTTGTCTTATACCTCGCTTCCTTGGATCATCCATCGGTGCCTTGTTGGTGCTAGAAGATGAAGCAGCTCAAAATCATCCTACATACCACACTAGTTGTGTTTTTAATGACATCGAGCTCCCTATTTAAAGGTCGAGCGCACTTGCCTCGCCCTCATCCCTACTACCTAAAAATTTCGGTAGTATCAGATGCCTAGCAAATTTTATTTCATTGCCAAAGCAGACCCAATTCAATATCTTATCTCGAAACTAACCTTAACAGGACGCACTGCTCGATGGCTATGGCATGTCTAAATTTAAGATCTCGGGTTTTCACCCGAAGGCCATTAAAGGGCAATCACCTTTCCTAGGGATAACTACTTGACACAAATGTTAGACGTTTTCTTATCCCGAAAAGCTTCATCAGAGGCAACATGGACACTATATTTCGTTGGGTCTTCCATCACTATCGAATGAGTTGTAGGGATTGTTATCATCGTGCCAGATTCCATGCCCACGTTCCTTTCCTGCAAATTCGATTTCTAATGTTTAAATAACGAAGACTAATATGAAGCCTTCTTCTTTGGTCTTTTTACGGCTAAAAATTTAGGAGTTCAGTACCTCAAGGGAGACTCCAAATCCCACATCGACCAAATGACGGGGACTTGCACTCTTTAAAATTGCACTGGCACCTTATCGGATTGGAGCGTAGGGCTTGATCCAATATTTTCAAAATGCTATCCTCGCACACCCCGGCCGTATGGGTAGTCGCCTTGCCGACGCCCCTTGTCACTCTATCTTCTAAGCACAATTTGAGTAAAAAATGGATAGCTCCTAAGTGGTGGCTGAACGGCGTTGAATCCAGGTCGGTAAGTGTAGTCAACGAGTGGAGCCATCCGATTATCACTGACTTGCTCCTTATTCTTAAAGCTCGTACTTTGCCGTTAAACATACCAAGTCATTTGGGCTTCTCCAAGATACCTTATACCATCAGGGAACATATGTTGCACTTTCCCGGTGCGTTGGTCGGATTGAAACCTCGAAGACACTCCATCGGGTCCTTGAGAGCACTTGTGGACAAATGTGGATGTCACGCCCAACAAGAGATTGCTTTCACCAAGGTCAAGGAACAATTGACCTCAGCCCCCACAATGATGGCACTGTTGCCAAGGAAACTACTTGTCTTATAACTCATTTCCTTGGATCAATCCATCGGTGAGTTGTTGGTGCAGGAAGATGAAGAAAGTTGAAATCATCCTGCATACCACACACATCGAGTTTTTAATGAGATTGAGCTCCCTATTCGAAGGTTGAGCGCCCTTGCCTCGCCCTCATCCCTGCTACCCAAAACTTTCGGCATTATCTGATTGCTAGCAAATTTTATTTCATTGCCAAAGTAGACCCAATTTGATATCTTATATCGAAACCAGCCTTTACAGGATGCACTGATCGATGGCAATGGCATGTCTAAATATAAGATCTCGGGATTTCACCCGAAGGCCATTAAAGGGCAATCACCATTCCTCGGGATAACTACTTGACACATATGCTAGACGTTTTCTTATCCCGAAAAGCTTCATGAGAGGCAACATGGACACTTCATGAGAAGCATCACTACCAAAGGAGTTGTAGGGATTGTTATCATCGCGCCAGATTCCACAGCCACGTTCCTTTCCTACAAACTCGATTTCTCATGTTTAAATAATGCAGCCTAATATGAAGCCTTCTTCTTGTGTCTTTCTTCGGCAAAAAATTTAGGAGTTCAGTACCTCGTGATAAAGGGTGACTTGAAATCCCTCATCAACCAAATGACGGGGACTTCCACTCTTTAAGAAGGTGCACTGTCACCTTATCGGATTGGAGCGCAGTGCTTGATCCAATATTTTCAAAATGTTATCATCGCACACCCTGGCTGTATGGGTAGTCGCCTTGCCGAATCCCCTTGCCACTTTTGCTTCTAAGCACAATTTGAGTCATAAAATGGATAGCTCCTAAGTGGTGGCTGGATGGGGTTGAATCCAGTTTGGTAAGTGTAGTCAATGAGTGGAGCCTTCGGATTATCATTGAATTGCTCCTTATTCCTAAAGGTCGTACTTTGCCGTTAAACATACCAAGTCATTTGTGCTTTTCCAAGAGATTAGACAACCAGGGACCTGATGTTGCACTCTCCTGGTGCATTGGTCGGATTGAAACCTCGAAGACACTCCATCGGGTCCTTGAGAGCACTTGTTGACAAATGTGGATGTAACGTCCAGCAAGAGATTGCTTTCACCTCGGTCAAGGAACTATTGACCTCTTCCCCCATTATGATGCCACTGTTGCCAGGGAAACTAAGTGTCTTATACCTCGCTTCCTTGGATCAATCCATCGGTGCCTTGTTGGTGCAAGAAGATGAAGCATGTCAAAATCATCCTGCATACCACACTAGTCGTGTTTTTAATGAGATTGAGCTCCCTATTGAAAGGTCGAGCGCACTTGCCTCTCCCTCATCTCTACTACCCAAAAATTACGGCATTATCTGATGGCTAGCAAATTTAATCTCATTGCCAAAGCAGACCCAATTCGATATCTTATCTCGAAACCAGCCTTAACAGGACGCATTGCTCGATGGCTATGGCATGTCTAAATTTAAGATCTCTGGTTTTCACTCGAAGGACATTAAAGGGCAATCACTGTTCCTCGGGATAACTACTTGACACAAATGCTAAACGTTTTCTTATCCTGAAAAGCTTCATCAGAGGGAACATGGACGCTTTATTTCGATGTGTCTTCCATCACTATCAAAGGAGTTGTAGGGACTGTTCTCATCGTGCCAAATTCCACTACCACGTTCCTTTCCTACAAACTCGATTTCTCATGTTTAAATAATGCAGCCTAATATGAAGCCTTCTTCTTGCGTGTTTTTGCGGCAAAAAATTTCGGAGTTCAGTACCTCATGATAAAAGCGTGACTCCAAATTCCTAATCAACCAAATGATGAGGACTTGCACTCTTTAAGAAGGTGCACTGTCACCTTATCGGATTGGAGCGCAGTGCTTGATCCAATATTTTAGAAATGCTATCATCGCCTTGCCGAAGCCCTTTGCCACTTTGGCTTCTAAGCACTATTTGAGTCATAAATTGGATAGCTCTTAAGTGGGGGCTGGATGGCGTTGAATCCAGTTCGGTAAGTGTAGTCAACGAGTGGAGCCTTCTAATTATCATTGACTTGCTGTTTATTCCTAAAGCTCGTAATTTGCCGTTAAACATACCATGTCATTTGTGCTTTCTTTTCCAAGAGCTCATACAACCAGGGACCTGATGTTGCACTCTCCCGTTGCGTTGGTCGGATTGAAACCTCGAAGACACTCCATCAGTTCCTTGAGAGCACTTGTTGACAAATGTGGATGTAACGTCCAGCAAGAGATTGCTTTCCCCAATGTTAACGAACTATTGACCTCTTCCCCCATTATGATGCTACTGTTGCCAGGGAAACTGCTTGTCTTATACCTCGCTTCCTTGGATCAATCCATTGGTGCCTTGTCGTGTTTTTAGTGAGATTGAGCTCCCTATTGAAAGGTCGAACGCACTTGCTTCACCCTCATCTCTGCTACCCAAAAATTACGGCATTATCTGATGACTAGCAAATTTTATCTCATTGCCAAAGCAGACCCAATTCGATATCTTATCTCGAAACCAGCCTTAACAGGACACACTGCTCGATGGCTATGGCATGTCTAAATTTAAGATCTCGGGTTTTCACCCGAAGGACATTAAAGGGCAATCACCGTTCCTCGGGATAACTACTTGACACAAATGCTAGACGTTTTCTTATCCCGAAAAGCTTCATCAGAGGCAACATTGACGCTTTATTTCGATGGGTCTTCCATCACTATCAAAGGAGTTATTGGGATTGTTCTCATCGCGCTAGAATCCACGGCCATGTTCCTTTCCTACAAACTCGATTTTCTCATGTTTAAATAATGCAGCCTAATATGAAGCCTTCTTCTTGGGTCTTTCTGCGGCAAAAAATTTAGGAGTTCAGTACCTTATGATAAAGGGTGACTCCAAATACTTCATCAACCAAATGATGGGGCTTGCACTCTTTAAGAAGGTGCAGTGTCACCTTATCGGATTGGAGCGCAGTGCTTGATCCAATATATCCAATATATTATCATTGCACACCCCGGCCGTATGGGTAGTTGCCTTGCCGAATCCCCTTGCCACTTTTGCTTCTAAGCACAATTTGAGTCATAAAATGGGTAGCTCCTATGTGGTGGCTGGATGGCGTTGAATCGAGTTCGGTGAATATAGTCAACGAGTGGAGCCTTCTAATTATCATTGACTTTCTCCTTATTCCTAAAGCTCGTACTTTGCCGTTAAACATACCAAGTCATTTGTGCTTTTCCAAGAGATTAGACAAACCAGGGACCTGATGTTGCACTTCCTGGTGCGTTGGTCGGATTGAAACCTCGAGGACACTCCACCGGGTCCTTGAGAGCACTTGTTGACAAATGTGGATGTAACGTCCAGCAAGTCATGGAACTATTGACCTCTTCCCCCATTAAGATGCCACTGTTGTCGGGGAAACTACTTGTCTTATACCTCGCTTCCTTGGATCAATCCATAGGTGCCTTGTTGGTGTAAGAAGATGAAGCAGGTCAAAATCATCCTGCATACCACACTAGTTGTGTTTTTAATGAGATTGAGCTCCCTTTTGAAAGCTCGAGAGTACTTGCCTCTCCCTCATCTCTGCTACTCAAAAATTTCGACATTATCTGATGCCCAGCAAATTTTATCTCATTTCCAAAGCATACCCAATTCGATATCTTATCTCGAAGCCAGCCTTAACAGGACGCACTGCTCTATGGCTATGGCATGTCTAAATTTAGGATCTCGGGTTTTCACCCGAAGGCCATTAAAGGGCAATCACCGTTCCTCAGGATAACTACTTGACACAAATGCTAGACGTCTTCTTATCCCGAAAAGCTTCATCAGAGGCAACATGGACGCTTTATTTCGATGGGTCTTCCATGACTATCAAAGGAGTTGTAGGGATTGTTCTTATCGCGCCAGATTCCACTGCCACGTTCCTTTCCTACAAACTCGATTTCTCATGTTTAAATAATGCAGCCTAATATGAAGCCTTCTTCTTGGGTCTTTCTGCGGCAAAAAGTTTAGGAGTTCAGTACCTCATGATAAAGGGTGACTCCAAATCCCTAATCAACCAAATGACGAGGACTTGCAGTTTTTAAGAAGGTACACTGTCACCTTATCGGATTGGAGCACAGTGCTTGATCCAATATTTTCAAAATGCTATTATCGCACACCCCGGCCGTATGGGTAGTTGCCTTGCCGATGCCACTATCCACTTTGGCTTCTAAGCACTATTTGAGTCATAAAATGGATAGCTCCTAACTGGTGGCTGGACGGAGTTGAATCCAGTTCGGTAAGTGTAGTCAACGAGTGGAGCCTTCTAATTATCATTGACTTGCTCTTTATTCCTAAAGTTCGTAAGTTGCCATTAAACATACCACCTCATTTGTTCTTTTCCAAGAGCTTATAGAACAAGGGACCTGATGTTGTACTCTCCTGGTGCGTTGGTCGGATTGAAATCTCGAAGACACTCCATCGGGTCCTTGAGATCACTTGTAGACAAATGTGGATATGACGTCCAGTGAGAGATTGCTTTCCCCAATGTCAAGGAACTATGACCTCTTCCCCCATTATGATGCCACTGTTGCCAGGGAAACTACTTGTCTTATACCTCCTTTCCTTGGATCAATCCATCGGTGCATTGTTGGTGCAAAAAGATGAAGCAGATCAAAATCATCCTGCATACCATACTAGTCATGTTTTTAATGAGATTGAGATCCCTATTGAAAGGTCGAGCGCACTTGCCTCACCCTCATCTCTACTACCCAAAAATTACAGCAATATCTGATGGCTAGCAAATTTTATCTCATTGCCAAAGCAAACCCAATTTGATATCTTATCTCGAAACCAGCCTTAACAGGACGCACTGCTCGATGGCTATGGCATGTCTAAATTTAAGATCTCGGGTTTTCACCTGAAGGCCATTAAAGGGAAATCACTGTTCCTCGGGATAACTAGTTGACACAAATGCTAGATGTTTTCTTATCCCGAAAAGCTTCATCAGAGGCAACGTGGACTCTTTATTTCGATGGGTCTTCCATCACTATCAAAGGAGTTGTAGGGATTGTTCCTATCGCGTTAGGTTCCACTGCCACGTTCCTTTCCTACAAACTCGATTTCTCATGTTTAAATAATGCAGCCTAATATGAAGCCTTCTTCTTGGGTCTTTCTGCGGCAAAAAATTTAGGAGCTCAGTACCTCATGATAAAGGGTGACTCCAAATCCCTAATCAACCAAATGACGAGGACTTGCACTCTTTATGAAGGTACACTGTCACCTTATCAGATTGGAGCACAATGCTTGATCCAATATTTTCAAAATGCTATCATCGCAAACCCCGGCCGTATGGGTAGTCGCTTTGCCGATGCCACTTGCCACTTTGGGTTCTAAGCACTATTTGAGTCATAAAATGGATAGCTCCTAATCAGTGGCTGGACGGAGTTGAATCCAGTTCGGTAAGTGTAGTCAACGAGTGGAGCCTTCTAATTATTATTGACTTGCTCCTTCCTAAAGCTCGTAATTTGCCGTTAAACATACCATGTCATTTGTGCTTTTCCAAGAGCTTATACAACCAGGGACCTGATGTTGTACTCTCCTGGTGCGTTGGTCGGATTGAAACCTCGAAGACACTCCTTCGGGTCCTTGAAAGCACTTGTTGACAAATGTGGATGTAACGTCCAGCAAGAGATTGCTTTCCCCAATGTCAAGGAACTATTGACCTCTTTCCCCATTATGATGCCACCGAAGATGAAGCAGGTCAAAATCATCCTACATACCATACTAGTCGTGTTTTTAATGAGATTGAGCTCCCTATTGAAAGGTCGAGGGCACTTGCCTCACTCTCATCTCTGGTACCCAAAAATTACGGCATTATCTGGCGGTGGCTAGCAAATTTTATCTCAATGCCAAAGCGGACCCAATTCGATATCTTATCTCGAAACCAGCCTTAACAGGACGCACTGCTCGATGGCTATGCCATGTCTAAATTTAGGATCTCGGGTTTTCACCCGAAGGCCATTAAAGGGCAATCACCGTTCCTCGGGATAACTACTTGACACAGATGCTAGACGTCTTCTTATCCCGAAAAGCTTCATCAGAGGCAACATGGACGCTTTATTTCGATGGGTCTTCCATGACTATCAAAGGAGTTGTAGGGATTGTTCTTATCGCGCCAGATTCCACTGCCACGTACCTTTCCTACAAACTCGATTTCTCATGTTTAAATAATGCAGCCTAATATGAAGCCTTCTTCTTGGGTCTTTCTGCGGCAAAAAGTTTAGGAGTTCAGTACCTCATGATAAAGGGTGACTCCAAATCCCTAATCGACCAAATGACGAGGACTTGCAGTCTTTAAGAAGGTACACTGTCACCTTATCGGATTGGAGCACAGTGCTTGATCCAATATTTTCAAAATGCTATTATCGCACACCCCGGCCGTATGGGTAGTCGCCTTGCCGATGCCACTATCCACTTTGGCTTCTAAGCACTATTTGAGTCATAAAATGGATAGCTCCTAACTGGTGGCTGGACGGAGTTGAATCCAGTTCGGTAAGTATAGTCAACGAGTGGAGCCTTGTAATTATCATTGACTTGCTCTTTATTCCTAAAGCTCGTAATTTGCCGTTAAACATACCACGTCATTTGTTCTTTTCCAAGAGCTTATAGAACCAGGGACCTGATGTTGCACTCTCCTAGTGCGTTGGTCGGATTGAAATCTCGAAGACACTCCATCGGGTCCTTGAGAGCACTTCTAGACAAATGTGGATATGACGTCCAACGAGAGATTGCTTTCCCCAATGTCAAGGAACTATGACCTCTTCCCCCATTATGATGCCACTGTTGCCAGGGAAACTAAGTGTCTTATACCTCGCTTCCTTGGATCAATCCATCGGTGCCTTGTTGGTGCAAGAAGATGAAGCATGTCAAAATCATCCTGCATACCACACTAGTCGTGTTTTTAATGAGATTGAGATCCCTATTGAAAGGTCGAGCGCACTTGCCTCACCCTCATCTCTACTACCCAAAAATTACAGCAATATCTGATGGCTAGCAAATTTTATCTCATTGCCAAAGCAGACCCAATTTGATATCTTATCTCGAAACCAGCCTTAACAGGACGCACTGCTCGATTGCTATGGCATGTCTAAATTTAAGATCTCGGGTTTTCACCCGAAGGCCATTAAAGGGAAATTACTGTTCCTCAGGATAACTACTTGACACAAATGCTAGATGTTTTCTTATCCCGAAAAGCTTCATCAGAGGCAAGATGGACTCTTTATTTCGATGGGTCTTCCATCACTATCAAAGGAGTTGTAGGGATTGTTCCTACCGCGCCAGGTTCCACTGCCACATTCCTTTCCTACAAACTCGATTTCTCATGTTTAATTAATGCAGCCTAATATGAAGCCTTCTTCTTGGGTCTTTCTGCGGCAAAAAATTTAGGAGTTTAGTACCTCATGATTAAGGGTGACTCCAAATCCCTAATCAACCAAATGACGAGGACTTGCACTCTTTATGAAGGTACACTGTCACCTTATCGGATAGGAGCACAATGCTTGATCCAATATTTTCAAAATGCTATCTCCGCACACCCCGGCCGTATGGGTAGTCGCTTTGCCGATGCCACTTTGGGTTCTAAGCACTATTTGAGTCATAAAATGGATAGCTCCTAATCGGTGGCTGGACGGAGTTGAATCTAGTTCGGTAAGTGTAGTCAACGAGTGGAGCCTTCTAATTATTATTGACTTGCTCCTTCCTAAAGCTCGTAATTTGCCATTAAACATACCATGTCATTTGTGCTTTTCCAAGAGCTTATACAACCAGGGACCTGATGTTGTACTCTCCTGGTGCGTTGGTCGGATTGAAACCTCGAAGACACTCCTTCGGGTCCTTGAAAGCACTTGTTGACAAATGTGGATGCAATGTCCAGCAAGAGATTGCTTTCCCCAATGTCAAGGAACTATTGACCTCTTTCCCCATTATGATGCCACCGAAGATGAAGCAGGTCAAAATCATCCTACATACCACACTAGTGGTGTTTTTAATGAGATTGAGCTCCCTATTGAAAGGTCGAGGGCACTTGCCTCACTCTCATCTCTGGTACCCAAAAATTACGGCATTATCTGGCGGTGGCTAGCAAATTTTATCTCAGTGCCAAAGCGGACCCAATTCGATATCTTATCTCGAAACCAGCCTTAACAGGACGCACTGCTCGATGGCTATGGCATGTCTAAATTTAAGAACTCGGGTTTTCACCCGAAGGCCATTAAAGGGCAATCACCGGTCCTCGGGATAACTACTTGACACAAATGCTAGACGTTTTCTTATCCCGAAAAGCTTCATCAGAGGCAACATGGACGCTTTATTTTGATGGGTCTTCCCTCACTATCAAAGGAGTTGTAGGGATTGTTCTCATCGCGCTAGATTCCACTGCCACGTTCCTTTCCTATAAACTCGATTTCTCATGTTTAAATAATGCAGCCTAATATGAAGCCTTCTTCTTGGGTCTTTCTGCGGCAAAAAATTTAGGAGTTCAGTACCTCATGATAAAGGGTGACTCCAAATCCCTAATTAACCAAATGACGAGGACTTGCACTCTTTATGAAGGTACACTGTCACCTTATCGGATTGGAGCACAATGCTTGATCCAATATTTTCAAAATGCTATCATCGCACACCCCGGCTGTTTGGGTAGTCGCCTTGCCGATGCCACTTGCCACTTTGGGTTTTAAGCACTATTTGAGTCATAAAATGGATAGCTCCTAATCGGTGGTTGGATGGAGTTGAATCCAGTTCGGTAAGTGTAGTCAACGAGTGGAGCCTTCTAATTATCATTGACTTGCTCCTTCTTCCTAAAGCTCGTAATTTGCCGTTAAACATACCATGTCATTTGTGCTTTTCCAAGAGCATATACAACCAGGGACCTGATGTTGCACTCTCCTGGTGCGTTGGTCGGATTGAAACCTCGAAGACACTCCTTCTGGTCCTTGAGATCACTTGTTGACAAATGTGGATGTAACCTCCCGCAAGAGATTGCTTTCCCCAATGTCAAGGAACTATTGACCTCTTTCCCCATTATGATGCCACTGTTGCCAAGGAAACTACTTGTATTATACCTCGCTTCGTTGGATGAATCCATCGTTGCCTTGTTGGTGCAAGAAGATGAAGTAGGTCAAAATCATCTTGCATACCACACTAGTGGTGTTTTTAATGAGATTGAGCTCCTATTGAAAGGTCGAGCTCACTTGCCTCACCCTCATCTCTGCTACCCAAAAATTACAGCATTATCTGATGCCTAGCAAATTTTAACTCATTGCCAAAGCAGACCCAATTTGATATCATTTCTCGAAACCGGCCTTAACAGGACGCACTGCACGATGTCTATGGCATGTCTAAATTTAAGATCTCGAGTTTTCTCCCGAAGCCATTATCTGGTACCCAAAAATTACGGCATTATCTGGGGGTGGCTAGCAAATTTTATCTCAGTGCCAAAGCGGACCCAATTCGATATCTTATCTCGAAACCAGCTTTAACAGGACGCACTGCTCGATGGCGATGGCATGTCTAAATTTAAGATCTTGGGTTTTCACCCGAAGGCCATTAAAGGGCAATCACCGGTCCTCGGGATAACTACTTGACACAAATGCTAGACGTTTTCTTATCCCGAAAAGCTTCATCAGTGGCAAGATGGACTCTTTATTTCGATGGGTCTTCCATCACTATCAAAGGAGTTGTAGGTATTGTTCTGATCGCGCCAGAATCTTGGGCCACATTCCTTTCCTACAAACTCGATTTGTCATGTTTAAATAATGCAGTCTAATATGAAGCCTTCTTCTTTGGTCTTTCTACGGCAAAAAATTTAGGAGTTCAGTACCTCATGATAAAGGGTGACTCCAAATCCCTCATCAACCAAATGACGGGGACTTGAACTCTTTAAGAAGGTGCACTATCACCTTATCGGATTGGACCGCAATGCTTGATCCAATATTTTCAAAATTTTATCATCGACACCCCGGCCGTATGGGTTGTCGCCTTGCCGAATCCCCTTGCCACTTTATCTTTTAAGCACAATTTGAGGAATAAAATCAGTAGTTCCTAAGTGGTGGCTGGACGGCGTTGAATTGAGTTCGGTATGTGTTGTCAACGAGTGGAGCCTTCTAATTATCATTGACTTGCTCCTTATTCCTAAAGCTCGTACTTTGCCGTTAAACATACCAAGTCATTTGTTCTTTTCTAAGAGATTAGACAAACCAGGGACCTGATGTTGCACTCTCCCGTTGCGTTGGTTGGATTGAAACCTCGAGGACACTCCATCGGGTCCTCGAGAGCACTTGTTGACAAATGTGGATGTAACATCCAGCAAGAGATTGCTTTCCCCAATGTCAACGAACTATTGACCTCTTCCCCTATTAAGATGCCACATTTCCCAGGGAAACTACTTGTCTTATACCTCGCTTCCTTGGATCAATTCATTGGTGCCTTGTTGGTGCAAAAAGATGAAGCAGGACAAAATCATCCTGCATACCACACTAGTCGTGTTTTTAATGAGATTGAGCATGCTTTTGAAAGCTTGAGAGCACTTGCCTCTCACTCATCTCTTCTAAGCAAAAATTTCGGCATTATCTGATGCCTAGCAAATTTTATATCATTTCAAAAGCAGACCCAATTCGATATCTTATCTCGAAACTAGCCTGAACAGGATGCACTTCTCGATGGCTTTGGCATGTCTAAATTTAAGATCTCGGGGTTTTCACCCGAAGGCCATTAAAGGGCAATCACCGCTCCTCCGGATAACTACTTGACACAAATGCTAGACGTTTTCTTATCCTGAAAAGCTTCATCAGAGGCAACATTGACGCTTTATTTCGATGGGTCTTCCATCACTATCAAAGGAGTTGGAGGTATTGTTCTCATCGCGCCAGATTCCACGGCCACGTTCCTTTCCTACAAAATATATTTCTCATGTTTAAATAATGCAGCCTAATAAGAAGCATTCTTCTTGGGTCTTTCTGCGGCAAAAAATTTAAGAGTTCAGTACCTGATGATAAAGGGTGACTCCAAATCCTTAATCAACCATATGATGAGGAATTGCATTCTTTAAGAAGGTGCACTGTCACCTTATCGAATTGGAGCACAGTGCTTGATCCAATATTTTCAAAATGCTATCATCGCACACCCCCGCCAAATGGGTAGTCGCCTAGCTGATGCCACTTGCCACTTTGGTTTCTATGCAGAATTTGAGTCATAAAATGGATAGCTCCAAGTGGTGGTTGGACGACGTTGAATCCAGTTCGGTAAGTGTAGTCAACGAGTGGAGCCTTCTAATTATCATTGACTAGCTCCTTATTCCTAAAGCTCGTAATTTGCCGTTAAACTTACCATGTCATTTTTGCTTTTCCAAGAGCTCATACAACTAGGGACCTGATGTTGCACTCTCCCGGTGCGTTGGTCGGATTGAAACCTCGAACACACTCCATCGGGTCCTTGGGAGCACCTGTTGACAAATGTGGATGTAACATCCAACAAGAGATTGCTTTCCTCGATGTCAAGGAACTATTGACCTCTTCCCCCATTATGATGCCACTGTTGCCAGGGAAACTACTTTTCTTATACCTCGCTTCGTTGGATCAATCCATCAGTGCCTTGTTGGTGCAAGAACATGAAGCAGGTCAAAATCATCTTGCATACCACACTAGTCGTGTTTTTAATGAGATTGAGCTCCCTATTGTAAGGTATAGCGCACTTGCCTCACCCTCATCTCTGCTACCCAAAAATTACGGCATTATCTGATGGCTAGCAAATTTTATCTCATTGCCAAAGCAGACCAAATTCGATATCTTCTCTCGAAACCAGCCTTAATAGGACGCATTGCTCAATGGCTATGGCATGTCTAAATTTAAGATCGCGGGCGTTCACCCGAAGGCCATTAAAGGGCAATCACCGTTCCTCGGGATAACTACTTGACACAAATGCTAGACGTTTTCTTATCCCGAAAAGCTTCATCAGAGGCAACATTGAGGCTTTATTTCGTTGGGTCTTCCATCACTATTAAAGGAGTATTAAGGATTGTTCTCTTCGCGTCATATTCTACGGCCACGTTCCTTTCCTACATACTCGATTTCTCATGTTTAAATAATGCAGCCTAATATAAAGCCTTCTTCTTGGGTGTTTCTGCGGCAAAAAATTTAGGAGTTCAATACCTCATGATAAAGGGTGACTCCAAATCCTTAATCAACTAAATGACGAGGACTTGCACTCTTTAAGAAGGTGCACTGTCACCTAATCGAATTGGAGCACAGTGCTTGATCCAATATTTTGAAAAAGCTATCATCGCACACCCCCGCCTAATGGGTAGTCGCCTAGCTGATGGCCCTTGCCACTTTGGCTTCTATGCAGAATTTGAGTCATAAAATGGATTGGTCTTAAGTGGTGGCTGGACGGCGTTGAATCCAGCTCGGTAAGTGTAGTCAACGAGTGGAGCCTTCTAATTATCGTTGACTAGCTCCTTATTCCTAAAGCTCGTAATTTGCCGTTAAACATACAATGTCATTTTTGCTTTTCCAAGAGCTCATACAACTTGGGACTTGATGTTGCATTCTCCTAGTGCGTTGGTCGGATTGGAACCTCGAACACACTCCATCGGGTCCTTGGGAGCACTTGTTGACAAATGTGGATGTAACGTCTAGCAAGAGATTGCTTTCCCCAATGTCAAGGAACTATTGACCTCTTCCCCCATTATGATGCCACCGTTGCCAGGAAAACTACTTTTCTTATTCCTTGCTTCCTTGGATCAATCCATCAATTCCTTGTTGGTGCAAGAAGATGATGCAGGTCAAAATCATCCTGCATACCACACTAGTCCTGTTTTTAATGAGATTGAGCTCCCTATTAAAAGGACGAGTGCACTTGCCTCTCCCTCATCTTTGCTACCCAAAAATTTCAACATTATCTATTGGCTTGCAAATTTTATCTCATTGCCAAAGCAGACCCAATTCGATTTCTTATCTCGAAACCAACCTTAACAGGACGCACTGCTCAATGGCCATGCCATGTCTAAATTTAAGATCTCAGCTTTTCACCCGAAGGCCATTAAAGGGTAATCGCCGCTCCTCGGGATAACTACTTGACACAAATGCTAGACGTTTTCTTATCCCTAACAGCTTCATCAGAGGCAAATGGACTCTTTATTTCGATGGGTCTTCCATCACTATCAAAGGAGTTGTAGGTATTGTTCTCATCGCGCCAGAATCTTGGGCCACATTCCTTTCCTACAAACTCGATTTCTCATGTTTAAATAATGCAGCCTAATATGAAGCCTTCTTCTTTGGTCTTTCTACGGCAAAAAATTTAGGAGTTCAATACGTCATGATAAAGGGTGACTCCAAATCCCTAATCAACCAAATGACGCAGACTTGCACTCTTTAAGACGGTGCACAAAATGTTATCATCGCACACCCCGGGCGGATGGGTTGTCGCATTGCCGAAGCCCCTTGCCACTTTTTCTTCTAAGCACAATTTGAGTCATAAAATGGGTAGCTGCTAAGTGGTTGTTGGACGGTGTTCAATTGGGTTCGGTAAGTGTTGTCAAGGAGTGGAGCCTTCTAATTATCATTGACTTGCTCCTTATTCCTAAAGCTGATACTTTGCCGTTAAACATACCAAGTCATTTGTGCTTTTCCAAGAGATTAGACAACCAGGGACCTGATGTTTCACTCTCACGGTGCGTTGGTCGGATTGAAACCTCGAAGACACTCCAACGGGTCCTTGAGAGTACTTGTTGACAAATGTGGCTGCAACATCCAGCAAGAGAATGCTTTCCCCAATGTGGATGAACTATTGACCTCTTCTCCCATTAAAATGCCACTGTTGCCACGGAAACTACTTGTCCTGGATTAATTTATCGGTGCCTTGTTGGTGCAAGAAGATGAAGCAGGTCAAAATCATCCTGCATACCACACTAGTCGTGTTTTTAATGAGATTGAGCTCCCTATTAAAAGGACGAGCGCACTTGCCTCTCCCTCATCTCTGCTACCCAAAAATTTCGACATTATCTGTTGGCTAGCAAATTTTATCTCATTGCCAAAGTAGACCCAATTCGATATCTTATCTCGAAACCAACCTTAACAGGACGCACTGCTCAATGGCCATGCCATGTCTAAATTTAAGATCTCGGGTTTTCACCCGAAAGCCATTAAAGGGTAATCGCCGCTCCTCAGGATAACTACTTGACACAAATGCTAGACGTTTTCTTATCCCTAACAGCTTCATCAGAGGCAACATGGACGCTTTATTTCGATGGGTTTGCCATCACTATCAAAGACGTTCTCATCGCGCCAGATTCCACGGCCACGTTCCTTTCCTTCAAACTCTATTTCTCATGTTTAAATAATGCGGCCCAATCAGAAGCATTCTTCTTGGGTCTTTCTGCGGCAAAAAATTTAGGAGTTCAGTACCTGATGATAAAGGGTGACTCCAAATCCCTAATCAACCAAATGACGCAGACTTGCACTCTTAAAGAAGGTGCACTGTCACCTTATCGGATTGGAGCGTAGTGCTTGATCCAATATTATCAAAATGTTATCGTCGCACACCCCGGCTGTTTGGGTAGTCGCCTTGCCGATGCCACTTGCCACTTTGGGTTCTAAGCACTATTTGAGTCATAAAATGGATAGCTCCTAATCGATGACTGGACGGAGTTGAATCCAGTTCGGTAAGTGTAGTCAACGAGTGGAGCCTTCTAATTATCATTGACTTGCTCCTTCCTAAAGCTCGTAATTTGCCATTAAACATACCATGTCATTTGTGCGTTTCCAAGAGCTTATACAACCAGGGACTTGATGTTGCACTCTCCCGATGCGTTGGTCGGATTGAAATCTCGAAGACACTCCATCGGGTCCTTGAGAGCACTTGTAGACAAATGTCGATGTAACGTCCAGGGAAACTACTTGTCTTATACCTCGTTTCCTTGGATCAATCCATCGGTGCATTGTTGGTGCAAGAAGATGACGTAGGTCAAAATCATCCTGCATACCAGACTAGTCGTGTTTTTAATGAGATTGAGCCCCATAATTAAAGGTCGAGAGCAGTTTCCTCACCCTCATATTTGCTACCCAAAAATTATGGCATTATCTGATGGCTAGCAAATTTCATCTCATTGCCAAAGCAGGCCCAATTCGATATCTTATCTAGAAATCAGCCTTAACAGGCCGAATTGCTCGATGGCTATGGCATGTCTAAATTTAACTCTCGGGTTTTCACCCGAAGGCCATTAAAGGGCAATCACCGTTCCTCGGGATAATTACTTGACACAAATGGTAGACGTTTTCTTATCCCGAAGAGTTTCATCAGAAGCAACATTAATGCTTTATTTCGTTCGGTCTTCCATCACTAACAAAGGAGTTGTAAGGATTGTTCTCATTGCGCCTTATTCTACGGCCATGTCCTTTCTTACAAACTCGATTTCTCATGTTTAAATAATGCAGCCTAATATGAAGCCTTCTTCTTAGGTCTTTCTGCGGCAAAAAATTTAGGAGTTCAGTACCTCATGATAAAGGGTGACTCCAAATCCTTAATAAGCTAAATGACGAGGACTTGCACTCTTTAAGAAGGTGCACTGTCACCTTATCGAATTGGAGCATAGTGCTTGATCCAATATTTTCAAAATGCTATCATCGCACACCCCCACCGAATGGGTAGTCGCCTAGCTAATGGCCCTTGCCACTTTGGCCTCTATGCAGAATTTGAGTCATAAAATAGATAGCTCCAAGTGGTGGCTGGACGACGTTGAATCCAGTTCGGTAACTGTAGTCAACGAGTGGAGCCTTCTAATTATCATTGACTAGCTCCTTAGTCCTAAAGCTCGTAATTTGCCGTTAAACTTACCATGTCATTTTTGCTTTTCCAAGAGCTCATACAACTAGGGACCTGATGTTGCACTCTCCCGGTGCGTTGGTCGGATTGAAACCTCGAACACACTCCATCGGGTCCTTGGGAGCACCTGTTGACAAATGTGGATGTAACGTCCAACAAGAGATTGCTTTCCCCAATGTCAATGAACTATTGACCTCTTCCCCCATTATGATGCCACTATTGCCAGGGAAACTACTTTTCTTATACCTCGCTTCCTTGGATCAGTCCATCAGTGCCTTGTTGGTGCAAGAACATGAAGCAGGTCAAAATCATCCTACATACCACACTAGTCGTGTTTTTAATGAGATTGAGCTCCCTATTGAAAGGTCGAGCGCACTTGCCTCACCCTCATCTCTGCTACCCAAAAATTACGGCATTATCTGATGGCTAGCAAATTTTATCTCATTGCCAAAACAGACCCAATTCGATATCTTATCTCGAAACCAGCCTTAACAGGACGCATTGCTCAATGGCTATGACATGTCTAAATTTAAGATCTCGGATTTTCACCCGAAGGCCATTAAAGGGCAATCACTGGTCCTCGGGATAACTACTTGACACAAATGCTAGACGTTTTCTTATCCCGAAAAGCTTCATCAGAGGCAACATTGGGGCTTTATTTCGTTGGGTCTTCCATCACTAACAAAGGAGTTGTAAGGATTGTTCTCAGCGCGCCATATTCTACGGCCACGTTCCTTTCCTACAAACTCGATTTCTGATGTTTAAATAATGCAGCCTAATATGAAGCCTTCTTCTTGGGTGTTTCTGTGGCAAAAAATTTAGGAGTTCAGTACCTCATGATAAAGGGTGACTCCAAATCCTTAATCAACCAAACGACGAGGACTTGCACTCTTTAAGAAGGTGCACTGTCACCTTATCGAATTGGAGCGCAGTGCTTGATCCAATATTTTCAAAATGTTATCATCGCACACCCCCGCCGAATGGGTAGTCGCCTAGCAGATGCCCATTGCCACTTTGGCTTCTATGTAGAATTTGAGTGATAAAATGGACAGCTCCTAAGTGCTGGCTGGACGGCGTTGAATCCAGTTCGGTAAATGCAGTTAACGAGTGGAGCCTTCTAATTAACATTGACTATTATAATTTGCCGTTAAACATACCATGTCATTTTTGCTTTTCCAAGAGCTTATACAACTAGAGACCTGATGTTGCTCTCTCCCGGTGCGTTGGTCGGATTGAAACCTCGAAGACACTCCATCGGGTCCTTGGGAGCACTTGTTGACAAATGTGGATGTAACGTCCAGCAAGAGATTGCTTTCCCCAATATGAAGGAACTATTGTCCACTTCCCCCATTATGATGCCACTGTTGCCAAGGAAACTACTTTTCTTATACCTCGCTTCCTTGGATCAATCCATAGGTGCCTTGTTGGTGCAAGAACATGAAGCAGGTTAAAATCATCCTGCATACCACACTAGTCGTCTTTTTAATGAGATTGAGCTCCCTATTGAAAGGTATAGCGCACTTGCCTCACCCTCTTATCTGCTACCCAAAAATTACGGCATTATCTGATGGCTAGCAAATTTTATCTCATTGCCAAAGCAGACCAAATTCGATATCTTCTCTCGAAACCAGCCTTAACAGGACGCATTGCTCAATGCTATGGCATGTCTAAATTTAAGATCGTGGGTGTTCACCCGAAGGCCATTAAAGGGCAATCACTGGTCCTCGGGATAACTACTTGACACAAATGCTAGACGTTTTCTTATCTCGAAAAGCTTCATCAGAGGCAACATTGAGGCTTTATTTCGTTGGGTCTTCCATCACTAACAAAGGAGTTGTAAGGATTGTTCTCAGCGCGCTATATTCTACGGCCATGTTCCTTTCTTACAAACTCGATTTCTGATGTTTAAATAATGCAGCCTAATATGAAGCCTTCTTCTTGGGTCTTTCTGCGGCAAAAAATTTACGAGTTCAGTACCTCATGATAAAGGGTGACTCCAAATCCTTAATCAACCAAATGACGGGGACTTGCACTCTTTAAGAAGGTGCACTGTCACCTTATCGAATTGGAGCGCAGTGCTTGATCCAATATTTTCAAAATGTTATCATCGCACACCCCCGCCGAATGGGTAGTCGCCTAGCAGATGCCCATTGCCACTTTGGCTTCTATGCAGAATTTGAGTGATAAAATGGACAGCTCCTAAGTGCTGGCTGGACGGCGTTGAATCCAGTTCGGCAAGTGTAGTTAACGAGTGGAGCCTTCTAATTAACATTGACTATAATTTGCCGTTAAACATACCATGTCACTTTTGCTTTTCCAAGAGCTTATACAACTAGAGACCTGATGTTGCTCTCTCCCGGTGCGTTGGTCAGATTGAAACCTCGAAGACACTCCATCGGGTCCTTGGGAGCACTTGTTAACAAATGTGGATGTAACGTCCAGCAAGAGATTGCTTTCCACAATATCAAGGAACTATTGCCCACTTCCCCCATTATGATGCCACTGTTGCCAGGGAAACTACTTTTCTTATACCTCGCTTCCTTGGATCAATCCATCGGTGCCTTGTTGGTGCAAGAACATGAAGCAGGTCAAAATCATCCTGCATACCATACTAGTCGTGTTTTTAATGAGATTGAGCTCCCTATTGAAAGGTCAAGCGCACTTGCCTCACCCTCATCTCTACTACTAAAAAATTACGGCATTATCTGATGGCTAGCAAATTTTATCTCATTGCCAAAGCAGACCCAATTCGTTATCTTATCTCGAAACCGGCCTTAACAGGACACATTGCTCAATGGCTATGGCATGTCTAAATTTAAGATCTCGGGTTTTCACCCGAAGGCCATTAAAGGGCAATCACCGTTCCTCGGGATAATTACTTGACACAAATGATAGACGCTTTCTTATCCCGAAAAGCTTCATCAGAGGTAACATGGACGCTTTATTTCGATGGGTCTTCCATCACTATCAATGGAGTTGTAGGTATTGTTCTTATCGCGCCAGATTCCACGGCAGGTTCCTTTCCTACAAAAGTCGATTTGTCATGTTTAAATAATGCAGCCTAATATGAAGCCTTCTTTTTGGGTCTTTCTGCGGCAAAAAATTTAGGTGTTCAGTACCTCATGATAAAGGGTGACTCCAAATCCCTAATCAACCCAATGACGAGGACTTGCACTCTTTAAGAAGGTGCACTGTCACCTTATCGGATTGGAGCGCAGTGCTTGATCCAATATTTTCAAAATGTTATCATCGCACACCCCGGCCGTATGGGTAGTCCCCTTGCTGAAGCCCTTGCCACTTTTGCTTCTCAGCACAATTTGAGTGATAAAATTGATAGCTCCTATGTGGTTGCTGGACGGTGTTGAATCTAGTTCGGTAAGTGCAGTCAACGAGTGGTGCCTTCTAATTATCATTGACTTGCTCCTTATTCCTAAAGCTCGTAATTTGCCGTGAAACATACCAGGTCATTTGTGCTTTTCCAGGAGCTTATACAACCAGGGACCTGATGTTGCATTCTCCCAATGCGTTCGTCGGATTGAAACCTCGAAGACACTACATCTGGTCCTTGAGAGCACAAGTTGACAAATGTGGATGTAACGTCCAGCAAGAGATTGCTTTCTCCACTGTCAACGAACTATTGACCTCTTCCCCCATTATGATGCCACTGTTGCTAGGGAAACTTCTTGTCTTATACCTCGCTTCCTTGGATCAATCCATCGGTGCCTTGTTGGTGCAAAAAGTGAACCATGTCAAAATCAACTAGCATACCACACTAGTCGTGTTTTTAATGAGATTGAGCTCCCTATTGAAAGGTCGAGCGCACTTGCCTTACCCTCATCTCTGCTACCCAAAAATTACGGCATTATCTGATGGCAAGCAAATTTTATCTCATTGCCATAGCAGACCCAATTCGATATCTTATCTCAAAACCAGCCTTAACAAGACGCATTGCTCGATGCCTACGGCATGTCTTAATTTAATATCTCGGGTTTTCACTCGGGATAACTACTTGACACAAATGCTTAACGTTTTCTTATCCCTAAAAGCTTCATCAGAGGCAACATGGACGTTTTATTTCGATGGGTCTTCCATCACTATCAAAGGAGTTGTGGGGATTGTTCTTATCGCGCCAGATTCCACGGCCACGTTCCTTTCCTACAAACTTGATTTCTCCTGTTTAAACAATGCAGCCTAATATGAAGCCTTCTTCTTGCGTCTTTCTACGCCAAAAAATTTAGTAGTTCAGTACCTCATGATAAAGGGTGACTCCAAATCCCTCATCAACCAAATGACGAGGACTTACACTCTTTAAGAAAGTGCAGTGTCACCTTATCGTATTGGAGCGCAGTTCTTGATCATATATTTTCAAAATGTTATCATCACACACCCCGGCCGTATGGGTAGTCGCCTTTCCGAAGCCCTTGCCACTTTTGCTTTTAAGCACAATTTGAGTCATAAAATGGATAGCTCCTAAGTGGTGGCTGGACGGCGTTGAATCCAGTTCGCTAAGTGTTGTCAACGAGTGGAGCCTTCTAATTATCATTGACTTGCTCCATATTCCTAACGCTCGTAATTTGCCGTTAAACATATGATGTCATTTGTGCTTTTCCAAGAGCTTATACAACCAGGGACCTGATGTTGCACTCTCCCGGTGCGTTGGTCGGATTGAAACCTCGAAGACACTACATCGGGTCCTTGAGAGCACTTGTTTACAAATGTGAATTTAACGTCCAGCAAGAGATTCCTTTCTCCAATGTCAACGAACTATTGACCTCTTCCCCCATTATGATGCCACTGTTGCCGGGGAAACTTCTTGTCTTATACCTCGCTTCCTTGGATCAATCCATCGGTGCCTATTTGGTGCAAAAAGATGAAGCAGGTCAAAATCATCCTGCATACCACACTAGTCGTGTTTTTAATGAGATTGAGCTCCCTATTGAAAGGTCGAGCGCACTTGCCTTACCCTTATCTCTGCTACCCAAAAATTACGGCATTATCTGATGGCTAACAAATTTTATCTTATTGCCATAGCAGACCCAATTCGATATATTAGCTCGAAACCAGCCTTAACCGGACGCACTGCTCGATGCCTACGGCATGTCTTAATTTAATATCTCGGGTTTTCACTCAAATGCCATTAAAGGGCAATGACCGTTCCTCGGGATAACTACTTGACACAAATGCTAGACGTTTTCTTATCCCTAAAAGCTTCATTAGAGGCAACATGGACGCTTTATTTCGATGGGTCTTCCATCACTATCAAAGGAGTTGTGGGGATTGTTCTCATCGCGCCAGATTCCACGGCCACGTTCCTTTCCTACAAACTCGATTTCTCCTGTTTAAATAATGCAGCCTAATATGAAGCTTTCTTCTTGGGTCTTTCTACGCCAAAAAATTTAGGAGTTCAGTACCTCATGATAAAGGGTGACTCCAAATCCCTCATCAACCAAATGACGGGGACTTTCACTCTTTAAGAAGGTGCACTGTCACCTTATCGGATTGGAGCGCTGTGGTTGATCCAATATTTTCAAAATGTTATCATCGCACTCCACGGCCGTATGGGTAGTCGGCTTGCCGAAGCCCTTGCCACTTTTGCTTCTAAGCACAATTTGAGTCATAAAATGGATAGCTCCTAAGTGGTGGCTGGACAGCGTTGAATCCAGTTCGGTAAGTGTTGTCAATGAGTGGAGCCTTCTTATTATCATTGACTTGCTCCGTATTCTTAACGCTCGTAGTTTGCCGTTAAACATATGATATTATTTGTGCTTTTCCAAGAGCATATACAACCAAGGACCTGATGTTGCACTCTCCCGGTGCGTTGGTCGGATTGAAACCTCAAAGACACTACATCAGGTCCTTGGGAGCACTTGTTGACAAATGTGGATTTAACGTCCCGCAAGAGATTGCTTTCACCTTGGTCAAGGAACTATTGACCTCTTCCCCCATTATGATGCCACTCTTGCCAGGGAAACTAAGTGTCTTATACCTCGCTTCCTTGGATCAATCCATCGGTGCCTTGTTGGTGCAAGAAGATGAAGCATGTCAAAATCATCCTACATACCACACTAGTCGTGTTTTTAATGAGATTGAGCTCCCTGTTGAAAGGTCGAGCGCACTTGCCTCACCCTCATCTCTGCTACCCAAAAATTACGTCATTATCTGATGGCTAGCAAATTTTATCTCATTGCCAAAGCAGACCCAATTCGATATCTTATCTCGAAACCAGCCTTAACAGGACACACTGCTCGATGGCTGTGGCATGTCTAAATTTAGGATCTCGGGTTTTCACCCGAAGGCCATTAAAGGGCAATCACCGTTCCTCGGGATAACTACTTGACACAAATGCTAGACGTTTTCTTATCCTGAAAAGCTTCATCAGAGGCAACATGGACGCTTTATTTTGATGGGTCTTCCATCACTATCAAAGGAGTTGTGGGGATTGTTCTCATCGCGCCAGATTCCATGGCCACGTTCCTTTCCTACAAACTCGATTTCTCCTGTTTAAACAATGCAGCCTAATATGAAGCCTTCTTCTTGGGTCTTTCTACGCCAAAAAATTTAGTAGTTCAGTACCTCATGATAAAGGGTGACTCCAAATCCCTCATCAACCAAATGACGGGGACTTGCACTCTTTAAGAAAGTGCAGTGTCACCTTATCGTATTGGAGCGCAGTTCTTGATCCAATATTTTCAAAATGTTATCATCACACACCCCGGCCGTATGAGTAGTCGCCTTTCCGAAGCCCTTGCCACTTTAGCTTTTAAGCACAATTTGAGTCATAAAATGGATAGCTCCTAAGTGGTGGCTGGACGGCGTTGAATCCAGTTCGCTAAGTGTAGTCAACGAGTGGAGCCTTCTAATTATCGTTGACTTGCTCCTTATTCCTAACGCTCGTAATTTGCCGTTAAACATACGATGTTATTTGTGCTTTTCCAAGAGCTTATACAACCAGGGACCTAATGTTGCACTCTCCCGGTGCGTTGGTCGGATTGAAACCTCGAAGACACTACATCGGGTCCTTGAGAGCACTTGTTGACAAATGTGGATGTAACGTCCAGCAAGAGATTGCTTTCTCCAATGTCAACGAACTATTGACCTCTTCCCCCATTATGATGCCACTGTTACCGGGGAAACTACTTGTCTTATACCTCGCTTCCTTGGATCAATCCATCGGTGCCTTGTTGGTGCAAGAAGATGAAGCAGGTCAAAATCATCCTGCATACCACACTAGTCGCTTTTTTAAGGAGATTGTGCTCCCTATTGAAACGTCGAGTACACTTTCCTCACCCTCATCTCTGCTACCCAAAAATTACGGCATTATCTGATGGCTAGCAAATTTTATCTCATTGCCATAGTAGACCCAATTTGATATCTTATATTGAAACCAGCCTTAACAGGACGCACTGCTCGATGGCTGTGGCATGTCTAAATTTAAGATCTCGGGTTTTCACCCGAAGGCCATTAAAGGGCAATCACCGTTCCTCGGGATAACTACTTGACACAAATGCTAGACGTTTTCTTATCCTGAAAAGCTTCATCAGAGGCAACATGGACGCTTTATTTCGATGGGTCTTCCATCAATATCAAAGGAGTTGTAGGTATTGTTCTCATCGAGCCAGATTCCATGGCCACGTTCCTTTCCTACAAACTCGATTTCTCCTGTTTAAATAATGCAGCCTAATATGAAGCCTTCTTCTTGGGTCTTTATATGGCGAAAAATTTAGGGGTTCAGTACCTTATGATAAAGGGTGACTCCAAATCCCTCATCAACCAAATGATGGGGACTTGCACTCTTTAAGAAGGTGCACTGTCACCTTATCGGATTGGAGCGCAGTGGTTGATCCAATATTTTCAAAATGTTATCATCGCACACCATGGCCGTATGGGTAGTCCCTTGCCGAAGCCATTGCCACTTTTGCTTCTAAGCCCAATTTGAGTCATAAAATGGATAGCTCCTAAGTGGTTGCTTGGCGGGGTTGAATCCAGTTCGGTAAGTGTAGTCAACGAGCGGAGCCTTCTAATTATCATTGACTTGCTCCTTATTCCTAACGCTCGTAATTTGCTGTTAAAACATACCAAGTCATTTCTGCTTTTCCAAGAGATTAGACAACCAGGGACCTGATGTTGCACTCTCATGGTGCGTTGGTGGGATTGAAACCTCGAAGACACTCCATTAGGTCCTTGAGAGCACTTGTTGACAAATGTGGATGTACCGTCCAGCAAGAGATTGCTTTCACCTTGGTCAAGGAACTATTGACCTCTTCCCCCATTATGATGCCACTATTGCCAGGGAAACTACATGTCATATTCCTCTCTTCCTTGGATCAATCCATCGGTGCCTTTTTGGTACAAGAAGATGAAGCAGGTCAAATCATCCTGCATACCACACTAGTCGTGTTTTTAATGAGATTGAGCTGCCTATTGAAAGGTCGAGCGTACTTGCCTCTTCCTCATCTCTGCTACCCAAAAATTAAGGCATTATCTGATGGCTAGTAAATTTATCTCATTGCGAACGCAGACCCAGTTCGATATCTTGTCTCGAAACCAGCCTTAACAGGACGTACTGCTCGATGGCTATGGCATGTCTAAATTTAAGATCTCGGGATTTCACCCTAAGGCCATTAAAGGGCAATCACCATTCCTCGGGATAACTACTTGATACAAATGCTAGATGTTTTCTTATCCCGAAAAGCTTCATCAGAGGCAACATGGACGCTTTATTTCGATGGGTCAAAGGAGTTGTAGGGATTGTTCTCATCGCTCCAGATTCCACGGCCACTTTCCTTTCCTACAAACTCGATTTCTCATGTTTAAATTATGCAGCCTAATATCAAGCCTTCTTTTTGGGTCTTTCTGCAGCAAAAAATTTAGGAGTTCAGTACCTCATGATAAAGGGTAACTCCAAATCCCTAATCAACCAAATGACGAGGTCTTGCACTCTTTAAGAAGGTGCACTGTCACCATATCAGATTGGAGCACAGTCGTTGATCCAATATTTTCAATATGCTATCATCGCACACCCCGGCTGTATTGGTAGTCGCCTTCCCGAAGTCCCTTCCCACTTTGGCTTCTAAGCACAATTTGAGTCATAAAATGGATGGCTCCTAAGTGGTGGCTGGACGGCGTTGATTCGAGTTCGGTAAGTGTAGTCAACGAGTGGAGCCTTCTAATAATCATTGACTTGCTCTTTATTCCTAAAGCTCGTGCTTTGCCATTAAACATACCAAGTCATTTGTGCTTTTCGAAGAGATTAGACGACCAGGGACCTGATGTTGCACTCTCCCGGTATGTTGGTCGGATCGAAACCTCGAAGACACTCCATCGGGTCCTTGGGAGCACTTATTCACAAATGTGGATGTAACGTCCAGCAAGAGATTGCTTTCCCCAATGTCAAGGAACTATTGACCTCTTCCCCCATTATGATGCCACTGTTGCTTGGGAAACTACTTGTCTTATACCTCGCTTCCTTGGATCAATCCATTGGTGCCTTGTTGGTGCAAGAAATGAAGCAGGTCAAAATCATCCTGCATACCACACTAGTCGTGTTTTTCATCAGATTGAGCTCCCTATTAAAAGGTCGAGCGCACTTGCCTCTCCCTCATCTCTGCTTCCCAAAAATTTCGGCATTACCTGATGGCTAGCAAATTTTATCTCATTGCCAAAGGAGACGCAATTCGATAACTTATCTCGAAAGCAGCTTAACAGGGTGCACTGCTCGATGGCTATTGCATATATAAATTATAGATCTCTAGTTTTGACCCGAAGGCCATCAAAGGGCAATCAACGTTCCCAGGGATAACAACTTGACACAGAAATGCTAGACGTTTTCTTATCCCAAAAAGCTTCATCTGAGGCAACATGGATGCTATATTTCAATGGGTCTTCCATCACTACCGAAGGAGTTGTAGGGATTGTTCTCATCGCGCCAGATTCCACGGCCACGTTCCTTTCCTTTAAACTCGATTTCTCATCTTTCAATATTGAAGCCTTCTTCTTGGGTCTTTTTACGGCAAATAATTTAGGAGTTCAGTACCTCAGGAAAAAGGGAGACTCCAATTCCCTCATCAACCAAATAACGGGGACTTGCACTCTTTTAGAAGTTACGCTGGCACCTTATCGGATTGGAGCTTGGGGCTTGATAAAATATTTTCAAATTGCTATCCTTGCACACCCCGACCGTATGGGTAGTTGAATCCAGTTCGATAAGTGTACTCAACGAGTAGAGCCATTCAATCATCACTGACTTTCTTCGTATTGATAAAGCTCGTACTTTGACATTAAACATACCAAGTCATTTGTGCTTCTCCAAAATACCTTATACAACCAGGGACCTGATGTTGCACTCTCTCGGTGCGTTTGTCGGATTGAAACCTCGAAGATACTCCATCGAGTCCTTGTGAGCACTTGTGGACAAATGTGGATGTCATGTTCAGCAAGAGATTGCTTTCACCAAGTTCAAGGAACTTTTGACCTCAGCCCCCACTATGATGCCACAGTTCCCAAGGAAACTACTTGTCTTATACCTCGCTTTCTTGGATCAATCCATCGATGCCTTGTTGGTGCAAGAAGATGAAGCAGGTCAAAATCATCCTGCATACCACACCAGTCGTATTTTTAATGAGATTGAGCTCCCTATTCGAAGATTGAGCACACTTTCCTCGCCCTAATCCCTGCTACCCAAAACTTTTGGCATTATCTGATGGCTAGCAAATTTTATCTCATTGCCAAAGCAGACCCAATTCGATATCTTATCTCGAAACCAGCCTTAACGGGATGCACTGCTCGATGGCTATTGCATATCTAAATTTTAGATCTCGGGTTTTGACCCGAAGGCCATCAAAGGGCAATCAACGTTCCCAGGGATAACAACTTGTCACAGAAATGCTAGACGTTTTCTTATCCCAAAAAGCTTCATCAGAGGCAACATGGACGCTATATTTCGATGTGTCTTCCATCACTACCGAAGGAGTTGTAGGGATTGTTCTCATCACGCCAGATTCCACGGCCACGTTCTTTTCTTGCAAACTCGATTTCTCATGTTTAAATAATGAAGCCTAATATGAAGCCTTTTTCATTGGTCTTTCTACTGCAAAAAATTTTGGAGTTCAGTACCTCAGGATAAAGGGAGACTCCAAATCCCTCATCAACCAAATGACGGGGACGTGCACTCTTTAAGAAGTTGCATTGGCACCTTATCGAATTGGAGAGTTGGGTTTGATCAAATATTTTCAAAATGCTATCCTCGCATACCCCGGCCGTATGGGTAGTCGCCTTGCTGACGCCCCTTTGCCACTCTTGCTTCTAAGCACAATTTGAGTCATAAAATGGATAGCTCCTAAGTGGTGGCTGGACAGCATTGAATCCAGTTCGGTATGTGTAGCCAATGAGTGGAGCCATCCAATCATCACTGACTTGCTCCTTATTCCTAAAGCTCATACTTTGACATTAAACATACCCAGTCATTTGTGCTTCTCCAAGATACCTTATACAACCAGGGACCTGATGTTGCACTCTCCCGGTGCGTTGGTCGGATTTGAAACTCGAAGACACTCCATCAGGTCCTTGAGGGCACTTGTGGACAAATGTAGATGTCACGTCCAGCAAGAGAATGCTTTCACCAAGGTCAAGGAACTATTGAGCTCATTCCCCACTAAGATGCCACTGTTGCCAGGGAAACTACTTGTCTTATACCTCGGTTCCTTGGATCAATCCTTCGGTGCCTTGTTGGTGCAAGAAGATGAAGCAGGTCAAAATCACCCTGCATACCGCACCAATATTGTTTTTAATGAGATTGAGCTCTCTATTTGATGGTGGAGCGCACTTGCATCGCCCTCATCCTTGCTACCCCAAAATATCGGCATTATCTGATGGCTAGCAAATTTTATCTTGTTGCCAAAGTAAACGCAATTCGATATCTTATCTCGAAACCAGCCTTAAAAGGATGCACTTCTCGATGGCTATTGCATGTCTAAATTTATGATCTCGGGTTTTCACCCGAAGGCCATCAAAGGGCAATCAACGTTCCTGGGGATAACAACTTGACACAAATGTAGACGTTTTCTTATCCCAAAAAGCTGCATCAAAGGCAACATGGATGCTATATTTCGATGGGTCTTCTATCAATATCGAAGGAGTTGTAGGGATTGTTCTCATCGCTCCAGATTCCACAGCCACGCTCCTTTCCTTCAAACTTGATTTCTCATCTTTAAATAATGAAGCCTTCTTCTCGGGTCTTTCTAGGCAAAAAATTTAGGAGTTCAGTACCTCAAGGTAAAGGGAGACTCCAAATCCGTTGTCAACAAAATGACGGGGACTTGCACTCTTTAAGAAGATGCACTCGCACCGTCTCGGATTGGAGCGCAGGGCTTGATCTAATATATTCAAAATGCTATCCTCGAACACCCTGTCCGTACGGGTAGTCGCCTTGCCGACACCCCTTGCCACTCTTGTTTCTAACCACTATTTGAGTCATAAAATGGATAGCTCCTCAGTCGTGGCTGGACGGCATTGCATCCAGTTCTGTACATGTAGTCAACGAGTGGAGCCATCTAATCATCACCGAGTTGCTCCTTATTCCTAAAGCTTGTATTTTGTCGTCAAACATACCAAGTCATTTGTGCTTCTCCAAGATACCTTATATCACCAGGGACCTGATGTTGCACTCTCCCATTGCATTGGTCGTATTAAAACCTTGAAGACACTCCATGTCCATGAGCACACTTGTGAACAAATGTTGATGTCACGTCCAGCAAGAAATTGCTTTCAGCAAGGAGGTGATGTGGCAGAAGAACACTCAAGCTGGGCAAGGAACCTCCAGAGGTTGTTGATCTCGGAGGGTTGCGTAGGCAAACTGCAAGAACAGGAGCCTTGAGTGACCGTAGGTAAAGATGGCCGTGTGGCCGAGTCCTGGGGAAATAGGCGTCTCTGAAGCAGCACTGTGAGCAGTACGTGCTGTTGAACGGGTGAGGTGGGGAGGACGCTCATGTAGCCTCTCATGTCCAAGACGGGCACAATAATCCCACTTGGGTTGTTCCCGAGTAGAAAACCTCCTAGTGAAGGGTGCAAATGCAGATGGTGCCACAGAAGCAGTGAAGGCGCAGTTCTTCTGAGGGCGTTGTGGAGCCGAGGCAGACACAAAAGTAGATCAGTTTGGGACGGAGGTTGGTGCCATGACACTACGGCGGCTCTCTCTGAACATAGGAGTAAACTTGACTGAGAAAAGGAAGTGAGTCACGCTAAGGATCTAAATTCGGGCTAGCTCATACTCTGAGTTTAACCCTGCGAGAAACTCGAAAATCCATGTTTCCTCGGCCAATTTCAGTTATCGGGTAACACAAAGGGTGCCGGTACAGTCATGCCGATAGGTGTGATAGTACTCTATCTCCTCCCACATGCTCTGAAGCATAGTAAACTAGTCAGATAGACTCTTTATCCCCTTGCTGGAGATGAGAGATACTCTGTCGAAGCTAGAAAGCCCGAGCTAAATTCTGCTGCTGGGAGTAAGTCTGAGAAGCCGGGTCCCATACTTCCTTCGCGATTATCAGAAATATAAACCCGCGATTGATGTGAGGCTCCATGGAATTGAGAAGCCATGACATGATGGTGAGATTGTCTGTTTCCCATTTCTCATCGATAGTTTGGGGTGCAACAACTCGCCCGATAATTATCCCAATTTTCCTATCCCCCAATATACATCCTGGCTACCCAAGACCATTCCAAATAATTTTTTTCATTCAACTTAATAGAAGTAATCTGTAAGCCGAGATTCTCAAAACTCACATGAGACTATCGACCCTCCGACACTGTTGGAGGTCGCTTCAGTGCTCACCGTGGACCCTGGAAGAGCCTCTCCAGTAGACATAGCTACTCACAAATGAACCAAACAACAGTTAAAGGAGACCGTGTACACACACATGCCTCAAATTAACACAAAAGATCACACAAGGTTTACAACCAAAAAGTAGCCCATAGAGAACCAAAAAACAAGCTTGAAGGCATGATTGGGTGAGTTTTTCATCGCTGGAATCAACCAAAAACACACGGAGTACTCCACAAGGTGTAGTAGTCAAACCTTGGAACCTCAAATACCCTGAAGGGCAGATTGGAGAGGGTTTCCAACCTTTGAATAGCCCAATAATTAGAGAAAAGGGCCTGGCGGTAACTTTTGGGAAGAAATTACACTCCCGAGATTTCAAACGAGATCCAAATGCGATGGGATTTGTTTCTTTTGATTGATCATTATGTAGGTGATAAAAAGCATGTGACAAATCTTGCCAAG